>CM058152.1:14274491-17170008 GCA_030254885.1 Vitis rotundifolia
TCTGGTTTGTGATTTGTTTGCAAAAGTGGTCTCCAGTTTCTACCATGCTTCATGAGAAGTTATTGTAGAGGAGATAAGTGGGGCAACAGCCCATGTGGCTAATGCAAGAATGGCATGGAGAATGAGATTATCATGTCGTTTCCATAACTCACACTCAGGGTTGGAGATAGGTGTTGTAGAACCAGACTGCATGATGGTTTCAGGAGGACAAGGAGTTGTGCCATCGAGAAAGCCCAATAGATCATATCCAAAGAGAATATTAGTGAACTGGGCTCTCCAAGATGCATAGTTCATTTTGCTGAGTTTGAATGACATTTGTGTGGCAGCATTGATGGAGATGAGGGTGTTTGGTTGAGATGAGAGATTGTTTCCTGTTATGAGAACTACAGGATTTGTAGAGGATGAAGAAAACTCATCAGCCATGATTCAAAAATGTGAATAGAGAGAAATAAAAAATAAATGGGAATGATGATGGAGGCTGTTAGACGTGCTATGCAAAGCTTGCTTATAGCAAGTAGGGCTCTAATACCATGTTAGGTTTACAAAAAGGATAGAAAAATGAGAGCATATTATTCCTTTGTGATTCATTGTATTATATAATGGTTACAAGAGATGTGTGTGAGCTGTAAATTACAAGAAGATAAGTAGGAGATTGATAGAGAATATGGGTAGTATTTGCTGTCAAAAATATATAGGTCAAGTTCAATGGGTTTTCTTTTCAGGCATGAGGTTCTGATGATGGTCATTTTGAGAGATGTGTATAGTTTTTTTTTTTTTTTTTTTTTTTTTTTGCCCTTTCTGGGTTTTGGATTTCCGAAGTGGATTGTTTTGTGTTTTTTGATTTCATCCATTTATTAGTTCGGAAAGTTGATGTTTTAATTGATGGCAGAACACTTGAGGATTCATTCACAAAATGTTTAAAGTGGAGGTAGCCACACCATCATACGGCCAGGAAGTCAACACGCGCTTTTGGAAGAGCCACTCACACACAAAGGATCAAAGAGGCACCAAAAGTTTGAAGATGGGGCAGCCATATCCTCACGCGTAGCCACCACTAATTAAGTGTCCCATTACTATGAATAACACCAGTGCCATTTCTGTAAGTTTGAGGTTGTTTTATTATTATTATTATTATGTTATAAGATATTTCAAAGTACTTTAATTTCATTATTTTAAAATTTGTTGTTGTATAGTGGCCGTGGAATTTCAAGTAAGAATAATTTTATAATATGTAATGTTGAGATGATTTTATTATTGTTATTATTATTATATTATTATACTTTTGAATAATTGTTGTTGTATAGTGGTGGAGGCAGTTTCATGTAATTGTATTTACTATATCAAGTAACAGGGTCTTTACTTTGAGGACTAATGGGGCTTTTGTGTTTTAGATTTAAGATGATTATTTTTTAAAAATGGAAGAGCTTTCTCAGAGTGTATTTTATTTAAAATGGTTTTTAACGCGTTATATGAGTTATTTTAAATTTTTTGTTGACACATCCGGACATGGGTTCTTGAATTCGATTTATTTTTAATTCGAGTTTATGAGGGTTTTCATGTGAACTATGTGGGTTATTGCTTCATTTAATTTTCGTTTAGTTTAATTATTTATTTATTTATTTTGAATGAAAGTTAGTTTTTTATAAATTATTTTTGATATTTTAGTTTTGTTTCTTTAAATGAATGAAAGATACAGTTTTGATATTCTTGTTTTGTTTGTTTTTTTTTTTTTTTTTTTCTTAAGTATAAAAAGTTAGTTTTTAAAAATCTTAGTTTTAAAATCTTTAAATGAATAGTTAGTTGTTATTTTTTCTAGTTTTGGATAATTATGGGGAAAAGTTAATTGTTAAAAATTTTAGTTTTAGATAATTTAATGTTAATGAAAGTTAGTGTTAAAAATAGTAGTTTTAATTAATTTTTAGGTTTTAGGTTTTAAATGAGTAATATAATATGCGGTTGTGTGAGAGCTAGTGTTTCATGTTTTAAATACTAAGTAATATAATATGTGACTATGTGTGTGTGTTAATGTTTTAGGTTTTAAATATCAAATGAATTAGTGTAATTGAAATGTAATGGTTGCTTTAAAATGCTGGTTGATGATAGTGAAAAATGATAAATATAATGGTTGATTTTTTTAAGGATAAAAAACCTGTGTAGGAGGTTGATTAAAGTTAGAGTTTTAAAATTTAAGTTTTAGGTCTCTTTTTTTTTTTTTTTTTTTTTTTTTTTTTTTTTTTTAAATGCTAATAGGAGAAAGTTAGTGTTTTTAATTTTTTTTTTTTTTAAATATTATTTTACTGTAGATAAAAGCTAGAGTTTTAAAAAATTTTAGTTTTCAATATTTTTTTTAATGCTAATGAAAGAATTGAATTTTTTTTACTTTTAGTTTTAGCTATTATTTTAATATAGATAAAAGTTAGAGCGTTTAAAATTTTAGTTTTAGTTAAATTTCTTGTGATAATAAAAAAGCTAGTGTCTTTAAAATCTTTAGTTTAATTTGGTGATTTAAGTTAAAGTTATTTTTACTAGATTATTTAGTTATGTGGTAAAATATTTTTCCTAAATTCATTTTAATTTAATTTATTTCGTATAATTGATTAAAGTATTTTAGTTTTTTTTAGTTCATTAGGTTTTTAGCTGTATGGCAAAAATGCTTTTTAGTTTGCTATTTCACTAGGTCATTGTTGATAATTCTTGGCTTTAAACATCTTATTATAATCATGCATGTCACGTTTTTCTCTCCTAATTGAATGTCATCATTTTTTGTCATAACCTTTCTATTCATATCACAAGTGTATTTGCATTTAACATATACTATTCAAGTACACTCTACAACTTTCACTTTCTTTTGGTTGGAAAAAGAATGTTTCGAGTGAACTATATCCATATTTGATACTGCCTTGGGTACCTTGATTTTTGTTTGATATCCTTGGATAAAATGCATGTTGAGTGATATAATACCTAACCTAACTTTGGTGTTTCGTGATAGCACTTAAGAAGCAGTCTAGGTATACATCTTAACTCCTCTTTATGATTGTGATTTGACTTCTTATTTGGCATGTTAATAGAATTTTAAAATCACCTTAACCCTTTCTGGTACCTAAAATCAATTAATTAATTGTCATGTTTCCCTTAACTCAGTTAATAAAGACCACCTTAAGGCTTAGATAGGTGCTACCTCTTCGAAAGTACCTTCCTAATAGGTAACTTAATTCTCGGACCCAAACTCGAGTTTTTCATAGACAACTTTTCCAAAAGTCGGGAGTCATTTTAAGGTTTTTGTTCTTACTTGATTTTCCCTTTTAAATAAAAATAAAAATAGTGGCGACTCTAAATTTTAATAAAAATATAGTTTTTTCACAAACCAAAAGTGAGTCTCACCGTTTCAAGTGGGGACACATAGTGAAAAATACGAGTCCACACTTTCTTTTAAGGAAAAGTTCTTATTTTTCAATTATTTTAAAACAATATTTTTCTTATTTTGCATAGGATTTCCGATTTAAAGAAAATAAGTTAATTTTGGAAATTCATGATAGATAATTTATAATTAAGAGTGGTTACCAAAATAAGTATTAGAACCCAAAGAAAAGTTTTTTGGTATTTCTCATAAATTTTCATGAGAATATATTTTTCAAGATTATTTATTTAAACTGGTTGTTGCTTAAAAGATTGATATTTTTTTTTATAACTATTTGTTTATTAAACTTTAGAAGGTTTTTTCGTTCTTTCTCGATGAGAGAAGGAAAATTATACTAATAGTTGGTCCTTCAAGCTCTCCCCCACAAAAAGAATGAGGAAACCATTCTGTTTAGATAGTTCAATGATAAGAAATAAGAGAGCAATTCTTTTAGCATAGAAGTCTCAGTTTAAAAGTAAATAATGGATTTAGAAAATCTCATGATAGAGAATTTATTATAAGAAGGGCTACCAAAATAAATTTTGAAAGTTTTATGAAGATATAAAATATTTTGAAAATAATTTCTAAAATTGATTGTTTAATTCCTTTTTGGAAATAAACTTTTTGGGGAGTTTTTCATATGGAATATTTTATTCATTAAGGAATTACTAAATGGTCCTATTTTTGGTAGTATTTAATGGAATAAATTATTATGAAATTTTCATGGAAATATTTATGAAGTTGAAAAAGTGTCAGGAATAAGGAAAGTAAATCTTATGTGGATTTTTGAATATGAGAAGCAAAAGTTTATTTCTTGTATAAGATGCTCTCAAGATTATTCAAAATCTAATAAATTAGTAATTTTCTTATTACACAAGAGTTTTCAATTTAGATAATAACTATTTTGAAATTTTTCATTAGAGATAATTTATCATTAGAAGATTACTACTAAATGACTTACTAATTTGATGAAAATAAATTTGTCTGAAACATTTCCTAGATAAAATATTTATTAATTGGAATTGTGTATACAAGGAGAATTGTATTAAAAGTTTTAAAAATTTTAAGAGTGAATATTTTATCAAAATTCTTTTTGAAAATTACTCTCATGAAAATTTTAAAATTTTCATGTTGGTATTCTCCTATTACACTAGGTTTTTAATAAAGAAATAAATATTTTTTGAAAATTTCAAAATAGATAATTTATTCATCAGGGAAATTACTAATGGTTTTAAAATGGTCTTATTTATCTTCAAAGACTAAGTGGGAGAGGACCTTAGGCAAGCCCACGGCCTCCATTGTCCAGCCCATCTTGATTTGGGTTCATCACCACCCCCATGGTGAGTTAGCCCTAAGAATTAGGAAATTTGGACTCTCCACATATTTGAGACTAGATATGTTTGTAATGGGAGCAACTACCCCCACGATGGGGTTCTTTACTTGGTGACATTGATAGTTCAAGGACAATGATTATACACTTGACATTGGATATGAAGTGGTAGAATCACCCCACGCAATCCCACTTGCATAATCCATGGGCCAAATAAAAGGTATGTTGATCTTGCCTTTAGATACTTTTATGATCAAGACAGGGAAATCAATCTAAGAGAGTCTCTAACTAGTAATAAGACCATGACCTACCCCACATAAGCTTGATTCTTATGATACTAGGATACCTTGCAAAAGGACATGTAGTTTGAGAGCGTTAAATTTTTGCTAAATTGATTATCAATTGCTATGAATGCTCAATTTTATGTCATATGTTTGTGTTAGAAAAATTAGGCTAATTCAACCTATGGTAATCACCCTAGAGGGCAGGTGAATAGGGTGATGGTCTTTTTTTACAAATTTAAATTATGTGAATGAAAGAGATAATTATATGCAAATATATAATAAAATAATATAAAGACAATTGCATATAAATTAAGATAATAAGGAAGAGAAAATGCAAACACAAGATTTTTATAGTGGTTCCGCGCAACCCGGCCTATGTCCACTCTCCTCTAACTTCAATCCCAAGCTTGAGGTTCCACTATTTCAAGGCTTCCAAACCAAGCCTTCAAGCAATACAATTGGATTATGGTTCCAATCCACCCTTTTGGACTTTTGGCTTCAAGCACCCTTTACAATCCTCAAGAGATACCCCACTCTTGAACAACCTCTCAAGTGATACCCCACACTTAAGAATCCCTAAGTGATACCTCACACTTAAATTCTTCCTCTCAAAGATATACAAATAATTTCATTAAATTCTAGTACAAAACTTTAGACCCAAATGATACAAGAAAATTATGATTGAATTGTGCACTAATGATATGCAAGTTTTATAACAATGTTGCACTCAAAAACACTCTTCCAAGGCTCAAATATATTCAAGAAAGATTTAGGAAGGTTAAGTTCTTGAAACAATGAAGATTAGAGCCTTTTTATAGAGGAAAAAAGCCAAACTAACCATTGGGGGTTCAACCGGTCAAGCTAGGAATCGATTGACTAGTTGTTAGCATTTAATGCTTGGCAAATGACCATTGGACCTCGACTGCCCCTTGACCGGACCTCGACCGATTAAGGTGGGGGTCGACCGATTGAGGTTCAACCTTGACCGGTTGAACAACCATTCTAGAAAAGAGAAAAGGTTTTTTGCACCCTTCGATCGGTTGAGCTGGGGGGTCAATCGGTTCCTCATCTAGTTCAACTGGTTGAGCCGTTTTTGGCTCAACAACCAACTTTTTCAACTTAAAACCTTTTAAACAAGTTTGAAAGACATTTGACATAAGGTTTTAGTTGAAAGCATGAAATCATCCAATTTTAAAGGATTTAAAATGAAAAAAAACTCTTGGATGATTTTGGTGCATAAGTAAAGAATGTAATGCATGAAAATCCTAGTGCACCAACAACCTTACAAAGAGATCTTATGAAGCCTAAGTCTTGAAAAACACTTCTCTTTGAGGTTTTCTTCTTTTTAATGATTTCTCTTTGGATTGATTTGTCTTTGTGATTGCCACTTTGGAAATCATCTTGTCTAAACACACTTGAAATATAATCATTAGTTCTAAACCTTGTTTTGTTATCATCAAAACCAAGATTAACCAAACCTTGGTTTCACAACTTGGTTATATTTTTTGTTACATATATAATGTTGGTTTTATTATCACTCTCTTCTCACAATAGGGCAAGTCCAACTAATCAATTGGACAAATTTTATTTTGGATATAGTAACTAATTTCCTAGAAGCTAGGTTAGGTAGAGCTAACTATTGCTTATGAACTAACCTAGCAAAAGGAAAGAGTGGTATATCAAGGTGGTATTAGACGGATCAGAAGACCAAGTGTCTAATACTTAGATCTTCGGATAATGTGTTGCAATAGCAACACATGTCTATTACTAGAAATTTTGATATTCTCTTTCTAGTTTACAATGGTTATTTGGTGATGTAAGTTAACTTTGACAAGCTACTCTTAGGATTGTTATGAACACTAGTATTCATATGATCTTAGAGACTTTGCTATTTTCCTTTAGAATGACTAAGGAGACTCTCAAATATTAAAGGGTGTTCAAATGGAAGTCAAAGGTTCTTCTAGTTCTTCTCTCAAGAAGAAAAAGAACAATACCAAATAAGGAAAGTTCAAAAGAAGGAATAAGAGAGCTACCCCAAGGGCAAGTGATTCCTTTGTGACTTTTTAGGACACTAGAAAAGGAATGCCTAGTTTACCTAAAGGAAAACGGAAAGTATACATCATTTTCTCATTATTGAATATTTAGTGGTGGATTTCACCATTTATTGTGGATAGATTCTAGGTCCACTGTCTATAAGTCCTTATGAGATATTCAACAAGTGAGAAGATTAAATGATGGGATTATACTTACCTTAGCTTCAAATGCAAGGTTAGTTATGCATGTAAGTGGGTGGTAATATCTTCTTCTTTTATATGTATTCCATTATCACTTTGCTAGGTGATGAGAATAGTCAGATCTCATGATTAAACCTAGCACTAATTAAACATTTGGTTTCTAAACCTAGGTCATATTAATCTAAATAGGATCCGAAGACTAGCAAAGTTTGGACTCTTTGATTCTAGAAGATCTTTAAATCTATGAATCCTGCATAGATGGTAAAATGACCAAGAAGACTAAAGCCAAGGAATGTTTGGAGTTAGTGCATATTGACATGTATGGAACTTTTAGTGTCTATGCATGGGGAGGGTGTATAGGTATTTCATCACTTTTAATGATGATTAATTTAGGTTTGAATGTGTACATAGGAGATTTGATGCCTTGGATACATTCATTGAATTTAAGGCAAGATCAGATAACCTATTTGGCATACATACTAAGTCACTTTGATTAGATCAAGGTGATATTTCTAGTAAGTTTGATTCTTTCCATTAGAGCACAAGATTATTTCCCAGTTATGTGCACCAAGGTCTCCATTGCAAAATGGAGAGGTGAAAAGAAAATATCAAACTTGGATAAACATAGTGAGATCATGGATAGGTTTATCACCTTTTCTCAAATTCTTTTGGGGATATGTCTTATAGACTGTGTAATACATCTTTTTCTTAAGAGGTATATCCGTTTATAGGATATCTAAGAGGATTTTTGAGTACCTTTATAGTCAGGATCATCAAAAGATGTTTATTAACACAAATGTCAAATTTTTTATGAAAACTATATGATAAGGAATAAGACAAAGAGTGATACAAATTAAAGGATATATTAGAAGATAGTCTCACATTGCATAGGATAATATGGATCCAAAGAGTTAAAGACATACCATTCCTATGATTTCTAGTACACTAGTGCCTCATCATAGTGGAAGGTTCATATCCCATAGATTATGATGAAGCAGTGAGTAGTGTTTGTGCTCACTTATGGCAAGGAGCTATGAAGAGGTAATTAAAATTTATGTATTCTAACATAGTTTAGGTTCCTATAGAAGCACCTAAAAGGATAAAACCCATAAGTGTAAGTTGGTCTTCAAAAGGAACACAAGAGTAGATGGAAAGCTTGAATTTTATGTGGCTAAGATTGTAGCTAAAGGTTATAATTTTAAACTTTGTTTCAATATGAAAAACCTTTTCAACAATGGTCATACTCAAATCCATCAAATTACTCTTATCTATTGCAATGTGCCTTATTTATGAGATTTAACAACCAAACATTTTCATAGCAAAGGGCCTTATGTGTATGTGTACATAAAGGCACAAGGAAGTATGGTGATGCTCTAAGATCTTGCAAGTAGATGACAATCTACTCACTAGATATGATATAAAGTATTGTCATCAGTCAAGATCTAGTAGTCTACTAAGTTCTAAATGAAAATCTAGAGGAAGATCCAATATATTCTTAAGGTTAAGGTCCTTTAAGACTGGAAGAATAGAAATTTTGTGCCATGTCACCTACATAGATAAGCATTTAGTAAAGCACATGATACAAAACTCCAAGACGGGTTTGTTACTCTCTAGATTTGGAGTTGTCTTTCTTAACAATAATCTCCTTGGACATCTATGGAGAGAGATCGCATTAGGGTGAGATGGCCTTAAGTATGCAATGTTATGTGGTAGACCAGATATTTGCTTTGTTGTGGGAATTATAATGAGTGGATATTAGTCCATTTCCTAATTAGAGTTTTGGATGGATATCAAACATATACTCTAGTATCTTTGGTACTCCTTTTGTATAAGGAAATTGGATTTCAGTCTAATAAGGACTCTAGCAGGTCTATCTCTGGGTATATGTACACTCTAAGTGGTTTTTTGTTGTTTTCATGGCAATAAAGGAAGCCTTTTGGCTTATCGGTAGTTCTCTTAGCTATATTGTCTATGATTCTGTTATGTGATAATAGTGAGATGGGAACTGAAGTACCACTAGAAGAGGAAATGCATAAAGAGGATGTTGATTCATCTCTTAAGGCTTTTAAAAGGTCACTTAGAACCAAGAATCCAAGTGTAAAGAGTTTAAAGACTTTGGCTTTAAAAGTCTTGGATAAATGGAACTTTCATCTCAATTAGACTTTGAGAAGAGTGAATATAGGTTGAGTTGCACCTAACCACTATATATATATATATATATATATATCTTGAGTTTGCATTTTTCTTTTCCCTACTCTATTTATATGCAATTATTATTTGTTATTTTTATTATATTATTGCTAAATCATAGTTAATATTTATTAAAAATTGAAAGAAAAAAAAAATCTAATACCCGATTCACTTCCCTTTTAGATGTTTATCTTAGGATGGTATAACTAGAATCCAAACACCAAGGTTTTATTGAAAACATAATACTAATATGTGTTGGTGTATTATACATTGATATTGTTTGTTAGCAATTTTTTTTTTTTTTTTTCATTATGGCATAGGATCCTTTTAGACACTGCTTGTTCAACCAACTGGAATGCCACTAAGATAAGTCTAAAAAAGTTTAGGTAAAGGCAAGTTAGTCTTTGAAATGGTATGGGTTGGATTGAAAACTTGGAATTGAGTGAAATTATTTAACACATTTATTTGGAAAATTTGTAGGAACACTCAAACGTTGGCCAAAATGCTCGAGCACTAAGCCAATGCTTGGGCATTGAGCCATGCTCAAGCGCTTATTTAAATGCTTGAGCGCTTGAAGTGCTTAAGTGATGGTTAAGTCCACTTGATCACTCAATCCAAAAATTGCCAGATTTTGGCAATTCGTTGTTTGGAAATTTGAGCTTTCATTTTTTTGGAAAATTCCGTTTATGATTTTTAGGCCCTTTGACTTATATATATCCTACCTAAATGTATTCTAAGATTTGATGTTCTCACTCTAAAAAATCCTAACTTGCCTTACCATACCTAAAAGCTTTTAAAGATTCCTTGAACGAATTCTAGGTTGTTGGAGAGACCTACACCCCCTCAAGAGTTGAGGTGAATCCATTGGAGCTCTTGAGGTGCTGTATCATGAACGTGGATTATGATATAGTGTTGGAAAGTAAGGTGGTGTTTGTTTTTTTTACTTAATTCTAAATAGAACCTTAATGCTTAATAGTGTTAAATATTAAGTTGTTTGTTTTTGTAGTATTTTATTTCTATTAAGTATTAAAAAGTAAAGAAAAATCAATATGTAATTTTTTCTATTTAGAAAAAAGCTATATATTTTGGCTTTTTCTATTTAGTAAAAAGTTTATAATAAGTTATGAAAAAGTAGAAAAACAAACAATCTAAATTTTGAAAATAAATTGCTTTCAGCAAAAAGCCAAAAAAAACAAATACCACCTAAATCTTAGGTAACATCTGTCAAGTAAAATTGTGTATTATGATCTCATATAGTGACCTTTTTATTTAAGGTCCTAGACTATAATTTTTTATCTCCACACTTTGTATGAGAGTTTTCTACGTAAAATCCTTTGTCTCACTTGTGTGAATAATCGAATTTAGTTATTTTAATCTCTCAAATGATTAATTGAACATAAAAATTCAATTATTGTATTAAAATCTTTGAAATACGCCCATTCACCCCCTCTGAGTGTTACCATACTAGATCTTAGGTTTTTCAATAGGGATATAAATGTAATTAAAATATCATATTATTGTGATATCAATTGAGATGAAACAATACATATAAGTTAATTTTGAGCATTAAGAGAAGCTTGAGCGATAAATGTGGACATATCCGTTTGGTTGAACAGTGTACAAACGATGGATTAGTTATTGATTAATGGAGTTCCAATTGGGCTTGTCATAGAAAGTTAATTTCCACGTCTTTGTCTCACATGAGAGCTTTGGTGGAACTTGGAAGGCTTTAGTCATGAAAAGGAGCCCAATAAGCACATTTGGCTTCTTACTTCATGTTTCAACCTCTCCCGGGACAATCATGGAAAAAGGTGATGAGTGGGGATGGTTAAATTATTATGAATGTGGCATAGCTTAAAACAGGGAATCAGGAATTTTAGTAGAAAACAAAGGAACAAGGCCAACTACCTACCTAGGCACAGATATTTCTTCCTTCTCTCTCTTTTGAATACCATTATTTGTTTGTTTTATTCTTAAGATTTAGGGCTATTGCTATTTGTCGCTTAATTTAGCAGTGGTTTGATTTATTTATTTATTTTCCAACTATGCATTTCGTAAGAGTAGGGCTAATTTATTTGTTTATATAGACGGATTTCTAAGGGTGTATTGGATAACTGTTTTTGAAAATATATTTCTATTATTTAAAATAAAAAATTATTTTTTATTTTTTATTTTTAAAAACAAAAAAAAAAAAGATATTTTCATAAAATATTTTTTACTTATTTTTTATTACTTTTATTTGTTTTTTGATAACTATTTAAAAAAATAATTATATAAATATATAAAATAATTAAAAATAAAACTTTAGATATAAAAATAATTTTTAAAATATTTAAAAATATTAAAATATGTTAAAAATATTTTAAAATTTTAAAATATATTTTTATTTTATAAAACATCAAAAAATAATTTTTAAAAACTATTTTTAAAAACCGTTTTCCAAAATAATTATCAAATTGATCCAAAGAGACGTTTTAATACACTTTTTGTTTTTCATCTACCGACCGACCAGGTGGCGATTGGAGGCCAAAAGCGAGGAGTAGAGTTTGCGGTGGCGTGCCATTGGTATGACAAGACACACAGTTTGAGACTGTGTTGTGTGTTATGTAAGCAGAAATGATGGAGTCATGGGATTAAAGGGACTTAGGCGTGCAGTAACTCTTGTTGCACAGCACAACACATGGGTCATGGTTGAAGCAACAGCTGTACCAAAAAAGTTCTCAGACATTTGCTTATTGAAAATATACCATAAATTTAATATACATTAACCACGTATATATGCATATATTCATTATAGCATTAGTGGATATGTAGTGAAGGAAATATAATTCTTTCATAAAAAGAAAAAAAGTAAATATAATTCATTTTCTTATGATAATTGTGGGTATTATGATGTGCACAAGTGGGTTGCGATCGTGTTGTACAATTTTCTTATTTTTGGTTTTTGACATCAAACAAACTTCATTCCTACGGAAGGCAGTCCATATACATTCTGGAAATAATTCGCATGTGGCTTTTTGATGTATTCGTAACATGCCGTATTTTCTAACTCCTGCTGTATAACGTCTCTCTGCTCTTTGGCTTTTGTTTTTTTCAGACTTTCTGTTTTCCGTTGCCCCAAGGCTCCCCCCGCCCACTCAAAACTCTTGAGGCCTGAGGTCAGTGCAAAAATCCATGGCAACACCCTTGAATGCCTGTGCCTCCTCACAAAACCAAGCCACCAACGCCCAAAGAGCCTCTGATAGCACACACCCAAATGGCCACCCTCGCTGGTTTTCACCAGAAACAGGCATCTACAGCAGCACATATCCTTCCCTACCCATTCCATCAGACCCACATCTTGATATAGTCTCCTTCATTTTCTCAAAAAACCATAATGGGGTCTCAGCTCTCACTGATTACTCGTCCGGGTTTTCCATATCTTACTCACAACTGTACCCACTGGTGAAATCCATGGCCTCTGGTCTGCACCAGATGGGCTTTTCACAAGGTGATGTAATTTTGCTTCTGTT
Organism: Vitis rotundifolia; assembly: GCA_030254885.1. NCBI lineage: Eukaryota > Viridiplantae > Streptophyta > Magnoliopsida > Vitales > Vitaceae > Vitis > Vitis rotundifolia. The sequence continues at coordinate 14,287,439 of CM058152.1, forward strand.
GCCTAATTCCATTTATTTTCCTGTTATTTTCTTGGCTGTTCTGTCTATTGGTGGAATTGCAACAACCATGAATCCTCTAAGCAGTCTCACTGAGATCAGGAAACAAACAGTTGGTTGTAGTTTGAGTCTGGCCTTTACTGTGCCTGAGATATCGGAGAAACTTGGAGCATTAGGTGTTCCTGTCATTGGAGTACCAGAAAATGGGAGTTTCAATTCCAAATCCAAGGAATTTTCTACTTTCCATTGGCTAATTTCTGGTGACCCGGATTGTTGTCCTAGGCCTGTGATTAATCAGCATGATGTGGCAGCAATAATGTACTCGTCTGGTACTACGGGTTCAACTAAAGCTGTTGTTCTAACGCATGGGAATTTCATAGCTATGGTTGAGACTTTTGTTCGATTTGAAGCTTCGCTGTATGAGAACTCGGGGTCGGAGAATGTTTACTTGGCTCTTTTACCAATGTTCCATATTTACGGGCTGTCACTTTTTGTGACGGGGTTGGTCTCCTTGGGGTCTGCTATTGTTGTGATGAGGAAGTTCGATGCTAATGAGATGGTGAAAGCCATTGATCGATACAGAGTAACGCATTTTCCAGTCGTCCCACCAGTATTGATGGCATTGATAAAGAGTGCTAGGGCTGCTGGAGCTGGTTGTTTTGGGAGTTTGAAACAGGTTTGTTGTGGGGCTGCTCCTTTGACTCAGAAAAGCATACAGGAATTTGTGGAGACTCTGTCACATGTTGATTTCATTCAGGTACATCACCTACATTGATCTCCTTTGACAACATCTTTAGGGTCAACAATGACTACAGCAAGTGTGTTTGTTTCATTACTTATTGGTGGCTGAGAAACTCCCCCCTGCTTGTGTTTTGTTGCCTAGAAATAGGATGAAGAAAATCTGAACTATAACATGCATACAATCACCTGGATTAAAAGGTCTGCATCTATATTTGTATTTTTCTACCTACACATTCAACTAATAAGAGGAAGATTGGCACATGTCTTTTCTTGCCCTTGTTTTTTTTTTCATTAACTCTTGTTGAGATGAAAATTTGGTTTGCACATGTGCTACTACTAGAATATAACTGCTCACATTGGTTTTGTTTTATTTTTTTTTTTTCCCTCAAGTTTTAGAATGTCTTGAAGTAAATTTGTATGCTTCCAGGGTTATGGAATGACTGAGTCCACTGCAGTAGGAACTCGTGGGTTCAATACAAAGAACCTTCGGAATTATTCTTCAATAGGCCTTTTGGCTCCAAACATGCGAGCCAAAGTGGTGGATTTGAGCAGTGGTTCTCTATTGCCTCCTGGAAACTGTGGGGAGCTATGGCTACAAGGACCTGGTATAATGAAAGGTAACAAAGATTCTCAGTTCTATGGAACCTTGATACTATTGGTCACAGTGTCGATGCATTTCAGTTATTTGTAAAATTGCTGAATCCCATATAACAAGGGAATCCTACTAATTTTTCAAAATTTTGCTTGTTGCGTTCCAAAACCTGGCAGCAACATGGGGTTTTGATTTTAGGAAACAATAAGGCACAACATATGATCTTAGAATCTTATACAAATAGAGAGAATCCTGGATTCTGAAGTGAGATTTTGTCTTCTAATAGCAAGGACACACTTTTTTGAATCACTCACATGAGATTTAGTTTTGGGAGTAATTTTGGTATAAGTGTGTTTTGCCTAAAGCGCTTTTTTTGAGAGAACTTCAATCAGAGATGCTTTTATGGACAATTTCCTAGTGTTTAGATGTAAACTAAAACAGGCATTTGGTAGTGTTTTTGGTAATATGTTACATAAAAATGATTTTTAGAAGAACCATATAATAAGTGATTGTCTAAGAATCACTTTAAATGTTTTTCTAGATTTTAAAAATTATTCCAAATGCTTAATTTTTGAAAGAAAGCACTTCCAAGATTATGATATGTTTCTAATTCTTCATGCATCACTCCCAAACAGGCTCTTTGCTGACCTTCATAAATGGTAAAAAACATGTGTGTTAAAATCAGTCACAAAAAAGGATCAAGTTTATGTTTAGTCTTACTTGCATATTAAAATAAACAACAAATAGGAGTTGAAGGCTAAACAGGACACAGACTATACTAGAAGGTGTGTTTTTTTAACAGATGGAAGAGAGGGGAAATAGTTGCCCAAGGATATCCCTATAAAATTTGAGAGGAGAAAAGGTCAAAAATATGAGAGAAGGAAATGGATTTTGAAAGAGGGTGTAAAATCATATGTGATGAAATTGCTTCTTGTATCAAAAGAGTTGCAAAAGGAAACCTATAGAATCCAACTTTCATCAAGAGGAACTTGATGGTAAAATGGGGGAGTTCTAAAGCCAGTTAATGTGAAAAGTCTTTTTCAATGCTCAATAGATGTAGAAATGAGGAAACTTAGGAAGAAATACATGTATAGTGCTAAAAAAAGAAATAGAAAATTGTAATAAGGATAAAATTAAGATTATGATGACTTACGCCACAAGTTGAGTACTATAATGGGGATAAAGATGTTTTTCCAAACTTGTTCAGATAATGGAAGAAAGAGCAGATCATGTTAAGTGAATAAAAGGGAAGGATAAGAAAGTCTTAATAAAGTATAAATCATATTAACAAAGATGTGACACTCCAAGGACAAGAGGAAGGCTAAAAGGATTTGGTTTGAGGTTGGGAAATATGTCATAATAGACCAACATTTCAAATAAAATATGGCCCTAGGTGGCTTAATGTCAAAAAATGGAAGTGGAAAAAAATGATGTTTTTGGTGTTTTGAGTTTAATTGAGACATTGGGTATTTATAATAAGTTTTTTGAGTTGAGTTCAACAGGGTATGACGTACCATCATCTTTATGGGAATTTGAAATCCTTCTCATTTAGCCATGTGATATATAACCTATTTACCTTTCTCACAGGATCCAGTTCAGTTTTCTTGATTTATAACTGTTTTTACTTCTTTATTTGATTATCATATTAGATTTGGTCAAAGCCAATCCTTGCATATATCTCCTTCTCCCAAACAAGATAAGGTGCCTATTTTGAGAGATACTTCCTTTCAATAGATTTCTTTGAAGAATGAATCTAACACCATAAACTCTGTTTATGGTTTCATGATCATTTTTCAACTGAATTCACTTTTAGAGGGCTCTAGTTTGAATCCTAATCCCACAAACTGATTATTAGTATTGCATCTCCATGATAATGAAAGGGAACTATTTCACCATACCATCCTAGAAAACAAATGGAGTCATGTCCTTTTCCTTTTCTTTGGCAACTGCTTAGGTCCATGTTAAAGCAGGGATTTGGTAATTTTCCCCTAATGTTCCAGGATATTTAAATGATGAGGAAGCAACGATTTCAACAATTGATAAAGAAGGTTGGCTACACACTGGAGACATTGTTTCCTTTGATCAAGATGGGTACTTGTATATGTTTTCTCGTATAAAAGAGATTATCAAATACAAGGGTTTTCAGGTGAATAATTTATTTTTCATGTCTTATAATTATCCAAACAAAACAATTGTTTGTTTCAGTTGAAATTTTCAAAAAGATGCATCTCCCATTTAACAAGATGTTAACCTATGAGGTAGTTGTATTATTTTTGTGATCATCATTTAAAATTTTTATTTTTTTCTTTAGGATAGAAGTACCATTTATCTTGCACCTGCAAGCTAAACCTGTTTTAATAGGCTATATTGATGAAGTGGTTGCAGCAGAGCCCCTTGGTCTCTGTGTTTAAGGAAATGACTTTGTTCCTTGATTCTAATTGGTATTCTCTAATATTTACTACTTGGTAATACTTTAAGGCTTTTTTTTTTTTTTTCCTGTTCTCTTCACAATCTTAAATTTAGAATGCATTTCCATCCACAAAAATTATTAGCATAGGTTAATACCCACTTATGAATCCTTGGCTTTTGAAAAGTAAATTTAAAAGAAGGATATTTGTTTCATACATGTAGGCAGTGATTTTATTGGAAGTGACAACAGAAACTGCTATTCTTTGGCTTTTCTTTGGACAGAACAATTTATCAAGATGTAGTTTGCTTTACTTATGCCTCAATCTCCATGTTCAAATTTTTTGAAAATATACGCTTAGGGTTACAAATATTATTTGTGACGAGGCAAATAATAAATGCATGGAAGGAGCACATTATACTTAATAAAAGTATGTTTGCACTATGATTATTATGATTAACAAATTCCTGTTTGGCTTGTTCCATGTTTGCAGATTGCTCCTGTTGATTTGGAGTCTATATTGATATCACATCCAGAAATAAGTGATGCTGCGGTGGCTGGGTATGTGTGATCATTTTATGCACTTGAATAATTTCTTACCATTTGTTTGACACAATGCGGAATTGAAATATTTTTATTTCATTTCTGTAGCACTGGAAGGCAAATACATGAACAGATTTGCTATAATCTGACAGAAATGTGGTCCTCGTTGCCACCTGAAATTGATAATAGCGTTGTTGAGTTGAGGTGTTAAAACAGAAAATATGTTTTCCTTATAGCTGGATCACCACAAAATAATAGTAACATCCCATATAATTACAGAAGTGGAATATTTTCAGCAGCCATTGTAGCAAAATTTGTAGTAAGTTCATTTCTTCAAGCTAAACAAAATGAAAAAAAAAAAAAATCACATACACCAAACTACTAGTAGTTGAAATCTAACAACTGGAATGGTTTCATTTCCATGTAACTGCATGATATAATTTTTGAATAAGTGATTTCAGACCCGGTGTGTCGTTCCTTGTTATCAATTTACAGGGTTGGGGATGAGGAGGCTGGGGAGGTACCAGTTGCATTTGTAGTTAAGAGACCTGGAAGTGCTCTTTCTCAGGCAGCTATTATTAACTATGTCGAGAAACAGGTTTGCCACTTTGAGCAAAGTATTTTCCTCACCTCTGCACATGATTGTTAAGAAGCATGATATGCATATTGAACTTAAATCTTGCAAGTTTAAGCTTTTAAAAAAATTGATAATTCAGCAATGTATCAAAGCTTTGTTTTGGCTCCTACAAGCTTAAGTTTTTAGGAAAATTGGTTGTTCAACAATGACAAGCCAACACCTCTCAAACACTATTTTTGTTTTCTTGTGGCAGGTTGCACCATACAAGAAGGTGAGAAAGGTTATATTCACACACTCCATACCCAAGTCTGCAGCTGGAAAGATCCTCAGAAGGGAACTAAGGCACTTATTGATTATTTCTAGAATTTAAGTTCTCTCTCTTTTTTTGTTGGTGCGGACAGGGTATAGGCCAGAGCCTTTGGAGCAAAATTAACTTCATTATAGAGATTATTTATTTTAAGTTCAATTTTGATGGACCTAAAAAGGGAGAAATAAAGGACACATCCCATGATTTTTCAATTTGATTTATTCAATAAGGATTTTTCTATTCCTAGCCTCAAATTTTTACATTTGAGAAATGGTTTTTGATTGCAACGAATGAAAGAATTATACCCAATATTATTAAAGAAGGCTTTACAATATTTTGTAGCTGGTGTGGAATTTGACTATAATGTTACAATGGTAGTAATAGGGGTGGCAATGCGTGTCATTGGTCGTTTTCGTGCTATGTTAAAGCCTAAATATTCTACTATATAGGTCAACATAAATCCAATATGAATAATAATCATGTCAAAAATATAATGTTAAATATTACTTAATTATTAAGCAAGTAACAAGCATGTAACCCATTTAATTATCAGGGTAAGTTAGATTTTGTATATATATATATATATATAATTATTGTTTTAATCAAGTTTATGATTCAATTAACCTATTTACTTAAAAACAAATTTAAAATTAGATATTGTATATATCTATATGATTATTTTCTCAATCAAATTTATGATTCAATTGACATATTTAATTAAAAACAAATTTCAAATTAGTAGAATAGGTTAAATAGTATAAAGATATAATTAGTTTAATTTAAAAAATTTGTACATGTAATGTAAATTTTTCATAGTTGTACATGATTTTTATTTATATAAAGAGGTATCCTTTATAGACAATAAAGAGTAAATGAGATGAATTAATGGTCTTTGATATTCAATAAAGATTATATTTATATAAATGGGGTATCTTTGACGTGCAATAAAGGCGAATTAAAATGTTATACTACACATATCATTAATAATAATAATAATAATAATAATACTCCCCCACGTGAGACTTATACTCCCCTATGTGAGACTTTTTTGAACTCCTGGGATTGAGCCCTAGAAAGTATGACATGTTGTAACAGATAGAGATTCATTTATAAATTTATTTATTTATGTTTATTGGTTTCCCATTTATTGTCCTTTTTGCGTTAATCAATTATTTGAGCATACACACCCCACATCACTTACATTATACATAACTTGGGTGCATTAGAAGTTGTACAAAAGATCCACATCATGGGTTTGTTATAGAGTGATGAATTGTTCATAGTCGGTTCATGGATTTGGGCAATCCATATGAGATTATAGTGCACTACCTTCTAATTGGAGGGATGACTTGTCTTGATCGCTAAGATAGTTTCCCATGATGAGTGCACTAGGGTATGTGATGCACATTGGACAAAACCTACATTAAATCATGATGTAAGACTATCGATTATCTTGATTAACTGAGTTATTATACTATATGGACTCTCAACTTTAAGAGGATATTGAGTTTGTGTCAAAGTCAACATGAGGCTTTAACCTATGGTTGAGACCCTAAAGTGGTCATATATCCTTATGGATTGGGTTACTATTGATGGAGGTTGGTGGCAACATGTATTCTTAATAGAGGGGCACCATGATATCTCATGGGATTAAGATAGTGTGTCTACTTGTGTGATCCAAAGGACATGTGATCTAGAAGACTATGACGATAACATTTCCTTTAGTGGAAATTTGACATATGCTCCTTTAAGTTAAAATATGTCAATTGATCACATAAAAAAGTATGAGAGATAATTTTGATAGGTGATAATACTACCTTATTATATTATAGACACTAGTTCATGGGGAGTTTTCATGTAATAAATAGTAGGTCACAGACTCAAACTTCATCTTATTGTTATTTACATAGGGTATTGGAGTGCAACTGATTCTCTTTAGTAGAATATTGGATCAACTTCAGAATTGGATTTTAAGAGAGTTATTACTCCTATGGATCCTAGTGGTCCTCGCTTTGAGCTCACATACCATGATGATACAGTTTATAAAGGTTGAATTGACTATAGGTTCATTCTTGTGCATAAGAGCGTTTTGGAAATTAAGCAAGGTTGCATAGTGGATAGTGAACAAGTTTTCTCGATTGGGCTAAATGATTAATTAAATGCCCTTATATGGTTAATTAATCAATTAAGATCCATTTTAGGCTAGATTAAGTAACTCAAGCCTTGGTGGACTCAAGTCACTTAAGCCCAATAGCGGAATCCTATAAATACCCCTTTAGGGGTTGGAGTTTCCATCACTTTTGGTGAGAGTCGTCTTCCACCTCTAAAAAGAGAGAGAGAGCCTAGGATTTCTCTCTTCCAAAGCCCACATTTTGAAATGTAAAGATCATGGTTTGAGTTATTGGACAAAAGATCTTGGGTATACGAGACCTATGAACTCTTTAGGTTTCATCTTCACTGAGCAAAATTGATTTAGGAACGTCCAAATTAAAGGTAAAGTCTTCTAATGACTTTCCTTTGGATCCTAGAATGTTAAAAATGTTTTTTTTTTTCCTTTTGTTGCATAGGGTCTAAAGGCTTAGGGTAGTTTAGCATGTACCTTTCAATTCAAGTTATGCGAACAAAGAGATCCAAGGTTCCTAACATCTCTTTCATCTCTCATGCCACTTATAGCTTCACTGCCACCATCCCCCATCACCCTAGTGGCTCTCTTTTATGCCTCACTGTTTTGGTGTATCCCATAGCGATCATCCCTCCTCCTAGGGCTTCCAATTTGGGTAAGTTCTATTTTTTATATTTAATTATTTAATTATTTATTTTTTTAAGCCTAATCTTTAAAGTAGAGTGTTTGTGGGCTTTTGGTTGTTCAATTTAGGCTTTAGTCTTTTTGGGTTTTAATTTAATTCTTTTAGGCTTAAGCATGCATCATTATTGATCATGGGCTTGTTTTTTTTTTTTTTCTTTCTTTTTTTCTATGAATGGGTTTATTGCTAGAAATTTTCTAGAGGAGGCTAAGAGATGTAACCACATGGAGGGACAAATTTTGGAGAAGGATCAAAGGTTCAAGAAGACCTATTTAAGGGCACAAAACCCTAGGCAATAGGAGGAGGAGGGCTCATTTTTCATAGGATTTTTTTCTCTTTATTCTTTTGGGCATTTCCTATATTTCTTCTAATGCTAGTATTATTTTTTATGAGTGAGAGAGGGCACTACTATGTATCACTTGGGAATTATTGGAGCTTTACTGATAAGTTGTGCAAGCATCCATCATATTTGTGTATATTATTAGATGTATTTTCTTATAGTTGTTGTTGTGTATTTACTATAGTTGTTGTTCTATAATTATTAGATGCATTTTCTAATAGTTGTTGTTGTATATTCATTAGTTGTATCTTCTAATAGTTATTGTTGAATATTTATTAGGTATATATTCTGATAGTTGTATTTTCTTTCTTCATTCTTCTTTTGTTAGTTCCATAAATAATCCGTTCATATGTATATTTTGTTTAAGTTTTCTGTTCACCAGTATATTTAGTATAAGTTTGTATTTGCTTGCAAGTAGTTATCGATTTTTCATTTAGTTATACTATGCATGTCCTTTTGTTATTCTATCATCTTATTATGGACTTGCATTTTTTACGTGCATTATTACAAATTCTAGATAAAAAAGAAAACATAGGAAAAAATGTCTATCTCATAGATGTTCAGATTTTTGTACTATTCCAGGACACAAAAATAGTGACCTATATGGAGCTTGGAGTCTCACAACTACACTAACTACTCCAACTCATCAAAAATAGAAAGAAAAAAAAACAATATCAACTAAATTGGAAATAGCTAATTACAGAAATTCCATAATATTCTAACACTCCCCCTCAAGATGTAGAATGCAAATTGTGAATTCCCATCTTGCTGAACAAAAACATGAACTGAGTTGGAAATAATGCTTTGGTGAGGAAGTCTGCAACCTGGTGTTGGGATGAAACATGCATTGTTTTAAGATAGCTTGCTGGAATCTTCTCTTGCATAAGATGACAGTCGATCTCAATGTGTTTTGTTTGTTCATCGAACATGGGATTGGCTACAATATGAAGTGTTGCTTCATTATCACATAATAATATTGTTGGTTACTTGTGTTCAATTTGAAAATCTCGAAGAAGAGAAATCAACCAAACCAGTTTAAAAGCAACATTAGCCATTGCTTAATACTCTGCTCCTGCAGATGAATGAGATACAATGCTTTGCTTCTTTGATTTCCACAAAATCAGTGACTCTCCAAGAAATACACAAAAACCACTAATTGATCTCCTTGTTTCTTTGCAAGCAGCACAATTTGAATCCACAAAAGCATTTAGCTGAACTATTGAAGATGAAGAGAAATAAAGACCCTACCCCACAGTTCCTTTGATATACTATAAAACACGATATACTGCTTGTAGGTGAGTTGTCCTTAGATTTGCAAGATATTGACTAAGTCGATTCACTGCATATGACAAGTTTGGTCATGTAATTGTCAAATAGAAAAGCTTGCCAATTAAGCGTCTATACAATTTGGGATCTTCAAGTGGCTCTCCATCATCTTAATAAGCTTAATGTTAGCTTCCATGGGGTTAGTTGCAGGTTTATAGCCTAGAATCCTGTTACTGAGAGTAGCTGAAGGGCATAATGTCTTTGGCTAACAAAAATTCCCATCTTTGGCCTGGCCACTTCAAGACCAAGAAAGTATTTGAGTTATTTGACCTCAAGCTTGAATTGACTATCAATAAAGCATTTGAGGCCTGCAATATTGTTAGAATCATTGCTGGCAACAATGATATCATCAACATACACAAGAACTACAACAAAAGAGTCAACATTATTTTTTTATAAACAATGAATGATCCGAGAATGACTAAGTGAAACCTTTCCTCAATAGCACACTTGAAAGCTTGGCAAACCATTGTCTTGAAGCTTGTTTGAGGTCATAAATTGACTTGTTCAACTTGTAAACAATGTTAGAAGGAAGGGTTTCCCCCTCACAGTGATATTCTTGAGGTAAGCACATGTAGACTCCTCAGTTAAATCATCGTGAAGAAAAGCATTGTTAACATCCAATTGGATGAGATGCCACCCATGAATAGCTACTAAAGCCAAAAAAAGTTTAATTGTTACCAATTTATCCACCGAAGAAAATGTTCCTACATAATCCACACCTTTTTTAGTATATCCCTTTGCAACTAAGTGTGCTTTATGACACTCAAGTGTACCATCAGCTAAAAAATTTAATTTGTAAACCCATTTAAATCCCACAACTCATTTACCAGGAGGAAGGGTGGTTAAGGACCATGTACCATTCACCTCAAGAGCTTGTGGTTCTACCTACATAGCTTGTTGCCACTCTGGAATTTCAACAACTTGGGTGAAAGAAGTGGTTTCAACATGTGAAGAGATAACATGAACCAAGGCACAATGAGAAGAGGAGAGTTTATCATAAATAAGCACATTGGAAAGAGGATACAGAATAGGAGTGGGTTGTGAAACAGTGGCATAGTAGTAATAATCTTGGAGATAGGAGAGTGCTTTTGTGACTCAAGAAGGGTGAGAAGGAGTAGTGGCAAGATTTTGCTTGGGAAAAGTAGGAGCTAGATCATTAACCAAAGAAAAAGGTGAAGAAAAAGTGCTGAGGTACGCACCCATCCCACATATGCCTTCTGAAGTTCTCAATTTGATCACAAGCCCTTGGTCGTTCGCACTATGGGGGATGGACATAGTCGGCCCTTTACCTATTGTAGTAGCACAAAAGAAGTTTTTGCTCGTAGCAATTAACTATTTCAGTAAGTGGGTAGAAGCAGAAGCCTATGCTAACATCAAAGACAAGGACATCTCCAAGTTTGTCTAGAAAAACATCATATGCCGGTTCAGGGTCCCACAAACGATTATGACAGACAATGGGCCACAATTTGATAGTATTACTTTCAGGACCTTTTGCTCGGAGCTAAAAATTAAGAACTTATATTTCATGCCCCGCTATCCTTAGAGTAACGGGCAAGAAGAAACAACGAACAAAACCCTACTAACTGCACTAAAGAAAAAGACTGGAATGAGCCAAAGGAAAATGGGTAGATGAATTGCCCGGAATTCTATGGGCTTATTGGACAACATCCAGACGGCCAATATGAACCACTCTTTTCGCCTTGCCTATGGAATGGAAACTATTATTCCAATTGAGATAGGCATGCCCACCGCCAAAGCGGTCGTACAAAGTAAAAAAAACGACAATCAAGAGCTTGAAAGGCAACTGGAATGGGTAGATGAGATTAGAGGGAATGAGGTCATCTAGATGGCCTTCTATCGATAGATAGCTATTGCCCATTACAAAAAAAAGGACCAACCACATATTTTCCTCACCGGAACCTTAGTCCTCAAAAAAGTCTTTGAGAACACTACTGAAGTGGGAGCCAAAAAGCTTCAAGCTAATTGGAAAGGGCCTTATGTTGTGACTAAGGTTGGGGACTCAGGGGCATACCGTCTCCAAACATTGGACGTCGTACCAATGCTTCACCCTTGGAATGTATCCAACTTAAAGCAGTACTATCAATGAGACTGGCCTATGAAAAGTATAATGTACGAGGAAGAAAGATGAAAAAGACAAGTATATCTGTATTGAAAATATGAATGTTCATTACAACTTCCAAATAGGTCATTTCTGATCAGAAAAAAGAAAAAGAAAATATACAGAGAGGATAAAGGTCACGTCTACCCACCAAAGGAGCTGGCTTTAGCAGCATCTCCGTCTCCTTGGTCTGGGCCTCCTACTACTTCACCTTCATCGTCTAAAGGATAATTGGGGGTGTCCTGGATAATGCCATGTTTCTTCATGCAGCAACAGTAACTGAAGAATAACATGTCATCTACTTGTTTTTTGTATTCGCCCTCTAGCTCCTTCGTTTGGGCAGCAAAGCCCACTTGGAGCTCTTCCACTTCCTGCCTTAGCCGCTCGTTCTCCTCCTCGGCCTTCTTATGCCTAGCCTCCATCACCTCTCTTTCTTTTGCTAGTTGACGAGCCTCGGCTTTTGTTGCCTCTTTCCCCTCTTTCGCCTTTCTTAGCAACCTGACTCCTTCATCAACAATTTTCTAAGTAGTAGCAAGCTCGCCCTTTATCGATCTTAGTTTGGCACGGAGCTCCTCACTATCGTCCATGTTATGGGCGATATAAGCTCTCATAGTCTCGGCAGTCTCCAACTGTTTGAAGAGCAAAGCGTGCTGCCACATCAGATTGGGGATGTCGACCACCACTTAAGATGGCAGCGAAAAAGCTATTAAGAAATCAAAATACTAGGGGACCATAGATAAAAAAAGGAGAAAGGCTTACCGCTTTAGTCGTCTTGACAGCTGTGTAATCCTACATGGGCAAGATGCGGGAGACGACGAATTTTGGGGTGTTGAATGGAAGTCGGGCCATGAAAGAAATGTTAGGGTCGCCGTCTAAGTCCACCAAGACCTGTCGGGTGGCCGAAAAGAGTACATCCATGTTGTTCACAAGAGTCTCCCTCTCTGTAAAGTAAGGAATTTGCTTCATCAATTCGGCTATTTCTTCTCGGCTGGGGACACGAGGTGCCTGAGGGCGTGGAGGGACAAAAGCCACACTCAACGGAGTCATCGCTGAGTTGAGTCGAACCAGTGAAGGGCCCCTTTGGCCCTGGGTGAGCAGCCTCTTTAGTTGAGAAGACCCTCTCGCTCGACAAAGGGTTGATGCTTGCAGCAGCGGCCGAAGGCTCTAGCACCAATGCAATGGCCAAGACAGGCTCGGGGCAAAGAATCTCCATGTAGGGCTTCGTAATAGGATGAGGAATGGCCGTGATAGATTCGGACATGCGTTTGCACTGCCTCTCCTTGAATCTAGCTCTCAGGTTTGCAGCCATGTCCTCCTCTCTCTCCTCTTCACAAATGATGGGGAACACCACTGGCTCAATTTGTGCCTCCAGCTCGGTGCTGGCAGCTGACAAGTTAACCTCTATGTCTGGCTCGGTGCTGGTGGCAAAAAAGGATGAAGATGGAGAAAAAGCTTAAATGGATGGAGAATTGGATGTGGATGGAGGATTTCCTGGCCTCTAAGTGGGTTGGATGATAGGACCCTTCCTCTTGGCAGGAGGATGGACAGTAGAGCTAAAAGCCAGTCGGCTTGTGGCTAGGCCTTAGCATCCTGTTCTGATGCTTCTTCTCCCTTTGCTCTAAACGGTCCTAGCGTGCTTTCAAGCCCGTTGCGCAAGCAACCTCATAAAAATGGAGGTCCTTTAGTATGTGATACTCGCCGGGCACTAGGAACCGGGGAGCCAAACGGGAGAGTATGGAGATTATGAGCAACTTCGACTCCCTAACCATCGCCTGCAGGTTCTTATCCGTTAAAAGAACCTAGTGGTTTCGCTCGGTTGTAGATATTTCAAAGAACTTGTTGAGCTGATCAAAAGCGACCTTTTCCACCTACTCCACAAGTTGTCCCCTCCTGTTCTTGCCTGCACCACACGAACAAAAATTTTAGTAATAGATTCACAATCAACAACTACAAGTGACGGTCAAAGGTTACAAGAGCATATCCTACTCAAGATCCCTAGCAAGCATCTTGGGTGAAATTCTCTGTCCAGCCCCTTATATAAACCACCCCAGGGGCCATAAACAAGTATGTGCTCCTTCGTCCCACCCTTGTTCGAGTCGGGGAGCCTAGTCACTAGATGGATGGAGGAGATATGAGAGGACAGTCTGAACCTCTCTTTTCGACTCATCTTGATCATGTAGACAAAAATAACCTCCAGCAAAGAGAGGTCCAGGTGGTAGAGCATATCTAGGACACTGCACCCTATCAACACTCTGACAACGGTTGGGTGAAGAAAGGTTAGGGGAATCTTGGTAAAATAGAAGAACTATTTGAGAAGAGAAGGGGCAGAGAAAAACAGAGCCTGACATTGAACTGCTCCTTACTAAAGTAGGTAGCACTATGAGATAGCTTCTCAATGGTCATAGGCTCACCATCTACCAAGAGGATGAAGACACCGTTCGGGATACAAAAGAGATCCCAAAACTCCTGTTCTGACAAAAGATCGACCAGGCGTTTTGACCCAAGGCATTTGACTCCTGCACCCTTCTTGCCACCTTTCTGACTCCTACCGCCCATGCTAGTGGAAGCGATATCCCCTCTAGCTAACATACTAAGAAGCTATGGACCGCGTGAGAACCTGTGCGGCACAACGCAGATTGTTAGAAAAATAGTCACTCGACCCATCCGTCATTAAGCAGCACCTCAGCTGAACAGCAAGCAACCTAAGCAGGTCTAAAACCCAAGCTTGAACAATCAGCTTAACCCAACTTGCAGAGCAAGCCCTGGCCCCAAGAAAGGACATCCCTATCATGCCATCATAACGGCTACACGCCAAAATGCTTGAGTAGACCACTTAATGCACCAACAGAACGGAAACATAAAGGGAAAATGTGAAAAACCCTAGGACTGACAGATGCTACCAGTCTTCTTCTCCCAATGACAGTTACCTTCTCCAAGAAAGCACAAAGGCCCTAGAATCTAGACTTTGCGACATCTATTTTTCATCCTAAAATAACCCTAGCAACAAACAAGCAAACAAGAAAGATAAATGAGAAGAAAAGCAAGTTTACCAATGTCAGGGAAAGACGTTCGCTAGCAAAGGGAAACCCGCCTAAAGCAGACCTAAGAACAGCAACAAAACGACGGGGAAAGAACAACGACTGGCGTTACAGCAGCGAGGATGCAGAGATTGAGAAAAAAGTGCTTCAAAATGGGAATATTCAAAAAGTAACCAAAAAGGTGTGGAAGTCCCCTATTTATAGGAGACCAAAACCTTAGGGAATCCAAAAGACAGGCCGCTTGGAAACGCATCGCAAAGCAATGGCCACCTATCAGGTGGCCTAGGTGAAAGTGACCTGTCTTTAATTCCCTGAGTGACATGTGTCCCAAAAGTGTATGGGTAACTTGAAGAGACACACAACTCGTCCATCTCTACTTGGGGCACAAGTAAACGGGTTAAGGAGGCATTGTAAGAGGCTCCCCTCCACGTGTCCCTATTTCTAATCCGGGCACCTTGGCTGGGCATCATGGGCATGGTGACTGTCCGGATCATTCCATCCGGACTACGACCAGTTCTATTTGGCATTAGCCATAAAAAAAACCCTTTTCCTATGGGGCTAAGTGGCAAAAGGAGACCGGACTCCCCAAACAAACAGGACCGTCTAGTCAAGACTTCAAGACCTATTACCATGCGTAATCATTCACGTCTGACATGGGAATGGCTTATGGGATCTCTTTTAACCCTCAAGTCCATGTCAATTAATTGCTACACATAACCCCAAACCATCAATAGGTTGAAGGGATAAGCGATTGCATGGTCAAACATCATGACATGTCTGCCAATGGCACCTCCCAACCGCCCATAACTATGATGATTGTCCCGCCACCTACAAGACAATCATCATTGTAGAGAGAGTCAAAGTGCTTAGTCAGCACTACAGTTACACTCTCTTCAACACTATAAAACCCCTTGTAAGCATGGACAAGGTACGCAGAGAGACGCCTACTCACTCTTTCTCACTAAGATCGCTTGAGCTATCTTTTGCTTAACATAAGCTTTGGAGAGGCATGCCCAGACCATCGGTCCAAACATCCTTTGTGTAGGAAAGGAGTTTACCTAGTCTCATTACCGCTGGGGTAGATCCTCTGAGAGGCACGCAAATGGAGGAAGACTATTCAATCTCCATTGAGCTAGATGAATCTGACTCCTGTTGGCTCCGCATCAACACCAAGCCTGCAACTTTCAACTTTTTGCATTTTATTCCTTTCTAGCCAAGCTACCAAGTTGGGTAGGTTTACTGATTATTGAGAGAGAGATGCTCTTGAATGCCCGAGGTAAAGGATGTTTGATTTTATTCACTTTCATGTATTATTTGGTATATGATGCTTTAATTGTGAATCAAACTCAAATATTTACATACGATGAATTTTTTTAAGCATCAACCCACTATCAAGGGTTGAAATGTTGGGATTTTTCGCCAATATATCGATCAAAGAAGGCCGACATGATATAACATACTGAAAATCGATCGCGACATTTATCGGCATTTCTACCAATTTTTGGGGATATTTCCCAATTTTTCAGGAGTCAAACAAGTTGTCTCCTTCGGTCAACACTGCTTCCCAAACACGCCAAGCCCGATTGCCCCAAATTTCAAATGTTCTTTTTTTTTTTTTTTTTTTGCCTACTTCTATAGGAAGCAAACCTAAACCAAAAGTCTTGGGTTCAAATCCGATTACCACTAGGCCAATCTCTCCTTTATTAACATATGTAGATAATAAACATCTTAAACTTCATTATTAAAAAATAAATAAACTAATTCTGATTATTTTATTTTAAATTTTATTTAATTAATTAATATATACATATATATATAAACCACCATTATAATTTTCTTCACAATTATTTTTTAATATAATTTATATGATAATTAAATATAAAAAAATATAAATATTAAAAAAAATCATATATGCATCATAATTTATTTTACATTATTAAATGCATTTAAATTAAATAAATTATAGTTTTAATATTAAATGAATTATTAATTTTTTCATTAATCCTATTTTAAAAAATTACTATCACTTCACTTTTACATTTTTCATATTTATATTTTTAATTTTATTTAATTTTGAATGTTTTTATTTTAAAATTTTAAAAATATAAATTTATTAAAAAAAATACTAAATTATGAAATAAAAAAATAATTAAGTTCTAATATTTTATAAATTAAAATTAATTTGATTAGATAAATAATAAATTATTAATACTAAAATATTTTTCCTTACAGATTTTTTTCTCTTTAACCATACCTATATCAATTACACTTAGAAAATAACTTTAACACGCGGATTTTTATTTATTTTATCATTTTTTTGGAGTTTCTCCAAATATTTCCCATGAATGCTAAATAATTTTCGCCTTACCAATATTTTCGATATATTCATAAAATCTAAGTACCGATATATCCGTATTTATCAATATTTCAATCATTGCCCACTACCAACCACTTGCCTCAAAAGAGATATGCAAGAAGTACAATCCAACACTATGTTGCTATTGGCTTATGATCTAAACCTAAGCTTTGCTAAGCCATCCACTAATACACTGCACTATATTGCATACTTGTTTAAAGCTATGTACTTATCACCAAAACCACCAATTAACTTCAATGATAGGATTGTTTACTTTAATGGTTGGTGTTATTTTGTAAATCATGGACTTAACTCATTTAACCCCATCAACATTCCAAGGGGTATAGCACCTTGCTAAAATTACACTTCATATAATTTAGATGAGGCTATAGATATGAAGTGATCTATCATGTTTATATGTAGATGCAAATATGAGACACGATGTCGATGGCTAAACTTAAAGGTTCATAAGATGCATTCAATTGGAATATATTTAACAAATCTATATATTATCGAAGCTTTCATAAATTGACTTCAATAAAAAAAAAATTAACCAAATAATGAGAGTAGTAGAAAGTTGATTTGCAATGAATAACGTCATAAAACAATATGTCAATAATCCTACTCATGTCACATAATCTATTGTTGAGATCATATATACTAGACCTTACCTTGATCTAATTGATTACTTAAATGTTAATAATGACTTTTTAGTTTAATGTATTGTAATTTTCTCATTAGTCATATCTAGCTAAGATATGAAGATGTATTCCATAATATCTATTAGACATGCAACAATGTTGCTCCTAAAAAAATGATGATTGAAGAAATGACCTCAGGATGAGTGTATAAAACTGCAAATAATTAAGCCCTATTATAAACCTCAGGATAATTAAAGGCCCTAGGTTGGGTGTGTTGGATGTGCCATATTCTACTACGACCTCCCAATGGTTAAGCCCAAATGTAAATGAGTACAACATCAAACAACATAAAGATTACCATCAACTTGATCTTATTGATAGAAATTGGTTTTCAAATGAAACCACATAAAGAGTATTAGTTTAATCACACTCATAACCAATTGATTTTTAGGATAAAATGATCAAGCCCTTAATCCTAATAATATCAATGCCATTTTATTTTGTATTTAAATATTATTTCAACACAATTAATTGAAAAAACAAGTTCACATAAATTGGTGTAGTACACACTTATCCATGTCATTATCGAGTCATAACAAATTATAAAATATATCAAATTTTTTTATAACAATAAAAAGATAAATAAGTGAGAATATGGTAATTTATTTCAACAAGTTTAATAAATGTAATTACAAATTATACATACTATGCATAGAATTAATTAATTTAAATATTAAAAATAATACAAATATAGTAATAATACAAACATAATAATAGTATTATCATCCACTAATTTCCTTTAACATTTATAACAATTATATCATTTTAACCTAATTTTGAAAAATTATAAAATAATAAAATAACCCAATTTTAAGTTTGATGGATTTTTTAAAATATATATATTTTCAAAATGTGATTTTAATCTCATTTCAAAATAATAATAATAATAATAATAAAATAACTATGGGCCTCTTGAATGACATCAAAGATGCTATTTTGATAATAATTTCAAAAAAAAAAAAAAATACTCATGGTAGACCAAATTTTGACTTCAAGCTTACAAAATTTGGAGTTTGTGAAAATTAGTGGAGGTTTTTGTCTACCCTCGGCATTGGAAAAACAGCTGCAAACCATTGTCTTCAAAACTACAAAATTTGGAGTTCGGGATTTAGCACTAATAGAGTGGGCCCACTTTCATTTCTTCTTCTCCTAGTTACCACCAAAGTATTTGTCGTGTGTCCTTGCCCCACTGTTTCCATGAATAGAGAAATCGCAAATAAAAGGGAGAGTTGTGTTTACAGACTGTTATATGGGAAATAATATATGGTTTTGGAAATCCATATAACTGAAATATGAGATTTGTCTGGTAATGAAAAAAATATTATGTGTTTCATGCACTATATACTGTTTATATTTGTATTTTCGAAATTACCCCTCCATACCTCCCTGTCAGCAGCCATCACCAGTCAAGCCCATTGTCACATGCAACATGTTTGGCATTGCCCCTTGTTTCTTTCCTTCTTTAACCCACCCCACCTCATTTGTTTTTATTTTTTCTATTTTTCTGTTTTATACTTTTCAATTAAAAATAATATAAAAAAATAGGGGGCGGAGGGGGTGGAGGGGGAGGGGGGGGGGGGGAGAGAGAATAACTGTCTTAAAATAAAATAATTAGAAGAAAAAACGAAAAGAGAAAAAAATGAAATTCTAAGAAAGAAACTAAAAAGATTAAAAAAAAAAAAATTCTAAGAAAGAATATGACACTAGGATTTATATATTATTGTTTTTATAATTTAATTTTAATAAATATAGATATAAATATCTATGGAAAAAAATTATTTTTAATTATTTTATTTTTAAATTTTATTTAATTGGTAGTTAAAAATAAATAAAAAAATTATAAATCGAGATGCAATAAGTGTATCATCATTTATTTTATATCATTGAATATATTTGAATTAAATATATTATAATTTTAATATTAAATATATCTTCAAGTTGGAAATATTATTACCATATGTTATAATATTATTGTCGAATAATATTTAATGTAGTTTAATAATTAAAATGTTGATTATTACTTTTTATATCATTTTTAAAAAAAGTTCTCCAAAATTTTGTCTCAACTATATTTTGTGTCAAAATTTTTCTTGATATATCTATAAAATTGAGTTATCGATATATTCGTCAAAATCGATATTTTCATTATTGGTTAGATTTTATAATAATTTTATTTTCAATCATGCTACCTAGTTAAGATTATTTATTTATTTTCAATGGTAAATGATTTATTTCATTTATTATCATTTATATTATGAATATAATGAATTTAAATCGGTATAATATTAAGATCTATTATTAGATAAGATTTTATAATTTTATTTTTATTTTAAAAAAATCTAAAACATTATCAAAGGGATTTCCTTTATTGTCAATTAAATTTGTCTTATGTATTTATATATATATATGAAACTTATATGACTTATTATACAATTTTTTGAAATTCTTATGACCAAAATTAATGTGAAAAAATATGTTTTAGTTTGAAGTTAGGCAATTTTTATTTTTACATTTTGTTACAATAAAATCATGTAAAATAATTTATGGAGCGAAAGTTATGAAAATGAATAATAGATATCATTTACATATTTTTATAATAAAAAACATTAATAGTTTGTATATCTATGGTCGAAAGTTGTACATAACAATTTTTGACAATTATACAACTAAAAGCAATATAAAAAAATATTTCAAAATCTAAAGTTATGCAAATATTCCATTCGATTGTAATAAATTTTTTTATAATTAGAAGTTATGAGAAAATTATTCTCTTTTATTTTTATTATTAATTTATATTATGGGATTTTAATATTACTTTTATTTTTAGTTTTTTTTTTTTTTTTTTTTTGCAATTATAATTAAAAAATATATATAGTCCCAAAAAATCATAGGTGAACGACTTGACCATACAAGAGAATCACATAATGGCATGGTCTAAGGGTCACAAAGGAAGGTCCAAGGCTTGGGAAAGGTAGAATCCAACTTTAACTAAGGCAGTACCTAAGGTCCCTTAAGGTAGTACCTAAGGGCTATTAAGGTAATACCTAAGGTATAGTCCCAAAAAACCAAAGGTGAACCATTTGACCACACAAGAGAATCACATAATGACATGGTCTAAGGGTCACAAATAGGCCCTTAGGTACTACCTTAAGGGACCTTAGGTACTACCTTACTTAAAGTTGGGTTCTACCTTTCCCAAGTCTCGGACCTTCCTTTGTGACCCTTAAACCATGTCAATGTGATTTTCTTGTGTGGTCAAGTAGTTCACCTTTAGTTTTTTGGGACTATACCTTAGGTACTACCTTAATAGCCCTTAAGTACTACCTTAATGTACCTTAGGTACTATCTTAAGAGACCTTAGGTACTACCTTAGTTAAAGTTGAGTTCTACCTTTCCCAAGCCTCGAACCTTCCTTTGTGACCCTTAGACCATGTCATTATGTGATTCTCTTGTGTGGTCAAGTGGTTCACCTTTGATTTTTTGGGATTGTACTTTAGGTACTACCTTAATAGCCCTTAGGTACTACCTTAATAGCCCTTAGGTACTATCTTAATGTACCTTAGGTACTACCTTAAGGGACCTTAGGTACTACCTTAGTTAAAGTTGGGTTCTATCTTTTCCAAGCCTCGGAGTTTCCTTTGTGACCCTTAGACAATGCCATTACGTGATTCTCTTGTGTGGTCAAGTCGTTCACTTTTATTTTTTTGGGACTATATATATTATTTAATTATAATTGCATTAAAAAAAAACTAAACCAAAAAATAAAAGTAATACTAAAATCCCATAATATAAATTAATAATAAAAATAAAAGAGAATAATTTTCTTATGAATTCTAATTATAAATTTTTTTATTACAATCAAATGGAACATTTGCTTAACTTTAGATTTTGAAATATTTTTTTATATTGCTTTTGGTTGTATAATTGTAAAAAAAATTTATGTACAACTTTCGACCATAGATATACAAAATATTAATGTTTTTTATTATAAAAATATGTAAATGATATCTATTATTCATTTTCATAGCTTTTACTCCATAAATTATTCTAAATGATTTTATTGCAACAAAATGTAAAAATAAAAATTGCCTAACTTCAAACTATAACATATTTTTTCACATAAATTTTGGTCATAAGAATTTCAAAATATTGTAGAATAAGTCATATAAGTTTCAAATATATATATATATATATATATATATATATATATAGATAAATACATAAGACAAATTTAGTTGAGAATAAAGGAAATCCCTTAGATAATGTTTTAGATTTTTTTTTTAAATAAAAATAAAATTATAAAATCTTATCTAATAATAGATCTTATTATTATACCGATTTAAATTCATTATATTCATAATATAAATGATAATAAATAAAATAAATCATTTACGATTGAAAATAAATAAATAATCTTAACTAGGTAGCATGATTGAAAATAAAATCATTATAAAATCTAACCAATAATGAAAATATTGATTTTGACGAATATATCGATAACTCAATTTTATAGATATATCGAGAAATATTTTGACACAAAATATAGTTGAGACAAAATTTTGGAGAACTTTTTTTAAAAATGATATAAAAAGTAATAATCAACATTTTAATTATTAAACTACATTAAATATTATTCGACAATAATATTATAACATATGATAACAATATTTCCAACTTGAGGATATATTTAATATTAAAATTATAATATATTTAATTCAAATATATTCATTGATATAAAATAAATGATGATACACTTATTGCATCTCGATTTATAATTTTTTATTTATTTTTAACAACCAATTAAATAAAATTTAAAAATAAAATAATTAAAAATAATTTTTTTTCCATAGATATTTATATCTATATTTATTAAAATTAAATTATAAAAACAATAATATATAAATCCTAGTGTCATATTCTTTCTTAGAATTTTTTCTTTTTAATCTTTTTAGTTTATTTCTTAGAATTTCATTTTTTTCTCTTTTCGTTTTTTCTTCTAATTATTTTATTTTAAGATAGTTATTCCCCCTCCACCCCCTATTTTTTTTATTTTATTTTTAACTTAAAAGTATAAAACAGAAAAATAGAAAAAATAAAAACAAATGAGGTGGGGTGGGTTAAAGAAGGAAAGAAACAAGGGGCAATGCAAAACATGTTGGGTGTGACAGTGGGCTGGACTAGTCATGGCTGCTGACAGGGAGGTATGGAGGCGTAATTTCGAAAATATAAATATAAATAGTATATAGTACATGAAACACAAAATATTTTTTTCATTACCAGGCAAATCTCATATTTAAGTTATATGGGAATCCAAAACCATATATTTCCCATATAACAGCCTATAAACACAACTCTCCCCAAATAAAAAGTAAATTAATCAAGGGATAAATATATGAAATTTGATGGGATAAATACAAACAATGCACAACCAGGTTTTATCCCCTCTTGTGAGAACCTAATAGGAATCAATCAAATAGAGAAACAAGAATTCACCCAATCAACAAGTATATGAACACCAATAATTTTAGCATAGAAAACCTCCTCTAATATGAGAAGTAAAAACCATGGGACCCTTAGGCCACTTAAAAATTCCACTAATATAATTAATGGGTTACACAATTCTCTCTAGATAAAACTAGAGGCATACATCAACCATATCTCAAGACAAATTGATCTTGGCAATTTCAACAACTTTGCATAAAAACAATGGAGAGATCTCACCAAACACACCACTGTTCTCGGACTAAAAGGTAACTTTTTAGAACTCTAAATCCAATCTCCACCGTCCAGAATTAAGATCAATGAGTCACGAACGTACTCTCCAAAAATTGGCTCAATCGAACCACGGATGGACCTTGATCGGAGCTTATGACCAAAACTGTCCGGATAGAAAATGCATCAAAACCGAGGCTCCGTTCTCGGACTGAAAGACAACCTTTTGGATCTCCAAATCCGATCTTCACCGTTCAGAATGAAGATTAATGAGTCACAAACCTCTCCTCCAAATTTTAGATCGATCAGCCCACAAATGAAGCAGGATCGGACCTTTGATGAAATCTGGGCAGTGAAGAAAAAAAACTGAATTTTTCTCTCTAACTTCAAAAATGGTGATTCTCCCTTTCTCTCTCTTTTCTCCTACCTCTGGTAGCTGCAAAAAATTAGAAGAAGAAGAAGAAGAAGAGGGATTCTTCTTCTAGCCCTTTTATATAAAGGCCTAAGAGGCCTTAAATTTTGGGCTCTTAATTTGGGCCTACCACATGAGGAAAAACCCAACAAATCTCCCCTTTTCCGATTATGTGGAAGGACTCGCCATCCCGGCGATTGAACAACAAACTTCAAGCTTCTCCCTTGGTAAGGACTTCGTTAACATATCTGAGCCATTGTGATTGGTATGTATCTTCTCAAGTTCAAACAAATTGTCATTGAGAGCATATCTCATCCAATGATACCTCACATCAATGTGCTTCGATCTTGCATGAAAGGTAGAATTCTTACTAAGGTGAATGGCGCTCTGGTTATCACAGTATATCACATAGCGTTGCTGCTTAAACCCAAGCTCATGTGTGAAACGCTTCATCCACGACAACTCTTTACATGCTTCTGCTGCTGCAATGTACTCTGCCTCTGTTGTAGAAAGTGTAACACATTTCTGTAGTCTTGATTGCCAAAAGACAGCACCTCCTGAGAATGTCATCAAATAGCCTGAAGTAGACCTTCTATTATCTGCATTCCCTGCCATATCTGAATCAGTGTAGCCAACAAGTACTGATTTCCCACTTCCAAAAGTGAGTTTCAACTTGGAAGTGCCTCGCAAATATCTCATAATCCACTTGATTGCCTCCCAATGTAGTCTTCCTAGATTAGATAGAAAGCGGCTAACAACACCAACTGCATAAGCTATGTCTGGTCTAGTACATACCATGGCATACATCAAACTTCCTATTGCTGAGGCATACGAAACTCTTCTCATGTCTTCCTTCTCCATATCTATAGAAGGGCTATGTCTACTGCTTAGCTTAAAGTGACTAGCTAGAGGAGAACTAACCACTTTAGCTTTGATCATGTTAAATCTTTCAAGCACCTTTTCAATATATTCCTCTTGTGACATATACAACTTCTTGGATGTTTTATCTCGCTCAATTCTAATACCAAGAATTTTCTTTACTGGCCCCAAATCCTTTATGGAAAAGGATTTGCTTAACTGCTTCTTTAGCTTATCAATTCTTGAAACATTTCTGCCAACAATCAAGATATCATCAACATAGAGCAACAATATAACAAAATCATCATAAGAGAATTTCTGCACAAATACACAATGGTCATAAGTAGTTTTTCGGTAGCCTTGCTCCCCCATAATTGATTCAAACTTCTTATACCACTGCCTCGGTGCCTACTTTAAGCCATAAAGACTTTTCTTCAACTTACACAAATAATCCTATTTTCCTTTTATTATGAAACCCTCTGGCTGTTCCATATAAATTTCTTTGTCTAAATCACCATGGAGAAACGCAGTCTTAACATTCATCTGCTCAATCTCTAAAACAAGACTAACTACCAAGCCCAAAACTACACGAATAGACGACATCTTAACAACAGGAGAAAAAATCTCATCAAAATCAATACCTTTCTTTTGATTGAATCCTTTGACAACCAATCTAGCTTTTTAACATGGCTGTGAAGTGTGTTCTTCTTGCTTCACTCTGTAGACCCACCTGTTCTTCAAAACTCTTTTTCCCTTTGGCAACTTGACAAGCTCATAAGAATGATTCTCATGCAATGACTTCATCTCATCTTGCATAGCATCAACCCACTTCATCTTATTTTCATCTCCTATGGCTTCCTCATAACTTTCAGGTTCTCCCCCGTCAGTTAGTAATACATAATCATCAACAGAATACCGTGTGGAATGATGTCGGTCTTTGGTAGACCTCATGAGTGGAATATCTAGTGGAGCCTTTGCTACTAGTGACTGCTCATGAACATCATCATCCATCTCAACTTATGTGGGAGTTTCAACATCACCAATGTCAGGTTGGTCATCATGTGCTTCATCTTCAACTTGTGTAGGAAGATGTGTCAAAGGAATTGGATCTAAGTCAATCAGATTATCACTATATTGAAACTCTGTTGCATCAGTCTTCTTAATGTCCTGTATGGTATGATCTTCCATAAACACAGCATCTCGGCTTCTTACAAGCTTTTTCTACACCAGATCATAAAACCTATAACCAAGCTCATCTTGACTATAGCCAATAAATACACAAGGTCTTGTCTTAGCATCAAGCTTAGACCTTTCATCTTTCGGAATGTGCACAAAAACCTTGCATCCAAAGACACGCAAGTGATCATAAGAGATTTCATTACCTGACCAAATTCTATCTGGAACATCAAATTCTAAAGGAACACATGGTGTAAGATTGAGAACATGTACAATAGTATTCAAAGCCTCACCCTAAAAGGATCTTGGCAACTGTGACTGCGAAAGTAAACATCTCACCCTTTCAACCAATGTCCTGTTCATTCTCTTAGCTAACCCATTCAACTGAGGAGTCTTAAGAGGTGTCTTTTGATGTCGAATACCATGTTGTCTACAATACTCATCAAAAGGACCAGAATACTCATTCCTATTATCAGTCCGAATGCATTTCAATTTTTCACCAGATTGTCTCTCAACGAGAGCATGAAACTGCTTAAACACTTCTAACACTTGGTCTTTTGTTTTCAAGGTATACACCCAAATCTTTCTTGAATGATCATCTATAAAAGTCACAAAATATAGAGATCCACCAAGTGTTTTTGTTTTCATAGGACCACACACATCATAATACACTAAATCAAGCATACTTAACTTCCTTGTATGGCGGTGTGTTTTGAATGCAACTCTGGTCTGCTTTCCTGCTAAGTAATGAGCACACCTTTTCAAAGATCCCTTCTTCATACCAGAAAGAAGATTCTTCTTAGTCAAAATCATCAAGCCTTTCTCACTCATGTGACCGAGTCTGTTGTGCCAAAGCTCAATTGTGCTATCATCATCCATTGCATTGATACTAGAATCAATTACCCTTGCCTGCATCAAATACAATGAGGAACACTTCTTTCCTTTTGCTACCACCATAGAACCTCTAGTGAGCTTCCATTGACTATCACGAAAGATGTTGCAGAACCCTTCTTCATCAAGCTTACTTGTGGAGATTAAATTCATGCGGATATCTGGAATGTGTTTGACATTCTTCAAAATCAACATAGTCCCATTATTAGTCTCCAAACGCACATCTCCCATACCAATGGCTTTAGCTGAGCCATCA
Organism: Vitis rotundifolia; assembly: GCA_030254885.1. Taxonomy (NCBI): domain Eukaryota; kingdom Viridiplantae; phylum Streptophyta; class Magnoliopsida; order Vitales; family Vitaceae; genus Vitis; species Vitis rotundifolia. The sequence continues at coordinate 14,314,595 of CM058152.1, forward strand.
TTACCCATCCTAACACTTCCAAAATCACCAGATGTGTAGGATGTAAAGAAATATTTCCGAGGTGTAGCATGGATTGAGGCACCGCTATCAATCACCCAATTGGTCTCCTGGCAAGCAAAATTAACAACATCAATATCATAAACAATAAGGAAATCTAAAGTGGTAGTGGCAACTCGATCATCTTCACCATCATTGTCATTCTTCTTGTCCTTCACTTTCCCTTGTTTCATATCTCTCTTCAATTGGCGACAATACTTCCTTATATGCCCTTTCAAATGGCAATAATGACACTCAACATTGGCAAACTTGTTAGTCTTGCTTTTGCTTCTGTCTCTGTTCTTCGGACCTCTACTCTTACTCTTCCCTCTCTTTTCAGTAACTAGGACATCTGATTGTGAAGAAGAACCCTGTGACTTTCTTCTCATCTCTTCATTCAGAACACAACTCTTAACCAAATCCATATTCATAGTACCATTTGGGGCTCAGTTAGACAAAGAAGTTCTAAACGTCTCCCACGAGTCCGGCAATGTACTAAGAAGCCACAACCCTTGCACCTCTTCCTCAAACTTGATATTCATTCCAACCAACTGATTAATAATACCTTGGAATGTATTCAAGTGATCTATCATAGGAGTTCCATCTTGATACCTCAAGCTAATCATCTTCTTGATCGAAAACAATTTACTGTTACCAGTCTTTCGAGCATATAACTGTTCGAGCTTGTTTCATAGACTATGTGCGTTTTTCTCTTCACTAACATGATTGAGAACATTATCATCTACCCACTGTCTGATATAACCACAAACCTGCCGATGAAGTAAATTCCATTCTGCATTAGTTTTATTTTCTGGCTTTTCAGAAGCAAACGCAAGCAAATAATAATCCTTCACATACAATAAGTCTTCCATCTTTCCTTTCCAAACATGATAATTGGAGTCATTCAGAGTAATCATTCTACTTGTATTGCTTTCCATTGTTATACACAAGGCACAAATTATCTTGAACTAGTGCTCTAATACCACTGTGATGGGATAAATACAAATAATGCACAACCAGGTTTTATCCCCTCTTGTGAGAACCTAATAGGAATCAATCAAATAGAGAAGCAAGAATTCACCCAATCAACAAGTATATGAACACCAATAATTTTAGCGTGGAAAACCTTCTCTAATATGAGAAGTAAAAACCACGGGACCCTTAGGCCACTTAAAAATTCCACTAATATAATTAATGGGTTACACAATTCTCTCTAGATAAAACTAGAGGCATACATCAACCATATCTCAAGACAAATTGATCTTGGCAATTTCAACAATTTTGCATAAAAACAATGGAGAGATCTCACCAAACACACCACTATTCTCGGACTGAAAGGTAACTTTTTAGAACTCCAAATCCAATCTCCACCGTTCAGAATTAAGATCAATGAGTCTCAAACGTGCTCTCCAAAAATCGGCTCAATCAAACCACGGATGAACCTTGATCGGAGCTTATGATCAAAACTGTCTGGATAGAAAACGCATCAAAACTGAGGTTTTATTCTTGGACTGAAAGACAACCGTCCGGATCTCCAAATCCGATCTCCGCCGTTCAGAATGAAGATAAATGAGTCACAAACCTCTCCTCCAAATTTCAGGTCGATCGGCCCATAGACAAAGTGAGAGCGGACCTTTGATGAAATTTGGGCAGTGAAGAAAAAAAACTGAATTTTTCTCTCTAGCTTAAAAAATGGTGGTTCTCCCTTTCTCTCTCTTTTCTCCTACCTCTGGTGGCTGCAAAGAATTAGAAGAAGAAGAAGAGGGATTCTTCTTCTAGCCCTTTTATATAAGGCTTAAGAGGCCTTAAATTTTGGGCTCTTAATTTGGGCCTTCCACATGAGGAAAAACCCAACAAAATTAATGCAAGGGAATCTCGTAGATATGTCAGATTTAGATGCTCAAATTGAACAAAAGTTGACTGTTTTTTTCCTACAAATACATCAGCAAACACTGAACTCACAATTATTTTTCTCTCTTATTTATTTTTCTCTTTTTTAGTTAACCGTCATAATTGCCTCATCTCTCTTGAACTCTTATTTAGAGGGTCTATTACCCTTCTCTCTCCATCTTTTGTTAGGGTTAAACAAAGAGATTTTAGTTTTTAAAGACTTCCGTTTTCTCAGAGAAATCTAATCCCCGCTCAACAAATTTTGGTGGATCCTTCGAAAGGCCTCCCCGGTCTAGCTAAATCTAATTTCCAGATTCTTCTTGACTTTGTAACCTCAATTCTACCCGAAGTCTAATTTTGAGGTAACCCTCTTTCTTTCATTCATTTTCTCGTTGTTTGTGGTTTCTTTAGTTTTTCTTATCAAGATTTTGGTATGCCTCATTATCAGCTCAGATCTTAGAAATAAGCTTTTTTTTTTTCCTTAATATTTTTTTAAACATTAATGTATTATTATTATTATTTTTTTAAAAAAGGATATTGATATATTGATATTTTTCATATACTATGTCGATCTCATAAATGATAAGATAGAGGATAAAAAAAAAAAAAGAAATTTTTTTTGACTCATTTTTCTTAACTATTTCCTCTATTTATTTATTTATTTATTTTATATAAAGGCACAAAAATAGAAAAAAAAAATCCAACCAAATAAGAAAATTGATACTTATATTTTTTATTTCAAAGTATAATTTTGATTATTGCTTTGTATCCTTCAAATTTTTTGGTAGTTAATTGTACCTCTTTTTTTTCTCAAGTATTTGTGAAATTATGGCACATTTTTATTATTTTTTGACTTTACAAACTTTGTGGTTATTTTTATATTGTTTATAACAAGGTAAATTATTTATTTCTCTGTTTCCATGATACTAGATTGCTTTTTTAAATAGTAAATACATATGACTAGCCAAGTCGAAAAAAGGTATATGTTTTAGACAATCAATCCTTAATTATCAAAATTTATTTATAAACTTAAGAATAACGAGTTTCACCCGCTTTAATTTACTCTTACTTTACATTTCTTTTGTGAATCATGTTAATTTACAAATTGTAATTGTCATTCATACATATGGAAAAGTACCCTTTATTTGGTTTCTATTATCTTAAAAGTGGGGTTTTGGACCAGACTATAATCAAGTTGAATTATATGCCACCTTCAAAAGAAATTTTGTTTTTGTTGGTGCTTAAATTCACCTTTTTTTTTCTTTAATTTTTTTTAAATGATAAATATTCTTATTATTTTTTGACTTTATATTTTGTGACTTTCTTTATATTGTTTATAATAAGGTAAAATATATATTTATTTATTTTCAAAATGCAGGATTATTTCTTAAAAATAATGACATGAGTGGAGTCCGAAAAAGGTATACAGTTAACATATTTAATCTCGAGTAAAACTTTTTTACCAACTTAGAGTATGGAGTTTCAGTCTCTTACTATTCTCTTACATTTCTTTTGAGAATCATGTTTGCCATTTATATTTCTACATTCATATATATGGAAAAGTACCTTATATTTGTTTCTTGCATATAAATAGAATGGTTTTTTCCTTTTTTTCTTTTTCTTTGTTGTCACTAAAAATTTTCTTATTTATTTCAATGCATGCGATCTTAATGTATACTCCTTTTTGTACAAAATATCTGCAGATCAAAGTTCCTGCACTTAATGGTCTCCAGGGACCCCATGAGAGAGAGTACATCATGGATCATTGCTCCTTCTTGGGTGACCTCTGGAAGGCTTGTAACAAGTAGAATGGTAATTATGACTTATTTTCCAAAAATATTTACCACGTACATATGTTCTTTTCACTATCATATAGGTTCTAAGATTTTCCTGATTTATTTTTTTCTTAATTTTTTATTTATTTTGATGGGTGTTTGATCAGATGAGGGAGCTGGATGAGAGGTATCTAGGTTTAATGAACCTGAAGAGAGCATAGACCTCTCTCCTTACAGTTGGGTGACCATTGCTTGGTATCATGTGTTGCTCATTTTCGTTTTCAAAATGCCTTAAATAAAGAAAAGTTACTTTTCCATGAAGTCTATTTTAGATTTCTTTGTTCTAAGATTGTGCTCTTCTGCCATGTAGGTCTTTAAAATAACATATTAGAGGATGAGGATGGAAGAAAATTTTTATTGAGTGGGAGCTGCAACTAAAAGGGATGGCGGCACTGAAGCTTCCCTTCCCCATTGGCATTGACCGCTTACAGGATGAATGGTGGAACATCAAATCCAATAGGCTATTAAAAAGAGAGAGAGAGAAAGAAAGAAAGAAAGAAAGAAAGAAAGAAAGAAAGAAAAACCATTGGCTCAAAAAATCGTTCAAACTGATCAACCCAATCAGACTGAATCGATTAATTTTTTATTTTATTTTTTCAATTTTATTAGCTTAAATCGAATGGAACTGATTTGATCCACAGTTTGCTATTCCAAAAACTGAAAATAAAACGAGCCGAACTAATAATTATTTATATGCATATAAATACATGTGTTTTATCTATCGGCTTTTTCATTATTCACAATACTTTTGAACAAATGAGTCGATGTTGATTATTGTAATATGAATTTAGTTATGTTTTTTCTCTATAACATTGAAACTTAAATTGTTATTTACTTTTGTTATGTACTCTAATAATTTAGCGCTTAAGACCTCCTCCAATTATTTTTCCTGATGGAATCTCAATGTTTCTTTGTCCTTTTCAGGGGAATATCCGGTCATAAGAGATATAAGAGGATAAAAACTTTAACAATATAACAAAGCTAGCTTTGGTCGGTAAGATAGGATATGATAAGACTTGTATATTCTATGATATGATATCTCATTTTTCATTGGATAAGATATGCATATCCTAATATATGATTTTCAATTAAATATGATATTTTTAAATATACATATTTTAGAGACATGAGATTTTAAGGTAGCATATTTAATGGAATATACTATATTATATTATATTTATATTTAATTTGTGAAATGAATAAAAAATAATATGAAATAAATATTATTTTTCAATGTTTAAAATAAAAATTATATCACATTCAAATATTTTCTATTTAAAAAAATGAAATTTCATTTATGTTTAACAATATTCATGAATAAAATAATTAAACTTTCAAATAAAAAAATTTTATATTATGTTATTTAATATATAAAAATAATGTATATATCATATATTAATATTAGTTTATAAATATTTTTTTAGTTTTTGTTTTTAATAATAAATTTAATTTATAATAAAAAAAATTATTTTGTAAAATGAGTATATTAAAATATAAAAAATTAAGAAAAAATAAATTTTTGATACATGGGATATGTATATTCCATATTTTACTACAAGACTTACATATTTTATGTGAAAGGGATAAAAAAAAGTAAAAATAAAATAAAATAATTTGATAATATATCTCATCATTTGGTTGAATATAAGATAAGTGACAAGATAACTGATCTTATTCCATTACTAACCAAACATAAGATAAGATATAATATCTCATTTTTTATCTTATCTCATGCTATATGTAACAAACCAAACATGACCCTAGTATCAAAAGATAAACCAGGTTGCTTCTTTAGGAATTTGACCATAATGATAATTGCATTGTGTTGTGATGTGGCATTAATATAAACCTAGCACATGGGCCAGTTTATTTTGTGGCAACCTTGAATATTATCCACATAAGAGTTTGTTTCACTAATAATTAGAAAGTTCTTAACCTTGAATATTAAATTTTCGAAAAAAAATTTCTACAATGGTAGGTGTGGTTTGCAAGAAATATTTTTTATATTAACAACATTCGGAAATTTTTTTTTTTTAAATGACAAGATAAAAACAAGATGATAAATAAAATACTTTTTCTCAAAAATAATAAGAGAATGATAGTTTCTATAAATTAGATATAAAATTTTTCACAATATACTTCATAATTTTTATTTTTAAAATGAGAAACTTCAATATAAACTTCACACAAAAAACATATAGATTTATCCAATATCTTTGAAAATCAATTTTAGAAATTCTAAAATTGGAGGTGGTAAAATATTTTGGATACATCAATTTTTAAAAATATTTTTTGAAATCATTATTTTTTCAATATAAGATTTTAAGAATTTTTATAAATTGTATAAAAATTATTGCTATCTTTTATTTTAAAAATAAAAATAAGAAATATATTTGAATAAATATTAAATAATTTGTAAAATATTTTTAAAAATTCAACCGATTAATTATTTGGTCGATGTAGCATATGAACTTCAAATTATTTTGAGATGAATTTAATTTTTAAAAACTTCAAATCGGATTCTCTCTGTTTTTTACCCGGAGCTTGCCGCCAATCTCTTCTTCAACGTTATTTCACAAAAGATGGTGCCACGTGATATGATAAAAATTTTTATTGCCAATCCAGTCAGCACCTCTAATCAGATAAGAATGGTGAGAATTTCATAAACTGGGTATGGATTCAGTGCCATGGACCCTATTTCCTATCAAATACCTTTATATTATATTATACCCTCTATCCTATATAATTTTATATTTAAAAAAATTAAATATTCATATTATATATACAAAATTTTGTACTTAAAATTTGGAAAAAAAAAACTAAATATTAATTATCAAATAGTAATTTTTAAAAATAATTTTAAACTCAAATAATGAATCAATTAATTCAAATCACATAACACTTTATATTAAATTTATCAATAAATTTAATAATTTTTAAAATTAAAAAAATAGGCCTAATCATTAAAAAAAAATTATAAATCAAAACTAACATTTTAAGTTATAATTTTATTGTTTCTGCTAAATACACAAATATATATATATATATATATATAATTTAGATAAATAAATTATAAATTAAGACATAATTAATAATTCCTTTTTTAATAATTTTTTAATTCAAAAAATAATTTGAAATTCAAAAAATCGATCTAATTAATTACATATTAAATTAAAACATTTTAATTATTACAGATTAAATCAAAACATTTTAATGTATTATACTTGCCATTCAATGTTAAATGTGCACATGAAATGAAAAACTTGACTAATTTACATATTAAAAAAATTAAACTTTATTTATTATTTATTTAAAATAAAATATTATTAAAATTTATTATTTTAAATTATTATTATTATTTATTTAAAATAAAGAATTTACAAAGATGTTAATATCTTTATGTTTTTAACATATAATAAAATAGAATATTTTTTTTTATAAAAAATATAATTTAATAAAAAAAATTATGAAGATGTTAATATAGCTTCTTTTTTTTTTATAAAAATATATTTTATTATTTTATTATAATATTAATATTCAGGTTTTACTTAAAAAAATATTTGTAATTATAAAACTATTTTCATTTTTAATAAAATTTGAATTAAATTTAATTTATATTGTACAAATTTGGATTTACAATGTTTTTAGAAATCCAAAACAAAAAAATTTAGACAAACTCCAAACTAAATATTAAAAATAATTATCCAAACCCAACCCATCCCTAGCACCGCATGTTGTAGTCCTATCCAAAAATGGGTTGATAACATTGATGCCCATTCCAAATGTATCAAGATTGGTTACCTTCCCAGGGAACTTCCTTGAGAAGGTGGCACTGCCTTCACGGTCGTAGAATCCAGCCTATTATTCATCTTCAGATGCATCAGTTTTGTCACCCTCCAGGGCACGGTGCCCATGATTTGTCACAAATCTATACTTCTTATAGAGTTTGGCCACGTATCCAATGGATAAAATCATGTAACCAACCATATAGCCATGATTTTATCAATCTGCTCCACGACTGCCCAGATATGAACTCCTTTTGGAGTCCATGTCTCTATTCTGGGAGTGATAATGTAACATGGTACATTAGAAGAACTATGGTTAATGGTAATTATACTTGAATTTTTTTTTTTTTCATATTTTTACAGTACAACCTTATATTAAATATTATCATTATTTGGTTACAATTAATATTAAACCAAAACATTTTTTGAAATATTAAAAATTAAATAAATAAGAAATTTTGAAATGTACCTATTCATTAATTTGTAATAAATTAAATTATAAATAGGATTTTTCTCATACAACAATAAAGCATTATTTGTCAAATACGCAAATTTGTTGTAATAATATTTTCCCATTAAAAAAAATTATAATGTGGAAATTACTTAGAAAATAGAGACATGTTAAATCCAAACAATTAAAAATAACCTTTTTTTGATATTAAATCAATTCAAAATGTGTTTGTCAATGTTTTTATTTCAACTACTTTTGGCGGAAGTGTTTTCGATAAAAATACTTTTAAAAAAATCATCTATCAAGTGCTTCTTGAGAAAATATTATAATTGATATATCAATTTTTTAAAAGTTTTTTTAAAATTTTTTCAAACACTTAGGTTATGTTTGGTTCTCTAAAGAAAGAAAATAGAGAAAAATAAAATGAAAGAAAAGAAAAAAAAAATAGATTTAAAATTAATAAATTATTTTATATGCTACTTCAAACTCATTTTCACTTACTTTTCCTCTTCTATATAAAAATTAAATAATTTAAAAATGTATAAATTTCTAACTAATTTTAATTATATTTGATTTTTTTTTTCCATATTAAAATCAACTATGATAAAATCACTTTCTATACCACTTTTTTCTTTCCTTAGTACTTTTTGGGAACCAAAAATAGTCTTAGATTTTTCTTCAAAACACTTTTTATGTTGGAAGTGTTTTTTAAAAAAATTTTAAAAAAAAAAAGAAAAGAAAAAAAAAACCACTACCAAATGGATTATAATTCATTTGACAATTGTTATTATTTCTATAATTTTATTTTATTTTTAAACAAAAAAAGTCAAAAGTATTTACTTATCTTTTCAAGATCTATAAATAATAAATATAGTTAAACTTCTGTTTTTCTATAAATAAAAGATAAATAAAAAATTATCATATAATGTAAATACAAAAACACATTAATTCCATAAATACTCTTATCATAAAACAATGCAATAGTAGATGAAATATGGATAAATGAGTGAGTCTCCAAATTCTTTATTTTATAAATTTATCTCAAATAAAGGCTATTATAGTTTCTAAAAACATATTAAAACAAAATAATCCAGGAGTCTTTCTTTCACTTCCTAAAAACAAATCCTACTAGAAAAAGAACTCCTTTCAAATATTAATTAGAGTCCTAATTCTTACATTATAACAATTATATTTTGATTTTAATTAGGACAACTTATGATTCTCTTCTTATATATAGATTTATTGGTAGCATAACCTTTACTTATAGTACCAAAGAAAGAATTGTCCATCATCTTCTTCAACACCATGAAGCTCTCACAATTCTTTATCTTCTCTTTTATTTCGATTTCTCTTTTTGGATGTGTTAATTCACACAAAGCCTTAAAATACTACACACTTGAACTTCCTTCAGGGGTATCTGGCCCTGAAAGCATTGCCTTCGATTGTAATGGAGATGGTCCTTATACTGGCATCTCGGATGGTAGAATTTTAAAATGGCAAGGTTCAAAACATGGATGGAAGGAGTTTGCAATCACTTCCCCGTTCAGGTAAAAACTACTAGTAAATTTTTTATTCATTATGTTTAGTATATATTCACTTATAATTACATATATTTCTTTAATAGATTTAAAAATATAATAATATATAATTAATTTTTTAATTATGGTGTGTATTCATATTAATTGCATGACATAAAGTATTCTTTTAGTATTCAATTCAACCTTCTTTGTAATTGTAAGTGTAGGTTTTATGTTGGATAAAACTGTATGAAAGTATTTGAAATAATTGAAGTATTTGTTTTTGTGCTTGATTAGGATTCCTAAATTTTGTAATGGATCAGTCAACGCTGCAATGGAACAAGTATGTGGAAGACCATTGGGTCTTAAATTCAATGAAGCAACATGTGATCTTTACATTGCAGATGCCTATTTTGGGCTATTGGTGGTTGGGCACAATGGTGGAGTTGCCAAACAAGTAGCCATTAGTGCAGAAGGAGTCCCATTTCGATTCACTAATGCTTTGGACATTGATCAAAACACTGGAGTTGTCTATTTTACTGATACTAGCACCATATTCCAAAGATGGTATGAATCATCAATTTACTCATTATATAATTTTTTTTTTTTTTAAGTTTGTCCATATAGTTATGATTCTCATTCCCATTGATTAACAATGGAATTTTTTTTTTAGGGCTTATGCAATAGCAATGCAAATTGGAGATAAGACTGGAAGGTTACTAAAATATGATCCAAGGACCAAAGAAGTGACGGTGTTGCTAAGAGGCTTATCCTTTTCAAATGGGGTCGCATTAAGTAAAGACAATGATTTTGTTTTAGTTACTGAAACGATTGCCGCCAAAAGTCACAAGATATTGGTTCCAAGGTCAAAAATCTCAATTGAGTGACACTTTTACACAACTTGGTGGATGTCCGGATAATATTCAAAGAAACATTCATGGGGAATTTTGGGTTGCACAAAATAATTGTGGAAGACCAGAACTAAAAGTTAGATCGGTAAAGCTTAACAAAGAAGGAAAAATCATGGAGGAATTAAGTGAGGATGTTGGCCCTCTTAGTGAAGTCCAAGAGAAAGATAATGGTTTATGGTTAGGTTCTGTGATTTTGCCGTATTTAGGTGTGTTAAATTAGAATATTTTTTAATATTATAATATGTAGGTGTCTTTTGGAATTTAATTTGATTTTATTGCATTACTCTGTAATTCGTAGTAATTTTTATTATTCACTTATACATCATATAATATACTTTTATAAAGATTTGAATAGATTTTCATTTTATAAATTGGTGATGGATGGATTAAGTGATTAACATGTAGAGTATAACACCTTTTGTTTTAATATAATATCGAATATGCTTTTATTTTTTGTTTTTAATTGTTTTTAAAAATTAAGAAATATAATAAAATCCCCCAAATACCTTACGTTTGCAAAATTCAAAAGAATTTAATGTCTCATGTTGTCGCAATTTGTTCTCTAACTTTTATGAATATTTTTACAATAAAAATTAAAAATAAATAGCATTCTTAAACACATACACGTGCGCTCTTCCTACATCCATATCTTTTTCTTTTTCTTTTAAAAATGTTATTAAATATTATTTTATTATTAGCATTAATAATTTTTTATTATTAATATATATAAAAGCATGTTTTTTTTTATATAAAAATCATAATAATAATAATATATCATACAATACAATAATACTAATAAATTATTTAATTGAAATTTACTAAAAATTATTTTTAACAATAATAAAATAATACAATACAATTAGTCTTGAAGTAAATAAAGACAAAGAGATTAAAAATACAAAGAGGTTAAGGAGGCAATTGCACAAAATAAAAAAAATAAAAAAATAAATACTTTTTCAATTTTTTTTCCTTCCATTTTTAAATTATTGAAAAGGTTTTTCAAATATTTTTACATTATATAATATACTTTTATAAAGCTTTCAATAGATTTTCATTTTAAAAAAACACATAGAGTATACCACTTTGAAATATTAAAATTAAAAATTTTAATAAATTTGAAAATCATGTTTCCATCTTCTCATATAATATCAAATATGATTTTAATTTTTGTTTTCTTTTAAAAAAATATATATGTGAGAAAATCCCCCAAATATGTTTTAACATGTTATAACATTTATAAAATTTTAAAGTGTTTATTTTTTTCTTCAAAAAATATGAAAATAAAAATTGTGTCCGTCACCTTAACCAATAATAGTAAATTTTCGAAGAAATTTCCCTACAATGGATAGGTACGGTTTGCAAGAAATATTTTTTATATTAACAAAATTAGGAAATTTTTTTCCAAAATTAAAAGATAAAAGCAAGATGATAGATAAAATACTTTTTTCTCAAAAATAATAAAAGAATTATAGTTTCTTTAAATTAGATATAATATTTGTCACAATATACTTCATAATTTTTATTTGCATATAAATTTATCCAATATTTTTGAAAATCAATTTTAGAAATTCTAAAATTGGAGGTGGTAAAATATTTTGGATACATCAATTTTTTAAAATATTTTTTGAAATCATTATTTTTTCAATATAAGATTTTAAGAATTTTTATAAATTGTATAAAAACTATTACTATCTTTTATTTTAAAAATAAAAATAGGAAATATATCTGAATAAATGTTAAATAATTTGTAAAATATTTTTAAAAAATTCAACCGATTAATTATTTAGTTGATGTAGCACATGAACTTCAAATTATTTTGAGATGGATTTAATTTTTAAAAACTTCAAATCGGATTCTCTCTGTTTTCTTCCCGAAGTATACCACCAATCACTTCTTCAATGTTATTTCACAAAAGATGGTGCCACGTGATATAATAAAAAATTTTATTGGCAATCCAGTCAGCACCTCTAATCAGATAAGAATGGTGAGAATTTCATAAACCTGGTATGGATTCAGTGCCATGGACCCTATTTCCTATCAATTACCTTTATGTTATATTATACCATATATCCTATACAATTTTATATTTAAAAAAATTAAATATTCATATTATATATACAAAATTTTGTGCAAAAAATTTGAAAAAAAAAAACTAAATATTAATTCTCAAATAGTATTGTTTAAAAATAATTTTAAACTCAAATAATGAATCAATTAATAGCATAAATATATGAACAAAAATTAGTTTTAAACAACTTTATTGTTTCTCTTTTACATAAAATTCTTATTTTCTAATTTCTTTTTTACCAAACAACTGAATTCCAAAGTAAACAAAATTTAATGCATTGGATTCATTAACCACTCTAATAATTTTTAAAAATAATTTAAAAGTCAAATAATGAACCAATTAATATAAAAAAATTTATGGATAAAAATTTATTTAGAACAACTTTATTATTTCTCTTTCACATACAATCCTGGTTTTCCAATTTTTTTTTTTACTAGGCAAATGAGTTTTAAATTAAACAAGACTTAATGTGTTAGATTTATTAATGAATCAAATAATTTTTAAAAATAATTTAAAACTTAAATATTGAACCAATTAATACCGTAATTTTATGGACAAAAATTAGTGTAGAATAACTTTATTATTTCTCTTTTACATGAAATCCTTATTTTCTGATTTTTTTTTTTTTTTTTTAACTAAGCAAATGAATTCCAAATAAATAAACTCAATATATTAGATTCATTAATGAGTCTACTAATTTTTTAAAATAATTTAAAATTCAAATAATGATCCAATCAATACCAAAAATTTATGAGCAAAAATTAGTGTAAAATGACTCTATTATTTCCTATCTACATAGAATCATTATTTTTTTTTAATCGGAAATAAGTTTAAAATTAAATAAGTCTTAACGTATTGGGATTCATAACAAGTTTAGTAATTTTTTTAAAATAATAAAAAACTCATTAATACAAAAAATTTATGGATAAAATTAGTTTATAATAGCTATATTTTTTTTTTTTCTATGCGTAACTATATTTTTATAAATTTTCTCCCTATAAATATGAACTCAAATTAGGTAACACTTTGCACTGAATTTATTAATGGATTTAACAATTTTTAAAAATAATATAAAATTCAAAAAATAAATCTAATTGTTAAAAAATAATAGATCAAAACTAATGTATTATAAGTCATGACTCTACTATTTCTCCTATATATACAAATATGTATTTTTAATTTAGGTAAATAAATTATAAATTAAGATATAATTAATAATTTTCTAATTTTTAAGAATAATTTTGAATTCAAAAAACCGATCTAATTAATTATAAATTAAATTAAAACATTTTAAAGTATTATATTTTTAATTCAATACTAAATATATACATGAGATGAAAAACTTAATTCATTAACATGTTAAAAAAGTTAAACTTTATTAATTATTCATTTTAAATAAAAGATTATTAAAAATAATTATTTTAAATTATTATTATTATTAATTTTTAATATAAAAAAATTATGAAGATGTTAATATCTTTATGTTTCTAATATATACTAAAATAGTATTTTTTATTAAAAATATAATTTATGATTTAATTATAATATTATTATTCATATTTTACTAATAAAAATATTTATTTTTTAATTTATTTATAATTATAAAACTAGCCTTGAATTAAATTAAATTTGTATTATATAAATTTGAATTTGCAATGCTTTTACAAAACGAAAACTAAACAATTTAGATAAACTCCGAACCAAAAATTAGAAATAATTATCCCAACCCAACTCGTCCCAACCACCGCATGTTGTAGCCCTATCCAAAAATGGGTCGATGACATTGGTGCCCATTCCAAATGTATCAAGAATGGTTACCTTCCCAGGGAACTTCCTTGTGAAGGTGGCATTGCCTTCAGGCTGGAAGAATCTAGCCCATTTTTCATCTTCAAATGCATCAGTTTTGTCACCCTACAGGGCAAGGGGACCATTATTTGTCACAACTCTATATATACTTCTTATAAAGTTATGCCACGTATCCAACGGGTACCAGAATGGAAGACATTTTAATTCGAGGGCTCTAATGCTCCTTTTTGAGGCATTACTTCAGAACAATTCCTTGTTTTCTGCCATGGTTGCATGGTCTAAACCAATGGCCAACACGTAGAGAGAAGAAGAGATCACCAAAACATGGAAGAATTTCCCTATTTCAGTAAACAATAACAAACTGTATCAACCTGCATCTCAAGAAAAAACCATAACCCAAAATATTACATGTTGCTTAACTTGTAACAAACCACATCCACATATGTAAATATCTGCTCTCAACGTCCTCATTATCTCACGGTGTTGATACTGTAGAACTATTAGGTGGCCGTCCTCAATCGGTGCACGTCCCTGCAAAGAAGTTTCACGATGTCAAAGTCAGTACCACAATGTTGACATATTGTACCTCATTGTTGACATATTGTACTTGAGAGCATTTTATAGATTCTGAACCAATAGTAACAAATATTCTATCTTGTCTTAACTATAGGGCCTTTACAATTAAGGGCATTTATTATGGTGTAACAGATAATTATAAATTTATCTCAAATACTCTTTTTTTTTTTTTAATGATTTTTCTTATTAGTATTCTAGGAGTCTTTCTTTCACCTCCTAAAAACAAATCCTACTAGAAAAAGAACTCCTTTCAAATATTAATTAGAGTCCTAATTCTTACATTATAACAATTATATTTTGATTTTAATTAGGACAACTTATGATTCTCTTCTTATATATAGATTTATGGGTAGCATAACCTTTACTTATAGAACCAAAGAAAGAATTGTCCATCATCTTCTTCAACACCATGAAGCTCTCACAATTCTTTATCTTCTCTTTTATTTTGATTTCTCTTTTTGGATGTGGTAATTCACATCAAGCCTTGAAATACTACACACTTGAACTTCCTTCAGGGGCATTTGGCCCTGAAAGCATTGCCTTCGATTGTAATGGAGATGGTCCTTATACTGGCATCTCGGATGGTAGAATTTTAAAATGGCAAGGTTCGAAACATGGATGGAAGGAGTTTGCAATCACTTCCCCATTCAGGTAAAAACTACTAGTAAATTTTTTATTCATTATGTTTAGTATATATTCACTTATAATTACATATATTTCTTAAATAGATTTAAAAATATAATAATATATAATTAATTTTTTAATTATGGTGTGTATTCATATTAATTGCATGACATAAAGTATTCTTTTAGTGTTCAATTCAACTTTCTTTGTAATTGTAAGTGTAGATTTTATGTTGGATAAAACTGTATGAAAGTGTTTGAAATAATTGAAGTATTTGTTTTTGTGCTTGATTAGGATTCCTAAATTTTGTAATGGATCAGTCAACCCTGCAATGGAACAAGTATGTGGAAGACCATTGGGTCTTAAATTCAATGAAGCAACATGTGATCTTTACATTGCAGATGCCTATTTTGGGCTATTGGTGGTTGGGCACAATGGTGGAGTTGCCAAACAAGTAGCCATTAGTGCAGAAGGAGTCCCATTTCGATTCACTAATGCTTTGGACATTGATCAAAATACTGGAGTTGTCTATTTTACTGATACTAGCACCATATTCCAAAGATGGTATGAATCATCAATTTACTCCTTATTATATAACATTATTATTATTTTTTTTTTAAGTTTGTCCATATAGTTATGATTCTCATTCCCATTGATTAACAATGGAATTTTTTAGGGCTTATGCAATAGCAATGCAAATTGGGGATAAGACTGGAAGGTTATTAAAATATGATCCAAGGACTAAAGAAGTGACGGTGTTGCTAAGAGGCTTATCCTTTTCAAATGGGGTCGCATTAAGTAAAGACAATGATTTTGTTTTAATTACTGAAACGAATGCTGCCAAAGTCACAAGATATTGGCTCCAAGGTCAAAAATCTCAATTGAGTGACACTTTTACACAACTTGGTGGATGTCCGGATAATATTCAAAGAAACATTCATGGGGAATTTTGGGTTGCACAAAATAATTGTGGAAGACCAGAACTAAAAGTTAGACCGGTAAAGCTTAACAAAGAAGGGAAGATCGTGGAAGAATTAAGTGAGGATGTTGGCCCTTTGAGTGAAGTCCAAGAGAAAGGTAATGGTTTATGGTTAGGTTCTGTGATTTTGTCGTATATAGGTGTGTTAAATTAGAATATTTTTTAATATTATAATATGTAGGTGTCTTTTGGAATTTAATTAGAATATTTTTTAATATTATAATATGTAGGTGTCTTTTGGAATTTAATTTGATTTTATTGCATTACTCTGTAATTCGTAATAATTTTTATTATTCACTTATACATTATATAATATACTTTTATAAAGATTTGAATAGATTTTCATTTTATAAATCGGTGACAAATGGATTAAGTGATTAACGTGTTGAGTATAGCACCTTTTGTTTTAATATAATATCAAATATGCTTTTATTTTTTGTTTTTAAAAATTAAGAAATATAATAAAAGCCCCCAAATACGTTTTAACATCTGCAAAATTCAAAAGTATTTAATGTCTCATGTTGTCGTGATTTGTTCTCTAACTTTTATGAACATTTTTATAATAAAAATTAAAAATAAATAGCATTTTTAAACACATACACGTTCGCTCTTCCTACATCCATCTATTTTTTTTTCTTTTAAAAATATTATTAAATATTATTTTATTATTAGCATTAATAATTTTTATTGTTAATATATATATATATATAAGCATATTTGTTTATATAATAATAATAATATTCATATATCATAAAATACTGTAATATATACTAATAAATTATTTAATCGAAATTTACTAAAAATATTTTTAACAATAATAACATAATAGAATACAATTAGTCTTGAAGTAAATAAAGACAAAGAGATTAAAAATACAAAGAGGTTAAGGAGGCAATTGCATAAAATAAAAATAAAAATAAAATACTTTTCAATCTTTTTCATTCCATTTTTAAATTATTGAAAAGGTTTTTCAAATATTTTTACTTCTTATTATATAAATTTCAAACCCATTTTTTATTTTTTAAGTAATATTTAATATCCATAAGAATTAAAAATATAATTTAAAAATTATTTATTTTTCTTTTAAAATATAGTAAAATAAATATTGCAATACCACATGAATGAATCCCCAAATAATGTTTTTTTAAAATAAAAAAATATGAAAGAAAATAAAATATAATTAAAATTAGTTATAAATTTATATATTTTTAAAATTATTTAATCTTTACATAGAGGTATAAAAAAAGTGAAATGAAGTTAAAAGTAATATAAAAAATAATTTATTATTTATATATATATATATATATATATATATATATATATATATATTTCTTGTTTTTTCTTTTCTTATATTTTTCCTTAATTTTTTTACCAACAAATCCAGGCATGGATAACATGAACTTCATGGGGCTTTGTGCTTCTTATGCATGGATTACTACATGTAATACACAATCTCAAAAAATCTTTTATACTTTAGCCAATATTGTTAAGAACAAAATAATGTTTCTAATATTAATAAAGTAGAGAGTTAATTAATTTAGTAAAGTAGAGAGTTAACCGTATGTTACTTGGTGATATTAAGCATGATTAGAAGGAATTTGTGGAGTGTGTTTAGAAATATAATTTTGCTCATCTTGAACCAAACATTATCAATTTTAATCCATATATTAGAAATGACACATGGCATCGGAAAATATTAGGAAATGAGACTTGAGTGAATGTACAAAGAAATGGCATGAAATTTCTTTGTATAATGAATTTTGCAATTGTAAAAAAAAAAAAAAAAAAAAAAAAAAATTGCATTTTTAACTGAAGATAAGATTTTTCAATGTAAACATCCACAAAAAGTCGTGTTTATGTTAATCCTATGGTATCATATGAGATATACATATATTAGGATATCCATATCATATCCAATGAGATATGATATCTTAGGATATGCAACCAAACATAACCTAAGAGATTAAGAAAATATCTTACCATAGGATTAACATATCCCATGTAAAAGGGATTAAAAAAAAAGGTGGACGATATATCTCACCATGTATCCTATCTCATGTTTGGTTAAACATAGGATAAGATAAATAATGCGATAACTTATCTCAACCCATCACCAACCAAACATGGGATAAGAAATAATATTCCCTCTTTTATCATGTCTCATACCATATTTGACCAACCAAACATAGTCTTAGAGATTAAGAAAATATCTTTAGTTGTGTTTCCTATACAAAACTTCTTTTTATTTTTTATTTTTTAAAAAAATCTTTTATACATCAAGTTTAACTAGTCTGCTACTTTAGCAAATGATAATTTTCTCAAAGTAATATAGTAATATCTAAGGATCATATTCCATTAATATTTAGGTCTTGTCACTAGTTCTATAGATAAAGTTAGTCTTAATTAAATTAGAACTATATTTCCTTAATTAAGTGGACTTATTTTATTATTTTTACTCTATTAGGTGATTGATTAAATTACGAAATACTTTTATTATCCTAGTTTTATTAGGATATGAAATTATAATTTAATTAGATATTGAAGAATAATATAAAACCATAGTAAAATCAATATAAAATAAGACTCTTGAAATCGTGAAAAATTATTATCTTAGTGAGATTATTGATTTATGGATAAATGAATTCATTATTAATTTATCAATAAATTCATAATTTATTATAAATATTTATTAATTTGGAGAACATCGTGTTTCTAATATTTGTATATATATATATAAATGACTTAAAATTCAAAAACAATAAATGTGGTCAAAAGTACATATATAGAAGCCTAAGACCCTCTAAAACAAGAGATAATTATTAATTGAAGCAGAAAAAAATACTCCTACAATGAAGAGATGTGGTGTCAAAACCTCATGTCTTAAAAGATAAAAATGTTTTAAGTATGCTATTTGTTTTAAGTATGTCAAAACCTCATGTCCAAATGAAAGAGTTGAATTGAGAAAAATAAGAATTGTAAAAACTTGCTCAATATTGTATTTTGAATTTTTGTTTGCTATTTGTTTTTTTATTTTTTATTTTTTATGGATTTCATTGATTATTAATATATATTTTCTTAACACCTTAAGGATTTAAAAAAGAATTGTTATTTTATCAAAAAAAAAAAATTATACATCAATTTTTTTTTAAAGAGCTTTCAAACCATTATTTTTTTCAATGTAAGTTTTTAAGAATTCTATATATAAAAATATTGCTATTTTTAAATTTTAAAATAATAGATAAGAAATGTATCTAAATAAATACTAGATAATTTGTAAAATATTTTTAAATTTTTGACTAATTATATAGTTGATGTCACATCGCATGAAGTTCAAATTATTTTGAGATGAATAAAGATAATTTATTTTTTAAGAAGTAAGATTGCCTTCCTTTTATTTTATTTTTATTTTAACTAAAACACCCTTTTTCCCTTTATTTTCAAATTCCTTGAAGTTTGATGCATACCTCTAATCTCCTCTAAAGATGGTGAAAATTTATTGGTATCCAATCACCACCTCTAATCGGATAAGAATGGTGAAATTTTCCTAAATCAGGAATGAATTCAGCACCAGGGGACCCTTTTTCCCGCTTAAACCCGTCCTCCTCCTCGTTGTCACACCAATTATATTATATTGTATATCCTATATAATTTTATATTTAAAAAATTATGTATATTTAAAAACTAAATGTCAATTCTAACTTTTCACATTGAAACTTTTCAAATGAAATCCTTGTTAAAACTCATGCATTAATGATTTTGTTAGACTTCGTTTTTGTTTTAGATATATTTATTGTTTTTTATTTTTAAAATTAATATTTTTTTATTAAAAAAAATAAAAAATAAAAACTCTCTTACAAAAAGTGTATTTAATTTAAATTTTTTTTAAATTAATTTTATTTCTAATTTTTATAAGTCCACTCTTATGTCTTTTATATCGCTATTCTCATGTACGTAGAGTCCTAAAACTAGAATGGATAAAACAAAATTGTCAACTTAATCTAACTGTTCCAACAATTACATTTTCATTATTTCTTGTATTTTGTATAGTCATTAATATTTTTTTTTTCTTTTAGAAAATAGAAATCAAGAACGGTATCCAAATGGACACTAATTTTAAGTTATTTAATTATAAATTAATTTAAAAAAAAATCAAAACTATTAAAAACTCATAATTATAAATTAATTTAGCAAGAATCAAAGTTATTAAAAACTCATTAAACAAAGGACTTATTTGAAGCATGGGTTATTTTTTATTAATTATTATCAAATCATTTTAACAGATAACTTATCTAATTGTTATGACACGCATATAAATCAATATTTTTAAATTATTTTAATTTTTAAAATATGGTACAAGTCCAAGAACTTTCTTAAATAGTTAATGTTAGTTCACTTTATTGTAAGAAGCAAAACAACGAAAACGATTAATTTAAACTTAAATATTTTAATTTTTCTAATATTAAATTTTTTTCCAAACATTAATTACTAATCCAATTAAAATATTAGAAAAAAAAAAAAACACAAATATTTTTTCCATTGATATCTTTTAATAAATAAGTATATTCATTGAAAATTATACAATAGCAAAAATAAAAACGTCATTGAATAGCAATTTTGTAATATTAAATAGTTTTCCAAATATTAATTATCAACCAATTAAATATTAGATGAAAAAATATTTTTGAAATGCAAATCTTATATTTTTTTTTTATGAATAAGTTCTTATCTATAGAGAAAGATAAGTTAGCAAAAATAAAAGCTAAACTAATAATATACTACATTAATAATTTTCTTAATCTTGATTCTTGAATATTTTTCTCTATTTTTAAAAATATTATTCACTAATCAAATTAAAATATTCCAAAAATAAAAAATTAAATATTTTTCATAATATATGTTTTATGTAATTGCTTTTTCATAAATTAGTTCTTGTGTGTTGAATACTATAAGTTATTAAAAATAAACATCAGTGGATAATATATTAAATTAATTATTTCTTTTTATCTTTCATGTATTTTTTGAAATTGTATTATTTTTTTTACATTAAAGAGTCATATAAATTCTAATTATTAATCTAGTTAAAATATTAAATAAATAAAAAATTGCATATATTGTAGTAGTTTTTTTTTCATAAATGAGTTCTTCCCCATTAAAAAAAAAATGAAAATTTAGGGAAAATAAAAACTAATTTGATAATGTGTATTGATGAACAATAAATCATGAATAAAGACTTTATTGTCACGCCCCAAAACCCATTCCAAGAGCATGACGGTCATTTCACACTTCAAGCTCCTCAAAGGCTCAAAGTGAAAACAATACAAACATTCATCTTATAACTGAAAATTTTTAATTACCAAATTGTTGTTTAGAGTAGTAGAACAAAAATTCTAAAATTTTCAGATATCAATTTTTAAAACTAACACATCAAACCAAGTGTTATCGTCCAAATAACCCCAAACTCAAATAATTCAAATGGAAAATAAATTTTAACATCCAAACAATATTCAAAATAAAGAGAGTTTTGACAAATGTCCTAACAAACCAATTTCTCCTCCTAATCATCACTCCTCGCCTGAACTAAGGGTACCTAAAAAATTATCAACAAATGGGGATGAACTCAAAGCCCAATAAGGAACATTAACATAGTTTCATGGATCAAATATTTTTAATTATACTTACAAACAAGAGATATAACATATACTCTATTTATAAACTTTTGAGTTAAACATGCTAATACATTTAAACTGTTTAACAAACATTTTCATACATATAAAAATCATTTCATGTCCATTTCAAATCAAATACATTTCAATTGTTTTCACTTTGGTTATTAAATAACAAAAATGGCCTAGTTAAAAGGGACTTCATAAATGGGTGGCTAGTCTCAAATTTTCCTTTTTAAGGTGGATGAAATCAAACACTACTAGTACTAGTAACCTCTAATCAAATCCTTAAATGCTATAGTCCAAATCAATTATATTTCCCACCATAAAAATGTAAAGTTCAACTGTTATATCCCGTTGACAAGGGCCGAACAAATCAGAGTTGAATTCTTTATTTTATTTATTCCAACTTACCAAAGCATATTTAGCCCCGCCCCCCCCCCCCCCCCCCCCCCCCCCCCCCCCCCCCCCCCCCTCGCCCCCCCCCCCCAAGGAGAAGGCTTTTTCTTTTTTTATTTTTTGTTTTATGACTGCCTCTCAAGGGGGCTGCTCTCGAGCAGCTAGAAAGGATTGGGCAGCCACTAGATGGGACGGGAGAGAGAGACATGTGAGGGAGTTTTGAGTAGGTTCTGAGTTTCGGAGAGGAGAGTAGAGAAGCAGAGAAGAAGAGGAACCCATGAATTTTTCTTGCTAATTTCTGCTAGAGAGAACCTCCCCCAGGTGTGAGCATTGTGGATTTCTCTGCTCATATCTCTCATTATATTGCTCTCCATGCATTTTTCCTAGTGTATTTAGCTTTCATTTGTTGATTGGGTGCAACTGCTCTGCTATTCTCTCATTTTTTCTTTGATTTCACTTGAGGATGTCATGTGTATGGGTTCATCTGAATCCTTTTAGTGTTCTCTGTCATTCCCCTGCTCATAGCCCATGGATTTACATTTGAAATGAGGCTCAATGTGTTTAATTGCTATTTGATATCTCCTGTTTGCTTCATTGGATTTACATTGTTTTAACCTCTGCTCTTTTTCCTTCCATACACGCTTTATTTGTTTTAAACTTGTGAATCTCCGGTTGGCTTGTATGAGGCTGGAGAGGGAATGAAAATCACTACATTGAAATCACATTCTGGAGTCATCAGTATTTCTTTGAGGGATTGCAGTCAACTTCAAGGTATTTTGTTCAAGAAAGTCTGATTATGGAATCTAAATGGATTAGAGAGAGGTCCGAGTAGTCATTTGAAGCTTCCTGAATCCTCACATGCTACTATTAGAATGTTGGTGATTGGTGCAGGCGGGATTACAGGAGGTGGTTTCCCACCTTTTGGTTCTTCTGGGTGTAGTGCATTTGGTTATGGGTATGGGATTGCCAATAATGGCGGTAAAGGCATTGGAAAATGGGTTTTATGGTGCTACTGTGTTGCACTTTGACTATTTTTTTTTTTTAGATTGTGCCTGTACGCGTTTTGATGCTAAGGCCATTTCCTTTTTATTATTTTCTTAGTTTTTCTTCAACTTTTGATGCCAAAAATTTCATTTTTAAAATTTTAATTTTAAGATAATTTTCCAAAACTCCAATTTTTTAAATTTAATTCTTCAAAATTCAATTCTCAAAATAATTTTCTAAAACTCTAACTTTAAATTTAATTTTCCAAAATTCAAAATTTTAACTTTAATTTTCCAAAAATCCCACGATTTCGAATTTAATTTTTAAAATACCACCTTCAAATAAATTTTCAAAAATCCATCTCCTTTTAAATCAAGTCTTCAAAAATTCCATCTTTAAATAATTCTTCAAAATCCTGATTTCCAAATTTGATTCCCTCTGAAATTTCGATTTTCCAATTTTCGAATTTAATTCTCAATTTCTAAAATTCTAATTTTCACATTTACTCATTTAATCATTATCATTATTGTTTTTATTATTATTCTATTTATCCATTTATTTATTTATTTATTTTAAATTCTACCTTTGCATAACTCTCCAAAATTTCAATTTCTTTCAAATTTAATTCTCAAGACTCCTATTTTCAAATAATTTTTTGAGACTCCAATTTTCAAATGAATTCCAAAAATCCAATTTTCTCTCGAACAATTTTAATTCCACTATGGTTCTCAAATAATCTTTTATTTCTCTTGATTTTAAATAAGCATGAATGCAATTTTCATAATTTCAAAATAATGGAATTTGTGAGACTAATTCGTGCAAGATAAACTGGGTTTTGGTGAGGGCCCAATATATGTGATTTTATGATTGACTGGTTTGTTTGCCATACATGATTGACTCATTCCACTCCAAGACATGCGTGCGATTATTCTGTATTTGTGCACTAACCTTGTCTCTTATGATAGCGCTCAGCTTGTGACTAAGGTACGCCTCGTACCCAATTATGTTTATTGATTTAGTTGTTATCATGTGTGTCTTGCTTTCATACATTTGATCACTGTTCGGTATCCGTGTTTAATCAATCAATTGTCACACTTATCTCATCTTATTAGTAGAGACCCGTTTTTAGGGACTTCGAGGGGTGCTACGGTTCTTACCGTACCTTCCCGATAAGTAACCTGACCCCCGGGCCCAAATAAGAAGTCACATTTAAGGTTTTTCTTTCTTATTTTGTTTACCCTTTAAAAATAAAACAAAACTAAGTAGCGACTCCAAGTCATTTTCTAAGAAATAAATCATTTTCAAATAAAAAAGCGAGTTGCGCCATCGAGTGGGAACGCATTGAGCCGAAATGCGGAGTCCACAACATAATATCTCCAAGTGTTTCGTTATAAACAAAATAAATGTTATAACACATTTTTTCATACAAAAATATATTTGATTCATGCTTAAAAGCAAAAATATCAATTACACATTTCAAACAACATATATAAAAAAATTATTTTCTTTTGCAAAATTTGTATTAATTTCCCTTATCTCAAAGGAAGTTCTCAAAATCTTTAAAAGAAATAATTTTGAAAAGTCTACTCTTCACCTAACATAATATAAAAGAAATAACTATTACTATTTATCTAAAAAGATAGATTTGACAATCCTAAAAATTTTAAGTATTCAAATTAATATTTTTAATTATGAAAAATAATTTAATCTATTCCAATTTTAGAAGAATTAATAAATTTTTAATTCATATAAAACTTAAATTTTATTTTTAATTTATTTCTTGGGGCACAACATAATTTAATTAAATTATAATTTATTTCACTAATTAAAGTCTATGCTATTTATTAACTTACCTCCATTAATATAATTATAATACAAAAAACTAAACTTCACTTCCATTTATTTGTATATTTTATTCTCTCACTTTTAGGGTTTTTTTTTCACCCAATATAACCTGTATACACAACAACTCTCCATCATTGTTAATATAATTATATATACATATATTAACTACCAAACACACATTCCGTACATGTCTTCATTTATTATTAATATTTTTGTTATTATTATTATTATATTTATTATTATTATTTGTTCCCATCATACTTACTCTCCTCCACACGCTCAATGCCATACCTTACATATTATTTATATATATATATTTCCTCCAAAATTGCCACAATCTACTGTGCATCAAAACTTGATATGCATATAAATTATAACATACTTCCAGCATAGAAAGTCACAATTCCTTTCTTCTTCTTTTTTCATCTATAAACTTAAAATTTTCTAATTTTCAGAATTTCCCAATTTTCAACCATAAATCAACTCATAATCTTAAGTTTCCAAAATTTTGATCTTAAAAAAATTAAAAAATAAACTAATCCTAATCTAAATTAAATTTTTTTCAAAGAATATCTAGCGTATTTAGAATTAACTAACGGATATAATACTCTTTTATTTTTAATGAGTTTAATTAATTAATTAATTAATTAATTTATAATTTACTATTTTACCTCTAGAGTTAATTTTGGGGTGTTACATTATTGGATAAATAAAGAAATTTATTTATATAATTTATATTTTATATATAAAAAAAAATGGGAATTTGTCTCTTAATGTTATGGGAATAGGGGAGCTTTCTCCAATCATGCCTCATTTACATCCCTGCATTTGCATCCTCGTGCCAAATCTTATGTTGAATTAGCAAATTGGGATGCTTATAGCTCATAAAAGCATTTTTTTATATATACATATTGCAAATACACCTTTGCTGTCCTATCAAAGAGAGATTTAAAACCTTAAAGCTATATTTGGTCAGGGAAACATTTGAGAGAATATAGAGAGGAAAAAAAGAAAGAAAATTAATAAATTAAAATTAATAAATTATTTTTATATAATATTTTAAAATAATTTCATTTATTTTAACTTTTTTATATAAAGATTAAATAATTTAAAAATAATTTTTTAATTAATTATTATTATTATTATTTTCATATTTTTACTGTACAACCTCAAATTAAATACTATCATTATTTGGTTATAATTCATATTAAACCAAAACATTTTTTTGAAATATTAAAAATTAAATAAATGAGAAAATTTGAAAGATACCTATTCATTAATTTGTAATAAATTAAGTTATAAATAACATTTTTCAAGACAACAACAAAGCACTATCTCTCAAATATGCAAATTTGTTGAATGAAAAAGGTTTTTGAATACATTTTTTAATTAGGATTTAAAAGAAATTTATAATACAAAAATTACTTAGAAAATAGAGATATGTTAAATCTAAACAATTAAAATTAACCTTTTATATATATATATATAATCAAACCAACTTAAATAAATGTTTTTGACAATATTACTATTTTAACTACTTTTTAGTGGAAGTGTTTTTTTTTTTTTTTTATAAAAGTGTTTTTAGAAGAATCTGCTTTTCCAAAGTATATGTTAGTTTTTTTTAAAGTGTTTTTAAATTTTTTTTCTAACATTTGATTTTTCTTCAAAAACATTTTTTATGTTAGAAGTGTTTAAAAAAGTACTATCAAATGGATTATAATTCATTTGACCATTGTAATTATTTTTATAGTTAAAATAAAGGTCAAAAGCATTTACTTGTCTTTTCAAATTTTATAAATAATAAATATAATTAAACTTCTATTTTTCTAAAAATAAAAGATAAATAAAAATGATCCTATAAAGTAATACAAACAAGGATGTTTCCATGGATATATTAGAAGATGGATTTTATGATATATTAGGATATATTGAGAAATATAGATGAAAATTTTGATAAAAAATATGGGTGAAAGAAATTTTGAGGAAAAAAAAAATGATAAAATAAGAAATAATACACTTATTCTTGTTATTTTTAATTAATAATATATGGATAATATAATTTGTAATATTTGTTTTTAGAATTTGAAAATATATTTTATATAAATTTATTTAGTTTAGATATATTCAAAGATACAAAAGGAATGATGATATATGTATGATTTTTAAAATGTTTATAATTTTATTTTTAAATTCATGTTTTTATTGTATTTAATTCATATAAAAAAGATATTAACAAAGACTTGTTAAAAAATTATGATAATTATTTTTATATTTTTTTAATACTCAATTAAATTGAATTTGGATAGAAGATAATTAAAATTAAATTATTTATTAAATTTTTATTTTAATATTTTTTGTTTGATAAGAATATATTAAAAATATATTTATTTCCAAATTTCTTTATATATATATATATATATATATATATATATATATATATATATATATATATATATTAAAATGAGAGATGAAAGTTAATGTATATATAGAGTTCTAATCTTAATTAGAGTCCTAATTCGAGTGGAAATCCTAGTGAAAATCATAATTCTAGTCCAAATTTCCAAATTTCACTTCCTTAAAACAAATCCTAGTGGAAATCAAACTCCTTTCTAACATTAATTAGAGTCCTAATCCTTATATTAAAAAACTTGAAATAAGGATTTATAACAATTACATTTTGATTCGAATTATGATAACCCTCAAATTCTCTCCTTATATATAGAGTTATGAATGACATAATCTTTACTTTTAATACCATAGAAAGAATTTTTCATCATCTTCTTCAACACCATGAAGCTTTCACAATTATTTGTCTTCTATTTTATTTTGCTCTCTTTTTTCAAATATGTTATTTCACATCAAACCCTAAAATATAACAAACTTGAACTTCCATTTGCAGTATCTGACCTTGAAAGTATTGCCTTCAACTTTAATGGAGAACTCAAAGTTAGGCCGATAAGACTTAAAAAAAAAACAACAATAACATATAAATTCATTTATAAAATCTTTGTTTTTTCATTTTCCCATGCCCTCCATTCCACAACATAAAAACAACAAAACATGAAGATCTTTTACTAATGTTCGCTAATAACTCACAAAAACATTATGTAGATGATGAACATAATAATAATGTGAACAATGAAATATCAATGAAGAACTTTTTCACAAATTTTACATGAAACTAATAATATTTTAATTACTAAATGTACAAAAAATGAAATCTTTGCTGATATCTATATAGATTTTACATGAAGCTTTAAAATGGAAATTAAATAAATTTAAATGAAACTATGCACAATAAAATTTTAAATGAAATTATGCACAGTATAATTTTTACACAAAAAAATAAACATATTTAAAAAAAAAAAAATGGAATGCTTATTATCAACAACTCAATAATATGACTAAAATTATCTAATTTAAACCAAAACAATCTTCAATTGGTTGCCTTTTCTATATAAATTCGTATTTGTGGGACCCACTATGCAAGGTTGTCCTGAAGCCCACCACTCTTTCATGGCTGTTTGGTTAGAGGAGCCGTTCGGGAGATTGCCCTCAATCAAATGGCCTAACGGCCCCTAGGTTGAGTGACTAATTTGTCTCAAAGTAGGTTAGATGGATACATCCTACACAGATACAACATGACTAAGGCTTGACCATTCATCATGCATTTACACACCCATTAATGTACAGATTGTGCGCCAAGCACGCTCCATATTAACTAAAGCCATTTTGGAAAGCATTCAATTCTTAGGGGCTTATTATGGTAAGACAACCATTATGCATCGGCAATCAATGCCATAATATCACACAATCAAGCACAATTAAGGAGCTATTAAGATACCTGGAAAGACGTTACATTGCAAATGGTATAAATAACTATGCGGACTCTACAAATGGTAAAAGCTTTCTTTCTACAAAATTCTCTTACTTGCTTAAGCCACTTACTAACTTTAGCATCAGAGGGGTGTGCAAGGACAAACCATTTGGACAACCTTTTGTACAAGGATTATAGTTATCTGCATCTTGAGGGACTTAGATGGAATTTTTGGTAATCTCCTTCATCCAACTCGTAGCAACTAGACGAGACTACTCGCTCAGGTTATGCAACAGCATTGGCGTCGTTTGTGGGAACGACACACACAAAAAAAAAAACATATTAACACGATGGCCAATATGTCTAATGCATCCCAGTCAACCACTGTGGTGGATCAATTCCAAGCTTGGCAAACCAGAATGGAAAGAAAGCAAGAAGAAAATGAGTGT
Source organism: Vitis rotundifolia (assembly GCA_030254885.1). Classification (NCBI taxonomy): domain Eukaryota; kingdom Viridiplantae; phylum Streptophyta; class Magnoliopsida; order Vitales; family Vitaceae; genus Vitis; species Vitis rotundifolia. The sequence continues at coordinate 14,344,230 of CM058152.1, forward strand.
CATATGCAGTCACTGATCCAGCAAGCTAAGTAGTTGAGACAGAAAAATTAGGAGTTGTGAGCTTAGATGGCCAATAGGAGTTGCTCGTAGAGCCATCACACCCCTCCTCAGCTGACCAACCTTAATCGGAGTCATAACCAAATAACACGCTCATCCTAACGACATATAGAGTCATCTTACCAAATGCATGAGAAAGACTTTTCCTCTAGTTTCTCTTCTACTTGGCTCGAATAGGCTTATGCCTCAATCGACCAATCCCAGTCCAATGAGGCCGCCAATTTCAGTAGAGGAAAGTGGAAAAGGGGATAGCAATGAGGCTTTCGCCTGTCAAATGCCATGAGGGCCCGCTTAGGGCCCCAAGACCAACAGGCCTAAGCACTTTTGCACATTGTCGATGCCTTGAAGGCTCGATTGGGCCAACCGAAAAATAAGGCATCACCAAGGTTCCAGCCTCTACAAGCAGAGTTGCCAACTATGCTCGAGCCCATAGGAAAGACACCCTTAGGCTCTATCAGCTGATGATTGGATGATATGCTCTCCACGTCGTTTGACCATCATATCATAAGCTACGAGCCTCCCAAAGGGTTTCTGGTGCCCAAGTTCACCATGTACAATGGTATAAGAGACCCATTTGATAATTTGTTGCATTACCAGCAGTTGATAACATTGGACATTGGGAACGATATATTGCTTTGTAAGGTCTTTCCTGTCAGCCTCCATGGTTCGACCTTGTCGCGGTTTCACTACCTTTCTCAGAACTCCATCAATTCGTTTTATGATGTTTTTGAGGCATTTGTTAGCCATTACTTGTGTTTTGTATGCCAAAAGTAGAATATAAGCACCTTGCAAAACATTAAGACGCAAGAAAACGAGTCACTGAGGGACTTCATGAAGTGATTCAGCCTAGCGGTACTTCAAGTGGAATCCTACAACATGGATGCCATCATCCAGATCTTCAAACAGAGCATAAGCCTTGACACTCTATTATTTGAGTTCCTTGCCAAAAAGTCGCTCGCTTCAATGGACGATTTGTTCAAGCGGGCAGATAAGTATGCTATGCTCGAAGATGATGTTCGAGCAGCTTCTCAGCAAATTCTGGTTACAAAACAACTAGCAAAAAATAATAAAGTTGGAAAAGTCCCCGAACAACCAGTCTCAACAAGGAAGGCTAAAACAGGACGAACGGCAACAACAACCCTTTAGGCTAACCTCGCTAACTATCTCTTATGAGCAGCTCCTTCCGTTGATTCAAGAGTTGCCTAAGTTCAGATGACCAAAACCAATCAAGATTGATTCAGCCAGGTGAGATTAAAGATGACGATGCTCTTACCATAAAGAGCATGGACATACCATGAAGCAGTGCAAGAATCTACACTACCTGGTAGATGAACTCATTAAAATCATACACTTTAGCAATATGTCTGTGGCCCCGGAGGACAAGAGGAAGTAGAGACAATCGGACGAGCCCATTTTTTTCCTGCAACACGTAGAGCGATCATTAACTATGTACACGGAGAACCCGTAAATGATAAATACCACTCTAAAAGGTAGAGGCGTAGGCTAGTTTGTGTAGCTTTTGTAAGAGAAAGAGTACATATCGTTCAATGCACGTTCATTAATGACAGTGTCTGACCGATAGATAGACCCATTACCTTTCCTCTCATTGACTCTAACCAAGTAATCCTATCGCATGAGAATGCCTTGGTTCTAACACTTTGAGTCAGTGGCTTTGATGTGCATAGAATTCTAATTAATCCAGGAAGCTCTGCCGACCTTCTGCAAATGTTAGTCTATAGGCAAATGAGGGACTCCCCATCTGCTTTAGAAAATATTGGCCATATTTTGACCGACTTCAATCGAGCTTCAACAGTCTCCTTGGGTGATGTCATTCTTCTCATCCAAGCCAGTCCGATCACCTTAAATGTCTAATTCTCGATGGTAGAGGATTTATCACCATACAACATCATTATGGGATGGGTATGGCTACACAAAATGAAGGTCATCCCATCTACATATCATCAAATGGTGAGTTACCTTACTAAATTTGGGCAAGTGGACTTACTCAACAGCCAACTAACTGCCTGACAATGCTATTAGGTGACTATAGAAGTCAGGCAAATAGACCCAGGTAGAGATGAACCTAAGTCATCAAGTGCAAAGAGCCAATAACAATTATAGTAGTAAGTAGAGAAAGATCCACCAGCTACCGATCTTCTACTATTCCTGACCTTATCAGACGAAGAAAGCTGTATGACAAATGCCAGCTTTTTGCTAACGACGGAGGAATGTAACCACCTAGAAGCCTTGCTCTATTGAAATGTAGATATCTTCGCTTGGAACCATTTAGATGAGCCAGGAATTGACCCGTCTGTGGCTGCTCATAGATTGAATATTCTCCCAAACATGTGCCCGGTGAGACAGAAAGTCCAAAGCTTCTACCCGGATTGCAAGAAGGTAATCTAGACAGAAGTCGATAAGCTATTGGTCGTTGACTTTATCTAGGAAGTTATGGTCCCAAAGAAAAGAGGAACCTGGCGAGTGTGCATGGACCATATGAACTTAAACGATGCTTGCGAGAAAGATAGTTTTTTTTTGCCCCGAATTAATCAAATTGTTGATTCTACGTCTAGAAATAAAATGCTTTCTTTCCTAGATGTTTTCTCCAATTACCACCAAATCCTTATGTTCTGTCCTAATCAAGAAAAAACAATCTTCGTCACATCTTATGGCTTATACTGCTATAATGCCATGCCTTTTGGATTAAAAAAATGTGAGTGCAATGTATTAGAGATTGATGACAAAAATCTTCAAATTGTTGATGGGACGGACAGTGGAGGTGTACATTGATAACATAGTCATCAAAAATAAAACCCGTATAGAACACTTTTAGCACTTGGAAGAAGTGTTCAGCCTAATATGGAAGTATAATATGAAACTTAACTCGCTTAAATGTGCGTTTTGCGTCAACGAGGGTAAGTTTTTGGGCTTTTTGGTGACTCAACGAGGAATCGAAATAAATCTGAGCCAAGTGAAGGTTGTGCTTGAGACACTCATTCCATCCACTAAGAAGGAAATGCAGCGACTAACAAGCCATCTCGCAATCTTGGGCCGATTTATAGTTTGATTCACTGATAAGCTTCGCTATTTCTTTACTACTTTATACAGAACCCAAACGTTTGGCTGGACAGAAGATTGCAAAAGTGTCTTTGATGCTATTAAGCACTACCTTATAGAACCTCCTATCTTAAGTAGTCCAGAAGAGGAGGAGGAACTATACATGTATCTTGCTGTATCAGATTATGCTGTCAGCGCCGTCCTATCCCGACAAGCCCAAGAAGACGAGCAAAAACCCGTCTACTATGTGAGTAAAGCTCTGGTGGACACTGAGACCCATTACTTAGAGCAGATGGTGCTAGCATTGTGCATTGCTACTAAAAAACTCTGTCCATACTTCCAGGCACATCGAGTGACAATCCTAACAAATCAACCATTGAGGGTCACCGTGCACAAGCTGGATAAATCTGGATGGATGATGAAATGTGCTATTGAGTTAAGCGAGTACAATATACAATATAAGCCTTGTTTGTCACTAAAAGGTTAGGTCATCGCAAATTTTATAGCCGAGATACTCTAAAAATGGGTACAAACTAACATGACCAACCACTAGTGGATCTTGCACATAAACGAAGCCTCATGAAAATCAAGGGTGGTTGGAATAGGGCTCATACTACTCTCCCCTATTGGGGAGTAAATTGAGTAGTCTATTTGCCTCGATTTTCTTACATCTAACAATGAGGTTGAATACGAGGCAAAAATGGTTGGCCTCGAACTCGCCTTGACACTTGTAGCATCGAAAGTAGAAATACGAAGTGACTCTCAATTAGTGGTTGGGGAAATTCAGCTTGCATACGAGGTCAGAGACGAATGTATGGCTCCCTACCTCAATAGTGTAGAATCCCGTTTAGCCAAGCTGGCAGATTAGTGAGTCAAGCATATTTCCCATGAAGAGAATGGAAAAGCAAATGCACTGGCCAGAGTTACTGCTGCCCTACCTATCAATGAATCTATCATGCTGCCAGTTTATGTCCAGACCATGCCTTCTATTGTATTTGAACAAGTGCATGATGTAACTCATGCAGATGTAGGGTGGATGCAACCCATTGCCAATTACCTCCATGATTACTACTCAGAAGTGCTATTTTGTAAGCTTGTAATTAACTCTTTTAAACACTTTTGAGTAGTAGTTATTACCTTTTAACCCAATTAACATATTAAGGAGCCTTGCAATCAATTCTAATCAAAGTGTGTAAGTTTTGGTGTTTTTGTTAGTAATTTGATCACCAAAGCAATCCAAGATTGAGGAGAGTTCTTTGGAATCCATGGCAAAGCTTTTGGAAAGCTCAGAAACATTAAGAACCGAAGCCTTGAAGCTTTTAAGTCCTTTGCCATAAGCAAATCCGGAATGCAAGGAGGGGAAGCAAAGAGAAATCTGCCATGAAGCAAAACAGAGGACAGTAGCTGCAGTCTTCTTTTGCACTTTTGGAGCACTTCCCGGAGTCCATTTTCTACATGCCATATACCATTTCAAAGCTCAGGAAGTCAAGAATCCAATGATTCAAATGGTGAGCGATTCAGAGTTGAAATGAAGGAGTTACAGCCATTGGAAGTCGATCACTCCAAGCTGAAGGCAAATTTCGCACGGCTGTGAAATGGTGTCCTTTTGCTGCTAAATTTCGCAGCCTTTTTGCATAGCTGCGAAATTCCTCCTGAAGCTTCCTGATATTTGCGACCGACATCTTGAGATTTTTTGCTTTAGATATTTGATGTCTAAATCCCCAAGCTCTCCTTGTAACTCACCTATCATAGGATTCCTTAGTCTTTAAGTAAGAACGAAGGGTAAATAAACCCATATTTAATGCTTGTAAGCTCCCATTGAACAGGGGGACGGAAGCTTGCTCTTAGACAATTTTGTATAGTTTGTTGAAGGAAGTAAAGTTCAGGGTTTTTTATACCTTACCTTCCCATTTTGATTGTATTTTCTTACTAGCCAAACAAGCTCTGAGGGAGTTTCCTCAGAGAATGAGTGGCTAAGCTTTTAATTCCTTGGAGCTAAGGTTGCCAAGGATGGTTCCAACTGCAAGAATTGGTAGTTTTGTTGTTTCAGCCATTAATGAAGAGTAAGTGCGACCCATTAATGATTTCTATGTTTTTAGTTAACTTAAAACACCTTGCAATTCACCTGAGCCAACACTTGGTAAGGCAAGTGGTCTCTGTCCATGGAGATGCACTAGTTTATCTCTTGCGAGCTTTTGGGAGGTGACTTGAAGGTGGGATTTTCTTGAATTGCCAACACTTGGTAAGCTTTTGGACTCCAAGGAGACATCCATTAGTTATCTCTTGCGAGCTTGAGAAGGGAAGTCCAAGGTTAATGATCACCTTAAATGGCAAATGCGAGGTGAGAGGCACGAGCTATTGCAAGTTGCATCAGTGAGAGGGATTTAGTGCTGAAATCCATTAAAGGGTAGCATCTGTACAGCACCGGTTAGAGGATTAATTATATGTTAATTCTCTAATGCGAGGAAATGAACCAAGTGACCGGAGCTCTGTTTTTGCATGAGGAACCTCCCCTGTGAACCTAAACCTCTAAGGAATGCTTTTCTTCATATGTAATTTCCATTACTTTCTTTTTAGTTAGCTTGAAACAAAACCTTTTTCAACCAAAGTTTGTGTTTTTGCTTGAGCTAACCTTGAAATGAAATAGCACCAATTTAACTATGAATTGGCATCAGTTGTGAGTTGAAAACCCTTCCCAGTGAACGATCCTAGAGCCACTATGTTGTATTAGCTAAAGCTATCCTAATGTATGGTGATATAGGTTATAAATTTTGTTGATTACTCCCTCAATTAAAGAGCACCAGCTGGACGTGAATCAGCTGAGACACTAATTGGGCACGAATCAATCCACATGAAAGAGGTCCTAGAATACGAAAAACAAGCACATAAGCTTCGTATTTAGGCTGTTCGGTATACTTTGATTAACAATCAATTGTACAAACGGACCTTTAAGGGGCTTTATCTTAAATGCTTGGCTGATTTGAAGGCTCAATATGTTCTGGCTAAATTACATGAAGGTGTATGCGGCAACCACCCAATAGGACGAACCTTAGTGCATTGAGCCTATTCTTAAGACTATTACTGGCCTACAATGAAATGAGATGTTGAAGATTATGTCAGCAAATGTGATCAATGCCAAAGGCATGCACCTATCTCCCGATTTCCAATCGATTGCCTTAATCTAGTAACCAGTCCTTGGTCGTTTGTTCAGTAGAGAATGGAAATAGTTGACCTATTACCAACTAGAGCGGCTTAGAAAAACTCTTGCTCATAGCCACAGACTACTTCAGCAAGTGCATAGAAGCTGAGGCATATGCTAGCATCAAAGACAAAGACATGAAAAAGTTTATCTAGAAAAACATTGTATGTCGATTTGAAATTCCTCATGAAATTGTCATAGACAATAGAACGCAGTTTGATAGTAATACATTCCGAGAGTTTTGTTTGGAACTAAAGATCACAAACGTTTATTCGATGCCTTGTTATCTACAAAGCAACGGGTAGGCAAAAACGACAAATAAAACGTTGTTAAATTCTTTGAAGAAACAGTTGGAAGGGGCAAGAGGTAAATGGGTAGACGAATTGCTTGGTGTATTGTGGGCTTATAGAACCACCAGCAGACAACCTACTAGGGTCACCCTGTTTGCCTTTGCATACAGAATGGAAGCTATCATTCCCACCGAAATAGGGCTACCCACGGTCAAAACAGCAGTGCAAGAATCGAAAACCAACAAAGGAAATCTTGAAGTGAACTAGACTGGGTAGATGAAGGGTGTGAGGTCGCAGTTGTCCAATTAACCTCTTATCAACAAAGAGCAATGACTCACTACAACAAGAGAGCTCGCCCACGATTGTTCCGTCCAGGCAAGATGGTCCTAAGATGAGTCTTTGAAGACATAGCCAAAATAGGAGTCGGCAAGCTCCAACGCAATTGGGAAGGACCTTATGTTGTACTCAAAGCGGGAGGAGCAGGGGCGTACCATCTGTAGACCCTAGACGAAATGCCACTGCTTCGTCTTTGGAATGCAGAAAATTTGAAGAAAAATTATCAATAAACAAATTGTGCATAAACCATGTTTGTATTTCATTTTTGAACGACTAAACAAGCCAGATTGTAAAGGGCATGGCCAATATGGTACAAACCATAAGTTTAAAGAATATTAAGGCATAGCCTAAGTGGCACAAGCCTTAAGTGACCCAAGCCTTGAAGCTCCTATGGAGAAATACCAAAAGGCCTAAGATAGGTAATGCCACTCAAAGCCAAGGGAATAACTTATGCTAAGCAATGAGTATGATGCTCAAATCAAATACATAGACAAATTTCACAAACATACAAATCCATTGAAAATTGTGTAGCACCCAAAAAAAAGGGGTCAAAATGCCAATGTCTATACAATTAAAAGGCATAAAACTCATAAAAAGGAAAGTGAAAGCAGTTGCATCCTAATTTTCATGGTCGGTTGCTATAAATTTGTTTCCCACTCTCGAGCCATCTCTTTGTCTGGCACTATCATCCAACTCAGCTTTATCCTCCTCGTCTGATGGAATGCTGGTTATATCATTAGTAATGTCATGTTTCTTCATACAACATTGATAGCTGTAAAAGAACATGTCATCCACCTGTTGTTGATAAGTAGCCTCCAACTCCTTCTTCTTCTTAGCAAAGTTGGACATAGCCTACTCGAGCTCTCGCTTCAACCAAGTACTTACTTTCTCAGCTTTGGCCTTGAATGATTCAATAGTGGCCATATCCAATTTCAAAAGGCGGATCTTCGCCTAAAACATATCATTCTTCATTTCTACCTTCTTTAGCAGACCCTCACCCTCAACTGTTGACTCTCATGCTGCAGTTTTAGCTGCTTTAGCCTTTTCAGCTTGGCCAATAGCTCATTTTGGTAGTCCACGCCATGAGCTATGTATGCCCTAATTTTTTTGGCTGCCTTTAGTTGTTCAAAAATATGAAAGCGCTGTCTCATCAGGTTTTGGACCTTGGCTACAATCTATCACAAAGAACCAAGAAGAGAAAGTAAGAAAAAAATTATATGTAAACCACATGCACTATGTGTAAAAGGTATCATTCCACTTTCGCCGTCTGCATGGCCAAATAGTTCTTCAAATGCATGATCGCTTCGATGGTCTTATCTATTGTCCCATGTGGGACATGAGCCATGAAGTTCTACTGAGGGTCTATAGTCATGTCCACAGGAACCCTTTCTAGTATAGAGAAGAACTCATTCAGATGGGATGTTGAAGGCTCCATGCTGGTAAAAGTGGGGAAACGCTCTAAAATGACATCCAACTTTTCTCGGTTAGGCACATTAATGGGAGTAGCCAATGGAGTATATGCACTAAGTGTAAAGTCATCACTAGATATGGTGACCGTCTCCACTAGCCCACGAAAATGAATGCTTTCCATGTCTTCTACCTTAGGAGCAGGCAGAGACGGAGGAATCGACATTAGTAGAGGAGTGGCAACAAGCTTGGAAGATGAGCCCTTTTCACCCGTCCTTTGTTTCTTTGATGAGGGCCCAACTTCAATGGCCTCGTTCAACTATTTCTGTTGTCGCTCAAGGAATTCGACTCGCATATTGGCAGTCATCTCTTCTTCTTCACCTTCTTCAATTATAAGTGGCATGACCTGCTCAACGGTCTCATACCACTTAGTCCAATCTGCTCCAAACATGTCATCTAGCTTGATCACGGTCTCCAGAGCCTAAGGTCGGACTGCAGTCTTCTTCTTTGCTAGTTTAGGGATAGGAATTGAGGTTACCCGGGAAATTAAACTAGGGGCTTGGCGCAAGTCCCTTATTGGTGTTTTTTCTCTTGAGTGTCTAAATAAGCCTGTCTTGCCTCAGCGTTAGCGAGACGGGCGACCTTGTAGAAGGGTAGATCCTTCAACACAAAGTGTTCGCTTGACACAAAAGTTAGTGGTGCTAACCTTGGAAAAAGAGGAATTACAAACAACTTAGCTTGAGAAAGAACAACCCTTAGATTCTTCTCGGTGAGCAACACATTGTGATTCCCCTTAGATTTATCAATCTCAAACAATTTGTTGAAACAGGCAAATGATGATTTCTCTACCCACTCAACCAAGTGGCCCCACCTATCTTTGCCTGTGCGAACAAAACACATATTAGTGAAAGTCATAAGAAAATGAGAGTAAGAAATATGCAAGTCATGAAAACTTTTAATACTTGGTATATCTAGAGATCGTGTGGGCTTAAAAACCTCGTCCTGACCCTTAGTTGATCCATTTCACAGACCGGACACTAATACATGTCCTTTAACCCAACCCTTTTTGGAGTTCGATAGTCCGCTTGCGAACTGCAAGGAAGGGATGTGAGTTGACAATTGAAGCATTCCTTAAGGTTCATTTTTATGGTGTAGACGAATAGCACCTCCAATATAGATAAATCTAATTGGTAAAGGGTGTCTAGCACACTGCATCCCATCAAAATCTAGATGATGTTGGGATGAATGAAGACATGATGGATTTGAGAAAAATACAAGAATTGCTTCACTAAGAAGGGAATGGGCAGACGGAGTCCCATTGCAAACTATTCTTTGGTGAAGTAGATCATATTGTTAGAAAGCCTATTTCTAGACGAAGCCTTTCAGTCTAATAGTTGGATAAAGATAGAGTCTGGGATGTAGAAGCGAGCATGGAACTCCTGCTCAAACAACTCGCCAATCGGACGCTTCGTTAGGGAACAACCAGATTGGAATGACTTAGCCCCACCGTGCTGAGATCTACCGATTGTAGATACGACCCCACTTCTGTCCATATTTGCAAATGGAAAAATGGCCAAATGAACACCTGCGCGGTAGAAACACTAACTAGTCAACATGAAGATGCCCTACAAAGACACCTAACCAGACGCTACGTTCATCACACGGATCCTACCCTAAACGGATTAACACAAAGCTTGTTGAGCAAGTCATGTCCAAACAACATCAATGGGCTCAGACCATGGTCTTGCCTGAGCCCAAAAATGTAGCATAACTCTCTAAAATTCTAGAAAGAGGCAAAAACAGAGTCCAACATCACAACCACATTGACGCAAGAACAGATTTCACCAAAGATTCATGGAAAACATAAGTAGAAACAATGGAGAGAGTATATTCATCAGTAAAGAAAAAACCATAAAAAAAAGAAATCAAAAAAGAACTCAATACCTAGTGAACTGCGTTGTGGTGGAACCGGAGTCGCCTTGCCGATAATGGACTACTGACGATGAAGACTTTGAAGGTTTGAAGTGTCATCGGTGGAAAGAAAAAAAAACTATCAAAAGCGATAGTAGAGGAGAAATAAACCATTTGCTTAAAAGAAACCAACCTATATAGGTTATGGTTATAGAAATTGAGACATCCAAAGGGGTGCGCCGCTTGGCACAACGTCTTAATTGATGTGACCCCTCAACGAGTGAGCATGCGACATGTGGATTTTGGTGCCATGATTTCAAAATCTCCAAAAGTCACAACTCTTGCATTTGGTCGTCCAACCTTTACCCGAGCCCAACTACAAGACTTAGGGGGCATTGTGGGACCCTCTATGCATGGTCGTCCTGAAGTCCACCACTCTTTCACAGTCATTTGGTTAGAGAAGCCATCTAGGAGACCGCCCTCAACTGAATGGCCCAACGACCCTTAGGTCAAGTGATTGATCCGTCTCAAAGTAGGTCAAACAAATACATCCTACACAGATACAACATGATTAAGGTTTGACCGTTAATCATGCATTTACACACCCATTAATGCGCACATTGTATGCTAGGCACGCTCCATATTAACTACAACCGTTATGAAAAACATTCCATTCTCAATAGCTCATCATGGCAAGACATCCGTTATGCATCGACAATCAATGCCATAATATCGCACAATCAAGTGCAATTAAGGTGTTATTAAGACACCTGGAAAGACGTTACACGCAAAAGATATAAATAACTATGCAGACTCAACAAATGGTAAGAGCTTTCTTTCTATAAAATTCCCTTACTTAAGCCACTTACTAACTTTAGCATCAGAGGGGTGTGCCCGAACAAACCATTCGAACAACCTTTTGTGCAGGGATTATAGTCATCTGCATTTTGAGGGACTTAGATAGAATTGTTGGTCTTCTCCTTCAAAAGAATCTTAATTCTATAGACTTAGAAATTGAAGTAATAATATTAGTCTTAGAAAATTTTCAATTATCTTTAAACCAAAAACAATTTACTTTAAGAACCGACCATGAGAATATTAAAAAATTATTTGATAATTAAAATCCTTCAAAATTGTCCACTAAAAGATGGATAAAGTTTCAAAACTCCTTAATTGGTTTTAAACCCAAATTTGAACATTTCAAAGGAAAAGATAATATATTAGTGGATTGGTGTTAAGTAGACAAATAATTAATAATGTTGATAATGCTAATGATTGATTTTATTTTATAGGAACATGGCTCAAAGAAAACCCATTAAAGCTAAAACCTTTCAATTTGGAACCATATGTCTGAACAAAGTGTTGAATCCAAATTTGAAGTTTAACTCTTCATATTATCAAAACCCTTTTGAAGAACATAAGGTTATTTTAGATAACTTTGGTCTCTAAAACCACAAAGTTTTCCAAACCAAAATTTAGAATATGCTTATGGAAAAATTGTGTCAGCTTTAGCCCAACATTTACAAAACCTTCAAAACCAACTGATTGCTTTAGAAACCCAAAAATTTCAAAACCTCAAAATCCAAGAAAATCAAGAAAGACTGATAAAGGATTTGAAAACCAGTATAGTGTCAACGAGTCAAACCAGTTATTCAAATAGTCAACTTGAAATGCTTAGTTTAATTACGAAATCAGCTCTTCTGTTTGAACAATATGAAAAACTTGTTAAAAACCTAATTGGAGTTGATAACTACTCTTTAGTCGAAACCTTCTTTTTGCAAACCCAACATAACAAAGTGTTTAAAAATCAAGAACTTCTGTATAAACATTTTAGAACAAAAAATGTTGGGATAAAAACAGGGTATATGGCATATCATGACCCTGAATTTTTCTTTGTTATGTATTTAGCTTATGTATATGTCTGTTGTAAATAAAGAATTTTTTATTTAGTACCCCAGTTCATAGATCAGGGAATTTTAAAAAATGTTTTTATGAACCACGTATCTCAAATCCCTAAAAATTTCCCAAAAAAATTAAAAGATATTTTAATCTATCTTTTTATAACCGAAAAACAAATAGACATTTCTTTTGAAACAATTCCACCTTTATTTCAAACCGATGGATTAGTAGTGCCAGCCTAATACCATGTTTATATAAAACACAATAACGAAACACTGATTCCTCAACAAGAACCAGAATGGAAATGACCCGTTCAAATGAATTTCCAGAATTTTTTACTCATTTTAGAGCCCTTCAAATTTATGATCTTAGACCAACTCGAAATAAATTATTTCATTTTATTGGAGAAACAAAAACTATGTCCATATGGAGAAACAAACCTTTAGAACACATTATTGTTCCAACACCTTTCATTACTCTTGAAAAACAGGATTTTATAACCGAACTCAGTGTAGAAATACTAGAACCATCTTCTTACCTTAGCGATGACGCATCATTTAGGGAAAACCTTGACGATGAAAGTTATTATAATCTGCAAAATGCAATGGAACATTGATATCAACAATGATGACATTGAAGTAGTAAATGCGTCTCTAACTACAAGAATTTAATGCAGCAGTAAAAATTCAAAATCAATAAAGCTACGTACCAAGACATGTACAAATGCATGTGATAAAAAGGAAGAAAGAAACAAAGAAGAAGTGACTAGACGGATGGTAAAAGAAGAAAGAAAAGTCAAATCTCATAACTCTTTACCATTTCTGTATTTATTATCAATCAAACCTCTGAAGACTTTGTAAATATTTTTGTCTGCCATCTACTAACTGCCAACAACCCCAATTAAATTTAGCGTTTGTCGTATTATAAATATTTTGTCTATAAATAAGTTGTAAAAAGACAAAATGAAGCAAGTTGGAAGTAAGCGATTAGAGAGCAACCAAAGTGTCAGTTGTATATTCAACCTAAAAATTTTTACATTCAGCAATAAAAAGAAAGAAATTTTTGTTCTCATTTTATTTGCAATTTAATTTATTTATATCTTTTTTCTTACCCTTAAGGGGAAAAAATGGTAAATAGATAAAGTAGGGAAATGAAAATTATTTGAATCATAGTTTAGTTTTCTTTATTAGTTAATATCTACAATATACATAGATCATTTATATATCTAATGTTTCCATCAAATTAAAAAAAAAAAAAAAAAAAAAACAAAGCAAAAAACTTTGTCTTTTGATAAAAAAAAAACGTGCCAGGACAGCATGACCCACTTAAAAATCGTGTTAGGTCAGGCTAGCCCATGCAAACCAAATAGGGGGCCTGATATGACCCATAAGCTTGCGAGCCAATTGTGTCGGGCCATGTCGTGCCCATCCATGCTAGTGGGGCCATGCCCTATGGGCCATTCACTTTGTTAAAATTTTTTAAGTCATTTTGTCTTAATTTTTTTTTTATTATTAAATGAAATTTCTTTAAACACCTCTAATAATTATAATTTTTATTTTTTTATACACCTCTAATAATTATACTTTTATTTTTTATATATTTATATTTGTCGAGTTTGTAATTGTAAAATTTATAGAAATGTTAAATTTTTTTTAAAAAATAATAGTAATAAAAAGTGATATTTGACATATAATAAAAAGGAAAAAGGAAAAAGTAAAAAAGTGATATTTGAAAGGGCCAAGTGGGCTGCCATGACGGAAAAGCACGACGGACAAATGCGATGGGCTGACATGACTAGCTAGCACAATGGCACAATGGGTCGCTTCTTAGGCTCGACACGACCTTAGGCTATGTCGACCTAGCCTACTAAAGTAATTGGGTCATGTCGGCCCAACCCAACCTTTTGGTGTGTTAGGGTAAGGGCCAAAATGGGTGACCTGGCCCATTGGACACCTCTAGTATCCAATCACCACCTCTAATCTGGTAAGGAATGAATTCAATATCGAGCACCCTATTTCCTTCTTAAACCTATCCTAGTCGCCACACCAATTATATTATATTATATATCCTACATAATTTTATAGTGCAAATTTTTCGTATTTATATGTATATAATTTTATATTTAAAAAGTAAATGCCAATTTTAACTTTTCACGTTGAAACTTTTAAAATGAAATCCTTGTTAAAATTCAAAACATTAATGATTTTGTTACATTTCTTTTTTGCTTAGATATATATCTTGTTTTTTATTTTTAAAATAAATATTTTTATAAAAAATTAAAAAAATAAAAATAAAAACTCTTTGTAAAAAAAGTATAAAGTAATGTGATGTCTTAAGAATTACTTTCAAACATTTTAAAATTTTATATAAAAATAATTTTTAATACCTCAAAATTTTTAATTAACTTAAAAACAATATTAGATTTTGTACGTAATCTTTTAAAAATTCTTGTATTTTATATAGATATTAGTATTATTATTATTATTTTTTATTTTTTGAAAATAGAAATCAGAAAGTGTATCCAAATGGAGATTAGTTTTTCAATATTATGATATGGTTTCTTGTTTAATATATTAGGTCATATTTTAATTTAATTAAAATAATGGTGTAGCTAATTATAAATTAATTTAATAAGAATCAAAATTATTAAAAACTCAAGGACTTGATTGAAATGATAACTTTTCTAATTGTTATGAGAAGTCTATCAATCAATACTTTTAAAATAAAAAACTTATATTAAATTTTTTAAAATGGTACTATTCAATAACTTTCTTCAATAGTTAAATATTCTAATTTGCTTTATTTTAAGAAATAAACAATGAAAAAAATAATTTTATTTTTTTTAATATTAAAAAATTTTCCAAATACTAATTACTAATCCAATTAGAATATTAGAAAAACAAAAATAAATATTTTTCAAAAGTCATCTTTTCATAAATAAGTCTAATGTGCATGAATAGGTGTTCAAAAACTAGGATACAATAGGGTAACACTCACAGGGTGAATGAGTGTTTTTCAAAGATTTTAATATAAGGGTTGAACTTTTCAATTCAATTAATTCTTTGAGAATGAAAAATAATTAAAAGTAACCAACCACAAATAGGACAAGAGATTTTTATGTGAAAAATCACTCACAAAAAGTGCGGATGTAAAAAGTACGATTAAATGCCTTGAATCAACAATCCACTATTTAAGAAAGTAGTACGGTATAGAATTACCTAATAGATGCTACCCTTAACTTACTCTCTAAAACCTATATGTATGCTACACAGCACCTCGAGTGCCCTAATAGATCTCACCTAAGTTCCACTCCTCGTGTGCATAGATCTCACCTGAGTTCCTACAAGAATGCAAATCTCCTTCACAACCCAATGAATGGAAAGTCAAATGTATTTGAGAGTTTTGGGTTAAGTACAAAAATTAATGACTTAAAAATTTAGACGCTTTCCATTAAGAACTTTCCTACCAACCATATATAAGAGAAAAACTAATGGACTTGGAATTAATTTAGAAATCATCAATAAAACGATTTAGAAAGTTTAGAATTTTAAAAAGATATGAAAAATCTTTTCTTTTAAAATTCCTAATCTAATTTTTTTTTTAAATCTCTTTTCCAAATTTCTTAAAAGATTTAGAAAGATTATCTTTTTAAAATTCTCAACTTCAAATTCTTTTCCAAATTAATTTTATCATTTGAAAAGATTTTTCTTTTTAAATTCTCAATTATAAATCCTCATTTTAAAATTCATTTCTAAATTATTTTCATTATTTGAAAAAAATTATTTCTAAATTTTTATTTTAAAATTATTTTCAAATTAATTTTATTTCTAATTTCTATAAGTCCACTCTATGTCTTTTGTGTCATTATTCTCAAATAACTCAACCATACCTACCTATTAATCTCTATTTCATTCTACAAACCGTAAAATAAATCCTAAAGTTCTAAATTAGGATGGATGGAACAAAATTGTACAATTTCATTTTGAACTTAACATTTTAAAGTTGTTGTATTTTGTATAAACATTAATATTATTTTTTTCTTTTAAAACTAGAAATCAAGAATGATATCCAAATGGAAATTAATTTTTAAGTTATTTAATTATAAATTAATTTAACAAGAATCAAAATCATTAAAAACTCATCAAACAAAAGACTTATTTGAAGCATGAGTTATTTTGTTATTAATTATTATCAAAGCATTTTAACTAATAATGTCACATGTTAATATAATTGAAAGGATAAACTTATCTAATTGTTATGACACTCATATCATATTATTATTATTTTTTATATCGTACAAATCCAACAACTTTCTTAAATAGTTAAATATGTTAATTCGCTTTATTGTAAGAAAAAAAAAACAATGAAAAAATTAATTTAATCTTAAATATTTTTTGGATCTTAAATATTTTAATTTTTCTAATATTAAAACATTAGTAATTAAATGAACTAATAATATACTATATCAAAAATAAAAAATTAATATTTGCTTTTTATGAATAAGTTCTTATCTATAGAAAAAGATAAGTTTACAAAAATAAAAAATAAAAAATAAACTAATAATATGCTAAATTAATAATTTTCTTAATCTCGATTCTTGATTTTTTTTTTTTTTCATAAAATATGAGAATTTATTGAATTATCGGAACTTGTGGATGATCATCCATATTGATGTATATCTCTTTGTAACTCCTATAAAAGGGGGATACCTCTAATGAAAATTCATTCTATTTTCTTCCTACATTCTAATTTCTCTTTTTCGTTTTTTTTCTCCTTTCACTTTATTATTTTATAACACATTATCGGCACAACACTTTGAGCATATAGAAAAATAGAAGAATACTCGAGGTAGAAAAGAAAAAGAAAAGAATGCTCAAGATAGAGAAATAAAAGAATTCATCTACAAAATTTTGTTTAAGTATGTAGCCTTATTCTCTTTGAATGAAATATGAATAGTATGCATTGTATTCTTATAATTTTTATTTATTTAATTTCATAGCTATAAGCTATGTGAATCATATTTCATATAATTACAAATTTTAATTATTTAATAAGTAGAAGTTGTATATGCACAATCTTCATAATCAGATGTTATGGGGTGAATTACAAAATACCAATTAAAAACCCAAACTTAACAATAAAAATGACAAATATAACATGTAACCTTATAGATATAAAGGAATTCAAAATTCAAATAGAATAACTACTGCATAATAACCTCATTAAACCAAGTTTCAGTCCCCATAAATCTTCAACTTTTATAGTAAGAAACCATAATGAAGAAAAAAAGGGAAAAGATAGGATGGTTATTAATTGTAAAAGATTAAATGATAATACATATGATGATGCCTATAAAATTCCAAACAAAGATTCATTAATTAATTCGATTCAAGGATGTAAATACTTTTCTCAGCTAGATTGTAAAAGTGGATTTTGGCAAATTAGATTAGAAGAAAATAGCAAACCATGGACAACGTTTTCATATCCCTGTGGACTATATGAATGGAATGTAATGCCATTTGGACTAAAAAATGCTCCTCGAATATTCCAATGAATGATGGATAATATTTTTGGTAAATATTCTTTTGTTCTTGTATATATTGATGATATTTTTGTTTTTTCTTAACTCTTCAAGAACATCTAAAGCATTTAGAATTTATTTTCGAAAAACTGATTAGTCATGGATTGACAGTAAGTAAAAAGAAACTAAAATTATTTAAAACCTAAATAGAATTTTTAGGATTACAATTAGAGGACGGACAAATAAAATTGCAAGATCATATAGTACAAAAAATAAATAATTTTTCAGATAAACTCGAAGACTTAAAAACTCTTCAAAGTTTTTTAGGATTATTAAACTATGTTAGACCGTATATTAAAAACCTTAGTAGATTAGCTGGACCCCTTTATAGTAAAACAAAAAATAAAGGACAAAGATATTTTAACCTAGAAGATATTAAACTTGTACAGAAAATAAAAGAACTTGTAAAGCATCTCCCAACCTCATATTTACCCTTAGAAAGTGAATACAAAATAGGTCAAAATGATGCTAGCCAAACAGGATGGGGAAGTATACTTTTAGCAGTTACTAATATAGGGGAAGAAAAACTTTGTAGATATTGTAGTGGAACTTTTAATGATTATCAAAAGAACCTTAGTTCTACAGACTTTGAAATTGAAGCAATAATATTAGTCTTAGAAAAATTTCAATTATTTTTAAACCAAGAACAATTTACTTTAAGAACTGACTGTGAGTATATTAAAAAATTCTTCGAAATTGTCCACCAAAAGATGGATAAAGTTTCAAAACTCCTTAATTGGTTTTAAACCTAAATTTGAACATATCAAAGGAAAAGATAATATATTAGTGGATTGGTTAAGTAGACAAATAATTAATGATGTTGATAATGCTAATGATTGATTTTATTTTATAGGAACATGGCTCAAAGAAAACCCATTAAAGTTAGGACCTTTCAATCTGGAACCATATGTCTGAACGAAGTGTTGAATCCAAATTTGAGGTTTAACTCTTTATATTCTCAAAACCCTTTTGAAAAACATAAGGTTATTTTAGATAATTTTTGGTCTCTAAAACCACAAAGTTTTCCAAACCAAAATTTAGAATATGCTTATGGAAAAACTGTGTCAACTTTAACCCAACATTTACAAAACCTTCAAAACCAACTGATTGCTTTAGAAACCTAAAAATCTCAAAATCTCAAAATCCAAGAAAATCAAGAAAGACTAATAAAGGATTTGAAAACCAGTACAGTGTCAACGAGTCAAACCAGTTATTCAAATAGTCAACTTGAAATGCTTAGTTTAATTAAGAAATCAGTTCTTCTGTTTGAACAATATTAAAAACTTGTTATTAAAAACTTGATTAGAGCTGATAACTACTCTTTAGTCGAAACCTTTTTTCTACAAACCCAATATAACAAAGTGTTTAAAAATAAAAAACTTTTGTATAAACATTTTAGAATTAAAAATGTCAGGATAAAAATAGGGTATATGGCATATCATGACCCTGAATTTTTCTTTGTTATATATTTAGCTTATGTGAATATGTTTATTGTAAATAAAGAAATTTTTTATTTAGTACCCCAGTTCATGGATTAAGGAATTTTAAAAAATGTTTTTATGAACCATGTGTCTCAAATCCTTGAAAATTTCCCAAAAAAATTAAAAGATATTTTAACCTATCTTTTCAAAACTAAAAAACAAATAGATATTTCTTTTGAAACCATTCCACTTTTATTTCAAAGCCAATGGATCAATAGTGCCAACCTATTTTTATATATCACTTCAAATTAATTTCACTTATTTTAATTTTTCTATATAAAGATTCAATAATTTAAAAATACAATAATTTTTAACTAATTTTAATTATATTAGATTTTTTTTTTTCATATTTTTACCATACCAACCTTATATTAATATTATCTTTATTTGGTTATAATTAATATTAAACCAAAACATTTCTTGAAATATTAAAAATCAAATAAATAAGAAAATTTGAAAGGTACTTATTCATTAATTTGTAACAAATTATATTATAAATAGGATTTTTCTAAGACAGCAATATGGCACTATCTCTCAAATATGCAAATTCGTAGAACCAAAAAGCTTTTTGAATACATTTTTGTAATTAGGATTTAAAAGAAATTTATAATGTGAAAATTACTTAGAAAATAGAAATAGGTTAAACCCAAACAATTAAAATTAGCCCTTTTATGACAATTAAACTAACTTGAATAAGAATGTTTTTGACAATATTTCTATTTTAACTACTTTTAATGGAAGTGCTTTTTATAGAAATATTTTTCGAAGAATTTTTTTTTCCAAAAAATACTACAAGTATATGCCAATTTTTTAAAAGAGTTTTTTAATGTTTTCCAAACCCTTTATAAAAGGTGAATCTCAATGATAGAACATACCTAGAAGAGAGTGTGAATAAGTGTTATTTACCAATTTAAAAGGTCTCCCAACATAACTTATCTAACCTTAATTTTTTTACAAATTCTCATTTTCTTTCCAAACACTTTCAAATACAAAGTAGATATCACATGCAAATATGAATACAACAACACTTCCCAACAAGATTAAAATGCAATTCACATGCATATGTTTCAACACTCTCCAATACAATTCCTTAAATCAATTTCTGATTAAAAACAAGAGTATAATATCTCAAATCTACTTATAAATAATATTCACAAACAGAATTCCATTTACCCAAAGATAACTCATATTTATTTCACCTCAACATTCAACCAAGTATTAGATGCTCAAATTATCAAAAATGGCTAGAAACTGAAAATGAGATGAAGAGAAGAATGAAAGACAATGAGACAACACCAGAATTTACGTGGAAAACCTCCAAGGAGGTAAAAAACCACAAGCCTACAACCCATAAAAAATTCCACTGTGAAGAACAATCAAGGTATACAAGGATTTACCTAATTCATAGGAGCCCTAAAGATATTAAGAGGCTGGATAGGTGGATTAATAGGGAAATTTTCATCTTGATCACCATTTAGGGACCTAAAGCTTAACCCTTTAACTGGGGCTTTACTCCTACCACATTTTGGAGGCATAGTTCTAAGTTAAGAAAATGTAAAGAACCAAGCAACCAAAAACTGAAACAAAATCAAAAATGAAAAAAAAAAAAAACCACTCAAACATCCTACTGTGAGAAAATTTCACACATAAATAAATAAATAAATAATTAACATACAAAGAAACACCTGAAAAAAAACACTGAAGAACAGTAGAGTTGGGAAAATTGATACCCACTAGAATCCTTGCCAAAAAGATATTCTGCACAGGATTGTTGAATGAACACAGTCTGGAACACTGTGCAAAAAGATATGAAAATGAACCCCTGCCGAATATGAAATCCTTGCCGAAAATTATAGTCGGAAATGATTGTTGAAACCAAAATCCTTGTTGAAGATAAAATCGTTGCTAAAGATGAAGATCAAAGATATATGCTGAAAAATAGTGCTAGAAAGAACACGACAAGAGGAAAATCCCGTCGAAAAAGTTACTGAAAACAAGGAAAATCCACACTTATCACACCAAGAATTGACACACGGGTTGGCAGAATGGCTGAAATAAATGGGTTGTGCAGATTGACAAAGACTAATAAGGGTTTCCAACGGCAGTGGCCGAAATGGAAGTCCGAAGGTGATGTCTGGCTAAATGGGATGTGTAGTGCAGAACGATAATGGCAAAGAGAGGTATTCAATGAAAATTGTCAGAAGGGAAAAATTAGTAGCAATGATCGGAAAAAGAGTCTGATGGCAATGGCCGAAATGGAAGTCTGACGACAATGATCAAAGATGAAGTGTAAAGAAGAGAGGTTTTTTTCTCTAGAATGAAGAGAAATTAGGGCTTTTGAGATAAATGAAAATAACATAAATGATTTTTTAAATTTTTTTTTGGATTTTGACTTTTTCAATTTTTTTTACATACAAAATGACGAAAATATCCCTCAAACACTAACAAGAATGAGTACACACACTAAGGACAAAATGGGAAATTTCCATTGAGAGCTAGGTGTTATCGATTTTAGTGGATCGATCAACAATTTGATCATGTGCTCTAGGTGATACATAGTGGCATAGGTTTGAACAAGCCAAATTAGTAAAAAATGACTAAGTGTGTGAGAAAAAAATGGAATAAGTGACATCGATCCTGGTAGATCGATCCAACTTTCGTTCATGTGCTCTCGATGAAAAAGATTGTGCAACCTAAATGCAATAGACTATTAACAAAAAATTCTAAGTATAGGAGCAACGTGATATTGATCTTTGATAAATCGATCCACATTTCGTTCATGAGCTCTCAGTCAAAAGACTGAGCATAATGGATTGATCCAGAAATTCAGCGGATCAATTGACACCCTCTTGAAAAATGACTTAGGCAAAAAATTGGATGAATGATCACAAGAAACACATCAAAAAAAACTTTCCATATGCTAAAAAGTGATTCAAAAAAGTTGAGAAACATGAGGATGACACACTTATCTTTTAGTTAATAAGCAAGAATTGATTCATATTGATAAAAAATGCTACTAAGAGCTTAACTGTATACAAAATTAATAAACATAGAAATTGAGGAACCTTCCAAATTTGTCATATGAATAGGTAAAAAACAAATGATTATCAACACTCTAACATGGAAGCTTAAGCTCGAAGAGGACTCACTCATGGCACCATAAAATAGTGAAAATGTTAATTACTTTCCACTTATAAACATATATCCACCTGTAAAGCAAAAAATCATTTCCAAGACACTCTTCATCCCTAGAGAAATTCAAGATGATGTTCCATGAAGTCAATTTGCACCTTTCTTGGCTGAATTTCTGTTTAACATGGCCTATTCACATCTTTAAAAAAATCATACAAGATTTACTTGTCACATTTAGCATTGAAATAATTATGCAAACATAGGCTTCATCCTTAGGATCAAATTCTAACTTGGGAATTACTAAGGTGGCCCTTACAATATAACAACATAAGGTATGTCCCAATCTTGCAACGGAGGCTTTACACACTCGAAACATTGTCATGTCATACCCATTCAGGGAAATAAGCTTTTTTTTTTTCTTTTCTTTTATTTTCTTTTTGTATTTTTTTTAAATTCTTAATTTTAAAGAAAGGGCAAACAATCAAGGAATGACAATTTCAAACACTCAAGGATATTCTAAGTGACTTTACTCACTCTTTAATGCTTATTAGATAGACATAAGTTTGCATTTAGACTTTAAAGGGCATTACTCACCATTTATGCAATCACAAGGTCCAACCATTAGCTTTTACTCACTTAAAAGAAATGATGCTAATATTTTGTAGTTTATTTAACCAAATCAAAATAGCAAAAACTCAATATCATGCTTATCAATCAAGCCATGGAAATAAATATATCTTGAAGTTTTTAAGATCATTATGAGTCAATCTAACTTTTAAACAAACATAAGTATGACACACACATGAGCTCAACAACTGTTATGAAAAATTGATGAAAAATAGAGAAAAAATTGAACCAAGACAAAAAGAACACCAACTTGATGACATTTAGGAACTTGGGAAGACAACTAGGACTCAAAGATATGCAAAAAGATGTCCTAGACAAGTTCTAAAGGAGGTCAACTGAGTGTACATAAACCTATGGATCATCTAAGTGATTCAAACCTAGACACATCCAATGGTTTAGTGAGAATATCAACAATTTGACCCTCTATTGAAACATATTCCAATGATACAACTTTGTCTTCTACTAAGTCATGAATGAAGTGATGTCTAATGTCAACGTGTTTTGTCCTAAAGTGAAGAACAGGGTTCTTGGAGATGTTGATCGTACTAGTATTGTCACAAAACACAACCATGGTTCCTTGATCTATCCCATAGTTTCTTAACATTTGCTTGATCCATAGAAGTCAAGAACAACAACTACCAGCTACAATGTATTCTATTTCAGCTGTGGAGAGTGAAATAGAGTTTTGTTTCTTGCTTATCCAAGCAACCAGGCAATTTCCAATATAAAAACAACCACCTAAAGTGCTTTTTCAATCATCCACATTTCTAGCCCAATTAGTATCAATGTAGCAAGCTATATTAGAATGAATGTCAAAAGGATACCAAAGGCCTAAGTCTAGAGTACCAGCAATGTACCTAACAATGCACTCAAGAGCTATGAGATGAGATTCCTTAGGATAAGCTTGATACCTAGCATAAGCTCCAACACTAAAAGCTATGTTCGGTTTACTAGTTGTAAGGTACAAAAGCCTACCAATCATGCTTCTATACAATGTTTCCTCTACCCCTCTTCTGGATTCATCCTTACTTAGTTATAGGTTGGTAGACATTGGTGTCGTAAAATGTTTGGCCAACTTAAGCCCAAACTTCTTGACAAGTTCCCTTGCATACTTGAATCGGGATAAGAAAATCCATCCTTGAGTTGTTTCACTTGGAAACCAGGAAAGTAGGTTAACTCCCCTACCATGCTCATTTCAAACTCACTTTTCATCTCTTTGGAAAAATCTAAAGCACACTCATTGGAAGTAGATCCAAACACTATGTCAATCCACATAGATTTGTGCTACCAAGAACACTTCATCATTTCTTCTAATGAACAATGTTCAGTCTGCTCCCCCTCTCATGAATCATTTCTTAAGAAGATAGGATGTAAGTCTTTCATGCCAAACTTTAGGAGCTTGTTTTATGCCATAAAGAGCTTTTCTAAGTCTATAGACATGATTAGGGTACTTAGGGTCTTGAAAAAATTTGGGTTGCTCTACATACACTTCTTCATTGAGGATCCCATTAAGCAAGACACTCTTGACATCCATTTGAAAGAATTTAAATTTTCATACACAAGCTACAACCAAAAGTATTTGAATGGATTCAAGTTTTGCAATCGGAACAAAGGTTTCATAAAAAACAATTCCCTCAATTTGCTTAAACCCTTGAGCAACCAACCTAGCTTTATTTCTCACAATCACTCCATTTTCATTCATCTTATTTTTGAAAATCCATTTTGTTCCAATGACATTCACATCTTTTGGTCTAGGCACTAAGAACCATACTTCATTTCTAGAAAATTGATTTAGCTCTTCATGAAGAGCCTCTACCCAAGCTTCATCATTCAAGGCTTCTTCAACATTTTTTTGTTCAATTTGGGAGGTATAGCAAACATAACTTATCTCATTTAGCTTGGATTATCTCTTTGTTACCATGCTATCCTCACAATTCCCAATCATATTGCTCAATGGATGGTTCTTAGGTACCCTTGACTTATTTTTCTTTAATGCCTCAATTCTCACCCTATCACCTTTCTTTCTTTGCTCTTCTCTTTTTTCTTCCTTTTCACATAACTTTTCATCTTCAAATTTTTCTTCAATCAATTGAATATCTTTTGACACATCAATTCTATTCTCATCACACTCTCTTCACCTTGATCCTAGATTATCCACAATCACATTGATTGATTCCACCATATATTTTGAACTCAAAATGTACACTTTATATGCTCGACTTTTGAAGAAATATCCTAGGAATATCCCTTTCTCACTCTTAGACTCAAACTTACTAAGATTTTCATGATCTTTCAAGACCCTGAAGTACTTCAAACCAGGTTTCATTTCTTTCCACATCTCATAACATTACTAGGATGGGTTAGTTTCCAGTGGTCACCATTTTAGAGCCGATTTTTCCTACTTTGGTGTGAGCATTTTATTCAAGGGCAACTTATGGAATGGGTGGCCCTATCATTTCTATTGTCATAGGAGTTGAGATCCGTCTAGACCCGGAGAGCATCTGCCATATTTTCAATATTGCTACAGTTGGACTCAGAGTATATGAGTCTAAGATGTGGCCCATTGTGCCAGGATTTGAGCCTAAAGAGGCCATTCAAAGGATTTATGGACTTTCAGATGCTTAGGGGATGGGCAAACCCTCGACACACAGCCTGACGATCATCAGCAAAGTGCTACACCATATGTTGTGCTCTATCTTTCTACCATAGGTTGGACACCGAGATAAGGTCTCTTACTAAGAGGCATTCCTTATTGACTCTATTTTGACTAGAAGACGGATCCACTTGGGGTACTTGATGATGATGCCCATGATCTCATGTTACGAGAACACGACTCACGTACTCCCTTATGGCCGCTTCCTTACCAGAGTGTTCAAGGATGTCGGCGTTGGCTTGAGCAGAAAGACAGACTTTGAGGCCCCCAACACTTATGCTACGTATGATGATCAATCCATGGGGCGAATGAAATTTGAGAAGGCCCCAGATAGTTCTTAGGTAAGGAAAGCAGAGAGAGCACCTGCACAAGATTGAGGATAGGGACAGGCATATCCCATAGTAGAAGAGAAAGCAGAGATTAGAAAGATAGAGGGTGGAGTAGACCCTCAGAGTGGCTATCAGCAAAGAGAGCCCGAGCTTGACATTCTTCCACTACAGTCAGAGGGTGTTCAGTTTGAGGCTACCTTCTCTGAGCCGACTTATACAACGAGTCCATTTACTCAACCGTCATTCACTGAGCCTTCCTCTAGACCTGCATTCACTAAGCCTCCTCACATTGAGATACCACCTCCTTAGGCACCTCTTGCTCCTGACCATGCTCCATGGATGGATTTATCTGCTCAGATTTGCTCTTTGGGCACTCGCATAGAGGAGCTTGCTGTAGTCAATGATACACAGTTCTACTCCATGGAGGATCACATGGATCAGTATCAAGCTAGCTTCACTTCATAGTTTGAGTATCTCCAGCAATAGATTGAGCGTATCAAGGATCTCTTGGAGAGTCAACATGAGGAGATGATAGCTTATCTGCGCTTTGTGTTTCCACCTCCACCTCCTCAGCCTTGATTCCTTAGAGACCCCCTTTGTTCATTTTTTATGTTGCCAAAAGGGGGAGATATTTAGGATCTAGGAGTCTATAGGAAACTTACATGCATATATCATTGTCATATCATCACTTGGATCGTACATATTGGATATTGATACATTTGACTTATATATGATATTCCTACTTTTTCATGACTTACATTATTGCTAATTGCAAATTTTCTCTAGCATGTCTTGATTATCTTGGTTTTAACTTCATAAATTTTGATTGATTGATCCATGATCGGTTTGAGGGGAAGATTATTCTTCTCCTAGATAACCAAGGTTTGTCATCATAAAAAATGGGGAAATTGTTAGCCCAAGGGTTCTCTAAATCATGTTTTGATGATAACAAACTATGATTAAGTAAGTAATTGGTTTGAATTATAAAGAATTTCAAGTGTTAATTTGGAAATTCATCAAAGGACCAAATGGGTGCAAGATCAAGACCTTTGGAAGACCTTTAATCATTGGAAACATATGTAAGATGAATGCATGGGTGCACATAGGATTTACATATCATTTCATGCATCTTTGAAAAACTCGATTTATTCTTTAAAGTTACAGTTCCATCAAAACCTGAGTTTTATCTAATAAACCTTAGGAAAATCACTTCAAAATTGGCATATTAATTTACTTAAAGACTTTGCCAAAGTGTTAGAAGAGAAAATAATAGAAAAAGAAAGGTTTTCAGGCCAAAAATGGTGAACCGGTCAAGGCACTGTCCAAACCGGCTCAACCAACCAGGGTATCGACCAACTGGTTCCCTCTTCCTGATTGAGAGATACAAAAAACACAATCTCTCCTTCAGTAGTGTTTCTTTCCCGATCGAGGTATTTGCCTTCCCAATTGAGGTCCGGTTAAGGTCCGACCAAGGGTAACAGTCACCTGCCAAGCATTAAATGTTCCAACGGCTAGTGAATCGGTCGACCCCTAGCTTGATTAGCTAAGGCTGTTTTTTGGTTTTTTGGCCCCCGAGGTTAGAAACCTATAAATAGAGAGCTCCACTTCATTTATGAGCAAGAGAACACCTGCATTTATTTGTCTACCCACTTGTTCTTACCTTAAAGCTCTCATTCTTTTCTTGGTGCATTAAACCTCCATTTGCATTCTCTTTAGTGCACCTTTGTGATTCATCCTAGCCTTAAGATGTATTTTAGCTATTGTTGAGCTAGGTTGAGAGATTCATTCTTGTTAATTGAGTGTTAAAGCCTTCAAGCGAGTTGAAACTTGAGGAGATTGTGTAAGAACCTATTGGAGCCGAAATCCAAGTGTAAAGGTGATTAGAAGTTTGGTTGAAGCTTCAAGTTAGTGGAACCCTCACTCGGTTGGGAGTATAAAGAGAGTGGACATAGGCAAGGAACTGTCGAACCACTATAAAATCTGAGTTTGATTTCTCTAACCTTATCTCTTTATATTTGCTTCTTTTGTGCTTAAATTTATCGTGTTTAAAAAGAATTTTTAAAAACCCAATCCCCCCCCCCCCCTCTTGGGCATTTTTATCTTTTAAGATTAGCCTTTATTTTCTCAACTACGATGAGGGACATTTGAATCCCTCTTGAGCACTCTCTTGCCTCCTTACATCAACCTATTTCTCAAGGTAAATGATTCATTCATTAAGTTGGTCAACTTTCTTTGGAAACTCTCAAACATCCTAGCATAACATCTAATAACCGTGTGTCCTATTTTAATGCAATGAAGTTTCAATTTAGAAAGAGTTTTCTTAGGGAGCACTCCTTCACAATACTTGACAAAGATTGTTTTACTACTACTTGGAGTGGTAGTTTCATCATCAAAACCTAAGCCACTTTTATCATATGATTTCCTCCATGAATTGATCAAATCACTAAGTCTTTTAGAGCTAAGTTGTGACTCTTCTTTCCTAAGACTCAACTCCTTTTTAAACACTTCATTTTTTACTCTTCAATTCATCACACATTTTCTTCATGCCAAAGTGTTCATTCTCAAGAAAGACAATTTTATCAAGCAAAGACTTCATTTCTACCTTTAAAGTCTTAACCTCATTGATTAAACCCTTTTTAAAAGCCTTCCACTCAACTTGTTCCTATTTGAAACTTAAGTACTCCTTGTACAAAGTCTCATATGCAAAGTCAAAACTTATCTCATCACCATTGAAGTCACTTGACTCACAAGACTCACTTAGAACCTCTTTCTTGAGTGCTTCCTTAATGACACTTGTCATAAAGGCTGTAATGTTAGTGCATTCCTTACTTGCATTGGATTCTTTTTCACTTGATTGACATGATTTTGTGTCACTCCAAGTGACTTACATGACCTTCTTTCCTTTTTTTTAAAGGACTTTCGATGGCATAGTGCTTCTTTCCCTCACATTTGAAGTACTCAACCTAAAATTCCTTTTTGACACTCTTGTCTTTCTTTTTTTCGTTTACACTTGATTTTCGCATTGAATTGTTACATTTTTTAGCATCTTTCTTAGACTTGGACTTCTTCTTATATTTTTTGAACTCATATACTTCTTGAATTTTTTAGCAAATCTAACAACTTTTCCATCAAGCATTTTCTTATCACCCTCACCTTCAAAACCTAAGGACCTTCTTTAAAGGCATTCAAGGCAATGCCCTTTGATTTCCTAGGCAATCCAAGAGTCATTTCAAAGGTTTGGAGGGAAGCTACAAGTTCATCTACTTTCAAGGCATCCACATTCTTGAACTCTTCAATGGCATTAACCTTTGCTTTAAATCTCTCCAGAAGAGATCTTAGAATCTTGCTAACCACTTTTAAGTTAGGGATGGTTTCACCTAGATTAAAGCTTGAATTCACAATATCCATCAATTTTGCATGAAACTCTTTAGAGTTCTCATGATCTTCCATCCTAATTGTCTCAAACTTAGAAGTCAACATTTGAAGTTTGAACACTTTCAAGACATTAGTTCCTTCATGAGTCACTTGGAGGATATCCCAAGCCTCCTTAGTTGAAGTACATGTAGCAATCCTATGGAATTCATCTATGCTAATGGCATTAAAAATGGAATACATGACTCTAGCATTGTTCTCACTAACTTCATTTTCACCTCTATTTCATTCTAACTTAGGTTTGATAACATTTTTTGGTCTACTTTCTCTATCTAACACCTCAGGTGGAGACTAACCAAATTCAACGGCATTCCAAACTTTTTCACTTTGCATTTTGAGAAAATATCACATTCTCACTTTCCAATGAGAATAATTTTTGCTAGTTAAGAATGGTGGTCTTCCAATGGAAGCTCTCTCTTAATGAGATCCATGATTGAGATTCAAGGATTGAAAATGATTTTTGTTTTAAAAAACCTGCTCTGATACCAATTGAAATGTGAATCTCAATGATAGAACTCACCTAAAGGAATGGTTAATAGGCGTTATTTACCAATTTAAAAGGTCTCCCAACACAACTTCTCTAACCTTAAATTTTTTACAAATTTTCCTTTTCTTTCCAAACACTTTCAAACACAAAGTAGATATCACATGCAAATATAAATGCAACAACACTCCCAACAAGATTAAAATGCAAGTAACATACATATGTTTCAACACTCCCCAACACAATTCCTTAAATCAATTTCTGATTAAAAGCAAGAGTGTACTATCTCAAATCTACCAATAAATAATATTCGCAAACATAATTCCATTTACCCTAAGACAACTCATGTCTATTTCACCTCAACATTTAACCAAGTATTAGATGCTCAAATTATCAAAGATAGTTGGAAGCTAAAAATGAGATGAAGAGAAGAATGAGAGACAATGTGACAACACCATAATTTACATGGAAAACCTCCAAAGAGGTAAAAAACCACGAGCTTACAACCGATCACAAATTCCACTATGAAGAACAATCAAGGTGTACAAGGATTTACCTAGCTCAAGATCTCCAATCCGTCATGGACTACTTGACAAGCACTTTCTCAATACCTCACCACCATGTCTTCATCTTCAGGAACATGCTTGGAGTCCTTCCCAAGCTTGATCTCGACCATCTCCTTGAAGCTTCATCAAGAAGAAAATGGGTTTCCACCCAAACCCAAAATGATTGAGAAATGAATGTTCAACGAACTCAACCCATTTTCTTTTTAGAAAATCTATTAAAAATTTGATTGAAGACTTGAATGAAATTTTCTTGGATAGCAAACAACCTCAAAAATGGAAGAGAATGAAGAGCACACTAACCAGCTATTGCTATCTCATTTCCAGAAATGGGAGAATTTCATTTTAAAAAGATATGAAACCCTTAATCTAATGCTTGAAAAAAAATCAGAAAAAAGAGTAATTTGGATCGATCTACCCTTACCCTTGAATCGATTTAGAAATATGGTAACATAAAAACTTTAGCAAAAATATTTTTCCCATGCTTCCCTAACATTTTAAAAATGATTCAAGACAATCAACATTTTGAAAATAGGGTTGTGAGAAAATAAAAGCTTATCTTTAAAAGAGAAAACACCTAAGAGGGAGGGTGAATTGGGATTAAAAAAAAAATCTTTTTAAACACAACGAATTTAAGCACAAGAGGAGCAAATAAAAAGAGATAAAGTTAGAGAATTCAAACTCAAATTTTATAGTGGTTCGACACTTCCTTGCCTACGTCCACTCTCCTCAAGTTCCTAACCAAGTGAGGGTTCCACTAACTTGAAGCTTCAACCAAGCTTCTAATCCCCTTTACATTTGGATTCAGGCTCCAATGGGCTCTTACACAATCTCTTCAAGTTTCAACTCACTTGAAGGCTTAAACACTCAATTGACAGGTATGAATCTCTCAACCTAGCTTAACAATGGCTCAAATAAAACTCAAAGCTAGGATGAATTACAAAGGTGCACTAAAGAGTATGCAAATGAAGGTTTAATGCACCAAGAAAAGAATGAGAGCTTTTAAGACAAGAACAAGTGGGTAGACAAATAAATGCAGGTGTTCTCTTGCTCATAAATGAAGTGGAGCTCTCTATTTATAGGTTTCTAACCTCGGGAGCCAAAAAACCAAAAAACAGCCTCAACCGATCGAGCTAGGGGTCAACCGGTTCACTAGCAGTAGGAGCATTTAATGCTTGGGAGGTGATCGTTACCCTCGACCAAACCTCGATTGGGAAGGTAAATTGCTTGACCGGGAAGGAAAGGCTTCTGGAAGAGAGAAAGTGTTTTTTGCATCTCTCAACCAAACCTCGACCGAGAAGAGGGAACGGGTCAACCGGCACCCTGGCCAATTGAGCCAGTTTGGACAATGCCTCAACTGGTTCACCATTTTTAGCCTGAAAACCTATCTTTTTCTATTCTTTTCTCTTCTAACACTTAGGCAAGGTCTTTAGGTAAATTAATATGCCAATTTTGAAGTGATTTGCCTAAGGTTCATTTGATAAAACTTGGGTTTTGATGGAACTGTAACGTTAAAGAATAAACCGAGTTTTTGAAATATGCATGAAATGATATGTAAATCCTAAGTGCACCCATGCATTCATCTTACATATGTTTCCTATGATTAGATGTCTTTCAAAGGTCTTGATCTTTCATCCATTAGGTCATTCGATGAATTTCCAAATTAACGCTTGAAATTCTTTATAATTCAAACCAATTAGTAACTTAACCATGGTTTTAACTTAACCATGGTTTGTTATCATCAAAACATGATTAGGTGAACCCTTGGGCTAATAATCTCCTCTCTTTTTTATGATGACAAACCTTGGTTATCTAAGAGAAGAAGAATCTCCCCCTCAAACCAATCATGGATTTCTATGATTATTTACGAAATTAAAAACAAGACAATCAAGACATGCTAGAGAGAATTTGCAATAAGAAACAATGTAAGTCATCAAACATATAGGAATATCATATAGAAGTCAAATATATCAATATCTAATATGTATGATCCAAGTGATGATATGACAATGATATGCATGTAAGTCTTCTATAGTCTCCTAGATCCTAAACTATCTCCTCTTTTTGGCAACATCAAAAAGGAACAAATGGGATCTCTAAGGAATCAAGGCTAAGGAAGTGAAGATGGAAACACAGAGCACAAATAAGCCATCATCTCCTCATGCTGACTCTCCAAGCGTTCCTCAATACGCTTAATCCGCTGCTGGAGATACTCAAACTATGAAGTGAAGCCAGCCTAATACTGATTCATGCAATCCTCCATGGAGTAGAACCGTGTATCACTTACTACAGCAAGCTCCTCCATGTGAGTACCTAGAGAACTAATTTGAGTAGATAAATCCATCAATGGAGCATGGTTAGGAGCAAAAGGTGCCTAAGGAGGTGGTATCTCAGTGTGAGGAGGCTCAGTGAATGCAGGTCCAGAGGAAGGCTTAGTGAATGATGATTGAGTAGATAGACCCACTATATAAGTCTGCTTAGACAGCATCGGCTTAGAGAAGGTAGCCTCAAACTAAACACTCTCTTACTATAGTGGAGAAATGTCAAGTTAGGGCTCTCTTTGATAGCCACTCTAAGGGTTTACTTCACCCTCCATCTTTCTAATTTCTACTTCCTCCTCAACTCTAGGATGTGCCTATTCCTGTCCCTGAGCCTGTGCTTATTCCTGTCCCTGAGCCTGTGCTGGTGCTCTCTCTACTTTCCTTACCCAAGACACATGGACTAATCATCATATGTATGATAAGCGTTAGGGGCCTCAAAGTCTATCTCTTTGCTCAAGTCAACGTCGGCATCCTTGAACACTCTGGTAAGGAAGCGGCCATAGGAAAATACGCGAGTCGTACTCTCGCAGCATGAGATCATGTGCATCATCATCAAGTACCCCAAGTAGATCTATCTCCCAATCATAATAGAGTCAATAAGGAATGCCTCATAATAAGAGACCTCATCGCGATGTCCACCCTATGGTAAAAAGATAGAACACAACATATGGTGTAGCACTCTGCTGATAATCGTCAGGCTGTGTACTGAAGGTTTGCCCATCCCATAGGCGTTTGTAAGTCCAAAAATCCTCTGAATGGCCTCTCTAAGCTTAAATCATGGCATAGTGGGCCACATCTTGGACTCATACACTCTGAGTCCAACCAGAGCAATATCGAAAATACGGTAGATGTTCTCCGGGTCCAAACGAATCTCAACTCCTCTAACAGTAGAAATGATCGGGCCACCCATACCATAAGTCACCTTTGAGTAAAAAGCTCGCACCAAAGTCGAGAAAATCGGTTCTAAAACAGTGACCATAGGCAACCGGCCCATCCTAGTAAATAGACCATCGAATTCGAAATGCTAAAGTTGGGGAAAATTAATATTTCTCCCAGGAACTACTCGTCTCTAAGCAAAGTGTTGTTTGTACCGTTGGTAGTCCTCCATAGAACTGAATAAGGCAGTGTCAAACCTCACCTTTCGGCGTGCCTCCGACTGAGATGACTCAACTGGGCGCTTGCCCTATGCCCTAAAGGCAGCGGACTCTCATTTAGGAGCCATGTGGGAAAAAGAAGCTCAACCAAGGAAAGGAGTAGTGGCTGGTAGAGAGAGAAAGGCTCACACCTAAAACCTTGGGCATGCAAAAATGAAAAGAAATCGAAGCTGAAGCTAACTATGACGCGCGGAAAGAAGAAAAGGCCGCCCAAACCCGAAACCCTAGCCTCCAATCTTCTTAAAATCCAATAAAAAAAAGGCTTCAATTAATCCAAAACACACTCAAATCAGTCTCTAGAAGCCAAAATTAGAGAAACCTTAAAGAAACGAAGGAGAACGGTGCAAAAACTGAAGTGCGGGAGTCTCTTAAAAGCCCTAAATCCCGACAAACTGGTCGACCGGTCCTTGTCCGGTCAACCGCGTAGTCAACGCGGTCAATGTTTTGACTTTTCAATTTTTGTGCACTTTCTCATTTTGTGATCCTTCCCCTGCCCTTTTAGTTGAAATCCCCAATTTTTTATGCCTAATGCCAAAGAAAATTTGATTTTGGGTTGAAATTTGACCATTATCTAAGTATATGTTTATATGATGCATATGACATGAAATTCATGCAACCAGAAGGTATATTCATCAAGACTTCATTAAGCAAACATTAGATCATAAAGAAATCACCCCTAGTTGTCTTCTAATATCAACAAATTGTTTTTCACTTAGAGGTTTTGTAAAAATATTGGCAAGTTGATCTTTTGTGCTTACAAATTCAAGTGTTATGTCACCCTTTTGTGCATAATCTCTAAGAAAATGATGTCTAATCTCTATATGCTTAGTCCTAGAATGTTGCACAAGATTTTTTGATATACTTATGGCACTAGTATTATCACATTTAATAGGAACATGCTCAAAAGATAAATAAAAATCACTAAGTGTTTGTTTCATCCAAAGGATTTGTGCACAACATAAACCGGCTGCTATGTATTTGGTTTCCGCCGTAGACAAAGTTACCAAATTTTGCTTCTTACTATGCCATGAGACAAGTGAGTGTCCTAAGAAATGACAAGTGTCACTAGTGTTTTTTCTTTCAACCCTACAACCAACTAAATCAGCATCCGAAAAACCAATTAATTCAAAATTATCACTCTTAAGATACCATAAGCCTATGTCCATTGTCTCTTTCAAATATTTGAGGATTTTTTTTATGACACTTAAGTGAAATTCTTTGGGACAAGATTGAAATCTAGCACACAAGCATACATTATACATAATGTCAGGTCTACTAGCAGTCAAATATAGCAAATAACCTATCATGCCTCTATACATAGTAGAGTCAATGGATTTACCTTTCTCATCTTTATCAAGCTTGATGGATGTGCTCATTAGAGTCTTCATTGCTTTGGCTTCCTCCATGTTGAACCTCTTGAGAAGATCTCTTATATACTTTTCTTGATTAATGAAGATTCCTTCCTTTAGTTGCTTGATTTGAAGTCCAAAGAAGAAGTTGAGTTCTCCCACCATGCTCATTTCAAACTCACTATGCATGCACTTAGAAAATTCTTCACAAAGAGAGACATTAGTAGCACCAAAAATGATATCATCAACATATATTTGAACTAAGAGCATATCCTTTTCTTTGGTTTTTATGAAAAGAGTTGTATCAATTTTTCCCATTTTAAAACCTTTTTTCAAAAGAAATTTACTCAATCTTTCATATCATGCTCTAGGTGTTTGTTTCAAACCATAAAGTGTCTTTCTAAGTTTAAAAACATGGTTAGGAAAGTTGAAACTTTGAAAACCGGGTGGTTGTTCAACATATACTTCTTCATTTATAAAACCATTTAAAAAAGCACGTTTCATATCCATTTGATATAAAACAAAGTCTTTAAAACATGCACAGGCAAGTAGCATCCTAATGGCTTCCAACCTAGCTAAAGGGGCAAAGGTTTCTTCATAATCTATCCCTTCTTCTTGATTAAAACCTTGGGCTACCAACCTTGCCTTGTTTCTAATAATTATGCCATTTTCATCCATTTTATTTCTAAAGACCTATCTAGTTCCAATAACACTTTAATTTGAAGGTTTTCGTACTAATTCTCATACTTCACTTCTTTCAAATTGATTTAACTCTTCTTGCATAGAAATCATCCAATTTTC
Organism: Vitis rotundifolia; assembly: GCA_030254885.1. Classification (NCBI taxonomy): domain Eukaryota; kingdom Viridiplantae; phylum Streptophyta; class Magnoliopsida; order Vitales; family Vitaceae; genus Vitis; species Vitis rotundifolia. The sequence goes on from CM058152.1 coordinate 14,380,293, forward strand.
ATCATCTAAAGCATCATTTATATTTTTAGGCTCAATTTGAGAGACAAAAGCTAGATTATTGCAAATGTTTCTAAGAGATGATCTAGTTCTTACCCTACTAGATGGATTACCTATAATTTGATCTTGTGGGTGATTGATGACAAACTTCCATTCTTTAGGAAGGTCTTGGCTTGATTCACCTTGCACTTATTAAGGAGGGGGTAGTGCTAATGGTGATCCTTCTTTCTTGTGATCCTCTCCATTTTCTTCTTGTTGTCTTTTATCTTCAATTTGCAATCTTCCCATAGAGGTCTCCAAACCTAAATCATTATCAACGCTCTATCTTTCTTGGAGAGAATTGTTAGATTCATCAAAAATAACATGGATGGACTCCTCTACAACCATGGTTCTTTTGTTCAAAACTCTAAAAGCTTTACCTGAAGTTGAGTAACCAAGGAAAGTTCCAACATCCGATTTTGCATCAAATTTTCCAAGATCGTCTTTGGTGTTTAATATAAAATATTTGCATCCAAATACTTTGAAATAGCTAATGTTGGGTTTCTAGTTTTTCAAAAGCTTATAGGGAGTTTTCTTAAGAATGGGCATCAATAATACTCTATTTAAAATATAACAAAAAGTGTTAACTGCTTTGGCTCAAAAATATTTTGGTAATTTGTTTTCATTTAGCATGGTTCCTGCCATCTCTTGAAGAGTTCTATTTTTCCTTTCAACTACCCCATTTTGTTGAGGAGTTCTAGGAACCAAAAAATTGTGGTCAATTCCATGCTCATTGCAATACTCTTCAAAATCAATATTTTCGAATTCTCTCCCATTATCACTTTTTATACAAGTAATTACAAAACCTTTTTCATTTTGAACCTTATTGCAAAACTTTGAAAACTCATAAAAGGCTTCATTCTTTTGACTTAAAAACAAGGCCCATGTGTATTTAGAGAAGTTGTCCACAATAACATATGCATAAGACTTTCCTCCAAGACTTGGTGTCCTAGAGGGACCAAATAAATCCATATGCAACAACTCAAGTAGCCTAGATGTAGAAATGAAGTTTTGTTTTTAAAAGAGTTTTTGATTTGTTTTCCCACTTGACAAGCTTCACAAACTTTATCTTTTTGAAAATTTATTTTGGGAAGGCCTCTTACAAGTTCATCTTTGTTGAGTTGGGAAATGAGGTCCATGTTACATGTCCCAACCTCCTATGCCACAACCAACTTTGATCATGCATGCTTGAAAAGAATCTATCATGGTCATCATATTTTGAAATATTTATAGCATAAACATTATCACATCTATGGCCTATGAAGATGGTTTTATCATTTTGAATATTCTTGATGATGAAATGAGATGCTTCAAAAAACACTTTAAAACCTTTGTCACAAAGTTGACTAATGCTTAAAAGGTTATGTTTTAAACCATCTACTAATAAAACACTTTCAATAAGAAAGGATATGTCATTACCAATGTTGCCTTGACCAATGATCCTTCCTTTTGCATTGTCTCCAAATGTAACATATCCTTTTTTTTTTCTTTGTAAGAAAAGCAAACTTTGATCCATCTCCGATTATGTGTCTTGAGCATCCACTATCCAAGAACCACTTATCCTTCTTTGAACCCTAGAACATAAAACTCAAGTTGATTTAGGTACTCATATCTTTTTGGGTCCTTGAGGGTTAGTGACCTTGGATTTTTCAATCCAAATCTTTTTAGCTTTTGTATTTGAATTCTTTTGAGAACCATTTCTTAAAGGGCATGTACTACTAATGTGCTCTTCTCTTCCACAAAAGTTGCAAGTAGTGGAAAGACTTACACTTGTGGATTCCTTTACAAAATAGTTTTTAAAATACTTTTGATTTTTTGAAGATTTGAATCTTAGCTCTTATTAGTCAAAAACACATTTTTGGCTAGCTAGAATCATTTCAAAAGATTTTTTTCCACAAGAAACTATTGAAAGAGTGGAGGTCAACCATTCATTTTTCTTTCTTAGAATCTCATTTTCTTTTTCAAGATGAGTTTTAGAAATTTCAACATTTAAAAATTTTTCTTTTACTTCTCCAAGTTCTTTTTCAAGTTATTGAACTTTCTTTTTAAGAGAAATATTTTTCAAACTAAGTTTTTCAAAATCCTTATACAATTCTTCAAATGCATCATGTATATCTTCATCACTAAGGTTAGAGTTTACCTCATCAAGTTCATATATTGCCATGAAGCACATGTTTGCCACTTCTTTCTCTTTTTGTTCTTCGGAGGATTCATCTTCACTTTCACTCCAAGTGGCCATCATTGTCTTCTTCTTTCTCCTCTTCGCTTCACTTTTATAGAGAGGACAATCATATTTAATGTGTCTCGGTTTCTTGCACTTGAAACACACCAAGTCTCTTTTCTCTTCCTATCTCTCCTTGTCACCATGAGATGAAGATTCCTTTTTAGAAAAATCTCTTCTAGAAGTGAACCTTTTTCCTCTAAACCTTTCACCTCTCATGAATTTGTTAAACTTTCTTGTGATGAGGGCTAAATCTTCATCTTCTTCACTTTGTTTTTCTTCTTCAACTTCTTCTTCTTCCTTAGTTGTAGCTTTAAGAGCTATGCTCTTCCTCTTTTTGTCTTCACCTTCTTGTTGTTTCTTTGCCAAATTGATCTCATATGTCATCAATGACCCTATGAGCTCCTCCAAAGGTAGTTTGGTCAAGTCTTTGGCTTCTTGAATTGTGGTGACCTTTGTATGCCACTTTGATGGAAGTGACCTCAAGATTTTCATCACCTTTTTAGATTCCTTGTAGGTCTTTCCCAAGGCTTTAAGACCATTGACAATGTTGATGAACCTAGTGATCATCTCAACAATAGTCTCATTATCTTTCATAAAAAATAATGCATAGCTATGAACAAGTAAATTGATTTTTGACTCTTTCACTTGATTTGTTCCTTTATGAGTTATTTCAAGCAATCTCCAAATTTCTTTAGCCGATTTGCATTGATATATTCTATTATATTCATTTCTATCCATAGAGCATTGCAAAGTATAAATGACCTAGCATTTAATTGAAAATTTCTTCTATCACGCTCATCCCATTTTTGTTTGGGTTTTGGAACCATGACTCCATCAACTAGTTTTGAAGGAAAAGTTGGGTCATCTTCAATGACGTCCCATACGTTTAAATCGGTTGATTGTAAAAACCAAGTCATTTTAGTTTTCCAATAAGGATAATCGGTTCCCACAAAAAATGGAGGTCTATTGGCTTCAAAACTTTCAATGTGAGATGAGCTTGATGGATTAGCCATTTCCTCTTAGATGATTAAGTATTAAACAAAAGGCCTAGCTCTGATACCAATTGAGAAAATAAAGGCTAATCTTAAAAAAAAAAAAAAAAAAAAAAAACACCCAAGAGGTGGGATGAATTGGGATTACCAAAAAAAAAATCTTTTTAAACACAACGAATTTAAGCACAAGAGGAGCAAATAAAAAGAGATAAAGTTAGAGAATTCAAACTCAAATTTTATAGTAGTTCGACACTTCCTTGCCTACATCCACTCTCCTCAAGCTCCTAACCAAGTGAGGGTTCCACTAACTTGAAGCTTCAACCAAGCTTCTAATCACCTTTACACTTGGATTCCGGCTCCAATGGGCTCTTACACAATTTCTTCCAGTTTTAACTCACTTGAAGGCTTAAACACTCAATTAACCAGTATGCATCTCTCAACAATGGCTCAAATACAACTCAAGGCTAAGATGAATCACAAAAGTGTGCTAAAAAGTATGTAAATGGAGATTTAATGCACCAAGAAAAGAATGAGAGCTTTTAAGGTAAGAACAAGTGGGTAGACAAATAAATGCAGGTGTTCTCTTGCTCATAAATGAAGTGGAGCTCTCTATTTATAGGTTTCTAACCTTGGGAGAGAAAAAACCAAAAAATAGTCTCAATCGATCGAGTTGGGAATCGACCAATTCACTAGCCATTGGAGCATTTAATGCTTAGCAGGTAACCTTTACCCTCGACCAGACCTCGACCGGGAAAGAAAGGCTACTGGAAAAGAGAGAGTGTTTTTTGCATCTCTCGACCGGACCTCGACCGGGAAGAGGAAACCAGACGACCGATACCCTGGCCGATTGAGCCGGTTTGGACAATGTCTCAACCGATTCACCATTTTTTTGCCTGAATACCTATCTTTTTTTGTTTTTTCTCTTCTAACACTTAGGCAAGGTCTTTAGGTAAATTAATATGCCAATTTTGAAGTGATTTGCCTAAGGTTTATTTGATAAAACTCGGGTTTTGATGGAACTGTAACTTTAAAGAATAAACCGAGTTTTTCAAATATGCATGAAATGATATGTAAATCCTAAGTGCACCCATGCATTCACCTTACATATGTTTCCTAAGATTAAAGGTCTTCCAAAGGTCTTGATCTTGCATCTATTAGGTCATTTGATGAATTTCCAAATTAACACCTGAAATTCTTTATAATTCAAACCAATTAGTAACTTAACCATGGTTTGTTATCATCAAAACATGATTAAGAGAACCCTTGGGCTAACAAGTTGATTGAAATTCATTCAACACAAACTCAGCTACTTACCTTGGACTCTTAGCAAATCCAATGTCTAATCTTCAAAAATCAAGTAGTCCAACAATAGATTTAGAGAACCATAGCTAGTAGACACTTAGGTATTTTGTCCAGAATTGTCAACCTAACTACAACACTCACTTTATTTTTCTTTAAAAACACTTTTTATGTTAGAAGTGTTTTCAAAAAGCATTACCAAAAGATTATAAATCATTTGACCATTGTCATTATTTTTATAATTAAAAAAAAAGGTCAAAAGTATTTGCTTGTCTTTTTAAATTTTATAAATAGTAAATATAATTGAACTTCTATTGTTCTAGAAATAAAAATAACCCTATAAAGTAAATACAAAAAAAATCTTAATGACATAATTACTCTTATAATAAATAAAATGCTACAGTAAATGAAATATTGGTGAGTGAGTGTCCAAATTCTTTATTTTATAAATTTATCTCAAACAAATTTTTTTTTTCAATTTTTTTTATTAGTCCCAACTCTCAAAAAGCTATTATAATTTTTTAAAACATATTAAAATAAAATAATGTGGGAGACTTTCTTTCCCTTCCTAAAACCAAATCCTAGTGGAAATTAAACTTCTCCTTAATATTAATTAGAGTCATAATGTAGGAGACTTTTTTTCCCTTCCTAAAAATAAATCCTAGTGGAAATCAAACTCCTCCCCAATATTAATAAGAGTCTTAATGTATGAGACTTTCTTTCCCTTCTTAAAAACAAATCCTAGTGGAAATCAAACTTCTTCCCAATATTAATTAGAGTCTTCATTTAGGAGACTTTCTTTCCCTTCCTAAAAACAAATCCTGGTGGAAATCAAACTTCTCCCCAATACCCAATATTAATTAGAGTCCTGATGTAGGAGACTTTCTTTCCCTTCTTAAAAACAAATCCTAGTGGAAATCAAACTCCTCCCCAATATTAATTAGAGTCTTCATTTAGGAGACTTTCTTTCCCTTCCTAAAAAAAAATCCTAGTGGAAATCAAATTTCTCCCCAATATTAATTAGAATCCTAATGTAGGAAACTTTTTTTCCCTTCCTAAAAACAAATCCTAGTGGAAATCAAACTCCTCCTCAATACCCAATATTAATTAGAGTCCTAATATAAGAGACTTTCTTTCTTTTCCTAAAACCAAATCCTAGTGGAAATCAAACTTCTCCCCAATATTAATTAGAGTCTTCATGTTTCCCTTGCTAAAAACAAATCCTAGTGGAAATCAAACTCCTTCCCAATATTAATTAGAGTCCTAATGTAGGAGACTTTCTTTCCCTTCCTAAAAACAAATCTTAGTGGAAATCAAACTCCTCCCCAATATTAGTTAGAGTCCTAATGTAGGAGGCTTTCTTTCCCCCTAGTAGAAATCAAACTCCTTTCAAATATTAATTAGTCCTAAAGTACTACACTTTATTTTCTTTCCTTATATAAAGTTATGAATGACATAATCTTTACTTCTAATACTAAAGAAAGAATTTTTCATCGTCTTTTTCTACATCATGAAGCTCTCACAATTCTTCGTCTTCTCTCTTATTTTGCTCTTTCTTTTCAAATATGTTATTTCACCTCAAACCTTAAAATATAACAAACTTGAACTTCCTTTTGCAATATCTGGCCCTGAAAGCATTGTCTTCAACTATAATGGAGAAAGTCCTTATACTGGCACCTCGGATGGTAGAATTTTGAAATGTCAAGGTTTCGAGCATGGATGGAAAGAGTTTGCAATCACTTCCCCATTTAGGTAGAAGGTGCTACTAAATTTTTTTATTCATTATGTTTAGTATATATTAACTTATAATTATTTTTTAAAATAGATTTTGAAATATATTGTATATTCATACTAATTACCTAATGTGGTTTTTTTTTTTTTTTTTTACCAACAAAAAAATTCAAAGTATTCTTTTAGTTTTTAATTCAACCTTCCTTCTTTTTAATTGTAAGTGTACGTTTTCTATTGGGTAAAAATGTATGAAAATGTTTGAAATAATTGAAGTATTTGTTTTTATTCTTGATTAGGATTCCTAAATTTTGTGATGCATCAATCAACCCTATAATGGAACAAGTATGTGGAAGACCATTAGGTCTTAAATTCAATGAAGCAACATGTGATCTTTACATTACAGATGCCTATTTTGGGCTAATGGTGGCTGGGCATAATGGTGGAGTCGCCAAACAAGTGGCCATCAGTGCAGAAGGAGTGCCATTTCAATTTGCTAATGCCTTGGACATTGATCAAAACACCGGAATTGTCTATTTTACCAATACTAGCACCATATTCCAAAGATGGTATGTATTATCAATTTACTCACTATGTAATTTTATTTTTTTTAAGTTTGTAAATATTGTAATGATTGTCATTCTCATTTATTAACAATGGAATTTTTTAGGGCCTGTGCTACAGCAATGCAGACTAGAGATAAGACTGGAAGGTTACTAAAATATGATCCAATGACCAAAGAAGTAATAGTGTTGCTAAGAGACTTATCCTTTTCAAATGGTGTCGCATTAAACAAAGACAACGATTTTGTTTTAGTTACTGAAACGACTGCCACAAAAGTTACAAGATATTGGCTCCAAGGTCAAAAATCTCAATCCAGTGACACTTTTACACAACTTGTTGGATGCCCAGATAACATTCAAAGAAACCTTCACGGTGAATTTTGGGTTGTACAAAATAATTGTGGAATATCGGAACTCAAAGTTAGGCCCGTAAAACTTAATAAAGAAGGAAAGGTAATGGAAGAAATAAGTGAGGATGTTGGTCCTGTGAGTGAATTCTACGAGAAAGATAATAGTTTATGGTTGGGTTCAGTGATTTTGTCATATGTAGGTGTGCTAAATTAGAATATTTTTAATTATTATTATTATTGGTTTGTCTTTTGGAATTGCAAATATAATTTACTTGATTTGATTTTATGGCATTAATTCTTAATTCAAATCATATTTTCTTCCATTTCGAGGAAGAGATTTATACAAACATATTTGAGTAAATTCTTTAAGTGCTAGTTTTAACTTTTTATTCATTTTAAAAAATAAAAATTAAAAAAATTCAATTATAAATAGAAAAATGATATTGATTAGGGAATGAATTGTAATTTTTTCAAACCTATTTCGAAACCTTTGATACTCAAATTATTTTTACACCTTTATTCAAACCTTTTTATCACAAATTTTTAAAAGTAAACAAAAATACATTATATAATATACTTTTATAAAGGTTTTGAGAGATTTTCATTTTAAAAAAGCATGTAGAGTATAGCATTTTTTGTTTTTAAAATTAAAAGTTTTAATAAATTTGAAAATCATGTTTCCATCTTGTCATATGATATCAAATATGGTTTTGGTTTTTATTTAAAAATAATAATAATAATAATAAATATAGGAAAAACAACATAAGAAATATAAGAAAAATGTCTAAATATGTACTAACATATTATAACATTTATAAAATTTAAGGCTATATTTGATTCCTAGAAATTAGTAAGGAAAGAAAAAAAAATGTTAAGAAAAATTATTTCCTCATTTTACAAATTATTTTTTATTCTTGGGATCAGATAACAATATCATTAACCAAGAAAAGGGTTACTGGAAACAATTTTTATAGTAAAAACTACAAACCTTGTAAATTAAAAACAAAATAGATGTTTTGATAAGAATAATTGTACTAATAATAATAATGTCAATACTAATCATAATACTAGGTATAATATTAATAGGAATAATATCAGTTTTTCTAATAATAATAAATTATTTAATTAAAATTTTCTAAAAAATGTTTTTAATAATAGTAAAATTATATGATTAGTTTTAAAGTAAATAGAGACAAAGATATTTAAAATAGAAAAAGGTGAAGAAGGCAATTGCATAAAAGAAAATTTAGAAAAGGTGTACGAGTAGAATTCGGGACTATCATATTTTCAAGCATACTTTGGATTGGTGACACTATTAGGGGCTTATTATGTAGGTATAAATAAGGATGAAAATATCAGTTTTTACGTATAGATCAATAACTTGATTTTACATATATTCGATGAATATTTTGACATAAAATATCGATGAGATAAAATTAATCAAAACTATATTAGGAAAATTTCAAAAAATGATAGAAAAAGAAGTAATACACATGTTTATGTTGTTTTATGGAACAAATCAAGGTATGTATATCAAAATTAATTATATTAATAAGACTAAAAGAATATTAATATGAAAATAAAAAAATTATTTCATTGAAAACATATTGTATTTCAATATTTAAAAATTAAACTACATTATATTTATATTTTTGAAGTAATTTTGGAAGTCATAGATCAAGATTATTTTAAGTCTAGGTCAGTTTCTTTTTTATATTATATTATATATATATTAAACAAATAAACTTTAAATTAAATAGGACTTAAATATATTGGATTCATTAATGAGTTTATAATTTTTAAAAGTAATTTAAAACTCAAATCGCAAACCAATTAATACCATAAATTTATAGACAAAAATTGGTTTAAAACAACTTTATTATTTCTTTTTTACATAAACTCCTTATTTTCCAACTTTTTTCACTAGGAAAATGAACTTTAAATTAAACAAGACTTAATTCGTTGGATTCATTAATGAGTCTAGTAATTTTTAAAAATAATTTAAAATTCAAATAATGAACCAATTAATACCAAAAATTTATGGAAAAAAATTAGTTTAGAACAACTTTATTATTCTCTTTTACATAAAAGCACTTCAAATTAAACAAGATTTAATGTGTTTGATTCATTAATGAGTGTAGTAATTTTTAAAAATAATTTAAAACTCAAATAATGAACCAATGAATACCAAATATTTATGGATAAAAATTGGTTTAGAACAACTTTATTGTTTCTTTTTTATATAAAATCTTAATTTTCTTTTTTCTTTTTTCACTAGGCAAATAAACTCCAAAAAAAAAAAAAAAACCTTAATGCATTGGATTCATTAATAAGTCTCATAATTTTTAAAAATAATTTAAAACTCAAATAGTGAACCAATTAATACGAGAAATTTATGGATAAAAATTGGTGCATAACAACTTTATTATTTCTCTTTTACTTTGGATTCATTAACAAGTCTAATAATTTTTAAAAATAATTTAAAACTCAAATAATAATTCAATCAATACCAGAAATTTATGAGCTAAAATTGATGTAAAATGACTATTGTTTCTTTTCTACATACATTCATTATTTTCTAATTTTTTTTAACCGGAAAATAAGCTTACAATTAAATAAGACTTAATGTGTTAGGATTCATAACAAGTTTAGTAATTTTTAAAAATAATTTAAAACTCAAATAATAAACTCATTGTGGACACCGCATTTCTTGCATGCGTTCTCACTCGATGCCAAAACTCGCTTTTTATTTTGAAAAATTGATTATTTTGAAAAAATATTTTTGGAGTTGCCACTTATTTTTATTTTATTTTTAAAAGAAAAAATAAAATAAGAAAGAAAAATCCTAAGTGTGACTCCTAGAAAAGAAAAACAGGTTTATGAAAAATCAAGTCTGGACCCAAAGGTCAGATTACCTATTAGGAAGGTATGACAATAAGTTCTGGCACCTCTTTACACCCTAAAAATTAGGTATCTACTAAATAAGTTTATGCAAGTGTGACAAGTGAATTATTAATCGTATATACCAAAGAATGATAAAAGAATAAAGCCAAACAGAATAGTAAATAAACAAGATGGAGGTAAGGATGTACCTAATGAGTGAGCCAAACGCCTCATGAAAAAAAAAGTTAGTATATACAATAAGATGTATAGATCACAAGCATGTTACATAGCACAACAAAGATCAATCAGTATTCACTAAACATATTAATCAAGATCAATTATCAAAGGTGAAAATCATGTATGATGGGCCTCGCCAATCCCTAGTTTATTTTAGCATGAATTAATTTCATAAATTCCATTATTTGGAATAATAGAATTTGTTCATGTTTATTTAAAAAGTGAAAATCAAAAAAAAATATTGAAAATCAAAGAAAATTTGTTAAATGTGCTTGCCGAAAGGAAAATGTCTAACTAGTTTATTAAAAATGAATGTTGATGACCTAAAACTCTTAAGGAAAAAAGAAAGGTTGGGGAATTCAAATGATTTGAAAACAAGAATTTTTTTAAAATCGATTTTGGAAGCAAGGATGAAGAATGGGGGTTGAGGCACGTGGGTGGGTTTTACACAGATGCATAAGAGGGTGGCCAATTCCATTGGCGGGCATGATGATGTGGGGCAAGCTGATAGTAATGGGTAAGGTGATGAGTTTGGTGGATTTGTTGGTGAGGCCAAAGCTAGGGTTTGATCATGCAATATCGGAGGCAGTGGGTTAACTACATATGAACTTTAAATGCTTGGTACACCAACTGGAAACCGAAAATCAAACTCACCAACTTGACCTCCTTTGTTTATGAACATGTGAGTATGATCCTCATGAAAATGCCAATAATATAGATAATTTGCAAGGGAGCTTCTTTGAATCACTTTTATAATGTTCTTTTGCTTGCCTTCTCATCCATGGGTTGATTAAGCTTCTAATCCAAAACCCGTACACTGCCTTTGTTCATAGTGTCTTCCTCAAACCTAGTTCCGGAAGCCTTTTGCACCTGATTCAATTGATTCTACATCATATTTGTTCAACTTAGGCCACGTTAGAAATTCTAGTTTGGAAAGTCTTCTTTTGAGTGGTGGTTGAAAAGTCAAAAAGAAAAGTGATTGGAGAACACGTGTTAATTTTGGATTGGGCGAAATTCGAATTGTTTTGTTGGTCAATTAGGCGAGTTGAAAATTTTGTACCACGTTAGCCTTATGGTAGAAAATTTCTTAGGATTTTAGAAATTGAAAATTTTTGGAAACGAAAAATGAAAAATAAAAATGAAAAGTGAATTAATTAAAATTAATTAGAATTAATTAAGTAAAAATTAAATTAAATTGCTTAATAATAAAATTGAGAAAATCAAATTTTTGGGTTGGTGTTTAATAAATTAATTTGTGTGTTGTTAAAAAAAATTAAATGAATCGGAAATAAAACAAAGCAAATAGAATAAAAAGAAAAAGGAATTAATTCAAGGGATTTTGGGTCTTGGGTCGTGGTTGTGGCTAGGTTAAAAACAAAGGGAATTGGGTTTTAAAAGAAAAAAAAAAATGAGAAAAAAAAGGATAGAAAGTGGCAGAGAAGAGGAGCTCTCGACACTATGAGAAAAGTGTTCCGCCGGACCTTTAGTTGGTCGTCCGTTTGGCCGGAAAATTTGAGGAGGTGTTCTACTTGACGAGAGGAACGATTCTACGGTGGGCGATCTTGATTTTAACAGTCTGATTCGTAGATCTGTGGTAGGGGAACCTAACCCTAAAACTTTAATTAAATGTACTTTTTCCTTGGAAAAAAAATTGTAGATCTTGTCATTATGAATTAAGTATGTAATGTTGGTGTTGTAGGTATTTTTTTAGATGATTGGAATTTTTTTTTGGAATTTTTGTGATTTCGAGAATTTATTTTTGGTTGATAAATGATTGTTTTGGGTTGTTAAAATTATTGGAATTGTTGGAAATTTTTGAAATTGTGGTATAATTTCTAATTTATTGATATGTGAATTTTTTAGAATTGTTGGAATATTTTCGGTAATTTTATTGTGGAAAATTAATTATATTTGATTATTGGAAATTATTAGAATTGTTGGAAAATTACGAAAGTGTGATATAAGTTATAATTTATTGATATGTGAATTTTTGAGAAATTGTTGGAATATTTTTGGTGATTTTATTGTGGGAAAATAATTATATTGGATTATTGGAATTGTTGGAATTGTTGGGAAATTTTGGAATTTTGGCATGATTGTAATTCCAATGAATGAGAGTAATTAATCTCATGACATTCATTTGCATCATGGTTGTGTGAAGAAAGGATAAAAATTGTGAAAAGTGTATGAAATGGAAAAAGAAAGAAAAAAAAATGAAATAGTGATCAAAAGTAAAGACCCGTGTGAGGCAAATCAAGAAGGGAAAGAGCATGGAGATTTTTGTTCAACAATTAAACCTGAAACTGCTAAAAGTGTCAATTCATCATATGTTGTATCCCCAATTGTAGTTTCTTGACATTGAGATTCAATCAAAACATCACTTAAGATGTTAGTAATACCTTTATCACCCAAATGAGAATGAGGCAAAGGTAATGGGATGATAGAGTGATCCTCTCGTTGTATAGTCAGGGTAAAAGGTGTTGACTCCCTAGTAGCAACAACACTTTTGAGTCGATCCTTACGATAAGACTCATCTTTTTCATCGACAAATTTTTTTTCACCTTCCACCGACGACAAATATTTATTTTTGTTAGTATCAATGCAAAAAAAAAAAAAAAAAATTACCTCTTCACCATCACATTTCATCAATTGAGTAAAAGTTGGGACACCAGCAAAGAAGACATTTGCATCAAGAGGATAAGAGTTAGTCTCATCATAGTATATAGGGTTGGGTATAATCTTTTAGCATTTAAAGTGACATTCACTTGTATCTTCAGAGTCGTCGTCTGATGCATAAAGACCTTGTTCATTATTATTATGCTTAAAAGTCTTGTGACAATGACCACTACCACCATTGAAAATAGTTTTCTCATGCTCCAAGTGTGTGAAGGTATTAGTTTGATGACCACCCATTGAGCACTTAAAAGAAGCTCTTGAATCATCAGGCAAATCATCAAAATCCTTCTCAACATTGTCTCTAACGTTCCCCTTAGTAGAAACACTTGAGTAAACCTTGCATGTACTACTCTCTAAAGATTTTGAGGGCATTTGTCGAGAAGAATCTAGAGGGGGCTCTATACAAGCAGTAGTAAGAATTTCCTTATCAGGATTGTACGCTCTGATCCACCAATCTACATAAACCTTAGTGACTAAAAACTCTTCAAGACTATGATAATTTGGTATAGTAACTTTGGAGTAGGTACCAAACCTAGTGCAAGACTCCCAATGTTGATACACCGCCTCTAAAGTTCCAGTGTGAAAAATCTCTAGCAAACCCCCTAAAAGGTCTTGAGGAAACCTAAACTACCTGGAAAACAGATGAGGATAATACGATTGGATCACCCAATAGTTACCTTGTCGCAAAGATAAATAGGCTCTTATGAGATAAGAAGCTTTGATAACACTAATAGATTCATTATCAGTCCAATGCACATGTTCTTTGTGTCGTAATGCCAAGTGATCTGGCTTTACACCTTTACAAGACATTATCAAAGCCTAAGCTTGCAAATCATCAAAACACTTAGTAGAAAACCTACCGATGTAATAAGTCATCCATGGGGGATGGTTCCAAGAAGGAAAAATGAAACAGGTATCGAAGTATTCACCTAACCATCCGTATAAATAATGAATAAGGAAAATAAATGCATTAGTCTCAAGCTTCGAAGAATAAGCGATTTTATTTAAGCCATTGTAAATGTTTGCTAACACCAGAACAAGTAGACTAAATGTGTCACCTTGAGCCATTCTACTAGCTACCTTGAAGACTCCAAGATGAATCAAATTGACATCCCCCCCAAGGAAGAATGAACTTGCATAACCAACATGTCAGGAAAGCGGTCAAGTAAGTTTCCTTAACATTTGCCTTAGCCACGCCAAGGTTGTCAAAAAATTCCATCTCCGACTGAGTACGAGATTTAACAAGATCAATATTCATGGATAGGTTTAAGTCTCCTTAGGCCTCTGTGCCTTATTCCTTGTACTTTTCTTTAGGCGTTTTGCATACTTCATGGAGCCTTTGTATCAAAATGACACCTAAGAGGCTAACTTGACTGAAGGCTTCCCTTTCATCTCAAAGCAAATTCGATGATGTGTAAGGAATAAGTTTCAACAACTTGGTGGGAATGAGGACTTTGTTGCATCATTAGATAACTCTTCCGTGCTTGGTACCATCTAGTCATAAAAAGATCTAATAATGGGTAGTCCAACAATACGATACAAGTCCCAAAGAAAGATAGAAACCTCTCCAATGGAAGTATGCAAGGTATCAGTGGTAGGACACCAACGTTCACAAAAGGCCCTAATCATAGGGGCATGACCATCATAGCTGAATAAGGATGCAAAAATAGTTTCATAAAGCTTGCATCCTTTAAGAAATGGTCTATGTTGACCCAATACCTTCTCTACCCATTCCCAATATTCTTTGGTAAAGAAGGATTCCCTAAGTACCTTGAATGATATTTGTAAGCTTGCAAGATGCAACTCGAGACCAGAAAGAAATGTGTGGTGGATCATTTGTCACTGGCATTGACAAGGATTGAAGGTCAGCAAGTGACTGATGCACTGACAAGGTAGTCCCCTCCTCAAAATCTTAACTATCATCCTCAAGAATGGTTATTGTCTTCTCCTTAAAACATTTGAAGAACGCCATCCTACACAAAAAAAAAAAAAAAAAAAAAAAAAGGTAAAGAGAGAAATGAATAAAATATGGGTCTAAGTTTTTAGATACCACTATACATTTAAGTCAGGCCAATTTGCATAAGTGAAGACCTTAGCACTTAAGTCATATTAAGTGTTGAAAGTACAACACCGCGTAGCGTCAGAGCCATAACTTGTTTGCAAAGACACTAAGTATTATTCTAGTTTTTATTAAATGTTAAAACTATAATACCACTATGCATTCAAGTCAACCCAATTTGCACGGGTGAAGACTTTAACACATAAGTGCCAAAAATACAACACCACATAACATCAGGGTCATAACTTGTTTGCATAGATACCAAGTATTATTCTAGTTTTAATTAAATGTTAAAACTTAAACACCACTATGCATTCAAGTTGAGCCAATTTGCATGGGTGAAGACTTTAGCACATAAGTGCTGAAAATACAACACCGCTTTACGTCAGGGTTATGACTTAATTAAATGAGGGTCAAACTTTAAATATTCATTTTTTTTTTGGATATTTAAATTTATTAAAAATTCCTCCTCAAGTATTAAGGTAATTTTAAAAAAAATTAAATTACCTAAAATCAAATTTGTCTCTACAAATGATGAAGGTCGACATGCATTCAAAAAAGGTAGGTTTTCTCATTCCTTACAAAGAGAGAGAGAGAGAGAGAGAGAGAGAGAGAGAGAGATTATCTATATATATATATATATATATATATATATATATGTGTGTGTGTGTGTGTGTGTGTGTGTATTTAGCCATTTGACTTTTCTAATGAAGAATATACATTTTTATATATTATATATTGTACATTTGATTTTGGTGTCATATATATACTTTTTCCATGGTAAGTTTGACTTTCGTAAATATTATATATTATAACACTTTCCAAAGCATTCATGGATAGATTGGGTATTATATATATTGGATGCCATGCATGCCACAAACAACCATTGTTGACACTTCTCCATGGCATGATGTCCAACACTACACCAACATAATTTTGACATGTCACCCACAACATGATCTTGGTATGGCATGACATATATATATATATAATAAAATAAAATAAAATAAAAAATAAAAAGCACTTACAGGTTTGAAGAGGTGAAGACTTCTCATAGTGAATTCAAGCCGAGTTTATTAAAATTGGGTTGTAGATCACCTAAAAAATTGAAAGAATTCAAGTTGGTTTCCTCAAATTGGTCGAACAACGTTCAAAGATTGAAAGAATTCTCTGAAAAAGTTCAAGTTGGGTTTCTCAACTATTTTCCCCTTTATATATATATAGATACAAAATGTATATAGGGATGACAAATTGGAAGTGGATTCAAAGTGTAAAGCAAAAAGGAAAACGAATTGGAAGATGATTCAAAGTGTAAAGTAAGAGGGAAAAAGAACTAGAGTTTGGAAAAAAAGTGAGAAAGAAATATTTTTAAAAATAGGAAACTTCCTATTAAAATATTTCTTTGAAAAAAAAAATTACTTCAAAACTCACCTCATCCACATGACAATGCATGTATGTGATGCATCTTCAAGTGGGGGCATTTGTAGACATAAAAATTTTAGTGGATTAAATTATCACTAATTTGGTCTTCAAAATGAATAAATAAAAAAATATACATCCTCTTATGGATAAGTTTCCTAAAAAAAAAAAAAAAAAAAACTAATCTCCAACTATAAAATGGATAATAATAATAATAATAAGGAAAATATTATTATTATTATCTTGTTGGTAAAACCTCCTGAGATAAGAAAAATTGCTAAAATCAAGGATCTAAATCCCTTTAATTAAGCAACTAAAATCCAGGAATTCGAAATTCAAATTCTCTATCTTTTACCTATAAATCCAGAAAAATGTCTTCTTTTAAGAAAGAAGAGGGGAGAAATTCATAAATTAGAAATTGAGAAATTAGAAAAATCGAAAAAGGAAAATCTTAAGAAGAAAATCCAAAGACAACTTTGTATGGGAAAAGAGGCTTCACAAAAAAAAAAAATTCATCAAATCTCCCTGCAAATTCGGTAAATGACAAAAGAACGATTACACACATTCTTCGTCATTCAACGAATTCATTCAAGAATAAGCCACTTGTGACCCTCAATTGATCTTCGAAATCAAGAAAACGTCATCATCGTTCTTTAGGTTGTGGTCAAAGCAAAAGAATCAAAGGGAAAATATTCCTTTGTAAAAAATATTATATTTAATATTGTACCCACACTATTTTTAATTTCAACAAATATTTTATTTGCATTATTTTCCTATTTGTTTTGCTAATTTTGCAAAACTTTTATGAATTTTTTGTGTACAAAAATTTGTATTAAAAAAACCACCTTCTTAATGAAATTGAATTGAAATCTTCTTTTGTAATTAAAACAGTGAAAATCTTTTCTTTGTAAAATCACTTTTTCTTGAATAGAAACTTAATTAATACGTAGTTTTGAATAAAATTGTAAAATCTTACTTTCAATAAAAGTAATAAAAATCAATTCTTTTTCAAATAAAATTAAATTGAAATATTCTTCTATAAATAAATTTATAAAATTCCTTCCTTAAATAATTTGTAAACATCATTTTATTAGTAAATAAAATTTGAAATGAAATACTTTCTTGGAAATAGATTTGTAAAAAATCATTCTTTTTCTAGAAAAAATAAATAAAATCATTTTCTTGTAAATAAAATCAAATTCAAACTTTTCTCTTTAAATGAAATTGTATTCAATAAATTCTTTTAATAAAAAAACAAGAAAAACCCTCTTTGAAAATGAATTTACTGTGAATAAATTAAATCAAATCCTTTGTTAATAAATAGAGCTTTATTTATAAATAAATAATTGAATTTCTATAAAATTGTGTTGTGACATTTAGAATAATAAACATATTTTCTAATATATTATTTTGTCCACTTATCTTATATCATTTTTGTATATTTTTGTAATTTATTTTTTACCTTATGTCATATTGTATGTTCGCTTCCATCATACTTTTCTCGGTATCCATGTTTGATTAATCAATCCGTATCTTCCTACTAAATAACTTGACCCCAAACCATTTTTTATTTGCAGACTTGTCATTTTTCTAAATAAAGTGTCATATGGAGTTTTCTTTTTTATTTTGTTTTCCCTTTTTAAAAATAAACTAAAATAAGTAATGACTCCAACTTTTCAAAAATCAATTTCACATAAAAAATGAGTTTTGCCATTGAGTAAGAACACATGTGAAAAATATGGGTCTACATTAAGCCTAATTGAGCTTCATTTAATTTTTTCTAATATTTATAATATTTATCATCTTATATTATGAAATTCATTTTTTATATTTTTAAAGAAAATATCAAATTATAATTATATCATATACTTTTTAAAAT
This sequence comes from Vitis rotundifolia, assembly GCA_030254885.1. NCBI lineage: Eukaryota > Viridiplantae > Streptophyta > Magnoliopsida > Vitales > Vitaceae > Vitis > Vitis rotundifolia. The sequence goes on from CM058152.1 coordinate 14,398,638, forward strand.
TTTTTGTTATTATTTTGAAATTTTGTTTCATTTGCTATTTACATTTTGATATAAATATATAAAAAAATTTAAAAACATTATGAATAGATTTAACATAAAATGTTATTAACCCAATATAATCTACACAAATTGCAACTAGCCCAATCTGCACAAGTTTCTACTATTTTCTGTTTTAAAAAAGAAAAAATAAGAATGATATCCAAACGACACCTTACTTTTTCATTGACCATTTAATAAGTAGAGTTTATTTTGAATTTTAATATTATCATGTTAAATAAATAAAAATAAAGGATGTATATTAAAATAAATGCAATTTCAATGGCATAGAATACTCAAAATAATAAATTAATTTAAGAAAAATAAAAAAGATATTAAAAGTTCTTGATTCACTTAAAAAAATGAAAAGTTACGTATACTATTTTAAAAAATTATAAGATTATCTATACTATTAATTGGAAGATCCATTTCTAATACTTGTTTTACATGATAAAATTACTTAATTAGTTCCATTATTTATCTGTCCAATAGAGTGGAATAAGGTTAATTTCTTTCGTGAAATAATATTCATCATCTCTTCTATTATAATTATTTTTCTTATTTCAATTTAGGGTTGTAACTTGGGTGTGTGTTGGTCAAGTTGATGACTAACCTAAACTCAACCCAAATTAAGAAATAATCAACCCAGACTCAACTCAATTCGAATTGTAAACCAAGGTACTCAACCCAAACCCAACCTAACCTCATTTTTCTAAGTTTCGGGTTAAGTTCAAGTTGTTCAACATAGACTCGGGTTTGAATATTATTATATAAGATAAGATACATCATAAATATTATAAAAACATTAAATTGGATTTGGGTTGGGATTGGATTGTCCAAACGTTAGCTCAATCCCAACCCAAATTGAGATCTGGTTGAAAAAACCTAACTCAAGCCCAACCCAAGTATTGAAAATGATTGTCCAAGCCCACCCAAATGTCAGGTTGGATTCGGTTTCTATTGAGTCAACCCGCCCAAGTTACAACCCTATTTCAATTTATATTTTCAAGCAATTTATAGTTTGGGATTCTATTTTTGTGGTTTAAAATTTAAAATGGGAAAATCTTAATCTATCTCACCTTTTAACTTCTACCCGTTAACTTTTTTTTTCTTGTCATATCTTTGATCTTCTATTTTTAATATTCTTTTCGATGAAAAGAGAGAGTGAAAAAATGGAAACTTTGTTACTACCATTATCATACTTTTATTACACTTTTAATTTCAATTTTCTTTCTTTATTTGAAATTCCATATCTCTTTTACCTTTGTGTATTTTTAATAATTTTCTTTTCTTTGAAGCTGCACTTGATGAGATGAAAATTGTGCTTGTTTTTGTATTTTTTTTTCCTAGATTAATATTATTTTGAGTTAGATATGTGTGGTAGCTTTTTTATTAAAAGATTGTTCTTATTATATTTTAAAATTTTTCCTTTTCCTTTTTCTAAATCACATCCAAAAGAATAACCACCTAATTTTATAAATTAGGTTTTGAATTACTTTTTTTTTTCTTCCCTAATAGGCCTAGGTTATTTTGTCAAACTTTATTTCCCTTTATCTTTTTCACTCATGTTCTTTTCGTATTCATGTAAAAGTAATAATTTCTTATAATAAATTTTTTCACATGCTTGGTGCATTAGCATTGCGACTAGTGTTAGCACCCTCACCCTTACTCGGACACTAAGGCCATTAAGGGCATCATGGGTGGGCACCTTGTACCCATGGGGGAAGCTCGCTCTGAGGAAAGAGACAAGGTGGTAAAGGGTTTATGGCATCAAATGAGCAAAGGGTTGCAACACTTAGGGCGGGTGTGCATAGGTTACACGCACACATGGACTGTGTATAAGGCCCCACATGGGGCGCATGCATGGGTTATGCATGAAGCACACACATGGGTTGTGCATGGGGTACATGCATAGGCCACACACACCGGGAGCACGGGCATCGAGCACAGACCACATGCATGGGACTCGCACATGGTAATTGCACACATATGGGACGCATGCACAACAAGTCATGCACATGGGGTGTACATGCAAGCAACAAGAGGGTTTATGGGAATTTCTAGATTTTTAAAATTATTTAATAACTCCATTATTCCTTCTCAAGCATTGGTAATGTCTCCTCTAGAAACTTCTAAAACGGTTTGAAATGCTCTTTAAGGGGGGTAGGTGACTCAAGGCGGCATAAGTGTGGCCACACCAAGGGGGCCTTGGTGCAAGGCCTCCGACATGAGTAAGGTATAGTGGGCAAACCTTGTTGGCACCTACACATGAGCTCCAAGACATGTGGTGGTGTGCAACCCATGACTACAATAGCATGGAGCATGATGTGGACTCCCCTCCTAACGATGCGCACAAGGGTGCAATGCCTTGTGCGGGGCGACTTGAAAAGCCATGGGTGCAATGCCATGGTCTATTGCTTGGAGGTATGAAGATGTAGCAGCAACAAAAAACACGAGGGTCCAATGCCTTGTGCATGGATGAGGAGTCATAGGTGCAATGCCATGACTCGTTGTTGCACCAAGAGAAAGTAAGATATGGCATGGTGTCATCGTAACAACAAGAAGAGGTGTGGGCTTCAAACATGAGCAAAGGGTGGTAGTGATCCTTGCCAAAGCGTACAACCATGGGTAAGGAGACCAGGGTGTGATGCAACCCATGCGCACAACATCATGGGGTGTGGGCATAAAGACAGCTAACTAGTTGCCTTGACATGGATGAGACTTAGATGTGCAGACCAAGAAAAGGGCTTGGCACGCACAATAGCTTCTTATATAGGCTCATGTAGCAGCACATAAGAGATGGAGTCGAAGTGGGATTACAAGTTGAGTATGAGTAGGAGTCTTATTCCTATTGTAATTGTAGTTTGAGTAAGTTTAGGACTCTAAGTTTGAGTAGGAATGGTCAGTGCCATAGCCTATTAGAAAACACCCCAGTAGAACTAGGATGTGTACTCCTAGTCTAACAAGGAATGGGTGTTGCTACTCTATAAATAGGAAGGGCTAGAAAGCCTCCTAATGTGAGATCTAGATAGAGAGATTTAGAGAGTATGAACTCACTAGTGCTATTGTGAGAGTCTTGTTGAGAACCGTGTCTTGTATTCTTATTTAATAAAGATATAAAATACAAGTTGGGATCAATGCCTTGTAATCTGCTGTGTGCCTTGTGTGGGTTTTCTTGTTCTAATCTTGTGTGGTTTTTAGAAGGTTGGCTTAGAGGGGTATCTAAGTCCCGCACAGACACGAAAAATTATATGGGGGTTTTTGTGTCTATGACAGTTAGCATAAATGTCTTTAAATCCCTCTGAGAATAATAAGAATTGTAAACTCCACCATCTATCTTTTTCTTTTGAAAACACTAGAATCTTTTCTTTTCTTTTCCATTGAAATCCTTGATTGCAAACACATTGGAAGTGCGGCAAGCCATCTATGAATAAATGCACCATCTATGTGCCATGAGGTTGGTTGGGTATTGTTTTTTGTTTTCTAAACAAATTTATCATTTTGAATATATAATAATTTTGGTTTTGAATTGGAACAAGAATGAGGAGGCAGTCAACAATCTACTGGATGCGCTTCTCTGTCATATCCTTTCGTTTCTTCCAACAAAAGTTGTAGTGAGATGCAATATTCTATCAACAAAATGGAGATACGTCTAAGCTTCCTCCCCTACTCGTCTTTGAGGATGGATGAGGATGAGGATGTCTAAGAAGAATCAGGTTTAAGCAAGCCTCTTCTTTGTTAGAAAAAAAGGTCTCGAAAAAAGGGACTAAGCAAGAATCGACCAAGCCCAAAACAAACAAATGGGAAAAAAAAAAAAAAAAAAAAAAAAAATTGAAAGAGGACACTTATTGGATTAGGCTGAGGCATGAAAATTACTGTCCTTAAAGCAGATCCGTCCTTCTTAGGTATCAAAACGCGGTGCATAAGGGAACTAGCTACCTACCTCGATTTAATAGCCAAAAACCCTTGCTTTGGGTGCACAACTTCAGCAAGGAATAATACAACTCAAACAAAAAAGAATTCCTCCAGAAAATAGAATGAACAGACTATAAATAGGATGTAGTAGTGTTCTGGTGTTACAATAGTAGTTCAGTAACAAGGATGAAGATGGGACTAGTGGCATAGTGGTTGTTGTAGATGCAGAGGTTAACCTGGAGGACTGATTGTAGCGGTAGAATGAGAGAGAGAGGAGAGTGCAAAGAGCAGTGAAGAGGAAGGCTGAGAGGGTTCTCAATTTATAGGCTCAAGGGACTCTCCTAAATGGTGACAAGGCTTAAATGCCAAACAACTACAGCCTCAAAGCCTAAATGGATACAACCATTAACGTAGAACTGTCAAAACCAATTAATTCAAATTTAATTTAAACTCGCATGTCTACGTGCGGAGGGGGAGAGTCCCAGGCAAGATGCATGTGTGGACATGTCGCGTATTAAGGGTTTTTGGTTCGAGCCACCCAAATTCCCTTTCGAATGGGCTTAGGACCCCTAGGTGCAGGAGGCCCTCTCTTGCATCTCCACAACCTCATGAGGCTAAGGGAAGTGAATTAATATATATACCCACTAAACATCCCTTTCCAATGCGGAATTATCATTTTCCTTCTTTTTCACTTTAAAACACTCTCACACACACACACTACCAACATTCTTAACAGTAGTACGTTGATGAATACTGTGGAAAGAGTAATGCTTCTCAGCGATATCTGATGGCGCAGTCCTCTGAGTAGTGCCTCCGTCAATACATGGATCAGTTCTGCAATTAGGCATGCATCCATGTGTATATATATATATATCTACTGCTTAACTAAATTAAATATCATATTATTACTATCCATTATTAAATGAAGCTGATTCGTACTATACATTTACATGTGGTGCATGGCAGTATCTGAGTGGTGATGCTGGTTACAATAATCTCCCTATATTCCCAAATGTGACTAAATTGGAGCTCAAGTACTGCAACTACTATTGTTGGGGATGGGTGGAAAACTTTCTCGAGAGGTCACCTAATCTACAACTTCTCATCCTTGTGAATGTACATTTGACTAGCAATCCCCATCATCCAGCCAAAAATTGCATTGTGCTGCGGTACGTGACAACTCGTCTGGCGTTGCACGTCAAGCAAATTGAGATTAAAAATTTTACTGGGAAAGATGATGGGCTTGAAATCATGATATGTTATCTGCTGAAAAATGGTCGAGTGTTGGACAAGTTGACCATAGATTGTGGAGCTCTACACAACCACCCAGGAGTAGATTCTCGAGAGAGATTGTCAAAGCTTCCAAGGGGCTCACCCACTTGTCAACTTATATTTCAATAATTTTTGCTTTTAAAATTAAGTATTTCTTGTTTACGGATTGACTTTGAACTACTGGAGCAAATTCTTCATCTCTAATTCAGGCATTTTCTGAGTTTCTCATCCACGGCCTTGCCATTTCTTTTGTATTTTTGTGAAAAACTTTCAATTCTGTTTTTTCAGAATTTTACATGCCATTTTGGATATGAGAACTCAGGCATATGCACACTGAATCGTCGATGGAATTAGAACATGGCAATTACAATTACACAAGGGAAATAATCTCACCAGTTAGAAAGTTAAATAACAGGAAAAACTGATTAGTGTTTTCTATAAGCAACTCTATACCAATATGAATTAATTCAGGGCTCAGCTTCATGATAATGATGTACATAATGAGGTGGAGGCTGGACTTCATAATGATAGGCATACTGAGGTGGGGATGGGGAACTGACCACGCTTTCTGAAGGACTGGGGATGTGAGTTTGATTTTTGTCTACCCTAACGTCAACCAACTCCTCTTCCTCAAAAGATTGGAAAATTGGGTGCAGGTATGCATCAGCCAAGTAGGCTTCTATGTTGAGGTTGGGTTCTGTAGTCCGTTCCATTGTGTCCTTTGCCATGGCTTCCTGAAAAACAAAAGTGAAAGAATGCATAAAACGATAACTTCTAAAAGCCAACAAACTTAAAAAATACAGAGGATAAAGCATGTTGAAATTTATTCAATACAAACAGATTAACAGATTAGCACCTGCCTTGAGCAATGTGTATGCACCAGAGCTTCTACCATAGACAAGTAATTTAGATTAAAGTAGCACTTTGATCCCTTTGAATGTGGGTCGAATACAGGTCACATTCAACTACAAGCAAGCTAGGGGACAACTTAGGAAAGTGCCTATATAGGAAGGAGGATGTTTTATGGGATTTGAAACAATTCATTGTGTTCTGATCACCACTTACGCACACAAGTGGGACCATTACTGAAAAACAATGGCCGTATAAATAGTTAGGATGGATATCTAAACACCTCATGAAGAATTAGAATGCATTTGACAGAGCAATCTCGCTCTCTTCTCAGAACATCACAAACAGCTTCATCCACCTTCCTGAGAGCACAGTTTGAGAACAACCGAGCACTTCATTCTTGTACATGCTTCCACAGAACTTCCGGCTCCATCACAGATCAGGGTATTGTCCAAATGGGTTTTTAAGGTCTAGAACTCCTTTCTACAACCATAAGAAGGCTGCTGCACCAAATGCAGTCCTAGAGGCAAGCGTTGGCAGTTGGATCATGGATGTATTACTAAAAGATCTTTGAGCGTTTACTATGTTCAGAGATACGACAAAAGTATGTTCTGCTTTTCCCCCCAGCAATTAGGAGAAAAAGGAAAAAAGACTGATTTCTAGAAGCTAAAACGTCTCATAAAAAACCCATTTTCCCAATATAAAGTTTGGTGTTCTGTTACATTTAAAGAAGCTACTTGTGAACATAGTCTTGAAGGTTGCAAGCACATAAGGTGCAAAAGTCTTCTAAAGCTTTGATGCAAGACACACCACAAGGCACACACACAGGCAAAGTGTGGTACGACCCAGGGTACATATCAATTTTATAAAATATGCTCCATGACCCAATCCATGCACCAAAAAATTTCAAGATTCCAAGCATTGAAAAGAAACACATCCTACAGAAAACTAATGAAATCATATAAAATTTCAATATGCAATTAGAAATTTTAAAAATAAAAAGTGTTTTTTAAAAAAAACAGGACAAGGTGTGCCTCTCCAACAAGGAGTGCTTTGGTAGGCAACTCACTATAGCTAGGGAATCATTGTGCCTTGGCCCTAGGCATGCTTAAAGAGCAGCTTTAACAACTATGCTCATGAAACTAAACATATTTTGAGATGCTGACACCCTTAACATTCTTGACGGCCAATATCTGAAGTCAATGATAAACATTTAAGAACTAAATTAAATGAGCCTAAAAATCATCTCAAACCGACAGAAGCATTATGCCTAGATATCAGGAATGGCATGTATGAGACTAAAGGTTGTTCTTAAATTTGGCTAGCCACATTAAGTAAAAGTATCTATAAATTATGAGAATAATTCAGTTCATGTAAGCTATAATATAGGTAGATGGATGACATAACATAAACACAGACATTTCAGTCAAAAAGATAAAAAAATAAAAAAATAAAAAAAAGGATATTGCAGGATAATTTTCAAAATATAGTTATTCAGAAAGAATAAAGCATACCTCTAGAGGATACTTTCTAAATGCGGGTTCAAATCGATTCTTGCAATACTTGTGGAATGTTAATGTTAATATGGGTAAAGCAATCAGCAATGGAGTGGAATTAGCAGCTTTTTTTGTGCTGAGCAGACCCATCAAAAGAAGTTGAGATATTAGTAAGCTTGCTATTATGCGGCTGTGAACATGTGGCCAGAATGCAGCACCACTCTCGTATCGTTGATTGTACACATTAATGACCTACGCAATCAAATAATGCCCAGAATCACGAGTAAGAATTTATACCAGCAAAAATGTGTAACAATATATTAGTTCAATATTTTAAGCAAAACAAATATCCCACAGGCATTAAGAGAGTCTGCTAAACAAATAAGTTTTTATTTATGCACAAATTTCCATTCAGCATACTTGAGCAGACCTTATCAGCATAATTTTATAATTTTCATATCATTCATGAATGTTGCAATTGACAACAATTACTGAACTATTAGACAATTTCATGTCTAAATGCCTCTTTTTAATATGCACAACTTTTTGAATTCTAAGCTAATCCTGGCACCAAATAATTTTCATAACCCAAAAATATCACCGAAAATTCTGCAAATGAAAACCAAGTCCAGATTATAATATTAGTTCTTTTTGTAAAATGAGAAAGTTTCCTTTGTTTGCTTCAGAGCATCAATATAGCACCTTACACGTATCAAGTGGAAAACAAAGTATCAAGCAATGTGAAGAGACTAACCTGATGCCGGTAAATAAAGTACGCGAAGGCAAAGAAGACAAGTATAAAAGGAAGAAGGATTGGAGTAACCACAGCATACACTATCCCTAGAAGGAAGTACAATTGGAGACTTGGGAGAGTCTCTGGGAAATCCACACTCCCAGGGTTCATTGCATGCTCTCTATCTCTTTCAGTTTTCACCAAGAACATGTTCTTAAGATGAAATATGACCAAAGGCTTTAATCGAAGAATCTCACTAGCAATGCCAGCCCATCCATCAACCATTATATATGTAATAAAGAAAGTAGCCTTCATCGGTATTGACACCCCAATTGTTCTAGGGATCCTGCAGTACAGAGAAAAGTCAACAGAGATTAATCATGCACATAAAAGGAGACAGATATCAGCTTAAGTTAAAGGGAAGATTTTGGAAGAATTGCTACACTAACAAACAGTTTTTTACAAGCAAGCTCAGTCCCTTACTTTTACTATGAATCAATTAGTTTCCTGGAAAGGCTGTCATTTTTACAATTTTTAGGATTTGCCAATAGAAAACGAACTTCCCAAATTTGAATCAGTTTGTTCAGATGGAAACAAAGTCAAGAAAGGATTATCGAAGAGTGCCATTTGACTATGATGTTTTGATTCTAAATTTTTAATGCATGAAACTATTTAGGGAATATCTCCTTCATAGTAGGTATTTAGACTTTGATGTGGCATCATAAATTTGACATCATAAATTTGATGTGGAATCAAACAGTGTTCTTATCCTAAAGTTGAAAATGCTGTGGCATTCTAATAAATGATATTGCAGTTATGTTCAACCTTTTTTTTTCCTTTTAATTTTCCAAGAAGGAAAAAGGAAAAAAGAACGAAATCTAGGGTAAATTGGTTTGTTATATATATGTATCATCGCAACCCCTACCATGTATTTCATTGAGGAGATTGGTGACCATTGCCATGCTTCCAGAATTATATTTCCATGGTTCCCTACATCAACCCAAATCTAATGCAAGCCTTTTGCAGAAAAGCAGAGCCACTGCTTTTCAGAACATGAATAGAATACATTTCTATGTAGCCTAATTCCCACATTTCTATGTAGTTTCCCTTGCTTATCTCTTATGCCTTTTCAATACAAGTTGTTCCTTGAAAAGAACAAAATAAACCAACAAATAGACTAATTAAACAAACTTGTTTTTTTCATTTTATCAAAAACAAACATTTAATTGCTAAAAAATAATTAGATGCAAGGAAGGGAGAGATCATTTCCCTTAACAAAATTACAATCCCTAATCAAAAACTAGAAAGAAGACGCAATTATAAAATCAATTCCTCATGGAGGTAGAAAATCCACCACAAAGGAGGTCAAATGTTTTGCTTCCCTATTTGTTAACGAATTCACAATCTGATTAGTTAAATTAAGAATCCAACAAAAATAGCACTCCAACTTCGAGGCAATTTCAAGGATTTGGTGAACCCACCTATCTAACTCCCTTCAACCTGTTTCTTTCTTATTCATCTAAGACATGACTATTGCTGGATCTCCCTCTACTAAAATATTGGAGAGACCTTTAGCTAGCTTCAAATCTTCAAGCAACGCTAACACCTTTGGGCTAGCCTCTCTCCAACATGTTACAAGAATGCTCATACTAATGTTCTAAGATGATCCCCACTTCCTAGTTACCCAAAAATATCCATCAAAGTTTAGCTAGAAAAGGAGTCCAAATAGGTAGTGTATCCAATATGGCCTAGTAGATCTGCACACTAGGTTTTAATCTAGCAATATTATCTAAAACAAGTACCCTCAAATGTTGCACAAGTTGATGCTCAAAAAGATGAAGAGAAATAAAATAGATCCCCTAATGCCCTAAAAAGTCTTCTATCTAACCTTAAAAATTTATGTGTTCCTCTCCTGCCAATCTGTCCATAATAAGCAGAGACAATAAATGTGCCATAAAGACTTGCCTTTAGGAAGGCTTTCAAACTAGTAAGAAATAGTCACCATCTCCACTATACTTTTAAATGGAACCTAGGGAATCCTTGCATGTTCAAATAGCCTATGCCACTATGTTAATGCCGCAAAGCAATGTAGAAAAAGATGATTTACTGATTCCCCACTCTTACATGTGGCATATCATTCAAGATTGAAGGCCATAAGGTCTCCTTTTTTGTAACAAATCATTTATATTAAAAGATGATTTATTGATTCCCCACTTCTCTTACACATGACATATCATTCTAGTTGAAGGCCATAGAAGGTATTCTTTTCTATAACAAATCATATGTATTAACCTTCTTATATGCCACTAGCCATGTCAAAGCCTTGAGTTTTAGATTTCTAGATTCAAAATGTAGGTTGAAAGGGATTCGAGTTGGCGGAGACAATGAAGACTTTAAAAAAAAGAATTGATCAAAAATAGATTAGAGGATGTCAAAGATTAAATGCTCTCATCAGGAAAAGTAGATGATAAATACCCATTGCCTAAGGTTACCATAAGGCAAGTAAGTTCTTCTGTTTCATGGTCCAAGAGGTTGGGACAAAAGTGAAGATTCTATAACATAGAGGAAGTTGAACTCAAAATTGAAGAAACACTAGAATCGCTTTCCTTCACCATTCTATAGAGATTGGGAATTGAACATAAAGAGGTAGATCACATTGCTAAGTATCTTTCCACAATCGAGTTTTTGTACCAATTGAATACCAAGTGAAATCAAAAAAATATCAGTGTAATAGCCTTCTAAGGACACCGATATGATCATTTAACAACAACATTAGCATCCCAATAGAGTGTATTTTGTAAATGTTCAGGATGATCTTGTGCCATGCAACATTACTCCCTTAGGGAACCCTCCACAACCACTCCCTAATAGGGCTTCATTCCTTACAGCTATCCTTCTCACAACCAATTGCCTAATTAAACAAACAAATTTAACAAGACTAATGTCAATCCTATAAAGAATTGGAAAAGTAAAAGTTATGTAATCACAATTTTATGATTCTAAAAATATAGTCAATGTAGTACTTATGGAAATTTCCACTTTTCATTCGACATAAATTTAAAGTTGGCAAATCTTATGGTGTGACAATTTTAATTACTTCTAAAAAAATACAGAGAATTATGGATAAAAACTGGCAGTTGGATTACAAATATACGATAATTGAAGTTTTTTAATATAACCATAATTTGTATTTAAAAGAAATATTTCTATCCCTCAAACAATGAGCTGTTTAGGAAAAACTACACATATCTGTAACAGTAGAAATAAAACAATCAAAATCCAAAAAAAAAAAGAAACTTAATAACAAGACAAAAAGGTACAACCATGTGCGAGTAACCTCAGAGCCTCTCTGCATAGAGTTGAACTGAAAACAATACATAAGTTGTATCATTGGATGTACCTCCAAACGAAATATAAATTATCAAATCAAATTGATTATAACCCAAACTTCAAGAACAAAAACTAGAATAACCATTACAAGGATAAGAGAATCTAAGGCCAGATAATGAAGCACACAACTACAGTCATTCTTTTGTCTTAAACCTAGCACTCTAGCAGTATACTATAACAACTAAACAAGGAACACCAGTTTTTGTAATAAACAAACTTGGTATTCTGATGAACTTTATTAACATAGTTTGATGTCTTTGAGCCAATGCCACCATAGCAGAACTAAAATTGAGGAAACTATCAATTCAACACAATCAAAGAACCTCTGACTAAAAAAATTTCTAAAGTGAACATCACTGCTCCAGTGATAGGGATAAGGAACATTACTGAGTAGGTGACTGGTGAAGGAATGAATGAAGTTGCTCGAAAGCTGTTCCTGTCACTATACTCCCCAGGAACACATTCACCAACATAAAATAATAGTATTTGGCAGATGACCTTCGTTCTAGTGTTGATAATGCTATATATCCCTCAATTTTTGACAGAATCATCATAACTGTAGGAAGAATATACAAGAAGATTTTAAGAGCTAGACCAGGAAGGAAACCCTGTAGGAATGATTTGATGAATTTCCTGCACAAAATTGCCAGTGAATTAGTTGTAAGTATGACCCGAGAAAAAATTCACACCATATCTAGACACATATATGAAGCACTTTCAGCGAAATCGAAAATCATCCATATTCTTGTTGCCCTTACCCTGATAGAGAAAGGACTAAAGGCCCTTGTCCCTGTTTTAAGTTTTCTGCCTTTCTTTTTTCCTTTTTTTAATTGTTTTTTTTTTTTTTTTTCCCTTTTCTTTTCTTTTCTGACACTAGTAACAAAAGCAGGCTTGCTGGTTCAGATGGGAGGAACCCCCACAGCCAAAAAAGATGTGGGCTGAGGCTAAGTTTTTAAGCCTAAACTCAATTTGGGTTGGACTCATGTTAAGGTTCGGACAATCCAAGTCTAACCCAAGCCCAATTTAATATTTTTATAATATTTATAATTAATATTGTCCAATATATAATATTCATTTTATTTCTTCTCTTTTTAAATTTTTAATAAAAGATATCAAATTCTAACTATATCATATACCTTTTCATTTTTGGATAAAGTTATGTAAATTTATTTTTACCTTTTTGTCTTTATCTTGAAATTTTATCCCATTTAGGAATTAAATTTTGGTATAAATATATAGCAAAAAGTTTTAAAAAGACATTGTGGATAGACTTTGAATCATACTACCTGATCAACTTGACCAATTTGGGTTTAATCCAACCAACCCAAGCTTAGAAAAATGAGGTTGAGTTGTGGTTTGGATCAAGTACTTCGGGTTGGGTTGGACTTAGTTGATTGCTTTTTTAATTTGGGTTGGACTTGGATTAGCCACCAACTTGACCTAATCTGCCCTATATAAAATATAGGAACTATTATATAAATAGTAAAGACTTATCTTAGAAAGGCATTGGTCTTTTAAAAACTGTTTAAAAAAAATATAAATACTTAAAAACTTTTACTACCTCAGGATTCAAAATTTTTTACAACAGTTTTTAAGTATTTTTTTTAATAGGAAAACAGTTTTTAAGTATACATGGTTAGTCTCTACTTTGGTATAAAAGTTCTCACATTTATGTAGGAGTTACAAACAAACAAAAAAGGAAGTCTATCCAAACTACACCACCTTAGTTTTTTACATGGTTTTCATTTAATTTTCGTTTGGTTAAAACTGTTAGGGAAATGTTTATGTTAAATTTTTTATGTTTAATTTTAGTGCTTGGATTCTAGCTTAATGTTACTTTTATTTTAAAATGAAGATTAGCTCCTTAGGTATTTTACCATAATATAATTTTACATCGATGGCAAAGTACAAATTTTGTGTGCCCTTACTTCTAGTATTATACTACATGATAAGATGAGACAACCATCGACACCAAGAGCATGATGTAAAACATCCTGAAGTCTTTCCCCATAAGCAATAAGCTCCTGTTTTGAAAAATGAAACATGATAACATGAACCAAATACTGAAGACAATGAAAATCCCACTTACAATTCTATCACTGGCCTTAGGAAAGGAGCAACTCTTTCAAGACCGTCCAAATTTGCAAGGGATTGCACAAAAGCAATGGGTATCATGTAAAAGAACACCAAAGCAAACACCGTTAGTGACACTATAAGTTTCCGGATGCTCAAAGAAACAAATGGAATAGCCAAATTCTGCCAGTACACATCACGAGGTTCTGGAGCCCAATTTGTGAGCCAAAGTGTGGGATTCCTACTTTGCTGTGTCTGTGCACATACTGCAGCACCCCAACGTGAATTAAATGAAACAAAAGCAACTGGCATAATAGATTTTGGGTCCTTGAGAATTCTCTGGCGTTCTAATGCAATCTAGCACATAATACAAGGATCAAGCATCCATATATTAGAGCAACTCAACATTCAAAAGGGAAGAAAAAATACTAGGACATCAGATTTACTGAGATAAGTTAATCTCCCTAAAAAAGATAACGGAATTTTTTAAAGGTGCAACAATTCATGGATAACATCATGAAGCAATAGATTCCTATGCCAAAAAAACTGCAGCATTCAATAGATTCCAGATGAAGTAACATTTGTGAATTACCCTTTTATCAATCTCCTTCATCTGTTGTTCGTAGTAGTTAATCGAATCAACTCTTTTACCACAGAGCCCAAGAAATCCAGTCTGAAAAAAGAAAAGATTCCAGATTGTCACATCCAGAGTTCCAAATGTTTATGGGTGATTTGTACTAGCATAATTAAATGGTCCATGGAACTACATAAAAAAATACCAAACTACTGCAGTTTAAACCATTTGGCTTGATAAAATGAATTACCTTTGTAGTCGGTCTCTTGTCTGGATGTCTTTCAAACTTAAGCTTGTTATAGTCCAGCCAATTTTGGAGCCTCTCTCTGTTTCTTACAAGTTTGGAATATTTGTTTGCATTATAGACAGCCTGCATAAAAGTACCTAAATATCATGAATAGATTATAAAACTAAATGAAGTCCTTTAAGATAAAGAACAGGCACAAAGATCATACATGTAGAGTTAATCCAATAGATCCTAATAAGAGTTATTATGGTTGGACCAGTTTTATAAGACAGATAATGGAATAGGGATTTTTCCCATGAAAGTTCTAAAATAACTGTATTACCTGGTTACCAATATAATGGTTTGGGTGGTTTGTTTGAAAGAAGTGGTCTACAGTATCTGATATCGAGTGACCAGAAACATGCGGCACATTCCTAACCACCACCTACAAAAACATCAATGTAAAAGAATCTAAAATCTTGTCTAACATAAATCACAACAGTAAATTCTGAATTCATTACACATCAAAGCAAATGTGAGTACTAGAGCAGTTAGGCTTATTCACACCTAAGATATATGATATACAAAATTACAAAACCCATCATAAAATGCATCACACTTCTTTTTCTTTCACAAAAGTTCTGCAGCATTTTGTGCCATTTAGTTAAAACTGATCATACATTTTGAATCAGTATGCATAAGGAGGAATCCAGATATATAGGACTTCCTTTAGGGGATTTCAAAACTCAAGTACTTAATAGTGCAAAATGGAAGATCTTCAGACAAGAATTGCATATTTTCTAGACTGATTAGAAGATAAAACTTTTGTTCCTATATAATCTTTCAGCTTGGGTTAGCATGTACTTGAGTGAAGGCTCAATACCTTTGTTTGATTTTGTAGATTGAGTGGGGTCTTGTTGAGAGTCAGGGTGGTTTTTTGACGTCTTCCTTTAGGTTCTCCTTGTATATGCCCAGTGTACTTCGGTGTACTTTTTCCTATTACTAATTTATAAATATATATTTTTACCTATAAAAAAACACACACACAAAATATATGTCTAAAAGTGTTTCCCTAGGCCTCTTATCTGATCACCATTTTCTCACTATGAAATAATATTTCAGCAAGAAAGTAAGACTTTTACATTATATTAGCTTGTTTACTATATTGCATTTACTTAATTATTAGATTGGAATTTTTCTTTAACATTTTTTCAAATTTCTCTGACATAGGAGGAGAGTTTATGCAAATGCAGCATTTTTTTGCCCTGAGGGAGCTGGCTACATGAATCCTTTTTACCATCCGGTCCTATCTGGAGCCATATTGTATATTAGAGCCCTCAATCATGCCTTTTCTCCATGCCAAACCATGTCTTTTTTTGGCATACTTCTTGTAACTTTGCGCCTTCAACTTGGATTAAATTACTCCTTGATAAAGGTGCAAATTCTGAATCAACATGATTAGCTTGTAAGTAGACACAATCCAAAGCACTTAGCAGTCAGAAAGAGCTTTCGGCAGTTAATCCTGGCGATACAGACAGCATCTAACATTAAACGCTCCCTTACCAAGATTTCACTTACCTAAAAGATGAACTGAACCTTAAGAAATGTTTGACATCAGAGAACATTCTCCAAGCATATGTGAGCATTCTCCATTTAGAGAGTTTTATGAATGTCTTTGCAAGAGAATAAAATGTCCATGTATGTCCCCAAAACCACAATCATGCCCTCCCATGACCAATACTGTGCCCATTTTGACAATATAATTAGAACTGAATCAATTGCAAGCTGCCTTGGGTGTTAGTAATTGATCATCTTATTTTTGGAAAATATGTTGCCCCATGTCTGAGCATTCTAATTAGTTCAAATTCCATTGAGCATCCACAATCAATTTGCAGATGCTGTTTGAGAGCTTTCATTTAGTGTTGGATGATATATATTCCTTCTTTTGTTCAGAAAGTTTTTTCATTCTAGGTATTCCAAGGCTCAGATAAAGAAGTGCAAATGTTTTGGAGGTTGAATATTACTTCTCTGTGCCCAGTGTTTGGAAAGAGAACATGATTTTCGATTATCTGGAGACTCATGGAACAGGGTGAAGAGGATGCTCTTTTTTCTTCCTATAGGTAAGGCTTTGAATTTTTATCTTTGTATACGCAAATCTTCAACTTCTTTATGCATTCCCAGACGCATAATGGAGGTGGTTTAGTACCTGATATTCCAGGCTAGATTTTTCCAGTTCTGGTCCTTTTCTTTACTGCTTGCTCATCTTCCTATTTTCCCTTCATATACAATCTTTATCTAAGGACAAAAAGAATCCATTCTAATTGATAAACAGACAACCAACAGCATGCCAAAAGTTCTCTGAAAGAATGGAAAGGAAATAGAAAATCAGATCATGTAACACAAGTAATAATTATGAAACTTCATGACCCTCAACTCCACATGACTGAGTAGTTAATATTTGAAGACTGGAACAAAGAATAATCACATCACTGTATTCTCTTAGCAGATGCCATGATATAGATTTTTTATAAGATTATTGCAGATAACCAAAGTTCAAAGTACTGTAATCCAAACATCATTCAACTCACAGTGAACTGTTCCACACGCCTGTGCTGTGAAGCCAAGAAATGCAACCTCATTAATGCTACATTATGATATTCCTTGTAGAGCATGTAACAAATCCACACTGTGAACAGATACTCCATCCCTATGTGGAAAAAAAACCTGAAAATTCAAATATTAACAATTTTTCCATAGGACAAACATACAATATCTACAGGATAACTTTTTCATTCAGAAAAAGAGAAAGAGAAAGATAAAAGTGGGTGAGAGAGAAGAAAAGTAAATTAAACATTTTATAATTACAATTGGCAATAGAGCAATATTATCCCACAGTAAATTCTGGATTCTGACCAAAGTAGCATCATCTATAAGAATGACACCTAAATTCATTTCCTATCAGGTAAAAAAAATGATATGTATAACAGTAGAAAATTTTCTATTTATTGACCACATATTAAACTTATGTTTGACACAGAATGAAGTCAATAACAGCCAATATTGCATAGTATTTGAGCCATCTTTTTGCTGATAGCTGAAAATGGCATTGAGCTAGCAATTGAAAATAGTCATTAATTGAAATAACTTTTGCCCATGGTCCTGCTACTATGAAGCGAGCAAATGCATATCCTGTGACATCCAAAATTAATTGAATTCTATCATGCCTTCTACAGAAAGTAATTTTCCGGGCAAAAAAATGGCTGGAATGTCCTCATGTTTGCACACACATACAACCATAAATCTAGTAAGTCAATTATTCAAAAAGATATAACAACAATGCAGCTTCAATCTCAAGCAAAGAACAGGCAGCTCACCGAAAAAGCCACACTCAGCAGCTTGGATAAGATACAACAACCTTTGAAATGAACTGTTTCACAACAAATCTTAGGTTTGGCTTAACCTGTCAAATTTCCTTTAAAGCCATACGACTCCCAATTCTCTTCTTAGGAGGGCCCTAAAAAAATTTGCTGCTTTATTTCTTATTTGTCAAAGAGGTAAAGAAATGAATTTCAAAAAATTAAAACAAGATACAAAGTACATTTTTATTTTGATAGTAAACAAGCATTCCTTTAAATTTATAAACAGAAATAAGGGATAAATGGAAGAAAGTAATATCATCTCAGAACAACCTCTAGGGTATTAGCAACCCCACCGCACCGCGTCCTGAAATAGCCATTTTCATCAACTCCCACCAGAAAGAGATGAACCGCTGGCTGGCTTGTGCTATTTAAGTAAAGAACAGAATACCTAGTGTTGAAAAGCTATCGTGGTCCCTTTACCTGTAACAGATAAATATTTCACTCTTTTATTAGCCCCTAACCATCTGAAGGGCTCTCATATGGGAAAAACTTTGAGATTATTCCAAGTGAAATTAGCCTGAGAACTTACAACTAAAGAATTGCTCTTCCAGTAACGCAGAAATTTTCTACTGTAATGTTTACCCGTGCAAGTAGCTGAATCTTGTCATATTCTTATAAGAAAGGTTTGTCCAAAAAGCTATCTATATAATGATATCTATGGCGATAATATCATGCAATTCTAAAGAATGTCACCACAATAGTGAAATGGTGAATCTGGAAAGCAATACCAACTATTAAGTGAATCAGTAATTAACCTAAGGGTTTTTGACCTATAAAATCAGTACTTCAAGCAGTCAGCACTAATATACTGAAAACTTTTTACTTTTCTTCAGTTTACATCATAATGCAAGGTGCTTTTTTTTCCTAATAAGCATAAGGTATATTCAAAATATATAAAAAGAGGAGATACACAAGGAGCTACAACAAGGACAAAACCAGATATACAAGGAGGCATATACAAAGGGTGCCAGCAAGCAAGATAAAAGAAAATGTAGATCCTTCCCACGCCTACTTTGAACCCAACCAATCTATAAAACCAACATGGACACAGAAATCTCTCCTATACAGTGTCCTAACATAATGGGGAAAACTAAGGAATGCACCTAGATCAATAAATCAACAAAATCAACATATGCCCACTATGCGTTACCTTAGCAAATGACAGGGAACAGAATGAATGCAGCTCAAGAAGGAGAATGGGGCAAAACTAAGGGAGCTTTCAAGGTACAATAGCCCTGACAACCTGCATTTATATGTAAGTGATAATTGTACAAACCTAAGAATTGAGCACAACCAAGGTAAAAAGGTTCCTAAGCCTTGAATCTCTACGTGGGGGTGGCATAAATGACTGGATAGGACAAGCATGATGATAATGTTACCCTCGTTCTTTCATTTGGTTGGCACAACATGCAAATAGGTGGTGCATACCAAGTAGTATCTGCACACTTGGGCCTTCCTTCACTCTCATCTCATCTTTTTTCTCTGCCATATAGTGCCACTCTCTCAACTGAGAGACGTCATCTTACAAGT
The DNA here is from genome assembly GCA_030254885.1 of Vitis rotundifolia. NCBI lineage: Eukaryota > Viridiplantae > Streptophyta > Magnoliopsida > Vitales > Vitaceae > Vitis > Vitis rotundifolia. The sequence continues at coordinate 14,418,151 of CM058152.1, forward strand.
GCTTCTTTTTAGGCCACTTTTTCATGCCCATTTGCATCATCAACAGTTACTTTAGACAAGCGTTTCCTTATCTTTGGCCCACTTGGAGCATCTTTAGAAACATTCTAATTAATATCCTTGCATCCGCTCCTAATTTATTATGTCCTGCACCATAAACAATTGCCCCAAGTTCTCTAGAGATAAGTCATGTGCTTTCAAAACTTAGGTTCACCATAGAAGTAATCAAAACCTCTTTAATTCAGTGGAAAGCACATGTCAATCAATTCTCAAGATTTGCTGACATACTACATCTAATTCCCCAATAGCATTTCTGTAGTTTCACTTAATCTTCTTCATCCAGAAATTTTTTATATTATTCATTAACACAGTGATTTATGTCTGACCACAAAGGGAAACAACACAGCAAAGTCAATCACATATATGGCAATAAGCTAATAAGAAATGTTTCTTCACATTTTGAAAATTTATCTCCTTGCCCCTAAGAGAAAAGCCAAAGTTACCTTGTTTTGATTCAGACTGACATTAGAATATTTGAAAGCTTATCATATCGCCACAACCAGTTCTTTCCTCAGAAAAAATAATGTTCCACTAGATACATTGACACTGGAACAAGAATAACGAGCGCCAGAACAGTCACTGGTAAGAAAATTTTTAATCTGGAAAAAACAAACCAAAAACTGGTGGTGATAAGATTATCCATAAACACGAAGTCATTTTTCAAAAATACAAAAATCATAAATTGACAAAATCACAGCTTAAGAATTGGTCATTTATCACCACAATACAAGTAAAAAAGTAAAAAAGATGAGAGAGAAAGAGATAGATGACCCACTGTTCATGAATGCTCTTTCTACCTTTACCAATCTATTTGCAGCATAGAGAGAAGGCCCAAAAATACTTTACACCAAAACTAAAAAATAAAAACATAAAAATAAGGAAGCGCTTATAAAATAAAACAGCAGACCCACAAACTTTAATGCCAGTCAAGCCGGGGAGCCTAGATTTTTCCGAAAAAAAGAACAGCAAGATAGAATTACTGAGCAAAATAAGAAAGATAAAGAAAGCATCCTATAACATCCATGGGTTTTGATGTTATTTCCGTTTTTCTGAAATAAACCAAACTAAGAGAAGAAAAAAATAAAAACGCCGGCAAGAAAAACACAATTTTGGCAGGGTGGTTGGTTTCAATAACATTTTCAAACATATTGGTAGAGATCAATCCGTTTTCACACCCGAGAATTTTGAACAAAAACGTTACAAATATGAAACGGCCTGATATTCAATTTTCATCGATTTCACAGGTCAAAAAACCGATTTTGAAACGATGCGCTTTGTGGAGCCATAAACCAAACAAAATCTACCGCCAAAGCCCAAAGGACAAAAAGAAATAAATTCCAGAGTGTAAATTGCAAACCTCCAGAAAGACAAACACTACTCGGAGGGAGGAAGAAACATTGAGAAATAAAGAAGACAAGGAAAAGGACTTCCCAAAATTCAAATTCCTGTAAAACATAAAATCCTAGAAAAAGAACATAAAGGACATCCAGAACCTAAAACATCTGACAAATAAGAAAGACACCACAAAAACCGAAATCCCTAGACTGAAATTCAAAAGGAAAAACTCAACCTTCCCGAGAACACAACAAGAAACACCCGAAGCAGAAACACTGATACAATAAGGAGGAGCGGAAAATGAATTCCCCACTCTCAGGCAAACACAAATTGTAGAGAACAAATGCCACCCGAAGCAGGATACAGAGAAAATAATAAGAAAGATACAAATAAACAAATTCCCCCAGAATGCAAAATTCTCAGAAAACACAAAATTTCAAAGTAGAAAACAACACCCAGTGAAGGAGAAACGCTGAGAAATAAGAAAGATAAGGAAAAATAAACTCTTGGATGCAAGTCAACATAAGCACAAAATTCCCAAAGAGAACAAACATACCCATGAACAGAAACGCTGAGAGGAGAAAAAAATAAGGAAAACAACGAATTCCCCATAATTCAATATGTCCCGGAACACAACAAAATTTGGGAAAGAGGGAAGAAAGAGGATGACCCGAAGTGTTAAATTCAGAGGAAAACAGCAGAGTCAAGACCGGCATGCCTGAATGATCTCAGTTTCACACATCCTCAGCAGCCTGAGGCATCCATTCAAGAAAGTTGGAGGTAAGTTCCAAAAATTGAGATTGACCAACTGCCGCACAAAATTCGCAGAGCGCCTTGGGCTGGTGCTTCCTCCCACAGATGTAACATTTAGGGAAATAGACCCTGTCGTTGATTGGCTGAATCCTGAGGAGAGCAAGGCCAGCAAGAAGGCAAATCACTAAGTATATTGATGGAAGCCGAGACCCCTTATCTTCAAAAAGAGTAGCCATTGGAATGCCAAGAGTGCAGAGACAGGGAGGAGAGAGATAAAGGAAATGAAAATGGTAATGGACTATGGAGTAGCAGAGGAATAGCAGATGGCAGAAGGGAAAGAATAACATGACTGTGCCTCCTTTTTTTTGTTTTATTACTTTATGCCATTATCGGTAGCCCATAGATAGGTGGAAAGTTGGAGGATGCATGGTGGGCCCTCTTGATGTGTCAACTCAATCCTCATATGCTTTCAATTCTTCTTTAGCTTTCCATATTCCTTCTTTAGAACAAAGTGACCTCACCACTGGTCACTCGTGGCATGTTGTTTTATTTCGTTCGTTTATGTTTTGTAATACAATAATCCTCCTCTAATTCTCAATTCAAAGAGGGGAGAGAGGACTTAGAGGAGGAGGGAGAGAGAGCGGCCGGGGTGGAGGTGGTGGGGGTTTGGCAGCTTTAGGAAAGTTGTCGTGTAGTGTAATGCGTGCGTTTCACCTTTTTCAACGGTTCTTGAATGAAAAAAAACAAGTGTCTTTCCCACCCCGTAACATGCTTCTAGCGGCGGAAAGCTGTCCTCAATCATCGCCTCTCTTCCCTCCCCCTTTGTTCCAATTTTTTTGTATTTAATTTTTCTCAGATCTCCTCCGTTCAGTTTTGCGTCTCACATGGGATGATGTAACAGACAGCCAAAATGCCACCCGAGTTGTAGTTTCTATTCCATTAACTCTCAATATATTCTTATTACTTCACACTACCAAAAATTCGAATTGACTAAACATTTCAAAATCTATATATATCATCCCAATCTCTAAAGCCCATCCAATTTTTGATTATATAACCTAATATTGTCTTTTTTTCTAATTTTACCTTTCCACTATTATTTTTTTTCAATAAGATGTTATAACTTAACCGTTAATATAAACATGAAGAATTATTTTTTATTTAATTCTCTTTTCGTGGAGAATTAACTCTCTTTCAATTATCTTTCCATTGTAAATCCTATAAAAGAGGTCCTTCATTCTCATATAAGAGACCATAATTCAACTACTCATATGTTATTGGTCCTTTATAAAGCATATTGCATACACGTTTCAAATTAATCACATTTTAATAAGACGCCAAATATGTGACATTTTTTTTCTCACACTTCACAACCAAATTTTTTTTTTAATGACATTTGGAACATCATTTGGGATAACTTTTCTTGTTTTTTTTTTTTTCCCTCATCAGTAGAAAATTGAAACTAAAGAATAAATCACAATTTGTATTGAATAATAATAGTAATATAAAGTTTAATTAAATATAATAAAATTTCTTATATAAACCAAATAAGTTTTTATAAGAACAATATTAATAATTGGCTTTCATATTAATTTAAAAAAAAAAATCATAAGCCCTTTGAATCAATAGCTAAACAAATAAAAAACAAAAGACTTTAACCTCCTTAAAAACGATCCAAATAGGACTTTAAATACATTTGAACTCTATTCCTTCATGAGAAAAAATTGCAATGAAATTAAAATAAGATGATCATAGAAGAAATTATTAATTCAACTTAAAGTCAAATTAAAGGAATTTTAGGCATTTGAGAAACATTAGGAATTGTTTATTTATTTAGGTTTGTTTATGTCATTAGGACTTTTGGTCTAATATGAATTAAAGTCTTAATGCAAGTATGATGTGTAATAGTTTGTTATTATGTCTAGGTCATAATAGAATGCAAAAAATATTATTTTAGGCAAAAATATTATCAATACCCAATTGCAGAATATTCCAGCCAATGGTATCAAAGCCACAAAAGATTAGGGAAGGTGAAATGGCTATATCAAAGCTAAAAATGCCAGGGAATATGCAAAATCATAAGAAAGTTTCGACATTTTTCAGTTGTGTGAAATTATGGCTACAAATAATAACTTAATTCATTTATCCTCAACTCCTCTAAAATTCACTAGTGAAGAAATTTGGATCAAATTGGTATAAGTCAACAATGTATGTCTTGTTTTGATCCAAGATTTATGAGATATAGTAAATAGTAGATTACATCAAAGTGACCAATTCAAAATAATTCAAGACACTATTAAAGGAGTATAAAGATCATTTGAAAAGATTCTCGAACAAGAAAGATCATAAAGTACTCTAAGCCATCTTACCAAGCAATAACATGAAACCATATTTAAAAAATCTAAAGAGAAAAAAAAGAACAAAAAGTAAGTAGGTTACTCTACAATAATTCTACAAAGTGATGATCATACAGACGAATGGGTTGTATACATTAAGAGTTTGAATTTAGTCTCTTTGCATGAATGAATTTGAATGAGCTCAAATTATTTTGATTGAAGGTCATCCATTGTAAACAAATGCAGGTTACACTAGGAACCCTGGATTCTCTATTTTTCTAACCCTACAGATCGTATATAATGCATGCAAATTACCCTAGGTCCTCCAAATCCAATTGTAAAGGGAAGCAAAAATAAAATTTTAACATTCTACGAAAACATCCACAGAAAAGTCATTATAAAACTTTACTTTAATTTGAAATGAGTTCCCAGATCAATTCCACACAATTGAAGATGAAGTCTGAAAGTCCAAAAGTCTCTTATACCGAAGATCTCTTGCCGATGACCAAACCAACAATCTAACTACTCAACTCCAAGTGTGAGCTTTGTAAGGAAAAGGAATCCTAAGAAGAGCCCCCCCCCCCCCCTCCCTCTCTCTCTACTCTCTACTCCTCTTCTCTCTCTCTCTCTTTGGGAGTGGAAGACATTGTCTCTCCAAAGTTATAGAAACCCAACCCCTAGGAATAATTTATAAGGTTCCCCTACTAAGCTTAAGTGACTTGAGCCCATCAGATTTGGGTCACATAATCTACCCGCTAAACGATCCTAATTGATTAATTAACACATATAGGGTCATCTAATTTAATCCGAATATGCCCAATCTTAGAACTTCTTCCTTATCCCTTTTCAACCTTGTGTAGTTAACAAAATACCCTTATACACAAGAGTGAACCTTCGAGTCATCCAACCCTCATAAATTATGTCATTATGGTGTAAGAAGCTTAGAGTAGGGACTCATTGGGACCCGTAGGAGTACGGAGATTCCTTAGAACCAACATTTTGAGGTGTGCGATTCAACGTTACCCTAACAAGAATCATTGCAACTCTCAATACCCTATTGTAACTAACAACGAGGCAAAGGTCGAATATGAAACCCACTATCCATTACATGTAAACTCTACCTCCATAACTGGTGTTTGTAATCTAAAAAAACAACAAGGTATTGCTCACACCTATCAAGATTACCTCCAAATCCTTGAGTTATAGAACCCACTTATTTATGTGAACAATTGACATACTCTAGTCCACGAGCATATGTCAAATTTCCACTAAAGAAAAATCTATGACCATAGTCTTTCTAGATCACATATCATTTGGATCACCTAAAGGGATATATTGTCTTAATCCCTGAATATCTGGTGCATCTATTAAGAAAATTTATTGCCACTAGCCTCCATCAATAGTGACCCAATTCATAGGGATATATGGTCACCTTAGGGTCTCACCTATAGTGCACAAAGTCTCTTGTTGACTTTGGCATAAGCTCAATAATCCCTCAAGTTGAGAGTCCATGTAGTATAGTAGTTTGGTGACAATCATGACAATTGATAGCCTTTAGTCATACTTCACCATAAGGTCTGTCCAAAGTGCTTCACATCATTAGTGTAACTCATCAAAAGGAGGAAAACCAAATTTCCCTGAAGTTAAAACGATTCATATTACTATCATCATATTTTCATTTCATTTCAATCATATAATTCATATTTTTCAAATCCATATAATTCATTCATCTTATATTTCATTATATATTATTTCATACATCATTCATATTTCATATTCAATCAATATTTCATATATTATATATCATCAAATTCATACCATATCATTGTATCATATCATTTCACTTCATCTTATTATAATATAATCATTCATATATTCATTCATTACATTTCATTATCATATACATATCAATATCATTCATTATATTCATTCATATATATATTCATTATAATATAAATTCCTTTTTATTATGTCATGATATCATCATTATTTCATTTCATTCACATTTTTCATATAATTATAGATTTCATCAATCATTTATTCATCATATTCATACATTATAAATTAATATAATAATTTTCATAATATATTATCAATCATTCATTTCAGATTATTCATTATATATATATATATTATAATCAATATTCATATCATTCAATGATATTATATTCATAATATAATCATTATCAATTTATTTTCATTTCATTTTCATATTTCAATCATTTATTCATCATATATAATCATATTTTCATCATTTTCAAATATATATATCATATAGTCAAAATTAAATACATAATTCATTTTTTTTCATAATTCATATCATCATAATAATATTAATAATTCACATATTATTTTATACATCATATTATATAATATATATATATTCAATTCATTCATTCATCGATTTTTCAATTCATCTATATATCATATTCCAATTAATTTTCAATAATATATTCCATCATAATATTTCATAATCATCATCATTATCATTTTTTATATTCATAATATAATCACATATTATCATATTCATCATTCATTTATGATCATTTTCATTCAATTATTCATTTATTATTCATCATTTCAATTTCATTAACATTAATTATTCATATTATTCATATCATCATTAATATATATATTTCATTTTCAATCATATATATAATATATTTTATTCTTAATAATATATACATCAATAGGTTCTTTCATATATTCATTATTTCATCATTCATACATAATTATTTCACCCCCATTTCATTTCATTATAATTCAACATATGTCATATATCATTATTTCATATAATCTTATCCATCATATATATTTCATTTATTTCCATCATCATTCATATTATTACATATTCATTTATATTCATCATATATTCATATATATATTTCATATATTTCATTATAATATTATTATTTATTCATATTAATTATAGAATTATTATTAAAATTCATATTATTCATATAATCATTCATATCATTCATTTTATTTCATAAATTTTATCAAATCCATTCATAAATAATCAATAATTCAATATTATTATTTTCATCATTATCAATCATCATATATATTTATATAAATCATCATTAATTTCATATTCAATTATTAACATCCATATATATTAAATATATATAATCATTCATTTCATCATATCATATTTCATATATAAATAATATTCATATTCAAATATATTTCATTTTTCATATATCATTCATCAATATTTCCATTTTATTTTCATTTCATATCAATGCATATTTATCATTATCATTATTCATTAATTATTCAAATTCATCACAATATTCATCATTAATCATCATTCATATTATATAATTTATATTATTAAATATATATAAATATTTATAATCAATAAAATATTACATCATTTAATATCAATTATTTTCCATTTTATCTCATTCATTCATTTTATTTCATCAATCATATTCATATTCATTCATATATTCTAAATAATTCATTTTCAAATATATTCATCATTCATTATTCTTATTCATCTTATATTTCATCATTTCAATTATTAATTAATACATCATATCAATTTATATAATATATCATTCCAATTTCAATATATACATAATAATCATTCATTTAAAAATATCATTCATTCATATATTCATATTTATATTATATCATTCATTTTATTATTTTATATTAATATTCATCATTAATGCATATTCATTTTATCTATTCATATATATTCATTATTTTCATATATATCAATATATTTCAATTATTTCATTTCATATCATATTTCATTCCTTATATATTTAAACATTCATTTCATATATTTCAAATAAAAAAATATATTTCATAATTTTTATCATGTCATATTCATTCAATTTATATAAATTCATTTAATATAATAAATATATTATTTTTAATATCAATCATATCATATTCATTCATCATTTTCATCATTATATCATATTCATCGTATATTTCATATATTCATTTCATATTCATCATCACATCAATTCATTCATTTTCAATCCATATCATCATCTTTCATATTATTGTATTATTTTAATTTTATTAATTTTTCATATGTGAATTTATTTCATTTCCATATATACATAATTTCAATACATAAAATATTATTTATATTATCACAAATATCTTCATATCATTCAATTCAATATTCAATATAACATTTCAATCATTTCAAATTTTATCATAATCATAATCATTATCAATAATTCATTTAATTTCAATCATCCATCATCATTCATAATAATTAATATAATTCATTCATTATTTCAATTCACATATTCATATATAAATTCATTTCATTCATATTTCATAATTTCATATTTAATTGTCATGTATATATTCATTTCATTCATATTTATAATTTTCATCATATAATTATAATATTTCAATTCATCAATATTTCAATTTCCATATTTTTCATTTCATATTCAATATTCATTATAATTTCATTCATTTGTACATATTATTCATTCATATTATTCCATTATTATCAAATATCATAATTCATATCATTTAATTTCATTTATTTATCATAATAACATATATTCATTTTTTCATTTCATCATATTAATCAATATTATATTCAATCATATATTTATTCATATTATATAATATCATAATATTTCATATATTTCATAATTCATATTACATTCATTAATTTATATTTAATATTCATATCATGAAATTTCATACAAAATTCATTTCATTTCATATTCAAATATATTTCATCATCAATTCATTTCAATTCATTTTATTCATTCATAATCCCAATTCATTCATTCATTTTCATAATTCAATCTTTTATTCATTCTCATTAATTATTCATATATAATTCATATTCATATTATAATTTCATCATATATTTTCATTAACAAAATATATGAATCATATATTTTCATCATCATATTATTTATTTAATTCATTTTCATTATCAATTTCATTATTTCATTTCCATCATTCATTTATTTCATCATTTATATAATTCTAATTTCAAATAATTTCATTATATTATCAATATATCATATCATATCATATTATAATATATTTTTTATATATATTTATTATCATATTTCAATAATACATTCATCATATTAATCATTCATTCATTATTCATAACTATATCATATTTATTAATTCAATATATTCAATATTCAATATATTATTCATATATATTAATTCATTCATTTATCCATTATTTTAATTTCGGAGTAGATCATATCATTCAAATTTCAATATTCAATACATATTATTTCATAATTTTTATTGTTCATCATATTATTCATATTTATCATTCATTCAATCATCAATTTAACAAATCAATATTCATCAATATTCATCAGTTTTCAAATTATTTTCACAGATTCATTTATTTTCATTTTTATATAATATTATATATATATCATATTTATATTTCATCATAATTCATATGATCATATATTATAATAAAATATTATCATATAATTTTCATATTAATTTTCAACATATAATTTTCATCATATATTCATCAATCATTATCATTATATCATTTTATAAGTCATTTATTCATTTATATCAATTATATTTATTTCAACACATATTATTTCATTACATAAATTCATATTCCTAATATATTTCATTGCTAATAGATTCATATTCATTTTATCAAATATCAAAATATAATTCATATTCAATTATTTCATTTCATTCATATCATCTTTTCATTAATCATATTACAATCATAATATTTCATTCATATTATTTCATTAAAATATTATATATTTTCCATCATAATTTTAATAATTATGTTATATCAAATAATCAATCATAAATTTCATCATTAATATATATATATTCATATATTTCAATTTTCATAATTTCATATCAAAATCATCATTATTCACATCTTAATACATCATTAGTCACATTCATTTTCAAAATTCATTATATAAAATTTCATAATCCATTACAATCAATATTTATTCATTTCATATTCATATATAATCATTAATATATTTCATTCATCACATTATATTCATATTTCCCATACATTCTTCATATATAATTCAATCATACATTCTAATTTATATATTCAAAAATCATTAAGCTTCATAATTAATTCATCATACCATTTCAATCATATAATCATATATAAAATTTCATATATTTATATTATATACATTATAACACATAATATATTTTTATTCATTAACATTCATCTATATAATTTCAATTCATATTACATTCATAATATATTCATTTCAAAATTAAATATATTCATATATTATAAATTCATATTCATCATATTTATAATATTATTATCATATTATCATCATAACATTTCATTTCATATAATTTTCATTCATATTAATTCATCATCTATTTTCAATTATTTCATATTCATATTCTATTTTCAAATTTTATTAATTCAATTTATTATATCATTCATTTTCATCAATAATATATATCAAATGCAATTAACACATATATAATATTTCATACATTCAATTCATTTTATCATTATAATATTATCAATCAGTTATTTTCATCAATATTCATTATATAAGCATATCATCAAGATGCATATCATTTATATATTAATCTTCGATTCATTCATTCAAAATTATTATATACATATATAAACATCATATTCATTCATAATATTTATATTTTATATTTCATTTCCAAATTAATTATCTTTCTATATTCATACATATATAATAATCTAATCATCTTATCAAAATTAAATATCATTTTTCACAATATATTTCAATATAATCATTCATAATTCATAAAAAATCATATTCACATATAATAAGTTCAATTCATATATTATTCATTAATTTCATCATATTCATTTTTTGTCATTCATATTCATATTATAATTCATCAATTAATACATTATCATTATCATCATTATTTCCATAATTTAACAACATCATAATCATCATATCAAATCATATATATTTTTATATTCTATTTTATACATATTCAAAATATTATATATATATATATTAATTTTCATATTTCATTCATATTATTAAAATATTTCAATTTATACTTCATTCATATTATTATCATTATATTCATAAATTCATCATCATAACATCAAATCATATTCATATTAAATATTTCATTATTCATATATTTTTTCAAAAATATACATTTCAAAATATTTAATAATTTCATCATTCATTTAATTAATCAATAATTTCATTCAATTCATATATTATAATTATATATCAATCATAATCATATAAACATAATTATTTCATTCCTATTCATCACATATCTCATTCATTCATATTATAATCATTAATATATATCAAATCATTCAATTAATCAATTCCTCCATCACTACAATTCATATCAATAATAGATTTAATAATCAAATTTTCAATTCATAAAATTATATCATTATATCATAATACATTTCATAATTCAACATCCATATCGATTACAAATCATATTATCATTATATTCATTACATCAATATTCATATATATATTTCAATCATCACAACCTAATTCATTTCATTCAATACCTTCATTATTCATATTCCACATTATCAACATTTTCACAATATACAATTCACTCAATCATTCAAATCTCTAATATTGTAACTATATGCAATAATAATTCATAATCATTTAAATCATCATTATTCATTTCATTATATATATTTCATATATAAATTTATCATATAATATATTAATATTTCATTATTCATCATCATTCACAAATCATTATAAATATTCAAATATATCATAATTTCATACTTTATTCATCATCAATTATCATATCTATTATTCATATATATTTCAACAATAATATTCATTATCATATATATTATATTCTTATATACATATATATTTCTTAAAAGCATTCATATAAATAACCTATAATTAAATATATATACATATTCATATATATATTCATCTAAATTCAATAATTTTCATATTTCATATTCATTCAAAAATATGTTTCATTATTCATATCATTTCATATAATCATAAAATATATAATATTCATATATAATAACATCATTATTTCATAAATCACATTATTCATTCATATATCATTTCATAATAAATTCATACATCAATATTTCAACATTATACATTAATATATTATCATATTTCAATCAATCAATATCATTATCATTATATAACATAATTTCATTCATTCATATATCAATCATTTCATCAAAATATATTCCTTCCATATTCATTCATCATTCATATTATCATAATATATCATTCAATTCAAAATTCATAATTCATATATCGATATTACATCTTTAATATATAAAATTATCCATTCATATATTTCCTTAATATATAAACATTCATTAGTTCATATAATATCATATAAAATTTATCATTCAACATATCATATCATTTTTAAAATTCATTAAATATATCATTAATCATCATTATTCAATTATCTCAATTCAATTACCAACATCATATTCATCTTCCATCATATTTTACAATCATATATCCATAAATAATCATTCAAATTAATTTAATTCATCATCATCATTATTCAATATTCAAATAAAAATACATTCATTCAAAATCTCATTATATTTATAATTTCATTCCATTATTCATTTTCAATCTATCATATCATTCATTCAATATCCATCATGTTCACATACATCTTTCATATAATATAATCATATAAATTCTCATAAAATATCAATTATTCATTCAATATTATATATATTAAAAAATATTATCATCATAACAATCAATTCATTATTATTTTATCCTTATAATTCAAATCAATATATAACATATTTATAATATATCATTTCATAGTTTATCATATCAATTCATAATAAATAATATTCCCATATTCAATTCATAATAAATCATATTGATATATATAATCATATTTCATATTACATTTCATTCATAAAATATATATATGCAATTCATTCAAAACATATCAATTCATTCATTCAAATATTCAATTACAACATCTTCACATTCATTCATCCCAATATCAATTATTAAATTTATCATATATATAAAATTATTCATCCTCATCATCAATTCATATTCATTCATTTAATTCATATATTTCATAATCATATATAAAATTCAATTATCTTCAATATCATTACAAATCCAAATATAATTTCATTATTCATACATTTCATATTATAATACCCCCAAATACTTTTCATAATATATTCATTATCTTATAATATTATTCAATATTTTTTTGCATTAATCATTCAACATTTATATTTTCATTTCAATAATTTATCCTTATTATTTCATTTTTCAATTTCATATCAATTCAATATAAATATATATTATATTCAATATTCATGTTCAATATATTCATATATATTAAATCATTAGATCTAATTCATATTTTTCAATTCATATATCATAATTTCAATACATAAAAAATATTAATAAATCATTTTCATTATATACATAACTATATAATTCGATCATATTTCATTATCAATCAATTCATTCAATATATATCATTCATTTCAAAAATTTCACATATTCATATTTATCATTCATTTCATTAAAATTTCAATATTTCAGTTATAATATTCATTTCATATTCATATTCATCAAATTTCATGTTCATAATATATATTTTTATTTCATATCATTATATTCATTCATTAGTTCAATATTCATTAATATTCATTCATTCATTAAAATATATTTCATCATTTCATTTTTAATTTCATTCAAATTCATATATTTGATTCATATTTATTTCATCATATATCATAACATTATTTATATATTTTCATATATATTCATATATATAATTCATATTATCATAATCATATATCATATATAATATTAATATTTTTAAGATAATTTCATAATAATATATATATATTTATATATTATCATATTCATATTTATTATATCATCATTTCATATATATTTCAATTCATAAATTCATTATTCATTCATCATATCATATTCATTTCAATTATTTCATTTTCATCATTTCATTTCATTTTCATATTATATCATTTTCATAATATATCATATTCATCATCATATATAATTGTCATTTTATAAAATCAATCATATTCTTAATTAATTTCATATCATTCATCATAATTCTATTTCAATTATTTATATTCTTCCCATATTCCTCAAAATTCTATATATATTATCATTATATTTCATATATCATTTTTCATCATGAGTCATATTTTTTCATATATTTCATATTTATTCATCATATATTATATCATATAATATATTCATTATTTCATATATATTTCATTTTCCCATTCATAATTCATATTATTATTCATTTTCATTTCCATCATTTTCATATTTATATTTCCATATTAATATATATTATCATTATAGTCCATTTTCATTCATAAATTCTCATGATCACATCATATTTGATCAATTCATTCATATCATTTCATTTTCAATTTCATCAATTTCATTTCATCATAATAATATATTCATATATCATTATCATTCACAATCATATCATATTATTCATCATTCATTATATAATCATATATCAATTATTTTCATCAAAAATATTTTATTTCATTTTCCCCCATTTCATTTAATCATATAATTATATATTAATATATAACAATATTTTCATATTCCATTCATATCATATAAATATCATATTAAATCATCATTTCATTATAATGATATATCATTCATATCATATTCATTTTCATATTCATCATTTCATTATTATTCAATATTCATCATTGTTATCATATTCATTTCATATTCAAATTCATTCATTCTTCATATATTCATTTTCATTCATCATTTCCATTATTCATTCATATAATATTTTATATCGGAATATATCAAATCATTTCATCACATATCAATTCATGTTTTTTATATTCAATTATATCCATATATATTTCCTCATATTTTATTCAAATAAATATTATATTTCATATATTTATTCATCATTCATTATTTACAGTTTTACATATTATATTCATCATTCATATATCAATATCTATCTATTAATTCAAAATATCTATCATATATTTCATTAATATTTCATACATATTATTATATAATTATCATTCATCATATTCATCATATATATTCATATTAATTTTATTATTTTATATTTATTATATCATTCATCATATTCATTCATATACATCATATATTTTCAGTTCATTATATTCATCTATGTTTCATTTCATATCCATTTTCATTTCACATATCATATTATATTCATATAAATTCATTCATATTCATATCAAAATCATTATATTTTTCATATATTATTATACTTATGAATATTTTTTCATTAATTCATATTAATTCATAAATATTCATCCATTCATTCATTGATTATTTCATATAATTTGTGATATACATTCATAAAATATCATATTTCATCATTTATATTTCAATATTCATATTTCATATTCACATATATTTCATATCATGTATATATTAATATTCAATTCATATTCATCATCATTTTCACATCATTTCAATTTCATAAACATTATATTTTCATTCCATATAATATAATATTCATAAAAACATGTCATTCATATTCATCATTATGATTATTCATATAATTATATATATATTCATAATTCAATATATATATATTCATATTCATTTCATATTGGATTCATTTAATCAAATATAATTCAAATAGTTTTCACACTTCATTCATATCATCTTATTCATTCATTTCACTATTCACAATTCATTTCATTTCATCATAATATATATAATTATATTAATTTCATATTAATCATAATTCATATATAAATATATATATTTTCATATTTATATAATTATATTATAATACATTCATATTATCAATATCATTTATTCAAAATTCTTGATATTCATGATCATCCATCAACATTCATATATTCATTTATTAAATCATATACATTTTATTCATATTCATTTCAAACAAAAATAATACCATTCAATATCATTTCATTCATATCCAAATCATTATTCCTCAAAATAAAATAATTCATAAAAAACATAATCAATTCATTTTATCAACTTCAATTAATTCAAAATCATATAATCATAACATTATAACTCAAATAACAATAAATTTAGGGGGGGGGGGGGCAGGGTTATAAAACCACACGAAGTCAAATAACAACCAAATAACCATAATCAAAATCTAATCATCATACATCATATTCACAATAAAAACCATAAAACAAATTCTATCAATTCAAATCATAATCAATTTCCAATATCCAACAATCCATAGATTTAAAAACCTAACAACAGCCAACACTCCAAATAAACAGTATCAAAACATATCCCCTACCAAATCTTAAAAAACCAACCTCCTACAAACTCATCCCACATATCTAAGATTATTCATCAAACAATTTCAATCTCATAAAAACAATTTTCATCAAACAAAATATACACTACCATCAAATTTCAATATCACCACCAATAATAAAACATAATAGATATCATTCATATTATTCCCTCAAATTCAAAACAAACAATTTAAAATAAATCAATTATAATCATAAATATAAAAAAATCTTCAAATAATCATAAAGATATACCTAAGATTTACATAATCAATCTTTAACATAATAATACAAATATTTCAATATTCATACTATCATCAAAATATAATATATATAATCATTATATTCAATATTAAATATCAAACATTCATAAACATTCTTATAAATACTAATCATACCATCACATAAATTAAATTCATGATAACAACATTCATCAAATTCATGATCATATCAACATTATTCAAAAACACCATCATCAAAAACTATTCCAACCTTCTTTTCATAAACACTACAAAACCAAATTCAAAACCTCAAACATATCATTCAACAATTTTCCTATTCCAAAAATAATTCTACATATCTATATTTATAATCAAAAATCAAAAGTCAACAACTACATACAACTAAAATCAAATTCAAATCAACACCAATCCATATTCAAAATCAACTCATTCAATAAAACAAACATTCAAAACATCAATCAACCTCATACAATACAAATTCACATACTCTCTCAAATAAAACACATCCAACAAAAATTAATAATCATTCAACAACCAAAAAAAAAAAAAAATCAAAAGCTAACATCATATTAAAAAAAAAAAACTTAAAACCCAATTCCAAAAAAAATCCCCCCCAATATACAAATTACAATACATCAAAAAAAAAATAGTCACCTTCATCTTAACATTCAAACCATAACAACACATTTCCAACAAACAAACAATAACAAATCCCCACATAACACACATTCCTCACAAAAAATATTCAATTTTCATCATATAACATAAATACATATCTATCATCAAGCATAAATAAAACATTTACATTTAACATTCATCACAGTAGCTTTAATCAAATCCAAAGACATATTAAAATCATATATTCAACATTATACATATTCCAAATAAAACAATTTCATCATATAATTCAAATCAACATTCATCAAAGAAAACATAAGATAATTTACATCAAAAACATAATACATCAATACATTATATACATTCATATATCTTCAATTCATCATCACTAATTTCCTCTTCATACAATCAATATTCAACTTATCATTTACATAAATTCATCAAACATATATATATATATCAAATATCATAAAAAAATCAAACAACACCAAAACCCCTCACTACACCAACCAAACAACAACACTTACCACCCACCACAAACAACACACTACCCACACAACAAAAACACAACAAACACATACCAAAACCACACCAAAACAACAAAACCCAACCATCCACAACCACCAACCAACCCAACAACAGTTCCTAGCAACAAATCAAAATATATCTATTCTTATTTCATTCATTATAAATTTCATCGAACACACATAAATTATTAATCTCATTATTCAACAAAGATAATTCATTCATCATTTTGCAAATTATCTCCTTCTCTCACGGCGTGAGATAATATTCAATTTCAAATCTTCCAAAATCATATCATTTTCATTATTCAATCATTCAAATTACTAAAAGAAATTATTATTGATGATCAATTCGATTTCTTCTATATATTCATTCCATATAATTTCATATCATCATTCATTCTTCACATTAAACATCAAATATATTATCATCAAATTACAATTCATTAAAATTCATTCAAATTCATATCAAATTATTAATAATTAATCAAAATCATCATTGTCATTCATCATAAATTCATTCATTTATTTTACAGTCAATTCATTATATTCATCATCATTATTATTCATTCAATCATATATCCATATTTGCAAATTTCATTCATATAATTCATTCATCATATTATCACTTTCCATTACATTTAAATATTTCATTTTCATTTCATATCATTTTATAATCTAGATAGAAAATCATATAATATTCAAATAAAATATCATATTATATATCATTCATATTTCATTATAAAAATATATCATCAATACAACAAAATCATTCATTCAATATCATAATAATTATTTTCATTCCATCATTCCATTTCATAATTTATTACATCATATATTAATATTTCATTATTCAACAAATTATAATTTCATATTTCCATACACATTATCATATATTATAAAATACCATTATTCAATATTTCAATTACCTATTTCAACACTTTCATACCTTATATTATACAAAAAATTCATTCATTCATTTCATTACAATTCACATTTCAACCTCATATTCATTTCAATTTCAATTTATAAATCATAAATTATCCATACCTAATTCATATATCATTATCATAATCATATTCTCAATTTTTCATTTCACTTATAATAATATCCAGTATACATAATCATATATCACTTCATATTATCAATCATAAATCAATACATATGTATATAATCATATTTCATCAATACATTCAACATCATACATCCATTTCCAAAATTCAAATTTCAAAAAAAAAAATTAATTACATTTCAAATATTTCAATGCTTCATATAAAATATATCCATTTCATATAACATTCTTCATTATCATTTTTCAATATCATATATATTTCACTATTTCAGATATATTCATCAATCATTTCATTCATTCATATATTCCTATATAAATTTAATATCATAATCATATATAATCAATTCAATCGGATCATTTCATAACATAATTAAAAAATCAAATATCACTCTATATCCATTACACATTCATTCATTCAACATCATAATTCATTTCAATCTTCAAATCATCAATTATACATTTCATATTTATTAATCATAAATACTACTAAATTCATTCAACCTAATCATTCAAAATTTGCAAATTCACTTCATTCATATAAAAATATTACATATAAAAATTCATTCAAATAAACATCATTATTCATTCAATTACATATATTATATATATTCATTAATATAATCATATATTTCAAAACATAACATATACATAAATTCATTTCAATTTCATATATTCATATTCAATTCATATTATAAACATATTCAACATTTCTATCTTATATCCATATATCATTCAATACATATTATAATATATTTCATTCATTTATTATATCCTTCAAATTTCAATTAAAATCATCAATCAATAAATAATCATTTCAAATATTATATATGATATATACATTAATTTATATATTCATTTATTCATATATCTCTCTTAATATTATTTCATATCATATTTCATATATTATAAATAATACAATAATAAATTCAATTAAGTATTATATTTATTTTTCATATAAAATCATATCATTCATTAAATTTTATTATCCATCTTCAATTTTGATTATTCATCATTTCATATTTCAATATTCATATATATAATTTCATTTTTCATCATATATTTCATCATTCATTCATCTTTCATTTCATTTCAATAATCATAATTCATAATAATAATCAAAAATTCAATTATTCAAAAAAAAAAAATTCATATTCTTTCCATAAATAATTATACATATTCATTATACAAAAATAATATGTAAAAATTTTTCAAAATCATTCATATATATATAATATTTCAAATATATAACATTCATCATTCATTATCATTCATTCATTCATAAAAATATTATACATATTCATATTTCATTTCAATATCATTCCATTCAATTTCATAATATTCATATTCATCAATAATCATCATTTCATCAATATAATAATATTTTCATTTATTGACATATAGATCATATATAAATCATCATATCATATTTCATATCCATATACATATATATAATTCATATTTTCATAAATTTCATCATAGGTGTTCACACTATAAAATTAAGTCATATTCCATAAATGGGGGATATTATACTACTTTTTCATAATCATCATGATAGAATTCATTTATTTTATTATATTAATAATATTAAATTTCATATTCATCATTTTAATTCATTTCATTTCATTACTTATACATTATCATTCACAATATTACCATATAATCATATATACATTCAAATATTCAATCATTCATTCACAACATATGTAAATCACATAATTTCATTTCATTTTCATTTTCAATTTCACATTCACTATCATTAACAAATTCAAATTTCATCATTATATATTCATATATCATTACATTTTAAAATAAGATTCTATAAATCATATCATTAATATCATATTTCAATCATTATTCAATCATCAATTCATTTATATCCATAATCATTATAAAACAAAAATCAATTTACATTATATCAATACCAACCATTCATTCATTTACATTTCAACATATCTTATAATCAACAACAATCATTTCATCATATATAATATAATTCAAAATTCATAAAACATAACAATCATCTCATTCATACTCATATAATTCACTCCCTAAAATTCATTTCAAAAAAAAAAACAATCAAAACTACCAAAAACAACCCAACAAAAAACCAAAAACATAATCCAAACAAAAAAACAACATAACCTTATCCACCTCATTTCACAAAATTATTTCATATCTAAACTATTACAAAATCATCCTATAAACAACATAAAATATAAATCCACCATTAAAATCACTAAATTTTCAAAAATACATATTTACATAATAATTCCTTCAAACAAAAATCAAAAACCATATACAACTTAAAAACCATACAATATAATATTTATCAAATTCAATACAAATTACATACAACACTTTCCATAAACAATCCTCCAAATTCATTTATCATAAATACTCAAATAATATAACATACAAAACCACATTATACAATAATATCAAATTTCAAATCAATTAAAATATATAATAATATCTTAAATTACATAATCATTATAGAACCATATATATTTATATATACATATTATATTATATCGAACGGGGGGGGGATTATATATATATCATTTTCATTCATTCAATTTTCATATAATATTTCATATATATATCATCAAAATTCAATTTTAATTCATATATATTAATCATTATTAAAAACCATATATATCCAATTTATTCAATATTTAATTAAATTCATCAATAATAATATTATAACATACATTATTTCAAATATATTAATAATTACTTTTCATTCATCATATAAAAATATCATTTTCATAATCATTCATAAAATACAATTCCCTTCAAATTTCAAAATCAATTTAATAAATATCAAATTCAACTCTAAATTTAATTTCATGAATACATAAAATCAAATCCAACAATAACATATCCCACTTTTTCAATAATCATATAATATCATACCGTACATCCATTATTATACCAGCATAACCACAACAAACTACAAAATTATCATTCTCCAACAACCACTACCAACAAATCCATACAAACCAACAAAACACTTACACTACCCTTAACTCAATCACTAATTCACAGTATCCAAATAAATATATTCATAATATAAAATTATTCATATCATCAATATTCAAATATAATCCATAATCTAATAACCATTCATTTTCCATTAAAAATACCTCAATTTCAACGGGCGTTCAAGTGGATATTTCAATATAATCATATTATATCATTTAATATATTCAATCATACATATAATCAATTCATTCATACATATTCATTCATATTCAAATCACATAGTAATATATTATGCATATTTCATAATATATTTAAATCAATAATAATATATTCATTTCAAATAATCAATATAATCAAATATAAAAATCAAAAAATCATTATTTCATTTCATTCAAATCATTCATATCATATCTTCATCCATTCATATTATCATCCACAACTTATTCATATTCATTCATTCACTATTATATATATTTGAGCACAATAATCCTTTTTCAATCATATAATTCATCATATATTGCAATATATATTCATTTCTCTTACACATGACATATCATTCTAGTTGAAGGCCATAGAAGGTATTCTTTTCTATAACAAATCATATGTATTAACCTTCTTATATGCCACTAGCCATGTCAAAGCCTTGAGTTTTAGATTTCTAGATTCAAAATGTAGGTTGAAAGGGATTCGAGTTGGCGGAGACAATGAAGACTTTAAAAAAAAGAATTGATCAAAAATAGATTAGAGGATGTCAAAGATTAAATGCTCTCATCAGGAAAAGTAGATGATAAATACCCATTGCCTAAGGTTACCATAAGGCAAGTAAGTTCTTCTGTTTCATGGTCCAAGAGGTTGGGACAAAAGTGAAGATTCTATAACATAGAGGAAGTTGAACTCAAAATTGAAGAAACACTAGAATCGCTTTCCTTCACCATTCTATAGAGATTGGGAATTGAACATAAAGAGGTAGATCACATTGCTAAGTATCTTTCCACAATCGAGTTTTTGTACCAATTGAATACCAAGTGAAATCAAAAAAATATCAGTGTAATAGCCTTCTAAGGACACCGATATGATCATTTAACAACAACATTAGCATCCCAATAGAGTGTATTTTGTAAATGTTCAGGATGATCTTGTGCCATGCAACATTACTCCCTTAGGGAACCCTCCACAACCACTCCCTAATAGGGCTTCATTCCTTACAGCTATCCTTCTCACAACCAATTGCCTAATTAAACAAACAAATTTAACAAGACTAATGTCAATCCTATAAAGAATTGGAAAAGTAAAAGTTATGTAATCACAATTTTATGATTCTAAAAATATAGTCAATGTAGTACTTATGGAAATTTCCACTTTTCATTCGACATAAATTTAAAGTTGGCAAATCTTATGGTGTGACAATTTTAATTACTTCTAAAAAAATACAGAGAATTATGGATAAAAACTGGCAGTTGGATTACAAATATACGATAATTGAAGTTTTTTAATATAACCATAATTTGTATTTAAAAGAAATATTTCTATCCCTCAAACAATGAGCTGTTTAGGAAAAACTACACATATCTGTAACAGTAGAAATAAAACAATCAAAATCCAAAAAAAAAAAGAAACTTAATAACAAGACAAAAAGGTACAACCATGTGCGAGTAACCTCAGAGCCTCTCTGCATAGAGTTGAACTGAAAACAATACATAAGTTGTATCATTGGATGTACCTCCAAACGAAATATAAATTATCAAATCAAATTGATTATAACCCAAACTTCAAGAACAAAAACTAGAATAACCATTACAAGGATAAGAGAATCTAAGGCCAGATAATGAAGCACACAACTACAGTCATTCTTTTGTCTTAAACCTAGCACTCTAGCAGTATACTATAACAACTAAACAAGGAACACCAGTTTTTGTAATAAACAAACTTGGTATTCTGATGAACTTTATTAACATAGTTTGATGTCTTTGAGCCAATGCCACCATAGCAGAACTAAAATTGAGGAAACTATCAATTCAACACAATCAAAGAACCTCTGACTAAAAAAATTTCTAAAGTGAACATCACTGCTCCAGTGATAGGGATAAGGAACATTACTGAGTAGGTGACTGGTGAAGGAATGAATGAAGTTGCTCAAAAGCTGTTCCTGTCACTATACTCCCCAGGAACACATTCACCAACATAAAATAATAGTATTTGGCAGATGACCTTCGTTCTAGTGTTGATAATGCTATATATCCCTCAATTTTTGACAGAATCATCATAACTGTAGGAAGAATATACAAGAAGATTTTAAGAGCTAGACCAGGAAGGAAACCCTGTAGGAATGATTTGATGAATTTCCTGCACAAAATTGCCAGTGAATTAGTTGTAAGTATGACCCGAGAAAAAATTCACACCATATCTAGACACATATATGAAGCACTTTCAGCGAAATCGAAAATCATCCATATTCTTGTTGCCCTTACCCTGATAGAGAAAGGACTAAAGGCCCTTGTCCCTGTTTTAAGTTTTCTGCCTTTCTTTTTTCCTTTTTTTAATTGTTTTTTTTTTTTTTTTTCCCTTTTCTTTTCTTTTCTGACACTAGTAACAAAAGCAGGCTTGCTGGTTCAGATGGGAGGAACCCCCACAGCCAAAAAAGATGTGGGCTGAGGTTAAGTTTTTAAGCCTAAACTCAATTTGGGTTGGACTCATGTTAAGGTTCGGACAATCCAAGTCTAACCCAAGCCCAATTTAATATTTTTATAATATTTATAATTTATATTGTCCAATATATAATATTCATTTTATTTCTTCTCTTTTTAAATTTTTAATAAAAGATATCAAATTCTAACTATATCATATACCTTTTCATTTTTGGATAAAGTTATGTAAATTTATTTTTACCTTTTTGTCTTTATCTTGAAATTTTATCCCATTTAGGAATTAAATTTTGGTATAAATATATAGCAAAAAGTTTTAAAAAGACATTGTGGATAGACTTTGAATCATACTACCTGATCAACTTGACCAATTTGGGTTTAATCCAACCAACCCAAGCTTAGAAAAATGAGGTTGAGTTGTGGTTTGGATCAAGTACTTCGGGTTGGGTTGGACTTAGTTGATTGCTTTTTTAATTTGGGTTGGACTTGGATTAGCCACCAACTTGACCTAATCTGCCCTATATAAAATATAGGAACTATTATATAAATAGTAAAGACTTATCTTAGAAAGGCATTGGTCTTTTAAAAACTGTTTAAAAAAAATATAAATACTTAAAAACTTTTACTACCTCAGGATTCAAAATTTTTTACAACAGTTTTTAAGTATTTTTTTTAATAGGAAAACAGTTTTTAAGTATACATGGTTAGTCTCTACTTTGGTATAAAAGTTCTCACATTTATGTAGGAGTTACAAACAAACAAAAAAGGAAGTCTATCCAAACTACACCACCTTAGTTTTTTACATGGTTTTCATTTAATTTTCGTTTGGTTAAAACTGTTAGGGAAATGTTTATGTTAAATTTTTTATGTTTAATTTTAGTGCTTGGATTCTAGCTTAATGTTACTTTTATTTTAAAATGAAGATTAGCTCCTTAGGTATTTTACCATAATATAATTTTACATCGATGGCAAAGTACAAATTTTGTGTGCCCTTACTTCTAGTATTATACTACATGATAAGATGAGACAACCATCGACACCAAGAGCATGATGTAAAACATCCTGAAGTCTTTCCCCATAAGCAATAAGCTCCTGTTTTGAAAAATGAAACATGATAACATGAACCAAATACTGAAGACAATGAAAATCCCACTTACAATTCTATCACTGGCCTTAGGAAAGGAGCAACTCTTTCAAGACCGTCCAAATTTGCAAGGGATTGCACAAAAGCAATGGGTATCATGTAAAAGAACACCAAAGCAAACACCGTTAGTGACACTATAAGTTTCCGGATGCTCAAAGAAACAAATGGAATAGCCAAATTCTGCCAGTACACATCACGAGGTTCTGGAGCCCAATTTGTGAGCCAAAGTGTGGGATTCCTACTTTGCTGTGTCTGTGCACATACTGCAGCACCCCAACGTGAATTAAATGAAACAAAAGCAACTGGCATAATAGATTTTGGGTCCTTGAGAATTCTCTGGCGTTCTAATGCAATCTAGCACATAATACAAGGATCAAGCATCCATATATTAGAGCAACTCAACATTCAAAAGGGAAGAAAAAATACTAGGACATCAGATTTACTGAGATAAGTTAATCTCCCTAAAAAAGATAACGGAATTTTTTAAAGGTGCAACAATTCATGGATAACATCATGAAGCAATAGATTCCTATGCCAAAAAAACTGCAGCATTCAATAGATTCCAGATGAAGTAACATTTGTGAATTACCCTTTTATCAATCTCCTTCATCTGTTGTTCGTAGTAGTTAATCGAATCAACTCTTTTACCACAGAGCCCAAGAAATCCAGTCTGAAAAAAGAAAAGATTCCAGATTGTCACATCCAGAGTTCCAAATGTTTATGGGTGATTTGTACTAGCATAATTAAATGGTCCATGGAACTACATAAAAAAATACCAAACTACTGCAGTTTAAACCATTTGGGTTGATAAAATGAATTACCTTTGTAGTCGGTCTCTTGTCTGGATGTCTTTCAAACTTAAGCTTGTTATAGTCCAGCCAATTTTGGAGCCTCTCTCTGTTTCTTACAAGTTTGGAATATTTGTTTGCATTATAGACAGCCTGCATAAAAGTACCTAAATATCATGAATAGATTATAAAACTAAATGAAGTCCTTTAAGATAAAGAACAGGCACAAAGATCATACATGTAGAGTTAATCCAATAGATCCTAATAAGAGTTATTATGGTTGGACCAGTTTTATAAGACAGATAATGGAATAGGGATTTTTCCCATGAAAGTTCTAAAATAACTGTATTACCTGGTTACCAATATAATGGTTTGGGTGGTTTGTTTGAAAGAAGTGGTCTACAGTATCTGATATCGAGTGACCAGAAACATGCGGCACATTCCTAACCACCACCTACAAAAACATCAATGTAAAAGAATCTAAAATCTTATCTAACATAAATCACAACAGTAAATTCTGAATTCATTACACATCAAAGCAAATGTGAGTACTAGAGCAGTTAGGCTTATTCACACCTAAGATATATGATATACAAAATTACAAAACCCATCATAAAATGCATCACACTTCTTTTTCTTTCACAAAAGTTCTGCAGCATTTTGTGCCATTTAGTTAAAACTGATCATACATTTTGAATCAGTATGCATAAGGAGGAATCCAGATATATAGGACTTCCTTTAGGGGATTTCAAAACTCAAGTACTTAATAGTGCAAAATGGAAGATCTTCAGACAAGAATTGCATATTTTCTAGACTGATTAGAAGATAAAACTTTTGTTCCTATATAATCTTTCAGCTTGGGTTAGCATGTACTTGAGTGAAGGCTCAATACCTTTGTTTGATTTTGTAGATTGAGTGGGGTCTTGTTGAGAGTCAGGGTGGTTTTTTGACGTCTTCCTTTAGGTTCTCCTTGTATATGCCCAGTGTACTTCGGTGTACTTTTTCCTATTACTAATTTATAAATATATATTTTTACCTATAAAAAAACACACACACAAAATATATGTCTAAAAGTGTTTCCCTAGGCCTCTTATCTGATCACCATTTTCTCACTATGAAATAATATTTCAGCAAGAAAGTAAGACTTTTACATTATATTAGCTTGTTTACTATATTGCATTTACTTAATTATTAGATTGGAATTTTTCTTTAACATTTTTTCAAATTTCTCTGACATAGGAGGAGAGTTTATGCAAATGCAGCATTTTTTTGCCCTGAGGGAGCTGGCTACATGAATCCTTTTTACCATCCGGTCCTATCTGGAGCCATATTGTATATTAGAGCCCTCAATCATGCCTTTTCTCCATGCCAAACCATGTCTTTTTTTGGCATACTTCTTGTAACTTTGCGCCTTCAACTTGGATTAAATTACTCCTTGATAAAGGTGCAAATTCTGAATCAACATGATTAGCTTGTAAGTAGACACAATCCAAAGCACTTAGCAGTCAGAAAGAGCTTTCGGCAGTTAATCCTGGCGATACAGACAGCATCTAACATTAAACGCTCCCTTACCAAGATTTCACTTACCTAAAAGATGAACTGAACCTTAAGAAATGTTTGACATCAGAGAACATTCTCCAAGCATATGTGAGCATTCTCCATTTAGAGAGTTTTATGAATGTCTTTGCAAGAGAATAAAATGTCCATGTATGTCCCCAAAACCACAATCATGCCCTCCCATGACCAATACTGTGCCCATTTTGACAATATAATTAGAACTGAATCAATTGCAAGCTGCCTTGGGTGTTAGTAATTGATCATCTTATTTTTGGAAAATATGTTGCCCCATGTCTGAGCATTCTAATTAGTTCAAATTCCATTGAGCATCCACAATCAATTTGCAGATGCTGTTTGAGAGCTTTCATTTAGTGTTGGATGATATATATTCCTTCTTTTGTTCAGAAAGTTTTTTCATTCTAGGTATTCCAAGGCTCAGATAAAGAAGTGCAAATGTTTTGGAGGTTGAATATTACTTCTCTGTGCCCAGTGTTTGGAAAGAGAACATGATTTTCGATTATCTGGAGACTCATGGAACAGGGTGAAGAGGATGCTCTTTTTTCTTCCTATAGGTAGGTTTTGAATTTTTATCTTTGTATACGCAAATCTTCAACTTCTTTATGCATTCCCAGACGCATAATGGAAGTGGTTTAGTACCTGATATTCCAGGCTAGATTTTTCCAGTTCTGGTCCTTTTCTTTACTGCTTGCTCATCTTCCTATTTTCCCTTCATATACAATCTTTATCTAAGGACAAAAAGAATCCATTCTAATTGATAAACAGACAACCAACAGCATGCCAAAAGTTCTCTGAAAGAATGGAAAGGAAATAGAAAATCAGATCATGTAACACAAGTAATAATTATGAAACTTCATGACCCTCAACTCCACATGACTGAGTAGTTAATATTTGAAGACTGGAACAAAGAATAATCACATCACTGTATTCTCTTAGCAGATGCCATGATATAGATTTTTTATAAGATTATTGCAGATAACCAAAGTTCAAAGTACTGTAATCCAAACATCATTCAACTCACAGTGAACTGTTCCACACGCCTGTGCTGTGAAGCCAAGAAATGCAACCTCATTAATGCTACATTATGATATTCCTTGTAGAGCATGTAACAAATCCACACTGTGAACAGATACTCCATCCCTATGTGGAAAAAAAACCTGAAAATTCAAATATTAACAATTTTTCCATAGGACAAACATACAATATCTACAGGATAACTTTTTCATTCAGAAAAAGAGAAAGATAAAAGTGGGTGAGAGAGAAGAAAAGTAAATTAAACATTTTATAATTACAATTGGCAATAGAGCAATATTATCCCACAGTAAATTCTGGATTCTGACCAAAGTAGCATCATCTATAAGAATGACACCTAAATTCATTTCCTATCAGGTAAAAAAAATGATATGTATAAGAGTAGAAAATTTTCTATTTATTGACCACATATTAAACTTATGTTTGACACAGAATGAAGTCAATAACAGCCAATATTGCATAGTATTTGAGCCATCTTTTTGCTGATAGCTGAAAATGGCATTGAGCTAGCAATTGAAAATAGTCATTAATTGAAATAACTTTTGCCCATGGTCCTGCTACTATGAAGCGAGCAAATGCATATCCTGTGACATCCAAAATTAATTGAATTCTATCTTGCCTTCTACAGAAAGTAATTTTCTGGCCATAATGAGCTGGATGTCCTCAATGTTGCACACAATACAACCATAAATCTAGTAAGTCAATTATTCAAAAAGATATAAAACAATGCAGCTTCAATCTCAAGCAAAGAACTGCAGCTCTCTCAAAGCCACACTCAGCTCTTGGATATGATACAACATCCTTGAAATGAACTGTTTCAAAACAAATCTTAGGTTGGCTTAACCTGTCAAAATTCCTTTAGCCCATAAGAACTCCCCATTCTCTTCTAGGAGGCCCTAAAAAATTGCTGCTTTATTTCTTAGTTGTCAAAGAGGTAAAGAAATGAATTTCAAAAAATTAAACAAGATACAACATTTTTATTTTGATAGTAAACAAGCATTCCATTAAATTATAAACAGAAATAAGGGATAAATGAAGAAAGAATATCATCTCAGAACACCTCTAGGGGTATGTAAGCAACCCCACCTCCTGAAATAGCACATTTTCATAAACTCCCAGCCAGAAAGAGATGAACCGCTGGCTGGCTTGTTGCTATTTAAGTAAAGAACAGAATACTTAGTGTTGAAAAGCTTTCAGTGGTCTCTTTACCTGTAACAGATAAATATTCACTCTTTTATTAGCCCCTAACCATCTGAAGGCTCTCATTGGGAAAAACTTGAGATTTCCAAGTGAAATTAGCCTGAGAACTTACAACTAAAGAATTGCTCTTAGTAAGCGCAGAAATTTGCTACTGTAATGTTTACCGTGCAAGTTGCTGAATCTTGTCATAGCTTTATAGAAAGGTTTGTACATAAAGCTATCTAGTTAATGATATCTATGGAGATAATATCACTGCAAGTCTAAAGAATGTCACCACAAGAGTGAAATGGTGAATCTGGAAAGCAATACCAAACTATTAAGTGAAATCAGTAATTAACCTAAGGGTTTTTGGACCTATAAAATCAGTACTTCAAGCAGTCAGCACTAATAGTACTGAAACTTTTGTACTTTTCTTTCAGTTTCATCATATGCAAGGTGCTTTTTTTTCCTAATAAGCATAAGGTATATTCAAAATATATAAAAAGAGGAGATACAAAAGGAGCTACAACAAGGACAAACCAGAGTATACAAGGAGCATATACAAAGGGTGCCAAGCAAGCAAGATAAAAGAAAAGTGTAGATCCTTCCCACGCCTACTTTGAACCCAACCAATCTATAAAATCCAACATGGACACAGATATCTCTCCTATACAGTGTCTAACATAATGGGGAAAACTAAGGAATGCACTAGAGTCTAATAAATCAACAAAATCCAACATATGCCCTCTTTGTTACCTTAGCAATGACATGGACAGAAGGAATGCAGCTCAAGAAGGAGAATGGGGCAAACTAAGGGAGCTTTCAAGGTTACAATAGCCCTGACAACATGCATTTATGATGTAAGTGATAAGTTGTACAACCTAAGAATTGGAGCACAACCAAGGGAAAAGGTTCCTAAGCCTTGAATCATCTACAGTGGGGGTGGCATTATGAGCTGGATTGGACAAGCTTGATGAATAATGTTACCCTCTTCTTTCATGTGTTGGCACAAACATGCTAAGGTGGTGCATACCAAGGTCTAGAATTTGCACACTTGGCCTTCCTTCACTACTCTTCTCTCTTTTTCTCTGCCATATAGTGCCACTCTCTCAACTGAGAGACGTCATCTTACAAGTGCTTGGCTTTTTAGGCCACTTTTCATGGCCCATTTGCATCATCAACAGTTACTTTAGACAAGCGTTTCTTATCTTTGCCCACTTGGAGCATCTTTAAGAAACATTCTAATTAAAATCTTGCATCCTCTCCTAATTTATTATTGTCTGCACCATTAAACATTTGCCCCAAGTTCTCTAGAGATAAGTCATGTGCTTCAAAACTTATGTTCATCCAATGAGAGTAGATCAAACCTCTTTAATTCAGTTGGGAAAGCACATTGTCAATCAATCTCAAAGATTTGCTGACAAACTACATCTAAATCCTCCAATATGCATTTCTGTAGTTTCACTTTAATCTTCCTTCATCCAGAAATGTTTTTATATTTTCATTAACACAGTGATTTATGTCTGACCAAAGGGAAACAACAGCAAAGTCAATCACATATATGGCAGGAAGCTATAAATATGTTTCTTCACATTTTGAAAATTTATCTCCTTGCCTAAGAGAAAAGCAAAGTTACCTTGTTGATTCAGGACTGACATTAGATATTGAAAGCTTATCAATATCGCTCACAACCAGTTCTTTCCTCAGAAAAAATAATGTTCCACTAGATACATTGACTGGAACAAGAATAACGAGCGCCAGAACAGTCACTGGTAAGAAAATTTTTAATCTGGAAAAAAACAAACCAAAAACTGGTTGGTGATAAGATTATCCATAAACCACGAAGCTTCAAAATACATAAAATATAAATGTCAAAATCACAGCTAAGAAATTGGTCATTTTTCAACACAATAAAGTAAAAAAGTAAAAAAGATGAGAGAGAAAGAGAGAGATGACCCACTGTTCATGAATGCTCTTTCCTACCTTTACCCAATCTATTTGCAGCATAAGAGAGAGAGGCCCAAAAATACTTTACACCAAAAAATAAAAAAATAAAAAAATAAAAATAAGGAAGCGCTATAAAATATAACAGCATATCCTCAAACTTTAATGCCAGTCAAGCAGGGGAGCCTAGATTTTTCCGAAAAAAAAGAAACAGCAAGAGTAGAAATTACTGAGCAAATAAGAAAAGATAGAAGAAAGCATCCTATAACATCCATGGGTTTTGATGTTATTTCCGTTTTTCTGGAAATAAACCAACTAAGAGAAGAAAAAAATAAAACGCCGGCAAGAAAAACACAATTGGCAGGGCGTTTTCAAATATCATTTTCAAACATATTGGTAGAGATCAATCCGTTTTCACGAGAATTTTGAACCAAAAACGTTCAAAAATATGAAAACGGCCTGTTATTCAATTTCATCGATTTCACAGGTCAAAACCGTTTTGAAAACGATGCGCTTTGTGGAGCCATAAACAAACTAAATCTACCGACCAAAGCCCAAAGGACAAAATGAAATAAATTCCAGAGTGTAAATGCAAACCTCCAGAAAGACAAACACTACTCGGAGGGAGGAAGAAACATTGAGAAAATAAAGAAGACAAGGAAAAGGACTTCCCATAATTCAAATTCTCTGGAAAACATAAAATCCTAGGAAAAAGAACATAAAGGACATCCAGAACCTAAAACACTGACAAATAAGAAAGACACCCAAAAACCGAAATCCCTAGACTGAAAATTCTAAGGAAAACACAACCTTCCGAGGAACACAAAGAACACCCAGAAGCAGAAACACTGATAAAATAAGGAGGAGCGGGAAAATGAATTCCCCAGCTCTCAGGCAAACACAAACTTGCAAAGAGAACAAATGCCACCCAGAAGCAGGATACTGAGAAAAATAAGAAAGATAAATAAACAAATTCCCCAGAATGCAAAATTCTCAAGAAAACACAAAATTTCAAAGGAGAAAACAACACCCAGTAGGAGAAACGCTGAGAAATAAGAAAGATAAGGAAAATGAACTCCTGGGATGCAAGTCCAAAATAAGCACAAAATTCCAAAGAGAACAAACATAGCCCAGAAGCAGAAACGCTGAGAGGAGAAAAAAATAAGGAAAACACGAATTCCCCATAATTCAATTTGTCCGGAACAACAAAATTTGGGAAGAGAAGAAAGAGGATACCCGAGAGTGTAAATTCTGAGGAAAACAGCAGAGTCAAGACCGGCATGCTGAATGATCTCAGTTTCACTCATCCTCAGAGCCTGAGGCATCCAGTTCAAGAAAGTGAGGTAAGTCCAAAAATTGAGATTGACCAACTTGCCCACAAAATTCGCAGAGCGCCTTGGGCTGGTTCTTCCTCCACAGATGTACCATTTAGGGAAATAGACCCTGTCGTTGATGGGCTGAATCCTGAGGAGAGCAAAGGCCAGCAAGAAGGCAAATGCACTAAGTATATTGATGGAAGCCGAGACCCCTATATCTTCAAGAGTAGCCATTGGATGCCAAGAGTGCAGAGAGGGAAGGAGAGAGATAAAGGAAATGAAAATGGGAATGGACTATGGAGTAGCAGAGGAATAGCAGATGCAGAAGGGAAAGAATAACATGAGCTGTGCTCCTTTATTTTGTTTATTACTTTTTGCCATTATCGGTAGCCCATAGGATAGTGGAAAGTTGAGGATGCCATGGTGCCCTCTTGATGTGTCAAACTCAATCCTCATATGCTTTCATTCTTCTTTTAGCTTTCATTCTTCTTTTAGAACAAGTGACTCACACTGGTCACTCGTGGCATGTTGTTTATTTCGTTCGTTTATGTTTTGTAATACAATAATCCTCTCTAATTCTCAATTCAAAGAGGGGAGAGAGGACTTAGAGGAGGGAGGGAGAGAGAGAGGCCGGGGTGGAGGTGGTGGGGTTTGCAGCTTTTGGAAAGTTGTCGTGTAGTGTATGCGTGCGTTTCCACCTTTTTCAACGGTTTCTTGAATGAATAAAACAAGTCTTTCCCCCGTAACATGCGTCTTGCGGCGGAAAGCTGTCCTCAATCATCGCCTCTCCCTCCCCCTTTGTTCCAATTTTGTATTTATTTTTCCAGATCTCCTCCTGTTCAGTTTTGCTGTCTCACATGGATGATGTAACAGCCAAAATGCCACCCGGATGTTGTAGTTTCTATTCATAACTTCAATATATTCTTATTATTCACCTACCCAAAATATTCGAATTGATTAAACATTTCAAAATCTATAAATATCATCCCAATCTCATAAAGCCATCCTATTTATGGATTATTTAACCTAATATTGTCTTTTTTCTTAATTCCTTTCCTAATTATTTTTTTCAAAGATGTTATAACTTAACCGTTAATAATAAATGAAGAATTATTTTTTATTTAATTCTCTTTCGTGTGAGAATTAACTCTTCAATTATCTTTCCATTGTAAATCTTATAGAAAGAGGTCCTTCATTCTCAATATAAGAGACCATAATCAACTTCTCATATGTTTTGTGTCTTTATAAAGCATTTGCAACACGTTCAAATTAATCACATTTTAATAGACGCTAATTGATGTGACATTTTTCCCTTCACAACCAATTTTTTTTTTTTAATGACATTTGGACTTCATTTGGGATAACTTTTCTTTTTTTTTTTTCCTTCAGATGAAAATTGAAACTAAAGAAAAAGTCACAATTTGTAAAGAATAATAATAGTATTATAAGAGTTTAATTAAATATAATAAAATTTCTTATATAAACCAAAATAGAGTTTTTATAAGAAGCAATATTATATTGGCTTTCATATTAATTTAAAAAAAAAAAATCATAAGCCCTTTGAATCAAATAGCTAAACAAATATAAAAACAAAAGACTTTTAACCTCTTAAAAATCGATCCAAATAGGACTTTAATACATTTGAACTTCTATTCCTTCATGAGAAAAAATTGCAATGAAAATATAATTAGAGATGATCATGTTGAAATTATAATTCAACTTAAAGTCAAATTAAAGGAATTTTAGGAATTTGAGAAACATTAGGAATTGTTATTTATTTAGGTTTGTTATGTTAATTAGGACTTTTGGTCTAATATGAATTAAAGTCTTAATGCAAGTATGATTGTTGTGAATAGGTTTGTTATTATGTTGCATAATAGAATGCAATAAAATATTATTTTAGCAAAAATATTATCAATACCCAATTGTGTATATTCCAACCAATGGTATCAAAGCCAAAAGATTAGGGAAGGTGAAATGGCATATCAAAGCTAAAATGCAAGGGAATATGCAAAATCATAAGAAAGTTTCGATTTTGTTGGTGAAATTATGGCTACAAATAATAACTTAATTCATCCTCAACTCCCAAAATTCACTAGTGAGAAATTTGATAATTGGTATATTCAAATGTATGTCTTGTTTTGATCTCAAGATTTATGAGATATAGTAAATAGTGATTACATCAAAGTGACCAATTCAAAAGAATTCAAGACACTATTAAAGGAGTATAAAGATTCATTGAAAGATTCTCGAAAGAAAGATCATAAAGTACTCTATGCAATATTCCAAGCAATAAATGAAACCATATTTAAAAAAATCTAAGAGAAAAAAAAGAACAAAAAAGAAGTAGGTTACTCTACAATAATTCTACAAATGTGATGATCATACAGACGAATGGGGTTGTAAACATTAAGAGTTGAATTTAAGTCTCTTTGCATGAATGAATTTGAATTGATCTCAAATTATTTTGATTGAGTACAAACCATTGTAAACCAAATGCAGGTTACACTAGGAACCCTGGATCTCTCTATTTTCTAACCCTAGATCGTATAGATGCATGCAAATTACCCTAGGCCTCCAAATCCAATGTAATGGAAGCAAAAATAAAATTTTTAACATTCTAAGATCCAGAGAAAAGTCATTATAAAACTTTACCTTTAATTTGAATGTTCCCAGATCAATTCCACTCAATGAAGATGAAGTCTGAAAAGTCCAAAAGTCTCTTATACCGAAGATCTTTTGCCCGATGACTCAAACCACAATCTTAATACTCTAAAGTGTGAGCTTTGGAAGGAAGGAATCCTAAGCCCCCCCCCCCCCCTCCCTCTCTCTCTCTCTCTCTCTCTCTCTCTCTCTCTTTGGAGGTGGAAGACGATTGTCTCTCCAAAGTAATAGAAACCCTAACCCCTAAGGGAATATTTATAAGGTTCCCCTACTAAGCTTAAGTGACTTGAGCCCATCAGGATTTGGGTCACTTAATCTAACCCAAAACGGATCCTAATTGATTAATTAACCACATAGGGTCATCTAATTAATCCATTAGCCCAATCTTGAGAACTTCTTCCTTATCCCTTGTTCAACCTTGTGTAGTTAACAAAATACCCTTATACACAAGAGTGAACTTAGAGTCAATCCAACCCTCATAAATTATGTCATTATGGTGTATGAGCTTAGAGTAGGGACCATTGGGACCCGTAGGAGTACTGGATTCCTTAGAATCCAATTTTGAGGTTGATTCAACGTTACACTAACAAGAATCAATTGCACTCCAATACCCTATGTAAATAACAACGAGGCAAAGGTCGAATATGTAACCCACTATCCATTACATGTAAACTCTCCATGAACTGGTGTTTGTAATCTAACAAGGTATTGTCATCACCTATCAAGATTACCTCTCAAATCCTTGAGTTATAGAACCCACTTATTATGTGATCAATTGACATACTCTAGTTCCAATGAGCATATGTCAAATTTCCACTAAAGAAAAATCTATGACCATAGTCTTCTAGATCACATATCATTTGGATCACCTAAAGGGATATATTGTCTTAATCCATGAGATATCATGGTGCTTCTATTAAGAATATTTATTGCCACTAGCCTCCATCAATAGTGACCCAATTCATAGGGATATATGGTCACCTTAGGGTCTCACCTATATGCCAAAGTCTCTTGTTGACTTTGGCATAAGCTCAATATCCCCTCAAGGTTGAGAGTCCATGTAGTATAGTAGTTTGGTGAATCATGACAATTGATAGCCTTTAGTCATAATTCACCATAGGTCTTGTCCAATGTGCTTCACATACATTAGTGTACTCATCATAGGAAAACCATCCTGACAGTTAAAACAATTCATCCCTCCAATTAGGAGGTAGTGCACTATAATCTCAAGTAAATTGCTCAAATCCATGAACCAACTATGGCTACTCATCACTCTACAAAGAACCCATGGCTTGGATCTTCTGTATAACTCCTAATGCACCTAAGTCATGTACAATGCAAGTGATATGGGGTATGCATGCGTATATAAATTATTAATGCAAAAAAAGAATAGATAACAAATGGGAAACCAAGAAACATAAATAAATAAATTTAAATCATGTCATGCTTTCTATAACTCAATCCCAATAAACTCCCATTAGCCTTCAAGCATGCTAGGAACACATTTGACACCTAAGCTATCCTGATGATCATCAAATACTCTAGTAAACAAAGTCTTCATGAAGGGATTCACCAGGTTCTCTATAGAAGTGATCTTCATAACCACATCTCTTCTAAATATTATCTCACATATCAAGTGGTACTTCCTCTCAAAGTGTTTACTCTTTTGGTGGTTTCTTGGTTCTTTAATTAGAATATGTCTTAACCCCACTATTATCACAAGATAGTACTATTGGGAACCTTGAATTACTTCGTTCTCATGCCCTGGATCTCATATGGTGCATGTATCTATCCTTAAGGCCCTTTAGATCAAATATAATGAAAAATAATGGCTTCAAAACCATTTTAGAATAAAGATTTAGATGAATATTCTCATATCAAAATCCATCCTATTGAAGAACATGCTTGGAAAAAATAGAGTCTTTCTTCTCATGTTACTACACACATGCGCATCCTGTGTGATTCCCGTGCACGTGGCTTATGCATGTCTTTTGCGCTTCTCACGCACATAGCTTGTGCATGTCTAAGTGTTGTAGCTCTTCATCCAAGGAGATTTGTATACCCAAGATCTTTCACTAGATGACTTGAACCATGATCTTGGCTTTCCAAAGTGTGGGTTTTGGAAGGAAGGTGGCTATGACTCTTTCTCTCTTTCTCTTGAGGTGGAAGAAAAATCTCACCAAAAGTCATTAGGAAACCCTAACCCGTAAAAGGGTATTTATAGGGTTGCTCATTAGGCTTTAAGTGACTTAAGCACATCAAGGTTTGGATCACTTGATCTAGCCCAAAATGAGTTCTAATTGATTAATTAACCATAGAGGGTTATCTAATTAATTAATTAACCCAAATCGAAGACTATTCACTATCCCTTGTGCATTCTTGCATAATTACCAAAATACCCTTATACACAAAAATGAACTTAGAGTCGATCCAACTTTCATAAATCTTGCCATTATGGTATATGAGCTTAGAGTGAGGACCATTGGGACTCATATGAGTATTGGCTCCCTCAAAAGCCAATTTTGAAGTTGATTCAACATTCCATTAAAGAGAATCAATTGCACTCTAGTACCCCATGTAAATAACAAGACGAAGCTTAGGTTTGTGACATGCTATTGTTGGGATTGATGTAACAAAGTTAGACTTAACTATCCTCTTACTATTCCTTTGGTGTATTGACATTGATTTGAGCATTTAGTCTATGTCTCTTACATTATACATGACTTGGGTGCATTAGGAGTTGCACAAAAGATACAAGTCATGGGTTCCATATAAGTAGATAAGTTGTCCACAATTGGTTCATGGATTTGGGTAATATAGTAGAGACTATAGTGTACTACCTCCTAATTGGAGGGATGACTTGTCTTGGTGTCGTGATGAGTTTCCCATGGTGTGTGCACTAGTGTATGTGATGCACATTGGACAACACCTATGATGGATCATGATGCAAGGCTATCAATTTTAATTATTCATCATGCTACCATACTGCATGGACTCTCAACCTTAAGAAGATATTGAGTCTGTGTTGAAATTAACAAGAGGCTTTGACCATGGGTAAGACTCCACAATGGTCATATATTCCTATGGATTGGGTAACTATTGATTGAGGTTGGTGCCAACATATATTCTTAATAGAGGTACCATGATAGCTCATAGGATTGAGACAATGTATCCCCTTAGGGGATCCAAAGGACATGTGACCATGAAATCTATGGTCACAGTAATTCCTTTAGTGGAATTTGACATATGCTCCTTAGAGCTAAAGTATGTCAATTGATCACATAATAAGTGAGATTTATAACTCAAGGATTGGATAAACAATCTTGATAGGTGATAGCACTACTTTGTTAGATTATGGACACCAATTCATAGGGAGTCTGCACGCAGTAGATAGTAGGCTACAGACCCGAGCACTTAGTGTCTCATTGTAATATATATAAGGTACTGAAGTGCGATTGACTCTCTATAGAGGGATGTTAATTCAATTTCATAATTTAATTCTGAGGGAGCCAGTACTCTTATGGGTCCTAGTGGTCCCCGCTCTAAACTCATATTCCTTAATGACATGGTTTATAAGGGATGAATGAGTTATTAGTTTACTTTTGTGCATAAAGGTGTTTTGGTAATTATGCAATGTTGCATAAGGATAAATCAATGGTATGTCTGGACTAGGTTAATTCATTAATTAGACCTGTTGGGAACCTCGGATTACTTTATTCCCATGCCTTAGATCATGTAGAATGCATGCAAATCTATCATAGACTCTCTAAATCTGTCATAGCGGATAAACAGGTATTAAAAAACAATAAGAATACCATAGAAAACATAGATCTAGAGAATAAAGTCACTTACCTTTGATCCGAATGTTCCTAGATCGATTCCAATCAATGTAGATAACCCCAAAGTCACAATAGATCTTGTAAATACCATGATCTTCCATCCAATGACTCTTCTTTGTGTTTAAGCACTAAGATGGTGAAGATCTCAAGGGTGGAGGCTAAGGTTCTCTCTCTAGACTGAAGGGGAGAATGAAAAGACCTTGAAACCCTAACCCCTAAAGGGGTATTTATAGGCTTCCTACTAGGCTTAACTGATTTAAGCCCACCATGGGCTTGGGTCACTTAATCTAGCCCAAAAAGGTTGTTAATTGATTAATTAACCATATAAGGCCCTAATTAATCAATTAGCTCAGTCCAAATATGCCACTCACTTATCCCTATGCAACCTTACCTAGTTACCAAAATGCCTTTATGCACAAAAGTGAACTGAAAACTCATCCAACCCTCATAAAGCGTGCCATCAAGGAATATGAACTTGGAGTAGGGACCATTGGGACCCATAGGAGTATTGGCTCCCTCATAATCAAATTCTGAAATTGACTCAACATCCCACTACAGAGAATCAACTACACTCCAGTACCCTATGTAAATTACAACAAGACACCAAGTGTTTAAGTTTGTGACCTACTATCCACTGCATGCAAACTCCTTATGAACCGGTTTATAATCTAACAAGCTAGTACTATCACTAATCAAGATTACTTCTCAAATCTTTGAGTTACATATCTCACTTATTATGTGATCAACTAACGTACTCTAGTTCCAAGAAGCATATGTCAAATTCCACTAAAGGAATTATTGTGGCCACATATTTCATGATCACATGTCCTTTGGATCACCCAATGGGACACTCTATCTCAATCCCATGAGATATCATGGTACATATATTGAGAATACTTGTTACCACCAGCCTCCATGAATAGTGACCCAATCCATAGGGCTATATGACCACTTTTGGGTTTCACCCATAAGTCAAAACCTTCTATTGATTTTGGCACAAGCTCAATATCCTCTCAAGGTTGAGAGTCCATGTATTATAGTAGCTTGGTGAATCATTAGAATTGATAATCTTGCGTCAAGATTCATCGTAGGTCCTATCCATTATGTATCACATGCTAGTAGTACACTCACCATAGGAAACCAATCTTGATGCCCAAGATGAGCCATCCCTTCAATTTAGAGGTGGTGCACTACAGTCTCAATTGGATTTCCCAAATCCATGAACCAACTATGGACAACTTATCTATTTATAGGGAACCCATGACTTGTATCTTTTGTGCAACTTCTAATGCACCTAAGTCATGTACAATGTAAGAGATATAGGTTGAATACTCAAATCAATATCAATATACCAAGGGAATGACAAAAGGATAGTTAAATCTAACTTTATCACATCATGTCTTACTTTTTAGGGCTCAATCCCAACAAAAGCCTTATATCGTTAAATAATCAATTAGCAACATTTTTGGGCTAGATTAAGTGAACCAAGCCCATGGTGGGCTTAAGTCACTTTAGCCCAATAGGAAGCCTATAAATACCTCTTTAGGGGTTAGGGTGTCCAAGTCTTACCATTCTCCCATTTAGTCTGGAGAGAGAACCCTAGCCTCCACCCTTGAGATCTCCACCATCTTAGTACCTAGGCACAAGGAAGAGTCATCGTTGCAAAAGATCACGGTGTCTACGAGATCCATGATGATTTTTGAGTTATTTACTATTAAGATAGAGTGCTTAAAAACATGACATGATGTAATAAATTTAAAATTCATTATTTATTTAATGATGTTCTTGTTTCACTTTTATCTATTTTTATTCCATGTATTATACTTTATAAGTATTCTTGTTTGCATTTTTTGCATTGTACATGACTTAGGTGCATTAGGAGTTGCATAGAAGATCTAAGTTCTGGGTTCCTTGCAAATAGATGACTTGTTCACAACCGGTTCATGGGTCTAGGCAACCCATTAGAGGTTGTGGTGCACCAGCTCCTAATTGCAGGGATGGCTGGTCTTGTCTATCGAGATGTTCCCATGGTGAGTGCACTAGTGTGTGTATGGTTACGCATTGGACAAGACCTACGATGAGTCATGACTTAAAGCTATCAAGTAGTCATGACCTCACCAATCTGTTTCATTATGTTGTCTCTCAACCTTGAGAGAATATTGAGCTTGTGGTAAAGTTAGCAATGACTTTGATCTACGGGTGAGATCATAAGCTAATTATATATTCCCTATAGATTAAGTCATTGTTGATGAAAGCTGATAGCAATAGGTATTCTCAATAGAGGCACCATGATATCTCTTAGGATTGAGACAGCGTGTCCCCTTGGGTGTCCTAAGGAGATGTGTTCATGAAAACTATGGTTAAGTAGTTCCTTAAGTGGAACTTGACATAAGCTCTTTGAGAGCTAAGATATGTCAATTGAACACATAATAAGATGATCTATAACTCAAGGATGGTAGAGGTAGTCTTGAAAGGCTAATAGCTTTCACTTTGTTAAACTAATGACACTAGTCCATAAGGAGATTGAACACAATGGATAGCAGGTCATAAACATGAGCACTTGGTGTCTCATTATTACTTACATAGGATACTAGAGTTCAGTTGATTCTCTATAGTGGGATGTTGAATGAACTTTAGAATTAGATTCCGAGGGAGGCAATATTCCTATGGGTCCCATAAGTCCCCGTTTTAAGCTCATATACTTTGTTAGCATAGATTATGAGGGTCAAATTAGCTTTACATTCACTTTTTTGCATAAGGGGGTTTTGGTAATTACGTAAGGTTGCATGGGGTAGGTTGACAAGGTCTCTAGATTGGGCTAATTAATTAGTATGCCCTATTTGGTTAATTAATCAATT
Source organism: Vitis rotundifolia (assembly GCA_030254885.1). Classification (NCBI taxonomy): domain Eukaryota; kingdom Viridiplantae; phylum Streptophyta; class Magnoliopsida; order Vitales; family Vitaceae; genus Vitis; species Vitis rotundifolia. The sequence goes on from CM058152.1 coordinate 14,461,352, forward strand.
AGAACCCATTTTGGGCTAGATTAAGTGACCCAAGCCCATATGGGCTCAAGTCACTTAAGCCCACTTAGGAACCCTATAAATACCCCATAGGTTAAGGGTTTCTATAACTTTTGTCTTCTGCATCTAGAAAGATAGAGAGCCATGGCCTCCATCCTCTTTTTCTCCTCATCGAAAATGTGCCAAGATCAAGGTTCAAGTCATCAAGAGGAAGACTTCTGGTTTACGAGACTTCTGCGATTTCAATCTTCATCTTTACTATATGGATTTGATTAAGAACATCCAAATATGAGGTATGGTTTTCGTTAGCACTTTCTAAGTCATTTTAAAGTATAAAAATGTTATTTTTCTGCTATACATAAGATTTAGAAAAAGATTAGGATAGTTATGCGTGTTCCTAACCTGATCTAGACTTGAGAAATGGAGAGATTTGGGTTTTTCCCTTCAACATTGATTGGAATTGGTTTGGAAATATTCGGATCAAATGTATGTTGCTTTATTCTCTAAATTTATGTTTTCTATGGTATCCATATTGTTTCTAAATACTTGTTTATCTATTGTGATAAATTTAGAGAGCCTAAGATAGATTTGTATGCACCCTAAATGATCTAGGGCATGGGAACGAAGTAATCCAGGTTTTCCAACAACTAGTATTTGAGCCCTAAGGTAGGTTCTAAACAACTGGTATTCTTAGTTGTTTTGGATTCTTGTCATTATGACTAGGTTCTTCTCAATTTATCCTTAGTTTCTTTAGATTCTCATCATTGCAATGTCATCATTGATTTTATCTTAGTTTCCTTTGGATTTTCATCATTGCAACACTGTCCTGGTTTTTATCTTAGTTTATCTCTAATTCCTTTAGATTCCTATCATTATAACTAAGTTCTACCTCAATTTATCCTTAGTTCTTTTGAATTGTTGTCAATGCAACGTTGCCTTAGGTTCTATCTTAGTTTATCTCTAGTTCCTTTGGATTCTTGCCATTGCAACTAAGTTCAACCTCAGCTTATCCTTAGTTTCTTTAGATTTTTGTTAATGCAACATCGTCCTAGGTTGTCTCAATTTATCTCTCATTCCTTTGGATTCCCATCATTGCTACTATGTTCTATCTCAATTTGTCCTTAGTTCTTTTGGATTTTTTTTCAGTGCAATGTCGTCTTAGGTTCTATCTCAATTTATTCTTAGTTCATTGAGATTCCCGTCATTGCAACTAGGTCCTACCTTAGTTTATATCTACTTCCTTTAGATTTCCCTCATTGCAACACCATGATAGGTTCAATCTCAATTTATCTTTAGTTTCTCTAAATTCCCTTCATTGCAACTAAGTTCTAAGTTTATTTTTGGTTCCTTTGGATTTTTATCATTATGACACCATTCTATGTTTTGTCTTAGTTTATCTTTAGTTCATTTAGATTCTTATCATGGCGACATTCTTCTAGGTTTTGTCTAACTATTCCTTAGTTCTTTTGATTCCCATAATTGTGACTAGGTTCTATCTCAATTTGTCATTAGTTCCTTTAGATTTTCATCATTGCGACACCATCCTAGGTTCTATCTCAGTTTATCTCTAGTTCGTTTGGATTCTCATCAATTCCACTAAGTTCCATCTCAGTTTATCCTTGGTTCCTTTGGATTCTCGTTGTTGTGACACCATCTTAGATTTTAATTCAATTTATCTCTAGTTCCTTTGGATCTCCATCATTGTGAGTAGGTTCTATCTTAGTTTATCTTTAGTTCCTTTATATTCTATCCTTACATCATTGTCTTAGGTTATATTTTAGTTTATCCTTATGTAAACCCCAAAATTTGTCCCAAGTTTTTTTGAAAAATAGGGGTCCACACCTTATTTCCTTTTAATTCCCATCATTACAATGTTATCTTAGGTTCAATCTTAGTTTATCCTTAGTTTTTTTGGATTCCCATCGTTGCAACGCCATCCTACATTTTATCTTAGTTTATCTTTAGTACCTTTGGATTCCCGTCATTGCAACTAGGTTCCATCTCAATTTATTCGTAGTTCTTTTAGATTCCTACTGTTGTAAAACCACCTTAGGTTCTATCTTAGTTTATCTCTAGTACCTTTGGATTCTTGTCATTGCAACTAGGTTCGATATTACTTTATCTATAGTTAGTTGATTCATGGATTTGAGTAATCCATTAGAAAAACCCCCTAATCAAAGGAATGCCTTGTCTTAGTCATCATGGTGGTTTTTCAATGGTGAGTGCACTCGTGTATGGTTACACAATGGACATTACCTATATTGAATTATGATATTAATTATCAAATGGTCATGATTCACCAAGCTACTTTGCCACATTGACTCTTAACCTTAAGAGAATATTAAGTTAGTGTTCAGGTCATCCATGACTTTGGCTTATGGGGAAGACCATAAGGTAGTCATATATTCTCTATGGATTAGGTCACTATTAATTGAAGTAAATGACAACAAGTATTCTTAATTGAGGCACCATGATATCTCATGAGTTTGAGATAATGTCTCCCCTTGGGTGATTTTAAGGATATGTGATTGAGAAAACTATAACTATAGTAATTCCTTGATAAGAATTTGATATATGCTCTTTACGAAGTAAAATATGTCAATTGATCACATAATAGGAAGATTTGTAACTCAAGGATTAAAGAGGTAATCTTGAGAGGATGATAGCATATACCTTGTTATTACAAAAACTAGTTCATGAGGAGTCCATATGTAGTGGACAGTAGGTCACAAATTCAAGTTGTATCTCACGGTAATTTAATAGGTTATTGAAGTATAATTGATGATCTATAATGGGATGTTGAGTTGACTTTAGAATTGGATTCTAAAGGAGGCAGTATTTTCTTATGGGTCTTAATGGTCCATACTTAGGCTTTTAATTCATGGTGTCATGATTTTTTAAGGGATTTTAAGGTTCCTAATTTATATGTGTGTATAAAGGCATTTTGGTAAAAATGCAAGATTGCATTGGATCTCATGAATGGTCTTTTATGGACATGAATAATTAATTATTTAGAGTCTAATAGAGTTAATTAATTAATTAGGACCCAAGTAGGCTAAGATTAAGTTACCTAAGCTTAAGTTGGGCTTAAATCACTTAGGCCAACATTGAAGCTTATGTGAACCCCCTTAGGGATTTAGGGCTTCATTCTATGCTCTTGTCTTTTTTATCTAGAGAGAAACCCTAGCCTCTCCCTCTAAATAGAAGACCACCATTCTCTAATGTCTAGATCCATAAGAAGTAATCAGGAGGAAGGCTATATGGTTTACAAGACTTACCAAATGTATGAAACTTTTTCATCAAATTGAAATCGATCTAGGAACATCTAGATCTATAGTAAATCACCCCTAATATCTAGATTTAGGTTTTTTGAATGTCATCCTTGTTATTATGAATGCATCTAGAGAGCCTTAAGGCTAGTTGCATGCACCCTAAAAGATCCAAGGTTGGGAACGAAACAATCCACGTATTCCTAATAGGCACCACAAAAGAGACACGAGAAGAGTCAATAAACAACCATCACTATGCATTCCAAAGGGTCTCACCATGCTATAGAACATTAAATATGAATAGACCCTCACCATCATGACTTCAAGGTACAAGTTGACTTCAAAGGAAGAACGGTAATTAGTGAAGGGATTTGACCTAGAGGAAAGCATATTAATGTAACCATTTAACCCCATATTCAGTTATTAAATGGGTGAATCATAAAAGTCATTCCATAATTATTGTAACCCCTAAGGCACTAAAGAGGGACATAAAAATGTCATTAAAAGCATCAAGTAACTGAAATTACCATTAATGATTTCCTAGAACCGCCTAACAAGGGGGCAATTATAAGAAGAAAACTTCACCATGAATGAGGTACACACCAACACCGATCCTACTCAATAATCTCTCATTTGTTTGTCTTCCTTAAACCTTAACTAATTTGGTCATTGAAGAAGGGCCAATTTTAGCAACCTTGCCGTGACATCGGTTATTTCCTTATGTTGTGATGACAGATGATACCAAAACAAGAACTAAATTTAAAAGACAAAATGTTTGAAGATATAAAATATCTATTTATTGATCATGATTATAGTAATGCTAAAGATAATGTTTATGTTATCAATTAGTGCAGAGGGTTAAATTTAAATTTTGTCTCCTTTCTCCTTTATGATTTTTTTTTTTTTTTTATATTAAAAAATAGATGGTATGCTTTTTTTTTTTTTTTTGTTTCTACTAGTAATTACAGATAATAGATCTTTGTCTCTTATGTGGATTGGTGGAGGTGTCAATGAGCATATAAAAAATTTATGTTTTTTCTTTTGATTTAGGAAAACTTTATGTTATGTTTGGTTACCAGAAAGTACCAAGGAAAGAAAAAAAATGTAAAGGAAAATAATTTTCTCATGTTTGATTTCATTATAAATTTGTTTGAAGAAAATTAAATATAATTAAAATTAGTTAAAAATTTATACATTTTAAAATTATTTAATCTTTATATGATTGAGGAAATTAAGTTAAATGAGTTTGAATAGACATATAAAAATAATTTATTAATTTTGAATCTATTTTTTATTTTCTTCCACTTTTCCTTTCCATTTTCTTTCCGTCAAATTTTTCAGAACCAAACATAGTCTTAAGGTATCAATTTGGTACCAAATTGAACTTATGATCTCAACCTTTCAAAGTATGCAATAAATTACTATTATACAAATAGATGAAACTAGGTAGAAATGAATGATATTAAAATGCAAAAGCATGAGATTAACATTTAAAACAATGTAATGCAACTTGATTACAACGTGACCAAATTGTATGTGTGACATGAGTAAGCATGGATCATGGATTAAAAAATTGGATTTTGGTTACACCAATAAAAAAAACAATCAAATTTCAATAAAAATATTGGATATAGATTATATCATTTTTTTTTTGACTACGATTAGGATCGATAATAAATAGAATCAAATTTTTTAACATGCCCAAGGCTTGAGCCCATGATATGGGGGTATACAAAAGATAACTCCCACCATTAGGGCAAGTTACCTTCACTTATTTTAAGTCATATTAAATATATACTACTTAAAACTTTTTCCAAAACTAATAAAATATAAAAATAAAATTTTAATAAATTAATTAATTTTAATTATCTCATGATGTAAAAACATCATGATAACTTTTATAATGAATACAATTAAACAAATGTTTATATATATATAAACTAATAAATAAGTTGTAAACATTTTTAAACCAAAAAATAATTACATAAATCATTTTTTTATATATCAAATATATTTATGTAATTTTTTTTCTAGTACAATGATTTTAATATGTATAGTATTATTTCTATTATTTCTTAAAACTTTATATATATATATATATATATATTAAATTTTTATTAATATTGTTAATATTTTTAATATTTTCATACAATCCAGGTACTGATATTTTTGTTATGTTTTTATATTTTAATCCCTGGTAACGAATCAATTGAGTATTTATAGCGGGTCTTTATTTTAATAAATTTAAAAATAAAAGCAAAATAGATTTGGCATGAATGTTCGAACCCAGGCCCTCAGTCTAGGCCCGAAACCTAGGCCCGGTCAATTAGTTCATATTATGGACCAGGGTCTTGGTTCTGGGTAAAGCAGGTGTGTGAAATCTGAGTTTTGGGGCAAACGCGATGCAGAGATGGTGCGCCAAACTTGGCTCTCTGGCCACTTCTTCATGGCAAAACCAACCATTTATGGCACCTCAATGGCGTCGTCTCCTCCATCATTCTCCGCAATTTCATCGATCTCTCCCATCTGCTTCAATCACCACTTCCAACTTTGTGCCCCTTTTCAGTGCCGCAGCTTCTTCTTCAATGGCAGCTCACTTCTTTCGCTCTTCTCTTCTCCCTCTCTATGTAAGTTAGGGTTTTCTCCATTTTTTCCCCTTCTTATTTCCCTTCTGATGGGATGCTGAGAAATGTGGGAAAGGCAACCATTCTCATAAAGATGACATATTTTTCTCCCTAATGGCCGAAACCCACCAGAGGGTAATTTAGTGACTTTTCTTTTTACAATTGTCTTCTCTTCTTCCGTTGGCTTGCCGAGAAAATGTATAGAAGAAAAGCATAGACTTTCCTTTACTTTTCCTCCCTTTTTCTCAGCAACCAAATGGAGGGTAATCTAATCATTTATAAATTTTCCATTCTATTCTCTTTTTGCTCATTTGGTTGGCGAGAAAAGGTAGGAAAAGAAAGGAATAAAATTAGAACCCCTTACTCTTTAGTCATACGGAGGGCGAAACACTGATTTGTCCATTGATGGTTTCATTTGATATTTAGGTGGTTCCAGTCCGTCATTTTTCTTCCAAAGACAAAAACAAGAGAAAGCCGATTACACCAGTGACTTCCAAGATCAAGAAGATCAAAATGAAATCTTATTCGTGGGTTTCTGCATACATTTTTTCGTTTTATTCTAGTTTAAAATTGTTGCTATTATATCAAATTTATATGGCTTTGAGTTTTCTGATCAGGTCCTTTAAAATGAGGTTCCGGGTGATGAATGATGGGAATATCCGGCGTTGGAGAGAGGGAAAGCGCCACAATGCACATTTGAAGGTTTTTACCTTTTCTTGCCTATCAATTTTACTAGTAACCCAATGAAGGAAACTTCTCAAAAGGATTATTGCATTTCAACTTCATTGATATAAATTGTTGAAATTCTTGGTTTGACACTTTGTTTGGATAGGGGTAGAAATGAAACAGTTTGCTTTTAAAAATTTGAATTTTATTGGGAACCATTGGAATTGGTAAGGAAGGAAATTGGAGGAATTGGCTTACATGCTTGCAAAAGTGGAACTTGCTAGAGGTTTAAATTAAATCTTTATGCATTGAAAAGTTGCCCTTATATTAAATATAAAACTAAGGGCGGTAGAACTCAATGGAAAATGAACTCTTTTGTTTCCTTGTCCTAAACAAGATAAAGGGCAATGACTAATTCCTTTCCTTTAGTTAGATTCATTTTTCGATAATTTGGTACCAAATAGATTGATAAAAGTAAAAAATGTAAGACTTAAAAGTTTGGTTTCATTTTTCTTTCACTTAAGATTTCATAGAGCCAAATGTAACAGTATGCAAAATCCATTTTGCTTATGATGACATCTTACTGCACTTTTGATTGAATGTTGGTGAGTGGGATATAGTTGTGCATGACTTGTTGCTTATACTTGTAGCCATAGTTGTTAAAAACTTATTATAGATGATACAATACAACGATAAGATACATTTTTTATGGAAATCGATGTGTATCACAATCCATATCTTATATTAAAGTGTATCTTTCGATACATTTATGATACATGATACGATACTCGATATAATGATACATGATACAATATGTGATATATCAATCAACAACACAATAAATGCATATGGCTAGCTAGAATTTGGAATTAAAGATCATTGCTAAAAATTGAATATTAGAGTATATATCTATATATATATATATTGATCCAAAACATAATAAGTGTATACTCATAATTAGAATTTGGAACTAAAAATCATTGCTAAAAATTGAAAAAGTTTATTTGTGTGGATTATGTGATGAATCTATATATTAAAGTCATATTTTATTAATTTGAACTTGTCAAAACTCTAATATTCAATGTTCTCATATAATATGATATAGTTTAACTCTTTAGATCATGCTATCTTTCATAAAATTAGTTATATTTTACTTTATACTTCACACTTGCAATAAATATGCACACATATACATATTTTTCTATTCATTTTTCACTATATAAAAACACTTATGATATTACAATACAGAAAAATAGAAAAATGGTATATGATACATTTTATGAGTTCACAACAATGCTTGTGGCTTATTTAGCCTTCTTTTGTGTTTGTATCTTGTGCATGCCTAAGTACATTTATATTGTTGTTTTGTATTTGTGGTTTGATTTTACCATGGATGAAAATTTCCGTAAATTTTGGTGAAATTTCGCCAAAATATCGTGTTTTGGGGGTTGTGGAAGCGAAATAGGGGGTCAAAATATTGGAGGATAGATATACCCATAAAAAAAAAAAAAAAGAAATATCGGAGGATGGAAATGTCGAAAAAAATTAGCATGTTTCACTAAAATTTTGGTATTTGGCGATTATTTGACGAAGTGTGGAATAAATTGCCATCTGCTACATTTTTTTGCTGATTTTTTGGCAAAAATCGCACAATCAAATGGGAGGGTCAGACACGGTTAGTTAAAAAATGCCTTGATTTTTTCTGCCGAGGAGGGGACTTGAACCTCAAACAAAAGATTCAACATGAACCTTGCCTGCCATCAGTAAATATGTTGCACCACATGTGTTATATATATATAAAGTTATCATATAAACCAAATATTAAAGAAAATTTTAAAGAACAAATTAATTATAATTATTTTATAATTAAATGAAAAATTTTCATAGTGTTTTTAATATCATTAATATATTAATTAAATATTAAAAAATTATACATATATTATCATTTATTTTATATCATTTAATACAATTGAATTAAATGTATCATAATTTTAATGTTACATATATTTTAAAATTAGACCTATTATAATCAAATATCATAATATTATTATTGAATAATATTTGATGTAATTTAATAATGAATGTATACTTATAAAATTTATATTTTTTATCGATGCATATAATATTATTATCAAATATGATAAATTATATCATACATTTATCAAATTATTCAATTAAACAACTTTAAAATGTCTATTATACTTTTAATTACATCTCTATGAGGTTTTTCTTACATTTCCATGAGTTTTGATGAATTTTAGGCCTACCGAATTTTTTTCCAAAATATCCGGCGATATATTCGATATATTTGTGAAATCGAAGTATTGATATATCTGTGATTATCGATATTTTCATCCTTGGATTTTACTAGTATTTAGGATAGGGAAAGGAAAAAATAAGTGATACTGAATATGACATGTAAGGGCTTAAGGCAAGGCAACCCGTTGTCCCCTTTTCTTTTTACCATTGTTGCAAATGTGTTGAGTAGTTTGATGTTGAGAGTAGAGAAGGAATTCTTATAGGCCTTTTTGGTAGGTAGAAATAAAAAAAGAGTGATGCATTTATAGTTTTCATTGATGACAATATTTTTTTCAAGAGCAAGAGAGGAGGATGTGTACAACCTTAAGTTAATTTTGTTGGTTTTTGGACACATTTTTGGGCTTAAGGTGAATTTGGATAAGAGTACCTTGTCTGGTATAATTTTTTTTTTGATAAGTAAAAGCAATTGAATTAAGAATGCCTAAAGAAGTACACCTAAAAGTATGCATGACGCATACAAGGCATTAAGGCCAAAAAGAAAAGGGAAAACACAAAAAAACACCACCTTACTTACATCCCAATCAATCAATGAAATCAAATAAAGACCACGAGCTAAAACCTACTTGAACCTTAACCCATTACAAAAACATGCACAAAAAGGACCGTAAAATAGCTTGGTTTGCTAGTTCAATGTCTTCAAAGGCTCTTCTGTTTCTCTCCTTCCATAAGGTCTAGAATAAGCGTAAAGGGGCTGCATTTTACGCCTTTTTCCTTTTCTTCCCAACAAAAGAGTTGTGCTAGCTAAGTATGACATCTTTGATAGGTATCAATATTAGTCAAACTTGAGTATGGCAATAGACAGTATTGTCAAAGGTGGTTGCCTGGTTTGCCTGGTTCGCCTAGGCCACCAAGTGAGGTGAGAAAAATAAAAATCGCCTCTTGAAGACCCAAGTGAGGCAGCTTTAACAACAATTATCTTCTTTCACAAGGCTGAAAATTTAGAAAAAAATGAAGTAAAATTTTGAAAGGTGAAATATGTGGAATCTGAAAGGTTGAAAACAAAGCCTTGATAAAAGAAAAAAAAAAAAGAATAAGAAGATTTAGGGATTAAGAAAAAGATGAGATGGAGGGAAGAAGAAAAGAAAGTTTTCGGTGGTTACCTTTTAGCAAGAAGAAGATGAGGTGGAGGGAAAAAGATTTCAGCAATAGCATGGTTAACTTTGGCAGTGTGGTTTACTTCGACAGGTTTTTCACCTCTTTCTCTTTAACTCTTTTACACTTTTTCTTTTTCCGTCCTTCACAGTTTAAATCCAACTTTATATAAAAAAATATTCTTTGCTTCTATCGTGACTGCTGTCACTACGAGCCTTTTTTTTTTTTTTTTTTTTGTAATTTTATTTTATTCTTTGTTTGTGCTGTTGCTGGCACAATACAAAGTGTTTTCTCCTTAACTTATCTATGACCCATCTATTCAATAGGGTCCCACCTCTTCTTTCACTTTTTGTTCATTTCATTTGGCAACAATAAAAATTGAGTTTTTAATATCAAAAGATGTCTCGTACGCTTCATTTAAAAGGCTACTAAGCTTATGCTGTCTTGCATAGCCCATTCAGCCTCTCAAAGTTGAGAAAAGATCATATAATATTCACTTCCTCTCTCATCTGGTAACTCCAATTCTCCACTAGGCCGTGGGTCCCATGGACCACTTGACCACTTTCCTTATTTCAAGAATAGTAGGTACCATTCAGCAACAGTCCCCTCTTGGCTGACCCTAATTCATATACAATTTTTATTTTCACTTTTTTTTATTCTTCCTCAAACTCTCAAAGAGTGTTTTTTTTAATGTTTTCCTTATAATTTAAGTCTTTCCTTTTGTTTTTTTAACTAAATTTTAGATTTTGTGAATGACATTGGAAGATGGCACCTCATCAAAAGGTTTGAACAAAAAAGATCCGGCTTGAAAATATAATTATTTGAAAGATCCCAAGGATACAAATTCGATAACATGTTTATTTTGTGGGAAGGAGACAAAGGGTGGAATCTTTAAAGTAAAACAACATCAAATAGAAAAAAAAGGAAATGCTACAAGGTGTTTAAAATGTTCAGAGGAAGAAAGAGAAGAGCTTGAGTAGTACATGACTAGTAAAGATGATAAAAAAGAAAACTAGAGTTCTTTTCCTGAGGTTGGTGGTTTAGAAAACATTGTCGATATTAATGAAGAAGAGGAACTTAAAGAAGTCAATTTGAATCGAAAAAAAAATGATCGATAATAGAAGAAGTGATATGGGAGATAATAAGAAGATGAAGTCAACAACAAAAGACCCTATTGATGGTTTTGTGTCTCAAAAGCCAAAAAAAGTAGTTCAACTTTGAAAAGAAAATGGAAACAAAGTTCTATAAATGATGTGTTTGATAAAAAGAAAAGGGAAAGTGTATGCCAATACATTGGTCAATTCTTCTATCAAGTAGGGATATCATTTGATTGTGCAAATTTGGATAGTTTTAAATGGATGGTTGAAGCTATTGGGAAACATAATCTAAATATGAAACCTCAAAGTGATTATGAATTAAGAGTTCCAATCCTTTAGAAAGAAGTGGAGTACATAAAAAATTTATTAAAAGATCATAATGTTTCATAGATGAAGTATGGAGTTTCTCGTATGTTTGATGGGTAGGCACATAGAAGAAATTGAACCGTGATGAATTTTTTGGTAAATTGCCTAGTTGGAACAATGTTTATCGAATCTATTGATGCTAGTTCATTCATAAAAACTGGGGAGAAGACATTTAAATTATTGGACAAGTTAGTGGAGCATATTGGGAAGAAGAATGTTGTTCGAGTAATAACTGACAATGGATCTAACTATGCTTTGGTAGGTAAGATTTTATTTGGTACGAGGAGATCTTCTTTATAATTGATGAGAATGAAAATAGGTATAAGGAGATCTTCTCTATAATTGATGAGAGAAAGAATGTCAACTCCATTGTCCTTTGCATGCAATAGGTCACTTCTTAAACCCTGAATTTTTTTATGACAACCCTTATATGAAGTTTGATCACGAAGTGACATCAGGATCATATTCTTGCATGGATAGATTAGTTTCTGTCTTTGATGTGTAAGATAAGATCATTTGTGAATTGTCAACTCATAAAAACGTAGAGGGTCTCTTTGGTATTCTGATAGCTATTAGATCAAGAAAGATGCTAGCTCCAAGCATTAAGTACTTTAAGCAAGTTTATTTTTCTAAATAAGATATTAGATTGTTGATTTTGTTAGCTATTAGATCAAATGTTACTTGCTAGTTTACTAATTTTTTACTTACATTTAACATTATAGCTAAATGGTGAAAACTATATTTAAACACAACCCTAAATTTGTAACAACTAGCCATAAAGATTCTTAGCTTGATTTGTAGCGCATCAGGTTGTGAACATAATTAGAGTGTGTTTGAGCAAGTAAGTATTTAATACTTTGTTAATTATATAATATATAAATTTATAAAATTAGAAATTTTATTAGTTAAGTCGTCATATAGCATGCTGTAACATTTACTGATAAATGTTTATGACTTCATACCAAGAAGAGGAACAAAGTAGAGCAAAAAGAGCTAAATGACTTGGTGTTTGTTAAATATAACCAAGCTCTTAAAGCATGCTATGATAGATGCATTGTCATCGACCCCATCTCATTGGTAGATATTGATGAAAGTAATGAGTGGTTAGTTGAAAAAATAGGTGAAGAAGACACCACCATAGATTACGAAGGATGATTTGGTTTTTGAGGGTGATGGCTTGACATGGGGTGTAGCGGCAAGTACAGTAGGTGTTGGAAATGCAAAGACTTCCACTTGACTTTAAGCATGATCAATGACACTAGTTCAAAAGGGGGTTTAGTGGCTACTACTTCACAAACTTATTTTGAAGAAAAACAGAGCAATTCAGAGGACATTGAAGAGGATGATAATGAGATGGAGGGCTATCAATCTAGTTTTGATAAAAGTAATGACAATTTTAATTTCAATGATGACTATAATGATGATGTCTAAAGCTTATTTAGGTTTATTCATTCTTTTATTTTGTTTCTTATTTTGATTTTTGGATGTTTGGAACATTAGAATGTGCATCTAGACATAATGAATATCTCTATGATATTTCTTATGATGTGGGGTATGATATTTGACAATTTGAATAATTATTTCTATTTTGTTAATTTTATTAGGTATCATAAAGGATGAAAATTTAGTAGTATTGATTGTTGAAGACTATTTATATTGGTTAAATATAAAGTAGGTAAATATATTTACACTCTTTTATTGTTTGATTATAGTTAGGCTATCGCCTTATTTTTTACCCTTTTACCTTAGGTTAAAAAGAAGTCTTATTGCCTTAACATTGCCTTTTGTCATTGATAACACTGATTGTAGGATATTAGATTGACCCCTCTGTTACTTAGACCTCCCTTTAGGAGGGAATCCCAAAGCAGTATCTTTTTGGGACCTGGTTGTGGAGAAGATCTCATGTTGATTAGATGGTTAGAAAAAAGCTTACTTGTCCTTAGGAGGTATAATCACTCTTGTGCATTCATATTTGTTCCTTATCCCCTTATACTTTATATTTTTGTTCAAAGCACTGGTTATGGTAGTCTCTTGGATTGAGAGATTGTAGAGAGATTTTATTTGGTTAGGGGTTAGGGAAGGGAAGAAAGACCACCTTGTGGGTTGAAACTAGGTGTGTAAGCTTGAGAGAGAAGGGAGGCTAGGCATTAAGAGGATATTTGTAAGGAATAGAACCCTTCTAGGGAAGTTATGGTGGTTCTCTTAGGAGAATGATGCTTTATGGCACAAGGTCATTTTGAGTATTTATGGGTTAAAAGTTAAATGGATAGGATGCCAATTGTCTTGTTAGCTGGTCACATAAATGCCCTTGGAATGCTATTATACAAACATTGTTGGACTTCTTTTGCTTCACTCATTTTTCTGTGGGGGATGATAAAAATGGAGTTTCCTTCTCCCCTCCTATAGCTAGGAACTTGAAGGCTTGTTTGGCAACTTTTTCAAGGGTAGTTTTTTGTTCTCCAAAACAAAAAAACAAGAAAACATGTTTGAAAACTAGAAAACTGTTTGATGTTTTTTTTGTTCTTAAAAACAGAAAATATGGTATTTTAAGAGTTTTAGAGTATTTTTGACAACTGTGTTTAAGAACAGTTTTCTATTTTTCAGAACAAAAAAAAAAAAAAAAAAAAAAAAACCAGAAAAACATGTTTGACAACTAAAAAACTATTTTATGTTTTTGTTTTAAAAAATAGAAAATAAGGGCTTGTTTGACAATTGTTTTCGAGAATAGTTTTCTGTTTTCTATTTTCTATAACAAAAATTCAGGAAAACACCGTTTGACAATCAACAATTGTTTTCTGTTTTTTATTCTTAACAATAGAACACAAAGTATTTTCAGAGAATATTTTTTAATTGTTTTTTGTTGTTTTCACTTGTTTTTTGAGGGTTGTTTTAAAAAATAATTATACAAACATGTAGAAAGATTAAAAATAAAACACTAGATATAAAAATTATTTTTAAAACATATTTAAAAATATTAAAACAGGTTAAAAACTTAGCTTTCGAATTGTTCTATAAAATGTTAGAAAACAATTTAAAAAAATTATTTTCAAAAATTGTTTCTTAAAAATGTTTCTCAAAATTGTTTTCGAAAATAGTTACGAAACGAGCCCTTAGTTTTTGCCATAACCTTTTAAAGTGGGAAATTGAGGAGCTAGGTTTTCTAATGTTTGCTTGTTACCCACTTTTGGTTCTTGACCTCCTTGTGATCGTTTTCAATTGGCTCCTTTTTTAATGCTATCTTTGCTTTGATTCAATTCCTCTTAACTTTGCTAATCTTATTTAGAAATCCAAAGCCCATCAAAGTGAAGACCTTTGCATTAACATTATGGTGTAGATTGTTCTGACTTGTAAGAATTGATTAGATTCCACTTAGAAAGATGGGCATGTTGATTATATTGTTTAGAGGTTTTGGGGTACTTCCTCAAGGTAGGACTCTTTAGCGCATTGCCAGCTGCACTTTGATTTAGACCATTTGGCAAGAAGGAACACAAGGATTTTTGAGGATAGATAGAGGACCTTAGAAACATTTTGGGACTTGCTCTATTTCTCTTCATCATTGTGGGCTTCTATTGGTGAAGTTTTTACAGGCATCCATTTAACCCTTATTATGCTTCATTGAGGCCTAACTTGTAGAATTGCGAGATTAACCTAGCAGTCACTTTGTGAATGACTACCACCATTAATAGGTTTTTGTCAAGCTAAATTTTGATTGATGTTCTTTAGGCAACCTAGGGTAGTTATGGATTGGAGGGCTGATTGGAGATCATTCTAATTGGAGAATTCTCTAAAACTGTAGATTAGGGTCTAGCCATTGAGCTAGAAATTTTGGCCCTTTTAGAAGGGTTTAGGAATGGCAACGGGGTGGTTTAGGATGGGTCACCCCCATCCCAACTTCGCCCCGTTTATTAAAAATAATTCTTATATCGGTCCCATTAAAAAAATTAAATGGGACGGGCAGGGTGGGATGGGTATGCAAATTTCCCATACCTGCATCGCCTTGCCCTGTTTATTTTTTTTTTTTGAAATTTTTTAAAATTTTTTTAAAACAATTATTTTTTAAAAAATAATAATAATAATAATAATAATAATATTGAATATGGGAAAATAAAAATTAAATTAAATTAAATTATTTTTTAAAATAATCAGGGCGAGGTGGGACAAGACAATACTCGAACCGGTCTTGGGCTTTAAAAAAAATTTCAAACCCCTCTCCTCCTTAAACTTGCTTATTTAAATTTCAAACTCATCCCACTAGGGGTGGGACATGATAGGTACTTGAAAAAACCCACTCCATTGCCATCCAAAGAAGGGTTGTTATAGGCGAAAGCTTTGGGTTTTTCCAATTTTCTAGTAGAAGGTAATTTTGTTGTTATCATATCATGGGAGACTGAGAAAGAAAGGGGACCATGGAAGTTTCACGGGTGGCTGCGCTAGATTTTAGACATTTCTTTAGAGTTACGATGTTCCCTTTCTTGAACTCCTTGCTTAGGCAATGACACAACAAATATGTTAGCAAAATGTGGACATATGGTTTCTTTTGTAGGTGATGTTCTACTGTTGTGAATTGTTGCTAAATTTGACGTTTTGGACTAGTATACACTCATTTGTCTTTTTTTTCCTTCTTTGTATAGAGGATTGCATACTTCTTGGAAGGATTTCTCCTCCTTCTTGGTACTTAATATTGTATCACAATGAAATTGTTGTTTCTTATCAAAAAAAGAAAAAACGGAATACAGATTTTCATTTGTTTTTAGTTTATAGAACTCATAGTGGGAAGATGTTCATGGTTGTTATGGAGCAAAAAAAATTAGGAGCCTTGGTACAAGATAATGGGAACTTGTGGAGTTGTTGTTAGAGACATGTCAAACCATTGCGACTTTTTGGGTGAAATGATAGCTTATGTCTTTATCTCTTGTTTTTGGGTATTGTTTATTTCAACTAAGGGATTTTTTCAGTAGTAAAGAACAATGGAAGAGTTCTTACCCTATTATTCCAACGTACTCCCTTGGATTTTACTTTGTAGGTTGCAACCGGGTTGCTGTCGGTAGTCTGTATTAACCCTTCCTTTGAAGAGTTTGTAAGGGGTCCCACTAAATTATTACAACTGTAGCATGAAGCTCCTAGTTCCTTAACTAAGTCTCTGTTTGAGAGTCATTGCTTGTTTTTAAGATAAATAACTGTTTTAAGTTAACTTTAGTTTTCATTGTTGATTGAAATTAACTCATGTCCAAGTTTTGTGTTTCTCTTTCTTTAGTGAACAAATGCAAATTAGAGTGCACATGGTAGATTACTGAAGGTAAGGAAACCCAGTTTGTCAAAAGCATATACACCAAGAATAATAAACAAAAAAGGGATAGGGACAACAAACAAAATGCGATGGCATGCTACCCATCACCAACTGCAGTGCAGACTGTTAATGATGTCTAGGAACTAGTGGCTAAAATCTTGAGCAAGCTCCCAATTATAGACAAATAGATAGTGTACTAAAATACCTTTAAGCTTCCTTTGCAAGTTCCCACTTCTGATAAAGATCCCCCTATCTTATTCCTCTCAAATACACCATTGGTCCATGCCAAGTATAAACTCCATACCTTCCTCCTTTACCTTTGAAGAAATTCGACACGTTGATTGGTTGAAGACTCTTTTATCGACTTTGAAAGGACCCAAATGATGACAAATAGATGAAAAATAAAAAAAAGGAAGAAAAAACTAGACCACAAATCTCTATTCATGGAATAAGGAATCAAGAGGTGGTTAATAGGCCCCTCATTTTGCTTAGAACTGCGACATTGATTCTATAAATCTGAAGAATGTACTCTCTAATCTGCTCCTCTCATAATGGCTTCTTAAGTTATCTTGATTTCTTCTCAGATATAAGAGACCAAACCAACCTCATAATCCTCAGATATATAAGGTTGTAAAACCTTAAAGTTTACCATGAGATGATATCCTGATAATTTCAGTTAGACCCATTTTCATTATGTATAAACTTGATCAGCTTCTTTCTACTCCTAATAATAACCACCTTATAGCACAGTTTTGAATTACAATCCCCAATCATATGCCACTTCACTCTGTATTTTTATCTCTGACACACCTCATCTCTTAACATGATTATTCTCAGATCTGCTGTCCTGGAGCTTCTGAGAAAACCTAAGAGTCTCTGCTAATTGGTCCAACCTTTGGGGCATTGATCTCAGCAACATTCTCAAGCACCAATGCTTTCTTCATTCTCAGATCCCTGTTCGACTGTAGGACTGGATTGAATCACCCTAAACTTTGCACAAATCTGTGATTATACTGCCCTCTATTCTGGACCTCATTCCACCACCTCCTAGGCTCCTAATAGCATCTTCAGAGTCAAGGTGTTGGAGCTATATATATATATATATATATATATATATATATATACACATTCTCAAGCACCAATGCTTTCTTCATTCTCAGATCTCTGTTCCACTGTGGGACTGGATTGAATCACCCTAAACTTTGCACAAATCTGTGATTATACTGCCCTCTATTCTGGATCTCATTCCACCACCTCCTAGGCTCCTAATAGCATCTTCAGAGTCAAGGTGTTGGAGCTATATATATATATTTTATCAGTGTTGGAGCTATATTTTCTCTCAGTGAAAACGGATAGGGATCCACTTAATTGCTTAGAATCCATCACATTGGGCAATTAGTAGGCACTGATACAAGTGACACTTCTTGAGTATGTTGCAACCATCTTTATAAGAATAACAAGACCAATGACCTACATACAAGCAACAAGACTCTAGAAACCCAAACACTGCATCCGCTCTATTTTTTTATTAATTTATTTTTTGTTCTCTGAGAAGGGGAGAGGTGATTAGCAGAAAATTCCTAGGACTAAGAAAGTAACTCAACAATGGGTTTGGTTGATCCTTAAGGGCAACAGAATAACTGGACAAACTATGATCACCATCTAATGGAAAGATTTCTGAATCTCTTCAGGATTGTGGAGGATTTTGAGGATATGGTTGTTGACTAGAGGAGTGAGTCAGAGATGAGTAGTCATGGAAATCTGAGAGGAAAAATAAAGGACAGAAGGAAAGAGAGGAGAGAAGGGAAAGTGTGGTCGTTTTAAATTATCCTCCAAAAAACATTTAGTTATATTTCAGCTACCATTTCTATGGGAATGATATGTAGAATGTCTAAATCTACTGATCTGGCAGAACCACATGATTTCATAAACTAATTTTTTCCAAGTTCGATTGGGCAGGACTAGTGGGTTGGAGAAAAATTTGAAAGCCTAATAAGGGAATATAGGTAACTTGTATGTTGTCCGGAAACAGATGGAGTAGTTGTCATTATATATGATGCATTTTCTGACTAGCATGAGTGCAGAGAGCAGATACTCTGGGAGAAGATTGAATAAATGATCCCTATCTGAACATTGTACTTTGTAAACAGCTGGGTGAAATTCAATATAGTTCATTACATGATGGGTGAAATCATTTCATTCAGACATTTGAGTTCGTCAGATGGTTTGTGGTAACATTTTTCTACTTGCGAATAATCAGTGATCTGGTTGTGTGGCCAGTTGAGTTTTCCCTTGAAATGAACTTGTTCATCTGTTCTCATGTCCTTGGAATTGAATCACTAAACCTTTTCTTAGTTAAATAATTATCATTATCCTTGCTCCTCTCCTTGAGGAGATTCTGGTACACTATTAACCTAGATTTCTTTCCTGATTGTGGAGATTTTGGTAACTTTATGCATGATTACTTGTATTTGAAACTAATGAAAATCTGGTGCTCAATGCAGTCCAAGAAAGCAAAGCGCAGACTTAGACAGCCTGCTCTTGTTCCTGCAGCTTATGCCAAGGTGATGAAGAAGCTCAACTTCTGTGCTTAAAACATTGGGAGTTCTCTCCAAGTGCTGTCAATTCCTGGTATAAAAAAAGTAACATATGATCTTTGTGTTGTGGGTGGTTTGGGGTGGCTTCGCATTTCTACTTTCTTTCAATTGCATTAATTTCAGAATCCCAGACTGGTTATAGAGCAGTGTCTGGATGATTACAATCACTGATAAGTTCCAGTTGGAACTGGGTCATCACTAGGAGATTGAAACTAAATTTTTTAAATCAAGGAATATTGCTTTGAACTTAATGGTTGACTATGCCTCTTTTTTGTTTTTTGGGTTTATTAGAATATTGATCTCTAGTCAGTGGTTTATGTAAGATGTATTATTTGAGAGCATTTAGATTGCTGTAATTAGCAAAGACATGGTCAATCCAGTTATGGAGATGGACAAGGGTTTTGTTGCCCGAAATGGACACCTAGTCTTCATATCCAACCAAAAAAAGTATGGAGTTAGGTGCGCCCTTGTTGCTTAAACAACAGTTAGCCTTTTTAATGAGTGAACCTTTTTTCTGGACTTCTAATTTTGATTGAGTCTTATGTTAAATTAAATTAAATTCTTCACTCATGGTGATGCACTTTAATTAATATGGGCAAGATTAGGGAAAAAACCATGGAGAGCAATTGCCCATGGAAATATGTGCTTGTGATTGACCTAGCGTATTGTCAGTGTCAACAGGGCATAAACAACCGTTAGCCTTTTTAATGAGTGGACCTTTTTTCTGGGCATGATTAGGAAAAAAACCATGGAGAGCAATTGCCCATGGAAATATGAGCTTGTGATTGACCCAGCGTATTGTCAGTGTCAACAGAGGGCATAAACAACAGTTAGCCTTTTTTATGAGTGGACCTTTTTTCTGGGCATGATTAGGAAAAAAACCATGGAGAGCAATTGCCCATGGAAATATGTGCTAGTGATTGACCCAACGTATCCTCAATAATAGTGGATACTTCACTTGTATAAATACAACCGATTCATATTTACCCCTCTCTCTCTCTCTCTCTCTCTCAATGATTGACCGAACGTATTTCGTATTGTCAGTGTCAACAGAGGATATTTCACTTGTATAAATACAACCTATTCATATTTGCCTCTCTCTCTCCTCTAACAAAGCCCATAAATACTGCTGTCAACTCTCTCTCTCTCATTTTATGTTTTCTCTAACAAAACCCATGAGGCTATGTTTGGTTCCCGGAAAATGCTAAAGAAAGGAAAAAAAATGTAGAGGAAAATGGTTTTCTTTAGTTTGGATGACATGGAAAATATGATGGAAAAAAAATATAATGGAAAATACTAAAGAAAATATTGTAATATTTTCCCTATTATTTTCCGTAAAAAATAATAAGGAAAATATGGGAAAAATAGAAGGGAAAAGGGGGGGAAAATTTCATCAGGCTCTTGTTCACCAAGGCTTCACCCCTAACTCCTTGTTCATCGGTGGCTATGGCATCTCATCGTCGTCGACCCTTTCAACATCCACCACAATCACTCCGACCATCTTCCAGTGCCGAAAACCTACCCTTTTAGGCACTCGAGTTCCCATGGATGAAGTGCGTTCTTCAAATCACGTTCCCATGGATGAAATGATTTTTTCAAATCCAGTGAATGTATTCAGATCCATGTCTTCAGATCAGGTATGAATTGAACTCCAATCCACCTCATCTTGTGAAAATCCGGAACTCCAATTGTTCTCTCTTGGGTTCTCTGTTTGGGTTTCTAGGTTGCTTTTGCCTTTCCCGTTTCTTAAATTTCGCCAGAATTTTTCTAAACTTTCCTAGCTTGTTGTTTTATGGATTTGGTCTGATTTTTACCCTTGATGTTCTGCTATTATTTACTAGCTGATGGTTTTTTTATAATTTGGTTGGGGGAATGGGTTTGCAGTTGTGTATTGCATATATGTATGTTGTTGCTGCCTCTGAGTGCTTGGTTATTGTTATGTATCATTGTTGGTGGCATCAATTTTTGGACGGTTTAACATTGGATTGTTAGAAGTATCAGTTTCTACTCTCTTGATTAAAAGTTGGTGGCATCAACTTTTCAGCCTCTGTAATATCAGAATCAAACATGTTTCTTCTGTCATGATTTGGATTCTACTTCTTAGGTTGTTTTTTCCTATTCTTTCATAGCCTTCCCATGTGGAGCTTAACTCTTTCAATGGGGTGATAACTATGAATTAGATGATTCATGAAAAGCACTAATTATCTCTATTGGCCAACGTTAAAGGGGGAATTTGTTCCTTCAATGCTCATACAAACTTATTTAGTGTTTTCTGTTGGTTTTACCTGTGTTGAGCATTGAGCAGATTTACATATAAAGTGGTGGAAACCTATGAACTTGTAAGTTCAATAGTCTTCTTTGAACAGGATTAGTAAAGGGTTTGAACAACCTCTGTAAAGAGCAAATCGTAAAGCATTTGTCGTCTATGGATGAACTAATTTCAATACATAGAAGTAGGTTATTGTTGTTTTTTTCCAAAATTCAATGAGATAATGCATGTATATATATGTGTAATTAATCATTTTTTGCTACTAATTCATTGTGGGGCTTGTCTTTCCAATGTTGTGGTGCTGCCTTCTGCTAGTGGCTCCTTTACATTTCAGATACAATCTCTTTCTGTAAAACTTGGCTGAGTCTTTTGTTGATGTTTTGCCCTCTATGTGGGATCTTTACCACCATAAGAAGAAAACAGGGGTGGAAAAACCTTTTTCAACTTAAACTCACATCATTCTGTATGTTTTTCCAAATGGGTAGCTAAGAAGAGGCATAGCAGGGGAACGATTCGCTACTGATCACTAGAGCCTAAGCCATTCATTTTCTTTAACATACTTTATGTCATCTTCAATAGATCCTATGTGAACAGATTTCAACCACATAATTCTTATCAATATGCTTATTTTTCCAATCTCCCCCAAATTGTTTCATGTTTTTTCACGATCTTTTGTTAGCACATAGCCTTTATCCCCAGTTTGGATTTCAGGAACAACGTGGGAAAAAATGAAAAAGAAAAAAAAGAAACACAGGAAATTAGTTGAAAAGCATAGCATATTCCTTTTTTAATACTCCCTTGTACAAAGCCTGTAATTGCCTGTAAGACAGTATGAAATGCCCCTTGTGTATAATGGAAAAGAAAAAATTGAAAGAATAGGGGAATAGACAGAGTTTTAGAGACAAGATCTCTATAGTCTAAGCCATTTTTCTGCTGATATGAAGTTCAAATCCATAAAAGAATAGGCTTGTTCTAGTCACTCCATCCGCTAGGAGTTATCATATCAGCGATCCTGTAGTTTGAGCAAACTGCTGTTGAATATTCACCCTAAGCTCTTCCCAGGTAGATTTTTCTAGTTCCAATGATTATGCAGTTTACAAAGGAGAGTCATGTGCCATCGTTAGGGCGATTCCATGGATGAGTTGTAATTGCTCCTGAAGTTGTCGCTATTGATTCGATGACACATCCCTAGTTCAACACAACAACTTCAAGTTTCAGAACCATACATAAATACCCAACATTTGGATTGAAGCAATAACGGTAATTTCTATTATCAAAATGATCAAGATCAACCCCTTTACCTGATAGATTGATCTTGTCCCACCAAAGATAAAGTCAATGCTTCCTTGGATGTAACATTGGTTAAAGTAGTGTGTTCCAAACAGATCCATGAGGGTGTCCTGTGCCCCCAAGAGCCTGACATTGTAGAACATGGCTTTATCATCGTTTATACTTAGTGCCACTACTTGCATTCCAGGCACTCCAGGCCTTGCAACCACTAAATTCTGCAAGCAGTAATCACATATCAGTTATATCAATTAAAGGCATGAGTGATGTATCTCATATGAAAGCATATCAAGCTCTTACCGGTGATGTGAGTGCAGCTCGAGCCTTCCTTGCTTGTCTAATTGATAGGCGTAAGCTTTGGTTGTCAGTTAAATTTGGACCTACTTTTTTTGATGCCTAATTTGAGATGGAGATTATTTTTATTTTTAGTTTTACTTTTGTTTTGGGGCTATATGTGAAGTTTTGATATCAAAACTCATGGATGATAGTTGACTATTAAAAATTGATCTATTATATTTCTAGACTTATGAAGACTTCTTTTATTCATTTGCTATGAGGGCTTCTTTTTATTTGTTTGTTATGTAAGACTTCTTTAGTTTTACAATGAATGGTGAATTCTAGGTGATTACATAGTTGTTGAAATTTTCTCGATTGCATTATTGATTGGGTTTTCATTTTCTTAGATATTTATCTCAAAAAAGAAAAAAAAAAAAGGACTAGAATTGGCATAGCTGATACCAAGCAGTTGGGTTATAGCTTTGTTTAGTTGGATTTAATTGGATCCCAAGAGGGTTGCTAGTTTTTTTTCCCTGAAAATTGGTCTTCTTTGTTATTATCTTCCTCTGCTTTTGAGTTTTGTGCTCATATCCTAGGACTGTTTTGGCTTGATAATCTGGATGGTTTTTTTTTTTACTAAATTCTAGTGGCATTGTGAGCAAGGGATCTTGGTCAAACTTAAGATTCAAATAGAACACTTACTCACTATGAGTTAAGCCCAATTAAAGGACAGGCAGTATTGTATGTTGGGGACCTGTCGTATGCTGATGACTATCCATTCCATGACAACGTCAGATGGGATACATGGGGAAGATTTACAGAGAGAAGTGCTACTTATCAGCCTTGGATTTGGACTGCAGGAAATCACGAAATCGATTTTGCTCCTGATCTTGTAAGCATTGTGTCTCCCATTCCCTATTGTTAAGCATGACAGAGTCGCAGCCAAGCTACTCAGCTTATCGTGAAGCTAATTTTCGTCATGGCATTCTGGATATTAAAAACAGAACCCATGCTTATTTTGGTTGGAATCGTAATTAGGACGCATATGCTGTAGAAGCTGATTCATGGCTTCGAAACAGATACTGGACCTCTTTAGAAGAATCCTCTATAGCCTGATCATGATCAGGAACAAGTCAGTTAACTCATATGGAAAGTTCTTCCTTCCATCTCAAATCAAATGTTCATTGTCCCATTTGCATGAGGAAAATTTTTATACATAAATCTTATAATTATTAATAAAAAAAAAAATAGCAGAGACTTTTTATGAGCAATGTTTTATGTCGAAAAATTCACGTTTTTCAACAGTTTTTTTATTGGATTAATTTATTTTATTATTCAACAAATTGATAACTATTTAAGATAAATTGTTGATTTTATTTTCCTTTCATTTTTCCTTGACTTTTTTTTTTTTTTTTTTTTTTTTGTGGTTAACCAAACAAAAGAAAATGAATTTTTTTTTTTTTTTCCCTTGAATTTTCCATGGATAACCAAACAAATGAAAAAAAATTATATTCCTTTCCTTAGCTTTTTCTTTCCTTTCATTTTTTCTCCCAATTTTCTTTCTCTCACATTTTTCGGGAACCAAACATAGCCTAAATATTGTTAGTTGACAAGCTTTTTTTTCTCTCGTCTCTAACAAAGCCCATAAATGTTGTTGGTTGACAAGCTTCTCTCTTTAAGTTTAATATGTGGGAGATGTGTTTATGACATATGAACATGGTGACTTGTAAAATATTCATTTTATGTTTTCTCTAAC
Source organism: Vitis rotundifolia (assembly GCA_030254885.1). Classification (NCBI taxonomy): domain Eukaryota; kingdom Viridiplantae; phylum Streptophyta; class Magnoliopsida; order Vitales; family Vitaceae; genus Vitis; species Vitis rotundifolia. Next base: position 14,486,254 of record CM058152.1, read on the forward strand.
AAAGCCCATGAATGCTGCTGGTTAACAACCTATCATAGGGGTGCCTCTTTTGTGGACAAATGGGACTAGTTATGAAAAGTGATGGTGAATAATATTGGTATGCAAATTAGCAATTTATATCAATGTTTTTACAATCAGAAAAATTACTAATTCATGATTTAATGATTTAATTTTAGTTGAATCGATAATGTTATAAATATATGATTTATATATTATTAAGATTAAAAATAATTATTAGAATTTAAAAAATATGAGTAATTAAATTTTTTTAATATTATAACTTAAATTATAATAAGGATAATATAAAGATTTATTGAATTATTACTATTTCTAATTTTATTAAATAATATTTAAATTTTAATTATTAATATAAAATAAGATTTTTACTATTGAAAGTTGTTTAGATTTTAATAATGGTACATGAGAAAATAAGGGCTAATCTTAAAAGAGAAAACACTCAAGAGGAGGGTGAATTGAGATTTAAATTTTTTTTTTTAAACATAACAAATTTAAGCATAAGAGGAGCAAATATAAAGAGATAAAGTTAGAGAAACCAAACTCAGATTTTATAGTGGTTTGACACTTCCTTCCCTATGTCCACTCTCCTCAAACTCCTAACCGAGTGAGGGTTCTTCTAACTTAAAGCTTCAACCAAGTTTCTAATCACCTTTACATTTGGATTTCGGCTCCGATGAGCTCTTATATAATCTCTTCAAGTCTCAACTTACTTGAAGGCTTTATCACTCAAATAATAAGTTTGAGTCTCTCAACCTAGCTTAACAGTAGCTCAAATACAACTCAAGGCTATGATGAATCACAAAGGTGCACTAAAGAATATGTAAATAGAGATTTAATGCACCAAGAAAAGAATGAGAACTTTTAAGGCAAGGACAAGTAAGTAAACAAATAAATGCAAGTGTTCTCTTGCTCATAAATGAAGTGGAGCTCTCTATTTATAAGTTTCTAACATCGGGAATCAAAAAACCAAAAAACAGCCTTGATTGGTCGAGTTGGGAGTCGACTGGTTCACTAGTCGTTGGAGCATTTAATGCTTGGTAGATAACTATTACCCTCAACTAGACCTCGACTGGGAAGGCAAATCCCTCGACCGAGAAAGAAAGGCTATTGGAAGAGAGAGAATGTTTTTTGCACCTCTCGACCGGACCTCGATCGGGAAGGGGTAACCGGTCAACTAGTACCCTAGTTGGTTGAGCCGGTTTGGCCAATGCTTCGACTGGTTCACCATTTATGGCCCGAAAACATATCTTTTTTTGGTCTTTTTGCTTCTAGCACTTAGGCAAGGTCTTTAGGTAAAATTATATATCAATTTTGAAATGTTTTGCCTAAGGTTCATATGATAAATCTTGGATTTTGATGGAAATGTAACTTTAAAGTATAAACCGAGTTTTTCAAAGATGCATGAAATGATATATAAATCCTAAGTGCACCCATGCATTCATCTTACATTGTTTCCTATGATTAAAGGTATTCCAAAAGTCTTGATCATGCATCCATTAGGTCCTTTGATGAATTTCTAAATTAACACCTGAAATTCTTTATAATTCAAACTAATTAGTAACTTAATCATGATTTGTTATCATCAAAACATGATTAGAAGAACCCTTGGGCTAACAATCTCTCCCTTTTTGATGATGACAAACCTTCGTTATCTAGGAGAAGAAGAATCTCCTCCTTAAACCAATCATGGATTAACAATCAAAATTTACGAAGTTAAAACCAAGATAATTAAGACATGCTAGAGAGAATTTGCAATAAGAAACAATGTAAGTCATCAAACATATTGGCATGTCATATATAAGTTAAATGTATCAATATCCAATATGTACGATCCAAAAATAAGAAACAATGTGTGGACCCGCATTTTTCACATGTGTCTTCACTTGACGGCGAGACTCGCTTTTTATTTATTTGATGAAAAATATGATTTTTAAAAAAAGACTTGGAGTCATTACTTACTTTAATTTTTTTAAAGGGAAAACAAAATAAGAAATAAAACCTTTTATGTCTCCTTATTTGGAAAAGACATGTCTGCAAAGTAGAGTCTGGATCCGGGGGTCAGGTTACCTATTGGGAAGGTACGGTGGTGAGCCATAGCACCCCTCTAAGCCTGTATACGTACGACCTCTACTAAACGAATTGGGGGAATTGTGGCAATTAATTAATTAATTATGGATACTAAGAAAATAATCATGCAAATGAGTATGTACAAGTTATGGTGAAAATTAATATATACAAAAATAATAATGAAATCTAATTACAAGAATACACAAAATAAATAACAAGAGAATTATGCAAAATGATTTATTGAACTAAATTTAAAAAGGATATTAAAAAAAAAAATTTTTCAAGAAATTTCAAAGGATTTTATTAAAAATGATTTCGAATTAATGATTTCAATTTATTTATTTACAAAAAAGAGTCAATTTATTTTCTCAATTTCATTTGTATTCAATTTTCAAAAAAGTTATTTACACTTATTGTATCAAAAGAATTTATTACAAAATTTCAATTTGGGTACAAAAATTATTTTTACTTACTTTTACTAGAAAAGAATGAATTTTTACAATTTTATTTACAAAAGTATTTCAATTTGTTTTCATTTAAGAAAAGTGACTTACACAAATTATTAAAAAAAAATATAACTTTATTTGCAAAAGAATTTTTTAATTAAAAATTAATTTTTGGGACAACTTTATTTACAAAACAATTTTTATTAAACATAGAAATTTTTAGACAATTATTATTAAAAATAATTTTTCAAATTCTATTAAAAACAATTTTTTTTTTTTTTGGATTTTTCTAAAAAAAATTTTCTGAATTTTTATTAATAAAAAAACTTTCTTTTATTAAGAAAAATATTTTAAAATTATTATTTTATTAACACATATTTATTGAACTATTCATCTTATTTAAACAAAATTTCTGATTTGTTCGATGTTCAATTCTGTATACAACAAGTAAATATATACAAACAAATATTTTTATAACTAATAAAAACAAAACCAAATAAAAGTGGGAAATAAAACGTGTACCAAAATAAGTTTACAACAAGCTCAATGTCTTCCCACAACTTTTTGATTCTCACTTTCTTTCATGAAATTCTGTGCTCCATGTGTCATAAATCTATATTCAACCAACAGAATTGCAGAATAGGCCCATGCAAAAATAAAAATAGCCTAAAATAAATATCTAGAAATGTACATAGTCCAAAACAAATATTTGAGCCCAAATCCAAATTTCAAATTAGTTTGACAAATTTCGTTAATCCAAATGGGCCCAAATTAGCAAATATAACCCAACAAAAATATCTCACATGTCATAGGCCATAATTTAAAATTTCCAAATTAATAGCCAAAATATAAGCTTAATTAATCAAACCCAAAACATGATAAATTAAAATAAATCTCGTTAGACCTAAATTTAATATCCCATAATCCAAGCCCAATTTAATATGCAAACCTATATCCACAACCAAAATCAACCCAATTTAATATGTAAACCCACATCCAAAATATACCACAATATGATATCATATCCAAATTAAATAATTCAAATGAGCACAACCATATACATTATAACTAATTTAGACCAAATTAACAAATTTCAAATTAATTCACCAACAATAAATTTGCCCAAATTTCATATTAATTCTCTAATAACAAATTAACCCAAATTTCATGTTAATTAAAAAAACTCAAATTTCATATCAAGAAAAATAAAGAATAATAATAATAATAATAATAATAATAATAATAATAATAATAATAATGATGATGATGATGATGATGATGATGATGATGATAATAATAATAATAATAACAATAATAATAATAATAATGATGATGATGATGATGATGATGATGATGATGGGTGTGATGGGTAAGTGGGGGAATGAGAGAAAAGAGGAGGGGGTCATCGGTTGATAGTGGCTTGTCGGCGACAATGAGGGAGGGTTGATGGCTTTTTGAAAAATAAAAAACAATAAAAATAAAATAATAATAAAAAAAAGAAAGGAAGAAAATAAAAAAATGGGAGGAAGAAAATGGAGAAAAAGTGGATGGAGGGGCATCGGAAATGGCCCGATGTCACGCCACCAGTAGTGGTGATGGGGACTGCTGAAGATGGGAAGTGGTGTGGAGAAGAAAAATGGAAGAAGAAAAGAAAAAAAATAAAAAAGGAAGAAAAGGCTAGGGAGAAGAGTGGGAGAGAGTCTGGTCATGTGGTAGTGGGGAGTGGTGTTGGGGGAGAAGAAAAAAAAGAGGAAGTGAAAATGGGGGGTTGGTCAGTGTGCGGGTGTTTGGGGGGAAGAAAAAAAGAAAAAAAGAAGAAGAGAGGAGATGGGGAGCCCGGTCATGTGTGGGAGTTGGGGGGAGGAGAAGAAAAAAGAAAAATGGGGAAGAAGAAGTGGGGGGGTCCTGCCCGGTAGTGTAGGAGTTAGGGGGAGGAGAAGAGAAATGGAAAAAAAATGGGGAAGCCTAAAAAAATGGAGGGGTTGGCCAACCTTGAGAATGGGAAGCCAAAAAACCAACAAATGAGAAAAATGAGAAGAGAGAGAAGACGGAAGAGAGAAGAGAGGGGGGAAGGTGACATGAGGGTATGGGTGAGAGAGAGAGAGTGGGTGGGGTAGTTGGGGAAGATAGGAAGAGAGAGAAGAGAGGAGAGAGGAAAGAAAGAAAAAAGAAAAGGAAGAAAAGAAAAAGAAAAAGAAAATAATAATAATAATAATAATAATAATAATAAAAATAAAAATAATAATAATGTCACATATAATCGGGATTTAAAATTTAAGGACAAAATTGGGCTCAAAATCAACGTAAAAATAAAAATGAGACAAATTTTGGGGTCTACAAATATGCCCTTGTTCGGTAGAGTCCACGAGTAAAGTGAGTAACCCATTTTGGGTGCCATTGGTTTCACTTTTATGGGCCCCGGTGTCACAGCAACTAGAATTTTGGGGTTTGCCATTGGTTTTCCAACAACGCTGTCACTTTAGTGTGGCTGTAGCACCACAGAACCCGATTATCTTTGGAGAATTCCTTATGGTTCCAAGATCGGGGTTTGAGGGGAAGGCGGTGCACCCAGAGCTTATGCTTTTGTAATTTTATTGAAAACATTAAAATAAATTCTCTTAATATATATTATATTATAGATTTATAAATATAGATCTCATAAATTAATTATAATTATATATCTTTTGTGTAATAACTTGATATAAAATAAATATAAATTAATAAATAAAATTATAAATATTTTTAATAAAAAAAAATAATTATATACCTATTATTCATTCTTTTGTTTCATTGAAAATATTTAATTATTTTAGATGTATATAAATTTCATTTTTAAGATATAAAACATTATTATTTAATTTGTTCAATAAAAATAATATTATAATTATTTAATATACTTTTTAATTTCATTTTTAGAGTTTTTTTTTCATATTTTTAAAGTTTTTATTAATTGATAACCTATATGAATATTTATATCGACATATTTATCAATATTTTTTGATTGCGAAGTATCGATATATTATAATTATAAGATAATTTTTCATCTTGATTGCCCCCAAACCCGCCCCCACACCCCCCCACAACCCAACTACCAAAAAAAAATCGAAAAAAAAAATAAAAGAACAACAAACAAAACAAAAATCATTGCCATGGAATGTTGTTGGTCATGTGTAGGTGGAGGAGGCGAAGGTTATAGATGGTTGTCTCCCCGATTAGTACAAAAAAAATAAAAAAAAAAATTAGAAAGACTATTCCGTAATAAATATTGCAAAGAACTATTCTAAATAATATTATTGTTTAGGAATTTTAGTTTCTAAATATTTAGATATGGAATGATTCTAGAAAAGGTTTTTTATTTTGGAAAGGACACAATACTTTAGGGAAATTTGGAAAATTTTTATTTAATGTTTATTGGTTAGGAAGTTGAAAATAATATTAAGAGCGAAAATTAATTAAGATAACTAATATTAAGTAAAATATTTTCGATTGGTCAAATTTATATTTAGATACTTGTGTGGTGATATTATGTTAAGTGATTAATAGATTTATCTAGCTAAATCTTCAAAATTTTGAATGTTTATTCGCAGATAAGGAAAAATTAATACGATTTTATAAAAGATAATAATTTTATTTGATATGTTTTTTTTAAATATTTATTTTGTTTCATACTTGGATAAATAATGTTTAGAAAAATATGTTTAAAACTTTTTTTTTTTTTGTTTATAATAAAAAAAAAATATAGAGGTATATGTTTTTTTTTTTTAATTGAAGACACAAACAAAGTGTTTTGATTTAACTTTAGGTTATTTGGATACAATAATTGACCTATTGAACTTAATAAATGGGATATAATAATAACTTTTTTAGCCTTTATCAACGGAAATATATAGTTGACTTTTCTATTTTATGGTTTAAAAAAATGTAACTGATTTGGATCCCAATCTTTAGGGGTTTAATTAGAAGTTGCTAGTACTTGTAGTGTTTGATTTATCCATCTTAAAAATGAACAAATTTGAGAATAGTTACCCATTTATAAAATCCCACTTAACTAGACATAATTTGTTTTTCATAATTAAAGAGAATATTTTAAATAGATTTTATTTGGATTTGTAATGAAATTGTTTTGAACACAAAATATAAATATTATTTGGTTACAAAGTTTTTTAAATTTAAAAGTTTTGATAAAAAAAATATTATACATTGTATCTCTTACTTTAATTTTAATTGAAAATTATTTGATAGATAAAACTTTGTTATATTTTTTGTTAGGTTTTGAGCTCAATTCATTAATTAATTATTTTTCTTGTATTTCAATTTGGGTGAGGAGTGATATTTTGAATAAGATTTTATTGGGAATTTTAGTTTAAACATTCTTTTTGGACATTGTTTAAAAGTTATAATTTAATGGACTATGTGAATTATTAAGTTTAATGATATTTAGATAATTGCACTTGGATTAATACATTTGTTTTAAAGTTGAAGAGTCGAAGATTATTATAATTTTTGTTGTACTATTTTGAATAAATTTTGGTGGTATTGGATATTATTAAAAATATTTCTTTATTATAGTATATATAATTATAAATAATTAGGGTAAGTAGGCCGTGTGGGAAAGAGATCCTGCATTCTTCACATTACCAATCATAAATTCATAGTTGCATGAAAAGCATGTATTTACCAAATTCAAAAAGCAAGCTTGCCAATCACAATAGCTCCAACCCTCATGCATTCCAGGAAAGGACACACCTCAAATTTCGGTATCTACTCCAACATCTCACGTAACCTTTGAATTTTCAAGTGATAAGACTAAGTGGTGTGGTTTTGTTTTATTTTTTTATTGAAAAGTAATTTTATTTTTTAGGTTATTTGTTTTTTTATTTTTTTTTACGTATTATAAATTTTTTTTTTGAATAGGAAAAAAACTATATTTATAATTTTTTTTAATAGAAAAAAATAACTATTGATTTTTTTTTTAATTTTTATACTTAATAGAAATAAGATTACTACAAAAATAAATAACCATATATTACATATTAAGTATAAGGTTCTATTTAATAAATTTAAATAAAAAAAAACAAATACCACCTTAGCCCACCGACCAATTTCCTTGACAGCACTTTAATAATTTAATACCTTTGTTAACAACTTCAAAGGCTTCAAAATGCTTCAAAACATTCAAAATTAAAATTAGGCCTAATAGAAAACTTATATTGAAGGACGTCATAAAAAAAAAAGTAAAAAAAAATTAATAAACTTTAAATTACAAAATATATAAAATGTTTGGCATTATTAGTATAATTTTCTTTAAAAATATTTATTTTCTACATATCTTGAGAAAACAATAACCCCGTGAATTCAGTGTAAGTTATGTTTTAAAAACAATTTTTAAAAAATAAAAAAATAAAAAATTGTTTTGAATAAATTATTTTTTATAAATATTTGTATTAAAAGAATTAAATAAAAATAATATTCTCTGTTAGCAAATCTCTTTAATATAGAAGACAAGTTTCTAAAATCAAAAAGTCAAATTCTTTGAATTGAACAAGTTAAATTTTGAAGAGTCTAAATTTGATTATCTAACTTCACCAATAAATAATAATGACTTCCTTCAATAGAGGGGATCGACAAAATAATTTCATACGAGAAAAAAGTCTTCACAAAAAGAAAAGGTTTCATAAAATTTCTTAGTAAGTTCAAGAAATTAAAAAAGCACAATACATCTAACTTTGCATTTCAACAAAGTCATTTAAGAATAAGTCACTCTAAGCCCTTAATTGATTTTCAAAACAAAGAAAACACTTCATCGTCGTCTATTAGATTATGATCAAAGTAAAGGAATGAGAGGAAAAATATTCTTTTGTAAAGAATATTATCAAAGAGTTTGTACCACACAATTATTTTAATAAAAACAATTGTTCGCATATTTTTTCTATTGTTTTACTTGTTTCGCAGGACTTCACACAATTTGCACTTATAAATTTATGGCACGTCTGGTGGGACATCTTTGTCTCTCATCTCTTTTGCTAAAAACATTTGATCATTATTAACATTGACATCTAAAAAAATTCAAATTGTGCATATCATAAAGAGTAATGACAAGATTGTCATTGCTTAATCAACACACAACACTACTACGAGCCTTATGACTCATAACAAAGCAAAATCAACTATTGTAGTTTCAACAAAGCAAGCAAGTGAAAATATTTGCTTGTTATGTACTAACGCCATTAAATATGTTATACAAGTGCCCAAACATTGGTCTCACTATCTTTATTATCAATTTGTCCAACTCAAGATTGGGTTTGCATTCCCTAGTAGATCTCCATAAACAACTAATTTCAATGGGGGTCCCTATCAAAATTCCACTGAGTTCTAGACCCTTTCACCTTACATTTTTTGAAAAAATTCCATTCAAGCCTTCTAGTGTGGATAGTTACTCTCATCAAAACATGATGGATTATTAATGGAAGAACTCACCTTTGTTTGTTCCATATTGGATTAGTAGGATCGAGAGAAAAAAAATAAAAATTGTTATTTAATAGCTTACTCTAATACTAATTAAAAAACTATTTATCTAGTAAGGTAATACCTAGAAGCGGGTGAATGGATGATTTTTAAAGATTGTAGTATAGGGATTGAAAATCTTAACCCAATTTAAATAATGAGTGGGAATTATGCCAAATTAAAGCAATTGAGTCCTATAGGAAATTATGAGTGGGGAATAGAACACATACACACAACAGACAAACGATTTTACATGGGAAATGTCTACACCAATTGTGGAGATAAAAACCATAGTGTTTAGGACCTCCAATCTAACAATCCACCATATGAGATCAAGATACACAAATTTACCTTGTTGCTTATCCTAAAGACTTACCCTCTAGTACCTATATTGTGATCCATGTCCTTGACGTAACACTTCTAATGCTCTAGTGGATTCACCTTAGCCTCCTTCCAACAACCCGAAAAATGAATCTACTAACCTCGAGAGTTTAGTGCCAAGAATGATAGGGCAAGTTAGGGTTTTTTTCAAGGAGACATCAGACCCTAAAATGGATTTCATATATATATATATTATGAAACCTAAAGGATTGAAATAGGATTATTGATTAAAAAATAAATCATGAATTTCCAACAAGAAACACTACTAAAGCATGGCAAAATCGGAATGACCGCTCAAATGGACTTAACCATCACTCGAGCACCTCGAGCATTCAAGCGCTTGTTTAAATGTTTGAGTGGTGGCTCCAACACTCAAGCACTTTAGCTAGTGCTTGAGCGGTCTTGTTTTATCAAAAGTAAAAAATAAAATTGTTAAACCAATGTTGAGAAACTAATCCAATTCATGTCTTAACCTAACTTGTCTCTGACAAACATTTTCAAACTTACCTATGACAGTCCGGTTGAATGATTGGCAACCTCGAGTCTTCAATGGAGAGTAAGTCACATCTAAAAGGATTCCTATACCATAATGAAAATGAATAAAATTGTCAATATGTAAAAATGTCATAATATACGCATTAAGAAGAACTTGATTTTTCAAGTATAAAATATACAAGGGTGAAATTCTAGTGGACTTGGATTATTTCCAAAATATCGAATTTTAGGTACACTAGAGTGCTTCCAACACTTGAAGAAAAAAATTAAAAACTTTACCGAACACTATTTGGAAACTTAACCTTAAAATGTTTAAGCATTGGATAAGTGCACTTGAGCGCTTCCAACATTTGGATGCCTCTTGCCAATGTTCAACCACAACAATTGAGAGCCCAATGCATCAAGTGTTACATCTGAGTGCTTGAGGCATTGAGTGTCTGATCTAGGTGCTTGGGCACTCAAGCTCAAGTTGTTTTTCTAATTAACGTTTAAAAGCATTCAATCTATTATTCCCTAGAGTCTATTTTATGTCGGATGTTAGAAGTCATCATCCCTTTCATAGCTCTCTATACTTACCCTATGTTATTCCTTGTTGACTCTATAGGCTCCTCGAATCTTCGATGGAATGTAAGTGGAAAATTTAAAAAGTCCTAAACTGGATGAATAGAAAAAAAATTCCTAATCTAATGCACTAAAAAAAATGCAAAAATGTTAAGGAAAAATAATTTTTTTTATTGGTTTACCTTAAAAACAACACAAAAGAAAATTAATATAATTAAAATGAGTTGGAAACTTTTATGTTTTCAAAGAGTAAAAATAAGTTAAATGAGTTTAAAGTACATAGCATATAAAAATAATGCATTTAATTTTAAATTTATTTCTTATTTTCCTTCATTTTTTTATTCTCTTTATTTTCTTTCTCTTAAATTTTCTGACAACTAAACATAGTTTAACTGTTGTACTATGTGGCTCATATTGAGAGAAAGACATATGAGAAAAATGGGCAAATGCCGGAGTGGAGCGAAGCGCCCCCCCACCCCATGGTACGGTTTAAGGGTATTTTTGGAATTTCATTACCTGAAGGTTAGTATAAATACCCTTTTATGTAATCCTAATTTGACATATAGTGAAAGTCTTCTTCCCTATTCTTGTAAACGTAGGCAATCTGCCGAACCACATTAAATCTATGTGTTTTCTTTTCATTTTTTCTAATTTTTCACGAGGAATCGTTGTACGAAAATCAACGTTAACAGTATTTAGGAATTTCATCACAAGAATAATTGCAGCCATTGATGAGGTCTTTTTAGATTTTGAATTCCATTCCATTTTAATTATCTTGTTTTCTTTGTTTTCAATTATTTTATGCTAAAAAGTTAATTTAAAGAAAAGTAAATTAAAAGGAAAAGTAAGGAGAAAAAAAAACATAAGAAAAGAGAAAGTTGTAGGAAAAAAAATTGTAGGAGAAATGTTAGAAAAGAGAAGATATGGAAAATTTATACATTTTTCTTTTATTTGGTTAGCTACGAAAAAGAAAATTAAATTATTAACCAATATATTTACCCTCAAAGTTCATCTTTTGTTGAAGAAAAAAGCAAGGAGATAAATCTTTTAACATTGTTCCTTCTCTTTTCCTTAACATTTTTTTCACCTTTTTATCATAATTGTTCAAAGAAAATTATTTGGCAAATATGTGTTTTCATGCATTTAAATTAAAAAAATCATAAAATAAGAACCCAACTTTATAAAATATAAATTTCAAACAACTATCTAAAAATGATTAACATTTCATGCTCTTGGTACCTTTAACCATTTAGCTATACTATCTTTTAATGGTATAGATACTATTTTTTACCATCTTAGGGTATTTACCTTTGACTATTTAGGTATGCTACCTAATTTTAATGATATAAGTACTATCATTGACCATCTTCGGTATTACTTTTAACTATCTTAAATACTATTTTTTATCGATAAATACATGAAATTTGAATTATTTTTATAGGGTTCCTATTTTATGACTATTTTTATACAAGTGCATGAAATCTAGGAGATTCCTTCCATTTGTGAAAACTTATGGGACAAGTCACTACCTTCTAACAATTTTATGGTTGTTGTATTGTGAGGGCAAACAAAGTATGCCCAAGTAGTCTTGGTATTGGTTGGTTTGAGGTGGTGTAAAAATAAAAAGAATTCTTTACTATCAATAAAGCTTGTTTTGTCTTTAGGTCATCTAATTCCTTTGTCCTTTTCTTGACTTGTTCCTCGATTTGTTCGGAAAAGAAACAAGAGTCTTTCCCATTGTTAAGTAGGTCCCTATAAGAATAAGAAAAACAAATTAAAGAAATCATTTTTCTTTTGACAACATGAAAAATGAGATAGAGAAAAAAGAAAGTGTTAAAAGAAAATATTATAATATATGCCTTGTTATGTTCCTTAAAAGGAACGAGATAAAAACTTGAACCAAAAAAAAAAAAAAGTGGGGAAACTTAAGGGAATTCCTCTTTCTATCATTATCCAATCCTCTATCTTAAAGGAGCAAAATAAAAAGTAAGAAAAATAATTTTCTTATATTTGGTTTTATTGTAAAAAAAATGAAAAAAAATCAAATATAATAAATTTATGAGGAAATTTATATATTTTTAGAATTTTTAATGTTTATATAAAGGAGTTAAATAAGTGAAAAAAGTTTGAAGCAATAATAAAAATAATTTATTGATTTTAAATTTATTTTTATTTTCCTTACTTTTTTCGTTTTTTTTACTTTTCCTCTCTATTTTCTTTCCCTCGCATTTTTCTTTAAACTTTATGAGAACTAAACATAGCCTAAGTTTCCATAGATAAAATGATTCATCAAATATAGGTAAATTAAAAAAAAAAAAAAAAAAAAAAGGGATACGCTTCACTTGATTTTTTTAAGACTCATTTATGTTGTTGATTAAAGGGGTGTTTGGTAAAACTTAATACTTACTTTTTAAAGACTTAAGTTGATTTTAAGTTTATACTTAAGTTGTTGACTTAAAACTTATTACTTAATTTTTACTTTAAGTATTAAAGGTATTTGGCAAAATTAACTTAAAACTTATTCTAAAACATCAAAATGACATATTTATCATCATAAATTATAACTAGGGTAAAAGAAGTCGTGGAATAGCAAAAGAGATCATAAAGGTATTAAGGACAAATGAGGGTAAAAATGTAAAATGACGATATGAACTAATGAATAAATTAATTATTTTTGCTTATTATTCAAAGTTGTTTTTCACTTTAAATCATACTATTAAGTTTTTTTACCACATATATTTAATTAACTTAATGACTTAAATTAAGTTATTAAATTAGTTTACCAAACACCCACTAAGTTAAAATAATTTTAGCTCATTTTTTACATTCATTTTATCTTTTTCCTATTTTTCATTCCAAAAGTATTTTTTTAATTTAAGTTTGTTTTTTTCAACTTTCCATTGAAGTCAAACTAAAGGAATATTTCATTTTTTCTTATCTTTTCCTCCTTTCTCTCTCTCTCTCTCTCCCCCCCCCCCCCCCCCCCCCCCCCCACCACCACCACCACCACCACCACCACCACACACACACACACACACACACACACACACACATATATATATATATATATATATATATATATTCAAACATACTTTTTCCATTGTATCCAAATATAAAAAATAAAAAATAAAAAATAAAATCATTTTCTTTACATTTTTTATTTTCTTAATATTTTTAAGAAAAAAGCTTCACCCTATGTTTGGTTTTTGAAAAATTTAATGAAAATAGAGAGGAAAAATAGAAGGAAAGAAAAAATAAAGAAAAATAAAAACTAGGTTTAAACTCAATAAATTATTTTATATGTTTTTTTAAACTCATTTCACTTAGTCCCCTTATTATATAAATATTAAATAATTTAAAAAAATACAAAAGAAAAGTAGAAGGAAATAAAAAGTGAAGGAAAATAAAAATTAAATTAAAAGTCTGATAAATTATTTTCATTTGCTACTTCAAACTCATTTTACTTATTTTAACTCATCTATATGAAGATTAAATAATTTAAAAATACAAAAATTTCTAACTAGTTTTAATTATATTTGATTTTCTTTGATATTTTTATAGGACAACCAAATATGAGAAAATCATTTTTTTTTACACTTTTTATTTTTCTCCGTAGTATTTTTTAGGAACTAAATATAACCTAATTAATTTTTTTATTTTCTTAATACTTTACGGGAACCAAACATGACTTTAATCTATCTGTTAACAAACAATATTCAAATGAAATCTTTAAACGCAAATAGTCTCAATCTAAAAGCATTATTATTCATTGGGAACGTGTTTGTTCATTCGTACATGTATATGTGAATGCATCTTCATAAGATTTAGCATGCAAATAGTCTCTCGTTTTGCACAAGATTGAAGGAGTTTCTACCATTCTGTTCATTTTTTTTCAAATATTTTTGTTTTATGAATCAACCCATTATGAATAGTACAAAAAACATCAAATCAAATGTTACAACCAATCTATAAGTAGTATTTTTCACATGGAATGTGTTGTCCCTGCTAACATGTACTAGTACATGCATCTTCAAAAGATTTAGCAAAGAAGAATTCGTCTTTCATTTTGTACCAAAGTAAAAAAAGTCTCTACCATTTAGTTCATTTTTATCCAAATATTTAAATCTTTTTGTGAGGAAAAATGTGAAAAGAAGAAAATAGCGAGAAAAATAATAAAAAGAGAAAAAAAAAATTCAAAGTTAATAAATTATATTTTATATACTGCTTCATATTATGTAAAGATTAAATAATTTAAAAATGTATAAGTTTTCAACTAATTTAATTATATATATTTTTATCATTTTTTTCATTCCTTAATATTTTTTAAGAACCAAATGTAAATTTAATTATATATATATACAAACAAGCCCATTACAAGAGGATAAACCATCTCGATTACAGAATATATGTGTCATGCCCAAGACCCCCTCCAAGGACATGACTATCATTTCAAACCTCGAGTGTTGTGTTCTCCATTGTCACCCAAAACAGAAATTTGACGTAAATCAAATATAGAAAACATGCCTTACTTTTACAGAATGGGGACAAACCTGAGTCCATTATGCTTGTTGAAGAAGTATGGATCTTCTAAGGCGATAGAAGGGAAACCACCTTTCTATAATCTCTCTGGTGATGGGAAGCGAGAGAGAACGTTTTTTGTCTATTCCAAAAATTACAATAAAAATGAACGGACACCAACCTCATGAATTCCCTCTATGCCTTAGGGACCATACCCTTTGGACTGTTGGGTCTCATGTGTCTTAGGCCTATCATCTAAGACATGTTTTGGCATTGGGCTCTACACATAAGGTGGCCCATACTCAATGAATATTAATTGAAACATGTATAGATAGCTTAATCATAAACTATGGTTCATATGTGTGAGTCCATAGTTATTCTAACAATCTCCCACTTGGACCACATATATTACCGAACAATGTTCATGATAGTACTTTATTGAGCTCATCTTTGCTATCCTATCCAAAAAATCCTTAAACAATCCGGTCTACTAATTATGCTAACATAGGATTAAAGCGGTCTTCGTTAATCATAATTATAACTAGACCCATCAATGATCACAACATTAACAAAATTAGCAACATGGATCAAGTATGGATGTGTAGCATGGAAATTACATAAAATGTGATCTTTAATATGTTTATTTCCAATTGGTCCTACTTTATGACTAAAAATAGTCAAATTCCACTTTCAACACTTAATGCTAAACTGCTTCTGAAAGTCATCATTTCAATTCAGAGTATTCAAACACAATAGTCTTTAAAACCAAGGTCTGTATAGGTAACACAAACATAACAACACATCAAGAAAACAAACACAAAACACAAATACAAACTCCATTATACTAGCACATCATTAATATGTACAACACCCATGTGTGTGACATGTTCATGATATACTTTGGGTGGCAAACCCTTAGTGAGCGGATCTGCAATCATGGAGTTTGTGCTTATGTGTTCGATGGATACTTGAAGACTTTGAACTCTTTCTTTTACAATCAATAACTTGATGTCAAGGTGTTTGGACTTTGACAAATTTCGGTTGTTCTTAGAATACAATTTTGCGGCCTTATTATCACAATTGATTCTCAGTGGTTTCTTAATCCCATCAACAATTCACAACTGAGTGATAAAATTCTGCAGTCATATCCCATAGTTTGATGCCTCGTAGTAGGCTATGAATTTTGCCTCCATGGTAGAAGAAGCAATAAGTGCTTGTTTAACACTTTTCCAAGAAACTGCTGCCTCCAACCAACATGAAGATGTAGCCTGAAGTGGATCTCCTACTATCAAGACATCCCGTGAAATCGGAGTCCAAATATCCCACGATCTCTAAATGACTGGATCTTCGATATGTGAGCATATAATCTTTAGTTCTTTGTAAATACTGCATAACCCGTTTTGCCTTTTTCTAGTGATCCATACCTGGGTTACTCAAATATCTGCCCAACATTCCAATAATGTACGCAATATCCAGACACATATAAACTTGTGCATACATGAGACTTCCTACTGCCAAGGCATAGGGAAACCTCTCCATATCCTTCCTCTCAAGTTCATTTTTTGGACATTGGTGCAAACTAAATTTATCGCCTTTTGCCACAGGTGTGTCCCCTGGTGCACAATTGCTCATGCTAAACCTACTTAGCACCTTATCGATGTAGGACTTTTGTGATAGCCCAAGTATACCTGTTGAACGATCCCTATAAATCTGTATACCTGACACAAAAGATGCATTACCAAGATCCTTCATGTCAAATTTACTGGATAGAAATCGCTTGGTTTTATGCAAAAGTTCCACATCACTACTTGCAAGTAGAATATCATCTACATATAGCACGAAGATAATGAATTTTCTTCCACTGAACTTGAGATATATGCATTGATCAATGGTGTTCTTCTTAAAACCAAATGAAGTAATCACCTGATCAAACTTTCGGTATCATTGTCGGAATGCTTGCTTTAAACCATATATGGACCTTTTCAATTTGCATACAAGTTGCTTTGAATCATTAGTCTCAAAGTTCTCCGGTTGCACCATGTATATTGTCTCATCAATGTTACCATTAAGAAACACAGTTTTAACGTCCATTTGATGCAACTCTAAATCATAATGAGCCATAAGTGCCATGATGATTCTAAAGGAGTCCTTTGACGAAATCGATGAAAAGGTCTCCTTATAATCAATGTCTTCTTTTTGAGTGAAACCTTTTATGACTAGGCATGCCTTATACCTAACAATGTTGCCTTTTGAATCCCGCTTGGTCTTAAAAATCCATTTACAACCAATCAGTTTTACACCTTCAGGCAACTCTACTAGGTCCCAAACACCATTGTCTTTCATTGATTTCATCTCATCCTTCATGGCTTCTATCCACTTTTCAGAGTTAGAACTTTGTTTGACTTGACTAACTGAAATTGATTATCTTCCAGACCCATGTTAAACTCATGTTCCTGGAAATATACAACATAATCATCTAAAATTGTACTTCTCCTTTCTCTAGTGGATTTCCTCAATGGTACTTGAGGTTCTTGAGGTTCTTGAGTTACCTTTTCATGAACTTGAACTGGTTCCACAACTTGAGTAAGAGGAATTTCAGGTGTGTCTACAATCTCTATTATTGGTTGTACATTCTGGATAGTATCATCAAGCATAATATGACCATGTCCAGTTGCAATAATAGGAATACTAACAGATTCCTCTTCAAAAACCACCTTTCTTAATGACTTTCTCCCACCTAACTCAACATCCTCAATGAACTTAGCATTGCCCATTTCAAAGAAAGACCTAGTTGAGGGGTCATAAAACTTAAAACCTCTCAACCTTTCAGAATACCCTACAAATACCAACTCACAGTTTTGGAGTCCAATTTCTTTTCATTTGGCTTCTACGGCCTAGCCTCAGCTGGACAACCCTAGACATGCAAATGTCTAATACTAGGTTTCTTGCTAGTTCATAACTCATATAGGGTTTTGGCTACTGCTTTGCTTGGGGCTCTATTCAAAATGTAAACTGCAATTTTGACAGCTTCGCCCTAAAATGATTCTGATAAGGTGGAATGACTGATCATACTTCTTACCATATCCTTAAGAGTACGGTTTCTCTCTCTACTACACTATTTTGGCTTGGAGTCCTCGACATGGTGTACTGAGGAACGATATCACACTCCATCAAATATTTGGTGAATGGCCCTGGACGTTGTTCACCGGATCAGTTATATCTACCATAATATTCACTTCCACAATCAGATCTAACGATCTTTTTTTTTTTGCTTAGTTGGTTCTCAACTTCACCTTTAAAATTCTTGAACACATCCAATGAGACTTCTCATGAATCAAATAAAGATAGCCATAGTATGAGTAATCGTTAATGAAAGTGATAAAATATTGTTGTCCATTCTAAGAAGGGGTAGGAAATAGACCACAAATGTCTGTATGTATCAATTCCAAGACATTACCACACCTATTGGCATCCTTTTTCTTCACATTTGTTTGTTTACCCTTAATACACTCTATACAGACTTGAAAGTCTGACAAATCAAGTGGATCAAGAATTCCTTCTGACACAAGTCTTTGAATACGTTGATTTGAAATATGACCTAAACGCATGTGCCATAACATTGATGAATTCTCATTTGTTAATTTTCGCTTAATGCCATAATTACTTGAATGCAAGGTTTCATTACCATTAGAGGCCTTTATGTTCAATTTGTATAACTTATCTATTAGACTACCGGTACCAATAACTCTTGAATTTAGACAAAGACTAGCCATTCCATTTCTAAATGAACAATAATATCACATTTGTCCAAACATGAAACAGAAATTAAATTTCGTCTAAATGACTGTACCACAAAAGTCTCCTTTAAATCCAAAGTATAACCAGAATCTAACTGTAATCTAAAAAGACTAATAGCCTTCACTGTAACCTTATTGCCATTTCTAACATAGATGTATCTTTCACCATCAGTTGGCATTCGACTCCTTAGGCAACCTTGCATCGTGACACTTATGTGAGTAGTTGCACCCGTATCTTTCCACTAAGTGTCAATAGGCACTATGGCTAAATTAATTTATGAACAAACAAAGTTGAGAAATGTACCTTTCTTTTCACGCTGATTCGTTCCCAATTGGTGTCTCAGCTGATTAACGTCCAGTTGGTGTTCCTTGATTGAGGGAGTAATCAACAAAATTTATAACCTATATCACCATGCATTAGGATAGCTTTAGCTAATATAGCATAGTGGCTCTAGGATCGTTCACTGGGAAGGGTTTTTCAACTCACAACTGATACCAATTCATAGTTAAATTGGTGCTATTTCATTTCAAGGTTAGCTCAAGCAAAAACACAAACTTTGGTTCAAAAAGGTTTTGTTTCAAGCTAACTAAAAAGAAAGTAATGGAAATTACTTATGAAGAAAAGCATTCCTTGGAGGTTTAGGTTCACAGGGGAGGTTCCTCATGCAAAAATAGAGCTTCGGTCACTTGGTTCATTTCCTCGCATTAGAGAATTAACATATAGTTAATCCTCTAATCAGTGTTGTACAGATGCCACCCTTTAATGGATTTCAGCACTAAATCCCTCTCACTGATACAACTTGCATTGGCTCGTGCCTCTCACCTAGCATTTGCCATTCAAGGTGATCATTAACTTTGGACTTCCCTTCTCAAGCTCGCAAGAGATAACTAATGGATGTCTCTTTGGAGTCCAAAAGCTTACCAAGTGTTGGTAATTCAAGAAAATCCCACCTTCAAGTCACCTCCCAAAAGCTCGCAAGAGGTAAACTAGTGCATCTCCATGGACGGAGATCACTTGCCTTACCAAGTGTTGGCTCAGGTGAATTGCAAGGTGTTTTAAGTTAACTAAAAACATAGAAATCATTAACGGGTCACACTTACTCTTCATTAATGGCTGAAACAACAAAACTACCAATTCTTGCAATTGGAACCATCCCCGACAACCTTAGCTCCAAGGAATTAAAAGCCTAGCCACTCATTCTCTGAGGAAACTTCCTCAGAGCTTGTTTGGCTAGTAAGAAAATACAATCAAAATGGGAAGGTAAGGTATAGAAAAGCCCTGAATTTTACTTCCTTCAACAAACTATACAAAAATTGTCTGAGAACAAGCTTCCGTCCTGGTTCAATGGAAGCTTACAAGCATTAAATATGGGTTTATTTACCCTTTGTTCTAACTTAAAGACTAAGGAATCCTATGATAGGTGGGTTACAAGGAGTGTTTGGGGATTTAGACATCAAATATCTAAAGCAAAAAATCTCAAGATGTCGGTCGCAAATATCGGGAAGCTTCAGGAGGAATTTCGCAGCTGTGCAAAAAGGCTGCAAAATTTCGCAGCAAAAAGGACACCATTTCGCAGCCGTGCAAAATTTGCCTTCAACTTGTAGTGATCGGCTTCCAATGGCTGTAACTCCTTCATTTCAACTTCGAATCGCACACCGTTTGAAGCATTAGATTCTTGACTTCCTAAGCTTTGAAATGGTATATAGTATGTAGAAAATGGACTCCGGGAAGTACTCCAAAAGTGCGAAAGAAGACTGCAACTGCTGTCCTCTGAAATGCTTCATGGCATATTTCTCTTTGCTTCCCCTCCTTGCATTCCGGATTTGCTTATGGCAAAGGAATTTAAAGCTTCAAGGCTTTGGTTCTTCATGTTTCTGAGCTTTCCATTGCTTTGCCATGGATTCCAAAGAACTCTCCTCAATCTTGGATTGCTTTGGTGATCAAATTACTAACAAAAATACCAAAACTTACACACTTTGATTAGAATTGATTGCAAGGGTCCTTAATATGTTAATTGGGTTAAAAGGTAATAACTACTACTCAAAAGTGTTTAAAAGAGTTAATTACAAGCTATCAAATAGCACTTTTTGAGTAGTAATCACACGCCAAGTAGCGTATTTGGTACATGTCTTCTTCATATGACCAGCCTTCTTGCAAAAGAAACAAGTGATCTACTTATCTTGTTTCTCCTGCACCTTTTGCTTAAATGTCATAGAAAATGCAGTTTGTTTTCCTTTATTGTCCCTCTTTCTTTTCTTGATGGTACCATATCCTTGAGATGTGGAAGCCAAGTGAGCACTTTCTATCTTCTCTTGTTTCAATCTCTCCTCATTTTCCTTTTGTGTGTTGTAACTGATCTTGAATAGACTAAATTATGTAGGCAGAGAGATTAAGACCAAGTGCACGAGTATATCTTCTAACAAATCTAACTTTAGTGCCTTGAGTCTAGTCATAAGATTGGACATTTCCATTATGTACTCCCTTATATTCTCTTTCCCTTTGTACCGCATGGAGACAAGCTTACTAAGAATTGTGCTTGTCTCAACCTTTTCGTTTGCAGCGAATCGGTTTGCTATCTGGTCAAGAATGTCTTGGCTCGGGTCTCCTCAAGTATTGCACCCCTTATAGCTTTTGAATTGACTGCTTCATTATTGTTAGACTCATGCGATTGGATCGCTCCCATTTTTCCATAGCAGCCCTTTGCTCAGCAGTGCTGGCACTAGTAAGGTCTGCAGGCGATCCTTTCTTAATGCATAGTTCAAATTCATGCACCCGAGCACAATTATAACATGCTCCTTCCATTTCTTGAAGTTTGTACCATTAAGCACAAGAATGTTATTAACATTAGCAGATATAAAAGATGTTGAATCCATAACATTAAAGCTCACAATTAGTCATAAAAAAATATCATACATATATGAATAAATAAAAAATTTAACATATATATATGCATGTGGACCTATTGCAAGATACCTAACACAAACATTAATATTCAGTCTTTGGACAAAAATATCAACTTGTAATTGGTATTCTTTTTACAAAATTAATTCATAAATATTGACAATAAAACTGAAGCAATATGCTTGTCTTTGGACTGACATATAGTAAGCAAGGTAAACTTTATATGTCACATATTTATGACTACTTTATTTATTATTATATTAAAATAATCTTTCTTTGGGCCAATTATTTTATACAATAATAACATATTTACATATTTCAAAATAAATAAAATTATATAATATAAGTTACTTTGGTAACAAATATACATAATTCATTTATTTTTAAAAATATTAAACACAAATGTAACAAGATATGGTAAATTCGTATATTTAATGTGGTAAAGAAAAGAGAATACAGAAATTCATCAAAATCATAATTTTAATGGTACAGAATCATAAATAAGCATAAGGATCCCGTAGCTTACTTGGCAGAGCACAAGGCTCTCAACCTTGTGGTTGTGGGTTCAAGCTCCCTTACCACTGGTCTTTTTTTTTTTAATTACAAAATGGGCCTCATGGACCAGACTTGCCCACAAACTCATATTGAAATGCAGGCCTAGCAATGGGTAAGGCCTTGGTCTGAAAACCCATGAGTTGAGCTTCATTGCCCGATTCAAAGTAAAGTCCTATTGAGTGCTAACATGGGTTAGGATTGGGCCTAACTGAATTAAAATAAAGGACCATTTACATGCCCGTCATTGGGCCATGTAGGGTTAGGCTTGGAATGGTTGGGTAGGAAGGGAGGCTGTAGTGGTGTGGATGCTGGCTTGTTCGTTCCAAGAGGGGATTTGAGACCTATGACCCGATCGAAGGATTGGGTGGCATGGTTCCTAGAGTTGGGAGGGCACCGCCTAACAACGCCAGAAGACGCTGACAGTGGCGCCATCATCGGAATGACGTCGGAATGGCGTCGCTAGGAAGCAGTATCACCTGTCACCGACGTCGCAGCCTGAAATGACGCTTCTCGATCCCCAAACGGCGCGTTGCAGTGGCGCAAGGAGAACGATGCCTGTGCCAGTGCCTTTCCGATTGCCAAAAAGGCAAGAGAACGACGCTTCTCAGATCCCAAACGCGGCGTTGCGGCGGCACAGGGTGGATGGCACCTGCAGCAGCGTCTCTTCGATTGCCAAAACGACACTAGAACGGTGCGACGTCACCAATGTCGCGTCGTTTGGTTGCCTTAGGCCGACTTCAAGAATATCAAACGGGGCTTGCTCGCTTGAACCAAGTTGGGATATAAGGTATTTGAGTAGCCCCCCTGTACCATTTTCGGAACATTTAATGGTTCCTTAAGGTTACTGGAAAACTAGGATTTTATATGTTTTCTTTTGTTTGTGTTTTCTAAGAAGGATCTTGTCTCATTACAGGCATATTTGAGCCCTCCCTGGACCCTGTGATGTCCATCTTTATTTATTTATTGGTTGGATGTATTTAGGGTCCTAAAAGTCTTGGATCTGTTTGATTCCCAATGAGAAAGGGAAGAACTTGAATGTGGTTTTGGGGAAAATGGGAAACTTCATTAATGAGAGGATATGACAACAAGGCTCTGATACGAATTGTTGTGTTCTCCATTGTCACCCAAAACAAAAATTTGATGTAAATCAAATATAGAAAACATGCCTTACTTTTACAGAATGGGAACAAACCTGAGTCCATTATGCTTGTTGAAGAAGTATGGATCTTCTAAGGCGATAGAGGGGAAACCACATTTCTGTAATCTCTCTAGTGATGGGAAGCGGGAGAGAATGTTTTTTGTCTATTCAAAAAATTACAATAAAAATGAATGGACACCAACTTTATGAATTCCTTATATATGAATTCCCTCTATGCCTTAGGGACCATACCGTTTGGACTATTGGGCCTTGCGTGTCTTAGGCCCATCATTTAAGACACGTTTTGGCATTAGGGTCTACACATAAGGTGACCCATACTCAGTGAATATTAATTGAAACATGTACAAATAACTTAATCATAAACTATGGTTCATATGTGTGAGTCCATAGTTATTCTAACATCAAATCCTAAGACTTAGAATGCAAATGACTCAAACAATTTATCTTATAACTGAAAGATCACAAATTACCAAATCTTATTTAGAGTAGTAAAATATACTATAATCCTCAAAATTTAACTTAAAAAAAACTAACATATCAACTACTTTGCCATTGTCTTAACAACTTCAAACCCAAATGATTCAAACATAATTAATTTCTAACATTTAAACAATGTCCAAAAATAAAGTATAAACCAAAGCCCTAATAAAGACAAATTCTAGCCTAACTATTAGTCCTCGCTTGAACTGAGAGTATCTAAAAAAAATTATTAGCGAAAGAGAACGAGTTCAAACCTAATAACAAATATTAATATAGTTTCATAGATCGGACATTTTCAATTATGATTGCAAATAGGAGATAATGTATAATATATATATATATATATATAAACTTTGAATTCAAACATGCTAAAACATCCAAAACTTTTCAACCAAACATTTTCATATGCATATCAATAACAATTTCATATCAAATTTAGATGAAATACATTCAAAATATTTTTACTCTGATTATCAAATAACAAATAGTGTCTAATTTGGTGAGACTTTGTTGCCCAATTAGGCGAAACCATACAAATGGGAGGTTACCGTCAAATTTGTTCTTTTTATAGTGGATGGAACTCAAATACTATTAGTACTAGTAACCTCTAACCAAACCCTTAGAGGCTGACATTTAAAACAATTACATTCCCCTCTAAGAAATGTATAAGTCAAATAATTATAACTCATTTACTAGGGTAAAAAAGATAGATCAACAATTATAACCCATTAATTGGGACATAAAATGTCAACAATATAACCTGTTGATTGGGTTAATAAAGCAAAGTCAAACACTTTCTTTTATTTATTGAAACGTACAAAAACATAATGTTTTTATTTTTATTTTTTATCATAATCAAAAGAAAATGTTCTTACATATTTTTCATGCAAAATATATTTGACCCATGCATAGAAACAAAAATATCATTTTATATAATTCAAAATAACATATAAAAAGAAATTATTTTCTTTTAGAAAATCTGTATTAATTTCTCCTACCTCAAAAAGCACTCAAAACCCTTTAAGAATTCATTGTTGAAGAATCTAATTTTCACCAAAAAATAACATAAGAAATAACAACTAGGGTTTATTACACTTTACCCCCCAAACCTATAACGTGTTTTGCACATTGCCCTTTCGAGTTCAAAATCGAGTAATTTACTTGTTATCCTTTATAATTGTATACAATGTGCATTTTTTAAGAGACGATGTTATTTTTTTCAGAAGGAAAGGCTGTGCTCTCCGCGTGACCGAGTGCAAAAATGTTATTTTCTTTTTAAGTGATGACAAACTGGTCATTGTCATTTTAAAACCCTAAACTCTAGCCCCTCTTCTTCCCCATCGATCATTTCTCCCCGTTGTTGCTACTAAATTCCCAACCCAAAGCCCTAGAATCCCAAGGAAGCTAATGTAGGCTTTTTTTTCTCTATTGTAGTCACCTCTCTCATCTTTCTGCTTTATCTCTCTAAAAACCCTAATTCGGAGTTGCCGTGGATTTTTTTATTTGATTTGTGGAATTTTCTTGATTGAAGGTCATGATGGTGTGTGGATTGATGTTATTTATTTATTTATTTTTATTGAATTGCTTGTTTTGGATGTGAGTGTGTTGATTGATTAGGGAATTCGTCGACTTTTAAAAGTGTCAAGATTGGATTCTCTACATGTTGTTTGTTTGAATTGTTTTTTTATATTTTAGATTGGGTTTTGATAATGTTATGTTTGGTTGTGAAGAAAAAAGTGAGGTTATAAAAGGGAAAGACGATTTTGTGAATTCAGGTTAGGTTTTGAATTTTTTGTGCTCAACTTAGTTGAATGATTGTACAAGTTTTTACTTGAGTTTGTTGTTGTGTTTTTCTTTGGAAAATGGCAAGAGAAAATCCTATTGGATTTCAAATTTGATATTTTTTTATTTCTTTTGATAAATTTCAATTCAGATGAATTGATGTTGAATTTAGCTATATAGGATTAGAACTTGGGTGAGTTTTTAAATTATTTTTATTGAATTCAAATTTTGTTGAATTAAAGAAACAGAGTTCTGATGGGGATGCCACTTTGCATCCATCTCCAATTGCTATGACTTCAAATGAATTTGATGCCCAACTAAACAAGCTACTAAACTCTCATTTGAAAAACCCTATTTTAACACCTGTGGAGACTGCGAAAGCATTGAGATCAACTGCCAAAGCATAGTTAAGGTGGTTGAGGCTGCTATTCAAGAGAATACTACAATTATATAAAGAAAATGACCCTTTTGCCCTCGATCACGTGAAGAGCACATGCACCTTCCGTAAAAAAATGTTAACACCATCACTAAAAAATATACATTACATATAATTATAAAGCATGAGGGGTATATTACTCGATTTTAAACTTGAAGGGATAATATGCAAAACACACTATAAGTTGGGGGGGTAAAGTGTAATAAACCCTAACAACTATTACTATTAGTTATTTATCTAAAATTATAGGTTTGACAATCCTAATAATTTCCTATGTTAATATTATTATCACCAATTTTATTTTCAACTTCTAATAAAAAAGAATTATATAAATTATGATTAAAAATAAAGCACTAGATATAGAAATTATTTTTGAAACAGATTTAAAAAATATTAAAAATATGTTAAAAATATTTTAGGTTTCTAAATAAACTTTTATCTGTAAAAAATTATATGACAATTTTCATAAATTATTCTCAAAAAATTGTTTTTCAAAACTGTTCTTGAAAACAATTATCCTATTATAAGCTTTTAAAAGCTATCAAGTGCTTTGATTGATTCCATATATGGATGCAAACAAAAATCACATCTTATATTCGATTTTAACATTAAATGCACTCCCCAACTAGCTAACTATACGCTACATCACATATGCCACAGATGCCTGGCTTTCTTAGATTTTCCCTTTATTCCTTGATGTTTCCAGCTATTTCAATGAGTAAGGATGGTCATGAAAACCTTTGAGACTTCCAAGATGCACTTCAAAAAAAATTTAAACAAAAGAAAAAATTTGTCAATCAAGAAGAGAAAACGAGTACAGTCGAGTGAAAATACATGAAGTCATTTTTTTCCAAATTCAAGGAACCAACCTAAAAGAAATCACAAAATGTCAAACCTAAAATTGAAGAAGTTGTAAATCAAGAAAACCTTTTAAAAATCAATTAGTATACATTGATTATATTATAGCACTTAATGACTTTATTAGTATCAAAAAATTAATTTAAAGCATATCTAACAATCCCTCAATTTAAATTAACAAAATCAATAAAAACAAATAGCAAAAGTAGGCATCTGGGAAAGTATTGCATATAAGTGAAGGTCTCTTCAAGATTTAAACCTCCACTTAGTATAACCAAATCAAAATTTGTCATGGAACTTATTAAGTAAATTGGATATGTCACACACATGCCTTCTAGAGGTTATCGGTACCTTTAAAGCTAGCACCTTTGAAGTCTATGACTAATCCCATTTTAATGAGTAATCTAGAGAGGATCTATAGTCTCCTACAACATGACTAGTTTCAATGCTCAAAACAGTAAAGCCAATGAAGAGTGTAGCATGTTTCACTCCTACCATAAGCATATAGATTGATGAAAATGTAATAATCCTCATCTTCACAAAGAACATGACTTATTTAATTTGCAAAGAAGTCAACCACAGGATTAGCACTAATTTATCATAGGAAGGGATTTTCATATATGATATGAATGCATTACATCACAACTATTTCTTTGCCTCTTTTTTCATTGAACATGAGAAATCTCATCAAATTGGGTTCCCATTGACCCTAACTTAAGTATAGATTTTCAATCTCATTCCCCTTGATGAAATTCTCTATGGCCTTGACATATTGAGTAGCCATGATCCCATCAAGCCTTACATGATTATGTCTCACATAAACAAGTCTAAAATTCCCATTACAGATCTCATTATATGACTTAAGCATTGTAACAAGATTATCACTACAAATAGTGATTGTTTACATTGGCTTATTTCATATAGACGTGTCTACCAAGATATTCCTTAGCCGCTTACCTACCTTTCTCACAAATGAGAGGGGAATGAATCCATTTCATTGTGTAATGAGATATACATGTTTGTCCTTAGGATTTCTAAGTAATTGCACCTTCTACCAAAGTGAAGATCCTCCTATGACAGATGTCCCATCCTCCAAAGAAGAATTCCATGAGCCATCACTATAACCTTGAAGTGCAATAGGAAACCTCCTATAGTGTAACCCATAAAAGATTTGTCCCATTTAAGTGCTAGAGACAAAGCAGTCCACTTCACTTTCCTAGGTTACACGTGTATAGACACTGTCTACCAACATCAAAAGCTAGATTAAGCTTGGTGCAGTCCACGACATACATTAGACTATAATTATCTATTAGTACTTTGTTGAGAGATCATCCTACCTTTATTCTTCTCCAACCCAATGCTCAAATCTTATGGAGTTAGAACTAGAGAAACTCAAGATAGTCATATCTTTTGAGGATCTTTTCAATATAATATGGCTATTACAAGACAATCCCACCATAAAGTATTTTGATCTCAAGAATAACTTCAACTTCCATTGAGTCCATATAAACTTAGATGACAAAAGCCCTTTAGTTTTAGTAAGACAACTTTCTACATCTATTATAAATATCAGCATGTTATCCACATAAAGGCATATGTAGACTCTAAAATCTCTTACAAAAGTAGATACAAGCATCAACCTCATTTATATGATCATCACTATTAAGAAGCACATTTTTGTATTTTTCATGCCACATCTTTGGTGCTTCCTTCAGTCCATACGGAGACTACTAATTTACAAACTTTCTTCCCATGCCAATACAAAGTAATTCCTTTTGGTTGATTCATGTATATTTCCCTCACATCAAGATCTCGGTTCAAGATTGCTGTTTTCAGTCCATTTGTTGAATGACCAAACTATATATTCAAAGAAACAATGCTGTTATCAACTTGATATCTGTGATTTTGGCAACAGGGCCAAGGGTGTCAAGATAATCAAATCCTTAACATTGTTTCAACCAATCTTGCTTTATATTTGTCAATTGAACCATCTAACTTCAACTTTTTCTTCAAAATTCATTTGCAACAAGTATTTTTGCATCCAAGTGGTAACCCAACTAATGTCCAAGTATTACTCGACATAATTGAATGAATGCCATAATGAATTGCTTCTTTCCAAAAGATAGCATCAAGAGAAGATATAGCTTCAGCATAACTAATGGGATCCTTTTCTAAGCTCTTTGAAGGGAAAGATTTGTCCAAAGAAATTTGTATTAATAGATTCTACAAAAGATTATGAAGCTAGAGCTTCCAAATTCAAAAACCTAAATATTGATGAGGATGAGATTTAACATGACAAAACATAAGATTGAGAACAGGTAATGGTGCTACAATTCTGACTTCTGAGTGTAACAACTAGATTTATAAGACAATCTAAGACAAAGTCTGCATCTATTGAAAGCAAATCACGACAAAAAAAAAGGAAGTCATCAAAATAATTTCTACAACAAAACCTCTACATATTTCTGAAGTCAGTTTCCTTCATTGAGACCCAATAGAAAATCCTAAAATTTTACGATGTAAAACTCAAAAAGCCAGAGTCTTTCTATTAGAAGTAGCCAGAAAAAACACCCTTCTTGAAGGCTTTGGGAACAGGGAAATCCTCTCTAACCACTATAGCATTGCTCGTAAATGCAAGATAAGGAGCTCCCCACCTCTTCCAATTCCAAAGCATGAAATCTCAGGATAAACTGGCCATGAACCCTCCTAGAGAAATGATTAGCAACCTACACTTCAAAATTATTTGTTAAACATAAAGGGATGGCAATCAATGCCACAAATTTACCTTCATGCAATGATCTAGCCGAAATTTGATTCCCTCTGCCTCTTCCTAGGGGAAAGAAATAAAGCCCTGGAATGCATTTCAACCCTTTCTCATAGGTTTCCACGAGCTAAAAAGAGCCTCTTAGATCCCTAAAGCACCACCTCCCTCCAACTCCCCAAATTTATCCACCATACCTTTTCTCAAGAATCTATCACTGACCGCCTAGAAACTTTTGAAGCCACTTGTCCAACAAAACTTCATTTTAGAACACAAATTAGGAAGCATACATTCCTACTTACCATGTCAAAGTTCTCTGACCTTAGGCTAACTGAAGCATTCATCACAAGCATAAAATAAGGCCAGACTCAAGAGGGTGAAAGCCTACACCCATAGATAAATATTACCTCCTGTGCTAGTCTCTTTTTGACATGGTCAACCCCAGATACCACACAAATTTAGATTTGACTGGAGCACCAAGAAACAGATTTAGATAAGTAGAGAGAAGCTTACCTGCCTTGCACCTAGGAAGCCAAAGCCTCAATGTCCTATACTACTCCAACAGGTATAATCTCTCCATCAGAAAAGCTGATTCTTAATTCAGAAATAACTTCAAAAGATCAACAACATGCCGCTAGCATATAACAAAACTCCATTAGCACCATAGAAACACATTTTTTTATCAGCAAGCAGCAAAAGGGAATTCTTAGAAACAAGACTTCCTCTAATCCTCACGTTTAACCCTAATAAATCTCCCCCAGTGCACAGCACTAGCAAGCAAAGCACTCAAGAAATCCATTTCAAACACACAGATAAGAAGAAAGTGGATCCCCTGGTTGCAAGCCCTCTAGAACCAAAGAAATTAACCAACACAAAAAATCTAACAGAACAAATACAAAATTTAATTCACTTAGTCCCACTTCAACCAAGCCTATCTTTTCCATGCAAAGATAAAAAATCCAAGTGACCATGATTTCAAGCCTTTTCTGTTTCCAATTTACAGTCTAGCCACTCCTTAACTCATATCTTTATTTTATCAATAACAATTTTTTTCTTTTTTTTTTTTTGTCTCTAATAGAACTATAACTGTGAACTTCACAACATCCCCGCTCCCAACCCCTTGGCACTTGAGCCATGCCTTAGGGGCACCTCTCCTCAACACACTTCACTCATCAAGAGTTTTCTGCCTTCCAAAAACAATTATTTGAGAATCAGCAACAACTTTCCCACTACTCTCTTTAACCTATTAAAAGGAATTTTAGCCAACATTTGTAGAGAACCCCACTAAACTGATCAATCTGAAATCTTGATTATCCTCAAGTTCTCCTTTATTTGAGACCAATACCACGAAGGTTGCAAAGATTCAATTCAACAGAACTCATTGAGAAAACTCAAACCATTTCCTTTGACAATATCCCTATTTCGTTACCAAGACCCAGTAGAAGACCATCAGAACCAGGCTTTGTTTCCCCCTACCTGAAAAAGCACTCAAAGCAACCAAAAATCTTCCTTCCACAAAACACCTTGTCCAGGTGGAGTGATCCTTCAATGGTTTAAAACAGTCCCTTCAAAACCTGATCTGCAGCCTACAATTGTCGGGCTATAATCACTTAAGGAAAAAATTTTAACCCCAGACCTCAAACTTCCAACAACCAAATTCCTCAACCTTAAGCTTACCTGATGTAATTCCTTCTCTTGCAAACCTTGACAATTCTATGAAATAATTCTTTATGCATAGCACCTCACATAAGCCTAAAAAAAACATGCGGACTGAATTCCTCCAAAACATGATCCCTCAACAACACATTTCCCTACATAAAGCAGCTGTAGCTTCTCTAAGGCCCCACTAAACTGAGATAATATTCTCACCTAGTGAATAGACAGATTACCAAACACCTTTCTGTCCCAATTTAGCAGACTGCCAGACTCTCCTTCAATGCCTTCTGTTGGCTTTCCAATACAACCACCACCACCCCTCCCAAGGACCTGCAGCTTATCCCCAGGCCCACAACAGGGATCTGAACAAATACATTTTGTAATACCTACTAATGACTCACATGTTTCTTTCTAACAATACAAAATCAAATCCAAACCATGCCACAATCAAACAGAGGATTTTCAAATAGGTAACATTTGGAGCATGAAACTTTTTATGTTTAAAACCAACATAGTGACATCAAGTGGATCAAAATCCTTGCAAAAGCAAATGGAGCTATGAGTTTTCCAAAATGTATCAGCAATGTGCAATGACGATAAACCTATGGGTCCTTTCGAACTTGGAAGATTATGCAGGAACAGAGTAATAAAATCAAAACCTGAACTTACTCCAATTCCTGCCTAAGCACATCAAAAAGCTCTCATTTAGTCTGTTTCTCTGCTCCAGGGGTGTTAAGAACTTTACTCTGTTCTGCCATTGTAATAACAATATTATTCAGCTCTTCCTATGACAGAGAAAAGCACATATATACGTTGAAACAATGTCTTTAAAAACCAGAGTTAAATAGCATCTCAAAATTTATGAAGACTGTCAAACTACATAAATCTTCGGGAACTAGAACATTTCCTATCATAATCAGAGCCTTTCTTTCCTTACATTTCTTTTTCAGACTTTCTAATTGATCAACTGGTTCACTGGAAGTCATGGAGGGGTGGGAATTGAGCAGAGACTCAAATAGGGACAAAATATTCGAATAGTAATCTTGAACCATAAGTAGTTTCCAGTGCTCACTCCATTGATTGCCCAGATGGTTAAAAGCTTGACAACCAGTCCCACTAGTCAACAGAATCACATTGGTCCTGAGGGCACATTTGGACAGCCCATGGAAACCGAATCACCCCATTGAGTTTTATATTTTCATGTGCAAAAGTCATCACAAAAAATGGGCGAACTACATAACAGAAACCCTATCACCATAACTTACGTAAAAATTTGAAAACATCCACCCATGAAACTAATTCCATCCCATCATCTGTCATAATGGTGTCAAGTTTCTCCAATGGCCCCACAGGAAAGAATGGATTTCTACTTCCTAATGCAGCAGAGCTGTTCAGTTTCCAAATTTCAACCAAACACTCCTGAAATTCATGCACAAGTTCAAAAAGAAAATGGATAAGATTCAGAGAACTTCCTAAGCCACATACTTTAATATATCTCTTTGCCACTACCATCTAAAATTCTTTTAAAAAAAAAATAAAAATAAAAATAAGAAAAAAGAAAAAAAAATCTAATTTTCGTTAAAATTGTGTGAGATTTATCCATATAAAGTTTAGAAAAAAAAAAAAAACATATTTACTGGTAAAACCCATAGTTAGGTTGAAAATTTAAAATTGGGTTATATATATATATGTTATATATATATAACATAAGGATTAAAAAAAAAAAAGAAAAAAAAACTTTCTGGGAAAATGTTTCCCAACAGAACTAAACAAAATTAAGCTCAAAAGAAATAAAGATAGATGTAGAGAGAGCAATACATTGGCTTGTATTTGATTGATGATCTTCAATCTAATAGTTTCGAATGTACCATCATTCATCAGCGACTCCAGCACATCTTCTGGAGTTATCAATAACGATCCCATCTTTTCATATAAAAGCTTAAAAAAAAAAAAAAAAAATCGATTGAGGACTCAATCTATTGCATTGAAATTCTATTACCGCACGAATTAGGGTTTTTCTTGAAGGGGAAAAAAAATGGAAGAAGAGGAAAGATTCCGAATTCTAATTGTAGTAGTTCACGTCGAAGTTCAAAAACCTAAGACCTCTGAAATTTTTTCCCCAACCAAACTTTGAGGAGAGAATATTTCCCACAAGAGATTCAGAAAACGTCCAAAACAATTATAAACAATAAAAATGTATATTGAAGATTTTTTTTTTTTTTTTTTTTTTTTTTTAATATATTTTTTATACATTTAATTACTGTTTAAATTGTTTTAAAAAGTTTAATTTCTTTTTTAAAATTGTGTCAAATTTTATAAAAATATGTTTTCTAAGATTTTTCTAGGTTGGAAAAATATTTTCTGGCTTTTATTTTCTAAAAACAATCTTTATTTTCATTTCTTTCTTTTTATTGGCATGCCTTTATAAAAAAAAATAATAATAAATATTATTTTGAGAAAATAAAATTTAGAAAATTTTAATTGGTTTTGAGTTTTCACTAACTAAATAAAAAAAAAAACCCAGTCTTACAGGATCAAAATGAGAAGATTTTTGCCTCCATTTTTCTTTTAACAAAGGAATTGGGCTGAGGTAAGAAGATTTTTGCCACTAAAAGTAACAAATAACCTCTGAATCTCATATGAAATGAAACTAAAAAGGGAAATCATATCAACTTCTTAGTGATTGATCTCCAAATCTACCCAGAAGTGATCCTTTGGGTTTCATTGCTCTTATCATATTTCCAGCATTGGCCTGTAAACAAAAGGCATGATTGAGATGGTACACAGGGTTCAAGGATTTACAGAAAAAAGGTTCTTCTGTAATATGCTAGAGAACTAGTCTGAAAGTGTATGAAAAAAGGAAGAACAGGTTAAATTACCATCCACCAGGAATTCTATAGCCAGCTCCTCCCCAAAAGCATTTCATATCCATAATAAATAAATAAAATAGGGAACTTCATATGAAGACATGATCCCATAAGAATGCATGCTGAGGACAATGAAATTGAATTGAATAAAGTAAAACAAACCCATGAATGAGAGCACACAAAGAGGAATTTTTAATTGATATAGGGCAATATACATTCACCATATCAAGTGCAGCAACTGCTAAAATAAAAAAGAAACAAACCAACAAACAAGAATCCTCATCTAGGAAAGATTTCAAGCTTCATAACCACCAAAGAAACCTTACACTGCCAAAATAAACCTTGCTTTTAGGTCCAATACATTTAGTATAGAAAGGCACACGAAACTTGCTTTGAGTGATGAAAGTCTCGCATTCAACTCTTTAACCTGGGGCAACCTCCTGAACTTGCTATGAGTGATGAAAATTTTGATTGGATTGGGCCTTAAATTGGCCACTAGTTAGACTCCTTAATGAGTTTTTTTATTGCCCATGATGGTGTGCACCCAAGGTTGCCATAGGTGCTTGGAAGCACATTATCTTAACTTCTTTTCCATATCTTTAAGCACACAATAGACTAGTTTATTAGGTTGGAATGTGAGACTCCTTGGTACTAAATTACCTTATTTTGATGTAAAAAAGAAAAAAAAAAGTAGAGTTATTAATAGTTTCAATAAATATAAAACATCGTATTTTTATTTTGATGTTAAAAAAATTATACTAATACAATTTCATTAAACATGAAACATCTTACACAGAAGACTATAATAAGACTATTTTTGAAAAACAAAAAAAATATTATTCCTTGTATGTGAATTTTTTTTTCAAAGATAGAAGCCCTTTAGAAAAGAACTGTAAAATTCAAGTAAAATCTCTTAATGTGCCCAACAAAAAATGGTTTTAAATTGTAAAAAACTAATCCAAAAGAGTAATTGAGTATAGTAGCCCCATTAATTATAATGGTAGCAAGGGTGGGTCCCACACTCTTCTTAAAAACCTGAACCACAATGATTTGCCCAACCATAGCCTTCAAATACTTATACACAAATTGGTTTGTTGAACCCGAACTGTCAAGTAATGATATATGAAATTCTCAATTCTCTCATAAGAAGAAGAACCAAAAATTAGTCTATCTTCAATTAATAGCTTGGGAGATTGGATCAAAGATTTAGCATATGGTAAGCTAATTCATGTTTGATTTGTATTACTTTGGAATTTCTTTAACTTTAACTCATTTGAATGTTGATCGAGTCATATCTTTAAATTTTTAAGGTTTCTCTATTTTCTTCTTGAGAATTGAAGAAACTTTATGATTATACAAGGAGCTTCTTTGGATTTAATTTTTGGGAAAAAAAAAAAAAAACTATAGATTGGGAAGTATTTTTCTAATTCCTAAGAAATTATTATTGTTTTAAATTCTCTTTAATACATTTTGTCAACCTGACATTGAAAGAATAGCAATAGTAAAATGGAAGTGTCCTTGTGTCAAACAAGAGGGCTTCCATGTACATCATATTGGAGAGCCATAAATTTGTAATCATGATGTTGAATAAAATTAAAGATGCTTTAAAATTTATATGAGCAATGCAACTTCCTTGATTTCTAGTTTCTTTGTGTTATTTATATAAAAAGAAATAGGAGGATAGAACCTTCATCATTTTCTCAGCTTTTCTTTACTTTTCAATAATTTAATGTTATTTGATGCTATTCTAAATATAAGACATCCTTTATCATTTCCATATCTTTTTAAAAAGTTTTCATGGTTTAATACTAGTTAGTGTGTCCTTTGATACATAACATCTATGAGATGTTAATCAAAATGTAAGTTTTTATATTGATCCCAAACTTAAATATACTTTCCTTACTCTTTATATTTCATGATTAATTCTAAAATGTGATTTGTATTGATCCTAAACTTACATATACTTATCCTATAATTAATATTTGATTATGAATTTTGAAATTTGTTATTATATGCCAACTCTAAAATAATTCATTAATGAAATGTGCTTCAATATTTTCTTTAATGTATTATTGCTTATAAGATATTGATCACTACATCCTTTTACTATTGTCATTTTAAATGCAAGTAGTTGTTTATTTTATTTTTCTTGTCTTTTGATATTTTGTACAAATACTAGTACCATCTTTGAGTTTTAGGAAGTTGTGGTCTTGTTGAAGCTCTTGAAGGCGCTAAAATCAACATGGTTAGAGGAAAAAAAAAAACCCTAAAACAAGAAGTGGTGCTTATTTAGAGCATGACCCCAGTAGGAATGGAAACATTCGTTGCAAATGTTTTACTACAGGTAATTTCCATATTTGAAAAGATTGTTGATTCCACATCATGTTTAGGCATTGTCAGTCTCCATGGAAGATTAGAAGAAGATTTTGAGTAGCTTTGCACAATTTGGATAATATGTACTAATTGAGTAACGGTCCAAAATGAAACAATAAAACCACTATCTTCAATGTTGGGTGTTTAAGTATGGAAAAAATTGCTTCTACGCTTGCACTTGTCTACATGAAAGATGGGATCATAGATGGGACAACATAAACATCGATAAGACTCAAGTTGGCAAGAGTATTCTGGAATTACTTTCAAAAGAATGACTTTGTGCTTGTGTTGAATATAAATATATGGTTATGCTTGAAACATTATGTTGAAAAATATTAGGACCTAGGCTAAGGTTGGGTTGATTAGGTTAAGAATAAGATTATGTTTCATATATTCATTTTGTTGTGAGTTTAGATAGAGAGGTGCTTATGTCTTTTTGTGAGTTTGATCTAAATTTTTATGCTAGTCCATTTTACCATAATTTTAAATATTAACTACCATGTTATATTGTAGACCCTCCATTTTGTCCCTTTAGCACATGTTTTTTAAGTTCACTTCTAGTGTTTCACAGTGTTTCTTTGATGACCCATTACTACTCGTGTAACTTACCTTTTCTAAGCCACTTTGGAGATTCTGGTTAAGGGGTTTATCCGGTTCCACATTATGACCTTGGCTGCCCTTCAAGTTTAGATTAGGCTTCACTTAGGTGCATTTTAGGTTAGACTTAGTTAGGCCCACCTAGTTTCACCCTAGGCCCGTATAGGTATACTCGACCCATTAGGCACTACCTTAGGCCCATTCAGACACCTTAGGCCCACTTAGACCCACTTAGGCATACTTGGCCCATTATATATTCTTAGCGTGACTTGTATGGTTGCATGACCCATTTGTCTCATTTATTTATTTATTTTATTATTATTATTATTATCAATCACTTTTATTTAACAATTTATTATATTTTTATTTATTTTAATTTATTTTTGTTGTTATCAATCACTTTTATCTATTCATAATTATTTTATTATCTTTTATTTATTTGTTTATTATCTCGTTATTTGTTCGTTTATTATTATTTTGTCATTCTCCAATATTTTATTTATTTATTTATTTTTATTCATTTATTTAATTTAATAATCTGAAGTTTTTATGGAAAAATCTACAAGTTTTATGGAAAAGGCATATGCATGGATTCATTTTTGAAATTTAAAGAGTTTTTATGGTGGATGAGACATAAAATTCAGACAAAGGAGGACTCCTCACGTAGAAGGGGTGCCAACTGCTATAAAAGCACAAGCAGATGGGCTTTTTTAGGGGGATTCGGAGATTATTTTTCAGATGGAGAAAAGAAAGCACAGAAAGGGAAGAGGAACTTTTCTGGACTTTGGGGGGAGAACTTCTCAGGATTTTTGGAAGAGGACGCAGCTCTTTGAAGTCAATCATTATTTCTTAAGGGGAGACTCTTCCAGCCCATGGATAGCCTAAAGAAATGTGGCTTATCTGTTTACCCATCCTTTGTCCTCTTGCCTCTGTTTCTCTTGGTTTATATTTTCTATATTTCTGTATCTCTATTCCTTCTCTCTCCCTTCCATTGGTGTTTTGGGCTATGGGGACCACGATGGCAGTTTAATGCTTTGGGAGAAAGGGCACGTGTTTTCTGCTTTTGGATTTGTTCATAAGATCACTATCTTTGAGAAGACAGCCGGATTCCAGGCTTTGGTGCAATTTACAGATTCAGGAACTGCCTCTGCTGCAAAAAACGCCTTGGATGGAAGGAGCATCCCGAGCCATAGATGGAAGTGGTCAGTTTAGCATGGGTTTTGATGGAAAAAAAGTAGAACCTGAAAGTAATGTTCATCTTGCATCTATTGAGAACATGCAGTATGTCGTCATCTTGGATGTCTTACACATGGTTTTTTCTGCTTTTGGGCCTATCCAAAAGATTGCGATGTTTGCTAAGAATGGAGGAGTTCAGGCTTTGATTCAATACCCTGACGTTCAGACAACAGTTGTTGCTAAGGAAGCCTTGGAAGGACACTGCATTTATGATGGAGGGTTTTGCAAGCTCCACATCTCATATTCACGCCATACAGATCTCAGTATAAAGCTCAACAATGCAAGCAGCAGCATGGGTTCTGGCACATTTAGGAATGCGGCATGGAAATCTGATCCGTCACGGGTTTCTGGAAATTATGGAACTCATACTAGTGGTCGTCATGGTGGCAAGTTGGCTACGATGGTTGATAGGGTACTCAGTTTCCTTGGATTCAGTGGCAAGATAGAAGAGAACACATTGTTTGGCAACGGCATGGATAAAGAAAGCTATGAGAGGGTCTTTAATACATGTTCCTTGAAGAAGGGCCTGGAGGTTTTCTCATCTGGTGATCAGACAATTATGGGTGAGAGGGGACTCCATTTGAGTGGTGGTCGGATGCAAAGAGCACAGGTTGCAAGCACACTTTACCAGAATGCTGATATCCGTTTGATGAACCCTTTAATGCTGTGGATGATCTGACAGGAACCCATCTCTTTAAGGAATGCTTGCTGGATCTCTTGGGTTCAAATACAGTGATTTATATTATGCATCAAGTGTAGCTCTTACCTGCCGCCGATCCAATATTGACCATGTGCAGGCTTAGGTCATAAAAACAGCTGCAAGGATTTTATCAGGGTTGAGTGGGATTTCGGATTGTCCATATGATCTTTCGAATCGGGTTGAGGCAGCATACCAAATTGCAAGTTGCAGCTATGAGAATGGAACTAACTGGGGTACAAAGATTGGTTGGTTATATGGAACCACAACAGAAGACATCCTCACAGGTATGAGGATACATGCAAGAGGTTGGAAATCTGCATATTGCTGGTCTGACCCTCTCGCATTTCTTGGGTGCGCACCCTCCAGACGGGCTTATTGCACTTGCTTAACAGAAAAGATGGGTCGCTGGCCTCCTTGAGATCCAGTCCAGCAAGAACAGCCCACCCATTGACACCTTCACTGCAAAGCCCCAATTTCGCCAATGCCTTGCATATATGTGGATCATTTCATGGGGCTTAAGGCCAAGTGTTAGTCAAGAACCTTAAGAATGAGATCGTGAAGAAGAGTGTTCTTCCTGTTGCTGCTGATGCAATATTTTATGCTGTAACTGGGAACTTGCTGTGCAGGGCAGAGGATAGAGTCGTTGTCTTTGATCTCCAGCAGAGGCTTGTTTTTGGGGAACTTCAAACATCTTTCATCAGGTATGTTGTTTGGCCAAACGACATGGAGAATGTTGCTTTGCTGAGCAAACATACTATCATAATAGCCAGTAAGAAACTCGAGCACCGGTGCACACTTCATGAGACAATCCGTGTAAAAAAGGGAGCAGTAGGAATGGATCTATTTAATCTGTCGGCAATTTAAAAAAATCCAGAATTTAAAGCCATTACTAGAAACAGCATCGTCCAGAAGCCAATGAGGATACTATTGGATTTAAGGGTATGGAAATAAAAGACTAGCCCAAAAGACACAAGTAAAGAACATAATAAATAAGAAGAAAAACTTTTCGGCTGAGGTGTGACAAGCACTATCCTTGAAATAGATCTGCCCTCCTCAAAGACGAACTTGGTGCACTAGGGTACTAGTGGTCTACCTCTAGGATTCAATAGCTAGATCTCGCCTTGGGTGCATTCTGTAAGCTAGATGTGTATAGCTCAGGTTTTGAAAAAATTCCTCCAAATAGATGTATGAAAATATTCCCTGAAAAACTTTCTGAAAAATTCTTTGAAAAATTCTCTGAAAAATTGGGATTTAAAAGAGAGAGGGGTGACCTGCTTTTATAGGCCACTAACACAGTCCCAAAAGGAATCTACTTGTAATTAGAAGAAGACACAAAGTGGTGATTCTACTTATAAAAGGAATGTACTTGTAATTAGAAAATGACACAAAGTGGAAGGTGATTCTACTTATAAAATGAATGAAACTCCACTAGCAGAATCCCAATAAGACTCTTCCCAAAAATATAATAAAATAAAATTAATTCTCAATAGGACTCTTCCCAAAAATATAAGACTAATAGAATAAAATAAAATAAATTAAAAAATAATTCCCAAAAATAAAATTAGAAATTATTTACACTCTTCTTACAATCCCCCACAGAGTGTAAACGTAATTTTTTTTTTTTTTTTTTTTTTGGAGGGAAAAAGAATCCAATGCATTAGTATTGGTGCTCGAAGGCTATGAACCAGTCTTAGGATAAATAAGTATTGAATCATGAAACACGGTGAAAGTAAATTTCTATGAACCAGTGTTTCTTGATGCAACTCAAGGGACTTTTATCCACATTGATTTCTCAACTACACTACGAGCTGAACAAAACGGGTTGGCACAAATAGGCCATGCGCCTTACCTAGATATTCATGAGAGCTCTAGAGAACCTGCCTAAGTTCTCATAGGAAGCGACCCCACCTCCACTCTCATATAGGTGAATCCATCAAGTATGTTCTGCATTTAAACATACCATCTATAAGGAATATGAAATTCATTAGGAGTAAACACTCAACCTTAGTCAATGCAAAATACGCTCTATCTACACCATAGGGATGGACTCTCATACAATTAGAGTTGATAGAGCACCTCAAGTCAACAAGTTATTTTTTATTACCCATATGAACCTACTTCATGGAATTTTCTTTCTAATAGGTTGGGTTACCACCACTCTTGACTTCTGTAATAGGCATAAGCCACATCCCCCTCGATATTTCTTCCACTAGTTTCTTATTCAGTGGTTTGGTCAAAGGATCGGCCACATTCAACTCTGACCTCACAAATTCTAGGGATATAACCCCTGTTTCAAGCAGCTGCCGCACAATATTGTGCCTTAGGCGTATATGCCTGTTCTTCCCATTAAATATTTTATTCTTAACCTTAGCAATTGCAGCTTGGCTATCACAACGCATAGACACAGACGAGGCTGGTCTTGTCCATAAAGGGATATCTGCTAAGAGGTTTCTAAGCCACTTAGCCTCAAAACTTGCCTTTTCTAAGGCAATAAACTCAGCCTCCATAGTAGATTGAGTAATGCAAGTTTGCTTGGTAGACTTCCAAGAAACTGCACTTCCACCAAGGATGAAAACACATCCACTAGTAGATTTCATCTCATTTGAATCCGAGATCCAATTTGCATCACTAAATCCTTCAAGGACACTTGGAAAACCACTAAAGCACAAACCATAGTTAATGGTGCCTCTCAAATACTTAAGGACTCTACGAACAGTAGTCCAATTGTTCTGATTAGGACTTTGGGTGTACTGACTCAATCTACCTACTATATAAGCAATGTCAGGTCTAGTACAGTTCATTAAGTACATTAGGCTCCCTATGATTTGAGCATACTCTATTTGGGCAACACTATGTTCTCTATTTTTCTTCAACTGTAAGCTGGGATCATAAGGAGTTGACATTGGTTTACAATCAAAGTGTTCAAACTTTCTTAGGATCTTTTCAATATAGTGCTCTTGAGAAAGTTTAAGCCCATTAGGTGTTCTAGTTATTTTAATTCCTGGAATCACCTCTGCCTCTCCTAGGTCTTTCATACCAAACTTAGAGCCTAGGAATTTCTTGGTCTCACACACAACCTTTAGGTTAGTTCCAAAGATCAACATGTCATCAACATAAAGGCAAATGACTACACATGTGTTATCCTCATACTTGTTGTAGATACACTTATCATCATTATTAATGGAATATCCATTAGTTACTAACACATGATCAAACTAGTTGTGCCACTGTTTAGGAGCTTGTTTTAACCCATATAGCGATTTAACCAATTTACACACCTTTTTCTCCTTCCCTGGAACTACACAACCCTCAGGTTGATCCATATAAATTTCCTTTTCCAAATCCCCATTCAAGAATGCAGTCTTGACATCCATTTGGTGTACCACCAAATTATGAATGGAAGTTAGAGCAATCAATACTCTAATTGATGCTATTCTAGTCACAGGGGCAAAGGTGTCAAAGTAATCTACATCCTTTCTTTGTTTATAGCCTTTGTAAAAGGAGCAAAGTAGAATGACCCCATGGTTACCTCTTGTAGTTGTAATGTTACTGAAACTTCTTTATTTTCTTTCTCTTCCCTCCACTCAAAAATCAGAACCTCTCTCTATTTTCCTCTCCACTTCTCTTGCTCCATTCCTCTTCCTTCAAATCCCTCCTTCAATCCTCTGTTTTTCTCTTTCTCTTGCTCTCTCTGTTTTCTCCTCTTCAAATCTGAATGCTCTCCATCTCTCTATTTTCTCTTCTTCAAATCTGAATGCTCTCTCCATCTCTGTTTTTTTCTCTTCAAATCTGAGTGCTCTCTCTAAAAACCTCTCCACTTCTTCTAGACTTTATTAGCCTTTTTTCTTTCTTTCTTCCTTTTTAAGACTCCCCACACGACTCCATTTTCAACAGCCCGCCTTTGCTTTGGAAAAACCCTCCAACCTTCATTCTCTTTAAAACTCCTCTTTCCCACATATCCTTTTTTTTCACCCTTCATTTTTTTTTTTCAAAACTCCCTTTTTCCATGTAGTCCCGATTCCCATGACCCTTCTTTCATCTTCTCTCCTTAGCAGCCTCTTTGTTTTTTTTTCGAAAATGGTATGGGCTTATTTTTTAAAAGTCTCATTTCTTTCCTTTGTTTTCTTTCTATGTGACACTCGTGTGTGTGTAGATCTCCTTGTTGAAAAAATTTCACATAAAAAATTCCAAGAAATACAAGCTAGAAACTTGTAACATAATACAAAATAAAATAAATAGAAATCATGCTAATTTTTTTTTTTAAAAAAAAAAGAAGAGAAAAATATCTCATTGCAAATTAAAAACAAAGCTTGGTAATCTCATGTAATTTTTTGAAAATAAATAAGTAGACGAATAAATAAATAAAACAAGAACATAAATAAGTATCAAATGCATATAATTAATAATCTAAATATTAAACTAAAACACAATAAAAAAAACAAAATATCAAATTGACACAATTAAATATCGAAAATTCATCTCAAGCAATCAAAATCAAAATCAAGCCAAATACTCACCTAATCTAAAAAATCAAGCAATCAAAAAATCAATCTAAGGGAATTAAGCCCAAAAAAACATCTAAGTGACCTAGGTGAAAAGTGTCTAAGTGACCCAAGTGGAAAGTGCCAAGGTGAACTAGGTGGAAATTAAACTAAGGAGGTGTCTAAGTGAGCTAAGTGGGAATACAACTAAGTGAAATCTAACCTAAGCTCGAAAAGTGGCCAAGGTCACAATGAGAATCCAAATGAGCCTAAATGGATTAGGTGTACCAAAATGGGTTAAAAGTACCTCAATAGACCTAAGTGATAAAAAATGTGCTAGGTGACCTAAAAGGTTTAGAAAAGTATTTAAGTGATGTAGGGTGATCAGAACTGTGTCAAGTGACCTAGGAGTGTACCTAATGGACCAAGTGCAACTAAATAGGCCTAGTGTGCCTAATGGGCCAGGTGTGTCTAAGTGAGCCTAAATTAAGCTCAAAAGGCAGCCATGAGATGACTTATGAGTCAAAAAAGATGTATGGGAAGACACCTAGTGTTACACCTATTGAGAGGACAAAATGGAGGGTCTACAAATATGCCCTTCTTCGGTAAAGATCATGAGTGCAAGGAATGTGAGTAAAAATACGAGTAATGAGTGGAATGAAGTGAACTATACCTAAGAACTAAGAAAAGTTCATAAATTTTGTCCTAGCACATGATGCAATAAATTCCAAGATAAAATACAAGAAAGAAATACCTTAAATAAGAGGTTTATAGGAAGTGACTTTGAACGCCTATGAAAAACATGGCTCTGAACGTCTATGCAAATGGTGGTTCTGAACGCCTATGAAAATGATGGTTCTGAACGCCTATGAAAGATGGTGGCTCTGAACACCTATGGTAATGATGACTCTGAATGCCTATGCGGATGGTGGCTTTGAATGCCTATGAAAATGATGGCTCTAAAAGCCTATGAAAACGATGGCTCTAAATGCCTATGAAAATGATGGCTCTGAACGCCTATGAAAATGGTGGCTTTGAATGCCTATGGAAATAATGGCTTTGAACGCCTATGCAGATGGTGGCTCTGAATGCCTATGAAAATGATGACTCTGAACGCCTATGAGAATGATGAC
Source organism: Vitis rotundifolia (assembly GCA_030254885.1). Lineage (NCBI taxonomy): Eukaryota > Viridiplantae > Streptophyta > Magnoliopsida > Vitales > Vitaceae > Vitis > Vitis rotundifolia. The sequence continues at coordinate 14,531,017 of CM058152.1, forward strand.
TTTGAACACCTATGAAAATGGTAGCTTTGAACACCTATGCAGATGGTGGCTCTGAACGCCTATGAAAATGATGGTTCTAAGCACTTATGAAAATAATGGCTCTGAATGCCTATGAAAATGATGTCTCTGAACGCCTATGAAAATGATGGCTCTAAACGCCTATGAAAATGATGGCTCTGAATGCTTATGAAAATGATGGCTCTGAACGCTTATGAAAATGGTGTATTTGAACGCCTATGCAAATGATGACTCTGAACGCCTATGAAAATGATGGCTCTGAACGCCTATGCAAGATGGTGGCTCTAAACGCTTATGGAAATCATGGCTCTGAACGCCTATGAAAATGATGGCTCTAAACGCCTATGAAAAAGATGGCTCTGAACGCCTATGAAAATAGTGGCTCTGAACGCCTATGCAGATGGTGGCTCTGAACGCCTATGGAAATGATGGCTTTGAACGCCTATGAAAATGATGGCTCTGAACGCCTATGAAAATGGTGGCTCTGAACACCTATGCAGATGGTGGCTTTGAACACCTATGTAGATGGTGGCTCTAAACGCCTATGAAAATGAAGTCTCTTAGTGCCTATGAAAATGATGGCTCTTAACGCCTATGCAGATGGTGGGTTTGAACGCCTATGCAAATGATGGCTCTGAACGTCTATGAAAATGGTGGCTCTGAACGCCTATGCAAGATGGTGGCTCTAAACACCTATGAAAATGGTGGCTCTGAATGCCTATGGAAATGATGGCTCTAAACACCTATGCAGATAGTGGCTCTGAATGCCTATGGATATGGTGGCTCTAAATGCCTATGAAAATGATGGCTCTAAACGCCTATGAAAATGGTGGCTCTAAATGCCTGTGCAGATGGTGGCTCCGAACGCCTATGAAAATGGTGGCTTTGAACGCCTATGCAGATGGTGGCTCTGAACGCCTATGCAAATGGTGGCTTTGAACGCCTATGAGAATGATGACTTTGAACACCTATGAAAATGATGGCTCTGAATGCCTATGAAAATGATGGCTCTGAACACCCATGAAAATGATGTCTTTGAACGCCTATGAAAATGATGGCTCTAAACGCTTATGAAAATGATGGCTCTGAATAACTATGAAAATAATGGCTTTAAACGCCTATGAAAATGATGGCTCTGAACGCCTATGAAAATGATGTCTCTAAACGCTTATGAAAATGATGGCTCTTAACGTATATGAAAATGGTGTATCTAAACACCTATGCAAATGATGACTTTGAATGCCTATGAAAATGGTGGCTCTGAATGCCTATGCAAGATGATGGCTTTGAATGCCTATGAAAATGATGGCTCTAACCGCCTATGCAGATGGTGGCTCTGAACGCCTTTGAAAATGACAGTTCTAAACGCCTATGAAAATGATGGCTCTGAACGCTTATGAAAATGGTGGCTCTGAATGCCTATGCATATGGTGGCTCTAAACTCCTACGAAAATGATGGCCCTGAACGCCTATGAAAATGGTGGCTTTGAACGCCTACGCAAATGATGGCTCTGAACGCCTATGAAAATGGTGGCTTTGAACGCCTATGGAAATGGTGGCTCTGAATGCCTATGAAAATAATGGCTCTGAACGCTTATGAAAATGGTGTATTTGAACACCTATGCAAATGATGGCTCTGAACGCCTATGAAAATGGTCGCTCTGAACGCCTATGCAAGATGGTGGCTCTAAACGCTTATGGAAATCATGGCTCTGAACGCCTATGAAAATGATGGCTTTGAACGCCTATGAAAATGATGGCTCTAAACGCCTATGAAAATGATGTCTCTGAACACCTATGAAAATGATGGCTCTGAACGCTTATGAAAATGGTGTATTTGAACGCCTATGCAAATGATGGCTCTGAACGCCTATGAAAATAGTGGCTCTGAACGCCTATGCAAGATGGTGGCTCTAAACGCTGATGGAAATGATGGCTCTGAACGCCTATGAAAATGATGGCTCTGAATGCTTATGAAAAGGATGGCTCTGAACGCCTATGAAAATGGTGGCTCTGAATGCCTATGCAGATGGTGGCTCTGAAGGCCTATAGAAATGGTGACTTTGAACGCCTATGAAAATGATGGCTTTAAACGCCTACGCACATGGTGGCTTTGAATGCCTATGTAGATGGCGGCTCTAAACGCCTATGAAAATGATGTCTCTGAGCGCCTATGAAAATGATGGCTCTTAACGTCTATGCAGATGATGGGTTTGAACGCTTATGCAAATGATGACTCTAAACGCCTATGAAAATGGTGGCTTTGAACGCCTATGCAAGATGGTGGCTCTAAACGCCTATGGAAATGGTGGCTCTGAATGCCTATGGAAATGATGGCTCTAAACGCCTATGCAGATAGTGGCTCTGAACGCCTATGGATATGGTGGATTTAAACGCCTATGAAAATGATGGCTCTAAACGCCTATGAAAATGGTGGCTCTAAACACCTATGCCGATGGTGGCTTCGAATGCCTATGAAAATGGTGGCTTTGTAAACCTATGCAGATGGTGGCTCTAAAAGCCTATGAGAATGATGGCTTTGAACACCTATGAAAATGATGGCTCTGAATGCCTATGAAAATGATGGCTCTGAACGCCTATGAAAATGATGTCTTTGAACGCCTATGAAAATGATGGCTCTAAACGCTTATGAAAATGATGGCTCTGAATAACTATGAAAATAATGGCTCTAAACGCCTATGAAAATGATGGCTCTGAACGCCTATGAAAATGATGTCTCTAAACGCTTATGAAAATGATGGCTATGAACGCCTATGAAAATGGTGTATCTGAACACCTATGCAAATGATGGCTTTAAATGCCTATGCAAATGGTGGCTCTGAATGCCTATGCAAGATGATGACCTTTAACGTCTATGAAAATGATGGCTTTGATCGCCTATGCAGATGGTGGTTTTGAACGCCTTTGAAAATGACAGTTCTAAACGCCTATGAAAATGATGGCTCTGAACGCTTATGAAAATGGTGGCTCTGAACGCCTATGCAGATGGTGGCTCTAAACTCCTATGAAAATGATGGCCCTGAACGCCTATGAAAATGGTGGCTTTGAACACCTCTGCAAATGATGGCTCTGAACACCTATGAAAATGATGGCTCTGAACACCTACGAAAATGGTGGCTCTGAATGCCTATGGAAATGGTGGCTCTGAATGCCTATTCAAATGGTGATGGCTTTGAACGCTTATGCAAATAGTGGCTCTGAACACCTATGGGAATGATGGCTTTGAACGCCTATGCAAATGGTGGCTCTAAACGCCTATGAGAATGATGGCTTTGAACACCTATGCAAATGATGGCTCTGAACGCATATGAGAATGTTGGTTTTGAACGCCTATGCAAATGATGGCTTTGAACGCTTATGAAAATGATGTCTCTGAACACCTATGAAAATGATGGCTTTGAACGCCTATGCAAGTGATGGCTCTGAATGTCTATGCAAATGGTGGCTTTGATGCCTATGTAAATGGTGGTTCTGAACGCCTATGCAAATGTTGGCTTTGAACGCCTATGAAAATGGTGGCTCTAAACATCTATGGAAATGGTGGCTCTAAATGCCTATGCAAATGGTGATGGCTTTGAACGCCTATGAAAATGTTGGCTCTAAGCGCCTATGGAAATGGTGGCTCTGAATGCCTATGCAAATGGTGATGGCTCTGAACGCCTATGCAAATAGTGGCTTTGAACACCTATGGGAATGATGGCTTTAAACGCCTATGAGAATGATGACTTTGAACGCCTATGCAAATGGTGGCTCTAAACGCCTATGAAAATGATGGCTCTAAACGCCTATGAAAATGGTGGTTGTGAACGCATATGCAAATGGTGGCTGTGAACGCATATGCAAATGGTGGCTGTGAACGCATATGCAAATAGTGGCTCTAAACGTCTATGCAAATGGTGGCTCTGAACGCCTATGCAAATGGTGGCTCTTAAGGCCTATGAAAATTGTGGCTCTGAACCTCTATGAAAATGCTAGCTCTGAGAGCCTATGCAAATGGTGGCTCTGAACGCCTATGCAAATGGTGGCTCTAAATGCCTATGAAAATGGTGGCTCTGAACAGCTATGAAAATGGTGGCTCTGAACGCTTATGCAAATGGTAGCTCGAAACACGAAACTGAAGAACGAGAATGGCAGCTCTAAATGCCACAACTACGAAGAGATGGTTTTGAACGCCAAACTATGGAGAGATGGTGGTTTTGAACGCCAAACTATGGAGAGATGGTGGCTTTGAACGCCTGAAATATGGAGAGAGAGTGGCATTGAATGCTAAACTGAAGATATGATGGTGGTTCTGAACACTATGCTGCGAGGAAATGATGAGGGGAAAGATGCCCTAGTGTGGCTGTCGTCACAAATCTTGATCCACTGAAAGGATTTGAAAGAGACTGCATGAGTCTCAAAAGATACTTTGTTGACGAGTCTAAATGGTCAAATCAACTATAAAATAAAGTCTCACAACCCATCTGACTAAATCATGATGCCTGACAAAGTGTCATAATAATCCAAATGCCTTTAACTCGAGATACCCTATTGGAGGAATCTGTTGTCATGTCAAAGGAACGATCCATTGGCGGGTCTCAAGAAAAATGATCCACTGGGGTAACTATCACTGCCTTAACATAACGATCTACTGAACATTCATAGGCAATGAGACAATTAAAAACCAAAGGTTAGGCTCCTCTGAAGGCTCATCTCGGCATAAATCATCGATACTATGACAAGTAATGCGAATAAATATCTCTCAACTGAATAAAAAAAATGGTAACAGTTCTGTGAGAAGACGATCATCTTCACAATCAGAAAAAGGGGAAATATGACCTAGTATAACAACTGATGCATCCTGCCATGTGGGTAACTGAGGAAAATATGCCCCAGTATAGCAACAGATGTGTGATAGGTCAAAAAATCAGATGGTACCAAATCATCCATCACCAAGTGTGTAATCCTAGTCATCCATGTCCACAGTTGAATCGAATCCACATATCAAAAGGCGTATCTCAGAAGAAAAAGCATGAGGACATCTAAATATCAAAAAGTGTGGGCCTGACTGAATGGCCTAAGAGAGGCTCCACTAAGGGATCATGATAAGATAACAAACAGGTCATCGTCTTGGTGTGTATCTCATAAGTTGAGATGATCATGCAACTCCATGAAAATCTCTAAATCTCAATCGAAAGGGAAATATGCCCCAGTATGGCATTAGATTTATGGTAGATCAAAAAAATCAGAAAACATCGGATCATCCATCATCAAATGTGCAATCTTAGTCATATCCACAATGAATCGGGTCCAAACATCATAGAGGCATCTCCTAGAAGAAGAAGCATGATGGTATCTAAATATCAACCAAATCTCAAACACCTATCCAAGTAGGGGTTGTCGAAGACGACATTTGATCCTATGGCCTTAGGATGGTCTTAAGACACGGGATGTAACGTAGGCTAGGGTGATAGGGTAATAAAAATGAAAGGAAACTAGGCCCAAATACCCAATGATAAAAAACCCATGCCCTCGTGTATAAAATGCAACATGTATAGAAGAGCTCGTGAGCCATGGACCTGAGGGTGCCCAATGTGAATAAAATAATAATAATGAGACAATGAAGCAAATAAGACTGATAATGAGATGTGTAAGAATGATGCAAGGGAAATATCAAACCTGGAATAGGTCAGTGTAAGAAAAGAATAAGGGGGTGAAGCGAAGAGGATGAATAAAAAGCAATGATGAGAATGATAGCGAAATAATGAATATACGAAGAAAAAGTGATGATCAACTCAAATCAAACATGAAGTGAAGTCACATCAACAGTGAATGTAATGATGGAAAGGACAATGACCCAGAGCCTCTAGGAGAAAGTTACTCATCTCATTCTAAAAAAAAGATGTGATGAAGTGAATACAAAAAAAAAAATGATCTCGAAAAGCTCACATACGAACTTTCACCAACAAACATACTCGATAAAATGACCATTGGATATCAATATACATGCTCAATGATGGAGAATACTATGCACATACACACATGTGCTTATTATTATTATTATTATTTTATTTTTTACATATATACAAATGCACATACCTGGAACATGAACAAAATAAGCCCCAAAGATGATATCAATAATGGATAGACACACTCTTAAGTGCTAAAGTAACATAAACTCTCTTTGATGAGATGACCTTCTCAAACTAAAGATCTCTGAATTAGTGTTTATGGGATAGATAGTGGAAATGATGTGACTATCCTTCATGTAATGAACTGATAAGGATCACCACTCAAGGTGGAGAAAAGATAAAGTAGAACAAGTAGCAAATGAGACAAAAAAGAGATGAAGAACACAACCAATGAGATATGATGGAATACAATAGTGTGATTGTAGGAAAAATAATGAGAGAAAAATGTGCTTGTAGGCCCAAGGCTCATGAAACTCCTAAATGAAGCCTGCATACACTAAAGGGCCCCTATCCCAGTGTAGAAGTGTAAGCAAGGTAATAAGAAAGAAATGCTCTAATGTACATGCGAGGCTTAATGGGATAGCAACGGTCTGCATGTCAAAAGGGGATAACAAGGTATGTGGATAACTGAAATGATGGCCACTCATCCTATGACCATGGTCTCAAACATAATACTTCTTCAATTGATCTACATTGGTCAACTCTGAGAATTGGTTTCCATCTAGATCCATCAACCATGCAACGCCCTCTGGTGCCCTCACGAAACAATCTGCTAAGCTCATTCTGTATAGGTGAATAGGATAGTCAAATGGCGTATGGAGCAATCAAGCACTGAGTTTCTCCTTGTGCAAAAGCGCCATGTATCTGTAATCGGCCTCTGTAGGAACAAGACCAAGACCGAAAGGAGTATCATGATCAACTGTAGTTACAAACTAACTAGATCCATGCTGGCGTCGTCCTAAGCCAAAACCAGGTAGAAAAAAACATGTCTCTCACCATATCAAGAACAATGAGTACTACTATGCTGGTCAAATGACATGGTCATGAAATCTCTGCAAAAAAACCTAAATCTTAAGGGTTTGTACCTCATCAAATGTGAATCTTATCAGAAAAAAAATAAAATTCATCATCACTGTGATTGATCTGCAATACTAGCTCAGATGATGAAATCATGTTTCTAGTAGATTGTACAGTAATAACCTGCCTATCATGGATAAACTTCACCTTTTGATGAAGGAAAGATGGAATAGCTCTAGCCTGGTGAATCCAAGGTCGACCCAATAGTGGATTACAAGATGCAGGAATCCTCAAAACCTAGAATAATATAGAGAATATGGTCAAGTCGATAAGTAAATCTATAGTCAAGGTGTTGATGACCTCCCTTTGAGTGCTGTCATAAGCTCTCACTGTCTGTGTAGAGGGACCAAAATCTGAGGGTGCAAAGCTGAGGGCTACAGCAGTGGCTAATGGACAAACATTCAAGACAGAGCCATTGTCCAACAGGATAGACTAGACTTTGTGGCTTGAACAAACAACTAAAATATAGAGAGGACGAGTATGGTCGGAACCCTCTGGTGGTAAATCATCAGTAGAAAACACAATGCAAGTGGCCCTATCGGCTATCATCATATGAATCAATCCCTCTGGAGTAGTAGAGGTTTCAACACGTATCTGACTCAAGGCTCAAATAAGTGTATCTCTATGGGTACTAGAAGTGGTCAACAAACTCCAAATGGATATCCGAGCCTGGGTGCTCTACAGTTGTCTCAAGATCTCATCATCTTCCCCCCTAACCTCCTCATGAGAGTCCGTACCACCAAATGGTCTAATAACTAGAGGTGCAGCCTGAGATATCCTCCTACTATGAGTCATAACCTGTACATCAACATCCTTAGGCCATAGAATAAATGGAGCAAACATGTCCCCATGCCCGACGTCTGATGGTGTGAAAGGAATCAACTATAATGGCGCTCTATCCAGGATCAGACTAAATAGTGTAGGGATTGAAAAATCTGATGTAACTCCTGTAATCTCATAGCCATCGTTTGGAACAATCATCTCAAGCAATCCATCAACCCAACTCAGCATGTGTATGACATCATTTTGAACAAAATCCATATGACGAATACCACTAGTAGGCGGAGACACTGAATATGTGGTGTGAGTAAGTAAAGGGTTCATGGTCACACTTGGTTGTCCCAAGTTAACCAGACCCTGATCTATCAAGTCCTGAATAGAATGTCTCAAAGTAGAGCAACGATTAGTGTCATGTCCTGGACCCTGATGGTAAGCATAGTGAAGGTCCATCCTGAACTGAGATGGCAAAGGTTGAAGTGGTGGTCTCGGTGCTAATACAGTCAACAATCATCTCTCTACGAGCTTCTGGAAAGCTCTACTCAAAGGCATTCCCAACTGGGAAAACTACCGCATCAGTTTTTGTGCAGGTGGCGTCTTAGGCTGGGGATAATGAGCGGGTGCCTTGAGTAGCATAAACTGGATGCAGAGCTGAGTGTAGATATGTGGGGGACATAAGTTTAGAAGGAACAAGTGGCCTATATTGCACATGGGGTGATGGTGGATAATAAACTTTAGAAGTCTGCCCAACTATTTGATAATATCTAGGGAGCCTCGGTCTGGCGGTACTGATGACACTAACGTCCGCTGATCTCTGTCCAATAGTTGGTTTCTTCCCCTTTGAGTCTAAAGGGAAAAAATTAGGCCACAATCCTCTAGCAATACCCTCCTCAATACCATATAATGCTTGTACCAAAGATCCAAAGTGCATGTGTGGGAATCCTATCAAATGCCTAGCAAATTTAGGCTGTTAGCTCCTCATAATCATGCTGATCTGATCTCTCTTAGATGGCTTATCAATGATTTGGGCAATCTTCTCCCACTAACGGGAGATGAATGATGTGACTGTCTCATTGAGCCTCTACTTCAAGGTCTCCAACTCCCTTCGTGAGACATCTATGACAGTGTTAAATGCAAACTGTCATAGAAATTCCTAGGCTAAATCATCCTACGTTCGATGGTGTGACACATCCAAAGAAGCAAACCAACGCTGAGCCGCCCCACTCAAGGACATGGGGAATAACATAATCATCTGAGCCTTATCCAAACCATGGGCCCTCATCACATTACTATATAGTCTCAAATGAATGTGAGGGCATCCAATCCCCGTGTATCGCTCGATCTCTAGCATTTTGAACTTGGCCGACAGACTTGCCACTAGTAGTCCATCAAAATCATACCATACCATCCCTCCATCTGATACTTTTAATTGTCTCATCCTCTGCTCTAGCCTATCCATGCGTGCCTGGGCATCTTTCGTGGTTGGAACAAACACCATGGCAGGTGGTGGGGCAACCTCAATCCGACTCTATAAAGTAAATGGTGTAGGCTGTGGAACTGTCTGACCAAGTGGGGGAGGTAGTGGTATCTGAGTGTCATGTGGAGCCGTCTGACTAGGTGGGGAAGGTGGCTGAACAGTGGGATCATACTGCACACTCTCCTAAACTGGAACCTATTAGGCTTGCTGCCCATCCATTGTTTGACCGAGACTAGTTATGGCCTCCTAGATCAAAGCCATAGCAGCAGTGAATTGATAAACTATAACCACCTGTGAATTCATATCTATTTGATCTAACTGGTTTGAAACTTTGATCAATCTACCTCTAATTCTGATCCAAGAAGCTAAACCTAGATCGAACGTATCAATACTCTTGCAATAGTGGAAATACTAGATAAGATACAGTGTAAGGGAAACACTACAAGGAATGTCTATCAATTATGCAGGAAGGTAACCTGGAAGTACTCAAACTGATATCCAATTTTGAGCAAATATATAAGGGACTACTGCGAAGATAACTAAACCTATCATTACTAACCCAGCTTTGAAGGCCCACGGATGCACCCATGTGTAGGAAAGGAATCCCAATGGGGCCTAAGCTTAACACACAAAACCAAGGTGGCTCTAAAAAGAGATGGGTGGACTTTAAAAGATCCCTAGCAGAAGCGATGATACCCTTTGGCGGTACGCAACCCTCTGCACTCTTTTGAAGAGACGGGGTGCATCCATACAAGGTGGTCATCACCTCCACACATGACTACCTCGACATCCCAGGGGGTTTCCTATGGTGAAAGCTTTCGCAACTCTCAGCACTCAATAATCAACTAAAGTGTACAGTGAGGGGTGTGGGTGCATCCGAAAATCTTATGAAGCTAAAATAGAAAATGAAACACATTGGTCACACAAATATCCATGAAACCTGGCTCTAGGCTACACAGGTCTTCAAAGATTAGTCTCCAATCAACATTTGTGTGTCGGCCTCCTCCAGAATGCTCTCAAACATCGATATAACCCATCGCTAGACCCTACTCCTAACCACTAGCTTGGCTAGAGAAACAAACACACGCAAGGCCTCACACTTGCAAAAGTAAAAGCTGAAATGAAAGAAATGACCGAAACCAAAGGGTTGGAGGTAAGGGGATAGGTGTGTAACCCACATAGAAAAGCAACATGCAAACACACAAGAGAAGAGCAGTCATGCAACAAATAGTCAAGCAAAGCACAAATATATCATCCATGTCTACACACAAGCTAAATGAGAATATGACAATCAAGACGAATAGTAGCAAAGACAGCATGCTCAAAGATGATCAAGATAATATACAAGCAAGAGAGTCAACACATCCAATCGGAAGATATACAACAATAAGTCTATAGATGTGATGAGAGCAGAACAATCATGGTAAGATCAAGGTCACTCTGTTAAGACAGGCAAGATAAACAATCAATGTCATCAGTATGTTAACGTGCCAAATGAATATGACAATCAAGCATAAGAAATCATCACATCCAACTCTTAGTGTGCTATGAACACTCAATCATAGAAAAACACAAAGATAAGGTATCCATTAATCGACTAATCAAACGCCACCTTTGCCTCAACTTAAGTTCGAGCTTGATCTTCTATGAAACCATAGATTCTGGGTTTGATTCCCAGTGGAGTCGCCAATTTATGGACCCTGCATTTCTAACTCGATGCGTTCACACTCGATTGGCGAGACTCGCTTTTAATTTATTTGGTGAAAAGATATAATTTTTAGAAAAGACTTGAAGTCGCCACTTGTTTTTGTTTTATTTTTTTAAGGGAAAACAAAATAAGAAAGAAAACCCTAAGTGAGACTTCTTATTTGGAAAAGACGGTCTGTGGAAAGCCAAAACTGGGTTCGAGGATCAGGTTACTTATTGGGAAGGTACGGTAAAGACCGTAGCACCCCTCTAAGCCCCTAAAAAAAGGGTCTCTACTAAATAAGGTGAAACAAGCAATGATCAAAGTTAAAAAACAAATCATGATAATAAAATAATAAACAAAGTGAGGGTGAGAGTGTACCTTGGTAGTAGATAATAAAGCATTGTCATGAAAACAAGGTTAGTGTACAATGACAAGTGTAAAAAAATCTCACACAAAACCAAATCAAAATCAAACAAAATCGATCACACAGTTTACTTGAATTATTTTCGAAAGAAATGTTATAAATGTTGGGCCTCCACTAAAGCCCAATTTATTTTTACTATGAATCAATTCTCATAAATTCCATTATTTTGGAATGATGCAAACCTATTCATTTTTTTTAAAAAAATAGAAGTTTTGAAAATTTAAATTTGAAATTTGGGATTTTGAAAAATTATTTGAAGATGACATTTTAAAAAAAAAATTAAATTTGGAAATGGAAATTTTTGAAAATTTATTTGAGAATGATATTTAAAAAAATTAGAATGTTGGAATTTTGGAAAATTTATTTGAAAATGGTATTTTAAAATAATTGGAATTTTGGAAAACTATTTGAGAATGATATTTTAAAAAAATTAATTGAAATTTTTGGAAAATCTTGGAAATTTTGGGAAACTATTTGAGAATAGAATTTGGAATTTGGGAAATTTTGATTTGAGAATTAAATTTGGAGTTTGGAAAATTTTGATTTGAGAATTAGATTTGGAATTTGAGAAATTTTGATATGAGAATTGTAAATTTGGAAAATTTAGAAAACTATTTGAAGATCAAAATTTGGAAAATTTAGAAAACTATTTGAAAATTATATTTTGAAGTTCATATTATAAAATTTTGGAAAACTATTTGAAAATTATATTTTGAAGATTAGATTTTAAAAATTTAGAAAACTATTTAAAAATTATATTTTGAAGATTAGATTTAAAAAAAAAAAAAGGATTTTAAAGAGTTATTTGAGAAAAATAAAAAGAACAAATAAAATAAGTAAATAAATAAATTTTTAACATTAAAATAATACAAAAAGCAAAAGAATGGAACGTGGTCACTGCATGGGGCGTTGGAGGGTGGCCGGATTGAGACCTTAAGCTGCATATGGGCTGTAGGGTGGCTTTAAGCTGTATGTGGGCTGCATGTGATGGCTTTGCGGGTGCATGGTAGAGGTGTGAGGCCATGGGTGAGCTGAAGGTGAGCATGTGGGCTGCATGGTGGTGAGGTGTGGGCTGTAGGTGATCTGAAAGTGAGCATGTGGTGGGCTTTAGGTGATGGTTGTGTGGTGGAGATGATGGTGGGCTGCATGGGTGAGTTGTGGGTGAGCATGTGGGCTGCATGGTGATGAAGGATGGCTGTGAGGTGGTGAGGGGTGCATAGGTGCCTGTGTGGTACATCAGGAGCTTTACTCAAGTGTTTTATTGCTTCATGAGCATTCTTTGGACCTCGCAACAGATCCGCGTTCCGCCCAAGAGGAGCTTTGAGAGCCAACTGATCAAATGTCAAGCATTCACCACCAGCATTCTCAATCTTTGCCTTTGCTCTAAAAATTCTAAACATTCTTTTATTCCCACAAAAATTCAGATCTGTCCACCAATAGCCACTTCTCTAATACCTTCTCTCCATTATTAATTTTATCTCATTCTCTGGTGTCCCCATGGTGCATGTTTGGAGCCCTCTTCAAAGGTACAAGTTGTTTCTAATTTATGGCAGCATGCTAGCGTGAACAGAGATGCCCCTCAACAATCAACAAGAGAAAAGTTCTACCTGTCAATTAATGAGCTGCAGAGAGCACTGAAGGCACATGTAACAAGAAGGTGTTCTGCATTCGACAGGTGTGGTCCTCACCCATGTGTACTCTTGCATCCTTAAGAGAGCAAGTATCATCCTTACTCTCTATCTCAGTGTCAACCTCATCTTCACTGAAATCATAGACCTTGGGCTTAATATTTAGCCATTTCTTCATCACAATGGAAGGCCAAAAGGCCTCAGAGCGCTTTCTTTGCCTAGTTCTCATCGAGTTTAGAGTGAAACCTTAGAAACACATGAGCTGTTAAATATGCATGAAAGTAGGCACATATATCTATATGCCATTGTTCTTGGAGTTTAATATTTTAAATAAGAAATTCTCAAGGCCCCTTAAAAAAAAAAAAAAGAGGTGTTTCGGGTAGGCCTTTTTGATGCCAATTACAAGGAAGATTCATACTAGGACCAAATAGAAAATTCTCCCAAGTAGTTTTTTTTTTATATGAAATACCACAACATCATACTATTGAAAATTCAAAAACTTTCAATAAAAACGGAATGTTGTTTTCATTGATAACAAAACAAGCACAAACACCCTAAAATCAACTAATGCTACAACCATTCCTTTGATTATAGGTGGTTGGCAAGCAAGATAGGTAATTGACTTAACAATAAAAGAAATCATAATATTATATTTGCAAACCCCACATAATACAATTCAGCTGCAGATCTAAGATTACAATAAGATAATAAACTTTCAATCAGCCCAAAAGCTAAGTAAGTTAGAACATTAGCAAATTTCAACTAGGCATTTTCAATTTTTCAGTTATTGGCTCCTCATGATACCTGAATTCCAAATTAAAGAGGCCCTAAATATAATAAGCCATTTCCCACTAGAAATCTAAGCATGGGTTCAACACCTAATCTCATAGTACATCAGCCAAACACCAACTTGACTAGGACTAGTAACCACATAGCAGAAACATCTTCCACTCAACAGATTTGAATTAACTTAACTGTGGGCTCCATAGCCAAACCCAAATATTGATTTAGACCAACAAGCACAAACCAAAGACACCGTCCAGCGAATAGATTTGTAGCACTCTAAATGAGGATTTTAGAAACTCAGAACCTTCACGCCAAAGCCGAACAGAAGCATGGATTAAGACCAGCAAATAGGGACTAAAGACAACCACATAATGTACGTACTTATGGAAACTGTTCATGCCACCACCAACAGCTTTGGCATGACCCCACCCACCATACATTAACCACAAACATGAACTAAGCCACTTAAAACAAAACCCAGGTCTGCATTAAAAAAAAAGAAGGATGTATAGAAGTGTGGTCAAAGGGGTTATCACATTGCCAAAAAAAATAAACAAGATTACTTTTAAGCACGGTTGTTAGATTCAATGGAAAAGGAAGGTTAGAGGAAGGATTGGATTTGGACTAAAAGAAGTAAAGTAGAATGACCCCATGGTTACCTCTTGTAGTTGTAATGCTGTTGAAACTTCTTTATTTTCTTTCTCTTTCCTCCACTCAAAAATCAGAACCTCTCTCTATTTTCCTCTCCACTTCTATTGCTCCGTTCCTCTTCCTTCAAATCCCTCACTCAATCCTCTGTTTTTCTTTTTCTTTTTATCTCTCTGTTTTCTCATCTTCAAATCTGGATGCTCTCCCTTTCTTTGTTTTCTCCTCTTGAAATCTGAATGCTCTCTCCCTCTTTCTATTTTTTTCTTTTCAAATCTGAATGCTCTCTCTGAAAACCTCTCCCCTTCCTCCAGACTTCCTTAGCCTTTTTTTTTTCTTTCTTCCCTTTTAAGACTCCCCACACGACTCCATTTTCAACAGCCCATTTTTTTTTTTTCACCCTTCATTTTTTTTTTTCAAAACTCCCATTTTCCATGCAGTCCCGGTTCCCATGATGCCACTCAAATTCCCATGGTGCCCATGACCTTCATTTCATTTTCTCTCCTTGGTAGCCTCCTTGTTTTTTTTTTCCAAAATGGTCTAGGCTTATTTTTTAAAAGTCTCATTTCTTTCCATGTGACACCCGTGTGTGTAGATCTCCTTGTTGAAAAAATTTTGCATAAAAAAAATCCAAGAAATACGTGCTAGAAACTTGTAACATAATAAAAAATAAAATAAATAGAAATCATACTAATTTTAAAAAAAGAAAAAAAAAAAGAAAAATATCACATTGCAAATTAAAAACAAAGCCTGGTAATCTCATGTAATTTTCTGAAAATAAACTAAAACAAGCCAAATACTCACCTAATCTCAAAAATCAAGCAATCAAAAAATCAATCTAAGGGAATTAAGCCCAAAAAAGCATCTAAGTGACCTAGGCGAAAAGTGCCTAAGTGACTTAAGTGGGAAGTGCCAAGGTGAACTAGGTGGAAATTAAAATAAGGAGATGTCTAAGTGAGCTAAGTGGGAATGCAACTAAGTGAAATCTAACCTAAGCTCGAAAGGTGGCCAAGGTCATAGTGAGAGTCCAAATGAGCCTAAATGGATTAGGTGTACCTAAATGGGTCAAAAGTACCTAAATGGGCCTAAGTGATAAAAAATGTCCTAAGTGACCTAGAAGGTTTAGAAAAGTGCTTAAGTGAAGTAGGGTGATCAGATATGTGTCAAGTGACCTAGGAGTGTACCTAATGGACTAAGTGCAACTAAATGGGCCTAGTATGCCTAATGGGCCAGGTGTGTCTAAGTAAGCCTAAATTAAGCTTGAAAGGCAGTCAGGAGACAACTTACGAGTCAAAAGAGAAGTATGGGAAGACACATGGTGTCACACCTGTTAAGAGGACAAAATGGAGGGTCTACAGGTTACTTTTCGTCCAATTGGGAAGTCACAAGTACATTTAAAAAGATTTAGGTTGTGACATATAAGGCTTCTTTGAGGTATAAAAAGGTTCAATATCAATTTTGGACTTATAATTTTTTTTAAATGATTTTTCAAAAAGCAGGGGATGCTCAAGCAATTAATCCCACTTATGTGGTTAGCCCACTCAAGTAGCAATGAACACTCAAGTGGTCTAAGTCCACTCAAGTGGTCATGTCAGTCCTACCGAGTTTAGAAACGTATTTTGGTTGAATTTCAATCAAACTCTAATTTGGAAACTTAAGATACTGGGACTTTTTTGGCTTTTGCATATATATATATATCAAATAACCCCTTGTGGGTTAGAGATTTAGGCTAAGAGATTGTAAAGATCTAAGAGTTTAGAGACTTCTTATTCTTTAGAGGGACTTCTTGAGAGAAAGCCTTATTGCCATGCCATTTCTGATCTCTCATTCAAGGATTTGGATCTTTGAATTGTTGGTTGATGACCTAAATCCCTTCGGAGGGACTAAATGATCTACCAAGGAGAAATAGGGAGTTGTTGTGTTGCGAATGTGAATCAAGTTGTAAGTACTAAAAAGTAAGCCTTTAGGATAAAGCAACTAGGTAAATTTGTGTAACTTGATTTCGAATAGTGGATTTAGATTGGTATGTCTTAGACCTCATGATTTTTTATCTCCACAAGTTTGTGAGGGTTTTCCACTTAAAAAATCTTATGCCTCATTGTCTATTTCTTTATATTTGTTATTATGTTTGAAGTGCCTAGATTAGGTTAATTTGATTAATCCTAATATATTGCAGGGCTTTCTTAAAAAGTGCATATCTATTTATTCTTGCTCCTTTTCTAGTTGATAACGTTGATTATCTTGGTTTGATTGGTTAATTGGTTATTTACTTAATTGATTTGTTATCTTGGTGGTTATACCCATAACTAATTACTGATTAATTTGTTGAGATTATTGTTGAGTTTGTTAGGTTGGTTTTTCTGGTAGTTATTATTATTATCCCTAACATATCTTAACATACATCATTAATGATATTAATTAACCAAAAAAAATCAGTTTTTTATTTGGGGTGAATTATTGAGATAAAGTTTAGACATATTTTATAAATAATTTATTTAAAAATTTTTAAATCACCCATTCACACCTCGTTGGGTGTTCCCTACTAGACTTTCAGTTATTATTCAATTGGTATTTGAGCAATACCCATTTTTCATCAACAAATTATTAATTATTGACACGTGACTTTTAATGAGTGGACAAAATTTGTCTTTGTACATATATCTTTCAATATTGATCATTGTTAGTTAGTGGTAACCATCTACTCAAACCGGTAAGGAGTTATTCATATACTTAATGATTTCTTGAAACATTAGAAAATTCTTTCAATGCTTAGGTTTATTTTTCAACAATGGCCAATGTTAAGGCTAAGGTTGGGTTGGGTTGGGTTGGGTTGGGTTAGGTTGAGAACAAAGTTATGTTTCATAAGTTTCTTTTTCCTTTGATTTTAGATAGAGAGGTCCAAATGTTTTTCTATGAGTTTGATGTAAATTTTTACGCTTGTTCTATTAGACCATAATTTTAAATATCAACTACCTAATTAGATTCCATTTTTTTTTCTTTTTTGGCTTCTGTTTCATATGGGCCCATATTCTTTATTATTGTTTCCATGATTTTAATTTCATTCTTTGTTTCCATTCCACTTGCTATCGGCATCTTATTGTCTAAGGTTTTGGTAAGAATTTTTAAATTTCCATGGTAGAGTACGACACTCATCCTTTGCATTGTTTTTATCATACTTCTATAAGATAAGAGGAGAATGATTAGTCATTTTCAAGGAAAGGTTTTATTTTAAGTCTTTGTACTTATGCTATTTCTCCTTATTCATGCATTTAGAATTTAATACATTAATGCCACTTTATTTTCATTTTACAAAATGTATATAGGAAAAAAAATAGAAAATATGAAAACATATCTAGCAAGCTTGAAGGAACAGTCAAGGTAGATTGCCTTAATGGAAAAAAACTCATATGAGAAGAAAATCGAGTCCTCAATATTATGCCCACGAGGAAGGTGGCACAATTCTCAACTAATTAGTGTTAAGAATGGATATGTAAAGTAGAACAAGATGTGATATTTATTAAAGGTTAAAGATAAGTGGGTTTTGTATTAAGATAGATACTATAATATCTAAAATCATTCTCAATCATTGAGATATATTAATTTAATTTATATTTATTTTCCTGCTTTGGTTAATTATATGGTAAAAATCTATAAAAACAAATACATTTAGATTGTTGGGAACATAAATAATTTTGATGAGTTAAATTGAATAATAATTAAGTTGCCAAAATTCTCCATTGTACATACAAATGCAACTATTTAGTGAACCATATGTTGTTATTTTCATAGTCTATGTAATTGGACATAGGTTCACCATTGCTTAGCTCTCATTGCAACCATGAAATCATACCTCAACATTCAATATTACAAATGAGCATTTTCTTAGCCTCGAATTCAAGCAACACCAAGCCATGAATTGGGCCTTAATCTAACCATAGAGTAAATCCTTCTTGTGTTGTTTCATTGCCTATGGTGGTGCGCACCAAAGGCCTCTCCCATAGGTACTTAGAAGCACATCATCTCAATTTCTTTTTCATATCTTTGATCACACATTAGGCTAGTTTCTTAAGTTGGAGTGTGAGATTGTTTGGTACTAAAATATTTTATTTTTATGTTAAAAAAAAAAGGTAGAGATATTGAAAGCTTCAATAAACATAAAACATCTTGTTTTTAGTTTAATGTAAAAAAAATAAAAAATTATTCCAATTTTATTAAACATGAATCATCTTACACACAATACAAAAATAAGGTCTTTTTCTTAAAAAAAAAAAAAAAAAAAAAACAAAACAAAAGGATTCCTTGTGTGTGAAAATTCTTTTCAAAGAGAGAAACCCCTTAGAAAAAATTATTAAAATTCAAGTAAAATCTCTTAATGAGCGGATGCAATTTGGCGTTACATTGTAAAAGACTAATTCACATATTACTTGAGAATAGTAGTCCCATTCTATATAATGGTAGCTAGGGTGGACCTCACTCTTTTTAAAAACCTAAACACATTGATTGAACCCTAGCCTTCAAATATATAAAACCTAACACATATTGGTTATTTGAATCCTAGCTGTTAAATAATGATCTATAAAATTCTCAATTCTCTCATAAGAAGAAGAAGAAGAAGAAGAAGATACCAAACATGAGTCTATCTTCGATCAATAGATTGTAGGATTGGATCAAAGATCTAGCAAATGGTAATCTTATTCTTATTTGAGTTGTATTACTTTGGGATTTATCTAACTTGCACTTATTTGAAAGTAGATCAAGTCATATCTTTCAATTTTTATGGTTCCTCTATTTTCTTCTTGAGAGTTGAAGAAATGTTGTGCTTATACAAGGAACTTTTCTGGATTTAACTTTTGGGAAATCAAAACCATAGATTGAGAGTATTTTTTTTTTAATGCCTAAGAAATTATTACAATCTTAAATTCTCTTCCATTTTCCAAACTTTAACAAATACATTTTGTGAACCCGAAATTGAAAGAATAACAGTTGCAAAATGGGATTGTTGTTGCATCAAACAAAAGGGCCTCCATGTGCTTCATATTCAAGAGCCATAAAGTTCTAATCACCATATTGAATAAAATCAAAGATGCTTTGAATTTTATGTGAGCAATGAAACTTCCTCGATTTTTTCTAGTTTCTCTATGTTATTTGTATGAAGTGAAATAGGGAGATAGAGTCTTCATTATTTTCTTACTTTTCTTTAGTTTTGTATAGTTTAATATTATTTGATGCCATTCTAAATCATTGACATCCTTTATCATTCTCTTACATTTTCTTTACACTTTCATGCTTTAATACTAGTCAGTATGCTCTTTGATACAACACATTTGTGGGATGTAAGTCAAATGTGAGTCTTTGAATTAATCCAAAACTTATATATACTTTCCTTACCCTTTATAATTCATGATTAATTGCAAAATGTGATTTATATTAATCCTAAAATTACATACACTTCTCCTACAATTAATGTTTGATTATGCATTTTGAAATTTGTTATTATTCCGACTATAAAATAAATTATTAAATAAATGTGCCTCAATATTTTCTTTGGACTAGATAATGATCACTTTGTCGTTTTATTATTGACATTTTAAATTTGATTAGTTGTTTATTTTGCTTTTCTTGTCTTTTGATACTTTGTGTAGATACTAGTACCATGTTTGAGTTTTAGAAAATTGTGATCCTACTAGCCTAAAACTAGGAGATGGAAATTTTCCTTGCATATATTTTACTTAGTGTAATTTCCATCTTTGAGAAGATTGTAGGTTCTCACACCATGTTCAAGCATGGTCAATCTCTATAAAAGATTAGAGGAAGATTTAGGGTAGCTTTACACAATTTGGATAATATGGACTAATTCAATAATAGTTTGGAATGAAACAATAAAACCACAATGTCTATTATTGGGTGTTTGAGAATGGAAAAATTACTTCTATGCTTTCACCATGTGTACATGAAGGTAAGACCATAGCTGGGACAACATGAACAACGATAAGGCTCAAGTTGGCATAGGTGTTTGAGGATTACTATAAAAAAAAATGACTCTATTCTTGTATTAAACATAAATATATGGTTATGCTTGTAACATTGTGCTGACAATATTAACACATAGAAAGTGCTTATATATATATATATATATATATGTAATATTGTTTGGATCCAATATTTGGATAATATTGGGTAACATATGAGTGTGTAAAAAATGATTATATATACAGATTTACATTATTTTATAAAAATCACCTGAATTTGTCATCTTAGATTGTTCATGGCACCTTCTCATGGGACATCTTTTGCAGTCAAATGCTTTGTATTCCTTTGTGAACTACTAGAGGGAGTATGAATGATATGTTTATATTATAATCATGTTTGACTAGAATTGATAATCAATAGCAATATAGCATCTTTGCTCTACTATTGGTTCACTTGTTTTATGAAGGAAAATACTATGATCTAGTTTTTCAAACAATTTCATTTACATCTAACAATTGTCAACAATTATAAACATTTAGCAACCGTTGGTGACATCATCATTGGTAATCTAGTTCTTTAGTAGGCTAGGGTTAATGATTTTTTACACATAAATTTTCTAAAATAAGAAAATTGTTGACAAATTTTATGTTGATTTATTTATACTCTATTGCCTTTAATATGCCCTTTGATTCTTCATATCAAGACACAAACACCCTTTTAAACAATTTAATGTTTAATTTTAGATCAAAAGGTTAGGGTTTCATAAAATCACATTAGATAATAAATTCTTCCAATGAAAAAAAAATCTTCAAATCATTAATTTCTTCAAGAAATCTTCTTATATTCTTTAATTGTTCAAGAGACCTAAAAGTATTCATCTTTTCATGAAATCTTGAATCTGTAAGGAATTTCATCAATAACTGTAAAAATTTTCATTAGTGTTCAATGTTTGCTTTGAAATGAGAGAGAACCCTCTACTTATTGGGTTGGATATTTTATTTTGATATTATCTCTTGCTTTCCTAAAGATAATCATCTTATTTATTGTGATAATTATCATTTATTTTAATTATCAATTAATTATTATCTATATTCTTTTGCTTTATCACAATTAATTGATTTGTTATTATTTTTAATTTAACAAATTATTTTTTTACAAAACCCATCTGACAAGTGTCAACATATTATTAGTTAATGATTGGCGCATGACTTTTAATGAGTGGATAAAATTTGTCTTTGTGCACATTTCTTTCAACATTAATTACTGTTAGTTAGTGACAACCATCTACTCAAATTGTAGGGAGTTCTTCATAGACCTCAAGAGGTCTTCAAAAATCACAATTTTTTTTTTCATGTTTAGGTTTATTTTTCAATAATGGCCAAGGTTAAGGTTTGGTTAATTAGGTTAAGAACAAGATTATGTGTCATATGTTCATTTTTGTTTTGATTTTCAATAGAAAGGTCATTATTTTTTGTAAGTTTGATCTAAATTTTTATGCTAGTTCCATTTTAGCATAGTTTTACATATCAACTACCATGTTATATTATGATTTTTTTTTTTTTTTTGGCTTCTTTCTCATATGGGTTCCATCTTCTTTATATTTGTCTCCATGATTTTAGTTTCATTCTTTGTTTCCATTTCATTTGGTGTTAGCATCTTATTTCTATGGTTTGTGTAAGAATTTGTAAATTAATTTCCAAAGTTGAGTCTAGTACTCATCATTTGCATCATTTTGTATCCCACTTCTCAATAAGAGGAGAAAGAATGGTCATTTTCATAGAAAGGTTTTATTTTAAGTGTTTGCAATTATACTTTCTTTCCATTCATGCTTAGTTAATACATTTGAGACATTTTATTTTCATTTAAAATTAGGTATAGGAAAAAGAGAGAAAATAAGAGAACATAAGTAGCAAGCTTGAAGGAATAGTCAAGGTAGGAAAGGAACTCATGTGAGAAGAAAATAGAGTTGCTAGTATTATGCCCACTAGGAAGGTGGTGCATTTCTCAACCAACTAGTGTTAAGTTTGAATATGTGAAAGTATAGCAAGATGCCATATTTAAGAAAGGTTAAAGTTAAGTTGGTATTGTATTAAGGTAGATACTACAATATCTAAAAATCATTCATAATCATTGAGATATATTTCATTTGTATTAATTTAGTCTTCCTACTCTAGTTAATGATATGGTAAAAACTTGTCAAAACAAATACATTTAGATTGTAAGGAAGATGAATATTTTTGATGAGTTAAATTGCATAATAATTAAGTTGCCAAAACTTTCCATTTTATTGTGAACCATATGATGTTATTTTCAATAGTTATATAGCCTATTAAATTGAAAATAAGTTGGCCACTATTCCACTTCATTGCAACCTAGACATCATACCTAAACCTCTAATACTGTGAATGAGCAAATTCTCATCCTCAAATTCAAGAAAATCCCTTCATGGATTGAGCCTTAAACTAGCCATAGAGTAGACTCATTCTTTGGCTGTTTTACTTCCTAAGTTGGTGTGCACCCAAGGCCCCTCCCATGGGTGTTTGGAAGCACACTATCATAACTTATTTTCCATATCTTTGATCACAAATTAAGCTAGTTTGTTAGGTTGGAATGTGAGACTGTTTGGTATTAAGCTACTTTATTTTGATGTGAAAAATAAAATAGTGAGCTATTATTAACGTCAATAAACATAAAACATCTTTTTTTTTTTTTGGGATGTAAAAAAAAAAAAATGTATTATTACAATTTCATTAAATATGAAACATGTTACACATGAAACCAAA
Organism: Vitis rotundifolia; assembly: GCA_030254885.1. Taxonomy (NCBI): domain Eukaryota; kingdom Viridiplantae; phylum Streptophyta; class Magnoliopsida; order Vitales; family Vitaceae; genus Vitis; species Vitis rotundifolia. The sequence continues at coordinate 14,554,264 of CM058152.1, forward strand.
ATAAGGCTTTTTCTATAGAAAAATTATGATTCCTTGTGTGTGAAAACTCTTTTCAAAGAGAGAATCCCTTAAAAAAAAAAAAAAGAAAAAAACTATTAAAATTTAAGTAAAATCTCTTAATAAGCCCAAACAATATGGTGTTAAATTGTAAAAGACTAATCTAACATAGTAGTTGAGTATAGCAGTCCCATTATATACAATGATAGCCAGGGTGAGCCCCACACTCTTCTTAAAAACCTAATTAGAATTGATTCAATGAATGTTAGCCTTCAAATACATAAAAACCTAATAGAAATTGGCTAGTTGAACCCTAGTCATCAAATATGGATCTATGAAATTTTTCAGTTTTCTCATAAGAAGAAGAAGATACCAAACATGAGTTTATATTTGATTAATAGCTTTTGAGATTGAAGCAAACATTTAGCATATGGTACGCTAACTCATGTTTGATTTGTATTACTTTGGGATTTCTTTAACTTTCACTCATTTGGAAGTAGATCGAGTTATATCTTTAAATTTTTATGGTTCCTCTATTTTCTTCTTGAGATTTGAAGAAATTATATACTTATACAAGGAACTTCTTTGGCTTTAATTTTTGGAAGGTCAAAACCTTAGACTAAGGAGTATTTTTCTAATGCCTAACAAATTATTATTATCTTAAATTCTCCTCAACTTTCAAAACTCTAACTAATACATTTTATGAACCTAAAATTGAAAGAATATCTGTAGTAAAATGGGACTGTCATTGTGTCAAACAAGAGGCCTTCATGCACTTCATATTGGAGAGTAATAAAGTTCTAATCATGATGTTGAAAAAAATCAAAGATGCTTTGAGTCTTATATGAGCAATGCAACTTCCTTGATTTTTTTCTAGTTTCTCTATGTTAGTAGTATAAAGAGAAAAAGGAGGATAGAGCCTTCATTATTTGCTTACTATTTCTCTAGTTTTATATTGTTTAATATTATTTGATGTTATTCTAAATCTAAGACATCCTTTGTCATTTTCTTACTTTTTCCTTAGGTTTTTGTAGTCTAATATGGGTTATTATGCCCTCTGATACATAGCATCTATGATATGTAAGTCAAATGTGAATTTTTGTATTGATCCTAAACTTAGATATACTTCTCCTATAATTCATATTTGATCAGGAATTCTAAAACTAATTATTATTCCAACTCTAAAATAATTTATTGAATAAATGTACCTTAATATTTTCTTTGAGCTAGATATTGATCACTATGTCCTTTTACTATTATCATTTTAATTGTTTTTTTTTTCTTGTCTTTTGTTATTATGTGTAGATATTAGTACCATCAATTTTTGAGTTTTAGAAAGTTTGCAGTTCTACTAAAGTTCTTGAAGGTTGTAAAATCAACATGGTTTGAGGAAAAAACTCTAAAACTAGGAAAAGTGGTGTTTTTTTAAAGCGTGACCCCAATAGGAATGGAAATATTTGTTGTAGATATTTTACTGTTGGTAATTTCAATATTTGAAAGGATTGTTGATTCTCACAACATGTTCAGGTATGGTTAGTATCCACAAAAAATTATACAAAGATTTTTGGTAGCTTTGCACTATTTAGATAATATGTACTAATTCAATAGCAGTCCAAAATGAAACAATAAAACCACAATCTCTAATGTTAGATGTTTGAGTATGGAAAAAATTGCTTCAACATGTGCACCATGTCTAGATGAAATATGGGACAATAGATGGGATTATAACATAAACAAAGATAAGTCTAAAGTTGGCAAGAGTATTCTTGGATTACTTTCAAAAGAATGTATTTGTGGTTGTGTTAAAGATAAATACATTGTTATGCTTGTAAAATTGTGTTGAAAAATATTTGTACCTAGGCTATGGTTGGTTAATTAGGTTAAGAATAAAATTATGTTTCGTATGTTAATTTTTATTGTGAGCTTAGATAGAGAGGTCTTTATCTTTTTTGGTAAGTTTGAAGCAAATTTTTATGCCAAGCCCATTTTACCATAGTTTTAAACATTTACCATGTTATATTCTATTTTATTTTTTATCTTTTTTGCTTTTACCTCAAATAGTCTCCAACTTCTTTATTGTTGTTTCTATTATTTTAATTTGTTATGTGTTGCCATTGTTGAAAAATTTAAACACCACATATAGGATCTCATGAAAGACATTAAAGCATATAGTAAAAGAAATTGGGAATTAAGAAAAGGCTGACCTTGATTGATTGATTACTACTCAAAAAGTGCTCTTTTATACCTTGAAATTAACTGTTTTAAACACTTTTGAGTAGTAGTTAATACCTTTTAACTCAATTGGCACATTAAGGAACCTAGCAAGGGTTACTAATAAGTTTTTGGCAAGTTTTGGTGTTTTTGATAGTTTTTTGATCATTGAAACAAGCCAAGAATGAGGGAGAATTTTGTGCAATCCATGGCAATGCAAGTTGAAGCTCAAATACATGAGGAATCCGAGCTTTGGAGCACTTCATAGCCTTTGCCAAGCTTGGCAATAGGTTGCCAAGCCAATCAGAGATGCAAGGAAGAAAACCAGAGAAAGAAATCCAACATGCAGCAATTTCGCATGGCTATGTGAAAATCAAGAGGAGGAGTAGCTACAGGACTGAGTGAAAGACAATTTCGCACCCTGTGCGAAATTTCGCACACCCTGCGAAACCACAAGACAACAACAAATGAATTTCGCACACCATGCGAAATTAAGCATGGTTTGCGAAATCCTCCTATGCACCGACTCAGTTAGATTTTATCTCCAGATATTTGTGTAATTTCCTATTTTCTCTTTATAATCAACCAATGATAGAATTTCTTGTTTAGGAACTATAAACGGGGGTGGAAAAACCTCTCTATATATCTTTTTACATCTTTTGTAATATAGATACACTTGTAAAAATTCCCGTAGTAAGAAATATACAGAGCCCTTGCTTTGCCTTTCCTTCTCATTTTTGTTTTCATTTTCTTTCTAGCCAAACAACCTCTGAGGATGATTTCTCAGGGGATGAGTGGCTAAGTTTTACGTTTCTTGGAGTGATGGAAGTTAGGTGAAGGGCCCAAATGTAAAGGTGGGAGTTTTCCTTGCTTTAAATGAAGGTAGTTGGTAACCATTAATGGTTTTTATTTCAAGGTTTAGTTTTAAATCCCTTAGAATCACCTTGATTGGCCAATACTTGGTAAGCTTTTCGGATTCTATGGATGCTTATTGCTAGATCCATGGATGTCTATTAGTTATCAAGTACGAGCCATTGGAAGGTGGTTCAAGGTGAGGGTCTTTAGTGTTTGAAGCCATTAATGAGAAGCAACTACCATTTTTCATGAACCCTTTGGATCAAGTCTTAATTGCTAAATACAAAACCGGTTCGGGAGATAACCATTCTTTATGTTATTGTCCCCAATGCGAGGAGAAGATCCGGAATCTCCTCCTTTGCCTAAGGAACCCGATCTTAGTGACTTAAAGCTCCAAGAGACCTTCTCTTTGTAATTAACTTCAATTACTATATTTTTTGCTTAACTTAAAATCAACCTTTTCAACTAAAATTCCATTTTCTTTAAAAGCTAATTTTCTTAAGGAAAAGCACCATTTCATTACCTTCACTAAAGTCACTTGTATGAAGAAAACCCATCCCTGTGGACGATCTTAGAGCCATTATACTATGTTAGCCATGCTACCCTAGTGTACGGTGATTTAGGTTTTATAAATTTTGTTGATAACACCCGTCTGGGAACTAGAATCAAAATGGCACCATCTGGGGACGAATCATTGATCCCATGAAAAGCCATTCCTGTGTTCATCTGGTGTTCAAGGATGCCCTCAATTTGTGAAGGAGAGAAACCCCGGGTTCAATTGGGTTTTCTCTTTCTACACCTAAAACAGTCTGTGTGCTCTGAAGAGTTCGTTCGTTCTTTTCTCAGCCCCAAGAGAAAAATAGAACAGGAATAGGATAGCCACCTCTGCCTTTTTCCCTTATATATATATATACATATATATATATATATAAATAAATAAAAAATAATTCATATATATATATATATATATATATATATATATATATATATATATCACATATCACACAGTTTGGACCATTTGACATAATAGGTCAGTCAAGTGAATTAGAGTGAGCCTATAGAAATCAAACAATAATGTGTCTAGCCCCATTATGGACCACAATGCAAAAATAAATTAACACTGATTTATGGCATTATCAAATTGATTATGTAAGTCCACACATAAAAATTCCAACAATTCTCCCACTTAGACTACATAATCAAACATCACAACATACACATAATCATAAATCAATGTCCTATAGAATCTCATTAAAAACAAATAATAAAAAAATAATCATATATGCTTCATTGCTTGATTCACAGGGAAATATACAATAATAGCAATCCTTCCAATAATAGCATAATATTACAATGTCAAAAGTGGCTCCCACTAACTTAATGCAACCTAGGCTTCCAACAACCCCATTTGAGATACATGTTCCTGAAACACAACTATGGGTAAGCCTTTTGTTAGTGGATCCGCCAACATACTTTTTGTGGACATGTGCTCAATATCAATAAGAGACTCTGCCACTTTCTCCTTAACAAAATAGAACTTTACATCAATATGTTTAGAGCGAGAAATACTCCTAGTGTTCTTAGAGAAAGCAATAGCTGCGGAATTATCACAAAATAATTTCAGCGGTCTAGAAATGGAGTCAACAACTCCCAAAGATGAACTAAATTTCCACATCCATATAGCATGACAACAAGCCTCATAACATGCCAAATACTCTACCTCCATAGTTGAGGATGCTGTAAGTGTCTGCTTGACACTTTTCCAAGATACAGCTCCTCCTGCCATCATAAAAATATAGCCCGTAGTGGATTTCTTATCATCTATGCAGCCAGCAAAATTAGCATCACAAAACCTAACTACATCAAGTATGTTGGTGCGCTGATATGTCAACATTAAGTCCTTAGTTCCCTGTAAATACCTAAGGACCTTCTTAGCAGCTTTCCAATGTTGACTCCCAGGATTGCTCAAGTACCTTCCCAACATGCCCAGAACAAAAGCAATATCAGGGCGTGTACATACTTAAGAATACATAAGGTTGCCAACCACAGATGAATAAGGAGGAATGGTTCTCATTTCCTCTCTCTCATCATCATTTTGAGGACACTAAGCCTTTGAAAACTTATCACCCTTCACAATTAGCGCTCTAGTAGAACTACAGTTGTGTATATTGAACCTCTTTAATATCTTCTCAATATAGGTTCTTTGAGACAATTTAAGCACCCCATTAGCCCTATCATGAAGAATCTTTATGCCCAAAACATAAGAAGTCTCACCAAGACCCGTCATGTCAAAATGGGTTAACAACATGTGCTTTATGTCAATCAACAAGTCAATTCATTTGATGTGAGTAGTATATCATCAACATATAAAACAAGAAATATGTAACTACTCCCACTGACCCTCAAATATATGCATCTGTCAACTGTATTCTCTTTAAAACCATTTTGGGCGATAATCCTATCAAATTTCAAGTACCATTGCCTCGAAGTCTGTTTAAGACCATAAATTGACTTATTGAGCTTACAAACTAAGTCTTCCTTTCTAACTTCTGTAAAACTAGTAGGCTGCTCCATATACACGTCCTCATCTAAATCACCATTCAAGAAAGTTATTTTGACATCCATTTGATGTAGCTCCAAATCAAAATGAGCTACTATGGCCATAATAACTCTAAAAGAGTCCTTGGTCGATACAGGTGAGAAGGTTTCTTTAAAATCAATCCCTTCTCTTTGAGTATAACCTTTAACCACAAGTCTAGCTTTATATCTCTCTATTTGCCCACTAGAATCATGTTTGGTCTTAGAGACCCACTTGCACCCAACTGGTTTACAACCTTGTGGTAATTCGACCAAATCCCAAACATCATTCATATACATAGAGTTCATTTCATCATCCATGGCTTCTTTCCAAGAAGTTAAATGAGGACAATGAATTGCTTCTTGATAAGTGATTGGATCAGAAGCATCATAACCATCATACTCATGCTCCTGCAAATAAATCATGTAGTCATCAGAAATAGCCGGCCTACGAACCCTCTATGATCTTCTCAAAGGAATCTCATCAACAATAGTATCATCAGCAGGAATGCCAAGTTCCACTTGATCACCATGCTCTCCTTGATTAGTGGCTGGCTGTTAGACAACAGGAACATCCACATTTGGAACATGAGATGTAGGAAAAGGAATCACAACATGCTCTTCTCCAAAAGGTATCTCACGAGGCACAAAATTGGGATCAACATTAACTTCATTCTCAAAGTATACAACCCTATCTGACTCAATGATCCTGGTGGTATGAGATGGACAATAAAATCTGGAACCCCTTGATCCAATGCAATAACCAACAAAGAAACCATTGATGGTTTTAGGATCAAGTTTCTTTGACTATGGGTTATATGGCCTAACCTTAGTCTTACATCCCCAAACATGGAAATGATGAAGGCTTGGTTTCTTCCCTGACCATAGCTCATAAGGTGTCTTAGGCACAGACTTACTGGGCATTTGATTTAAAATATATGTCGCAGTCTTTAAGGCTTCACCCTACAAAAATTCTGGTAAGGAGGAATTAGACAACATGCACCTCACCATATCCAACAATGTGCGATTCCTCCTTTCTGCAACCCCATTCTGTTGAGGAGTGCCTGACATCATATATCTAGCATCAATGCCGCATTCCAATAGAAACTTAGCAAATAGTCCAGGATTCCGTTCAGTCTCATCATATCTCCCATAATACTCACCACCTTTATCAGACTTCACAGCTTTAATGGGCTTTCCCAACTCCAACTCCACCTTAGCCTTAAAGGCCTTAAACACATTTAGGGAGTCATATTTATCATGGATTAGTTCAACATAACCATATCTAGAGAAATCATCAATAAAAGTGATGAAATATTTATAACCCCTTAAAGCAGTTGGTGTCAAAGGACCACATATATCTGTGTGGATCAAGTCTAAAGTGTTTCCACACCTATGAATCTTCTCTTTTCTGGTCTTAGCTGTCATCTTCCCCTTTAAGCAAACAACACAAGTCTCGAAGTCTGAGAAATCAAGATTAGAAAGCACACTATCTCTAACCAATTTCTCTAATCTTTGCTTAGAAATATGACCTAGGCGTTTGTGCCACAACATGAAAGAACTCAAATTCATTCTAGCACGCTTGCAACCAACAACAGAATTAACAGAAGATGAATCACACAAAGGACCATGATGCAAACTGAGACTATAAAGATTGCCCAACAAAACACCATTGCCAATTAAAACTGAGTTGCTAAAAATATCCACTTTTCCACTTCCAAAGTGGAAAGAATAACCTTGTCTATCCAAAGCAGATACAGAAATCAAATTCCTCCTAAGTGAGGGTATGTAAGCAACATCGTGTAACAATAAAAGGCTTTTAGTGGCCAATCTTAGCTTTATCATGCCAAAAAAGTCTACTTTCACCTTACTTCCATCACCCATATGCACAAATTCTTCATGCTTTGACGGCCTCATTTTCTTTGTCATCTCCTGCAAAGAATTAGTAACATGAATAGTGGCACCAGTATCTAACCACTGATTACTACTCAAAAAGTGCTCTTTTATAGCTTGAAATTAACTGTTTTAAACACTTTTGAGTAGTAGTTATTACCTTTTAACTCAATTAGCCCATTAAGGACCCTTGCAAGTGTTTTTGATTATTTTTTGGCAAGTTTTGGTGTTTTTGATAGCTTTTTGATCATTAAAGCAAGCCAAAAATGAGGGAAAACGTTGTGAAATCCTTGGCAATAGGTTGCTGAGCCAATCAAGTATGCAAGGTAGAGAATCAGAGAAGAAATCTAATTACCAGAAATTTCGCATGGCCGCCATGCGAAATTTTCGCATAGCATGCGAAATGTCAAAAGGAGCACAAGCTACAGGACAAAGAGCAAGACTGAGAAAAATGAATTTTGTACCTCGTGCGAAATTTTGCAAGCCTTGCAAAGCCAAATGCTGAAGAACCATGCCAAAATTGAATTTCGTACACCATGCGAAATGCTCCTGTGTAATTTTCAGATATTTGTGCACCGACTCTGTTAGATTTTTTTCTCTAGATATTTTGTACAATTTCCTATTTTCTCCTTGTAATCAGCCAATGATAGGATTTCTTGGTTAGGAAGGTTGGAAAAACCTCTCTATATATTCTTTTGCATCGCTTGTAAAGATATAGAATATGGGATAAAACTTTTACATTTGATACACTTGTAAATTCTCTTAGTAAGAAATATACAAAGCCTTGCTTTGCCTTACCTTCTCATTTTGTATTTCATTTTCTTTCTAACCAAACAACCTCTAAGGATGTTTTCCCAAAGGATGAGTGGCTAGGTTTTTTGTTTCTTAGACTGAGGGAAGCTAGGTAAAGGATCCGGATACAAAGGTGGGAGTTTTCCTTGCTTTAAATGAGGAGAGTTGTTACCCGTTAATGGTTTTTGTTTAACTTAAAATCCCTTAAAATCACCTGGGCCAATACTTGGTAAGCTTTTCGGACTCCATGGAGATCCATTAGTTATCATTTACGAGTCTTTGGAAGGTGGTTTAAAGGTAGGATTATCTAGAATGGCCAATACTTGGTAAGCTTTTCGGACTCCATGGAGATCCATTAGTTATCATTTATGAGCCTTTGACGGGTAGTCCAAGGTTAGAATCACCTTGAATGGCCAATACTTGGTAAGCTTAATGGGCTCCATGGAATCCATGGATGTCTAGTAGTTATCATTTATAAGCCATTGGAAGATGATTCACAGTGAGAGGTTTTTAGTGTTTAAAACCATTAAAGGGAAGCAACTACAGTTTGTCATGAACCAGTTGGATCAAATCTTAGTTGCTAAATGCACACCGGTTCGGGAGATAACCATCCTTTATGTTATTATCCCCAACGCGAGAAAAAGATCCGGAATTTCCCCCTTTGCCTAAGGAACCTGAACCTAGTGACCTAAAACTCCAAGAAACCTTTTCTTTATAATTAATTTCAGTTACTATTTTTGGTTGACTTAAAATCAATCCAAAATAATGTTTTCTTTTAAAGCTAACTTTTTAAGGAAAAACGCCATTTCAGTACCTTAACTAATGTCACGTGTACTATGAAAACCCATCCCTGTGGATGATCCTAGAGCCGCTACACTATGCTAGCTATGCTACCCTAGTGTAAGATGATTTAGGTTTATAAATTTTGTTGATAACACCCGTCTGGGCCAGAATCAAATGGAACAGTTGCTATGGGACGAATCAAATGGCGCCGTTACTGGGGATGGTCTCAATCATGAACATCAACAACATTAGTCTCAATCATGTTTGCATTCAAATCAACCACAACCATAATTTTACCTTTCTTCTTCTTCTCTAGCCAACTTTTAAACTTGAAGCAATCAACCTGCTTGTGCCCAATATTATGGCAAAAGTTACACTTCCCCTTGAATTTCTCATTCTTTGTATTATTAGATGAAGTAGATGCACTAGAGCCTCCTTGACTCAAATTCCCTCTCCTCTTGAATTGCTTAAAGCCTCCAGAATTCTTGTGTGGAGGTTTTTTCTTCATATTGCTCCCTTGGTCAGTAACAAGAGCAATGAAGTGAGTCTCATTTTTCTTCAATGAGACTTCATGTTGCACCACAATGGACATCAACTCCTCCAAAGTCCATTCTTCCTTCAAGCCATTATAGGTCAACTTCACTGCATCAAAGGAAGCAGGAAGAGACTCAAGTATCAACCATTTCAGGAATTTCTCACTCAACTCCACTTTCATCTCATTTGCCTTGTTGAAGTTGTGCTTCAGGTTGATAATGTGATCTTTGACCCCACCTACTCTATCATACATAGTGGTTGTGAGAAGCTTCAAATAAGTTGTCATTTCTAACTTACCAATCTTGGTATAATTGGTCTTCACATATTCCAAAAATTCTTTGGCACTTTTGGTCTTTGGCACACATTCTTTAATGGACTTATCCATAGTGTATTTCATCACCATCAAACAACTCCTATTGGAGTGCTCCCATTTCTCATAGAAAGATCTTTCATCTGCAGAGCTCATATCAGTGGGCTTACTTGGCTCATCAACTCTCAATGCCAAGTCCAGATTGTGCAGAGTCATATGCACGTTGAAAGACTCAAACCATTCCTCAAAATTATTTCCTGTAAGAGGCTTGATGACAGACAATTGCAGAGTAATACCAGGATTGCTAGTAGCTGGAAAATAGCAAAATTAAACAACATGCATGTTACTACAAAATCATACTATTTGCTAGTTTCCAGAATTACTCAATTTACCAATAGCTTGGAATTTTGAAAATTCCACAACGGTAAGAACAACCAATTAAATATCTCAACCAAGATGCACTAATTTTATTACCGAAAGGGTAAAGAAAATTAGTACGGTTCATAATATATAATTAATTTCCTTCACCAATCTAAGCATACTACCAAATATTATAATCATCGATAGGACAATTACAATACCCGTATGGACCTTAGTAATCACAATAATAAAACAATCAACAGTGGGAGATAAAATATCTCAACAAAGACAATTTGACACATATAGGATCACGATAGGCAACCACATATATGTTCACTATTATCATGATAAATTTAAAATATCTCAATTTGTACAACTTGACACACTTGGAATTACGATAGGCAATCACACAAGTGTTCTTTAATGTCACAATAAATTGAAATATTTAACAAAATGGCCTAGGACAATATTATTGGTATAAAAAAAAAATTATACCCAAAAGAACAATAATAATAATAATTGTCCTAAAAGAGCCAAACTTAACATATGCATTATCATTCCAAGAATGCCAAGACAAACAAAAAAAAAAAAAAAAATTTAATGATGACATCATGATGATGTCATCATCTTCTCCACAGGAAGAACATACCTGGTTTAGGCTAAATAGGTCTGTGATTACTACTCAAAAAGTGCTATTTTGTAGCTTGTAATTAACTCTTTTAAACACTTTTGAGTAGTAGTTATTACCTTTTAACTCAATTGGCATGTTAAGGACCCTTGTAATCGTTTCTAATCAAATTGTGTTAAGTTTTGGTGTTTTTGATAGCTTTTTGATAGCTTTTTGATCACCAAAGCAATCCGAGCATGAGGGAGATTTTTGCATAGTTCATGGCAAAGCGAATTGAAGTTCAAATTCATGAAGGAACCAAGCTTTGGAACTACGTGACCCTTTGCCAAAGTCATTTAACAGCATGTAAGGAGGAAAAACAGAGAGAAGAAATTCATGAAGAAAAATAGAGGAGAGTAGCTGCAGTCTTCTTTTGCACATTTGGAGCACTTCCCGGAGTCCATTTTCTACATGCTATATACCATTTCAAATCTTGGGAAGTCAAGAGTCCAATGCTTCAGACGGTGTGCAAATTGAATCTGAAATGAAGAAGTTATGACCATTGGAAGACAACTGCACCAAAGTTGAAAGGCAATTTCGCAAGCTGCGAAATCAACCTTCTCTTGCGAAATTTTTGCAGCCCATGTTGCATGCTGCGAAATCTACGTGTGCAATCTCCAGATATTTGTGACCGACTCCGCCTGATCTTTTCTTCAGATATTTTTGTATAAAATCCCTATTTTCTCCTTGTAATCCACCAATCATAGGATAGCTTAGCTAGGAAGGTTGGAAAAACTTCCCTATATATGTTCCCTTGCATCCGTTGTAAAAAATATCGAGGATGAGATGTAGAATCGATCAATAAATATATTATACAGAGCCTTGCTTTGCTTTTTCCTTCTCATCTTTGTTTTCTCTTTTATTTTCTTTCTAGCCAAACAAGCTCTGAGGATGTTTCCTCAAAGGATGAGAGGCTAGACTTTTTGTTTCTTGGGTGAAGGAAGCTAGGCAAGGTTCCGCATGCATAAGCGTAAGTTTTTGTTGATTCAATTTTTAATGAAGAGAAAGTGTGACCCGTTAATGGTTTCTATGTTTTTAGTTAACTTAAAACGCCTTTGAATCACCTGGGCCAACACTTGGTAAGGCAAGTGGACTCCGTCCATTGAGTTTCACTAGTTTATCTCTTGCGAGCCTTTGGGAAGTGATTCAGAGGTAGGATTTTCTAGAATAGCCAACACTTGGTAAGCTTTTGGACTCCAAGGAGACATCCATTAGTTATCTCTTGTGAGCTTTTGAAGGATAATCCAAGGTTAAAGATCCCCTTGAATGGCAAATGCTAGGTGAGAGGCACGAGCCATTGAAAGGTGTATCAGTGAGAGGGATTTAGTGTTGAAACCTTTAATGGTAAGCATCTGTACCACACCGGTTCGGGAAATAACTATATGTTAAATCCCCAACGCGAGGAAAAGAAACAAGTGATCGGAATCTCCCATTTTGTATAAGGCACCCAATCCTAGTGACCTGAAATCCCAAGAAACACCTTTCTTTGTAATTATTTTCAGTTATCTTTAGTTTGGTTAGCTTAAAATCAACCATTTCCATACAAGTTTATGTTTTCTTAGAAAGCTAACCTTGGAAAGAAAAAAACTCCAATTCAGTTTTGAACCAATATCAATTGTGAACTGAAAACCCATCTCTGTGGACAATCCTAGAGCCACTATGCTATGCTAGCTTTGCTACCCTAGTATATGGTGAAATCGGTTTATAAATTTTGTTGATAACTCCCGTCTGAGGATTGAATCAAAGGTATATCAGTTGATTGATCTAAATCAAGTAGAACACCAATTGGGGACGAATCAGTCTAGTTCTTCTCAGAGAAGAAAAAAAAAATGCGTATTTCCGATAAAAAGAACAATCAATTTTCCATCCTCAAACGTTAAGCTATCAATCCAATGCCAAAAAATGCACAAAAACACATAGAATGAAGAACCACAACAAACCCTAAATTTCAAAATCCCATCAAATAGGCTCCAAAAACCAAAAAATTGATGGGTTTTGCTCCAAATAGCGTTTTCTACAATTCTCCAACATCAATTGGGCTTCACAATGGAGAATTAACACCAAACGAAAAAAGCCCCAAAATTGGCTTCCAAAACAAAAAACGGAAACCCTAAATAATCCAAAATTTGCAACTTAAATGTCATTCATGGTTGCTCTGATACCAATTGTTGAAAAATTTAAACACCACATATAGGATCTCATGAAAGACATTAAAGCATACAGTAAAAGAAATTGGGAATTAAGAAAAGGCTGACCTTGATTGATCCCATGGAAAGCCGTTCCTGTGCTTGTCTGGTGTTCAAGGATGTGGTCAATTCATGAAGGAGAGAAACCCTAGGTTCAATTGGCTCTTCCCTTTCTACACCCAAAACAGTCTATGTGCTCTGAAGAGTTCGTTCGTTCTTTTCTCAACCCCAAAAGAAAAACAGAATAGGAATAGGATAGCCACCCCTGCCTTTTTCCCTTTTTCCCTTATATATATATATCACATATCACACAGTTTGGACCACTTGACTTAATGGGCTAGTCAAGTGAATTAGAGTGAGCCTATAGAAATCAAGCAATAATGTGTCCAACCCCATTATGGACCACAATGCAAAAATAAATTAACACTGATTTATGGCATTATCAAATTGATTGTGTAAGTCCACACATAAAAATTCCCACAGCCATTCCATTTGTTGTTGACATCTTATTGTCTAAATTTTGTGTATGAATTTTAAATTTCCAAAGTGGAGTATAGTACTCATCCATTTCATCATTTTCATTTGATTGGTCATTTTCATGAAAGGCTTTATTTTAATTAGTCTTTACAATTAGGCTATCTCTCCATATTCATGCTTCTTGAATTTAATATAATAATGACACTTCACTTTCATATTAAAAAATATGTATAGGAAAAAAAGAGAATAAAAAAAAAATTGGTTAGTAAGCTTGAAGGAACAATCAAGGTAGATTGCCTTAGTGGAGTGAAACTTATGAGAAAAGAGAATGAAGTTCTCAATATTATGCCTACTAGCCAAGAAGGTTGTGGAAGTCTCAACAAACTAAAACTAAGCTTAAATATGTGAAAGTACAACAAGATGTGTTGTTTGGGAAAGGTTAAAGATAAGTGGGTTTTGTATCAAGGTAGATACTACAATATTTAAAGATCATTAAGATATATTTAGTTTATATTAATTTAATCTTCCTACTTTGGTTAATTATATGACAAATCCTATCAAAACAAATACATTTAGATTGTAAGGAACATGAATAATTTTGATGAGTTAAATTGCATAGTAATTAAGTTACCAAATTTTTTTGTTGTAGATACAAACACAACTTTTTAGTGAACCATTTGTGGCTATTTTTCATAGTTAAATGGATCTTTTGTTTAGATAATTTTGAAAACTTTTACTACATGGCCCATTAAGATACATGCTCAATGAACCATATATACAAACTAATCCTAAGATTATGATAAAAAAATTAAAGTTCATAAATGAATGGAGGTAGATATATAAAGTATACAAATTGGTTACATGGTAGCTAATTCACCTTTTGTTGTGTAAAAGTTTCCTTATTTAGGCTTTTTAGATGCTATTACCAATATTTTGGTAGCCTTGTACAAAAATTCATGGTCAAAGACTAAGAATAGAGTTGACTTCATTCATAACCCCATAAGATTTGATGTAAATACACTTAGTCACCAATGGTTTTAAATTTCGATGAGTTAGCACCCTTATAAATATATTTCATTTATAAAATTATCTTTTATAGAGATTTTGGGTGTGTGTGTTAAACATATCCCAAAAACTAAAATTTTATTCTCTAAAAAAAAAAATTAATAGTTTGAATATATCTACAAGGGTGTCAATTGAAGAAAGTTGAAACAAATGATGGTTTAGTGTATTTACCCTAAATCTCAAGCAATAAGAGTGAAATTAACTCACAAAATTATTGTTCCCATAAATATTTTTATATGTTTAACTACAACTCAATTGCAATTAGTATAGAAGGTTTTTCTAAGTTAGGTTGTTATGACTTATGCAAGGTTCTATTTCTCTAAATTATAGAATTTGAGTTCTATTTCTCCCTTGTTCTAGTTTTTTTTATCTAGTCAAGTGTTTTGATTGACTATAGACGAGAGAAAGGAGTTTGAGTTTAATTCTACTAGGTTTTCTTCATTGGTGTTTATATAAGAGAGAGCTTCTCTTTTCTCTATACTCACAACATAAAAATAAATACCTTTCTATAGAGTTGTATAGGTATAGACAGAAACAACTTTCTTTCTTTGTCTCTTTCTCCACGTCTTAAGTAAGACTTTGGATGTTGGGTGTATGCTCATGTAGCATTCACTACCATGGGATTTTTTTTTATTTTTTATTTCACAGCATGAGAGTACTCAGATGTGCCCAGTTCTAGGTCTTTCACTATTGGTTAATGTGTTTTTGAGGTTCTACTGTTATTATTATTACTATTGAGTGTATTATGTTTATATTTCAACATTAGCTTCAAAGTGTTAAGAATCCAGCTCAAGCAAATTCTAATACAGCTCAAGATAATAAAATCTCCAAGCTACAGGCTATAACTCTAGAGAATAAAATCACAGAGAATAAAATTTCCAAGTTGTAGGCTGCAAAGGAAGGAAAATAAATATTGCTTTCCTATTCTATAAATACACACTTCCATATGTAAACTATACACCTTCTATATGTAAAATATATACTGTGTATATTAAGACTTGCTAGTCAATGTAAATATCATCGACTTCATCCATTCCGTTTAAACTTTCTTCATAGTATCAAAGCCATCATCTACAAACCAAAACACGATGTTTTCGTTTTCTTCCATGTTGAAGCAAGAACCAGAACTCAGCTTACAATCATTTCACCAATGTTCTAGTTTAATCTCCGTCAAATTGAGCACCACCAACTTTCTGCTATGGCATTCGCAAATCATCCCTTTAATCCACAGCCTCGGCATCCACCATTATATTACTGCAAATGAAAGACCTGCTGAAGAAATTCTGAATGAAAAAGGAGACAGAATTTCAAATCCCAATTATCAAATTTAGGTAACCAACGATGGACTTCTAACTTCTTGGCTCCTCAGATCTATAAAAGAAGATGTCCTTAGTATGGTTTTTGAAGAAGCAGGAACTGCCTTTGACCTATGGACTTCACTTGAACAACTGCTTTCTATCACCATTGAAAAGGAAGGAAACCTTAAAAGTATGTTGATGGGAATCAAGAAGGGTTCACGTTCAATTGAAGAATACCAGAAAGAATTCAAATTTATCTGTGATAATCTTACAGCCATTAATAAGCCAGTTTCAGACCTTGATAAGGTTTTTCAATTTACAAAAGGATTGGGAAACTAGTATATGGATTTTCGTACGGCCATGCTGACAAAAGCTCCATATCCATTTTTCAACCAGTTTGTCCTAGCCCTCCATAACATGCGCAAGCCTTCTTCAACCAAAGGGGTCGTGGTCAGAATGGATAAGGGAAGCGTTTTAACTCTCACGGTAGGGGTTTTACTCCTATTGAAAGATATAACAACCATCAAAAGAGTTCAACTCCAACTAACTAGAACATGAACCAACCAGCCAACAATTAAGGTCTTCAACCAATGCCAGAAAATCAGCCACAACAGCGTCCCAATAACTCCAACAATGGTAATAAATTTTTTTGTCAAATATGTGGGAAAGCTAATCATCTTGCAATAAATTGCTGGTGTAGGTTTGACTATTCCTATCAATCAGAGGATCTTCCACAATCCCTTGCTGCAATCAAGCTAAATGATGAACATGATCCATCGTTTTATGTGGATTTAGGAGCTACTAAACATATGATTAATGACATAAGTAAGTTATCCTATGTTGAATCTTTATAAGGCAATGATATGATATTTGTGGGAAATGGAAATGCCTTACCCATATCTCATGTGGGTAATGCTTGTGTCTTTACAAAAGAAGGAAAATTTAAGTTAAATGATGTGCTAGTTGTTGCTCATTTAAAAAAGAATCTACCATCGGTTGGAAAATTTACGTCTGATAATTCTTGCACTTTTGAGTGTACATCTTTTGACTTTGTTGTCAAGGATCAAAACTAGAAGATAATTGCGAGGGGCATAAAAAGGGACAACTATATGCTTTAGATGGAGTTATTCATGAACCCTTGAGTGTAATAAGGAAAGAGGGTGCTTCTTCTATAGTTTGGCATCAACCACTTGGACATCCTCATTCAAAAATATTATCTTTGTTAAAAGAGCAGAATATCATTGATTTGTCTCATTGGATATCTAAACCTAATATTTGCATTAGTTGTCAAATGGGAAAAAGTTGCAAACTTCTTTTCAAAGGCAATAATAAAATCTCCAAGTTTCCCTTTCAAAAAATTCATTGTGATATCTGGGGACCAACTCCTATAGCTTCAAACCAAGGTTTTCGATATTATGCAATTTCTATTGACGATTTTAGTAGATTCACTTGGTTATACCCTCTCAAGTGAAAGTTTGATTTCTTTAGTTGTTTCATCAAGTTTCAAAAACTTGTTGAAAATCAATTGGATTCAAAAATTAAGATTTTCCAATGTGATGGAGGAGAAGAGTTCAGTTCAATTGAATTTATTAACCATGTTCAAAGTTGTGGCATTGAACTCCATGTGTCTTGTCCAGGAACTACTCAACAAAACGGTGTAGTAGAACGAAAACATAGACATATAGTTGAAACTAGGCTTACAATGTCATTTCATGCTAATATGCCCTATCTTTATGGGTAGAAGTTTTTTTCCACGGTTGTGTATTTGATTAAACATTTACCATCTTTAGTCTTGCAGAATGAAAGCTCATATCAAAAACTTTATAAAAGACATCCAGACTATAGTGGTTTGCAGGTATTGGGTTGTCTATGTTTTCCTTCTCCTTCGAAATCAAGGGGGTTCAAAATTTGTCTCAAAAACATATCCTTGTGTTTTCATTGGATACAGTCCAATACACAAAGGATATCATTGTTTGGAACCAAAAACAAAAAGAGTATGTATTTCAAGGCATGTTGTATTTGATGAAGAAGCATTTCCTTTTAAGCCCACTCAACTGCCCGAAAATTCTCAAAAATTGAGTTTATCCGAATTTCCAAGTTTAGACGAATGGATTGGCAAAATTGATGACTCACAAAATCCTTTCAAATAAGGAGATTTCTAGAAAGGAAAAACCAACAGCCTTGCCTATTTCTGACTTTACAAATTGTTGTGACTTTAATGTAGGTACCACATTGTTGAAGGAAGATGTTACTCTTAACCCTTTGGAGCAGCTACATGAAAACCATGGGAGTTCATAAGTTGTAAATTCAACCTCTCCTTTAAGAGAGACTACTGATTCTCCACAAAATAATGTTTTAGTCCTGAATCCTCTAATCTCTGAAAGTCAAGCAAATCAGGATGTAATATTTCCATCATCCACTCTAGCAGATTCCCTCCCAAACATGGAAGGTCCTAGATTCTCTATAACATAATGCTTTGATCCTAGATCCACCAATCTCCAAAAGTCAAGCAAATCAAGATGCAATATTTCCATCATATACTCTAGTAGATTCTCTCTTAAACATGGAAGGCATCTCCACACACCTTGACATCCATGACGTGAAATGCTCAGATTCAAGCTCTCACAATTCCCTTCGGCCAGTTCGACTTTGTACAACTTCTTACTATTTGAAAGATTATGCCACAGTTGCCACCAAGTGTGATGTCCCACATCGGATAGGGGAGAATGTTCCTAGCACTATATATGTAGAGGCTCCTCTTAACCAAGTAGACATGTTTTAAAGCCGTGAGGACCCCTTTGGGTCTAAAGCGGATAATATCTACACGGTTGGGAGTGGGTCGTTACAAATGGTATCAAAGCCGATCCCTGAACCCGATGTGGGAGTTTGTTTGGTCCCGTAAGGGTTGTTTGTCTATTTGGCCTCGCAATCCCATGGGACACAATGAAGACGTTGTGTCTGCATGAGGGGGTGTTTGTGATGTCCCACATCGGATAGGGGAGAATGTTCCTGGCGCTATATATGTAGAGGCTCCTCTTAACCAAGTAGATGCGTTTTAAAGCCGTGAGGACCCCTTTAGGTCGAAAGTGGACAATATCTACATGGTTGGGAGTGGGCCCTTACACCAAGGGTCCCCACCCACATTTCCCCTCTAAATCGAAGACCTTTAGGGAAGCCTTGAAAGATTCTTGCTGGATAGCTGCTATGGAAGAGGAACTTGCTGCCCTCAACACTAATGATACTTGAGACTTAGTTCCAAGGCCACCTAGTATTAATATTGTCAACTCCAAGTGGATTTATCACATTAAAACAAAGGAAGATGGAACCATAGATCGCTTCAAGGCTCGTTTGGTTGCAAGGGGATTCACTCAAATTTCTAGAGTTGATTATGATGAAACCTTCAGTCCAGTAGTTCGACCAACAACCATTATGTTAGTGATTGCTCTCTCTCTATCCTTCAAATGGAAGATAAGGCAACTTGATGTTAAAAATGCATTCTTGCATTGTAACCTCAAAGAAATTGTCTACATGGTATTCATCCAACTAAGAAAGATCATGTTTGCTTACTTAAAAAATCACTCTATGGATTGAAATAGGCACCTCATGCCTAGTTTGATAGACTTTCTAAATATCTTTTGCACCTTGGTTTCCATTGCATCACGTGTGATGCCTCTTTTTTTATATATTACATCCATTACTCTCATTTATGTAGATAATATTCTCCTTACAAGGAATAGCGATCAGTTTCTTCAACATCTAATCTTCAAGCTGAGTCATGAGTTTATAATCAAGGATCTCTGATCATTGCACTACTTTCTTGGAATAGAAGTGAAGCCATTCCCTGGTGGAGTGTTCTTGTCTCAACATAAATAGACACAAGACATTCTTCACAAAACAAAAATGTTGGAGAGTGCTCCCCTTGCTACACCAATGGCTGTAAAAGACATCTCTTCGAACTCAGAACCCGTTGATGCTTCCCTTTTCCGCAGCATAGTAGGGGCTCTCCAATATCTCACTTTCACAAGACCCAACATCACCTTTGCATTAAATAAAGTGTCTCAATTCCTTAGAAGCCCCACTTTTAGCTATTTGAAGGTTGTAAAATGGATCTTGAGATACTTAAATGGGGCACAACATTTTGGTCTTCGTTGTATTGCCCAAAGCCCTACCAACCTTAATGCGTTGAGTGATGCAGATTGGGCTAGTTGCACCACAACAAGGAAAAGCATCACTAGTTTCTGCACATTCCTTGGTACCAATTGTATTTCTTGGTGTGCTAAGAAACAACCCACTATGTTTCACTCCAGCACTGAAGCTGAATATTGATCTATGGCCTCCACCATAACTGAGATAACAGGGCTCACATTTCTTCTTCAAGATATTGGTGTTCCCTTGGCACAATCCCCACAATCATTTTGTGATAATATCAGTGCCCTTTACATGTCAGTTAACCCTTTGTTTCATTCAAGATCAAAGCACATTGAGCTCGACTACCACTTTGTCCGAGAAAAGGTTGCCGTGGGTCATCTTATCACATGACACATCCCTTCGTCATCTTAGCTTGCTGATATCTTCACCAAGCCATTACCCAAGGCTACCTGTTAGGTGTTCAGGAACAAACTGGGTGTTCAACCTCAACCACACACTAGTTTGAGGGGCCATGTGAAGAATCCAGCTCAAGAAGATTCTAATCCAGCTCAAGAGAATAAAATCTCCAAGCTATAGGCTGTAACTCTAGAGAATAAAATCACAGAGAATAAAATTTCCAAGTTGCAGGCTGCAAAGGAAGGAAAATAAATATTGCTTTCCTATTCTGTAAATACACACTTCCATATGTAAAGTGTACACCTACTCAATGAAAATAACATCGACTTCATTTATTCCTTTCTAAACTTTCTTCAAAAAGCACAGGTTGTATCATTTTTCCTTTCAAGAAAACAACCTTAACTCCCCATTGGATCATTTTTTAAATGAATTTGAAGGTGATATAAAAATATTCTACTCATCTTAAGCTTTTTATGTAATATTTTGTCAACGTTTTAGGTAAAATTAATGAAGAAAATATGATTTTTTTTTCTCTCTCTTGCAAATATAAGGATCCATCTTAGAAAAGAGTGTTTTTCTAACATGAACTTCAAGACACCAAAATTAGAAAACAAGTAGACTAATGGAATCCCAAGTCCAAATGGAGGAGATTGGTTGCGATTGGGAGGCCTACAACAATCAGGAAAGCATTGCATGTTCATCCACATACAAAGAAGGCATAACAACGTGATTTGTTATAGGGCATGCGTTATCCATGCTCATGTGTACAACCAATGCATGATAGCGATATCCTATGTCCTTTCTTGACACTGACTGCATGTGATATATCCCCACATTTTTCTTTGTATTCGTTTGATTTTTTTTTTTTCTTTTTTTTTTAGCCCACCTTGATTTTTAAAAGTAAAAAGTACACTTTTTTTTAGTAAGTGGGAAAGCGCTTAGGGTTTATTGACCATGTTTTTTGGACAAAAAAGTTCCAAGATATATATATATTATGTGATGACCCCTCATATTTTTTCATGATTATTTAGATTTTTTTATTTTATTAATTTTCAATTATTAAATTTATGTTTCAAGAAAAAAAAAATCACAAGAAAATTGTTGTCTAAGTTTTTTAGAATATTTTTGAGATTATTAGAGAACATTCTATATATAGTACAAGAAATTTTTTATTATTTTATTGTTTTTAGATTTTTTTTTTCTCATGCATTTTATTTAAGTGGATTATTATTGTAATAATTATTTTTGAGGCATGAAAAATAGAAAATAATTTTCTGTGATAGTTTGTTTTTTAGTTTTTTTTTTTTTTTTTTTTTGAAAATTTTAATTGCTTAGTAGCTAAGACATGTCTAGATTTTGTTTACAATCCACGTAACTTGGCCTAGTTAATATATTTTGAGTGAGAATTATATTTTAGGTGGTATCTTATCATATTTAAGACAAGTCTACAACCATCAACATCAATATCAAGTTGAGAGTTTCATATTTAGAATTGACCACTCTAACCAAATATAACTAGTTTATCAAGATGAAGCTCAATTTCTTTGATACCCTAACTTCACCCACTTTTATAGCCAGCATCAAAATAAATTTAATAATAGAGGCGATAGATTTGCCAAATCTCTGTCCCACTAATTTTTTCATAATTGAAAGCTTCTTTGATTTTATTTCATAGACCTCTCTAATTATGAAAACCTTTCTTGTATGGTCCTAGAGTAGTAGGAGTTTAAAAAATAATTCCATCATCCCACCATCCTAACGCCAACACCCTCATCCCCAAACCCAACTTGCCTTTTTAAGAACCATGGTAATCTTGGGAAAGTCAAACCTTTGAAGAATCTAAGTCTTATCCATGCAAGGAAAGTGCATTGATGTAGCAATTTTACTTTCATAGTCAACTAGTTAGTCTTACAATCCTAGCTTCATATGAAAACAACTTGTACAATTATTTCCAAAAGAAAATATAAGTTAGAAGAGATATCCTCATCCAAAAAGGAAGTTCACCACTTTTAAACTAAAAATTTCAAATTTCAAATAATTATGAAAAGGATGACCTCTAAATATTCCTATATCTTCACCAAATCTTAAAAATAAATGGAAGATTTTCATAATTATGTCAAGTAAAATAAAATCCTTCCTTTATGCTATAAAACTTTCTAACCAATTGCTTATTTAAATAAAAATTTGTTGGAAAAATTCTAGCCCACAAGTCTATCAAATTGGACATAGGTTAGCCATCGATTAGCTCACATTACAACCTTGAAATCTCCATTGATCAGCTCTCATTGCAACCTTGAAATCATACCTCAACTTTCAATACCACAAATTAGCAAATTCTCAGCCTCAAATTTAAGTAATTCCTAGCCATGGATTTTGCCTTAAAAATGCCACTCATTAGACTCCTTCTTGGGTTGTTTTGCTGCCCATGGTGGTGTGCACCCAAGACCCCTATCATAGGTGCTTTGAAGCACATTATCCTTACTTCTTTTCCATATCTTTGATCACAAATTAAGTTAGTTTATTAGGTTAGAATGTGAGACTGTTTGGTATTACATTACTTTATTTTGATGTAAAAAGTATAATAAAGCTATTACTACCTTCAATAAACATAAACATCTTACTTTTATTTTGATGTAAAATACTATTACAAATTTCATTAAACATGAAACATTTTGCATTGCAAACTAAAATAAGGCTTTTCTAAAAACAATTTTATGATTCCTTGTGTGTGAAAACTCTTTCCAAAAAGAGAGTCTCTTAAAAAAAAAAAATTCAAGTAAAATCTCTTAATAAGTCCAAAAAATGTGGTTTTAAATTATAAAAGACTAATCTAAAAATATAATTGAGTATACTAGTCCCATTAAATATAATGGTAGCTAGGATGGGCTCCACACTCTTCTTAAAAATCTAATACACATTGATTCATTGAACCCTAGCCTTCAAATACTTAAACGCCTAATACACATTGGTTCCTTGAACCCTAGCAGTTAAATAATGATCTATAAAATTTATTCAACAGTCAAATAATGATATAAGAAATTCTCAATTCTCTCATATGAAGAAGAAGAAGATTCTAAACATGAGTATTTTCAATTAATAGCATGCAAGATTGGATCAAAGATTTAACATATGGTAAGTTAATTCATGTTTGATTTGTATGACTTTAGGATTTCTTTAACTTTCAATCATTTGAAAGTAAATGAAGTTATATCTTTAAATTTTTATGGTTCCTCTATTTTATTCTTATTTTTATTTTGATATTTGATGTTATTCTAAATCTAAGACATTCTTTATCATTTTCTTACATATTCTTTTAGGTTTCCATGGTTTAATACTAGTTAGTATGCTCTTTGATAGATAACATCTACGGGATGTAAGTCAAGTGTGAGTTTTTGTATTGATCCTAAACTTATATATACTTTCCATAATCTTATTTCATAATTAATTCTAAAATGTGAATTATATTGACTCTAATCTTACACATACTTCTACTATTTATATTTGATTGTGAATTATAAAATTCTTTATTATTACAACTCTAAAAGAATTCATTAAACAAATATACCTCAGTATTATCTTTGGGCTATTATTACTCAGAAGAGATTGATCACTATGTCCTTTTACTATTGCCAATTTAAATGTAATTAGTTTTTTTTTTTTTTTTCGTCTTTTGATATTCTATGTAGATACTAGTATCATCTTTAAGTTTTAAAAAGTGGTGGTCCTAAAGTTATTGAAGGCTCTAAAATCAGAAGGGTTAGAAAAAAAAATCCTAAAACTAGGAGAAGTGGTGCTTATTTAGAGCATGGCCAGAGTAGGGAGAGTTCCATCGATGTAATCCTCAACCCGATTAAAAATGATTACATTCAGAAACTAATTCTTCTAGATGAGGTAATTGCCTTAATCCAATTTGATTGTGAGTGGTTGGCTAAGAGTTGGAAGAGATTGATGAATGAACTGAGCAAGGTAAGATGTTTTGAATCAAAAACTGGTTTTTGGAAAATTTTGTTACATGTTCGGAATCTGTGGAGGAATTTCAATATTAGATGAGGGATTTGTAACATAAGAGGTTCCAAGAGGGGTTGATGAAGATGAATCCATTTTGGATTCAAGCAACTTTGATACCAAATTGGATCTAGAAAAGATAGCACAAAGGAAAAGAATTCAAAAAGAAGAAAGGAAAATAGTATAAAGAGGCTCAATTCATTACTGAGCAAAGCAAGAAACATTCTTTATATAAGCAGGTATGTACAAATGGCATCATCAAGGGAAATCTCACCCTACATAAAAATAATGCAGACAAAAAACTAGTGGAGGATTATTTACAATTACTTACAGTGGTTATATAATCTAACATGGTAGTACCTTCAAAAAATTGAATATATCCCCCCAAAAAAAGAAAATAAAAATTTATGTCATTCATCATCAATTTTTTTTTTTTTTTTTTTTTTTTTTTTTTTTTAAGAAAAAAGCTTATCAAATAACCTATTAGATATTTAAACATATTTAGGGTTAACATTGCTTATTTAGGAATAAACTAAAACATGATTGAAAAATAGAGATGATTTTTTATAATTTAACCAAAAAGGCATTGTGAAGAGGAATGATTGAAATATAGTAAATATATTGACATAATTATTATTTATTAAAAAAATACGACCATTTTAAATACAAATCAACTTAAATTAGCTTGGTATATTGTTAAACTTATTACCTAGCAGTTTTAGCTTTTAGGTTAAATATGTAGCTTAATATGGTATTAACAATAGGTTAATTACATTGAGAATCATTATTTCCTTCATTTGATATCTCATATCTCGTTTGCATGTGAAGGAGAAAAATTAACTTAATATATATTATTGGGATCCCATGAGTAGCTTAACAGTTCTTTTAATCTATGCTGCGAACTACCATCCACCACATGTTGTACAAGCAATATAATATACTCTTGATACTTTTATTACAATTAAGACTCTTTATTGGTGAATTTCCTGATTAATCTAAAACATTAAGAGTGTGTTTGGCAATATTTTTATTTGAAGTGTTTTAGTTGAAGTTTTTTCTAAAAATATTTTTAGGAGAATAACCTATTAGGTGTTTCTCAAGAAATTAAGTGATTTTTCAAAATTTTAAAAGTATTTTCTAAATTTTGTCAAACGTCTAATTTTTCTACAAAAGTGCCTTTTAAACTAGAGGTGTTCTTCGAAAGCACTTTCAAAAGGACTCTAAGAACAAATGTTAATCCAAAGTGCACCCAAAATAGAGGGTAAATCCTCACCTAAGAACTTAGGGTTTAGCAATTGCAATTCAACTAGACACTTTATTAATAAGAAAAGACAAAGTAATGAATAATGGATTAATGGCCAGTCTCATGACTATTAACTAAGGCTAAAATTCAATTTTGAGAAGAGTATTGATTTATTATCTTTGATTTTTTCTCTATGTTTTAAACATGTAAACTCTATTGTTAGGACTTTGAGTCTTGTTTGTTGTTGGCAATTTTGTTCCAATTAATGTTTGTTCATAAAAGTCTTTTTAGATAGTGATTTGCTCTTCATTGAAGATCAAGGGTCATTGTTCGTCAAATTGAGAAGTCGTAGGTATGTTTAAAAAGGTTTGGTTTATGTCATATAATGCTTCTTTGAGGTGTAAAAATGTTTGGTATCATTTTTTTGACTCAAAATGTTTTTAAAATGATTTTTCAAAAAGCAGGAGACACTCAAGCGGTTAATCCTGCTGAAGCGGTCAACCCGCTTAAGCGGCATAGAATGCTAAAGCGGAGCACTCAAGTAGTCTAAGTTTGCTCAAGTGGTCATAATAGTCCAGTCGAGTTTAGAAACGGATTTTGCATGATTTTCATTCAAACTCTAATTTAAAAACTTAATATACCAAAACTCTTATGATTTTTACCTATAAATACCTCTCTTGTAACCCCTTAAGGGTTAGAGATTGTGGAGTTTTTAGAGAGATTGAAAATATATCATTTGAGAGACCTCTCGTTCTTTAGAGAGGGACTCATTGAGAGAAAGCCTTAGTGCCACACCATTCCCAATCTCTCATTCAAGAATTTGGATTTTTAAATTGTTGGTTGAAGACCTAAATCCTTCGGAGGGACCGAATGATCTACTAGGGAGCAACAAGGAGTTGTTGTGTCGCGGACATGGATCAAGTTGTAGGTACTAGAGAGTAAGTCTCTAGGGTAAAGCGACTAGGTAAATCTGTGTAATTTGATTTCGAATAATGGATTTAGATTGGTAGGTCTTAGACCTCATAGTTTTTTATCTCCACAAGTTTGTGGGGGTTTTCCACATAAAAAAAATCTTGTGCCTCATTGTTTATTTCTTTATATTTGATATTATGTTTGAAGTGCTTAAATTAGGTTAATTTGATTCATATTAACATATTACAGGGTTTTCCTAAAAAGTGAATATCTATTTATTCCTAGTTATTTTCTAGTTGATGACTTTGAATATCTTGGTTTGATTGGTTAATTGGTTATTGAGTTAGTTGATTTGTTATCTTGGTGGTTGTGGTAGTTATACTTATAACCAATTAGATTGATTTTTTGGGATTATTGTTGAGTTTGCTAGGTTGGTTATTCATGTGGTTATTATTATCATCTCTAAATATCTCAACAAATTTTGTTAATCTTTGGATATCAATTAACTATAAAAATTAGTTTTTTATTTGGGGCAAAATCTTAAGATAAATTTTAGACATATTTTATAAATAATTTATTTAAAAATTTTTAAATCACCCATTCACCCTCTCCCCCTCCTCTCCCCTCTAGGTGTTCCTTATCAAACTTTCGATTATTATTCGAGTGGTATTTGAGTAATACCTATTTTTCAATTGGTACTAGAGCAAGATAAAAAACTGATTCTTTATCCTATTGATTAAAAATTCAATTTATTATTTTTTATATTGTTTAAATTTTTTTATTAATCATATTAAATAAAAATCAATTTTTTATTAATTTTATTAGATAAAAATCAAACTTTTATTGATCTTGTAAGTCCGATATGGAATAGTCAAAAAGTAGTGCTCCTTTGAATAGTCTACCCTATTTTGATGGGCGTAATTACTCCCATTGGAAAGTACGAATGATGTTTTTCTTCGAAATACAAGGTGAAAGAGTATTGGACACAGTCGAATATGGTTGGGGACCACCATTAATTCTTGATGTGCGAGGAAGATCAATAAGAGAACTTAAACCTAAACATGAATAGGACAAAGTCGACAATAAAGGTAGTGAAGCCAATGCTAGAACTCTATTTAGTATTTTTAATTGAGTTTCTCTAGATGAGTTTCATAGGATAACAAATTGTAAACATGCAAAGGAAGTATGGGATATTCTTCAAGTCACTCATGAAGGTACGTCTACTGTAAAGATTTCAAAATTGCAAATGTTTGCTACTAAGTTTGAGAATATTAGGATGCATGAAAATCAAACTTTTTCTTTCTTTTATTCTGAATTAAGTGATATTGTAAATTCTTCATTCAAACTTGGAGAACCTATTGATCCTAATTCTAAGGTAGAAAAATATTGAGATCTCTTCCAAAAAGATTTAGACCTAAAGTAGCTGCCATAGAGGAGAGTAAGGACATTGATTCCATGAGATTTGATGAACTTGTAGGCTTCATTCAAACATATGAGATGACCTTACCTAGTTCCCAAAAGCCTAAAGACTCTACTTTTAAGGCTTCTAAGGATGGGGTAAAAGATAATGAAATGCCATATGATATAACGAGTGATGAATTGACTCATATGGCTAGAAGGATTAAAAAGGGTCATGAAATTCAATAAAAGGATCTAAAAGAACCAAGAATTTGGAAAAGGAAAAAAACCTAATGAACAATCATCCAATGAGAAAAGAAAAGGTTCCTCCAAAGGTAAGAAAGTTGAATGCATTAATTATGGAGGTTAGGGACATTATGCTCAAGATTGTCCTAGCCCCAAAGATGTCAAAAAGTCTATGCAAGGAAAATGGAGTGATATTGATTTTGAAGAGAGTGCTTCCACAACTTTTGAAGTGTAAGGTACAATCCTAATGATTTGTTAGCTTTTATTGCATCTATTGAATCTATGCATGATAGTGATTGTAATAGTGATAGTGATGATGATGAGTTTACTGATGAACAAAGGGTTGAATTCTTGAGTAATCTTGTTGTTGAGCATGAAAGACTAATAAAGAGTTGTATGAAAAATAATGATGTTTTGAAGCTCATAAAAATAAGATTGATGTGCTTAATGCTGAAAAGACTAATCTACTTGACAAAGTTAGATTAAATAATTTAAAAGCGTATAAGTTTCCAACTAATTTAATAATATTTTATTTTTTCCATATTTTAATGGAAAAATCAAACACTACAAGATTTTTTTATTTTTTTTATCATTTGTTTCTTTTTTTTTTCTTTCCTCAACATTTTTTTTAAGAACCAAACATAAAATTAATTAATTATATATATATATATATATATATATATACAAACAAACCCATTACAAGAGGATAGATCGTCTCAAGCCTCTTGATTACAGAATATGTGTCATGCCAAAGACCCCCTCCATGGACGTGACTATCATTTCAAACCTCAAGTTTAAAGACTCAAAGTGCAAATGACTCAAACAACTATCTTGTAACTGGAAGATCACTAATTACCAAATTCTTATTCAGAGTAGTAAAATGTACTATAATCCTCAAAATTTAACTTAAAAAAACTAACACATCAACCACTTTGCTATTGTCATAACAACTTCAAACCGAAATGGTTCAAACAGTAATTAATTTCTAACATTTAAGCACTGTCCAAAAATAAAGTTTAAACCAAAGCCCTAATAATGACAAATTCCTAGCCTAACTATCACTCCTTGCTTGAATTGAGAGTATTTGAAAAAAATTATTAATGGATGAGAGTGAAATTAACTGATAAAATTATTGTTCCCATAAATATTTTTATATGTTTAACTACAACTCAATTCAATTAGTATAGATGGTTTTTCTAAGTTGAGTGGTTATGCCTCATGCAAGGTTCTATTTATCTAAATTATAGAATTTGAGTCCTAAAAGTTGGTCAAGGTAGACAAACTCCTATGACACCAAGCCCTTTGTATATTTTCTTCCTTGTTCTAATTTTTTTGTCTAGTCAAGTGTTTTAATTGACTATAGATGAGAGAAGGGAGTTCGAGTTTAATTCTAGTAGGTTTGTTGCGTTGGTGTTTATACAATAGAGAGCTCTTCTTTTCTCTACACTCACAACATAAAAATATGTACCTTTCTATAGAGGTGTATGGGTACAGACACAAACAACTCTCTTTCTTTGTCTCTCTCTCCACGTCTTGAGTAAGACTTTGGATTTTGGATGTTAGGTGTATGCTCATGTAACATTCACTACCATGGGATTCTTTTTTCACTACATCATAAGGGTATCATGAGAGTACTAAGATATGCCTAGATCTAGGTCTTTCACTATTTGTTAATGTGTTTTTGAGGTTCTACTATTATTGTTATTACTATTGAGTGTATTATGTTTATATTTCAACCTTAACTCCCCATTGGATCATTTTTTAAATGAATTTGTGTTGGTTTAAGGGTATGCTAACAAACTAACTCAAAAGACACAAACAAAGAATTGAATGAATAGTAAGAAAAACTTAGCAGCTGAGGCGTGACAAGCATTGTCCTTGAAATAGATCCATCATCCTTGAATACGAACTCGATGTACTAGGGTACGAGTAGTCTACCTCCAGGATTCAATAGCTAGGTCTCGCCTTGAGTGCACT
The DNA here is from genome assembly GCA_030254885.1 of Vitis rotundifolia. Classification (NCBI taxonomy): domain Eukaryota; kingdom Viridiplantae; phylum Streptophyta; class Magnoliopsida; order Vitales; family Vitaceae; genus Vitis; species Vitis rotundifolia. Next base: position 14,584,595 of record CM058152.1, read on the forward strand.
CTATAAGCGAGACGTGTACAACTCGAGTTCTGAAAAAAAAATAAATTCCTCTAAATAGATGTATGAAAGACTCCCTAAAAAATTGGTATTCATGTTTTGAGAGTGAAAGGTGACTTGCTTTTATAGACCATTAACATAGTCCCAACAGGACTCTACTTGTAATCATAATAGGACTCAAAGAGAAACGAGATTCTACTTATAAGTGGAACGAGACTCCACTAGCATAATCCCAATAGGACTCTTTCCAAAAATATAAGACTAATAAAATAAAATAAAAATTATTTTGAATTTTTGTAAAAATTAGTTGAAATCGTTAAAACATTTTTTTCATATTTACACTCTTCCTACAATCCCCCACAGAGTGTAGTTGTGAAAAGACAAAAAAAAAAAATATGGAGGAAAAAATAATCCAATGCATTAGTATTGGTGCCTAAAGGCTATGAACTAGTCTTAGGACAAATAAGTACTGAATCACAAAACATGGTGAAAATAAATTTCTATGAACTAGTGTTTCTTGATGTAACTCAAGGGAGTTTTATTCACATTGGTTTTCTCAACTTCACTATGAGTTGTACAAAACAGGTTGGCACAAATAGCTCATGCACCCTACTTGGATATTCATGAGAGCTTTAGAGAATCTACTTAAGTTCTCATAGGAAGCAGCCCCACCTCCACTCTCATATAGGTGAATCCATCAAGTATTTCTACATTAAACATACCATCCATAAGGAATATAGTATTCATTAAGAGTAAACACTCAACCTTAATTAATTCAGAATACACTCTATCTACACTATAGGGATAGACTCTCATACAATTAGAGTTGATAGAACACCTCAAGTTAATAAATGATTTGTTATTACCCATATGAACCTACTTCATGGAATTTCCATTCTAATAGGTTGGGTTATCACCACTCTTGACTTCCGTAATAGACATAAGCCCCATCTCCCTCGATGCTTCTTCCACTAGTTTCTTATTTAGTGGTTTGGTCAAAGGATTGGCCAAATTTAACTCTGACCTCACAAATTCTAGGAATATAACCCCTGTTTCAAACAATTGCTGCACAATATTGTGCCTTAGGTGTATATGCCTGTTCTTCCCATTAAATATTTTACTCTTAGCCTTAGAAATTGCAGCTTGGCTATCACAATGCATAGACATAGACGGGGTTGGTCTCGTCTATAAAGAGATATCTGCTAAGAGGTTTCTAAGCCACTCAACCTTAGAACTTGCCTTTTCTAAGGCAATAAACTCAACCTCCATAGTAGACTGAGTAATGCAAGTTTACTTGGCAAACTTCCAAGAAATTGCACTTCCACCAAGGATGAAAACATATCCACTAGTGGATTTCATCTCATTTGAATTCGAGATCCAATCTACATCACTAAATCCTTCAAGGACACTTGGAAATCCACTATAACATAAACCATAGCTAATGATGCCTCTCAAATACTTAAGGACTCTACGAACAACAATCCAATGGTCCTGATTAGGACTTTGGGTGTACCGACTTAATCTACCTACTACATAAGCAATGTTAGGTCTGGTACAGTTCATTATGTACATTAGGTTCCTTATGATCTGAGCATACTCTATTTGGGCAACATTATGTTCCCTATTTTTCTTCAGCTGTGAGCTGGGATCATAAGGAGTTGACACTGGTTTACAATCAAAGTGTTCAAACTTCCTTAGGATCTTTTCAACATAGTGCTCTTGAAAAAGTTTAAGCCCATTAGGTATTCTAGTTATTTTAATTCCTAGAATCACCTCTGCCTCTCCTAGGTCTTTCATATCAAACTTAGAACCTAGGAATTTCTTGGTCTCACACACAACCTCTAGGCTAGTTCCAAAGATCAGCATGTCATCAACATAAAGGCAAATGACTACACATGTTTTATCCTCATACTTGTTGTAGATACACTTATCAATATCATTAATGGAATATCCATTAGTTACTAACACATGATCAAACTTGTTGTGCCACTGTTTAGGAGCTTGTTTTAACCCATATAGTGATTTAACCAACTTATAAACCTTTTTCTCCTTCCTTGGAACAACACAACCCTCAGGTTGATCCATATAAATTTCCTTTTCCATATCCCCATTCAAGAATGCAGTCTTGACGTCCATTTGGTGCATCACCAAATTATGAATGGAAGCTAGAGCGATCAATACTCTAATTGATGCTATTCTAGTCACAAGGGCAAAGGTGTCAAAGTAATCTACATCCTTCCTTTGTTTAAAGCCTTTGACAACTAAATGAGCTTTATACTTCTCTATGGACCCATCTTATTTTAACTTTCTTTTAAAGATCCACTTACAACCAATAGTCTTTGCACCAGGAGGTCAATCTACTAACTCCCATGTATGGTTATACATGATTGATTCGATTTCACTATTAATGGCCTCCTTCCAGAATGGTGCATCAGGAGAAGTTATAGGTTTTTGTAGGATCTAGGGTCCTCATCTATTAGCAAGGTGTAGAAACCATCTCCAAGGTTTGTTTATTTCCTATCTCTTTTACTCCTTTTAGGTTCAAATTCAGAAGGTTCAATAGACTTGTCTCTACTTTTTTTCTGAACTTGTTATTCACCATTTAGTTTCATAGGAAAGATCTTTTCAAAGAAATCTGCATTCTTTGTTTCTATTATAGTATTGACATCTACAAGACTGTTTTCTAACTTAGTAACAAGAAACCTATATGCCGCACTATTCTTAGCATAGCCAATGAACATTGCATCAAAGGTTTTAGGACCTAGGTTTCATTTTTTAGTTTCAGGGAGAAAAACTTTAGCTGAACACCCCCACACTTTCAGGTATGCTATATTAGGTGCATAACCCTTCCACAACTCATAAGGAGTTTTACTAGTTTTCTTGTAAGGTGTTTTATTTTGAATATGACATGCAGATAGAATAGCTTCCCCCCATAAGTTCAAGAGTGCTCCTAAACTTACCAACATTGCATTCATAATTTCTTTTAAGGTCTTATTTTTACTTTCTGCTACTCCATTAGACTCAGGGGAATAAGGAGTAGTTTCATGAATGGTCTCGTGATCTTCACAAAAAGAATTAAAGGGGTTGGAATCATACTCTCCTCCCCTATTATTTTGTACTTGATGAAATCATCTCTTACTTCATCTTTGTTTCTCAAAAGATATACCCTTGAATACCTTGAGTAGTCATCTGTCAAAGTTATGTAGAATCATTTACAACCTCTAGTCATTGTATTTTTTAGGTCTCCTAAGTCACTGTGTATTAAACTTAGTAGATCTGATTCTCTTTCAACTGATTTGCAAGATTTCTTTATGGTTTTAGATTCTACACAAGATTCACATTTTCCATGGCTTTCTAAGGATAGTTTAGGGATTAAACTCAATTCGACCATTTTCTTCATGTATGAAAAGTTCACATGTCCTAGTCTACCATGCCAAATATGACAAGAATAAACTATATAAGCAGAAGAAGAAAATGCATTATTATTGATAATATCATAAACATTCAACATAAATAAACCCTGATTACAATAGCCCTTTCCCACAAATGCATCATTCTTGGTTAAAACTATTTTATCAGAGTCAAACAAGATCCTCTCCTACTTTTCCAAGCAAAGATATTGACACCAAGTTCTAGCGGATATCTGGCACATGAAGAACATCATTGAGGGCAAGCACTTTTCTAGAGGTTAGCTTGAGGAGAACTTTTCCTTTGTTAATCACTAGAGTAGATCTAAAATCACCCATGAATACTTGTTCATCGCCTTCCTTTAGAGTGGTATAGGAAGTAAATGCACTTCTGTTTCCATAGATGTGCCTGGTAGCCCTAGAGTCTACCACCCAGTCCTTCATATTGTGACAATGCTTACCTCAGAGGAGATTACTGTTGTGATCACCTTTGCCTTTGCTAGATTTGCCTTTAAATTAGACTTCTCAGTTCTCTTCCTATGGCGACATTGAGTTGCATGGTGTCCAAACTTGCCACAAACAAAGCAATTCCCCCGTTTTTTAATAGTTGGGTTCTGGACCTTGTTTGATGCATTAGGTTTGGTCCTAGAGTTTTTCTTTCTAGACCTATTGTTTTTGGGTTTAGGTTTTTCTTCTACTACATTAGCCTTAAAAGACAATTCCTTAGCTTTCTGAACATTGTCCCTATTTCGATTATGTACCTCAATCCTAATATGGATTATGACATTCTCTAAGGATATCTGTTTCCTTTTATGTTTCATGTTATTTTTATAGTCTTTCCAAGACTCTGGAAAAGTCTTTACTAAATAACCAGCCACAAAAGGTTTGGGTAATTTAATGTCTTCAATAGCTAAGTCATTAATCAACAAGTGGTAGTCATGGATTTGAGATGATACATCTCTATTCTCGGTCATTTAGAAATTTCTAAAATTCCCTATGACATATTTCTGAGTTCCTACATCTTCCAAAATATATTTTTTATTCATTGCATCCCAAAATTCTTTTACAACTTTAAATTGACAATAAATATCAAAAAGTTCATTAGAAAGGGTACTCAAAATAGCATGCCTAACTTGTTTATATCCAATTTCCCAGGTTGGTAACAAATGAGAACCATCTTCTAGTTTTGGGTCAGTCAAAATCTGTCCCAAGTTCACTACATCAATTGTAGAAAAAACCCTTTCCTGCTATCTCTTAAAGAATGTCCCATTAAAGGGATCAATTTTAGAGATGTCAGGACGAGTGTGAACTAGAGAAGCTTCTATTTGGATATATTTCAAGATTGTTGGTTTAAGGGTATGCAAACAAAGGACTAGCCCAAAAGACACAAACAAAGAACATAATGAATAGTAAGAAAAACTTATCGACTAAGGCGTGACAAGCACCATCCTTGAAATAGATCCACCCTCCTCAAAGACGAACTCAGTGCACTAGGGCACTAGTGGTCTACCTCCAGGATTCAACGACCAGGTCTTGCCTGAGGTGCACTCTATAAGTGAGACGTGTATGGCTCAGGTTTCGAAAAAAAAAAATTCCTCCAGATAGATGTATGAAAGACTCTCTGAGAAATTGGTATTCATGTTTTGAGAGTGAAAGGTGACCTGCTTTTATAGACCACTAATACAGTCCCAACGAGACTCTACTTGTAATTAGAACAGGACTCAAAGAGGAACGGATTCTACTTATAAGTGGAATGAGACTCCACTAGCACAATCCCAATAGGACTCTTCCCAAAAATATAAGACTAATAAAATAAAATAAAATAAAAATTATTTTGAATTTTTGTAAAAATTAGTCGAAATCGTTAAAACATTTTTTCAGATTTACACTCTTCCTACAATTTGAAGGTGATGTCAAAATACTCTACTCATCTCAAGCTTTTTTATGTAATATTTTGTCAACATTTTAGGTAAAATTAATGAAAAAAAATATGATGTTTTTTTTCTCTTGCTTTATAAGTATCCATCTTAGGAAAGAGTGTTTTTCTAACATGAACTTCAAGACACAAAAATTAGAAAACATGTAGACTAATGGAATCCCTAGACCAAAAAGAGGAGATTTGTTGCAATTGGAAAGCCTACAATAATCAAGAAAGCATCGAATGGAACCCACATACCAAGGCATAACAACGTGGATTGCTATAGGGCATGTGTCAGCCATGGTTGTGTGCACAACCAATGTGTGATAGTGCTATAGTATGTCCTTTCTTGACACCAACTGCAAGTGATATATCCCCTCATTTTTCTATGTATTCAAAGAATATTTTTCAATTTTTTGTAGCCCACCTTGCATTTTAAAAGTAAAAAGTACACTTTTTTATAGTAAGTGGGAAAGCACTAAGGGTTTGTTGACTATGCTGTTTGGACAAAAATGCTTCAAGATATATATATATATATATATATATTTATGTGATGACCTCTCATATCTTTCTGTGATTACTTAGATTTTTTTATTTTATTAATTTCTTAATTATTAAATTTGTGTTTCAAAAAAAAAAATAATAATCACAAGAAAATTGTTGTTTAAGGTGGTGTTTGGTTTTTGGCTGAATAGAAAAAACCAAAATATTTGACTTTTTTTATTCAACTAAAAGTAACCTATTGATATCAACTAATATGATTAAAGTGAACTTATCATTAATAAGTTATCAAAATTCTCCATTGGTTGTCCGCTTCCATAAGTTTCACCATGTTGGGCACTTTTGTTAATAATGTACCAGAATTTTTTTTATATATGCACATTTATCGAAAACATATATGATTTGAGACTTTATGAAAATAACACATGTAATACAAGTTTATTTCATATTACAAACATTCCCTATATCATTTTTTGAAAATAAATATATTTAATCTCTATCCTATATTTACGTTCAAGTTCACTCATTTTATTAAATATTTTTAGGCATACTTGATGTTGATTTTCATGCAACGATTCCTGGTGAAAAATTAGAGAAAAACGAAAAGAAAACACAGATTTAACATGGTTCGGCAGATTGCCTACATCCACGAGAATAGGAAGAAGACTTTCACTATATCTCAAATTAGGGTTACATAAAAGGGTATTTATATTAATCCTCAGATAATGAAATTCAAAAAATACCCTTGAACTATACCGTAACGCCCCCCCACACTCTCCAACCTATTGTTCACCCTTAACAATAAAAATGCTAGCTTGAATGGCAAATGTCATTGCTCCACTTTGGCATTTGCCATTTTTTCTGCATATGTCTTTCACTCATTATGAGCCACATACTACAACAATCTCTACCTTGGTGAATATTCATCCCCTTAGGAAACGAGAAACATAGCTTGTAACTCCACCTGAGACAATAGGTTGGGGCATCTCCTATCTAACATTTGGAGACATTAATCAAGTTCAAGTAATGCTTGAACTTTTCTGTGGTAATAGGCTTTGTTAACATGTCTGTTGCATTCTCAGAGGTGTGAACCTTCTCAAGTAACAATTCATTAGAAGAAACCAATTCCTTGATCTTGTAAAACCTCACATCTATGTGTTTGGTCCTTGAATGATACAGTCGGTTCTTTACCAAATAAATAGCACTCTGACTGTTACAATATAATTGAACTTCACCTTGTTGAATACCCAACACCTTGACCAAACTTATAAGCCATAATGATTCCTTTGCAGCCTTAGCTATTGCCATATATTTTGATTCAGTAGTAGATAGTGCAACTAGAGACTGTATCATAGACTTCCAAAAAATAGGTCCCCCACCAAGGGTGAATACATAACCTATGGTAGACCTCCTATCATCCAAGTCTCCTACATAGTTTGCATCAACATATCCCTTAATTGAAGGATCACTCTGTTGTTTTCTGAACATGATGCCATAGTATGCAGTACCCCTTAAGTATCTAAATATCCACTTGACTACATCCTAATGCATTCTTCTCGGATTTGATAGAAACTTGCTCACCACACTAACAACATGAGCCAAATCTGGTCTTGTACAAACCATAACATATGTCAAGCATCCCACTGCACTTGCATATGGAACCTTTGACATGTCTTTCACTTCATCATCTGTCTTTGGAATTGATTAGTAAACAATCTAAAATGATTTGCCAAAGGTGTACTTACTGGTTTTGCATTATTCATGTTAAACCTTTCCAACACTCTCTTGACATAGCTATGTTAAGATAACTATAATTTCCCTAAAGCTCTATCCCTATGAATCTCCATCCTAAGGATCTTCTTGGCTGCACCTAAATCCTTCATGTCAAACTCCTTGCTTAACAAAGACGTTAACTTATTGACCTTAATCATACTCTTTGCAGCAATTAACATGTCATCAATATAGAGTAATAGAAAAATAAACGAATCATCATCTAGGCTCTTTACATAAACACAACAATCATACTCACATCTCTTGTAGCCAATCCTGATCATGTAGGAGTCAAATCGCTTGTACCACTGCCTTGGGGACCGCTTCAACCCATAAAGTGATTTCCTTAATTTAGAGACCAAGTGCTCTTGTCCAAGTTGAATAAACCCTTCTAGTTGTACCATGTAGACCAACTCCTCCAAATCACCATGAAGAAAAGCTGTCTTTACATCCATTTGCTCCAACTGCATGTCAAAATGTGCTACTAAACCCAACACTGTCCTGATGGAAGTGTGTTTGACCACAGGGGAAAAAATCTCATCATAGTCAACCTCTTTCCTTGTGAGTAACCCTTTGCTACTAAACGAGCTTTGAACTTTTCACTCTCTTTTTCTGAAACTGGTTGTTTCTTCTTATACATCCATTTACATCCTATTGCTCTCTTCCCTTTTGGAAGCTCCACCAACTCTTATGTCTAGTTCTTATGCAAAGACTGAATCTCCTCCACTATAGCACCCATCCATCTATTTTTCTCTTGGCTATGTATTGCCCCTTGAAAAGTAGCTAATAGGATCCCCGCTACTAGTAATCAGTGCATAAGAAACCAAATCTTCAAAACCATACCTGGTAGGTGGCCTGATATTGCGTCTGTGTTTATATGTGGCTATACTGTGATGCTGTTGATCTTCTGAACTAGACCTCCTTGCATTTCGAGCACGATCCTTTGTATCATGGGTCTCTAATTCCACCTATATTAGTTGTTCATTTCTACTACAATTTTCTAGCTCCTGTTTCTTTTCTTTATGAGTACACTATAACATGGCTTTCTCGTCAAAAACCACATCTCTACTGATCACCACCTTGTTTGCCTTTGGATCCCAAAGCTTGAAGCCTTTCACCCCAGAAAAATACACTGTCTAGACTTCGCATCATGCTTTGATCTCTCCTCATTAGGAATGTGTACATAGGTTGGGCACCCAAATACTCTCAAAACGGAGTAGTCTACCGGACTGCTTGTCCATACCTCCTTTACTACTTTCCCATCTAATGCTGCACTAGGTGACCTGTTGATCAAGTAACATGCCATGTTCACTGCTTTTGCCCAGAATTTCTTTTTAAGCCCTACATTCAATCTGAGACACTGAGCTCTTTCAACTATTGTTCTATTCATTCTTTCTACTACACCATTATGTTGTGGTGTCTTGCGTATTGTGAAGTGTCTCTTAATCCCATGCTGCTCACATAATTCTGTGAACTTTGAATCTGTATACTCAGTACCATTATCTAACCTAAGGCACTTTATCTTCCTCCCTGACTGGTTTTCTACTTTAGTTTTCCACAACTTAAACTTGGAAAATGTATCTAACTTGTGTCGCATGAAGTACACCCAAACCTTTCGTGAGTAGTCGTCAATAAAACTCACAAAATACATATTTCCTCCCAATGATACTACCCTTACTAGTCCCCAAACATCTGTATGAACATAGTCAAGAAACCCCTCTGTCATGTGTGTGGCTATCTTGAGTTGCACTTGATTTTGTTTCCTAAAAATACAATACTTGCAGAAATCAAGTTTACATGTTTTGATGCCCTTCAACAAATTTCTCTTATGAAGCTCCATCATCCCACGCTCACCCATATGCCATAACCACATATGCCACAAGACTGTACTGTCTGACTCTATGATTGCAACTTCACCTACAACTATGGTACCTAATAGTTAACAGTTTATAAATATTTCCTACTAGCTTCTGCCCTTTCATCACTGTCATAACCCTTGACTCACCTTCATTACTCCACTTGTAGACTTATAACTAAACCTGTTACAATTTAAAGTCCCCAAAAAAATCAGATTCTTTCTTAAATCAAATACATGTCTAACATCACACAATATTCTAACAACACCATCAAACATTTTTATTCTAATATTCCCTATTCCAACAACTTTACATGAAGCATCATTACCCATCAGAACAAAACCAGAATTTACTGACTTGTATGTAGTAAACCAATCTTTATTGGGTGTCATATGATAAGAGCATGCTGAATCCAAAATCCAAGAATCTGTAAGATGATCTAAACTGGATGAAACCGACAACATATCACCATAATCACTCTCTGAGTCTTCTTCTGCCACTACATTCGCAAACTTTGATGAACCCTCTTTATTTTTTAATACCAAGCCCCCTTTTTTTTTTCTTTAGACAATCTCGTTTCATGTGCCCCATTTTTCCACACTTATAACATTGTATATCCTTTCTTTTCCTGGATTTAGATCGAGATTTATTGTTACTCGATTCACTTTGGAACTTGTTTCTCCCACGTTCCTGATTACTCTTTGCCCTAAACCCTTCACCCTGAGAACTCTCATCGTTGGCTTTCTTTCTCTTATTAAAACCTAAAAAACCACTCGTGATCTCCTCCAAATCAAGAGTTTCTTCCCCCCCACATTAGAGTTGTAACTAGATTTTCATACATAGAAGAAGCAGGTATGGAATTCAGTAACATCAACACCTTGTCTTCGTCTTCAAACTTCATATCAATTCGCTTCAAATCATTGATGATTTGATTGAACACGTTGATATGGTGGCTTAGATATGAGCCCTCTACCATCTTAAGACCATACAATTTTTGCTTAAGATACAACTTGTTCGTCAACGACTTAGACATATACCAACTTTCCAATTTCAACCAAATTGTCGCCGGTGATTCCTCATCCATGACATGGTACATCATGTCATTAGCCAAACAAAGCCTGATAGTTGCCGCAACCTTCACTTCCAAATCTTTCCAATTCATGTTGTTCATTCCTTCTGGTTGTTTTCCGTATAATGCCTTCACCATACCTTGCTGCACTAACAGATCCTTAACCCTCCTCTGCCATAGACCGAAATTCCCAAATCCATCGAACTTGACTAAGTCGAACTTTGCAAAAGAAATCCCAAACATCGAACCTAGCACTCTGATACTAGTTGTTGATTTTCGTGGAATGATTCCTGGTGAAAAATTAAAGAAAAACAAAAAGAAAACACACAGATTTAACATAGTTCGGCAAATTACCTACATCCACGGGAACAGGGAAAAAGACTTTCACTCTATCTCAAATTAGGGTTACATAAAAGGGTATTTATACTAACCCTTAGGCAATGAAATTTGGCAGATTGCCTACATCCATGGGAACAGGGAAAAAGCTTTTCACTCTATCTCAAATTAGGGTTACATAAAAGGGTATTTATACTAACCCTCAGGTAATGAAATTTCAAAAATACCTCTGGGGGGTGGGGGGGGGGGGGGATTGCCCCCTTGCACCCCCCAATCTATCGTTCGCCCTTAACAATAAAAATACAAGCTTGAATGGCAAATGTCGTCGCTCTCCTCGTTCCATTCTAGCATATGCCCCTTTTTCTCCATATGTCTTTCACTCAATATGAGCCACATACTACAATAATTGATTTTGGGAATAAGTGAGTGGGTATGAAGGGTTCAAAAGCCCCTTTATTTCTTTAGCTAAGATACCAATTAATTAGATAATTTTTTGTATTAGTGGTTCACTTTACTACTACTTTTCAGGACATTTGTCATAATTTAATATACGGATTTTTGTATGAAAAGGTAAATTTCTAGTTAAAACTTTTTTGTTAGCTTAATTACTACTTCTTGTGTCAAGCCTTCGTACTACACATGTGAAATGATCATGGTGTCCTAACCTTTGGGTTTGGGTCATCACATCATTAGCTCGCATTTCCACGAGAAGGGTTATGATAAATTAGCAATGATGTTTCATGTTAATGTGCCTTCAAATTTTTAGGTTGATGTTTTTCTTGTTGCACTAAATCTCATCAACAAGATACCTTCCACAACTTTGAACTTTGACACTAGATATAAGGTTAATATTTCTCAAAAGGTATAGCAAACACAAATTCACCAGGAAGACCTACCCTTTTGTCTTCCTAGCCTATAGCTCTCTTCAAAAGAGATATAAATGCTTGCATACATCCCCAAACAAATAGAGTTTATCAAGACATGTTTCTACTTGCAAACACTAATGCTATGCATGGAAATCCATAGCTCAGTTCCTTTCCTAAGAGGATGAATGGCTCACACCACTGGCCGAAATAAGCATTCAACAGCACTCGAGCCTTCGAGCCAAATACAGTGCCATAGACTGATACATTGCCTACTATTGATATAACACCTATCACTAGTAATCTCCACCCTGCTACATTTAAATTGCGAACTTTTTTAAAGAGATCCTAAGCTAAATTAAACTGCTTAGTACTTAAAATCCGAGTAGATTCTCTTTAATTTAGAGCATGGATGTAATAAGTCCAACAGGCTCTGCCTCTTTTGTCATCCTCTTTACCTCCCGTTCAAACCTTTCCATGACTGGCGGAGGCAGGCATATAGGTATAACATTTCCTTCTTCTCCTTTGCTGTTCCTGAACCGCACACAGAAGCTAATAATAGATAAAGCCCTAGCAACCCCACCATAGACTGGCTTCCCCCACCCAAAGTTGACCTCTCCAAACCCAGTACGTGTGACATCTGAAACAATATAGTTCCCCGGCTGCGTAAATAAGGGCCGGCCCTTGATGACCATCAGATCTGCCACTGATTTTATGTACTCTTGGCTCATTTCCGCCTTGGCTTTCTTCAGTAACCTTATCGCATATTCCAATGGGTTTTTACATAGCATTCCAGCCTTAGTAGTTGAAGCTGGATACACAAAAGCATTTCCATAGTATCCTGGAGGCAGATCGAAACCACGTCTGCCTCTCATATTGATTAAACATGAAATGCGAACAACCTCATCAGGGTCTACTGCAAATGCAATTGTGCGGCATCTCCATACATATGCTGTTAGAACCTCAAACGTCGAGCAGGCACCGAGGCTTGCAGGAAGTCGGTTCCTAAGTGCTCTTATCTCCTTGGGACCAAAGAAGAATGATCGATGAACCAAATTATTTTCGTCCATGGCCATTAGTGCGGCCTTGGTGTTGGTTGCCTCCTCATATTCATGATGTATACGGGTTATTCGTGGCGGATTTCGGGCATTTAACAGCTCTCTTTGCCATATGGGCAGCAGAGATGGCACAGACAGACCTTGAGCCATCTCGCTTATGGTGTTGAGAAATTGGATCAAGCCAAGAGCATCACTCATTGTGTGGTTTAGGCGCAATGCAAATATAAATCCTCCACACCTCAACCGGTCACCTGCATTGTACCAAGATTTATTTATCAATATATGCTTTAGCAACATCGAATGATTTGTCTGATTAAACTTAATATTTATTACTTAATAACTTAAGTTTATTAAGTTAAATTATTTTTTAAGTTATTAACTTAAAATTTATTATCTAAATATTAGGTTATTTGGTCAAATTTATTCTAAATCATCAAATTGAGTTAATTGACATATTTATTCTCATTAATTTTGATTAATATTTATTCTAATTGATTTTAATTTATATTTATTTTCATTAATTTTAAATAATAAATATATTTATAAAACATTCATATTTATGTTACTGTAGATATATGAAAATAACCATAAAATATTTATTATAAAAAGTGGTTTTAAAAAGTTATTTTTAGTATTCCAAAAAAATAAATATTTTGACTTTTTATATTCCCTTAAAAAATTAAAAAATAACTAATAAGTAAAAAAAAATTAAAACAAATAAATTACATTTAACATTAAGTTATAAAAAAAAAAAATACCACTTGAGTTAACTATTTTAATTTAATACTTAAAATTATATGAATAAAAATAACTTTAAGTTGTAAGATTAAGTTATTTTATGAAATATCATTGATGATGGAGAATATTTACCTGAATTAAGATAAGAGGAGAACCGAGAATTCCCCCGGAGCCAGGGACATCATACAGAAGCTCCTCGAAGCAGGGACACATTGGTTGAATTGCATCACCAAGATTCTCAAGTGTGGTATCGGCATCGGCTTCAATGAACAAGACCCCTTCACCGGTACAGTCCACCATGAGTTTTCTATTATCCCCTTCAATCAGCCTGCCTGCAAATGGGTAGTAGTATACGAGCGCCTTACCTAGAGCTTCTCTAATGACCTTTACAGGGTCTTTTCCTTTCATTAAAGGATTGTTCGGGTAAAACATTATCACAGGAATTTGAAAGCGAAGGCCTTCTTGATCATCTATATCAGAAAGCTGCTTCACCTCTCGTCGGGTAGGGTTTGTAGGCCGAACAAACTCTGGATCACACCGTTTAACCGAGAATACTAGAGGAGACGATGACAATGCCATGCCCTTCCAGGCAAGGAGTTTGTTGTTGGAATATAGAAACAATGATAAGAGAAAGTTGCAGGAGTTTATGTGATGGTTTGCTTTGAGAAGAAGGTAGCTTATATTTGTAGTCTAATGCTGCACTCCATTTTGCTCAGCCTACGACGCGGTTTAGATAAGGGGTAGAATTTTAATCGTGTTTCACGTGTATTTTTCTCTCCAGGCCTCTGGAAGCTACAACACCGTCTACAATATGTTTTCACGTTTTTTTTTTTTTTTTTTTTTTTGAGGAAAAGGATTAGTTTGAACAACAATTTGAAAAGAAGACTCAAATGAGCTATGAGAAAATGAGCATTTTGACTCAAAATTCCACGTAGAAAGTATTTCATTTACATATCTCGGACCACAGGATAAGGTAGTTGCGTCTGAAACTATGTGGTCTGTATTCAATGATGCTTGATATCATGGTGTAGGACTTTTCAGCAATCCGTTCCAAGATATCAACCATACACTTGCCATGCATTAATTGATTAAGAAGGGTTCCCATTCAAAAACCACAAAAAAATAGAGCGGTTGTTGATGTTGAGTTATCATTTGACTTAAGTTGAATTAAACTAATGGGGGGTAAATAAATAGAGAAGTGTAAACTTGAAATCAAAGTTTGGATTCTAATTAACAATTTAACTTAAAAAGTAATGGACGTATGGTTTAACTTAAAAACTTGAGTTATCATATAAAAAAATAGTTTTTAAGAATAGTTTTTGAAAACTGTTCTCTGCTATTTTGTAGAAGAACCTAAAATTGTTTAAAACCTATTTTTAATATTTTTAAATACGTTTTAAAAATAATTTTTATGTTAATAACTTTATTTTGAATCATTATATATGTTTGTATAATTATTCTTTAAAATAGTTCTCAAAAAACAACATAAAACAACTAAAAGATGTTATTTGAAAACACCCTGTTTTCTGTTTTATAAGAATAAAAAACAAAAAGAAAATAGAAAATAGTTTCTCATTGCCAAACATGCTTTTTAGTTTTTTTGTTCTAAAAAATAAAAAAACTGTTATTGAAAACAGTTGCCAAATAAGGTCTTAAAGTTTTAAAGCAAATTGCTTTCAACAAAAAGCTAAAAAAAAAAAAAAAAAACACATTCCAACCCTTTTTTTTTTTTTTTTTTTATCACTTATGAACCAATAGATTTTTAAAAAGGAATAAAAATAAATGATGAATAATTTTATCATTTTTCTCAATTATTTATCACTTTTTATGTAATTGTTTGTTTGTTTTCAGTTCTAGTACTCCAATAAACAATAACAAGTGAAAAAAAAAAAGGCAAGGAAAGTTGATAGAATTTTCTTTTTGTTTAGTTTTCTAGGAAAAAGTTGATAAATATAAAAATTAACTCTTCTAGAATACCCTTTTCCCAAACATTCATCACCTTTTTTATAAGAAAAATGGGAAAGGAAATCGGTTAACATTTTCTTCTTTTCTTACATATTTTCCATGTTATCCATAGATAATAAAATCATTTCCCTTGCCATCTTTGGTTCCTTAAAAGAATAAATAATATATAATGAATGAAAAAGATGAGAAAAATTTATAAAGTTTTTCATTTTTTTGTTATTTAAGGAATAGTTGAGAGATAAATTATTTACTCTCATGTTCAATAGTTCTGCAAACTTTTCTCACTTTCTTTCATTGGAAAATGAGGATAATCTTTTAGATCTATTTAGTAACTACTTTTGAAAACAGTTCTGAAAATTAATTTTTGAAAACAGTTTAAAAAAACTGTTATCTAATGTTCTGTTTGAAAACTTAAAATGTTTTTAATATATTTTTAATAATTTTAAATATATTTTAAAAATAATTTTTATATTTAGTATTTTATTTTAATCATTCTATATGTTTATATAATTAGTTTTTTAAATAGCTCTTAGAAAATATGTGAAAATAGCATAAAATAACTAAAATATGTTATTTGAAAAACCTTATTTTTCTATTCTTAAGATCAAAAAATAGAAAATAGTTTTTAGTTCTCAATTGTATTTTTCAGATTTTTTTTTTTTTGGAAAATAGAAAATTGTTCTGAAAAATAGTTATCAAATAGACTCTTAATATTTTTCTTATCCTATACTTAGTTTTTTTTTTTCCCCTCATTTTGTTTGGTGATATTCAAGTATAAAAATATCATTTTTTAATATAATTTTTCTTATTTTAATATTTTTTAAAAACTAAACATTATCTTTGCAATTTTTTTTAAAAAGTAATAAGAAAAAAGAAAGTGCAAAACAAAATTATTTTCTTATATTTGAAAGTCATAAAAAAAATATAAAAAAAATAATAATAAAATTAACAAAGAAAAATACTAAAAATTGCCTTCCTCATTTTTCTTATATACAAGTGAGACAAGTTAATATATATATAATTTCTTTCCTTATAATATTCTCCATCTTCTTTTGGCCAAACTTTTTCGGAATGAAGCATAGCAAAAGAAACTAATACTTTGCTTGGGAAGTTGTTGGAGTCTTGGGTAGACCAATAATATTCAAACGTGGAAACCGAGTGTCATGTCATACGGAGTTTGTGGAAACTAACCCACTTACACATCCCGAGAACCTATCAGTGGCTGCCAGCCTCTTGTATGCATGTATCAACTTACTACACTGTATGGTTTCACGACCCCCTTAAAAGCCATGGTCTTCTACGTTACGTCTTTTCCAATGTCAACATTGTCCCCTCCTATTATTGTACCCCATCGTGCAATTCATGCCCTTCTTTGTACACATACAAAATTTTAGTTGATTAAATTATTATTAAATTTGTCTTTAAAATTATGATTTCTTAATTCAATAACATTCAGGTCTAATAAGTGATGTTCCATATATATTGAACATGTGACGTACAATTCAAAAGATGACACTTAGCGAAATTTGAAAAATTACAAAATTAAGTCTTACAAAATAGAAACAAATATGTCAATTGAAATAAAAAAAGAATTAGAAATAAATATTCTCTTGTTGGTAAATTTCTTAAACAAAAGAAACAAATCTTCTAATTGAAATAAAAAAGAATTAAAAATAAATAAATATTCTCTTTTTAGCATTTTTTTTAATATAGAAGACAAGTTTCTAAAATTAAAAAATCAAATCCTTTGAATTAAACAAATCAAATCTTGGGGAGTCCAAATTTAATTCCTTAACTTCATCTATAAATAATAATGACTTCAACAAAACAATTTCATATGGGAAAAAAGGTTTCACACAAAGAAAAAGGTTTCATAAAATTTCTATGTAAGTTCGAGAAATGATAGAAGTATTACACATGTGATCTTCACTTTTTGACAAAATCATTTGGGAGAAAGTCACTCTAAGCCCTTAATTGATCTTCAAAACAAAGAAAACACGACATGATCAAAGTAAAGGAATAAGAGGAAAAATATTTTTTTGTAAAGAATATTATCACTGAGTTTGTTCCCCATAATTATTTCAATAAAAAGAATTGTTCGCATATTTTTCCTATCATTTTACTTGTTTTGCAAGACTTCACAAAATTTGTACTTATAAATTTATGGCACGCTCTGTGGGACATCTCTGCCTCTCATTTCTTTTGCTAAATTTTTTAATCATTATTAACACTATGATATCCAAAAAGATTCAAGTTGTGCATGTCAATAAAGGGTAATGACAAGATTGTCATTGTTTAATCGACACACAACACTACTACGAGCCCTATGACTCATAACAAAGCAAAATCAACTATTGTAGTTTTATTAAAGCAAGCAAGTGAACATATTTGTTTGTTAAAACCAGTTGGGACGAGCGACAAGTACCAACCATTCATCACCTTGGCCTATGAGAGGGCAAAGGATCACAGTCTTCATAGTAGGGAAAAACACCCTTCAGTACTAAAAGAACCTAAAGAACCTTTGACTTCCATATGAACACCCTTTGAATCATTGTGGACACAACCAAATTTGAATCATGTATTGCCACTTATATTTGGTAATAGTGTGTGATTTACATGGAAACCTGGTGGTAGTAGGAGCCCATAAATAAAGGCCTCATCTCCTCATTTTATTCATCCTAGAGTTGAAAGAAAAGAGTGGTGTAACTCTTTGAGTGAAAAAGTGAGGTTCTAATTATTATTCTCTCTAGTGTAATCAAGATTTAGGTTGTGAGAAGTGAATGCTTGTAAACACTTGTGGTTATTTTTATCTTTATAGTGAAGATCTACAACAGCTTTGTGGTTATTTTTTTACTTTAAGTCATACTATTAAGTTATTTTAATACATATACTTAATTTACTTAATGACTTAAATTAATTATTAAATTACTTTAATTTATTAAATTGGTTTACCAAACACCCACTAAGTTAAAATAGTTTTAAAATATTTTTTAATATTAGTTACAAAGTTATTAATATTGTAGGTCATTTTTTATATTCATTTTATCTTCTTTCTATTTTTCATCCAAAAAGTATTTTTTAAAATTAAAATTTTTTTTCTTCAACTTTTCCATTCACAATCAAACTAAAAAAGTAAATCTCTCCTTCTATCTTTCTGCTATTTTTTTTTTTTTTTTTGAAAAAGCAAACACACATTTTCCATTGTATCCAAATATAAAAAATAAAAATAAAAAATTCATTTTCCTTACATTTTTTCTTTTCTTAATATTTTTAAGACAAAAGCTTTAATCTATCTATTAACAAACAATATTCAAATGAAATCTCTAAATGCGATGTTTTTGAACCCCTTTTTAATAATATTCACATGCTGCATAGTAGTGTAAAGGACAACAAAAATGTTTTTCAACCCCTTCTTAATAATATTCACATGCCGCATAGTAGTGTAAAGGACGACAAAAAGTGTACTAGTTGAATCTTGTGGCTTGAATCACCTTACTTTCTTAAAAGAACATGTGAAGTCCTTATCCGGACTGAAACCAAATCTTATCCCCAATCTAAAAGTAGTGTTATTCACTGGGAACGTGTTGTTCATTTGTACATGTATATGTGAATGGATCTTCATAAGATTTAGCATGCAAATTGTCTCTCGTTTTGCACAAGATTGAAGGAGTTTCTACCATTCAATTCCTTTTTTTCCAAATATTTTTATTTTATGAATCAACCCATTATGAATAGTATGAAAAACTTCAAACCAAATGTTACAACCAATCCATAAGTAGTATTATTCACGGGGAATGTGCTGTCCATGCTAACATGTACAAGTGCATGCATCTTCAGAAGAAAAAGTCTTTCATTTTGCACAAAATTGAGAGAGTTTCTATCATTTAGTTCATTTTTATCCAAATATTTAAATATTTTTGTGAGGAAAAATGTGAAGAGAAAAAAATAGGGAGAAAAATTAGAAAAAAAAGTTCAAAGTTAATAAATTATTTTTATTTTTTATATGCATCTTCACATTTTATAAAGATTAAATAATTTAAAAGCATATAAGTTTCCAACTAATTTAATTATATTTTATTTTTTTCCATATTTGAATGGAAAAATCAAACACTAGGAGATTATTATTTTCTTTTATCAGTTTTTTTCTTTTTTTTTCTTTCCTCAACATTTTTTTAAGAACCAAACATAAAATTAATTATATATATATATATATATATATATATATATATATATATATACACACACACACAAACAAACCCATTACAAGAGGATAGATCGTCTCAAGCCTCTTGATTATAGAATATATGTGTCATGCCAAAGACCCCTCCAAGAACGTGACTATCATTTCAAACCTCAAGCTCGAAAACTTAAAGTGCAAATGACTCAAACAATTATCTTGTAACTAAAAGATCACTAATTACCAAATTCTTACTTAGACTAATAAAATATACTATAATCCTCAAAATTTAACTTAAAAAAACTAACACATCAACCACTTTGCTATTGTCCTAACAACTTCAAACCGAAATGGTTCAAATAGTAATTAATTTCTAACATTTAAACACTGTACAAAAATGAAGTTTAAACCAAAGCCCTAATAAAGACAAATTTCTAGCCTAACTATAACTCCTCGCCTGAATTGAGAGTATTTGAAAAAAATTATTAGTGAAAGAGAATGACTTCAAATCCAAAAAAAAATATTAATATAGTTTCATGGATCAAACATTTTCAACTATGATTACAAATAAGAGATATAATGTACAATTTTTTTTTTAATAAAAACTTTGAATTCAAACATGTTAAAGCATCCAAAACTTTTCAACCAAACATTTTCATATTAAATCTAAATGAAATGCATTCAAAATATTTTTACTCTAATTATCAAATAACAAATGCTATTTGATTAGGTGAGACTTTCTTGCCCAATTAGGCGAAACTTTACAAATGGGAGGCTACCCTTAAATTTGTTCTTTTTGAGGTGGATGGAACCAAACACTACTAATACTAGTAACATCTAACCAAATCCTTAGAGGATGGGGTTTAAACCAATTACATTCCCCATCAAGAAATATAAAAGTCGAATAATAATAACCCGTTGATTAGGGCCAAAAAGGTCAATAATTATAACTCATTGATTATGGCAAAAAATGTCGACAATATAACCCATTGACTAGAGCTAAATAAACCAAAGTCAAACACTTTGTTTCATTTATTAAAACTTACAAAAACATTATATATACATTTTTTTTTATTATAAACAAAAGAAAATGTCCTTACATATTTTTCATGCAAAATATAATTCACCCATGCATAGAAACAAAAATAATATTTTACATAATTCAAAATAACATATAGAAAGAAATCGTTTTCTTTTAGAAAATTTGTATTAATTTCTCCTACCTCAAAAAGCATTCAAAACCCTTAAAAAATTTATTATTGAAGAATCTAATTTTTCACCTAAATATAACATAAAAAATAACAACTATTACTACTACCTATTTATCTAAAATTATAAGTTTGACAATCTTAATAACTTTCTATGTTAATATTATTACCATTATTTTTATTTTCAACTTCTGAATCAATAATAATTTAATAAGTGAGTTTCCAAATTTTCATAAAAGTTGCTTCCTTTCCAAAATCTATTCCCAATATAGTATATATATATATATATATATATCTTCTTTATTTTTTTGTCGTTCTCTTTTTTTTTTTTCTTTACTTTTCCCATCTTCTAGTTTCCAAATAGAACTCCCCATCTCTTCAATCTTTACACACAACACTACACTACCACACTTTCTCTCCACGTATGAAATGCACCATTTTTTTTTCTTTCCACTAAACAAAGGATATCCCTCTTTAGACCTAGATTATGTCTTGGATTCTTAGAGATAATACAATATCTGCAGGGAATTATGGTATCTTTAAGGTGACACAAAATTCTCGGAATGCATAAACTAGGGTATGCATCCCATAGGCGGATGGTTGAATTCAACTTCATCTTGTTTCTAACATTCTCGTTGGTAATATTTAACAGCTCTTCAGTCATGGTTTTGGAGGTACAAGTACAAATTTTTAGAAGATGCAAATTGGGATAAGTGCCACACTTTGAGATTGTTTCCTAAGCAAACCTTGAGAACACTTATAGAACTCACTATATTTGAAGTTGTTAAATCAACCTTCCTGAACCAAGTTAGCAATGCTACATGACACAAAAACTAAAAATGATTAAAGAAGGAACACTAGTCCCTTTGACAATTGTTTCGTTTTTGTTCTTCAAAACAAAAAAATAGGAAAACAGGTTTGACAATTGAAAAATTGTTTTCTATTTTATGTTCTTAATAACAGAAAATAGGGTGTTTTTAGATAACATATTTTAATTGTTTTAAGTTTTTTTTATTTATTTTTTAATTACTATTTTAAAAAATAATTATACAAAATAAAACATTATATTTAGAAATTATTTTTGAAACATATTTAAAAAATATTGAAAACATGTTAAAAATATTTCAAGTTTCCAAATAAAATTTTGTTCTATAAAATATTAGAGAACAATTTTCAAAAACTATTCTCAAAAATTGCTTTTCAAAATTGTCCTTAATTTTAGCATTAAATACACTCCCCATGTTAAAAGCATATGCTTAACATTTCACAAATTACAACACCTAGGGCTAAGAAAATTTATAATCTTAAAACTTTTTCAACAACAATGCAATAGATTCCATCTTTCCTATTTTCTTGGCAACCAAACAAAGCCTAAGACTCTTTTTTTTATTCACTTTAAAAAAGAAAAATAACTAATAAATAAATAACATTTTTAATTGAAGAAAAAAATAGAATCATATAATATTAGAGAAAACAGGAATAAATTGTGGGTACAATCAACAACACAAAATCTTGAAGGAATTGGCCAAATTGGATGACATATTTCTCGAAAACAATGCATGAAACAATTTTTAGGCCTATACAGAAGAAAATTCAGGCAACACAGAACTTGATCCTTCCTAGAATGAATATTTACAATATTTTTTGTACTATAAACTGAATCAATCTAGTTTATCGCAAAGAAAAGCACATACATATGTTGAAACAATGTCTTTAAAAACCAAAGTTAAATAACATCTCAAAAATTATGAAGACCGTCAAACTATATAAATAAATCTTCGGGCACTAGAACATTTCCTATCATAATTAGAGCCCTTACATTTCTTTTTTAGACTTTTTAATTGATCAATTGGTTCACTAGAAGTTATTAAGGGATGAGAATTGAGCACCTACTCAAACAAGGGACAAAATATTCTAATAGTAATCTTAAACCATATCTAGTTTCCAGTGCTAACTCCATTGATTGCCCAGATGGTTAAGCCATGAGTTTAACTTGTATTTTGAAGATTTATCTTAGGTTCAAGGGAAGAAAAGGTGCAAGTTGAATCACTTTAGATTTTGAAATATCAAAAAAGGGTTACATGAGGAAATAAGTGAGTCAAGACTCATGGACCATGAGGAAAGGCAAGACGAGGATATCATGAGTTTGGAAGATGAGAAATGACCATTATGGAGTAGGGAAGAAGGCAGAAAACATGGAAAATGAGGCATGAAGTAAGATTCAGCTGCAT
Source organism: Vitis rotundifolia (assembly GCA_030254885.1). Lineage (NCBI taxonomy): Eukaryota > Viridiplantae > Streptophyta > Magnoliopsida > Vitales > Vitaceae > Vitis > Vitis rotundifolia. Next base: position 14,607,689 of record CM058152.1, read on the forward strand.
GGAAATTTAGAACTCAAAATCTAATCGCAACATATACTTTGAGTTTTAGGAAAAATTTGGAGCACTTCCCAGAGTCCATTTTATACAAACTATATATCGTTTTGAAGCTTCAAAAGTCAGGAGTCAAAAATTTTAAACAGTATGCAAATCATAGTTGAAATGAAGAAGTTATGGCCATTTGAAGACAATTGTACAAAGCTGAAGGCCATTTTGAAATGATTTCGAAATTCAACTTATGAATTTGAAATCCAACTTATGAATTTGAAATCCATTTCAAAATGACCCCAATTTTGAATTCACCTACTGCCACTTTGATGTTTTACCTCTTCTACCTTGGCAATTGCATTTAGAGCACTCCATCAGCCCTAAGTGGGCCTTACTCGACTAGAAATGACCATTTTATTATTTTTTTTAGTCATTTTTAGGTAATTATTTTGTAATAAGTAGCCAGTAAGAGTGTCACATGTTAGGTTATTGATGATATTATATAAACCCTCTTAGTTATAGGTTTAGAAATCTTGGATCTTTTTCCAGAGAGTTTGACATTGAAGGTGGAAGAAGATGAGAACTTTGGTTTGTTTTCTTTTTCTTCTTTATTAAATATATTGTTTTTATTTTCTTTTTATTCAAATTATGATTTTTTTACCCTATTATGAATTGTGAATGTGACATCACCCCTATGAGAGGCTAAGAAGCCAACTTGGGGCTTGAAACATAAAAACCTAAGGGCTAGGAAACCTATAGGGACAATGGGTAAATTATTATAACAATGAGATTAATTATTGGTTGGGTGACAATTTATCAATTTTTTATTATCCTATCCTTGTGAGTTAGTTTAGGGAATGATACGATAGGTTATTACTCAATACTAGTGATTCTTGATAATTCTTGATCATTAGTTATCCTGGGCTTCCCTATCATTATTTGCCCCAAAACAAAGTTATAAGGAGTAAGAAGAGTTAAAAAGCCAAATCTTAAATTGGTAATCAATCTTAGTCATTTGATGGTTTTAGGAATTTGTTTTAAAAAGGAAAAATTAGGTTTCAGATGTAATTTTGAGTTATAGAACTCAAGTTGATTGTGAGCGGCCAAAGATCCCAAAGCCCTAAGACCACTTTACGTAAGAAACCCTTGTTATTTCTATTTCTATACCTTAAGTTGTATTATGGAAAGCCCCAAACTTGAATCAATTGAATTAAAAATCAATATTTGTTTTTTTTATTTATTAATTTAGTTCTTTTACTTAGTTTCACTTCATTCACATATTATTTATCACTTTAAGATTTAAACAAAAGTAATTCATTTATTCTAGTATTGACAATTTCCATAAGCCAGTCCCCGACCACGATACTGGAGTATTACAAAAGTCGTAGTTACTCTTTCTCTAATTTTTCTTAACTAGAGTTTTTATGTAAAAAGGCTAAGTATTTTAGTACAATAGAGAAGTTTGGTCACTTAGTGGAAAGAAACTTATGAAAAAAGATAATGAAGTTCTCAATATTATGCCCACTAGCCAAGAAGGTTGTGGGAGTTTCAACAAACTAAAATCAAGCTTGAATATATGAAAGCAGAGCATTATGTGTTGTTTGGGAAGGGTTAAAGATAAGTGGGTTTTGTATTAAGGAAGATATTACAATATCTAAAGATCATTAAGATATATTTAGTTTATATTAATTCAATCTTCCTCCTTTGGTTAATTATATGACAAAAACCTATCAAAACAAATACATTTAGATTGTGAGGAACATGAATAATTCTGATGAGTTAAATTGCATAGTAATTAGGTTACCAAAATTTTCCATTGTAGATACAAACACAACTTTTTAGTGAACCATTTGTAGTTATTTTTCATAGTTAAATGGATCTTTTGTTTATATAATTTTGAGAACTTTTACTAGATGGCCTATCAAGCTACATGCTCAATGAACCATATATACAAACTAATTCTACAATTATGATTAAAAAAAATTGAAGTTCATAAATGAATGGAGGTAGACATATAAAGTATACAAATTGATTACATGGTAGCTATTTCACCTTTTGTTGTGTAAAAATTTCCTTATTTAGGCTTTTTAGATGCTATTGCCAATATTTTGGTAGCCTTGTACAAAAATTCATGGTCAAAGAATAAGTAGAGCTAACTTCATTCATACCCCCCTAAGATTTGATGTAAATACACTTAGCCACCAATGGTTTTAAATTTTGATGAGTTAGCACCCTTATAAATATATTTTGCTTATAAAAATATCTTTTAGAGATATTTTAAGTACCTGTATTAAACATGCCCCAAAAAATAAAATTTTCTTCTCAAAAAAAAATTTAATAGTTTGAATATATCAACAAGAATGTTAATCGAAAAAAGTTGAAAGCAATGATGGTTTAATGTATTTACTCTAAATCTCAAGCGATGAGAGTCAAATTAACTCATAAAATTATTGTTCCCATAAATATTTTTATATGTTTAACTACAACTCAGTTGCAACTAGTATAGAAGGTTTTTCTAAGTTGAGTGGTTATGACTTATGCAAGGTTCTATTTATCTAAATTATAGAATTTGAGTCCTAAAAGTTGGTCAAGGCAAACAAACTCCTATGACACCAAGCCCGGTGCATATTTTCTCCCTTGTTCTAATTTTTCTTATCTAGTCAAGTGTTTTGATTGACCATAGATGAGAGAAGGGAGTTCGAGTTTAATTCTACTAGGTTTGCTTCGTTGGTATTTATACAAGAGAGAGCTCTTCTTTTCTCTAAACTCACAACATAAAAATACATACCTTTCTATAGAGCTGTATAGGTACAGACACAAACAACTCTCTTTCTTTGTCTCTCTCTCCATGTCTTGAGTAAGACTTTGGATTTTGGATGTTAGGTGTATGCTCATGTAACATCACTACCATGGGATTCTTTTTTTGCTACATCATAAGGGTATCATGAGAGTACTCAGGTATGCCCATATCTAGGGCTTTCACTATTGGTTAATGTGTTTTTGAGGTTCTACTATTATTATTATTACTATTGAGTGTATTATGTTTATATTTCAACATTAGCTTTAAAGCACAGGTTGTATCATTTTTCTTTCCAAGAAAACAACCTTAACTCCCCATTGGATCATTTTGGAAATGAATTTGAAGGTGATATCAAAATATTCTACTCATCTTAAGCTTTTTTATGTAATATTTGGTCAATGCTGTGGGTAAAATTAATGAAGAAAATATGATTTTTTTTTCTCTTACAAATATAAGGATCCACCTTAGGAAGAGAGTGTTTTTCTAACATGAACTTTAAGACACCATAATTAGAAAACAAGTAGACTAATGGAATCCCAAGACCAAAAAGAGGAGATTGGTTGCAATTGGGAGACCTATAACAATTAAGAAAGCATCTCATGGAACCCACATACCAAGAAGGCATAACAACATGGATTGCTATGGGGCATGCGTTAGCCATGCTCCTGTGCACAACCAATGCGTTATAGTCCTATCCTATGTCCTTTCTTGCCACCGACTGCGAGTTATATATCCTCTCATTTTTCTTCATGTTCAAAGAATTTTTTTCGATGTTTTTGTAAATCACCTTGTTTTTTAAAAGTAGAAAGTACAGTTTTTTTTTAGTAAGTGGGAAAGAGATTAGGCTATATTGACCATGTTTTTTGGACAAAAATGTTTCAAGATATTTTTTTATGTGATGACCTCTCATATTTTTTTGTGATTACTTAGATTTTTTTTATTTTATTAATTTCTTAATTATTAAATTTGTGTTTCAATGAAAAAAAAAAACCTCAAGAAAAATGTTGTATAATTTTTTTTACAATATTTTTTGAGATTACAAGAAAAACTATAAGAATTATTTTATTTAATTGTTTTTAGATTTGTTTCTCATGCATTTTATTTAAGTGGATTATTATTGTAATAATTATTTTTGAGGCATGAAATTTGGAAACATAGAAAATAATTTTCTATGATATTTTTTTTTGGGCTAATTTTATTGCTTAGTAGTTAAAACATGTCTAGATTTTGTTTCCAATCCACATAACTTGGCCTAGTTAATATATTTTGAGTGAGAAATGTATTTTAGGCAGTATTTTATCATTTTTAATACAAGTCTATAGCCATCAACATCAATATCATCAAGTAGAGAGTTTCACTTTAGAATTTACCACTCTAACGAAACATAACTAGTTTATCATGATGAAACTCAATTTCTTTGATACCCTGATTTCACCCACTTTTAGAGCCATAATCAAAATAAATTTAATAATAAAGGTGATAGATTTGCCAAGTCTCTCTCCCACTATGTTTTACAAAATTGAAAGTTTCTCTGATTTTATTCCAAATGCCTCTCTAATTATGCAAATCTTCCTTATATGGTCTTTCAATTAGTCTAGTTTAGAAAATAATTCTATCATCCCACTATCCCAATGCCAACACCCCCATCCCTCCACTCCCACCGTGAATCCTACTTGCCCTTTCAAGAATCATGGTAATCTTAGGAAAGTCAAACCTTTGAAGAATCTAAGTCTTTTCCATGTATGGAAAGTGCATTAATCTAGAAATTCTACTTTCACAGTAAACTAGTTAGTCTTACAATCCTAGCTTCATATGAAAACTACTTGTACAATTATTTCCAAAAGAAAATACAAGTTAGAATGGATATCCTCATCCAAAAAGGAAGTTCATCACTTTTGAACTAAAAATTTCAAATTTCGAATAATCATGAAAAGAATGACCTCCAAATATTCCTATTATCTTTTCACTAAATCTTAAAAATAACTAGATGATATTCTCAACTTTCACTTAGCCACCAAAAATATTTTATTTCATAATTATATTGAGTAAAATAAAATCCTTCCTTTATGTTATAAAACTTTATAACCAATTGCTTATTTAAATAAAAATTTGCTGGAAAAATTCCAGCCCACAGGCCTATCAAATTGGACATAGCTTGGTCATTGATTAGCTCATATTGCAACCTTGAAATCTCCATTGATTAGCTCTCACTACATCCTAGAGATCACCATTAATCAATTCTCATTGCAACATTGAAATCATACCTCAATTTTCAATACTACAAATTAGCAAATTCTCAACCTCAAATTCAAGCAACTCCCAGCCATGGATTTTGCCTTAAACTAACCACTCATTAGACTCCTTGGGTTGTTTTTCTGCCCATGGTGGTGCGCTCCCAAGGCCCTTGCCATAAGTGCTTTGAAGCACATTTTCCTTACTTCTTTTCCATATCATTGATCACAAATTAAGCTAGTTTAATAGATTAGAATGTAAGACTGTTTGGTATTACATTACTTTATTTTGATGTGAAAAAATATAGTAAAGCTATTACTACTTTCAATAAACATAAAACATCTTATTTTTATTCTAATGTAAAATATTATTACAAATTTCATTAAACATGAAACATCTTGCATAGCAAACTAAAATAAGGCTTTTCTAAAAACAATTTTATGATCCCTTGTGTGTGAAAACTCTTTCCAAAAATATAAACCTTTAAAAAAAAAAAAAATTCAAGTAAAATCTCTTAATGAATCCAAAAAATGCGGTTTTAAATTATAAAAGACAAATCTAAAGATGTAATTGAGTATAGTAGTCCCATTAATTATAATGGTAGCTAGGATGGTCCCATAATCTTCTTAAAAATCTTATACACGTTGATTCATTGAACCTAAGCCTTCAAATACTTAAAGACCTAACACACATTGGTTTGTTGAACCTTAGCAGCCAAATAATGATCTATGAAATTCATTCAATAGTCAAATAATGATTTGTGAAATTCCCAATTCCCTCATATGAAGAAGAAGAAGATACCAAACGTGAGTCTATTTTCAATTAATAGCATGTGAGTTTGGATCAAAGATTTAGCATATAGTAAACTAATTAATGCTTGATTTGTATTACTTTGGGATTTCTTTAACTTTCAATCATTTGAAAGTAGATGAAGTCATATCTTTAAATATTTGTGGTTCCTCTATTTTCTTCTTAAGATTTGAAGAAATTTTACGCTTAAACAAACAGCTTCTTTGGATTTAATTCTTGGAAAAACAAAACCCTAAATTGGGAAGTATTTTTTTGACGCCGAAGGTTACTTGGGAAAATGAGGAGATATGATATCAAAGACAATTAACATAGATTTAAGAATCAAAGTCCATTCATTCCTTAAAACCAATGAATCATGAAAAGAAATGAATAGCTAAGGAGAGTGGTTTAGTCATCTCCATAGGGAGCCAAGTGTTTTCCTTAATTTAATGGATTTAGCTATTGTGATCAATATAAATAGGTAAATTTAATATAAAATGGTTAAAATAGAGTGATTATGAATTATATATAGCAAGAACAAAACATAGCAAAATTGAATAAAAGATGGTAAACTATTTAGAAAGAATTTATGAACCTTAGATACAATTTTAGCTTTAAATAGGATCTCTTTTCAAGCAAAATCAATTTCACTATTTTGAATTCAAAATCTCAAATCAATTTTGTTCAAATTCATTTAAATTCTATCAGGAGTTTTCATGAAAATGATCAAATTGAAAATCAATGAATCAAATCATAATGATAAGCATTCATCGAATCCATTAAGTATCACTTATAACTTATAACAAGAGGCTTATTAAGAATTTTTCCTTGTGAAGGTTGAGATCCACAAATCTAGGAGTAAGGATGGAGTTTTACCTTTCATAGAAGCAATCTTAGCCTTGATTTTCACATTGGAACACCTTTTCTTTGGATATGGATGGGTTTAGATACCCATCGTAAAGGATTTGGCCTCAATCCTTATATTTGTCAACCAAGAAAATGATTAAAAGTGCAAAAAAATGATAAAAAGAATGGAGGGAAAACTGAAAATTCTTTAATTCAATTCAAAATTCTAACAACTATTTAAAATTCAAAAGTTATTGAAAGGATTCTCAAAACTAACTCCTAACACCTATATTTACTAAAAAGTAGTCACATGGCATCATCTCTTCCATGCCACCTCATATAAAAACTACAAAATTAGAGAAAAACAAAAGTTGTCTTCTCCAAATCATAACCTTGGAGGTAAAATTGCAAATTAACTATAAAGAGTTTAAATTTAGCAACATGATAAAAATTCACAATCTAATGTGTAACTGAACCTAGTATCATAGTTTGAGAATCAATACTAAAATGATGGTAGGTCTTCAACAATCTTCATGTTACTATTTTGACACATTGATTATCGATGCCGAAAATGGTGTCATCTTTCATCAATTTTCTTTATCCATTTGATGAACAAGGCATCTTCATCCTAATTGATAACAAGTATAGTCATCCATATTGCTTTGTGTCACTTAGCATAAAAATGGCAATCTACTACATTGATACCAAACCTTATTGACTTGAACCGACATTAACATCCCTTATCTACAACCATCGAAATCACAGCTTCATTTCAACGTCAACTTTCAACTTCTACAGAAGCCTTTATTTCATACCACCCGACTTCCTCCAATGTTTCACCAATCCTTGTCTCATTTTTGAAAAAACCTTTCTATTCCCTACTTTGCTTCAAAATGGTTTACAATCCTAGTTAAGCATCAAAATAGGGTCTTAACAAAAATATATAGATTAGAAGTGGTGATTGATCTCTTCTTTGTACTGAAATACTATGACTTAGCATAGAAAATTATATTGATTTAAGCACCAATCACTTCCCTTAACCTAGATTTTGTTAATCCCTAGCAAAGAAAAGATAATAGAATAATCAAACTGTTAGCATGAGCCAAATCATATCCCAAATACAAAATTCATTAGACTCATAAAATATTTCAAAAAGTAAGCTTATAACATAGCAACACAATTCCAAATCATCCATACATTTTACTAATGGATACACAAACATGCTTCCATGTTTAATTTCCATTCTATTCACTTTAAATCACATTTTAAGTGAAAATTTTGTAATATCTCCAAGAAATAGCTATTTCAAGAATTCTTTCCCCCAAAACTAAGATAAACATACCTTGCTTCTTTATTAGTAAATATGTTTTTTTTTTTTTTTTTTTTTTTCTGTGTTCTTCTCTACTATTTTGTATTTTTTCCTAGCCAAGAAAATTTCATTCTTTATGACTCAAAAAGGATCAATTGATAGCTCCTAGGCATTCACCCAAGGTACTAGGTGAAAAACTAAAAGTCCAATAAGGAACACCCAAAAGGGGCGGGGGGTGAATGGGTGATTTAAAAATTTTCAATAAATATTTATATGTTACACCCAATTTTTCTTCAACCTTTGAAATAGTAGGGATATCCTGGATATCTAAAAGGGTTATACCTAAATTCTTTACTTATAAAAGTCCAATTTTTATGTGTAATTGAAACCCTGTGATTAGTTAGTGATAAAATAATATAATTATTAATATCCAAAGGACAACCTGAAAGATGTTAGAGATAACAATAATTAATTATAGGGATAGTTATCACAACCACTAAGATAACCACCCTAATAAACTCAATAAGAAACTAACTAATTAATCAAGAAAATATTATCAATTAGAATATAAGTAGGAAGATAAATATATGCAATGAGACACAAGAATTTTACGTGGAAAACCCTCACACTAGTTGTGTAGATACAAAACCATGAGGTCTTAGACTACTAATCTAAATCCATTATTCGAAATCAAGTTACATAGATTTGCTAATGATTTACTCTCTAGTACCTACAACTTGATTTACATCTATGACACAACAACCTTTTGTTGTTCCCTAGTAGATTCTTCAGCCACTATTCGAAATCGAAATCTACTATTGAAAACCAAGCTACACAGATTTACCAAAGATTTACTCTCTAATACCTACAACTTGATTCACATCTGCGACACAACAACCTTCTGTTACTCCATAGTAGATCCTTCAACCACTCCAAAGGGATGATAGTCTTCAAGTCACTAATCAAGGAATCAATCTTGAAATGAGAGATTGAGAATGGTGTCACAATTTAGGCTTTCTCTCTAACATATCATTTTAAAGAATGAGAGGTCTCTCAACAATCTTTCTACAATCTCTCTCACAAAATTCTAACCCAAATCTCTAACCCTCAAGGGGTTAATAGAGAGCTATTTATAGGCAAAAGCCCAAAGTTCTAGATTTTGGAAGAGTTCCAAATTAGATTTACGTGAAAATCTCGGTAAAATTGGCATGACTACTTGAACCAACTCAAGTTGCCTGAGCGCCTTTGGTGCTTGAGTGGTGAGGCTCAATTGAGCAATCCTAAGAGGTCTAGAGAGGCATTCATATGGCAGTGAAGAGTTCTTCATGTTCTTCTAGCAAGAAGAAGAACACTACAAATTCCATCAAGTAGAAAGGAAAGTTCAAGGACAAAGAGAAAAAAAAAAGGAAGAGTAAGGTTCAAGACAAGTGTTTCCTTTATGGTAAAAAAGGCCACTAGAAGAATGAATGCCCTAAGTTATTGAAAAGACAATCAGGTATGCATCATTCTCTTCTAGTTTAATCATGTTTAGTGTTAGATTCCACAAATTCTTAGTGGATATATTCCGAAGCCACCGATCAGGTTTGTAATTCATTATAAGAGTTTCAACTAAGGAGAAGGTTGAATGATGGGAATATGTACCCAACATTACTTTTAAAGTTAGAGTTATTATGCAAGTAGTGAGAGATGTTGCCCTTATCTTTTCTGATAGTAGTCTTCTAGTATTAATAGATTATCTTTATGTTCCTGAGTTTGAGTAGAATTTGATTTCAATTTATAGTCCATGTAAACTAAATTATTCATTTGTTGTTTATAATAAATAAGTTTTTGCTAAATTGAATGATTCACTTATATGATCAAGATTATTGATAGATATTCTTTATTGTGTGATGCCATTATTTGCTTTGCTAAGTAATGAGAATTATCATATCTCATGTAAAAGGAAGGAACCTAATATTAATCAAACACAATTTTGGCACTTACACCTAGGTCATATTAATCTAAATAAGATCCAAAGACTAGTTAAGTTTGGAATTTTACCTCTGATTTCAAATGATCTTCTAGTCTATGAATCCTATATAAAAGGTAAAATTACCAAAAACCCTTTACTGCTAAAGGATATAAACCCAAGGAGTGTTTAAAGTTAGTGCATACTAACGTTTGTGGGCTTTTTAATGTCCATGCATGGGGAAGGTATGAGTACATCATCACATTTACGGATGGTTACTCTAAGTTCAAATATGTTTACCTGATGCATAAGAAGTCTGATGCCTTTGACAAATTCATTAAATTTAAGGTAGAATTGGAGAGCTAAATAGATAAATGTATCAAGGCACTTCAATCTCATTGATATGATGAGTACATGTCTACTTAGTTCGATTTTTTCCTTGAAGAGCACAAAATTATATCCTAGTTGAGTGTACCTAGAACTTCACAACAAAAAGGGGTAGTAGAAAGAAGAAACCAAACATTGATGGACATGGTGAGATCTATGATTAGTTTCTCATTACTTCCTATATCCTTTTGGGGATATGCCTTGGAGACTGTAGTGTAAATTCTCAACCTAATGTTTTCTAAGTTGATACCTTTAACTCTTGAAGAGATATGACAAGATCACAAATCTAGTTTGTAACACATTCACATTTGAGGATGCCCAACACAAGTTTTGAAATTAAAGGTAGACAAGTTAGAAGTAAGGTTTAAGGTATGCCTATTCATAGGATATCCAAAAATAACAAGAGGGCATTACTTTTATAGTCAGGTCAACTAAAAGGTATTTATTAGTATAAATGCCAAATTTCTAGAAGAGGACTACATGATGAGTAATAGGGCAAAACATGATATAGATTAGAGGACACTTGAAAACATTCCCACATTAGAAAAAAAGATTATGAGTCCGCAGGTTCCTACACCTACCCTTCCAATAAGTTCTAGTACACCAGTACCTCGTCATAGTGGAAAGGTTGTTATACAGCTAAATAGGTTCATGTATTTGGGAAAGTCTTTCGAAGTAATTCTAAAGGAACATGAGACCGATCATGTACATTACAATGAAGCAATGAGTAGTGATGATGTTATTCTTTGGCAATGAGCTATGAATGTAGAGTTTGAATCTATGTATTCTAATGGAATCTAGGAGTAGAAACACCTGAAAGGATAAAATTCATAGGGTGTAAGTGGATCTACAAAAGGAAGAGAGGGGTAGATAGAAAGGTTGAGATGCACAAGGGTAGGTTAGTAGTGAAGGGATATAGTCAAAAACCTAGTTTTGACTATGAGGAAACCTTCTTACTAGTTGCCATCCTCAAATCCATCATAATACTCTTATCCATTGTCACGCATCTCGATTATTGGATATGGCAAATGGATGTCAAGACAACATTCTTGGATAATGATCTTTAAGAAAACATCTATAAGATGTAACCAAATGAATTCATAGCAAAGGTTTAAGAGCACCTTGTGCAAGTTGCATACATTCATTTATGGATTAAAGCAAACATCTCACTCATGTACTAGGTGTTTTGATTGGGCTATCAAGACTTTTGATTTTGATCAAAACAAGAATGATTCTTAAGTGTGCAAAAAGACACAAGGAAGCATGGTGATGTTTTTTGTCTAGTAGGTTGACGACATTCTACTCATTGGGAATGATGTAGGGTTATGGTATTCAATCAAGATTTAGGTGAGGTGTAATATATTCTTAAAATTAAGGTCATTCAAGATTGCAAGAATAAGAAGATTGCATTGTCTCAGGGAACCTACATTGACAAGCTTTTGGTTAAGTACGTGGTGTCGGACTTTAAGAATGGTCTATTACCCTTCAGACATGGAGTGTCTCTTTCTTAGGATTAGTGTCCTAAGAGGACTAAGGAGAAAATTTTCATGAAGGCAGTACCTTATGTTTCATCAATAGGTGGCCTTATGTATGTGATGCTATGTACTAAATCAGATATTTGCTTTGTTTTAGAGATGGTGAGTAGATATTAGTCCAATCCAAGCATGGAGCATTGGATGGTGGTCAAGGATATACTCAAGTATCTTTGAAGAACAAGGGATTATATGTTGGTGTGTCATTGCGATGAGTTGTTACCCTTAGGGTATACAGATTCAGACCTTCAGTCTAATAAAGACTCACACAAACCTACCTTTAGTTTTGTGTTTGCTCTAAGTGGTGGGGCTATTAGTTGGAAAAGTGTGAAGCAATCTTGTATTGCTAACTCTACTATGGAATTCGAGTATGTTACTACTTTTAAAGTAACAAGGCAAGTTGTTTGGCTTCGAAAGTTCCTGTATGGACTTAGGGTAATGCCCTTGGTTATACCACCCCGGTACTATTTTGCAATAGCAGTGAGGTGGTGGCATGATCTAAAGATCCAAGAAACCATTGGAAAGGTGAGTGTGGATCTTTCATTTTGTCCTCTTAACACATGTTATACTAGGTGTTTTTCGATACTTCTCTTTAGCTTTATAATAATCCCTTTATGGCCCATTGTTACTTATATGATTTACTATTTTTGAGCCACCTTGGGAGATCCTTTGTTGAGGCATTTATCCTAGACCCTCACTATGAACACGACAACCTCTTGGGTTTAGTTTAGGATTCTTTATTTAGTTACATTTTAGGATAGTTCATTTAGGTGCTTCCGAAGTTCATTGGATCCTAAGTGCACTTTTAGCTCACCCAAGTGCATTTTAGCTCATCTCATTTCTAGGTGCATTTTGGAATAGCTCATTTAGGTACTTTAGGCTCACTTTAGCTCATTTAGGTACCTTTTAGGTGAGTTCACTTAAGTGCACTTTAGTTCATTTAGGCACATTATAGGTAAGTTCACTAAATTTCACTACATCATACTTAGTCATATTTTAGGTAAGCTCACTTCAACTCATTTAGTTGTATTTTAGAAAAGTTCACTTGAATGCATTTAAGCTCTCTTTATTTCATTTAGTTGCATTTTAGGTAACTTGCACTTAAGCTCACTTTAGCCTATTTAGTTCTATTTTAGGTAACTTGCATTTAAGCTCACTTTAGCTCATTTAGTTGTATTTTAGGTAACTTGCACTTAAGCTTACTTAAGCTCACTTTAGCTCACCTAGTTGCATTTTAGGTAACTAGCACTTCAACTCACTTTAACTCGCTTAGTTGCATTTTAGGTCATTTTCACTGAAACTCACTTAAGCTCACTTTAGCTCATTTTGTTGCTTTTTGGGTAAGTTTCATTTAAGCTCACTTTAACTCACTATAGCTCACTTTAGTTTATTTTAGCTCATTTAGTTGCATTTTTTGTAACTTGCACTTAAACTCACTTAAGCTCACTTTAGCTTGGTTATACTTCAAGAAATTTCACTTAGTCCACATAAGAGCACTTTAAGCACACTTTAGCTTAGTTTATCTATTTTCTTTTTAAGATTTCTTTAGTTGCACTTAAGGTAATATTTTGTGTCACATTCATATTATATGCATGGGGTTGTTTTGGTTCATGGTATATTACATGGCATGTGTATGAGATTATATGGTTCATAGCATATTACATGATCATGTGCATGGGGATGTTTAATTCATGCCACCTTGCATGGCATATTGAATGACATGTGCATGAATTTATTTTAGAAAACTTGGAAGACTAATTGGACTCTTTGATTTTTGGAGGACTCTTCCTATTGTGTACATGGCCATCCTTGGAAACAATTTGAAATTGTATTATTATTATTATTATTATTATTTTACGAAAGAAGACTAAGGTTACCATGATGGATAAGGGAAGATTATGAAAATCCCATTTGACTCTCCTATAAGTGTACATGGTCATCCTTGGAAAAAAAAAAATGAAATTGCATTTGCTTTAAGAAGAAAGACTAAGGTTACCATGATGGATAAGGGATGATTATGAAAATAAGTTACCCATTTAACTCCCCTATAAGTATACACAACCATCCTTGGGAAAAAAAAAAAGATTAAAATTGCATTTGTTTCAAGAAAAAAATACCAAATTTGCTATCATGGATTAGGAAAGGTGAGGTAGCTACTATTGGGAATTCCTGATTACTTCGTTTCCATGCCCTGGATCTCATAGGGAGCATACATCTATCTCTAGGCATCTCCAAATCTATCACAACGAAAAATAATGGCTTCAAAACCATTTTAGAATAAAGATCTAGATATTTGAATCTCATACCTGGATCTGGATGTTCCCAGATCAATTCCTCATGATGAAGAACATGTTTGAATAGTCTAGAGGTCTCACACACCCAAGATCTTTCGCCTAGTGACTGAAACCATAATCTTGGCTCTCCAAAGTGTGGGCTTTGGAAAGGAGGAAGCTAAGACCCCTTTCTCTCTGAAAGTAGAAAACAACTCTCACCAAAAAATGATGGAAACCCTAATTCCTAATGGGGTATTTGTAGAGTTCCTCTACTGAGCTTAAGGAACTTGAGTCCACCAAAGCTTGGGTCACTTAATCTAGTCCAAAATGGGTCTTAATTGATTAATTAATCATATAGGGTCATCTAATAAATCATTTAACCCAGTTCAGAGATCTTGTTCACTATCCCTAATGCAACCTTGCATGATTACCAAAATGACCTTATGCACAAAAGTGAACCTAAAGCCAATCTAACCCTTAGAAACCATATCATCATGGTATATGAGCTTAGAACGGGGACCACTAGGAGTCATATGAGTATTGACTCCTTCATAATACAATTTTAAAGTTGATTCAACATTCTACAAAAGAAAATCAACTGCACTCTAGTACCCTATGTGAATAAACAACAAGACGAAGCTCAGGTTCATGACCTACTATCCACTGCATGCAAACTCCTCATGAACAAGTGTCTGTAATCTAACAAGATAGTGCTATCATCTATCAAGATTATTGCTTCGATCCTTGAGTTACAAATCCTACTTCTTATGCGATCAACATACATACTGTGTAATGAACATATGTCAAATTCCACTAAATGAATTACTGCAGCCATAAATTTCATGATCACATGTCCTTTGGATCACCTAAGGGAATATACTATCTCAATCCATGAGATATCATCATGGTGCCTCTATTGAGAATACCTGTTGCCACCAACCTCCATCAAAGTGACCCAATCCATAAGGAAATATGACTACTTTAAGATCTCACCCATAGGTCAAAGCCTCCTATTGATTTTGGCACAAGCTTAATTTCCTCTTAAGGTTGAGAGTCCATGCAGTAAGTAGCTTGGTGAATCATGACAATTAATAGCCCGGCGTCATGATTCACCATAGGTCCTGTCCATTGTGTATCACTTACATTAGTACACTCACCATGGGACACTCATCTCGATGGCCAAGATAAGTCATCCCTCAAATTAAGAGGTGGTGTACTACAGTCCTCTACTAGATTTGGACAACCTATTCACTTATAAGAAACCCATGACTTGTATTCTCTATGCCACTCCTAATGCACCCAAGTCATGTACAATGTAAAAGATATGAGTGGAATGCTCTAATCAATCTTAATGCATAGAAGGGATAACAAGGGGATATTCAAGTCTAACTTTGTTACATCATGTCTTAATTTTAGGGGCTCAATCCTAACAGCTGCCCATTGGGAGATATTTGATTACATTTGGGAAGGTGAAGGCTAGACACAATTAAAGGGGAATTTTTTTAAGGAAAAAATGGGCTGCATTGGGAGATTAGGAGGAGAAAAAGGAAGAAAAACACAATCTCATTAAGAGTTCTCTATAGCACACATTAAGAGGTTACCCTTGATTCATACATATACGATGTCAGTGAAAGAAAAAAAGAGAATACACATTTGAAAGAGATTACACTCCTTATGGAGTTGATCATTGGAGATTTTTCCTTTTTTGCAAGAAGAAAGATAAGTTTCTTCTACTTTGTTTTGATTTTTTTTATCATGGATATTATTTTTCATTCTCTTTTGGTTCATTCTTTTTTTAAAAAAAAATTATTTATTTATTTATTTTATTTGAAAGAATCTTTGGACACTTTCAATATGGCAATGATTGAAGGATTTTTAGTTAACTCTTGATAAGTAATGAGAGCGTGATTGGGATCTTTTTCAAAAAGAGATTTTTCGTGTTTGGTTCTTTATTGATGATAGTTGCATGATTATGATCTTGAAAGAGAGGACTTTAGGTTGATTCTTGATTGGTAATAATTGCATGCTTGTGATTTCTTGAAAGAGAAGTTCTTTATTTTATTCTATTTTATTGGTTTTCTTGATTATAGCTTTTTGATCTTTTCCTTTTTCATGATTCAATATGAAATTTTGATATGTTTTAATATTTTGATGGAAAAAGGATATTTGGTTAATTCTTGAAGGGTTGACAATTGCAACATGATGTTGGTGAATCAAAGATTGACACGTGTTATGAATTTGAGTTTAGGGTTTAAGTTATTTTAGGGCTCTTTTCACTTATCATGAGCCATTGGATAAATAATGATAATAGACTTTCCATGCAATTTGGTTTAATTTGCTTCATTTCTTTTTTAGGTGTTTTCTTTATTTGAGTTTTATGATTTTATGCATTTCAAAATTTTCAAAAATGTTTTCAATTGTCTCGTAAATAAATTGATACTCAAATCCCTTTTCAAAAACTCATCTTAGGTCATTTTAGATATGAGAAACTCATGCAACCATTCTCTTTTAGTATGCATGCTTACTTCGATTCTTATGATTTTTAATTTTATGAATATGAATAAAATTCGTCATTCCAAAATTAATAGATAAATTCCTAGCTTCCATAAGCTTCATCATGATTATTGGAGATTGGGACAGGAGGATTCAATTTAAATAAATCGAATTAGGACTTGGTGAAATCCCTTCATTCAAAATCTCTCAAAGTTAAAAACCTCACTGCCACTTTAGTTCAGCTACTGTACATTTCAAATTGAAAATTAGATTCTAACCATTTAGGGGTTATGTAAAATTCTTTTGATTCTTGGACAGCATTGTAGACATCTTAAATGTATTTATATATTGACCCTAAAATATTTTTCTAAGTAGGAGATTTAAATTGGATTTTTAGTGGGTTTAGATTCAGTACTATTCTGGATACTCGAATTGATTTCATAAATTTAAATTAGTTAGAAAATTTCATAATTCCATTGGATACTTTACATCAATATAGACCTCTTGAACTATAATTTAACACTTGAAACAGTACAAAGCGATCTTCCAATTAAGAGATGTATTTTTCCCTTATTGCACCTACTGCATTGTCCCAATTTTGGATAGAGGGCTTGTTTGCTTATTTTTAAAATTGATCCATGTGCTTTCTAACCTTGTCATTATTTTTCTTGCGAATTAGACATTTTGATCATGTATTATTTTGTTTATGATTTTATCACAATTCTAAGTGGGCTAAAAAAAATTGGTTTATGCATGCTTAGAATTCAATCCTATTCTAAACCATTCTGGATGTTTTTATAAACTCCGATTATTTGGAGCTTCAATAAATGATTTGGTCATTTGGATGATAGTCTAGACAGGTAGGAAAAGTTCCCTGATTAGATTATTTTTTAAGATTTATTTTGTGAAGACTTCTACATGTTGGAAATGTTGTACAATGCTTGACCTATTAATTAATCTAGTGTTGATTAGCATATCATCACTTGATCTTGGTTTTTTTTTTTTTTAAGGTAGGATCCCAATGATTTGTTAGCTTCTATTGCATCTGTTGAATCTATGCAGGATAGTGATTGTAATAGTGATAGTGATGATGATGAGTTTATTAATGAACAAAGGGCTGAAGTCTTGAGTAATCTTGTTGTTGAGCATGACAAACTAAATAGAGAGTTGTATGAAAAATAATGATGTTTTGAAGTTCATAAAAATAAGATTGATGTGCTTAATGCTGAAAAGATTAATCTACTTGAGAAAGTTAGATTAAATAATTTAAAAGTGTATAAGTTTCCAACTAATTTAATTATATTTTATTTTTTTCATATTTCAATGGAAAAATCAAACACTAGAAGATTATTTATTTTTATCATTTTTTTTTCTTTTTTTTTCCTTTTCTCAACATTTTTTTTTAAGAACCAAACGTAAAATTTTATATATATATATATATATATATATATATATATATATATACACAGATAGACCCATTACAAGAGGATAGATCATCTCAAGCCTCTTGATTACAGAATATATGTGTCATGCCAAAGACCTTCTCCGAGGACGTGACTATCATTTCAAACCTCAAGTTCAAAGACTCAAAGTGCAAATGACTCAAACAATTATCTTGTAACTAGAAGATCACTAATTACCAAATTCTTATTTAGAGTAGTAAAATATACTATAATCCTCAAAATTTAATTTAAAAAAACTAACACATCAACCACTTTGCTATTGTCCTAACAACTTCAAACCAAAATGGTTCAAATTGTAATTAATTTCTAACATTTAAGCACTGTCCAAAAATAAAGTTTAAACCAAAGCCCTAATAAAGACAAATTCTTTGCCTAACTATCACTCCTCACTTGAGTTGAGAGTATTTGAAAAAAATTATCAATGGATGAGAGTGAAATTAACTCATAACATTATTGTTCCCATAAATATCTTTATATGTTTAACTACAACTTAGTTGCAATTAGTATAGAAGGTTTTTCTAAGTTGAGTGGTTATGCCTCATGCAAGGTTCTATTTATCTAAATTATAGAATTTGAGCCCTAAAAGTTGGTCAAGGTAGACAAACTCCTATGATACCAAGCCCTTTGTATATTTTCTCCCTTATTCTAATTTTTTTTATCTAGTCAAGTGTTTTGATTGACTATAGATGAGAGAAAAGAGTTCGAGTTTAATTCTACTAGGTTTGCTTCGTTGGTGTTTATACAAAAGAGAGCTCTTTTTTTCTCTACACTCACAACATAAAAATGTGTACCTTTCTATAGAGGTGTATAGGTATAGACACAAACAACTCTCTTTCTTTGTCTCTCTCTCCAAGTCTTGAGTAAGACTTTGGATTTTGGATGTTAGGTGTATGCTCATGTGACATTCACTACCATGGGATTCTTTTTTCACTACATCATAAGGGTACCATGAGTGCACTAAGATATGCCTAGATCTAGGTCTTTCACTATTTGTTAATGTGTTTTTGAGGTTCTACTATTATTATTATTACTATTGAGTGTATTATGCTTATATTTCAACATTAGCTTTAAAGCACATGTTGTATCATTTTTTTTTTTCAAGAAAACAACCTTAACTCCCCCTTGGATCATTTTTTAAATGAATTTAAAGGTGACATCAAAATACTCTACTCATCTTAAGCTTTTTAATGTAATATTTTATCAACATTTTAGGTAAAATTAATGAAAAAAATATGATTTTTTTTTTCTCTTGCTTTATAAGTATCCATCTTAGGAAAGAGTGTTTTTCTAACATGAACTTCAAGACACCAAAATTAGAAAACAAGTAGACTAATGGAATCCCCAGACTAAAAGAAGGAGATTGCTTGCAATTGGGAGGCCTACAACAATCAGGAAAGCATCGCATGGAACCCACATACCAAGAAGGCATAATGATTCGTCCCCAATTGGTGTTCTAATTGATTCAGATCAATCAACTGATGTACCTTTGATTCAATCCTCAGACGGGAGTTATCAACAAAATTTATAAACCTATTTCACCATATACTAGGGTAGCATAGCTAGCATAGCATAGTGGCTCTAGGATCGTCCACAGAGATGGGTTTTCACTTCACAATTGATATTAGTTCAAAAGCTGAATTGGTGCTTTTCCTTTCCAAGGTTAGCTTTAAAAGAAAACATAAGTTTGCATGAAAATGGTTGGTTTTAAGCTAACCAAATAAAAAGTAATTGAAATTAACTAGGAAGAAAGGTGTTTCTTGGGATCTCAGGTTACTAGAATCAGGTGCCACCTACAAAAGAGGAGATTCCAGTCACTTGTTTCTTTTCCTCGCATTGGGGATTTAACATATAGTTATTCCCCGAACTGGTTACAGATGCTTACCATTAATGGTTTCAACACTAAATCCCTCTCACTCATCCATCTTGCAATGGCTCGTGCCTCTCACCTAGCATTTACCATTCAAGGGGATCTTTAACCTTGGACTTCCCTTCTCAAGCTCGCAAAAGATAACTAATGGATGTCTCCTTGGAGTCCAAAAGCTTACCAAGTGTTGGCAATTCAAGAAAATCCCACCTTCAAGTCACCTCCCAAAAGCTCGCAAGAGGTAAACTAGTGCATCTCCACGGACGGAGATCACTTGCCCTACCAAGTGTTGGCTTAGGTGAATTGCAAGGTGTTTTAAGTTAACTAAAAACATAGAACCATAAACGGGTCACACTTTCTTTTCATTAAAAATGGAAACAACAAAAACTCACCCTCATGCATGCCGGCACCTTACTTAGCTTCCTTCACCCAAGAGACAAAGAGCCTAGCCTCTCATCCTCTGAGGAAAAATCCTCAGAGTTTGCTTGGCTAGAAAGAAAATGAAAGAGAAAACAAAAACAAGAGAGAAAAACAGAGCAAGGCTCTGTATATTTGATATATCTACATTATTTTTACAACGGATGCAAGAGAACATATATAGGGAAGTTTTTCCAACCTTCCTAGCTAAGGAATTCTCTAATAGGTGGGTTACAAGGAGAGTTTGGGAATTTAGACATCAAATATCTAAAGCAAAAAGATCTCAAGATGTCGGTTGCAGCTATCAGGTAGCTTCAGGAGGACACCGCGGCATTGTGCAAAATGGCTGCGAAATTTCGCAGCAAAAGGACAACATTTTCGCAGCCAAAGGCTGATTTCGCAGCCGTGCAACATTCTGCCTTCAGCTTGGAGTGATCTGCTTACAATGGCTGTAACTCCTTCATTTCAACTCCGAATCATGCACCATTTGAAGCATTGGATTATTGACTTCCTGAGCTTTGAAATGGTATATAGAATGTAGAAATTGGACTCCGGGAAGTGCTCCAAAAGTGCCTAAGAAGACTGCAGCTGCTGTCCTCTGTTTTGCTTCATGGCAGATATCTCTTTGCTTCCCCTCCTTGCATTCCGGATTTGCCTATGGCAAAGGACTTTAAAGCTTTGGTTCTTCATGTTTCTAAGCTTTCCATTTGCTTTGCCATGGATTCCAAAGAACTCTCCTCAATCTTGGATTGCTTTGGTGATCAAATTACTAACAAAAGCACCAAAACTTACACACTTTGATTAGAATTGATTGCAAAGGTCCTTAATATGTTAATTGGGTTAAAAGGTAATAACTACTACTCAAAAGTGTTTAAAAGAGTTAATTACAAGCTTATAAAATAGCATTTTTGAGTAGTAATCACTCCCCCCAACTGACATATTGCTAGTCCCTTAGCAATAAAAGAGAGAAAAATAAAAGTAAAAGTAGTATAATTTACAAAATCATGCTGATCACTTCAAAAAATGTTTAAGTGGCATGATGATCTAACTCTCACATGGAACATTAAAGAAATATAAACTTAAACTTCAACAAGAGTTTATCAAATAAATTGTCTAATCACAATTCTTAAAGAGAAGACATTATGCAAATTTAAGCTTTAAAAGAGTTTCCACTCCCAAAGGGTCAATCCTTATTCTTCCACAAAAATCTAAGTGTTATTTATTAGCTTCCGAATATAGTATGTCAAACTAATCTCACCCCTCAACCTAGTTCTTTTTCAAAGCTTAGCAAACTGATCAACCTCCAATAGGCTAAGAACGCACCTCTTGGTTCACAATTTTTTTTCATTGTAGGAGTACAAGGCTTAAAGGTATTCTTTTCTAAATTGTCCATGTAACGGGGGTCCATCGATGACTCCCAACCAATCAAGGTTTAGGGCATCAAGCTTTAAGGATCTTTCAACCACTAACTCCTCGGATTTCACCCCGGACTTTTGAGAATGAATTTTAAATACCCAAGCACCTACAGTATGCTAAACTACACCTATTCACCCATGTAACGAGCATTGAGGTCGGTGACTCCCAACCAATGAAGGTTTAGGGCACCAGGCTTTAAAGATTTTCACCATATACCCCTCAGACCTTGCTCGGGTTTCAAGGCAAGCAAACATTTTTTCTTTCTTTCTTTTTTTTCAAAGGCTCATTAGCCTTTTTAAAGGTGTCCCAACACTATTAAATGAGGTCAAAGGTACCAAGTCTAAATTTTCCTAAGTCAAGAGGGAAAATAGTTCTTCATCTTATAATCGGAAGCTAGTGCATAGTGTGTGTATAGCTTAAGATGGAAGACATAAGGTTGAATTCAATAGAAGTTTCAACAATTCATCAACTTTAATAAACATAATACAAACTCTAAGTCAAGTAAAAAGATAAAAATTCAATTTCTCCCTTTTCATTTTGAAAATTTTTCCTTAATAACCATGGAGAGTATTCAAAAAAAACTTTTAAAAAATTTAAAAATTAAGCAAAAAGCACTAAATTAACAAAATAAACCTAGCATTATTAACTATACTTACTTCCTCAACTGTCCCCCCAACCAAGCTGAACATTGTCCTCAATGTTTCAAGAGCGATTAAAAAATAAAGGGAGGAAGTGGTACCTCCTGAGTGACATGGAGTTTGAGTCGTATAGGAGAAACCACATGTTTCATAAAAAACAAAAGAGTCAGTGAGTAAAGGAAATAGAAAAATGCTAAGTTTAAACAAAAATGATGTCTATATATGATGTATCATTAGTAATACATCCAATCCCATAATATAAAACATCAAAACATGGAATTATGTATAGTAATATAATATGTAAAGACAAAAAAATATTGAGATGATCAAGTAATGGTAGGGTCCTATGGAGATGATGGCTCTGTGGTGGCCTTCTGAGTGGGTTGGATCAGGACATTGGCCTCTGCTCTACAGTCTCCTTAAGTGGCATAGTCTCCTCGGCTGGAGCTCTCAGTTGGAGCTATGGGCTTTGATGGTTTAAGGAGGTAAGAAATGGAATGAGAGGCTTCATGTGTGTGATCTCAGTGAGAGGGCTCTCCTCTTTAGATGCATGGTCGCGTGGCTCTCTTGGCATTTTCGCAACTTCCCTTGGCTTCACAAAGTGTTTTTGCAAATCATTTTGTAGCTTGGAGGCCATTTCGTAGCCATTTCGAAGCCAAAAGGAAAAAAGAAACAATTTCGCAGCCAAAGGGAATTTTCGCAGGGGGGCTATAGGGCTGCGAAATCATTTCGCAGCCAAAGGGGAGTTTCGCAGCCCAATTTCAAAGTTTGGAAATCATTTTGCATCCATTTTGAAGTTTGGAGATCATTTTGTAGCCATTTAGAAGCTTGGAGATCATTTCGTAGTAGAGAAACATTTTCACAGTGGAGAAACATTTTCACAGCCCATTTCGCAGCTGCGAAATGAGGGTACTGTGCTGCGAAATGGCACTCGTGTGCCAAAGGGGTGTTTCGCAGTGAAATGGGGCTTTGGCTGCGAAATTCCTGCTCAGCTTTGCGCGTTCATTTTCAAATGGCCATAACTTCTTCATTTCAACTCCAAATCGAGTACCGTTTGAAGCTATAGACTCCTAACTTCCCAAGCTTTGAATCGACATATGGTATGCATAATTTGAGCTCCAAGAAGTGCTTCAAAAATGTGTCCAACAGTAGCAAAATGCAATATTTTCGTTCATGGTGTGCACAGTCATCTTCAAACAGCCATACCTTCTTTGTTTCACCTCCAAATCGAGTACCGTTTAAAGGTTTGGACTCCTGACTTCCCAAGCTTCGAATCAACATATGGTATGCATGAAATGGACTTCGGGAAGTACTCAAAATGTATCCAACAGTTGCAAAATGGAGGTGCTAGTTGCGTCGGAGAAGATGGCCGGAGGCGCGCGGAACCAGTGCTTTGGCTTAGCTCCTCTTGATACCTTTTTGAAGTTCAGATGATCGGTTAGAATAGGAAAAATGGAATTTATACCATTTAGAAGGATGCCAAGGGATGCTTTTCATTTTCGCAGTAGGGGGGCAATTTCGCAACTGGGAGGCATTTTCGCAGTGGCTAGGCGTTTTCGTAGCGAGGAGAATTTCGACATCGATTTCGTAGCCCATTTCGCAGCTTCGAAATGGGCGTACGGCGCTGTGAAATGACACTTGTGTGCCAAAGGGTGGTTTCGCAGCTGCGAAACACCCTTCGAAATGGCGTGTCGACTGCGAAAATGGGAATTTTTAGGCGTGGAGGATTTCGCAGCCGTTTCACAGTTGCGAAATGAGTGTACGGGGCTGCGAAATGGCACTCGTGTGCCAAGGACCCTTTTCGCAGCGGGCACTGTAGCGCTGCGAAATTTTCCTTCAACTCAGCGCAATTTTTTTTCAATGCCCATATCTTCTTCATTTGACCTCCGATTTGGACACCATTTGAAGCGTTGGATTTTTTACTTCCGGAGCTTCGAAACGGTATATAGTATGTAAGAAATGAACTTGGGAAAGTTCTCCAAATGTCGGAATGAAGACTGCAACTACTCTCTAAATGGCCATGTGTGCCCAATTGTTTTGAAGTCCCTCCTACCATTGATCATCCAAAAGCTTATGTTAAATCAAAACAAATGAAAATTAAAGCATTGAAATTAAAATTAAAACAAGTAATAAAATAAAACAAAAAGATATGGACTAGCTAGTCTTTAAAAAGACTAAGTCCATCAAAAAATGTTGTCTTGTTTCAGCTTGCCCGGATCCCATATGAAGTTTGCATCCTTCACTTGAGATTTGCATTGTATGATGGCAATGAAAACAATTCCCTTTCTCTTTCCTTTAATTTCCTCCCTCTTCTCTTTCTCTGTTTCATTCTCTAATTCATGCTCTTGCTTGGATATGGGCAAATCAACCTTTTTACCACTCCTCAAAGTGATAACCGTTTTAACTTCCTTCACCATTGAAGATTCTCCCTTTTGAGCCTCCACTTGATGGATACCCTTGGAATTTTGATAAGGTTGAGAAGGAAAGTTTCCTTTTTCTTGCACTATGTTGAGGTTGGCAAACCTTGAGATTGAATATTAGAGATTATCTATCTTCTGAGATAGATCATTTTGCACTTCATCCATCTTTTTGTTCAATGCACTCTCTACACTGTCAATTCTTTGACTGAGTTGAGCATTGATGGATTTCTGATGTCCAATAAATTCTCCCACAACCTTGCTAAGATTCACCATAGCTTGTTCAAGGTTCGAGGCTTGCTGAGGTGCTTGAGCAGGTTGCTTGTACTGAGGTGGCTGTGGTTTCCAAGAGAAATTTGGATGGTTCCTCCAATTGGAATTGTAGGTGTTGCAATCACCAAACATTTCCCTCACCATTGGAATGGTAGGACACTCATCCACCAAGTGCTCATAAGATAGACAAATGGCACAAGGCATAGCTTACAATGGTGTCTGAGAGATGGCTTGCACTTCTTGAATCTTTTTCATTTCTAGCTCTTCCAACCTCCTTGCCATAGCTGCAATCTTTGCCTTCATGTCAACGTCTTCATTGAAAATATATATCTCACCCTTAGCATTAGGTTGAGACGTCTCTCTTCCCATATCTCTAGTATTTGGTTCATTCCATCCTTTTGAAACTTCAGCCACATAACTTATGAAATTTGTGGCTTCCTCTGCTATCTCGTTTTCAATATGGCATGCACAACTAGCAATTTGTGAATTAAAATAGAGAAAACAAAAGAAAATAAAAGAAAAATAATTCTAAGAAAAAGATTAAGGTAAACTAAAAACTAAATAAAAGGTATATTAAAATATGAACAAAGAAAAAATAAACAAATAAAAAGAGTTAGTAAAAAGAAAAGAAAAGTCACCAAACTTGTGATGAAGATCACAAGTACTCTGAAAAGATCATATCATTGCAAAGTGGCACCATCCCCGGCAACGGCGCCATTTGATTCGTCCCCAATTGGTGTTCTGATTTATTTAGATCAATCAACTGATGTACCTTTGATTCAATCCTCAGACGGAAGTTATCAACAAAATTTATAAACCTATTTCACCATATACTAGGGTAGCATAGCTAGCATAGCATAGTGGCTCTAGGATCGTCCACAGAGATGGGTTTTCACTTCACAATTGATATTAGTTCAAAAGCTGAATTGGTGTTTTTCCTTTCCAAGGTTAGCTTTAAAAGAAAACATAAGTTTGCATGAACATGGTTGGTTTTAAGCTAACCAAATAAAAAGTAACTAAAATTAACTAGGAAGATAGGTGTTTCTTGGGATCTCAGGTTACTAGGATTAGGTGCCATCTACAAAAGAGGAGATTCCGGTCACTTGTTTCTTTTCCTCGCATTGGGGATTTAACATATAGTTATTCCCCGAACCGGTGTGGTACAAATGCTTACCATTAATGGTTTCAACACTAAATCCCTCTCACTCATCCATCTTGCAATGGCTCGTGCCTCTCACCTAGCATTTGCCATTCAAGGGGATCTTTAACCTTGGACTTCCCTTCTCAAGCTCGCAAAAGATAACTAATGGATGTCTCCTTGGAGTCCAAAAGCTTACCAAGTGTTGGCAATTCAAGAAAATCCCACCTTCAAGTCACCTCCCAAAAGCTCGCAAGAGGTAAACTAGTGCATCTCCACGGACGGAGATCCCTTGCCTTACCAAGTGTTGGCTTAGGTGAATTGCAAGGTGTTTTAAGTTAACTAAAAACATAGAAACCATAAACGGGTCACACTTTCTTTTCATTAAAAATGGAAACAACAAAAACTCACCCTCATGCATGCCGGCACCTTACTTAGCTTCCTTCACCCAAGAGACAAAGAGCCTAGCCTCTCATCCTCTGAGGAAAAATCCTCAGAGTTTGCTTGGCTAGAAAGAAAATGAAAGAGAAAACAAAAATGAGAGAGAAAAACAGAGCAAGGCTCTGTATATTTTATATATCTACATTATTTTTACAACGGATGCAAGAGAACATATATAGGGAAGTTTTTCCAACCTTCCTAGCTAAGGAATTCTCTAATAGGTGGGTTACAAGGAGAGTTTAGGAATTTAGATATCAAATATCTAAAGCAAAAAGATCTCAAGATGTCGGTTGCAGCTATCGGGTAGCTTCAGGAGGAAACCGTGGCACTGTGCAAAATGGCTGCGAAATTTCGCAGCAAAAGGACAACATTTTCGCAGCCAAAGGCTGATTTCGCAGCCGTGCAACATTCTGCCTTCAGCTTGAAGTGATCTGCTTGCAATGGCTGTAAATCCTTCATTTCAACTCCGAATCATGCACCGTTTAAAGCATTGGATTGTTGACTTCCTGAGCTTTGAAATGGTATATAGAATGTAGAAATTGGACTCCAAGAAGTGCTCCAAAAGTGCCCAAGAAGACTACAGCTGCTGTCCTCTGTTTTGCTTCATGGCAGATTTCTCTTTGCTTCCCCTCCTTGCATTCCGGATTTGCCTATGGCAAAGGACTTTAAAGCTTCGGTTCTTCATGTTTCTGAGCTTTCTATTTGCTTTGCCATGGATTCCAAAGAACTCTCCTCAATCTTGGATTGCTTTGGTGATCAAATTACTAACAAAAGCACCAAAACTTACACACTTTGATTAGAATTGATTGCAAAGGTCCTTAATATGTTAATTGGGTTAAAAGGTAATAACTACTACTCAAAAGTGTTTAAAAGAGTTAATTACAAGCTTACAAAATAGCATTTTTGAGTAGTAATCACATAACAACATGGATTGCTATAGGGCATGCGTCAACCATGCTTGTGTGCACAACCAATGCGTGATAGTGTTATAGTATGTCCTTTCTTGACATCAACTACAAGTGATATATCCCTTCGTTTTTCTTTGTATTCAAAGAATTTTTTGTAGCCCACCTTGTATTTTAAAGGGATAATTGTATTTTGGACCCAGCTGGGTCCAAAAACTAAGCTTTGGTCCATATAAGTTCCATAATTGATGGGGAGGATATAAAATATGAAGAAACCAATATACCCTTCAAAACTATTTTCTACCACAATGTTTGACAAAACTTTTTGATCTTAAATATTTTTTTAATAATTATTCTGAAAATTTGTTATTTTTAGAACTATTTTTTAAAAAAAACATATTCTAAAAATATATCATTTAAAAAAAATAAATTTACCATATTTTTAGTTATTTTTTATAGACATAATTTTAAAAATATATACTTTCCAAGATCTTTGATTTTTAAATAATAATAATAATAATTTATTTTTTTGGAAAATGATCTATTTTTTTCCATATCACTTAATTATATTGAATTTTATTAAGGTTTACAAAAGGAATAAAATTTAAATTAATGTTTTTCTGCTTTTTTTTTTCATAGTTAGCAAAGGTCATTTTCGGAAAGATAAAAAATTCATATCCTTCTTCTCAATTTTCACACTTCCTCTGGGTCTTGGGCTTAAATGGTGAACTTATATGGACTAAAGTTTAATTTTTGTACTCAACTGGGTCCAAAACATAATTGTCCCTATTTTAAAAGTAAAAAGTACACTTTTTTATAGTAAGTGGGAAAGCACTTGAGGTTTACTGACCATGTTGTTTGGACAAAAATCTTTCAAGATATATATATATATATATTTATGTGATGACCTCTCATATCGTTCCGTGATTACTTAGATTTTTTTATTTTATTAATTTCTTAATTATTAAATTTGTGTTTCAACCAAAAAAGGAAAAAAAAAATCACAAGAAAATTGTTGTCTAAGATGGTGTTCGGTTTTTGGCTGAATAGAAAAAACAAAAATATTTTATTTTTTTTTATTCAGCTAAAAGTAACCTATTGATATCAACTAATATGATTAAAGTGAACTTACTATTAATAAGTTACCAAAATTCTCCATTGGCTGCCTGCTTCCATAAGTTTCACCATGTTGGGCACTTCTATTAATAATGTACCAAAATTTTTTTAATATATGCACATTTATCAAAAAACATATATGATTTGAGACTTTATGAAAATAACACATGTAATACAAGTTTATTTAATATAATCGGGCTCATATTACAAACATTCCCTATATCATTTTTTGAAAATAAATATATTTAATCTCTATCCTTTATTTACATTCAAGTTCACTCCTTTTATTAAATATTTTTAGGTATACTTGATTTTGGGAATAAGTGACATGGGTATGAAGGGTTCAAAAGCCCCTTTATTTCTTTAGCTAAGAGACTAATTAATTAGATAAATTTTTGTATTAGTGGTTTACTTTACTACTACTTTTTGGGACATTTGTCATAATTTAATATACGGATTTTTGTATGAAAAGTAAATTTCTAGTTAAAACTTTTTTGTTAGCTTAATTACTACTTCTTGTGTCAAGCCTTCGTACTACACATGTGAAATGATCGTGGTGTCCTAACCTTTAGGTTTGGGTCATCACATCATTAGCTCGCATTTCCATGAGAAGGGTTATGATAAATTAGCAATGATGTTTCATTTTAACATGCCTTCAAATTTTTAGGTTGATGTTTTTCTTGTTGCACTAAATCTCATCAACAAGATGCCTTCCACAACTTTGAACTTTGACACTAGATGTAAAGTTAATATTTCTCAAAAGGTATAGCAAACAGAAATTCACCAAGAAGACCTACCCTTTTGTCTTCCTAGCCTATAGCTCTCTTGAAAAGAGATATAAATGCTTTCATACATTCCCAAACAAATAGAGTTTATCAAGACATGTTTCTACGTGCAAACACTAATGCTATGCATGGAAATCCATAGCTCAGTTCCTTTCCTAAGAGGATGAATGGCTCACACCACTGGCCGAAATAAGCATTCAACATTGCCTACTATTGATATAACACCTATCACTAGTAATCTCCACCCTGCTACATTTCAATTGAGAACCTTTTTAAAGAGATCTTAGGCTAAATTAAACTGCTTAATTCTTAAAATCCGCGTAGATTCTCTTTAATTTAGAGCATGGATGTAATAAGTCTAACAGGCTCTGCCTCTTTTGTCATTCTCTTTAACTCCTGTTCAAACCTTTCCATGACTGGCGGAGGCAGGCATATAGGTATAACATTTCCTTCTTCTCCTTTGCTGTTCCTGAACCGGGTACAGAAGCTAATAATAGATAAAGCCCTAGCAAGCCCACCATAGACTGGCTTCCCCCACCCGAAGTTGACCTCTCCAAACCCAGCACGTGTGACATCTGAAACAAAATAGTTCCCCGGCTGCGTAAATAAGGGCCGGCCCTTGATGACCATCAGATCTGCCACTGATTTTATGTACTCTTGGCTCATTTCCGCCTTGGCTTTCTTCAGTAACCTTATGGCATATTCCAATGGGTTTTTACATAGCATTCCAGCCTTAGTAATTGAAGCTGGATACACAAAAGCATTTCCATAGTATCCTGGAGGCAGATAGAAACCGTGCTTGCCTCGCATATTGATTAAGCATGAAATGCGAACAACCTCATCAGGGTCTACTGCAAATGCAATTGTGCGGCATCTCCATACATACGCTGTTAGAACCTCAAACGTCGAGCAGGCACCGAGGCTTGCAGGAAGTCGGTTCCTAAGTGCTCTTATCTGCTTGGGGCCAAAGAAGAATGATCGATGAACCAAATTATTTTCGTCCATGGCCATTAGTGTGCCCTTGCTGTTAGTTACCTCCTCGTATTCATGATGTATGCGGGTTATTTGTGGCGGATTTCGAGCGTTTAACAGCTCTCTTTGCCATATGGGCAGCAGAGATGGCACAGACAGACCTTGAGCCATCTCGCTTATGGCGTTGAGGAATTGGATCAAACCAAGAGCATCACTCATTGTGTGGTTTAGGCGCAATGCAAATATAAATCCTCCACACCTCAATCGGGTCACCTGCATTGTACCAAGATTTATTTATCAATATATGCTTTCGCAACATCCAATGATTTGTCTGATTAAACTTAATATTTATTAATTAATAACTTAAGTTTATTAAGTTAAATTATTTTTAAGTTGTTAACTTAAAACTTATTTGATCAAATTTATTCTAAATCATCAAATTGAGTCAATTGACATATTTACCCTCATTAATTTTGATTAATATTTATTCTAATTGATTTTAATTTATATTTATTTTCATTAATTTTAAGTAATAAATATATTTATAGAACATTCATATTTATATTACTATAGATATATGAAAATATCCATAAAATATTTATTATAAAAAGTGGTTTCAAAAAGTTATTTTCAGTATTGCAGAAAACTAAATGTTTTGACGGGTTTTCTATTCAGTTAAAAAAATTAAAAAATAAGTAATAAGTAAAAAAAAAATTAAAAACAAATCATCTAAAATGTGAAAGTAAATTACATTTCACATTAAGTTAAAAAAATAAAAATAAAAACAAATACCATCTTAGTTAAGTATTTTAATTTAATACTTAAAATTATTTAAATAAAAATAACTTTAAGTTGTAAGATTAAGTTATTTTACCAAATATCATTGAAAATGAAGAATATTTACCTGAATTAAGATAAGAGGAGAACCAAGAATTCCCCGGAGCCAGGGACATCATACAGAAGCTCCTCGAAGCAGGGACACATTGGTTGAATTGCATCACCAAGATTCTCAAGTGTGGTATCGGCATCGGCTTCAATGAACAAGATCCCTTCACCGGTGCAGTCCACCATGAGTTTTCTATTATTCCCTTCAATCAGCCTGCCTGCAAAAGGGTAGTAGTATACAAGCGCCTTACCTAGAGCTTCTCTAATGACCTTTACAGGGTCTTTTCCTTTCATTAAAGGATTGTTTGGGTAAAACATTATCACAGGAAGTTGAAAGCGAAGGCCTTCTTGATCATCTATATCAGAAAGCTGCTTCACCTCTCGTGGGGTAGGGTTTGTAGGCCGAACAAACTCTGGATCACACCGTTTAACCGAGAATACTAGAGGAGACGATGACGATGCCATGTCCTTCCAGGCAAGGAGTTTGTTGATGGAATATAGAAACAATGATAAGAGAAAATTGCAGGAGTTTATGTGATTGTCTGCTTTGAGAAGAAGGTAGCTGATATTTGTAGTCTAATGTTAAGGGGTAGAATTTTAATCGTGTTTCACGTGTATTTTTCTCTCCAGGCCCCTGGGAAGCTACAACACCATCTAGGTAAGGCGGCTGCGTGTGAAACTATGTGGTCTGTATTTGATGATGTTTGATATCAGGGTGGAGGACTTTTCAGCCACATCGCATTTTCAGTGTTAATTTGAACAGGATTATGAAATTATGGTTTTCTTTTTTTTCTTTTTTTCCTTGCTAGGAAAAGGTTTAGTTTGAGCAACAATTAAAAGAAAAAAAAGACTTAAATGAGCTATGAGAAAATGACCATTTTGACTCAAAATTCCACGTGGAAAGTATTTCATTTACATATCTCGGACCACAGGATACGGTGGCTGCGTGTGAAACTATGTGGTCTGTATTCGCTGATGTTTGATATCAGGGTGGAGGAGTTTTCAGCAATCCGTAGCAAGATATGAACCATACACCTGCCATGCATGAATTGAATTGATTAAGAAGGGTTCCCATTCAAAAACCACAAAAAATAGAGCGGTTGTTGATGTTGAGTTATCATTTGAATTAAGTTAAAATAGTTTTAAAATATTTTTTAATATTAGTTACAAAGTTATTAAATCTTTTTATATTCATTTTATCTTCTTTCTATTTTTCATCCAAAAGGTATTTTTTTTCAACTTTTCCATTCACAATCAAGCTAAAAAATTAAATCTTTCCTTCTATTTTTCTGCTATATTTTTTTTTTGAAAAAGCAAACATACATTTCCCATTGTATTTTTGTAGCAAAAAAATAAAAATAAAAAATCATTTTCCTTACATTTTTTCTTTTCTTAAAGAAAAAATCATTGTATCCAAACATACAATCGTGTACAAGTTGTATGTTGTGGCCTGAATTACCTTACTTTCTTAAAAGAACATGTGAAACATTCACTTGCTGCATAGTAGTGTAAAGCACGACAAAACGTGTACAAGTTGTATGCTGTGGCCTGAATCACCTTACTTTCTTAAAAGAACATGTGAAACATTCACTTGCTGCATATTAGTGTAAAGGACGACCAAACGTGTACTAGTTGTATGCTGAGGCCTGAATTACCTAACTTTCCTAAAAGAACATGTGAAACACAACAAAAATTTTGTCCTTATCCGGACTGAAACCAAATCTTATCCCCAATCTAAAAGTAGTATTATTCACTGGGAACGTGTTGGTCATTCGTACATGTATATGTGAATGGATCTTCATAAGATTTAGGATGCAAATTGTCTCTCGTTTTGCACAAGATTGAAGGAGTTTCTACCATTCAGTTCCTTTTTTTCAAATATTTTTGTTTTATGAATCAACCCATTATGAATAGTATGAAAAACTTCAAACCAATCCACGGGGAATGTGTTGTCCATGCTAACATGTACAAGTGAATGCATCTTCAAAAGATTTAGCTAAGAAGAAATAGTCTTTCATTTTGCACAAAATTGAGAGAGTTTCTACCATTTAGTTCATCTTTATCCAAATATTTAAATCTTTTTGTGAGGAAAAATGTGAAGAGAAAAAAATAGGGAGAAAAATTAGAAAAAAATAAAATCAAAGTTAATAAATTATTTTTTATTTTTTTATATGCGGCTCTTCTAATGACCTTTACAGGGTCTTTTCCTTTCATTAAAGGATTTTTTGGGTAAAACATTATCACAGGAACTTGAGAGCGAAGGCCTTCTTGATCATCTATATCAGAAAGCTGCTTCACCTCTCGTGGGGTAGGGTTTGTAGGCCGAACAACTCTGGAGCACACCGTTTAACCGAGAATACCAGAGGAGACGATGATGATGCCATGTCCTTCCAGGCAAGGAGTTTGTCGATAGAATATAGAAACAATGATAAGAGAAAATTGCAGGAGTTTATGTGATGGTTTGCTTTGAGAAGAAGGTAGCTGATATTTATAGTCTAATGCTGCACTCCAATAATGTGGCACAATATATATGTCATGCTCTTTTAATGGAATATATAAAAATTCCATTACATATATTTTTATCGATTCCTCCATTTTCAAGTGCTAAAAAATGAATAAATAATCGATAAAAATATCTGTAATTTTTTCAATTTTACATGCTTTAAAACATGTGATATTATACCTTAGATATCCTTAAAAGTGTTCAACTTTGTAATATATATATATATATACACGCACTTCTAGATTCCTCTATTTTCCATTACTAAAAAATGAAAAAAAAAATTATAAAGATGGTAAATATGAACTTTTAACATTATCAAAGATTATTTATTACAAATGTTTTAAAATATTTATTAGGATTACTAAGAGATTGAAAATAAAAAATGGGGGAAGAAAAACAAGAAGATGAGCATGCATTAATTTGAAATGGGGTGTTTAGTCTCTCACTAATGGATACTTGTATTAAAAAAAATGATACTTAAAGAAATTAAATTAGGTGGATACAAATATAAATTAAAAAAGAAAAAAAGAATCCCAAGATATATGCTGAAATTATAACTTGTAATAAATGTCAAAATCACCCTTATGCACATTTTATTCAACGTCTATAAAGTCATCTAATTATCTATTTTCCCTAAATGCATGTTTGGTACATAGAAATGAGGAGAGAATGAGCATCTCATTCCTTTTCTCCTTTGTTCTCAAGTTTGGATAACTTAAATTATGATAGGAATGGAATAAAAAATAATTTGGATGAAATTGAAATCCCACATGGGATTTCAATTCTATGCAATTATAAGGTATTTTGATTCTCTAGTGCAAGTTATTTTTTAAAATATTTTCAAAAAAATTAAAAAAAAAAAAAACTAGAAACATTTTTAGATAAGTTGTATTTAAAAATATTTTTTTATTTTAATTTTTTAAAAAACAAAAATTTTAAATTCAATTTATACAATGTAAACTAAATTTAATTCAATCCTATTAAAAATAAAAACAAAATTTTAATAACAAATAAATTTAAAAATTATATTTTTAATAAAATATGAATATTAATAATATAATAAAATCATAAATTATATATTTTATAAATATTATAAATGATATAGATATTAAGATTAATTGATTTATTTTGTTAACAATAAATAATAATAATTTCTAACACTTTTTATATGATTTTATAAATACTATAAAATATAAATATTAACATCTTATAAAAGAATAATTAATTTATTTTATTAAAAATAAAGAATAATTATTTAAAATTAATAATTGCTAGTACTATTCTATTTTAAATTAATATAAAAACAAATAAAATTTAATTTTTTAAGGTATAAATAAGCCAGATTTTTTAATATACACATACATTTATTACTTACTTACAAAGATAACATTCTAAATTATTTTTATTTAATTTATAATTAATTAATTAATTTTTTGAATTTCAAATTAATCTTAAAAATTAAAAAATTTATTAGAGAATTTCAAGCCGTAGAAAAAATTGGAAGAACAAATCCTCATTTTATTTTAATTTTTAAATTATCTTTAAAGAACAACAATCAATTAGTAGTATAAATTTTTAAAATAAAAGTATAAATATTATTGAGAGTTTATTTATTTCTTTATTTTTATTCTCATTTTTATTTTATATCGAAATACAATCAAAATTATCATTTCAACCTTATCAACTTAACTATACTTGTATGCTGCCCATTGGCTTATGTGTTTGTTTCATGGCCCCCTATAAAGCCATGGTCCTTTCCTCCAAGTTGTCTCTTTCAATGTCACATATGTCAAATGCCCAAACTTTTCTCACTTTCCTTTATTGGTGAATGAGAAAAACCTTATCAACTTACTATTCTTGTATGCTGTCCATTGGCTTATGTGTTTGTTTCACGGCCCCCTCTAAAGCTCCAAGTTGTCTCTTTCAATGTCACATATGTCAAATACCCAGACTTTTCTCACCTTCTTTAATTGGTAAATGAGAAAAGCCTTATCAACTTACTATAATTGTATGCTGTCCATTGGCTTATCATATGGAGTTTGTGGGGAAGCTAACCCACTTACACACCCCGAGAACCCATCAGTGGTTCTCAGCCTCTTGTATGCATGCATCAACTTACTATACTCCTTAAAAGCCAGGGTCCTTTCCTCTACGTTATGTCTCTTTCAATGCCAACACGGTCCCCTCCTATCATAAAATCACCAGAAATTATTGTACCCCATCGTGCAATACATGCCCTTGATGGTCCATATGTCACGCCCCAAGACCCACTCCAAGGGCGTGACGGTCATTTCACACTTTAAACTCGAAGGCTTATAGTGTAACCTGATCCAAACAATTATCTTGTAATTGGAAGTTACCAACTACCAAATACCTGTTCAAAGTAGCGGAACAAAATCTAAAATCCTCAAAATTCAATTTCAAAACTAAAACATCCACTATCCAAAATCCATTATCCAAATATTTGCAAATTTAAACAATTCAAGTACTAGAACAAATTTCAAAATCTCCAAAACTCAACTTTGATCTAACATAAAATTTGAAGGATCAATATTCAAATAACTTCCAAATACCAAAGGATCCAAATGAACATAACTAACAGTTAAACAAAATCCAACATAAAATCCTAAGTCAAATCCTAATGATGACCATTCCTCAGCCTAGCCATCACTCCTCACCCGAACTAAAAGTACCTGAAAAATTTTCAACAATTGGGAATGAGCTCACAGCCCAATAAGGAATATTAATGCAATTCATGGATCAAATATTTTCATTTCAAATAGGAGATATCAATTTTTTTTTTTCATCAAATATCAAAGTTTCAAAAATACTAATATATTCAAAATTCAACCAACCATTTTCATATCAAATTCAAACACTTTCACATAAGATTCAATCAAATCCATTCAATTTTCATTACTCTGGTTATCAAATATCAAATGCCCAATTAGGTGGGACTTTTCAAATAGGTGGCTAGCCTCAAATTGTTCCTGGTGGAAGGAACCAAACACTACTAGTACTAGTAACCTCTAACCAAACCCCTAGAGGCTGGGGTCCAAATCAATTACATTCCCACCATGAAATGTAAAGGTTAACTATTATATCCCGTTGACAGGGCCGAATAGTCAACTATTATATCCCGTTGACAAGGGCCAAATAAACTAGAGTGATGTTTTTGTTCAAGCATTCAAATTTACACAACATAATATCTCCATATTTTGTGTCATAAATAAAACAAAATATTCCAATATAATATTTAGTGCAAAACAGTTTGATCCATGCATGGTAACAAAATATCATTTTCTTTTCCACAATTCAAAATAACATATAAAATAATTTAATTTTATAAATATTGCATTAACTTCCCTTACCTCAAAATATGCAAAGGCCTTGAAGGAAAAATAACCCTGAAAAGTCTACTCCTCACCTAACACAATAAAAAGACAACTATTACTATTTACCTCAAAATATAAATCTGATAATCCTAAAATTTCTAAATGTTAAGATTAATATTTCTGATTAACAAAGTAATAATTTAATTACTCTATTCCTTATTTAATTATAATTAATAAATTCCCAATTTGTTTCTAATAACACATTACTAATTTAATTAAATTACAATTTTATTTCATTATAAAATTCTATATATATATATATATTGCTAAATCTCTCATTCTATTTATTACAAAAAAAAAACCATTATTACTATTATCTTATTTATTAATCTAAAACTAAATATTATTATTATTATTATTATTTAATTAACCAATTCAAAAGCCACTCAACCATTACCTAGTTGTCTCGGGTACACCAAACCAAAAAGTAAGTTTTTTTTTTTTTTTTTTTCCCATTGCCATCAACATGATTCATTTTATATATATATATATATATATATATATATATATATATATATAAAAGGCTTCCTTCCATTTGGCACACGCCCTTTTTTTTTTTTCCTTCCTTCCTTCCAGTGCTGTACACACGCGTTCTCTTTTTTTTTTTTTTTTTTTTACATTTTTTTTTAATCCCTTCAACCACAAATAATAATATATTTATTTACTCTTTTTTTTTTTTTTTGTTTATAAAATTAACCCTAGCCTAAAATCGAAACCTTCCAAGAATTTTTTTTTTTTTTTTTTTTCTTCTCATCTAATAAAACTTAAGGTCTCCCAAATTCCAACAATAAAATCAAAATCTTAATTTTTTTACTATTTGACATTAAAACGAATTAAAAAAAAAATAATCTAACCCTAATCTAGATTTGGGGTTTTCCAAAAAAAATATGTCTAATGCTTGAAATTAACTAATGAATCTAAAATAATAATCTAGGGGTTAGAATCTTACCTATAGAGGTTTGTTCTTCAAACCTTGAAATCTGACCTCAACTTCACGTTCTCTGGAAACTCTCTGCGAACAGGAATACGATTCAGAAACGAATAGGAAGAAGAGAATTTCCTATTTATACCTAGGGTAATTCGTAAAATTACTTTTTCACCCCTCTTCCATTTTATTAAATTAATTAATTAATTAATTTAATATATTTATTATGAATTTCCTATATTACCCTTAAAAAAAAAAACTTGGGCGTTACACCATATATAGTGAACATGTGACATACAATTCAAATGTACACATATAAAATTTTAGTTAATTAAATTATTATTAAATTCCTCAATAAAATTATTATTTCTTAATTCAACAAAATTCAGGTTTAATAGGTGATGGTCCATATATATTGAACATGTGACATACAATTCAAAAGAGGATACTTAGTGAAATTTGAAAGACTGCAAAATTAAGTCTTACAAAAATAGAAACAAATATGTCAATTGAAGTTCAAAATAGAATTATAAATAAATATTTTCTTGTTGATAAATTTCTTGAACAAATTAAAAGAAACAAATATTTTAATTAAAATAAAAAGAATTAAAAATAAATAAATATTCTCTTGTTAGCAAATCTCTTTAATATAGAAGATAAGTTTCTAAAATCAAAAAGTCAAATTCTTTGAATTAAACAAATTAAATTTTGAGGTGTCCAAATTTAATTCTCTAACTTCACCAATAAATAATAATGACTTTCTTCAATGAAGGGAATCAACAAAACAATTTCATACAGTAAAAAAGTCTTCACAAAAAGAAAAAGGTTTCATAAAATTTCTCTGTAAGTTCGAGAAATTATAAAAGTACTATACATGTGATCTTTCGACAAAGTCATTTGGGAATAAGTCACTCTAAGCCATTAATTGATTTTCAAAACAAAGAAAACACTTCATCATCGTCTATTAGATTCTGATCAAAGTAAAGGAATGAGAGGAAAAATATTCTTTTGTAAAGAATATTATCAAAGAGTTTGTACCCCACAATTATTTTAATAAAAACAATTGTTAGCATATTTTTTCTATTATTTTACTTGTTTCGCAAGACTTCACATAATTTGTACTTATAAATTTATGGCACGCCCAGTGGGACATCTTTGTCCTCATCTCTTTTGCTAAAAAAATTGATCATTATTAACACTATGACATCTAAAAAGATTCAAATTGTGAATATCAATAAAGAGTAATGACAAGATTGTCATTACTTAATCAACACATAGCACTACTACAAGCCTTATGACTCATAACAAAGCAAAATCAACTATTGTAGTTTCAGCAAAGCAAGCAAGTGAAAATATTTGTTTTTTAAGTACTAACACCATTAAATATGTTATACAAGTGCCCAAGCATTGGCCTCACTACCTTTATTATCAATTTGTCCCATATTGGGTTTGCGTTCCCTAGTAGATCTTCCATAAACAACTAATTTCAATGGGGGTCCCCATCAAAATTCCTCTAAGTTCTAGACCCTTTCACCTTACATTTTTTGAAAAAATTCCATTCAAGCCTTCTAGTGTGGATAGTAACTCTCATCAAAACATGATGGATTATTAATGGAAGAACCCACCTTTGTTTGTTCCATATTGGATTAGCAAGATCGATAGAAAAAAATCAAAATTGTTATTTAATAGCTTACTCTAATACTAATTAAAAAACTGTTTATCTAGTAGGGTGACACCTAGAAAAGGGTGAACGGATGATTTTTAAAGATTGTAGTATAGGGATTGAAAATCTTAACCCAATTTAAACAATGAGTGGGAATTAAGCCAAATTAAAGCAATTGAGTCTTGTAGGAAATTATGAGTAGGGAATAGAACAGATACACACAATAGACAAACGATTTTACATGGGAAATGTCTACACCAATTATGGAGATAAAAACCATAGTGTTTAGGACCTCCAATCTAACAATCCACCATAGGAGATCAAGAAACACAAATTTACCTTGTTGCTTATCCTACAGACTTACTCTCTAGTACCTATCTCGTGATCCATGTCTCCAACGTAACACCTCCAATGCTCTAGTGGATTCACCTTAACCTCCTTCCATCAACCTGAAAAATGAATCTACTAACCTTGAGAGTTTAGTGCTAAGAATGATAGGGCAAGTTAAGGTTTTTTTTCTTGGAAGCATTAGACCCTAAAATGGATTTAGAAAATATATATATATGACTTACTCTCTAGTACCTATATCGTGATCCATGTCCCTGACGTAACACCTCCAATGCTTTAGTGGATTCACCTTATCCTCCTTCCAACAACCCGAAAAATGAATCTACTAAACTTGAGAGTTCAGTGCCAAGAATGATAGGGCAAGTTAAGGTCTTTTTTTCTAGGAAGCATTAGACCCTAAAATGGCTTTAGAAAATATATATATTATGAAACTTAAAGGATTGAAATAGGATTATTGATTAAAAAATAAATCATGAATTTCCAACAAGAAACACTACTAAAGCATGGCAAAATCAGAACGATCGCTCAAGCGGACTTAACCATCACTCAAGCACCTCGAGCATTCAAGTGCTTATTTAAACATTTGAGCGGTGGCTCCAACACTTGAGCACTTTAGCTAGTGCTTGAACGGTCTTGTTTTATCAAAAGGCAAAAATAAAAAATTCTAAACCAATTTTGAGAAACTAATCCAATTCATGCCTTAACCTAACTTGTCTCTAACACACATTTTCAAACTTACCTATGATAGTCTGGATGAATGATCAGCAACTTTGAGTCTTCAATGGAGAGTAAGTCACATCTAAAAGGATTCCTATGCCATAATGAAAAGGAATAAAATTGTCAATATGTAAAAATGTCATAACATATGCATTAAGAAGAACTTGATTTTTCAAGTATAAAATATACAAGAGTGAAATTCTAGTGGACTTGGATTATTTCCAAAATATCGAATTTTAGGTACACTAGAGTGCTTCCAACACTTTTGATGATAGAATGTGTGTCATGCCCCAAGACCCCTTTTAGGGCATGATGGTAATTTCAAATCTTAAATGAATAAAAGACTCAAAGTGCCAATGATTCAAACAATCATCTTATAACTTAAAAAATAACCAATTACCAAATTCTTATTTAGAGTAATAAAATATATTATAATCCTCGAAATTTAACTTCAAAAAAACTAACACATCAACCACTTTGCTATTGTCCTAACAACTTCAAACCCAAATGGTTTAAACAGTAATTAATTTCTAACATTTAAACACTGCCCAAAAAATAAAGCTTAAACCAAAATCCTAATAAAAACAAATTCCTAATCTAACTATCACTCCTCGTCCATACTGAGAGTACTTAAAAAAAAATATCAGTGGAAGAGCATAAGTTCAATACCTAATAAGAAATATTAATACAGTTTCATGAATAAAACATTTTCGATTATGATTACAAATAAGAAATATAGGGTACAATCTTTTTTATAAAAACTTTGAATTCAAACATGCTAAAGCATCCAAAACTTTTCAAGCAAACATTTTCATATTTATATCAATAGCAATTTCATATCAAATCCAAATGAAATGCATTCAAAATATTTTTACTCTAGTTATCAAATAACAAGTAGTATTTGATTAGGTGGGACTTTATTGCCCAATTAGGTGAAACTTTACAAATAGGATACTACCCTCAAATTTCTTCCTTTTAAGGTGGATGAAACCAAACACTACTAGTACTAATACTAGTAACCTCTAACCAAACCCCTAGAGGCTAGGGTTTAAAACAATTACATTCCCCACCAAGAAATATAAAGGTTAATTAATAATTATAATTCATTGACTAAGGTAAAAAAGGTCAACAATTATAACTCATTGACTATGACAAAAAATGTCAACAATATAACCCTTAGATTAGGGCTAAATAAACCAAAGTCAAGCACTTTGTTTCATTTATTCAAGCTTACGAAAACATAATATCTTCTTTTTTTTTTATTATAAACAAAAGAAAACATTCTTACATATTGTTCATGTAAAATATAATTGATCCATGCATAGAAACAAAAATAACATTTTACATAATTCAAAGTAACATATAAAAAGAAATTATTTTCTTTTAGAAAATCTATATTAATTTCTCCTACCTCAAAAAGCACTAAAAATTCTTAAAGAATTTATTGTTGAAGAATCTAATTTTCACCTAAAAATAACATAAGTAATAACAACTATTACTACTAGCTATTTATCTAAAATTAAAGGTTTGAAAATCCTAATAATTTCCTATGTTAATATTATTATCACCAATATTGTTTTCAACTTCTAATAAAAAATAATTATACAAAGTATGATTAAAAAATAAAGCACTAGATATAGAAATTATTTCTAAAACATATTTTAAAATATTAAAAACATGTTAAAAACATTTTAAGTTTCCAAACAGACTTTTATTATACAAAAAAATTATAGAACAATATTCAAAAATTGCTTTTCAAAATTGTTCTCGAAAACATTTATCATATTATAAGGTTTTAAAAGCTCTCAAGTGCTTTGATTGATACCATATATTGATGAAAACAAAAAATCACATCTTATATTTGATTTTAACATTAAATGCACTCCCCAACTTGCTAACTATACGCTACATCACATATACCTAGCTTTCTTAGATTTTCCCTTTATTCCTTGATGTTTCTAGCTATTTCAATGAATAAGGATGGTCATGAAAACTTTTGAGACATCCAAGATGCACTTCAAAAAATTTTAAATAAAAGAAAAAACGTGTAAATCAAGACAAGGAAACGAATATAGTCAAAAGAAAATACTTGGAGTCATTTTTTTCCAAATTCAAGGAAACAACCTAAAAGAAATCACAAAATATCAAATCCAAAATTGAAGAACTTGTAAATCAAGAAAACCTTTTAAAAATCAATTAGTTTACATTGATTAGATTATAGTACTTAATGACTTTATTATTATCAAAAAATTAATTTAAATCATATCTAACAATCCCTCACTTGATTTAAATTAACAAAATCAATAAAACAGATAACAAAATTAGGCTTCCAGGAAAGTCATGCATATAAATGAAGGTCTCTTCAAGATTTAAACCTTCACTTAGTATAACATATAAACAAATCAAAATTTGTCACGGAACTAATTATTAGATAAATCAAATTTGTCATACATACATTCCTTTTAGGGCATATTTGATGTGCAAGAATGATGAGTAGGAATGAGCATCTCATTCATTTTCTCATTTATTCTTATATTTGAATAATTTAAATGATGATGAGAATAAAATTAAGAATGATTCCAAAGGAAATGATTTTCACTTATAAATGAGATTTCAATTTATCTCTAGGAGGAGGCATTTTGATTTTTAAGTGCAAGTTATTTTAAAAATACTTTTCAAAAATTTAAAAACCAAAAAAAAATTTTGAATAAATTTTTTAAAAAATAATTTTTTATTTTTTATTTTATAAAAAAAAGATTGTAAATTCAATTTAAATAATATAAAATAAATTTAATTCAAGTTTTATTAAAAATGAAAATAATTTTATAATTAAAAATAAATAATTTTAATAAAATATGAATAGTAATATTATGATAAAATCATAAATTTTATTTTTTATAAATATTATTAAAATATGGATATTAACATTTTATAAAAGCATAATTACTTTATTTTGTTAAAAATAATTATTAATAATTATTAATACTATTTTTAGAAATTATTAAACTTATCACTTTCTTTTTAACAATTATTTCTCATGAACAACAATCAAACAGTTGTAATAAATTTTAAAGATATTTTGTTCTTAAATCACGAGCTCAAACTCAAATAAGTTTTTATTATTTAGCCAAAAAAAACCCTCAAAAATGTCATTTTAAAAAAATACAAATATAAAATTATTTTAAACTATGTATGGTATATATGAGAGTTTTTTTTTTTTTAAATGAAAATGAAATATTATTTTAAACTATATGTATGAAATTTATTACCAATTTATTTCTTTTTTCATTCTTATTTTTATTGTTACTTAACATTGAAATAAAAACAAATAATAATTCCAACCTCACATTCCTGTATGCATCCAAACACAAGAATTGGAATCTCCAAATTCATTTCTATTTAAGAAGTAGGAATAGAAAGAAAATTTTTTACGAATAGAAAGAATATTTTCAGTATTATTCCTCATTTTCATATACCGAACATGACCTTAGGTTATTGTTCTTTTAAAGCTAACACCTCCGAAATCTGTTTAATCCCATTTTACTAAATCGGATATGCAATACCACACATGCCTTTTAGAGGTTAGCGTTCCTTTAAAGCTAGCACCTTTGAAGTCTATGTCTAACCCCCTTTTAATGAGTGATCCAGAGAACATCTATAGTCTCCTGCAACAATGACTAGTTTCAATGCTCAAAACGGAGAAGTCTATCAAGAGTGTCACCCGTTTCACTCCTACCATAAGTGTATAGACTGATGAAAATGTAATAATCCTCATCTTCACAAATAATATGACTCATTTGCAAAGAAGTCAACTACAGGATTAGCACTGTTTATCATAGGAAGGGATTTTCATATATAATATGAATGCATTACA
This sequence comes from Vitis rotundifolia, assembly GCA_030254885.1. Lineage (NCBI taxonomy): Eukaryota > Viridiplantae > Streptophyta > Magnoliopsida > Vitales > Vitaceae > Vitis > Vitis rotundifolia. The sequence continues at coordinate 14,652,438 of CM058152.1, forward strand.
TCACGACTGTTTCTTTGCCTCTTTTTTCATTGAACATGAGCAATCTCATCAAATTGGGTTCTCGCTGACCATAACTTCAGTACAGATTTTCAATCTCATTCCCCTTGATGAAATTCTCTCTGGACTTGACATATTGTGTAGCCACGATCCCATCAAAGATGAGTCCCCTTACATGGATATGTCTCACATAAACAAGTCTAAAATTCCCATTACAGATCTCATTATGACTTAAGGATTATAACATGATTATCACTACAAATAGTGATAGTTTACATTGGTTTATTTCATTTAGACTTGTCTACCAATATATTCTTCAGCCGCTCACCTTCCTTTCTCACTAATGAGAGGGAAATGAACTCATTTCAATGTGTAATGAGATATACATGTTTGCTTTCTGGATTTCTAAGTAATTGCACCTTCTACCAACGTGAAGATCCATCCTATGATAGATGTCCCATCCTGCAAAGAAGAATTCCATGAGGCATCACTGTAACCTTCCAAGTGCAATAGGAAACCTCCTATAGTGTAAACCATAAAAGATTGTCCCTTTTAAGTACTAGAGTAAAATAGTCCGATGCACTTCACCTAGGTTACATGTGTATAGACACAATCTTCCAAATTCAAAAGCTATATCAGGCCTGGTGCACTCCATGACATACATAAGACTGCTAAAAATCTGTTAGTACTTTGTTGAGAGATCATCCTACATTTATTCTTCTCCAACTCGATGCTCAAATCTTATGGAGTTAGAACTAGAGAACACTCAAGACAATCATATCTTTTGAGGATCTTTTCAATATAATATGACTATGACAAGACAATCCCACCATAAGGTCTAAGTACTTTGATCTCACGAATAACATCAACTTCCAGCGAGTCCCACATATAAACTTAGATGACAAACAGTCTATAAAGGTTTGAGAACCTGCGTAAAATATGGCTGAAATCCTCAATTAATATTGAGGTAATAGTTTCTCATTATATAGAGTGTATATTGAAATTGGACATGTCGAGAGACATAAAGACGTTGTGTCTTGCGATCAAAACAGCAAAAACCCTTGTGAAGAGGGCTATAATCTCGCAAATAAGGAAAGCATAAACATCCAAAAGTACGAAGCATAGAGTAGTTTGGTTGGTTACCGAATACGAACTTGTAGGGAGTTTTGCCATCAAGAGTTTGTGATGGGAGTTGGTTGATGAGATAAACAACTATTGAGAAGGCCTCAACCCAAAGAAATAACGGAAAACAAGCATGAAACATAATGGTAAGACCCGTTTCAGCGACATGTCGGTGTTTACATTCAGCAATCCCATTTTGAACATTACTTTGGGAAGGAGCCCACTTTTAATATTAAGTTTCAGTATAAGCCCATTTTGGTCCAAAAGTCCTCTTTCGATGTCAACACGGTTCCCTCCTATGATAAAGTCACTAGAAATTATTGTACTCCATCATGCAATACATCCCCTTCTTTCTCTCTCTACCATTCAAAATTTTATTTTAGTTAATTAAATTATTCTTAAATTATGTTGTAGTTTAGTATGTGGCTCATATTAAGTATAAATATGGGATATAGTGAAAGTATTTTTCCCTATTTAGGAATATTTTTGAAATTTCATTAATTTAGGGGTATTTTTAAAATTTCATTACCTAAAAATTAATATAAATATCCTTTTGTGTAACCCTACTTTAAAATATAATGAAAGTCTTCTTCCATGTTCTCATGGATGTAGATAATTTGTCAAACCACGTTAAATTTGTGTATTTTTCTTTTCATTTTTCTTTAATTTTTCACCAAGAATCTTTGCATGAAAATCAACAAATTCCTCTTTAAAATTATGATTTCTTAATTCAACAAAATTCGGGTTTAATAAGTGATGGTCCATACGTATTGAACATGTGACATATAATTCAAATGTACACATACAAAATTTTAGTTAATTAAATTATTATTAAATTCCTCTTTAACATTATGATTTCTTAATTTAACAAAATTTGGGTTCAATAAGTGATGGTCCATATATATTGAACATGTGACATACAATTCAAAAGAGGATATATACTTAGTGAAATTTGAAAGAATGCAAAATTAAGTCTTACAAAATAGAAACAAATATGTCAATTGAAGTTCAAAAGAGAATTACAAATAAATATTTTCTCATTGGTAAATTTCTTGAACAAATTAAAAGAAATAAATCTTCTAATTAAAATAAAAAGAATTAAAAATAAAAAAATATTCTCTTGTTAACAAATCTCTTTAATATAGAAGACAAGTTTCTAAAATCAAAAAGTCAAATTCTTTGAATTGAACAAGTTAAATTTTGAAGAGTCTAAATTTGATTATCTAACTTCACCAATAAATAATAATGACTTCCTTCAATAGAGGCGATCGACAAAATAATTTCATACAAGAAAAAAGTCTTCACAAAAAGAAAAAGGTTTCATAAAATTTCTCAGTAAGTTCAAGAAATTAAAAAAGCACAATACGTCTAACTTTGCATTTCAACAAAATCATTTAGGAATAAGTCACTCTAAGCCCTTAATTGATTTTCAAAACAAAGAAAACACTTCATCGTCGTCTATTAGATTACGATCAAAGTAAAGGAATGAGAGGAAAAATATTCTTTTGTAAAGAATATTATCAAAGAGTTTGTACCACACAATTATTTTAATAAAAACAATTGTTCGCATATTTTTTCTATTGTTTTACTTGTTTCGCAGGACTTCACACAATTTGTACTTATAAATTTATGGCACGTCCGGTGGGACATCTTTGTCTCTCATCTCTTTTGCTAAAAAATTTGATCATTATTAACACTGACATCTAAAAAAATTCAAATTGTGCATATCAATAAAGAGTAATGACAAGATTGTCATTACTTAATCAACACACAACACTACTATGAGCCTTATGACTCATAACAAAGCAAAATCAACTATTGTAGTTTCAACAAAGCAAGCAAGTGAAAATATTTGCTTGTTATGTACTAACACCATTAAATATGTTATACAAGTGCCCAAGCATTGGTCTCACTATCTTTATTATCAATTTTTCCAACTCAAGATTGGGTTTGCATTCCCTAGTAGATCTTCATAAACAACTAATTTCAATGGGGGTACCCATCAAAATTCCACTGAGTTCTAGACCCTTTCACCTTACATTTTTGAAAAAATTCCATTTAAGCCTTCTAGTGTGGATAGTTACTCTCATCAAAACATGATGGATCATTAATGGAAGAACTCACCTTTGTTTGTTCCATATTGGTTTAGTAGGATCGAGAGAAAAAAAATAAAAATTGTTATTTAATAGCTTACTCTGATACTAATTAAAAAACTATTTATCTAGTAAGGTAATACCTAGAAGGGGGTGAATGGATGATTTTTAAAGATTGTAGTATAGGGATTGAAAATCTTAACCCAATTTAAATAATGAGTGGGAATTATGCCAAATTAAAGCAATTGAGTCCTATAGGAAATTATGGGTGGGGAATAGAACACATACACACAACAGACAAACGATTTTACATGGGAAATGTCTACACCAATTGTGGAGATAAAAACCATAGTGTTTAGGACCTCCAATCTAACAATCCACCGTATGAGATAAAGATACACAAATTTACCTTGTTGCTCATCCTAAAGACTTACCCTCTAATACCTATATTGTGATCCATGTCCTTGACGTAACACCTCTAATGCTCTAGTGGATTCACCTTAGCCTCCTTCCAACAACCTGAAAAATGAATCTACTAACCTTGAGAGTTTAGTGTCAAGAATGATAGGGCAAGTTAGGGTTTTTTTCAAGGAGACATTAGACCCTAAAATGGATTTAAAAAAGATATATATATATATATATATATATATATATATATATATATATATATATATATATATAACCTAAAGGATTGAAATAGGATTATTGATTAAAAAATAAATCATGAATTTCCAACAAGAAACACTACTAAAGCATGGCAAAATCGGAATGACCGCTCAAATGGACTTAACCATCACTCGAGCACCTCGAGCATTCAAGCGCTTATTTAAATGTTTGAGTGGTGGCTCCAATACTCAAGCACTTTAGCTAGTGCTTGAGTGGTCTTGTTTTATCAAAAGTAAAAAATAAAAATTTTTAAACCAATGTTGAGAAACTAATCCAATTCATGTCTTAACCTAACTTGTCTCTGACAAACATTTTCAAACTTACCTATGACAGTCCGGTTGAATGATTGGCAACCTCGAGTCTTCAATGGAGAGTAAGTCACATCTAAAAGGATTCCTATACCATAATGAAAATGAATAAAATTGTCAATATGTAAAAATGTCATAATATACGCATTAAGAAGAACTTGATTTTTCAAGTATAAAATATACAAGGGTGAAATTCTAGTGGACTTGGATTATTTCCAAAATATCGAATTTTAGGTACACTAGAGTGCTTCCAACACTTGAAGAAAAAAATTTAAAACTTTACCGAACACTATTTTGGAAACTTGACCTTAGAATGTTTAAGCATTGGATAAGTGCACTTGAGTGCTTCCAACATTTGGATGCCTCTTGCCAATGTTCAACCACAACAATTGAGAGCCCAATGCATCAAGTGTTACATATGAGTGCTTGAGGCATTGAGTGTTTAATCTAGGTGCTTGGGCACTCAAGCTCAAGTTTTTTTTCTAATTAACGTTTAAAAGCATTCAATCTATTATTCCCTAGAGTCTATTTTATGTCGGATGTTAAAAGTCATCATCCCTTTCATAGCTCTCTATACTTACCCTATGTTATTCCTTGTTGACTCTATAGGCTCCTCAAATCTTCGATGGAATGTAAGTGGAAAATTTAAAAAGTCCTAAACTGGATGAATAGAAAAAAAATTCCCAATCTAATGCACTAAAAAAAATGCAAAAATGTTAAGGAAAAATAATTTTTTTTATTGGTTTACCTTAAAAACAACACAAAAGAAAATTAAATATAATTAAAATGAGTTGGAAACTTTTATGTTTTCAAAGAGTAAAAATAAGTTAAATGAGTTTAAAGTACATAGCATATAAAAATAATGCATTTAATTTTAAATTTATTTCTTATTTTCCTTCATTTTTTTTGTTCTCTTTATTTTCTTTCTTTTAAATTTTCTGACAACTAAACATAGTTTAACTGTTGTAGTATGTGGCTCATATTGAGAGAAAGACGTATATGGAGAAAAATGGGCAAATGCCGGAGTGGAGCGAAGCGCCTCCCCACGCCCATGGTACAGTTTAAGGGTATTTTTGGAATTTCATTACCTGAAGGTTAGTATAAATACCCTTTTATGTAATCCTAATTTGATATATAGTGAAAGTCTTCTTCCTTATTCCTGTAGACGTAGGCAATCTGTCGAACCACATTAAATTTATGTGTTTTCTTTTCATTTTTTCTAATTTTTCACGAGGAATCGTTGTACGAAAATCAACGTTAACAGTATCTAGGAATTTCATCACAGGAATAATTGCAGCCATTGATGAGGTCTTTTTAGATTTTGAATTCCAATCCATTTTAATTATCTTGTTTTCTTTGTTTTCAATTATTTTATGCTAAAAAGTTAATTTAAAGAAAAGTAAATAAAAAGGAAAAGTAAGGAGAAAAAAAAAACATAAGAAAAGAGAGAGTTTGGAGGAAAAAAAATTGTAGGAGAAATATTAGAAAAAAGAAGATATGGAAAATTTATACATTTTTCTTTTATTTGGTTAGCTACGAAAAAGAAAATTAAATTATTAACCAATATATTTACCCTCAAAGTTCATCTTTTGTTGAAGAAAAAAGCAAGGAGATAAATCTTTTAACATTGTTCCTTCTCTTTTACTTAACATTTTTTTCACCTTTTTATCATAATTGTTCAAAGAAAATTATTTAGCAAATACGTGTTTTCATGCATTTAAATTAAAAAAATCATAAAATAAGAACCCAACTTTATAAAATATAAATTTCAAACAACTATCTAAAAATGATTAACATTTCATGCTCTTGGTACCTTTGACCATTTAGCTATACTATCTTTTAATGGTATAGATACTATTTTTTACCATCTTAGGGTATTTACCTTTGACTATTTAGGTATGCTACCTAATTTTAATGATATAAGTACTATCATTGACCATCTTCGGTATTACTTTTAACTATCTTAAATACTATTTTTTATCGATAAATACATGAAATTTGAATTATTTTTATAGGGTTCCTATTTTATGACTATTTTTATACAAGTGCATGAAATCTAGGAGATTCCTTCCATTTGTGAAAACTTATGGGACAAGTCACTACCTTCTAACAATTTTATGGTTGTTGTATTGTGAGGGCAAACAAAGTATGCCCAAGTAGTCTTGGTATTGGTTGGTTTGAGGTGGTGTAAAAATAAAAAGAATTCTTTAGTATCAATAAAGCTTGTTTTGTCTTTAGGTTCATCAATTCCTTTGTCCTTTTCTTGACTTGTTCCTCGATTTGTTCGGAAAAGAAACAAGAGTCTTTCCCATTGTTAAGCAAGTCCCTATAAGAATAAGAAAAACAAATTAAAGAAAATCATTTTTCTATTTGACAACATGAAATATGAGATAGAGAAAAAAAAAAGTGTTAAAAGAAAATATTATAATATATGCCTTGTTATGTTCCTTAAAAGGAACGAGATAAAAACTTGAACCAAAAAAAAAAAAAAAAAGTGGGGAAACTTAAGGGAATTCCTCTTTCTATCATTATCCAATCCTCTATCTTAAAGGATCAAAATAAAAAGTAAGAAAAATAATTTTCTTATATTTGGTTTTATTGTAAAAAAAATGAAAAAAAATCAAATATAATAAATTTATGAGGAAATTTATATATTTTTAAATTTTTTAATGTTTATATAAAGGAGTTAAATAAGTGAAAAAAGTTTGAAGCAATAATAAAAATAATTTATTGATTTCAAATTTATTTTTTATTTTCCTTTACTTTTTCGTTTCTTTTACTTTTCCTCTCTATTTTCTTTCCCTCGCATTTTTCTTTAAACTTTATGAGAACTAAACATAGCCTAAGTTTCCATAGATAAAATGGATTCATCAAATATAGGTAAATTAAAAAAAAAAAAAGGGATACGCTTCACTTGATTTTTTTAAGACTCATTTAAGTTGTTGATTAAAGGGGTGTTTGGTAAAACTTAATACTTACTTTTTAAAGACTTAAGTTGATTTTAAGTTTATACTTAAGTTGTTGACTTAAAACTTATTACTTAATTTTTACTTTAAGTATTAAAGGTATTTGGCAAAATTAACTTAAAACTTATTCTAAAACATCAAAATGACATATTTATCATCATAAATTATAACTAGGGTAAAAGAAGTCGTGGAATAGCAAAAGAGATCATAAAGGTATTAAGGACAAATGAGGGTAAAAATGTAAAATGACGATATGAACTAATGAATAAATTAATTATTTTTGCTTATTATTCAAATTTGTTTTTCACTTTAAATCATACTATTAAGTTTTTTTACCACATATATTTAATTTACTTAATGACTTAAATTAAGTTATTAAATTAGTTTACCAAACACCCACTAAGTTAAAATAATTTTAGCTCATTTTTTACATTCATTTTATCTTTTTCCTATTTTTCATTCCAAAAGTATTTTTTTAAATTTAAGTTTGTTTTTTTCAACTTTTCCATTGAAGTCAAACTAAAGGAATATTTCATTTTTCTTATCTTTTCCTCCTTCTCTCTCTCTCTCTCTCCCCCCCCCCCCCCCCCCCCCCACACACACACACACACACACACACACACACACACACACACACATATATATATATATATATATATATATATTCAAACATACTTTTTCCATTGTATCCAAATATAAAAAATAAAAAATAAAAAATAAAATCATTTTCTTTACATTTTTTCTTTTCTTAATATTTTTAAGAAAAAAGCTTCACCCTATGTTTGGTTTTTGAAAAATTTAATGAAAATAGAGAGGAAAAATAGAAGGAAAGAAAAAATAAAGAAAAATAAAAACTAAGTTTAAACTCAATAAATTATTTTATATGTTTTTTTAAACTCATTTCACTTAGTCCCCTTTATTATATAAATATTAAATAATTTTAAAAAATATAAAAGAAAAGTAGAAGGAAATAAAAAGTGAAGGAAAATAAAAATTAAATTAAAAGTTTGATAAATTATTTTCATTTGCTACTTCAAACTCATTTTACTTATTTTAACTCATCTATATGAAGATTAAATAATTTAAAAATACAAAAATTTCTAACTAGTTTTAATTATATTTGATTTTCTTTGATATTTTTATAGGACAACCAAATATGAGAAATCATTTTTTTTTTTACACTTTTTATTTTTCTCCGTAGTATTTTTTAGGAACTAAATATAACCTTATTAATTTTTTTCTTTTCTTAATACTTTACGGGAACTAAACATGACTTTAATCTATCTGTTAACAAACAATATTCAAATGAAATCTTTAAACGCAAATAGTCTCAATCTAAAAACATTATTATTCATTGGGAACGTGTTGTTCATTCGTACATGTATATGTGAATGCATCTTCATAAGATTTAGCATGCAAATAGTCTCTCGTTTTGCATAAGATTGAAGGAGTTTCTACCATTCTGTTCATTTTTTTTCAAATATTTTTGTTTTATGAATCAACCCATTATGAATAGTACAAAAAACATCAAATCAAATGTTACAACCAATCTATAAGTAGTATTTTTCACATGGAATGTGTTGTCCCTGCTAACATGTACTGGTACATGCATCTTCAAAAGATTTAGCAAAGAAGAATTTGTCTTTCATTTTGTACCAAAGTAAAAGAGTCTCTACCATTTAGTTCATTTTTATCCAAATATTTAAATTTTTTTGTGAGGAAAAATGTGAAAAGAAGAAAATAGCGAGAAAAATAATAAAAAGAGAAAAAAAAAATTCAAAGTTAATAAATTATATTTTATATGCTGCTTCATATTATGTAAAGATTAAATAATTTTAAAATGTATAAGTTTTCAACTAATTTAATTATATATATTTTTATCATTTTTTTCTTTCCTTAATATTTTTTAAGAACCAAATGTAAATTTAATTATATATATATACAAACAAGCCCATTACAAGAGGATAAACCATCTCGATTACATAATATATGTGTCATGCCCAAGACCCCCTCCAAGGACATGACTATCATTTCAAACCTCAAGTGTTGTGTTCTCCATTGTCACCCAAAACAGAAATTTGATGTAAATTAAATATAGAAAACATGCCTTACTTTTACAGAATGGGGACAAACTTGAGTCCATTATGCTTGTTGAAGAAGTATGGATCTTCTAAGGCGATAAAAGGGAAACCACCTTTCTATAATCTCTCTGGTGATGGGAAGCAGGAGAGAACGTTTTTTGTCTATTCCAAAAATTACAATAAAAATGAACAGACACCAACCTCATGAATTCCTTATATATGAATTCCCTCTATGCCTTAGGGACCATACCCTTTGGACTGTTGGGCCTCATGTGTCTTAGGCCCATCATCTAAGACACGTTTTGGCATTGGACTCTACACATAAGGTGGCCCATACTCAATGAATATTAATTGAAACATGTATAGATAGCTTAATCATAAACTATGGTTCATATGTGTGAGTCCATAGTTATTCTAACAATCTCCCACTTGGACCACATATATTATCGAACAATGTTCATGATAGTATTTTATTGAGCTCATCTTTGCTATCCTATCCAAAAATCCTTAAACAATCCAGTCTACTAATTATGCTAACACAGTATTAAAACGACCTTCGTTAATCATAATTATAACTAGACCCATCAATGATCACAACATAAAATTAGCAACATGGATCAAGTATGAATGTGTAGCATGGAAATTACATAAAATGTGATATTTAATATGTTTATTTCCAATTGGTCCTACTTTATGACTAAAAATAGTCAAATTCCACTTTCAACACTTGATGCTAAACTGCTTCTGAAAGTCATCATTTCAATTCAGAGTATTCAAACACAATAGTCTTTAAAACCAAGGTCTGTACAGATAACACAAACATAACAACATATCAAGAAAACAAACACAAAATGCAAAACACAAATACAAACTCCCACTATACTAGCACATCATTAATATGTACAACACCCATGTGTGTGACATATTCATGATATACTTTGGGTGGCAAACCCTTAGTGAGCGGATCCGCAATCATGGAGTTTGTGCTTATGTGTTCGATGGATACTTGAAGACTTTGAACTCTTTCTTTTACAACCAATAACTTGATGTCAAGGTGTTTGGACTTTGACAAATTTCGGTTGTTCTTAGAATACAATTTTGCAGCCTTATTATCACAATTGATTCTCAGTGGTTTCTTAATCCCATCAACAATTCACAACTGAGTGATAAAATTCTGCAGCCATATCCCATAGTTTGATGCCTCGTAGTAGGCTATGAATTTTGCCTCCATAGTAGAAGAAGCAATAAGTGCTTGTTTAACACTTTTCCAAGAAACTGCTCCTCCAACCAACATGAAGATGTAACCTGAAGTGGATCTCCTACTGTTAAGACATCCCGTGAAATCGGAGTCTAAATATCCCACGATCTCTAAATGACTGGATCTTCGATATTTGAGCATATAATCTTTAGTTCTTTGTAAATACTGCATAACCCGTTTTGCCTTTTTCTAGTGATCCCTACCTAGGTTACTCAAATATCTGCCCAACATTCCAACAATGTACGCAATATCCACACACATACAAACTTGTGCATACATGAGACTTCCTACTGCCAAGGCATAGGGAAACCTCTCCATATCCTTCCTCTCAAGTTCATTTTTTGGACATTGGTGCAAACTAAATTTATCGCCTTTTGCCATAGGTGTGTCCCCTGGTGCACAATTGCTCATGCTAAACGTACTTAGCACTTTATCGATGTAGGACTTTTGTGATAGCCCAAGTATACCTCTTGAATGATCCCTATAGATCTGTATACTCGACACAAAAGATGCATTACCAAGATCCTTCATGTCAAATTTATTGGATAGAAATCGCTTGATTTTATGCAAAAGTTCCACATCACTACTTGCAAGTAGAATATCATCTACATATAGCATCAAGATAATGAATTTTCTTCCACTGAACTTGAGATATATGCATTGATCAATGGTGTTCTTCTTAAAACCAAATGAAGTAATCATCTGATCAAACTTTCGGTACCATTGTCGGAATGCTTGCTTTAAACCATATATAGACCTTTTCAATTTGCATACAAGTTGCTTTGAATCATTAGTCTCAAAGTTCTCCGGTTGCACCATGTATATTGTCTCATCAATGTTACCATTAAGAAACACAGTTTTAACGTCCATTTGATGCAACTCTAAATCATAATGAGCCACAAGTGCCATGATGATTCTAAAGGAGTCTTTAGCGAAATCGGTGAAAAGGTCTCCTTATAATCAATGTCTTCTTTTTGAGTGAAACCTTTTACGACTAGGCATGCCTTATACCTAACAATATTGCCTTTTGAATCCCGCTTGGTCTTAAAAATCCATTTACAACCAATCGGTTTTACACCTTCAGGCAACTCTACTAGGTCCCAAACACCATTGTCTTTCATTGATTTAATCTCATCCTTTATGGCTTCTATCCACTTTTCAGAGTTAGAACTTTGTTTGACTTGACTAACTGAAATTGGATTATCTTCCAAACCCATGTCAAACTCATGTTCCTAGAAATATACAACATAATCATCTAAAATTGTACTTCTCCTTTCTATAGTGGATCTCCTCAATGGTACTTGAGGTTCTTGAGGTTCTTGAGTTACCTTTTCATGAACTTGAACTGGTTCCACAACTTGAGTAAGAGGAATTTCAGGTGTGTCTACAATCTCTATTATTGGTTGTACATTTTGGATAGTATCATCAAGCATAATATGACCATGTCCAGTTGCAATAATAGGAATACTAACAGATTCCTCTTCAAGAACCACCTTTCTTAATGGCTTTCTCCCACTTAACTCAACATCCTCAATGAACTTAGCATTGCCCATTTCAAAGAAAGACCTAGTTGAGGGGTCATAAAACTTAAAACCTCTCAACCTTTCAGAATACCCTACAAAGTACCAACTCACAATTTTGGAGTCCAATTTCTTTTCATTTGGCTTCTAAGGCCTAGCCTCAGCTGAACAACCCTAGACATGCAAATGTCTAATACTAGGTTTCTTGCTAGTTCATAACTCATATGGGGTTTTTGCTACTACTTTGCTTGGGACTCTATTCAGAATGTAAACTGCAATTTTGACAACTTCGCCCTAAAGTGATTCTGATAAGGTGGAATGACTGATCATACTTCTTACCATATCCTTAAGAGTACGGTTTCTCTTCTCTACTACACTATTTTGGCTTGGAGTCCTCGACATGGTGTACTGAGGAATGATACCACACTCCATCAAATATTTGGTGAATGGCCCTGGACGTTGTTCACCGGATCAGTTATATCTACCATAATATTCACTTCCACAGTCAGATCTAACGACCTTTATTTTCTTGCTTAGTTGGTTCTCAACTTCACCTTTAAAATTCTTGAACACATCCAATGAGACTTCTCATGAATCAAATAAAGATAGCCATAGTGTGAGTAATCGTCAATGAAAGTGATAAAATATTGTTGTCCATTCTAAGAAGGGGTAGGAAATGGACCACAAATGTCCGTATGTATCAATTCCAATACGTTACCACACCTATTGGCATCCTTTTTCTTCACATTTGTTTGTTTATCCTTAATACACTCTATACAGACTTTCAAGTCTGACAAATCAAGTGGATCAAGAATTCCTTCTGACACAAGCCTTTGAATACGTTGATTTGAAATATGACCTAAACGCATGTGTCATAACATTGATGAATTCTCATTTGTTAATTTTCGCTTAATGCCATAATTACTTGAATGCAAGGTTTCATTACCATTAGAGGCTTTATGTTTAATTTGTATAACTTATCTATTAGACTACCGGTACCAATAACTCTTGAATTTAGACAAAGACTAACCATTCCATTTCTAAATGAACAATAATATCCACATTTGTCCAAACATGAAACAGAAATTAAATTTCGTCTAAATGACTGGACCACAAAAGTCCCCTTTAAATGCAAAGTATAACCAAAATCTAACTGTAATCTAAAAAGACTAATAGCCTTCACTGTAACCTTATTGCCATTTCTCACATAGATGTATCTTTCACCATCAGTTGGCATTCGACTCCTTAGGCAACCTTGCATCGTGACACTTATGTGAGTAGTTGCACCCGTATCTTTCCACTAAGTGTCAATAGGCACTATGGCTAAATTAATTTCTGAACAAACAAAGTTGAGAAATGTACCTTTCTTTTCACGTTGATTCGTTCCCAATTGGTGTCTCAGCTGATTAACGTCCAGTTGGTGTTCCTTGATTGAGGGAGTAATCAACAAAATTTATAACCTATATCACCATGCATTAGGATAGCTTTAGCTAATATAGCATAGTGGCTCTAGGATCGTTCACTGGGAAGGGTTTTCAACTCACAACTGATACCAATTCATAGTTAAATTGGTGCTATTTCATTTCAAGGTTAGCTCAAGCAAAAACACAAACTTTGGTTGAAAAAGGTTTTGTTTCAAGCTAACTAAAAAGAAAGTAATGGAAATTACTTATGAAGAAAAGCATTCCTTGAGGTTTAGGTTCACAGGGGAGGTTCCTCATGCAAAAATAGAGCTTCGGTCACTTGGTTCATTTCCTCGCATTAGAGAATTAACATATAGTTAATCCTCTAATCAGTGTTGTACAGATGCCACCCTTTAATGGATTTCAGCACTAAATCTCTTTCACTGATACAACTTGCATTGGCTCGTGCCTCTCACCTAGCATTTGCCATTCAAGGTGATCATTAACCTTGGACTTCCCTTCTCAAGCTCGCAAGAGATAACTAATGGATGTCTCCTTGGAGTCCAAAAGCTTACCAAGTGTTGGCAATTCAAGAAAATCCCACCTTCAAGTCACCTCCCAAAAGCTCGCAAGAGGTAAACTAGTGCATCTCCATGGACGGAGATCACTTGCCTTACCAAGTGTTGGCTCAGGTGAATTGCAAGGTGTTTTAAGTTAACTAAAAACATAGAAATCATTAACGGGTCACACTTACTCTTCATTAATGGCTGAAACAACAAAACTACCAATTCTTGCAATTGGAACCATCCCCGACAACCTTAGCTCCAAGGAATTAAAAGCCTAGCCACTCATTCTCTGAGGAAACTTCCTCAGAGCTTGTTTGGCTAGTAAGAAAATACAATCAAAATGGGAAGGTAAGGTATAGAAAAGCCCTGAATTTTACTTCCTTCAACAAACTATACAAAAATTGTCTGAGAACAAGCTTCCGTCCTGGTTCAATGGAAGCTTACAAGCATTAAATATGGGTTTATTTACCCCTTGTTCTAACTTAAAGACTAAGGAATCCTATGATAGGTGGGTTACAAGGAGTGTTTGGGGATTTAGACATCAAATATCTAAAGCAAAAAATCTCAAGATGTCGGTCGCAAATATCGGGAAGCTTCAGGAGGAATTTCGCAGCTGTGCAAAAAGGCTGCAAAATTTCGCAGCAAAAAGGACACCATTTCGCAACCGTGCAAAATTTGCCTTCAACTTGCAGTGATCGGCTTCCAATGGCTGTAACTCCTTCATTTCAACTTCGAATTGCACACCGTTTGAAGCATTAGATTCTTGACTTCCTAAGATTTGAAATGGTATATAGCATGTAGAAAATGGACTCCGGGAAGTACTCCAAAAGTGCGAAAGAAGACTGCAACTGCTGTCCTCTGAAATGCTTCATGGCATATTTCTCTTTGCTTCCCCTCCTTGCATTCCGGATTTGCTTATGGCAAAGGAATTTAAAGCTTCAAGGCTTTGGTTCTTCATGTTTCTGAGATTTCTATTGCTTTGCCATGGATTCCAAAGAACTCTCCTCAATCTTGGATTGCTTTGGTGATCAAATTACTAACAAAAACACCAAAACTTACACACTTTG
The DNA here is from genome assembly GCA_030254885.1 of Vitis rotundifolia. Taxonomy (NCBI): domain Eukaryota; kingdom Viridiplantae; phylum Streptophyta; class Magnoliopsida; order Vitales; family Vitaceae; genus Vitis; species Vitis rotundifolia. The sequence goes on from CM058152.1 coordinate 14,667,485, forward strand.
ATTAGAATTGATTGCAAGGGTCCTTAATATGTTAATTGGGTTAAAAGGTAATAACTACTACTCAAAAGTGTTTAAAAGAGTTAATTACAAGCTATCAAATAGCACTTTTTGAGTAGTAATCACACGCCAAGTAGCGTATTGGTACATGTCTTCTTCATATGACCAGCCTTCTTGCAAAAGAAACAAGTGATCTACTTATCTTGTTTCTCCTGCACCTTTTGCTTAAATGTCATAGAAAATGCAGTTTGTTTTCCTTTATTGTCCCTCTTTCTTTTCTTGATGGTACCATATCCTTGAGATGTGGAAGCCAAGTGAGCACTTTCTATCTTCTCTTGTTTCAATCTCTCCTCATTTTCCTTTTGTGTGTTGTAACTGATCTTGAATAGACTAAATTATATAGGCAGAGAGATTAAGACCAAGTGCACGAGTATATCTTCTAACAAATCTAACTTTAGTGCCTTGAGTCTAGTCATAAGATTGGACATTTCCATTATGTACTCCCTTATATTCTCTTTCCCTTTGTACCGCATGAAGACAAGCTTACTAAGAATTGTGCTTGTCTCAACCTTTTCGTTTGCAACGAATCGGTTTGCTATCTGGTCCAAGAATGTCTTGGCTTGGGTCTCCTCAAGTATTGCACCCCTTATAGCTTTTGAAATTGACTGCTTCATTATCGTTAGACTCATGCGATTGGATCGCTCCCATTTTTCCATAGCAGCCCTTTACTCAGCAGTGCTGGCACTAGTAAGGTCTGCAGGGCGATCCTTTCTTAATGCATAGTTCAAATTCATGCACCCGAGCACAATTATAACATGCTCCTTCCATTTCTTGAAGTTTGTACCATTAAGCACAAGAATGTTATTAACATTAGCAGATATAAAAGATGTTGAATCCATAACATTAAAGCTCACAATTAGTCATAAAAAAATATCATACATATATGAATAAATAAAAAATTTAACATATATATATGCATGTGGACCTATTACAAGATACCTAACACAAACATTAATATTCAGTCTTTGGACGAAAATATCAACTTGTAATTGGTATTCTTTTTACAAAATTAATTCATAAATATTGACAATAAAACTGAAGCAATATGCTTGTCTTTGGACTGACATATAGCAAGCAAGGTAAACTTTATATGTCACATATTTATGACTACTTTATTTATTATTATATTAAAATAATCTTTCTTTGGGCCAATTATTTTATACAATAATAACATATTTACATATTTCAAAATAAATAAAATTATATAATATAAGTTACTTTGGTAACAAATATACATAATTCATTTATTTTTAAAAATATTAAACACAAATGTAACAAGATATGGTAAATTCGTATATTTAATGTGGTAAAGAAAAGAGAATACAGAAATTCATCAAAATCATAATTTTAATGGTACAGAATCATAAATAAGCATAAGGATCCCGTAGCTTAGTTGGCAGAGCACAAGGCTCTCAACCTTGTGGTTGTGGGTTCAAGCTCCCTTACCACTGGTCTTTTTTTTTTTAATTACAAAATGGGCCTCATGGACCAGACTTGCCCACAAACTCATATTGAAATGCAGGCCTAGCAATGGGTAAGGCCTTGGTCTGAAAACCCATGAGTTGAGCTTCATTGCCCGATTCAAAGTAAAGTCCTATTGAGTGCTAACATGGGTTAGGATTGGGCCTAACTAAATTAAAATAAAGGACCATTTACATGCCCGTCATTGGGCCATGTAGGGTTGGGCTTGGAATGGTTGGGTAGGAAGGGAGGCTGTAGTGGTGTGGATGCTGGCTTGTTCGTTCCAAGAGGGGATTTGAGACCTATGACCCGATCGAAGGATTGGGTGGCATGGTTCCTAGAGTTGGGAGGGCACCGCCAAACAACGCCAAAGGACGCTGACAGTGGCACCATCATCGGAATGACGTCGGAATGGCGTTGCTAGGAAGCAGTATCACCTATCACCGGCGTCGCAGCCTGAAATGACGCTTCTCCAATCCCCAAACGACGCGTTGCAGTAGCGCAAGGAGAACGATGCCTGTGCCAGTGCCTTTCCGATTGCCAAAACGGCAAGAGAACGACGCTTCTCAGATCCCAAACGCAGCGTTGCAGCGGCACATGGTGGATGGCGCCTGCAACGGCGTCTCTTCAATTGCCAAAACGACACCAGAACGGTGCAGCGTCACCGATGTCGCGTCGTTTGGTTGCCTCAGGCCGACTTCAAGAATATCAAACGGGGCTTGCTCGCTTGAACCAAGTTGGGATATAAGGTATTTGAGTAGCCCCCCTGTACCATTTTCGGAACATTTAATGGTTTCTTAAGGTTACTGGAAAACTAGGATTTTATATGTTTTCTTTTGTTTGTGTTTTTTAAGAAGGATTTTGTCTCATTATGGGCATATTTGAGCCCTCCCTGGACCCGTGATGTCCATCTTTATTTATTTATTGGTTGGATGTATTTAGGGTCCTAAAAGTCCTAGATCTGTTTGATTCCCAATGAGAAAGGCAAGAACTTGAATGTGGTTTTGGGGAAAATTGGAAACTTCATTAATGAGAGGATATGACAACAAGGCTCTGATACGAATTGTTGTGTTCTCCATTGTCACCCAAAACAAAAATTTGATGTAAATCAAATATGGAAAACATGCCTTACTTTTACAGAATGGGAACAACCTGAGTCCATTATGCTTGTTGAAGAAGTATGGATCTTCTAAGGTGATAGAGGGGAAACCACATTTCTGTAATCTCTCTGGTGATGGGAAGCAGGAGAGAACGTTTTTTGTCTATTCAAAAAATTACAATAAAAATGAATGGACACCAAGCTTATGAATTCCTTATATATGAATTCCCTCTATGCCTTAGGGACCATACCGTTTGGACTATTGGGCCTTGCGTGTCTTAGGCCCATCATCTAAGACACGTTTTGGCATTAGGGTCTACACATAAGGTGACCTATAACTTAGTGAATATTAATTGAAACATGTACAAATAGCTTAATCATAAACTATGGTTCATATGTGTGAGTCCATAGTTATTCTAACATCAAATCCTAAGACTTAAAGTGCAAATGACTCAAACAATTTATCTTATAACTGAAAGATCGCAAATTACCAAATCTTATTTAGAGTAGTAAAATATACTATAATCCTCAAAATTTAACTTAAAAAAAACTAACATATCAACTACTTTGCCATTGTCTTAACAACTTCAAACCCAAATGATTCAAACATAATTAATTTCTAACATTTAAACAATGTCCAAAAATAAAGGATAAACCAAAGCCCTAATAAAGACAAATTATAGCCTAACTATTAGTCCTCGCTTGAACTGAGAGTATCTAAAAAAAATTATTAGCGAAAGAGAACGAGTTCAAACCTAATAATAAATATTAATATAGTTTCATAGATCGGACATTTTCAATTATGCTTGCAAATAGGAGATAATGTACAATTTATATATATATATATATATAAACTTTGAATTCAAACATGCTAAAACATCCAAAACTTTTCAACCAAACATTTTCATATGCATATCAATAACAATTTCATATCAAATTTAGATGAAATACATTCAAAATATTTTTACTCTGATTATCAAATAACAAATAGTGTCTAATTAGGTGAGACTTTGTTGCCCAATTAGGCGAAACCATACAAATGGTAGGTTACTATCAAATTTGTTCTTTTTATAGTGGATGGAACTCAAATACTATTAGTACTAGTAACCTCTAACCAAACCCTTAGAGGCTGACATTTAAAACAATTACATTCCCCTCTAAGAAATGTAATAGTCAAATAATTATAACTCATTTACTAGGGTAAAAAAAGATCAACAATTATAACCCATTAATTGGGACATAAAATGTCAACAATATAACCTGTTGATTAGGTTAATAAACCAAAGTCAAACACTTTCTTTTATTTATTGAAACTTACAAAAACATAATCTTTTATTTTTTATTTTTTATCATAATCAAAAGAAAATGTTCTTACATATTTTTTATGCAAAATATATTTGACCCATGCATAGAAACAAAAATATCATTTTATATAATTCAAAATAACATATAAAAAGAAATTATTTTCTTTTAGAAAATCTGTATTAATTTCTCCTACCTCAAAAAGCACTCAAAACCCTTTAAGAATTCATTGTTGAAGAATCTAATTTTCACCAAAAAATAACATAAGAAATAACAACTAGGATTTATTACACTTTACCCCCCAAACCTACAACGTGTTTTGGACATTGCCCTTTTGAGTTCAAAATCGAGTAATGTACCTGTTATCCTTTATAATTGTATACAATGTGCATTTTTTAAGAGACGATGTTATTTTTTTCAAAAGGAAAGGCATGTGCTCTCTGCGTGACCGAGTGCAAAAATGTTATTTTCTTTTTAAGTGATGACAAACCGATCATTGTCATTTTAAAACCCTAAACTCTAGCCCCTCTTCTTCCCCATCGATCATTTCTCCCTGTTGTTGCTACTGAATTCCCAACCCAAAGCCCTAGAATCCCAAGGAAGCTAATGTAGGCTTTTTTTTCTCCATTGTATTCACCTCTCTCATCTCTCTGCCTTATCTCTCTAAAAACCCTAATTCGGAGTTGCCGTTGGATTTTTTTATTCGATTTGTGGAATTTTCTTAATTGAAGGTTATGATGGTGTGGATTGATGTTATTTATTTATTTATTTTTATTGAATTGCTTGTTTTGGATGTGAGTGTGTTGATTGATTGGGGAATTCGTCGACTTTTAAAAGTGTCAAGATTGGATTCTCTGCATGTTGTTGGTTTGAATTGTTTTTTTATATTTTAGATTGGGTTTTGATAATGTTATGTTTGGTTGTGAAGAAAAAAGTGAGGTTATAAAAGGGAAAGATGATTTTGTGAATTCAGGTTAGGTTTTGAATTTTTTGTGCTCAACTTAGCTAAATGATTGTACAAGTTTTTACTTGAGTTTGTTGTAGTGTTTTTCTTTGGAAAATGGCAAGAGAAAATCCTATTGGATTTCAAATTTGATATTTTTTTATTTCTTTTGATAAATTTCAATTCAGATGAATTGATGTTGAATTTAGCTATATAGGATTAGAACTTGGGTGAGTTTTTAAATTATTTTTATTGAATTCAAATTTTGTTGAATTAAAGAAACAGAGTTCCGATGGGGATGCCACTTTCCATCCATCTCCAATTGCTATGACTTCAAATGAATTTGATGCCCAACTAAACAAGCTACTAAATTTTCATTTGAAAAACCCTATTTTAACACCTGAGGAGACTGCGAAAGCATTGAGATCAACTGCCAAAGTGTAGTTAAGGTGGTTGAGGTTGCTATTGAAGAGAATACTACAATTATATAAAGAAAATGACCCTTTTGCCCTCGATCACGTGAAGAGCACATGCACCTTCCGTAAAAAAATGTTAACACCATCACTAAAAAATATACATTATATATAATTATAAAGCATGAAGGGTATATTACTCGATTTTAAACTTGAGGGGATAATATGCAAAACACACTATAGGTTGGGGGGTAAAGTGTAATAAACCCTAACAACTATTACTATTAGTTATTTATCTAAAATTATAGGTTTGACAATCCTAATAATTTCCCATGTTAATATTATTATCACCAATTTTATTTTCAACTTCTAATAAAAAATAATTATATAAATTATGATTAAAAATAAAGCACTAGATATAGAAATTATTTTTAAAACATATTTAAAAAATATTAAAAATATGTTAAAAATATTTTAGGTTTCTAAATAAACTTTTATCCTGTAAAAAATTATAGAACAATTTTCATAAATTATTATCAAAAAATTGTTTTTCAAAACTATTCTCGAAAACAATTATCCTATTATAAGCTTTTAAAAGCTATCAAGTGCTTTGATTGATACCATATATGGATGCAAACAAAAATCACATCTTATATTCGATTTTAACATTAAAAGCACTCCCCAACTAGCTAACTATACGCTACATCACAAATGCCACATATGCCTGGCTTTCTTAGATTTTTCCTTTATTCCTTGATGTTTCTAGCTATTTCAATAAGGATGGTCATGAAAACCTTTGAGACTTCCAAGATGCACTTCAAAAAAAATTTAAACAAAAGAAAAAATTTGTCAATCAAGAAAAGAAAATGAGTACAGTCGAGTGAAAATACATGAAGTCATTTTTTTCCAAATTCAAGGAACCAACCTAAAAGAAATCACAAAATGTCAAACCTAAAATTGAATAAGTTGTAAATCAAGAAAACCTTTTAAAAATCAATTAGTATACATTGATTATATTATAGCACTTAATGACTTTATTAGTATCAAAAAAATTAATTTAAAGCATATCTAACAATCCCTCAATTTAAATTAACAAAATCAATAAAAACAAATAGCAAAAGTAGGCATCTGGGAAAGTATTGCATATAAGTGAAGGTCTCTTCAAGATTTAAACCTCCACTTAGTATAACCGAAATCAAAATTTGTCATGGAACTTATTAAGTAAATTGGATATGTCACACACATGCCTTCTAGAGGTTATCGGTACCTTTAAAGCTAGCACCTTTGAAGTCTATGACTAATCCCATTTTAATGAGTAATCTAGAGAGGATCTATAGTCTCCTACAACATGACTAGTTTCAATGCTCAAAACGGTAAAGCCAATGAAAAGTGTAGCATGTTTCACTCCTACCATAAGCATATAGATTGATGAAAATGTAATAATCCTCATCTTCACAAAGAACATGACTTATTTAATTTGCAAAGAAGTCAACCACAGGATTAGCACTAATTTATCATAGGAAGGGATTTTCATATATGATATGAATGCATTACATCACAACTATTTCTTTGCCTCTTTTTTCATTGAACATGAGAAATCTCATCAAATTGGGTTCCCATTGACCCTAACTTAAGTATAGATTTTCAATCTCATTCCCCTTGATGAAATTCTCTATGGCCTTGACATATTGAGTAGCCATGATCCCATCAAGCCTTACATGATTATGTCTCACATAAACAAGTCTAAAATTCCCATTACAGATCTCATTATATGACTTAAGCATTGTAACAAGATTATCACTACAAATAGTGATTGTTTACATTGGCTTATTTCATATAGACGTGTCTACCAAGATATTCCTTAGCTGCTTACCTACCTTTCTCACAAATGAGAGGGGAATGAATCCATTTCATCGTGTAATGAGATATACATGTTTGTCCTTAGGATTTCTATGTAATTGCACCTTCTACCAAAGTGAAGATCCTCCTATGACAGATGTCCCATCCTCCAAAGAAGAATTCCATGAGCCATCACTATAACCTTGAAGTGCAATAGGAAACCTCCTATAGTGTAACCCATAAAAGATTTGTCCCATTTAAATGCTAGAGACAAAGCAGTCCACTTCACTTTCCTAGGTTACACGTGTATAGACACTGTCTACCAACATCAAAAGCTAGATTAAGCTTGGTGCAGTCCACGACATACATTAGACTATAATTATCTATTAGTACTTTGTTGAGAGATCATCCTACCTTTATTCTTCTCCAACCCAATGCTCAAATCTTATGGAGTTAGAACTAGAGAAACTCAAGATAGTCATATCTTTTGAGGATCTTTTCAATATAATATGGCTATTACAAGACAATCCCACCATAAAGTATTTTGATCTCAAGAATAACTTCAACTTCCATTGAGTCCATATAAACTTAGATGACAAAAGCCCTTTAGTTTTAGTAAGACAACTTTCTACATCTATTATAAATATCAGCATGTTATCCACATAAAGGCATATGTAGACTCTAAAATCTCTTACAAAAGTAGATACAAGCATCAACCTCATTTATATGATCATCACTATTAAGAAGCACATTTTTGTATTTTTCATGCCACATCTTTGGTGCTTCCTTCAGTCCATACGGAGACTACTAATTTACAAACTTTCTTCCCATGCCAATACAAAGTAATTCCTTTTGGTTGATTCATGTATATTTCCCTCACATCAAGATCTCGGTTCAAGATTGCTGTTTTCAGTCCATTTGTTGAATGACCAAACTATATATTCAAAGAAACAATGCTGTTATCAACTTGATATCTGTGATTTTGGCAACAGGGCCAAGGGTGTCAAGTTAATCAAATCCTTAACGTTGTTTCAACCAATCTTGCTTTATATTTGTCAATTGAACCATCTAACTTCAACTTTTTCTTCAAAATTCATTTGCAACAAGTATTTTTGCATCCAAGTGGTAACCCAACTAATGTCCAAGTATTACTCGACATAATTGAATGAATGCCATAATGAATTGCTTCTTTCCAAAAGATAGCATCAAGAGAAGATATAGCTTCAGCATAACTAATGGGATCCTTTTCTAAGCTCTTTGAAGGGAAAGATTTGTCCAAAGAAATTTGTATTAATAGATTCTACAAAAGATTATGAAGCTAGAGCTTCCAAATTCAAAAACCTAAATATTGATGAGGATGAGATTTAACATGACAAAACATAAGATTGAGAACAGGTAATGGTGCTACAATTCTGACTTCTGAGTGTAACAACTAGATTTGTAAGACAATCTAAGACAAAGTCTGCATCTATTGAAAGCAAATCACGACAAAAAAAAAAGGAAGTCATCAAAATAATTTCTACAACAAAACCTCTACATATTTCTGAAGTCAGTTTCCTTCATTGAGACCCAATAGAAAATCCTAAAATTTTACGATGTAAAACTCAAAAAGCCAGAGTCTTTCTATTAGAAGTAGCCAGAAAAAACACCCTTCTTGAAGGCTTTGGGAACAGGGAAATCCTCTCTAACCACTATAGCATTGCTCGTAAATGCAAGATAAGGAGCTCCCCACCTCTTCCAATTCCAAAGCATGAAATCTCAGGATAAACTGGCCATGAACCCTCCTAGAGAAATGATTAGCAACCTACACTTCAAAATTATTTGTTAAACATAAAGGGATGGCAATCAATGCCACAAATTTACCTTCATGCAATGATCTAGCCGAAATTTGATTCCCTCTGCCTCTTCCTAGGGGAAAGAAAATAAAGCCCTGGAATGCATTTCAACCCTTTCTCATAGGTTTCCACGAGCTAAAAAGAGCCTCTTAGATCCCTAAAGCACCACCTCCCTCCAACTCCCCAAATTTATCCACCATACCTTTTCTCAAGAATCTATCACTGACCGCCTAGAAACTTTTGAAGCCACTTGTCCAACAAAACTTCATTTTAGAACACAAATTAGGAAGCATACATTCCTACTTACCATGTCAAAGTTCTCTGACCTTAGGCTAACTGAAGCATTCATCACAAGCATAAAATAAGGCCAGACTCAAGAGGGTGAAAGCCTACACCCATAGATAAATATTACCTCCTGTGCTAGTCTCTTTTTGACATGGTCAACCCCAGATACCACACAAATTTAGATTTGACTGGAGCACCAAGAAACAGATTTAGATAAGTAGAGAGAAGCTTACCTGCCTTGCACCTAGGAAGCCAAAGCCTCAATGTCCTATACTACTCCAACAGGTATAATCTCTCCATCAGAAAAGCTGATTCTTAATTCAGAAATAACTTCAAAAGATCAACAACATGCCGCTAGCATATAACAAAACTCCATTAGCACCATAGAAACACATTTTTTTATCAGCAAGCAGCAAAAGGGAATTCTTAGAAACAAGACTTCCTCTAATCCTCACGTTTAACCCTAATAAATCTCCCCCAGTGCACAGCACTAGCAAGCAAAGCACTCAAGAAATTCATTTCAAACACACAGATAAGAAGAAAGTGGATCCCCTGGTTGCAAGCCCTCTAGAACCAAAGAAATTAACCAACACAAAAAATCTAACAGAACAAATACAAAATTTAATTCACTTAGTCCCACTTCAACCAAGCCTATCTTTTCCATGCAAAGATAAAAAATCCAAGTGACCATGATTTCAAGCCTTTTCTGTTTCCAATTTACAGTCTAGCCACTCCTTAACTCATATCTTTATTTTATCAATAACAATTTTTTTCTTTTTTTTTTTTTGTCTCTAATAGAACTATAACTGTGAACTTCACAACATCCCCGCTCCCAACCCCTTGGCACTTGAGCCATGCCTTAGGGGCACCTCTCCTCAACACACTTCAATCATCAAGAGTTTTCTGCCTTCCAAAAACAATTATTTGAGAATCAGCAACAACTTTCCCACTACTCTCTTTAACCTATTAAAAGGAATTTTAGCCAACATTTGTAGAGAACCCCACTAAACTGATCAATCTGAAATCTTGATTATCCTCAAGTTCTCCTTTATTTGAGACCAATACCACGAAGGTTGCAAAGATTCAATTCAACAGAACTCATTGAGAAAACTCAAACCATTTCCTTTGACAATATCCCTATTTCGTTACCAAGACCCAGTAGAAGACCATCAGAACCAGGCTTTGTTTCCCCCTACCTGAAAAAGCACTCAAAGCAACCAAAAATCTTCCTTCCACAAAACACCTTGTCCAGGTGGAGTGATCCTTCAATGGTTTAAAACAGCCCCTTCAAAACCTGATCTGCAGCCTACAATTGTCGGGCTATAATCACTTAAGGAAAAAATTTTAACCCCAGACCTCAAACTTCCAACAACCAAATTCCTCAACCTTAAGCTTACCTGATGTAATTCCTTCTCTTGCAAACCTTGACAATTCTATGAAATAATTCTTTATGCATAGCACCTCACATAAGCCTAAAAAAAACATGCGGACTGAATTCCTCCAAAACATGATCCCTCAACAACACATTTCCCTACATAAAGCAGCTGTAGCTTCTCTAAGGCCCCACTAAACTGATATAATATTCTCACCTAGTGAATAGACAGATTACCAAACACCTTTCTGTCCCAATTTAGCAGACTGCCAGACTCTCCTTCAATGCCTTCTGTTGGCTTTCCAATACAACCACCACCACCCCTCCCAAGGACCTGCAGCTTATCCCCAGGCCCACAACAGGGATCTGAACAAATACATTTTGTAATACCTACTAATGACTCACATGTTTCTTTCTAACAATACAAAATCAAATCCAAACCATGCCACAATCAAACAGAGGATTTTCAAATAGGTAACATTTGGAGCATGAAACTTTTTATGTTTAAAACCAACATAGTGACATCAAGTGGATCAAAATCCTTGCAAAAGCAAATGGAGCTATGAGTTTTCCAAAATGTATCAGCAATGTGCAATGACGATAAACCTATGGGTCCTTTCGAACTTGGAAGATTATGCAGGAACAGAGTAATAAAATCAAAACCTGAACTTACTCCAATTCCTGCCTAAGCACATCAAAAAGCTCTCATTTAGTCTGTTTCTCTGTTCCAGGGGTGTTAAGAACTTTACTCTGTTCTGCCATTGTAATAACAATATTATTCAGCTCTTCCTATGACAGAGAAAAGCACATATATACGTTGAAACAATGTCTTTAAAAACCAGAGTTAAATAGCATCTCAAAATTTATGAAGACTGTCAAACTACATAAATCTTCGGGAACTAGAACATTTCCTATCATAATCAGAGCCTTTCTTTCCTTACATTTCTTTTTCAGACTTTCTAATTGATCAACTGGTTCACTGGAAGTCATGGAGGGGTGGGAATTGAGCAGAGACTCAAATAGGGACAAAATATTCGAATAGTAATCTTGAACCATAAGTAGTTTCCAGTGCTCACTCCATTGATTGCCCAGATGGTTAAAAGCTTGACAACCAGTCCCACTAGTCAACAGAATCACATTGGTCCTGAGGGCACATTTGGACAGCCCATGGAAACCGAATCACCCCATTGAGTTTTATATTTTCATGTGCAAAAGTCATCACAAAAAATGGGCGAACTACATAACAGAAACCCTATCACCATAACTTACGTAAAAATTTGAAAACATCCACCCATGAAACTAATTCCATCCCATCATCTGTCATAATGGTGTCAAGTTTCTCCAATGGCCCCACAGGAAAGAATGGATTTCTACTTCCTAATGCAGCAGAGCTGTTCAGTTTCCAAATTTCAACCAAACACTCCTGAAATTCATGCACAAGTTCAAAAAGAAAATGGATAAGATTCAGAGAACTTCCTAAGCCACATACTTTAATATATCTCTTTGCCACTACCATCTAAAATTCTTTTAAAAAAAAAATAAAAATAAAAATAAGAAAAAAGAAAAAAAAATCTAATTTTCATTAAAATTGTGTGAGATTTATCCATATAAAGTTTAGAAAAAAAAAAAAACATATTTACTGGTAAAACCCATAGTTAGGTTGAAAATTTAAAATTGGGTTATATATATATATATGTTATATATATATAACATAAGGATTAAAAAAAAAAAAGAAAAAAAAACTTTCTGGGAAAATGTTTCCCAACAGAACTAAACAAAATTAAGCTCAAAAGAAATAAAGATAGATGTAGAGAGAGCAATACATTGGCTTGGATTTGATTGATGATCTTCACTCTAATAGTTTCGAATGTACCATCATTCATCAGCGACTCCAGCACATCTTCTGGAGTTATCAATGACGATCCCATCTTTTCATATAAAAGCTTAAAAAAAAAATAAAAATCGATTGAGGACTCAATCTATTGCATTGAAATTCTATTACCGCACGAATTAGGGTTTTTCTTGAAGGGGAAAAAAAATGGAAGAAGAGGAAAGATTCCGAATTCTAATTGTAGTAGTTCACGTCGAAGTTCAAAAACCTAAGACCTCTGAAATTTTTTCCCCAACCAAACTTTGAGGAGAGAATATTTCCCACAAGAGATTCAGAAAACGTCCAAAACAATTATAAACAATAAAAATGTATATTGAAGATTTTTTTTTTTTAATATATTTTTTATACATTTAATTATTGTTTAAATTGTTTAAAAAGTTTAATTTCTTTTTTAAAATTGTGTCAAATTTTATAAAAATATGTTTTCTAAGATTTTTCTATGTTGGAAAAATATTTTCTGGCTTTTATTTTCTAAAAACAATCTTTATTTTCATTTCTTTCTTTTTATTGGCATGCCTTTATAAAAAAAAAAATAATAAATATTATTTTGAGAAAATAAAATTTAGAAAATTTTGATTGGTTTTGAGTTTTCACTAACTAAATAAAAAAAAAAACCCAGTCTTACAGGATCACAATGAGAAGATTTTTGCCTCCATTTTTCTTTTAACAAAGGAATTGGGCTGAGGTAAGAGGATTTTTGCCACTAAAAGTAACAAATAACCTCTGAATCTCAAATGAAATGAAACTAAAAAGGGAAATCATATCAACTTCTTAGTGATTGATCTCCAAATCTACCCAGAAGTGATCCTTTGGGTTTCATTGCTCTTATCATATTTCCAGCATTGGCCTGTAAACAAAAGGCATGATTGAGATGGTACACAGGGTTCAAGGATTTACAGAAAAAAAGGTTCTTCTGTAATATGCTAGAGAACTAGTCTGAAAGTGTATGAAAAAAGGAAGAACAGGTTAAATTACCATCCACCAGGAATTCTATAGCCAGCTCCTCCCCAAAAGCATTTCATATCCATAATAAATAAATAAAATAGGGAACTTTATATGAGGACATGATCCCATAAGAATGCATGCTGAGGACAATGAAATTGAATTGAATAAAGTAAAACAAACCCATGAATGAGAGCACACAAAGAGGACTTTTTAATTGATATAGGGCAATATATATTCACCATATCAAGTGCAGCAACTGCTAAAATAAAAAAGAAACAAACCAACAAACAAGAATCCTCATCTAGGAAAGATTTCAAGCTTCATAACCACCAAAGAAACCTTACACTGCCAAAATAAACCTTGCTTTTAGGTCCAATACATTTAGTATAGAAAGGCACACGAAACTTGCTATGAGTGATGAAAGTCTCGCATTCAACTCTTTAACCTGGGGCAACCTCCTGAACTTGCTATGAGTGATGAAAATTTTGATTGGATTGAGCCTTAAATTGGCCACTAGTTAGACTCCTTAATGAGTTTTTTTATTGCCCATGATGGTGTGCACCCAAGGTTGCCATAGGTGCTCGGAAGCACATTATTTTAACTTCTTTTCCATATCTTTAAGCACACAATAGACTAGTTTATTAGGTTGGAATGTGAGACTGTTTGGTATTAAATTACCTTATTTTGATGTAAAAAAAGAAAAAAAAAAAAGTAGAGTGATTAATAGTTTCAATAAATATAAAACATCGTATTTTTATTTTGACGTTAAAAAAATTATACTATTACAATTTCATTAAACATGAAACATCTTACACAGAAGACTATAATAAGACTATTTTTGAAAAACAAAAAAAATATTATTCCTTGTATGTGAATTTTTTTTTTTCAAAGATAGAAGCCCTTTAGGAAAGAACTATAAAATTCAAGGAAAATCTCTTAATGTGTCCAACAAAAAATGGTTTTAAATTGTAAAAGACTAATCCAAAAAAGTAATTGAGTATAGTAGCCCCATTAATTATAATGGTAGCAAGGGTGGGTCCCACACTCTTCTTAAAAACCTGAACCACAATGATTTGCCCAACCATAGCCTTCAAATACTTATACACAAATTGGTTTGTTGAACCCTAACTGTCAAGTAATGATATATGAAATTCTCAATTCTCTCATAAGAAGAAGAACCAAAAATTAGTCTATCTTCAATTAATAGCTTGGGAGATTGGATCAAAGATTTAGCATATGGTAAGCTAATTCATGCTTGATTTGTATTACTTTGGAATTTCTTTAACTTTAACTCATTTGAATGTTGATCGAGTCATATCTTTAAATTTTTAAGGTTTCTCTATTTTCTTCTTGAGAATTGAAGAAACTTTATGATTATATAAGGAGCTTCTTTGGATTTAATTTTTGGGAAAAAAAAAAAACAATAGATTGGGAAGTATTTTTCTAATTCCTAAGAAATTATTATTGTTTTAAATTCTCTTTAATACATTTTGTCAACCTGACATTGAAAGAATAGCAATAGTAAAATGGAAGTGTCCTTGTGTCAAACAAGAGGGCTTCCATGTACATCATATTGGAGAGCCATAAATTTGTAATCATGATGTTGAATAAAATTAAAGATGCTTTAAAATTTATATGAGCAATGCAACTTCCTTGATTTCTAGTTTCTTTGTGTTATTTATATAAAAAGAAATAGGAGGATAGAACCTTCATCATTTTCTCAGCTTTTCTTTACTTTTCAATAATTTAATGTTATTTGATGCTATTCTAAATCTAAGACATCCTTTATCATTTCCATATCTTTTTAAAAAGTTTTCATGGTTTAATACTAGTTAGTGTGTCCTTTGATACATAACATCTATGAGATGTTAATCAAAATGTAAGTTTTTATATTGATCCCAAACTTAAATATACTTTCCTTGCTCTTTATATTTCATGATTAATTCTAAAATGTGATTTGTATTGATCCTAAACTTACATATACTTCTCCTATAATTAATATTTGATTATGAATTTTGAAATTTGTTATTATATGCCAACTCTAAAATAATTCAGTAATGAAATGTGCTTCAATATTTTCTTTAATGTATTATTGCTTATAAGATATTGATCAATACATCCTTTTACTATTGTCATTTTAAATGCAAGTAGTTGTTTATTTTATTTTTCTTGTCTTTTGATATTTTGTACAAATACTAGTACCATCTTTGAGTTTTAGGAAGTTGTGGTCTTGTTGAAGCTCTTGAAGGCGCTAAAATCAACATGGTTAGAGGACAAAAAAAAACCCGAAAACAAGAAGTGGTGCTTATTTAGAGCATGACCCCAGTAGGAATGCAAACATTCGTTGCAAATGTTTTACTACAGGTAATTTCCATATTTGAAAAGATTGTTGATTCCACATCATGTTTAGGCATTGTCAGTCTCCATGGAAGATTAGAAGAAGATTTTGAGTAGCTTTGCACAATTTGGATAATATGTACTAATTGAGTAACAGTCCAAAATGAAACAATAAAACCACTATCTTCAATGGTGGGTGTTTAAGTATGGAAAAAATTGCTTCTACGCTTGCACTTGTCTACATGAAAGATGGGATCATAGATGGGACAACATAAACATCGATAAGACTCAAGTTGGCAAGAGTATTCTGGAATTACTTTCAAAAGAATGACTTTGTGCTTGTGTTGAATATAAATATATGGTTATGCTCGAAACATTATGTTGAAAAATATTAGGACCTAGGCTAAGGTTGGGTTGATTAGGTTAAGAATAAGATTATGTTTCATACATTCATTTTGTTGTGAGTTTAGATAGAGAGGTGCTTATGTCTTTTTGTGAGTTTGATTTAAATTTTTATGCTAGTCCATTTTACCATAATTTTAAATATTAACTACCATGTTATATTGTAGACCCTCCATTTTGTCCCTTTAGCACATGTTTTTTAAGTTCACTTCCAGTGTTCCACAGTGTTTCTTTGATGACCCATTACTACTAGTGTAACTTACCTTTTCTAAGCCACTTTGGAGATTTTGGTTGAGGGGTTTATTCGGTTCCACATTATGACCTTGGCTGCCCTTCAAGTTTAGATTAGGCTTCACTTAGGTGCATTTTAGGTTAGATTTAGTTAGGCCCACCTAGTCTCACCCTAGGCCCGTATAGGTATACTCGACCCATTAGGCACTACCTTAGGCCCACTTAGACCCACTTAGACCCACTTAGGCACACTTGGCCCATTATATATTCTTAGCGTGACTTATATGGTTGCATGACCCATTTGTCTCATTTACTTATTTATTTTATTATTATTATTATTATCAATCACTTTTATTTAACAATTTATTATATTTTTATTTATTTTAACTTATTTTTGTTGTTATCAATCACTTTTATCTATTTATAATTATTTTATTATCTTTTATTTATTTGTTTATTATCTTGTTATTTGTTCGTTTATTATTATTTTGTCATTCTCCAATATTTTATTTATTTATTTATTTATATTCATTTATTTAATTCAATAATCTGAAGTTTTTATGGAAAAATCTACAAGTTTTATGGAAAAGGCATATGCATGGATTCATTTTTGAAATTTAAAGAGTTTTTATGGTGGATGAGACATAAAATTCAGACAGAGGAGGACTCCTCACGTAGAAGGGGTGCCAACTGCTATAAAAGCACAAGCAGATGGGTTTTTTTAGGGGGATTCGGAGATTATTTTTCAGATGGAGAAAAGAAAGCACAGAGAAAGGGAAGAGGAACTTTTCTGGACTTTGGGGGGAGAACTTCTCAGGATTTTTGGAAGAGGACGCAGCTCTTTGAAGTCAAGCATTATTTCTTAAGGGGAGACTCTTCCAGCCCATGGATAGCCTAAAGAAATGTGGCTTATCTGTTTACCCATCCTTTGTCCTCTTGCCTCTGTTTCTCTTGGTTTATATTTTTTATATTTCTGTATCTCTATTCCTTCTCTCTCCCTTCCATTGGTGTTTTGGGCTATGGGGACCACGATGGCAGTTTAATGCTTTGGGAGAAAGGGCACGTGTTTTCTGCTTTTGGATTTGTTCATAAGATCACTATCTTTGAGAAGACAGCCGGATTCCAGGCTTTGGTGCAATTTACAGATTCAGGAACTACCTCTGCTGCAAAAAACGCCTTGGATGGAAGGAGCATCCCGAGCCATAGATGGAAGTGGTCAGTTTAGCATGGGTTTTGATGGAAAAAAAGTAGAACCTGAAAGTAATGTTCATCTTGCATCTATTGAGAACATGCAGTATGTCGTCACCTTGGATGTCTTACACATGGTTTTTTCTGCTTTTGGGCCTATCCAAAAGATTGCGATGTTTGCTAAGAATGGAGGAGTTCAGGCTTTGATTCAATACCCTGACGTTCAGACAACAGTTGTTGCTAAGGAAGCCTTGGAAGGACACTGCATTTATGATGGAGGGTTTTGCAAGCTCCACATCTCATATTCACGCCATACAGATCTCAGTGTAAAGGTCAACAATGCAAGCAGCAGCATGGGTTCTGGCACATTTAGGAATGCGGCATGGAAATCTGATCCGTCACGGGTTTCTGGAAATTATGGAACTCATACTAGTGGTCGTCATGGTGGCAAATTGGCTACGATGGTTGATAGGGTACTTAGTTTCCTTGGATTCAGAGTGGCAAGATAGAAGAGAACACATTGTTTGGCAACGGCATGGATAAAGAAAGCTATGAGAGGGTCTTTAATACATGTTCCTTGAAGAAGGGCCTGGAGGTTTTCTCATCTGGTGATCAGACAATTATGGGTGAGAGGGGACTCCATTTGAGTGGTGGTCGGATGCAAAGAGCACAGGTTGCAAGCACACTTTACCAGAATGCTGATATCCGTTTGATGAACCCTTTAATGCTGTGGATGATCTGACAGGAACCCATCTCTTTAAGGAATGCTTGCTGGATCTCTTGGGTTCAAATACAGTGATTTATATTATGCATCAAGTGTAGCTCTTACCTGCCGCCGATCCAATATTGACCATGTGCAGGCTTAGGTCATAAAAACAGCTGCAAGGATTTTATCAGGGTTGAGTGGGATTTCGGATTGTCCATATGATCTTTCGAATCGGGTTGAGGCAGCATACCAAATTGCAAGTTGCAGCTATGAGAATGGAACTAACTGGGGTACAAAGATTGGTTGGTTATATGGAACCAAAACAGAAGACATCCTCACAGGTATGAGGATACATGCAAGAGGTTGGAAATCTGCATATTGCTGGCCTGACCCTCTCGCATTTCTTGGGTGCGCACCCTCTAGACCGGCTTATTGCACTTACTTAACAGAAAAGATGGGTCGCTGGCCTCCTTGAGATCCAGTCCAGCAAGAACAGCCCACCCATTGCCACCTTCACTGCAAAGCCCCAATTTCGCCAATGCCTTGCTTATATGTGGATCATTTCATGGGGCTTAAGGCCAAGTGTTAGTCAAGAACCTTAAGAATGAGATCGTGAAGAAGAGTGTTCTTCCTGTTGCTGCTGATGCAATATTTTATGCTGTAACTGGGAACTTGCTGTGCAGGGCAGAGGATAGAGTCGTTGTCTTTGATCTCCAGCAGAGGCTTGTTTTTGGGGAACTTCAAACATCTTTCATCAGGTATGTTGTTTGGCCAAACGACATGGAGAATGTTGCTTTGCTGAGCAAACATACTATCATAATAGCCAGTAAGAAACTCGAGCACCGGTGCACACTTCATGAGACAATCCGTGTAAAAAAGGGAGCAGTAGGAATGGATCTATTTAATCTGTCGGCAATTTAAAAAAATCCAGAATTTAAAGCCATTACTAGAAACAGCATCGTCCAGAAGCCAATGAGGATACTATTGGATTTAAGGGTATGGAAATAAAAGACTAGCCCAAAAGACACAAATAAAGAACAGAATAAATAAGAAGAAAAACTTATCGGCTGAGGTGTGACAAGCACTGTCCTTGAAATAGATCTGCCCTCCTCAAAGACGAACTTGGTGCACTAGGGTACTAGTGGTCTACCTCTAGGATTTAATAGCTAGATCTCGCCTTGGGTGCACTCTGTAAGCTAGATGTGTATAGCTCGGGTTTTGAAAAAATTCCTCAAAATAGATGTATGAAAATATTCCCTGAAAAACTTTCTGAAAAATTATTTGAAAAATTCTCTGAAAAATTGGGATTCAAAAGAGAGAGGGGTGACTTGCTTTTATAGGCGACTAACACAGTCCCAAAAGGAATTTACTTGTAATTAGAAGAAGACATAAAGTGGAAAGTGATTCTACTTATAAAAGGAATGTACTTGTAATTAGAAGATGACACAAAGTGGAAGGTGATTCTACTTATAAAATGAATGAAACTCCACTAGCACAATCCCAATAAGACTCTTCCAAAAAATATAATAAAATAAAATTAATTCTCAATAGGACTCTTCCCAAAAATATAAGACTAATAGAACAAAATAAAATAAATTAAAAAATAATTCCCAAAAATAAAATTAGAAATTATTTACACTCTTCTTATAATCCCCCACAGAGTGTAAACGTAATTTTTTTTTTTTTTTTTTTGGAGGAAAAAAGAATCCAATGCATCAGTACTGGTGCCCGAAGGCTATGAACCAGTCTTAGGATAAATAAGTATTGAATCATGAAACACGGTGAAAGTAAATTTCTATGAACCAGTGTTTCTTGATGCAACTCAAGGGACTTTTATCCACATTGATTTCTCAACTACACTACGAGCTGAACAAAACGGGTTGGCACAAATAGGCCATGCGCCTTACCTAGATATTCATGAGAGCTCTAGAGAACCTGCCTAAGTTCTCATAGGAAGCGGCCCCACCTCCACTCTCATATAGGTGAATCCATCAAGTATGTTCTGCATTTAAACATACCATCTATAAGGAATATGGAATTCATTAGGAGTAAACACTCAACCTTAGTCAATTCAAAATACGCTCTATCTACACCATAGGGATGGACTCTCATACAATTAGAGTTGATAGAGCACCTCAAGTCAACAAGTTATTTTTTATTACCCATATGAACCTACTTCATGGAATTTTCTTTCTAATAGGTTGGGTTACCACCACTCTTGACTTCTGTAATAGGCATAAGCCACATCCCCCTCGATATTTCTTCCACTAGTTTCTTATTCAGTGGTTTGGTCAAAGGATTGGCCACATTCAACTCTGCCTCACAAATTCTAGGGATATAACCCCTGTTTCAAGCAGCTGCCGCACAATATTGTGCCTTAGGCGTATATGCTTGTTCTTCCCATTAAATATTTTATTCTTAACCTTAGTAATTGCAGCTTGGCTATCACAACGCATAGACACAGACGAGGCTGGTCTCGTCCATAAAGGGATATCTGCTAAGAGGTTTCTAAGCCACTTAGCCTCAAAACTTTCCTTTTCTAAGGCAATAAACTCAGCCTCCATAGTAGACTGAGTAATGCAAGTTTGCTTGGTAGACTTCCAAGAAACTGCACTTCCACCAAGGATGAAAACACATCCACTAGTAGATTTCATCTCATTTGAATCCGAGATCCAATTTGCATCACTAAATCCTTCAAGGACACTTGGAAATCCACAAAAGCACAAACCATAGTTAATGGTGCCTATCAAATACTTAAGGACTCTACGAACAGTAGTCCAATTGTTCTGATTAGGACTTTGGGTGTACCGACTCAATCTACCTACTACATAAGCAATGTCAGGTCTAGTACAGTTCATTAAGTACATTAGGCTCCCTATGATTTGAGCATACTCTATTTGGGCAACACTATGTTCTCTATTTTTCTTCAACTGTAAGTTGGGATCAGAAGGAGTTGACACTGGTTTACAATCAAAGTGTTCAAATTTTCTTAGGATCTTTTCAATATAGTGCTCTTGAGAAAGTTTAAGCCCATTAGGTGTTCTAGTTATTTTAATTCCTAGAATCACCTCTGCCTCTCCTAGGTCTTTCATACCAAACTTAGAGCCTAGGAATTTCTTGGTCTCACACACAACCTTTAGGTTAGTTCCAAAGATCAACATGTCATCAACATAAAGGCAAATGACTACACATGTGTTATCCTCATACTTGCTGTAGATACACTTATCATCATTATTAATGGAATATCCATTAGTTACTAACACATGATCAAACTAGTTGTGCCACTGTTTAGGAGCTTGTTTTAACCCATATAGTGATTTAACCAATTTACACACCTTTTTCTCCTTCCTTGGAACTACACAACCCTCAGGTTGATCCATATAAATTTCCTTTTCCAAATCCCCATTCAAGAATGTAGTCTTGACATCCATTTGGTGTACCACCAAATTATGAATGGAAGTTAGAGCAATCAATACTCTAATTGATGCTATTCTAGTCACAGGGGCAAAGGTGTCAAAGTAATCTACATCCTTCCTTTATTTATAGCCTTTGTAAAAGGAGCAAAGTAGAATGACCCCATGGTTACCTCTTGTAGTTGTAATGCTACTGAAACTTCTTTATTTTCTTTCTCTTCCCTCCACTCAAAAATTAGAACCTCTCTCTATTTTCCTCTCCACTTCTCTTGCTCCGTTCCTCTTCCTCCAAATCCCTCCCTCAATCCTCTGTTTTTCTCTTTCTCTTGCTCTCTCTGTTTTCTCCTCTTCAAATCTGAATGCTCTCCATCTCTCTATTTTCTCTTCTTCAAATCTGAATGCTCTCTCCATCTCTGTTTTTTTTCTCTTCAAATCTGAGTGCTCTCTCTGAAAACCTCTCCACTTCTTCTATACTTTATTAGCCTTTTTTCTTTCTTTCTTCCTTTTTAAGACTCCCCACACGACTCCATTTTCAACAGCCCGCCTTTGCTTTGGAAAAACCCTCCAACCTTCATTCTCTTTAAAACTCCCCTTTCCCACATATCCTTTTTTTTCACCCTTCATTTTTTTTTTTCAAAACTCCCCTTTTCCATGCAGTCCCGATTCCCATGACCCTTCTTTCATCTTCTCTCCTTAGCAGCCTCCTTGTTTTTTTTCCAAAATGGTATGGGCTTATTTTTTAAAAGTCTCATTTCTTTCCTTTGTTTTTTTCCATGTGACACCCATGTGTGTGTAGATCTCCTTGTTGAAAAAATTTCACATAAAAAAATCCAAGAAATACAAGCTAGAAACTTGTAACATAATACAAAATAAAATAAATAGAAATCATGCTATTTTTTTTTTTTTTTTTTTAAAAAAGAAGAGAAAAATATCTCATTGCAAATTAAAAACAAAGCCTGGTAATCTCATGTAATTTTCTGAAAATAAATAAGTAGACAAATAAATAAATAAAACAAGAACATAAATAAGTATCAAATGCATATAATTAATAATCTAAATTTTAAACTAAAACACAATAAAAAAAACAAAATATCGAATTGACACAATTAAATATCGAAAATTCATCTCAAGCAATCAAAATCAAAATCAAGCCAAATACTCACCTAATCTAAAAAATCAAGCAATCAAAAAATCAATCTAAGTGAATTAAGCCCAAAAAAACATCTAAGTGACCTAGGCGAAAAGTGCCTAAGTGACCTAAGTGGAAAGTGCCAAGGTGAACTAGGTGGAAATTAAACTAAGGAGGTGTCTAAGTGAGCTAAGTGGGAATACAACTAAGTGAAATCTAAACTAAGCTCGAAAAGTGGCCAAGGTCACAGTGAGAATCCAAATGAGCCTAAATGGATTAGGTGTACCAAAATGGGTCAAAAGTACCTCAATAGACCTAAGTGATAAAAAATGTGCTAGGTGACCTAAAAGGTTTAGAAAAGTGTTTAAGTGATGTAGGGTGATCAGAACTGTGTCAAGTGACCTAGGAGTGTACCTAATGGACCAAGTGCAACTAAATAGGCCTAGTGTGCCTAATGGGCCAGGTGTGTTTAAATGAGCCTAAATTAAGCTCAAAAGGTAGCCATGAGATGACTTACGAGTCAAAAAAGAAGTATGGGAAGACACCTAGTGTTACACCTATTGAGAGGACAAAATGGAGGGTCTACAAATATGCCCTTTTTCGGTAGAGATCATGAGTGAAAGGAATGTGAGTAAAAATACAAGTAATGAGTGGATGAAGTGAACTATACTGAAGAACTAAGAAAAGTTCATAAATTTTGTCCTAGCACATGATGCAATAAATTCCAAGACAAAATACAAGGAAAGAAATACCTTAAATAAGAGGTTTATAGGAAGTGACTTTGAACGCCTATGAAAAACATGGCTCTGAACGTCTATACAAATGGTGGTTTTGAACGCCTATGAAAATGATGGTTCTGAACGCCTATGAAAGATGGTGGCTCTGAACGCCTATGAAAGATGATGGCTCTGAATGCCTATGCGGATGGTGGCTTTGAATGCCTATGAAAATGATGGCTCTAAAAGCCTATGAAAATGATGGCTCTAAATGCCTATGAAAATGATGGCTCTGAACGCCTATGAAAATGGTGGCTCTGAATGCCTATGGAAATAATGGCTCTAAACGCCTATGCAGATGGTGGCTCTGCATGCCTATGAAAATGATGACTCTGAACGCCTATAAGAATGATGACTTTGAACGCCTATGAAAATGGTAGCTCTGAACACCTATGCAGATGGTGGCTCTGAACGCCTATGAAAATGATGGTTCTAAGCACTTATGAAAATAATGGCTTTGAATGCCTATGAAAATGATGTCTCTGAACGCCTATGAAAATGATGGCTCTAAACGCCTATGAAAATGATGGCTTTGAACGCCTATGAAAATGATGGCTCTGAACGCTTATGAAAATGGTATATTTGAACGCCTATGCAAATGATGGCTCTGAATGCTTATGCAAGATGGTGGCTCTAAACGCTGATGGAAACGATGACTCTGAACGCCTATGAAAATGATGGCTCTGAACGCCTATGAAAATGGTGGCTCTAAATGCCTATGCAGATGGTGGCTCTGAAGGCCTATGGAAATGGTGGCTTTGAACACCTATGAAAATGATGGCTTTAAACGCCTATGCACATGGTGGCTTTGAATGCCTATGTAGATGGTGGCTCTAAATGCCTATGAAAATCATGTCTTTGAGCGCCTATGAAAATGATGGCTCTTAACGCTTATGCAAATGATGGGTTTGAACGCCTATGCAAATGATGACTCTAAACGCTTATGAAAATGGTGGCTTTGAACGCCTATGCAAGATGGTGGCTCTAAACGCCTATGGAAATGGTGGCTCTAAATGCCTATGGAAATGATGGCTCTAAACGCCTATGCAGATAGTGGCTCTGAATGCTTATGGATATGGTGGCTTTAAATGCCTATGAAAATGATGGCTCTGAACGCCTATGAAAATGGTGGCTCTAAACGCCTATGCAGATGGTGGCTCCGAATGCTTATGAAAATGGTGGCTTTGAAAACCTATGCAGATGGTGGCTCTGAATGCCTATGCAAATGGTGGCTCTAAACGCCTATAAGAATGATGGCTTTGAACACCTATGAAAATGATGGCTCTGAATGCCTATGAAAATGATGGCTCTGAACGCCTATGAAAATGATGTCTTTGAACGCCTATGAAAATGATGGCTCTAAACGCTTATGAAAATGATGGCTCAGAATAACTATGAAAATAATGGCTCTAAACGCCTATGAAAATGATGGCTCTAAACGCCTATGAAAATGATGTCTCTAAACGCTTATGAAAATGATGGCTTTGAACGCCTATGAAAATGGTGTATCTGAACACCTATGCAAATGATGGCTTTGAATGCGTATGAAAATGGTGGCTCTGAATGCCTATGCAAGATGATGGCCTTTAACGTCTATGAAAATGATGGCTTTGATCGCCTATGCAGATGGTGGTTTTGAACACCTTTGAAAATGACAGTTCTAAATGCTTATGAAAATGATGGCTCTGAATGCTTATGAAAATGGTGGCTTTGAACGCCTATGCAGATGGTGGCTCTGAACTCCTACGAAAATAATGGCCCTGAACGCCTATGAAAATGGTGGCTCTGAACGCCTCTGCAAATGATTGCTCTGAACACCTATGAAAATGGTGGCTTTGAACACCTATGAAAATGGTGGCTCTGAATGCCTATGGAAATGGTGGCTCTGAATACCTATTCAAATGGTGATGGCTCTGAACGCCTATGCAAATAGTGGCTTTGAACACCTATGAGAATGATGGCTTTGAACGCCTATGCAAATGGTGGCTCTAAACGCCTATAAGAATGATGGCTTTGAACACCTATGCAAATGATGGCTCTGAACGCCTATGAGAATGTTGGTTTTGAACGGCTATGCAAATGGTGGCTTTGAACGCCTATGAAAATGATGGCTCTGAATGCCTATGAAAATGATGGCTTTGAACGCCTATGCAAATGGTGGCTCTAAACGTCTATGCAAATGGTGGCTTTGAATGCCTATGTAAATGGTGGTTCTGAACGCCTATGCAAATGTTGGCTTTGAACGCCTATGAAAATGGTGGCTCTAAATGCCTATGCAAATGGTGATGGCTTTGAATGCCTATGAAAATGTTGGCTCTGAACGCCTATGGAAATGGTGGCTCTGAATGCCTATGCAAATGGTGATGGCTTTGAACGCCTATGCAAATAATGGCTTTGAACACCTATGGGAATAATGGCTTTAAACGCCTATGCAAATGGTGGCTTTGAACGCCTATGAGAATGATGGCTTTGAACGCCTATGCAAATGGTGGCTCTAAACGCCTATGAAAATGATGGCTCTGAATGCCTATGAAAATGGTGGCTGTGAACGCGTATGCAAATGGTGGCTGTGAACGCATATGCAAATGGTGGCTCTAAACGTGTATGCAAATGGTGGCTCTGAACGCCTATGCAAATGGTGGCTCTTAAGGCCTATGAAAATTGTGGCTCTGAACCCCTATGAAAATGCTGGCTCTGAGAGCCTATGCAAATGGTGGCTCCGAACGCCTATGCAAATGGTGGCTCTAAATGCTTATGAAAATGGTGGCTCTGAATAGCTATGAAAATGGTGGCTCTGAACGCTTATGCAAATGGTAGCTCTGAACACGAAACTGAAGAACGAGAATGGCAGCTCTGAATGCCACAACTATGAAGAGATGGTTTTGAACGCCAAACTATGGAGAGATGGTGGCTTTGAACGCCTGAAATACGGAGAGAGAGTGGCTTTGAATGCCAAACTGAAGATATGATGGTGGTTCTGAACACTATGCTGCGAGGAAATGATGAGGGGAAAGATGCCCCAGTGTGGCTGTCGTCACAAATCTCGATCCACTGAAAGGGTTTGAAAGAGACTACATGAGTCTCAAAAGATACTTTGTTGACGAGTTGGAATGGTCAAATCAACTATAAAATAAAGTCTCACAACCCATCTGACTTAATCATGATGCCTAACAAAGTGTCATAATAATCTAAATGCCTTTAACTCGAGATACCTTGTTGGAGGAATCTGTTGTCATCTCAAAGGAACGATCCATTGGCGGGTCTCAAGAAAAATGATCCACTGGGGTAACTATCATTGCCTTAACATAATGATCTACTGAACATTCATAGGCAATGAGACAATTAAAAACCAAAGGTCAGGCTCCTCTAAAGGCTCATCTCGGCATAAATCATCGATACTCTGACAAGTAATGCGAATAAATATCTCTCAATTGAATAAAAAAAATGGTAACAGCTCTGTGAGAAGACGATCATCTCCACAATCAGAAAAGGGGAAATATGACCTAGTATAACAACTGATGCATCCTGTCATGTGGGTAACTGAGGAAAACATGCCCCAGTATAGCAACAGATGTGTGATAGGTCAAAAAATCAGATGGTACCAAATCATCCATCACCAAGTGTGTAATCCTAGTCATCCATGTCCACAACTGAATTGAATCCACATATCAAAAGGCGTATCTCAGAAGAAAAAGCATGAGGACATCTAAATATCAAAAAGTGTGGGCCTGACTGAATGGCCTAAGAGAGGCTCCACTAAGGGATCATGATAAGATAACAAACAGGTCATCGTCTTGGTGTGTATCTCATAAGTTGAGATGATCATGCAACTCCATGAAGATCTATAAATCTCAATCGAAAGGGAAATATGCCCCAGTATGGCATCAGATTTATGGTAGATCAAAAAAATAAAAAACATTGGATCATCCATCATCAAATGTGCAATCTTAGTCATATCCACAACTGAATCGGGTCCAAACATCATAGAGGCATCTCCTAGAAGAAGAAGCATGATGGTATCTAAATATCAACCAAATCTCAAACACCTATCCAAGTAGGGGCTATCGAAGACGACATTTGATCCTATGGCCTTAGGATGGTCTTAAGACACGGGATGTAACGTAGGCTAGGGTGATAAGGTAATAAAAATGAAAAGAAACTAGGCCCAAATACCCAATGATAAAAAACCCATGCCCTCGTGTATAAAATGCAACATGTATAGAAGAGCTCGTGAGCCATGGACCTGAGGCTGCCCAATGTGAATAAAATAACAATAATGAGACAATGAAGCAAATCAGACTGATAATGAGATGTGTAAGAATGATGCAAGGGAAATATCAAACCTGGAATAGGTTAGCGTAAGAAAAGAACAAGGGGTGAAGCGAAGAGGATGAATAAAAAGCAATGATGAGGATGATAGCGAAATAATGAATATACGAAGAAAAAGTGATGATCAACTCAAATCAAACATGAAGTGAAGTCACATCAACAGTGAATGTAATGATGGAAAGGACAATGACCCAGAGCCTCTAGGAGAAAGTCACTCATCTCACTCTAAAAAAAAGATGTGATGAAGTGAATACAAATAAAAAATGATCTCGAAAAGCTCACATACAAACTTTCACCAACAAACATACTCGATAAAATGACCATCGGATATCAATATACATGCTCAATGATGGAGAATACTATGCACATACACACATGTGCTTATTATTATTATTATTATTATTATTATTATTTAATTTTTTACATATATACAAATGCACATACCTGGAACATGAACAAAATAAGCCCCAAAGATGATATCAATAATGGATAGACACACTCTTACGTGCTAAAGTAACATAAAGTCTCTTTGATGAGATGACCTGCTCAAACTAAAGATCTCTGAATCAGTGTCTGTGGGATAGATAGTGGAAATGATGTGACTATCCTCCATGTAATGAATTGATAAGGATCACTACTCAAGGTGGAGAAAAGATAAAGTAGAACAAGTAGCAAATGAGACAAAAAAGAGATGAAGAACACAACCAATGAGATAAGATGGAATGCAATAGTGTGATTGTAGGAAAAATAATGAGAGAAAGATGCGCTTGTAGGCCCAAGGCTCATGAAACTCCTAAATGAAGCCTGTATACACCTAAAGGGCCCCTATCCCAGTGTAGAAGTGTAAGCAAGGTAATAAGAAAGAAATGCTCTAATGTACATGCGAGGCTCAATGGGATAACAACGGTCTGCATGTCAAAAGGGGATAATAAGGTATGTGGATAATTGAAATGATGGCCACCCATCCTATGACCATGGTCTCAAACATAATACTTCTTCGATTGATCTACATTGGTCAACTCTGAGAATTGGTTTCCATCTAGATCCATCAACAATGCAACGCCCTTTGGTGCCCTCACGAAATAATCTGCTAAGCTCATTCTGTATGGGTGAATAGGATAGTCAAATGGTGTATGGAGCAATCAAGCACTGAGTTTCTCCTTGTTCAAAAGTTCCATGTATTTGTAATCGGCCTCTGTAGGAACAAGACCAAGACCGAAAGGAGTATCATGATCAACTGTAGTTACAAACTAACTAGATCCATGCTGGCGTCATCCTAAGCCAAAACCAGGTAGAAAAAAACATGTCTCTCACCATATCAAGAACAATGAGTACTACTATGCTGGTAAAATGACATGGTCATGAAATCTCTGCAAAAAAATCCTAAATCTCAAGGGTTTGTACCTCATCAAATGTGAATCTTATCAGAAAAAAATAAAATTCATCATCATTGTGACTGATCTGCAATACTGGCTCAAATGATGAAATCATGTTTCTGGTAGATTGTACTGTAATAACCTGCCTATCATGGATAAACTTCACCTTTTGATGAAGGAAAGATGGAATAGCTCTAGCCTGGTGAATCCAAGGTCGGCCCAATAGTGGATTACAGGATGCAGGAATACTCAAAACCTAGAATAATATAGAGAATATGGTCAAGCCGATAAGTAAATCTATAGTCAAGGTGTCGATGACCTCCCTTTAAGTGCTGTCATAAGCTCTCACTGTCTGTGTAGAGGGACCAAAATCTGAGGGTGCAAAGCCGAGGGCTATAGCAGTGGCTAATGGACAAACATTCAAGACAAAGCCATTGTCCAACAGGACAGACGAGACTTTGTGGCCTAAACAAACAACTAAAATATAGAGAGGACGAGTATGGTCGGAATCCTCTAGTGGTAAATCATCAGTAGAAAACACAATGCAAGTGGCCCTATCGGCTGTCATCATATGAATCAATCCCTCTGGAATGGTAGAGGTTTCAACACGTATTTGACTCAAGGCTCAAATAAGTGCATCTCTATGGGTACTAGAAGTGGTCAACAAACTCCAAATGGATATCCGAGCCTGGGTGCTCTGCAGTTGTCTCAAGATCTCATCATCCTCCCCCCTAACCTCCTTATGAGAGTCTGTACCACCAAATGGTCTAATAACTAGAGGTGTAGCCTGAGCTATCCTCCTACTATGAGTCATAACCTGTACATCAACATCCTTAGGCCATAGAATAAATGGAGCAAACATGTCCCCATGCTCGACGTCTGATGGTGTGAAAGGAATCAACTATAATGGCGCTCTATCTAGGATCAGACTAAATAGTGTAGGGATTGAAAAATCTGATGTAACTCCTGTAATCTCATAGCCATCGTTTGGAACAATCATCTCAGGCAATCCATCAACCCTACTCAGCATGTGTATGACATCATTTTGAACAAAATCCATATGATGAATACCACTAGTAGGCGGAGACACTGAATATGTGGTGTGAGTAAGTAAAGGGTTCATGGTCACACTTGGTTCTCCCAAGTTAACCGGACCCTGATCTATCAAGTCCTGAATAGAATGTCTCAAAGTAGAGCAACGATTAGTGTCATGTCTTGGACCCTGATGGTAAGGATAGTGAAGGTCCATCCTGAACTGAGATGACAAAGGTTGAAGTGGTGGTCTCGGTGCTAATGCAGTCAACAATCATCTCTCTACGAGCTTCTGGAAAGCTCTACTCAAAGGCATTCCTAACTGGGAAAACTACCGCATCAGTTTCTGTGCAGGTGGCATCTTAGGCTGGGGATAATGAGCGGGTGCCTTGAGTAGCATAAACTAGATGCAGAGTTGAGTGTAGATATGTGGGGGACATAAGTTTAGAAGGAACAGGTGGCCTATACTGCACATGGGGTGATGGTGGATAATAAACTTTAGAAGTCTGCCCAACTATTTGATAATATCTAGGGAGCCTTGGTCTGGCGATACTGATGACACTAACGTCCCCTGATCTCTGTCCAATAGTTGGTTTCTTCCCCTTTGAGTCTAAAGGGAAAAAATTAGGCCACAATCCTCTAGCAATACCCTCCTCAATACCATATAATGCTTGTACCAAAGATCCAGAGTCCATGTGTGGGAATCCTATCAAATGCCTAGCAAATTTAGGCTGTTAGCTCCTCATAATCATGCTGATCTGATCTCTCTTAGATGGCTTATCAATGATTTGGGCAATCTTCTCCCACCAGCGGGAGATGAATGATGTGACTGTCTCATTGAGCCTTTACTTCAAGGTCTCCAACTCTCTTCGTGAGACATCTATGACAGTGTTAAATGCAAACTGTCATAGAAATTCCTAGGCTAAATCATCCTATGTTCGATGGCGTGACACATCCAAAGAAGCAAACCAACGCTGAGCCGCCCCACTCAAGGACATGGGGAATAACATAATCATCTGAGCCTTATCCAAACCATGGGCCCTCATCACATTACTATATAGTCTTAAATGAATGTGAGGGCATCCAATCCCCGTGTATCGCTCGATCTCTAGCATTTTGAACTTGGCTGGTAGATTGGCCACTAGTAGTCCATCAAAATCATACCATACCATCCCTCCATCTGATACTTTCAATTGTCTCATCCTCTGCCCTAGCCTATCCATGCGTGCCTGGGCATATTCCGTGATTGGAACAAACACCATGGCAGGCGGTGGGGCAACCTCAATCCGACTCTATAAAGTAAATGGTGTAGGCTGTGGAATTGTCTGACCAAGTGGGGGAGGTACTGGTATCTGAGTGTCATGTGGAGCCGTCTGACTAGGTGGGGAAGGTGGCTGAACAGTGGGATCATACTGCACACTCTCCTAAACTGGAACCTGTTAGGCTTGCTACCCATCCATTGTTTGATTGAGACCAGTTATGGCCTCCTAGATCAAAGCCATAGCAGCAGTGAATTGATAAACTATAACCACCTGTGAATTCATATCTATTTGATCTAACTGGTTTGACACTTTGATCAATCTACCTCTAATTTTGATCCAAGAAGCTGAACCTAGATCGAACGTATCAATACTCTTACAATAGTGGAAATACTAGATAAGATACAGTGTAAGGGAAACTCTACAAGGAATGTCTATCAATTATGAAGGAAGGTAACCTGGAAGTACTCAAACTGATATTCAATTTTGAGCAAATATATAAGGGACTACTGCGAAGATAACTAAACCTATCATTACTAACCCAGCTTTGAAGGCCCACGGATGCACCCATGTGTAGGAAAGGAATCCTAATAAGGCCTAAGCTTAACACACAAAACCAAGGTGGCTCTAAAAAGAGATGGGTGGACTTTAAAAGATCCCTAGCAGAAGCGATCATACCCTCTGGCGGTACCCCAACCCTCTGCACTCTTTTGAAGAGACAGGGTGCATCCATATAAGGTGGTCATCACCTCCACACATGACTACCTCGACATCCCAGGGGGTTTCCTATGGTGAAAGCTTTCGCAACTCTCAGCACTCAATAATCAACTAAAGTGTACAGTGAGTGATGTGGGTGCATCCGAAAATCTTATGAAGCTAAAATAGAAAATGAAACACACTAGTCACACAAATATCCATGAAACCTGGCTCTAGGCTATACAGGTCTTCAAAGATTAGTCTCCAATCAACATTTGTGTGTCGGCCTCCTCCAGAATGCTCTCAAACATCGATATAACCCGTCGCTAGACCCTACTCCTAACCACTAGCTTGGCAAGAGAAACAAACACACGCAAGGCCTCACACTTGCAAAAGTAAAAGTTGAAATGAAAGAAATGACCGAAACCAAAGGGTTAGAGGTAAAGGGATAGGTGTGCAACCCACATAGACAAGCAACATGCAAACACACAAGAGAAGAGCAGTCATGCAACAAATTGTCAAGCAAAGCACAGATATATCATCCATGTCTACACACAAGCTAAATGAGAATATGACAATCAAGACGAATAGTAGCAAAGACAGCATGCTCAAAGATGATCAAGATAATATACAAGCAAGAGAGTCAACACATCTAATCCGAAGATATACAACAATAAGTCTATAAATGTGATGTGAGCAGAACAATCATGGTAAGATCAAGGTCACTATGTTAAGACAGGCAAGATAAACAATCAATGTCATCAGTATGTTAACGTGCCAAATGAATATGACAATCAAGCATAAGAAATCATCACATCCAACTCTTAGTGTGCTATGAACACTCAATCATAGAAAAACACAAAGATAAGGTATCCATTAATCGACTAATCAAACGCCACATTTGCCTCAACTTAAGTTCGAGCTTGATCTTCTATAAAACCATAGATTCTGGGTTTGATTCCCAGTGGAGTCGCCAATTTGTGGACCCTGCATTTCTAACTCGATGCGTTCCCACTCGATTGGCGAGACTCGCTTTTAATTTATTTGGTGAAAAGATATAATTTTTAGAAAAGACTTGGAGTCGCCACTTGTTTTTGTTTTATTTTTTTAAGGGAAAACAAAATAAGAAAGAAAACCCTAAGTGTGACTTCTTATTTGGAAAAGACGGTCTGTAGAAAGCCAAAACTGGGTTTGAGGATTAGGTTACTTATTGGGAAGGTACGGTAAAGACCGTAGCACCCCTCTAAGCCCCTAAAAAAAGGGTCTCTACTAAATAAGGTGAAACAAGCAATGATCAAAGTTAAAAAACAAATCATGATAATAAAATAATAAACAAAGTGAGGGTGAGAGTGTACCTTGGTAGTAGATAATAAAGCGTTGTCATGAAAACAAGGTTAGTGTACAATGACAAGTGTAAAAAAATCTCACACAAAACCAAATCAAAATCAAACAAAATCGATCACACAGTTTACTTGAATTATTTTCGAAAGAAATGTTATAAATGTTGGGCCTCCACTAAAGCCCAATTTATTTTTACTATGAATCAATTCTCATAAATTCCATTATTTTGGAATGATGCAAACTTATTCATTTTTTTTTTTAAATAGAAGTTTTGAAAATTTAAATTTGAAATTTGGGATTTTGAAAAATTATTTGAAGATGACATTTTTAAAAAAAATTAAATTTGGAAATGGGAATTTTTGAAAATTTATTTGAGAATGATATTTAAAAAAATTAGAATGTTGGAATTTTGGAAAATTTATTTGAGAATGGTATTTTAAAATAATTGGAATTTTGGAAAACTATTTGAGAATGATATTTTAAAAAAATTAATTGATATTTTTGGAAAATCTTGGAAATTTTGGGAAACTATTTGAGAATAGAATTTGGAATTTGGGAAATTTTGATTTGAGAATTAAATTTGGAGCTTGGGAAATTTTGATTGGAGAATTAGATTTGGAATTTGAGAAATTTTGATATGAGAATTGTAAATTTGGAAAATTTAGAAAACTATTTGAAGATCAAAATTTGGAAAATTTAGAAAACTATTTGAAAATTATATTTTGAAGTTCATATTTTAAAATTTTGGAAAACTATTTGAAAATTATATTTTGAAGATTAGATTTTAAAAATTTAGGAAACTATTTGAAAATTATATTTTGAAGATTAGATTTTAAAAATTTAGAAAACTATTTAAAAATTATATTTTGAAGATTAGATTTAAAAAAAAAAAAAGGATTTTAAAGAGTTATTTGAGAAAAATAAAAAGAACAAATAAAATAAGTAAATAAATAAATTTTTAACATTAAAATAATACAAAAAGCAAAAGAATGGAACGTGGTCACTGCATGGGGCGTTGGAGGGTGGCCGGATTGAGACCTTAAGCTGCATATGGGCTGTAGGGTGGCTTTAAGCTGTATGTGGGCTGCATGTGATGGCTTTGCGGGTGCATGGTAGAGGTGTGAGGCCATGGGTGAGCTGAAGGTGAGCATGTGGGCTGCATGGTGGTGAGGTGTGGGCTGTAGGTGATCTGAAAGTGAGCATGTGGTGGGCTTTAGGTGATGGTTGTGTGGTGGAGATGATGGTGGGCTGCATGGGTGAGTTGTGGGTGAGCATGTGGGCTGCATGGTGATGAAGGATGGCTGTGAGGTGGTGAGGGGTGCATAGGTGCCTGTGTGGTACATCAGGAGCTTTACTCAAGTGTTCTATTGCTTCATGAGCATTCTTTGGACCTCGCAACAGATCCGCGTTCCGCCCAAGAGGAGCTTTGAGAGCCAACTGATCAAATGTCAAGCATTCACCACCAGCATTCTCAATCTTTGCCTTTGCTCTAAAAATTCTAAACATTCTTTTATTCCCACAAAAATTCAAATCTGTCCACCAATAGCCACTTCTCTAATACCTTCTCTCCATTATTAATTTTATCTCATTCTCTGGTGTCCCCATGGTGCATGTTTGGAGGCCTCTTCAAAGGTACAAGTTGTTTCTAATTTATGGCAGCATGCTAGCGTGAACAGAGATGCCCCTCAACAATCAACAAGAGAAAAGTTCTTAAGCCTACCTGTCAATTAATGAGCTGCAGAGAGCACTGAAGGCACATGTAACAAGAAGGTGTTCTGCATTCTACAGGCGTGGTCCTCACCCATGTGTACTCTTGCATCCTTAAGAGAGCAAGTATCATCCTTACTGTCTATCTCAGTATCAACCTCATCTTCACTGAAATCATAGACCTTGGGCTTAATATTTAGCCATTTCTTCATCACAATGGAAGGCCAAAAGGCCTCAGAGCGCTTTCTTTGCCTAGTTCTCATCGAGTTTAGAGTGAAAGCTTATAAACACATGAGCTGTTAAATATGCATGAAAGTAGGCACATATATCTATGTGCCATTGTTCTTGGAGTTTAATATTTTAAATAAGAAATTCTCAAGGCCCCTAAAAAAAAAAAAGAGGTGTTTCGGGTAGGCGTTTTTGATGCCAATTACAAGGAAGATTCATACTAGGACCAAATAGAAAGGGCAGAAAAGGTATGGCCCTATTTCATGGACATCCACAATCTCAACTTGCAAAAGAAATATTCAAATGATCCTTCTCCCAAGTAGTTTTTTTTTTATATGAAATACCACGACATCATACTATTGAAAATTCAAAAACTTTCAATAAAAAAGGAATGTTGTTTTCATTAATAACAAAACAAGCACAAACACCCTAAAATCAACTAATGCTACAACCATTCCTTTGATTATAGGTGGTTGGCAAGCAAGATAGGTAATTGACTTAACAATAAAAGAAATCATAATATTACATTTGCAAACCCCACATAATACAATTCAGCTGCAGATCTAAGATTACAATAAGATAATAAACTTTCAATCAGCCCAAAAGCTAAGTAAGTTAGAACATTAGCAAATTTCAACTAGGCATTTTCAATTTTTCAGTTCTTGGCTCCTCATGATACCTGAATTCCAAATTAAAGAGGCCCTAAATATAATAAGCTATTTCCCACTAGAAATCTAAGTATGGGTTCAACACCTAATCTCATAGTACATCAGCCAAACACCAACTTGACTAGGACTAGTAACCACATAGCAGAAACATCTTCCACTCAACAGATTTGAATTAACTCAACTGTGGGCTCCATAGCCAAACCCAAATATTGATTTAGACCAACAAGCACAAACCAAAGACACCGTCTAGCGAATAGATTTGTAGCACTCTAAATGAGGATTTTAGAAACTCAGAACCTTCACGCCAAAGCCGAACAGAAGCATGGATTAAGACCAGCAAATAGGGACTAAAGACAACCACATAATGTACGTACTTATGGAAACTGTTCATGCCACCACCAACAGCTTTGGCATGACCCCACCCACCATACATTAACCACAAACATGAACTAAGCCACTTAAAACAAAACCCAGGTCCGCATTAAAAAAAAAGAAGGATATATAGAAGTGTGGTCAAAGGGGTTATCACATTGCCAAAAAAAATAAACAAGATTACTTTTAAGCACGGTTGTTAGATTCAATGGAAAAGGAAGGTTAGAGGAAGGATTGGATTTGGACTAAAAGGAGTAAAGTAGAATGACCCCATGGTTGCCTCTTGTAGTTGTAATGCTGTTGAAACTTCTTTATTTTCTTTCTCTTTCCTCCACTCAAAAATCAGAACCTCTCTCTATTTTCCTCTCCACTTCTCTTGCTCCGTTCCTCTTCCTTCAAATCCCTCACTCAATCCTCTGCTTTTCTTTGTCTTTTTATCTCTCTGTTTTCTCATCTTCAAATCTGGATGCTCTCCCTTTCTTTGTTTTCTCCTCTTGAAATCTGAATGCTCTCTCCCTCTTTCTATTTTTTTCTTTTCAAATCTGAATGCTCTCTCTGAAAACCTCTCCCCTTCCTCCAGACTTCCTTAGCCTTTTTTTTTTTCTTTCTTCCCTTTTAAGACTCCCCACACGACTCCATTTTCAACAGCCCATTTTTATTTTTTCAACCTTCATTTTTTTTTTCAAAACTCCCATTTTCCATGCAGTCCCGGTTCCCATGATGCCACTCAAATTCCCATGGTGCCCATGACCTTCATTTCATTTTCTCTCCTTGTTTTTTTTTTCCAAAATGGTCTAGGCTTATTTTTTAAAAGTCTCATTTCTTTCCATGTGACACCCGTGTGTGTAGATCTCCTTGTTGAAAAAAATTCGCATAAAAAAAATTCAAGAAATACGTGCTAGAAACTTGTAACATAATAAAAAATTAAATAAATAGAAATCATACTAATTTTAAAAAAAGAAAAAAAAAAAAAAAAAGAAAAATATCACATTGCAAATTAAAAACAAAGCCTGGTAATCTCATGTAATTTTCTGAAAATAAACTAAAACAAGCCAAATACTCACTTAATCTCAAAAATCAAGCAATCAAAAGATCAATCTAAGGGAATTAAGCCCAAAAAAGCATCTAAGTGACCTAGGCGAAAAGTGCCTAAGTGACTTAAGTGGGAAGTGCCAAGGTGAACTAGGTGGAAATTAAAATAAGGAGATGTCTAAGTGAGCTAAGTGGGAATGCAACTAAGTGAAATCTAACCTAAGCTCAAAAGGTGGCCAAGGTCATAGTGAGAGTCCAAATGAGCCTAAATGGATTAGGTGTACCTAAATGGGTCAAAAGTACCTAAACGGGCCTAAGTGATAAAAAATGTCCTAAGTGACCTAGAAGGTTTAGAAAAGTGCTTAAGTGATGTAGGGTGATCAGAAATGTGTCAAGTGACCTAGGAGTGTACCTAATGGACCAAGTGCAACTAAATGGGCCTAGTATGCCTAATGGGCCAGGTGTGTCTAAGTAAGCCTAAATTAAGCTTGAAAGGCAGTCAGGAGACAACTTACGAGTCAAAAGAGAAGTATGGGAAGACACATGGTGTCACACTTGTTAAGAGGACAAAATGGAGGGTCTACAGGTTACTTTTCGTCCAATTGGGAAGTCACAAGTACATTTAAAAAGATTTAGGTTGTGACATATAAGGCTTCTTTGAGGTATAAAAAGCTTCAATATTAATTTTGGACTTATAATTTTTTTAAATGATTTTTCAAAAAGCAGGGGATGCTCAAGCAATTAATCCCACTTATGTGGTTAGCCCACTCAAGTAGCAATGAACACTCAAGTGGTCTAAGTCCACTCAAGTGGTCATGTCAGTCCTACCGAGTTTAGAAACGTATTTTGGTTGAATTTCAATTAAACTCTAATTTGGAAACTTAAGATACTATGACTTTTTTGGCTTTTGCATATATATCAAATAACCCCTTGTGGGTTAGAGATTTAGGCTAAGAGATTGTAAAGATCTAAGAGTTTAGAGACTTCTTATTCTTTAGAGGGACTTCTTGAGAGAAAGCCTTATTGCCATGCCATTTCTGATCTCTCATTCAAGGATTTGGATCTTTGAATTGTTGGTTGATGACCTAAATCCCTTCGGAGGGACTAAATGATCTACCAAGGAGCAATAGGGAGTTGTTGTGTTGTGAATGTGGATCAAGTTGTAAGTACTAAAAAGTAAGCCTTTAGGATAAAGCAACTAGGTAAATTTGTGTAACTTGATTTCGAATAGTGGATTTAGATTGGTATGCCTTAGACCTCATGATTTTTTATCTCCACAAGTTTGCGAGGGTTTTCCACTTAAAAAATCTTATGCCTCATTGTCTATTTCTTTATATTTGTTATTATGTTTGAAGTGTCTAGATTAGGTTAATTTGATTAATCCTAATATATTGCAGGGCTTTCCTAAAAAGTGCATATCTATTTATTCTTGCTCCTTTTCTAGTTGATAACGTTGATTATCTTGGTTTGATTGGTTAATTGGTTATCGACTTAATTGATTTGTTATCTTGGTGGTTATACCCATAACTAATTACTGATTAATTTGTTGAGATTATTGTTGAGTTTGTTAGGTTGGTTATTCTGGTAGTTATTATTATTATCCCTAACATATCTTAACATACATCATTAATGATATTAATTAATCATAAAAAAATCAGTTTTTTATTTGGGGTGAATTATTGAGATAAAGTTTAGACATATTTTATAAATAATTTATTTAAAAATTTTTAAATCACCCATTCACACCTCGTTGGGTGTTCCCTACTAGACTTTCAGTTATTATTCAAGTGGTATTTGAGCAATACCCATTTTTCATCAACAAATTATTAATTATTGACACGTGACTTTTAATGAGTGGACAAAATTTGTCTTTGTACATATATCTTTCAATATTGATCATTGTTAGTTAGTGGTAACCATCTACTCAAACCGGTAAGGAGTTATTCATATACTTAATGATTTCTTGAAACATTAGAAAATTCTTTCAATGCTTAGGTTTATTTTTCAACAATGGCCAATGTTAAGGCTAAGGTTGGGTTGGGTTGGGTTAGGTTAAGAACAAAGTTATGTTTCATAAGTTTCTTTTTCCTTTGATTTTAGATAGAGAGGTCCAAATGTTTTTTTATGAGTTTGATGTAAATTTTTACGCTTGTTCTATTGGACCATAGTTTTAAATATCAACTACCTAATTAGATTCCATTTTTTTTTTCTTTTTTGGCTTCTGTTTCATATGGGCCCATATTCTTTATTATTGTTTCCATGATTTTAATTTCATTCTTTGTTTCCATTCCACTTGCTATCAGCATCTTATTGTCTAAGGTTTTGGTAAGAATTTTTAAATTTCCATGGTAGAGTACGACACTCATCCTTTGCATTGTTTTTATCATACTTCTATAAGATAAGAGGAGAATGATTAGTCATTTTCAAGGAAAGGTTTTATTTTAAGTCTTTGTACTTATGCTATTTCTCCTTATTCATGCATTTAGAATTTAATACATTAATGCCACTTTATTTTCATTTTACAAAATGTATATAGGAAAAAAAATAGAAAATATGAAAACATACTTAGCAAGCTTGAAGGAACAGTCAAGGTAGATTGCCTTAATGGAACAAAACTCATATGAGAAGAAAATCGAGTCCTCAATATTATGCCCACGAGGAAGGTGGCACAATTCTCAACTAATTAGTGTAAGAATGGATATGTAAAGTAGAACAAGATGTGATATTTATTAAAGGTTAAAGATAAGTGGGTTTTGTATTAAGATAGATACTATAATATCTAAAATCATTCTCAATCATTGAGATATATTAATTTAATTTATATTTATTTTCCTGCTTTGGTTAATTATATGGTAAAAATCTATAAAAACAAATACATTTAGACTGTTGGGAACATAAATAATTTTGATGAGTTAAATTGAATAATAATTAAGTTGCCAAAATTCTCCATTGTACATACAAATACAACTATTTAGTGAACCATATGTTGTTATTTTCATAGTCTATGTAATTGGACATAGGTTCACCATTGCTTAGCTCTCATTGCAACCATGAAATCATACCTCAACATTCAATATTACAAATGAGCATTTTCTTACCCTCGAATTCAAGCAACACCAAGCCATGAATTGGGCCTTAATCTAACCATAGAGTAAATCCTTCTTGTGTTGTTTCATTGCCTATGGTGGTGCGCACCAAAGGCCTCTCCCATAGGTACTTAGAAGCACATCATCTCAATTTCTTTTTCATATCTTTGATCACACATTAGGCTAGTTTCTTAAGTTGGAGTGTGAGATTGTTTGGTACTAAAATACTTTATTTTTATGTTAAAAAAAAAAAGGTAGAGCTATTGAAAGCTTCAATAAACATAAAACATCTTGTTTTTAGTTTAATGTAAAAAAAATAAAAAATTATTCCAATTTTATTAAACATGAATCATCTTACACACAATACAAAAATAAGGTCTTTTTCTTAAAAAAAAAAAAAAAAAAAAAAACAAAACAAAACAAAAGGATTCCTTGTGTGTGAAAATCTTTTCAAAGAGAGAAACCCCTTAGAAAAAATTATTAAAATTCAAGTAAAATCTCTTAATGAGCGGATGCAATTTGGCGTTACATTGTAAAAGACTAATTCACATATTACTTGAGAATAGTAGTCCCATTCTATATAATGGTAGCTAGGGTGGACCTCACTCTTTTTAAAAACCTAATACACATTGATTGAACCCTAGCCTTCAAATATATAAAACCTAACACATATTGGTTATTTGAATCCTAGCTGTTAAATAATGATCTATAAAATTCTCAATTTTCTCATAAGAAGAAGAAGAAGAAGAAGATACTAAACATGAGTCTATCTTCGATCAATAGATTGTAGGATTGGATCAAAGATCTAGCAAATGGTAATCTTATTCTTATTTGAGTTGTATTACTTTGGGATTTATCTAACTTGCACTTATTTGAAAGTAGATCAAGTCATATCTTTCAATTTTTATGGTTCCTCTATTTTCTTCTTGAGAGTTGAAGAAATGTTGTGCTTATACAAGGAACTTTTCTAGATTTAACTTTTGGGAAATCAAAACCATAGATTGAGAGTATTTTTTTTAATGCCTAAGAAATTATTACAATCTTAAATTCTCTTCCATTTTCCAAACTTTAACAAATACATTTTGTGAACCCGAAATTGAAAGAATAACAGTTGCAAAATGGGATTGTCGTTGCATCAACAAAAGGGCCTCCATGTTGCTTCATATTCAAGAGCCATAAAGTTCTAATCACCATATTGAATAAAATCAAAGATGCTTTGAATTTTATGTGAGCAATGAAACTTCCTCGATTTTTTCTAGTTTCTCTATGTTATTTGTATGAAGTGAAATAGGGAGATAGAGTCTTCATTATTTTCTTACTTTTCTTTAGTTTTGTATAGTTTAATATTATTTGATGCCATTCTAAATCATTGACATCCTTTATCATTCTCTTACATTTTCTTTACACTTTCATGCTTTAATACTAGTCAGTATGCTCTTTGATACAACGCATTTGTGGGATGTAAGTCAAATGTGAGTTTTTGAATTGATCCTAAACTTATATATACTTTCCTTACCCTTTATAATTCATGATTAATTGCAAAATGTGATTTATATTAATCCTAAAATTACATACACTTCTCCTACAATTAATGTATGATTATGCATTTTGAAATTTGTTATTATTTCGACTATAAAATAAATCATTAAATAAATATGCCTCAATATTTTCTTTGGACTAGATAATGATCACTTTGTCGTTTTATTATTGACATTTTAAATGTGATTAGTTGTTTATTTTGCTTTTCTTGTCTTTTGATACTTTGTGTAGATATTAGTACCATGTGTGAGTTTTAGAAAATTGTGATCCTACTAGCCTAAAACTAGGAGATGGAAATTTTCCTTGCATATATTTTACTTAGTGTAATTTCCATCTTTGAGAAGATTGTAGGTTCTCACACCATGTTCAAGCATGGTCAATCTCTATAAAAGATTAGAGGAAGATTTAGGGTAGCTTTACACAATTTGGATAATATGGACTAATTCAATAATAGTTTGGAATGAAACAATAAAACCACAATGTCTATTATTGGGTGTTTGAGCATGGAAAAATTACTTCTATGCTTTCACCATGTGTACATGAAGGTAAGACCATAGCTGGGACAACATGAACAACGATAAGGCTCAAGTTGGCATAGGTGTTTGAGGATTACTATAAAAAAAATGACTTTATTCTTGTATTAAACATAAATATATGGTTATGCTTGTAACATTGTGCTGACAATATTAACACATAGAAAGTGCTTATATATATATATATATATATATATATAATATTGTTTGGATCCAATATTTGGATAATATTGGGTAACATATGAGTGTTTAAAAAATGATTATATATACAGATTTACATTATTTTATAAAAATCACCTGAATTTGTCATCTTAGATTGTTCATGGCACCTTCTCATGGGACCTCTGTTGCAGTCAAATGCTTTGTATTCCTTTGTGAACTACTAGAGGGAGTATGAATGATATGTCTATATTATAATTATGTTTGA
The DNA here is from genome assembly GCA_030254885.1 of Vitis rotundifolia. Lineage (NCBI taxonomy): Eukaryota > Viridiplantae > Streptophyta > Magnoliopsida > Vitales > Vitaceae > Vitis > Vitis rotundifolia. Next base: position 14,710,734 of record CM058152.1, read on the forward strand.
CTAGAATTGATAATCAATAGCAATATAGCATCTTTGCTGTACTGTTGGTTCACTTGTTTTATGAAGGAAAATACTATGATCTAGTTTTTCAAACAATGTCATTTACATCTAACAACTGTCAACAATTATAAACATTTAGCAACCGTTGGTGACATCATCATTGGTAATCTAGTTCTTTAGTAGGCTAGGGTTAATGATTTTTTACACATAAATTTTCTAAAATAAGAAAATTATTGACAAAATTTTATGTTGATTTATTTATACTCTATTGCCCTTAATATGCCCTTTGATTCTTCATATCAAGACACAAACACCCTTTTAAACAATTTAATGTTTAATTTTAGATCAAAAGGTTAGGGTTTCATAAAATCACATTAGATAATAAATTCTTCCAATGAAAAAAAAATCTTCAAATCATTAATTTCTTCAAGAAATCTTCTTATATTCTTTAATTGTTCAAGAGACCTAAAAGTATTCATCTTTTCATGAAATCTTGAATCTGTAAGGAATTTCATCAATAACTGTAAAAATTTTCATTAGTGTTCAATGTTTGCTTTGAAATGAGAGAGAACCCTCTACTTATTGGGTTGGATATTTTATTTTGATATTATCTCTTGCTTTCCTAAAGATAATCATCTTATTTATTGTGATAATTATCATTTATTTTAATTATCAATTAATTATTATCTATATTCTTTTGCTTTATCACAATTAATTGATTTGTCATTATTTTTAATTTAACAAATTTTTTTTTTTTACAAAACCCATCTGACAAGTGTCAACATATTATTAGTTAATGATTGGCGCATGACTTTTAATGAGTGGATAAAAATTGTCTTTGTGCACATTTCTTTCAACATTAATTATTGTTAGTTAGTGATAACCATCTACTCAAATTGTAGGGAGTTCTTCATAGACCTCAAGAGGTCTTCAAAAATCACAATTTTTTTTCCATGTTTAGGTTTATTTTTCAATAATGGCCAAGATTAAGGTTTGGTTAATTAGGTTAAGAACAAGATTATGTGTCATATGTTCATTTTTGTTGTGATTTTCAATAGAAAGGTCATTATTTTTTGTAAGTTTGATCTAAATTTTTATGCTAGTTCCATTTTAGCATAGTTTTACATATCAACTACCATGTTATATTATGATTTTTTTTTTTTTTTGGCTTCTTTCTCATATGGGTTCCATCTTCTTTATAGTTGTCTCCATGATTTTGGTTTCATTCTTTGTTTCCATTTCATTTGGTGTTAGCATCTTATTTCTATGGTTTGTGTAAGAATTTGTAAATTAATTTCCAAAGTTGAGTCTAGTACTCATCATTTGCATCATTTTGCATCCCACTTCTCAATAAGAGGAGAAAGAATGGTCATTTTCATAGAAAGGTTTTATTTTAAGTGTTTGCAATTATACTTTCTTTCCATTCATGCTTAGTTAATACATTTGAGACATTTTATTTTCATTTAAAAATAGGTATAGGAAAAAGAGAGAAAATAAGAGAACATAAATAGCAAGCTTGAAGGAATAGTCAAGGTAGGAAAGGAACTCATGTGAGAAGAAAATAGAGTTGCTAGTATTATGCCCACTAGGAAGGTGGTGCATTTCTCAACCAACTAGTGTTAAGGTTGAATATGTGAAAGTATAGCAAGATGCCATATTTAAGAAAGGTTAAAGTTAAGTTGGTATTGTATTAAGGTAGATACTACAATATCTAAAAATCATTCATAATCATTGAGATATATTTCATTTGTATTAATTTAGTCTTCCTACTCTAGTTAATGATATGGTAAAAACTTGTCAAAACAAATACATTTACATTGTAAGGAAGATGAATATTTTTGATGAGTTAAATTGCATAATAATTAAGTTGCCAAAACTTTCCATTTTATAGTGAACCATATGATGTTATTTTCAATAGTTATATAGCCTATTAAATTGAAAATAAGTTGGCCACTATTCCACTTCATTACAACCTAGACATCATACCTAAACCTCTAATACTATGAATGAGCAAATTCTCATCCTCAAATTCAAGAAAATCCCTTCATGGATTGAGCCTTAAACCAGCCATAGAGTAGACTCATTCTTTGGCTGTTTTACTTCCCAAGTTGGTGTGCACCCAAGGCCCCTCCCATGGGTGTTTGGAAGCACACTATCATAACTTATTTTCCATATCTTTGATCACAAATTAAGCTAGTTTGTTAGGTTGGAATGTGAGACTGTTTGGTATTAAGCTACTTAATTTTGATGTGAAAAATAAAATAGTGAGCTATTATTAACGTCAATAAACATAAAACATCTTTTTTTTTTTTTGGGATGTAAAAAAAAAAAAAATGTATTATTACAATTTCATTAAATATGAAACATGTTACACATGAAACTAAAATAAGGCTTTTTCTATAGAAAAATTATGATTCCTTGTGTGTGAAAACTCTTTTCAAAGAGAGAATCCCTTAAAAAAAAAAAAAAAAAGGAAAAAACTATTAAAATTTAAGTAAAATCTCTTAATAAGCCCAAACAATATGGTGTTAAATTGTAAAAGACTAATCTAACATAGTAGTTGAGTATAACAATCCCATTATATACAATGATAGCCAGGGTGAGCCCCACACTCTTCTTAAAAACCTAATTAGAATTGATTCAATGAACGTTAGCCTTCAAATACATAAAAACCTAATAGAAATTGGCTAGTTGAACCCTAGTCATCAAATATGGATCTATGGAATTTTCAGTTTTCTCATAAGAAGAAGAAGATACCAAACAGGAGTTTATCTTTGATTAATAGCTTTTGAGATTGAAGCAAACATTTAGCATATGGTACGCTAACTCATGTTTGATTTGTATTACTTTGGGATTTCTTTAACTTTCACTCATTTGGAAGTAGATCGAGTCATATCTTTAAATTTTTATGGTTCCTCTATTTTCTTCTTGAGATTTGAAGAAATTTTATACTTATACAAGGACCTTCTTTGGATTTAATTTTTGGAAGGTCAAAACCTTAGACTAAGGAGTATTTTTCTAATGCCTACCAAATTATTATTATCTTAAATTCTCCTCAACTTTCAAAACTCTAACTAATACATTTTGTGAACCTAAAATTGAAAGAATATCTATAGTAAAATGGGATTGTCATTGTGTCAAACAAGAGGCCTTCATGCACTTCATATTGGAGAGTAATAAAGTTCTAATCATGATGTTGAAAAAAATCAAAGATGCTTTGAGTCTTATATGAGCAATGCAACTTCCTTGATTTTTTATAGTTTCTCTATGTTAGTAGTATAAAGAGAAAAAAGAGGATAGAGCCTTCATTATTTGCTTACTATTTCTCTAGTTTTATATTGTTTAATATTATTTGATGTTATTCTAAATCTAAGACATCCTTTGTCATTTTCTTACTTTTTCCTTAGGTTTTTGTAGTCTAATACGGGTTATTATGCCCTTTGATACATAGCATCTATGATATGTAAGTCAAATGTGAATTTTTGTATTGATCCTAAACTTAGATATACTTCTCCTATAATTCATATTTGATCAGGAATTTTAAAACTAATTATTATTCCAACTCTAAAATAATTTATTGAATAAATGTACCTCAATATTTTCTTTGAGCTAGATATTGATCACTATGTCCTTTTACTATTATCATTTTAATTGTTTTTTTTTTTCTTGTCTTTTGTTATTATGTGTAGATATTAGTACCATCAATTTTTGAGTTTTAGAAAGTTTGCAGTTCTACTAAAGTTCTTGAAGGTTGTAAAATCAACATGGTTTGAGGAAAAAACTCTAAAACTAGGAAAAGTGGTGTTTTTTTAAAGCGTGACCCCAATAGGAATGGAAATATTTGTTGTAGATATTTTACTGTTGGTAATTTCAATATTTGAAAGGATTGTTGATTCTCACAGCATGTTCAGGTATGGTTAGTATCCACAAAAAATTATACAAAGATTTTTGGTAGCTTTGCACTATTTAGATAATATGTACTAATTCAATAGCAGTCCAAAATGAAACAATAAAACCACAATCTCTAATGTTAGATGTTTGAGTATGGAAAAAATTGCTTCAACATGTGCACCATGTCTAGATGAAATATGGGACAATAGATGGGATTATAACATAAACAAAGATAAGTCTAAAGTTGGCAAGAGTATTCTTGGATTACTTTCAAAAGAATGTATTTGTGGTTGTGTTAAAGATAAATACATTGTTATGCTTGTAAAATTGTGTTGAAAAATATTTGTACCTAGGCTATGGTTGGTTAATTAGGTTAAGAATAAAATTATGTTTCGTATGTTAATTTTTAATGTGAGTTTAGATAGAGAGGTCTTTATCTTTTTTGGTAAGTTTGAAGCAAATTTTTATGCCAAGCCCATTTTACCATAGTTTTAAACATTTACCATGTTATATTCTATTTTATTTTTTATCTTTTTTGCTTTTACCTCAAATAGTCTCCAACTTCTTTTTTGTTGTTTCTATTATTTTAATTTGTTATGTGTTGCCATTGTTGAAAAATTTAAACACGACATATAGGATCTCATGAAAGACATTAAAGCATATAGTAAAAGAAATTGGGAATTAAGAAAAGGCTGACCTTGATTGATTGATTACTACTCAAAAAGTGCTCTTTTATACCTTGAAATTAACTGTTTTAAACACTTTTGAGTAGTAGTTAATGCCTTTTAACTCAATTGGCACATTAAGGAACCTAGCAAGGGTTATTAATCAGTTTTTGGCAAGTTTTGGTGTTTTTGATAGTTTTTTTATCATTGAAACAAGCCAAGAATGAGGGAGAATTTTGTGCAATCCATGGCAATGCAAGTTGAAGCTCAAATACATGAGGAATCCGAGCTTTGGAGCACTTCATAGCCTTTGCCAAGCTTGGCAATAGGTTGCCAAGCCAATCAGAGATGCAAGGAAGAAAACCAGAGAAAGAAATCCAACATGCAGCAATTTCGCATGGCTATGTGAAAATCAAGAGGAGGAGTAGCTACAGGACTAAGTGAAAGACAATTTCGCACACCCTGCGAAACCACAAGACAACAACAAATGAATTTCGCACACCATGCGAAATTAAGAATGGTTTGCGAAATCCTCCTGCGCACCGACTCAATTAGATTTTTATCTCCAGATATTTGTGTAATTTCCTATTTTCTCTTTTTAATCAACCAATGATAGAATTTCTTGTTTAGGAACTATAAACAAGGGTGGAAAAACCTCTCTATATATCTTTTTACATCTTTTATAATATAGATACAATTGTAAAAATTCCCGTAGTAAGAAATATACAGAGCCCTTGCTCTGCCTTTCCTTCTCATTTTTGTTTTCATTTTCTTTCTAGCCAAACAACCTCTGAGGATGATTTCTCAGGGGATGAGTGGCTAAGTTTTATGTTTCTTGGAGTGATGGAAGTTAGGTGAAGGGCCCAAATGTAAAGGTGGGAGTTTTCCTTGCTTTAAATGAAGGTAGTTGGTAACCATTAATGGTTTTTATTTCAAGGTTTAGTTTTAAATCCCTTAGAATCACCTTGATTGGCCAATACTTGGTAAGCTTTACTGATTCTATGGATGCTTATTGCTAGATCCATGAATGTCTATTAGTTATCAAGTACGAGCAATTGGAAGGTGGTTCAAGGTGAGGGTCTTTAGTGTTTGAAACCATTAATGAGAAGCAACTACCATTTTTCATGAACCCTTTGGATCAAGTCTTAATTGCTAAATACAAAACCGGTTCGGGAGATAACCATCCTTTATGTTATTGTCCCCAATGTGAGGAGAAGATCCGAAATCTCCCCCTTTGCCTAAGGAACCCGATCCTAGTGACTTAAAGCTCCAAGAGACCTTCTCTTTGTAATTAACTTCAATTACTATATTTTTTGCTTAACTTAAAATCAACCTTTTCAACTAAAATTCTATTTTCTTTAAAAGCTAATTTCTTAAGGAAAAGCACCATTTCATTACCTTCACTAAAGTCACTTGTATGAAGAAAACCCATCCCTGTGGACGATCTTAGAGTCATTATACTATGTTAGCCATGCTACCCTAGTGTACGGTGATTTAGGTTTTATAAATTTTGTTGATAACACCCGTCCGGGAACTAGAATCAAAATGGCACCGTTTGGGGACAAATCATTGATCCCATGAAAAGCCATTCCTGTGTTCGTCTGGTGTTCAAGGATGCCCTCAATTCGTGAAGGAGAGAAACCCCAGGTTCAATTGGGTTTTCTCTTTCTACACCTAAAACAGTCTATGTGCTCTGAAGAGTTCGTTCGTTCTTTTCTCAGCCCCAAGAAAAAAATAGAACAGGAATAGGATAGCCAGCTCTACCTTTTTCCCTTATATATATATATATATATATATATATATATATATATATATATATATATATATATATATATATATATATATATATATATATATATCACATATCACACAGTTTGGACCATTTGACATAATGGGTCAGTCAAGTGAATTAGAGTGAGCCCATAAAAATCAAACAATAATGTGTCCAGCCCCATTATGGACCACAATGCAAAAATAAATTAACACTAATTTATGACATTATCAAATTGATTATGTAAGTCCACACATAAAAATTCCAACAATTCTCCCACTTGGACTACATAATCAAACATCACAACATACACATAATCATAAATCAATGTCCCATAGAATCTCATTAAAAACAAATAATAAAAAAACAATCATATATGCTTCATTGCTTGATTCACAGGGAAATATACAATAATAGCAATCCTTCCAATAATAGCATAATATTACAATATCAAAAGTGGCTCCCACTAACTTAATGCAACCTAGGCTTCCAACAACCCCATTTGATACATGTTCCTGAAACACAACTATGGGTAAGCCTTTTGTTAGTGGATCCGCCAACATACTTTTTGTGGACATGTGCTCAATATCAATAAGAGACTCTGCCACTTTCTCCTTAACAAAATAGAACTTTACATCAATATGTTTAGAGCGAGAAATACTCCTAGTGTTCTTAGAGAAAGCAATAGCTGCGGAATTATCACAAAATAATTTCAGCGGTCTAGAAATGGAGTTAACAACTCCCAAAGATGAAATAAATTTCCACATCCATATAGCATGACAACAAGCCTCATAACATGCCACATATTCTACCTTCATAGTTGAGGATGCTGTAAGTGTCTGCTTGACACTTTTCCAAGATACAGCTCCTCCTGCCATCATAAAAATATAGCCCGTAGTGGATTTCTTATCATCTATGCAGCCAGCAAAAGTAGCATCACAAAACCCAACTACATCAAGTATGTTGGTGCGCTGATATGTCAACATTAAGTCCTTCGTTCCCTGTAAATACCTAATGACCTTCTTAGCAGCTTTTCAATATTGACTCCCAAGATTGCTCAAGTACCTTCCCAACATGCCCAGAACAAAAGCAATATCAGGGCATGTACATACTTGAGCATACATAAGGTTGCCAACCATAGATGAATAAGGAATGGTTCTCATTTTCTCTCTCTCATCATCATTTTGAGGACACTAAGCCTTTGAAAACTTATCACCCTTCACAATTGGCGCTCTAGTAGAATTACAGTTGTGTATATTGAACCTCTTTAATATCTTCTCAATATAGGTCCTTTGAGACAATTTAAGCACCCCATTAGCCCTATCACGAAGAATCTTTATGCCCAAAACATAAGAAGTCTCACCAAGATCCATCATGTTAAAATGGGTTAACAACATGTGCTTTATGTCAATCAACAAGTCAATTCATTTGATGTGAGTAGTATATCATCAACATATAAAACAAGAAATATGTAACTACTCCCACTGACCCTCAAATATATGCATCTGTCAACTGTATTCTCTTTAAAACCATTTTGGGCGAAAATCCTATCAAATTTCAAGTACCATTGCCTCAAAGTCTGTTTAAGACCATAAATTGACTTATTGAGCTTGCAAACTAAGTCTTCCTTTCTAACTTCTGTAAAACTAGTAGGCTGCTCCATATACACGTCCTCATCCAAATCACCATTCAAGAAAGCTATTTTGACATCCATCTGATGTAGCTCCAAATCAAAATGAGCTACTATGGCCATAATAACTCTAAAAGAGTCCTTGGTCGATACAGGTGAGAAGGTTTCTTTAAAATCAATCCCTTCTCTTTGACTATAACCTTTAACCACAAGTCTAGCTTTATATCTCTCTATTTGCCCACTAGAATCATGTTTGGTCTTAGAGACCCACTTGCACCCAACTGGTTTACAACCTTGTGGTAATTCGACCAAATCCCAAACATCATTCATATACATAAAGTTCATTTCATCATCCATGGCTTCTTTCCAAGAAGTGAAATGAGGACAATGAATTGCTTCTTGATAAGTGATTGGATCAAAAGCATCATAACCACCATACTCATGCTCCTGCAAATAAATCATGTAGTCATCAGAAATAGCCGGCCTACGAACCCTCTATGATCTTCTCAAAGGAATCTCATCAACAATAGTATCATCAACAGGAATGCCAAGTTCCACTTGATCACTATGCTCTCCTTGATTAGTGGCTGGCTATTGGACAATAGGAACATCCACATTTGGAACATGAGATGTAGGAAAAGGAATCACAACATGCTCTTCTCCAAAAGGTATCTCACGAGGCACAAAATTGGGATCAACATTAACTTCATCCTCAAAGTATACAACCCTGTCTGACTCAATGATCCTGGTGGTATGAGATGGACAATAAAATCTGGAACCCCTTGATCCAATGCAATAACCAACAAAGAAACCATTGATGGTTTTAGGATCAAGTTTCTTTTACTATGGGTTATATGGCCTAACCTCAGTCTTACATCCCTAAACATGGAAATGATGAAGGCTTGGTTTCTTCCCTGACCACAGCTCATAAGATGTCTTAGGCAGAGACTTACTGGGCACTTGATTTAAAATATATGTCGCAGTCCTTAAGGCTTCACCCTACAAAAATTCTGGTAAGGAGGAATTAGACAACATGCACCTCACCATATCCAACAATGTGCGATTCCTCCTTTTTGCAACCTCATTCTGTTGAGGAGTGCCTGACATCATATATCTAGCATCAATGCCACATTCCAATAGAAACTTAGCAAATAGTCCAGGATTCCGTCCAGTCTCATCATATCTCCCATAATACTCACCACCTCTATCAGACTTCATAGCTTTAATGGGCTTTCCCAACTACAACTCCACCTTAGCCTTAAAGGCCTTAAACACATTTAGGGAGTCATATTTCTCATGGATTAGTTCAACATAACCATATCTAGAGAAATCATCAATAAAAGTGATGAAATATTTATAACCCCTTAAAGCAGTTGGTGTCAAAGGACCACATATATCTGTGTGGATCAAGTCTAAAGTGTTTCCACACCTATGAATCTTCTCTTTTTTGGTTTTAGCTGTCATCTTCCCCTTTAAGCAAACAACACAAGTCTCGAAGTCTGAGAAATCAAGATTAGAAAGCACACTATCTCTAACCAACTTCTCTAATCTTTGCTTAGAAAAATGACCTAGGTGTTTGTGCCACAACATGGAAGAACTCAAATTCATTCTAGCACGCTTGCAACCAATAACAGAATTAACAGAAGATGAATCACACAAAGGACCATTATGCAAACTGAGACTATAAAGATTGCCCAACAAAACACCATTGCCAATTAAAACTGAGTTGCTAAAAATATCCACTTTTTCACTTCCAAAGTGGAAAGAATAACCTTGTCTATCCAAAGCAGATACAGAAATCAAATTCCTCCTAAGTGAGGGTATGTAAGCAACATCGTGTAACAATAAAAGGCTTTTAGTGGCCAATCTTAGCTTTATCATGCCAAAAAAGTCTACTTTCACCTTACTTCCATCACCCATATGCACAAATTCTTCATGCTTTGACGGCCTCATTTTCTTTGTCATCTCCTGCAAAGAATTAGTAACATGAATAGTGGCACCAGCATCTAACCACTGATTACTACTCAAAAAGTGCTCTTTTATAGCTTGAAATTAACTGTTTTAAACACTTTTGAGTAGTAGTTATTACCTTTTAACTCAATTGGCCCATTAAGGACCCTTGCAAGTGTTTTTAATTATTTTTTGGCAAGTTTTGGTGTTTTTGATAGCTTTTTGATCATTAAAGCAAGCCAAAAATGAGGGAAAATGTTGTGAAATCCATGGCAATAGGTTGACGAGCCAATCAAGTATGCAAGGTAGAGAATCAAATAAGAAATCTAATAACCAGCAATTTCGCACGGCTATGCCAAATTTTCGCATAGCATGCGAAATGTCAAAAGGAGCACAAGCTATAAGACAGAGAGCAAGACTGAGAAAAATGAATTTCGCACCTCGTGCGAAATTTCGTAAGCCTTGCAAAGCCAAATGCTGAAGAACCATGCCAAAACTAAATTTCGCACACCATGCGAAATGCTCTTGTGTAATTTTCAGATATTTGTGCAGCGACTCCGTTAGATTTTTTTCTCCAGATATTTTGTGCAATTTCCTATTTTCTCCTTGTAATCAGCCAATGATAGGATTTCTTGGTTAGGAAGGTTGGAAAAACCTCTCTATATATTCTTTTGCATCGCTTGTAAAGATATAGAATATGGGATAAAACTTTTACATTTGATACACTTGTGAACTCTCTTAATAAGAAATATACAAAGCCTTGCTCTGCCTTACCTTCTCATTTTGTATTTCATTTTCGTTCTAACCAAACAACCTCTGAGGATGTTTTCCCAAAGGATGAGTGGCTAGGTTTTTTGTTTCTTGGACTGAGGGAAGCTAGGTAAAGGATCCAGATACAAAGGTGGGAGTTTTCCTTGCTTTAAATGAGGAGAGTTGTTACCCGTTAATGGTTTTTGTTTAACTTAAAATCCCTTAAAATCACCTGGGCCAATACTTGGTAAGCTTTTCGGACTCCATGGAGATCCATTAGTTATCATTTACGAGCCTTTGGAAGGTGCTTTAAAGGTAGGATTATCTAGAATGGCCAATACTTGGTAAGCTTTTCGAACTCCATGGAGATCCATTAGTTATCATTTATGAGCCTTTGACGGGTAGTCCAAGGTTAGAATCACCTTGAATGGCCAATACTTGGTAAGCTTAACAGGCTCCATGGAATCCATGGATGTCTAGTAGTTATCATTTATGAGCCATTGGAAGATGATTCACAGTGAGAGGTTTTTAGTGTTTAAAGCCATTAAAGGGAAGCAACTACAATTTGTCATGAACCAGTTGGATCAAATCTTAGTTGCTAAATACACACCGGTTCGGGAGATAACCATCCTTTATGTTATTATCCCCAATGCGAGAAAAAGATCCGGAATCTCCCCCTTTGCCTAAGGAACCTGAACCTAGTGACCTAAAACTCCAAGAAACCTTTTCTTTATAATTAATTTCAGTTACTATTTTTGGTTGACTTAAAATCAATCTTTTTCACCCAAAATAATGTTTTCTTTTAAAGCTAACTTTTTAAGGAAAAACACCATTTCAGTACCTTAACTAATGTCACGTGTACTATGAAAACCCATCCCTGTGGATGATCCTAGAGCCGCTACACTATGCTAGGTATGCTACCCTAGTGTAAGGTGATTTAGGTTTATAAATTTTATTGATAACACCCGTCTGGGCCAGAATCAAATGGAACAGTTGCTATGGGACGAATCAAATGGCACTGTTGCTGGGGATGGTCTCAATCATGAACATCAACAACATTAGTCTCAATCATGTTTGCATTCAAATCAACCACAACCATAATTTTACCTTTCTTCTTCTTCTCTAGCCAACTTTTAAGCTCGAAGCAATCAACCTGCTTGTGCCCAATATTATGGCAAAAGTTACACTTCCCCTTGAATTTCTCATTCTTTGTAGTATTAGATGAAGTAGATGCACTAGAGCCTCCTTGACTCAAATTCCCTCTCCTCTTGAATTGCTTAAAGCCTCCAGAATTCTTGTGTGGAGGTTTTTTCTTCATATTGCTCCCTTGGTTGGTAACAAGAGCAATGGAGTGAGTCTCATTTTTCTTCAGTGAGACTTCATGTTGCACCACAATGGACATCAACTCCTCCAAAGTCCATTCTTCCTTCAAGCCATTATAGGTCAACTTCACTGCATCAAAGGAAGCAGGAAGAGACTCAAGTATCAACCATTTCAGGAATTTCTATCTCAACTCCACTTTCATCTCATTTGCCTTGTTGAAGTCGTGCTTCAGCTTGATAATGTGATCTCTGACCCCACCTACTCCATCATACACAATGGTTGTGAGAAGCTTCAAATAAGTTGTCATTTCTGACTTATCAATCTTGGTATATGATCGGTGCAAAACTGCAAGTGCACAGTATCGTAGTTTTTATAGTAAAGTGATGAGAAGAGTATCGTCCTCAGGGATTGGTAACTCAATTTTGACAAATACCAAAATTATACTAATCTTGATTTTATCTAGAGAAGTCACTAAGATTTTTGGTTTTGCAATTTTAAATATAATCAATAAAAAATAATAAAAAAATAAAAATAAAAATTCAAGCACAGGAAAAGAAAAATATTGCTCGAAGATCAAATCAATGGTAAAGAAAACTTCTAGGAAATCGATTTCACCTAACCCCTCACTATGCCTTATTCATCTAACTAATTGAAAATAATTCTCTCTGTTTGTTAGCAAATCCCCAAATTCAACCAAAAGCCTCTTTCGACAGTCAATTGGAAATATTCTTGTCCATCATTTTATACAAGAGTATGTAAATTAATAAAGCAAGAAAGCATTAAGAAGATCAAAGATTTTAATACTACATAGGTTCATACAAGTCTTTCGATCTCTATATTTACCTATGCTGAAATATCCAAGATCCATCCTACAATTCCCTCTTTCAATAGCAGATCACAGGGTCAAAATCATCTAATTAATGGCCAGTTAATTAGAAGTAATAAGCTCAAAATAAATCAGACAAACATAAAAAATAATTACTTCAAATTAACTTAGAGAATCAGGCATAGTTCAGAACTAGATTATATCGTTTTCCTAGAATAAAGAACAGTTAGTTCATTCTAAAAATTAAATTCAACATAGACGAATACACCATAATTTTTCTGAGAATAATGAAAAATAAAAATGATGAACACTCAGAATTACTCCTTGTAGTCACACAGTGTCGTCCTTCAAAATTTCTTCAAGTTCCTCCTCTTTTCATCTTCAGCATAATACCATCCTTTCCATCTTTTTTTTTACCAAGTCAAACTGTCTTGTGTCAATCCATACGTGAAAAGAAAATCCTTTATATTTTAAAATGTCATTATCTATATACATTCAAAGAATTTGACTTGATCTTTATCTCTTAAAGAAGAATTTGACTTGATCTTTATCTCAGAAGAATTTGACTTGATCTTTATCTCTTAAAGAAGAATTTGACTTGATCTTTATCTCTTAAAGAAGAATTTGACTTGATCTTTATCTCTTAAATAGCACTGGTGAAATCTTCATTTTCTTCAAATTTGAAATAAAATTTAAATAACAACAATGAGGCCTACAATTAACAATAAATAAATAAATTTAGACTAAAGTTTAAACTGGGAGAAGTGATAAATTATACTAAATTATGTGAGTCATCAGTATAATTGGCCTTCACATATTCCAAAAATTCTTTGGCACTTTTGGTCTTTGGCACACATTCTTTAATGGACTTATCCATAGTGTATTTCATCACCATCAAACAACTCCTATTAGAGTGCTCCCATTTCTCATAGAAAGATCTTTCATCTGCAGAGCTCATATCAGTGGGCTTACTTGGCTCATCAACTCTCAATGCCAAGTCCAGATTGTGCAGAGTCATATGCACGTTGAAAGACTCAAACCATTCCTCAAAATTATTTCCTGTAAGAGGCTTGATGGCAGACAATTACAGAGTAATACCAGGATTGCTAGTAGCTGGAAAATAGCAAAATTAAACAACATGCATGTTACTACAAAATCATACTATTTGCTAGTTTCCAAAATTACTCAATTTACCAATAGCTTGGAATTTTGAAAATTCCACAGCGGTAAGAACAACCAATTAAATATCACAACCAAGATGCACTAATTTTATTACTGAAAGGGTAAAGAAAATTAGTACGGTTCATAATATATAATTAATTTCCTTCACCAATCTAAGCATACTACCAAATATTATAATCATCGATAGGACAATTACAATACCCGTATGGACATTAGTAATCACAATAATAAAACAATCAACAGTGGGAGAAAAAATATCTCAATAAAGACAATTTGACACATATAGGATCACGATAGGCAACCACATATATGTTCACTATTATCATGATAAATTTAAAATATCTCAATTTGTACAACTTGACACACTTGGAATTACGATAGGCAATCACACAAGTGTTCTTTAATGTCACAATAAATTGAAATATTTAACAAAATGGCCTAGGACAATATTATTGGTATAAAAAAAAAATTATACCCAAAAGAACAATTATAATAATAATTGTCCTAAAAGAGCCAAACTTAACATATGCATTATCATTCCAAGAATGCCAAGACAAACAAATAATAATAATAATAATAATAATAATAATGATGATGTCATGATGATGTCATCATCTTCTCCACAGGAAGAACATACCTGGTTTAGGCTAAATAGGTTTGTGATTACTACTCAAAAAGTGCTATTTTGTAGCTTGTAATTAACTCTTTTAAACACTTTTGAGTAGTAGTTATTACCTTTTAACTCAATTGGCATGTTAAGGACCCTTGCAATCGTTTCTAATCAAATTGTGTTAAGTTTTGGTGTTTTTGATAGCTTTTTGATAGCTTTTTGATCACCAAAGCAATCCGAGCATGAGGGAGATTTTTGTATAGTTCATGGAAAAACGAATTGAAGTTCAAATTCATGAAGGAACCAAGCTTTGGAACTTCGTGACCCTTTGCCAAAGTCATTTAACAGCATGCAAGAAGGAAAAACAGAGAGAAGAAATTCATGAAGAAAAACAGAGGAGAGTAGCTGCAGTCTTCTTTTGCACATTTGGAGCACTTCCCGGAGTCCATTTTCTACATGCTATATACCATTTCAAAGCTCGGGAAGTCAAGAGTCCAATGCTTCAAACGGTGTGCAAATTAAATCTAAAATGAAGAAGTTATGGCCATTGGAAGACAACTGCACCAAAGCTGAAAGGCAATTTCGCAAGCTGCGAAATCAACCTTCTCTTGCAAAATTTTTGCAGCCCATGTTGCATGCTACGAAATCCACGTGTGCAATCTCCAGATATTTGCGACCGACTCCACTTGATCTTTTCTTTAGATATTTTTGTTAAATCCCTATTTTCTCCTTGTAATCCACCAATCATAGGATAGCTTAGCTAGGAAGGTTGGAAAAACTTCCCTATATATGTTCCCTTGCATCCGTTGTAAAAAATATCGAGGATGAGATGTAGAATCGATCAATAAATATATTATACAGAGCCTTGCTCTGCTTTTTCCTTCTCGTCTTTGTTTTCTCTTTTATTTTCTTTCTAGACAAACAAGCTCTGAGGATGTTTCCTCAGAGGATGAGAGGCTAGACTTTTTGTTTCTTGGGTGAAGGAAGCTAGGCAAGGTTCTGCATGCATAAGCGTGAGTTTTTGTTGTTTCCATTTTTAATGAAGAGAAAGTGTGACCCGTTAATGGTTTTTATGTTTTTAGTTAACTTAAAACGCCTTTGAATCACCTGGGCCAACACTTGGTAAGGCAAGTGGACTCCGTCCATTGAGTTTCACTAGTTTATCTCTTGCGAGCCTTTGGGAGGTGATTCAGAGGTAGGATTTTCTAGAATAGCCAACACTTGGTAAGCTTTTAGACTCCAAGGAGACATCCATTAGTTATCTCTTGCGAGCTTTTGAAGGATAATCCAAGGTTAAAGATCCCCTTGAATGGCAAATGCTAGGTGAAAGGCACGAGCCATTGCAAGGTGTATCAGTGAGAGGGATTTAGTATTGAAACCTTTAATGGTAAGCATCTGTACCACACCAGTTCGGGAAATAACTATATGTTAAATCCCCAACGCGAGGAAAAGAAACAAGTGACCGGAATCTCCCATTTTGTATAAGGCACCTGATCCTAGTGACCTGAAATCCTAAGAAACACCTTTCTTTGTAATTATTTTCAGTTATCTTTAGTTTGGTTAGCTTAAAATCAATCATTTTCATACAAGTTTATGTTTTCTTTTAAAGCTAACCTTGGAAAGAAAAAAACACCAATTCAGTTTTGAACCAATATCAATTGTGAAGTGAAAACCCATCTCTGTGGACGATCCTAGAGCCACTATGCTATGCTAGCTATGCTACCCTAGTATATGGTGAAATAGGTTTATAAATTTTGTTGATAACTCCCGTCTGAGGATTGAATCAAAGGTACATCAGTTGATTGATCTAAATCCAGTAGAACACCAATTGGGGACGAATCAGTCTGGTTCTTTTCAGAGAAGAAAAAAAAAATTCTACAAAAAAAAAAGCGTATTTCCAATAAAAAGAACAATCAATTTTCCATCCTCAAACGTTAAGCTATCAATCCAATGCCAAAAAATGCACAAAAACACATAGAATGAAGAACCACAACAAACCCTAAATTTCAAAATCCCATCAAATAGGCTCCAAAAACCAAAAAATTGATGGGTTTTGCTCCAAATAGCGTTTTCTACAATTCTCCAACATCAATTAGGCTTCACAATGGAGAATTAACACCAAATGAAAAAAGCCCCAAAATTGGCTTCTAAAACAAAAAACGGAAACCCTAAATAATCCAAAATTTGCAGCTTAAATGTCATTCATGGTTGCTCTGATACCAATTATTGAAAAATTTAAACACCATATATAGGATCTCACAAAAACATTAAAGCATACAGTAAAAGAAATTGGGAATTAAGAAAAGGCTGACCTTGATTGATCCCATGGAAAGCCATTCCTATGCTTGTCTGGTGTTCAAGGATGTGGTCAATTCATGAAGGAGAGAAACCCCGGGTTCAATTGGCTCTTCCCTTTCTACACCCAAAACAGTCTGTGTGCTCTGAAGAGTTCGTTCGTTTTTTTCTCAGCCTCAAAAGAAAAACAGAACAGGAATAGGATAGCCACCCCTGCCTTTTTCCCTTTTTCCCTTATATATATATATATATATCACATATCACACAGTTTGGACCACTTGACTTAATGGGCTAGTCAAGTGAATTAGGGTGAGCCTATAGAAATCAAGCAATAATGTGTCCAACACCATTATGGACCACAATGCAAAAATAAATTAACACTGATTTATGGCATTATCAAATTGATTATGTAAGTCCACACATAAAAATTCCCACAGCCATTCCATTTGTTGTTGACATCTTATTGTCTAAATTTTGTGTAAGAATTTTAAATTTCCAAAGTGGAGTACAGTACTCATCCATTTCATCATTTTCATTTGATTGGTCATTTTCATGAAAGGCTTTATTTTAATTAGTCTTTACAATTAGGCTATCTCTCCATATTCATGCTTCTTGAATTTAATATAATAATGACACTTCACTTTCATATTAAAAAATATGTATAGGAAAAAAAGAGAATAAAAAAAAATTTGGTTAGTAAGCTTGAAGGAACAGTCAAGGTAGATTGCCTTAGTGGAGTGAAACTTATGAGAAAAGAGAATGAAGTTCTTAATATTATGCCCACTAGCCAAGAAGGTTGTGGAAGTCTCAACAAACTAAAATTAAGCTTAAATATGTGAAAGTACAACAAGATGTGTTGTTTGGGAAAGGTTAAAGACAAGTGGGTTTTGTATCAAGGTAGATACTACAATATTTAAAGATCATTAAGATATATTTAGTTTATATTAATTTAATCTTCCTACTTTGGTTAATTATATGACAAATCCTATCAAAACAAATACATTTAGATTGTAAGGAACATGAATAATTTTGATGAGTTAAATTGCATAGTAATTAAGTTACCAAATTTTCTTGTTGTAGATACAAACACAACTTTTTAGTGAACCATTTGTGGTTATTTTTCATAGTTAAATGGATCTTTTGTTTAGATAATTTTGAAAACTTTTACTACATGGCCCATTAAGATACATGCTCAATGAACCATATGTACAAACTAATCCTAAGATTATGATAAAAAAATTAAAGTTCATAAATGAATGAAGGTAGATATATAAAGTATACAAATTGGTTACATGGCAGCTAATTCACCTTTTGTTGTGTAAAAGTTTCCTTATTTAGGCTTTTTAGATGCTATTACCAATATTTTGGTAGCCTTGTACAAAAATTCATGGTCAAAGAATAAGAATAGAGTTGACTTCATTCATACCCCCATAAGATTTGATGTAAATACACTTAGTCACCAATGGTTTTAAATTTCGATGAGTTATCACCCTTATAAATATATTTCATTTATAAAATTTTCTTTTATAGAGATTTTGGGTGTGTGTGTTAAACATACTCCAAAAACTAAAATTTTATTCTCTAAAAAAAAAATTAATAGTTTGAATATATCTACAAGGGTGTCAATTGAAGAAAGTTGAAACAAATGATGGTTTAGTGTATTTACCCTAAATCTCAAGCAATAAGAGTGAAATTAACTCACAAAATTATTGTTCCCATAAATATTTTTATATGTTTAACTACAACTCAATTGCAATTAGTATAGAAGGTTTTTCTAAGTTAAGTTGTTATGACTTATGCAAGGTTCTATTTCTCTAAATTATAGAATTTGAGTTCTATTTCTCCCTTGTTCTAGTTTTTTTTATCTAGTCAAGTGTTTTGATTGACTATAGATGAGAGAAAGGAGTTTGAGTTTAATTCTACTAGGTTTTCTTCATTGGTGTTTATATAAGAGAGAGCTTCTCTTTTCTCTATACTCACAACATAAAAATAAATACCTTTCTATAGAGTTGTATAGGTGTAGACAGTAACAACTTTCTTTCTTTGTCTCTTTTTCCACGTCTTAAGTAAGACTTTGGATGTTGGGTGTATGCTCATGTAGCATTCACTACCATGGGATTTTTTTTTTTTTTTTATTTCACTGCATGAGAGTACTCAGATGTGCCCAGTTCTAGGTCTTTCACTATTGGTTAATGTGTTTTTGAGGTTCTACTGTTATTATTATTACTATTGAGTGTATTATGTTTTTATTTCAACATTAGCTTCAAAGTGTTAAGAATCCAGCTCAAGCAAATTCTAATACAGCTCAAGAGAATAAAATCTCCAAGCTATAGGCTATAACTCTAGAGAATAAAATCACAGAGAATAAAATTTCCAAGTTGTAGGCTGCAAAGGAAGGAAAATAAATATTGCTTTCCTATTCTATAAATACACACTTCCATATGTAAACTATACACCTTCTATATGTAAAATATATACTGTGTATATTAAGACTTGCTAGTCAATGAAAATATCATCGACTTCATCCATTCCTTCTAAACTTTCTTCATAGTATCAAAGCCATCATCTACAAACCAAAACACGATGTTTTCGTTTTCTTCCATGTTGAAGCAAGAACCAGAACTCAGCTTACAATCATTTCACCAATGTTCTAGTTTAATCTCCATCAAATTGAGCACCACCAACTTTCTGCTATGGCATTCGCAAATCATCTCTTTAATCCACAGCCTCGGCATCCACTATTATATTACTACAAATGAAAGACCTGCTGAAGAAATTCTGAATGAAAAAGGAGACAGAATTTCAAATCCCAATTATCAAATTTAGGTAACCAACGATGGACTTCTAACTTCTTGGCTCCTTAGATCTGTAAAAGAAGATGTCCTTAGTATGGTTTTTGAAGAAGTAGGAACTGCCTTTGACCTATGGACTTCACTTGAACAACTGCTTTCTATCACCATTGAAAAGGAAGGAAACCTTAAAAGTATGTTGATGGGAATCAAGAAGGGTTCACGTTCAATTGAAGAATACCAGAAAGAATTCAAATTTATCTGTGATAATCTTACAGCCATTAATAAGCCAGTTTCAGACCTTGATAAGGTTTTTCAATTTACAAAAGGATTAGGAAACTAGTATATGGATTTTCGTACGACCATGCTGACAAAAGCTCCATATCCATTCTTCAACCAGTTTGTCCTAGCCCTCCAAGGCCACGAACAAACCCTATCTTTACATCGTGAGGAAAAAAAGACATACATTCAACATGCGCAAGCCTTCTTCAACCAAAGGGGTCGTGGTTAGAATGGATAAGGGAAGCATTTTAACTCTCACGGTAGGGGTTTTACTCCTATTGAAAGATATAACAACCATCAAAAGAGTTCAGCTCCAACCAACTAGAACATGAACCAACCAGCCAACAATTAAGGTCTTCAACCAATGCCAGAAAATCAGCCACAACAGTGTCCCAATAACTCCAACAATGGTAATAATTTTTTTTGTCAAATATGTGGGAAAGCTAATCATCTTGCAATAAATTGCTGGTGTAGGTTTGACTATTCCTATCAGTCAGAGGATCTTCCACAATCCCTTGCTGCAATCAAGCTAAATGATGAACATGATCCATCGTTTTATGTGGATTTAGGAGCTACTAAACATATGATTAATGACATAAGTAAGTTATCCTATGTTGAATCTTTATAAGGCAATGATATGATATTTGTGGGAAATGGAAATGCCTTACCCATATCTCATGTGGGTAATGCTTGTGTCTTTACAAAAGAAGGAAAATTTAAGTTAAATGATGTGCTAGTTGTTACTCATTTAAAAAAGAATCTACTATCGGTTGGAAAATTTACGTCTGATAATTCTTGCACTTTTGAGTGTACATCTTTTGACTTTGTTGTCAAGGATCAAAACTAGAAGATAATTGCGAGGGGCATAAAAAGGGACAACTATATGCTTTAGATGGAGTTATTCATGAACCCTTGAGTGTAATAAGGAAAGAGGGTGCTTCTTCTATAGTTTGGCATCAACCACTTGGACATCCTCATTCAAAAATATTATCTTTGTTAAAAGAGCAGAATATCATTGATTTGTCTCATTGGATATCTAAGCCTAGTATTTGCATTAGTTGTCAAATGGGAAAAAGTTGCAAACTTCTTTTCAAAGGCAATAATAAAATCTCCAAGTTTCCCTTTCAAAAAATTCATTGTGATATCTGGGGACCAACTCCTATAGCTTCAAACCAAGGTTTGCGATATTATGCAATTTCTATTGACGATTTTAGCAGATTCACTTGGTTATACCCTCTCAAGTGAAAGTTTGATTTCTTTAGTTGTTTCATCAAGTTTCAAAAACTTGTTGAAAATCAATTGGATTCAAAAATTAAGATTTCCAATGTGATGGAGGAGAAGAGTTCAGTTCAATTGAATTTATTAACCATGTTCAAAGTTGTGGCATTGAACTCCATGTGTCTTGTCCAGGAACTACTCAACAAAACGGTGTAGTAGAACGAAAACATCGACATATAGTTGAAACTAGGCTCACAATGTCATTTCATGCTAATATGCCCTATCTTTATGGGTAGAAGTTTTTTTCCACGGTTGTGTATTTGATTAGTCATTTACCATCTTTAGTCTTGCAGAATGAAAGCTCATATGAAAAACTTTATAAAAGACATCCAGACTATAGTGGTTTGTAGATATTGGGTTGTCTATGTTTTCCTTCTCCTTCAAAATCAAGGGGATTCAAAATTTGTCTCAAAAACATATCCTTGTGTTTTCATTGGATACAGTCCAATACACAAAGGATATCATTGTTTGGAACCAAAAACAAAAAGAGTATATATTTCAAGGCATGTTGTATTTGATGAAGAAGCATTTCCTTTTAAGCCCACTCAATTGCCCGAAAATTCTCAAAAATTGAGTTTATCCGAATTTCTAAGTTTAGACGAATGGATTGGCAAAATTGATGACTCACAAAATCCTTTCAAATAAGGAGATTTCTAGAAAGGAAAAACCAACAGCCTTGCCTATTTCTGACTTTACAAATTGTTGTGACTTTAATGTAGGTACCTCATTGTTGAAGGAAGATGTTACTCTTAACCCTTTGGAGCAGCTACATGAAAACCATGGGAGTTCATAAGTTGTAAATTCAACCTCTCCTTTAAGAGAGACTACTGATTCTCCACAAAATAATGTTTCAGTCCTGAATCCTCTAATCTTTGAAAGTCAAGCAAATCAGGATGTAATATTTCCATCATCCACTCTAGCAGATTCCCTCCCAAACATGGAAGGTCCTAGATTCTCTATAACATAATGCTTTGATCCTAGATCCACCAATCTCCAAAAGTCAAGCAAATCAACATGCAATATTTCCATCATATACTCTAGTAGATTCTCTCTTAAACATGGAAGGCATCTCCACACACCTTGACATCCATGACGTGAAATGCTCAGATTCAAGCTCTCACAATTCCCTTCGGCCAGTTCGACTTTGTACGACTCCTTACTATTTGAAAGATTATGCCACAGTTGCCACCAAGTGTGATGTCCCACATCGGATAGGGGAGAATGTTCCTGGCACTATATATGTAGAGGCTCCTCTTAACCAAGTAGATGTGTTTTAAAGCTGTGAGGACCCCTTTGGGTCCAAAGCGGATAATATCTACACGGTTGGGAGTGGATTGTTACAAATGGTATCAGAGCCAATCCCCGAACCTGGTGTGGGAGTTTGTTTGGTCCCATAAGGTTGTTTGTCTGTTTGGCCCCGCAATCCCATGGGACACAATGAGGACATTGTGTCTGCATGAGGGGGTGTTTGTGATGTCCCACATCGGATAAGGGAGAATGTTCCTCGCGTTATATATGTAGAGGCTCCTCTTAACCAAGTAGACGCGTTTTAAAGCCGTGAAAACCCCTTTGGGTCGAAAGTGGACAATATCTACATGGTTGGGAGTGGGCCCTTACACCAAGGGTCCCCACCCACATTTCCCCTCCGAATCGAAGACCTTTAGGGAAGCCTTGAAAGATTCTTGCTGGATAGCTGCTATGGAAGAGGAACTTGCTGCCCTCAACACTAATGATACTTGAGACTTAGTTCCAAGGCCACCTAGTATTAATATTGTCAACTCCAAGTCGATTTATCACATTAAAACAAAGGAAGATGGAACCATAGATCGCTTCAAGGCTCGTTTGGTTGCAAGGGGATTCACTCAAATTTCTAGAGTTGATTATAATGAAACCTTCAGTCCAGTAGTTCGACCAACAACCATTATGTTAGTGATTGCTCTCTCTCTATCCTTCAAATGGAAGATAAGGCAACTTGATGTTAAAAATGCATTCTTGCATTGTAACCTCAAAGAAATTGTCTACATGGTATTCCTCCAACTAAGAAAGATCATGTTTGCTTACTTAAAAAATCACTCTATGGATTGAAATAGGCACCTCATGCCTGGTTTGATAGACTTTCTAAATATCTTTTGCACCTTGGTTTCCATTGCATCATGTGTGATGCCTCTTTTT
This sequence comes from Vitis rotundifolia, assembly GCA_030254885.1. Taxonomy (NCBI): domain Eukaryota; kingdom Viridiplantae; phylum Streptophyta; class Magnoliopsida; order Vitales; family Vitaceae; genus Vitis; species Vitis rotundifolia. The sequence goes on from CM058152.1 coordinate 14,734,148, forward strand.
TTATATATTACATCTATTACTCTCATTTATGTAGATAATATTCTCCTTACAAGGAATAGCGATCAGTTTCTTCAACATCTAATCTTCAAGCTGAGTCATGAGTTTATAATCAAGGATCTCTGATTATTGCACTACTTTCTAGGAATAGAAGTGAAGCCATTCCCTGGTGGAGTGTTCTTGTCTCAACATAAATACACACAAGACATTCTTCACAAAACAAAAATGTTGGAGAATGCTCCCCTTGCTACACCAATGGTTGTAAAAGACATCTCTTCGAACTCAGAACCCGTTGATGCTTCCCTTTTCCACAGCATAGTAGGGGCTCTCCAATATCTCACTTTCACAAGACCCAACATCACCTTTGCATTAAATAAAGTGTCTTAATTCCTTAGAAGCCCCACTTTTAGCTATTTGAAGGTTGTAAAATGGATCTTGAGATACTTAAATGGGACACAACATTTTGGTCTTTGTTGTATTGCCCAAAGCCCTACCAACCTTAATGCGTTGAGTGATGCAGATTGGGCTAGTTGCACCACAACAAGGAAAAGCATCACTAGTTTCTGCACATTCCTTGGTACCAATTGTATTTCTTGGTGTGCTAAGAAACAACCCACTATGTTTCACTCCAGCACTGAAGCTGAATATCGATCTATGGCCTCCACCATAACTGAGATAATAGGGCTCACATTTCTTCTTCAAGATATTGGTGTTCCCTTGGCACAATCCCTACAATCATTTTGTGATAATATCAGTGCCCTTTACATGTCAGTTAACCCTTTGTTTCATTCAAGATCAAAGCACATTGAGCTCGACTACCACTTTGTCTGAGAAAAGGTTGCCGTGGGTCATCTTATCACATGACACATCCCTTCGTCATCTTAGCTTGCTGATATCTTCACCAAGCCATTACCCAAGGCTACCTATCAGGTGTTCAACCTCAACCACACACTAGTTTGAGGGGCCATGTTAAGAATCCAGCTCAAGAAGATTCTAATACAGCTCAAGAGAATAAAATCTCCAAGCTATAGGCTGTAACTCTAGAGAATAAAATCACAGAGAATAAAATTTCCAAGTTGCAGGCTGCAAAGGAAGGAAAATAAATATTGCTTTCCTATTCTATAAATACACACTTCCATATGTAAAGTGTACACTTACTCAATGAAAATAGCATCGACTTCAGTTATTCCTTTCTAAACTTTCTTCAGAAAGCACAGGTTGTATCATTTTTATTTTCAAGAAAACAACCTTAACTCCCCATTGGATCATTTTTAAAATGAATTTGAAGGTGATATAAAAATATTCAACTCATCTTAAGCTTTTTATGTAATATTTTGTCAACGTTTTAGGTAAAATTAATGAAGAAAATATGATTTTTTTTTCTCTCTCTTGCAAATATAAGGATCCATCTTAGAAAAGAGTGTTTTTCTAACATGAACTTCAAGACACCAAAATTAGAAAACAAGTAGACTAATGGAATCCCAAGTCCAAATGGAGGAGATTGGTTGCGATTGGGAAGCCTACAACAATCAGGAAAGCATTGCATGTTCACCCACATACAAAGAAGGCATAACAACGTGATTTGTTATAGGGCATGCGTTAGCCATGCTCATGTGTACAACCAATGCATGATAGCGATATCCTATGTCCTTTCTTGACACTGACCGCATGTGATATATCCCCACATTTTTCTTTGTATTCGTTTGATTTTTTTTTTTTCTCTTTTTTTAGCCCACCTTGATTTTTAAAAGTAAAAAGTACACTTTTTTTTAGTAAGTGGGAAAGCGCTTAGGGTTTATTGACCATGTTTTTTGGACAAAAAAGTTCCAAGATATATATATATTATGTGATGACCCCTCATATTTTTCCATGATAATTTAGATTTTTTTATTTTATTCATTTTCAATTATTAAATTTATGTTTCAAGAAAAAAAAAAACCACAAGAAAATTGTTGTCTAAGTTTTTTAGAATATTTTTGAGATTATTAGAGAACATTCTATATATAGTACAAGAAATTTTTTATTATTTTATTGTTTTTAGATTTTTTTTTTCTCATGCATTTTATTTAAGTGGATTATTATTGTAATAATTATTTTTGAGGCATGAAAAATAGAAAATAATTTTCTGTGATAGTTTGTTTTTTTGTTTTTTTTTTTTTTTTTTTTTGAAAATTTTAATTGCTTAGTAGCTAAGACATGTCTAGATTTTGTTTACAATCCACGTAACTTGGCCTAGTTAATATATTTTGAGTGAGAATTATATTTTAGGTGGTATCTTATCATATTTAAGACAAGTCTACAACCATCAACATCAATATCAAGTTGAGAGTTTCATCTTTAGAATTGACCACTCTAACCAAATATAACTAGTTTATCAAGATGAAGCTCAATTTCTTTGATACCCTAACTTCACCCACTTTTATAGCCAGCATCAAAATAAATTTAATAATAGAGGCGATAGATTTGCCAAATCTCTCTCCCACTATTTTTTTTATAATTGAAAGCTTCTTTGATTTTATTTCATAGACCTCTCTAATTATGAAAACCTTTCATATATGGTCCTAGAGCAGTAGGAGTTTAAAAAATAATTCCATCATCCCACCATCCTAACGCCAACACCCCCATCCCCAAACCCAACTTGCCTTTTTAAGAACCATGTAATCTTGGGAAAGTCAAACCTTTGAAGAATCTAAGTCTTATCCATGCAAGGAAAGTGCATTGATGTAGCAATTTTACTTTCATAGTCAACTAGTTAGTCTTACAATCCTAGCTTCATATGAAAACAACTTGTACAATTATTTCCAAAAGAAAATATAAGTTAGAAGAGATATCCTCATCCAAAAAGTAAGTTCACCACTTTCAAACTAAAAATTTCAAATTTCAAATAATTATGAAAAGGATGACCTCTAAATATTCCTATATCTTCACCAAATCTTAAAAATAAATGGAAGATTTTCATAATTATGTCAAGTAAAATAAAATCCTTCCTTTATGTTATAAAACTTTCTAACCAATTGCTTATTTAAATAAAAATTTGTTGGAAAAATTCTAGCCTACAAGTCTATCAAATTGGACATAGGTTAGCCATCGATTAGCTCACATTACAACCTTGAAATCTCCATTGATCAGCTCTCATTGCAACCTTGAAATCATACCTCAACTTTCAATACCACAAATTAGCAAATTCTCAGCCTCAAATTTAAGTAATTCCCAGCCATGGATTTTGCCTTAAAAATGCCACTCATTAGACTCCTTCTTGGGTTGTTTTGCTGCCCATGGTGGTGTGCACCCAAGACCCCTATCATAGGTGCTTTGAAGCACATTATCCTTACTTCTTTTCCATATCTTTGATCACAAATAAAGTTAGTTTATTAGGTTAGAATGTGAGATTGTTTGGTATTACATTACTTTATTTTGATGTAAAAAATATAATAAAGCTATTACTACCTTCAATAAACATAAAACATCTTACTTTTATTTTGATGTAAAATACTATTACAAATTTCATTAAACATGAAACATTTTCCATTGCAAACTAAAATAAGACTTTTCTAAAAGCAATTTTATGATTCCTTGTGTGTGAAAACTCTTTCCAAAAAGAGAGTCTCTTAAAAAAAAAAAAATTCAAGTAAAATCTCTTAATAAGTCCAAAAAATGGGGTTTTAAATTATAAAAGACTAATCTAAAAATATAATTGAGTATACTAGTCCCATTAAATATAATGGTAGCTAGGATGGGCTCCACGCTCTTCTTAAAAATCTAATACACATTGATTCATTGAACCCTGGCCTTCAAATACTTAAACGCCTAATACACATTGGTTCCTTGAACCCTAGCAGTTAAATAATGATCTATGAAATTTATTCAACAGTCAAATAATGATCTAAGAAATTCTCAATTCTCTCATATAAAGAAGAAGAAGATTCTAAACATGAGTATTTTCAATTAATAGCATGCAAGATTGGATCAAAGATTTAACATATGGTAAGTTAATTCATGTTTGATTTGTATTACTTTAGGATTTCTTTAACTTTCAATCATTTGAAAGTAAATGAAGTTATATCTTTAAATTTTTATGGTTCCTCTATTTTATTCTTATTTTTATTTTGATATTTGATGTTATTCTAAATCTAAGACATTCTTTATCATTTTCTTACATATTCTTTTAGGTTTCCATGGTTTAATACTAGTTAGTATGCTCTTTGATAGATAACATCTACAGGATGTAAGTCAAGTGTGAGTTTTTGTATTGATCCTAAACTTACATATACTTTCCATAATCTTATTTCATAATTAATTCTAAAATGTGAATTATATTGACTTTAATCTTACACATACTTCCACTATTTATATTTGATTGTGAATTATAAAATTCTTTATTATTACAACTCTAAAAGAATTCATTAAACAAATATACCTCAGTATTATCTTTGGGCTATAATTACTCAGAAGATATTGATCACTATGTCCTTTTACTATTGCCAATTTAAATGTAATTAGTTTTTTTTTTTTCGTCTTTTGATATTCTATGTAGATACTAGTATCATCTTTAAGTTTTAAAAAGTGGTGGTCCTAAAGTTATTGAAGGCTCTAAAATTAGAATGGTTAGAAAAAAAATCCTAAAACTAGGAGAAGTGGTGCTTATTTAGAGCATGGCCAGAGTAGGGAGAGTTCCATCGATGTAATCCTCAACCCGATTAAAAATGATTACATTCAGAAACTAATTCTTCTAGATGAGGTAATTGCCTTAATCCAATTTGATTGTGAGTGGTTGGCTAAGAGTTGGAAGAGATTGATGAATGAACTGAGCAAGGTAAGATGTTTTGAATCAAAAACTGGTTTTTGGAAAATTTTGTTACATGTTCGGAATCTGTGGAGGAATTTCAATATTAGATGAGGGATTTGTAGCATAAGAGGTTTCAAGAGGGGTTGATGAAGATGAATCCATTTTGGATTGAAGCAACTTTGATACCAAATTGGATCTGGAAAAGATAGCACAAAGGAAAAGAATTCAAAAAGAAGAAAGGAAAATAATATAAAAAGGCTCAATTCATTACTGAGCAAAGCAAGAAACATTCTTTATATAAGCAGGTATGTACACATGGCATCATCAAGGGAAATCTCACCCTACATAAAAATAATGTAGACAAAAAACTAGTGGAGGATTATTTACAATTACTTATATTGGTTATATAATCTAACATGGTAGTTCCTTCAAAAAATTGAATATATCCCCCCAAAAAAAGAAAATAAAAATTTATGTCATTCATCATCAATTTTTTTTTTTTTTTTAAAGAAAAAAGCTTATCAAATAACCTATTAGATATTTAAACATATTTAGGGTTAACATTGCTTATTTAGGAATAAACTAAAACATGATTGAAAAATAGAGATGATTTTTTATAATTTAACCAAAAAGGCATTGTGAAGAGGAATGATTGAAATATAGTAACTATATTGACATAATTATTATTTATTAAAAAAATACGACCATTTTAAATACAAATCAACTTAAATTAGCTTGGTATATTGTTAAACTTATTACCTAGCAGTTTTAGCTTTTAGGTTAAATATGTAGCTTAATATGGTATTAACAATAGGTTAATTACATTGAGAATCACTATTTCCTTCATTTGATATCTCATATCTCATTTGCATGTGAAGGAGAAAAATTAACTTAATATATATTATTGGGATCCCATGAGTAGCTTAACAGTTCTTTTAATCTATGCTGCGAACTACCATCCACCACATGTTGTACAAGCAATATAATATACTCTTGATACTTTTATTACAATTAAGACTCTTCATTGGTGAATTTCCTGATTAATCTAAAACATTAAGAGTGTGTTTGGCAATATTTTTATTTGAAGTGTTTTAGTAGAAGTTTTTTCTAAAAATATTTTTAGGAGAATAACCTATTAGGTGTTTCTCAAGAAATTAAGTGATTTTTCAAAATTTTAAAAGTATTTTCTAAATTTTGTCAAACGTCTAATTTTTCTCCAAAAGTGCCTTTTAAACTAGAGGTGTTCTTCGAAAGCACTTTCAAAAGGACTCTAAGAACAAATGTTAATCCAAAGTGCACCCAAAATAGAGGGTAAATCCTCACCTAAGAACTTAGGGTTTAGCAATTGCAATTCAACTAGACACTTTATTAATAAGAAAAGACAAAGTAATGAATAATGGATTAATGGCCAATCTCATGACTATTAACTAAGGCTAAAATTCAATTTTGAGAAGAGTATTGATTTATTATCTTTGATTTTTTCTCTATGTTTCAAACATGTAAACTCTAGTGTTAGGACTTTGAGTCTTGTTTGTTGTTGGCAATTTTGTTCCAATTAATGTTTGTTCATAAAAGTCTTTTTAGATAGTGACTTGCTCTTCATTGAAGATCAAGGGTCGTTGTTTGTCAAATTGAGAAGTCGTAGGTATGTTTAAAAATGTTTGGTTTATGTCATATAATGCTTCTTTGAGGTGTAAAAATGTTTGGTATCATTTTTTTGACTCAAAATGTTTTTAAAATGATTTTTCAAAAAGCAGGAGACACTCAAGCGGTTAATCCTGCTGAAGCGGTCAACCCGCTTAAGCGGCATAGAACGCTAAAGCAGAGCACTCAAGTAGTCTAAGTCTGCTCAAGTGGTCATAAAAGTCCCGTCGAGTTTAGAAATGGATTTTGGATGATTTTCATTCAAACTCTAATTTAAAAACTTAATATACCAAAACTCTTATGATTTTTACCTATAAATACCTCTCTTGTAACCCCTTAAGGGTTAGAGATTGTGGAGTTTTTAGAGAGATTGAAAATATATCATTTGAGAGACCTCTCGATCTTTAGAGAGGGACTCATTGAGAGAAAGCCTTAGTGCCACACCATTCCCAATCTCTCATTCAAGAATTTGGATTTTTAAATTGTTGGTTGAAGACCTAAATCCCTTTGGAGAGACCGAATGATCTACTAGGGAGCAACAAGGAGTTGTTGTGTCGCGGACATGGATCAAGTTGTAGGTATTAGAGAGTAAGTCTCTAGGGTAAAGCGACTAGGTAAATCTGTGTAATTTGATTTCGAATAATGGATTTAGATTGGTAGGTCTTAGACCTCATAGTTTTTTATCTCCACAAGTTTGTGGGGGTTTTCCACATAAAAAAAATCTTGTGTCTCATTGTTTATTTCTTTATATTTGATATTATGTTTGAAGTGCTTAAATTAGGTTAATTTGATTCATATTAACATATTGCAGGGTTTTCCTAAAAAGTGAATATCTATTTATTCCTAGTTATTTTCTAGTTGATGACTTTGAATATCTTGGTTTGATTGGTTAATTGGTTATTGAGTTAGTTGATTTGTTATCTTGGTGGTTGTGGTAGTTATACTTATAACCAATTATTGATTGATTTTTTGGGATTATTGTTGAGTTTGCTAGGTTGGTTATTCATGTGGTTATTATTATCATCTCTAAATATCTCAACAAATATTGTTAATCTTTGGATATCAATTAACTATAAAAATTAGTTTTTTATTTGGGGCAAAATCTTAAGATAAATTTTAGACATATTTTATAAATAATTTATTTAAAAATTTTTAAATCACCCATTCACCCTCTCCCCCTCCTCCCCCCTCCAGGTGTTTCTTATCAAACTTTCGATTATTATTCGAGTGGTATTTGAGTAATACCTATTTTTCAATTGGTATCAGAGCAAGATAAAAAACTGATTCTTTATCCTATTGATTAAAAATTCAGTTTATTTTTTTTATATTGTTTAAAATTTTTTATTAATCATATTAAATAAAAATCAATTTTTTATTAATTTTATTAGATAAAAATCAAACTTTTATTGATCTTGTAAGTCCGATATGGAATAGTCAAAAACTAGTGCTCCTTTGAATAGTCTACCCTATTTTGATGGGCGTAATTACTCCCATTGGAAAGTACGAATGATGTTTTTCTTCGAAATACAAGGTGAAAGAGTATGGGACACAGTCGATTATGGTTGGGGACCACCATTAATTCTTGATGCTCAAGGAAGATCAATAAGAGAACTTAAACCTAAACATGAATAGGACAAAGTCGACAATCAAGGTAGTGAAGCCAATGCTAGAACTCTATTTAGTATTTTTAATTGAGTTTCTCTAGATGAGTTTCATAGGATAACAAATTGTAAACGTGCAAAGGAAGTATGGGATATTCTTCAAGTCACTCATGAAGGTACATCTACTGTAAAGATTTCAAAATTGCAAATGTTTGCTACTAAGTTTGAGAATATTAGGATGCATGAAAATCAAACTTTTTCTTTCTTTTATTCTGAATTAAGTGATATTGTAAATTCTTCATTCAAACTTGAAGAACCTATTGATCCTAATTCTAAGGTAGAAAAATATTGAGATCTCTTCCAAAAAGATTTAGACCTAAAGTAGCTACCATAGAGGAGAGTAAGGACATTGATTCCATGAGATTTGATGAACTTGTAGGCTCCATTCAAACATATGAGATGACCTTACCTAGTTCCCAAAAGCCTAAAGACTCTACTTTTAAGGCTTCTAAGGATGGGGTAAAAGATAATGAAATGCTATATGATATAACGAGTGATGAATTGACTCATATGGCTAGAAGGATTAAAAGGGTCATGAAATTCAATAAAAGGATCTAAAAGAACCAAGAATTTGGAAAAGGAAAAAAACCTAATGAACAATCATCCAATGAGAAAAGAAAAGGTTCCTCCAAAGGTAAGAAAGTTGAATGCATTAATTATGGAGGTTAGGGACATTATGCTCAAGATTGTCCTAGCCCCAAAGATGTCAAAAAGTCTATGCAAGGAAAATGGAGTGATATTGATTTTGAAGAGAGTGCTTCCACAACTTTTGAAGTGTAAGGTACAATCCTAATGATTTGTTAGCTTTTATTGCATCTGTTGAATCTATGCATGATAGTGATTGTAATAGTGATAGTGATGATGATGAGTTTAATGATGAACAAAGGGTTGAATTCTTGAGTAATCTTGTTGTTGAGCATGAAAGACTAATAAAGAGTTGTATGAAAAATAATGATGTTTTGAAGCTCATAAAAATAAGATTGATGTGCTTAATGCTGAAAAGACTAATCTACTTGACAAAGTTAGATTAAATAATTTAAAAGCGTATAAGTTTCCAACTAATTTAATAATATTTTATTTTTTCCATATTTTAATGGAAAAATGAAACACTACAAGATTTTTTTATTTTTTTTTATCATTTGTTTCTTTTCTTTTTTTCTTTCCTCAACATTTTTTTTAAGAACCAAACATAAAATTAATTATATATATATACAAACAAACCCATTACAAGAGGATAGATCGTCTCAAGCCTCTTGATTACAGAATATGTGTCACGCCAAAGACCCCCTCCATGGACGTGACTATCATTTCAAACCTCAAGTTTAAAGACTCAAAGTGCAAATGACTCAAACAACTATCTTGTAATTGGAAGATCACTAATTACCAAATTCTTATTCAGAGTAGTAAAATATACTATAATCCTCAAAATTTAACTTAAAAAAACTAACACATCAACCACTTTGCTATTGTCATAACAACTTCAAACTGAAATGGTTCAAACAATAATTAATTTCTAACATTTAAGCACTGTCCAAAAATAAAGTTTAAACCAAAGCCCTAATAATGACAAATTCCTAGCCTAACTATCACTCCTTGCTTGAATTGAGAGTATTTGAAAAAAAATTATTAATGGGTGAGAGTGAAATTAACTGATAAAATTATGGTTCCCATAAATATTTTTATATGTTTTAAAAGCCATCCAACCCTAAAATTACATATATTTTTATCGATTCCTTCATTTTCAAGTGCTAAAAACTGAATATAATAATTGATAAAAATATCTATAATTTTATCAATTTTACATGCTTTTAAAACATGTGATATTATATTTTTAGATATCCTTAAAAGTGTTCGACTTTGTAATATATATACATGCACTTCTAGATTTCTCCATTTTCCGGTGCTAAAAAATGAAAAAAAAAATTATAAAGATGGTAAATATTTACTTTTAACATTGTGAAACCAAGGTTTAGTTAATTTCGGTTTTGATGATAACAAAACATTGTTTAGAACTAATGATTATATTTCAAGTGTGATTAGGCAAGATGATTTCCAAAGTGGCAATTACAAAGACAAATCAAGTCAATGAGAAATCATGAAGAAGAAGACCACCTCAAAGAGAAGTGTTCTTCAAGACTCAAGCTTCATAAGATCTCTTTGTAAGGTTATTGGTGTACTAGGTTTTTTCATGCATTACATTCTTTACTTATGCACCAAAATCATCCAAGATTTATTTTGTTTTAAATGTTTTTAAATTGGATGATTTCATATTTTCAACTAAAATCTTGTGTCAAATGTTTTCCAAACTTGTTTTAAAGGTTTTAAGTTGAAAATTTGGGTGTTGAGCCAAAAACAGCTCAACCGGTTGAACCAGATGAACAATAACCAGTTGACCCCCAACTCAACCGGTTGAGGGTATGAACAGTAACCGGTTGACTCATAGCTCAACCCATGAACAGTAACCGGTCGACCGACGCTTAACCGGTCGAGGGTGCAAAATTTTTTCTCTTTCTTCCAGAACGGTTGTTCAACCGATCAAGGTTGAACCTCGTCCGGTTAAGGTCCGGTCGAAGTCCAACGGTCACCTGCCAAGCATTAATTGCTAACGGCTAGTCAACCAGTCGAACCCCAAACGGCTAGTTTGGCTTTTTTCTTGATTATGATTTCATTATTGCTTTGATATATTTCTTGATTCTTGGTATCACTAATATATATATATATATATATATATATATATATATATATATTAATTGTCATAGTTACCTCAATTTAATTAATAGAGACTTATTTTAGGACTTAGAGGGGTGTTACTTTATAGTACCTTCTCGATATGTAACCTAACCCCTAGATTTGGATTCAATTTTTAAAGACATACTTTTCCAAATAAGGAGTCATTTTTAGTATTTTATTTCTTTATTTTGTTTTTCCTTTAAAAAATAAATAAAAATAAGTGGTAACTTCAATTTTTACAAAAATCAATTTTGCATTAAAAAACAAGTCTCACCATTGAGCAGGAATGTACATGAAAAATGCGGGTCCATACTATGGTATACTGTTAGATTAGTTTTGGTTCCACCCACAAATATGTAAGGAACATCTGAGGCTATATGTTTCCATAAGTTTCGCTATGTTAAGCATTCTGTTAACAATGAAACATAATTTTTTTAATATATACACATTTATTGAAAAATATATATGCTTTAAGACTTTATGAAAAATATCACATGTAATACAAGCTTATTTTGTATGATTGGGCTCATATTACAAACAGTCCTATTTCATTTTTTCAAAATAAATGTATTTGATCTCTATCCTTTATTCACATTCAAATTCATTCCTTTTATTAAATATTTTAGGTATACTTAGATTTTGGGAATAAGTGACATGTGTATGAAAGGTGCAAAAGCCCCTTTATTTATTTAGCTAAGAGACTAATTTAATTGGATATTTTTTGTATTAATGGTTCACTTTACTATTACCTTTTAGGAGTTTTGTCATAATTTAATTTATGGATTTTTGTATGAAAAGATATATTTTAAATTAAAACGTTTTTGTTAGCTTAACTACAAATTCTCATGTCAAACCTTTAGACCACACATGTGAAATGATTGTGATGTCCTAACCTCCAAGTTGGGTCACATCATTGGCTCGCATTTTCATGAGAAGGGTTATGATAAATTAGCAATGATGCTTCATGCTAACGTGCCTTCAAATTTTTAGGTTGATGTTTTTCTTGTTGCACTATATCTCATTGAAAAGATACCTTCCACAACTTTGAACTTTGACACCTACATTAAAAGTAAATATTTCTCAAAAGGTATAGCAAACACAAATTCACCCATAAGACAGACCCTTTTTGTCTTCCTAGCCTATTGCTCTGTTCAAAAGAGATAAATCCTTGCATGTATCCCCAAACAAATAGAGTTTATCAAGACATGTTTCTACTTGCAAACACTAATGCTATGCATAGAAATCTATAGCTCAGTTCCTTTCCTAAAAGGATGAATGACTCACACCACCGGCCGAAATAAGTATTCAACAGCACTTGAGCCTGCAAGCCAAATACAGTGTCATATTGCCTACCATTGACATAACACCTATCACTAGTAATCTCCACCCTGCTGCATTTAGGTTGTGAACTTTTTTAAAGAGATCCTAAGCTAAATTAAATTGCTTAATTCTTAAAATCCATGTAGATTCTCTTTAATTTACAGCTTGGATGTAATTAGTCTAACAGGCTCTGCCTCTTTTGTCATTCTCTTTAGCTCCTGTTCAAACCTTTCCATGACTGGCGGAGGCAGGCATATAGGTATAACATTCCCTTCTTCTCCTTTGCTGTTCCTGAACCGCATACAGAAGCTAATATTAGATAAAGCTCTAGCAACCCCACCATAGACTGGCTTCCCCCACCCGAAGTCGACCTCTCCAAACCCGGCATGTGTGAGATCTGAAATAAGATAGTTCCCCGGCTGCGTAAATGAGGGCCGGCCCTTGATGACCATAAGATCTGCCACTGATTTCATGTACTCTTGGCTCATTTCCGCCTTGGCTTTCTTCAGTAACCTTATCGCATATTCCAATGGGTTTTTACATAACATTCCAGCCTTAGTAATTGAAGCTGGATACACAAAAGCATTTCCATAGTATCCTGGAGGCAGATCGAAACCGCGCTTCCCTCGCATATTGATTAAGCATGAAATGCGAACAACCTCATCAGGGTCTACTGCAAAGGCAATTGTGCGGCATCTCCATACATACGCTATTAGAACCTCAAACGTCGAGCAGGCACCGAGGCTTGCAGGAAGTCGGTTCCTAAGTGCTCTTATCTCCTTGAGGCCAAAGAAGAATGATCGATGAACCAAATTATTTTCGTCCATGGCCATTAGTGTGCCCTTGGTGTTGGTTACCTCCTCATATTCATGATGTATACGGGTAATTCGTGGCGGTTTTCGGGCATTTAACAGCTCTCTTTGCCATATGGGCAGCAGAGATGGTACAGACAGACCTTGAGCCATCTCGCTTATGGCGTTGATGAATTGGACCACGCCAGGACCATCACTCATTGTGTGGTTTAGGCGCAATGCAAATATAAATCCTCCACACATCAATCGGGTCACCTGCATTGTACAAACATCGGCTTTATCAATATATGTTTTAGCAACATCCAATGAAAAAGACATTTTTTGCTTTAAGTACTGGGTTATTTGATATTTATTTTAAATCATCAAATAAACATATTTATTTTTGTTAATTTTGATTAATATTTCCTTTTATTGATTTTAACTCGTCTTTGCTTTCATTAATTTTAAATAATAAATTTATTTATAAAACATTCATATTTATACTCTATTGTAGATATATAAAATAATCATAAAATATTTATTATAAAAAATATATGTAAAATAGTAATTTTAAAATATACTCTCATTAACGTGGTTTCAAAAAGTTATTTTTACTATTCCAAAAAATTAAATATTTTTACTTTTTCTATTCAATTAAAATTTTTTAAAATAAATAAAAAATAAAAATATAGAAAAAGTTAAAAACAAAGTATGCAACATATGAAAGTAAATTACATTCAACATTAAGTTAAAAATAAATAAATATTATCTAAATTAATTATTTTAACTTAATAATTAAAATTAAAAATAATTTTAAATTATAATATTTAGTTATTTAATCAAATATCATTGTTCGATTATGTTGATTTATCGAATATCTTCTTATAATGAAAAATATTTACCTGAATTAAGATAAGAGGGGAACCAAGAATTCCCTCGGAGGCAGGGACATCATACAGAAGCTCCTCGTAGCAGGGGCACATTGGTTGAATTGAATCACCAAGATTCTCCAGTGTAGTATCTGCATCGGCTTCAATGAACAAGACCCCTTCACCGGTGCAGTCCACCATGAGTTTTCTATTATCCCCTTCAATCAGCCTACCTGCTAATGGGTAGTAGTATACAAGCACCTTACCTAGAGCTTCTTTAATGACCTTTGCAGGGTCTTTTCCTTTCATTAAAGGATTGTTTGGGTAAAACATTATCACAGGAACTTGAAAGCGAAGGCCTTCTTGATCATCTAAATCAGAAAGCTGCTTTACCTCTCGTGGGGTGGGGTTTGTAGGCCGAACAAACTCTGGAGCACACCGTTTAACCGAGAATACTAGAGGAGACGATGATGATGCCATGTCCTTCCAGGCAAGGAGTTTGTTGATAGAATATAGAAACAATGATAGAGAGAAAATTGAAGGAGTTTATGTGATGGTTTGCTTTGAGAAGAAGGTAGCTGATATTTATAGCCTATTTCTGCACTCCAATAACGCGGCGGAGCATCTTGCTCAGCCTACGACACGGTTTAGATAGGAGGTAGAATTTTTGTTCAAAATAACCTCTTTCTCTTTCATCTGTTCAAAATCTACCATTTGAAATACAGTTTCATTACAATTTTAAACCTACTTCGAAATTTGAACAACATTATGAAATTATGGTTTTAACTAATGGGAGATAAAGAAATAGAGATCAAAGTTTGGATTCTAGTTAATAATTTAACTTAAAAAATAACAGGATATTATCAATAAATTTAATTTAATTATATTGATTGATAAATTCATTTTAATTATACTAATTGATATTAATAAATTATTTTTAAGTTAACAAAAGAAGTCAAATATTTTAACTTTTTCTATTTAATAAAAAAATATACATCTACAATTTTACAATTAATAACTGAAATAAAAAAGCACAAAAAAACCAAAAAGAAAAAATGTATAAGAAATAAGATGGCTAAAAAAAAAATCATGAAAAATAGTGTTGTTTATTATGAGCTATTAATTTGACTAGAAATATAATGAATGGATAATGTCACACTAGCTTAAACTAATGGACCAATAAATTAAATTAAGTTTCAAATCCACCCACTATCTTAAAATGCACCTAAAATATCACCACTATTCTTTTCTTCTGCACCACACCTTTTTTTATCTTCTTTTCTCATTTTTTTTTTTCATCTCTTCAACAAAAGTCTAAAGTCAAAACTTATTCTCCCAAGTTTGTTTGTGATCTAAAAAGTATTTAAATTAAGTTCAAAGTACATTTCAACCTCTTTTTGTAGATTTTAGTTTATGTCCATATACATTATAATAATGTTTGTTTTATATAAATGTATTTTAAGGGCTATTAATTATTTATATAACTATTAAGAAATATTTATTATAAAAATAGTTAGGGAAGATTTAGGAATTATTTTGAGGTGACCACATTTGAAAAAGTAAAAGAAAAAAAAGGTAATAGGTGTTTAGGCCTGAAAGTTTGAACGCTTTTAATGATGTTCAAAACTATAAAGTTGAACACCCTTTAAGGATATTTGGAAGTATAATTTCATATATTTTAAAAGTTATCCAACCTTGAAATTACATATATTTTTATCGATTTCTCCATTTTTAAGTGCTAAAAAATGAATATAATAATCGATAAAAATATTTGTAATTTTATCCATTTTTCATGCTTTTAAAACATGTGATATTACACCTTTAGATATCCTTAAAAGTATTCGACTTTATAATATATATATATATATGCACTTCTAGATTCCTCCATTTTCTAGTGCTAGAAAATGAAAAAAAAAAGTTATAAAGATGGTAAATATGCACTTTTAACATCATCAAAGATTATTTATTACAAATGTTTTGAAATATTTAATAGGATTGCTAAGAGATTGAAAAGAAAAAATGGGGGAAAAAAAACAAGAAGATGAGTATGCATTAATTTGAAATGGGGTGTTTAGTCTTTCACTAATGGATACAAATATAAATTAAAAAAAAAATCCTAAGATATATGCTAAAATTATAACTTGTAATAAATGTCAAAATCACCCTTATGCTCATTTTGTTCAAAAGTCTATAAAGTTATCTAATTATCTATTTTCCCTAAATTGCATATTTGGTACATAGGAATGAGGAGAGAATAAGCATCTCATTCATTTTTTCATTTGTTATCAAGTTTGGTTAACTTAAATTATGATAGGAATGGAATAAAAATTAATTTGGACGGAACTGAAATCCAACGTGGGATTGCAATTCTATGCAATTATGAGGTATTTTGATTTTCTAGTACAAGTTATTTTTTAAAATATTTTCAAAAAATTAAAAAATAAAAAGTCAAAATTTAATTAAACAAAAAGTCACTCTAAACAAATTCTTTGAATTAAACAAATTAAATCTTTGAATAAAAAAGTCAAATTCTTTGAATTAAATATATTAAATATTGGGGAGTCCAAATTTGATTCTATGACTTCACCAATAAATAATAATGACTTCCTTAGATGGAGGGAATCAATAAAACAATTTCATATGGAAAAAAAATCTTCACAAAAGAAATATATTTTATAAAAATTTTTTGTAAGTTTGAGAAATTATAAAAGTATTATACATGTGATTTTCGTCTTGAGACAAAATCATCAAAGAATAAGTTATTCTAAAATTATAAAATAATCATTTAGGCATATGGCCAAAAATTTCAATGATTCATAATTTTACTTCAAAATCCAGCAAAGAAGTTGGAAATAAAAAAAATAAAAAAAACCAAAAAAACAAAGAAACAAACATTAATTTCAGAATTAAATGGTTTCAACCACAAGAATAGTGGGGTCCACACGGAGTGATATCACTTTTTGGATTCAGAGATTGCCGTGACTTGACATCAAAGGTGATGATGAATGATTTGAAAAAGGGTTTTGGGAAAATTTAATTTGGGAGGAATTGGAAATTAAGGAAATGGAAATGACAGAACATTCCCATGAGAAAATTTAGGAATGGGGAGTGAAAAAAAGGGGCAATGGAGTCTATTCATTTCCCTCCAAGGTTGCTGCACTTTCCTTTTCCTGAGATGGCACTGTCTTCGTTTTGGAATTTCCCTAGTGTTAGGCTAGGCTTCACTTCTTTAGCCATGTAACCCATGCCTACCCCTCATCTGTCTTTTCAAAAATTTCCACCCTTCACTGCCTTTGGTTTTCAACTCTTCTTTTTTATATTTTTAATAAAATAATTAAAAAATAATAAGGAAATAATAATATATAGGTTTGGGTTTTGATGGGTTACTGCACCCTTAATCTATGCCAACCCCAATATTTTATATTGGCATTTTTGTAATCAAACCAAACTTCAATTACTCAGTGAGTTGTACCCATCAAAATTGTAAACAACCTCGATTTGTTCCATGATATTCAAGTATAAAAATGTTTTTTAAAAACTAAATACTGTCTTTGCATTTCTTTTCTAAAAGAAAAAGGTAATAAGGAAAAAAAAAGTGCAAATCAAATGAAGAAAAATACTAAAAATTGCCTTCCTCATTTTTCTTATACTCAAACGTGGAAGCCGAGCGTCATATCATATGGAGTTTGTGGAAGCTAACCCACTTACACACCCCGAGAACCCATCAGTGGTTGTCTGCCTCTTGTATGCATCAATCAACGTACTATACCCTACCCCTTAAAAGCCATGGTCCTTTCCTCTACATTATGTCTCTTTCAATGTCAACACGGTCCCCTCCTATCATAAAATCACCAGAAATTATTGTACTCCATCGTGCAATAGAGGCAATTGTGTTTTGGTCCTGTAGGCCCAAAAATTAAATTTTAATCGGTACAACTTATGTAATTCATAAAAATGACATAAAATATCAAAAAATTGATGTACCTTCAAATTTTTATATATTATCTCTAGTGGATTTTAAGAATATAAAATAGTGATGAACTAAAATATCTATTAATTTTTCACATAAGTTTTTTTTTATCTTTATTGCATCACTATTCACGCAATGATAATAATTCTATTTTAATAATTTAGATGGTTCATTATTTTTTAAAACTTTTTTTATAAATAATTAAAAATCAGATTATTTTCTATTTTAAATTATAAATAAAGAAAAATTACATTCAAAAACTATTTTAAAAAATACTTTCTAAAAAAATGGTAATATGGTTTTTATTTTTTATATTTTCTTTTTGAAAAAATATTTAATTAAAAAATGAAAACCATTTTTAAAAAGAAAAATTGAAAACCTTGTTTAGTACTATTTTTATATGAAAATAATAAAAAACTTGAATTACATTAATTGATTATCCATTTTTATTTTTTTCCATTAGTTATTTTAATAATAAAATAAAAAATATATAGCATGTTTACAATTAAACAAAGAAATTGGTCAATTATGTGTTTTTTGTGTGACTATCTTTTACATGTAAAATAATTAAATAACTAAATTATATATATTTATTGCTCTTTTTAATTTAATTTAATTTATTTATTTTTTGTCTAATAGAAAATTTTAATATATCCATAATTAACAAAGTAATAGATTAATTGTGCACATTTTGATCTATTAAAATATATTACTTTCTAATTTAAATAAATAAAATGAAATAAGTAAATAAATTTGGGGTTATTTATATTTTTTAACATATCTTATATTAATATTTTTCACTGTTAAATAAATTTTTTATTATTTTTTTCTTTAATTCAAAAAATAAAATGAAATAAATAGATAAATTCGGTATTTTCGAACCGATCTCATATTTATATTTCTTAAGGTTAAATAAATTTTTTTATTCTTTTTTCTTTATTTCTAAAAATAAAAGGAAATAAATAAATAAATTTGGCTTAAATAATAGTTTTTAAGTAATTTCTTTGTCTTATTTTTAATTACATTTTGCATTGAAAGTAAAATAAAATAACGTTTTATTCGTTTTAATTATTTTTGTCAAGCCCCAAGACCCACTCCAAGGGCGTGACGATCATTTTACACCTCAAACCCGAAGGCTTAAAGTGTAACCTGAATCAAACAATCATATTGTAACTAGAAGTAACCAATTACCAAATACCTGTTCAGAGTAACAGTACAAAATTCTAAAATCTTCAAAACTTAACTTTAAAACTAAGCATCCATCAACCAAAATCCATTATCCAAATAGATTGCAAACTCAAACAAATAAAGTACTAACAAATTTTTCATAATCTTCAAATTTCAACTTCAAACTATCATAAAAAAATTTATAAGTTCAAATCTAAATAGCTTCCAAAAACCAAATAATACAAATGAACATAGACTTATAAGCTAACAATGTTCAAAATAACATCCTAAGCAAAATCCTAATGATGACCAATCCTCGACCTAGCCATCACTCCTCGCTTGAACTAAGGGTACCTGAAAGTAATCAACAAACAGGAATGAGCTCAAAGTTCAATAAGGAATATTAATGCAGTCCATAGATCAAATATTTTAAGTTCACTTGCAAAATAGGAGATATTATAACTAATTATTTTCATAAACCTTTGAGTTAGTTTTGCCAATACATTCAAAACTTTTAAGTGTACACTGTCATTTTTGATTCAAACATTTTCATATCAAATTCAATCAGAACATTCAAATTATTTATTTACTCCGGTTATCTAACATCAAATGGTGCCCAGTTAGGTAGGACTTTTCAAATAGGTGGCTAGCCTCAAATTGTTTCTTTAAGGTGGACTGAACCAAACACTATTAGTACTAGTAACCTCTAACCAAACCCCTAAAGGTTGGGGTCCAAATCAATTACATTCCCCACTAAGAAATATAAAGGTCAACTATTATATCCCGTTGGCAAAAGCCAAACAAATCAAAGTCAAACACTTATTTCAATTATCCAAATTTGCAAAACATAATATCTCCATATTTCTATGTTGTAAACAAAATATAAGGTTCTAATATACTTTTCATGCAAAACAGATTTGATCCATGCATAAAACGAATAATAACTCAAAACGTTTCCAAATGATGTATATAAAAATTAGTTTCTAAAAAAAAAAAAAACAATTGCATTAATTTCTCTTACCTCAAAAGAAGACCTCAAAAACTTTGGAGAAAAATAATCTTGAAAATCTACTCTTCACCTAACAAAATATAAGAGAAATAACCATTACTATTTATCTAAAATTATAGGTTTGACAATCCAAAAATTTAGGTATTCAAATTAATGTTTTTAATTATGAAAGATAATTTAATCTATTCCTATTTTAGAAAAATTAATAAATTTCTAATTCATATAAAACTTAATTTTATTTTCAATTTATTTCTTGGGACATAACTTAATTTAATTAGACTACAATTTATTTCACTAATTAAATTTTATGCTACTTATTAACTTAATATTTATCACTAATCTAATTATAATACTATAAATTTAACGAATTTATACTTCACCCTGTTTATTTATACATAGTTTATTCTACCACTTTCATATTTTCCAAACACAACTACCATAACACTCACACAATTATCATTGTAATATATATAAATATATACATACTATCCACCCACTCACACTCCACGTGCATGCCTCTTATTATTATTAATATTATTATTTTCATCCACCCACTCACACACTCCACATGCATGTCTCTTATTATTATTAATATTATTATTTTCCTCATTCCTCTATCTTCTAGTCCCACACATATGCAACTTTTTTTTTTTCACCATTCTTCTATCTTCCAATGCACACACGTTTTCTTTTTTTTTTTTTAAACTTCTCAAGTGCACACACGTTCCTTTTCTTTTTTTTTTTTTCCTAATATTTTCTAATCCCTTAAGCCACAATTAACAATATATTTATTTACCTTTTTTTTTTTTCATTACTTAGATCTATTCTTATAAGAAATTTTCAATTTTCCTATTTTCATCAATAGAACAACCTATATTCCTAATTTCAATATTTTGACCTAATTTTTTTTAAATTAAAATTAATTAACCCTAGCTTAAATCGAAATCTTCCAAAGAATCCTTTTTTTTTTTCACCTAAAAACTTAAGATTTCCCAATTTCGAACAATAAATCAAAATCTTAAATTTTCAATATTTTGATATTAAAACGGATTAAAAAAAAAAAAAAAAAAAAACTAACCCTAATCTAGATTTGGATTTTCCAAAAAATATCTAAAGTGTTTGAAATTAACTAATGAATCTAAAATGTAAACTAAGGATTAGAATTTTACCTATAGAGATTTTTTCTTTAAACCTTGAATTCCGACTCCAATCTCACGTTCTCTGAATTTTGTGAGCAGGAACGCTATTCAGAAAAGAATAGGAAGAACTGAATTTCTAATTTATACTTAGGGTATTTATTCACAAAATTACATTTTTACCCCTCTTTCATTTTATTAAATTAATTAATTAAATTATTATTATTAATTTTCCTAAATTATCCCTAAAAAATACTTGAGTGTTACAATTTTAAATGTCAAACTATTGGGAACATAGTTTACACACTCATGTGGACATAATTTATGGATATATATGAAATTTATACTATTATACAAGGTTATTACACTAATTGTACAAGGGTGTACAAGACTACACATTTTGAACAACTTTTTTTTTTTCTTGTCATCTAAGGATTATACGCTCTCCTACCACAAATTCTTTCATTTCATGTACTTTATTTAACTCGCATATGACAATTCAAATATTTACCTTAATAATGATGTTTGGGGAAATTTTTTTTTTTTTTTTACGTTTTATATCATTTTCTAAATCAAACCATTGGAAATATGGTTCACACATCATATGTGGACACATAATGTATGCATGTGGATGAAATTTGTACTATTGTAGAAGAGTATTATATTAACTGTACAAGGTAAATGTTCAATTGAACAAGGAAAATATTCTAATTGTACAAGACAAATGTTCTAACTATACAAGGGGTATACAATGCTATCCTTTGTAAAAGATTTCAATCAATTTTAGACAACTCTTTTTTTTGTCTTGTCATCTAAGGATTGCACACTCTCAAGGTACACATTCCTTTATCACACACTCATCTTATGCACTTTATTTAACTAACTCATGACAATTCAAATACTTATCCTACTAATGATGTTTGAGAGAAAATTTTGTTTTTCTATCTTCCACTATTTTTTGAACCAAACCAATGAAAACATGGTTAACCTACCTATGGTTACACATTGAGTAGAGGTATATGGAATTTGGGTCACTGTACAAGGTGTTTACACTAAGTGTACATAACAAACATACTAACTATACAAGGGTGTACAAGACTATCATTTGTGAAGGATTTTAAGTGATTCTGAAAAATTGTTTGTTTATTTCCCCTAACTGAGGATAGATGACATTCCTTACATATATTGGTTAAGCATATATTCATCTCATGCACTTTATTAATTGTACAAGACAAATTTATTAATTGTACAAGGGTGTACAAAACTACTTTTTGTTAAGGATTTCAAGTGATTTTGAAAAACTTTCCCATTTTTTTCCACTCAAGGATTTTTCCTCACTCAAGAATAGTTTTGAATTTTATTTTTAAATTTCGTCATCAAAATTTTGTAATTGCATATTTTGTTTTTTGTAGTTTTAGAAATGTTCTTTCTTTTCACTATTTTTTTTTTTTTTTTTTTTTTTGTGAAATTTTATCCAAATGAATCTATATTTAAAATTATAATCATATTTATCAATTTTTTGACTAAGATTATCTTTAATTCTTTTAATATATTTATACTCATTTATTTAAAAAATGAAAAACTAATTTCTTTTTTTTTTTGTAAACATGTTCTATTACCTTTCAAGTAAAAAATAAAATAAGTTTGAAAGCCAATAAAAAAAAAATTAAACACCACTTTCAATAATTTTTAGATAAAATTTTATATAACATATTTTATTTGAAATTTAATTTCTAAAGTTTCACTAAAAAATTTTATTGACAATTTTCTTGTTGTGAGTTAAAATACTTTGCATTAGTTTATCTAAATAAGAAAAATTATTAATATAATATTAGAACTCCATATCTTATTTTTTCAATAAATTTATCTTTTTAAAAATTTTAAAATAAAAATATTAAAAATTAAAAAGCTAAAAGGATATATATATATATAATAAGAGTGAAGTAATAGTCAATTTTAAAATTTTTTAAAATATGGTTAATGTGGAAAATATAAAAAAATAATTAAAAATAAGCGAAAAATATAAATGAAAGGGTAATAAAAATTTAAAATAAAAATGAAAATTAAACTAAAAGATAAATACAAAAAGAAAAAAAAATATTTGGATGAAAAATCCCAAAAATTTTATTCTTGCTTATAGTAAGAGTAAAAAGATTCAATATCTTTAAAAATGAAAAAAAAAAATTATTGCTTTTTATTTGACATAAAATAGAAATATAGATTGGAAGAAAAAGAAAAAGAAAAAAAAAAGCAAAAAGTTTGAAATGAGTAATACATAATAGGGAATAGAAAAGGGAAAAAAGACAAAAAAAATTGAAATTCACTCACTATGTGCCTATGTAGGGGTTAAGGATATTTTAGGGATTAATGAAGGATAATATCCTTCGACTTAATTTTTACACTTTATTTGGGCTTGAGCTTAAATGTGCATGATATATGGATCTTTGATCAATTTTGAGGCCGATCTCACCTCAAAACACAATTCTCCCTATTTTCAACATGTGACATACAATTCAAATGTACACATACAAAATTTTAGTTAATTAATTTATTATTAAATTCCTCTTTGAAATTATGATTTCTTAATTCAACAAAATTCAAGTTTAATAAGTGATGGTCCATATATATTGAACATGTGACATACAATTCAAAAGAGGATACTTAGTGAAATTTGGAAGACAGCAAAAGTAAGTCTTACAAAAGAGAAACAAATATGTCAATTGAAGTTCTAAAGAGAATTATAAATAAATATTTTCTTGTTGATAAATTTCTTGAACAAATGAAAAGAAACAAATCTTCTAATTAAAATAAAAAGAATTAAAAATAAATAAATATTCTCTTGTTAGCAAATCTCTTTAATATAGAAGTCAAGTTTCTAAAATCAAAAAGTCAAATTCTTTGGATTAAACAAATTAAATTTTGAGGAGTCCAAATTTAACTCTCTAACTTCACCAATAAATAATAATGACTTTCTTCAATGAAGGGGATTAACAAAACAATTTCATATGGGAAAAAAGTCTTCGCAAAAAGAAAAAGGTTTCATAAGATTTCTTTGTAAGTTTAAGAAATTATAAAAGCACTATACATGTGATCTTTGCCTTTCAACAAAGTCATTTGGGAATAAGTCACTTTAAGCCCTTAATTGATTTTCAAAACAAAGAAAACACTTCATTGTCGTCTATTCGATTGTAATCAAAGTAAAGGAATGAGAGGAAAAATATTCTTTTGTAAAGAATATTATCAATGAGTTTGTACCCCATAATTATTTTAATAAAAACAATTGTTAGCATATTTTTTCTATTATTTTACTTGTTTCACAAGACTTCACACAATTTGTACTTATAAATTTATGGCACACCCAATGGGACATCTTTATCTCTCATCTCTTTTGCTAAAAAATTTGATCATTATTAACATTATGACATCCAAAAAGATTCAAATTATGCATTTCAATAAAGAGTAATGAAAAGATTGTCATTGCTTAATCAACACACAACACTACTACAAGCCTTATGACTCATAACAAAGCGAAATCAACTATTGTAGTTTCAGCAAAGCAAGCAAGTGAAAATATTTGTTTGTTAAGTACTAATGCCATTAAATATGTTATACAAGTTACCAAGCATTGGTCTCACTACCTTTGTTATCAATTTGTCCTACTCAAGATTGGGTTTGCGTTCCCTAGTAGATCTTCCATAAATAGCTAATTTCAATGGGGGGCCCATCAAAATTCCACTGAGTTCTAGACCCTTTCACCTTACATTTTTTGAAAAAATTCCGTTCAAGCCTTCTAGTGTGGATAGTTACTCTCATCAAAACATGATGGATTATTAATGGAAGAACCCACCTTTGTTTGTTCCATACTGGATTAGCAGGATTGAGAGAAAAAATCAAAATTTTTATTTAATAGCTTACTCTGATACTAATAAAAAAAACTGCTTATCTAATAGGCTAACACCTAGAAGGGGTGAATGGATGATTTTTAAAGATTGTAGTATAGGAATTGAAAATCTTAACCCAATTTAAACAATGAGCAGGAATTAAGCCAAATTAAAGCAATTGAGTCCTGTGGGAAATTATGAGTAGGGAATAGAACACACACAAAACAGACAAACGATTTTACATGGGAAACGTCTACACAAATTGTTGAGATAAAAACCATAGTGTTTAGGACCTCCAATCTAATAATATCAAGATACATAAATTTACCTTGTTAATTATTCTAAAGACTTACTCTCTAGTACCTATATTGTGATCCATGTCCTCGGCATAACACCTCCAATGCTTTAGTGGATTCACCTTAGCCTCTTTCCAACAACCCGAAAAATGAATCTACTAACCTTGAGAGTTTAGTGCCAAGGATGATAAGGCAAGTTAGGGCTTTTTTTCGAGGAAGCATCGGACCCTAAAATTTAGAAACTACATATTTTTTAATCTATAATCCTATTTCAATCCTTTAGGTTTCATAATCTATCTATCTATATATATATAGATAGATAGATAGATTATGAAACCTAAAGGATTGAAATAGGATTATTGATTAAAAATAAATCATGAATTTCCAACAACAAACACTACTAAAGCATAGCAAAATCGAAACAATCGCTCAAGCGGACTTGACCATCGCTCGAGCACCTTGAGCATTTAAGCGCTTATTTAAATGTTTGAGCAGTGGCTTAGCACTCGAGCACTTTAGCTAGTGCTTGAGCGGTCTCGTTTTATCAAAAGTAAAAATGAAAATTTTTAAACCAATCTTGAGAAACTAATCCAATTCATGCCTTAACCTAACTTGTCTCTAACAAACATTTTCAAACTTACTTATGGCAGTCCAGTTGAATGATCAATAACCTCGAGTCTTCAATGGATAGTAAGTCACATCTAGAAGGATTCCTATGCCATAATGAAAGGGAATAAAATTGTCAATATATAAAAATGTCATAACATACACATTAAGAAGAACTTGATTTTTCAAGTATAAAATATACAAGGGTGAAATTCTAGAGGACTTCGATTATTTCCAAAATATCAAATTTTAGGTACAATGGAGTGCTTCCAACACTTGAAAAAATTAGAAACTTTACCGAACACAATTTTGGAAACTCAACCTTGGAGCGTTAAGCATTGGATAAGTGCACTTGAGCACTTCCAACACTTGAATGCCTCTTGCCAATGTTCAACCACAACAATTGAGCGCGCATTAAGTGTTTCATCTGAGTGCTCGAGGCATTGAGTGTCAGATCTAGGTGCTTGAGCACTCAATCTCAAGTCTTTTTCTAATAACATTTAAAAGCATTCAATCTATTATTCCCTAGAGTCTATTTTATGTCAGATGTTAAAAGTCATCATCCCTTTCATAGCTCTCTATACTTACCCTATGTTATTCCTTGTAGACTTTATAGGCTCCTCAAATCTTCAACGGAACGTAAGAGGAAAATATAAAAAGTCCTAAACTAGGATGAATAGAAAAAAAATTCCTAATCTAATGCACTAACAAAATGCAAAAATGCTAAGTAAAAACAATTTTCTTATATTGGTTTACTATAAAAATAAAAAAAACATAAAAGAAAATTAAATATAATTAAAATGAGTTAGAAAGTTTTACCTTTTTAAATTATTTAATCTTTGTATAAAAGAGTAAAAATAAGTTAAATGAGTTTATAGTATATAAAAATAATGCATTTAATTTTAAATTTATTTCTTATTTTCCTTCACTCCTTTTTCTTTTTTTTTTTTCTTCTATTTTCTTTCTCTTAAATTTTTCAACAACTAAACATAGTTTAACAGTATCTATGGAGTTTCTATCTCTTTCTTTTTCTTAATCACTTAGTAGCACAATTATTATCTTCATCACAGGAATAAGGCAGCCACTGATAAGGTCTTTTTAGGTTTTGAATTTGCAATCCATTTTAATTATCTTGTTTTCTTTGTTTTCAATTACTTTATGATTTGAAGAAAAGTAAATAAAAAGGAAAAGTAAGGAAAAAAACATAAGAAAAGAGAAAGTTTGTGGGAAGAAAATTGTAGGAGAAATATAAGAAAAGAGAAGATAAGGAAAATTTATAAATTTTTCTTTTATTTGGTTAGCTATGAAAAAGAAAATTAAATTATTGACCAATATATTTACCCTTGAATTTCATCTTTTGTTAAAGAAAAAGATAGGGAGGAAAATCTTTTAACATTGCTCCTTCTCTTTTCCTTAACATTTTTTTCACCTTTTTACCATAATAGCTCAAAGAAAATTATTTGGAAAAAGTGTGTTTTCATGCATTTAAATTAAAAAAATCATAAAATAGGAACCCAACTTTATAAAATACAAATTTCAAGCAGCTGTCTAAAAATAATTAGCATTTCATGGTCTTGGTCAAAGCTATTATTACTTGTAACCATTCAAGTATACTACCTTTTAATGATATATATATATATATACTATCTTTGATCATCTTAAGGTATTACTTTTAATCATTTAGATATACTACCTTTTAATGATATAGGTACTATCTTTGATCATCTTAAGCACTACCTTTGACCATCTTAGGTACTATCTTTGATTGGTGAATACATAAAATTTGAATTTTTTTTTAGAGGGTTCCTATTTTATGATTATTTTTATACGAGTGCATGGAAATCCAGGAGATTCCTTCCATTAGTGGAAACTTATGGGACAAGTCACTATCTTCTAACAATTTTATAGTTGTTGTATTGTGAGGGCAAGCAAAGTATGCTTAAGTAGTCATGGTATTGGTTGGTTTGAGTTGGTGTAAAAATAAAAAGAGTTCTTTACTATCAATAAAGCTTGTTTTGTCTTTAGGTCCATCTAATTCCATTGTCCCTTTCTTGACTTGTCGTTCCTCGATTTGTTCAAAAAAGAAATGAGAGAGTATTTCCCATTGTTAAACCGGTACCCTATAAGACTAAGTCAGTCCTGCTTTGGTTGTGAAGTGTTGCCTCATTTTTTCCAAATTTTTTTCCTTAATATCCTTAATACTTTATAGGAAGTATGGTAGAGAACTTTAAACCACTTTGTGGTAAGTCAAAAGGAAACAAAACAACCATTCAAGTTCAGGCACAAGTCAACAACCTTGGACTAGAAATAAGATGTGTATGAAACATTGTACAAAGTTTGTTGACTTTTTGTTCCTAAAAACTCTAACCACCTAATTTCTATAGATACAATAAATGACTGAAAAAGATAGCTCATCTAGGGACTTCTCTAACGAAGAGTCAAATTTTAATAGACTTCTACAAAGTTCTAATTTTATAGTATTTTATAATTATGCAATTATAATTGAAATAGAATGTTTTAGCTCCTACTAAAACCAAATAAGAAAATGTTAGGAATTAGAAAAACAAATTAAAGAAAATCATTTTTATGTTTGACAACATGGAAAATGAGATTGAAAAAAAAAGAAAGAAAAGAAAGTGTTAAAAGAAAATATTAAAATGACATATTTTAAGAATTAAAGAGGTTTGATAAAATTAACTTTAAACTTGTTTTAAAGCATCAAAATGACATATTTTTCATCATAAATGATAACTAGGGCATTGGAGGTCATGGAATAGCAAAAGAGATCGTGTAGGTATTAAGGACAAATGGGGATCAAAAAGTAAAATGAAGATGTAGCCTTCTGAATAAATTAATTATTTTTGTTTAGTACTTAAAGTTGTTTTTTACTTAAGTCATACTATTAAGTTATTTTTACAACATATACTTAATTTAGTTAACAACTTCAGTTAAATTATTAAGTCATTTTAAATTATTAAATTGATTTACCAAGCACCCATTAAGTTAAAATAGTTTTAAAATATTTTTTAATATTAGTTACAAAGTTATCAATATTTTAGGTCACTTTTTATATTCATTTTATCTTTTTTATTTCATATGATTGAGCTCATATTACAAACATTCTCTATTTCATTTTTTAAACATAAATATATTTGATCTCTATCCTTTATTTGTGTTCAAGTTCACTCCTTTTATTAAATATTTTTAGGTATACTTGATTTTGGGAATAAGTGACATGGGTATGAAGGGTTCAAAAACCTGTTTATTTCGTTAGCTAAGAGATTAATTTAATTGGATATTTTTTGTATTAATGGTTCACTTTACTGCTACTTTTTGGGAGATTTGTCAAAATTTAATTTATGGATTTTTGTATGAAAAGATAAATTTATAGTTAAAACTTTTTTGTTAGCTTAATTACCACTTCTCATGTCAAACCTTTGGACTATACGTGAAATGATCATGGTGTCCTAAAATCCGGGTTTGAGTCACATCACTAGCTTTCATTTCCACGAGAAGGGTTATGATAAATTAGCAATGATGTTTTATGCTAACGTGCCTTTAAATTTTAAGTTGGAGTTTTTCTAGTTGCACTATATCTCATCAACAAGATACCTTCCACAACTTTGAACTTTGACACTCTACATATAAAGTTAATATTTCTCAAAAGGTTGAGCAAACACAAATTCACCAAGAAGACCGAGCTTTGCCCCAAAATACAGCATTTAAAAAAAAAAAATTCCATAAAGTAAATCCATTTCCAAAATAATGCCCAATCTAATGCGTTTGTGCCACGTAGATTGCCACATCATAAAACCGTAGTTGGTAACTACGGTTTTATTTTTTAAAAACAGTCAAAACCGTAGTCACCAACCACGGTTTTAACTTTAAGTTTAAAATCCTAGTTGGTGACTATGACTTTGACTACTTTTAAAAACAGTCAAAGCTGTAGTCACCAACTACGGCTTTAACTTTAATTCTAAAACTATAGTTGGTGACTACGGTTTTGACTATTTTAAAAATAGTCAAAGCCGTAGTCACCAACTACGGCTTTAACTTTAATTTTATATATATATATATATATATATATATATATTTATATATATATATATTTAACTTTAATTTTTTTAAATAAAAATATTATATTATTTTGATTTTATATTGACTAAAAATATGTGAGTGGTGTAATAAAAATATTTAACTTTAATTGATCTCATTATTTAAAGAATAGTAATATTTTAAATTAAATAATTGATGTCTTTAATTTGATATAAAAATATTTTTGTTTAATTTTATTAAAATATTTGGCACTATACTCAATATAAATATAATTAGTTATAAATATACTATTTTATACCCTCATAATGAAGAATATTATATTATTTTGTAACTTTGTGCAAAAATGAAAGCCAATTATGCACTTGTACAAAATATAATATGACTTCAAGTGGGTAAATAATTGGAAAATTACTTAAATACAACAAAAATAATTTTTTTTTCCATTTTTTTCCTTTCAAAATGGGATAAAAATGGAATGGAAATGCTTGAAATTTTAAACTTAAAATGCCAACCTAAAAGAATTTGTTTTTCCACTTCTTAAAATATAGAATTGTAGAAAGAAAATACCTTTGTTTTTCCAATCAATTCACTATTTAGTTTAACTGTTTTGGTAAATAGATGAAAATGCTTTTGGAATATTTTTGTAAATTCATTGAGAATATGAAAAATCTTCCTTATTGGGTACTAATAGGAGTTTTGGGCAAAAATGATTTCTTTAAAACAAAAAATTCATAAATTAATTTTATTCTCAAAATAATTTTCAATGTGATGTGTGTCTTATTCATGTGGGTATTCACATCACAAAACTGTAATTGGTAATCACGGTTTTTGATTTTTCTTTTTAAATAGTCAAAATAGTAGTTGGTGATCATAACTTTAAAGTAATCACAAAACTATAAAACCAATTTTTTAAGTTTAAAATTTAAATCATGCAATGTTCAATTTTTTTAAAATTATTTTGATTGGAGGTTTAGATTGTAAATTTTTTTAATACATTATTTTTTCTATATCAATATAGTATTGTTGTAACTAATTAGTTATAAATATAATTAGTTTAAATTTAAACCTAAAACCAATTTTTTAGATTGTCAGATTGTTATATGTAAGTTGTATATATATATATAAGTTCAATTTAAGTTTAAAATTTATCATATTTTCATTTAAATATATAATAATTTGTTCATAATAAAAAAAAAGTTAACAATATAATGCAAATGAAAATAAACACAAAAACTAAAAAACAGTCCTCAATGAGTGCCACATGATGGGGTCTTCCTCTTTCTCTGCAGACGCCTATGATGAAGAGACATCTTTGTGGAATCTGCCATGTCTCAGTATGTATAGGTTGAGATGGAGCTGATGGAGGCAAGACTCGAGATCTACGTGGACCACGACGTCTCTTAGGTGGACATACATCTAACTGTGTAACATGTGTAAGGGTATGATGCATGGTAGTCTCCATGGGAAGAGGTGTAAGTGATGGTAAGGTGGTAGATGATGGGGCGATCTCAGGTATAGTGATATCTAATATGGTAGCATCTAGAAGAGGTGATATAGGAGATGGAAGAATGACATCTGCTGTAATGGTAGCTGGTGCAATAACATCTGATATAATGGGTTCGAGCAGAGGAGATATAAGTGATGATGGTGAGATGATATGTGGTGTAATGGTCTCCTCAAGAAAAGGTAGAGGTAATGGTAGATTAGTAGCTAGTGGGGTAGTCTCTGGTGTAGTGACATCAGGTATAGTGGCCTTTGTGGGAGGAAATACAGGTGATGGTAGAGTGGTATCTGATACGACATGCTCTAAGGGAGAAGGTCTAGGTGAAGGTGATGGTAGGAGTGAAGGGAGAAGTGTGGAAGCCTCAGGTGCAAATAGGGTAGATGATGTGGATGGTGCTAACATGGTCTCGGGTGGATGCATAGATTGTTGAGGTTGTCGACCATCCCGCCCACCATCTCGCCTACTACCTCTCCCTCAACCTCGAATAGGCTGCATCCTAACTGTAGTGGCTGACATAGGTGGGCTCATGGATGGGTATGATTATGTAGGCGACTGACGGAGTGAATGTATGCGATACTCCTCTCCAATAACATGCAAAATATTAATAGCAATCCGATGAATGTCGCCTAATGCACCTGAAGTAGGCCCAGCAGATCGACTAGGAATCTCAACCATACTAGTAATCTAAAAAAAATAAAAAATAAAAAGTTAAACAAACGAAAATGATTTTTAATTAATTATAATTTAATAAACCATTTATAAATTAAAAAATCTTACCAACAACTGAGTAGCTGCTGTTGTACTATGATACCTCATCTGATCTCTATGGAGAGAGGGTGTGATCAAACGTCGTGTAATACGTCGGTACCACTCCATATATGGATCATGAAACTGCATAACGTGCTGTCGCAATATGCTCCTCACGACTAGCCCATAAGGTAATATACTGTGCATGGAATGCTCCCCAATCATACCTATGTCATCCTCGCCTATCCACAGAATGAAGGTATCCTTTGTTGGAGGCCAAACTGTCGCAGCACTCACTCCGGTCGATGCTACTTGACAATGTCAAAGCAGATAAGAGGTGACATCTTCCGCCAAATCTCCTGGTTTGTTAGAGATATCGCCGAAAAATGGGCAATTAAGTCTCTCATGTAAGGCTCCCATAAAACCTGTTAAAATCAACATTTGACATTAATAATGTTAATGTTTATATGGTTAATAATAGCACATTACATCTTATATGTACTTGGTCATAGGTCTGTGCATCTAATTGGTCTCGATAAAATGTCAACACACGTGATGGGTTTTGAGACCATGATAAAGATACTCTCCACCTACATCCTAAAGGATGAGTTGGTAAACCCTCGTGTAACAATGCCTTATCCTGTAATCCGTGGTCTAAATGCTCAGTTAGTAAATCATCAGCTGCATCATGCTCTAAATGCTGGGTTGTTGGAGGGGCTGGTGGTTGACCAAAATCGGGTCGTTTGACGTGGAGTCTCTTCTAAGACCATAACTGGAAAAAATGTAACATTAAAATTTTACTTAAATTATAAACTTGAAGCAACTAGAAATTTTAATCTAATGTGAATAATTAATTATACCTATAATAGTGTGACACATCTAACAATATTGGTGGCACCATCCAGACTCGCTCGACACAACTCCCCATATAGGTGTGCTAATACTGCACTGCCCCAACTATACATAGATGTCTGAGTCAAGTCTCTAAGAAGTGGGAGATAACACATATGGATGTGGGTACCCTTCTTGTCTATAAATAGCGCTGAGCTTATGAGTCCTAATATGAAAGCTCGAGCATACCGCTCTAATGTGGCATCATCTAAATCAACTAGTGGATGAGAGAACTGGTGACATAGCCATCGTGTCGATATCGCTGATCCTTTAATCTCAAATGTAGGGAGAGTCACCCCTAAAAGTTCATAACATAGCAGTGACCAATCTATGTCACATGTGTCAGTGATGGGAAGCCCATGAATACGAAGTCCTAATATGACAGCAACATCCTGTAAAGTAATGGTCATCTTCTCAACAGGTAAGTGAAATGTGTGTCTCAGGACGCCATCTCTCAACTAGACTAGTGATTAATCCCCAATCTAGTGTAATGTTTCCAATACTGTATACACCATAAAATCCAGATCGAATAATATAAGGTCGAAGACGAGGATCCATCTTCCATTCTCGCATAAACCTAGATATATGCTATCGAGAAGTCAAAACTGAAGCAAGCTGTAAAAATACAAATAAATCATTTAGATAATAAACTGCAAATTTTTTCATTCTTTAAAGAGATATTATGTGCTTTCATACACATACCTGGCCAAAGTAAACTAAATGAGACCTGTGTCTATCCTGTAGAACCAAAATAGACATATCTAATGGATCTAGATCAGAACTATGTCCTCTATACTCCATATTTGTAGCAAAATTGTGAAGATAAATAAACAATACTTTTTGTTTTAAAATAAAAAATATTTCTAATGGAAATTTTTTAAAAATTTATGGAGTTTTCCCTATATTAAGTATATATCAATTTGATAAATTTAAGTATATCAATTTATTTATAACCAATAAACAAGTCATACTAGTCTAAATTAAAAATAGAGATACAAATACAATTGAGCATTTTGTTAACATTTTTAATAGAAAATTTCAAAATTTTGACAGAGTTTTCCCTATAATATGGACATTATTCCAAATACAAATAACCTGATTATGCAAATAACATCAATATTTATAATCAAACCAAAGCCAATAATTGCATAAAGGTAGTATCATAGTAGCTTACATCACAATATCCAAGAAAATTATATGCATACATCACATAGTCTAATCAACTCTATTACTGTTTTGACAAGAATGGCGATTGTGGTCACTTTGTTTGCATAACCCACATGTAATAGAAGTCTTACCTTCTTTAACATCCATTTCATTATGCAAACGACTTGATTTAAGTCGTCCACTTGATGCACGTTTCATCGACTCAGAAGGCACGATAATCGGACCATCATAAGGAGGCCACTCACATACATTGAAAATGGGATGGAACAAGGGTGCCCAAGAATTATAGTACGATTATGTATTGTAGTAGTGTTGAACAAGTGGTCTAAAATCAATTGAACGAAAATGACATGCTGCTAGAATATGGCTACATGGGAATCCATATATGAGTGTTTTACCACATGTGCATGCATACTCCTGTAAGTTGACGCAATATGTTCGACCACCAGTTGAGCTACTCTTAGTACCCTTATTAGTCTTCACATGGAATCGTCCTCAGATGTGATCATATAAAACAATCTCATGAGATCCCGCCTTAACCACATTTGCCTTAATCTTAGCATCGACATATAGAGTGTATTCCTCATTTGAAGCAAGTCGATTAGCACCTTGTTCTCTTCTTACAACAAAGTAACTATTTAGCCGAAAAAATGTCAATGGAACCAAAGCAGTTACGAGTAAGCTACGAGCCCCTTTAAGCACACTATTGAACACCTCTGACATGTTTGTAGTCATGATGCCATACCTTCAACCTCCGCCATGAGAAAACACTCATTTCTCAAAAGGGATTGCTTCCAACCATTGTTGTGTGGATGCATTAATCCTCCTAATTGTGTTCAGATGTTTATTGAAATTTTCAATCTTAGTTGCTAAGGCTGCTTTGCACATCAGATTTTTCAATATTTTATCCTTAAATCGAGTCATAAAATTGCTGGCAAGATGACGCATACAAACCTTATGATATGCGTACGGCTCAGACCAACTAAGATGAACATCGCTCATTACAGCCATAATGCCTAGATGTCGATCTGATATAACACAAAGTCCCCTCCTATGAGTTACTCTAGTTCTAATACATGTCAAAAACCATCCCCAACTATCAATATTCTCACCCTCTATTAGGGCAAAAGCTAATGGGAATAACTGATTATTTCCATCACAACCCATAACAATCATTAAAGTGCCTTTATACTTCCCATACAAATGTGTACCATCAATACTGAGTACAGGCTGACAATGCTTGAATCCTTCAATAGATGGATGAAATGTCCAAAAAACTCGTTGGAAACGATCCCTCTTCTGTCCATATTAGTAGACGGAACAAGGGTTGTGCAAACACCTATGCGGCAGAAGCACAAACTAATCAGCACCGGGATGACCTAGACAAACAACCACATTATTGAGGGATTACCTTCCCGAAGCAAAAAGTAACTCGCCCTAGACGGGCTAAAACCAATAGCAACTTGATAGGTAAGTTATACAAAATTGCCCAAAAAGCTCCTCGCAGGAGGCCTAAGACACTAGCAATCTAGGAAAAAAAAAAACTCACACACAACGACTAGGTATTTCAAGTACAATTGCATTCCATAATAGCACAACAATCCCAACAATGACCACACCAAATAATAGAACGCAATACAAACAATGAAGAAGAAGAGGTAATGCAGAAGGAATAAATCAAAATAAAATCAGCAATAGTTGTTTGCCAATGGAAAGAAGAATTGACCTGGTAAGAAAAGCAACGTTCAGTGTCAGTGAAGAACCTCTGACGTCGAATACCAAGAGTTACAAACCAATGGCAGAAATGGCGACACACAAAGGGCACAAACAGCAAACAGGAAACCCCAAAAAGCAATTGCTCTATATAAAGCATAAGTGTGCACATCGAGGCATCAAAATGGATGCGCCGCCTAACAAAATGCCATATTTGATGTGACTCCTCAAGTGGTGAACAACAAGCATGTGTCTATGGTGCAAAAAATTTCAAACCCCCAAGCGGCTGAATTCTTCCACCTCGTCATCTGGATTCTAGCCAGACACAGCTACAAGAATTAAGGGCTCATTGCCAACTCCCAATCGTTGTCTGGTGAAAGGCATAAGTGTGCAAAGGCCATGTAGCCTTGTCCATCTGCCCCTAAGGTACCAGATGGATGCTAAGTTAATCGGGCACTGTATACACTGCCTAATAAGCATTAACTGCAACAAGCATTACGTGTCATGATTGGCGCGACTATAACGAGGCTACAATACCAGATTTCAAGGCTCATCAAAGCACAACAGTCATTATGGGTCAAAGCACCATAGTCATTATGGGTCGACCATCATTGGCATTAAAGGCGGTAACATGCAATCAAAGGCATCATTAAGGCACCTAAGAAGACATTATAGTTGAGCAAAGATAAATAGCCACTCATGACCACAAAAAAGGTATACTGCAATTTTTTCAAAAAACCTATCTTACTCAAAGTCTTCACTCTCCGACTTAAGATTCGGACAGACGTGCCCACAAAACCAATCTAGACATTCCTTTGTGCAGGTCGAATCGTCGTCTAAACTTTGGAGGCTAGTCGGATTCTCCTTGTTGGCTATGCATCAACAACATTGGGTACTATCAATAATGGTGTAGTTTTTATTTTAAAATGTGTAGATTTTTAACATGTCTTATAGTATAAATTTCTATGTAACGGAACCGATAAACCAATAGATATCTGCGCTTTCAATTACTATTTGCAATCGGAACTTCAAAACAGTTCGCAATGTGTTTGAATAAATGTCAATTCTATAAAGTGTTTTTACTATTGTGGAAAGGTCCTTAAATGAGGGGTTTCTAGACACACTATTGTGGGTTTTATTTATGAAAAAAAGTATAACGTGAGTTGTTTTTGGGTATGAAAACTTTATTTGCATTTTATTTTTGTTTATAAATGTGAGTGCATCAGAATAATATTTGTTTTTTCACTAGATTTTTTTAAAAAATTTAATTGTAAATTATGGTAAAAAATAAATTTAGAAATATTGTCATAATGATAATTATGAAGTATTGATGTTGAATATTATTTTTCATATTTACTTTATTTTTCTTCAATTTTTCCCTACCAAACAAGGGAAAAAATATTTTTTATGAACTTAATTTGTTTTTCCTCAACTTTTTCATTAACAACCAAACAAAAGAAATTTTTTGTTTCTCTTTCTTTATCATTTTCTTTTCTTCCACTTTTCTTCTTTATTTTCTTTCCTTATATTTTCTAAGAACCAAACATAACCTAAAGGAATAAATAATATACAATAAAAATTTTATAAAGTTTTTCATTTTTTATTATTTAAAGAAAAGTTGAGGAATAAACTATCAAGTAATGCACGTTCAGAAGTTACCCAAACTTTTCTCACTTTTTTTTTTTTTTATTGGAAAATGAGGATAATCTTTTACATATGTTTGGTAACTGCTTTTGAAAACGATTCTCAAAAATAGTTTTTGAGAACAATTTTTAAAGAGTGTTTTATAATTTTTTGTAGAATGAAAGTTTGTTTGAAAATCTAAAATATTTTTAACCTATTTTTAATAGTTTTAAATATATTTTAAAAATTATTATGTCTAGTGTTTTATTTTTAATTATTCTATATGTTTATATAATTATTTTTTAAAATAACTCTTAGAAAACAAGTGAAAGTAGTATAAAACAACAAAAATATGCTTTTCAAAAACACTATATTCTATATTCTTAAGAATAGAAAGTAAAAAACAGTTTTCAATTGTCAAACGTATTTTCTTGATTTTTTATTTTCAGAAACAATTACCAAATAGACCCTTAACATTTCTCATGTCCCGTGCTTGGTTTTTTTTTTCCTCATTTTGTTTCATGATATTCAAGTATAAAAATATCATTTTCTTTAATATTATTTTTCTTCTTTGAATATTTTTAAAAAACTAAACATTATCTTTGCAATTTTTCTATAAAAAAAAAAAAAGAAAAAAAGTGCAAAACAAAATTATTTTTTCAATGTCATAAAAAATGTAAAATAATAATAATAATAATAATAATAAAAATGAAGAGAAATATTAAAATTTGCCTTCCTCATTTTTCTTATATACAAGTGAGACAAGTTAAAAATAAAAAATAAAAAAGTATATTTATTTTTCTTGTTTTTTTCTATTCTTATAATATTTTTCTCCATCTTCTTTTGGTCAAACTTGTTCGGAATGAAGTATAGCAAAAGAAACTAATACTTTGTTTAGGAAGTTGTTGGAGTCTTGGGTAGACCAATAATACTCAAACGTGGAAACCAAGTGTCATATGGAGTTTGTGGAAACTAACCCACTTACACACACCTCGAGAACCCATCTCTCTCTCTCTACACATACAAAAGTTTAGTTAATTAAATTATTATTAAATTCGTCTTTAAAATTACGATTTCTTAATTCAATAAAATTCGGGTTTAACAAGTGATGGTCCATATGCATTGAACATGTGACATAGAATTCAAAAAAGGGTACTTAGTGAAATTTAAAAGATTGCAAAATTAAGTCTTACAAGATAGAAAACAAAAATGTCAATTGAAATCAAAAGAGAATTAGAAATAAATATTTTCTTGTGGGTAAATTTCTTGAACAAAAGAAACAAATCTTCTAATTAAAATTAAAAAAAGAATTAAAAATAAATAAATATTGACAAGTTTCTAAAATCAAAAAGTCAAATTCTTTGAATTAGACAAATCAAATCTTGGGGAGTCCAAATTTAATTGCTTAACTTCATCTGTAAATAATAATGACTTCCTTCAATAAAAGGGATCGACAAAACAATTTCATACAGGAAAAAAGGCTCCATAAAAAGAAAAAGGTTTCATAAAATTTCTTTGTAAGTCCAAGAAATCATAGAAACACTACACATGTAATCTTTGCCTTTCGACAAAGTCATTTGGGAATAAGTCACTCTAGGCCCTTAATTGATCTTCAAAACAAAGAAAACACTTCATTGTCGTCTATTAGCTTGTGATCAAAGTAAAGGAATGAGAGGAAAAATATTCTTTTGTAAAGAATATTATCACTGAGTTTGTACCCCACAATTATTTTAATAAAAAAGAATTGTTCACATATTTTTCCTATTATTTTACTTGTTTTGCAAGACTTCATGAAATTTGTACTTATAAATTTATGGCATGCACGGTGGGACATCTCTACCTCTCATCTCTTTTGCTAAAAAATTTGATCATTATTAACACTATGACTTCCAAAAAGATTCAAGTTGTACATGTCAATAAAGGGTAATGACAAGATTGTTATTGCTTAATTGACACATAGCACTACTACGAGCCCTATGACTAATAACAAAGAAAAATCAACTATTGTAGTTTCAGCAAAGCAAGAAAGTCAACATATTTGTTTGTTAAAACCAGTAGGGACGAGCGACAAGTACCAACCATTCATTACTTTGGCCTATTTGAAGGTGAAGGGTCACAATCTTCATAGTAGGGAAAAACACCCTTTAGCACTTAAAGAACTTGAAGAACTCTTGACTTCCATATGAACACCCTTATAATCTTTGAGAATCCCCTTACCCATCCTAATAGAATGTGGTAAGTTCTCGAATATCACATGAATCTTGGCATTTATAATAGTTCTAAAGGCAACTTATTTAGTGGTTTACCCTTATTACCAAATAATCCTTGCAACCTTAAAGAAAATATCATAGACCATTACAATAGTCATGTGTTGCTATTGCAATACATAATCTAAAGACCCAAGTATGAGACACTTGGTCTTCTAATTCGTCTAACACCACTTTTGATATACCATTCTTTTTTCTTACTAGGTTAGTTTATAAAGAGTAGCTAGCTCCACCTAAATTAGCTTCTATGCAACTAATATTATATCCAAAGCGTATTTCAATTTATGATTAGGTCCAACTCAAAAGTAAGAATAAAGGTGATTAGGTTAAAGACATGATATCCGTAATAAATAAAATAATTCCATGCATTTATAAAATAAACTAAGCATTCAAGGCATGTTGGTGATTAATTTAGTAAAAATGTAATGCTCTCAAATCACATGTTCTTTTGCAAGGTATCCCAGTATCATAAAAATCAAGTCTGCTTTAGGTAGGTCATGACTCTTATTACTAAGGTA
This sequence comes from Vitis rotundifolia, assembly GCA_030254885.1. Classification (NCBI taxonomy): domain Eukaryota; kingdom Viridiplantae; phylum Streptophyta; class Magnoliopsida; order Vitales; family Vitaceae; genus Vitis; species Vitis rotundifolia. Next base: position 14,774,497 of record CM058152.1, read on the forward strand.
GAGACCCTCTCTAATTAATCAAACTGCCTTAAGCCTTAAACCTTAAAAGGTTATCCTAAGGCATTGATCAACATACCTTTATATTTAGCCCTTAACCCATGCAAGTAGCACACTTTTAGGTGATTCTATCACTTCATGTCTAAGTTAAGTATGTAACTGTTGGCTGTAAAGTCCTTGATTTAAGGACACAAAATGCACACAGTAAATCTCACAGCCATGTGTGTGTGCGTGTATGATATATAAAGAATGTTGGGTGAGGAAATTGTGGACACGGCCAAATCCAAATCATGTATTGCCACTTATATTTGGCAATAGCATATGATTTACATGGAAATTAAACCTGGTGGTGGTAGGAGCTCATAAATAAAGGTCTCATCTCCTCATTCTATTCATCTTAGAGTTGAAAAAAAAGAATGGTGTAACTCTTTGAGTGACAAAGTGAGGATCTCTTTAGAGTTAGAATTATTATTCTCTCATTTGTAATCAAGATTTGGGTTGTGAGGAGTGAGTGCTTGTAAACACTTGTGGTTATTTTTCTCTTTATAGTGAAAATCTACAACAACTCCATGGATGTAGCCTATTTTGGGCTAATAACGTAAATTTTGTGAGTTGATTCGTCTACTTTATTTCATTATTACTTCCACGGTTTTTTTTTCTTCGTTAATCTAGTGTTTTAAGAGGTTTATTTCCTAATTACTAGTATCAGAGTGGCACATCCTGTGGTGTTCTAAGAGCTTAGTGGTAGTCTAAGGAGGTTTTGGAATTTAAGAGGAACAATTGTGACCCGTCTAGTCTTTCCTAAGAACTTTTAGTTTTGTCTAAGAAGGTTGATTGAGTTTTAAGTAAGATCGTTGTGATCCCTTCAGTCTTTCCTAGGAACTTTCTTAATGGTTTAAAGCTCGAGGTGGAAGTTTCTTTGCAATTTTTTTGTTAATTGTGATGAGACTCACTTTATATTGGTGAAAAACCGTATTTAAAAAAAAAAAAACTGGAGTCACCACTTATTTATTTTTTAAAAGGAAAATAAAATAAGAAACTAAAACCCTAAGAAAAATGGCTCCTTGAATTTTGGAAAAGCATATCTTTGAAAAACCTGAGTTTAGATCTAGAGATCAGGCTAACTATTGGGAAGGTACCTTAAAAAGATAGCACCCCTCTAAATCCTAAAAAGGTCTCTACTAGTTAGGTTGAGGGAAATATGACAATTAATCTATTGACTAAGGATACCAAGAAAGGCTAAGGTGTTTATCTAAATTTGAATTATTACATGTTATTCATATCCAAACAAGTATATCTAAGCAATTAATCACACAAGTAAGGAAGATAGGTGTACTTAGGCTGCAACTTAAGTGCTATCACAAGACATCAAAGTTAGTTAAAAAAAATAAAACACACAACATGCATTTTACCATAGTCAAGAAATCTAACATGGTGAGTCAAACAAGCAATCAAAAAGATATATTAAGTATGATAACGATCATATATGAAGCTTTTCATAACTTATGGAATTAAAATGCAAAGATAAGAAGCATACCTAAATAGCATAAATAGCTTACAATGCGCTTTCACAAAACATGGGAGGTTAGATCAAAGTTATAATAATAAACAATAAAGAAAAGAAATCCTAGCATGCATCGTATCTAAACAACATAACAGAAATAACCAAAGTATAAGGAAACATCAATTATCACACAAGTCATGTATACAACTCCAAAAAAATTCCAAGGTTATGATTAAAACATGTAGTAAAAAGGGTAGCACACTATTATCAAAAGAAAAATTATAGATTAATACCTAGGAACATCATTTGATCATGAAAAATTAAGACAAACCTCTCTATTATGTCTATATCACAATTGAATAACCAACGTCAAGCCAAGATTAGTCAAATAACTCCAAAATAAATAACAAAGTCAAGCAAAGTACAAGATCATCAGCATGCAATTAGAATAGGAAGCATCACAAATCAAATCTTAAAAAAAAATATCTTGACGTAGAATTTAATTACAAAAATTTTCAGGAAACAACTCCTACACGTCTAGAACAAAATATAAAAGCCCAAACACTCATTCAAATTACAAATTTAAGCAAAAACACCAAAAAGTTATAGAAGGTCCAAAAGTGGGCAAAAAACGATAACATGAATATACTGAATTTATAAAAATATTCAAAAGTCTACTAAAATAATACAAAAAATCATACATGTCCTCTAAGATGTCTAATTTACATAAAAAATAAAGCCAAGACCAGGGAGCACTCGAAAGTTTTTTTAAAAGGCTTAAGCTTATCAGCTGTCCAAAATCAGTCATGTGCCAAAGGTGCAACTTTGAAAATTCAACAAAACATATTTTTTAATATTTTATGTGTCAAAATTCAATTTTAAGAAGTCAAGAATTTGATAAAAATATTCATTTAAATTAAAAAGATCAAAAAATAATTCAATTTTGCAAAGTGATTGCGAGTGTACAAAATTAGGCCTAAACAAAACATGCTAAAAGAGGTAATCATAACTCGACTTTAAGAAAAGTTTTTTGACTCAAATAACATTCCATAATCAAGTTCAAATAGTGAAACAATTTTTTGAAATTTTTTTAAAACACTCTAAATTATCAAAACGAATTTTAAATGCAGAGGGTCAGTAGTTAAGTAAAAACCGACAACAAAAATAAGTTTTGAAAAATTCTTTCATATAGGGGATTCATCAAGTCCCATTCAATATCCATTAGTTTTACCTATGTGAATAAAAAAAAAAAAAAAATTGAAAACCGACAAAAGAGAACGCAACTTAGATGAAATGAGCTGCGACTAGTATTATTTCCCCTATTATAGGATGAAAGATACAGCAGCAGCCAAGAAGAGAATGCAGCGGAAGCTTCCAGACATAGTTGCGGCAGTTTAATTCCCTCCTCTAAAAGGTATATAAAGCAACATAGCCCCTGTTTTCCGCTGCTGTAAGCATCTTATAGTTAAGCATTAAATGATGCCCACAGTAAAAGGTGTTTTATAATAGGGGAATTCTCCTGTGCCGCTCTCATATGGTTTGCAATTGTAGAGTTCCACAAGTTACTTTATTTTAATTTTTTATACAAAATGTTTGTGCACGGTTTCACTTCACAAGGTACAAATGGCATATTATAATAAGCTTTTCAGAACTCAAGCACAGTGAGCAATACCTCGTATCAACAACTAAAGTTGATTGACTCTACAAAATTGGGTCACTGTCCTTGAGAGTTCAAGTTGCCAAGTTTGTACTTACTTTGCATTACTATTGCAAAAACTACATACTATAGTTGAGAACAACATTAATGAGACTAACATTTACAAATTAAATTTTGCCAGCTAGAACGTGAGGTCTCACTTTCCTTACACGACAACACTCACCAAGCCCTGAACTTCAATAGCATCTGGAAACATGCATTCAAAGCGGATGCCATAGTGTTTCTCAACGTTATCAAAGAATTGATATGTTTCCGGGTTGAACCTTCTGGTGTTCAGGCTGAACACACTAAATGGACGACCAGTTAAGCAGCATCTTCGGCACCACTACCAAAAAAAAAAGACAACAAAAAGAAAAAAAGGGAAAGGAATATTTTTTTCAGTACACAGATTTTATTCTGATTCCACTAGTAAAGAGGATGTAGAATATCACACATGGATTGATCAATGACACATAAAGAAGTAGCAGATAGAGATAAAAGAAATGCAATACATAGTAATTAATTCATTCTGGTGGAAATCCCAGTTTTCCAATTGAAAATGAGTGCCTGTACTGGCTTAATCTGGTGTTCTGTTTTGAAACAATCATCAAATAACCATATATAGAACTTCAAATGTTGCATATTATATACAACCTAATGATTTTGCACATCCCAATATAAGTTCCTGCTAGATTTAGTAAAAATGTATTAACCTAACCCCCCAAATCAGTAATGTTGGCAATAAAATTCTAGCACTAAACTACTGGCTACAGTCAACTTGTTGCACACTTCCTCAGTAATGAGTCGAAACGCAGTAACACTAATGGAGATAATGGTCCATCAACACCATTCCAAAAAGATATCTCATGTGTTTTCTAAAACCAGATAAGGTTTAGAAACAGTTACAATAGCATGCAAGCATGTCAATAAATTCATAACTCCACAGATCTATTAGAATATGTAACACAGATTTCATCTACCTCATTCCTGCTTTTACAAAATCTGTATGTTTATATTGAGCCTCTCCTTTAACACCCTCCTCTGAAATCAATGTCCTTTATTATCAATTGGACTCCTAATCTTCCATGTTATTATTAGCTCACTTGAAAGAATATATTCTAAAGAACTTCCATGAATAAATTAGTCCAGATAGCAATAGAACATTGAAATTTTCATTGGGAGGCAAAAGAACAAAAGAAGAAGAAAAAAAAGAAGATATACCAATATAATTTTATCGACTGAAATATATATGCTAAAAGCTAAAGATAACACTGCCTGATAAACAGATCACAGAATAACAAACTATGGTAAAGTCTGAGCCATACCATTTGTGGCTTGAGTAATTGATGGATTTTTATCAAGCAAAGCCTGTCAAAATAAAAAGTAGAAAAAAAAAAATTACACAAGGCAAAGAGAAAGACTGGAAGTCATGACATTTAAGTAAAAATAAGTATGCATTATCTTCATGTCAAATTATAAGAAATTTGACCTTGCATTGAGCAAGATGACATAGATAATAAATTTTTTGAACAACCATACCTCCTGCAACTCCAATAAAGAATCTAAAGTCTTCTTAGATGAGGTAATCAAATCTGACTATGCTACATTAAGTCCCTCATCAGTCACAGAATTAAGACCTAACTGGCTCCTGCAGACAATTCATGTATAATGTCTGACCATAATGTTCAAAAGTAAAATAGAGCTACAATTAGCTATAGAGGCAAATAAGAAATAATGAGAGCAAACCTGAGGTAGTCTATTTGAACTTGAGAATGCTTTCTGAAGTAAGAATCTAAACTCAAGAATTTTGTCCCAAAGAGACATCAGGAAAAAGTGGGAAGGAGTAGCAATATTGTATTGTTCTCTCTCTTATAAAAAACATCTTTAGAATCTAACATATAGGTTTATTAAACAAGAACTGCTGTACAGATGCAGCTAAAATGATTGCAGAGATGGGGTTTGGGTAGAAAATAGGAAAAATTAATCACTGGGACTACATGTATAATAGATCTTTTAATCCTTAAAACTAATATAAAATCAAGAAAAGAATCATTACCATGCATCATTGTCAATGAAGGGGGATAGGTTTTGGGTAGAAAATAGGAAAACTCAATCACTAGGACTAGATGTATAATAGATCTTTTAATCCTTAAAACTAATATAAAATCAAGAAAAGAATCATTGCCATGCATCATTGTCAATGAAGGATTACCTTTGTTGCCTCAATCTCTGATTCTTGCTTCTGAACATCAAAGGTGAGTGGGTGCATCCTGCAAAGGAAGAACGAATCCGATTTGTTCTTAGCAATCCAATGAACAAGCATCAGGTAATCTGGCTCAGCATGATAATAATGAAATCCCTCCTGCCACCCATGTAACAGATGTACCATGTAAGAAGTCAATGATCAAGGCAATAAATCAATTCAGATTACTAAAGAAAACATGATACAGAAAATATTCTTCAGGTTTTGATTGAGAGTTCTAAGAAGTTGGCTGAGTTAAAAGTATTTAAACTGTCAGTCACTAAACTACTTCTAGGTAGTGTGTCTCTATTTTAGATAGTAGAACACCAAATCTCAACAATCATAGCAAATAAACAAAGAATAATGAGTAAAACAAACAAAGATAAAAACAAAACAAAATTCAGCATGATGGAATCAAGTTATGTGGATTCTGTTGACATGATTATTGCATAACTGGGTGGCTAGGTGCCCATTCCTATGCCGACCTATAGTCACAATTTAAGTTTGTGCAGATCGAGAGGAATTACCTTTACTGCAGTTTCAACAAGATTTACAAAGCCAATGGGCAATTTAATCCCAACATGAGAACCACTTGAGAACAGCTTGTGATGAGTCAAGTATGAGCTTAAGGAGAGTGTCTTGGTTGTGTTTCATATGATATGGGGTAGTGTATCTATAGATAATAGGACTCATAATTTTACTTTTAGACAACAAGATAATCTTGTTTAATTAATTTTAAGAATGGAAAAAAAGACCCCCAAAGAGTTACCCACTTGAAATGAAAACAACAAAATTGAGAGCCCACTTACAGCTTAGATAGCTAATAGCATGACATATTTCAGGAACAAAGGAAAGTCAAAGGCCCCAACATAAAATTTAATTTGTCATACTTGTAAATTACATTAGTGAAACAATGAATGAACTTGTACATTGAATCTTATGAGTACTAATCTATAAAATTAATGAGAAAATAATAATAATAATAATAATAATAATAATAATAATAATAATAATATCACGATGATGATGACGATGATGAAAGTCAAATGGCTAGAATAAAGGCAGAGGAAGGGCCTTCTGATGCCTTTACTTTGGGTATAATAATAATAATAATAATGGGAGTCACATGGCCAGAATAAAGGCAGAGGAAGGGCCTTCTAATGCCTTTACTTTGGGTGGAAGAAGGCATGTTTTGTGCTTTAGTTGTGCAGTGTCCACCAAATAAATGTCACCCCTCACAACACATAAATAAATATCATTCTCACAAGCTCATACTTGACTCATCATCATAAATACAGCCTAAATGCAAACTTTACAACAACAACCAACAATTCACAATGGCATAAATGAGAACCACTTGGAAATAACCGAGCAAAAGTTTATATATCCTGTATCCCATAAGCAAAAAAAATTGGGAAAGCTGTATAAAATTATTTATCATTGGGAAACTCTTCTTCATTACTCTGTTTTGTCTTCATATCTCTGCTTAAATGGTAAACAATCCTAGCCTCTCTTCTAGAACTTCTAGGGTTGGAAAGCAAGGCATGACCTTCTGGAAGTTATAATACCATGTAAAGAACAAGAGATCAATTAAATATTTTCCTATTCCCCATAACAAGACTACGGCCTTAGAGTTGATTCAATTTATTTTCAATTAGCAAGAGTGGTTATCAGAGTTGAAAGTAGAAAAGTCTAAATGCTACTTTCTCTGACCATGTATAGAATCAACCATCCATTGAGCGTTACAAGAGTTAAGAACCCTCAAAAAAAAAGAATTTTCTTTTGAGAATTCTAAGAAGAGTCGAACAAATGGGAAAGTTAGAGGAATTGTAAGTCAGTTTAGGAAATTATCATCAATTGTCAATTACATTTGAATAGATGTAGGAGCACTGATTGTTTTGGGAGATCTCTTTCCATTACATTGCCTTTCTAGATTCAGCATTATATAAAATTGAAGTTCAATCAACATAGAAAATTGCACAATCAGAAAGCTCAAATATTTTCAAAACTGAGGTTTACTTCCATGAAGACTTTAATTCCCCAGTTGGACCGCATTTTTATTATTCCAAATGTCCACATCACCACATAAAGAGACATTCTAATGGACAAACATGAGGACAAAGTTACCACATAGCTGATGTTGAAACTAATCATTGTTTAACAAAAAATCAAAGCATGACCCCTAAAAAATGATAGAAGCTTTTCAACTCTCCATGAGCCTGTGGGAATATTAATCGTAATATGAGGCATTATAATAGGATATGGATGTGATAAAGCACATCATCTGTATTCTATCAATATATAAACAACACAACCAATCATTTAGGCTGTAAACTGAATTGACAGCGATGAATTCAGCCATCCCGGAGGTTCTAGTTTCTTAACTTCTCTAATTCCCATCAATTGCTTCCCTACGTGTAAGATGTTAACTGAGAATACAAGAATGGGAACCACATTGTTCAGTAATTTTTTGCAGAGCTGCATAGGTAGATTTCTAGAAGCTGAATATATCCAATCCAAGAAAAGCACGAAATGACAGCCCAGAAGAAAAAAGAAAAAAGAAAATAGACAAATCTTATGACAGGGAACTTAACAATTCATCATCATCGAACCACAATGAAACCCAAATCTAAACAGAAACCAAGAAAAACAAACCCACAGCAAAGAAAGCGAATAAAATTGAGGCTCAAAATCAAGTCCAATAACAGTGAATGGAATAGGTGCAGCCCTGATTGATAGAGCTCGAAGAAAACCTCTTTTATTGCTAAGTCCTAATACAAAACATATTTTAACTCTAAAAATTTACCACCCCGTAAATCTTTCTTGGTCCATAACAATGTTTATTTTCTTCATTGTATAGGTTTCTACAACAGGATTGGTCCTGCGCTGTGTACTAGCAAGGCTTTCCTTCTATTTCAAGGTAGTTGTCAAACTAACTGCTGTAAAAAGTTTTCTGTGTTTGGAATTCTCATGTTTTAGCTTCTAGATTTCATTTTGTGAACCAGAGTCATGAATTGGGAGTAAAGGCAGCTCCTACACTTGCAGTAACTGGCATCCTGGTAATATCATTGGTTCTTTTGCTAATATGACTTGCTAATTTTCAAAAGATTTCCTAAATCATGATCTCCAACACATTCATAATCATCACAACAGATTTATTGGAATAAAAAGAAAAAAAAAAACTCAATATTAATAATGGAAACACAAAAGCAAATCACAGTCAATATACCAAAAAAAACCCATGGAAATGTTGTCCACTAAAGTGGCATTCGTGTGATTTGCAGATTTTTTTTATTTTTTGGTGAAGTCACTTTCATGAGCCACCACCATGGCATTAGTACCAACAATGAAGAAAGAAGAAATGGGTTTAGTAAGAGAGTGGGTACTTTATATACTTGTTTTATGGTAGCGGGTAAGAGGGGGTGGGGTCCACTAGGTTACCTTGCAGCAATAGAAGGTTTTATGGTTACACCCTCTTAATCTCCGCCGTAACGAATTAAAAAAAAAAATATATATATATATATATTATCACATAGAAGTCATTAAAATTACATTACATCCAAAGCTGTCCCGGTGGCTGTGCGGCTATCCTCAATGCATGAAGCTGCGGTGTGGTATCTTCAAATTGCAGCCATGTGGAGCCCCCTTCGAAGTCCAGAATGCGTGGATGTAAGAGAGAATCTCTCTTATCCGTGCGTGGTTATACATAAGGAGATCTTTCCATGCGGTTGTGTCCCAAAAAAAAATCTGGTGTCTCATTCCCCATTCCATTATGGAGCGTGTTGCTGCTGTCTGCGTGCTAATAGTCCCCACTCCACGTTCTGCTGGTGGTTTCAATAAAAAAACGATGCACGGTTAAATCAAACTTCAATGATCTAATTGTATACATGGAAGTCTCCAAAAAAAATTCTCTGCATCTCTCTCAAAGTTGCAGCCCTTCAATTCCTCACGAAGCTGTGCCGTCGTCCGAAAGCTCTTGGATACACATTACCAATATCCCAAAACATTCCGAATCTTTTTCTCCAAAAACCTTAACAACGCTTCCTCAAAATCACCAGCCTATCCCTCTTCCAAATTGCGTTCATCCCCCACCAAAAATCTGCTGAATCTTCTTCCGAAAATCCCCAGAAAGCCTCACCAAAATCCGAAGCTGTGTTGACCTTCCTTCTCCAAAAAAATGGTGCCTCTCTCTCGATCCTCTATCCCCCAAAACACCACCAGCCTGTGCCCCTCCCCAAAGTCACGCTGAATATCTTCTTCTGAGAATCACCTTCCCTCAAAACCAGCGTGATTCCTTCCCATAAGCGTCTATCATCCTTTGACCCGCCTCCCAATGCTTTCCATACGCACGCTGAGAATTTTCCCCTTAAACACAGCCCTCATTCCGTCCACATACACGCTGAATTCTTCCTTTTCACATGCCAAACAGCTTTGGTAATTTACCATTTCAAAAAATGACATCCTTTCGTGTCCTTCCATACTAGTGGGCCTTCTATATGTGATGCGATTGCACCATTTTATGGTAGTCACGATTGTATTCTCCTTTTCTTTCCTTACGGTGGTGCCTCCTATGATAAGTGGCAGCCACATATCTTCAGCTTCCATTATTCGACCATATTCTATAAAAAAAAAAGCATTAAATTCTTCATGAATCAGCCCGCGTTCATCCTTGAATTTCCTCCACAAACATCCCAAATGTTTCATTATTTAATGCATGACAAGTTCAACCACAAAGTCTCAATATAAAGCCATCCAATTCCATAGTTTAAACGACCAAAATTCAGCTCTAAAGTTCACATGGGCTGCCACCGAAATCCACTTTGATTTGATTAAAAATTTAGATACCAAAACTCCATTCAAATCTTCGAGATCTCATGCGAAAACAAAAAAAAAAAACAAAAACAAAAACGAAAAAACAAAATCAGAAATCATGGAGTAGAGAAGAAGAAAAAAAATAAATTAATAAATCAATAAATGATAAATGAATAAATCACACACATGTGTAAGAAAAGTCAAAACATTAAATCATGCAGTTTTAAACTAATTAGAATCAACCTTAAGCAAAAAATAAATAAGCAAATAAAAAAATAAAACAAGCAAAATAAATAAATAAATATAAATATCAAACACATACAATCAATAATCTAAATATTAAACTAAAATGCAATAAAAAATGAAAAAAAAAAAATTAAACTTATACAATTAAATATCTAAAATTCACCTCAAGCAATCAAAAATTAAAATCAAGTCAAAAACTCACTCAAACCCAAAATTAAGCAATCAAAACCAAAACCCAACCTAAAGTTAAACAAACCTAATGAAGTGTCCAAGTGACCTATCCTAAAAAAAGGTGCCTAAGCGACCTAAGGTGATCCTAGGTGTGCCTAGGTGTGCCTAAGATGGGCCTAAGGTGGGCCTAAGGTGGGCCTATGTGGGCCTAAGGTGGTGCCTAACGGATCAAGCATACCTAAAAAGGCTTAGGATGGTGCATAATGGGTGAAGTGTACTTAAAAGGGCCTAGGTGAGCCTACGTGGGCCTAAGTGAACCTAAGTGAGCCTAAATGTGCTTAGATGGGCTTGGTGTGTTTAAATGAGCTATCCTAAAAAATAAAAAACGAGATCTAACTTAATGTTGCCAAGGGTCGCAATGAGAGGCTAGATAAATCCCTTGACTAGAGTCTCCAAGGTGGCTCAAAAGGTAAGTTGTATGAGTAGCAATGGGCCACCAAAGAACTACTATAGAGTGTTGAAAGAACACGTAAGGCATTTACTAAGGGCATAAAAAGAAGGGTCTACAAGGTATAGAGGTATTGTAAAAGTATAATATTTTTGTAGAAGTCCCGAGAAACCAAATTTGAGTGGGAGTGATAATAGTAGACGAAGGAAAGAGCATCAAAATTGAGAATTTAGTGGTGAAGATTTTAGCTTCTCGAAAATGCAAATTGAAGATTACTTATATAAGAAAGACATGCATTTACCTCTTTTAGGAGAAAAGCCAACGGATATGAAGGATGAAGAATGGGTTCTACTCGATAGGCAAGTGCTTGGAGTTATCCAATTGATGTTATCTTGCAATATCGCTTTCAACATAGCAAAGAAGAATACCACAACGGTTCTTATGGTGACTCTCTCTGACATGTACAAGAAGCCATTTGCTTCAAATAAAGTGCACTTAATGAGGCACTTGTTCAATTTATAAATGACAGAAGGTGCGTCTATAGCTGCTCACATCAACAAATTTAGTACAATCACAACACAACTAAATTCAATGGAAATTGAGTTCAACAACAAAGTTTGAGCTTTGATCCTTCTATCTTCTTATTGGAAAGCTAGAACACGATGGTGACAACAATAAGCAATTCTTTTGGAAGTAAGAAGATGGTATTTAAGAATGTTCAAGATTTATTTTTAAGCAAAGAAATACGCTGGAGAGAATTAAGAGAAACATTAAGTTCCACGTTAAACATCGTATCCAGAGGTAGATCTAATGACAAAAACACAAATTAGAGCATATCAAAATCAAGATGGAACAAGTCTAGATCTGGGAAGAAAAAGATAGTGTTGGAATTACGACAAGAATTGTCACTTGAAAAGGGACTGTAGAGCACCGAAAAAAAAAATGGCAATGGAAAGGAATCCGCGAATGTGGTTGAGGATACTTGTGATGCTCTAATCTTGAGTGTTAACAATCTAATTGAATCTTGAATTTTGGATTTTGAAAGCTTAGAAAATTCTTAAGATTTAGTTTACTTGTTAAAGTATAAAGTTGGATTATTTATTTTGAAAGCATATTGTTTTGTTTGTAACTTAGATCTCCCTGTTAAAACTCATGTTTGATCATTTACATTCGAAAGCTTGTTCATTGTTTGTGATTTAGTTAAAATTCATGATGTTGGCTATTTATCTTTGAAAGACTAATTTATTTATTTTTTTAAGGAAAAGTTTTAGAAATTGACATTTTGAATTAAGTCAAAATTACTTCTTTTCTTTCAAAAATGATTGTTTTTCTCCATCATAGGTTTGGCTCCTAGATCCTAAATGAAGGGTAGCCAAAAAGATGATCCAAGTTGAGCTTCTCTTGTTTTCAAATTCTTTTAAGAAAGAAATAAAAAATATCTATTTTGTGTCTATTAATTAGAATTTATCAAATCAGCTCCCTCTAAAATCGTTTTCAAAATTATTTAAACCTATAAAAGGCTTTAGAAAAATATTCATTGTAGGTTTAGGCAAAGAACACATTTTCTGTGGAAATTATGTAACTCATTTCAATCTAAGTTGCATTCTCCTTTGTTGGTTTTCAAAATTTTGTTTTTATTCACATAGGTTTGAACTTGTACTCCCAAGCTAATGGGAATACACAGGTTAAACTTATGGCTATTGAATGGGGACTTGATGGAACCCCTATATGAAAGAATTTTTCAAAACTCATCCTTGTTGTCGGTTTCCACTCAACAACTGACCCTTTAGATTTAAAATTCATTTTGATAATTTTATAATGTTTTAAGAAATTTTCAATAAATTGTACGGTGCTCCTTACTTCTTGAACTTGATTCTCAAATGTTTTGAATCAAAAAGCTTTTCTCAAAGTCAAGTTATGATCATCACTTTTAGCATGTTCTATTTAGGCCTACTTCTATATACTTGAGAGAACTTTGCAAAATTAAATTACCATTTGATCGTTTCAATTTAAATGAATATTTTTTTTTTCAGAGTGTTGACTTCTTAAAATTGAATTTTACACATAAAATATTAAAAAATACATTTTCTTGAGGGAGATATGATTTTTCAAATTTGTACTTACTGCACATGATTGAATCTAGACAATTGATCAAGCATAGTGTTTTAAAAATTCTTTTGAATGCTTTCTGACCTTGAATTGAATTTTTCTACAATTTAAATTAACTTCTTAAATGACTTGAGTGATTTTTTGTATGAATTTAAAATGACTTTAGGTATTTTTTTTAAAATCAGTTTACACAAGTTACTGTTTTCTACTTAGTTCTGGAACTTCTAGAACTTTTGGGTGTTTTTGCTTAAATTTGTTATTTGAAGGAGTGTTTGGGCTTTTGTATGTTGTTCTAGACGTGTAGGAGATGTTTCTTGAAAATTTTTGTAATTAAATTCCACTTCAAAATATTTTTTTAGGATTTGTCTCATGATGCTCCCTATTCTTACTATATGCCGATGATTTTGTACTTTGCTTGACTTTGTTATTTATGTTGGAGTTATTTGACTTATCTTGACTTGACTTTGGCTATGGTATTATATATTAGACATAATAAGGATGTTGTATAATTCATTCCATGATCAAATAATGCTTCTAAGTATTTAATTAAGACTTTTCTTGCAAATGCTATTATTATGCTCCTTTGTTACATGTCTTGTCTTGGTCACTAATTTTGATATATTTAACTCCCTTGTACATTAGCTTAGCTTTAACATTCAATTGCATGTATGTCATGTATGATAGTTAATATTATTTAGGGTCTCAAACTAATTTTTGACAATAAATGAAGGCTTGTTTTGTTGATTGCATGAGATGTACATCTTTGAATCTATTTGTTGCTAAGTTCTTGCTATTTCATTTGAATTATGTATATACAATGTGTATTAAGATTCACCATCATTATTATTTGTCATTATACTTGTTCTAACCCATTCTAGTATTTTTGGAAGCACCTCCTAAATTATGCATGCTATTTAGGTATGTCTCTCCCCTTTGTATCCTTTTAAGTTCTGTAAATAGATATGCTTTATATGTAAAATACCCTCATACTTGATTGTGTTTTGGTTTGCTTTGACTAGTGCCTAGTCTTTTAAATCGAATGGAATGCATGTTGTATGTTATATAACTTGTTGTTTAAACTAACTTTGATGTCTTGTGATAGCACTTAAGTTGCGGTTCAGGTACACATACTATCATTTCTTTATGATTGTGTTTTGAATTCTTCTTTAGCATGGTAGTGATAATAGAGTTTTGAAATCACCTTAGCCTACCTGGGTATCCTCAATCAACTGACTAATTGTTATACTTCCCTTAACTTAACTAGTAAAGACCTTTTTAGGGCTTAGAGGGGTGATACCTTTTCGGAGGTACCTTCCCAATAGGTAACCTGATCCTCAGACCCAACCTCAAATTTTTGCAGACAGCTTTTCTAAAAAAATAGGAGTCATTTTTTTAGGGTTTTATTTCTTATTTTGTTTTCCCTTAAAAAAAATAAATAAAATAATTGCTGACTCCATTTTTTATAAAATACAAATTTTCACCTTTAAAAGTTTCACCAATGAGTGAGGACACACGTGAAAAATGCAAGTCCATAGAGAGATCTCTAGAATTTTGGGGAGAGTGAAGGGAAATTTGAAGACTTGTTTGGTTAGCAAGAATTCATGGAGTGTGCAACCATTATTGAGTCAGATTGGAGCTCGCATTTTTAATGGAGAAATGATGCATCTACCATGAGACTTGAGACTTGTGGATGGAAATTCAAAGGTGAAGTTTATAGAATACTTTTGTGGAGGATTCCAAATATGAGGTTAGTGGTCATCTTGTTTGTTTGAAATTTTAAAATCAAAAGAAAATGAATGAAATGAATATGTATTTGGCCATGTGAGATGTTAGCATTAATGCTTGGGGCTTGAATTTTAAAATAAAGAAGAATTAAATAATATGTAGTTGGTTTTTGGAATTAGCGTTTATGGTTTATTGAATTTAAAATTGAAATGTGTATGAGATATGGCCATGAAGTTATGGAATTTATGGCCATGGTGTAGATTGAAGTCTTAAACGAGTGAAATGAATCCATGCCATATTGAAGAATTATGGAGAAATGACATGCAATTGGCTTGGAGTTAGTGGCTTTCATTATATGTTGAATTAAAAAAAAAAAAATGAAAGCATGAATGTGGAATTTATATGCAGCCATGGAGATCATACTAGTGGCTTTGATGTTTAATGCATTTTAAAAATGTATATGGAATTCTAAAATGGCCGTGGAATGGAGTTTGTGGTGTGAAAATTAATGGAGAATTCAAGGTTGAATTGTGAGAGTTTTCATGGTTGAAATTCAATGAAATCCAAAGTTAAATAGTGGTCATTAGTGGAGGTTCTTTTCATGGATAAAATTAATATAGAAAGGGTCTGAATTATGGATGTTAATTAAGGTTCTTTCCATGGCTAAAAATTGATGGAGAATGCGGCTAAATTCTAAGAAAGAAAAAAGATGAGTAAAACAAGCATTAATCCTTAATTATACACCTATTGACTTTAGTCAATTAGGTATCTACCCAAACACTACAAGGAAAAAAATATATGGTGACATTTATAATGAGTCACTATAAACATAGGGTGTCACTACAACATAGTGTCACCTTATCCACTGACACCATAGAGGATACCAATTGGTGACGTATTTGGAAGCGACACCAAATTAGATAAATGGTGACACATTCAGAAGCGACACCATATATTTTTAGTGATGCTAAATTTGATATAAAGTTGTGTGAGATATATAAGGTGTCATATTAACTGCATCACCATTGAGTTATGGTGTCGCATCATTGTAAATGATTATGGAAGATATGGTTGTTTTTGGTTGATTAGCTTGTAGATTTTTGTAATGCTTATTAATAAACAAGATTAATTTGTGCATATTTTGTCCATAAATATAATAATCATATCACATTTAACTTATATTTTCGTAATGCTTATGGATTAACCTGTAATACATTACATCATTCAGTAATTTTTGTATATCAAATGTTCATAAAACGATAGTACATCAAACCCACCAAAACTAAAAGAGAAAAGTGAATGCACATTAAAACATGATTTAGAAATGTTAAGCATCCCAACATTTATGTATACCTGCAATTCATATGCATTAAACCGGCTAACCATAAAATGACACAAGAGTTGGCATCAAAAAACCCAAAATTCTCAATACCAAATAAAGTAACATTTATGTCCTATAATGTATGACATATGAGTCACATCTAAAAACCTAAAATCTTGTTGCCTTTTTCTCCTTTCTTTTTATTCTTCATACTGTCCTTCCAAGAGTATATACCTGCATTTCATAGTTTAATGAGTTTTAGCGTTCTTATTGAAAATAAAAATTAATTAATGTTATAAAAAATAAACAAATCTAAGTACTAATGCTTTCTTTTTTCTTTTTCCTATTTTGATATAAAAATAGTTCGTAAAGAATAAGTAATGCTATACAATACTAATGGAAAATTCATATAACAACTAAGGGACTCACCAAGCATGATCACAATACATCAACATGATTTATGATTAGTTATAACACAAAAGGTAGTCAATTCTCCTCTAATTTCATCAAAGGAAAAGATATTCAATATTTTAAATTTTTTACTTTTAATATTCTTTAGATCAATAAATTATCAAACATTTTTTTTTCAAAAAAAAAAAAGAAGAAAAAAAAGAGTTTTATAGAAGGAATTGGAAATTTTTTTTTAATAAAGTATTTTATAGAAATTTCCTAACCTTGAAAGGAAAATTTCATCATCAATTTCAAATTAAAAACAATAAGAAAAAAAGGCAAAAATAAAACATGTTTTCAGAATCCTTTTGTGGGAAATGAGAATATTGAGAATAATTTTCTCAAAAATTATTTTCCAAATATGACCAACCAATATTTTCATCGCAACATACTATAATATTCTTAGAAAATAAACAAACAGTCTGATTAAAGGAAATTTCATAGAAAATCAAAAGAAAATTATAAAACATCTTCTTAAAAAAAAAAAAAAAGTTTTATGGAAGGAATTGAAAAAATTTATGTAATAAAAAGATTTTATAGAAATTTTCTAACCTTGAAAGGGAAATTCTAAATTTTGGTCAATGCATATAAAAATAATAAGAAAAGAAGGTAAAAACAAAAAACAAAAAACATATTTTAAGAATAGAAAAAATATGAATAGAACAAGATGAGATATTAACCATAATACCATGTAAAAAAATAAAAATATAAGATTTGATCATTTTTGTAATTATAAAAATTTTCATTCCTATTTAAATTTAAAAAAACAATTAATTTACATTAATAAATAAAAAATAAAATTAATTTTTCATTGTTAATTCCAACATTCCAAACCAACTCCAACATGATATGGAAACTATTTCATTTTTCCTTTTGTGGGAGATGACAATATTAAGAATAAATTTCTAATTTTTTTTTTCCAACTATCACCAATACATACCGTCATCACAATATATTATAATATTCCTAAAAAATAAATAGAAAGTCCTATCAAAGGAAATTTATTGTAAGATCAAAAGAAAATTTCATAATATAAAATTTTTATCCTTCATTCTGAGAATGAAATATGTTAAAAAATCATTCATTTATCTTATTTTAATTCATTTTAGGGTTTATGGGTTTAACAATGAAACAGAAGATATGGTGGAATGTCAAACCTAATTTTTACTTTCCTACAACTCAATAAAAAAACACTATTTACACAATCCACATTACAGATATACCAAATCAATGAATATAAATCAATTATGCTAATAAAGATTTTGACTTTAATTAAAAAAAAAAAAATGATAGATCTAAGAGATTTTGGGTTACTTGAGAGTCCACGAAGTAAAGAAGAGCAGTTATGTGTTAACTATGAGTGTGAGAAGAGGTAGAAGAAAATTATGGTTAGGGTTATGGAATGAGATTTTTAATGAATATAAATCAATTATGCTAATAAAGACTTTGATATTAATAAAAAAAAAAGAAAAAAAAAATTATAGATCTAAGAGATTTTGGGTTACCTGAGAGTCCACGAAGTAGAGAAGAGCGGTTGTGTGTTAACTATGGGTGTGAGAAGAGGTAGAAGAAAATTATGGTTAGGGTTGTGGAATGAGATTTTTTGAATTGTGGGTATGTGGAAACAATGAGTTTTTTTTCTATATATATTATTATTATTCTCAAAGTGGGCCCATTATATATACTATAGCTAAGAGGATTTTAATAGATTCTAACCTAGATAAAGGGGCCAAGGTTTCCTTAAAATCTATTCCTTCTATTTGGGAGTAACCTTGAGCTATAGGTCTAGCCTTATTTCTCACAATGATTCCATTTTCATCTTGTTTGCTCTTGAAAATCCACTTAGTACCTATCACATGTTTATCTTTAAGCCTAGGGACTAAGTACCACACATCATTCCTAATAAACTAATTTAACACTTTATGTAGTGCAGTAGTCTAAGATTCATTTGTTAGAGCTTCCTCCACCTTTTTTAGCTCTAATTGGGAGGTATAGAAAAAGAAGCTTATCTTATTGTTTCTTGATTGCCTCCTTGTCACCATGGAATCATTCATGTTACCTATTAAATTTGAGATATGGTTATTTTTAGGTACTTTAGATTTATGCCTATTACTCGCTTCACTTGGCCTAGCAACTTTAAGAGACTTTGTATCCTTATTAGGATCAACCAACTTTTCAAGGATATTTTCAAGGGTTTCCACACTCTCATCCATTGTCTCAAGGATATCCCTAGTGGGTTTTTAGGGAAATCATAGGAGTTAACATCTTTCTAGTTATGCCTTGAATCATCAATGACCACATTACAGGATTCCTAGATAACCTTGGTATCCTAGTTATATAACCTATAGGCCTCACTCTTGGTGGAAAAACCTAGGAAGATACCTAAATCAAACTTAGGATCCAATTTACCTATATTTTCCCCCATTCCTAAGAATATAACATTCACTACCACAGGTTTTAAAAATAATATTTTAGGTTAAGTTTGTTTCCTGACCATAACTCATAGGAAGTTTTATTCAACCCGGGCCTAAGAAAGACTTTATTAATATTGTGGCAAGTCGTCTCAATGGCTTCAGCCTAAAAATAAATAGGAGTGTTATGCATAAGAGACATTACTTGGGCCATTTCTAGAAGAACATGGTTCTTGCTTTCAACCACTCCATTTTGTTTGGGAGTTCTAGAGGCTGAACACTCATACTTAATCCCTTTTGATTCATAAAAATGATCAAACTCAACATTATCAAATTATCTCCTCCTATCACTCCCAACCCTCACAATGGAATGTCCTTTCTCTACTTGAAGTCTAGTGCAAAGAACCTTCAAGTGCTCAACAATTTCATATTTTTTTCTTAAAAAAAATATAAAAGAATGCATAGAGAAATCATCAACCACCACTAGAACATATTTCTTCCCACCTTTGCTTTTAGTTCTCATAGGACCCATAAGGTCCATGTGTAGAAGATCTAAGGGCATAGGCGTGTCATCGCCTTGAATCTTTCCCCTTTGATTTGCTTACCCTCCATGCATCCACCACAAATAGACTTAGGTTGTCCACTTAACTTAGAGATGCCTCTTACTAGGTCTTTATTAGCTATGTGAACAAGATCCTTATAGTTAATATGTCATAATCTCCTGTGCCATAATTCAATGACATCAAGCTTGGCCCTACTACACACTAAAGAGGTTTTAGAACTAGGATTGATTGTATGACCATTGTCTATAGTTCTATGCCCAATGAAAGTAACTTCTCCCTTCTTATCAATCACTTCACACAAACTTTGGAGAAATAACACCAAACTCACTATCACAAATTTGATTAATGCTTATAAGATTAGCCTTAAGTTTATCAACAAAGAGGACTCTATCTAAATCAAGGCATGCATCCAAGAATAGACATAGTACCCCTACCTCTCACACAGGCAACACTACCATCTCTAAGAGTGACATTACCTCCATTGAAGTCTTCAAAAGAGGTGAAAAATGACATGTCACCCATTATGTTCCTAAAGCACCCACTTGCAAAGTACTACTCACTTAGGACTCTAGCTCTAAGGGTTGTAAAGACAATATTGCACTTAGGTCTATCCTTCCTTAACTAAACTTGTTTCCCTTTAAGAAGTGAACTAGGGGAGTTTTTATTAGTTTTAGGCTTAGGATTAGTTCTCTTTTCTTTCTTAGTGGAAAAATTTTATTCGTTAGAAAATCAAATTCATCCACTAACCTATTTAATTGAGACTCATACCTCTCAAAGATTCTACTATGACACTTACTATGAGTGTGTCTAGACTTCTTACAATAAGTGCATAAGGGAGAAGTGTTAGATGATGCTACATCATTAGGAATTTTCTCTTTACTATGGACCCGCATTTTTCACGTGCGTCCCCACCCGATCAACGAGATTCTCTTTTTATTGGTGAAAAAAATTTAGTTTGGAAAAGTTGGAGTCGCCACTTACTTTTATTTATTTTTAAAGGGGAAAACAAGTAAGAATAAAACCCCTAAAAGGACTCCTAATTTTTGTGGAAAAGCTATCTGCGAAAAACCTAAGTCTAGGTCCGGGAATCAGGTTACTTATTAGGAAGGTACAGTAAAGACCATAGCACCCCTCTAAGCCCTTAAAAATGGGTCTCTACTAAATAAGGTGAGGGAAATGTGGTAATTAACTGATTAATTGAGGGTACCTAGGTAGACTGAGGTGATTTCAAAAAATAGCATACCAAACAAGATCAAATCACAATAAAGGAGAGTTAGGATGCGTACTCGAACCGCTTCTCAAGTGCTATCACAAAACATCAGAGTTAGTTTAAATAGTATATCACTTAGCATGCACTTTATCATAAATAATCGAACAATGTAACAAATATCAAGACACCCAAGCACCATCAAACATAGGCATAATTCACAATGACAATCATATTTACAGAATTTAGAAAGTGGGTGTTAGGGAGCATACCTGGATAGCATAGATAACTCACAATACATTTCCTCGGGACATGGGGGGTTAGATAATAAATAATAAAATAAGAAATCCTAGCATGCTCAGTATCTAATTAGCATAGCAAAAATGATCAAAATATATGAAATAATCAATAATCACACATCTTGTATACAATTCCTAAAAAATAGATAGATATGATTACAACAAATAACAAGGACGATAGCAAAAATAAGTTTTGAAGAGATTTTCTTATGTAGGGGTTTCACCAATTCCCCAATTGATATACACGAATTCAGCCTAGAATCATCCCATTTATTTGGGACTACGAGCTTGGATTCATGTCTTACTCAAAACCAAAATTTTCATTGAAAACCAAAAAGGATGCAAACCGATCAAGATATGGTTGCATATTATTTTAAGAAAATGGGATTTTGATTCTAAAGACTCTAAATGAGTTTTTGAAATAGATTTTTAAAAGGAATAAGATTTTGATTCTAAGAACTCTAAATGAATTTTTGAAATGGATTCTTAAAGGATCTTTTGAGAAAAGTGTTATGTTTTAAAATAAAAGAAATTAATTTGAAAATAATAAAACATATGAATCAAAGTACCATGCAAAACAAAAAGAGAACAAAATCACAAAGTAGAATTTTTGACAACCGAGAAAGAATTGAAGTGGTGAGAATGGAGGTCAATCTTCACTATTTTCCGATGGCCTCTGAAAAATAAATTTGACAAGAGACTACCAAAGCAATAAACTATTCAAACTTAAACCAATTAAATTAATGACTAATATTCAAAAAAAGCATATCAATTAAGAGTAATAATAACAAATTAGCACGTGATCGATTAAACATACAAACACATCTAGACCAATTAAAATGGACCAAATCAAACCAAGGCAAATAATAATTTTCAATCATAAAATTAATTTTTTTAATGAACCAATATTATTGGAAATACCCAAACTGAATAGACGAGTAAAGCTAAATCAGAATAAACTAAGGACAAGCACCTTTGAATATAGATTTGATTTCATTAATAACTTAAAATTATGAAAACACCTAAAATAATTAAAATGAGTCAATTTAAATGAAGGCAAACTAAAAAAACAAAACATGAATTCAGGGAATCTATTCTCTAAATAAACCAACATCATTAAAATGAAATCTAAACTCAAAATGAATTAAACATTAATTTGGGCAAATCTAAAAATCACATATTTAACACGTGAGGTCAATTATTTTAACAAACTAAAATTTTACTTAAACCTAAAATTAAATTGAAAAACTATTCAAAACAAATTTTAAAACTAAACTATAAAATCAATCTCATTAACAAATGGATACATAGATAACACATGAACAAATAAGTGTGACTAAAACGACATATGAACTCATGGAATCAAAATTTTCAAATAAATTTACATTACTAAAATGAAATCTAAATTTAAAAATGTTTTTAACACTAATTATGGCAATCCTAAAATCAAATATTTAACACTTAATTTTAACTATTTTAACAAACACAAATTTTCACTTAAACCAAAAATTAAATTAAAGAAAAACTATCTAAGACAAATTTTAAAACTATGTCTCTAACCTATAACATAAATCTTGTTAATAAATAGATAAGTAGTTAGCATACAGAGAAATAGATGTCAAGCTTTAACAATGACTTATAATGGCATAATAGTAAATCCACAAAGAACTTTTAACATATTGTATTGATGGATTAAAAAAATATAAGAATAGAGAAGCTTACCCAACCGGATATGTGTACGGGAAGTAGTCTTCCCAAAGTGGCAACTGCTGTGGCGCTATCAAAATAGCCCGGATGTGTGCGATTGACTCGATGAAGGGCAGGCAAATGACCCGCTGCTGCGCTTGGAGCAAATCAAGATGTGTGCGGCTGGTTCTTGTCTTGTCTTTCAATGATGCGGCTGTTCCGAAAATTCTCTCAATGGTGAGGCTATTCCGGAAATTCCCCTGAGGGTATGGCTGCACCTTGCACCTCCAGAAGTGGCTTCACCTCAAGGGTGCGGCTGCACCTATGCTTGCTTGCCAATGGTTCCCCTCACGTCAAGAATGGTGCAGCTGCTCTAAAAGAAAAGCTCCATGGTGCGACTGCCTTCTCATGCTCAGAAAAAATCACCCCTCTCATCCTTTCTTGATTTCTTTTCTTTGGTGCAGCTGGTGCTCCCTTCAATGATGCGTCTCTCACCTCAAAACTGATGTGACTATTCTCCCTCCAATGGTGTGCCTCTCACGCTCTCAAAACTCTCTCTTTCTTATCCCTTCCTACAGCCCCCCTCACACTCTGAACTCTTTTTTTGGATCATCTCAAACAGCAACTTCTCACGCTGTGAAAACACGGACTGATCTTTGTTCAAAAAGCAGCCTCTGATCCCTTCGAAACGCCTACTGATCACCTTCCAAATGGCAGCTTTTAATACCCTCAAAAAATGTTTTCTTCCTCTTCTCTTTCCTTCTCAATAAAACTCTGAATATCCTCTCTAAGAAATCCTCGTACTGTCTCTTCAAAAACCCCCTGTATCTTTCCTTCCATTCCCTCAAAACTCCGTCAGACTCTCTTATCTCAGCCAATCCGTCGTTCCTCCAATCAGTCCCATTGACCCTACCATTATGGAAAAAACCCCTCACCAGTCTGGAGAAAAACCTGCAATTTTCCACGTCAATCCAACATCATCAGAACCCTCCCTTTCGAACCTAGCCTTCATTCTCTCCCTATCACCCCCCCACATCTTCTTTTCACCTCTCTCCTCCTTTTATCTCAAACCTCCCCCTTAAGACTTCCCATACAGCTTCCCATCCGCTCCATTTTCCCACAGCCTCCTCGTAAAACCTCACTTTTTTTCTTCTTCTCCAAGACTTCCCATCTCTGCTTTTTCCCATGTCAAACTCCTCGAAACTCCAGCCTCCTCTCTTTTGTTTAGAACTCCTTTTTCCCATGTATTATTTTTTCATTGATTGCCTCCAAAATTCTCTTTTCCATGCGGCCCCTTTGACTTCCTATGGTCCCACCTCAGTCCTCCGGTACAGCTCCCTCTTTATGCCTCTTTAACTTAACCTTCTTGTTGCACTTTTGAGAGTTCTCAAATTTCCATGCAAAAAATAAATAAATAAATAACTACAAAGTAAAAACCCTATAATAGAAAAAAAATATCACGCCAATTAGGAAAAGAAAAACATAAAATATCAGTACATGCATATATGAGAAAAGCCTAAGAATTAATTCATGCGATAATAATAATAATAATAATAAGAGTAATAATAGTAATAATAACAATAATAAGATAAGATCACTAATCAAATGCAATTTTCTGAAAATAAATAAGCAGATGAATAAATAAATAAGACAAGAAAAATAAATAAATATCAAATGCAAATAATTAATAATCTAAATATAAAACTAAAGTACAATGAAAAATAATAAAAAAAACAAAATATCATATTGACACAATTAAATATCGAAAATTCACCTTAAGCAATCAAAATCAAAATTAAACCAAATACTAACCTAATTTCAAAAATCAAGCAATCAAGAAATTAATCTTAGGGAATTAAGCTCAAAAAGCATCTAAGTGACCTAGGTAAAAAAGTGCCTAAGTGACCTAAGTGGAAAGTGCCAAGGTGAATTGGGTGGAAATTAAACTAAGGAGGTGTCTAAGTGATAAAAAATCTGCTAAGTGACCTAAAAGGTTTGGAAAAGTGCCTAAGTGATGTAGGGTGATTAGAAATGTGTCGAGTGGCCTAGGAGTGTACCTAATGGGCCAAGTGCATCTAAATGGGTCTAGGTGTGCAATCCTAAAAGTGCACTTAAAAGCTATCCTAAAAAGGAAGGGAAAAACCTAAGTCTAAATTAGGCCTGCCAAAGGTCACAATGGGGTTAGATAAATCCTTCAACCAGAGTCTCCGAAGTGACTCAAAAAATGTAAGTAGTATGAGTAGCAATGGACCACGAAGGAACTACCATGGAGCACTGGAAGTGAACTTAAAGACTTGTGCTAAATGGACAAAATTGAGGGTCTACACTTACCCTTAACAAAAACTGTGTCTCCTCTAGTAGGAGTCAGTTTTGTTGATGTGGCCAAGGCCTTTTTTGTATCCATGGGACTTACATTTTTCAAGAATATCATTCAACAATTTAGTCCCAGGATGAAAAACCTCATTGGAAGAAAAATATGATTTTTGACATTCAATCCCTCAAGTTAGAATATTGTTTCTCTTAAGGAGAGATTGATACTAAGACTCAAGAAACCAATTTTTCTCAATATGATTGATTTTTTCTTCACAAAGTAAATTAATCTCATATTTGTGTGGGTCAACAACATCATTAACTATCAAGAAGTAATTAAGCATTGATATTCAATAGCAATATTCCTAAGAAAGCTAGCTTTCTATTCATCAATAAATTCACAGTCACTCTCAAAATCATGCATAGTATTTATGAAGGCAACAAAAGCTAGATAATTAGATTGATCATACCTAGTATCCTCATAAGCCATGGAGTCACTCTCGTTGGAGATCATGTCACTCTAAGTATCTTACATAGATTTTTTTAATGTCCTTGGGACTAGGATAATCAACAGAAACATGTCCCAAACCTCCAAAATTTAAACATTCAACCTTTTTGCCTTTAGAATATCCCTTATCTTTTTCTTTACCAAACTTTTCAAAACTTTTTTCCTTCCCTGGGTCTAATTTTCTATTAGATCTTCTTTGAAATTTTAAGGCCTCTTTTACACATTTTTCCATATGCACAGGTTCTTCTCTCCCCAATTTTTTAGAATTTTCAAATTCTCTTTCCTCATTCTTAGAAGCCTTAAAGGCTGACTCTTTAGGTTTCTAATAAGTCTAAAGAGAACCAACAAGTTCATTAGCTCTCATAAGGTAGACATTCTTACTTTCCTCTATAGTACTGACCTTAGGTCTAAACCTCTCAAATAGAGATCTCAAATTTTTTTTCTCACAATTTAAGACTCTAGGATCATCTCTCCTAGGTTAAAGGAAGAATTAACTATATCACTAAACTCATAATAAATTAGAGAAAGTCTTATCGTCTTACATTCTTAAGGTCTTAAATCTAGAAGCGAGTATTTGGATTTTTGATAATTTCACAATTGAAGTCCCTTCATGAGTTACTTTAAGGATGTCCTAAGCCTCCTTAGCAAATTTGTAGGTGGCTAACCTGCAAAACTCATTAGGGCTAACCCCATTAAATATATTATACAAGGCCTAAGCATTGGTCTCACATCCAATTTGTCCCACTCAAGATTGGGTTTGCGTTCCCTAATAGATCTTCCATAAATAGCTAATTTCAATGGGGGGGCCCATCCAAATTCCACTGAGTTCCATACCCTTTCACTTTGAATTTTTAGAAAAAATTCCATTCAAGTCTTCCAGTGTGGATGGTTACTCTCATCAAAATATGGTAGATTGTTAATGGAATCACCCACCTTTGTTTGTTCCATACTCGATTAGCAAGATCGAGAGAAAAAAAATCAAAATTATTATTTAATAGCCTACTTTGATACCAATTTAAAAACTATTTATTCGGTATGGTAACACCCAAAGGGGGGTGAATGGGTGATTTTTAAAGATTGTAGTATATGGATTGAAAATCTTAACCCAATTTAAACAATGAGTGGGAATTAAGCCAAATTGAAGCAATTAAGTCCTATAAGAAATTATTAATAGGGAATAGAATACATCCACACAAGAGACAAACGATTTTACATGGGAAACCTCCACACCAACTGTGGAAATAAAAAACCACAGTGTCTAGGATTCTACTACATGAGATCAAGACACACAAATTTACCTAGTTGCTTATCCTAAGGACTTACTTTGTAGTACCTATATTGTGATCCATGTCCTCGTTGCAACACCTTTAATACTCTAGTGGATTCACCTTAGCCTCTAAGGGGATACAAGTCCTTCCAACAGCCCGAAAAATGAATCTACTAACCTTGAGAGTTTAGTGCTAAGAATGATAGTGCAAGTTAAGGTTTATTTTTCAAGGAAGCATCAAACCCTAAAATGGGTTTAGAAAAAGTATATATAGATTCTAAAACCTAAAGGATTGAAATAGGATTATTGATTAAAAAATAAATCATGAATTTTAAAAAAGAAACGCTACCAAAGCATGACAAAATTGGAACGACAACTCAAGCGGACATAACCATCGCTCAAGCACCTTGAGCACTCAAACACTTGTTTAAACATTTGAGCGGTGGCTCCAACACCCGAGCACTTTGGCTAGTGCTTGAGTGGTCTTGTTTTATCAAAAGTAAAAATAAAACATTTTTAAACTGATTTTGAGAAACTGACCAGTTCATACCTTAACCTAACTGGCCTCTAACAAACATTTTCAAACTTACCTATGATAGTCCGATTGAATGATCAAGAACCTTAAGTCTTTAATGGAGAGTTAGTCACATCTAAAAAGGTTCCTATGCCATGATGAAAAAGAATAAAATTGTCAATATGAAAAATGTCCTAACATACACATCAAGAAGAACTTGATTTTTTAGGTATAAAATATACAAGGGTGAAATTCTAGTGGACTCGGATTATTTCCAAAATATCAAATTTTGGGTACACTTGAGTGCTTCCAATACTTGAAGAAAAAATTTGAAACTTTATAGAACACAATTTTGGAAACTCGACCTTCGAAGACTCAAGCATTAGATAAGTGCACTTGTTCACTTCCAACACTTGAATGCATCTTGCCAGTGTTCAACCACAACACAACACTTGAGCGCCCGATGCATTAAGTGTTAGATTTGAGTACTCGAGGCACTAAGTGTCAGATCTAAGTGCTTGAGCACTCAATCTCAAATATTTTTCTGATTAACATTTAAAAGCATTCAATCTATTATTCCCTAAAGTCTACTTTATGTCAATTGTTAAAAGTCATCATCCTTTTTATAGCTCTCTATACTTACCCTATGTTATTCCTTGTTAACTCTGTAGGCTCCTCGAATCTTCAACAAAATGTAGGAGGAAAATATAAAAAGTCCTAAACTGGGATGAATAGAAAAAATATTCCCAATCTAATACACTAACAAAATGAAAAAATGCTAAGGAAAAACAATTTTCTTATATTGGTTTACTATAAAAAAATAAAAAATAAAAAAACATAAAAGAAAATTAAATATAATTAAAATGAGTTAGAAACTTTTACCTTTTAAAATTATTTAATCTTTGTATAAAAGAGTAAAAATAAGTTAAATGAGTCTAAAGTAGTATATAAAAATAATGCATTTAACTTTAAATTTATTTCTTATTTTTCTTCACTTTTTTTTCTTTTATTTTTCCTCTGTTTTCTTTCTCTTAAATTTTTCGACAACTAAACATAGTTTAACAGTATCTATGGAATTTCTATCTCTTTTTCTTTTTCTTAATCATGCAATAGCACAATTATTATCTTCATCATAGGAATAATGGCAACCACTTATGAGGTCTTTTTAGGTTTTGAATTTGCAATCGATTTTAATTATCTTGTTTTCTTCGTTTTCAATTATTTTATGCTAAAAAGTTGATTTGAAGAAAAGTAAATAAAAAGGAAAAGTAACGAAAAAAAAAAACATGAGAAAAGAGAAAGTTTGAGGGAAGAAAATTGTAGGAGAAATATAAGAAAAGAGAAGATAAGGAAAATCTATAATTTTTTTTTTTATTTGGTTAGCTATGAAAAGGAAAATTAAGTTATTGACCACTATATTTACCCTTGAATTTCATCTTTTGTTAAAGAAAAAGGCTGGGAGGAAAATCTTTTAACATTGTTACTTCTCTTTTCCTAACATTTTTTATCACCTTTTTACCATAATTGCTCAAAGAAAATTATTTGGCAAAAGTGTGTTTCCATGCATTTAAATTAAAAAAAAAATCATAAAATAGGAACCCAACTTTATAAAATACAAATTTCAAGCAGCTGTCTAAAAACAATTAGCATTTCATGGTCTTGGTCAAAGGTATTACCTTTAACCATTCAAGTATACTACCTTTTAATGATATATATACTATCTTTGATCATCTTAGGGTATCACTTTTGACCATTCAAGTATACTACCTTTTAATGATATAGGTACTATCTTTGACCATCTTAAGCACTCCCTTGACCATCTTGGGTACTATCTTTGATCAGTGAATACATAAAATTTGAATTATTTTTAGAGGGTTCCTATTTTATGATTATTTTTATACAAGTGCATGGAAATCTAGGAGATTCCTTCCATTAGTGGAAACTTATGGGACATGTCACTACCTTCTAACAATTTTATGGCTGTTGTATTATGAGGGCAAGCAATGTATGCCCAAGTAGTCTTGGTATTGGTTGGTCTGAGGTGGTGTAAAAATAAAAAGAGTTCTTTACTATCAATAAAGCTTGTTTTGTCTTTAGATCCATCTAATTCCTTTGTCCCTTTCTTGACTTGTTCCTCGAGTTGTTCAGAAAGAAACGAGATAGTATTTCTCATTGTTAAACCGGTACCCTATAAGACTAAGTCAGTCTCACTTTGGTTGTGAAGTGTTGTCTCACTTTTTTCAAATTATTTTCCTTATTTTTTTCCTTAATATCCTTAACACTTTATAGGAAGTATGGTAGAGAACTTTAAACCACTTTGTGGTAAGTCAAAAGGAAACAAAACAACTGTTCAAGTTAAGGCACAAGTCAACAACCCTGGACTAGAAATAAGATGTGTATGAAACACTGTACTAAGTCTGTTGACTTTTTGTTCCTAAAAACTCTAACCACCTAATTTCTATAAATACAAGAAATGACTGAAAAAGATAGCTCATCTAGGGACTTCTCTAACGAAGAGTCAAATTTTAATAGACTTCTACAAAGTTCTAATTTTATGGTATTTTATAATTATACAATTATAATTGAAATAGAATGTTTTAGCGCCTACTGAAACCAAATCAGAAAATGTTGGGAATAAGAAAAAAAATTAAAGAAAATCATTTTTCTATTTGACAACATGGAAAATGAGATAGAAAAAAAGAAAAGCAAAGAAAGTGTTAAAAGAAAATATTATAATATATTCCTTGTTATGTTACTTAAAAGGAACGGGATAATAATTGAAAAAAAAAAAAAAAAAGCGGGGAAACTTGAGGGAATTTTTGGCTCTATCATTACTCGTTTCTCTGTCTTGAAGGTTATGTTTGATTCCTGAAAGGCATTAGGGAAAGAAAAAAAAAATAGTAAAGAAAATGTTTTTTCTTTTGTTTCGTTTTATTGTGAAAAATACAAAAGAAAGTCAAATATAATAAAATTACTGAGAAATTTGCACATTTTTAAATTATTTAATCTTTATATAAAAGAGTTAAATAAGTGAAAAAAGTTTGAAGTAATAATTAAAATAATTTATTGACTTTAAAACTATTTTTCATTTTTCTTAACTTTTTCTTTCTTTTACTTTTCCTCTTTATTTTCTTTTCCTCTCATTTTTTTTCTAACTTTTCAAGAATTAAATATGGCCTAAGTTTCCATAGATAAAATGCATTCATCAAATATAGGTAAATAAAAAACAAAAAGATTCACTTTACTTGATTTTTTTAAGACTCATTTAAGTTGTTGATTGAAGGAGTGTTTGGTAAAACTTAATACTTACAACTTAAAGACTTTGATTTTTATTTTCTAAAAATATTATAGTATGTTGTGATGAAGATATTAGCTGGTCATATTTGGAAAATAATTTTTAAGAAAATTATTCTCAATATTGTTATCTTCCGTGAAAGAATTCTAAAAATATGTTATATTTTTGCCTTCTTTTTTTTTTTTTTTTTTTATATGCATTGACCAAACTTTGGAGTAATTTGAAATTGATGATGAAATTTTCCTTTCAAGGTTAGGAAATTTCTATAAAATCCTTTTATTACAAAAAAATTTCCAATTCCATCCATAAAGCTCTTCCTTTTCTTCTTTTTTTTTTTTTTTTTTTTTGAAAAATATGTTTGATAATTTATTAATCTAAAGAATATTAAAAGTAAAAAAATTAAAATATTGAATATCTTTTCCTTTGATGTTTTAAATTTTTTATTATTTTTATTTGAACATATTTTTCATATCCAATTTTTTTATTAATTATTTTAATTAGAAAAAAGAAATATCAATTGGAGTTATGAATGAAAAATCAATAATTTTTATGAAAAGTTCTTTAATTCTTTCTCATACTATTTTTTCTCTTAACATTTTCTAATAATGAATTAAGCTTTTTGTCTTATATACACAATTTTCATGCTTGTTATAATATCATGTCCTATCATATTAGTAGTTGAAAACATTTTTATATTTTGTTACTAAAATTTTATTTTATATAATTGAGATGAAATTTAATGGACATTGTTATTTCACAAAATGAACATTAAAAAAATATTGAAATTAAGAAAATCCTTCCAAGAAATAAAATATATATATATATATATATATATATATATATATATATATATATATAAAGAATTAAATGTTAAAAATTATTTTTAAAAGCATAATGAATTATAAAAAATAAATTTAAAAAGTGCAGATTTTAAGTGGAAGATTAGTATTTTCTAAAATTTTAGATTTATGTTTTGATTTTGTAGTTTTGATTTTAGTTTGATGATAAAAAAAAATAAAAATAAAAAATAAATAAATGAATAAAAACATATTATTAAGTAGAATTTGATGAAATTAGAGGAGAATTGACTACTTTTGTGTTATAACTAATCATGAATCATGTTGATGTATTGTGATCATGCATGGTGAGTCCCTTAATTGTTATATGAATTTTCCATTGGTATTGTATAGCATTACTTATTGTTTACAAACTATTTTTATATCAAAATGGGAAAAAAAATATATATATATATATATTAGTACTTAGATTTGTTTATTTTTTATAACATTAATCAATTTTTATTTTCAATAAGAACACTAAAACTCATTACACTATTAAACGTAGGATACACTCTTGGGAGGATAGTATGAAGAATAAAAAGAAAGGAGAAAGAGGCAATAAGATTTTGGGTTTTTAGATGTTACTCTTATGTCATACATTATAGGACATAAACGTTACTTTATTTGGTATTGAGAATTTTGGATTTTTGGATGCAACTCTTGTGTCATTTTATGGTTAGCTAGTTTTATGCATATGAAATGCAGGTATACATGAATGTTGGGATGTTTAACATTTCTAAATCATGTTTTAATGTGCATTCACTTTTTTTTTTAGTTTTGGTGGGTTTGATGTACTATCGTTTTGTGAACATTTGATATACAAATATTACTAGATGATGTAATGTATTACAAGTTAATCCATAAGCATTATGAAAATATAAGTTAAATTTGATATGATTATTATATTTATGGACAAAATATGCACAGGTTGATCTTATTTATTAACAGGCTAATCAACCAAAAACAACCATATCTTCCATAATCATTTACAATGATGTGACACCATAACTCAAAGGTGATGCATTTAATGTGACGCCATAACTCAAAGGTGATGCATTTAATATGATGTCATATCTTCCATAATCATTTACAATGATGTGACACCATAATTCAAAGGTGATGCATTTAATGTGACGCCATAACTAAAAGGTGATGCATTTACTATGACACTTTATATATCTCACACAACTCTATATCAAATTAAGCATCACTAAAAATATATGGTGTCGCTTCTGAATGTGTCACCATTTATCTGCTTTGATGTCGCTTCCAAATACGTCACCAATTGGTACCCTCTGTGGTGTCAGTGCATAAAGTGACGCTATGTTGTAGCGACACCCTATGTTTATACTGACTCATTATAAATGTCACCATATATCTTTTTCCTTGTAGTGAGTAAAGGAGAAGAATAATGGATATGAAGAATTAAAAAATAATAGAGTTTAACATACAATCAACCAACTTAGTAAAAAGATCATCAACAAAATGAATGAGCAAAAGAATGGTATCATGTATCAAAATTAGAATTTAGACTAATCTAGAGTGAATTTGACCCGACAACTCACATAATGCAGATGGGAATTTGGGATAAAAATAATTTCTATTTAAGAAAATCAATTGAATTCGATATGGAAAAAAAATGATCCAAACCATAGAACTTGCAAATATAAACCCCAAAACTGAAAAATGAAAAAGAGCCATTGAAAATATGAAAGAATAGTGATTGAAAGGATTGACTTTAAAAGGAGAAGTAGTAAGTTTAAACCAAGCAAATTTGGAGCTCCTGATTTGTAAATAGGCATTGAACCAAGATATTACATTGGAAGTTGTAAGGAATGAGGCATTGACAGACCAGGTTGAAGCTAAGATTGTTGGTGTAAATGAGGAAGCTCATTTAGGGAGTCAAAGTATCCTTGCCATTACATAGGCACAACAAGGCACTATATTTGCAATAGGAGGAGGTAGTGCAGGGCTTAGGCACTGCACCCTATATTTGCTCCAGGTTGATATAAACACGAGCTCTAGTGCCATAGAAAGCAATAAGAAGTTGCTGCATCGCGGATGTGAATCAAGTTGTAGGTGTTGAAGAGTAAGTCTTTAGGGTAAAGAGGTCAGGTAAATCCATGTAACTTGATTTTGAATAGTGGATTCAGATTGGTAGGTCTTAGACCTCATGGTTTTTTATCTCCACAGTTTGTGAAGGTTTTCCATATAAAAATCTTGTGTCTCATTGCATGTCTTTTTATTCCTACTAATATTCATTTTGTTTTATGATATTGATATCCTTTTTATTGATTGGTTAGTTTGATATTGAGGTTGTTGGGTTGGTTATCTTGAAGCTTATGGTAGATATACTTATAACCAATTATTGTTTTCCTTAACTTCTTTCATGTTATATTTGAAATATTAATAATTATATTATTTTATCCCTAACTAATCACAAGATATTTCTAAAAGGTAAAAATTAGTTTTTTGTCTAATGATTTTAGGTATAACCCATTTATTTATTCGAGATAGCCTTAATATTTATTGGGTTAAAAGAATTGGGTATAATATATAAATATTTATTTAAATATTTTAATCACCTATTCACTACCCCTCTAGGTGTTCCCTATTGGACTTTCGGCGATTTTTCACACGTGTTCTTAGAGCAAAATTTAATCAAGAGTTAATGACTTAACTTCAAGTAAACTTGTTAATAATTTCCTCAAGTGTTTTGGAGAATCTGATTTTGTCTTCTTTGGCTTTGAAGGTGGATGAATGACACTTTTGTATCATGTTTGATATTCTTCCACGGGCTTATTGAAAAATATTTGGAGTTTGATCCTATCTTTTCGAAGCTTGATTTTTTTATTTGATTTCGATCCAAGGGTGGTAAACATATATTCTTGGAGCAAGGTTTAATCGAGAGTCAATGATGACTTGATCTCAAGTAAACTTGGAAATAATTTCCTTGAGTGTTTGGGAGAATCTGATTTTATATTATTTGGCTTTGAAAGTGGATGAATGACACTTTTGTATCATGTTTGATATTCTTCCACAAGCTTGTTGAAAAATGTTTGGAGTTTGATCCTATCTTTTGAAGTTTGATTTTTGGATTTGATTTCAATTAAAGGGTGGTAAACATGTGTTTTTGAAGCAAAGTTTAATCAATAGTCAATGATGACTTAATCTCAAGTAAACTTGTAAATAATTTCCTTTAAAGTTTTGGAGAATCTGATTTTGTGTTCTTTGGCTTTAAAAGTGTAGGGTCATATCCCTTGAAAGATGTATAAAAAATCCCAATGCATTCCTTGTATGTACATCTCCACATCTAACACCTCGAAGAATCTATCATTGTAGTTAAAGCTTAAGGAATGTCAACTATTGATATAGTCAATGACTGGCTCATTTTTTCATTACTTGGTATTAGTAAGCTTCATCATTATTACATTTCGTCAGGAACTATAAAAGCAATTGAGGAGTTCATGCTCCATTTGGTCCCAACTATCAATGTACTCAAGTGTAAGGTTTGTGTACCAATCAAAATTGTTCCCTTAGAGGGAACAGACAACTTGTTTGACTAAGAGGTCACTCTATACACCTTCATTGTTGCAAGTTTCAACAAAGTAGGTAACATGTTGCTTTGGATTTCCCTTTCCATTGAAATACTGAAACTTTGGAGGTTGATGACCCATAGGCATATGTAGGTTATCAATCCTCTTAGTGTAAGACTTAGAGTAGATGAGTGTACTCTATGATGGTCCACTATACTGCGCTCTAATGGATAAATAGTGATGCCACCAAAGTAGATTCAATGGTTTGCTTTCTAATCTACATAGATGCAATATTCGAAGGGTGAGTGAGTCCTTGGCTTGACTTAGTCGTATTTTGTGCATGCGCCTTAACCTTGTTCATAAGGGAGACTATTTACAAACTTTCTCCTCAACAAATCTTGGTAAGTTTAGCGATGGCACAAGCCATCTTAAGTAATTGTTCTTCTACGAATGTAGTGCTCATTGTCATAATCGGCATAGTCACCAAGAAGAAAAAAGTAAAAGAGTCAAAATGCTTTAGAGGAGTTGTCCTCCTTTGACATCCCAGTTAGTGATCCAAAATGTGAGTTGGTGTCAGAGTTTGCATTAACAACAAAGTGGGAGACTTATCCTTAAAGTCCTTTATTGTTGAAGGGTGTTTTTCCCTACTATGAGCATTGCAACCCTTTTCCCTCGTAAAGGCCAAGGTGATGAATGATTGGTACTTATCGCTCATCCCTATTGGTTTTAACAAACAAGTATGCTCGCTTGCTTGCTTTGTTGAAAGTGCAATAGTTGATTTTGCTTTACTGTGAATCATAAGGCCCATAGTAGTGTTGTGTGTTGATTAAGTAATCACAATCTTGTCATTGCCCTTGTTGGCATGCACAACTTGAATCTTTTTAGATGTCATAATCTTAATAGTGATTAAGTTTTTTAGCAAATGAGAAGAGAGGCAAATATGTATCACCAAATGCGCCAAAAATTTGTACACACAAATTTCGTGAAGTCCTACAAAACAAGCAAAATAATAGGAAAAATTTGTAAACAATTTTTTTTATTAAAACAATTGTGGAGTACAAACTCAATGATAATATTCTTTACAAAAGAATATTTTTTTCTCTCATTTCTTTGCTTTGATCACAATTTTATAGGTAACAATAATGTTTTTTCTTTGTTTTGAAGATCAATCGAGGGCATAGAGTGGTTTGTTCCTGAATGACTTTATCGAAAAGCAAAGATCACATGTGTAGTACTTCTATGATTTCTTGGACTTATAAAGAAATTTTATGATAATTTTCCTCTTTATGAAGCCTCTTTTCCCATGTGAAGTTGTATTGTTGATCCCCTCTATTAAAGGAAGTCATCATTATTTATAGGTGAAGTTAAAGAATTAAATTTGGATATATTTCCCAAGATTTGATTTGCTTAATTCAAAGAATTTGGATTTTTGATATTAGAAACTTGTCTCATTTGTTAAAAAAATTTGCCAACAAGAGAATGTTTATTTATTTTTAATTCTCTTTTAATTTCAGTTGAAATATATAAATATATATATATATATATATATATTATAGGAAATTTACCTACAAGAGAATGTTTATTTCTAATTCTCTTTTGACATATTTATTTCTATTTTGCAAAGTTAATTTAATTTTGCAATCTTTCAAATTTTATCATGTGTCTTCTTTTAAATTGCATGTCACATATCCAATGTATACAACCCATCACTCATTAAACCCAAATTTTGTTGAACTAAGGAGCCACAAATTTAAAAACCAATTTAGTAGTAATTTAATTCACTAAATTTTTTTATGTACAAAGACACAAAGAGAGAGAGAGAAGGTCGTGAACAGTAATTCGATTGATGATGAAGAAATAGAATTCTTGGTTTCATTTTCCACCTTAATGACAAAAAAAAGGATTGATCAAATTCTATTAAATTTGACTCATAGTGATCATTTATCAAATAATGACTATGATTACCAAATAATTGAACAATCAAGAGCAATTTACTTACGATACATTGTTGACATTCATAAAAGGTATTTTGGAGATTACTTGTTGACATTGAAAGAGGAAGGGGCCATGTTGACATTGAAAGAGAGGTAACGTAGAGGAAAGGACCATGGCTTTTTTAAGGGAGTCGTGAAACAAACAAAGAAGCCGGTGGACACCATACAGGATAGATACAAGTAAGAGGCTGACAGCCACTGGTGGGTTCTAGGGATATGTAAGCAGGTTACTTTCCACAAACTCCATATAACACTCGGTTTCCACGTTAGAGTATTATTGTTCTAGCCAATGCTCCAACGACTTCCTAAACAAAATAGTAGTTTCTTTTGCTATGCTTCATTCCGAAAATGTTTGATGGAAAGAAGATGGAGAAAAAGATTATGAGGAAAAATAAAAGAAAAAGACAAATGTTCAAAGATTTTCCTTATTTTCCATAAAAGAAAGTGAGAAAAGTTTGAGGAAGTGTTGAACGTGCATTCCTCAGTGGTTTATCCTTTCCCCTCAACTTTTCCTTAAATAACAAAAAATAAAATAAAATTTAAATTTTTCTCATCTTTTTCTTTCAATATATATTATTTATTTTTTTAGGGAACCAAAAATAGCAAGGAAATGATTTTCTTATCTATGGATAACATGGAAAAATGTAAGAAAAGAAAATAATAGATAAAAATGTTAAAAGATTTTCGTGCCCATTTTTCTTACAAAAAGGTGATGAAAGTTTGGGGAAAGAGTATTCTAAAATATTTAATTTTGTATTTTTTTTTTTTCAACTTTTCTTTTTTAGAAAACTAGACAAAAAAAAAAAAAAATCTATCAATTTTCCTTTGGTTTTTATTTTTATTTATTTTTTATTGTTTATTAGAGTAATAAAATTGAAAACAAACAAACAATCACATAAAAAGAGATAAATAATTGAAAAAAAAAAGATAAAATTAGCAATAATTGAAATATTAAATAAAATAATAAATAAGTGTAACATTAAAACTTTAATTTTATTTCTAGATTATTATAATTAAATTAATTAAAATTTAAAAAAATTAAAATTGAAAGTTAAAGCAATAATTAAAGGTATTTTACAATAATACACTTATAAATTTAGAATTTTAAATAGATTAAATGAGTTATAATCATGTTAACCTATTTAATGGGTTATAATCATGTTATCGTGTAAGAATCATATTAATAGTGTTAGGGTATTTTATTTAGTTGGCAAGTTTATTCATTTCTTATTAATTAGATACAGTTTACTTTCCTGGGTTTTATTCATTTCAAGACAACTTCGGACTTCATCGAATTTGAATTCGGGTTATTCAGAGTTATAAAATTTAAGGTAAATATGTATTTATGGTTGGTAAAGTTTTTAAAATAACTAATACAAGAAATTATGAAGAGAATACTTTCTATTTTCTAATTTGATTTCTACTATATTTTTTATTTTAAAAACTTATTTTTGATAAGTTTTAAAATTATGTTTATCTCTAAATTTGTGTTTGATTCTAAAAAGAATTTTTAAAATATTTTCTAGTAATTTTTAAATTATGATTGTCTCTCTAAATTTCTGTTTGATTATAAAAATGATTTTAGAATATTTTAAAATTATAAAACTCTCCATAGTTTAAAAAGAGTTTTATAATTATAAATTGAGATATTCTATTTAAAAGGGTGGTGAATTTTTATGAACCCGTAGAGTGCATAGTTATTCATCAAAAGTTTGATCCTCCATCTCACAAATTTTCAAGATCTTACTTAAGAGTAACTTTCGATTATAATAAAGGTCAAAGATCTCGTTGTGAAACTTCAATAAAGGATTCAAGGGATCCACTAAGGAGCATAGGGGAGTGCTATATCGAGGATGTGGAAAATGAGTGTATGTGTTGACGGTACAAGGCTCTAGGGAATAGGTGTATCCGATCAAGTAAAATTGTGTACCCTTTTATCATATTTAGTGAATTATTTAGTTGTTGAGAGACCAACCATTGTTTTTTATACCTAGTAGGTTGCTAGGTGGTTTTTCCACGTTATATCCTATGTTCATTGAGTAATTGATTTTATTTATATTTACGTGAGATTTTTGCCCTCTTTAAAGAATTAATATAAAGGGACAAACATAAAATAGGTAATAAAATCTTAATTCAGAGATTAATTCAAAGACTACACTTTTTAGGTAGTTCCATTATATCAAGACTAGACATAAAATTTTCTTTCAAATAGGTTATGTGTCAATTCATAAACTATCCAACTTAACTTATTTATTAAATCGGTTAAAGTATTTGTATTATGTTGTTCATATAATAAATAAGTTGCGTTCATACCAAATCATTTTGATAGGATTATTAAATAAGTGGCATTCAAATTGAGTAAATTTTCACAATTTTTTTATCTCAATATAATGCAAGCCCAACATCACATGACCCATTCCTACCCTTACCAAAGTGGCATTCGCCATTGCTTCAATTTAGATAATTATGCCATGTGTGTCTATTCCTAATTATAAATATACCCCAACATCTTTATATCGAATTGAAGAAAAATTAGGAATTTTAGACCAAAATGGCCCTTTTAACCCAACAAAATATAGGTTATAGGATCTTATGAAACTAATATTTAAAGTAACTTATTTTTTATTTTCTTTAAATTAGTTTGAAACCTCGTTTCAAAATCCAATTTTTTAAAATAAGGTTCTAAATGTGTACTAAAGCCAATGTACTTTTTAAATTTATTGAAGTTGCAATTTTAAATTATTACTTCTAAAAAATTACAAGGAAAGAAAAAAGGTAAGTTACATGGCAAAAAGTATTTTGAATATTTGTTTGAAAATGATCCACACTGTCGGGAAATTTTGACATTAACTGGCTTGATTTTTGAATTTGAAAATAAGTTTAAAAACTATGAAACCAATATTAAATTTAATGTATTAAGTCTTACTTGATTTAAAATTTATTTTTGAAAAAATTCGGAAGAACATAATCATTTTTAGAGAAGAAGTAAATACAACCATTCTATACCAATTTCAATTGAGAGAAATATGGTATTAATTGGCTCAATCTTTAAGTTTTATGGCTTAAAAAAAAAACAGTTACTAGACTCATTAATAAATCGAACATATAAAGTTTTCTTTAAGCCAAAATCCATTTAGCTACTGACAATATTTAGAGAAAATTGTTAAACTATTAATGGAGTGACGATGAGCATTCAAGGGCTTGAGTAGTACATGCAATATAGACTTATTCTTCAATCATATTTGAGATTTCATTTTATATGCATTTACCCTAATGTATCCATGTTTACTTGCACGAACTTCTAATGAATTTTCTCTATTTCTTTGAAAATTCTCAAAAATGAACTTCAAATCAAGTGAAACTTGATGCAATGAATATAATAATTTTTAAAAATAACTCGGAACTCAAAAAAATCAAATTACTTAATATAAAAAATTCATAAATTAAAACTAGTGTGGAATGTCTATTTCTATATCTCATATGCATGCAACTTTTTTTTTTTCAAAATTTTTCATTAAGTAAATCAATTAAAATTTAAAACTTAA
Organism: Vitis rotundifolia; assembly: GCA_030254885.1. NCBI lineage: Eukaryota > Viridiplantae > Streptophyta > Magnoliopsida > Vitales > Vitaceae > Vitis > Vitis rotundifolia. The sequence goes on from CM058152.1 coordinate 14,815,192, forward strand.
AATTTGTTAATAAGTTTAGTAATTTTTAAAAATAAATTTAAGTCCAAATGCTTATTTGATTGATACAAAAATTGCCCCGACCAAAGTGGTTCAAAACACCTTATTAGTAAATAGGTAAAATTTTGTATTGTATATTGAAAAACTTAATTTATTTATATATTTAAAAATAAAAATTATTTTTATTTTTATAATTCATTTTAAATAAAATATTATTAAGTATTATCATTTTTTTAAATATTATTATCATTCTTTTATATGATTTGGTTTTTATAATATACTATCTGCATTCATATCTTACCAAAATTATCATTACAATATTCATTTAAAAAAAGTATTATTCATTTATTTTGTATTTTATTTTATAATATAATATTATTTTAAAGCAAAATGTGAGTTATAAACATATTATAATTCATTGTTAAAATTTTTAAATATTAGTATTTTTAATGAAAAATATGATATTAATATTAATTTAGAAAATTAATAAATAAAAAATATCTGGAATGTGGGCTCCTCTTCATTTAAATTTCCATGTCATGTTAGCATCAACATGCACTAGCACATGAGATTCCCAATTGACTCGTTGAGATGGGTTTTAAATTGGTGCCACGTGTGGAAAAAAAAGTTGATAAGACTTTATTATAGAATGGAGAAGAAAATTATTTTGTTGAAAAAAAAAAGGGTTGAGACTTGTTTTAAATGATCACGCGTGCCTTTTAGGGAAAATAGATAATGACATGAGTTTATGGAATTTTGAAAAAAAAAAAAATGAGCATAGGGGTGATTTTGACATTTATTATAAAAGTTGGAATTTTTTTTTTTCAAATTTATATTTGTATCAACCTAATTTAATTTCTTTAGGTATCTACCTAGTTTATGATTTTTTAAGACAATAGTATTCATTAGGGAAAGACCAAAACATGATTTCAAATTAATGTGTACTCATCTTCTTATTCCTTTTTGGCCGGCCATTTCTTCTTTTTATTTTCTTAGGAATCCTAATAAAATATTTTTACAAATTTGTGAATGAATAATTAAATCATCTTTGATGATGCTAGAAATGCACATTTATGATCTTTATATATATATATATATATATATATATATTCATTTTTTAGCACTTGAAAATGCAGGAATTGAAAAAGAATGTTTGTAATTTTAGGGTTGGATGGTTTTTAAAACATGTCATCCTTAAGGGTATTTGACCGTATAGTTTTGAATATCATTAAAAATGCCCGGCCTTTCAAATATGGAAGCCCCCATCACTTTTTATTTTTTTCACTTTTTCAATAGTCTTCACCTCTAAATCACTTTTTAATAATATTTCCTAAATGTTCTCCGACTATTTTTATAATAAATATTTGTTTTTAGTTATACAAATATATAATTAATAGCCCTTAAAATACATTTACATAAAACATACATACTTTTAATATATGAATATAAACGAAAATCTATAAGAGAGGTTGCTTAATTCAAACACCTTTTTGATGACAAACAAACTTAGGAGAATAAGTTTTTACCTTAGAGTTTTGTTGAAGAGTAGAAAAATGAGAAAAGAAGATAAAAAAATGTGTGGTGTAGAAGAAAAGAATGGTGAAGACACTTTGGTGGATGCATTAAGATGGTGGGTGGATTTGTAAATAGCTTTTCCCTTATTAATATCTTTGGGCACTTCATATGACATTTTTTATCTCAAGTTTACACTTCTCTATTTATTTATCCCCCATTAGTGTAATCCAATTTAAGTAAAATGATAACATGATATCACAACTTCGTTTTACGAAAGGTACGCCCAAATTTCTACCTATAATCTAAACCGTGTTGTAGCCTGGAGAGAAGAATACACGTGAAACACACTTAAAGTTCTACCTCTCATCTACACCGTGCTATAGGCTGAGCAAGATGGTCGGCCACGTTATTGGAGTGCAGCATTAGACTATAAATATCAGCTACCTTCTTCTCAAAGCAAACCATCACATAAACTCCTGCAATTTTCTCGTCATTGTTTCTATATTCTATCGACAAACTCCTTGCCTGGAAGGACATGGCATCATCGTCGTCTCCTCTAGTATACTACTATCCATTTGCAGGCAGGATGATTGAAGGGGATAACAGAAAACTCATGGAGGACTGCACTGGTGAAGGGGTCTTGTTCATTGAAGCCGATGCCGATACCACACTTGAGAACCTTGGTGATGCAATTCAGCCAATGTGTCCCTGCTTTGAGGAGCTTCTGTATGATGCAATTCAGCCAAGAAGATTCCCTTTTCAAATCATTACTCCATTGAACTTTTACTAATTTGACTATAACACATTGAAGAACCTTACCCATCTCATCAACAATTCAAACAAGGAACTCATAAATCAAAATTTCTGTTCGTTGGAAAGGCTCAATTTCCACTATGCGAGAAGGATCATGCACACACTTTCTCAAAGTTGATACATGTAAAACATCATAATCCTCTCTAATCTTTGGGACAAGGCAACTTGATAGGCTAAAGTGTCAATCTTCTCCAAAATCTCGAAAGGTCCCACATATATATGACTTGGCTTTTATTTCTTCCAAATCTCATCACTATTTCCATAGGTGAAACCTTAAAAAACACATGATCTCCAACCACAAAACTTTAATTTATACCTTTGATTATTTACATAGCCTTTTTTCCGAATTTGAGCAATTTTTAGCCTCTATTTCTGAATGATTACTCCATTGAACTTTCACTAATTTGACTATAACATGTCGAAGAACCTTACCCATCTCATCAATCATTCAAACAAAGAACTCCTCATAAATCAAAATTTCTACCAGCTGGAAAGGCTCAATTTCCACTATGTGAGAAGGATCATGCACACACTTTCTCAAAGTTGATAGATGAAAAACACCATGAATCCTCTCTAATCTTGGGAAAAAGGCAACTTGATAGGCTAAAGTGTCAATCTTCTCCAAAATCTCAAAAGATTCCATATAAATAGGACTTAACTTTCCTTTATCCAAATCTTATTACTATTTCCATAGGTGAAACCTTGAAAAACACATGATCTCTGAACTCAGAACTCAAAGTTATGCCTTCGAGTATTTACATAGCTTTTTTATCGACTTTAACCAGTTTTTTGTCTTTATCTAATCAATGCAACTTTTTCTACAGTCACTTGAACTAGCTTTGGACCTAAGAGTTTTCTCTCATCATTTTTAACTCAACAAATCAAAGGCCTAACCTTCTTGTTCAAATACTAAGAAAAATCATTCTAGACCCTAAATCATTATGGTACGTACAAACTATCTTAGGTATCTTTAAATCTATTGGAACGAAAGCTAATAAAACAAAAAATAGATCTAGTTGCTCAAGAAAAATAGTAATTGTAATATGGACAACCCTAGATTAATTCTAATCCGTAAAGAGTAGGCATGGATCTTGAATATCTTACGATCTTCTGACCGATGGCTTTCTTTCTTGATCTTAGCATGTAAGGATGGAGGAATCCTCTCTATGAGGATGGAGGCTAGTGTTCCTCTCTTTAGAAGGCTAAATGAAAAAGATACAAGAGTGTTTAACCTTAAACCATTAAGGGAGTTTATGTAGACTCCTTTGTGGGCTTAAGTGACTTAAGCTCATCTTGGGCTTGACTCACTTAATCTAGCCCTCTAGGTAATAATTAATTAATTAACTTTATTAGGCTCCAATTAATTAATTAGCATAATTCAAAAAGACCATTCATAAGCTCTTGCACAACCTAAAATATTTACCAAAATGATCTTATGTACACATATGATAAATAACCTAATTATCCTCTAAATAATGTGCCATCAAGGAATATGAGATAGAGAGTAGACCATTGGGATCATAGGAAAATATTGGATCCTTTAGAATTGAATTTTGAAATTGACTCAACATCCCACTATGAGGAGTCAACTATATTCTAGTACGTGATGATATTAAATCAAGATACTAAACTCGGGTCTATGACCTACTAATCATTGCATGTAAGCTCCCCATTAACTGGTGTCTATAATTTAACGATGTGAATAATATCAGTCTCTCAAGATTACCTCTATAATCCTTGAGTCTCAAATCCTCCTATTATGTGATCAATTCATTAGGATAGAACCCCTAAAAGTATGACATGATGTAACAGTAAATGGAATTTATTAATATTTATATTATGATTCTGGTTTTCCTTTCTATATTCCATTTATGCATTATATATGTTGAACATTTAGACCTAACATTTTTTGCATTGTACATAATGGGTGCATTAGGAGTTGCATAAAAATTTAAGTCATAAATTCCTTGCAAGTAGATGATTTGTTCATAACTGGTTCATGGACTTAGACAATCCATTTGAGGTGTTAGTATACTAACTCCTGATTGGAGGAATGATTGTTCTTGATCATTAGGATAAGTTTCCCATGGGGAGTGCACTAGTGTGTATGGTTATACATTGGACATGACCAATGGCGAATCATGACATTAGCTATCGGTTAGTCATAATTCACTAAGCTACTATACTATATGGACTTTCAACCTTGAGAGGATATTGATCTTATGTTGAGGTCATCAGGAAACTTTGACCTATAGATGATAAGGTGGTTATATATTCCCTATGAATTGGGTTGTTGTTGATAGAGGTTGGTAGCAATAGGTATTCTCAATAAAGACTCCATGATATCTCATAGGGTTGAGATAGTGTGTCCCCTCAGGTGATTGTAAGGACACATGATCATGAAATTTGTGGCTATAGTAATTACTTAAGCGGAATTTGACATATATTCTTGTGAGCTTAAGTATGTCAATTGATTACATAAAAGGAGGATTTGACCTATAGGTGAGACCCTAAGATGGTTATATATGCCCTATGAATTAGGGATACTGTTGATAGAGTTTGATGGCAATAAGTATTCTCAATAAAGACACCATGATATCTCATAGGATTGAGATATTATGTCCCATTGGGTGATCATAAAGACATGTGATCATGAAATTTATGGCTATAGTAATTCCATAAGTTGAATTTGACATATACTCTTGTGAGCTAGAGTATGTCAATTGATTACATAAAAGGAGGATCTGTAACTCAAGGATTGGAGAGGTAATCTTTAGACGTTGATAACATATAGCTTGTTAGATTATGAAAACCAATTCATGGGGAGACTACATGCAGTGGATAGTAGAACAAAGACTTGAGTTATATCTTATTGTAATTTCATAGGATATTAGATTGTAATGGGAAGTCGAGTCAATTTTAGAATTGGATTATAAGGGAGTTAGCATTTTCCTATGGATAGGACCTAGTGGTTCCCATTCAAATTATTGATTCACGGTGACACAATTTTGAGGGTATGTTTGGGTTTTGGATTCATATATGCATAAGGGTGTTTTAATAAAAATGCAAGGTTGCACTGGATTATATGAATGGTCTTTCTAAACTAGGCTAATTAATTAATTAGAGCCCAATAAGGCTAATTAATTAATTAGGATCTAAGTAGGCTAGATTAAGTGATCTAAGCCAAAGTTGGGCTCAAGTCACTTAAGCTCATAAGAAAACATATAGAAATCCCCTTAGGGGTTTAGGGCTTTAGTTTTATGCTCTTCACTTTGAGATTCCATAGAGAAATCCTAGCCTTCCTTTCTAAAGAGAATACTACCTTTCTCTAGTGCCTAGATCTATGAGAGAGAGTGATTATGCAAAAGGTTGGTTGATTGGTGAGGCTAGTGATTCACTTTATAGGACTTCATCAAAAGGAATTAACCCAAGAATATCCAAATTGAAGGTATGATCTCTATTATTTCTACATCTATGTTAACTATGGTTTTTATTGCCACGTTTTTCCATTACGATTAGATCTAAAGAGCCCTGGAATAGTAGCATGCACCCTAACTGATCTAAGGTTGAGAATGGATGTTAGGATAGAGCCTTTAAAAGCATGACATGATGTAACAAATTTAGAATTCATTATTTATTTGATGATATTTCAAGTTCACTTTTATCTATCCTTATTTCATGCATTATACTCTATAAGCATTCTACCTTAACATCTCTTGCATTGTACATGACTTGGGTGCATTAAGAGTTGCATGGAAGATCCAAGTCATGGGGCTCATTGCAAGTAGATGATTTGTTCACAACCGGTTTGTAAACTTAGGTAATCTATTTAAGGTTGTAGTGCACCACTTCCCAATTGAAGGGATGATTGGTGTTGGCTATCGGGATAGGATTATCCTGGCGAGTGCACTGGTGTATACAATTACACATTAGACTGGACATACAGTGAGTCATGACATAAGGCTATTGGATAGTTCATATGTGAACCTGCATTTTTCACATGCATTCTCACTTGATGACGAGACTCACTTTTTATTTGTGAAAATTTGATTTTTAGAAAAAAACTTTGAGTCACCACTTATTTTATTTTATTTAGAAGGAAAACAAAATAAGAAATAAAACCTTAAAAATGACTTTTGATTTGGAAAAGCATGTATTTGAAAACCCGAGTCTAAGTCTAGAGGTCATGTTACCTATTGAAAAAGGATGGTGATAAGTCATAGCACCCATCTAAGTCCTAAAGTATGGAGATTGATTGGTTAATCTATGAATACCGAAGAATAAGAATCATGATAATAAAGAATGAGTAAGCAAGATAGATTCAGAGTGTACCTTACCTGCAAACTGAGTGCTATTATTATGGACAAGGTTAGTACACAATGAGAAGTATAAAATATCTCATGTGTATCTAGGAATAAAGCTAAATCAATCATTTATTTGAATAAACAAGATGACCAAAATCAATTAACAAAGAAGTACATCATGTATATAAGACCCTACACTACCCATTTATATTTGCATGGATTAATTATATAGGTTTCATTAATTTAGTAGTTAGAAAATTTATTTATTTTATTAAAATTGGAAAATCAAGAAAAAATTATTAAAAACTAGGGAAATTAAAAAAATGCTTGCCAAAATAAAAATAAATGGCAGCAAGAAGTTTATCGAAATTTGGATTTTATCAATGTGGAAGATGCCTAAAGGAATGATTTTAGAGAAGACTAAATTCCAGCTGAAGAAAAGAAACTTAAATTTTAAAACAAGTAAACTCATACGATCCAATAAACTGTGCACCTAAAGGAAGGGAGCACGTGGGCCAAGGCAGCCATGCAAATAAGGAATTCATCCACGCGGGAAATGGAAGGAAATGACCTAAAGGCTAGTTAAGTGGTGTAGTGGTTGGGAAGTGGGTTTCCGTGCAGCTAGATCAAGGCCTTCATATTTCCATTATGCCCATATGCAAACCTTGATGTGGCTTCTTAAACCCGTAGCCTGTGCCGATTGGTTTGAAAAGCGCATCACCATTCTGTGGACTCAGAACTTTCGGGCTAAATCAGCTTTTCAGTTAAAAGAGGAACTTTTAGATCCACAACACTTCAAAATGCAGATGCATGCTACATACGCAACCTTCAAGAACTCATATAACCCAGAGAAGACTCCCCTGTTCCAAACTTTGGCGCTGTTGCTTTAACTCGTTGATAGAATAACACGTATGCAGCTCATGTCTTGATCTCACGTTCACCAACGGGAGAAACATGGTTGTCATCGAAATGGTGCCATCTGTTTTCATCAACTAACTTTGCATGGGCAGAGTAGTGCCCACCATCTAGGCCACGACGAGATGAAACTATATATCAGCAGAACTTGATCGAGCACCATTGTAAACATTGGCCAATGTTATGTAGGAATGAATGCACCATGCGCATAGGTGCTTGCTTCTTCGGAATCAAAGGAGACCTGATATAGATTGTGTCTTGGTGCTAGATGCAGCTGAAATAGAGGGAATTTCAGAAGTGGCAGCTGCTCTAGGGCTCCGAACAAGACTAGGGTTTACCGGCTTTGGTTTCCATTCCATACTGAGACCCATGGTTTCCATTCCCAGGTATGCATTCCTTGCCTTCTTCTAGCTTAAAAACTGTATAAGCATGCAAATGGGGTTTCCGATTAGGACTGAGGAGGTAAATGAGAGTTCTCATCGTGGGGAGTCGAGCAAATTAAATCTGGTTGTACTATTGACCCCCATACGTCTCTTTCTCTATCTGAAATTCTTCATCCAGAGAATGATCAAGTGAAGCCTTAAGACTTCTCTACATCGTGGATAATCTGGAGGTGGTGAGGTATTGACTCCGAGGGCTGATCCTGTGTGTAATCAAGAGGACTGTTCTCCCCTGCATTGCTTCTCTAAGGCCCCACTAAACCGATACAATATTCTCATCTTGTGAATAGACAGATTACCAAACACCTTTCTGTCCCACTTTAGCAGACTGTCAGACTCTCCTTCAAAGCCTTCTGTTTGTTTGCCAATACAACCACCACCACCCCTCCCAAGGACCTGCAGCTTATCCCCGGGCCCACAACAGGGGATCTGAGCACCTACATTTTATAATTCCTACTAACGACTCACATGTTTCTTTCTAACAATGCAAAATCAAATCCAAACCATGCCACAATCAGACAGAATTTTCAAATAGGTAACATTTGGAGCGTGAAACCTTTTGTCTAAAATCGACATAGTGACATCAAGTGGATCAAAATCCTCGCAAAAGCAAATGTGGGGCTATGAGTTTTCCAAAATGTATCAGCAATGTGCGAAGATAATAAACCTATGGGCCCTTTCGAACTTGGAAGATTATGCAGGACCAGAGTAATAAAATCAACACCTGAACTTACTCAAATTCTTGCCTAAGCACATCAAAAAGCTCTCATTTAGTTTGTTTCTCTGCTCCAGGGGTGTTAAGAACTTTAGTCTGTTCTGCCATTGTAATAGCAATATTCTATAAGAATTCTATGTGGCACGTGTATATTATTATGTGATATTTATTTAAATATCAAATTAAGTATTATGGTTTAATAAATAATAAAGCTAAAATCCTATTGATCAGCTTTTGAGAAGTTAGTTTCCTAAATTAAAAGACACTTTGATGGAAAGTACACTTCTAATTCTATAAGGAAACTGGTCCTCTCTCCATCCTATAAATAAGCATTCTATTCCATCAATAATACGCATGAGAGAAAACCTAAGGGTGAAGGGTTTAAGGGAGAGAAACACAATTTCTATTATGCTTGTTGTTTGGTCTCTTCAAAAATTCCCCACGAATTAAAGGTTTTTTTTTTTTTCTTTCTCTCTCAATAATAGAATTTTGAAAATCATATTGTTCTAAAATCCTTGGCTATTATGATTGTTCAGCAAAAATTAGGATTATTATTATTTTGCATAAATAAAGAAAACCCTAACATGTGGTATCATAGCCATGGTTCAAGAACTTATAATTTCCCTTTAAAGATTATTTTGTCTCTCTTATGATATCAAATTTTGATGAGAGAATTAAATTTATTGATTATATTTTTCCACTACAATTGAAATATTTTGTCGATATTTTTGTATTCGATTTCTTCCCGAAATCAATTATGGTGGCTTCAAGTTTTTATATGAATTACGATTTTATGTCAATTATTATTTGTTGCCACATAATTGTTTATTGCTATTAATACACGATTTGAATAAATTGACTTGATGACTTTATGTTAAACTTGATCCTTTTATGAAAAAATTGTATATTGTACAACTTGGGATCATAAGTTATTTTTGACAAATTATCTTTTGTGCTTCCATAATACTATTATGAAGGTTTAACATGATTGAGATTTTGTTTAATTTGATACTCATATTATGTTTGTTTGTAGTCACCAAAGTAGCCAAACTTTAAAGTTTTGTGTCTATGAAATTGTATAATATTATTATTGATTACCTATTATGAATGAGGTGATATAAGGATAAATGAATTATTATGGGTTAAAGACCATTTGGCTGAAGGTCTTATTATGGGTGATTACTTATATGAATTATACATTATGGATATTATTGTCAATGTAATGCTAATTGACACTTATGAGATTTTGAGGTAGAATTCACATAAATATAAATGGAGCTAATTATGTGAGAATTTCTCATATCATCTCAGATTCTTGTTATAGTAGTATGCCTTGCATGTTTATAATTTTGTATTATTATTGGTGTATAGAAAGCCTTTGATATTTACCCTATTTTTGAAGTCTCATTAAGTTTTTCATCATGTTTGACAATTTTGATTCTAATTGTTGTAATATTATGATTTTACAATAAACTTGTATATTTAACTGTCATATAATGTTTATAATAATAGTTAAATATTGATTTATTACAAAGTAATGTTTTTATGATAATTATATTATCAAATAGGAGTTCATATTATTTATAATGTGTTAGTCACCAAAGTGACCATACTAGAAAGTTGATGAACATCCTTTAAAGATGTAAATGTATTTATTACAAAATTTTGAAATACATATAAAGTAAAGTTTGTTAGTCACCAAAGTGGCCGGACTTGAAAGTTTCATGAATTTCATATTTAGTAATACATACTAACGTTATTCAATTACTCATTACTTATAGATGCTTGCAACATATTTAAGTACTTGTTGAATGAATATATTGAAAGATATTTAAGGATTTACCTAACCACTGTATGAATGATGAATATGATGGGATAAATCATATGCTTTACTTAGATTATATTTGTACATCCAAAGATTGCAAATGCGTTTTAACACGGGCTATGACTCCATTAAAATATATATTAAAAGCATCATAAAGTTATTATATATTGTAATATCTACCTAAAAGAGAGTTGCAGTATTTATGTATTGTTTTTCTAAATTAATTGTTTGAATATGATTGTACTTTTGCTTATAGCTTATCAAGTTTAATTACAAAAGCATGATATTATATGTTACAATATTGTCCTTAAATTTGCCAATTATTTTACAATATTAAGTTTATTATTGTTCCTCTAAATAAAGAAGATCCATGATTGAGGACTATTTAATATCATTATGAATTTTGATGATATGTAAGAAATAAGCCCTTCAAAAGGATATGACTGCAAGACTAAAGATCTTAAAAATAATTGATGAATTTTCATAGTATGCAATCTTGTTTTAGTCTAGACCACTTCAAATATATCCAAAACACTATTAAGAATGAGTGTGATATGATCGAATTAGTCATCATATTTCTTTGAAAGGAAACAGGATTACTTGATGAAAATTTATTCCCCTTGAAGATTTATGAAACTTATAAGAGGTCAATGATTAAACTCTATAAGAATTATGAATGTACAAATTAAAGAGATGATTCTTGTGAAATTATCAAGAATTATAAAAGGAAACTCAAAATGTTGAGTATCACTTTATTGGAAAATTATGAATATTTGAAGGATTGCATAAATTGTAAAATATGATTTAAAAGAACAGCTAAGTTTTGTTCTTTTGTATGATTAAAATCATATTTCATTAAAGTTTTTCTTTTAATGAGATTCAAAAACAAATAGAATCAAAGTATGAAGTTAGACAATTATGCTTTAAGGTGGTAAATGTTACTATTGCTATTAAACTCTTTGTGCACTTGATACTTATGTTATATCAAGTATAACTATAATTCAATGCTACTCGGTTAGGAGTATGTCAAGTATCTCTTACTACCCCAAAGGTATAAGATTTACAATCCAAACCAAAGTATCATGAGTGATTCTTGAAACTGATAACGTTGTGATTCATTAAGTGGGAGCGATAAGTACCATGAAATATGGTTACCTAAGGAGTTATAATAAAGTTGTCTTTAGCTTTATAACTTCTAAAATGTTGTTTACTATTAATGAAGGTTAAAGTTAGTAAGTAGCAACTAAATGATCAATCACTCTTAAATGAAGTTAATTGGACCTCTTATTATTAGGAATGACACTAAAAATAAATAAATAAATAAAAAATCTTATAAGGGGAAAGATTTGTTATTGCAAATGTCAACTATGTGGTATTATGACCACATAAAGATTTTTCAAGTTAGAAGTTTAGCATGAAATGTTCTATTTTTAGTTTTATTTGATATTTCAAGTTTGTTTCTCGATTAATGTAAAATGTGAGCCAAGTGGAAGAATATCATATTTTCATTAAGTGGCTCATATTTTAATGATTGCGTAAGTTTAAGAGATAAACTTGTGGTTGTCAATTAAAACTATCATTGAAAGTCAATTAAAGTTGATATACAAATTTTAATATTCCTTCATGATATTTTAAGCTCTATGATATCATAATGTTCTTTGGATTTAAGAAAAAACCACTATGATTTAGTGAATATATCCAAAGATTAATGAGAGAAAACATAATTTTATATTGATAATGTCTTGCTAGTTATTACTAGATTTTTATTTATTGCATTAAGTTATGAAATAAAATTTCAAAATTTTATGATAAAGATATATAAAAGAGACTATTATGTGATGGAATAACATATCTTATGTGAAGTTATATAAATTGTTAGATTGTCTCATAAAGTATATATTTAAAGTTTTTTGAGATATTTGATGGAGGCTACTTTTTGGCATTTTGGCTCTCGATGCTAGAAATCTATAAATTGAGAGCTCCACTTCATTTATGAGTACAAGAACACCTACATTTATTTGTTTACCTACTGTTTCTTCACCAAAAAGCTTTCATTCTTTACTTGGTGCATTAAATCTCCATTTGCATATTCCTTAGTGCACCCTTGTGATTCTTCCTAGCCTTTGAGTTGTATTTAAGCCTTTGTTGAGCTAGGTTGAAAAGTTTAAATCTATACTTGAGTATTTTTGTGAGAGTTAGAAGCTTTAAGTGAGGAAAAACTTGAAGGGATTGTGTAAGAGCCCATTAGAGCTGAAATCCAAGTGTAAAGGTGTGGGAAGCTTGGTTGAAGCTTCAAGTATAGTGGAACCCTCACTTGGTTAAGAGCTTGAGGAGAGTAGACGTAGGCAAGGGGTGTCAAACCACTATAAAATCTAAGTTTGCTTTCTCTAACTTTATCTCTTTAAATTTGTGCTTCTTTTGCTTGAATTTATTGCATTTAAAGAAAAATTTTTAAAAGCCCAATTCACCACCACCCCCCCTCTTTGGTGTTTTTCCTAATTAAGTTTAACCTTTATTTTCTCAATTGGTATAAGAGGTAAGCCTCTTGTTTAGGACTTAACCGTTTAAGAGTTAATGACTAATCCATTAGGCTCATCTCACATTGAAAGTTTGGCAACCAATAAACCTCCATTTTTTACAAGAACCGATTATTCCTATTGAAAAACTAAAATGACTTGTGTTTTACAGTCAATCGATTTATACTTATGGGATGTCATTGAAGATGGCCCAACTATTCTTTCAAAACTAGTTAATAGAGTCATGGTTCCAAAACCCAAATAAGAATGGGATGAGCGTGATATAAGAAATTTCCAATTAAATGCTAGATTCATTTATACTTTGCAATGTGTTATAAATAGAAATGAATATAATAGAATTTTTCAATGCAAAGCAGTTAAAGAAATTTGGAGATTACATGAAGTAACTCATGAAGGAACAAATCAAGTTAAAGAGTCAAAAATCAATTTACTTGTTCATAGTTATGAATTGTTTTTTATGAAAGATAATGAAACTATTATTAAGATGATTACTAGGTTCACCGACATTGTTAATGGTCTTGAAGCCTTGGGAAAGACTTACAAGGAATTGGAGAAAGTGATGAAGATCTTGAGGTCACTTCCATCCAAGTGGGATGCAAAGGTCACCACAATTCAAGAAGCTAAAGACTTGGCCAAGCTACCTTTGGAGGAGTTCATAGGGTCATTGATGACATATGAGATCACCTTGGCAAAAAAACAACAAGAAGAGGAAGACAAAAAGAAGAAGAGCATAGCTCTCAAAGCTGCTACTAGCAAGAAGAAGAAGCTGAAGAAGAAAAGGAAAGTGAAGAAGATGAAGACTTAGCCCTCATCACAAGAAAGTTCAACAAGTTCATGAGGGGTGAAAAGTTTAAAGGAAGAAGGTTCACTTCTAGAAAAGACTCCTCTAAAAAGGAATCTTCATCCAATGGTGGCAAAGAGAGATGGGAGGATAAAAGGATTTGGTGTGCTTCAAGTGCAAGAAACCAGGACATATTAAATATGATTGTCCTCTCTACAAAAGTGAAGCCAAGAGGAGAAAGAAAAAGACAATGATGACCATTTAGAGTGAAAGTGAAGACGAATCCTCCAAAGAAGAAAAGAAGAAAGAAGTGGAAAATATGTGTTTTATGGCAATATATGAACTTGATAAGGTAAACTCTAACACTAGCTATGAAGATATACATGATTCTTCTGAAAAGTTGTATGAGGATTTTGAAAAACTTGGCTTGAAAAATGCTTTTCTCAAAAAGAAAATTCCACAACTTGAAAAAGAACTTGGAGATGTAAAAAAAAAAAATTCAAATGATGAAGATTCTAAAACTTAACTTGAAAAAGAAAATAAGATTTTAAGAAAGAAAATGAATGGTTGACCTCCTCTCTTTCAATCTTTTCTTGTGGACAAAAATATTTTGAAATGATCTTAGCTAGCTAAAAATGCATCTTTGACAAACAAGGGCTAGGATTTAAATCCTCAAAGAATCAAAAGTATTTTAAAAACCATTTTGTAAAGGAAATGACAAGTACAAGTCCTTCCACTACTTATAACTTTTGTGGAAAAGGAGGACACATTAGTAGCACAATCTCTTTAAGAAATGGTTCTCAAAACAATTTAAATGCAAAAGCTAAGAAAATTTGGGTTAAAAAAATCCAAGGTCACTAACCCTCAAGGACCCAACAAGATAACGGTACCTAAATCAACTTGAGTTATAAGTTGTAGGGTTCAAAGAAAGACAAGTGGTTCTTGGATAGTGGATGCTCAAGACACTGAGCAGAGATGAATCCAAGTTTGCATTTCTTACGAAGAAAAAAGGAGGATATGTTACCTTTGGAGACAATGCAAAAGGAACAATCATTGGTCAAGGTAACAATTGTAATGACACATCCTTTCTCATTGAAAATATTTTATTAGTAGATGGTTTAAAGCATAATCTTTTAAGCATCAGTCAACTTGTGATAAAAGTTTTAAAGTGATTTTTGAAGCATCTCATTGCATTATCAAGGATATTCAAAATGTCAAAACCATATTCATGAACCATAGACGTGATAATGTTTACATTATAAATATTTCAAAATATGATAACCATGATAGATATTTTTCAAGCATGCATTATCAAAGTTGGTTGTGACATAGGAGGTTGGGACATGCTAACATGGACCTCATTTCACAACTCAATAGAGATGAACTTGTAAAAGGCCTTCCCAAAATAAATTTTCAAAACGATAAAGTTCGTGAAGCTTATCAAGTGGGAAAGCAAATTAAAAACCCTTTTAAAAAAAAAAACTTTATTTCCACAACTATGCCACTTCAGTTGTTGCATATGGATTTATTTGGTCCCTCTAGGACACCAAGTCCTGAGGAAAGTCTTATACTTATGTTATTGTGGATGACTTCTCTAGATACACATGAGTCTTGTTTTTAAGTCAAAAGAATGAAGCCTTCTATGAGTTTTCAAAGTTTTACAATAAGGTTCAAAATGAAAAAGGTTTTGCAATTACTTCCATAAGAAGTGATCATGGAAGGGAATTTGAAAACGTTAATTTTAAAAATTATTGCAATGAGCATGGAATTGACCAAAAATTTTCAACTCCTAGTACTCATCAACAAAATGGGTTAGTTGAAAGGAAAAATAGAACTATTCAAGAGATGACAAGAACCATGCTAAATAAAAACAACCTACCAAAATATTTTTGGGCTGAAGTGGTTAACACTTCTTGTTATGTTTTAAATAGAGTTTTATTAAGGCCTACACTTAAGAAAACTCCCTATGAGCTTTGGAAAAACAAGAAACCTAACTTTAGTTATTTCAAAGTCTTTGGATGCAAATGTTTTATTTTAAACACCAAAGACAATTTTGGAAAATTTGATGCAAAATCGGATGTTGGAATTTTCCTTGGTTACTCAACTTCAAGTAAAGATTTTAGGGTTTTCAACAAAAGAACCATGGTTGTAGAGGAGTCCATCCATGTTATTTTTTATGAATCAAACAATTCTCTCCAAGAAAGAGAGACTGTTGATGATGATATAGGTTTGGAAACCTACATGAGAAGATAGCAAATTGAAGATAGAAAAAAACAAGAAGAGAAGAAAGTGGATCCCAAGGAAAAAAAGATCACCATTGACACCACCCTCTCCTCAACAAGTGCAATGAGAATCCAGCCAAGACCTTCCTAAAAAATGGAAGTTTGTCATCAATCACCCATAAAATCAAATCATAGATAATCCATCTAGTGAGGTAAGAACTAGATCCTCTCTTACAAACATTTGCAATAATCTAGCTTTTATCTCTCAAATTGAGCCTAAAAATATAAATGATGCTTTAGATGATGAAAATTGGATGATTGCTATGCAAGAGGAGCTAAATCAATTTGAAAGAAGTGAAGTATGAGAATTAGTACCAAGACCTTCAAATCAAAGTGTTATTGGAACTAGATGGGTCTTTAGAAATAAAATGGATGAAAATAGCATAATTTAGAAACAAAGCAAGGTTAGTAGCCTAAGGGTTTAATCAAGAAGAAGGGATAGATTATTGATTACTACTGAAAAAGGGCTCTTTTATAGCTTGAAATTAACTGTTTTAAACACTTTTGAGTAATAGTTAATACATTTTAACTCAATTGGCACATTAAGGAACCTAGCAAGGGTTACTAATCAGTTTTTGGCAAGTTTTGGTATTTTTGGTAGCCTTTTTATCATTGAAACAAGCCAAGAGTGAGGGAGAATTTTTGCGCAATCCATGGAAATGCAAGTTGAAGCTCAAATACATGAAAAATCCGAGCTTTGGAGCACTTCATAGCCCTTTTCCAAGCTTGGGAATAGGTTGCCAAGCTAATAAGAGATGCAAGGAAGAAAACTAGAGAAAGAAATCTAATATGTAGCAATTTCGCATGGCTATGCGAAAATCAAGAGGAGGAGCAACTGCAGGACTGTGTGAAAGACAATTTCACACCCTGTGTGAAATTTTGCACACCCTGCGAAACCACAAGACAACAACAAATGAATTTCGCACACCATGCAAAATTTAGCATGGTCTGCGAAATCTTCTTGTGCACTGACTCAGTTAGATTTTTATCTCCAGATATTTGTGTAATTTCCTATTTTCTCCTTGTAATCAACCAATGATAGAATTTCTTAGTTAGAAACTTTAAAGGGGGGTTAAAAAAAAAAAGACCTCTCTATATATAACCTTTGTATCATAATCTTTAAGAAAGGCTATTCACTTGTAATTCCCGTAAAAAGATACAAAGCCCTTGCTCTGCTTTCCCTTCTCATTTTGTTTTCATTTTCATTTTCTTTCTAGCCAAACAACCTCTGAGGATGATTGTTCAGGGGATGAGTGGCTAAGTTTCACGTTTCTTGGAGTGATGGAAGCTAGGTGAAGGACCCGAATGCAAAGGTAGGAGTTTTCCTTGCTTTAAATGAAGGTAGTTGGTAACCATTAATGGTTTTTATTTCAAGGTTTAGCTTTAAATCCCATAGAATCACCTTGAATGGCCAATACTTGGTAAGCTTTTCGGATTCTATGGATGCTTATTGCTATATCCGAGGATGTCTATTAGTTATCAAGTACGAGCCATTAGAAGGTGGTTCAAGGTGAGGGTCTTTAGTGTTTGAACCCATTAATGGAAAGCAACTACCATTTTTCATGAACCCTTTGGATAAAATCTTAATTGCTAAATGCAAAACTGGTTCGAGAGATAACCATCCTTTATGTTATTGTCTCCAATGCGAGGAGAAGATCTGGAATCTCCTTTTTTGCCTAAAAAACCCGATCCTAGTGACGTAAAGCTCCAAGAGACCTTTTTTTTGTAGTTAACTTCAATTACTATTTTTTGCTTAACTTAAAAATCAACATTTTCAACTAAAATTCCAGTTTCTTTAAAAGCTAATTTTCATAAGGAAAAGCACCATTTCATTACCTTCACTAAAGTCACTTATACGAAGAAAACCCATCCCCGTGGACGATCCTAGAGCCACTATACTATGTTAGCCATGCTACCTTAGTGTACGGTGATTTAGGTTTTATAAATCTTGTTGATAACAACTGTCCAGGAACCAGAATCAAATGGCACCGTCTGGGGACGAATCAAATAGCGCCGCTTCCGAGGATGGTGCCAAAGTACATTGACATTACCTTTGGTGAACACTTGGGATCTTCATCACAAGTTTGGTGATTTTTCTTTTACTAATTCTTTTTCGTTGCCTGGATTTTAGCTTATCTTTTATTTAGTTTTTAGCTAACCTTAACCTCTTCCTAGAATTGTATTTCTTCTGTTTTCTTTGTTTTTGTTTCAGTGATCTCTAGTTGTGCATGCCCTATTGGATAAGAGATATTGAGGGAAGACTTGTGAAGATTGAAACTCCTCAAGAAACTAAGTTGGAAGTGTGCTTGAACATCATGGATGTTCCACTTGAAGACCAGAATAGCCAACATGGTCAAGAGGATAATTTCAATGCATATCGATCCATGAGGGACCGTATGCATCCATCTCGTATGAGTGCACCTTCATGCATAGTGCCTCCCACTGATCAGCTAGTAATCTGACCTCACATTGTGCCACTCCTACCTACTTTCCATGGGATGGAAAGTGAGAATCCCTACTCGCATATTAAGGAATTCGAGGAGGTTTGTAATACATTCCAAGAAGGAGAGCTTCAATTGACTTGATGAGGCTCAAGCTATTTCCTTTCACCTTGAAGGATAAGGCCAAGATTTAGCTCAATTCTCTAAGGCCAAGGAGTATTCGAACTTGGACTGATTTGCAAGCCGAGTTTCTCAAGAAGTTCTTCCCTACTCATAGGACCAATGGTTTGAAAAGGCAAATTTTGAACTTCTCAACTAAGGAGAATGAGAAATTCTATGAGTGTTGGGAGAAGTACATGGAAGCTATTAATGCTTGTCCTCACCATGCCTTTAACACATGACTCTTAGTGAGCTATTTTTACGATGGTATGTCTTCTTCAATGAAGCAACTCCTGGAAACTATGTGTGGAGGAGACTTCATGAGTAAGAATCCGGAGGAAGCCATGGACTTTTTGAGTTATGTGGCCGAAATTTTAAGAAGATGGGATGAACCAAATACTAGAGAGGTGGGAAGAATGAAGTCTCAACCCAATGCTAAGGGTGGGATGTATGTTTTGAATGAAGACATTGACATGAAGGCAAAGGTTACAGCTATGGCAAGGAGATTGGAAGAGCTAGAAATGAAGAAGGTACAAAAAGTGCAAGTAATTCCAGCAGTGAGAGAGATGTTTAGTAATCAGGCAAATGTTATTGGTCAATTCAAGCCCAATAACAATGCTTCATATCGCAACACCTACACTTCAAATTGGAGGAACCATCCAAATTTCTCTTGGAAACCAAAGCCACCTCAATACACACAACCTGCTCAAGCACCTCAGCAAGCCTCGAATCTTGAACAAGCTATTGTGAACCTTAGCAAGGTTGTGGGAGACTTTATGAGAGATCAGAAGTCCATCAATGCTCAACTGAATCAGAGAATTGATAGTGTGGAGAGTAAATTGAACAAAAGGATGGATGGGATGCAAAATGATCTGTCTTAGAAGATAGACAATGTCCAATACGCAATCTCAAGGCTTACCAACCTCAACACAGTGCAAGAGAAAGGAAAGTTTTATTCTCAACCTCATCAAAATCCCAAGGGTATCCATGAAGTGGAGGCTCAAGAGGGAGAATCTTCAAAGGTAAAAGAAGTCAAAGCACTTATCACCTTGAAGAGTGGTAAAGAGGTTGATCAGCCCACATCCAAGCCAAAGCACAGTGAAGAGAGTGTAGCAGAAAAAGAAAAGAGTGAGGAAATTAAAGGAAAGAGAAAAGGGAAAATTACAAAGAAAGATGACCATGATTCTAGTGTGGATGAAGAACCTGAGAGGATAGTCATCAAGGAAGATATGATGAAGAAACACATGCCTCCACCTTTCCCCCAAGCTTTTCATGGCAAAAAGGGAACCAATAATGTATCAGAAATTTTTGAAGTGTTGAGGCAAGTGAAGGTCAATATCCCTTTGCTAGATATGATCAAACAAGTGCCGACATATGCAAAATTTTTGAAGGACTTGTGCACTGTAAAAAGAGGGTTGAATGTGAACAAGAAAGCCTTCTTGACTAAGCAAGTGAGTGCCATCATACAGTGCAAGTCTCCAGTGAAGTACAAAGATCCAGGCTGCCCTACCATCTCAGTGAGTATTGGAGGGACTTGTGTGGAGAAAACTTTGTTGGACTTGGGAGCAAGTGTGAATTTGCTATCCTACTCTGTCTACAAGCAGTTGGGACTTAGAGAGTTGAAGCCAACATCCATCACTCTATCTCTGGCAGATAGATCAGTGAAGATTCCAAGAGGGATGATTGAAGATGTCTTGGTTTAAGTTGACAAATTCTACTATCCAGTGGATTTTGTTGTTCTTGATATGGATCCGATTGTCAAAAGAACTAATTATGTTCCTATTATACTTGGAAGACCATTCCTAGCTACATCAAATGCAATCATCAATTGTAGGAATGGAGTCATGCAACTCACGTTTGGCAACATGACATTAGAGCTCAACATTTTCCATTTGTGCAAGAAATATATCCATCTGGAAGAAGAAGAAGGTCCAGAGGAAGTGTGCATGATTGACACTTTAGTGGAAGAGCATTGTGATCAGAGAATGCAGGAGGATTTGATTGAGAGTCTTGGGGATCTTGATGAAGGGTTACCTGAACCCTCAGATTTGCATGCTACCCTATCCCCTTGGAGGAGAAGAGAAGAAATTCTACCCTTATTCAATGAGGAGGAGACACAAAGAGTTGTTAAGGAGGAGCCCTCAAAGCTTATTCTTAAGCTACTACCCATAGAATTGAAGTATGCATACTTGGAAGAAGACAAGCAGTGCCCTATTGTTATATCTTCAGTTCTCACCATTCATTAGGAGAATTGTCTACTTGAAGTCCTTAGAAGATGTAAGAAGGCAATAGGGTGGCAAATTTATGATTTGAAAGGGATTAGTCTTTAGTCTGCACCCATCATATTTACATGGAGGATGAAGCTAAGCCAGTTCGTCAACCTCAGAGAAGGTTGAACTCTCACATGCAAGAGGTGGTGCGAGCTAAAGTTCTTTAGCTACTTCAGGACGGTATTATCTACCCCATATCAGATAGCCCATGGGTGAGTCCTACTCAAGTTGTGCCAAAGAAGTCTGGGATCAAGGTGGTGCAAAATGATAAGGGAGAAGATGTCTCTACACGCCTCACTACAAGTTGGAGAGTGTGTATCGATTATAAGAGGTTGAATACAGTGACGAGAAAGGACCATTTTCCATTGCCATTTATTGATCAGGTGCTTGAGAGGGTCTCTAGGCATCCTTTTTATTGTTTCTTGGATGGCTACTCTGGGTACTTTAAGATAGAAATTGATGTTGAAGACCAGGAGAAGACCACTTTCACTAGCCCATTTGGAACCTATGCATACAGGAGAATGCTTTTCGGCTTATGTAATGCACCCACAACTTTTCAAAGATGCATGTTAAACATTTTCAGTGATATGGTGGAGCGTATTATGGAAGTCTTTATGGATGATATCACCATATATGGAAGTGCATTTGATGAATGCTTGGTCAACTTAGAAGCTGTTCTGAACCGATGCATTGAGAAAGACTTAGTGCTTAACTGGGAGAAGTGCCATTTCATGGTACAACAAGGGATTGTCCTTGGGCACATCATCTCCAAGCAAGGCATTGAAGTTGAAAAAGCAAAAGTTGAACTCATTGTCAAGTTGCCATCCCCAACAAATGTCAAAGGAGTAAGGCAATTCTTTGGCCATACCGGGTTCTATAGGAGGTTTATCAAGGACTTCTCTAAGCTTGCAAGGCCTCTTTGTGAACTATTGGTGAAAGATGCTAAATTCATATGGGATGATAGATGCCAAAGGAGTTTTGAAGAATTGAAGCTATTTCTGACAACCGCACCAATAATGAGGGTTCCCAATTGGCAACTGCCCTTTGAGGTAATGTGTGATGCCAGTGACTTTGCCATAGGAGCTGTTCTTGGGCAAAAGGAAGGTGGAAAACCCTATGTGATCTACTATGCGAGCAAGACATTGAATGAGGCGCAAAGAAACTACACAACCACTGAGAAAGAATTGTTAGCTGTAGTTTTTGCCTTGGATAAGTTTCGTGCTTACTTGGTGGGGTCCTTCATTATGGTTTTCACTGATCACTCTACTTTGAAGTATCTGTTGACTAAGCAAGATGCTAAAGCAAGGCTGATTAGATGGATCCTCTTGCTTCAAGAGTTCAATCTCCAAATCAAAGACAAGAAAGAAATGGAGAATGTGGTTGCAGACCACCTTTCAAGGCTAGCTATCACTCATAATTCCCATGGTTTGCCCATAAATGATGATTTTCCAGAGGAGTCTCTCATGTTGCTGGAAGTTGCTCCTTGGTATGCTCACATTGCTAACTACCTAGTCACAGGAGAAGTTCCAAGTGAGTGGAAAACATAAGATAAGAAGCACTTCTTTGCAAAAATTCATGCCTACTATTGGGAATTTTGATTTCTATTCAAGTATTGTGCGAATCAGATAATAAGGAATTGTGTTCCTGAAAAAGAGCAATAGGGAATCCTCAGTCATTACCATGAAAATGCATGTGGAGGCCACTTTGCTTCACAGAAGACAGCCATGATGGTGTTGCAATTGGGTTTCTGTTGGCCATCACTTTTTAAAGATACCCACACCATGTGCAAGAGTTGTGATCGATGCTAGAGGGTTATAAAGTTGACACGCAGGAACATGATGCCTTTGAACCCCATTTTGATAGTTGATCTTTTTGATGTTTGGGGCATTGACTTCATGGGACCTTTCCCTATGTCTTTTGGCTACTCGTACATCTTGGTGGGAGTAGATTATGTTTCTAAGTGGGTTGAGGCAGTCCCATGCAAGCACAATGACCATAGAGTGGTTCTCAAGTTTCTTAAGGAGAACATCTTCTCAAGATTTGGAGTGCCCAAAGCCATAATTAGTGATGGGGGTACTCATTTTTGCAACAAGCCTTTTGAAACTCTCCTAGACAAGTATGGGGTGAAGCATAAGGTAGCTACACCTTACCACCCTCAAACTAGTGGGCAAGTTGAGTTAGCAAACCGGGAGATTAAAAACATATTGATGAAGGTGGTGAGCACGAATAGAAAAGATTGGTCTGTCAAGCTCCTTGATCCACTATGGGCATATAGAATAGCTTACAAGACCATTCTTGAGATGTCTCCTTATCGCCTAGTCTATGGCAAAGCATGTCATCTCCCTGTGGAATTGGAATACAAGGCTTGGTGGGCAATCAAGAAGCTCAACATGGATTTGAGCAGAGCTAGGTTGAAGAGGTTCTTAGACCTCAATGAGTTGGAAGAATTGAGAAATGACCCCTACATCAATTCAAAAATTGCAAAAGAGAGATTGAAGAGGTGGCATGATTAGTTGATTTCCCGCAAGGATTTTCAAAAGGGACAAAGAGTCTTGCTCTATGACTCTAAGCTCCACATCTTTCTGGGTGAGCTAAAATCAAGGTGGATTGGTCCTTTTACCGTTCACCAAATGCATTCAAATGGAGTAGTGGAACTACTCAACTCCAACAGCACCTAGAACTTCAAAGTGAATGGCCACCGTCTCAAGCCCTTTGCGGAGCCTTTTTCTCGTGACAAGGAGGAATTCATCCTCCTTGATCCACATCAAGCTTGACAAGACCAGTTTTTGGATGGATTTAGTCTTTCTAAAGACTATCAAGTCCATATCTTTTTGTTTTATTTTTTATTTCAGAGTTTTCTTGTATTATTACTTGTTTTGATTTTGATTTCTCACTTTAATTTCATTTTGGTTTGATTTAACTTAGGTTTTTGATGATCAATTGCAGAGGGGACTTCAAAGCAGTTGGGCATGTCCTTAAAGATTCTTGGTGAAGGAAAAACCCTGAAAAAAAAATGCACTAAGGCATTTCGCACACCCTTGCAAAAATTTCGCAAGGTATGCAAAACCCTTCTCAAATTCGCACTGCCAGTTTGCACTCTTAAAACTCAATTCCGTACACCCTACGAAATTTTCGCAAGGCATGCGAAATTCATGTCTTTTCTCAAATTGGGCAAATTTCTCATTTCGCACATAGTGCGAAAATCTAAGGGGTCTGCGAACCCATTTCGCAACCCCATTTTCAATCTCGCATACTGTGCAAAAATATAAGGGGTCTGTGAACCCATTTCACACACCCACCACCAGTTTGCACACTGTACGAAAGTCAAAAGGGTTGTGCGAATCTCTTTTTAAACCCATCGAGCCCTAACTTCCCCATTTTTCCCCCATTTCGCAAACACTCTCCCATTGCGAATCTCTTTACCACCTTACGACCTCATCTCTTCACAGTGTCACCTCGTCGCTCTCTTATTCGACGCCCCACCACCCCCCCGGTTGCATCTCATTTCTCCGTCCCTTCATTTCCCCATTCACTCATTTCGCCATTTCTGTACGGCATGGCCCCGAGGAGCCCTTGCTGCCCTTTCGCTGAGTCGCACTCCGAGGCAGAGAGCCTCTTCTTCTTGGGTGCCTCGTCATTCGCCATCTCAAGCCATAGAGGCCCCGCAGATTCCACCTTATGAGGGTGAAACGCCTATTAATCCCTCTTTTTCTACTCCTCAGCATAGGTATGAGACTAGGAGAGCAGCTACTACACTAGGGGCGATGGCTTCACGCCCTCAGAGTTCAGTGCGACGCCCTCCTTCCAAGAAGGCTTGGACTTTAGGCACAGGCGAGTCATCCAAAGCTTCACAGCTTGAGCCTCTTGCAGATACTAAGCTTCCTTCCGACATGTCACCGGAGTCTATTATCAGACGCCCGATGCTCATAGCATCGCCCATTGAGGGCAACTTAGATTGCAGATCGAGACCTTTCCACTCGAAGTTATATTTTGATTAGGAGGCATTCTGACAGCAGTCTGAGCTCTGAGACTCTTATGGCCTACTGTAGAGGTACTATCTTGAGCAGTTTATGACTCCTCGTGAGTTTTTTTATCCTAAAGTAGCATTAGACTTTTACCAGTCCATGACTACTTGTGGCGTCCCAAGTCCAACTTCAATTCACTTCACCATTAATGGATGTAATGGTATTCTCGAGGCTATAGATATTGTAGAGGCTCTACAGATTCCTTTCGAGCCAGTTGATCCATCTACTTTCCGCCAGTGGTCCCTAGTATCTCAGAGGGAATGGTCCACATTTTATCCAGGGGGACCTCTACAGATTCGATCCTTCTTCGAAAGGAGCTTCCACCTAGGATGCTCCTTGTAGCTGTGGTGCTACGCTCCAACCTCTTTCCCCTACAGCATTTGGTACAGAGGCGAGTAGCTATCTTGGATGCTTTGTTCCGCATATCAAAGGGCTTCTACTTTGGCCCACACCACTTGATCATGGCCTCTCTCGTCCACTTTGAGGAGAAGGTCCATAGGAAGAAGCTTCAGAGGGTGGACACCATTCCATTGCTATTCCCGAGGTTGCTTTGCCAGATCTTGGAGCATATGGGTTTTCTTATTAAGCCTTAGCACGAGCGTCGCCGCCTTTGTCGAGAGCAATTCACTCTTGACAAATGGAATCAGTTGGCGGGCTATTTTACACCTCTAAGAGCCCTTCCCATGGTAGCACCTCCAGTGCCCCCACAGACTGAGCAGACACAATCTACTCCAGTATCTACAGAGCAGGGCGAGCTTTCGACAGAGACTATACCACCAATGCCCATGCCTGAGGCTGTTTCTACTGCTCCTCCTATGACTCCTATTGTTCCACCTGTTGCTCCTACTACATTCGAGCCTTTCATCACCATCTTTGTTTCGGAGTTTCACGGCATTATACATACCTTGCGGACACTAACTACCACACATGCTGCTCTCTTCTCCTTCCAGCAGATGGCTGCGATGCGTTCCCAGCAAGACCAGCAAACGGCTATACTTCGCCAGATCCAACAGCATCTAGGTCTTCTGCCTCCACTTCAATCTGACCTTTTTGCATCATCAGAGCCTTTAGCTTCAACTGAGGATACTATTCCAGCCGAGGACACTACCACAATAGAGGTCTAGATCCCGCCACCTCAGGAGGCCACCACAGATGCCATTGCTTCAGATGAGCCTCAGACAGTTGACACAGTTATAGCTACACCTGAGGATGCATCATCTTCACCTGAGGCTGTCACTACTTGATCATAGGACATCTCTTTATCTCATTGTATTTACATATTATATTAGTGGGGATTGTTCCTTGTTTTGATGCTTTATATTCTGGGGTTGGATGTATTACCTGATGATATCTCATATAGTACTTTCTCAAATTAATATATAGACATCATTTTTTATTATACTTGGCATTTTTCTATTTCCTTTACTCATTACTCTTTTATTTTTTTTTTAATCATGTGGTTTCTCATATACGACTCAGACTCCATTTCACTCAGGAGGTACCACTTCCTCCCTTTATTTTCAATTGATCTTGACACATTGAGGGCAATATTGATCTTGGTTGGGGGGAGAGTTGAGGAAGGAAGTATTGTTAATAATGCTAGGTTAATTTGTTAATTTAGTTACTTTTTGCTTAATTTAAAAAGTTTTTACTCTAATCTCCATGGTTATTAAGGAAAAATTCTCAAAATGAAATGGGAGAAATTGAGTTCTTGTCTTTTTACTTGAATCTTAGAGTTTGTATTATGCTTATTGAGGTTGATGAATTATTGAAACTCCTATTGAATTCAAACTTATTTCTTCCACTTTAATCTTACCACACATTGTGCACATTAGGCTCCGATTATAAGATAAAAAACTATCTTACCCCTTGAACTTAGGAAAATTTTGACTTGATACCTTTGACCTCATTTTAATAGTGTTGGGACACCTTATAAAAGGCCAATGAGCCTTCAAAAAAAAAAAAGAACAAAGTGTTACGCTTGCCTTGAAACCCGAGCAAGGTTCGAGGGGTATATGACGAAAGTCTTTTAAACCCGATGCCCTAAGTCTTTATTGGTTGGGAGTCACCGACCTCAATGCTCGTTACAAGGGTGAATAGGTGGAGTTTAACATATTGTAGGTGCTTGGGTATTGAATTTCAATCTCAAAAGTCTGGGGTAAAATTTGAGGAGTTAGTGGTCGAAAGATCCTTAAAGCTTGATGCCCTAAACCTTGATTGGTTGGGAGTCATCGATGGTTCCCCGTTACATGGACACTTTAGAAAACAATACCTTTAGCATTGCACTCCTACAATGAAAAAAATTGTGAAATGAAGGAAGTGCGTTCTTAGCCTATTGAAGGTTGGTCAGTTTGCTAAGGTTTAAGAAAGAACTAGGTTGGGGGGGGAGAATAGTTCGACATACTATAATCGGAAATTAATAAGCTTAACACTTAGATTTTTGTGGAAGAGTAAGGATTAGACCTTTGGGAGTGGAAATTATTTTGATGCTTAAATTTGCATGCCTACTCTTTATAAATTGTGATTAGGCAAGAGATTTGATGACTCTTGTTGAAGATTGGGTTTTGCCTCTTTGATTTTCCATGAGAGAGTATGATCCACATCATGCCACTTGAAAAATTTTTTGGAGTGATTAGCATGATTTTGTAAATTATTTTACTGTCTATTTTTTTTTATCTCTCCTTCATTGCTAAGGGACTAGAAATGTGTTAGTTAGGGGGAGTGATTACTACTCAAAAAGTGCTCTTTTATAGCTTGAAATTAATTGTTTTAAGCACTTTTGAGTAGTAGTTAATACCTTTTAACTCAATTGGCACATTAAGGAACCTAGCAAGGGTTACTAATCAGTTTTTGGCAAGTTTTGGTGTTTTGGTGTTTTTGGTAGCTTTTTTATCATTGAAACAAGCCAAAAGTGAGAGAGAATTTTGTGCAATCCATGGCAATGCAAGTTGAAGCTCAAATACATGAAAAATCTGAGCTTTGGAGCACTTCATAGCCCTTTTCCAAGCTTGGCAATAGGTTGCCAAGCCAATCAAAGATGCAAGGAAAAAAACTAGAGAAAAAAATCCAACATGTAGCAATTTCGCATGGCTATGCGAAATTTTCGCATAGCATGCGAAAATCAAGAAGAAGAGCAGCTGCAGGATTGAGTGAAAGACAATTTCACACCCTGTGCAAAATTTCGCACACCCTGCGAAACCACAAGACAACAACAAATGAATTTCGCACACCATGCGAAATTTAGCGTGGTCTGCGAAATCTTACTCTGCACCGACTCAGTTAGATTTTTATCTCCAGATATTTGTGTAATTTCCTATTTTCTCCTTGTAATCAACCAATGATAGAATTTCTTAGTTCGGAACTTTAAATAGGGGTTAAAAAAAAAAAACCTCTCTATATATAACCTTTGTATCATAATCTTTAAGAAAGGATATTCACTTGTAATTCCCATAACAAGATACAAAGCCCTTGCTCTGCCTTTCCTTCTCATTTTGTTTTCATTTTCATTTTCTTTCTAGCCAAACAACCTCTGAGGATGATTTCTCAGGGGATGAGTGGCTAAGTTTCACGTTTCTTGGAGTGATGGAAGCTAGGTGAAGGACCCGAATACAAAGGTAGGAGTTTTCCTTGCTTTAAATGAAGGTAGTTGGTAACCATTAATGGTTTTTATTTCAAGGTTTAGCTTTAAATCCCATAGAATCACCTTGAATGGCCAATACTTGATAAGCTTTTCGGATTCTATGGATGCTTATTGCTAGATCCATGGAATTAGTTATCAAGTACGAGCCATTGGAAGGTGGTTCAAGGTGAGGGTCTTTAGTGTTTGAACTCATTAATGGAAAGCAACTACCATTTTTCATGAACCCTTTGGATAAAATCTTAATTGCTAAATACAAAACCGGTTCGGGAGATAATTTATGTTATTGTCCCCAATGCAAGGAGAAGATCTGGAATCTCCTCATTTGCCTAAGAAACCCGATCCTAGTGACGTAAAGCTCCAAGAGACTTTCTGTTTGTGGTTAACTTCAATTGCTATTTTTTGCTTAACTTAAAAATCAACATTTTCAACTAAAATTCCATTTTCTTTAAAAGCTAATTTTCATAAGGAAAAGTACCATTTCATTACTTTCACTAAAGTCACTTGTACGAAGAAAAGCCATCCTTGTGGACGATCCTAAAGCCACTATACTATGTTAGCCATGCTACCCTAGTGTACGGTGATTTAGGTTTTATAAATTTTGTTGATAACACTCGTCCGGGAACCAGAATCAAATGGCAGCGTTTGGGGACGAATCAATTATAAAGAAACCTTTGTCCTCGTAGCTAGATTGGAAGCCATTAGGATGCTATTTGCCTTTGCATGTTTTAAAGATTTTTTTTTTATGTCAGATGGATGTGAAATGTGCTTTTTTAAATGGTTTTATAAATGAAAAGGTGTGTGTTGAAGAACCACCCGACTTTGAAGTTTTAATTTTCCTAACCATGTTTTTAAACTTAAAAAGACACTTTATGGTTTGAAACAAGCACCTAGAGCATGGTATAAAAGATTGAGCAAATTTCTTTTAGAAAATGGTTTTAAAATGGGTAAAATTGACACAAATCTTTTCATAAAAACCAAAGAAAATGATATGCTTTTAGTTCAAATATATGTTGATGATACCATTTTTGGTGGTACTAATGTCTTTCTTTGTGAAGAATTTGCTAAGTGCATGCATAGTGAGTTTGAAATGAGCATGATGAGAGAGCTCAACTTCTTTCTTGGACTTCATATAAAGTAACTAAAGGGAGAAACCTTCATCAATCAAGCAAAGTATATTAGAGATATTCTCAAAACGTTCAACATGAAGGAAGCCAAGACAATGAAGACTCTAATGAGCTCATCCATCAAGCTTGATAAGGATGAGAAAGGTAAATCCATTGACTCTACTATGTATAAAGGCATGATAGGTTCTTTAATATACTTGACCGCTAGTAGACCTGATATTATGTATAGTGTATGTTTGTGTGCTAGATTTGAATCTTGTCCTAAAGAATCTCATTTGAGGACCATAAAAAGAATTCTTAAATATTTGAAAGGAACAATGGACATAGGTTTATGGTATCCTAAGAGTGATAAGTTTGAATTAATTGGTTTTTCATATGCCAATTTTTCCAGTTGTAAGGTTGAAAGAAAAAGCACTAGTGGCACATGTCATTTCTTAGGACACTCACTTGTTTCATGGCACGGTAAGAAGCAAAATTCAGTAGCTTTGTCAACAACAAAACCTAAAGACATAGCGGCCAATTTATGTTGTGCACAAATTCTTTGAATGAAACGAACACTTAGTGATTTTGGTTTATCTTTTTTGAGCATGTTCCTATTAAATGTGATAATACTAGTGCCACATGTATATCAAAAAATCTCATGTAACACTTTAGGACTAAGCATATAGAAATTAGACATCACTTTCTTAGAGATTATACACAAAAGGTTGACATAACACTTGAATTTGTAAGCATCAAAGATCAACTTGTCGATATCTTTACAAAACCTCTAAGTGAAGAACAATTTTTTGATATTAGAATACAACTAAGGGTGATTTCTTTATGATCAAATGCTTTCTTATGATTGCTTGATGCCTATGCCTTTTCATTACTTAAATTGCATGTCATATGCATCATATAAAATATCATATAGACATATGCGTAGAAAATGGTTAGTTTTTGACCAAAAATCAAAATTCCCTTGACATTGGACATAAAAAATTGGGGAATTTCACTAAAAAAGGCAAAGAGAGGATCAAGAAATGAAAATGTGCATAAAAGTAGGAAGTCAAAGAGCATTGATTGGGTTGGCTGCGTTGACTAGGTAGTTGACTGATCAGTTGAGGATTAATCAACCAGTTCGTCGGGTTGGGAATTTTTAAGGGTCTTCCTGCGCTTCATTTTCTGCACTATTTGCTTTGGTTCATTAAGGGTTTCACTGATTCAGTGGTCTAGGAGAGATTTTTGGTGCCATTGTAGCAAATTGAAGCCTTTTAGATGAGATTCTAGAGATTAAAGGTTAAGGTTTCAGATTTGGGTCGTTTTCTCCTCTATCTAAGTTTCTCAACCAGCTTCAATGCCGATCCATGTCCATTTATGTACGTAAGAGTTTTAGGAGTGAGCTTCTCTCTCTACCAATTTCTCCTCTTCTCCTTACTTTACCTCTGTCTTCCATGCCCCCCAAACGAGAGCTTGCAACTTCCAGGGGAAGCACCCAATTGAGGCGTCACTACTAGAGGCGCGCTGAAAGGCACATTTTAACACCACTCTATTTAGTAGCACGAAGGAGTACTAGTGGTACAAACAACATTTCTCTCACAAGCATGTGGTACCTAAGAGAGATATTGACTTTGCACAACTAAGCTACTTTGGATTTCAGGACCTTTTCGCGTGGATGGGATGGCTTCTGACTATGTCTTTATTTGAGCCTATCTTTCCAACTTTGGTACGAGCATTTTATGCCAAGGTGAGGTACTATGTTGGAGGTCCTATTTCCTGTACCTTGAGATGAGTGAAGATTGAGCTTGATGTTGATTCTATTTGTCAGATTTTAGGAGTGCCAGTTGTCAGATTAAGGATATATGAGTCTAAGGTGTGGCCTACCATTCCGGGATTTGAGCTCAAAGAGGCTATTCAAAGGATATGTGGACTACCAAATGCCCATGGGATGGGTAAGCCATCGACACATAGCATGACTATCATCTGTAGAATGCTTCATCACATGCTATGCTTCACCTTCTTGCCACGGGGTGGACAGTGAGATAAGGTCTTCTACAATGAGGCTTTCTTGAGGGATTTGATCCTCATTAGGAGACAGATTCATTTAGGATATTTGATGATGATGCACATGATTGCCTGCTGTGAGAGCACGACCAAAGTATTCCCCTATGGACACTTTTTCTCTTTAGCATTTAAGGAGGTCGACATAGACTTGAGCAGAGAGACAGACTTTGAGGTGCCTAGTATCTATGACACATATAATGATCAGTCCATAGGGAGGATGAAATTTGAGAAGGCTCTAAATGACTCATGGATTAGAAAAATAGAGAGAGCACCAACATAGGCATAGCCAGAGGCACAGGAATAGAGACAGGTACACCTTAGAGTTGAGGAGGAGGTTGAGATTCAATAGATAGAGGATGGAATATACCCTCAGGGTGGCCTAGATCCTTGGAGTGGCTAGGAGAGTGAGCCAAAGCTTGATATGCCCCCGCTTTAGATTGAGCATGTTTTTATAAAGGGATCATCTACTCAGCCATCATACACTAAGCCTACCTATATTAAGATACCACAGCCTCAGGCACCTCCTACTCCTAACCATGCTCCTTAAATGGACTTATTGGCCTAGATTAGCTTTCTTGATACTCACATGGAGGAGCTCGCAGTTGTTAGTAACACTCACTTTTACTCTATGGAGGATCAGATGGATCAGTATCAAACTGGGTTCACTTATCAGTTTGAGTACTACAGTAGGGGATTGATCACATTAAGGATTTCATGGAGTGTCAACATGAGGAGATGATGGCCGACCTGTGTTTCGTGTTTCCACTTCCACTTCCACCTCCTCAACCTTGATGATTAGTTGGATCCCCCCCTTGTTCCTTTTTTATGTTACCAAGGGGGAGATATTTGTAGGATTTAGGAGGCCAACTATAGTAGACTCATACATGCATATCATACACTTTTTGGATTGTATACTACTTATCTTTAGATAGTGATACTTTAGTTTCTTAGATATATGATGTACTGATTGATACACTTGACATATGATGTATGATAAGCCTATATATTTGATGACTTACATTTGATGCTTGGATAACTCGTCTTAATGATTTCTCATTGCAATACTCTCTAACATGTCTTGATCATCTTGGTTTAAATTCTTAAATATTTATTGATAATCCATAATTGATTTGAGGGGGAGATTTTTTTCCTTTTAGATAACCAAGGTTTTTCATCATAAAAAAGAGGGAGACTGGAAGCCCAAGGGTTCTCCTAATTGTGTTTTGATGATAACAAACCATGGTCAAGTTACTAATCATTTTGAATTGAAAAGAATTTCAGGTTTTAGTTTGAAAATTCGAAAGAAAATTCGAGAAATTCATCAGAAGGCCCAATAAATACAAGATCAACACAAATGGAAGACTCTTCAATCATAAGAAACATATGAAAGATGAATGCATGGGTGCACTTAGGATTTTCATAGCTTTTCATGCATCTTTAAAAACTCAGTTTATGCATTAAAGTTAAATTTCAATTAAAACTCGAGTTTTAATATATGAACTTTAGGTAAATCACTTTAAAATTGTCATATTCATTTGCCTAAAGACCTTGCCTAAGTGTTAGAAGTGAAAAAAACATAAAAATATAGGTTTTCGGGGCAAAAATGGTGAAATGATTGAGGTACTGATCAACTGGCTAAACTAGGTAGGGTATTGGTCAACCAGTTATGCCTTCTCAATCGAGATATGCAAAAATCTTCTCTCTCTTCTAGTAGCCTTGCATTCCCGGTTGATAGATATGTCTCCCGGTTGAGGTCCGGTTAAGGCCTGGTCGAGGCCTAAGGGTCACCTACCATGCATTTATTGCCCAACGACTAGTCAATCAGTCGACCCCCTATTCGACCGGTCGAGGCTACTTTTTGGCATTTTGGCTCTCAAGGCTAGAAATCTATAAATTGAGAGTGCCATTTCATTTATGAGTACAAGAACACCTGTATTTATTTGGTTACCTACCTATTCTTCCCCAAAAAGCTCTCATTCTTTCCTTGGTGCATTAAATCTCCATTTACATATTCCTTAGTGCACCTTTGTGATTCTTCCTAGCCTTTGAGTTGTATTTAAGCCTTTGTTAAGTTAGGTTGAAAAGTTTAAATCTGCACTTGAGTATTGTTGTGAGAGTTAAAAGCTTCAAGTGAGAAAAAACTTGAAGGGATTGTGTAAGAACCCATTGGAGCCAAAATCCAAGTGTAAAGACATGGGAAGCTTGGTTGAAGCTTCAAGTATAGTGGAACCCTCACTTGGTTAGGAGTTTGAAGAGAGTGGATGTACATAAGGGGTGCCGAACCACTATAAAATCTGAGTTTGCTTTCTCTAACTCTATCTTTTTATATTTGTGCTTCTTTTGCTTGAATTTATTACGTTTAAAGAAAAGATTTTAAAAACCCAATTCACCCCCCCCCCCCCCCCCTCTCTCTTGGGCGTTTTTCCTAATTAAGTTTAGCCTTTATTTTCTCAGTCTACTTTTTTTATTTGTTCATATTAATTGAAGATTATGCAAAGGAACAATATTATGTAAATGTATGACAATCTTTTATCAAAATATATATTGTGGCATAATATGTCACAACTTATGAATTATGGTTATGGAATATTATTTTAGAGCTTGGATTTGTCGACTTTATTGCCAAATTGCTAAAAATAATAGATTCTATTGTCACTTCTCTTTCAACAACAAATATTTTATAATCATCGAAGACATAACATTAAAGTTTTTGTTGTATATGAGATAATTCAAAAACAAGAGTGTTAAATTAAATGATTATGTGTACAAATTATGATTGAATACCTAATGATGAAAAAAGTGCTACTAAGACATTGAATACCACATAGAAATTATGAATCTTAGGCACATTACGGTATCGGTCTCATGATGGTGATTATTTATCAAACATTTTGGAGCTCTATTATATGTTTCTAAAATTTCCTTATATCTGTTTTGTATACATAATTGCATGCAAATTAATATTAAAAGGAAAGTCTTTGACGAAGACCTTATTATGGACTCGTATTGTACTTCTCATTTATAGGTCATGTTAAGTGGGAGCTAGTTGTGTTGTACATGGAAAGGTCTATATCAAAATAATGATGTACAACCGCTATGATTCTCATTAGTTTTTACTTAATTATGATTTATGGTGTGATCAATGTAAGAATGTTTTAGCTTGATATTTTGTGCACTATGTTATATTTATTAAACCATGAAGTGAAAGAATATCACATGGGCCAAGTAGGAGAATGTAAGAATTTTATGTGGCCCATGTGTATATTATTATGTGATATTTATTTAAATTTCAAATTAAGCATTATGGTTTAATAAATAATAAAGCCAAAATCCTATTGTTCAATTTTTGAGAAGTTAGTTTCCTAAATTAAAGGCACTTTGATGGAAAGTACACTTCTAATTCTATAAGGAAACTAGTCTTCTTTCCACCCTATAAATAATTGTTCTATTCCATCAATAATACGCATGAGAGAAAACCTAAGGGTGAAGGGGTTAAGGGAGAGAAACACAGTTTTTATCATGCTTATTGTTTAGTCTCTTCAAAAATTCCCTATGATTAAAGTTATTATTTTTCTCTCAATAATAGAATTTTGAAAATCATATTGTTCTAAAATCCTTGGCTATTATGATTGTTCTATAAGAATTAGGGTTATTATTATTCTGCATAAATAAAGAAAACCCTAACATATTCTTCAGTTCTTCCTATAGTAGAGAAAAGCACATATATATGTTGAAACAATGTCTGTAAAAACCAAAGTTCAATAACATCTCAAAAATTATGAAGACTGTGAAACTATATAAATAAATCTTTGGGCACTAGAACATTTCCTATCATAATCAAAGGCTTTGTTTCCTTACATTTCTTTTTTGGACTTTCTAATTGATCAACTGGTTCACTGGAAGTTACTGAGGGATGGAAATTGAGTAGAGACTCAAATAGAGGACAAAATATTCTAATAGTATTCTTAAACCATTTCTAGTTTCCAATGCTAACTCCATTGATTGCCCAAATGGTTAAAAGCTTGACAACCAATCCCACTAGTCAACAGAATCACATAGGTCCTAAGAACACATTTGGACAGCCCATGAAAACCAAATCACCCCATTGAGTTTTATATTTTCATGCACAAATTCATCACCAAAAATGGGAGAACTATATAACAAAAACCCTATTACAATAACTTATGGAAAAATTTGAAAACATTCTCTCATGAAACTAATGCCTTCCCAATCATCTATGATAATGGTGTTAAGTTTCTCTAATGGCCCCACAAAAAAGGATGGATTTCTACTTCCTAATGTAGTAGAGCTGTTCAGTTTCCAAATTTCAACCAAACACTCCTGAAATTCATGCACAAGTTCAAAAAGAAAATGGATAAGTTTCAGAGAACTTCCTAAGGCATATACTTTAATATATCTCTTTGCCACTACCATATAAAATTCTTAAAATAAAAATAAAAAATAAAAAATAAAAAAAATCTAATTTTCATTAAAATTGTGTGAGATTCATCCATATAAAGTTATAAAAAAAACACATTTTATTGGTATAACCCATACTTAGGTTGAAAAATTCTAAAATAACAATATAGATATTTATCAAAATTTAGTACAATTGCATTATATATATATATATATATATATATATATATATATATATATATATATATATATTCTAACATAATGGAAGAAAAAAACTTTCCGGGAAAATGTTTCCCAACAGAACTAAACAAAATTAAGCTCAAAAGAAATAAAGATAGATGTAGAGAGATCAATACATTGGCTTCGATTTGATTGATGATATTCAATCTAATAGCATCAAATGTACCATTATTCATCAGCGACTCCAATGCATCTTCTAGAGTTATCAATAGAGATCCCACATTTTCATATAAAAGCTACAAAAATAAATAATAAATAAATAAATAAAACACCAAAAACAAAAAATAAAATCGACTTAAGGGCTCAATCTATTGCACTAAAATTCTATTACCGTACAAATTAGGGTTTTTCTTGAAGGGGAAAAATATGGAAAAAGAGAATATAAGATAATAATCTCTAAGAATTACAATTAATAAAATGAAAATCCAAGATCGTACCTCCAGCCATGGCAATCAAATTCACACAAAATAGGGATTAGTTGGCTAGTCCTTACAAGACCTTATGTACATGCACCTATGGAACTCACAGACTTATTCTTGTAGACCAGAGATCTTTTTTCCCACTTTTGAAATTAATATTGCATATCTGTATTTTCTATTTTCTTCTTTCCATCAAAGAAAACTTAGGGTAGTTTTCAACCGAGTAATATGCCTCACATCTGTAGACATAGGTGGTTACTCTATAAGAGATGTGACCCCACGTTTCATTTATTTTAGGGAAAATAATATTTAAATGGGCCACAATTTAAAAAAAAAAAAACTTTTTATTTTATTTTATTTTACTAAAAATACAAAACAATTTCAAACATTTCTCCCACTTGGCCCATAAAAATTACTTAATATGTATTAATTAAGTTAATACATAACATATTTTTCCCTAAATCCTTATACTTAATCAAAAGAGTTTAAAGCACATGAATCATGGTGGTAAGTCTTCTAAGAACAAGTATTACCTTCCATGTATTACAATGTAACTTTCTCTTTTGAATAAGAACAATATGTGAGTCATTCCTTTATGAATGAGTTTCCAAAATTCTCATTCAAGGTCTACTTAAAATTTATAACATGCATATTGTCATTCTCTAAACTTCATGTATACAACCAAATAAGAAGACAAGATTGAAATAATTAGAGTTTTCATATCGACTAAAAATTCTATAAAACACAAAAGGTGTCTCAATTACATGAAATTTACAAAATAGAATTGAGTCTCGTATGTTCAATATGTTCCTTGTAAGCCTTAGTGGCAATCCTTTCATCAAAGGATCTGTAATCATCAATCTAATACTAATATGCTCAATAGGCACCTTGTTTGACTTAACATGTTCCTTAATAGCTAAGTACTTTATGTCGAGGTGTTTACTACGACTATCACTCTTATTATTCTTGGCCAAAAACACTGCAGCAGAGTTATCGCAATAAATCCTCAATGGCTAAGAAATTGAGTTAACAACCTGAAGCCCTGAAATAAAACTCCTCAACCAAATAGCCTGTGACGTTGCTTCAAAACATGAAACAAATTCAGCTTCTGTGGTTGAAGTAGCAACCAATGTTTGCTTTGCACTTCTCCATGAAATGGCCCCTCCAACTAATAAGAAGACTGATTCGTCCCCAATTGGTGTTCTGATTGATTCAGATCAATCAACTGATGTACCTTTGATTCAATCCTCAGACGGGAGTTATCAACAAAATTTATAAACCTAATTCACCATATACTAGGGTAGCATAGCATAGTGGCTCTAGGATCGTCCACAGAGATGGGTTTTCACTTCACAATTGATATTAGTTCAAAAGCTGAATTGGTGGTTTTTCTTTTTAAGTTAGCTTTAAAAGAAAACATAAGTTTGCATGAAAACTGATGGTTTTAAGCTAACCAAACAAAAAGTAACTGAAATTAACTAGGAAGAAAGGTGTTTCTTGGGATTTCAGGTCACTAGGATCAGGTGCCATCTACAAAAGAGGAGATTCCAGTCACTTGTTTCTTTTCCTCACGTTGGGGATTTAACATATAGTTATTTCCCGAACCGGTGTGGTACAGATGCTTACCATTAATGGTTTCAACACTAAATCCCTCTCACTGATCCATCTTGCAATGGCTCGTGCCTCTCACCTAGCATTTGCCATTCAAGGGGATCTTTAACCTTGGATTTCCCTTCTCAAGCTCGCAAGAGATAACTAATGGATGTCTCCTTGGAGTCCAAAAGCTTACCAAGTGTTGGCTATTCTAGAAAATCCTACCTTCAAACCACCTCCCAAAAGCTCGCAAGAGGTAAACTAGTGCATCTCCACGGACGGAGATCACTTGCCTTACCAAGTGTTGGCTTAGGTGAATTGCAAGGTGTTTTAAGTTAACTAAAAACATAGAAACCATAAACGGGTCACACTTTCTTTTCATTAAAAATGGAAACAACAAAAACTCACCCTCATGCATGCCGGCACCTTACCTGGCTTCCTTCACCTAAGAGACAAAAAGCCTTGCCTCTCATCCTCTGAGGAAAAATCCTCAGAGTTTGTTTGGCTAGAAAGAAAATGAAAGAGAAAACAAAAACGAGAGAGAAAAACAGAGCAAGGCTTTGTATATTTTATATATCTACATGATTTTTACAACGGATGCAAGAGAACATATATAGGGAAGTTTTTCCAACCTTTCTAGCTAAGGAATTCTCTAATAGGTGGGTTACAAGGAGAGTTTGGGAATTTAGACATCAAATATCTAAAGCAAAAAGATCTCAAGATGTCGGTTGCAGCTATCGGGTAGCTTCAGGAGGACACCGTGGTACTGTGCAAAATGGCTGCGAAATTTCGCAGCAAAAGGACAACATTTTCGCAGCCAAAGGCTGATTTTGCAGCCGTGCAACATTCTGCCTTCAGCTTAGAGTGATCTGCTTGTAATGGCTGTAACTCCTTCATTTCAACTCCGAATCGCGTACCGTTTGAAGCATTGGATTCTTGACTTCCTGAGATTTGAAATGGTATATAGCATGTAGAAATTGGACTTGGGGAAGTGCTCCAAAAGTGGCTAAGAAGACTGCAGCTGCTGTCCTCTGTTTTGCTTCATGGCAGATTCCTCTTTGCTTTCCTCCTTGCATTCCGGATTTGCTTATGGCAAAGGACTTTAAAGCTTCAAGGCTTTGGTTCCTCATGTTTCTGAGCTTTCCAAAAGCTTTTCCATGGATTCCAAAGAACTCTCCTCAATCTTGGATTGCTTTGGTGATCAAAATACTAACAAAAACACCAAAACTTGCACATTTTAATTAGAATTGATTTCAAAGGTCCTTAATATGTTAATTGGGTTAAAAGACAATAACTACTACTCAAAAGTGTTTAAAAGAGTTAATTACAAGCTATAAAATAGCACTTTTTGAGTAGTAATCAAAGACATATCTAGATGTCAACTTTGTAGAATCAAGGTAGCTAGTAAAGTCAGAATCTGAATATCCAACCACATCCAAATGATTAGTTCGCCTATATGTAAGCTTGTAGTCCCTAGTTCCCTTAAGGTATCACATGACTTTCTTTGCAACTTTCCAGTGTTCCAAACCTGGATTACTTTGATATCTGCCCAACATTCCTACTACATAAGAAATTTCAGGTCTTGTACAAACCTAAGCATACATTAAGTTCCCAACTGTAAAAGCATAAGGAATGTTTTTCATCTCTCTATTCTCCAAATCATTACTTAGGCATTGGTTCAAACTACATATGTCACATTTGACAATCGGTGCAGTACTAGGTGAACAATCCTTTATGCGAAATCTCTCAAGCACTTTATTGATATAGGTTTCTTGAGACAATCCTAATATCCATTGAGATATGTCTCTCTCAATCTTTATGCTAATGACATAAGAAGCTTCACCCATATCTTTCATATCAAATTGTTGCGAGAGAAATCGCTTCACCTCATGAAGCAAGCCCAAATCATTTGAAGCAAGCAAAATATCATCCATATATAAGACTAAGAAAACTATTTTGCTCCCATTAACCTTATGGTATATACATTGATCCATAACATTCTCTATAAAACCAAATGAAGAAATAACATCATGGAACTTTAAATACCATTGATGGGATGCTTGTTTTAGTCCATATATATATATATATATATTTCTTAAGCTTACAAACAATGTGATCATTTTCATTTGTGAAAACCTTCTGGTTGTTTCATGTAAACCTCTTCCTCTAAATCTCCATTAAGGAAAATTTTTTTCACATCCATTTGATGTAGCTCCATATCAAAATGAGCTACTAATGCCATGATTATCCAAAATGAATCCTTCTTTGAAACAAGAGAGAAGGTATCATGATAATCAATTCCTTCTTGTTGAGTTAATCCTTTAGCTACAAGTCTTGTCTCATATCTTTCAATATTGCCCAAGGAATATCTTTTAGTCTTAAAAACCCATTTACAATTAATGACCTTTGCACCTTTGAGCAACTCAATAAGATCCCAGACTTGATTATTAGTCATTGAATTCATCTCATCTTTCATGGCATTGTACTATAATGTGGATTCACTTCCACCCACGGCTTGTGAAAATGTAATGGGGTCATCTTCAACACCAATATCAATGTCATATTCTTGTAGGTACATAACATAATTAGAAGAAATTGCAAGTCTCCTTTCTCTAATAGATCTTCTTAATGTTATATCAACATTCCCTTATTGAGGATGTTGAATAACTGAATCCACCAGAATATCCTCATGATGTGGTTCATTAACAATTGGTGCTTCTTGGATTGTCAAATCTTGATGACTATCCAGGAAAATAATCAATCTACTTGAAGACTCAAGAGTGGGTTCAATATTGTGGCGTTCCTCACACATTAAGTGTTGAGATTCATTGCTCCCATTAATCACATCATTCTCCAAAAAACCTTGCATTATGAGATTCTACAATTTTCATAACATGAGAAGGACAATAAAATCTGTATTCCTTAAACTTTTCTGCATAGCCAATAGAATATCCATTGACTATTCTTGAGTCTAATTTTTTTTTTTTCTCTTGTGGATTATAAACTCTAACCTCAGCTAGGTAATACATGTACATGCCTTAAACTAGGTTTCCAACCTTTTCATAACTCAAAAGATGTTTTATGAATTGCCTTGGTTGGAACCTGGTTTAGTACATATGTCATTATCTTTATGGCCTCACTCCACAAGGATAATGGGAGGTTGGAGTTATTAACCATACTCTTAACTAGGTCCTTTAGGGTTCGGTTTCGTTTTTCAGCCACACCATTTTAGGATGGTGAGCCAGGCATTGTGTATTGGGCAATAATGCCATGTTCCTGTAGAAACCTAGCAAATGGACCAGATAATTGTCCTCTTTCAGTGTACCTACCATAATATTCACGACCTCTATATGACTTGACAAACTTAATTTGTTTACCCAATTGTTTCTCTACCTCTACTTTATAGATTTTGAAAGCATCTAGTGTTTCACACTTATCATAAAGCAAAAAGAGATACATATATCGTGAGTAGTCATCGATAAAAGTGATAAAATATCTTTGACCATTTAAGCACATATCATAAGGACCACTAATGTTAGTGTGTATGATTTCTAAAATATCAGAAGTCCTCTTAGCACTTCGCTTCTTAGTCATGTTGGTCTACTTTTCCTTAATGTAGTCCACACAAATATCAAAATCAGTAAAATCAAGAGCCTTAAGGACTCCATCATTTACCAATCTTTTAATTCTTTCAATAGAGATATGACCTAATCTCTTGTGCCACAATATGGGAGATTTCTCATTTATAACACCACACTTAGTGCCAACATTTCCGTGCATAGTTGTAAGGCTATGATTAAAACTTGGATTTAAATAGAGTTTGAATAAACCATTATCCAAAATACCATCACCAAAAATAACATTGTCTTTTATCAAATGAAATGAAAAACCAACAAATTTAAGACTAAAACCATATGGTAAAAGTCTCGAAACTAAAATAAGATTCCTAGAAAATGATAGAACAAAAAAAGTTTTTTCAAAGTTTAAAACAAAGCCAGATCTAAGAACAAGTCCGTAGGTCCCAACCGCTTCCACATGTGAACTTATTTGATTTCCTGAATGGATAGAACATTCACTTTCCATTGGTTTCCTTTGGTTTAAGAAGCCCTGCATGGTATTGGCAACATGGATTGTAGGGTCAGAATCAATCCACCAAGTGTTGTATGAAATATGAACCATATTAGAGTTGTAACAGACTAAAGAGATGAGATTACCTTTATTTTCAAGCCAAGACTTAAATTTGGGACAACTCTTCTTGATGTGTCCTTTCTTCTTGCAAAAGAAGCACTTGATATGGCTCTTATTAACATGATTAAGAGGTGTCTTTTGCTTTCCTTTACCTTTCTTGCCTGGTTTCTTTTCTTGAGTTGCCAAATGGGCACTTTCAATCCTTTCTTATTTAGTCTCCCTTCCTCTTGCACACACATGGTCAAAAGTTCACTAATAGACCATTTTTCCTTATGTGTGTTGTATGAAATCTTAAAAGGTTCATACTCAGATGGAAGAGAATTAAGAATGAAGTGAACTAGAAATGACTCAAACATCTCAATCTCCAATGACTTAAGTTGAACAACAATATCCCTCATTTCCATTATGTGCTCACACACTCCTTTGGTGCCATTAAACTTCATAGAACACATCTTTGTCATTAGGGTGCTAGCCAAAGCCTTGTTAGAAGTCTCAAACTGTTGCTCAATAGCCTTGAGATATTCTTTCACCTTATCACATTCATAAATTGAACCACGAATACTTTTCCCAACATTAGACTTGATAAACATCAAACTTAAGCGATTAGATCACTCCCAATGTTCATATGAAGCTTTCTCAGTTTGGGTACTTGATCCTATAGGAACCATTGGCTCATCCACATAAAGTGCTAAATCAA
The DNA here is from genome assembly GCA_030254885.1 of Vitis rotundifolia. Taxonomy (NCBI): domain Eukaryota; kingdom Viridiplantae; phylum Streptophyta; class Magnoliopsida; order Vitales; family Vitaceae; genus Vitis; species Vitis rotundifolia. The sequence continues at coordinate 14,858,574 of CM058152.1, forward strand.
GGTCCATGCACCCCAATGTAAGGAGAATTTTCTCCTTCCAATCAACATAATTATCACCATTCAAGGAAGGTATACAAGATGATTCAAAATTTGGAACAGATATAGATTGAACTACAAAATAAATGACAAAGCTTACTAATATGCAATGAAGCAAAAATTTAAATTTACTCATGTAAATTAATTCAATCAACAAAAAAAATCAACACATGATCATAAACTTTCCTGTGGGAATAGAATACGACACGCAAATGATTTTTTTTTAATTACTTTATAATGGGACTAGTAATTTTAGGCCTGTGGGCAACATTTTTTTTTTACCATCCCATCCTAAATAAACACAAAACATAATAATTACCTTGTGGGGTAAAATTATTATTTTTATGATTATTTACAAATATTGATGTCATTAATTTAATGTGACAAAAAAGAAACTTTCTTTTGTCAATTAACATTATCATAACCAAGAATGTTGTGGCTATTACTTAATTAATCAAATGTTACTTTAGTATGACATCAAAAAATTACCAAAATCAATGGTAAACAAATATAAGTAGTGTTTCTAAATACTACTTTATAAAAATTAATTTATACAAGTTATTTACAGTGATAGAGCCAACATTTAAGTTTAGAGGAGGCAATCTCTAACAAGTCATGGGCCTTAGTCCAATGATTCAAGGACTATTCTAGTTAAGGGGGTAACCCATGGTCACGAGTTCAAGTCGTCTCAGTTGTAGATTTTTTTTTTTTTTTACTAGATATATCAACTAAAGCAGATAAATATATCTAGGAAATGTCTACTGCAACTCCAAAAAACATATATGAGAAATGTCTATTGAATTTTTCTCCATATGGATTAAATCAGAAATACCCAATGAATATGGAGATAAATTTCTCTCATCATATACGAATATAGAACATAATTCATTTAAGACAATAAATATTGAATCGAAAGCCTAACTAGAGAACCTTGGCTTTGATACCAAATGTAAGATAATAATCTCTAACAATTACAAGTATTAAAAAGAAAATCCAAGATTGTACCTCCAGCCATGGCAATCAGATTCACACAAAATAGGGATTAGTTGGCTGGTCCTTACAAAACCTTATGTCCATGCACTGATGGAACTCACAAACTTATTCTTGTAGACCAGAGAACTTTTTTCCTACTTTTGGAATTAATACTGTATATCTATATTTTCTATTTTCTTATTTCCATCAAAGAAGACTTAGGGTAGTTTTCAACCGAGTTATATGCCTCATGTTTGTAGACATGGGTGGTTACTCCATAAGAGATGTGACCCCACGTTTCATTTATTTTAGGGAAAATAATATTTAAATGGGCCACAATTTAAAAAAAAAAAACTTTTTATTTTATTAAAAATACAAAACGGTTTCCAATAGAGGAAAGATACCAAATTCTAATTGTAGTAAATCACATTGAAGTTCAAATACCTAAGACCTCTGAAATTTTTTCCCTATCCAAACTTTGAAGAGAATATTTCCCAACATGTTCAGGAAAGTTTTCTAGAACAAATTTAGAAAATGTCCAAAACAATTGTAAACAATAAAAATGTTTATATATATATATATAGAAAACGTCCAAAACAATTGTAAACAATAAAATTGATTCAATGAACCCTAGCCTTCGAATACATAAAAACCTAACACACATTGGCTAGTTGAACCCTAGTCATCAATACTGATCTATGACATTCTCAATTTTCTCATAAGAAGAAAACACCAAACATGAGACTATCTTTGATTAATATCTTCCAAGATTGAACCAAACATTTAGCATACGGTAAGTTAACTCATGTTTGATTTGTATTACTTTGAGATTTCTTTAACTTTCATTCATTTGAAAGTAAATCGAGTCATGTCTTTAAATTTTTATGGTCCCTCTATTTTCTTCTTGAGAATTGAAGAAATTATATACTTATACAAGGACCTTCTTTGGATTTAATTTTTGAAAGAACAAAACCTTAGACTAGGGAGTATTTTTCTAATGCCTAACAAATTATTATTATCTTAAATTCTCCTCAACTTTCAAAACTTTAACTAATACATTTTGTGAACCCGAAATTGAAAGAATATCCATAGTAAAATGGGAGTGTCGTTGTGTCAAACAAGAGGGCTTCCATGTACTTCATATTGGAGTCATAAAGTTCTAATCATGATGTTGAATAAAATCAAAGATGCTTTGAGTTTTATATGAGCAATGCAACTTCCTTGATTTTTTCTAGTTTCTCTATGTTATTAGTATAAAGAGAAATATGAGGATAGAGCCTTCATTATTTTCTTACTGTTTCTCTAGTTTTATATAGTTTATATTATTTGATGTTATTCTAAATCTAAGACATCCTTTATCATTTTCTTACCTTTTCCTTAGGTTTTCGTGGTGGTCTAATACTGGCTAGTATGCCCTTTGATACATAACATCTATGATATGTAGGTCAAATGTGAATTTTCGTATTGATCCTAAACTTACATATACTTCTCCTACAATTCATATTTGATTATGAATTCTAAAATTGATTATTATTCCAACTCTAAAATAATTCATTAAACAAATGTACTTCAATATTTTCTTTAAGCTAGATATTGCTTACTATGTCCTTTTACTGTTGTCATTTTAATTGTTTATTTTTTTCTTGTCTTTTGTTATTATATGCAGATATTAGTACCATATTTGAGTTTTAGAAGGTTTGCAGTTCTGCAAAAGTTCTTGAAGGTTGTAAAATCAACATGGTTTGAAGAAAAAACTCTAAAACTAAGAGAAGTGGTGCTTTTTGAAGCGTGACCCCAATAGGAATGGAAATATCTATTGTAGATATTTTACTGCTAGTAATTTCCTTATCTAAAAGAATTGTTGATTCTCCCATCATGTTCAAGCATGATCAATATCCACAAAAGACTATACAAAGATTTTTGGCAACTTTGCACTATTTGGATAATATGTACTAATTCAATAGCAATCCAAAATGAAACAATAAAATCACAATCTCTAATGTTAGATGTTCAAGTATGGAAAAAGTTGCTTCTACGCATGCACCATGTCTAGATGAAATATAGGACAATAGATGGGATAACATAAACAAAGATAAGTCTAAAGTTAATAAGAGTATTCTAGGATTACTTTCATAAGAATGTATTTATGGTTGTGTTAAGTATAAATATATGGTTATGCTTGTAACACTGTGTTGAAAAATATTAGCACTTAGGCTACGATTGGGTTAATTAAGTTAAGAATAAAATTATGTTTCATATGTTCATTTCTGTTGTGAGTTTAGACAGAGAGGTCTTTATCTTTTTTGGTAAGTTTGATGCAAATTTTTATGCCAAGCCCATTTTACCATAGTTATAAACATCTACCATGTTATATTCCTTTTTTTTTTTTTTTTTTATCTTTTTGCTTTTGCCTCAAATAGGCTCCAACTTCTTTACCATTGTTTCTATTATTTTAATTTTTTTTCTTTGTTTCCATTCCATTTGTTGTTGACATCTTATTGTCTAAATTTCATGTAAGAATTTTAAATTTCCAAAGGAGAGTACAGTACTCATCCATTGCATCAATTTCATCTCATTGGTCATTTTCATAAAAGGATTTATTTTAAGTCTTTGCAATTAGGCTATCTCTCTATATTCATGCTTATAGAATTTAATATATTAATGACACTTCACTTTCAAATTAAAAAATATGTATAGGAAAAAAAAAGATAATAAAAAAAAAAAAATTGGTTAGCAAGCTTGAAGGAATAGTCAAGGTAGATTGCCTTAGTGATTGGAGCCAAAATATGTGCTCTAATGACACATTCGATATGATTTATGCACCAAAGGACACTCAAATCACCCAACTTGACGTAAATCGAATCAAAGGTCCTAGCCACGAGTTTAACTTATATTTTGGAGATTTTTCTCAGGTTCAAGAGAAGAAAAGGGTGCAAGTTGAATCATTTTAGATTTTGAAAGATCAAAAAAGGGTTAAATGAGGAAATAAGTGAGTCAAGACTCATGGACTATGAGGAAAGGCAAGATGAGGATATCATGAGTTTGGAAGATGAGAAATGACCATTATGGAGTAAGAAAGAAGGCAAGAAAATATGGAAAATGAGGCATGAAGTACGATTTAGCTGCATGGAAATTTAGAACTCATAATTTGATAGCAACATATACTTTGACTTTGAGGACAAATTTTGAGCACTTCCTAGAGTCCATTTTATACATATCTAAATTTTATTTCCAATCCACATAACTTGGCCTAGTTAATATATTTTGAGTGAAAACTATATTTTAGGCAATATTTTATCATCCTTAATACAAGTCTATAACCATCAATATCAATATCATCAAGCAGAAAATTTCATATTTAGAATTGACCACTCTAACCAAATATAACTAGTTTATCATGATGAAGCTCAATATTTGGAAACATAGAAAATAATTTTCTATGATGGTTTTTTTTTTTTTTTCAAATTTTAATTGCTTAGTAGTTAAGACATGTCTAGATTTTGTGTCCAATCCACATAACTTGGCCTAGTTAATATATTTTGAGTGAGAAATGTATTTTAGGTAGTATTTTATCATTTTTAATACAAGTCTATAGCCATCAACATCAATACCATCAAGTAGAGAGTTTCATCTTTAGAATTGACCACTCTAATGAAACATAACTAGTTTATCATAATGAAGCTCAATTTCTTTGATACCTTTATTTCACCCACTTTTAGAGCCACAATCAAAATCAACTTAATAATAAAGGTGATAGATTTGCCAAATCTCTCTCCCACTATGTTTTACAAAATTGAAAGCTTATTTGATTTTATTCCAAATGCCTCTCTAATTATGAAAACCTTTCTTATATGGTCTTTCAATTAGTCGAGTTTAGAAAATAATTCTATCATCCCACCATCCCAATGCCAACACCCCCATCCCTCTACCCCCACCCTGAATCCTACTTGCCCTTTTAAGAATCACGGTAGTCTTAGGAAAGTCAAACCTTTGAAGAATCTAAGTCTTTTCCATGTATGGAAAGTGCATTAATCTAGCAATTTTACTTTCAAAGTAAACTAGTTAGTCTTACAATCCTAGCTTCATATGAAAACTACTTGTACAATTATTTCCAAAAGAAAATATAAGTTAGAAGGGATATCGTCATCCAAAAAGGAAGTTCATCACTTTTAAACTAAAAATTTCAAATTTCAAATAATTATGAAAAGAATGACCTCCAAATATTCCTATATCTTTTCACCAAATCTTAAAAATAAATGGAAGATATTCTCAACTTTCACTTAGCCACCAAAAATATTTTATTTCATAATTATATCGAGTAAAATAAAATCCTTTCTTTATGTTATAAAACTTTATAACCAATTGCTTATTTAAATAAAAATTTGCTAAAAAAATTCCAGCCCACAAGCCTATCAAATTGGACATATCTTGGTGATCAATTAGCTCATATTGCAACCTTGAAATCTCCATTGATCAATTCTCACTACAACCTTGAAATCACCATTGATCAATTCTCATTCCAACCTTGAATTCATACCTCAACTTTCAATACTACAAATTAGAAAATTCTCAGCCTCAAATTCCAACAACTCCCAACCATGGATTTTGCCTTAAACCAACCACTCATTAGACTCCTTCTTGGGTTGTTTTGCTACCCATGGTGGTGTGCACCCAAGGCCTTTGCCATAGGTGCTTTGAAGCACATTTTCCTTACTTATTTTCTATATCATTGATCACAAATTAAGCTAGTTTAATGGGTTAGAATGTGAGACTGTTTGGTATCACATTACTTTATTTTGATGTGAAAAAACATAGTAAAGCTATTACTACCTTCAATAAACATAAAACATCTTACTTTTATTTTGATGTAAAATACTATTACAAATTTCATTAAACATGAAACATCTTTCATAGCAAACTAAAAACAATTTTATGATCCCTTGTGTATGAAAACTCTTTCCAAAAAGATAAGCCTTTAAAAAAATAAATAAAATTCAAGTAAAATCTCTTAATGAGTCCAAAAAATGCAGTTTTAAATTATAAAAGACAAATCTAAAAAATGTAATTGAGTATAGTAGTCCCATTAATTATAATGGTAGCTAGGATGGGTCCCATACTCTTCTTAAAAATCTTATACACATTGATTCATTGAACCCTAGCCTTCAAATACTTAATGACCTAACACACATTGGTTCATTGAACCCTAGCAACCAAATAATGATCTATGAAATTCCCAATTCTCTCATATGAAGAAGAAGAAGATACCAAACATGAATCTATTTTCAATTAATAGTGTGTGAGATTGGATCAAAGATTTAGCATATAGTAAACTAATTCATGCTTGATTTTTATCACTTTGGGATTTCTTTAACTTTATCATTTGAAAGTAGATGAAGTCATATCTTTAAATATTTGTGGTTCCTCTATTTTCTTCTTAAGAATTGAAGAAATTTTATGCTTAAACAAGAGCTTCTTTGGATTTAATTTTTGGAAAAACAAAACCTTAAATTGGGCAGTATTTATCTAACTTCGAAGGTTGCTTGGGCAAATGAGAAGATATGATATCAAAGACAATTAACATAGATTTAAGAATCAAAGTCCATTCATTCCTTAAAACTAATGAATCATGAAAAGAAATGAATAGCTAAGGAGAGCGGTTTAGTCATCTCCATAGAGAACCAAGTGTTTTCCTTAATTTAACAGATTTAGCTATTGTGGTCAATATAAATAGGTAACTTTAATATAAAAATAAAATGGAGTGATTATGAATTATACCAAGAACAAAACACAAAAAAAATAAAATTGAATCAAAGATGGCAAACTATCTAGAAAGAATTTATGAACCCTAGATACAATTTTAATTTTAGCTTTAAATAGGATCTCTTTGCAAGCAAAATCTGAATTAAAAATCTCAAATCAATTTTGTTCAAATTCATTTAAATTCTATAAGGAGTTTTCATGAAAATGATCAAATTAAAAATCGATGAATCAAATCACGAAGATAAGCATTCATCGAATCCATTAAGTATCACTTATACCTTATAACAAGAGGCTTATTAAGAATTTTTCCTTGTGAAAGTTGAGATCCATGAATCTAGGAGTAGGAATGGAGTTTTACCTTTCAGAGAAGCAATCTTAGCCTTGATTTTCACATTCAAACACCTTTTCTTTGGATATGGATGGGTTTAGATACCCATCTTAAAGGATTTGGCCTCAATCCTCATATTTGTCAACCAAGAAAATGATTAAAAGTGCAAAGAAAATGATAAAAAAAAAAAAAAATGGAGGGAAAACTCAAATTTCTCTAATTCAATTCAAAATTCTAACAACTATTTAAAATTCAAAAGTTATTGAAAGGATTCTCAAAACTAACTCCTAACACCTATATTTACTAAAAAGTAGTCACATGGCATCATCTCTTCCATGCCACCTCATATAAAAACTAGAAAATTAGAGAAAAGCAAAAGTTGTCCTCTCCAAATCATAACCTTGGAGGTAAAATCACAAATTAACCATAAAGAGTTTAAATTCATCAGCATGATAAAAATTCACAATCCAATGTTTAATTGAACCTAATATCACAGTTTGAGAATCAATACTAAAATGATGGTAGGTCTTCAACAATCGTCATGTCACTATTTTGATACAATGATTATCGATGTCGAAAATGGTGTCATCCTTCATCAATTTTCTTTATCCATTTGATGAACAAGGCATCTTCATCCTAATTGATAACAAGCATGGTCATCCATATTGCTTTGTATCACTTAGCATAAAAATGGCAATCTACTACATCGATACCAAACTTTATTGACTTGAACCGACATTAACATCCCTTATCTACAACCATTGAAATCATAGCTTCATTTCAACGTCAACTTTCAACTTCTACAAAAGCCTTTATTTCATACCACCCGACTTCCTCTAATGTTTCACCAATCCTTGGCTAATCTTTGAAAAAGCCTTTCTATTCCTTACTTTGCTTCAAAATGGTTCACAATCCTAGTTAAGCATCAAAATAGGGTCTTAACAAAAATATATAGGTTAGAAGTGGTGATTTATCTCTTCTTTGTACTGAAATACTATGACTTAACATAGAAAATTATATTGATTTAAGCATTAATCACTCCCCTTAACCCAGATTTTGTTAATCCCTAGCAAAGAAAAGATAATAGAATAATCAAATTGTTAGCATGAGCCAAATCTTATCCCAAATACAAAATTCATTAAACTCATAAAATATTTCAAAGAATAAGCTCATAACATAACAACACAGTTCCAAATCATCCATTCATTTTACTAATGGATACATAAACATGCTTCCATGTTTAATTTCCATTTTATCCACTTTAAATCACCTTTTAAGTGAAAATTTTGTAATATCTCCAAACAATAGCTATTTCAAGAATTCTTTCCCCTAAAACTAAGATAACCATACCTTGCTTCTTTATTAGTAAATATGTTTTTTTTTTCTATGTGTTATTCTCTATTCTTTTGTATTTTTTCCTAGCTAAGAAAATTTCATTCCTTATGACTAAAAAAGGATCAATTGACAACTTCTAAGCATTTACCCAAAGTACTAGGTGAAAAACTAAAAGTTCAATAGGGAACACCCAAAGGGGGAGGGAGGGAGGGAGGGAGGGGGGAAGGGGTGAATAGGTGATTTAAAAATTTTCAATAAATATTTATATATTATACCCAATTTTTCTTCAAACTTGGAAATAGTAAGGATATCCAAGATATCCAAAAGGATTATACCTAAATTCTTTACTTATAAAAATCTAATTTTTATGTGTAATTGAAACCCTATGATTGATTAGTGATAAAATAATATAACTGTTAATATCCAAAGGACAACTTGAGAGAAGTTAGAGATAACAATAATTAGTTATAAGGATAGTTATCATAACCACTAAGATAACCACCTTAATAAAATCAATAACAAACTAACTAATTAATGAAGAAAATATCATCAATTAGAATATAAGCAGGAAGATAAATATATGCAATGAGACACAAGATTTTTACATGGAACACCCTCACACTAGCTATGGAGATAAAAAACCACGAGGTCTAAGACTGCTAATCTAAATCCACTATTCGAAATCAAACTATACAGATTTACCAAAGATTTACTTTCTAGTACCTACAACTTGATTCACATCTCCGACACAACAACCTTCTGTTGCTCCCTAGTAGATCCTTCAACCACTATTTGAAATCTAAATCCACTATTCAAAACCAAGCTACACAAATATACCAAAGATTTACTCTCTAATACCTACAAATTGATTTACATCTGCGACACAACAATCTTCTATTACTCACTAGTAGATCCTTCAGCCACTCCAAAGGGATGATAGTCTTTAAGCCAATAATTAAGGAATCAATTTTGAAATAAGAGATCGAGAATGGTGTGACAATTTAGGGTTCCTCTCTAGGATATCCTTTCTAAAGAATGAGAGGTCTCTCAACAATCTTTCTGCAATCTCTCTCACAAATCTCTAACCCAAATCTCTAAACCTCAAGGGGTTAATAGAGAGCTATTTATAGGCAAAAATCCAAAGTTCTTGATTTTGGAAGAGTTCCAAATTAGATTTGTGCGAAAATTTTGGTAAAATTGGCATGACTGCTTGAGATAACTCAAACTAATTGAGCAGCTTGGGCGCTTGAGTGGTGAGGCTCGCTTGAGCAGTCCAAAGAGGTCTAGAGAGGTATTCATATGGTAGTGAAGAGTTCTTCATGTTCTTCTAGCAAGAAGAAGAACACTGCGAAGTCCATCAAGTAAAAAGGAAAGTTCAAGGACAGAGAAGAAGAAAATGAAGATTAAGGTTTAATACAAGTGTTTCCTTTGTGGTAAAAAAGGCCACTAGAAGAAGGAATGCTCCAAGTTCTTGAAAGGACAATCACGTATGCATCATTCTCTTCTAGTTTAATCATGTTTAGTGTTAGATTCCATAAATTCTTAGTAGATATATTCTGAAGCCATTGATTAGGTTTGTAATTTGTTATAGGGGTTTCAACTAAGGAGAAGGTTGAATGATGGGAATATGTACCTAACATTACTTCTAAAGTTAGAGTTATTATGCAAGCAGTGAGAGATGTTACCCTTAACTTTTTTGATAATAGTCTTCTAGTATTAAAAGATTATCTATATGTTCCTAAGTCTATGAAGAATTTGGTTTCAATTTCTAGTCTATGTAAACTAAATTATTCATTTGTTCTTTTTTATAATAAACATGTTTTTGCCAGATTGAATGATTCGCTTATATGATCAAGATTATTGATAGATAGTCTTTATTGTGTGATGTCATTATTTGCTTTGCTATGTAATGAGAATTATCATATCTCAAGTAAAAGGAAGGAACCTAGTATTAATCAAACACAATTTTGGCACTTACATCTAGGTCATATTAATCTAAATAAGATCCAAAGACTAGTTAAGTTTGGAATTTTACCTCATTTGATTTCAAATGATCTTCTAGTCTATTGATTCGTCCCCAATTGGTGTTCCAATTTGATTCTTGTCAAATCAACTGGTATGCTTTGATTTCAATCCTCAGGTGGGAGTTATCAACAAAATTTATAAACCTAATTCACCATATACTAGGGTAGCACTAGCTAGCATAGTATAGTGGCTCTAGGATTGTCCACAGAGATGGGTTTTCACTTCACAATTGATATTAGTTTAAAACTGAATTGGTGTTTTTTCTTTTATAAGTTAGCTTTAAAAGAAAACATAAGTTTGAATGGAAACGGATGGTTTTAAGCTAACCAAACAAAAAGTAATTGAATTTACTTAGAAAGAAAGGTGTTTCTTGGGATTTCAGGTCACTAGGATCAGGTGCCTTATACAAAAAAGGAGATTCTGGTCACTTGAATCTTTTTCTCGCGTTGGGGATTTAACATATAGTTATTTCCCGAACCGATGTGGTACATATGCTTACCATTAAAGGTTTCAACACTAAATCCCTCTCACTAATACACCTTGCAATTGCTCATACCCCTCACCTAGTATTTGCCATTCAAGGAGATCCTTAACCTCGGATCACCCTTCAAAAGCGAACAAGAGATAACAATTAGACCTTCATGGAGCAAGATTGCAAGCAATAAGAATCCATGGAATCTGAAAGCTTACCAAGTATTGGCTATTCACGGTGATCCTTAGTTAACTAAAAATATAAAAACCATTAACAGGTCACACTTTCTCTTCATTAAAAACGGAAACAACAAAAACTCACACTTTTGCATCTGGAACCTTACCTAGCTTCCTTCACCCAAGAAACAAAAAGTCTAGCCCCTCATCTTCTGAGACAACATCTCAGAGTTTGATTTGCTAGAAATAAAAATAAAAGAGAAAACAAAATGGTAAGGTAAGGCAGAGCAAAGCTCTGTGTATTACTTTCAAAAACTATACAAAGTGTTCTCTGGAAAAGCTCCCGAGATATTGTTCAAACAATTACAAGAGATATTATATAGGAAGCCTATTTACCCTTCCCTGATTACTTCCTAACTAAGGAATTACATGAGTGGTGGATTACAAGGAGAAAATAGAGATTTATACAAAAAATATCTGAAGAAAAATATCAAAAGGAGTCGGTGGGCAAATATCTCAACTCACAGGTGGATTTCGCAAGTTGAATTGTGACTTGCGAAAATTTCGCAAGTTGATTTCGCAACTTGAAATCCATTTTCGCAAGTTGAGCTCCAATTTCGCAAGTTGAAATTCCATTTTCGCAAGTTGAGCTCTCTGTGACTTGACGACTGTATTCTTCTCCCATTTCACAAGTTGAACTTCCAACTTGCAAAATTGCTTGGTTGATGATTTCTTCTTTTCTTTTCTCTCTTGCATACTTGTATGACTTTGGCAAAGGATTATGAAGCTCCAAAGCTCGGTTTCTTCATGAATTTGAAGTTCAAATCGCTTTTTCATAAACTATACAAAGATCTCCCTCATTTCAATTGAGTTAAAAGGTAATAACTACTACTCAAAAGTGTTTAAAAGAGTTAATTACAAGCTATAAAATAGCACTTTTTGAGTAGTAATCATCTATGAATTCTATATAGAAGGTAAAATGACCAACAACCCTTTACTGCTAAAGGATATAAACCCAAGGAGTGTTTAGAGTTAGTGCATACTAACATTTGTCAGCTTTTTAATGTCTATGCATGGGAAAGGCATGAGTACATCATCACATTTACGGATGATTACTCTAAGTTCGAATATGTTTACCTGATGCATAGGAAGTCTGATGCCTTGGACAAATTCATTAAATTTAAGGTAGAATTGGAAAACTAATTAGATAAATGTATCAAGACACTTCGATCTCATCGATATGGTGAGTACATGTCTACTTGGTTCGATTTTTTCCTTGAAGAGCACAAAATTATATCATAGTTGAGTGCACCTAGAACTCCACAACAAAAAAGAGTAGTAGAAAGAAGAAACCAAACATTGATGGACATGGTGAGATCTATGATTAGTTTCCTATATCCTTTTGGGGATATGCCTTGGAGGCTGTAATGCACATTCTCAACCTAATGTCTTCCAAGTCAATACCTTTAACTCCTAAAGAGATATGGAGAGATGACAAATCTAGTTTGCAACACATTCACATTTGGGAGTGCCCAACACAAGTTGAAACTAAAGGTAGACAAGTTGAAAGCAAGGTTTTAGGTATGCTTGTTCATAGGATATCCAAAAGGAAAGAGAGGGCATTACTTTTATGGTCAGTTCAACCAAAAGGTATTTGTTAGTATAAATGCCAAATTTCTAGAAGATGACTATATGCTGAGTAATAAGGCAAAACATGATATGGATTAGAGGACACTTGAAGGCACTCCCACATTAGCAAAAAAAATTATAAGTCCAAAGGTTCCTACACATACCATTCCAATAAGTTCTAGTACACCAGTACCTCGTCATAGTGGGAAGGTTGTTAGACAACTAAATAGGTTCATGCATTTGGGAAAGTCTTTCGAGGTAATTCTAAAGGAACATGAGACCGATCATGTACATTATGATGAAGCAATGAGTAGTGATGTTGTTATTCTTTGGCAGAGAGCTATGAAGGCAGAGTTTGAATCTATGTATTCTAACGAAATCTAGGAGTAGAAACACCTGAAAGAATAAAATTCATAGGGTGTTAGTGGGTCTTCAAGAGGAAAAGAGGGGTAGATAGAAAGGATGAGAAGTATAAGGCTAGGCTAGTAGTGAAGGGATATAGTCAAAAACCTAGTTTTGACTATAAGGAAACCTTCTTGCCAGTAGCCATGCTCAAATCCATCATAATTCTCCTATTCATTATGAAGCATCTCAATTATTGGATATGGCAAATGGATGTCAAGAAAATATTCTTGAATGATGATCTTTAAAAAAACATCTATAAGATGTAACCAAATGAATTCATAGCAAAGGCTTAAGAGCACCATGTGTCAAGTTGCATACTTCCATTTATGGATTAAAGCAAGCATCTCACTCATGTAATAAGCGTTTTGATCGGGCTATCAAGACTTTTGATTTTGATCAAAACAAGAATAAGTCTTATGTGTACAAGAAGACACAGGGAAACATGGTGATGTTTTTTTTCTTATACGTTGACGACATTCTACTCATTAGGAATGATGTAGAGTTATTGTCTTCAATCAAGATTCAGGTGAGGTGTAATACATTCTTAAAATTAAGGTCATTCAAGATTGCAAGAATAGGAAGATTGCATTGTCTCAAGGAACCTACATTGACAAGCTTTTGGTCAAGTAGGTGATATCGAACTCTAAGAAGGGTTTGTTACTCTTCAGGCATGGAGTGTCTCTTTCTTAGGATTAGTGTCCTAAGAGGACTAAGGAGAAAGATTTCATGAAGGTAGTACTTTATGCTTCATCAATGGGTAGCCTTATGTATATGATGCTATGTACTAAATCGGATATTTACTTTTTTGTAGAAATGTTGAGTAGATATTTGTCTAATCCAAGCATAGGGCATTGGATGGTGGTCAGGCATATACTCAAGTATCTTTGAACAATGAGGGATTATATGTTGGTAAGGTATATAGATTCAAACTTTCAGTCTAATAAAGACTAGCACAAACCTACCTTCGGTTTTGTGTTTACTCTAGGTGGTGAGGCTATTAGTTGGAAAAGTATGAAGTAATCTTGTATTGCTGACTCCACTATGGAAGTCGAGTATGTTAGTGCTTTTGAAGCAACAAGTCAAGTTGTTTGGCTTTGGAAGTTCCTGTATGGACTTAGGGTAATGCCCTCGCTTGTACCACCCCGATACTATTTTCCAATAGCAATGGGGTGGTGGCATGATCTAAAGATCCAAGAAACCATCAAAAAGGTAAGTGTAGACCTTTCATTTTGTCCTCTTTACATATGTTGTACTAGGTGCTTCTTGGTACTTCTCTTTAGCTTTATAATAATCCCTTTATGGCCCATTGTTACTTATATGGTTTGCTTTTTCTAAGCCACCTTAAGGGATCCTTTATTAAGGCATTTATCTAGACCTTCACTATGAACTTGAAAACCTCCTGGGTTTAGTTTAGGATTCTTTATTTAATTACATTTTAGGATAGTTCATTTAGGTGCATCAAAAGTTCATTGGATCCTAAGTGCAATTTTAGCTCACCCAAGTGCATTTTAGCTCATCTCATTTCAAAGTGCATTTTGGAATAGCTCATTTAGGTACTTTAGGCTCACTTTAGCTCACTTTGGTACCTTTTAGGTGAGTTCACTTAGGTGCACTTTAGCTCATTTAGGCACATTTTAGGTAAGTTCACTTAATTTCATTGCATCATCCTTAATCACACTTTAGGTAAGCTCACTTCAACTCATTTAGTTGTATTTTAGAAAAGTTCACTTGAATGCATTTAAGCTCCCTTTATCTCATTTAGTTGCATTTTAGGTAACTTGCATTTAAGCCCACTTTAGCTCACTTTAGTTCATTTTAGCTCATTTAGTTGCATTTTTGGTAACTTGCACTTAAACTCACTTAAGCTCACTTTAGCTTAGTTATACTTCAAGAAATTTCACTTAGTCCACTTAAATGCACTTTAAGTACACTTTAGCTTAGTTTATCTAGTTTCTTTTTAAGATTTCTTTAGTTGCACTTTAAGGTAATATTTTGTGTCACATGCATGTCATATGTATGGGGTTGTTTTGGTTCATGGTATATTACATGGCATGTGTATGAGATTATATGATTCATAGCATATTACATGATCATGTGCATAGGGATGTTTAATTCATGCCACCTTGCATGGCATATTGAATGACATTTGCATGACTTTATTTTAGAAAACTTGGAAGACTAATTGGACTCTTTTGATTTTTGTAGGACTCTTCCTATTGTGTACATAGCCATCCTTGGAAAAAATTTGAAATTATATTTTTTTTTTATGAAGGAAGACTAAGGTTACCATGATGGATAAGGGAAGATTATGAAAATCCCATTTTACTCTCCTATAAGTGTACATGGTCATCCTTGGAAAAAAAAAAAATTTGAAATTGCATTTGTTTTAAGAAGGAAGACTAAGATTACCATGATGGATAAGGGAAGATTATGAAAATAGGTTGCCCATTTAACTCCCTTATAAGTGTACACAATCATCCTTGAAAAAAAAATAAAAATGAAATTGCATTTGTTTTAAGAAAGAAGACTAAGGTTGCCATCATGGATTAGGAAAGGTGAGGTACCTACTATTAAGAACTTCAGATTACTTCATTTCCATGGCCTGGATCTCATAGGGAGCATGCATCTATCTCTAGGCATCTCCAAATCTATCACAACGAAAAATAATGGCTTCAAAACCATTTTAGAATAAAGATTTAGAGATTTGAACCTCATACTTGGATCTAGATGTTCCCAGATCAATTCCTCATGATGAAGAACATGTTTGAATAGTCCAAAGGTCTTATATGCCCAAAATCTTTCACCTGATGATTGAAATCATGATCTTAGCACTCCAAAGTGTGGGTTTTAGAAATGAGAAAGCTATGACCCCTCTCTCTCTAAAGGTAGAAGACAACTCTCACCAAAAAGTGATGGAAATCCTAATCCTTAATAGGGTATTTATAAGGTTCCCTTACTGAGCTTAAGTGACTTGAGTCCACCAAAGCTTGGGTCACTTAATCTTGTCCAAAATGGGTCTTAATTGATTAATTAACCATATAGGGTCATCTAATTAATCATTTAGCTCAGTCCAAAGATCTTGTTCACTATCCCCTATGCAACCTTGTGCAATTACCAAAATGACCTTATGCATAAAAGTGAACCTAAAGCCAATCTAACCCTTATAAACCATACCATCATGGTATATGAGCTTAGAATGGGGACCCCTAGGAGTCATATGAGTACTGACTCCTTCATAATAAAATTTTAAAGTTGATTCAACGTTCTACTAAAGAAAATCAACTGCACTCTAATATCCCATGTAAATAAACAACGAGGCAAATCTCAGGTTCATGACCTACTATCCATTGCATGCAAACTCCTCATGAACAATCGTCTGTAATTTAACAAGGTAGTGCTATCATCTATCAAGATTATCGCTTCAATCCTTGAGTTACAAATCATACTTCTTATGCGATCAACATACATACTCTAGTTGTAATGAATAATGTCAAATTCCACTAAAGGAATTACTACAACCATGGATTTCATGATCACATGTCATTTGGATCACCTAAGGGGGCACACTATCTCAATCCAAGAGATATCATGGTGCCTCTATTGACAATACCTATTGCCACCAGCCTCCATCAAAGTGACCCAATCCATAAGGATATATGACTACTTTAGGATCTCAGTCATAGGTCAAAGTCTCCTATTGATTTTGGCACAGGCTCAATTTTTTCTTAAAGTTGAAAGTCCATGCAATAAGTAGCTTGGTGAATCATGACAATTAATTTCCCGACGTAATGAATCACCGTAGGTCCTATCCAGTGTGCATCACTTGCATTAGTGCACTCATCATGGGACACTCATCTTGATGGCCAAGATAAGTCATCCCTCTAATTAGGAGGTGGTGTACTATAGTCCTCTATTGGATTTGGACAACTTATCCACTTATAAGGAACCCATGACTTGTATTCTTTGTGCAACTCCTAATGCACCCAAGTCATGTACAATGTAAAAGATATGGGTTGAATGCTCAAATCAATCTTAATGCCTAGAAGGGATAGCAAGGAGATAGTCAAGTCTAACTTTGTTACATCATGTCTTGCTTTTAGGGGCTTAATCCCAACAGCTACCCATTGGGAGATATTTGATCACCTTTAGGAGGGTTAAGGTTAGACATAGTTAAAGGGGAGTTTTTTTTAAGGAAAAAATGGGCTGCACTAGGAAATTAGGAGGGGAGAAAGGAAGAAAAACACAATCTCATTGAGAGTCCTCTATAGCACACATTAAGGGGTTTCCCTTGATTCATACATATACGATGCCATTGAAATGAAAAGAGAGAATATGCATTTGAAAGAGATTACACTCCTTAAGGGGTTGATCATTGGAGATTTTTCCTTTTTTAAAAAAAAAGAAAGGTAAGTTTCTTCTACTTTGTTTTGATTTTTATGATCATGGATATTATTTTTAATTCTCTTTTGGTTCATTCTTTTTTTTTTTTTTTTTCGAAAGAATCTTTGGACACTTTCAATAGGACAATAATTGAAGGATTTTTAGTTAACTCTTGATAAGTAATGAGAGTATGATTGGGATCTTTTTCAAAAAGAAATTTTTCTTGTTTGGTTCTTCATTGATGATAGTTGCATGATTATGATCTTGAAAGAGAGGACTTTAGGTTGATTCTAGATTAGTAATAATTGCATGCTTGTGATTTCTTGAAAGAGAAGATCTTTATTTTATTTTATTTTATTTTATTGGTTTTCTTGATTATAGCTGTTTGATCTTTTCCTTTTTCATGATTCAATATGAAATTTTGATATGTTTTAATATTTTGATGGATAAAGGATATTTGGTTACTTCTTTAAGGGTTGACAATTGCAACATGATGTTGATGAATCAAAGATTGACACATGTTATGAATTTGAGTTTAGGGTTTATGTTATTCTAGGGTTCTTCCCACTTATCATGAGCCATTGGATAAATAATGATAATAGGCTTTCCATGCAATTTGGTTTTATCAACTTCATTTCTTTTTTAGGTGTTTTCTCTATTTGAGTTTTATGATTTTATGCATTTCAAAATTTTCAAAAATGTTTTCAATTGTCTCGTAAATAAATTGATACTCAAATCCCTTTTCAAAAACTCATCTTAGGTCATTTTGGATATGAGAAACTCATTTTTCAAAAAACACATGCAACCATTTTCTTTTAGTATGCATTACTTTGACTTTTATGATTTTTGATTTTATGAATATGAATAAAATTCGTCATTCCAAAATTAATAGATCAATTCCTAGCTTCCATAAGCTTCATCATGATTATTGAAGATTGGGAAAGGAGGATTTAATTCAAATAAATCGAATTAGGACTTGGTGAAATCCCTACATTAAAAAACTCTCAAAGTTAAAAACCTCATTGCCTTTCTAACCATTTAGAAAATTAGAATCTAACCATTTAGGGGTTATGTAAAATTCTTTTGATTCTTGGACAGCATTGTAGACATCTTAAATGTATTTGAAAATACATATATATATATATATATATATATATATATATATATATTGACCCTAAAATGTTTTTCTAAGTAGGAGATTTAAATCGGATTTTTAGTGGGTTCAGATTCAGTACTATTATGGATACTTGAATTGATTTCATAAATTTAAATTAGTTAGAGAATTTCTTAATTCCATTGGATACTTTTACTTCAATACAGACCTCTTGAACTATAATTTAACACTTGAAACACTCCAAAGCGATCTTCCAATTGAGAGATATATTTTTCCCTTATTGCACCTACTGCACTGTCCCAATTTTGGATAGAGGGCTTGTTTGCTTATTTTTAAAATTGATCCATGTGCTTTCTAACCTTGTCATTATTTTTCTTATGAATTGGACATTCTGATCATGTATTATTTTATTTATGATTTTATCACAATTCTAAGTGGGCTAAAAAAAATTGGTTTATGCATGCTTAGAATTAAGTCCTATTTTGAACCTTTCTGGATGTTTTTATAAACTAAGATTATTTGGAGCTTCAATAAATTATTTGGTGATAGTCTAGATAGGTAAGAGAGGTTTCCTGATTTTTTTTTTTTTTTTTTTTTTGTAATTAAATTCACCTTCAAGATTATTTTTTAAGATTTGTTTTGTGAAGACTTCTATTCTAACTACATGTTGGAAATATTGTATAATGCTTGACCTGTTAATTAATCTAGTGTTGATTGGCATATCATCACTTGATCTTGGCTCTTTTTTTTGTAATATAGACATAATGAGAATGTTGTATGATTTTTTCCATGATGAAATAACAATTCTAGATATTTATTTAGGATTTTTTAAGTGAGTCTAATTATTCTGACCACTTGCTACATGCTTTCACTTAGTTACAAATTTTGGTATTTCTAGTTCTCTTATGTATTAATTTAGCCTTGACAATGAATTGTATGTATGTCCTATGTGATAGCTAACATTTCTTTAAATCTCAAACTAATTTTTGGCCTTTTATGAGGACTTGCCTTGTGATAGTGGCTACATGAAATATGCACTTTTGTGTTTAGATTTTTCTTGACATTCAATTTTGTTAAGGTATTGCCATTTCATTTGGGTTGCATGTATGCCATGTATATTACAAATATATATCATAGTTTTTGTTGTAATTTCTCTAACTCTCTCTAGCTATATATAAGCGCATTGTAAGTTATGTAGGCTATCAAGGTACGTCCCTTACACCATCTATCCATTTAGTTCTATAAATAGACATGCTTTGTGTGTGAACATCTTCATACACGATATTGCTTCATTATGTTTCGATTAGTGCTTGAATACATGAATGGGATGAAATGTGTATTGTATGTTGTATTATTTGTCAAACTCACTTTGATGATTTCATGAAAGTGTTTTGAGTTGCAACTTAGGTACGTTTATTTTCCTTTCTCATGTGCTTGATTCATTTGATATGAATGTTTTGATATGAATAAAATATTGTTTGGCTTTAGACATAATCACCTTTACTGTCCTTAGTATCCTTGATTTATTGATTAATTGTCATGCTTACCTCAACTTAGTAGCAACTTATTTTTAGGACTTAAATACTACCTTTATCGTACCTTCTCGATAAGCAACCTAACCTCTAAACTTAGACTTGGTTTTTCAAAGACACGTCTTTCCAAAAATAAGGAGTTATTATTTAGGGTTTTATTCCTCATTTTATTTTCCCTTTAAAAAATAAATAAAAATAAGTAGCAGATCCAATTTTTATAAAAATCAGTTTTTCACTAAAAAAAAGTCTCACCATTAAGTGGGAACGCACATGTAAAATGTGGGTCCACAGTAAGCACATTAAGAGGAAGTATCACTTGATACGTGAGATAGTAATGAAAGGAGATGTGGTTGTGGAGAAAATCACTTTTGCAAAGAACCTAGTGGATCCCTTCATGAAGACTTTATCTACTAGAGTCTTTAATGGTCATAAAGATAACTTAGGTGTCCAATGTGTTCCTAGCATGCTTTTGGGCTAGTGGAAGTTTGTTGGGATTGAGTCCTAGAAAGCATGACATGATGTAGCAGATAGAGATTCATTCATAAATTTATATATTTATGTTTCTTGGTTTCCCTTTATTATCTCATTTGCATAATTGATTATTTGAGCATACATGCACGACATCACTTGCATTGTACATGACTTGGGTGCATTAGAAGTTGCACAGAAGATCCAAGTCATGGGTTCCTTGTAGAGTGATGAGTTCTCCACAATCAATTCATTGATTTGGGGAATCCATTTGAGATTGTAGTACACTGTCAGGAACCTCGGATTACTCCATTCTTATGCCTTAGATTGTTAGGGTGCATGAAAATCTATCCTAGGTTTCTTTAGGTCTATGCATAGCTAAAATATGGTAAATAAAAACCAATATAGATACCATAGATCAAGAAAAAATGTCATACTTGTAATCTAAATGTACCTGAATCGATTCCAATCGGTGTAGAATACTTCAAAGTCGTAGTAGATCTCATAAACACCATAATCTTCCACCCAATGACTCCTCCTTAAGTCTAAGCACTAAGATGATGGAGATCTCAAGGTTGGAGGCTAGAGTTTTCTCCCTAGATTATAGGGGAAGAATGACAAGACATGAAAACCAACGTTTTAAAAACCGAACCGGACAAGCCTGTCCAACAGATCACTAGTCCAATTTGGTTCACCCATTTGAACCACCCAACCTCTAAACTGCTGGAGCCGACAGACAGACCGGTCTGACCAGTTTTTAACGAACGGAACAATCCAAATGAACTTTTTCCTTGGCTTCCAAAATGATGCCTTCCCTTTCTTCTTCGTTCTTCCAGAACATTCTCCCCCCACCCACAGTCAACCATGACTCGGTTAGGTTATAGAAAAATTTTCAAACCTTCTCCTTTTCTTCCCAATCACAATAACATATCACAACATTTTCAAAATAAAAAATAAAAAATAGAGATTCCCCTTTCAAAAGCAAACACCCAGGATTCTAAAATTGGAACTTTTAACCCAGAAAATCAAAGAAGATGAAGAAGAAAAAACCCAACCCTTGACATGTTCGGAAATCAGAGGAGAAACCACCGAAGGATAAGGGCATAATTTAGGATTTACTTACCTGATTTTCCTGAAAATCAAGTATTACCAGAGAGAGAAGCTTTGGTGTCGGTGGTGGTGACTCGTCAAGTGGACTGAATCTTACAACGGTGACGTCGGCAAGGCAACCCCTCATAGTCATACTGCTCCCCCTTTAGTGGTGTCGTCGTTTGTGGGTCTTCACAGCAAAAATGTTGTGCGAGGGGAGCTAATAAAGTAAAAATTAAAAAATGCCTTTTATATGTATGAGATATGATTTAATGGTAAAAACATTACCATTTTAAATTAATTTCTAATTTTAAAATAAGTTTTTTATTTAAAAATAAATATTAAATTTTTAAATTTTAAATTAAAATTATGATTTTAATTTTAATTTCTAATTTGAAACTAATTTTTTGATTTTTAAATAAAATTAAATTTTTAAATAATATATAAATTATTATTTTAATTTTTTATAATTATTTTAAATTTTAATAATTTATAAATTTTATATTTATGACGTCACCGGTTCGACCATGGTTCAACCAGTGAACCATGAACCGGTAACTTTTCCAATTCAATAACTAGTCCGATTCTGAAAACATTGATGAAAACCTTAACCCATAAAGGGGTATCTATAGGCTTCCTACTTGACTTAAGTGATTCGAGCCCACCATGATCTTGGGTCACTTAATCTAGCCTACAAAGGTTGCTAATTGATTAATTAACTAGTCTAGAGATACCACTCACTTATCCCTATGCAACCTTATGTAATTACCAAAACGCCCTTATATATAAAAGTGAACTAAAAAACTATCCAACCTTTATGAAACATGTCATCAAGGAATAAGAGCTCAAAGTGAGGACTACTAGGACCCATAGGAGTATTAGCTCCCTCATAATCCAATTCTAAAGTTGATTTAACATCTCACTATAGAGAATCAATTACACTCTAGTATCTTGCATATATTGCAACGAGACATCAAGTGCTCGGGTTCGTGACTTGCTATCAATTGTATACAGTCTTCCCATAAACTAGTCACCCATAGTCTAACAAGATGAAAGTTATTAGCCTTTCAAGGCTATCTCTACAAACCTTGAGTTACAAATTCTCCTATTATGTGATTAAATGAAATATTGTAGCTCACTAAGAGCATATGTCAAATTCCACAAAAGGAATTACTGTAGGCCCATGGATTTCACAATTACATGTCCTTAAAATCACCTAAGGGGACATTATCTCAAAGTCCATGATATATCATGGTGCCTCTATTGAGAATACCTATTGCTACTGACTTCCATCAACAATAACCCAAATCATAGGGAATATATGATCAACTTACGATCTCACCCGTAAATCAAAGTCACTGCTAACTTATGGACAAGCTCAATATTCTCTCAAGGTTAAGAGACTATATAGTATAGCAGCTTGGTAAAGTCATGACTACATAATCGCCCTATATCATGACTAATCGTAGGTCCTGTCCAATGTGTAATCATACACATTAGTGCACTTACCATGAGAACCCCATCCCGACCCCCAAGACAACCATCCTTCCAATTAGGAGGTGGTGCTCTACAACCTTAAATGGATTGCCTAAGTCTACGAACTGGTTATGTACAAATCATCTACTTGCAAGGAACCCATGACTTGGATATTCCATGCAACTCCTCATACACCCAAGTCATGTACAATGTAAGAGATACTAGGCCAGAATGCTCATAGAATAAATGCATGGAATAAGGATAGATAAAAGTGAACTTGGAATATCATTAAATGAATAATGTATTCCAAATTTGTTATATCATGTCATGCTTTTAAGGGCTCTATCCTAACATTCTCCCACTAGCCCTTAAAGCATCATGTTATCAAAGCATACTAGAAACCCATCTAAAACCTATGTTATCCCAATAACCATTAAAGACTCTCCCGATCAACATCAAGGTGAAGGAATTTGTTAAGTTCTCTATAATAGGTATCTATCCAACTATCACATCACCCCTTTAAAAGATCTTATGACTTTGAAACACAAGCACATAATCCCTCATGTTAGGACATTGAGTCTTGTTTATATGTTGGCAATTTTGTTTTAATTTATGTTTAGCCTTAAAAGTCTTTTTAGATATTGACTTGCTCTCCATTGAAGATCAAGGGTTGTTGTTCGTCCAACTAGGAAGTCACACTTACGTCTAAAAAGGTTTAACTTGTGGCATATAAGGCTTATCTGACGTATAAAAGGTTCGTTATCATTTTTGGATATAAAATATTTTAAAATGATTTTTCAAAAGTAGCAAGGGCCATTCAAGCATTTAATCCCACTCAAGTGGTTAATCCCACTTAAGCAGTTAGCTTGCTTAAGCAGTAAAGACCGCTCAAGCAGAGCATTAAAGCAATTTAAGTCTACTCAAGCGGTCATGTCGGTCCTGTTGAATTTAGAAACCTATTTTGGATGAATTTCAGTCAAACTCTAATTTGGAAACTTAAGATATTGAAATCCTTATGGCTTTTACCCATAAATACCTCTCTTGTAACCCTTTAAGGGTTAGAGATTCAGGCTAAGAGACTAGGGATCATAGAGATCTAAGAATTTATAAACCTCTTATTCTATATAGGGACTCCTCGAGAGAAAGTCTTACTACCACACCATTCCCAATCTCTCGTTCAAGGATTTGATTCATTGAATTGTGGGTTAAAGACCTTAATCCCTTCAGAGGGACCAAATGATATACTAGGGAGCAACAAGGAGTTGTAGCATTGCGCATGTAGATCAAGTTGTAGGTACTGGAGAGTAAGTCTTTAGGGTAAAGTGACCTAGTAAATCTGTGTAACTTGATTTTGAATAGTGGATTTAAATTGGTAGATTTTAGACCTTGTGGTTTTTTATCTCTTCAAGTTTGTGGGGGTTTTTCATGTAAAAATCTTGTGTCTCATTGTCTATATCTTTTATAGTTGATATTTTGTTTGAATTGCCTAAAATAGGTCAAATTGATTAATCCTAATATCTTGTAGGGCTTTCTTAAAAAGGTGCATATCTATTTATTTCGGCTTATATTCTGGTTGATGACATTGATCATCTTGAATTGATTGGTTAATTGATCATTGAGATTACTAGATTGGTTATCTTGTTGGTTGTGGTGGTTATACCGATAACCAATTATTGATTAATTTGTTGAGTTTGTTAGGTTGGTTATTTTGGTAGTTATTGTTATCCCTAACATATCTCAAACATATATTTCAAATATTAATAATTATATTAATTTTGTCCCTAACCAACTACAAGGTATCCCTAAAAATCAAAAATCATATTTTTGTAAACTTAAAGATTTTAGGTACAACCATTTATTTATTTGGAACATCCACATTATCTCTTAGGATAAAAAGTTGGTTATAATTTATAAATATTGTTTTAAAATTTTAAATCACCCATTCAACCCCTCTCTAGGTGTTCCTTATTGGACTTTTGGTTATTATTCAAGTGGTATTTAGAGTAATACCCATTTTTCACCTCATTCTCCAAAGATACTTGGCTATATGATTGACAATTGTCCAATCTTTTAAACTTGAATTTGACTTATATATACTTATAATACCCACAATAAAGCAAATATCTGATTAAAACATTGCATCATATGCATAAGGCTACCCGTTGTAAAGACATAAGGTACTGCCTAAATGCAATCTTTCTCCTTAGATGTCTAAGGACATTGATCTTGAGAAAGGCCAACTTTAAACCTAAAAGGTAGTGACCCTCCTTGGAGTCCTGCATCATACACTTAACCAAATTCTTATTGGTGTACGTGATATAGCGTAATTTCCTTATTCTTGCAGTCCCAAAGAACCTTAAACCTAATAATATATTGCGCCCCATCTAGATTTCCATCTAGAACTGAGTAGACAAATTGATCTTGATTGCTGACAATATCTATACATTATTCCCAATGAGTAGATTGTCATCTATCTACAAGATTTTAGAGCACCATGATGCTTTCCTACACCTTCTTGTACATACAAGGCCATTTGCTATGAAAATGTTTGGTTGCATAAAAAAATGTTGATATCAAGAAAATCGTTCAAGAACACTATCTCAACATCTTATTGCCATATCTCATAAATTAGATAAGCTAAAATGGATAGGAGTACTCTGATGGATTTGAGTATGGCTACTAGTGAAAAGTTATCCTATAGTCAAAATAATGTTTCAAACTATAACCTTTAGCTACAACCTAGCCACATAAAACACAAAATTTTTATCTACTCCTTAGTTTCTCTTATAAACCAACTCACACCTATGGGTTTTATATTCAGGAGTTTCAATAGGAACCTAGACTATGTTAGAATACAAAGATTCTAATTATCCCTTCAAAGCTCTTTGCTAAGTTATGAGCACCAACAGGCTCATTGCTTCATCGTAATACATGGGATATAAACCTCCCACGATGATGAGTCACTCATATACTAGAAGTAATGGGAAAGATATTGTTGGAATCCGTGCAACGATTAATGGCGAAAAATAAGAAAATGAGAAAGAAGAACACACAGATTTAACGTGGTTCGACTAATTGCCTACGTCCACGGGAACAGGGAAAGAGGATTTTCACTATGTATCAAATTAGGGTTACATAAAAGGGTATTTATACTAACCCTTAGGAATGAAAATTCTGTTCCACTTCACTACACTCCCGTTCCACTCCGCTTCGCTCCGACATTTGCCCATTTTTCTCTATATGTCTTCAAATATGAGCCACATACTACAATAGATATCTCACTGGATCCATAGTATTTTGTGCAAAAATAGGACTATCCTCTAAGTTTCAGTTGTGTGTCAGTGTATGAATGAGTAGAGAAATGGCAGCCATGTAATGCTTAATTTAGTGAAGATTTAATGGTCGTATTATGCAATTTTTCATGGCTGCATATGGACTGTTAGTGGAGAAGAACATGTGCCGCACAAGGTAGGGCGAACCTTCATTTTACTTGCTGAAAATGGAGATCTTACATGGCCGAATTTTTAATTGCCGAAAGTGGAGAACTCATGTGGCCGCAATGCATGAGAATTCATGTCATGTAGTGTATGCAATTTGGTGGTCTGTAAGGGAACTGAATTGTGGTTGTGAGTGTAGGCTTTTCATGGCTGAAAATTCACAGTGATATGCACTAAAATTCGGTGAAGTGTTACGGAGAAATGAGCTAAATATTGTGGCTGAATGAAGGAGAATTGTGGCTGAATTTTTGTGAAAGAAAAGGTGAGAAACATGTATGCATATGAAGACTTGTAATGGCTGAATTTCAAGGGAGAAATGAGCTGAATATGGCGGCTGTGTATGCATAATTAATGGCTGGATTTTATGGTAAAACAACGATGATTTGGTGGTTGTACATATGGAACTTTAATGGCTGCATTTTATGGTAAAAGAATGGTGTTTCCGTGGCTACATATACAGGAATTCGGTGGCTGAATTTTATGGTAAAAGAATGGTGTTTCGGTGGCTGCATGTGCATGAATATGGAGGCTGAATTTTGTGGTAAAAGAATGGTGTTTTTGTGGTTGTATGAGCATGAATTTGGAGGCTGGTTTTGTGGTAAAATAATGGGGTTTCGGTGGCTTTAATGGAGAGGCTTGAGGTTCAATTCCTTAATGTTGTTTAATGTGAATATTATGGCTGCATATAGAGATTTCTCATGGCTTGATTTTCAGTGGAGAAGACAGTAGCAACTAGCAATTTGGATCACTTTGCATCACCGGAATTGGAGGTAAGTGTTTTAAGTCTTTCTTTTTTTCTTTTTATTCTCCATCTTCATCTTCTTCTTCTCTTATTTTGCATCATTTAGATATGAGTGTTAGTTGTATGATTAGAACTAATTCTTCTTTAATCTATTTTTTTACCTAAGTAAGTCATTGGATGAACATATGAAAATTGGCTTTTACATGATATATGAATGTGAATCCATGTCTCTTTGATTTTGTATTTTTGGTTAATGGATGCTTATAGCTCACCTTTCACAATACACACACTTACACTAATAGATGATCACATGTTTAGGCTTGATTAGACTCTTGCTTGGAACACTTTTGTATTATAATTTGGCACCTAAAATAGATCACTGATAGTTTTGTATACAGCTGCACTTTAGGTTCACCTTTAGATTCACATTAGTTCACATTCACACACTTTCACTTCTTTTTATTATTTGTTGTTTGATATCTCATGTGTTTTAATGCTTTTAAAATTGTTTTCAACTCTTTCCATAAATAAATCAATCCTTCAACCTCATTCAAAATTCATCATTAGGTCATTAGGTATGAAAATTTATTTTTCAAAAGCCATGCTACCAATTTCAATCGGTATGCACTTTTCCATTAATTTTTAAATGAATTTCGATTTTGAAATACATGAAATAAATTCACAGCTCCACATCAATGGGGTAATTCCTTAACTTGGTGGGCTTATCTATGATCACATGAGATTAAGGAAGCATGGATAATTTTCATGGACATTAATTTGGGTAGTGGTAAATCCCTACATTCAAGTTTTTCAAGAACAAATATTCAATTGTCTCTTGGGGTAATTTGTTCAACCTTTGGAATAAAAAATTAAATTCAAATTATATAAAGCCTTCCTAAAATTTTTATAATAATTGAATGATGTTGTAGACTTCCTAAATGTGTTAATATAGTTTTGTTTGAGTTCAAAATCATTTTTCAATTAATAGGTATAAATCAATCTTTCTACAGTTCATTTTCACCCTGTTCTAAACACTTGGAATTTTTTTCTAAAATTAAATTATTTAATTCATTAATTCCTTTTGATATTTTTCCTTTAATCTATACTTCTTAAATTTAATCTTAGGTACCTAAAACACTCAAAACTGATCTCCCAAGTAGGAATTGTTTTTTTTTTTTTTTTTTTGGCTCCTTTTGTACAAGTTCTTTTCTAGAGTTAAGGGGAACTTTATTTAATTCTAAAGATGTTATGTGTGTGATCATACTTTGTGACTATTTTTCATGTAAACTAGACATATTAAATAGGTTGTAAAATTTTTTTTGTAGGATTTTCAAGCATCTCTAAGTTAGTCAAATAAATTAACTTTTACATTTCATTGAAATATGCTCTATTCTAGACCAATTGCAAGTTTATGAAAAATGGTATTAAACGAAATATAATTAAATAATTTGACCTTTTGGGTTGTAATCTAGACACATAGGATTTCATGACGAAATCCCACTTCTAGATAATGTTTTAGGATTTATTTTATAAACTCCTATGTTTTGATCACATGATGATTATTTTGTGTAGAAACCCAATTGTGATTTAATTTGGTATTAATTGGCATATAATTAATTAATTTGAACTTTGGGATTATGATCTAGACATGTTAAAGATGTTGGACAATTTTTATTTTGATAAAATAACACCTCCAGATATTTACTTGGAATTTATTTTGTAAAAACCTCTATTCTATTTTGTTAATAGTATTTTGTATATTTTGATAATTTGATCACCTTTGTGCATTCTTATGAGCTCTTTTGATTATTGATTCACATTGTAGATATATTATACACACTAGTTGAACCTTCCTTTAGATCAAAATTCTTCATTTGGTATTTTATATAGACTAATTTTTGAAAGTGAATACATGATTAACTGATTCTAAAATTTTAAGCATGATTATTATATCTTGTTTCCTTGTCATCTTTTACTTCATGATTTGAGATGTGTTATATATTATGTTGTGGGATTTAGCCTATGTTTTTATATTCATTATCATTATTTGTGAATTAACTCAATCTTTTTATGAAAGCATTTTATACACTATCAAGGTATGCTTCTTCATTTTCCTATCTCCTTGTTTCTATTAGTATGTATATTCTATTCTCATGATTGATCTATCTTGTCTTACTTGATTCCTATGTTGTCATATCATTGCTTCTTGATTTGAGTGAAGCACATACTATATATATTACAAAGATCATTGCTTGTGAACTAACTCTCTTGTTTATGGAAGCGCTTAACATGCTATTAAGGTACGTTCTTTTCTTTCTTTGTTTATTGATTCTTTAAGTGTGCATGACTTGTTTAAGTATTCTTGATTATGATTTTATTGCTTTGATATATATATTTTTTTTATTCTTGGTATCCACTGATTTATATATTAATTGTCATAGCTACCTCAATTTAATTAGTAGAGACTTGTTTTAAGGCTTAGAGGGGTGCTACCTTATAGTACCTTCCCAATAGGTAACTGGTACCTTCCCAATAGGTAACTTGACCCCTAGACTTGGACTGGATTTTCAAAGTCACGTTTTTCTAAATAAGGAGTCATTTTTAGGGTTTTATTTCTTATTTTATTTTTCCTTTTAAAAATAAGTGGTAACTCCAATTTTTACGAAAATAAGTTTTGCACTAAAAGGAAAGTCTTGGCATTAAGCAGGAACGTGAGTGAAAAATGAGGGTCCACATTATGGCATACCATTAGATTGTTTTTGGTTCTACCCACTAATATGTGAGGAACATCTAAGGCTACTTACTTCCATAAGTTTCACTATATTGGGCACTTCTATTAACAATGTACTAGAAATTTTTTAATATATGCATATTTATCAAAAAATACATATGATTTAAGACTTTATGAAAAATAACACATATAATACAAGTTTATTTCATAGGATTGAGCTCATATTACAAACATTCTCTGTTTCATTTTTTAAACATAAATATATTTGATCTCTATCCTTTATTTGTGTTCAAGTTCACTCCTTTTATTAAATATTTTTAGGTGTACTTGATTTTGGGAATAAGTGACATGGGTATGAAGGGTTCAAAAACCCGTTTATTTCTTTAGCTAAGAGACTAATTTAGAGCTTGGATGTAATAAGTCTAACAGGCTCTGCCTCTTCTGTCATTCTCTTTAGCTCCCGTTCAAACCTTTCCATGACTGGCGGAGGCAGGCATATAAGTATAACATTCCCTTCTTCTCCTTTGCTGTTCCTGAACCGCGCACAGAAGCTAATAATAGATATAGCCCTAGCAGGCCCAATATAGACGGGCTTCCCCCACCCGAAGTCGATCTCTCCAGACCCGTCACGCGTGACATCTGAAACCATATAGTTCCCTGGGTGCATAAATGAGGGCCGGCCCTTGATGACCATAAGATCTGCCACTGATTTAACGTACTCCTGACTCATTTCCGCCTTGGCTTTCTTCACTAACCTTATCGCATATTCCAATGGATTTTTACATAGCATTCCTGCCTTAGTAATTGAAGCTGGAGTCACAAAAGCATTTCCATAGTATCCTGGAGGCAGATCGAAACCGCGCTTGCCTTGCATACTGATTACGCATGAAATGAGAACAACCTCATCAGGGTCTGCTGCAAATGCAATTGTGCGGCATCTCCATACATATGCTGTTAGAACCTCAAACGTCGAGCAGGCACCGAGGCTTGCAGGAAGTCGGCTCCTAAGTGCTCTTATCTCCTTGGGGCCAAAGAAGAATGATCGATGAACCAAATTATTTTCGTCCATGGCCATTAGTGTGCCCTTGGTGTTGGTTAAGTTCTCGAATTCATGATGTATACGGGTTATTCGTGGTGGATTTCGGGCATTTAACAGCTCTCTTTGCCATATGGGCAGCAGAGATGGCACAGACAGACCTTGAGCCATCTCGCCTATAGCGTTGACGAATTGGATCAAGCCAGGACCATCACTCATTGTGTGGTTTAGGCGCAATGCAAATATAAATCCTCCACACCTCAAACGGGTCACCTGCATTGTACAAAGATCGTCTTTATCAATATATGCTTTAGTAACATCCAATGATTTGTGTGATAAAACATAATACTTATTACTTATTTTTGCTTTAAGTATTAGATTATTTAATAAAATTTATTCTAAATCATTAAATAGACATTTTACCTTTGTTAAATATTTATAATAAAAAATAGATGTAGAATCATAATTTTAAAATATACTCTCACTAATGTGGTTTCAAAAGGTTATTTTTACTATTCCAAAAAACTAAATATTTTAACTTTTTCTATTCAGTTAAAAATTTTAAAAATAAGTAATAAGTAAAAAAAATGTAAAAAAACAAATTATGTAACATGTGAAAGTAAATTACATTCAACATTAAGTTAAAAAAAAAAAACAAATACCACCTAAGTTAACTATTTTGACTTAATATTTAAAGTTAAAAATAACTTTAAGTTATAATATTAAATTATTTTATCAAATATCATTAAGTCGTTAAGTTGATTTATCAAAAACCTCCTTATAATGAAAAATATTTACCTGACTTAAGATAAGAGGGGAACCAAGAATTCCCCCCGAGCCAGGGACATCATATAGAAGCTCCTCGAAGCAGGGACACATAGGTTGAATTGCATCACCAAGATCCTCAAGTGTCGTATCGGCGTCCGCTTCAATGAACAAGACCCCTTCACCGGTGCAGTCCACCATGAGTTTTCTATTATCCCCTTCAATCAGCCTGCCTGCAAATGGGTAGTAGTATACAAGCGCCTTACCTAGAGCTTCTCTAATGACCTTCACAGGGTCTTTTCCTTTCATTAAAGGATTGTTCGGGCTAAACATTATCACAGGAAGTTGAAAGCGAAGGCCTTCTTGATCATCTATATCAGAAAGCTGCTTCACCTCTCGTGGGGTAGGGTTTGTAGGCCGAACAAACTCTGGATCACACCGTTTAACCGAGAATACTAGAGGAGACGATGACGATGCCATGTCCTTCCAGGCAAGGAGTTTGTTGATGGAATATAGAAACAATGATAAGAGAAAATTGCAGGAGTTTATGTGATGGTTTGCTTTGAGAAGAAGGTAGCTGATATTTGTAGTCTAATGCTGCACTCCAATAATGTGGCCGACCGTCTTGCTCAGCCTACGACACGGTTTAGATAAGGGGTAGAATTTTAATTGTTTTTCACGTGTATTTTTCTCTTCAGGCCCCGGCAAGCTGCATCGCGGTTTAAATAAAAAATAATTGGTTAAAAGGAATTAAATACTCCTTATATTTGTAAATTCATCCCCTTCCAAGTGTTTTAAGTATTTGCCATAT
This sequence comes from Vitis rotundifolia, assembly GCA_030254885.1. Taxonomy (NCBI): domain Eukaryota; kingdom Viridiplantae; phylum Streptophyta; class Magnoliopsida; order Vitales; family Vitaceae; genus Vitis; species Vitis rotundifolia. The sequence goes on from CM058152.1 coordinate 14,891,353, forward strand.
GTTTTAAAAGAAATGGTTATTTTTGCAGAAAAACAATGAGGATATTTATTTAAAATGTAAAAATTAATAGAACAAAAAATTGAGCCAATTGACATGTATTATGAGTCTAGTTATGTTAACTTCTCTACAAATGATTATATTATTCTGAATTTTCTCAAAAATAAATTTTAAAGTAAGACAAACTAATACATTAAGATTATATTTTGTTTCCGTAAAATACTAAGGAAAGAAAAAAAAAATATTAAAGAAAATAATTTTCTCATATTTGATTGCACTGTGGAAAATATTACAGAAAATCAAATATAATTAGAATAACTTATAAACTTATCCATTTTTAAATTATTTAATCTTTATATTGAGGGGTTAAAATAAATTAAATAAGTTTTAAGTAGTACATAAAAATAATTTATTAATTTTAAATCTATTTTTTAATTTCTTTCATTTTTTTCTTTTCTTCTATTTTTCCTCTTTTTTTTCCCCTTACATTTTATCTCAAGTTTTCCTAAAACCAAACATAGCCTAAATTCAATACCGACTTTGATAGTTTTTAAAATTAATTTCAAATTAAAAAATCAAGCCAATTAAAGTTTAAATTTCCCAACCCAAAACTAGTTTGAAATTACTAAGCTTAATGATAGAATTAACATTAGTTTCATTTGGAATATTCTAGCATTAATTAATTGACTTAATTTTTAAATTATAGTTTTTTAAAAATTATTAGACTCATTAAAAATTTAAAATATTGAAATATAATTAATTTAATTTAAAATTTGTTTACCTAACAAGAAAAAAAAAATTGTAAAATAAATTGGCAAGACCATTTGGAATCAATTTTGTTCTAGGAAAATCTAATATAAATTGGATCAATTTTTTATTTTCAAATTATTTTTAAAAATTACTACCCATTAACAATCTAATATAAATTGGACTCAATTTATAAATTGGCATTAACAATTTTTTATTTTCAAATTATTTTTGGCATGACCATTTGAATTGTAAAGGTGAAACTTGGTTTCTTATTTATTCTTTCTTCTTTGACAAACGACTACATGATTCTCCCTGTTGAGAATGGGAGTGTCTCTAGCACCATAAATTCATGGCATGAAATGTACGTGGACTGATAGGACAATGCGATGGATGTTAAACATCAAATATTCAGTGGTTTTGCAAATTACAGTAAATTCAGTAGTGACCTTTTGCCAATTACACGTGTTTTTAAAAATAATTTTAAAATGATCGTTATGAATCTATTTCTTAAAATAAAATTATTATAAATAAATCAACTTTAATTATCTTAATATACCTTCTATATCATATTTTAATCTAAAACAAATATAAATTTAAAAATAAAATTATCAATATTTTTAAATAAAAAAACTTTTTCCAACATTATATATTATAATTTTAAGTTTAATGTGTTTTTAAATTTGGTATATTGTTACAAAATGTCACAAAATATATTATACATATTTTTTTTAAAAGAAAAAAAAACTTGAATATGTATATTATTCCTTATTTATCATTTTTTTAGAGTTTTTTTTTCCATATTTTTATAATTTTTTATTAATTTTTTGTCTGTTGATATTTCCGATATATCTGAAAAATCAAGTTATCAATATATCTCCCAAAACTAATATTTTCATTTTTATTCATATCTAATTGATGTATAAAGATGTTCATTAGGGTAGGCTACATAGAACAACAAGCCCGAAATCGGGTTTTAGGGAAGCCAACAGGGTGATCGTAGATCAGGAGGAGGAAGAGGTGGAAGAGGGAGCGGGCGGGCGGACGGGGGGGTTAAAGCTGGAACCCCTATAAGCAGGTGCAGGTTCAATTCCCATTAAGGAATGGACGCCATTTGCCTAACCTAATGCCTTGTGGTTTACCCTTCATTTAATTAGAATAATTATTACTTTTTACAACTATTAATTTCAAATTAAAAAACAATTTAAAAAAAAAACGATTATTTGATTAAAGGAAATGGATAAATCCTTAATTTGTACATTTACTCAATTTTTTTCAACCTAAAAAATATTCATTTTTTATAAGAATACATTTACTTCTTTTTGTAAAAATAATCTTAATAAAAATATTGAAAACCATTTATATAAAAAAATGAATTACTTTTTAAATTCAAATATGGGAGATTAGATTTACAAATTTGACATCATTTTATTCCTTTTAATTGATTAATTTTATTAAAATCTCATTTTAAAAAGACAATATGTAAAATTATTTTTTTTTGAGATGATTTTAAAAGTGTTGCATTTTTTAAAATATTTTGTAAAATATTATTTTTATAACATTTTAAAAAATAATGTTATTTAAATAAAAAAAAATCCCTAGATGTTCTTATCAAATTTAATTGTTTTAAAAAATAAAACAAATAGATCTTTTGATAGGTAGAATCAAAAAATAATTTATAGAAAATGTTAAAAAACATACTCATGCTTATTTGTCCAAAATTTCTTATATCCTAAAACAAATATTTAAAATAACCTCTTTTTATCATGTAACTTTTTTTTTTTTTTTTTACTTGTAATTTGTTAGAAGTAATAATTTAAAATTGCAACTTGAATAAATTTAAAAACCGCCATGGCTTTAGTACACATTTAGAACCATATTTTAAAAAGTTGGTTTTTGAAAACGTGGTTTCAAACTAATTTAAAATAACCTATATTTATGTTTGGTTAATGGCCATTTTGATATTAAATTCCTAGTTTTTGTTCCATCCAATATGTTGATGGTGGGCTATATTTACAATTAGGAATACATTATGACACATGGCATAATTGTATCCATTGAAGCAATGGGGAATGCAGCTTGTTAGGATGGCAATGTATCATGTAAAAGCCAAATCACGCACACAGAAGAACACAAAATAAAAAAATTTAATGTGATTTGGAAATTAATGTGATCCCTACAATCATAGAGTGCAACAACATTCAACAATACACTAATCAAAATAAACAAGAAGAGTTACAATAGTGAAGCTCTCGAAAAACACTTCTTAATTACAGAAGCATTCTGTAAAAAGCAAAACCCTAAAATATAAAAGGGTTAAATATATAATAAGGGTAAACTTATCATTCATCTTATACAAAAAATTTCTTTAGGGGCATTGCTCCTTCAACCCTCGCTGATTGGGTAGTTTGATCCCCACGAGCTAACCGAGCAGCTCAACCCCCGACATCCCAAATAAAGCACAATAAAACTAATTCAGATTTCACAATCCAATATCATATCATATTGGATAAGTTTTATATTAAGATAAAATAAAATAAAAATTTATTTAACTTGACTTATTTCATAATGATATCAAAATGACCTATCAGGAATATGACTGCATTATTATACGAACAACATGATACAAACCGACTTTAACTTGTTTAATAAATTAATTAAATTGAATAGTATATGAATTGACTAGATAACCCATTAATAAAATTCTAACTCATTCACATGGTTAACCCATTAAAGAGGTTAACATAATTATAACTTATTCAACCTATTTAAAATTCTACATTTATAAATGTATTATTTTAATTTACCTTTTAATTATTGCTTTAACTTTACATTTTAATTTTTCAATTTTTAATTAATTTAATTAATTATAATATGTTTATAATCTAAAAAGTAAATTAAACTTTTAATGTTACATTTATTTATTATTTTATTTAACATTTTAACCATAAAATATTTTTAAGCTTTGAAATGTCAATTCTCTAATTTTTAACTATATTATATTTATAACTAAAAAATATTTTAATTTTTTAAATATATAAAATTAATAAATTTATAAGGGTTAAACAAGACATTTAATAGAATTAAATAAACAAGTTAAACATGCTACAAATGGTTTATATCATAAATGAGTTATTTTGACATGATAAATTAAATGAATCAAACTGGTTGAACAATTAAATACAAGCACAATCTATATATTAAACGGGTTAGACGAATTTATAAGATTGCTACATAAAAAAAATTACATCAAATCCAAAACTAGTTAAAATTTGTGTTATGTGCGTTGGGTACAAAAGACAAAAGTTGGCAAATGAATATGGCCCATAAAGATGTTGTTAGCATGCTTAGGATTCTGAATTTGACTCCACGTTTCCCATGTGCAATTATTGGTTGTTGTTACAGATATGAATGGTCTACTCACCATAACCAATTGTTTCATTGTTTCTTCTGGTATCCATATCATGGTAGGTAAATATGTTTAGGTATGATGATAAGCTTGTATTTTGGCAGAGATATGAATGGTGAGTAGAGATTATCGTAGCCAATTCTTTCATTGTTTCTTTTGGTATTGATATCATGGTAGGTATATATGATTACGTATGATGATAAGCTTGGATTTTGGCAGAGATAGAAATGGTGAGTAGAGATTACATAGCTAATTCTTTCATTGTTTCTTTTGGTATCGATATCATGGTAGGCAGATATGTTTAGATATGATGATAAGTTTGGATTTTGTTAGAGATATGAATGGTGAGTAGAGATTACCATAGTCAATTCTTTCATTGTTTATTCTGGTAACGATATCATGGTAGGCCGATATGTTTAGGTATGTTGATAAGCTTGGATTTTGGCAGAGATATGAATGGTGAGTAGAGATTACATAGCCAATTCTTTCATTATTTCTTCCGGTATCGATATCATGGTAGGCAGATGTATTTAGGTATAATGATAAGCTTGGATTTTGTCAGAGATATGAATGGTGAGTAGTGATTACCGTAGCCAATTCTTTCATTGTTCCTTCTAGTATCGATATCATGGTAGGTAAATATGTTTACGTATGATGATAAGCTTGGGTTTTGGTAGAGATATGAATGGTGAGTAGAGATTACGTAGCCAATTCTTTCATTGTTTCTTCCAGTATCGATATCATGGTAGGCATATATGTTTAGATATGATGATAAGCTTGGATTTTTTTACAGATATGAATGGTGAGTAGAGATTACCGTAGCCAATTCTTTCATTGTTTATTCTGGCATCGATACCATGGTAGGCAGATATGTTTAGGTATGTTGATAAGCTTGGATTTTGGCAGAGATATGAATGGTGAGTAGAGATTACATGGCCAATTCTTTCATTATTTCTTCTGGTATCGATATCATGGTAGGCAAATATATTTAGGTATAATGATAAGCTTGGATTTTATCAGAGATATGAATGGTGAGTAGATATTACTGTAGCCAATTTTTTCATTGTTTCTTTTAGTATCAATATCATGGTAGGCAAATAAGCTTAGATTTTGGCAGAGATATGAATGGTGAGTAGAGATTACCAATTCTTTTATTGTTTCTTTTGGTATCAATATCATGGTAGGTAAACATGTTTAAGTATGATGATAAGCTTGGAGTTTGGTAGAGATATGAATGGTAAGTAGATATTACATAGCCAATTCTTTTATTGTTTATTCCGGTATCAATATTTTGTTAGGCAGATATGTTTAGGTATGTTGATAAGCTTAGATTTTGGTAGAGATATGAATGGTGAGTAGAGATTATCGTAGCCAATTTTTTTCATTGTTTCTTCCGGTATTGATATCATGGTAGGTAGATTACTACAAATTACATGATTAGGGATGAAATGCTTTGTAAAAGGCTTTCTTGACAAGAAAATTTGTCTCCACAATTGTGTCACCTTATAGTTTTTGAGATGAATAATTACATTTTGTTAGGAAAACGTATCTATGATGAAATGAAATCTCATGGCCAAAACTATTTGGTAACAAGAGTTTTTTGTGGCGTAAAGTAAGATGTTTTTGTTAAGAATTAGATTTTCAAATATCTAGTATACCATTTAATGACACAAGATTTCATTAGGCAACGAAATTATTTCATCTCTAAGTGTTACTTTATACATTAGGAGATGAAATATTTTCATACCCATCATGTTAGAAAGAGTTTCTGCAATGAAATAATTTTATCTCAAAATATTTCCACTTACATTTAGGAGGAGATGTTTTCATTTCGAAATATTAAATGTAGGAGATGTTTTCATTTCGAAATATTGACATATAGTTTCGGTGACAAATAAATCTTGTTTCTAAATGTTTTCATTACAATTGGAGACAACAATATTTCATCTTTAAAACTAATCATGTTTAGGCAATGAAATAGTTTTATCTCTAAATGTTTTTATTCATATTAGGATATGAAATAATGAAACAAATTTCATATTTATAATAATTTGACGATGAAATAATTTCCTCCCTAAATATAATATTATTATTAATTTTTAAAATTTTAGATAATCCTATTGAAACATATATAAACCTATATAATATTCAACATTTTCAAATATAAGATGATATTATACAAAATGAAGAATTTAATAATGTAAAAATATAATAACCTATAGAAAATAAGTAATAACAAAACATTTGTGTTATCAATGCAAACCATACTTGCAAATAACATTGTCTTTGCTATTTGAATATTATCTAAAATAAAAATGACTAACATATAATAGTAAACCACATAATAATGTCAACTTGATAGTGAAGGTGGTGGTTGGGAAGCTAAGCCAAAATGAGGTGGTAGTTAGTTAGAAGTATTGGTTTGTTGTGGCATGAAACTCTATATCATTGCCTTCAACTCCTCCAATTGAGTGGTAGTTGTAGTCTTAAACTCCTATAACTTTATGATCTATTGTTGCAACTTCTTTGTCTCTTCATTAGGAAATTCAGTTGCACTCGAACGCTTAAGTTGTGATCCATATCCCAAACCTTGAACATAACTTGATTGCTTCTCGAGCACTCAATGAGTTATCTCTAAGTCAGACAAGAGTATCAACCTTCTGGGTACTTTGTTCTTGAATCTCATGCATCTCTTCCTGAAAAATATAGTATAATTTCAATTAGTAAAAATATTAACATAATGTAATGCATCAAGAATCTAGCATCTATCTAGTTAAATTTGCACCTTCTTAAGATAAACAAGTCAATCAACATGTAAATATTAGCATATCAAGCAAACTGATTAAAAAAATGTTCAGACCAAGGTCAAGAGCTGTCCAATTCATACAGCACAACAAAATAACCAGCGTGAACATACCAAACCAAATTGCTCTGTTATACACAACAAGCAAACAATAAAACCAAACCAAAAACCTAAATTATCACCAGAGAGCAACATACTACCAAAAAAAAGGCAACATATTACCAAGAAAAAAGAGCCTTCAACACAAATTTTGTTAGTTAAACCCGAGAAAAACAATACCTAGAGCGTGGCAACTCACTTGACAGCCTCTCACGCGGATTCTGCAGAGCCTCCCGAAGAAACTGATCCACTTGGTTGACAGAGTCCTCAGAAATCATCCCAGAACCAACCGGAACCGACGAAGACAAAAAAGCCGGAGCAGAAGCAGAAGCCGAAGCTGGTACCGAGGCATCGAGAGAGGAAGAGGAAGAGGAATCTTTCTTGGAGGATGAAGAGGAAAGCATCAATCTGCTCATGCTCTCGTCCAAATCAGCGACCTCCCAGGACTAAGGGGCTCCGAGATCGTGAATGTAAAAAAATAAGATGTTATTTGGTAATCTGATCATGATTTGTAGGCAAAGGTTGTGTTTTTCAGCCTGGCTCGAAAATCGTGGATTTAGGGTTCGTGAAATTTAAATCCAATGGCACAAAAGCACAGCGACCACTAGAAGAAAACACAGGGAGCAAAAAAAAATGCAATTTTTTTGGTTTTCCTTGGGGGTTTTGCATGGATTTTCTCGGAAATCGAACGAGGATGAATTTTCCCGGAAATTGAATGTGGGATGTATTTTCTTGGGAATCAAACGGGGGTTGCCAAAAAAAAAATAATAGTAACATGATTAGATTAGCATCTGCAAGGATTGAGAGTGGAAGAGGAAAATAGGGCCTTTTTAGGGATTCTCTCGTCTGGAGGGCAACTTCAGAAAAGGGCTTCTTGATGCCCGAGTGAGAGAAGTGGGTGGCCCTTTTGATTTTTAGATTTAGTAGAGAGAAAAAAAAAAAGGAAACAAATCATGAGAACGATTTTCCTTTTTATATATAAATAATTATTAATTATCCATCTTTATTTTAATTAAATCACTACCATTGAAATTTCAGTTTTTATAGATGATATTTTATAAATTAAAATTAATTTAATAAGATAAATTATTAATAATTTTAATTATTTAAATAAATTAATTTTAATAGAAAAAATTGTTACTATATATTTTTAATAAAATTTTAGAAATTAAATCTCAAATAAAATATTTTATATAAACTAATTTAATTTTTCATTTAAAATGTAATAAAACATGTTTTAATAAAAGTATTTTAAAATTTTTTTAATAAATATTGTCTTCAACAAGATGGGCTCCCTTCATCTAAAAATATGATGAAACCACATTAATCTTCATTTTGATATAAAAAACTATTGCAATGTCATATGTATTATATTTATGTATAAATTGTTTTTATTCAATAAATCAAATATTTATTAATTCAATTCTAACTTTATACACTTCCAAAATTCCTATTTATTATTCTTAAAGTTCAAATATCGAATTTACCGATATATCTCTATCTACCGATTTTTTCTTCTTAATCATATATATGTCAATTACACTTACAAAATAACTTTAAAATGTGTATTCTTGCTTATTTTATCATTTTTTGGAGTTTTTCCAAGCATTCCTATAAATTTTAAATAATTTTCACTCCACCAATATTTGTGAAAAAATATTCATCGATATTTCTCTGATATTACCGATATATCCGTAAATTGGAAGTACCGATATATCCATAATTACCGATAATTTCATCCTTCATTCTAATATATATATATTAAAATTTGAAATATAATAACAATTGTCATTATTATATTTAAATTTTAATACTATATATATATATATTTATATTTATATTATAATAATGACAATATCACATTATTTCTAAATAATATTTACTTTCTTTAATAATAATTGTGTTGTTTCATGAATATTAAAGTATCATGGAACTTTCTCAAAAAACAAATATATCATGTTAAGTATTTAATAGTATAAATAAATTTAAAAATGATAAATTCATTTTGAAAATGGAAAATGCATTTTAATGGGGATGAAATAGTTTTGTCTCCCATTGTTAAGATTTTTCTCTCCAAAACTATTTTACAACAACATAATTTTGTTACCCATTATTTATCTTTTGGGACGACATTAGGTTTTTGTCTCCCAATATATTTTGCACCATGAAATATTTTGTTGTTAAAAATTATGATGTTGTCACAAATAATTTTGCCTCATTTCACATTCAATTAAAACTTTAGACACAAATTTTCCTAACAAACTCAAATTTTGTCTCCCAATATCATCTTTAGAGATGAAATTATATTCATGGCCAAAAAATTTGTGGCTGAAGGTGAAACTTTTTGTAGTATGTTTAGGTATAATGATAAGCTTGGATTTTGGCAGAGATATGAATGGTGAGTAGAGATTATCATAGCCAATTCTTTCATTGTTCCTTTTGGTATCGATATCATGGTAGGCAGATATGCTTAGGTATGATGATAAGCTTAGATTTTGGCAGAGATATCACTAGTGAGTAGAGATTATCGTAGCCAATTCGTTCATTGTTTCTTTTGGTATCGATATCATGGTAGGCAGATATGTTTGGGTATGAAGATAAGCTTGGATTTTGGCTCTCTTGCACATGATTGCTAGCCTTAGGGCTAGTTTGGTATCATCCAACTTTTAAAAAAATTACATTTAGTCATATTAGAATGAAGGATGATGCTTGACCAAATGTACTTGAAAGTTTAATAAATCATGGTTTCAAAACATCGTGAATTTAGAAAGTAATATGTAAGTATTTAATAAATTGCTCTATAAATTATTATGGACATATGTTAATGATAAAAATATACTTTTATAGGTTATAATTTGAACCCTAAAGATTACAAATTGTACAATTACTCCACTTTCATTATGACCTCTATCAATTCATAAAGTTCTAACAATTTCATCTTTATTGGAAACTCAACCGAACTTTTGAAGAGCCTATGATAACTTTATAAAGTAACAAACAATAAAAATGACTAAGGTGGTGTTTATTTTTATTTTTTACTTAATTATAAATAGAACTTAAAACTAAATAGTGTTTAATAATATTAAATATTAGGTTGGTTGTTTTTGTAATATTTTATTTCTATTATGAATAAAAAAAAATAAAGCAAAATTTTCCATTTAAAAAAAAAAAAGTCAAATATTTTAGTTTTTTCTATTTAGCAAAATATTTATAATAAATCATGAAAAAAAATAGAAAAACAAACAACCTAAAGTCTTAAAACAAATTGCTTTCATCAAAAAGCTAAAAAAACAAACACTCTCTAGTTTTTTAATCACTTATTAACCAATAGATTTTAAAAAAGGAATAAAAATAAACAATGAATAATTTTATCATTTTTCTCAAATTTTTATCACTTTTTGTGTAATTGTTTGTTTGTTTTTAGTTTTGGAACTCCAATAAACAATAACAAGAAAAGAAAAAAAAAAAGGCAAGGAAAGTTGATGGAATTTTCTTTTTGTTTACTTTTCTAGGAAAAAGTTGAGAAATATAAAAATTAAATCTTTGTTTAGGGTTTTTTATCCATGCTATCCATAGATAATAAAATCATTTCCCCTGCCATCTTTGGTTCCTTAATGCTATGTTTGGTTCTAGAAAATACTATGGAAAGGAAAAAAAGTGGTAAGGAAAATTATTTTCTTGAGTTTGGATGACATGGAAAATAAGAGGGGGAAAAATATAAAGGAAAATGGTAAAGAAAATATTTAAAAATATTCCTTAGTCTTTTCCTTAAAAAGTAGGGAGAAAAATGCAAGAGAAAGAAAGGAAAAATTGAAAGGAAATTTTCACGAGCTCCCCACTCAAAGTCATCTCTTCACCAAGCCATACCTCATCACTAGGGTCTCATAGGTTTATTCATTAGTCTAAAGTCTTTATTCTCTCCTAACTCTCCTGTAGATACTTCACCTTTCTTCTTTTTCTCCTATTCTCATACTCTCATTCTCTATGGCTCTTGAATTCATCTCCATTGTCATAAAGTACGTGAGTCCCCCCTTAGTAGAGCATATGTGACCTTCTTGGATGATAATAGGGATCATGTGAAAGGCGTTTGCTGGGTTGGCTAAGAGACTATGAAAGGTGAAATTCTCTTACCCACTTGTGGTTGTAGTGTTATCGGAAGTGTCGTCAAAGTACTAAGAGTGCATCGTTAAAGGCATTTGTAGTGATAAACTATTTATATGAGAAAACATGGAGTCACATGCCACAATATAACATTTGTGGGATACTCACTGTCAATTCCCAAGCGTCGTTTGGCACAAGGCATAAGTGCTCAAAAGCCATGTAGCCTTGTCCATCTGGCCCTAGGGTAGCAGGCAGACACCAAATCAACCAGGCACTACATATATATGCCGCTTAACAAGCATTAAGTGCCATGATTGGGGTACAATGCCAAATTTCAAGGCTTATCAAGGCATAACAACTATTACGAGCTAGCCATCATTAGCATTAAAGGTGGTAACACGTAATCAAAGGCACCGTTAAGGCACCTGAGAAGATGTTATAATTGAGCAAAGATAAATAGCCACTCATGACCACAAAAGAGGTATGTTGTCATTTTTTCCAAAAACCTATACTGCTTAAAGTTTTCACTTTCTAGGTTAAGCTTCGAAGAGGCATGCTCGTAAAACCCATCCGAACATTCCTTTGTGTAGGTCGAATCATCATTTAAGCTTCAAATGCTAGTCGGATTCTCCTTGTTGGTTGTGCACCAACATTAGTGCCATTTGAGGGAGGAAAATGCAAAAGCCTAAAACAAAACACGATGGCTAATACACCTTTTGCAACTCATTCGGCCAATGCTAACGAGCACTTCCAAGCTTAGCATGAGCGAATGGAAAGAAAGCAAGAAGAATATGAGCGATGAATGCAATCCCTGTTTCAGCAAGAAGAAAAGCTAAAGTAAGAAAATCGAGAGCTACAGGCTCAAATGGTCATGGGACAACATTTGAAAAGTCATTGCACCCCTAGCCAACAAACAACTTCAAGACACACTACAAGAAAAAAGGTCATTGTTGACATATATTATCTTGACTTAAGGTGATATGTGTCAATATTGCTTATTTAAATGAACAACTACGACATATACAACTTGTTTAAACCAATAATGACATATATAAAATTTTGTTGAATTCTTTCATGACTTATATAATAGAATCTTGACAGATAATTTATAAGTCAATATATAGTTAGTATGTTCATATCTCAAGGTACTTATATAATGTAGCTAGCTTGACATAAAATCAAAAGTCAACGTATGATTTTAAACATATATGCCATTTTAATTCTAGTAAAATGATCTTAAATGACCTATGGATTATAAGTCAAGATTTTATGTTATAATTACTTGTCGTCAAGATTTTATGTTATGATTACTTGTCAAGGTTCCCTGTGGTATTTACAAAGAACACTCATTTTCTCAAAACCCGATATTCATTTTGAGAGCTTAGGGTTTGAAACTTTTTACTCTAAACCAATGATGAAAATATCGGTAATTACGAATATATCGATACTTCGATTTTACAGATATATAAAAAATATCTAAAAAATATCAGTGGATATTTTTTCACAAATATCGGTGGAGCAAAATTGATTTAAAATTTATAGGAATGCTTGGAAAAACTCCAAAAAATGATAAAATAAGTAAGAATTCATATTTTAAAGTTATTTTGTAAATATAATTGACATAAATATGATCAAAAACAAAAACATCAGTAGACAGAAGAGATATATCGATAGATTCGATATTTGAATTTTAAGAATAATAAATATCAATTTTGGAAGTGTATAAAGTTAAAATTGAGTTAAGAAATATTTGATTTTATTGAAAAATATTATATTTATACATAAATATAATACATATGACATTGCAAGTCTTAGTATCAAAATGAAGATTGATGTTGTTCCATCATATTGTTAGATGAAGGGAGTCCATCTTGTTGAAGACAATATTTATTTTAAAATATTTTTATTAAAACACGTTTTATTACATTTTAAATGAAAAATTAAATTAATTTATATAAAATATTTTATTTGAGATTTAATTTTTAAAATTTTATTAAAAATATATGGTAACAACCTTTTCTATTAATATTAATTTATTTAAATAATTAAAATTATTAATAATTTATTTTATCAAATTAATATTAATTCATAAAATATCGTCCATTAAAACCAATTTTAATCCGATTTAATCAAAATAAAGATGGGTAATTAATAATTATTTATATAGGGAGAGGAAAATTGTTATCATGATTTGTTTCCTTTTTTATTAGTTTTTATTTTTTTATCTCTACTAAATCTAAAAATCAAAAGGGCCACCCGCTGTTGTGACTCGGGGCCTCGGGCATCAAGAAGCCCTTTTCTGAAGTTGCTCTCCAGACGAGAGAATGCGCCCTATTTTTCTCTGCGACTCTCAATCCTCGCAGGTACTAATCTAATCATGTTATTATTATTATTTTTTTGCAACCCCTGTTTGATTCCCAAGAAAATCCATCCTCCATTCGATTTCCGGGAAAATTCATCCTCGTTTGATTTACAAGAAAATCCATGCAAAACCCCCAAGAAAAACCAAAAAAATTGCTTTTTTTTTAGCTCTCTGTGTTTTCTCTTTGCAAAACTCCCATTTGATTCCCAAGAAAATCCATCCCCCATTCGATTTCCAGGAAAATGCATCCTCGTTTGATTTCCGAGTAAATCCATGCAAAACCCCCAAGGAAAACCAAAAAAAAAATTGTTTTTTTTTTTTTTTTTTACTCCTTGTGTTTTTTCTTTGCAAAACCCCCGTTTGATTCCCAAGAAAATCCATCCCCCACTCGATTTCCGGGAAAATTCATCCTTGTTTGATTTTCGAGAAAATCCATGCAAAACCCTCAAGGAAAACCAAAAAATTGTTTTTTTTTTTGCTCCCCTGTGTTTTCTGGATCTGTTCTAGGAGTCTCTTTGCTTTTGTGCCATTGGATTTAAATTTCATGAACCCTAAATCCATGATTTTTTAGCCAGGCTGAAAAACACAACCTTTGCCTGCAAAACATGATCAGATTACCAAATAGCATCTTATGTTTTTTTTTTTTTTTTTTTTTAATATTGGACAGATTTTGCATCCTGTGCGCGGGTTGGACTAGTAGGAAATATCGGGAAAATTCTCGAAAAATCGGTAAAAATACCGATAAATACATGCTTGTTGGGTTTCAGCGATTATTTTCTTAAACATATTCTTTTTTATTATTAAAAAGAAAAAAGATTTCCCCTTTCAAATCCTGAAGTCCCCGTGGTATTTTGGAGTTGAACTCAAGGATAGCTGATTGTCCTGTAGCATCATTAGCTGGTTGTTTAGATCGTTTATTATTTGCTTACACTGTTACAATAGGATATTTATAGTTTTTGAGTTCAGGTAGCCTGATAGGGTGCCCAGTTGGCTAGGGCGAGTCTTGTTATGTGTGGTAGAGGTGCACGGCCTTGGTTGAATGCCCTGATTACCCAGTGCTGGTGCTGGTTATGGTGGGTATAGTTAGCACCCCGAGGTTGGGCCCATTGGGGTTCTCGTGGAGAGTCCCAAGGGCTCAAACATGAAAGGTTCCACGGTAATCCAAAAAAAAAAAAAAAAAAATTGAGTGCAGGCATTTGCTTTGGATTGATTACTACTCAATGAGAATTAAACCCTAATTAACAGTTCTTATTAGCTCCTTACTGTCTAATGAATAAGCTCACAAACTGAAGTTTTGGTAACTAGTCTTTTCTCCTCAAGAGTGTACAATGTTGACAACACACATGGGTTATGCCCTTATCTGTAATTTTTCAAAAATATGTATTTTTTTTGTTGGGTTTGATTCATGCTCATGCATGTTACCAGAAATCTGTGCAGTTTGAGGAATTCACAGTCCTAGTTTATGTACCTGCATATTCTCATTCGGAAATTCATGTTCTCTTGCTTTCATTCATATGATTTTTCGAACAGTTTTGATTCCTAAAATGTGTTTATGCATTCACTTGATTTCATCACATGAATAAATCTGTGTTTTTATTTGAATTTATAGCCCGGATGCATTTAACTCAGATGATGATTGCTGATGTGTTGCCTTTGTTTCTTCCAGTTTCTTCACTTTGCCCTCTTTCTTATTTTCAATTTGGCAAATGGAATTGTCTACTTTATTACCTGTTTCTGTTTGTGGTTTCTGGTCTATGTTTGTGGGCGGTTTACTGTTTCTCTTTGTCATTTTTCAGTTTGGTGGGGAAGGGGTGCTTGGGATATTTCTTGGTACTCATATTATAATTTGAGAAGAGCACCAAATCATCACTATGAATGAATTGGTTGTTTAATTGTTGAGATTTGGTTTTGATTTTTTTAAGTGCTTTTGTGTTAGCTGGATAGTCTTGGTTGACTCATCTAATTTGCTGGATAGTCTTGGTTGACTCATCTAATTTCTTTAGTTCTTATCATGCATGCCTGATTTTTGTATGTCTTATTCATACATATTTATATTTTATTCTTAGTGGAAAAGCCTTGAAGAACTCCTATTCTGAACAACTTTCAGTAATGGCTGAGTTGAGTTCTGCAGCTTTTTTTTTTTCTTTTTTTTTTTTCAATATAGTTTGGGTCATTTTCTGGCTGGTAAAAAATTCAGGGACTACAAAGTCATCCAATTTTGGTTTCTTGCAGGTTGTATCGGTGCAACTTGCAAGTGGTTTTTCTTTACACTTGGAGGCTTGTCGGTGCATGCTTGCTTTTGTGTCGAAGAGGCGTTATGCTCTAGGCTGAGTTTATGGGTTTTTGTTTGGTAGTTCGATTGAATTAACATGTTCAGGTGGGATTTTGTTTTAAGGTGTTAACTTCTACTTCATTTCCATTTCCATTTCCCGAGTTTGTCCTATTCCGAGTATAAACCATACAAAAAAGCGCTCATAAGTTAAAAAAAAAAATTATAAAAAATTCATAAAAGGTACTTAGAGCTCGTTTAATAGTGATTTTAGAAAGCGTTTTTAATATTTTTAATACTTAAAAATTTTTATCATTCAGTGTTATAAATGCTAAAAACACTTTCTAGAATCACTCTCAAACGCACTTTTACTTGTATTGTTTCAATTTGTTTATTGTGATGTTTTTTTAATGGGTTGATGATGATTTGAACACATTTGAATTTCGTATTGAGCAACTTGATCAATGAAATTGCGTTGCTTGCATTAGTTTTTTAGGTGGTGGGTCTTTGATTTTTGATTGCTCTTCATTATACATTTTTCTTTTTAATTTGATTGCATTGTTTGCATTAGAATTTCATAAAGCTTGATATTTGATTGCTCCTCATTATACATTTTTCTTTTTAATTTGTTAATATGCTCTATATTTTTTTGCTACAGATTCGAAGTTTGGGTGTTGGAAATTTAAGGCTTTCTTGTAAAGTAATGCTTCAAGATGGAGGCAAGAGACTTGGTTGTAGATATATACATGAGCAACTTAATTTATGTATATTGTCTTATAGTGTGTTTTTAATTTCCTTGTATATTATATGAGTTTCTTTTATATAGAGAAATTAGTGACAACTTTAAACAAGTTCATTGATTTGTGCTTTAATTAATAATCAAATGTATATTAAATATGTTTTGATTATATATAAAATCATGATAATTTGATTGTCATTATCATTCTTAAATAATGTCAAATTGATTATACATGGCATCGGGTTCAATTTTTCATATTAAAAAATAATTTTAAAATTTTTCGAGAGAAACCTTGACAGTTATACTTATTCCCTACCTTGACATACATTATACTCAAATTTGAGATATACGAGTGCAATCATGACATATGTGGTACCTATTCTTAACATATATGGTGTCCACTAAGACCTATGTGGTTCATAACTTTGACATATGTTAGAGCAACCTTGATGTATGTTCCTATTAATCTTGACTTATGTTGAGGAGATCATGACATATGATAAGTAGTGAAATATACCTACCTTATAGTGCACATATGTCAAAATTGCTTATACCTCAATCTTGACACTGGCATAGATAACATATAGAATTAGAATGCTACAATGACATATAACCCTTACCAAGACAGTCAAACACCGTCAAGGAAAGCCTTTTTTCTTGTAGTGACAAGATCGAAGCTAGACGGAGAGAGCTTCTTAGTAATACGCCAAGCCGTCTCTACAAGTGGATAAGGGACTATCTGCCAACAGTTCCCCAATATTGCTTAAACCTGTGCATTCTTTCCCCTATTGGACTCAAGTGGACAAGGGTGCAAGATCTGTTAGAGAAAAATGGAAAATGAGTCAAGAATAGAGCTCACGTCTCTCAAACGCCTTGAAAGCCCATCTCGGGCCCCAAGAGAAAAGAGTATCGGTACCATCACGCATGTTTAATGTCTTGAAGGCATGATTGGGCCAACCGAACGATGAGGCATCACCAAGCTATCTATCTTAACATTCAGTGCCATAACTGCCACCATAAAACAACTCATCAACAAAAGCCTCTCTTAGTTCCATAAGCAAACGATTGGACGACATGCTTTTCATGTCATTTGGCCTCCATATCATCAACTACGAGACACCCAAAGGGTTTCAGGTGCCAAAGTTCATGATGTACAATGGGATAAGTGACCCTTTCGACCATCTAATGCACTTTCAATAGCTGATAATGCTAGATATTGGCAATTACGTGTAATTGTTCAAAGTCTTTCCGACCAACCTCCATGGTCCAACTCTCTCTTGGTTTCATCGACTCTCACAAAATTCTATTAATTCCTTTAGGGACATCTCAGAGACCTCCGTAGGTCATTATTTATGTTCTATGGGATAAAAAAAGAATATAACCACATTGCATAACATCAAGATGTAGGAGAATGAATCTCTAAGGGACTTTATAAAGCGATTCGGGCAAGTTGTGTTCCAGGTGGAGTCCTATAGCATGGATGTCATCCTACAAATCTTTAAAATGAGCATTAGTCTGGGCACCCCATTTTTCAAGTCCCTCGCTAAAAAACCGTATGTGTCAATGGATGACTTGTTCAGACGGGCGGAAAAATATGTCATGCTCGAAGATGATGTTCGAGCAGCCTCCCAGCAAATCTTGGTTATGAATAAGGTAGCTAAAAACACTAAGACTAGAAACTCGAAGCCCTCAAATGGCCAATCCAAATAAGGCAACCAGAGACAAGAGGGACAACAACAACAATAACTGCCCAGACTCACTCCATTAACTGTCTCCTATGAGAGGATCCTCTAACTGATAAGAGAATTGTTTGATTTCAAGTTACCAAAGCCCATCAAAACTGATTCATCCAGGCATAACCGATGATAGTGATGTTCCTATCATAAGGAGCATGGGCACACCATAGAAGAGTGTAAAAATTTGCACTACTTGGTGGAAAAACTTATCAAAAAGTCGAACATCTTAATCAGTAGCTCATACTTCCCCCGTAGCACACCATGCGATGATCAATTATATTCATAGGGGACCTGTGAATGATAAACATCATTCCAGATGGAAGAAGAGAATGCTCCATGTGGCCACAATGAGGGAAAGAGTGAATACAGTTTAGTGCACATTCATAGTTGACAATGTCTGGTTGTAGATGACTCAATCACTTTCCTTCCTATTAACAACAACTGAGTGATCCTTTCGCACAAGGACGCTTTAGTGTTACACTAGGAATCAATGGATTTGATGTGTAGAGAATCCTAGTTGACTTGAGGAATTCGACCAATTTATTAAAAATATCAACTTATAAGCAAATGGATTATTTTCTGTCCGCCTTAGAAAATTCGAGCCAATTTTATCCGAATTCAATGGGGTAACCACAATCTCCCTAGACGACATTGTTCTTCCCGTCCAAGCCGACCCAACTACTCTCAATGTTAGATTCTCTGTAGTGGAGGATCTGTCACCGTACAATGCCATCATGGGGTTGTCGTGGCTTCACAAGATGAAAGTCATTTCATCCACCTATCATCAGATGATAAGCTATCTAACATAATCCAGGCAAATGGATTTGCAAGGAAGCCAGCTAGGTGCCCGATAATGTTATTAAATGGCATTGGAGTCCAAGTAAGCTGGCTGAACTAAATATGAGCTTGAGTCATCAATAAGAGAGGGACAATAGCAATTACAGAACTGGGTCGAGGATAGGGACCTGCCAGCAGTTGACCCATTGCAACAACTACCATTATTAGAAAATGGCGAACAAATGACTTACATTAGTTCCCAACTAACCAAGGATGAACATGATTATCTTAGCAACACGCTCCACAAAAACAAAGATATCTTTATGTAGAGTCACTCGAACATGCCCGACATAAACCTGGTAGTAACCTCCCATAAGTTGGACATCCTTCCTACAGCACGACCTGTATGGCAGATAGTCCGACATTTCTATCCAGGTCGTCAGAAAATTATCCAAATGAAGGTTAAGAAGTTGCCAAAAGCAGGATTTATCAAGAAGGTAACCTATCTGGATTAGTTAGCTAATGTGGTGGTAGTACCAAAGAAATAAGGAAAATGGTGGGTATGCATGGACTACATGGACTTAAATGAAGCCTGCCCAAAGGATAGCTTCCCATTGCCTCATATAAATCAAATAGTAGATGTCACAGTCGAGCATGACATGTTGTCCTTCCTTAAGGCTTTCTTCGGATACCACCAGATACCAATGTTTCCACTTGATAAGGAGAAAATGACCTTTATTACACCTTAGGGGCTTTATTGTTATAAAGTCATGTCGTTCGGGTTGAAAAATGCATGAGCAACATATCAATGACTTATGACCTAGTTTTTTAAGCCATTGATAGGCCAAATATTGGAAGTCTACATTGACAACATAGTCGTCAAGAGAAAAACACGATCATAACATATTCTTCATTTAGAAGAGGCATTCGGCTTTATGCGCAAGTATGACATGAAACTCAACTCGATCAAGTGTGCATTCAAAATTAGTACATGAAAGTTTCTTGAATTCATGGTGACTCAAAGAGGGATTGAAGTGAATTCGACTTAAGTTAAAGCAGTCTTAGAATTGCCTGATCCTACCAGCAAGAAGCAGATGCAACGCTTAACTGGTTGTCTGGTCACCTTAGGTTGGTTCATAACATGGTTCATAGATAAACTTCGCCCCTTTTTCAACACACTTCAGGAGGCAAAAGTGTTTGGTTAGATGGATGAATGTGAGGGAACCTTTAAGGCCATCAAGCGGTATCTCATAGAGCCACCAATTCTAAGTAATCTTGAGAATGAAGAAAAACTGTACATATACCTGACAGTGTCAGATTTTGTTGTCAACACCGTATTGTTTCGACATAATCAGAGCAATGAGTAAAGACCCGTCTATTACGTGAGCAAAGCTTTCATAGATGCCAAAACAGGATATTCCCAAGTGAAACACATAACCTTGATGTTGAGAGTAGTTGCCAAAAAGCTCTATTTGTACTTTTAAGCTCCCCAAATAATGATTTTGGCAAATCAACTATTATGACTCACACTACACAAATCTGTCAACTGAATGATGAAATGGGCAATCAAATTGAGTGAATATGGCATATGATATAAACCTCGATTGTCTCTCAAAGGGCAAGTCCTCGTAGACTTCATAGTCAAACTAACTCAAAGATGGGCACAGTAAGACAATAAAGAATAATATGGATTCTACAAGTAGACAGGATAGAATTAATGTTGCAATCCCCTACTGGGGAGCAAATTGAAAAAGTAGTCCACCTCAACTTTCCCGCATCCAATAATAAGGCGGAGTATGAAGCAATCCTAGTTGGACTCGAACTCCCCCTTACTCTCTTAGCCACAAAAGTAGAAGTCAGAAATGACTTACAACTAGTAGTCGGTCAAATCCAACGAGAATATGAAGTTAGAAACAAGCTCATGGCTCATTATCTCACATTGGTGGACACTCGAATAGAAAAGTTGGATGGATGGTCCATTAAGTATGTACCCCAAGAGGAGAATGGGTGAGTTGATGCACTAGCCGGAGTTGTAGCTATCTTGTCAATACAAGAGAGTATAATGTTGCCAATCTACCTTCAAGTCACTTCTTGTGTCTCACTTGAACAGGTAAATGATATAGACCAAGCGGATCTGGGATGAATGGAAGACATTGTAAAATACCTCCGTACGGGAGAAGTCCCTGATGACGGAAAACAAGCTTATAAACTTTGAGTGTAAGCTCGCGATACACCCTAATAAATGGCCAACTCTATAAACGGTTATTTAGTGGACCTTACCTTAGATACCTAAACGATATAGAGTCTCAATATATCATGGCCAAACTACATGAGGGTATAAGCGGGAACCACCTAGGTGGATAGACCCTAGCACATCGCGCCTACTATCAAGGCTATTATTAGCCTACCATGAAGAAGGATGCAAAAAACTATGTTAGGAAGTGCGATCAGTGTTAGAGATATGCTCATATTCCTCAACTACCATTTGAATGTCTCAATCCGATTACTAGTCCTTAGCCATTTGCATAATGAGAAATGGATATAGTTGACCTGCTACCAATCGACACGGTAAAAAAGAAGTTATTACTTGTGGTAACTGACTATTTTAGAAAATGGGTAGAAGCAAAAGCCTATTCTAGCATCAAGGATAAAGATGTCTCAAAGTTCACCTATAAGAATATTGTGTGCCAATTCGGAATTCCCTAAGCTATTGTCACAAACAACGGGTCGTTGTTTGACAATAGTGTCATCTGAACATTCTGTTTGGAGTTGAAAATAAAAATTTATATGCAACACCTAGATATCCCCAAAGCAACAGGCAAATGAAGGCAACAAATAAGACACTACTGAACTCCTTAAAGAAGCGACTCAAATGGGCAAAAGAAAAATGGGTAGACGAACTATCAAACATTTTATGGGCTTATTGGATGACCAACGAGAAACCCACTAAGGTCACACCATTTGATCTGGCATATGGGATGGAAGTTGTTATCTCAATAGAAATCAAAATGCTCACAATAAGAATGGTCATTCAAGAGGCTGGAGACAATAATGTAGACATAGAAAGACACTTGGATTGGGGAGATGAGGAATGGAAAGAAACAGCTATCTGGATAGCCTTGTATCACTAAAGAGCTATCACTCAATACAATAAAAGAGCCCGACAAGGGCTATTCTATCTAGGAGATTTGGTGTTGAGGCAGGTCTTCGAACACACAACTGAAATAAGAATCGGCAAGCTCCATGCCAATTGGAAGGGCCATATGTTGTAATCAATGTGGGTGAATCAAGGGCATACCATCTACAAACAATGGATGGAACGTCACTACTCCACCACTAGAATTTAGCAAACCTAAAAAAGTATTATCAATAAAAGCTCCATGTTTTGTACATACTATTGTTATACAAATGGCTACGAGCCAAAGCAAATTCCTTGAGGGTAAGCTAAATGGCAACTCTAAACGGAAAGACCTAAGAGGCCTAAGCCATAAAGCCAAGTGGCACAAAGCCAAAGTAGCTATCAATGTGAAAGCCAAATGGGATAGGGCCAAAGCTAGCAAAGTGATGGAAGACAACCAAAATGATAGACCCAAATGACAAAAATTGCATATGAAAAGAAACAAGCAACCACAACATAGAAAATAAACACTAGAAAATGTGTTAAGCAAAAATTAAAGTATGAACAGGCCTAAACGACCACTAATTGTCATAAGAGGCCAAAACGGCCCAAATGTGTTTACGAACCAAGGCCTAAACGACCAAATATGCCTTTTACAAAGATATATGATAACTATTCTTCAGCTTATTCATCATAAACCTCTTGTCTGTCTGATGGAGTGTTGTCACTCAATAGGGCATCATCATCATCATCATCAAATGAAATACTAGGGATGTCATCAGTAATTTTGTGCTTACTCATACAACAGCGATAGTCATTGAAGAATATGTCATTTATTTGTTGCCGATAAGCTGCCTCAAGGTCCTTTTCTCTTTGATGAAGTCGGCTTGGTTTTGATCCAAGTCAAGATTCAACCAGATACCTTCTTCTTCCGCTTTGGCCTTGGCAAAGCTTAAAGTGACATTCTCCAACTTCAATTGTTGAACATTCGCCTGAAGCGCTTCGTTTTCTAGCTTTACCTTCCTTAGTAAACCAACCCCCTCCTCAGCAGCCTTCTGGGTTGTGGCTTCAATTGCCTTTTTCGTCTCCAATTCTTCACATATATAGCTCCTACTAACTGACTATGTTCTGGAGCATGTAGGCCCTAATTTTCTCGGCCGCCCATAACCTTTAGAATAGATGGCTGAGCTGCCTCATTAGATTTTGCACCCTAGCAATGATCTGTCAAAAACCAAAGTCAGATACAATATGAGGAGTAGACACGCACAAAAGGAACGGCAAGATGTATTACCAATTCCGCCGTTTGCATATCTGTGTACTACTTTAATAGCATGATTGCTTTTATGGCCTTGTCTGAAGTCCCATAGGGAACTCGAGCGACAAAAATCTACTCGGTATTGTCGTCCATGTCTATAGGGATCCATTGCGTAGCTAGGAAGAGGTCATTCATGTTAGACACAAGAGGGTCTATGTTTATGAACGTGGAAAAGCGCTTTAGCAGTTCGTTTATCTCTTCCAAGCTAGGCACATCTGTTGAAGCGCCCAAAGGCAGTTGTGTGCTTGGAGTGACTTCACCACCCGAAATTGTCATGGTTCCATATCATGAAAAGGAATGTCTTTATCAGCCGACGACTTGATAACTGGCATAGATAGAGGAATAGTAGTTGTAGGAGAGTGAAAGTAGACTTGGAAGCCAAACCTTTCTTCAGTGCTCATTTTCCCTCTCTTAGATGGAAAAGATCCCATCTCAATGGCCTTAGACAACTTTTTTGGTTGCCTCTCACAGAACCCAGCTCATAAATTGGTAGTCATATCCTCTACTTCCTTTTTTTCCTCAGCCACTATGGGTGAGACAACTCGTTTGGTGGCCTTGCTCTGCTCAATGCCATTTGATACAGTGACCTCCTCAAAAACTGTCGCTTGTGTTGGTGTTGCCTCATCGCAACTAGATAAGGTGCAGTTTGTGTCTTGGTCGACTGGGGAGCCAAGCTCGAAGCCAGATAGGAAGTATAAGTAGGGGCCTAGTGCAACATACCCTCTTACCACTTCTTTTCTCATGCTTCCAAGCAAACTTACCTTGCCTTAGCATCAGCAAGTTGGATGACTTCATAGGAAGTCTTTCAAAATGAAGGGCTTGCCAGGAACCAAAATAGGAGAGGCAAGCCTTGGGAACACAGGGATTATGAATGGGCGAGGAAGTGTCACTAAGAATTCAAAATTCTTCTCTGTTAGCAGCACAGTGTGCGCCTATTCAGCCTGCTCAATTTTGAATAGCTTGTTGATATGGGTCTACAAGGACTTCTCTACCCACTTAACCAAATGCTCGTGCTTCTCTTTGCTTGCATGGAAAAATGTATTGGATAGTTGTTCACATAAGCCATACAAGAAACTCATAACAAAATATGCAATACAAGCTGGCATATACTTGGCAATTCGAGAGAGCGTTTTGGCTTGAATAGTTGGTCTAACCCCTCTATTGAACCACTCCAAGGGTCGAATACCAAGACATGCCCATTTGCACAATTTTTGTTTGAGTCAAGGAAACCAATTACAAACTGGAGAAATGGAATATGAGTTGATAGGCTAAACCTCTTCTTAGGGCTCATTTTGATGGTGTAAACAAATAGGACCTCTAAGAAAGAGAGATCCAACTGATATAA
Source organism: Vitis rotundifolia (assembly GCA_030254885.1). Classification (NCBI taxonomy): domain Eukaryota; kingdom Viridiplantae; phylum Streptophyta; class Magnoliopsida; order Vitales; family Vitaceae; genus Vitis; species Vitis rotundifolia. Next base: position 14,916,170 of record CM058152.1, read on the forward strand.
TGCATCTAAGACACTGCATCCTATAGGATTTGAATGACGTTTGGATGAAGGAAGTGTATACCCCTCATTTTGCCCTTGACACATATAAGTTACTATCCAAGTTATCGTAATTCATCGACTTGTAGTCTCCGATTTTTCCTTGGGAGTTTCTTGGAGGATAAACTATGAAATTTTGATGTGATCACATGAACTTCTAATTTTGTAGTTTAGGATTCTTTGATTGTTCGAAATAATTATTAGCCATAAATTGAAACAAAACTTAGAGTTCTTTATAAATATTAAATCCGCTTCTTAAAAATATAAGATAAAATAAGTTGTTCCTTAAGTAACGAATATGCCAAATTAATTTTCTATTAAATAGTTCATGAACCAAAAAAAAAAAAAAAAAAAATTTGAGTTTATTATAGCTATCTAATTCATGTTTTAAAATATAAAACGAAATGAGTTTTTTTTTAACAATAAACATGCCAAAATAATGATTATTTCTTGTATATCATGAATCATAAATAAAGTTTATATGCTATTAAAATTCACACTTCAAAACATGAAATAAATTAATTTTTCAAATAAAAAACAAATGTGTAACTTGTATGCTTTTATAAAATATTTATACTTAGTTCTTATATAATTTAAAACATGTCAACCACACCTTAAATTAACCCATGCATCAATCGTCCATCAACAACTCCCATTTCTTTCACCCATATGCTATTGTCTCATGCTATAGCTCATTTTTTAGATTGTACCAGTTGTACACCTAATCCCATCACCCATAATCTTAACCCATTAACTTTTCATAGCTGTAGTAGCAAAGTACACTGCACCAACCGTCCCTAGTCACTCTTATAGTTGTTAGAACACCACAATCAAGCCAATATCAATTACCAAAATCACACCTAATAGTCCGGTTGCATAGAGTTTGACGTCCCCATCAAGTGTCTCATTTTCGTCTGCCACTAGCCATTCTTTGGACTACTCAAGACCTAACTCCTTCACCCATCAATCCGTCCTATTCCCCATGTTGTAACCCATTCATCTGGCTACCAAAAGGCACACCTTGACCCATGCATAAACCATCAACCAGTTGCACCCTTACCAGCCTCACCAACCGTACAGCTAGCCTTCACCCATAAACCTAGTTCTCTGTAGCTACATTAATCCATATTGTTCCTCTACTATGGCTTTATTTTTGGCTGCCCAAGACCATATCAACTCAGCCTAATTAACAGTTTGATCTCTCATACTATATATAACTATCTTTTTGGTTGCTCGAGATATACTTCATCAACCCATGTCCACTATCCTATCCCCTGCTATAGCCTTACCCTTTTGGCAGTCCAATAACACACATTAACTGATCAATTTTAAACATCAACACACAACTCCGCCTACACTTCTCTAAGCCTTCATTCTCATCAATCGTCCAATCTTTTGTTACAACCCTTTCATTTGCTGCCCAAGGCACACCTTAAGCCATTGCATGGAATATGACTTTGGGTGATTGGTCTTCCATTGATTGAGTTGCAAGTTTTGGTGGTCGAAGCTGGACTTCTCGAACGTCGACGTTGCATTGTAGAATCTGGTCATGGCATTCAAGCTCGCCATTGACCCCCATGCACTGCTTCTTATTCATCTTTCACAACTACACCACTCACGAATCCTTTTACAGCACTTCGGAAGCTTTCAAATGTCGGATTCTTATCGTTGGTGAACCTTTTTTTTTCCCCATTCTTTGAATATAGTGATTACCTCTACTAGTGAGCCTCCACCATCGCCGTTTGCTAATGTTCTCCATTGATGGATGCTTTTCTTCAATACTGTAGGCCATGCATGGCCATGCACGTTATCACCACATTTGTTTTATTTATTTATTTATTTTCATTATTATTCCTTTTTAGTTATTTTATTTATTTTTGTTATTTATTTATTTATTTATTTTATTTGTAAGTTGCATATATTATCATATTTGATTATTAAATAAGGGATTTTTTTTTTTTTAGACATTTAAGGGGTGAGAAAATTGGTTAGGTAAGGCCCTATCTGGCTAGGAAAAGTGGTGAACGGTTTTGAAGTTTAGTGAGTTCGCATTTGAGTGAGAATGTGTGAAGTCACGTGAGAAAATGGAGGGTTCAAGAGTCTTCGAAGAAGGGGTATAAAATCAGGGAAAAGTTTTCTATTGAGAGGTTGTTGATTTTTAGGCCATTCGGGATCTCTGCGAGAAAGTATTGGGAAAAAGTGAGAGAGAAAAGAGAAAGAGAGATGCAATCAGGTGGGCTGTGAGTTTTCTTTTTCTGTTCTTGGTTGAGAGAAAACTGGAGAAGAAAAGTGAAAATCGATATTTCCAATAGAAGTGGTAGTGCTATTGAGCTTCCGGCCATCCGATTTCGTGAATTACACCTTTTTCTTAAGTTCTAACTCTTTAATTTTCCTTATGTTTTTACAAAAATCAAGACATGATCTTTTTTTTTATATTTATTGTCCTCGTTTATTTTGATCGGATCACTTTAGAGCATATAATTGTATTTCGTTTATTTGTTGTGGATTTCTATTGGTTTTGGTTGTTTTGAGAATTTTAGAATGATTTTTTTTCATGATTTTTGTATTTGCTACCTTTGATCATTTCTGGGAAATCTTAAGTTATTATTTCTGGATATTTATATATATATAGGTTTAGATCTGATTATTGGAGAAATTTTGATTATATTTTATTTGTTTAATTCGTGATCTGTCGCCTTAGAAATTTTGTATGATCCTCTGTTTTCATTGTCCTCATTTATTTTGATCAGATCACTTTAAATCATATAATGGTATTTCATTCATATGTTACAGATTTGTATTGGTTTTGGTTGTGTTGAGAATTTTAGAATGGATTTTTTTTTTTATGATTTCTGTACTTTCTACCTCTGATTATTTATGAGGAATCTTAAGTTATTATTTCTAGATATTTATATATATATAGAAGTTTGGATCTGATTATTGGAGAAGTTTTTATTCTATTTTATTTGTTTAATTCATTTTTGCAGTCTAAACATTATTTTTAGTAAATTTTGAACTGATCTATCTTGATGTAATAGTAACACGATTCTGATTTGTCCTTTTCTTTTATTTGAGTTTTAGTCATTAAGAGTTGATTTAGGTATTTTAGAATCCAAGATTGAAAACCATTCTTTTTTTTTTTAAATAATCTGTAGCAGTTTAAGTAAATTATATATTAGTTTTATGATTCTCTTTAAATTCTTGTTAATTCTAAGAAATTTAAGGTAGTGAGATTACAGCTTCTTTGATTCCAATTAATTTAATCATTCTATAATTTTATTTTATAATGATTTTATGATGATTTTAGAATAATTATTAAATATAATCAGAATTTTTAATTGTATCATTGATGATTCGAATGTATTTATTGTTATTTAGAAATTTTGGTTTATAATCTATCTTGAATTTTACATCTCAAATCCTATTAGCATAAATCAATTCAATTTAGTTGAAAAAACATGTTTGTCTTGGTGGATTTGTAATAATTTAATGTAATCGAAAATTTGGATTTTGTTAACATGATTCATTTTTATCTAATTGGGAAATAATTTTTTTGTTCTGCCTATTCATGTTGGCTTAGCATGATTAATAATCTAAATTTAGTGGATGTGAATTAATTCAATTTGATTAAGAGATTAAATAAAATTAGATATTCATTAATAAAATTAGATATTCATTTTTTTTTTTAACCTTTGTTAATTGTTCCTGTTAATTCTGTCTTAATCAAATTCAAATGAAAAACTAAATTCTGCCATTATTAGCCCATATTAATTTAATTACATAATAAATCTAGATTTATTTATATTGTCTTGCATTAATACATTCGTTAATTTGAGTCAATTGGATCAAAATGAAGTTTTGTTTATCTGAATTGATTTGCCCTTATTGAAGACCATATCATGTTTTCACTAATTTAGAACGGCCTAATCAAATTGAGATTTGAATATATCTTTCTCTTGAAAGGATTAAATAAGGTCTCTTTTCATTTGAATTGATATACCCTAATTGAAGATCATATCATGTTTTCACTAATTTAGAATGGTATAATTAAATTGAGATTTGATTTTTTTTTTTTTTTTTTTTGGAATGGTTTAATATAGTTGAAAATTGATTTATAAAAATTTAATATTATCTTGGCATGTTGTGATTGTGAATCTTGTTCTACAGATATCTATTAATCGATGCTGATTAATTCATCCCAAATTGTCTTTTATTATTTTTTTTATTTTCTTTTATTTTTTATTTTTTGGATTTGAAATTCTCTTGGACATGTAGGAATTGGTTGTATTAGTTTTGGATTTTATCAACTATGTGAGATTAAATGATTGATTTTAGTGTGGACCATGTACCTTGAAAATGATTAAACATTGTATTTGGAATTCTGATTTGTAATAATAAGCCTTTCTTTTCTCTGATCCTATATTGGGATGTTCATAATGATCAAATTTTATTGTTCCGTTCCTTTGTAGTTTTGTATGATGAATTTTTAGTGATATTGAGACCTCTGGATCAATATAGAAACAGTTGAAGCCATGAGAGACAAATGAGTGAACCATTATTCTCGGATATAAAGATGGCTACAGAAAATGTTGAGGAAGGTTGGAGCACCCGGATTTTGTAGTTTAAGCAATAAAAAAGGAATAATCAAAGCAATTTTAATTAATTGAGCCTTTTAATTGATTGATTATATAATACAACAAATTAATGTTTCAATGTAAGAGATTGTGGGAAATTGATCTAAATAATCAGCAAATTACCATTTAATAAGGAGGAACAAAATAACGATGTATAATCTTCAATCATAATAATCAATAATTATCAAATTTCATTAATTTCAAAATCTGATTGAGAAAATATGAACTCTGGTTTTTTTTTCTTGAAAGCCCTTGGACCAGCTACATGATGATGGGCTTTGAAATAATATTCACTATTTTTGAAAAACTTGAACTTTTTTTTTTATATAGTGCTTAAAATATTTCTTCCACATACTCTTATTTTCTTAAACCATTGCATTTTAAAATGAAATTTTTATACATGTCAAATAATCTATTTGTTTTAAAAAATCAGTTTTGAATCATTTTATAATCATTCAATTTTCCATTTAAAATAATCTAGTTCCTTTAAGCTATTAAACCTCTATTCTTTAAAAATGAATGCTACCTAATTTCATTCCGTCAACATGTTTTAAAATTTTTTTAAAAGTTATATGCATGAATTAAATTTCATAGCTCTAATTAATGGAGATTTATGGGTAAATTCATGGAAATTGAAATGGGACCTAACCAGTCCCAATATGCCAAATGAATTTTACAATGAATTTTGATTCCCTTTATATAAACGTTGATCTACTTAAATGATGAATTCTTAAACTAAAGCTTAAACCATATAAGGAATATTTCAACTCTTCACAGTATTAGGAGTCATTAGTTAAGGTGCAATGTAGGATTAATCAAACTAAAATAATATGAGCTATATTCTAATTTTTGTATGGTTCTAAATTTGATCATTTTCTTTAGCATGTTTAATTCCTTATCGATGTGAATGTGATTTTGATTAAATATAAGTTTCTCCTGTAAAGTCAATATTATTGTAATTTATGAATTAAATATCGCTTTTGGAAAAAACACTATGCTTGCTAAAGCAGGTACGCAAACCTTTTCCTTATCTTTTATTTACATTAAGGTTTATGATTGAACATTGTCTGCTATTGTGTGGTTGTTGTGTCGAAATTGTATGAGATCAAATTTGACTTGTTATGAATATATGATGTTTATAATGCAATGTGATGTTATTGCTTGTTATTTAACTTTTGTGTTTTCTGAAAGCGCTCAAATTGCAAATTAGGTACGCCTTTCTTTATTCAATTGATGAATTGTGTTGATATATTTATTTAGTTCATAGTATCCATGAATTAATCAATTAATCCTCACAATTATCTCAACTTACTTAGTAGAGACCTAGCTTTTTAAGGCTTAGAGGGACGCTACGGTTCTTCGTTGTACCTTCCTAATAAGTAACCTGACCCTCAAACCCAACTTAGCTTTCACAGACTTGTCTTTTCTTTTAGGAGTCACATTTAGGGTTTTTCTTTCTTATTTTGTTTTTCCTTTTAAAAAATAAAACAAAAGTGGTGACTCCATTATTTAAAAAAATTACGTTTTCACAAACAAAAAGAGTCTCACCATCGAGTGAGAACACATGTGAAAATGTGGGATCATAGGAAGACGGGTAGAATCTCAGAGAAATGTAAGAACTGTTTGAAAAGAGATAGGAGTAGAAGACGGAATCTAGTCTACTAACGAAGCCTCTCCGTTTGACAATTGGATGGAGACAGAATCAGGAATGTGAAAGTGAGCTCGAAACTTTGATTCGGAGAACTCGTCCACAAGGCAATTCGTCTTGGAGAGTCCAGATCTGGAAGTCTTTGCCCCGTCACGCCATGGTTTGCCACTTGTGGAAGCAACCCCTCTTCTGTCCATAATAGTAGACGGAACAAGGGCCATGCAAACACCTATGCGGTAGAAGCACAAACTAATCAACACCGGGATGACCTAGACACACAACCACACTATTGAAGGATTACCTTCCAGAAGCCAAAAGTAACTCGCCTTAGATGGGCTAAAACCAATAGCAACTTGATAGGTAAGTTATACAAAACTGCTCAAAAAGCTCCTCGCAAGAGGCCTAAGACACTAGCAATCTAGGAAAAAAAAAAACTCACACACAACGACCAGGTATTTCAAGTACACTTGCATTCCATAATAACACAACAATCCTAACAATGACCACACCAAATAATTGAATGCAATACAAGCAATGAAGAAGAGGTAATGCAGAAGGAATAAATCAAAATAAAATCAGCAATAGTCATTTGCCAATGGAAAGAAGAACTGACCTGGTAAGAAAAGCAACTTTCAGTGTCAGTTAAAGATCCTTTGACGTTGAATATCAAGAGTTACAAACCAATGACGGAAATGGCGACACACAAGGGGCACAAACAGAAAACAGGAAACCCCAAAAAGCAATTGCTCTATATAAAGCATAAGTGTGCACATTGAGGCATCCGAATGGATGCACTGCTTAACAAAATGCCATAATTGATGTGACTCCTCAAGCGGTGAACAACAAACATGTGTCTATGGTGCAAAAAATTTCAAACCCTCAAGCGACTGAATTCTTCCACCTCGTCGTCTAGATTCTAGCTAGACATAATTACAAGAATTAAGGGCTCATTGTCGACTCACAATCACTGTCTGGTGAAAGGCATAAGTGCGCAAAAGCCATGTAGCCTTGTCCATTTGGCCCTAGGGTACCAGACGAACACCAAATCAATCGGGCACTGTATACACCACCTAATAAGCATTAACTACAACAAGCATTAAGTGTCATGATTGGCACGACTATTACAAGGCTATAATGCCAGATTTCAAGGCTCATCAAAGCACAACAGTCATTATGGGTCTAAGCACAATAGTCATTATAGGTCGACCATCATTGGCATTAAAGGCGGTAAGATGCAATCAAAGACATCATTAAGGCACCTAAGAAGACATTATAGTTGAGGAAAGATAAATAGCCACTCATGACCACAAAAAAAGTATTCTGCAATTTTTTCAAAAAACCTATCTTGCTCAAAGTCTTCACTTTCTGACTTAAGATTCGGACAAGCGTGCCCACAAAACCCATCCAGACATTCCTTTGTGTAGGTCGAATCGCCATCTAAACTTTGGAGGCTAGTCAGATTCTCCTTGTTGGCTATGCACCAACAACATTGGGTACTATCAATAATGGTGTAGTTTTTATTTTAAAATGTGTAGATTTTTAACATGTCTTATAGTATAAATTTCTATGTAACTAAACTGATAAACCAATGGATATCTGCGCTTTCAATTACTATTTGCAATTGGAACTTCAAATCAGTTCGCCATGTGTTTGAATAAATGTCAATTCTATAAAGTGTTTTTATTATTGTGGAAATGTAACGACCCACTCCCAACCGTGTAGATATTGTCCGCTTTGGACCCAAAGGGGCCCTCACGGCTTTAAAACGCGTTTACTTGGTTAAGAGGAGTCTCTACATATATAACGCTAGGAACATTCTCCCCTATCTGATGTGGGACATCACAAACACCCTCCTATGCAGGCACAATGTCCTCGTTGTGTCCCATAGGATTACGGGGCCAAACAGACAAACACCCCTTACGGGGCCAAACAAACTCCCACACCGAAGTCGAGGATCGGCTCTGATACCATTTGTAATGACCCGCTCCCAACCGTGTAGATATTGTCCGCTTTAGACCCAAAAGGGCCCTCACAGCTTTAAAACACGTCTATTTGGTTAAGAGGAGTCTCTACATATATAGCGTCAAGAACATTCTCCCCTATCCGATGTGGGACATCACAGGAAAGGTCCTTAAATGAGGGATTTCCAGACATACCATTGTGGGTTTTATTTATGAAAAAAGGTATAACGTGAGTTGTTTTTGGGTATGAAAACTTTATTTGCATTTTATTTTTGTTTATAAATGTGAGTGCATCAGAATAATATTTGTTTTTTCACAATATTTTTTTTTAAAACTTAATTGTAAATTATGGTAAAAAATAAATTTAGAAATATTGTCATAATGATAATTATGAAGTATTGATGTTGAATATTATTTTTCATATTTATTTTATTTTCCTTCAATTTTTCCCTACCAACAAGGGAAAAAATATTTTTTATGAACTTAATTTGTTTTTCCTCAACTTTTCCATTAACAACCAAACAAAAGAAAATTTTTGTTTCTCTTTCTTTATCATTTTCTTTTCTTCCACTTTTCTTCTTTATTTTATTTCCTTAGTATTGTCTAAGAACCAAACATAACCTAAAGGAATAAATAATATATAATGAAAATTTTATAAAGTTTTTCATTTTTTATTATTTAAGGAAGAGTTGAGGAATAAACTATCAAGTAATGCACGTTCAGTAGTTCCCTAAACTTTTCTCACTTTTTTATTTATTTATTGGAATATGAGGATAATCTTTTACATATGTTTGGTAACTGCTTTTGAAAACAATTATGAAAAATAGTTTTTGAGAACAATTTTTAAAGAGTGTTCTATAATTTTTTGTAGAATAAAAGTTTGTTTGAAAATCTAAAATATTTTTAACCTGTTTTCAATAGTTTTAAATATATTTTAAAAATAATTGTTATGTCTAGTGTTTTATTTTTAATTATTCTATATGTTTATATAATTATTTTCTAAAATAGCTCTTAGAAAACAAGTGAAAATAGTATAAAACAACAAAAATATGCTTTCCCAAAACACCATATTTTATATTCTTAAGAATAGAAAGTAAAAAATAATTTTTAATTGTCAAATGTATTTTCCTGATTTTTTATTTTCAGAAACAATTACCAAATAGGCCCTTAATATTTCTCATGTCTTGTGCTTGGTTTTTTTTTTCCTCATTTTGTTTCATGATATTCAAGTATAAAAATATCATTTTCTTTAATATTATTTTTCTTCTTTGAATATTTTTAAAAAACTAAACATTATCTTTGCAATTTTTCTATAAAAAAAATAATAAGAAAAAAAAAGTGCAAAACAAAATTATTTTCTTATATTTCAATGTCATCGAAAATGTAAAAATAATAATAATAATAATAATAATAATAAAGAAAAATATTAAAATTTGCCTTCCTCATTTTTCTTATATACAAGTGAGACAAGTTAAAAATAAAATAAAAAAGTATATTTATTAATAATTTAATTTCCCTTGAATATATATACAAATTTTTCTTGTTTTTTTCTATTCTTATAATATTTTTCTCCATCTTCTTTTGGTCAAACTTGTTCGGAATGAAGTATAGCAAAAGAAACTAATACTTTGTTTAGGAAGTTGTTGGAGTCTTGGGTAGACCAATAATACTCAAACGTGGAAACCAAGTGTTATATGGAGTATGTGGAAACTAACCCACTTACACACCTCGAGAACCCATCTCTCTCTCTCTCTCTCTCTCTCTCTCTCTCTCTACACATACAAAAGTTTAGTTAATTAAATTATTATTAAATTCGTCTTTAAAATTACGATTTCTTAATTCAATAAAATTCGGGTTTAACAAGTGATGATCCATATACATTGAACATGTGACATAGAATTCAAAAGAGGAAACTTAGTGAAATTTAAAAAATTGCAAAATTAAGTCTTACAAAATAGAAAACAAAAATGTCAATTGAAATCAAAAGAGAATTAGAAATAAATATTTTCTTGTGGGTAAATTTCTTGAACAAAAGAAACAAATCTTCTAATTAAAATAAAAAAAAAAGAATTAAAAATAAATAAATATTGACAAGTTTCTAAAATCAGAAAGTCAAATTCTTTGAATTAAACAAATCAAATCTTGGGGAGTCCAAATTTAATTCCTTAATTTCATCTATAAATAATAATAACTTCCTTTAATAGAAGGGATCGACAAAACAATTTCATACAGGAAAAAAGGCTCCATAAGAAGAAAAAGGTTTCATAAAATTTCTTTGTAAGTCCAAGAAATCATAGAAGCACTACACATGTGATCTTTGCCTTTCGACAAAGTCATTTGGGAATAAGTCACTCTAGGCCCTTAATTGATCTTCAAAACAAAGAAAACACTTCATTGTCGTCTATTAGCTTGTGATCAAAGTGAAGGAATGAGAGGAAAAATATTCTTTTGTAAAGAATATTATCACTGAGCTTGTACCCCACAATTATTTTAATAAAAAAGAATTGTTCGCATATTTTGCCTATTATTTTACTTGTTTTGCAAGACTTCATGAAATTTGTACTTATAAATTTATGGCATGCACAGTGGGACATCTCTACCTCTCATCTCTTTTGCTAAAAAATTTGATCATTATTAACACTATGACATCCAAAAAGATTCAAGCCGTGCATGTCAATAAAGGGTAATGACAAGATTGTCATTGCTTAATTGACACATAGCACTACTACGAGCCCTGTGACTAATAACAAAGAAAAATCAACTATTGTAGTTTCAGCAAAGCAAGAAAGTCAACATATTTGTTTGTTAAAACCAGTAGGGACGAGCGACAAGTACCAACCATTCATCACCTTGGCCTATTTGAAGGCAAAGGGTCACAATCTTCATAGTAGGGAAAAACACCCTTTAGCACTTAAAGAACCTGAAGAACTCTTGACTTCCATATGAACACCCTTATAATCTTTGAGAATCCCCTTACGCATCCTAATAGAATGTGGTAAGTTCTCGAATATCACATGAATCTTGGCATTTATAATAGTTCTAAAGGCAACTTATCTAGTGGTTTACCTTTATTACCAAATAATCCTTGCAGCCTTAAAGAGAATATCATAGACCATTACAATAGTCATGTGTTGCTTTTGCAATACATAATCTAAAGACCCAAGTATGAGACACTTGGTCTTCTAATTCGTCTAACACCACTTTTGATATACCATTCTTTTTTCTTACTAGGTTAGTTTATAAAGAGTAGCTAGCTCCACCTAAATTAGCTTCTATGCAACTAATATTATATCCAAAGCGTATTTCAATTTATGATTAGGTCCAACTCAAAAGTAAGAATAAAGGTGATTAGGTTAAAGACATGATATTTGTAATAAATAAAATAATTCCATGCATTTATAAAATAAACTGAGCATTCAAGGCATGTTGGTGATTAATTTAGTAAAAATGTAATGCTCTCAAACCACATGTTATTTTGCAAGGTATCCTAGTATCATAAAAATCAAGTCTGCTTTAGGTAAGTCATGACTCTTATTAGTAAGGTAAAGACTCTCTAATTAATCAAACTGTCTTAAACCTTAAAAGGTTATCCTAAGACATTGATCAACATACCTTTATATTTAGCCCTTAGCCCATGCAAGTAGGACACTTTTAGGTGATTCTATCACTTCATGTCTAAGTTAAGTATGTAACTGTTGGCTGTAAAGTCCTTGATTTAAGGACACAGAATGCACATAGCAAACCTCATAGCCATGTGTGTGTGCGTGTATGATATATAAAGAATGTTGGGTGATGAAATTGTGGACACAGCCAAATCTGAATCGTGTATTACCACTTATATTTGGCAATAGCATGTGATTTACATGGAAATTAAACTTGGTGGTGGTAGGAGCCCATAAATAAAGGTCTCATCTCCTCATTCTATTCATCTTAGAGTTGAAAGAAAAGAGTGGTGTAGCTCTTTGAGTGAAAAAGTGAGGATCTCTTTAGAGTTAGAATTATTATTCTCTCATTTTTAATCAAGATTTGGGTTGTGAGGAGTGAGTGCTTGTAAACACTTATGGTTATTTTTCTCTTTATAGTGAAAATCTACAACAGCTCCATGGATGTAGCCTATTTTGGGCGAATAACGTAAATTTTGTGTTGTTTTGTCTACTTTATTTCATTATTACTTCCACAGTTATTTTTTCTTCATTAATCTAGTGTTTTAGGAGGTTTATTTCCTAATTACTAGTATTAGAGTGGCACATCCTGTGGTGTTCTAAGAGCTTAGTGGTAGTCTAAGGAGGTTTTGGAATTTAAGAGGAACAATTGTGACCCGTCTAGTCTTTCCTAAGAACTTTTAGTTTTGTCTAAGAAGGCTGATTAAGTTTTAAGTAAGACCGTTGTGATCCCTTCAATCTTTCCTAGGAACTTTCTTAATGGCTGAAAGCTTTGGGTGGAAGTTTCTTTGCAATTTTTTTGTCAATTGTGGACCTGCACTTTTTGACTTGCATCCCCACTCGATGATGAGACTCACTTTATATTGGTGAAAAACCGTATTTTATAAAAAAAACTGGAGTCGCCACTTATTTATTTTTTTAAAGGAAAATAAAATAAGAAACTAAAACCCCAAGAAAAATGGCTCCATGAATTTTGGAAAAGCATGTCTTTGAAAAACCTAAGTTTAGGTCTAGAGATCAGGTTAACTATTGGGAAGGTACCTTAAAAAGGTAGCACCCCTCTAAATCCTAAAAAGGTCTCTACTAGTTAGGTTGAGGGAAATATGACAATTAATTTGTTGATTAAGGATACCAAGAAAGGCTAAGGTGTTTATCTAAATTTGAATTATTACATGTTATTCATATCCAAACAAGTATATCTAAGCAATTAATCACACAAGTAAGGAAGATAGGTGTACTTAAGCTGCAACTTAAGCGCTATCACAAGACATCAAAGTTAGTTAAAAAAAAAAATAAAACACGCAACATGCATTTTACCATAGTCAAGAAATCTAACATGGCGAGTCAAACAAGCAATCAAAAAGATATATTAAGTATGATATCGATCATATATGAAGCTTTTCATAACTTATGGAATTAAGATGCAAAGATAAGAAGCATACCTAAATAGCATAAATAGCTTACAAGGCGCTTTAATAAGACATGGGAGGTTAGATCAAAGTTATAATAATAGACAATAAAGAAAAGAAATCCTAGCATGCATGGTATCTAAACAACATAACAGAAATAACCAAAGTATAAGGAAACATCAATTATCACACAAATGATGTATACAACTCCAAAAAAATTCCAGGGTTATGATTAAAACATGTAGTAAAAGGGGTAGCACACTATTATCAAAAGAAAAATAATATAAATACCTAGGAACATCATTTGATCATGAAAAATTAAGACAAACCTCTCTATTATGTCTATATCACAATTGAATAACCAACGTCAAGCCAAGATTAGTCAAATAACTCCAAAATAAATAACAAAGTCAAGCAAAGTACAAGATCATCAGCATGCAATTAGAATAGGAAGCATCACAAATCAAATCCTAAAAAAAAATATCTTGAAGTGGAATTTAATTACAAAAATATTCAGGAAACAACTCCTACACGTCTAGAACAAAATATAAAAGCCCAAACACTCATTCAAATTACAGATTTAAGCAAAAACACCAAAAAGTTATAGAAGGTCCAGAAGTGGGCAAAAAACGATAACATGCATATACTGAATTTATAAAAATATTCAAAAGTCTCCTAAAATAATACAAAAAATCGTACATGTCCTCTAAGATGTCTAATTTACATAAAAAATAAAGCCAAGACCAGGGAGCACTCGAAAGTTTTTTTAAAAGGCTCAAACTTATCAGCTGTCCAAAATCAGTCATGTGCAGAAGTGCAACTTTGAAAATTCAACAAAACATATTTTTTAATATTTTATGTGTCAAAATTCAATTTTAAGAAGTCAAGAATTTGATAAAATATTCATTTAAATTAAAAAGATCAAAAAATAATTTAATTTTGCAAAGTGATCGCGAGTGTACAAAATTAGGCCTAAACAAACACATGCTAAAAGAGGTAATCATAACTCGACTTTAAGAAAAGCTTTTTGACTCAAATAACATTCCATAATCAAGTTCAAATAGTGAAACAATTTTTTGAAATTTTTTTAAAACAATCTAAATTATCAAAACAAATTTTAAATGCAAAGGGTCAGTAATTAAGTAAAAACCGGCAACAAAGATAAGTTTTGAAAAATTCTTTCATATTGGGGCTTTATCAAGTCCCCATTTAATATTCATAAGTTTTACCTGTATATTCCCATTTGTTTGGGAGCACAAGTCCAAACCTATATGAATAAAAAAAAAATTAAAAACCAACAAAAGAGAATGCAACTTAGATGAATGAGCTGCGACTAGTATTATTTCCCCTATTATAGGCTGAAAGATACAGCAGCAGCCAAGAAGAGAGTGCAGCGGAAGCTTCCAGACATAGTTGCGGCAGTTTAATTCCCTCCACTAAAAGGTATATAAAGCAACATAGCCCCTGTTTTCCGCTGCCGTAAGCATGTTATAGTTGAGCATTAAATGATGCCCACAGTAAAAGGTGTTTTATAATAGGGGAATTCTCCTGTGCCGCTCTCATATGGTTTGCAATTGTAGAGTTCCACAAGTTACTTTATTTTAATTTTTTATACAAAATGTTTGTGCACGGTTTCACTTCACAAGGTACAAATTGCATATTATAATAAGCTTTTCAGAACTCAAGCACAATGAGCAATACCTCGTATCAACAACTAAAGTTGATTGACTCTACAAAACAAAATTGGGTCACTGTCCTTGAGAGTTCAGGTTGCCAAGTTTGTACTTACTTTGCATTACTATTGCAAAAACTACATACTATAGTTGATAACAACATTAATGAGACTAACATTTACAAATTAAATTTTGCCAGCTAGAACGTGAGGTCTCACTTTCCTTACACGACAACACTCACCAAGCCCTGAACTTCAATAGCATCTGGAAACATGCATTCAAAGCGGATGCCTTAGTGTTTCTCAACGGTATCAAAGAATTGATATGTTTCTGGGTTGAACCTTCTGGTGTTCAGGCTGAACACACTAAATGGACGACCAGTTAAGCAGCATCTTCGGCACCACTACCAAAAAAATAAACAACAAAAAAAAAAGGGAAAGGAAATATTTTCTTCAGTACACAGATTTCATTCTGATTCCACTAGTAAAGAGGATGTAGAATATCACACATGGATTGATCAATGACACATAGAGAAGTAGCAGATAGAGATAAAAGAAACGCAATAAATAGTAATTAATTCATTCTGGTGGAAATCCCAGTTTTCCAATTGAAAATGAGTACCTGTACTGCCTTAATCTGGTGTTCTGTTTTGAAACAATCATCAAATAACCATATATAGAACTTCAAATGTTGCATATTATATACAACCTAATGATTTTGCACATCCCAATATAAGTTCCTACTAGATTTAGTAAAAATGTATAAACCTAACCCCCCAAATCAGTAATGTTGGCAAGAAAATGCTAGGACTAAACTAATGGCTACAGTCAACTTGTTGCACACTTCCTCAGTAATGAGTCAAAACGCAGTAACACTAATGGAGATAATGGTCCATCAACACCATTCCAAAAAGATATCTCATGTGTTTTCTAAAACCAGATAAGGTTTAGAAACAGTTACAATAGCATGCAAGCATGTCTATAAATTCATAACTCCACAGATCTATTAGAATATGTAACACAAATTTCATCTACCTCATTCCTGCTTTTACAAAATCTGTATGTTCATATTGAGCCTCTCCTTTAACACACTCCTCTGAAATCAATGTCCTTTTTTGTCAATCGGACTCCTAATCTTCCATGTTATTATTAGCTCACATGAAAGAATATATTCTAAAGAACTTCCATGAATAAATTAGTCCATTAGCAATAGAACATTGAAATTTTCATTGAGAGGCAAAAGAACAAAATAAGAAGAAGAAAAAAAAAAGATATACCAACATAATTTTATCGACTGAAATATATATGCTAAAAGCTAAAGATAACACTGCCTGATAAACAGATCATAGAATAACAAACCATGGAAAAGTCTGAGCCATACCATTTGTGGCTTGAGTAATTGATGGATTTTTATCAAGCAAAGCCTGTCAAAATAAAAAGTAGAAAAAAAAATATATTACACAAGGCAAAGAGAAAGACTGGAAGTCATGACATTTAAGTAAAAATAAGTATGCATTATCTTCATGTCAAATTATTAGAAATTTGACCTGACATTGAGCAAGATGACATAGATAATAAATTTTTTGAACAACCATACCTCCTGCAACTCCAATAAAGAATCTAAAGTCTTCTTAGATGAGGTAATTAAATCTGACTATGCTACATTAAGTCCCTCATCAGTCACAGAATTAAGACCTAACTGGCTCCCGCAGACACTTCATGTATAATGTCTGACCATAGTGTTCAAAAGTAAAATAGAGCTACAATTAGCTATAGAGGCAAATAAAAAATAATGAGAGCAAACCTGAGGTAGTCTATTTGAACTTGAGAATGCTTTCTGAAGTAAGAATCTAAACTCAAGAGTTTTGTCCCAAAGAGACTTCAGGAAAAAGTGGGAAGGAGTAGCAATATTGTATTGTTCTTTCTCTCTTATCAAAAACATCTTTAGAATCTAACATATAGGTTTATTAAACAAGAATTTCCGCACAGATGCTGTAAAATGATTGCAGGGATAGGGTTTGGGTAGAAAATAGGAAAAATTAATCACTGGGACTAGATGTATAATAGATCTTTTAATCCTTAAAACTAATATAAAATCAAGAAAAGAATCATTACCATGCATCATTGTCAATGAAGGGGGATAGGGTTTGGGTAGAAAATAGGAAAAATCAATCACTAGGACTAGATGTATAATAGATCTTTTAATCCTTAAAACTAATATAAAATCCAGAAAAGAATCATTGCCATGCATCATAGTCAATGAAGGATTACCTTGGTTGCCTCAATCTCTGATTCTTGCTTCTGAACATCAAAGGAGAGTGGGTGCAGCCTGCAAAGGAAGAACAAATCCGATTTGTTCTTAGCAATCCAATGAACAAGCATCAGGTAATCTGGCTCAGCATGACAATAATGAAATCCCTCCTGCCACCCATGTAACAGATGTACCATGTAAGAAGTCAATGATCAAGGCAATAAATCAATTCAGATTACTAAAGAAAACATGATACAGAAAATATTCTTCAGGTTTTGATTGAGAGTTCTAAGAAGTTGGCTGAGTTAAAAGTATTTAAACTGTAAATCACTAAATTACTTCTAGGTAGTGTGTCTCTATTTTAGATAGTAGAACACCAAATCTCAACAATCATAGCAAATAAACAAAGAATAATGAGTAAAATAAACAAAGATAAAAACAAAAAAAAATCCAGCATGATGGAATCAAGTTATGTAGATTCTGTTGACATGATTATTGCATAACTGGGTGGCTAGATGCCCATTCCTACGCCTACCTATAGTCACAATTTAAGTTTGTGCAGGTCGAGAGGAATTACCTTTACTGCAGTTTCAACAAGATTTACAAAGCCAATGGGCGATTTAATCCCAACATGAGAACCACTTGAGAACAGCTTGTGATGAGTCAAGTATGAGCTTAAGGAGAGTGTCTTGGTTGTGTTTCATATGATATGGGGTAGTGTATCTATAGATAATAGGACTCATAATTTTACTTTTAAACAACAAGATAATCTTGTTTAATTAATTTTAAGAATGGAAAAAAAGCCCCAAAGAGTTACCCACTTGAAATGAAAACAACAAAATTGAGAGCCCACTTACAGCTTAGATAGCTAATAGCATGACATATTTCAGGAACAAAGGAAAGTCAAAGGCCCCAACATAAAATTTAATTTGTCATACTTGTAAATTACATTAGTGAAACAATGAATGAACTTGTACATTGAATCTTATGAGTACTAATCTATAAAATTAAAGAGAAAATAATAATAATAATAATATCACGATGATGATGAAAGTCAAATGGCTAGAATAAAGGCAGAGGAAGGGCCTTCTGATGCCTTTACTTTGGGTATAATAATAATAATAATAATAATAATAATAATAATAATGGGAGTCACATGGCCAGAATAAAGGCAGAGGAAGGGCCTTCTAATGCCTTTACTTTGGGCGGAAGAAGGCATGTTTCGTGCTTTAGTTGTGCAGTGTCCACCAAATAAATGTCACCCCTCACAACACAAATAAATATCATTCTCACAAGCTCATACTTGACTCATCATCATAAATACAGCCTAAATGCAAACTTTGCAACAACAACCAACAATTCACAATGGCATAAATGAGAACCACTTGGAAATAACCGAGCAAAAGTTTATATACCCTGTATCCCATTAAGCAAAAAAATTGGGAAAGCTGAATAAAATTATTTATCATTGGGAAACTCTTCTTCATTACTCTGTTTTGTTTTCATATCTCTGCTTAAATGGTAAACAGACCCTAGCCTATCTTCTAGAACTTCTAGGGTTGGAAAGCAGGGCATGACCTTCTGGAAGTTATAATACCATGTATAGAACAAGAGATCAATTAAATATTTTCCTATTCCCCATAACAAGACTAAAGCCTTAGAGTTGATTCAATTTATTTTCAATTAGCAAGAGTGGTTATCAGAGTTGAAAATAGAAAAGTCTAAATGCTACTTTCTCTGACCATGTATAGAATCAAACCATCCATTGAGCGTTACAAGAGTTAAGAACCCTCAAAAAAAAAAAAAAAAAAATTCTTTTGAGAATTCTAAGAGTCGAACAAATGGGAAAGTTAGAGAGATTGTAAGTCAGTTTAGGAAATTATCATCAATTGTCAATTACATTTGAATAGATGTAGGAGCACTGATTGTTTTGGAAGATCTCTTTCCATTACATTGCCTTTCTAGATTCAGCATTATATAAAAAGTATTGAAGTTCAATCAATATAGAAAATAGCACAATCAGAAAGCTCAATTATTTTCAAAACTGAGGTTTAATTCCATAAAGACTTTAATTCCCCAGTTGGACCGCATTTTTATTATTCCAAATGTCCACATCACCACATAAAGAGACATTCTAATGGACAAACATGAGGACAAAGTTACCACATAGCTGATGTTGAAACTAATCATTGTTTAACAAAATTTTTTACATAAAATCAAAGCATGACCCCTAAAAAATGATAGAAGCTTTTCAACTCTCCATGAGCCTGTGGGAATATTAATCGTAATATGGGGCATTATAATAGGGTATGGACGTGATAAAGCACATCATGTGTATTCTATCAATATATAACCAACACAACCAATCATTTAGGCTGTAAACTGAATTGACTGTGATGAATTCAGCCATCCCAGAGGTTCTAGTTTCTTAACTTCTCTAATTCCCATCAATTGCTTCCCTACGTGTAAGATGTTAACTGAGAATACAAGAATGGGAACCAGATTGTTCAGTAATTTTTTGCAGAGCTGCATAGGTAGATTTCTAGAAGCTGAATATATCCAATCCAAGAAAAGCACCAAATGACAGCCCAGAAGAAAAAAGGAAAAAGAAAATAGACAAATCTTATGACAGGGAACTTAACAATCCATCATCATCGAACCACAATGAAACCCAAATCTAAACAGAAACCAAGAAAAACAAACCCACAGCAAAGAAAGCGAATAAAATTGAGGCTCAAAATCAAGTCCAATAACAGTGAATGGAATAGGTGCAGCCCTGATTGATAGAGCTCGAAGAAAACCTCTTTTATTGCTAAATCCTAATACAAAACATATTTTAACTCTAAAAATTTACCACCCTGTAAATCTTTCTTGGTCCATAACAATGTTTATTTTCTTCATTGTATAGGTTTCTACAACAGGATTGGTCCTGCGCTGTGTACTAGCAAGGCTTTCCTTCTATTTCGAGGTAGTTGTCAAACTAACTACTGTAAAAAGTTTTCTCTGTTTGGAATTCTCATGTTTTAACTTCTAGATTTCATTTTGTGAACCAGAGTCATGAATTGGGAGTAAAGGCAGCTCCTACACTTGCAGTAACTGGCATCCTGGTAATATCATTGGTTCTTTTGCTAATATGACTTGCTAATTTTCAAAAGATTTCCTAAATCATGATCTCCAACACATTCATAATCATCACAACAGATTTATTGGAATAAAAAGAAAAAAAAAAAACTCAATATTAATAATGGAAACACAAAAGCAAATCACAGTCAATATACCAAAAAAAACCCATGGAAATGTTGTCCAGTAAAGTGGCATTCATGTGATTTGCAGATTTTTTTTATTTTTTGATGAAGTCACATTCATGAGCCACCACCATGGCATTGGTACCAACAATGAAGAAAGAAGAAATGGGTTTAGTAAGAGAGTGGGTACTTTATATACTTGTTTTATGGTAGCGGGTAAGAGGGGGTGGGGTCCACTAGGTTACCTTGCGGCAATAGAAGGTTTTATAGTTACACCCTCTTAATCTCCACCGTAACGAATTAAATATATATATATATATATTATCACATAGAAGTCATTAAAATTATATTACATCCAAAGCTGTCCCGGTGGCTGTGTGGACTTATTTCTCTTGCTAAACTGTGCGGCTATCCTCAATGCATGAAGCGGCGGTGTGGTATCTTCAAATTGCAGCCATGTGGAGCCCCCTTCGAAGTCCAGAATGCGTGGATGTAAGAGAGAAACTCTCTTATCCGTGCGTGGTTATACATAGGGAGATCTTTCCATGCGGTTGTGTCCCAAAAAAAATCTGGTGTCTCATTCCCCATTCCATTATGGAGCGTGTTGCTGCTGTCTGCGTGCTAATAGTCCCCACTCCACGTTCTGCTGGTGGTTTCAATAAAAAAACGATGCACGGTTAAATCAAACTTCAATGATTTAATTGTATACATGGAAGTCTCCAAAAAAAATTCTCTGCATCTCTCTCAAAGTCGCAGCCCTTCAATTCCTCACGAAGCTGTGCCGTCGTCCGAAAGCTCTTGGATACACATTACCAATATCCCAAAACATTCCGAATCTTTTTCTCCAAAAACCTTAACAACGCTTCCTCAAAATCACCAGCCTACCCCTCTTCCAAATTGCGTTCATCCCCCACCAAAAATCTGCTGAATCTTCTTCCGAAAATCCCCAGAAAGCCTCACCAAAATCCGAACCTGTGTTGACCTTCCTTCTCCAAAAAAATGGTGCCTCTCTCTCGATCCTCTATCCCCCAAAACACCACCAGCCTGTGCCCCTCCCCAAAGTCACGCTGAATATCTTCTCCTGAGAATCACCTTCCCTCAAAACCAGCGTGATTCCTTCCCATAAGCGTCTATCATCCTTTGACCCGCCTCCCAATGCTTTCCATACGCACGCTGAGAATTTTCCCCTTAAACACAGCCCTCATTCCGTCCACATACACGCTGAATTCTTCCTTTTCACATGCCAAACAGCTTTGGTAATTTACCATTTCAAAAAATGACATCCTTTCGTGTCCTTCCATACTAGTGGGCCTTCTATATGTGATGCGATTGCACCATTTTATGGTAGTCACGATTGTATTCTCCTTTTCTTTCCTTATGGTGGTGCCTCCTATGATAAGTGGCAGCCACATATCTTCAGCTTCCATTATTCGACCATATTCTATATAAAAAAAAGCATTAAATTCTTCATGAATCAGCCCGCGTTCATCCTTGAATTTCCTCCACAAACATCCCGAATGTTTCATTATTTAATGCATGACAAGTTCAACCACAAAGTCTCAATATAAAGCTATCCAATTCCATAGTTTAAACGACCAAAATTCAGCTCTAAAGTTCACATGGGCTGCCACCGAAATCCACTTTGATTTGATTAAAAATTTAGATACCAAAACTCCATTCAAATCTTTGAGATCTCATGCGAAAACCAAAAAAAAAAACAAAAACAAAAAAAAAAAAACAAAATCAGAAATCATGGAGTAGAGAAGAAGAAAAATAAATAAATTAATAAATCAATAAACAATAAATGATAAATGAATAAATCACACACATGTGTAAGAAAAGTCAAAACATTAAATCATGCAGTTTAAAACTAATTAGAATCAACCTTAAGCAAAAAATAAATAAGCAAATAAAAAAATAAAACAAGCAAAATAAATAAATAAATATAAATATCAAACACATACAATCAATAATCTAAATATTAAACTAAAATGCAATAACAAATGAAAAAAAAAAATTAAACTTATACAATTAAATATCTAAAATTCACCTCAAGCAATCAAAAATTAAAATCAAGTCAAAAACTCACTCAAACCCAAAATTAAGCAATCAAAACCAAAACCCAACCTAAAGTTAAACAAACCTAATGAAGTGTCTAAGTGACCTATCCTAAAAAAAGGTGCCTAAGCGACCTAAGGTGATCCTAGGTGTGCCTAATGTGCCTAAGATGGGCCTAAGGTGGGCCTATGTGGGCCTAAGGTGGTGCCTAACGGATCAAGTATACCTAAAAAGGCCTAGGGTGGTGCATAATGGGTGAAGTGTACTTAAAAGGGCCTAAGTGAGCCTATGTGGGCCTAAGTGAACCTAAGTGAGCCTAAATGTGCTTAGATGGGCTTGGTGTGTTTAAATGAGCTATCCTAAAAAAAAAAAAAACAAGATCTAACTTAATGTTGCCAAGGGTCGCAATGAGAGGCTAGATAAATCCCTTGACTAGAGTCTCCAAGGTGGCTCAAAAGGTAAGTTGTATGAGTAGCAATGGGCCACCAAAGAACTACTATAGAGTGTTGAAAGAACACCTAAGGCATCTACTAAGGACATAAAATGAAGGGTCTACAAGGTATAGAGGTATTGTAAAAGTATAATATTTTTGTAGAAGTCCCGAGAAACCAAATTTGAGTGGGAGTGATAATAGTAGACGAAGGAAAGAGCATCAAAATTGAGAATTTAGTGGTGAAGATTTTAGCTTCTAGAAAATGCAAATTGAAGATTACTTATATAAGAAAGACATGCATTTACCTCTTTTAGGAGAAAAGCCAACGGATATGAAGGATGAAGAATGGGTTCTACTCGATAGGCAAGTGCTTGGAGTTATCCAATTCATGTTATCTTGCAATATCGCTTTCAGCATAGCAAAGAAGAATACCACAACGATTCTTATGGTGACTCTCTCTGACATGTACAAGAAGCCATTTGCTTCAAATAAAGTGCACTTAATGAGGCAATTGTTCAATTTATAAATGATAGAAGGTGCATCTATAGCTGCTCACATCAACGAATTTAGTACAATCACAACACAACTAAATTCAATGGAAATTGAGTTCAACGACAAAGTTTGAGCTTTGATCCTTCTATCTTCTTTATTGGAAAGCTAGAACATGATGGTGACAATAGTAAGCAATTCTTCTGGAAGTAAGAAGATGGTATTTAAGAATGTTCAAGATTTATTTTTAAGCAAAGAAATACGCTGAAGAGAATTAAGAGAAACATTAAGTTCCACCTTAAACATCGTATCCAGAGGTAGATCTAATGACAAAATCAAGATGGAACAAGTCTAGATCTGGGAAGAAAAAGATAGTTGTTGGAACTACGACAAGAATTGTCACTTGAAAAGGGACTATAGAGCACCGAAAAAAAAAATGGCAGTGCAAAGGAATCCGCGAATGTGGTTGAGGATACTTGTGATGCTCTAATCTTGAGTGTTAACAATCTAATTGAATCTTGAATTTTGGATTTTGAAAGCTTAGAAAATTCTTTAGAT
Source organism: Vitis rotundifolia (assembly GCA_030254885.1). Taxonomy (NCBI): domain Eukaryota; kingdom Viridiplantae; phylum Streptophyta; class Magnoliopsida; order Vitales; family Vitaceae; genus Vitis; species Vitis rotundifolia. The sequence goes on from CM058152.1 coordinate 14,940,226, forward strand.
TTAGTTTACTTGTTAAAGTATAAAGTTGGATTATTTATTTTGAAAGCATATTGTTTTGTTTGTAACTTGGATCTCCCTGTTAAAACTCATGTTTGATCATTTACATTCGAAAGCTTGTTCATTGTTTGTGATTTAGTTAAAATTCATGATGTTGGCTATTTATCTTTGAAAGACTGATTTATTTTTTTTTAAGGAAAAGTTTTAGAAATTGACATTTTGAATTAAGTCAAAATTACTTCTTTTCTTTCAAAAGTGATTGTTTTTCTCCATCATAGGTTTGGCTCCTAGATCCTAAATGAAGGGTAGCCAAAAAGGTGATCCAAGTTGAGCTTCTCTTGTTTTCAAATTCTTTTAAGAAAGAAATTAAAAATATCTATTTTGTGTCTATTAATTAGAATTTATCAAATCAACTCCCTCTAAAATCATTTTCAAAATTATTTAAACCAATAAAAGGCTTTAGAAAAATATTCATTGTAGGTTTAGGCAAAGAACACATTTTCTGTGGAAATTATGCAACTCATTTCAATCTAAGTTGCATTCTCCTTTGTTGGTTTTCAAAATTTTGTTTTTATCCACATAGGTTTGAACTTGTACTCCCAAGCTAATGGGAATACACAGGTTAAACTTATGGCTATTGAATGGGGACTTGATGGAACCCCTATATGAAATAATTTTTCAAAACTCATCCTTGTTGTCAGTTTCCACTCAACAACTGACCCTTTAGATTTAAAATTCATTTTGATAATCTTATAATGTTTTAAAAAAAATTCAAAAAATTGTATGGTGTTCCTTACTTCTTGAACTTGATTCTCAAATGTTTTGAGTCAAAAAGCTTTTCTCAAAGTCAAGTTATGATCATCACTTTTAGCATGTTCTATTTAGGCCTACTTCTATATACTTGAGAGAACTTTGCAAAATTAAATTACCTTTTGATCGTTTCAATTTAAATGAATAATTTTTTTTTCAGAGTGTTGACTTCTTAAAATTGAATTTTACACATAAAATATTAAAAAATACATTTTCTTGAGGGAGATATGATTTTTCAAATTTGTACTTACTGCACATGATCGAATCTGGACAATTGATCAAGCATAGTGTTTTAAAAATTCTTTTGAATGCTTTCTGACCTTGAATTGAATTTTTATACAATTTAAATTAACATCTTAAATGACGTGTGATTTTTTGTATGAATTTAAAAGGACTCTAAGTATTTTTTTAAAAATTCAGTTTACACAAGTTACTGTTTTCTACTTAGTTCTAGAACTTCTAGAACTTTTGGGTGTTTTTGCTTAAATTTGTTATTTAAAGGAGTGTTTGGGCTTTTGTATGTTGCTCTAGACGTGTAGGAGATGTTTCTTGAAAATTTTTGTAATTAAATTCCACTTCAAAATATTTTTTTAGGATTTGTCTCATGATGCTCCCTATTCTTACTATGTGCCGATGATTTTGTACTTTGCTTGACTTTGTTATTTATGTTGGAGTTATTTGACTTATCTTGACTTGACTTTGGCTATGGTATTATATATTAGACATAATAAGGATGTTGTCTAATTCATTCCATGATCAAATAATGCTTCTAGGTATTTAATTAAGACTTTTCTTGCAAATGCTATTATTATGCTCCTTTGTTGCATGTCTTGTCTTGGTCACTAATTTTGATATATATAATTGCCTTGTACATTAGCTTAGCTTTAACATTCAATTGCATGTATGTCATGTATGATAGTTAATATTATTTAGGGTCTCAAACTAATTTTTGACAATAAATGAAGGCTTGTTTTGTTGATTGCATGAGATGTACATCTTTGAATCTATTTGTTGCTAAGTTCTAGCTATTTCATTTGAATTATGTATATACAATGTGTATTAAGATTCACCATCATTATTATTTGTCATTATACTTGTTCTAACCCATTCTAGTATTTTTGGAAGCACCTCCTAAATTATGCATGCTATCTAGGTACACCTCTCCCCTTTGTATCCTTTTAAGTTCTGTAAATAGATATGCTTTATATGTAAAATACCCTCATGCTTGATTGTGTTTTGGTTTGCTTTGACTAGTGCCTAGTCTTTTAAATCGAATGGAATGCATATTGTATGTTATATAATTAACTTGTTGTTTAAACTAACTTTGATATCTTGTGATAGCGCTTAAGTTGCGGTTCAGGTACACATACTATCATTTCTTTATGATTGTGTTTTGAATTCTTCTTTAGCATGGTAGTGATAATAGAGTTTTGAAATCACCTTAGCCTACCTGGGTATCCTCAATCAACTGACTAATTGTTATACTTCCTTTAACTTAACTAGTAAAGACCTTTTAAGGGCTTAAAAAGGTGATACCTTTTCGGAGGTACCTTCCCAATAGGTAACCTAATCCTCGGACCTAACCTCAAATTTTTGCAAACAACTTTTCTAAAAAAATAGGAGTCATTTTTTTAGGGTTTTATTTCTTATTTTGTTTTCCCTTAAAAAAAATAAATAAAATAATTGGTGACTCCATTTTTTTATAAAATACAGTTTTTCACCTTTAAAAGTTTCGCCAACAAGTGAGGACGCACGTGAAAAATGCAAGTCCATAGAGAGATCTCTAGAATTTTGGGGAGAGTGAAGGGAAATTTGAAGACTTGTTTGGTTAGCAAGAATTCATGGAGTGTGCAACCATTATTGAGTCAGATTGGAGCTTGCATTTTTAATGAAGAAATGATGCATCTGCCATGAGACTTGAGACTTGTGGATGGAAATTCAAAGGTGAAGTTTATGGAATACTTTTGTGGAGGATTGCAATTATGAGGTTAGTGGTCCTCTTGTTTGTTTGAAATTTTAAAATCAAAAGAAAATGAATGAAATGAATATGTATTTGGCCATGTGAGATGTTAGTGTTAATGCTTGGGGCTTGAATTTTAAAATAAAGAAGAATTAAATAATATGCAGTTGGTTTTTGGAATTAGCGTTTATGGTTTATTGAACTTAAAATTGAAATGTGTATGAGATATGGCCATGAAGTTATGGAGTTTATGGCCATGGTGTAGATTGAAGTCTTAAATGAGTGAAATGAATCCATGCCATATTGAAGAATTATGAAGAAATGATATGCAATTGGCTTGGAGTTAGTGGCTTTCAGTATATGTTGAATTAAAAAAAAAATGAAAGCATGAATGTGGAATTTATATGCAGCCATGGAGATCATACTAGTGGCTTTGATGTTTAATGCATTTTAAAAATGTATATGGAATTCTAAAATGGCCGTGGAATGGAGTTTGTGGTGTGAAAATTAATGGAGAATTCAAAGTTGAATTGTGAGAGTTTTCATGGTTGAAATTCAATGAAATCCAAAGTTAAATAGTGGTCATTAGTGGAGGTTCTTTTCATGGCTAAAATTAATATAGAAAGGGGCTGAATTATGGATGTTAATTAAGGTTCTTTCCATGGCTAAAAATTGATGGAGAATGCGGCTAAATTCTAAGAAAGAAAAAAGATGAGTAAAACAAGCATTAATCCTTAATTCTACACCTATTGACTTTAGTCAATTAGGTATCTACCCAAACACTACAAGGAAAAAAATATATGGTGACATTTATAATGAGTCACTATAAACATAGGGTGTCGCTACAACATAGTGTCACCTTATCCACTGACACCATTGAGGGTACCAATTGGTGACGTATTTGGAAGCGACACCAAATTAGATAAATGGTGACACATTCAGAAGCGACACCATATATTTTTAGTGATGCTTAATTTGATATAGAGTTGTGTGAGATATATAAGGTGTCATATTAACTGCATCACCTTTGAGTTATGGTGTCACATCATTGTAAATGATTATGGAAGATATGGTTGTTTTTGGTTGATTAGCCTGTAGATTTTTGTAATGCTTATTAATAAACAAGATCAATTTGTGCATATTTTGTCCATAAATATAATAATCATATCACATTTAACTTATATTTTCATAATGCTTATGGATTAACCTGTAATACATTACATCATTCAGTAATATTTGTATATCAAATGTTCATAAAACAATAGCACATCAAACCCACCAAAACTAAAAGAAAAAAGTGAATGCACATTAAAACATGATTTAGAAATGTTAAGCATCTCAACATTTATGTATACCTGCAATTCATATGCATTAAACCGGCTAACCATAAAATGACACAAGAGTTGCATCAAAAACCCAAAATTCTCAATACCAAATAAAGTAACGTTTATGTCCTATAATGTATGACATATGAGTCACATCTAAAAACCTAAATCCTTGTTGCCTTTTTCTCCTTTCTTTTTATTCTTCATACTGTCCTTCAAGAGTATATACCTGCATTTCATAGTTTAATGAGCTTTAGAGTTCTTATTGAAAATAAAAATTAATTAATGTTATAAAAAATAAACAAATCTAAGTACTAATGCTTTCTTTTTTTCTTTTTCCTATTTTGATATAAAAATAGTTCGTAAAGAATAAGTAATGCTATACAATACTAATGGAAAATTCATATAACAACTAAGGGACTCACCAAGCATGATCACAATACATCAACATGATTTATGATTAGTTATAACACAAAAGGTAGTCAATTCTCCTCTAATTTCATCAAAGGAAAAGATATTCATGAATAGTTTAAATTTTTTACTTTTAATATTCTTTAGATCAATAAATTATCAAACATTTTTTTTTCAAAAAAAAAAAAGAAGAAAAAGAAGAGTTTTATGGAAGGAATTGGAAATTTTTTTGTAATAAAAGGATTTTATAGAAATTTCCTAACCTTGAAAGGAAAATTTCATCATCAATTTCAAATTAAAAACAATAAGAAAAAAAGGCAAAAATAAAACATGTTTTTAGAATCCTTTTGCGGGAAATGACAATATTGAGAATAATTTTCTCAAAAATTATTTTCCAAATATGACCAACCAATATCTTCATCACAACATACTATAATATTCTTAGAAAATAAACAAACAGTCCTATTAAAGGAAATTTCACAGAAAATCAAAAGAAAATTATAAAACATCTTCTTAAAAAAAAAAAAAAATGTTTTATGGAAGGAATTGAAAAAATTTATGTAATAAAAGGATTTTATAGAAATTTTCTAACCTTGAAAGGGAAATTCTAAATTTTGGTCAATGCATATAAAAACAATGAGAAAAGAAGGTAAAAACAAAAAACAAAAAACATATTTTAAGAATAGAAAAAATATGAATAGAACAAGATGAGATATTAACCATAATACCATGAAAAAAAATAAAAAAATAAATTAAAATATAAGATTTGATCATTTTTATAATTATAAAAATTTTCATTCCTATTTAAATTTAAAAAAATAAATTAATTTTTCATTGTTAATTCCAACATTCCAAACCAACTCCAACATGATATGAAAACTATTTCATTTTTCCTTTTGTGGGAGATGACAATATTAAGAATAAATTTCTAATTTTTTGTTTTCCAACTATCACCAATACATACCGTCATCACAATATATTATAATATTCCTAAAAAATAAACAGAAAGTCCTATCAAAGGAAATTTCTTGTAAGAGCAAAAGAAAATTTCATACTATAAAATGTTTATCCCTCATTCTGAGTATGAAAGATGTTAAAAAATCATTCATTTATCTTATTTTAATTCATTTTAGGGTTTATGGGTTTAACAATGAAACAGAAGATATGGTGGAATGTCAAACCTAATTTTTACTTTCCTACAACTCAATAAAAAAACACTATTTACACAATCCACATTACAGATATACCAAATCAATGAATATAAATCAATTATGCTAATAAAGATTTTGACTTTAATTAAAAAAAAATGATAAATCTAAGAGATTTTGGGTTACCTGAGAGTCCACAAAGTAAAGAAGAGCAGTTATGTGTTAACTATGAGTGTGAGAAGAGGTAGAAGAAAATTATGTTTAGGGTTATGGAATGAGATTTTCAATGAATATAAATCAATTATGCTAATAAAGACTTTGATATTAATAAAAAAAAAGAAAAAAAAAATGATAGATCTAAGAGATTTTGGGTTGTTGAGAGTCCACGAAGTAGAGAAGAGCGGTTGTGTGTTAACTATGGGTGTGAGAAGAGGTAGAAGAAAATTATGGTTAGGGTTATGGAATGAGATTTTTTTAATTGTGGGTATGTGGAAACAATGAGTTTTTTTTTTTATATATTATTATTATTCTCAAAGTGGGCCCATTATATATACTATAGCTGAGAGGATTTTAATAGATTTTAACCTAGATACAGGGGCCAAGGTTTCCTTAAAATCTATTCCTTCTATTTGGGAATAACCTTGAGCTATAGGTCTAGCCTTATTTCTCACAATGATTCCATTTTCATCTTGTTTGCTCTTGAAAATCCACTTAGTACCTATCACATGTTTATCTTTAAGCCTAGGGACTAAGTACCACACATCATTCCTAATAAACTAATTTAACACTTTATGTAGTGCAGTAGTCTAAGATTCATTTGTTAGAGCTTCTTCCACCTTTTTTAGCTCTAATTGGGAGGTATAGCAAAAGAAGCTTATCTTATTGTTTCTTGATTGCCTCCTTGTCACCATGGAATCATTCATGTTACCTATTAAATTTGAGATATGGTTATTTTTAGGTACTTTGGATTTATGCCTATTACTCGCTTCACTTGGCCTAGCAACTTTAAGAGACTTTGTATTCTTATTAGGATCAACCAGCTTTTCAAGGATATTTTCAGGGGTTTCCACACTCTCATCCATTGTCTCAAGGATATCCCTAGTGGGTTTTTAGGGAAATCATAGGAGTTAACATCTTTCTAGTTATGCCTTGAATCATCAATGACCACATTACAGGATTCCTATATAACCTTGGTATCCTAGTTATATAACCTATAGGCCTCACTCTTGGTGGAAAAACCTAGGAAGATACCTAAATCAAACTTAGGATCCAATTTACCTATATTTTCCCCTATTCCTAAGAATATAACATTCACTACCACAGGTTCTAAAAATAATATTTTAGGTTAAAGTTTGTTTCCTGACTATAACTCATAGGAAGTTTTATTCAACCCGGGCCTAAGAAAGACTTTATTGATACTGTGGCAAGTCATCTCAATGACTTCAACCTCGAAATAAATAAGAGTGTTATGCATAAGATACATTACTTGGGCCATTTCTAGAAGAACATGGTTCTTGCTTTCAACCACTCCATTTTGTTTGGGAGTTCTAGAGGCTGAACACTCATACTTAATCCCTTTTGATTCATAAAAATGATCAAACTCAACATTATCAAATTATCTCCTCCTATCACTCCTAACCCTCACAATGGAATGTCCTTTCTCTACTTGAAGTCTAGTGCAAAGAACCTTCAAGTGCTCAACAATTTCATATTTTTTTCTTTAAAAAAAATATAAAAGAATGCATAAAGAAATCATCAACCACCACTAGAACATATTTCTTCCCACCTTTGCTTTTAGTTCTCATAGGACCCATAAGGTCCATGTGTAGAAGATCTAAGGGCATAGACGTGTCATTGCCTTGAATCTTTCCCCTTTGATTTGCTTACCCTTCAGGCATCCACCACAAATAGACTTAGGTTGTCCACTTAACTTAGAGATGCCTCTTACTAGGTCTTTATTAGCTATGTGAACAAGATCCTTATAGTTAATATGTCATAATCTCCTGTGCCATAATTCAATGACATCAAGCTTGGCCCTACTACACACTAAAGAGGTTTTAGAACTAGGATTGATTGTATGACCATTGTCTATAGTTCTATGCCCAATGAAAGTAACTTCTCCCTTCTTATCAATCACTTCACACAAACTTTGGAGAAATAACACCACACTCACTATCACAAATTTGATTAATGCTTATAAGATTAGCCTTAAGTTTATCAACAAAGAGGACTCTATCTAAATCAAGGCATGCATCCAAGAATAGACACACTACCCCTACCTCTCACACAGGCAACACTACCATCTCTAAGAGTGACATTACCTCCATTGAAGTCTTCAAAGGAGGTGAAAAATGACATGTCACCCATTATGCTCCTAAAGCACCCACTTGCAAAGTACTACTCACTTAGGACTCTAGCTCTAAGGGTTGTAAAGACAATATTGCACTTAGGTCTATCCTTCCTTAACCAAACTTGTTTCCCTTTAAGAAGTGAACTAGGGGAGTTTTTATTAGTTTTAGGCTTAGGATTAGTTCTCTTTTCTTTCTTAGTGGAAAAATTTTATTCGTTAGAAAATCAAATTCATCCACTAACCTATTTAATTGAGACTCATACCTCTCAAAGATTCTACTATGACACTTACTATGAGTGTGTCTAGACTTCTTACCATAACTGCATAAGGGAGAAGTGTTAGATGATACTACATCATTAGGAATTTTCTCTTTACTGTGGACCCGCATTTTCACGTGCGTCCCCACCCGATTGGCGAGACTCTCTTTTTATTGGTGAAAAAAATTTAGTTTGGAAAAGTTAGAGTCGTCACTTACTTTTATTTATTTTTAAAGGGGAAAACAAGTAAGAATAAAACCCTTAAAAGGACTCCTGATTTTTGTGGAAAAGCTATCTACGAAAACCTGAGTCTAGGTCCGGGGATCAGGTTACTTATTAGGAAGGTACGGTAAAGACCATGGCACCCCTCTAAGCCCCTAAAAATAGGTCTCTACTAAATAAGGTGAGGGAAATGTGGCAATTAACTAATTAATTGAGGGTACCTAGGTAGATTAAGGTGATTTCAAAAATAGCATACCAAACAAGATCAAATCACAATAAAGAAGAGTTAGGATGCGTACTCGAACCGCTTCTCAAGCGCTATCACAAAACATCAGAGTTAGTTTAAATAGTATATCACTTAGCATGCACTTTATCATAAATAATCAAACAATGTAACAAATATCAAGACACCCAAGCACCATCAAACATAGGCATAATTCACAATGACAATCATATTTACAGAATTTAGAAAGTGGGTGTTAGGGAGCATACCTAGATAGCATAGATAACTCATAATACACTTCCTCGGGACATGGGGGGTTAGATAATAAATAATAAAATAAGAAATCCTAGCATGCTCAGTATCTAATTAGCATAGCAAAAATGATCAAAATATATGAAATAATCAATAATCACACATCTTGTATACAATTCCTAAAAAATAAATAGATATGATTACAACAAATAACAAGGACGGTAGCAAAAATAAGTTTTGAAAAGATTTTCTTATGTAGGGGTTTCACCAATTCCCCAATTGATATACATGAATTCAACCTAGAATCATCCCATTTATTTGGGACTACAAGTTTGGATTCGTGTCTTACTCAAAACCAAAATTTTCATTGAAAACCGAGAAGGATGCAAACTGATCAAGATATGGTTGCGTATTATTTTAAGAAAATGGGATTTTGATTCTAAAGACTCTAAATGAGTTTTTGAAATAGATTTTTAAAAGGAATGAGATTTTGATTCTAAGAACTCTAAATGAATTTTTGAAATGGATTCTTAAAGGATCTTTTGAGAAAAGTGTTATGTTTTAAAATAAAAGAAATTAATTTGAAAACAATAAAACATATGAATCAAAGTACCAAGCAAAACAAAAAGAGAACAAAATCACAAAGTAGAATTTTTGACAATCGAGAAAGAATTGAAGTGGTGAGAATGGAAGTCAATCTTCACTATTTTCCGATGGCCTCCGAAAAATAAATTTGACAAGAGACTACCAAAGCAATAAATTATTCAAACTTAAACCAATTAAATTAATGACTAATATTCAAAAAAAGCATATCAATTAAGAGTAATAATAACAAATTAGCACGTGATCGATTAAACATACAAACACATCTAGACCAATTAAAATGGACCAAATCAAACCAAGGCAAACAATAATTTTCAATCATAAAATTAATTTTTTTAATGAACCAATATTATTGGAAATACCCAAACTGAATAGACGAGTAAAGCTAAATCAGAATAAACTAAGGACATGCACCTATAAATATAGAATTGATTTTATTAATAACTTAAAATTATGAAAACACCTAAAATAATTAAAATGAGTCAATTTAAATGAAGGCAAACTAAAAAAACAAAACATGAATTCAGGGAATCTATTCTCTAAATACACCTACATCATTAAAATGAAATCTAAACTCAAAATGAATTAAACATTAATTTGGGCAAATCTAAAAAATCACATATTTAACATGTGAGGTCAATTATTTTAACAAACTAAAATTTTACTTAAACCTAAAATTAAATTGAAAAACTATTCAAAACAAATTTTAAAACTAAACTATAAAATCAATCTCATTAACAAATGGATAAATAGATAACACATGAACAAATAAGTGTGACTAAAACAACATATGAACTCATGGAATCAAAATTTTCAAATAAATTTACATTACTGAAATGAAATCTAAATTTAAAAATGCTTTTAACACTAATTATGGCAATCCTAAATTCAAATATTTAACACTTAATTTTAACTATTTTAACGAACACAAATTTTCACTTAAACCAAAAATTAAATTAAAGAAAAACTATCTAAGACAAATTTTAAAACTATATCTCTAACCTATAACATAAATCTTGTTAATAAATAGATAAGTAGTTAGCATACAGATAAATAGATATGAAGCTTTAACAATGACTTATAATGGCATAATAGTAAATCCACAAAGAACTTTTAACATATTGTATTGATGGATTAAAAAAATATAAGAATAGAGAAGCTTACCCAACCGGATGTGTGTACGGGAAGTAGTCTTCCCAAAGTGGCAGCTGCTGTGGCGCTATCAAAATAGCCCGGATGTGTGCGATTGACTCGATGAAGGGCAGGCAAATGACCAGCTGTTGTGCTTGGAGCAAATCTGGATGTGTGCGGCTGGTTCTTCTCTTGTCTTTCAATGATGCGGCTGTTCCGGAAATTCTCTCAATGGTGAGGCTGTTCCGAAAATTCCCTTGAGGGTATGGCTGCACCTTGCACCTCCAGAAGTGGCTTCACCTCAAGGGTGCGGCTGCACCTGTGCTTGCTTGCCAATGGTTCCCCTCACGTCAAGAATGGTGCAGCTGCTCCAAAAGAAAAGCTCCATGGTGCGGCTGCCTTCTCATGCTCAGAAAAAATCACCCCTTCTCATCCTTTCTTGATTTCTTTTCTTTGGTGCAGCTGGTGCTCCCTTCAATGATGCGCCTCTCACGCTCTCAAAACTCTCTCTTTCTTATCCCTTCCTACAGCCCCCCTCACACTTTGAACTCTCTTTTTGGATCGTCTCAAACAGCAACTTCTCGCGCTCTGAAAACACGGACTGATCTTTGTTCGTAAAGCAGCCTCTGATCCCTTCGAAACGCCTACTGATCACCTCCCAAATGGCAGCTTTTAATACCCTCAAAAAATGTTTTCTTCCTCTTCTCTTTCCTTCTCAATAAAATTCTGAATATCCTCTCTAAGAAATCCTCGTACTGTCTCTTCAAAAACCCCCTGTATCTTTCCTTCCATTCCCTCAAATCTCCATCAGACTCCCTTATCTCAGCCAATCTGTCGTTCCTCCAATCAGTCCCATTGACCCTACCAATATGGAAAAAACCCCTCACCAGTCTGGAGAAAAACCTGTAATTTTCCGCGTCAATCCAACATCATTAGAACCCTTCCTTTCGAACCTAGCCTTCATTCTCTCCCTATCACCCCCTCACCACCACCCCCCCCCCCCCCCCCCAACATCTTCTTTTCACCTCTCTCCTCCTTTTATCTAAGACCTCCCCCTTAAGACTTCCCATACAGCTTCCCATCCGCTCCATTTTCCCACAGCCTCCTCGTAAAACCCCACTTTTTTTCTTCTTCTCCAAGACTTCCCATCTCTGCTTTTTCCCATGTCAAACTCCTCGAAACTCCAGCCTCCTCTCTTTTGTTTAGAACTCCTTTTTCCCATGTATTATTTTTTCATTGATTGCCTCCAAAATTCTCTTTTCCATGCGGCCCCTTTGACTTTCTATGGTCCCACCTCAGTCCTCCGGTACAGCTCCCTCTTTATGCCTCTTTAACTTAACAACCTTCTTGTTGCATTTTTGAGAGTTCTCAAATTTCCATGCAAAAAATAAATAAATAACTACAAAGTAAAAACCCTATAATAGAAAAATAAAAATAAAAAAAATCATGCCAATTAGGAAAAGAAAAACATAAAATATCAGTACATGCATATATGAGAAAAGCCTAAGAATAATTCATGCGATAATAATAATAATAATAATAATAATAATAATAATAATAATAATAATAATAAGAGTAATAATAGTAATAATAACAATAATAAGATAAGATCACTAATCAAATGCAATTTTCTGAAAATAAATAAATAGATGAATAAATAAATAAGACAAGAAAAATAAATAAATATCAAATGCAAATAATTAATAATCTAAATATTAAACTAAAGTACAATGAAAAATAATAAAAAAAACAAAATATCATATTGACACAATTAAATATCAAAAATTCACCTTAAGCAATCAAAATCAAAATTAAACCAAATGCTGACCTATTTTCAAAAATCAAGCAATCAAGAAATTAATCTTAGGGAATTAAGCCCTAAAAGCATCTAAGTGACCTAGGTAAAAAAGTGCCTAAGTGACCTAAGTGGAAAGTGCCAAGGTGAATTGGGTGGAAATTAAACTAAGGAGGTGTCTAAGTGATAAAAAATGTGCTAAGTGACCTAGAAGGTTTAGAAAAGTGCCTAAGTGATGTAGGGTGATTAGAAATGTGTCAAGTGGCCTAGGAGTGTACCTAATGGGCCAAGTGCATCTAAATGGGTCTAAGTGTGCAATCCTAAAAGTGCACTTAAAAGCTATCCTAAAAAGGAAAGGAAAAACCTAAGTCTAAATTAGGGCTGCCAAAGGTCACAATGGGGTTAGATAAATCCCTCAACCAGAGTCTCCGAGGTGACTCAAAAAATGGAAGTAGTATGAGTAGCAATGGACCACCAAGGAACTACCGTGGAGCATTGGAAGTGAACTTAAAGACATGTGCTAAATGGACAAAATTGAGGGTCTACACTTACCCTTAACAAAAACTGTGTCTCCTCTAGTAGGAGTCAATTTTGTTGATGTGGCCAAGGCCTTTTTTGTATCCATGGGACTTACATTTTTCAAGAATACCATTCAACAATTTAGTCCTAGGATGAAAAACCTCATTGGAAGAAAAATATGATTTTTGACATTCAATCCCTCAAGTTAGAATATTGTTTCTCTTAAGGAGAGATTGATACTAAGACTCAAGAAACCAATTTTTCTCAATATGATTGATTTTTTCTTCACAAAGTAAATTAATCTCATATTTGTGTGGGTCAACAACATCAGTAACTATCAATAAGTAATTAAGCGTTGATATTCAATAGCAATATTCCTAAGAAAGCTAGCTTTCTATTCATCAATAAATTCACAGTCACTCTCAAAATCATGCATAGTATTTTTGAAGGCAACAAAAGCTAGATAATTAGATTGATCATACCTAGTATCCTCATAAGCCATGGAGTCACTCTCGTTGGAGATCATGTCACTCTAAGTATCTTACATAGATTTTTTTAATGTCCTTGGGACTAGGATAATCAATAGAAACATGTCCCAAACCTCCACAATTTAAACATTCAACCTTTTTGCCTTTAGAAGATCCCTTGTCTTTTTCTTTACCAAACTTTTCAAAACTTTTTTCCTTCCCTAGGTCTAATTTTCTATTAGATCTTCTTTGAAATTTTAAGGCCTCTTTTACACATTTTGCCATATGCACAAGTTCTTCTCTCCCCAGTTTTTTAAAATTTTCAAATTCTTTTTCCTCATTCTTAGAAGCCTTAAAGGCTGACTCTTTAGGTTTCTAATAAGTCTAAAGAGAACCAACAAGTTCATTAGCTCTCATAAGGTAGACATTCTTACTTTCCTCTATAGTACTGACCTTAGGTCTAAACCTCTCAAATAGAGATCTCAAATTTTTTTCTCACAATTTAAGACTCTAGTATCATCTCTCCTAGGTTAAAGGAAGAATTAACTATATCACTAAACTCATAATAAATTAGAGAAAGTCTTATCGTCTTACATTCTTAAGGTCTTAAATCTAGAAGCGAGTATTTGGATTTTTGATAATTTCACAATTGAAGTCCCTTCATGAGTTACTTTAAGGATGTCCTAAGCCTCCTTAGCAAATTTGTAGGTGGCTACCCTGCAAAACTCATTACGGCTAACCCCATTAAATATATTATACAAGGCCTAAGCATTGGTCTCACATCCAATTTGTCCCACTCAAGATTGGGCTTTGCGTTCCCTAGTAGATCTTCCATAAATAGCTAATTTCAATGGGGGGGCCCATCCAAATTCTACTGAGTTCCATACCCTTTCACTTTGAATTTTTAGAAAAAACTCCATTCAAGTCTTCCAGTGTGGATAGTGACTCTCATCAAAATATGGTAGATTGTTAATGGAATCACCCACCTTTGTTTGTTCCATATTGGATTAGCAAGATCGAGAGAAAAAAAATCAAAATTATTATTTAATAGCCTACTTTGATACCAATTAAAAAACTATTTATCCGGTATGGTAACACCCAAAGGGGGGGGTGAAGGGTGATTTTTAAAGATTGTAGCATATGGATTGAAAATATTAACCCAATTTAAACAATGAGTAGGAATTAACCCCCATTTTGAAGCAATTAAGTCCTATAAGAAATTATTAATAGGGAATAGAACACATCCACACAAGAGACAAACGATTTTACATGGGAAACCTCCACACCAACTGTGGAAATAAAAAACCATAGTGTCTAGTATTCTACTACATGAGATCAAGACACACAAATTTACCTAGTTGCTTATCCTAAGGACTTACTTTGTAGTACCTATATTGTGATCCATGTCCTCATTGCAACACCTCCAATAGTCTAGTGGATTCACCTTAGCCTCTAAGCGGATACAAGTCCTTCCAACAGCCTGAAAAATGAATCTACTAACCTTGAGAGTTTAGTGCTAAGAATGATAGTGCAAGTTAGGGTTTATTTTTCAAGGAAGCATCAAACCCTAAAATGGATTTAGAAAAAGTATATATAGATTCTAAAACCTAAAGGATTGAAATAGGATTATTGATTAAAAAATAAATCATGAATCTTAAAAAAGAAACGCTACCAAAGCATGGCAAAATTGGAACGACAACTCAAGCGGACTTAACCATCGATCAAGCACCTTGAGCACTCAAACACTTGTTTAAACATTTGAGTGGTGGCTCCAACACCTGAGCACTTTGGCTAGTGCTTGAGTGGTCTTGTTTTATCAAAAGTAAAAATAAAACATTTTTAAACTGATTTTGAGAAACTGATCCAATTCATACCTTAACCTAACTGGCCTCTAACAAACATTTTCAAACTTACCTATGATAGTCTGATTGAATGATCAACAACCTTAAGTCTTTAATGGAGAGTTAGTCACATCTAAAAAGGTTCCTATGCCATGATGAAAAAGAATAAAATTGTCAATATGAAAAATGTCCTAACATACACATCAAGAAGAACTTGATTTTTTAGGTATAAAATATACAAGGGTGAAATTCTAGTAGACTTGGATTATTTCCAAAATATCAAATTTTGGGTACACTTGAGTGCTTCCAATACTTGAAGAAAAAATTTGAAACTTTATAGAACACAATTTTGGAAACTCGACCTTCGAACACTCAAGCATTAGATAAGTGCACTTGTTCGCTTCCAACACTTGAATGCCTCTTGCCAGTGTTCAACCACAACACAACACTTGAGCGCCCGATGCATTAAGTGTTAGATTTGAGTACTCGAGGCACTAAGTGTCAGATCTAAGTGCTTGAGCACTCAATCTCAAATATTTTTCTGATTAACATTTAAAAGCATTCAATCTATTATTCCCTAAAGTCTATTTTATGTCAATTGTTAAAAGTCATCATCCTTTTTATAGCTCTCTATACTTACCCTATGTTATTCCTTATTAACTCTGTAGGCTCCTTGAATCTTCAACAAAATGTAGGAGGAAAATATAAAAAGTCCTAAACTGGGATGAATAGAAAAAATATTCCCAATCTAATACACTAACAAAATGAAAAAATGCTAAGGAAAAACAATTTTCTTATATTGGTTTACTATAAAAAAAAAATAAAAAATAAAAAAACATAAAAGAAAATTAAATATAATTAAAATGAGTTAGAAACTTTTACCTTTTAAAATTATTTAATCTTTGTATAAAAGAGTAAAAATAAGTTAAATGAGTCTAAAGTAGTATATAAAAATAATGCATTTAACTTTAAATTTATTTCTTATTTTTCTTCACTTTTTTTTTCTTTTCTTTTTCCTCTGTTTTCTTTCTCTTAAATTTTTCGACAACTAAACATAGTTTAACAGTATCTATGGAATTTCTATCTCTTTTTCTTTTTCTTAATCACGCAATAGCACAATTATTATCTTCATCATAGGAATAATGGCAAACACTTATGAGGTCTTTTTAGGTTTTGAATTTGCAATCGATTTTAATTATCTGGTTTTCTTCGTTTTCAATTATTTTATGCTAAAAAGTTGATTTGAAGAAAAGTAAATAAAAAGGAAAAGTAAGGAAAAAAAAACATAAGAAAAGAGAAAGTTTGAGGGAAGAAAATTGTAGGAGAAATATAAGAAAAGAGAAGATAAGGAAAATCTATAATTTTTTTTTTTTATTTGGTTAGCTATGAAAAGGAAAATTAAGTTATTGACCACTATATTTACCCTTGAATTTCATCTTTTGTTAAAGAAAAAGGCTGGGAGGAAAATCTTTTAACATTGTTACTTCTCTTTTCCTAACATTTTTTATCACCTTTTTACCATAATTGCTCAAAGAAAATTATTTGGCAAAAGTGTGTTTCCATGCATTTAAATTAAAAAAAAAAATCATAAAATAGGAACCCAACTTTATAAAATACAAATTTCAAGCAGCTGTCTAAAAACAATTAGCATTTCATGGTCTTGGTCAAAGGTATTACCTTTAACCATTCAAGTATACTACCTTTTAATGATATATATACTATCTTTGATCATCTTAGGGTATCACTTTTGACCATTCAAGTATACTACCTTTTAATGATATAGGTACTATCTTTGACCATCTTAAGCACTCCCTTGACCATCTTGGGTACTATCTTTGATCAGTGAATACATAAAATTTGAATTATTTTTAGAGGGTTCCTATTTTATGATTATTTTTATACAAGTGCATGGAAATCTAGGAGATTCCTTCCATTAGTGGAAACTTATGGGACATGTCACTACCTTCTAACAATTTTATGGCTGTTGTATTATAAGGGCAAGCAATGTATGCCCAAGTAGTCTTGGTATTGGTTGGTCTGAGGTGGTGTAAAAATAAAAAGAGTTCTTTATTATCAATAAAGCTTGTTTTGTCTTTAGATCCATCTAATTCATTTGTCCCTTTCTTGACTTGTTCCTCGAGTTGTTCAGAAAGAAATGAGATAGTATTTCTCATTGTTAAACCGGTACCCTATAAGACTAAGTCAGTCTCACTTTGGTTGTGAAGTGCTATCTCACTTTTTCCAAATTATTTTCCTTATTTTTTTCCTTAATATCCTTAATACTTTATAGGAAGTATGGTAGAGAACTTTAAACCACTTTGTAGTAAGTCAAAAGGAAACAAAACAACCGTTCAAGTTTAGGCACAAGTCAACAACCCTGGACTAGAAATAAGATGTGTATGAAACACTGTACTAAGTCTGTTGACTTTTGTTCCTAAAAACTCTAACCACCTAATTTCTATAAATACAAGAAATGATTGAAAAAGATAGCTCATCTAGGGACGTCTCTAACGGAAGAGTCAAATTTTAATAGACTTCTACAAAGTTCTAATTTTATGGTATTTTATAATTATACAATTATAATTGAAATAGAATGTTTTAGCTCCTACTGAAACCAAATCAAAAAATGTTAGGAATAAGAAAAACAAATTAAAGAAAATCATTTTTCTGTTTGACAACATGGAAAATGAGATAGAAAAAAAGAAAAGAAAAGAAAGTGTTAAAAGAAAATATTATAATATATTCCTTGTTATGTTACTTAAAAGGAACGGGATAATAATTTGAAAAAAAAAAAAAAAAACGGGGAAACTTGAGGGAATTTTTGGCACTATCATTACTCATTTCTTTGTCTTGAAGATTATGTTTGATTCCTGAAAGGTATTAGGGAAAGAAAAAAAAAATAGTAAAGAAAATGATTTTTCTTTTGTTTGGTTTTATTGTGAAAAATACGAAAGAAAGTCAAAGATAATAAAATTACTGAGAAATTTGCACATTTTTAAATTATTTAATCTTTATATAAAAGAGTTAAATAAGTGAAAAAAGTTTGAAGTAATAATTAAAATAATTTATTGACTTTAAAACTATTTTTTATTTTTCTTAACTTTTTCTTTCTTTTACTTTTCCTCTTTATTTTCTTTTCCTCTCATTTTTTTTTCTAACTTTTCAAGAATTAAATATGGCCTAAGTTTCCATAAATAAAATGCATTCATCAAATATAGGTAAATAAAAAACAAAAAGATTCACTTTACTTGATTTTTTTAAGACTCATTTAAGTTGTTGATTGAAGGAGTGTTTGGTAAAACTTAATACTTACAACTTAAAGACTTTGATTTTTATTTTCTAAAAATATTATAGTATGTTGTGATGAAGATATTAGTTGGTCATATTTGGAAAATAATTTTTAAGAAAATTATTCTCAATATTGTTATCTTCCGTGAAAGAATTCTAAAAATATGTTTTATTTTTGCCTTCTTTTCTTTTTTCTTTTTTTTTTATCTGCATTGACCAAACTTTGGAGTAATTTGAAATTGATGATGAAATTTTCCTTTCAAGGTTAGGAAATTTCTATAAAATCCTTTTATTACAAAAAAATTTCCAATTCCATCCATAAAGCTCTTCCTTTTCTTCTTTTTTTTTTTTTTTTTTTTTTTGAAAAACATGTTTGATAATTTATTAATCTAAAGAATATTAAAAGTAAAAAAATTAAAATATTGAATATCTTTTCCTTTGATGTTTTAAATTTTTTATTATTTTTATTTGAACATATTTTTCATATCCAATTTTTATATTAATTATTTTAATTAGAAAAAAGAAATATCAATTGGAGTTATGAATGAAAAATCAATAATTTTTATGAAAAGTTCTTTAATTCTTTCTCATACTATTTTTTCTCTTAATATTTTCTAATAATGAATTAAGTTTTTTGTCTTATATACACAATTTTCATGCTTGTTATAATATCATGTCCTATCATATTAGTAGTTGAAAACATTTTTATATTTTGTTACTAAAATTTTATTTTATATAATTGAGATGAAATTTAATGGAACATTAAAAAAATATTGAAATTAAGAAAATCCTTCCAAGAAATAAAATATATATATATAAAGAATTAAATGTTAAAAATGATTTTTGAAAGCATAATGAATTATAAAAAATAAATTTAAAAAGTGCAGATTTTAAGTGGAAGATTAGTATTTTCTAAAATTTTAGATTTATGTTTTGATTTTGTAGTTTTGATTTTAGTTTGATGATAAAAAAAATAAAAATAAATAAATAAATAAATAAATAAAAACATATTATTAAGTAGAATTTGATGAAATTAGAGGAGAATTGACTACTTTTGTGTTATAACTAATCATGAATCATGTTGATGTATTGTGATCATGCATGGGGAGTCCCTTAATTGTTATATGAATTTTCCATTGGTATTGTATAGCATTACTTATTGTTTACAAACTATTTTTATATCAAAATGGGAAAAATATATATATATATATATATATATATATATATATATATATTAGTACTTAGATTTGTTTATTTTTTACAACATTAATCAATTTTTATTTTCAATAAGAACACTAAAACTCATTACACTATTAAATGTAGGATACAATCTTGGGAGGATAGTATGAAGAATAAAAAGAAAGGAGAAAGAGGCAATAAGATTTTGGGTTTTTAGACGTTACTCTTATGTCATACATTATAGGACATAAACGTTACTTTATTTGATATTGAGAATTTTGGATTTTTGGATGCAACTCTTGTGTCATTTTATGGTTAGCTAGTTTTATGCATATGAAATGCAGGTATACATGAATGTTGGGATGTTTAACATTTCTAAATCATGTTTTAATGTGCATTCACTTTTTTTTTTAGTTTTGGTGGGTTTGATGTACTATCGTTTTGTGAACATTTGATATACAAATATTACTAGATGATGTAATGTATTACAAGTTAATCCATAAGCATTATGAAAATATAAGTTAAATTTGATATGATTATTATATTTATGGACAAAATATGCACAGGTTGATCTTATTTATTAACAGGCTAATCAACCAAAAACAACCATATCTTCCATAATCATTTACAATGATGTGACACCATAACTCAAAGGTGATGCATTTAATATGATGTCATATCTTCCATAATCATTTACAATGATGTGACACCATAATTCAAAGGTGATGCATTTAATGTGACGCCATAACTAAAAGGTGATGCATTTAATATGACACTTTATATATCTCACACAACTCTATATCAAATTAAGCATCACTAAAAATATATGGTGTCGCTTCTGAATGTGTCACCATTTATCTGCTTTGATGTCGCTTCCAAATACGTCACCAATTGGTACCCTCTATGGTGTCAGTGCATAAAGTGACGCTATGTTGTAGCGACACCCTATGTTTATACTAACTCATTATAAATGTCACCATATATCTTTTTCCTTGTAGTGAGTAAAGGAGAAGAATAATGGATATGAAGAATTAAAAAATAATAGAGTTTAACATACAATCAACCAACTTAGTAAAAAGATCATCAACAAAATGAATGAGCAAAACAATGGTATCATGTATCAAAATTAGAATTTAGACTAATCTAGAGTGAATTTGAACCGACAACTCACATAATGCAGATGGGAATTTGGGATAAAAATAATTTCTATTTAAGAAAATCAATTGAATTTGATATGGAAAAAAAATTATCCAAACCATAGAACTTGCAAATATAAACCCCAAAACCGAAAAATGAAAAAAGCCAATGAAAATAGGAAAGAATAGTGATTGAAAGGATTGACTTTAAAAGGAGAAGTAGTAAGTTTAAACCAAGCAAATTTGGAGCTCCTGATTTGTAAATAGGCATTGAACCAAGATATTACATTGGAAGTTGTAAGGAATGAGGCATTGACAGACCAGGTTGAAGCTAAGATTGTTGGTGTAAATGAGGAAGCTCATTTAGGGAGTCAAAGTATCCTTGCCATTACATAGGCACAACAAGGCACTACATTTGCAATAGGAGGAGGTAGTGCAGGGCTTAGGCACTACACCCTATATTTGCTCCAGGTTGATATAAACACGAGCTCTAGTGCCATAGAAAGCAACAGGAAGTTGCTGCATCATGGATGTGAATCAAGTTGTAGGTGTTGAAGAGTAATTCTTTATGGTAAAGGGGTTAGGTAAATCCATGTAACTTGATTTTGAATAGTGGATATAGATTGGTAGGTCTTAGACCTCATGGTTTTTTATCTCCACAGTTTGTGAAGGTTTTTCATGTAAAAATCTTGTGTCTCGTTGCATGTCTTTTTATTCCTACTAATATTCATTTTGTTTTATGCTATTGATATCCTTTTTATTGATTGGTTAGTTTGATATTGAGGTTGTTGGGTTGGTTATCTTGAAGGTTATGGTAGATATACTTATAACCAATTATTGTTTTCCTTAACTTCTTTCATGTTATATTTCAAATATTAATAATTATATTATTTTATCCCTAACTAATCACAAGATATTTCTAAAAGGTAAAAATTAGTTTTTTGTCTAATGATTTTAGGTATAACCCATTTATTTATTCGGGATAGCCTTGATATTTATTGGGTTAAAAGAATTGGGTATAATATATAAATATTTATTTAAATATTTTAATCACCTCTTCACTACCCCTCTAAGTGTTCCCTATTGGACTTTCGGCGATTTTCACACGTGTTCTTAGAGCAAAATTTAATCAAGAGTTAATGACTTAACTTCAAGTAAACTTGTTAATAATTTCCTCAAGTGTTTTGGAGAATCTGATTTTGTCTTCTTTGGCTTTGAAGGTGGATGAATGACACTTTTGTATCATGTTTGATATTCTTCCACGGGCTTATTGAAAAATATTTGGAGTTTGATCCTATCTTTTGAAGCTTGATTTTTTTATTTGATTTCAATCCAAGGGTGGTAAACACATATTCTTGGAGCAAGGTTTAATCGAGAGTCAATGATGACTTGATCTCAAGTAAACTTGGAAATAATTTCCTTGAGTGTTTGGGAGAATCTGATTTTATATTATTTGGCTTTGAAAGTGGATGAATGACACTTTTGTATCATGTTTGATATTCTTCCACAAGCTTGTTGAAAAATGTTTGGAGTTTGATCCTATCTTTTGAAGTTTGATTTTTGGATTTGATTTCAATCAAAGGGTGGTAAACATGTGTTTTTGAAGCAAAGTTTAATCAATAGTCAATGATGACTTAATCTCAAGTAAACTTGTAAATAATTTCCTTTAAAGTTTTGGAGAATCTGATTTTTGGTTCTTTGGCTTTAAAAGTGTAGGGTCATATCCCTTGAAAGATGTATAAAAGATCCCAATGCATTCCTTGTATGTACATCTCCACATCTAACACCTCGAAGAATCTATCATTGTAGTTAAAGCTTAAGGAATGTCAACTATTGATATAGTCAATGACTGGCTCATTTTTTCATTACTTGGTATTAGTAAGCTTCATCATTATTACATTTCGTCAGGAACTATAAAAGCGATTGAGGAGTTCATGCTCCATTTGGTCCCAACTATCAATGTACTCAAGTGTAAGGTTTGTGTACCAATCAAAATTGTTCCCTTAGAGGGAACAGACAACTTGTTTGACTAAGAGGTCACTCTATACACCTTCATTGTTGCAGGTTTCAACAAAGTAGGTAACATGTTGCTTTGGATTTCCCTTTCCATTGAAATACTGAAACTTTGGAGGTTGATGACCCATAGGCATATGTAGGTTATCAATCCTCTTAGTGTAAGACTTAGAGTAGATGAGTGTACTCTATGATGGTCCACTATACTGCGCTCTAATGGATAAATAGTGATGCCACCAAAGTAGATTCAATGGTTTGCTTTCTAATCTACATAGATGCAATATTCGAAGGGTGAGTGAGTCCTTGGCTTGACTTAGTCGTATTTTGTGCATGCGCCTTAACCTTGTTCATAAGGGAGACTATTTACAAA
Organism: Vitis rotundifolia; assembly: GCA_030254885.1. Classification (NCBI taxonomy): domain Eukaryota; kingdom Viridiplantae; phylum Streptophyta; class Magnoliopsida; order Vitales; family Vitaceae; genus Vitis; species Vitis rotundifolia. Next base: position 14,963,523 of record CM058152.1, read on the forward strand.
TCTTTCTCCTCAACAAATCTTGGTAAGTTTAGCGATGGCACAAGCCATCTTAAGTAATTGTTCTTCTACGAATGTAGTGCTCATTGTCATAATCGGCATAGTCACCAAGAAGAAAAAAGTAAAAGAGTCAAAATGGTTTAGAGGAGTTGTCCTCCTTTGACATCCCAGTTAGTGATCCAAAATGTGAGTTGGTGTCAAAGTTTGCATTGACAACAAAGTGGGAGACTTATCCTTAAAGTCCTTTATTGTTGAAGGGTGTTTTTCCCTACTATGAGCATTGCAACCCTTTTCCCTCGTAAAGGCCAAGGTGATGAATGATTGGTACTTATCGCTCATCCCTATTGGTTTTAACAAACAAGTATGCTCGCTTGCTTGCTTTGTTGAAAGTGCAATAGTTGATTTTGCTTTACTGTGAATCATAAGGCCCATAGTAGTGTTGTGTGTTGATTAAGTAATCACAATCTTGTCATTGCCCTTGTTGGCATGCACAACTTGAATCTTTTTAGATGTCATAATCTTAATAGTGATTAAGTTTTTTAGCAAATGAGAAGAGAAGCAAATATGTATCACCAAATGCACACAAATTTCGTGAAGTCCTACAAAACAAGCAAAATAATAGGAAAAATTTGTAAACAATTTTTTTTATTAAAACAATTGTGGAGTACAAACTCAATGATAATATTCTTTACAAAAGAGTATTTTTTTCTCTCATTTCTTTGCTTTGATCACAATTTTATAGGTAACAATAATGTTTTTTCTTTGTTTTGAAGATCAATCGAGGGCATAGAGTGGTTTGTTCCTGAATGACTTTATCGAAAAGCAAAGATCACATGTGTAGTACTTCTATGATTTCTCGGACTTATAAAGAAATTTTATGCATAATTTTCCTCTTTATGAAGCCTCTTTTCCCATGTGAAGTTGTATTGTTGATCCCCTCTATTAAAGGAAGTCATCATTATTTATAGGTGAAGTTAAAGAATTAAATTTGGATATATTTCCCAAGATTTGATTTGCTTAATTCAAAGAATTTGGATTTTTGATTTTAGAAACTTGTCTCATTTGTTAAAAAAATTTGCCAACAAGAGAATGTTTATTTATTTTTAATTCTCTTTTAATTTCAGTTGAAATATATAAATAAATATATATATATATATATTATAGGAAATTTACCTACAAGAGAATGTTTATTTCTAATTCTCTTTTGACATATTTATTTCTATTTTGCAAAGTTAATTTAATTTTGCAATCTTTCAAGTTTTATCATGTGTCTTCTTTTAAATTGCATGTCACATATCCAATGTATACAACCCATCACTCATTAAACCCAAATTTTGTTGAACTAAGGAGTCACAAATTTAAAAACCAATTTAGTAATAATTTAATTCATTAAATTTTTTTATGTACAAAGACACAAAGAGAGAGAGAGAAGGTCGTGAACAGTAATTCAATTGATGATGAAGAAATAGAATTCTTGGTTCCATTCTCCATCTTAATGACAAAAAAAGGGATTGATCGAATTCTATTAAATTTGACTCATAGTGATCATTTATCAAATAATGACTATGATTACCAAATAATTGAATAATCAGGAGCAATTTACTTACGATACGTTGTTGACATTCATAGAAAGTATTTTGCAGATTACATGTTGACATTGAAAGAGGAAGGGCCCATGTTGACATTGAAAGAGAGGTAACGTAAAGGAAAGAACCATGGCTTTTTTAAGGGAGTCATGAAACAAACAAAGAAGCCGGTGGACACCATACAGGATAGATACAAGTAAGAGGCTGACAGCCACTGGTGGGTTCTAGGGATATGTAAGCAGGTTACTTTCCACAAACTCCATATAACACTAGGTTTCCACGTTAGAGTATTATTGTTCAAGCCAATGCTCCAACGACTTCCTAAACAAAATATTAGTTTCTTTTGCTATGCTTCATTCCGAAAATGTTTGATGGAAAGAAGATGGAGAAAAAGATTATGAGGGAAAATAAAAGAAAAAGACAAATGTTCAAAGATTTTCCTCATTTTCCATAAAAGAAAGTGAGAAAAGTTTGACGAAGTGTTGAACGTGCATTCCTCAGTGGTTTATCCTTTCCCCTTGACTTTTCCTTAAATAACAAAAAATAAAAGAAAATTTAAATTTTTCTCATCTTTTTCTTTCAATATATATTATTTATTTTTTTAGGGAACCAAAAATAACAAGTAAATGATTTTATTATCTATGGATCACATGGAAAAATGTAAGAAAAGAAAATAATAGATAAAAATGTTAAAAGATTTTCGTGCCTATTTTTCTTACAAAAAGGTGATGAAAGTTTGGGGAAAGAGTATTCTAAAATATTTAATTTTTGTATTTTTTTTTCCAACTTTTCTTTTTTAGAAAACTAGACAGAAAAAAAAAATCTATAAATTTTCCTTTGGTTTTTATTTTTATTTCTTAGTTATTGTTTATTAGAGTAATAGAATTGAAAACAAACAAACAATTACATAAAAAGAGATAAATAATTGAAAAAAAATGATAAAATTAGCAATAATTGAAATATTAAATAAAATAATAAATAAGTGTAACATTAAAAATTTAATTTGCTTTCTAGATTATTATAATTAAAATTTTAAAAAATTAAAATTGAAAGTTAAAGCAATAATTAAAGGTATTTTACAATAATACACTTATAAATTTAGAATTTTATATAGATTAAATGAGTTATAATCATGTTATCGTGTAAGAATCATATTAATAGTGTTAAGGTATTTTATTTAGTTGGCAAGTTTATTCATTTCTTATTAATTAGATGCAACTTACTTTCTTGGGTTTTATTCATTTCAAGACAACTTCGGACTTCATCGAATTTGAATTCGGGTTATTCAAAGTTATAAAATTTAAGGTAAATATATATTTATGGTTGGTAAAGTTTTTAAAATAACTAATACAAGAAATTATGAAGAGAATACTTTCTATTTTTTAATTTGATTTCTACTATATTTTTTATTTTAAAAAATTGTTTTTGATAAGTTTTAAAATTATGTTTATCTCTAAATTCGTGTTTGATTCTAAAAAAAATTTTAAAAAAATTTTTAGTAAGTTTTAAAATTATGATTGTCTCTAGATTTCTGTTTGATTATAAAAATGATTTTAGAATATTTTAGAATTATAAAACTCTCCATAATTTAAAAAGAGTTTTATAAATATAAATTGAGATATTCTATTTAAAAGGGTGGTAAATTTTTATGAACCTGTAGAGTGCATAGTTATTCATCAAAAGTTTGATCCTCCATCTCTCAAATTTTCAAGATCTTACTTAAGAGTAACTTTCAATTATAATAAAGGTCAAAGATCTCATTGTGAAACTTTGATAAAGGATTCAAGGGATCCACTAAGGAGCACAGGGGAGTGCTATATCGGGGACGTGGAAAATGAGTGTATGTGTTGACGGTACAAGGCTCTAGGGGATAGGTGTATCCGATCAGGTAAAATTGTGTAGCCTTTTATCATATTTAGTGAATTATTTAGCTGTTGAGAGACCACCCATTGTTTTTTATACCTAGTAGGTTGCTAGGTGGTTTTTCCACGTTATATCCTATGTTCTTTTGAGTAATTGATTTTATTTATATTTACGTGAGATTTTTGCCCTCTTTAAAGAATTAATATAAAGGGACAAACCTAGAATAGGTAATAAAATCTTAATTCAGAGATTAATTCAAAGACAACACTTTTTATGTAGTTCCATTATATCAAGACTACACATAAAATTTTCTTTCAAATAGGTTACATGTGTCAATTCATATATTATCCAACTTAACTTATTTATTAAATGGGTTAAAAGTATTTGTATTTTGTTGTTCATATAATAAATAAGTCGCGTTCATACCAAATCATTTTGATAGGATTATTAAATAAGTGGTATTCAACTTGAGTAAATTTTCACTATTTTTTTGTCTCAATATAATGCAAACCCAACATCACATAACCCATTCCTACCCTTACCAATGTGGCATTCGCCAGCATTCGCCATTGCTTCAAATTAGATAATTATGCCATGTGTGTGTATTCCTAATTATAAATATACCCCAACATCATTATATCGAATTGAAGAAAAATTAGGAATTTTAGACCAAAATGGCCCTTTTAACCCAACAAAATATAGGTTATAGGATCTTATGAAACTAATATTTAAAGTAACTTATTTTTATTTTCTTTAAATTAGTTTGAAACGTCGTTTCAAAATCCAATTTTTTTAAATAAGGTTCTAAATGTGTACTAAAGCCAATGTACTTTTTAAATTTATTGAAGTTGCAATTTTAAATTATTACTTCTAAAAAATTACAAGGAAAAAAAAAAAGGTAAGTTACATGGCAAAAAGTATTTTTAATATTTGTTTGAAAATGATCCACACTGTCGGGAAGTTTTGACATTAACTGGCTTGATTTTTTAATTTGAAAATAAGTTTAAAAACTATGAAACCAATATTAAATTTAATGTATTAAGTCTTACTTTATTTAAAATTTATTTTTAAGAAAAGTCGGAATAACATAATCATTTTTAGAGAAGAAGTAAATATAACCATTCTATACCAATTTCAATTGAGATAAATATGGTATTAATTGGTTCAATCTTTAAGTTTTATGGCTTAAAAAAAAAAAAAAAAAAAAAAAAAAAACGGTTACTAGACTCATTAATAAATTTAACATATAAAGTTTTCTTTAAGCCAAAATCCATTTAGCTACTGACAATATTTAGAGAAAATTGTAACACTATTAAGGGAGTTACGATGAGCATTCAAGGGCTTGAGTAGTACATGTACTATAGACTTATTCTTCAATCCTATTTGAGATTTCATTTTATATGCATTTACCCTAATGTATCCATGTTTACTTGCACCAACTTCCAATGAATTTTCTCTATTTCTTTGAATATTCTCAAAAATGAACTTCAAATCAAGTAAAACTTGATGCAATGAATATAATAATTTTTAAAAACAACTTGAAACTCAAAAAAATCAAATTACTAAATATAAAAAATTCATAAATTAAAACTAGTGTGGAATGTCTATTTCTATATCTCATATGCATGCAACTTTTTTTTTTTCAAAATTTTTCATTAAGTAAATCAATTAAAATTTAAAACTTAAAATATGTTAATAAGTTTACTAATTTTTAAAAATAAATTTAAGTTCAAATGCTTATTTGATTCATACAAAAATTGCCCCGACCAAAGTGGTCCAAAACACCTAATTAGTAAATAGGTAAAATTTTGTATTGTATATTGAAAAACTTAATTTATTTATATATTTAAAAATAATAATTATATTTATTTTTATAATTCATTTTAAATAAAATATTATTAAGTATTATCATTTTGTAAAATATTATTATCATTCTTTTATATGATTTGGTTTTTATAATATACTATCTGCATTCATATCTTACCAAAATTATCATTACAATATTCATTTAAAAAAAGTATTATTCATTTATTTTGTATTTTATTTTATAGTATAATATTATTTTAAAGCAAAATGTGAGTTATAAACATATTATAATTCATTGTTAAAAATTTTTAAATATTAGTATTTTTAATGAAAATATGATATTAATATTAATTTAGAAAATTAATAAATAAAAAATATCTAGAATGTGGGCTCCTCTTCATTTAAATCTCCATGTCATGTTAGCATCAACATGCACTAGCACATGAGATTCCCAATTGAACCATTAAGATGGGTTTTAAATTAGTGCCACGTGTCGAACAAAAAAGTTGATAAGACTTTATTATGAATGGAGAAGAAAATTATTTTACTAAAAAAAAAGGGTTGAGACTTGTTTTAAATGATCACGTATGCCTTTTAGGGAAAATAGATAATGACATGAGTTTATGGAATTTTGAAAAAAAAAAAATGACCATAAGGGTGATTTTAACATTTATTATAAAAGTTGAAATTTTATTTTTTTTCAAATTTATATTTGTATCAGCCTAACTTAATTTCTTTAGGTATCTACCTAGTTTATGATTTTTTAAGACAATAGTATCCATTAGTGAAAGACCAAAACACCATTTCAAATTAATGTGTACTCATTTTCTTATTCCTTTTTGGCCGGCCATTTCTTCTTTTCATTTTCTTAGGAATCCTAATAAAATATTTTTTAAAATTTGTGAATGAATAATTAAATAATCATCTTTGATGATGCTAGAAATACACATTTGTGATCTTTATATATATATATATATATATATATATATATGAAAATGCAGGAATTGAAAAAAAAAAATGTTTGTAATTTTAGGGTTGGATAATTTTTAAAACATGTAATATTATACCTCCGGACATCCTTAAGGGTATTCGACCTTATAGTTTTGAACATCACTAAAAATGTTCGGCCTTTTAGGTATGGAAGCCCCCTATCATTTTTTTTATTTTTTATTTTTTTATCACTTTTTCAAAAGTCTTCACCTCTAAATCACTTTTTAATAATTCCTAAATGTTCCCTAACTATTTTCATAATAAATATTTGTTTATAGTTATATAAATAATTAATAACCCTTAAAATACATTTACATAAAACATAAATACTTGTAATGTATGAATATAAACGAAAATCTATAAGAGAGGTTGCTTAATTCAAACACCTTTTTTGATGACAAACAAACTTAGGAGAATGAGTTTTTACAATAGAGTTTTGTTGAAGAGTAGAAAAATGAGAAAAGAAGATAAGAAAGGTGTGGTGTAGAAGAAAAGAATGGTGAAGACACTTTGGTGGATGCATTAAGATGGTGGGTGGGTCTGTAAATAGCTTTTCCCTTATTAATATCTTTGGGCACTCCATATGACATATGACATTTTTTATCTCAAGTTTACACTTTAAGTTCTACCTCTCATCTACACCGTGTCATAGGCTGAGCAAGATGGTCGGCCACGTTATTGGAGTGCAGCATTAGACTATAAATATCAGCTACCTTCTTCTCAAAGCAAACCATCACATAAACTCCAGCAATTTTCTCTTATCATTGTTTCTATTTTCTATCAACAAACTCCTTGCCTGGAAGGACATGGCATCATCGTCGTCTCCTCTAGTATTCTCGGTTAACCGGTGTGATCCACAGATTGTTCGCCCTGCAAACCCTACCCCGCGAGAGGTGAAGCAGCTTTCTGATATAGATGATCAAGACGGCCTTCGCATTCAAATTCCTGCGATGATGTTTTACCGAAACAATCCTTTAATGGAAGGAAAAGACCCTGCAAAGGTCATTAGAGAAGCTCTAGGTAAGGCGCTTGTATACTACTATCCATTTGCAGGCAGGCTGATTGAAGGGGATAACAGAAAACTCATGGTGGACTGCACTGGTGAAGGGGTCTTGTTCATTGAAGCCGATGCCGATACCACACTTGAGAATCTTGGTGATGCAATTCAGCCAATGTGCCCCTGCTTTGAAGAGCTTCTGTATGATGTCCCAGGCTCCAGTGGAATTCTTGGTTCCCCCCTTATCTTAATTCAGGTAAATAATTTTCATTATAAGAAGGTGTTTGATAAATCATCTTAATGACTTAATATGATTTAATGATTTTATTTAAATCATTAACATTAAACATATTTAATAAAATAACTCAATATAACAACTTAAAGTCATTTTTAATTCTAAGTATTAAGTTGAAATAATTCATTTAGGTGATTTTTTTTTTTTAACTTAATACCAAATATAATTTACTTTCACATTTTAAATGATGTTTTTTAACTTATTACTTATTTTTAAAATCTTTTTACAAAATAAAAAAATCAAAATATTTGGCTTTTTGTTAAATGTTAAAAAAAAAATTTTGAGACCACATAAGGGAGAGTATATTTTAGAATTATGATTCAACATGCATGACCTACTTTTTATAATAAATATTTTATGTATCTATGATACAATAAATATGAATATTTTATAAATAAATTTATTATTTAAAATTAAGGAAAATAAATATGAGTTAAAATCAATAAAAATAAATATTAATTAAAATGAATAAAGGTAAATATATCAATTTGAGGATTTAGAATAACTTTAGATAACCCTACCAAATAATCTACTACTTAACCTAAAAAATAGATAATTCGTTTTATGTTAGCAATTTAAAAATAATTTAATTTAAAATAAGTTTTAAGTTATTAAATAATAAGTATTAAGTTTCATTACAAAAATCATTGGATGTTGCTTAAGCATATATTGATAAAGACTCTTTGTAAAATGCAGGTGACCCGATTGACGTGCGGAGGATTTATATTTGCACTGCGTCTAAACCACACAATGTCTGATGCACCTGGTTTGATCCAATTCCTCAACACCATAGGCGAGATGGCTCAAGGTCTGTCTGTGCCATCTCTGCTGCCCATATGGCAAAGAGAGCTGTTAAATGCCCGAAATCCACCACGAATAACCAGTATACATCATGAATTCGAGAAGGTAACCAACACCAAGGGCACACTAATGGCCATGGACGAAAATAATTTGGTTCATCGATCATTCTTCTTTGGCCCTGAGGAGATAAGAGCACTTAAAAACCGACTTCCTGCAAGCCTCGGTGCCTGCTCAACGTTTGAGGTACTAATGGCATGTGTATGGAGATGCCGCACAATTGCATTTGCAGTAGACCCTGATGAGGTTGTTCGCATTACATGCGTAATCAGTATGCGAGGCAAGCGCGGTTTCGAACTGCCTCCAGGATACTATGGAAATGCTTTTGTGACTCCAGCTTCAATTACTAAGGCTGGAATGCTATGTAAAAATCCATTGGAATTTGCGATAAGGTTAGTGAAGAAAGCCAAGGCGGAAATGAGCCAGGAGTACATTAAATCAGTGGCAGATCTTATGGTCATCAAGGGCCGGCCCTTATTTACACAGCCAGGGAACTATATTGTTTCAGATGTCACGCATGCAGGGTTTGGAGAGGTCGATTTCGGGTGGGGGAAGCCAGTCTATGGTGGGGTTGCTAGGGCTTTACCTATTATTAGCTTCCGCATGTGGTTCAGGAACAGCAAAGGAGAAGAAGGGAATGTTATACCTATATGCCTGCCTCCGCCAGTCATGGAAAGGTTTGAACAGGAGCTAAAGAGAATGACAAAAGAGGCAGAGCCTGTTAGACTTATTACATCCATGCTTTAATTTAAGGAGAATCTACATGGATTTTAAGAATTAAGCAGTTTAATTTAGCTTATGATCTCTTTAAAAGGTTCGCAATTTAAATGTAGCAGGGTGGAGATTACTAGTAATAGGTGTTATATCAATAGTAGGCATTGTATCAGTCTATGACACTGTTTTTGGCTTGAAGGCTTGAGTGCAGTTGAATGCTTATTTTGGTCAGTAGTGTCAGCCATTCATCCTTTTAGGAAAGGAACTGAGCTATGGATGTCCATGCATAGCATTAGTGTTTGCAAAGTAGAAACATGCCTTGATAAACTCTATTTGTTTGGGGATGCATGCAGGCATTTATATCTCTTTTGAAGAGAGCTATAGGCTAGGAAGACAAAAGGGTAGGTCTTCTTGGTGAATTTGTGTTTGCTATACCTTTTGAGAAATATTAACTTTTAATGTAGTGTCAAAGTTCAAAGTGGTGGAAGGTATCTTGTTGATGAAATATAATGCAACAAGAAATGCATCAACGTAAAAATTTGAAGCCAAGTTAGCGTGAAACATCATTGTTAATTTATCATAACCCTTCCCATGGAAATGCAAGCTAATGATATGATGACCCAAACTCAGAGGTGAGGACACTACGATCATTTCACATGTGAAGTCTGAAGGCTTGACATAAGTAGTAATTAAGCTAACAAAAAAGTTTTAGTAGAAATTTATCTTTTCATACCAAAATCCATAAATTAAATTATGACAAATCTTCCAAAAAGTAGTAGTAAAGTAAACCATTAATACAAAAATATCCAATTACATTAGTATCATAGGTTAAGAAATAAAGGGGCTTTTTGAATCCTTCATACCCATGTCACTTATTCCCAGAATCAAGTATACTTGAAAAAATTTAATAAAAGTAGTAAACTTGAAAGCCGAATAAAGGATAGAGATCAAATACATTTATTTTTCAAAAACGAAATGGGTAATGTTTGTAATATGAGCTCAATCATACGAAATAAACTTGTATTACATGTGTTATTTTCATAAATTCGCAAATCATATATATTTTCCGTTAAACATGCATATATTAAAAAAAAAAAATTGGTCCATTGTTAACAGAAGTGTCCAACATAGTGAGACTTACGAAAGCAAGTAGCCTTAGATGTTCCTTACATATTAGTAGGTGGAACTAAAATCAATCTAATTGTGTACCATAGATCAATAACTACCCTACTAACTAGGTTTACAAATCATTACTACCCCACTAAGGGTAATAGAGGTCAACATATTTTTCCTTATTGAATAGGATCAAATAATCACAATGCACATGGAAGGCAAAATATTGCTAATTCAAAAATAATTCCCAATTTTAGTACTTCAAACTTATCTAAACATTTTTTTTTTAGAATTTCCAAAAAAATATAATTGAATTTGATAACATATTTTTACGAAATCCCCTTACCTGAATTCGATAATCCTAAAGGAATAGAGTCACGAAAATTTCCTATAAATCACAAGAGATTTAAAGGAATCCTTTAAACTAAAGTTCTAATAATTATTATACTTTAAGTATACATTTATTTATTATTAAACTTTATACCAAAATTAGGTGAAAAATAATTCATTCGGGAAAATATCCAATTTTCATTATTTAAGTTGACTTGACTTTGTTTTCCTAAAAAATTATTCAAATTTCTTTCAATTCTAATATGATGTTCTTTTTTGGCATTCAATTATCCAAAATTTATTTAACCTTTTATTGAGATTAATTCTTCTATACAACAAAGGTGTAATCTTTATAAATGAAAATATATTGTGCATGAAATTGCTCGGATGCCCATGCAAAATTCCTTTATGCTCAACTCCATATCAAAAATACACATGCAACTTATATGCCTTTATAAATACTTGCCTATTGCTAAACAACATCAAATTATTTTTCAACCTCAACACACTATAGAAGTTCTCATAAACACATTGCATTGTTCCCAATGCCTCCCACAAAATGTTAATAATCTCCATAAGTTATGCCCTAAGGATTCACCCACAGTAACAAAACATCCAAAAGCGTGCTCTAAGAAAATAAAATATGTAGATGTACAAGATATTTCCACCATATCCAAACTTTCATCTTAAGGTTAATTTCTTTTTTTCAAATCTTCATCAAAATAACTCTAGGTTTAAGATTTATGAATTCTAGATTCGCCTAAACACCGATTTATTTATTTACATGCTTGTCTATTAATTATTTCTTTTTCTTTTTAAAACTAAAACAACAATTGCATTCTAAGGAGAAGGAAAATATTTTGGAAGTAAAATTCTTACCTAAAAGTTTTCTTTGAAAAAAGAAAAATATCACTCCTCTTCACCTCGGATCTAAAATCCTAACTTGCCTCTATTCTTCATTCTTTATAACATCAGAAGGAGTTTTAATAACTAATTAGAACATGTTTTAGGATTTTTATGTTATTATTATTATTATTATTATTATTATTATTATTAATGATATTTCTTTTGTTATATTTTTTTCTTCTAGCTTACAATCCAAAATTTATGCTTATAGGGCTTTAGCCTTTGACTGTTACATCCTCCATTCCTTAAAAAATGTGTAGTCCTTTAAACTGGGCGTACTTGGATATTAAAAAGGTATGGATATTTTTTTTTTTAATATCCTCTTCTAGTTCCAAAGAAGATTCCCTTTTCAAATCATTATTCCATTGAACTTTTACTAATTTGACTATAACACATCGAAGAACCTTACCCATTTCATCAACAATTCGAACAAGGAACTCATATATCAAAATTTCTGCCAGTTGGAATCAATTTCCACTATGTGAGAAGGATCATGCACACACTTTCTCAAAGTTGATACATGAAAAAATCATGAATCCTCTCTAATCTTTGGGACAAGGCAACTTGATAGGCTAAAGTGTCAATTTTCTCCAAAATCTAGAAAGGTCCCACTTATATATGACTTAGCTTTCCTTTCTTCCAAATCTCATCACTATTTCCATAGGTGAAACCTTAAAAAACACATGATCTCCAACCTCAAAACTCTAACTTATACCTTTGATTATTTACATAGCTTTTTTGCCGAATTTGAGCAATTTTTAGCCTCCATTTCTGAATGATTACTCCATTGAACTTTCACTAATTTGACTATAACATGTCAAAGAACCTTACCCATCTCATCAATAATTCAAACAAGGAGCTGCTCATAAATCAAAATTTCTACCAGCTGGAAAGGCTCAATTTCCACTATGTGAGAAGGATCATGCACACACTTTCTCAAAGTTGATAGATGAAAAACACCATGAATCCTCTCTAATTTTGGGAAAAAGGGAACTTAATAGGCTAAAGTGTCAGTCTTCTCCAAAATCTCGAAAGATTCCATATAGATAGGACTTAACTTTCCTTTCTCCAAATCTCATTACTGTTTCCATAGGTGAAACCTTGAAAAACGCATGATCTCTAAACTCAAAACTCTAAGTTATGCCTTAGGTATTTACATAGCTTTTTTATCGACTTTAACCAGTTTTTTGTCTTTCTCTAATCAATGCAACATTTTCTGTAGTCACTTGAACTAGCTTTAGACCTAAGAGCTTTCTCTCACCATTTTTAACTCAACAAATCAAGGGCATAACCTTCTTGTTCGAATACTAAGAAAAATCATTCTAGACCCTAAATCATTATGGTACATACAAACTATCTTAGGTATCTCTAAATCTATTGGAACGAAAGCCAATAAAACAAAAAATAGATCTAGTTGCTCAAGAAAAATAGTAATCGCAATATGGACATTCCTAGATTGATTCTAGTCGGTAAAGAGTAGGCATGGATCTTGAATATCTTATGATCTTCCGCTCGATGACTTTCGTTCTTGGATCCTAGCATATAAGGATGAAGGAATCCTCTCTATGGGGATGGAGGCTAATGTTCCTCTCTTTAGAAGACTAAATGAAATTGATACAAGAGTGTCTAACCTTAAACCATTAAGGAAGTTTATGTAGACTCATTTGTGGGCTTAAGTCACTTAAGCCCATCTTGGGCTTGACTCACTTAATCTTAATCTAGCCCACTAGGTAATAATTAATTAATTAACTTTATTGGGCTCCAATTAATTAATTAACACAATCCAAAAAGACCATTCATTAGCTCTTGTACAACCTAAAATATTTACCAAAATGCTCATGTGTGCACATATGATAAATAACCCAATTATCCTTTAAATAATGTGTCATCAAGGAATATGAGATAGAGGGTAGATCATTGGGACCTTAGGAAAATACTGGCTCCTTTAGAATCGAATTCTAAAATTGACTCAACATCCCACTACAAGGAGTCAGCTATATTCTAGTACTTGATGATATTAAATCGAGATACTAAGCTCGGGTCTATGACCTACTAATCATTGCATGTGAGCTCCTCATTAACTAGTGTCTATAATTTAACGAGGTGAATAATATCAGTCTCTCAAGATTACCTCTATAATCCTTGAGTCTCGAATTGTCCTATTATATGATCAACTCGTTGGGATAAAGCCCCTAAAAGCATAACATGATGTAACAATAAATGAAATTCATTAATATTTATATTACGATTTTGGTTCTTTTTTTTTTTTATTCCATTTATGCATTATATATGTTGAACATTTAGACCTAACATCTTTTGCATTGTAAATAACGGGTGCATTAGGAGTTGCATGAAAATCTTAGTCATGGATTCCTTACAAGTAGATGATTTGTTCACAATTGGTTCATAGACTTAGGCAACCTACTTGAGGATTTAGTATACTAACTCCTGATTGGAGGAAAGATTGGTCTTGATCATCGGGATAAGTTTCACATGGGGAGTGCACTAGTATATATGGTTACACATTGGACATGACCTATGGCAAATCATGATGTTAGCTATCGGGTAGTCATAATTCACTAAGCTACTATACTACGTGGACTCTCAACCTTGAGAGGATATTGATCTTATGTTGAGGTCATTAGGAAACTTTGACCTATAGGTGAGACCCTAAGGTGGTTGTATATTCCCTATGAATTGGGTCGTTGTTGATAGAGGTTGGTGGCAATAGATATTCTCAATAAAGACACCATGATATCTCATAAGATTGAGATAGTGTGTCCCCTTAGGTGATCGTAAGGACAATGATCATGAAATTTGTGGCTATAGTAATTCCTTAAGTGGAATTTAACATATACTCTTATGAGCTTGAGTATGTCAATTGATTACTGTAGACCCTTCGTTTTGTCCTCCTAGCACATGTCCTATTAGGTATTTGTTCGGTACTTTATAACAATTTGCTAGTGGTCCATTACTACTCATGCAGCTTATCTTTTCTAAGCCACCTTGGAGACTTTGGTTGAGGGATTTATCTAACCCCATTGTGACTCTTGGCAGCCATAATTTAGACTTAGGCTTTTCCTTCCTTTTTAGTATAACTATTAGGTGCACTTTTAGGATAGCACACTTAGGCATATTAAGGTCACTTAGACAATGTCCTGATTACTTTAGGTCACTAGGTACTGTCCTCAACACCTTAGGCCCACTTAGGTACACTTAGCCCATTAGGCACCACCTTAGGCCCACCTAGGCTCACTTGGGCCCGTTTTGGCACACCTTGACCCACTTAGGTTTGCCTAGTCTTGCTTAGGTCTCCTTTTTGGCACATCTTACATGTCTCACATGGCTTACATGACTTGCATGACTCTTTTTTTTTTTAGTAAAATCACATGACTTGACTTTTTTATTATTATATTTTTGTTTTTTTTTATTATTATTATTTTGTCTATTTCCTCATTTATTTGATTTTCCTATTATTTTGTCACTTTTCCGTTATATTTGTCTTTACTTATCTATTTTAATTTAATAATTTTGTTTAAATGTTTTATTTATTTTTTTTTTATTATTATTATTACTACTTGTACTCATTTTTATCATTATTATTATTATTATTTTATTTAATCTATTAACTTTGAAATTTTGTAGGGAAGTCCACCAATGGATAGATAGGAATAGATCATTCTCCATGGAAGCACATAGACGTATTCCCCACCATCAAGAAGAATCCAACAATTTTTTACTCTTGGGAAAGGAATGATGCTCAGCTTGCCATTCAGAACATGGCAGAATGCCGAAGTGAAATAAGGAATGAGATATGCAGTCAAGGAAGATTTGGGGAGATAAGGGCTGGTCAAATGGAAATTGAAAATTTTCTTGGGTAAGACGTTAGGCTGGTAAGGTGATTGGAGAAAGCAAGTGTAGACCCTCCATTTTGTCCTCTTAGCACATGTCCTATTAGGTATTTGTTCGATACTTTACAACAATTTCCTAGTGGCTCATGACTAGTCATGTAGCCTATCTTTTATAAGCCACCTTGGGGACTTTGGTTGAGGGATTTATCCAACCCCATTATGACTCTTGGCAGCCCCAATTTAGACTTAGGCTTACTTTGGCACCTTAGGCCCACTTAGATACACTTGGCCCATTAGGCACCACCTTAGGCCTACTTAGGCACCCGAGGCTCATTTAGATGCACTTGACCCATTAGGCACCACCTTAGGCCCACTTAGGCACCCTAGGCCCATTTAGATACACTTGGCCCATTACGCACCACCTTAGGCCCACTTAGGCACCTTAGACCCACCTAGGCACATCTAACCCACCTAGACACATCTGACCCACTTAGGCACTTTTCTAGGTTTAGTTTCACTTAGATTTGTTTTCTTGTTTTTTCTTTATTTATTTATGTTATTGATTGATTTTAGGATTAAGTAAGTTTTGACTTATTTTATCTTATTTCATTATTATTATTACTTGTATTTTATTTACTTATTTTGTTTTGTGATTGCATGAAAGGAATTTTTTTATTTTTGGTGGTTTGAGTTTGACACTTTGATTATTATTATATGTTGCATTAGTTTAATTTCTTTTTATTGAATATGTCTTATATTTATTTATTTATTTATATATTATGTCTTTTATCTATTTATTCATATTTTCTTATTTACTTATTTAATCACTTCTTCAAAATTTAGTGAAACCAATGTTGACTTTTAATCACTTGAATTGTTTCGACTTCAGATATGCACGTGATTGCCTAACTAATTTTTAATTGAATAATCTGAAAATTACCTGGTTTTGGCAAATGAAAATAAGAAGATGAAGTGTGTACATGAACGGAAAGGAGGGTTGTATTCGATCAGGAAAGGAAATACAGAGAAGGATAACATTTTTTTGGGAAGGTGACTCAACAGCACACAGATGATTGCTGGCTCTCTCCGGGCTGGTGAGTGGTCCCATGTAGGTGGAGTCAACAGGAAGGAGTGCATAGGACGCTCATGGGAATGGATCACACTGGTTTTGGAAGGGTGGATTCGCGGCATGAAGGGAGAAGATAAATGATGGATGAATGAGGATGGTTTTTGGGGAAGATACAGAGAAGGAAGATACAGAGAAGAAAGTGGTTTTTGGAAAAGAAGTTTTCAGCACGATTGAAAAAAAGAAAAGAAAAATGTTCAGCGTAGGGAAGAGAATGGGGAACGTTTTGGGAAGATAATAGAGGGTGATGAATTTCGAAGGCGTGGGAGGGGGGGGTGGGAGGAGAGCATGTTGCTGTTGGCACTCTCACAGCCAAAAACTCACTGGTTGGATTACTGCATGAAAGTTAAAGATTCATCACCATATCTGACTGTTGCATCCAACACCTCCACTAATAATAATGGCGACCGGCATCTGGTTTGGTCCCGGAGATGATGGTGACATCCAAGCAAGCTGACTCGATTTGATTACATAACTTGTGTGTTTGCAACCATGGACAGCTTGATGTTTGGATACGAGATCGGTATCTCTGGTAGAGTAACGTCTATGGCAGATTTCTTGAAGAAGTTCTTTCCAACCATTTGCCAAAGAGACCTAGTGGACAGCGTTGGCCTCATCATTGATTGCGTCATGCGCGACCAGAAGGTTTGGGCGGAAAATATCTATGCTAATCGGTGGCTTGGTTTTCTTGGCTGGTGCGGTTTTTAATGTTCATGCAATGAAAGTTTGGATGCTTATAGTTGGTCGGTTGTTGTTGGACCTTGGAGTTGGTTTTGCAATTCAGTCTCTGCCAATCTACGTATCAGAAATGGCTCCCTACAAACACTGTGGTGCTCTCAACAATCTGTTTCAGTTATCTATCACCTTGGGCATTTTGATAGCCAATGCGGTTAACTACTTCACAGTCAAGATTCATGGTGGATGGGGATGGCGTGTCAGCTTGGGCGGAGCTGCAGTTCCAACCATCTTCCTATCAGCGGTGGCATGGATTCTTCCCAACACTCCAAATTCGATGATAGAAAAGGGTGAGTCTTCTAAAATTTTTTGTGTGGTGGAATCACGATCGGAGGGGACTGCAATTCCGAAGAGCAGGCGGCAGCATTCTGGGGGAAGAAAGGGGGGATCTCCGCATGAGCGACACCCTTGAGAACTTAGGGAGGTGCAGCCGCACCATTGAGAGGAAGGAGGTGCAGCCGCACCATTGGGAGGAAGATAAGCTTCGAATGCCTGCCATGATCGCCCAGCTTCATCCGCGACAGTCTTAGAATGTATAATTCACTGGTGGAGAGATGTTTTAGTGACTGTGTGGAGAGCTTCAGGCCCAAATCTCTTGGCAAGCAAGAAGAGACCTGCATCCGGCGATGTGCTGAAAAGTTCTTGAAGCATTTGATGCGTGTGGAGATTGGAGTCCAAAAGAGGTGCAGGCCATTGACAGGAGCCGGATGGCAGCCCTCAAGTTTTTCAGATTCAGGAAAACTTCCGGCAGCCGGTGTTTACCTGCAAGTTCAATTTCAGAAACTCCGATGACCAAAGCTTGAGATCAAGATCATCAATTTCAGAAGCAAGCACACAACCAACAGGCATTCTGGACACGTTCCATGGAGATTGGGGAAGAAATAGCGGCACCATCAATATGGAGAAGGGACTGCCACTTTGAGCCTTCATAATGTAGCAGATTTTGATCCAAAGAGGATCACACACAGCCCGGGAAAAAATATATGGAGCATTCGGGAGGTGGAAGGAGGAGGAGTCGGCTGCACCATTCTTGAAGCAAGGGAGAGGAACCCTCTCCGACTTGCGTTTCGGTATCAGAAGAGGCACCATCTCCATCTGGAAAGAGAACGCACCACTCCTTTGAAGAAAGATTCAGCATGCATCCCCACGTAAAGGAGATTCACTCACACGGTTGCCACTTTGGGAAGCATACAGTCCACGCACCTATCCGGCTGGCCAAAAGAAGAAGCGGAAAAGGTCATGAAAAAGAAGGAATATGGGACGGTGGTGCTGTTTCTGTACAAGGACTTTGTGCATGGAGTTTTTGAATTTTCTTTTACTGAATGAGGCTCTCATTCTATGATCTCTCATGGGTTTTGCTTAGAGAATAGGGAGCTGCATGCATTGAATGTCCAAATCTTCCTCAAGACGCACCGAACTGATTATGCATTGGAGCTTTAACTAACGCACCAAGAGATCTCCATCAAGGCTGCATATGTAGATTTTACATAGTAGGCTGCCACTCAAAAAGCCCCTCCACGCACAGATTTTTGTACCACCAGATTTTGTGTAAGGCATCCACACGTTTTGATGAATTTAGAGGGCAACCATACCATGCAAAAAAGATGACAAGAAGTTGCCACTTTGAGGACATCTCCGGACTTTCTTTTAGAACATGCAGCATATAAAGCATCAGAATGGAAGGATTAAGAGCGTTCTAACAGCAGCCCCTCTTACACGGTGGAAGGTAAGTTCTCTTTTTTAAATTCTTGTTTTAGTTTAGTTTAATTTATTCTATTAGTTTAGGTCCATGTATGATTTTTCATCATTAATTTAATCGATCCTTGGGGTTATAGTTCATGCTTTGATTTGGTTTGATCCCATTCTTTTAGTTCGAATATTTCTTATATTTTTTTTGGTAAATTGGCTTCTAGGTGATGCAGTTTTTATTCTGAAATTTGCCTTGATCTATATTAATTCGTTTTAGTTAGTTTAGAATTTTTCATTATAGTGCACTGTACTTCTGCATCTGTAAATTGGAATCTGGCAACTTAGAAACACTTTTAAATTTTTCTAACTATTCTATGACATTCCAGACTCCTTGAACTTGATTTTAGAATATTTCTTGGGTCAAATATGGCTTTCCAATTAGGAGATATAAATCAATTTTTCAGAAGATTCAGTTTTCACTCTGTTTTTGACACTCAGTCTTGTTTTACAAAATTAAATTACTAAACAATCTCTTTAATTTCTTTGAACATTTTTATTTTAATCTAGACTTCTTAAATTTAATTTTTGACGTATAAAATATTAATAAATAATTTCTGAAATAAAAGATATAATTTTTTATTCTTGCACCCACTGCATGAGTGCTCTTCTAGAGTTGAGATATGTTTTTTATTTTTTTAATATATGATGAATGTATTATCTCCTGAGATTATTTTTAATATAAAATAAATACATTAAGATAGTTGTAAGAATTTTTGTATGATTTTAGGACATCTATAAGTTATTTGTAAAAATCAATTGTTGAATACCTTTAAAAGATGCTCTGCTCTGGACCTATTATCATCATCATGAAATCTGGTACTAAATGAGGGCTGGTTAATTAATTTGGTCACTTAGATGATAAACTAGGCATATAGGAGATGTTCTCTAAAAAATTTTTTGATAAAACTTAACTTCTAGGTATTTATTTTAAATTTATTTTATACAGTCTTCTATTCTAATCGTTTGCTGACTTTTTTTGTGAAGTAACCTCTTTGTGAATAAATTTGTTGTTGATTGGAATATAATCGATTAATTTGGCCTATTGGATGTTTATCTAGACACGTTAAAGATGTTATCTAATTTTTATTTTGGTGAGATAATCTTTCTTGATATTTATTTGGAGTTTATTTTGTGAACCGATATTCTACCCTTTTAATAATATTTCCTTGGCTTTTGGTAATTTAGTCACTTTTGATCATACTTGTGAACTTTCCTTTACTTGAGACATTCTAATGTATATATATATATATAGGTTTATTTATTTTTTATTTATTAGTCTTTAATCTTATCATTATTATTGGTGAATTAACCTCATTTTTATAGAATCACTAATGCTTGCTACATAGGTACGCTCTCTATCTTCCCATTTTAAAGTTCCATGAATATGTATTTCATTAAGAACTATATCCTCGTTTGATATTGACTTTGGGTGCCTTGATGTTCATTTGATTTCCTTTGATAAAATGCATGTTGATCAATATGATACTGGAACTAACTTTGGTGTTTTATGATAGCATTTAAGTTATAGATCTAGGTATGCATATTATCCTTTCTTTATGATTGTAGTTTGAATCCTTGTTTGGCATGTTAGAAATAGTAGGGTTTTTGAGATCACCTTAACTTATCTAAGTATTCGTAATCAACTGATTAATTGTCATATTTCCCTCAAGTAGGCTAGTAGAGACCTTGTTAGGGCTCAGAGGGGTACTACCTCCTTGGAGGTACCTTCCCAATAAGTAACCTAATCCACGGACCTAGATTCGGGTTTTTCAAAGACACGCTTTTCCAAAAACTATGGAGTCACTTCTTTAAGGTTTTCTTTCTTGTTTTATTTTCCCTTTTAAAATAAAATAAAATAAGTGGCGACTCCAATTTTTCCAAAACTAATTTTTAACCAATAAAAACAAGTCTCGCCGATTGGGTGGGGATGCACATGACGAATGTGGGTCCACAGCAAGATTCAACTGTGTGAAATAGAGAGGATGGGTTTTGGGAGAGTCCAGTCAATGATTTTGGTAGTGAGGTGCAGCGTTTTGGAGCATCTTGGAAGAAAGGGGGGAGAGGATCTTTGGGTAAGAAAAAATGAGAGTTTTTGGAGAAGTTATGACAAAGGGTAGCATTCTAATCCTTGGATGGTGGAGTTTTGGAGGAGCAAGGAAAAGACTTCTCTACACCGAGAGACCATTATATTTTACAAAGCAAGGAGGGGAGCATTCGGCAGTAGGGGGAAGGATTATTGGGAATGGGTTTCGGGATCGATCTATGGTTGCAGGGTTGGACTCTGAGGGTCTTTATCTGATTAAGGATTTTGTATTCAAGAGATTCTAAAGGGATTATGGGATTTTGGGGCTCCCGAACACA
This sequence comes from Vitis rotundifolia, assembly GCA_030254885.1. NCBI lineage: Eukaryota > Viridiplantae > Streptophyta > Magnoliopsida > Vitales > Vitaceae > Vitis > Vitis rotundifolia. The sequence goes on from CM058152.1 coordinate 14,984,800, forward strand.
GCAGCGTCATCCACCGCCAGTCTCCACCACCCCGTTGCACCATCATGGCCGCCTCCATGACCTCCACTAGCCATTCATGACACCACCTTTCATCACCATGATCGCCCCTGCCGCAAATCTCACAGCCATAACCACCATGTTGTCGCTGCCACCCTACCCTATCACCACCAGATTGTCATTCCCCACTACTACACCATTACGAAGCTTGGCATCATGAGGACCCCACTCTGCCATTAAAATTCTTGAAAAAACAGCACAAGCAGCCAACATAGCACTCGCATCCATGGTGGCCTGCAGCGCGCATTGTTCGTGATTTAAAAGGAAACCTTCACTGGATTGCAAAGGCCACACCTTTGAGGATTCTGCACCATGTATGTGATCATGCAGGCTGCAAAAGCCATTACACAGCCATGCAAAGGGGCATCATGTGACAGCACACAGCTGCCATTCATGCACATCACCATGCATTCTCAAGGGGACGCCATATGGCCAATTAGGTGGACCACCATACAGCCCACAAGCATGCTACTTTGAAAGGGAAGTCCACCAATGGAAAGATTGAAGAAGATCACATGGGGCTGCATCTTGATGGGATATTCAGGCTGCATACATTGGGAGTGGCAACCAGATATAGGAGGAGGGGATGAATTTATTTTAGAAAGGAAAGTGGCTGTGTAATGAAGAATCCATGCAAAATTCCGGACCACAAATTCAAAAAATAAAAATAAAAACGTTGCCATATTCATGTAGGAGCCTCGATTACTCACGACTGCACCTATTTTTTAAATAGGAATACCACGCTGCTTTTGAGGAAGGAAGGAGATAGCTGCATTATATCTAAAAAGAAAAGCGAGGGCTGACCACGTATTCTAGGGGGGAACCACGCATCAAGTCTTCCATCCACACGGCTGCAGATTTTGGGAGACTCTCCAAAACAGTTCTCTTTAGACAACCACACACCATTACGGGTCATTTTGTAGCACGCATAGCCGGCTAGGTAAGTTAAAATCCTTTCTTCTTTTTTTTTCTTTTTTAGTTTTGATTGATCTTATCTTAGTTTATTGATTTCTTTTTTAGAATTCTTAGTTATTAATTTAATTTATCCATGTTATTCAAGTTTTAAAATTGTTAGTTTCAATTTTAATTTTTAATTGGAATGAAAGTTAAAGGGTTTATGTTTCAATTTTAATTTTTAATTGGGATGAAAGTTAGAATTTTTAGATTTTAGTTTTTAATTTTTTATTAGATTAAAAGTTGGAATTTTTCTTATTAGTTTTGATTCATAAATATTGGAATGAAGGTTAGGTTATTTGTTAACTTTAATTCTTAATTGATACAATTTTCATTTTGTATTTCATTTTTTTTAGAAATTTTAATAAGTTAGTCTAGTTGACCCAAAGTTATTTTATTCACTTTTTAAGTATGTTAAAATTGATTCTTGTTTGGTCCAATTTCAATTAGTGTGTTTTTCAGAGTTTTAGGTGATTAGTTTAATTGATCCTATAAGATAAAGTTCATGTTTTTTTCTTTTTTTTTTCGAATTAGCTTAGTCTATAACCTATCTTTTAGTTTAAGTGTGTTTGTGATTTTAATTCATTAGTTTAATTAATCCTATTAGAAAAAGTTTGTATTTTTTTTAATTCCGAATTAGTTTAGTTTTAATCTATCTTTTAGTTCAAGTGTGTACCAGATTTTAATCCAATAGTTTAGTTAATCATGTTAGATAAAGTTCAAATTTTTAATTCTGATTTAGTTCAATTTGAACTTATTTTTTTAGTCTAGATGTGTTTGTGTGTTTAATTGATCATGTGCTAGTTCTTGATTTGTTATTCTCAATTTAGGCGTTTCTTGAATCCTAGTTGTTAATTCTTGATGAATATTTTCATTAACTTGTGTGATCTAAGTTTTAATAGTTTATTGCTTTGATAGTCCTTTGTCAAATTTACTTTTTAGAAGCCATTGGAAACTCATGAAAGTTGGCTCCATGCTCACCACTTTAGTTTGCCCAGTTGTCAAAAATTTTACTTTGTGATTTTGTTTTCATTTGTTTTTTTTTAGTATTTTGTTTCTTATGTTTTGTTGATTTCAAATTAATTTCTTTTATTTTAAAATAAAATACTTTTCTCAAAAGATCCCTTTGAAAATCCATTTTAAAAAATTCATTTAGAGTCCTTAGAATCAAAATCTTTTTTTTTTTTTTTAAATAACATGCAACCATGTTTTGATCGGTTCGCATCTTTCTCAGTTTTCAATAAAAATTATGATTTTGAGTAAAACACGAATCGAATCTTGTGGTCCCAAATAAATGGGATAATTCTAGGCTAGATTTGTGTATATCAATTGGGGAATTGTTGGAACCCCTACATAAAATCATATTTTCAAAACTCTTCCTTACTGTCAGTTTTCACTCAACCACTAACCCTTTAGTTTTAAAATTTGTTTTAGTAACTTCAGAATATTTTAAAAAAATTCCAAAACTTGCATGATTTTTCTCACTTCTTGAACTTGAATTTAAAATTTCGTTTGAGTTAGAAAGCAATTCTAGAATAGAATATACAAATGAGTCTTTAAAGGGGTTCTGCTTTCACCCAGTTCTATACACCTGAAATATTTTTGCAAAAATAAAATAACAAATTATTTTTTAAATTTGATTCGATATTTTTCCTTAATTCTAGACTTCTTGAAATTGATTTTAGACATATAAAATATAAAATAAAATAAAATTTGCATTTTTGAGGGAGATATGATTTTTCAAAGTCGTACCCACTATACATGATGGATTTTGGACATCTAATTAGTTGGAGTGTTTTAAAAATGTTTTTGAGTACTATCTTACCCTGGATTCATTTTTTCTGTGATATAGACACTTTGAACAATGTGTGTGATTTTTTTTATGATTTTATGTAATTAGTTATTATTTTTAAGAAATTCATATATGCATGTCACTATTTTTCTTACCTAATTTGGACCTTCTAGAACTTTCGATTGCTGCAATCTATCATTTGAATGAGTGGTTGGTTTTTGGTATCTTGTTCTAGATGTGTAAGAGTTGTTTACTGAAATTTTTTGTGATTAAATTCCACTCCAAGATATTGTTAAAAAAATTGTTTTGTGATGCTCCCTTTACTAATTGCATGTTAATGATCTTGTACTTTGTCTGAATTTGTTATTTATTTTTGGGGTCATTTGACTTGTCTTGGCTCAATTTTGGCTTTGGTACTATATATTAGATATAATGAATATGTTATATAATTTATACTTGTCCTAACCACTCTAGCTTTTTTGGAGGAATTTTATAAATTATGCATACTATCTAGGTACGCTCTCCATCACTTACTTTTTGGAATTTTACGAACATGCACGTCGTTGTGAGCCATATCTATGTTTGATATAATCCTCGGGTGCTTAGATGTATGTTTGATTTGCTATGATTAAATACATGTCGTGTGTTATATTTCTGTGCTAACTTTAATGTCTTATGATAGCGCTTGAGAGGCAGTCCAAGTACACATCCTAACCCTCCTTTGCAATTCTGATTTGATTTCCTTTTTTTGGCATGCTAATTTTGAAATCACCTTAGCCTACCTAGGTACCTTCAATCAATTGATTAATTACCACTTTTCCCTCGACTTAGTCATTAGAGACCTCTTTAAGGCTTAGAGGGGTGCTACCTCTTAGAGGTACCTTCCCAATAGGTAACCTGATCCCCGGACCAAGACTCGGGTTTTTCAAGACTTGCTTTTCCAAAATTATGGAGTCACTTCTTTAAGGTTTTCTTTCTTGTTTTATTTTCCCTTTTAAAATAAAATAAAATAAGTGGCAACTCCAACTTTTCCTAAACTAATTTTTCACCAATAAAAATGAGTCTCGCCATTGAGTGGGGACACACGTGAAAAAAGTGGGTCCACAATTACATAGAGGATTTGACCTATAGGTGAGACCCTAAGATGGATATATATTCCCTATATGTGGACCCACATTTTTCACGTGCATCCCCACTCAATGGCAAGACTTATTTTTATTGGTGAAAAATTAGTTTTGGAAAAGTTGGAGTCGCCATTTATTTTATTTTATTTTAAAAAGGAAAATAAAACAAGAAACCCCTAAAGAAGTGACTCCATAGTTTTGGAAAAGCAAGTCTTGAAAAACTCGAGTCTTGGTTTGGAGACTAGGTTACCTATTAGGAAGGTACCTCTAAGAGGTAGCACCCCTCTAAGCCCTAAAGAGGTCTCTAATGACTAAGTCGAGGGAAAAGTGGTAATTAATCAATTGATTGAAGGTACTTACGTAGGCTAAGGTGATTTCAAAACTAGCATGCCAAAAAGAAATCAAATCACAATCGCAAAGGAGGGTTAGGATGCTTACTTGGACTGCCTCTCAAGCGCTATCATAAGACATTAAAGTTAGCACAGAAATACAGCACATGACATGTATTTAATCAGAGTAAATCAAACATAGACAAGGCTCACAACAACATGCATATGCATAAAATTCCAAAAAGTAAGTGATAGAGAGTGTACTTGGATAGCATGCATGATTTATAAGACTCCTCCAAAAATGCTAGAGTGGTTAAGACAAATATAAATTATGTAACATATTCATTATGTCTAATATACAGTACCAGAGCCAAAATTGAGTTGGGATAAGACAAATGACTCCAAAAATAAATAACCAATTCAAGCAATGTACAATATCATCATCATGCAATTAGAAAATGGAGCATCACAAAATAATTTATGAAAAAAAAATATCTTGAAGTTGAATTTAATCACAAAAAATTTCAGGAAATAGCTCCTACATATCTAGAACAAGATACCAAAAGCCAAACACTCATTCAATGACAAATTGCAATAAAGACACCCAAAAGTTCTAGAAGATCCAGATTAGGTAAAAAAAATAGTGACATATATAAACGAATTTTTTAAAAATAATAAGAGATCACATAAAATTGTACAAAAAATCACACTCCATATATCACAGAAAAAATAAATTCAAGGTCGGGGAGTACTGAAAAATATTTTTAAAACACTCCAACTAATCAGGTGTCCAAACTCCATCATGTACAGTAGGTACAATTTTGAAAAATCATATCTCCCTTGAAAAAGCATATTTTTTAATATTTTATATGTCTAAGATCAATTTCAAGAAGTCTAGAATTAAGAAAAAATATCAAATCAAATTTAAAAAGTAATCTGTTATTTTATTTTTAAAAAAAATATTTCAGGTGTCCAAAACTAGGTGAAAACAGAACCCTCCTAAAGACTCATTCATATCTTCTATTCCAAATTGCTTTCTAACTCAAATGAAATTTTAAATTCAAGTTCAACAAGTAAGAAAAATCATACAAGTTTTGGAATTCTTTTTTAAATACTTTGAAGTTGCTGAAACGAATTTTAAATCTAAAGGATCAGTGGTTGAGTGAAAACTAGCAGCAAGGAGGAGTTTTGAAAATTTTCTTATGTAGGGGTTCCACCAATTCCCCAATTGATATACACAAATCTAGCCTAAAATTATCCCATTTGTTTGGAACCACAAGCTTGGATTCATGTCTTACTCAAAACCATAATTTTTATTGAAAACTGAGAAAAGTGCGAACCAATCAAGACATGGTTGCATATTATTTAAGAAAAATGAGATTTTGATTCTAAGGACTCTAAATGAGTTTTTGAAATGCACTTTGAGGAGGAAAATTTTGAGAAAAGTATTTTATTTTAAAAATAAGAGAAATTAATTTGAAAATAACAAAACATCAGAAAAAAAAAATACCAAGCAAAACAAAAGAAAACAAAATCACAAAGTAAAATTTTTTACAATCAAACAAACTAAAGTGGTGAGAATGGAGCCAAAATTTATGAATTTCCGATGGCTTCTAAAAAGTAAATTTGACAAGGGACTACCAGAGTAATAAACTATTAAAACTTAGATCATACAAGTCAATGAAAATATTCATCAAGAATTAACAACTAGGATTCAAGAAATGCCTAAATTGAGAATAACAAATCAAAAACTAGAACATGATCAACTAAACACACAAACACATCTAAACTAAAAAAATAAGTTCAAATTGAACTAAATCGAAATTAAAAACATGAACTTTATCTAACATGATTAACTAAACTATTTGGTTAAAATCACTAACACATTTGAACTAAAAGATAGATTAAAGCTAAACTAATTCAAAATTAAAAAAATACAAACTTTATCTAATATGATTAATTAAACTAATAAATTAAATCCACAATAAAAATCAAAACTTATCGATCACGAATTCTCAAATTTATAATATCATCACACAATTAACAAACTATTGAAACTTGGAATCATGGAATCGAAATAAATCCAAAACTAAAATATGCATGCAATAATCAACTTGAAATAAAAGATATTCAAAAACTAAACTTTCAATCTACCTACCGGGGATTATTCTTCTATGCGGCTGTGTGTTGTGTCCTCCAAAAATCTTAAGTGTTGTGTTAGAAAGATCCAGAATGGCGCGTGCCCTGCGAAACTGATAATGCATGCCTGTCAGAGAAGCCTCAATGATGTGTGTTGTGTTGTAGCAGCCTAGAAATCTGCTATGCGTGTTTCTCAGAAAATCCTCTCTTGGTGCGTCAAAGTGGCAACCGAATCTGATGTCCGAAGTCACCTACTGCTCTCCAAAATCTGTGCGTGCTGTCGGCAGTCCCCTTCCCCTGTTCTTATTCTTTTATTTATATGGCAGCCCACTCCTTCTATGGCTGCGTGAGGATCCCAAAATTCCCCTTTGTACAGCCAGCAGAGATCTTCTTCTTATGGGAAGTGGGGATCTTCTATGGCAGCCTCTCCAATATTCTGCTTCCTTTTTTAATGCATGTGGATATGGGAAGTGCATATATGCGTGGCTTACTTGGCGATTTCCTCAAGGAAGCGGGTCGTGTCTTGTTTGGTAAGTGATCAAATCCTTTCTAAAAGCTGCACAGAATTCTAAGAATTGTTGTGCATCCCCAACATCTTCAGGAGGCAACTCAATGCAAGTTACAGTAGTTAACCCGGTGCCCTGAGGCAATGGAACATCAACATCAAATGCTCTGTGTTGGGATTTAAAGATATGGAAACTAATGACTAGCCCAAAAAAAACAAACATAGAACAGAATAAATAAGAAGAAAAACTTATCGGCTAAGGCGTGACAAGCACTATCTTTGAAATAGATCCACCCTCCTCGAAGACAAAGTCGGTGCACTAGGGAACCAGTGGTCTACCTCCAGGATTCAACAGCCAGATCTCGCCTTGGGTGCACTCTGTAAGCGCAGCCAGATCTCGCCTTGGGTGCACTCTGTAAACGAGATATGTACAGCTCGGGTTTTGAATAAAATTCCTCCAAATAAATGTAAGAAAATACCCTAAAAAACTCTCTGGAAAATTCTCTGAAAAAATTGGGGATTATTTTTATGAGAAAGGGGTGACCTACTTTTATAGGCCACTAACACAGTCCCAAAAAGAATCTACTTGAATTAGGAGATGACACAAAGTGGAAGGTGATTTTGAATGAAACTCCACTATCACAATCCTAATAGGATAAAATAAATTAAAAGATAATTCCCAAAATTAAAATATAAATTATTTACACTCTTCCTACACTCTATTCTGAAATTTCAAAGTGTTCTTAACTGTACGTGATTTGACGACTTTATAGCGCTTGGCTCCTGCATTATCTAAACCTCCCATATTTTGGGAGATTGTGCTATTTCCTTCTCCGTTTTCTCGTATTTCAATGGAATCAGAAGACACTTTCTGAGATGATCTTGTCCCACAACTCTTCTCTTGCAGGATATCACCATCCTCTTATTCTGGTTTTGCCTCATTATTAGATAATTCATTGGTGATACACGGCCCTTTTAGGTTTCTCTTCTTTAAACAACTACCATTATCGACATTGTGATCATGCTCCTTTAATTCTTCGTCAGTTGTTTTAGTTTCTTCTCATCAGGGCTTAGTGTTAAATCCTCTAGATGCAAGTTTGGATCATCCCTTCCATCAAATGAGTTTTCCTTCCCTAGCTTTCTAGAGGAAACAACCAGAGACTCCTTGCTCGGGGTAGCAGGCTTTTTTTGGATAAGCAACCATTTCCTTTACATTCTTAACACTATTGTCAGGATCCACAACTTGCAGCATTTCTGAAACAGAAGAAAATCCAGTTGCCTTGGCTTTGTGTACCAGAATACCAGTAGGTGCACAACCTATTTTCTTCCTGCAAAAACTGCAATTGCAAATGCCTCTGCACTTGGCACTTCCAATCCTCCAACTGTGTCACCTCTTCGGCTTTCTCTCCATATCTGTTTAAGAGACATCTCTGGCAGTACTTAATAGGACAAGGCATGTTTTTCTTCAGGTTCCTGCATAGTGTCCCCGAGTCTCTCCGACACTGATGACACGTCTTCCGATAAACAGAATCACTTGGATTCTCGACAATTTGAATCCCCGAGGTTTTGTCGGGCTCAGGAGGCGAAGAACTAGAACCTGGCACCAATTGTACTTTCCCAGTATCATCAGAGAGCGCCTTGGAATCCTCCATCGAGACGTTATTCTTTTGAGCAGAGAGATTGGCCTCGGGAGCAGGGCCGCAAGGAAGCGACATTTGCCCAGAGATTTTCAGAAGCGTTGCCTTTTTTTGAGATGTGAATTGATCACCTTTGACAAAACGAGCAACAATCTCTCTGCTGCAAGAAATACTTCAAGCTTCCCTTCCCTCTATTATTCATATCAGCACAGTAACAGCGTTTTGAGCATCCAATATTTGATGAATATTCTGTTTCTTCACCTTTTGTATTTATGTAAGCCTGGCCTTTTCACGCTGGAGAGTGAGCGGCTGCGGCGATAGTGGATGTGGATTGGAAGCGAAATTGCGCCAGATTTTGTAACCAACTGCGGTGACGAGAAAGTTAAAGACAGGTTCCTTTTGTTCCTTTTGAAAGTCTTACCAATTTCAAAATTCTCCTTCCTCCGTTGGTAGATTTTCATATAAACACATCAAATTATTAAATTAAATAAATGAATAAAATAAACAAATAAATAAATAAGTAAATAAATTAAAAAAATTAGAGAATGATAAAATAATAATAATAAATAAATAAATAACAAGATAATAAACAAATAAATAAATAATAATAATAAATAACTAAATAAATAAAAGTGATTGATAACAATAAAGATAAAATAAAATATAATAAATTATTAAATAAAAGTGATTGATAATAAAAATAAAAATAAAAATAAATAAATAAATAAGTAAATAAAATAAATGAGTCATGCAATCATACAAGCCACGCTAAGAATGTCTCATGGGCCAAGTGTGCCTAAGAGGGTCTAAGTGAACCTAGATAGACCTAAGGTGTCTAAATAGGCCTAAGGTGGTGCCTAATGGGTCAGGTATACCTATACGGGCCTAGGGTGAGACTAGGTAGGCCTAACTGAGTCTAACCTAAAGTGCACCTAAGTGAAGCCTAATCTAAACTTGAAGGGTAGCCAAGGTCATAATGTGGAGCCAGATAAATCCCTCAACCAAAGTGTCCAAAGTGACTCAGAAAAGATAAGCTATATGAGTAGTAATGGGTCATCAAAGAACTACTGTAGAGTACTGGAAGTGAACTTAAAGACATGTGCTAAATGGACAAAATGAAGGGTCTACACTATAAATTGGGTTGTTGTTGACAGAGTTTGGTAGCAATAGGTATTCTCAATAAAGACATCATGATATCTCATAAGATTGAGATAGTGTGTCTCCCTAGGTGATCATAAAGACATGTGATTATGAAATTTATGGTTATAGTAATTCCTTAAGTGGAATTTGACATATATTCTTGTGAGTTAGAGTATGTCAATTGATTACATAAAAGGAAGATTTGTAACTCAAGAATTTGAGAGGTAATCTTTAGAGGTTGATAACATATAGTTTGTTAGATTATGAACACCAATTCATGGGGAGTCTACATGCAATGGATAGTAGAACAAGGACTTGAGTTATATCTTGTTGTAATTTCATAGGATACTAGAGTGTAATGGACTCTTTGTAATAGGAAGTCGAGTCAATTTTAGAATTGGATTATAAGGGAGTTAGCATTTTCCTATGGGCCCCATTGGTCCTCCTTCAAATTCTTGATTCATGGTGACACGATTTTGAGGGTATATTTGGGTTTTTGATTCATATATGCATAAGGGTGTTTTAATGAAAATGCAAGATTGCACTAGATCATATGAATGGTCTTTCTGAACTAGGCTAATTAATTACTTAGAGCCTAATAAGGCTAATTAATTAATTAAAGCCCAATAAGGCTAACTAATTAATTATGACCAAAGTGGGCTAAATTAAGTGATTCAAGCCAAAGTTGGGCTCAAGTCACTTAAGCCCATAGGAAAACATATATAAATCCCCTTAGGGGTTTAGGGCTTTAGTTTTATGCTCTTCGCTTTGAGATTCCATAGAGAAATCCTAGCCTTCCTTTCTAGAAAGAATACTACCCTTCTCTAGTGCCTAGATCTGTGAGAAAGAGTGATTATGCAAAAGGTTGCTTGGTTGGTGAGGCTTGTGATTCACTTTATAGGACTTCATCAAATGGAATTAACCCGAGAATATCTAAATTGAAGGTATGATCTCTGTTATTTCTAGACTATGTTATCTATGGTTTTTATTGCCACATTTTTCCATTACAATTAGATCTAAAGAGCCCTGGAATAGTAGCATGCACCCTAAATGATCTAAGGTTGAGAGTGAATGTTAGGATATAACCTTTAAAAGCATGACATGATGTAACAGATTTAGAATTCATTATTTATTTGATAATATTTCAAGTTCACTTTCATCTATCCTTATTTCATGCATTATACTCTATGAGCATTTTGCCTTAACATCCCTTGCATTGTATTTGACTTGGCTGCATTAAGAGTTACATGGAAAATCCAAGTCATGGGGCTCATTACAAGTAGATGATTTGTTCACAACCTATTTGTAAACTTAGACAATCTATTTGAGATTGTAGTGCACCACTTCCCAATTGAAAGGATGATTGGTGTTGGCCGCCATTGGGATAGAATTCTCATGGTGAGTACACTAGTGTATATAATCACACATTAGATTGGACCTACGGTGAGTCATGACATAAGGCTATTGGATAGTCATGTGTAGACCTGCATTATTCACGTGCATTCTCACTCGAAGACGAGACTCACTTTTTATTTGTGAAAAATTGATTTTTGGAGAAAAAAAACTTGGAGTCGCCACTTATTTTATTTTTTTATAAAGGAAAATAAAATAAGAAATAAAACCTTAAAAATGAATTTGGAAAAACATGTCTTTGAAAACCCGAATCTAAGTTCGGGGATCAAGTTACCTATTGAGAAAATACGATGATAAGTCGTACCCCTCTAAACCCTAAAGTTAAGTCTCTACTAATTAAGGTAAGACAACTATGGAGATTGATTAGTTAATCTCTAAATACCGAAGAATAAGAATCATGATAATAAAGAATGAGTAAGTGAGATAGATTCGAAGTGTACCTTAGCTGCAAGCTGAGTGCTATTATGATAGACTAGGTTAGTGCACAAAGAGAAGTATAAAATATCTCATGTTTATCTAAGAATAAAGCTAAATCAATCATTTATTTCAATAAACAAGATTACCATAATCAATTAATAAAGAAGTACATCATGTATATAGGACCCTACCACTACCCATTTTATATCTGCATGGATTAATTATATAAGTTTCATTAATTTAGTAGTTACAAAATTTATTAATTTTATTAAAATTGGAAAATCAAGAAAAAATTATTGAAAGCTAGGGAAATTAAAAAAAATGCTTGCCAAAATAAAAATAAATGGCAGCAAGAAGTTTATCAAAATTTGGATTTTATCAATGTGGGAGATGCCTAAAGGAATGATTTTAGAGAACACTAAATTCCAGCTGAAGAAAAGAAACTTAAATTTTAAAACAAGTAAACTCATATGATCCAATAAACTGTGCACCTAAAGGATGGGAGCACGTGGGCCAAGGCAGCCATGCAAATAAGAAATTCATCCACGCGGAAAGTGGAAGGAAATGACCTAAAGGCTGGTTAAGTGGTGGAGTGGTTGGGAAGTGGGTTTCCGTGGAGCTAGATCAAGGCCTTCATATTTCCATTATGCCCATATGCCAACCTTGATGTGGCTTCTTAAACCCGTAGCCTGTGCCGATTGGTTTGAAAAGCGCATCACCATCCTGTGGACTCAGACCTTTCGGGCTAAATCAGCTTTTCAGTTAAAAGAGGAACCTTTAGAACCACAACACTTCAAAATGCAGATGCATGCTACATAAACAGCCTTCAAGAACTCATATAACCCAGAGAAGACGCCCCTGTTCCAAACTTTGGAGCTGTTGCTTTAACTCGTTGATAGAATAACACATATGCAGCTCATGTCTTGATCTCACGTTCACCAACGGGAGAAACATGGTTGTCATCGAAATGGTGCCATCTGTTTTCATCAACTAACTTTGCATGGGCCTAAAAGTGCCCACCATCTACGCCACCACAAGATGGAAATATATCAGCAGAACTTGATCGAGCACCATGTTAAACATTGGCCAATGTTATGTGGGAATGAATGCAGCATGCGCATAGGTGCTTGCTTCTTCGGAATCAAAGGAGACCTGATATAGGTTGTGTCTCGGTGCTAGATGTAGCTGAAATAGAGGGAATTTCAGAAGTGGCAGCTGCTCTAGAGCTCCGCATGAGACTAGGGTTTACCGGCTTTAGTTTCCATTCCATACCGAGACCCATGGTTTCCATTCCCAGGTATGCATTCCTTGCCTTCTTCCAGCTTGAAAACTGTATAAGCAAGCAAATGGGGTTTCCGATAAGGAATGAGGGGGTAAATGAGAGTTCTCGTCGTGGGAAGTTGAGCAAATTAAACCTGGCTGTACTGCTTGTTAGCTTTTTCCTATAATGTGTGGCCATATATAATTATGTTTGTATGAATATTATTTAAGGGTATCAATTGATAGGTAGGTGAATCAATTGATTGAGCATTCAAGAGTCTTATGTATGAAAGACTCAAATTACAAATAGGGAGTTAGAAAATTTACTTTATATGAATGTAGGGTTACAACTTTTGTAACCGCATCATTATAAAATTTATTTTGTACATTATGTTTATAAGTAATGGAGGAAAAATGGAGATGTATAACTTATGCAATTATATAGATGCATTCAAGTTCATAACCCACCATTACCCTTTAATTTGTATATAATGGGTGTAAATAATAAGTATAACTTCCATATAGTCTTTGATGGGAAGACTAAGAGATGTACAATTTATTATAAATTGAGATCCCAAGCCACACTCTCATGCTCATGTTATTTTGTTGTTTAATTTTAACAACATACATCACACAAGTGACTCATCCACTATATGAGAGTAGTGAGTTGAAGATCTTGACAATACAATTCACAAGGTGACTCAATCTCACTTTATGGATCAAGGTAAGAATATGATCATTATTTTAGTATTTACATTTATTTTGTTTTATGCATCCAAAATTGTTTTTTAAAATAATTATTTCCGCATAAAGTTTACAATTCTTTTGTTAACACTGCTGACCCCTATACGTCTATTTCTCTATCTGAAATTCTTCATCAAGAGGTTGATCAAGTGAAGCCTTAAAAACTTCTCTCCATCGTGGACAATCTGGAAGTGGTGATGTATTGACTCCGAGGTCTGATCCTGTGCGTAATCAAGAGGACTGTTCTCCCCTGCATAGCTTTCTGACGGCATTATGAACCAACTTCTCTGACTCTGAACCAAGTGCACTTGTGGCCTCATGACTGCCAGGCAAACTGCATTGCTAGTAGAAAAAAAAGACAGCACAGTGATTCTTCCAAGCTGCATGTTGTGAGAATATGAGAAGTGCGACTCAGCAATGGAGATAGATTAGGGAGGGTTTTCAGTGAACTGGCTCAATGCTTCTATCTAGTATGGGCAGTCTGGATGATGTAAAAAGCAAGCCAGGAGTATGGGAGTTTAAGGAAGGAAGTACTCTTTGAGGCTGGAAACTAAAGACGCCATCATCTCCCATCTAAATCTTAGCGCCTTCAAGGAAAGCAATCTGCCATTTCAGAATTCCATAGATGCGGCTCCATGAATTCGAACAAGTATTCGGATAATCGATTGAATATGGAGCCACCTTTTGGAGGGTTGACTGTAAGCAGTTTAAGCATAAAACTCTTGTGGCTCACCAGTTCAAGCCACGCAAAGCCGGATGCGGGGATTTTAAAAGACCTTTTGTCAATCAAAGAGCTTGGTGGGGGTGTCAATGGAGAAGCTTCTCGTTGATTTTCTTCAACAGAATTCGATTTCAAATCTTTGATATATCCCTTTTCATCTCATTTTTCAGGTACCACAATTTTGATCATTTTTTATAATAGAGGAGCTACTTGATTGGAAGGAAATGTCCAAGACCCTGCTCTCTTCTGTAACTTTGCTCTTCACCAGTACAGTTTCATCTTTCAAAGACCTTTCTATTATGAATCAAAAACTATGGCCTACATGGATAGTTGTCCTTCCTTATACATCTTCACTGCTTCTTGAATGTTTCTTGACCCAAGCTAGAGTCATTCACAGCTTCAAACCTGGTAAGAAGATCTTTACATGAGAAACCCAAACCTACTCCGCGAGTTCCTTTGACAAGGGCACTTTCTTCTGCTATATACAATCTCCAGAAATTTGGCGATATTCTGGAATTTTTGCTCATGATCAATTACATTCAGGCAATTTGAAATCGAACGAAGAGCAATTACAGCAGACCATTGGCAGAAGTTCTGAACATGTAATTTCAGGGCCTATAGCAGGTTCAAAGAGAGAATTTACATGGGAAATAGTCATACGAGTGCGGGTTGTCGGTCACATCCAAAACCTATAAAATCATGAGTTGCAATGTCCAAGTTTACAGTGAGATTTAATGATGCTGATGGCCTTTCGAAATATGTGAGCATGAACGACATGCACCTCATCCAAGAGAAGCAATCCTCATTCTCTATGTCTCAACTCTTCAAAAATCTTCTAAGACTCTTCAGACCACTTACGACTAAAAGCAACCATGTCATATATCGTCACTCACAACCACATCAGCATTACCCCAGAACCTTTCTTCACTATTAGATGTGAGCCAACCTGTCTGCCCATTTTGTAGGACAGACCACAACTTGAACCGAAAAGCCCACTAATCCACTAAAACATCATTTGTTGCTAAATAAGGGCAACTCTTTTCTGATGGACAAAATCCATTAGGGATGTAACCTTGAGAATGTCCTTCACAGCACCAGCTCATTCTGCTTCTCAAGGGTCATCTCGATGGGACCCAACACTCTCAGATGGAGCTGCACAAATCAATGTGTACCATAGATGGATACAAGAACTAGAGAGGTATATATAAAAGAGTATGAACAAAACAGAGCGAGGAAATAAATCAAAGACCATCAAACGAAGCCCCACTTCATGAGCCATCAGTGGGCTTGTAAAACCAAGTGAGAAAGATCATAGATTAAAGACAAAATAGTAGAACAGTGGCATTCAAATATCACATAGAAAAGCTAGACTATATTCATGTTTTTTTCTCAAGAAAAAGCAAAGAAGCAACAGTTGGACATAGTAGCAACAAATCTACAAACAGCTTAGACATGAAATGAATATCTGAAACAGCAAGAAATGGATGGAAAATAGAGTGATGATGAAAATGGACAAGAAAACTACAGTAATCATACCTGGAAGAACTTCCCTCAAGCAATAATATCTCCGGCTGCTAACTTTGCTGCTCCCTCCTCTACCAAAATCTAGAGGTCCTCAAGCCGTGTCCTCTTCTCTGCTTCTGCTCTCTTCCTTTTGTGGTGTAAGGACAAGATGCAGGTGCGATGCTGAAAAAAATAATGCGCACTGCTGATCCAGAAATCCTCTAGAACAAGTCAGTGGTGCCGAAATGATCTTGACCAAGTTGATGCGCTGGTCTCCAGAAGAATCTCTCGCGATGCCGGAATGAAGATGGTGACTGCAAGTTATCTCCGGAGATGAAATGTAGACCGAAATCCAAAGTCCAATGAAAACCTTCAGGTGTCAGAAATGGAAAGTTCTAATAGCGCTGGTGACTTGCTGCACTGTTGGTCTTCCATGTTGGAAATGGAGAGCTCTAATGGCGGTCGTGAGTTTCACGAAGACGGTGATGACTATGATATCAGTGATCAAGTTTTTGTTCCAAGAAAAGATCCTGCTCCCGTCCAGAAAAAAATGCCAAAAGTCCTCTCTGTCGGTGGTGAACTCTGCTCCCCCCAAAACGCCAAAAGGTCCTCTTTGTCGGTCGTGAACTCTGCTCCCCCCAAACCCTAACTGAAGCTTCTCTAATCCTTTAGACACGCCATCCTCATGCTATCCTATGCCAGCTGCCAACAGAAAGATCCTTCTTCTCTCTCTAACAGAATTCGGTTTCCCGAACCACCAAGAAACTCTCTCCCAAACCGATCATGATGTGATGGTTCCTCCTTTTCTGTACCCCTAGAACCCCAAAACCGTTGTGGTGTCCTGCCTCTATGCCAGCTATCAACAGCAAGATGTTTCTTCCAGAGTCTTCAGCTGACCCTCTCCAAAATGTATGATGTGTGGTCACGTGATGGAGTTCTCTTGGCTGCAGCTCACTCCCACAGTACGTGTCGATGCTCCCAACTAGTATTGATCCCCTTGAACCCATGCAGACGTACACTTAAGAAGCATGAAATGATTCCAGCTTCTAGGATCCTAGTGTGATATTCATGTGTGACTTGGTGATGAGCCACTTGATGGTGAATAAAATTAAGTTAATTTGATTAATTTATAATCAAGTGCAAAATGCACCAATAAACCTCAAAGCAAAATATTTTAACTAGTTCCCATGTTGGAAGTCATTCATTAATCAAAACAAGGTAATTTTATAATTAAATTATTGAGATTAAATAACACGGAATTGAACTTTATTAGATTGATAAGAAAATTAAAAAAAATCCATCCTATTTTTATTACTTTTATCAAAATGCAATGATGTGAGAAATAGGTTGGCTTCTAATTCGAAAACCAAGCAATGGGAAAATAAACACAAATGCACTAGAAAAATCAATCAAAGTCAAAGAAAATCCTAAACTAAAAAATCAAAGGTCACTAAGCAATCACAGATCCCTAAAACCCCTCCAAGATATCTCCAAAGGAATTTCAAAGATAATGATCTGATGAGTCACTGTGGACCACCAACGAAGACTTAAAAACAACTCAAATATGGACCTTGAATGTATAATGAGGTAGCAAAGGATGAACTCTGGCTAGCATATGCCAAGAGGACAAATTGGAGGGTCTACACATGACTTTACCAATCTACTATACTGTATTGTCTATTAATCTTGAGAGAATATTGAACTTATGTAAAAGTTAGCAATGGCTTTAATCTACGGCTAAGATCTTAAAGTAATCATATATTCCCTATGGATTGGGTTACTATAGATGGATTCTGGTAGCAATAAGTATTTTTAATAGTGGCACCATGATATGTCATGGACTTTGAGATAATTTGTCTCCTTAGTTGATCCTAAGGACATGTGATCATGAATTTTGTGGGCTCGTAGTAATTCCTTTAGTGGAATTTAACATATGCTCTTAACAAGGTAGAGTATGTCATTTGATCACACAATAAGAGGATTTGTGATTCAAGGATTGTGGAGGTAGTCTTGAAAGGTTGATAGTTTTCACCTTGTTAAACTATGAACAACTAATTCATGAGAAGACTGTATACAGTGGATAGCAAGTCACAAACTCGAGCACTTGGTGTCTTGTTGTAATATACATAAGGTATTGGAGTATAGTTGACTATTTGTAGTAGGATTTGAGTCAACTTTAGAATTAGATTCTAAGGAAGCTAGTACTAACCTATGGGTCCTAATCATCATGCTTGAGTTCATATTCCTTGATGGCATGGTTTATTAGGGTCGGATTGGGATTTTTAGTTCACTTCTGTGCATAAGGGCAGTTTAATAATTATGCAAGGTTGCACAAGGATAAGTGAGCAGTATCTCTGGATTGGACTAATTGATTAATTAAACCAGTATTAGGTTAATTAATCAATTAGCAACGTTTTTAGGATAGATTAAATAACTCAAGCCTATAGTAGGCTTAAGTCACTTGAGCCCAATAAGAAGCCTATAAACATACCTCTTAGGGGTTAGGGCTTCAATCTTGTCATTCTCTCTCTTCACTCTAAGGGAGAACCTTAACTTTCAACCCTAAGATCTCTACCATCTTAGTGCCTAGATTCAAGGAGAAATCATTCAATGGAAGACGACTGAGTTTACGAGATCTTCTACACCTATGGAGTTTTTTATACCGATAGGAATCAATCCAAGAACATCAAGATCATAGGTATGTCACTTTTCTTTAGATTTATGGTATCTTTTTAGTTTTTGAATACCAAGTTTTTTATTATGCTTAGATCTAGAGAGCCTAGGATAGGATTACATGCACCCTAATGATACAAAGCATGAGAATGTAGCAATCTAGGGTTTCCCAACAATGTAAAACCCAAGTTTCTTAACACAACTGACATAATCTATCTCTCAAATAGCATATATCAAATTCTACTTAAGGAAATAGTATGACCATAGTTTTCATGATCAAACGCCTTTAGAATTGCCCAAGGAGACACATTGTCTCAAACCTATGAAATATCATGGTGCCTATATGTAAAATACCTATTGCACCTATGCATATCTTAATCAATAGTGACTCAATGCATAGGGAATATATAACCATCATAGGGCCTCACCTATAGGTTAAATTCGCTAAAGACCTCAACATTAACTCAATATTCTCTCAAGGTTGAGAGCTCATACAACATAGGAGCTTAATGAAGTCATGAGTACCTAATAGCCAATGTCATGACTCACCATAGGTCTTATCCAATATGTAACTATACATATTAATGCACTCATCATAGTAAACCCATTATGATAACTAAGACAAGTCATCCCTCCAATTAAAAGGTAATGCACAACAACTTCAAATGGATTATCTAAGTCCATGAATTGGTTATGAACTACTTATCTACTTTCAAGGAAACTGTAACTTGAATCTTTTGTGCAACTCCTAATGCATTCAATTCATGTACAATGCAAGTGATGTAGGTCAAAATGCTCAACATACATAATGCAAGAAAATGATAGTAAATAGGAAACTGGAATTAAATTATAAAATTAATGAAAACCATTTATTTTTACATTATGTCATGTTTTTTATGTTTTTATACAAACTATCTCCTATTAACCTTCAAAGCATCATGTGAATACATTTGACCCCTATGTTATCCCTATGATCATCAAATTCTTGGTAAAGGGATCCACAAGGTTTTCCAAGGAAGGTATCTTTTCTACAGCTATATCACCTCTTTACATAATCTCATAAATAAGGTGGTACTTCTTCTCAAGTTGTTTACCCTTTTTATGGTTCTTTAGGTCCTTAGACTATGTCACCACCCATTGTTATTGTAAAACAGTGTCATAGGTGGTACAAATTAGGGAACTATCCAAGTCCCATGAGAAACATCATGTTTGGAACTCTAGATTACTTTATTCCCTATCCTTGGATCTCATAGGGTGCATGCATCTATCCCTAGGCATCTCTAAATCTATTGTAGTGAAATAAAATGGCAATAAAACCATTATTAACTATAGATCTAGAGATATATTACACATACCTAGATTTGAATGTCCCTCGATCAATTCCACATGGAGAAGAAGAAGTCTAAAGGTCTCATACACCCAAGATCTTCTACCCAATGACTCGAACCACGATCCTAGCAATCCAAAGTGTAGGCAATGGAAAGGTGGAAGCTTTGGTACTCTCTCTCTCTCTCTCTCTCTCTGAAGGTGGAAGACGACTAACTGAAAGTCATTAGGAAATTGTAACCTCTAAAGGGGTATTTATAGGATTGTCAACTAAGCTTAAGTGACTTGAGCACATCAATGCTTAGGTTACTTAATCTAGCTCAAAATGAGTCATAATTGATTAATTAACTACATAGGATCATCTAATTAATCAATTAGCCCAATCCAGAGACGTTGTTCACTATCCCTTGTGCAAACGTGCATAATTACCAAAATGCCCATATACACAAGAATGAACCTAGAGTTAGTCCAACTCTCATAAACTTGTTCTCATGGTATATGAACTTAGATTGGGGACCACTAGAACCCATGGGAGCACTGGCTCCCTCAAAATCCAATTTTAAAGTTGATTCAACATCCCACTATAAACAATCAACATCACTCCAATACCCTAAGTAAATAATGAGACAAAGCTCAAGTCCATGCTACTATCCACCGCATGCAAACTCCCCAATTTTAAATGCTACTATCCACCACATGCAAACTCCCCATGAATTGGTATCTTTAATCTAACAAGATAATATTATCACCTATCAAGATTACCTCTCTAATCCTTGATATTATTGTCATCTTTCTTCATATTGTTTATCTAAGAGAGTTGGTTTGAGGTAATAATTTATTGTTTTAGGTCTTGGTTGGTAGTTATGCATCTTATTAAGTTGTAAATCTTCATTTGTTTTAAATATATTTTCCAATTCTTCTATTTTAATTTTAAAAGAATTGTTTATTGTGTTTATGATCTTAGTACCTGAGGTAGAGGGTTTAGAGATGTCTAACTGATCTAGTCTTTTCATCAATTCATTAATAAGAGGATTTAAGGGTGAAACTTTAAGTTTTACTATTTGTTCGTCTAGTCTTTCTATGGGTTTAAATATTGGTCTATCTTTGTCTATGTTTTTGTTTACTATATGTTTTAGGGTTATCTAAGTTGTGGTTTGTACAACTAATTGATCTTCTATTCTTTCCATTTTAGTAGAAATAGTTTTAAGATATTAATTTGTATAATTTCCTTATTGTTGAAGTCCTAATATTAGATCTTTATTCGTATTTCTTTTATTTATAATCTTAAAGGGTGAGGCCATTATTTTTGTATTATGAACTTGTAGTTTTATTTCTTCGAATGAAGGATGTGTTGACACCAAGTCTTATTTATTTGTGGCTATCCAAATCTATGTTATCCTATTGTGAACATTTAATTCTCTTTTTCACAAAGGGTAGTTTATCTCATTATTAATGCATACATTTCAAACCATGAAAACATGGGAATATTTACTTGGTTTTTTTCCATGTAAGCATAGTATTTTTCTAAGTCTTTGCCTTCTTGTATAAATGTTGAGAAAAAACATTGTCTTTTAATTTTATTCTTTTATGATAAAAATTTAGTCTTGATATAATCTTTATTTATTAAGAATTGTTTATTTATTGTAAACAATTGTCTGTGTTAGGACAGTAAGTCTTGTATAGATGTTGGCAATTTTGTTCTTTTTTATGTTTAATCATAGAAGTCTTTTTAAATAGTGACTTGCTCTCCATTG
Organism: Vitis rotundifolia; assembly: GCA_030254885.1. Taxonomy (NCBI): domain Eukaryota; kingdom Viridiplantae; phylum Streptophyta; class Magnoliopsida; order Vitales; family Vitaceae; genus Vitis; species Vitis rotundifolia. The sequence goes on from CM058152.1 coordinate 15,006,288, forward strand.
AAAATTAAGGGTTATTGTTCGTCCAACTGGAAACAAGTATGTCTAAAGAGATTTGGCTTGTGGAACATTTGGCTATGTTGAGGTATTAAGAGGATCGGTTTTTTGTTTTGAACTTAACAAGATTTAAATTTGGTTTTTGAAAGGGAATAGGACCGCTCAAGCAGCATGGAGTGCTTAAATGGCCTAAAGTGCTCAAGCGCTCAAAACCACTCTAGCGACCCATGTCGCTCAAGCGCCCAAGGCACTCAAGCAGTCCATGAGTTGGCTCGAGCAGTCATACAATTTCTACAGAGTTTTTCATGCAATTTCAATTGAAAAACCTTCCAAAACTGACACTCTTCAGGCTTTTGCCTATAAATACCTCCCTAATAACCCCTTAAGGGTTAAGAGATTATAGAGATTTTTGGAGATTGGTTAGAAATCTCATATTATACTCTAGAGAGGGTTTCCTAGAAAGAAAAGCCTAAAATGTCATACCATTCCCAATCTCTCATTCAAGAAATGTTCTTTGAATCTTGGGTTGAAGACCTTTATCCCTTCAAAGTGGCTAAAGGATCTATTAGGGAGCAACAGGAGGTTGTTGCATCATGAACATGAATCAAGTTGTAAGTACTAAAGATTAAGTCTTTACAAAAAAAATGGCTAAGTAAATCTACGTAACTTGATTTTGAATAGTGGATTTAGATTAGTGGTCTTAGACCTCGTAGTTTTTTATCTCCACAATTAGTGTGGAGGTTTTTCACATAAAAAATCTTGTGTCTCATTGTTCATATCTTTTTATATTTGATATTCTGTTTGAATTGTTTATGATTGAATTTCCTTAACATCTCGCTGGTCATTCCTAAGAAATAAAAATCATATTTTTATGATTGAATATCCATAATATCCCTAAGAAATTCTATGAATACGTATATTAGTGAGAACTATATCCATGTTTGATATTGTCCTTGATTACCTTGATGTTTGTTTGATTTTCAATGATAGAATGCATGTTGTATGCTTTATTTTTTAAACTAACTTTGATGTCTTGTAATAGCGCTTAAGTAGTCCAAGTATACACCTTAACTCTTCTTTATGATTGCGATATGAATTTTTAATTGGCATGCTAGTACTAATAGAGTTTTGAAATCACCTTAAACTACCTAGGTATCCTCAATCAATTAACGAATTGTCATATTTCCCTTAACTTAGCCAGTAGAGACTTTTTAAGGCTTAGAGGGGTGCTACATCTTTGAGGTACTTTCTCAATATGTAACCTGATCCTTGGATCAAGACTCGAGTTTTTTTAATACATGTTTTTCCAAAACTATGAAGTCACTTTTTAAGGTTAATTCTAAGTTTCCTCCTCTCTCTAAAATTTTTTCCTCGGAATCCCCAAATTTTTATTTTTATTTTTTTGAAAATCTAGAACCCCATTTTTCTTTTCTCTACCACCCCCTAAATCTTCCCCAAAACATGAATTGAATCTCTAGCCAAAATCACACCAAATCCCCACTTAGCATCTACCATGTTCAAAATGGCAGCTTGGCACTTTCCTTTTAGAATTTGAGTTCCCGCGATTCAAAGGTGATCTGGAATCTTTTTGAAAATATCTACTTGCTTTCTTTGGGCACATGTGTGACCGAACTTCTCTATTGTACCAAAATACTTATTCTTTTTACGTAACAACTTTGATCAAGAAAAACTAGAGAAAGAGTCACTACAGCTTTTGTAGTATTCCAAGTATCGTCCTCAAGGACTGGCTTATGAAAATTGTCAATACTAGAATAAATGAATTGCTTTCGTTTAAATCCTAAAGTGAAGAACAATATGTGAACAATGTGAAACTAAGTAAAAGAAATTAAATTAATAATAAAATGAATATTGATTTTAAATTCAATTGATTCAAGTTTGGGGTTTTCCACAATCCAACCTAGGGTGTAGAAATTAGAGAAAATAAGGGTCTTTTAAGTAAAATGATCTTAGGGTTTTGGGATCCTTGGTCGCTCGCGATCAAGTTGAGTTCTATAACTCAAAATTGCATCCGAAACCTAATTTTTCCTTTTTAAAACAGATTCCTAAAACCATCAAATGAATAAGATTGATTACCAATTTAAGATTTGGCTTGTTAACCCTTCCTACTCCTTATAACTTTGTTTAGGGGCAAATAATAATAGGGAAGACGAGGATAACTAATGATCAAGAATTACCAAGAATCACTAGTATCGGGTAATAACCTATCGTGTCATTCCCTAAACGAACTCACAAGGATAGGATAAAAATATGATAAATTGTCACCCAACCAATAATTAATCTCATTGTTATAATAATTTACCCATTGTCCCCTATAGGTTTCCTAGCCCTTAGGTTTTCATGCTTCAAGCCCCAAGTTGGCTATTAGCCTCTCATGGGGGTGATGTCACATTCACAATCCATAATAGGGTAAAAATCCATAATTTGAATCAAAAGAAACTAAAAACAATATATTTAATAAAGAAGAAAAAGAAAACAACTCTGATGCAATTCCTGAAGTAGAGGAGGTGAAACATCAAAGTGGCAATGGGTGAATTCGAAATTGGTGCCATTTCGAAGTGGATTTCGAATTCATAAGTTGAATTTCGAAATCATTTCGAAATGACCCTCCAACTTGGTGCAGTTGTCTTCAAATGGTCATAACTTCTTCATTTCAACTCTGATTTTTACATTGTTTGAAGTGTTGGACTCCTGACTTCCCAAGCCTAAAAACGATATATAGTATGTATACAATGGACTCTAGGAAATGCTCTAAATTTGTCCTCAAAGTCAAAGTATATAATGCCATCAGATTTTTGAGTTCTGAATTTCCATGCAGCTGAAACTTGCTTCATGCCTCATTTCCCATGCTTTCTTGCCTTCTTTCTTACTCCATAATGGTCATTTCTCATCTTCCAAACTCATGATATCCTCGTCTTGCCTTTCCTTACGGTCCATGAATCTTGACTCACTTATTTCCTCATTTAGCCCTTTCTTGATCTTTCAAAATCTAAAGTGATTCAACTTGCACCATTTTCTTCCCTTAAACCTGAGATAAGTCTCCAAAGTACAAATTAAACTCATGACTAGGGCCTTAGCATTTATTTAGGTCAAGTTGGGTGATTTGAATATCTTTCGGTACACAAATCATGTAGAATATGTGCCATTAGAGCACATATTTTGGCTCCAATCATCCCCCTCAACCTAAACTTTGCTAGTCCCTAGCAAATGAAAAGAGTAAAAAAGAATGAAAAATATGTAATGAGATTCATGAAACCATATTAACTCAACATAACATGTTTCACACACAAGATACCCAAGTAGACAAATTTCCTAAAATTGAGCAAGATGACACAAGATATGCAATTTCTTAGTTTTCTCACCTTATCTTCATATACATAAATGTGCATCCATGTTTAGCATTCCCCTTAATGTCTCTTGATTTTCCTTTGATTGGTTCTTTCCACCTAAACCTCATGTGCTTAATTTTGGTGTCCCCTCGTAGTATTTTTCTTAAGACTTTTCTTAAACTCAAATTTCATCATTCTTTAAGTTAAAGAAGGAGAAAATTTTATTTTGACTTTTCTTTCTTAGTTTAGGAAATCTCCTTCTATATGGCTTAATAGGGATCCACCGGCAACTCCCGAGTTTTCACCCAAGGTAGCAGGTATTGAGGACTTTTATAGGCCACTTACCCCTCAGGTATCACCCTAGCTCAAGGTAGAACAAGGTCGAATTTCCCAAACATTTATTCCTTCTTTTTTTTTTTCAAAACTGAGTTTAGCTTATGTAACGAGCAAGATACCAATGACTCCTAACCAGTTGGTTTCGGGCACCAGAGCTTGAAGACACAAGGCCATTACCCCCTCAGATAATTGCTCAAGCTTAAATCAGTCATTTTCAATTTTTTTTTTTCATCAATTTTTTTTTTCATTTCCTCCTTTTATTGCTTAAGAACAACTCCTTTTAAGCTAAAGAAATTATCTTAATCAAGATACTATAAGGGTATACGTGTTTTGTGTGTGCTTTGAGTCTTAAATAGAAAAAAACCATCAAAGAAAAATTGAAGGTATTCGAAGGATTCAACCTAACTATTTTTGCACTTAAAGGTATATAAAGATAAGGTAAGTGAACCAATACTCTTGCTCTAACTGTATATTTTTCTCAAATTCTAAAGAAATAATACTACTTAAAGCATTCTTATGCAAAATAAACCATGAGTTACCAAGGCAAATCAAGAATCTCATTAACTAACCAAAGATAACATGCAAACTTTTGAAAAAAAAAAAAATTAGGGCTAATTGGCTTTCCCCCCTCAACCTAAATTACACATTGTCCCCAATGTGTAGGATAATGGGTCAAAAGAAAGGAAAAAAGAAGATATTACCTCAAGATCATCGAATGAGAAGTTTGTTATGAGGACTTTATATAAACTGTAGGAGCTTTGTCACCTTGAACACATGTGAGGCTTACCTTTTCACTCCCTTGAAGTTCGTATTTACCTACATCACTCAGATGTTTGCAAGTTAAGTTGCTACAACTCATAAACTCATTAGTAAGTTAAAAACAACTAAAAAAAATTTAAAAAAAATGCTAACCATATTGTTAATGACTAATTGAAAATGCACAACTAAACAAAGGAAAATAAATAAATAAAAGTTTTACCTAAATCTAATTTTTACCTACTAGATTTTCAGAAAATACTGCAACCCTTTTGAACATCCCCATCAAGAAAATGGAGATTCTCCTCTTGTGTCTCAAATCTTTCAATGAAATGCTTTAAGCGCTGGCCATTAACTTTGAATTCATTACTAGTCCTCGAATTTCGAATGGTCACAGTGCCATAAGGGAAGACTTCCTTTACCACATAAGGGTCATTCCACCTTGACCTAAGCTTTCCTGGAAAAATGTGAAGCTTGGAGTCGTACAACAACACCTTTTCACCTTGTTTCAACTCCCTTTGTAAAATAAGCTTGTCATGGTAGAATTTTTGTTTTTCCCTTGCATTACGTAAGCATTCATAACTTTCATTTCGATATGCCTCAAGTTCATTAAGATCATTTTTCCTTTTAGCTCCAACTTGATCCGAATCAAAGTTCATCTTCTTTATAGCCCAATATGCACGATGTTCGAGCTCTACAGGCAAATGACATGCTTTAACATAAACAGTACAATACGGTGACATGCCAAGGACAGTCTTATAGGTTATCCTATATGCCTAAAGTGCATCACTCAACTTGGTAGACCAATCTTTTCTCGTAGTATTGACAACTTTGGTGAGGATTCTTTTAATCTCCCAATTTACTAGCTCAGCTTGCCCATTCGTTTGAGGATGATATGGGGTGGACACTTTATGCCTCACTCCATATTTCTGCAAAAGAGTGGAAAATGGCTTGTTACAAAAGTGTGATCCTCCATCACTAATGACTGATCTCGAAATGCCAAACCTAGAGAAAATATTCTCCTTTAAAAATTTGAGCACCACTTTGTGATCATTGCTCTTGCATGCCACTGCTTCTACCCATTTAGAGACAAATCCACTCCCACCAAAATATAAAGATTACCAAAAGAATGAAGGAATGGTCCCATAAAGTCAAGGCCCCAACAATCAAATACCTCAACCACACAAATATAATTTTGTGGCATTTGATACCTTGTGTTGATTTTCCCCAATTGTTGACATTGTGGACAACTTTTGCAGTGAGTGTTACAATCCTTGAACATAGTTGGCCAATAGAATCCACTTTGTAGAGTTTTTGCTAAAGTCTTCCTTGAAGCAAAATGAGCTCCACAAGCTCCCTCATGGCACATTCGCAATATGTCCTATTGTTCATCCTCTGGAACACATCTCTGAATAATTTGATCCAGGCAAAACTTATACAAATATGGATCATCCCAAGCATAATGTTTTGCTCGTGAAAGAAAATATTTTTTCGTCTCCATGTTCCATTCTGAGGGAAGCTCTCCAGTAGCCAAGTAGTTGACTATATTTGCAAACCAAGGCAACTTCTCTACTGCACAAAGTGCATCATCAGGAAACTCATCATTAATTTGTGCTTTCTCGAAATGTGACTATACTCTAACTCGGGAGAGATGATCAGCAACCACATTTTCTACCCCTTGCTTATCCTTGATTTGAATGTTAAATTCTTGAAAAAGAAGGATCCATCTGATAAGTCTTGCTTTGGCATCCTTTTTGTTGAGTAGATACTTCAAGGGTGAATGATCAGTAAAAATTACTATTGAAGTTCCCAAAAGGTAGTTCCTGAATTTATCAAGTGCGAACACCACTACAAAGAGCTCCTTTTCAGTAGTTGTGTAGTTCTTTTGAGCATTATTGAGGGTCTTACTAGCATAGTACACCACATATGATTTTCCATCCTCCCTTTGACCCAATACGGCTCCCACTGCATAGTCACTGGCATCACACATCAACTCAAATGGAAGAGACCAATTAGGAGGTCTCACGATTGGTGCAGTAGTGAGGAGTGACTTTAGTCTCTCAAAAGCTTCTTGGCATGCGTTAGTCCATATGAATTCTGCATCCTTAAGTAATAAAGCACAAAGAGGTTAAGAGGTTTTTTAGAAGTCCTGTATGAACCTACTATAAAAACCTGCATGCCCCAAAAATTGTCTCACCTCTTTAATAGTAGTAGGCGAAAGTAGCTTTGAGATGAGCTCAATTTTTGCTGGATCTACCTAAATGCTCTCTTTAGAGATGATATGACCGAGTACTACCCTTGAGGTTGTCATGAAGTGACACGTCTCCCAATTTAGGACCAAGTCCTTCTCAATGCACTTTTTCAAAACTTTTTTCAAATTTAAGAGACAATCATCAAAGGTCTTCCCATAAACAGTCAAATCATCCATGAAAACTTCCATGATTCTCTCTACCATGTCACTGAAGATACTAAGCATACACCTTTGAAATGTGCCTGGTGTATTACAAAGACCAAAAGGCATGCGCCTATAAGCATAGGTGCCAAATGGGCATGTGAATGTGGTTTTCTCCTGATCCTCAATGCAATGGCAATTTGAAAATAGCCTGAATAGCCATCCAAGAAGAAATAATAGTCATGACCAGCTACCCTCTCCAAAACCTAATCTAAGAAAGGTAATGGAAAATGATATTTCTTGGTGACTACATTCAACTTCCTAAAATCAATGCATACTCGCCAACTTGTAGTCAACCTTGTAAGAATGAACTCTCCTTCATCATTCTTCACCACAATTATCCCGCTTTTCTTAGGTACTACTTAAGTGGGGCTCACCCAACTACCATCAGAGATAGGATAAATAATACCTGTATCTAAAAGTTTCAATACCTTATTTCTAACTACATCTTGCATAAGGGGATTTAACCTTCTTTGCGGTTGCCTTACTGGTTTTGCATTCTCTTCCAAATAAATATGATGTGTGCAAATCAAGGGATTTATCCCTTTCAAATCTGAAATGGACCAACCAACTGCTTTTTTATTCTCTTTAAGCACTTTCAAAAGTTTGATTTCCTGCTCTTTAATTAATGTAGCTGAAATAACCACAAGTTTTTCTTCATTTTCCTCTAAATAAACATACTTTAAACCATGTGGTAAGGGCTTTAACTCTGGCTTGCTGATCTCTACCTCTTCTTTTTTGCTTTCTTCATCATTCTCAACACTGTTCAAAGATTGAATGGTACCTTTTTCTTTCTACTTTGTAGCAACTTGAACACCTTCTTCATTAACGATTATAGAGAAAAATTCATTTATATTTTCTTCCATTAGCTTCTCTGTGTGTTCTTGCACCAAGGCCTTTATAAGGCATGCTTCCTCATTCTCCACATCATCATGGTCCATCGGTTGCTTGCATAAATTGAAGACATTCATTTCCACTGTCATGTTCCCAAAAGATAACTGCATCAATCCATTCCGACAATTAATGAGAGCATTAGTTGTAGCAAGGAAGGGTCTCCCAAGAATAATTGGAACAGAATTCATACCATTTTTCAATGGTTCTGTATCTAACACCACAAAGTCCACTGAGTAATAGAACTTTTCAACTTGCACCAAGACATCTTCAACTACTCCTCTAGGTACTTTAATTGAAAGGTCTGCTAAAGATAGCGTAATGGTACTAGCCTTAAGCTCTCTCAATCCTAATTGCTTATAGATTGAATATGGAAGCAAATTTACACTAGCTCCCAAATCTAACAAAGCCTTTTCCACAAATGAGTCTCCAATCTGGACTGAGATGGTAGGACAACCTGGATCTTTGTACTTAACCATTGCCTTATTCTCAATTATGGCACTGACTTGCTCGATGAGGAATGCTTTCTTGCTTAATTTAATCCTTCTCTTCACAATACATAAGTCTTTGAGGAACTTTGCCTAAGCAGGCACTTGCTTGATCATATCAAGGAGTAGAATGTTGATCTTCACTTGCTTCAAAACTTACAAAATCTCCAAAGTCTTATCCCCCACTTTGTGTCTCTACATAGCTGAAGGGAAAGGCAAATGATTGGAAACACTCCTTTTATCTTTGCTCACAATGACTTCCTCATATTTTTTAGACTCTTTCTCATTTCTAGCATTTTTCTCCACAATTGGTTCATCTCTAGCAAGAATATCTTCACTTATCGGTAGCTTGAGCCCTTCATATTCTTTTCCATTTCTGAGTGTGATAACTACATTGCAATCTTCCTTTTGCACTTTAAAAACTTCATTTACTCCTCTCGGATTTTTCTGTGGTTGAGTTGGGAATTTTCCTTTCTCCTGAGATAAACTTACAGCAAGTTGGCTCAAAGTGGTTCAAATATCTGCTAGTTCTTGAGATGTTTGAGCATTTATCCTATTTTGATCCTCATTACGCTTGTCTTGCTTCTGTATAAACTCTCTCATCATATCTTCCAAGCTTGAGTTAGATGCCGAGGTTTGATGTTGTTGTTGAAAATTTTGAGATGGCATGCCTTGTGGTTGAAAACCTTGCTGCCCATTAGTCTAAGTACCCTAAAATCGATTTCCTTGCTACTGAAACTAGCCATTGTTACCCCCTCTCCATGATAGATTTGGATGATTCCTCCAACCCAGATTATAAGTGTTGGAATATGGAGAATTGCTAGAATATTACTTGTATGTCCCTAAGGCATTGGCTTGCTCCGTAAACATGTCTTGTACTGCAAGTAGAGTGGGACAAGATTGCACACCATGTTCCATAGACTTACATATCAAGCACAGTTGAGTTACCCCCTCATTGATTATTTGTACCTCTTGAACTCCCTTGACTTCCAAATCATCCAGCCTTCTTATAATGGTTGCAAACTTTGCTTGGACATCTAAACCCTCTAGTAAGGTATACACTCCACTAGCTCTTGACCTGTTCATTGTTCTATCTCTAGGTGGTTCCTTGACAATTGTTTCTTCCCAACTTCTAGATACCTCAGCAACATAATTAAGGAATTGAAATGCTTCATCGGGGTTTTTATTCATGAAATCTCCTCCACACATAGTCTCAAGAAGTTGTTTCATTGGTGGTGACATGCCTTCATAGAAATACGATACTAGCATCTAGTTGTCAAATCCGTGATGAGGGCATGTTGTAACCATCTCCCTAAATCTTTCCCAGCATGCAAAAAATTTCTCATCCTCCATAGCCTTGAAATTTGAGATCTCTTTTTTCAATGCATTGGTCCTATGTGTTGGAAAGAATTTCTGCAAAAACACTAATTGTAGATTACCCCAATTTCTGATACTATAAGGTTTAAGACTGTTTAACCAAGTCTTAGCTTTATCCTTCAATGACAAGGGGAATAGCTTCATGCGAAAGATCTCCAAAGGAGTGTTGGCTTCTCGAAAAATTGAAACGATGTCCTCAAATTCCTTGATGTGAGAATATGAGATTTCATTTTCCATCCCCCTAAAAATGGGTAGTTGAGATACCACTTGAAGCCGAATGGTAACATGATCATGATTTGGAGGTAGCATAAAACACGATGGTGTGCTCAACTTGGGAGGATTTAGAAACTCTCTCATAGTTCTTTGGTCCTGCATAGGTGGTCGTGGCCTGTTGTTATTGCTGTTGGATTCTTCAATGTCCTCCATATTTGGTTGAGATTCCTCAATTGTTCTTTGAAGTCTACTTGAAAGATCTTTTTCCCAACCAAGCATAAAATAAAAGAAATATATATATATAAAGAAAAACAAAATTAAAAGAACTAAAACAAAGCAATGCAGTATATCCTAGTTATGACGATTGTCAATCCCCGACAACGGCGCCAATTTCTTAACCGAACTTCTCTATTGTACCAAAATACTTAGCCTTTTTACGTAGCAACTTTAGTCAAGAAAAACTAGAGAAAGAGTCACTACGGCTTTTGTAGTATCCCGGGTATCGTCCTCAAGGACTAGCTTATGAAAATTGTCAATACTAAAATAAATGAATTGTTTTCGTTTAAATCCTAAAGTGAAAAACGATATGTGAATAATGTGAAACTAAGTAAAAGAAATTAAATTAATAATAAAATGAATATTGATTTTAAATTCAATTAATTCAAGTTTGGGGTTTTCCACAATCCAACCTAGGATATAGAAATTAGAGAAAACAAGGGTCTTTTAAGTAATACGATCTTAGGGTTTTGGGATCCTTGGCCACTCGCAATCAAGTTGAATTCTATAACTCAAAATTGCATCCGAAACCTAATTTTTCCTTTTTAAAATAGATTCCTAAAACCATCAAATGAATAAGATTGATTACCAATTTAAGATTTGGCTTTTTAAACCTTCCTACTTCTTATAGCTTTGTTTAGGGGCAAATAATGATAGGGAAGACGAGGATAACTAATGATCAAGAATTACCAAGAATCACTAGTATCGGGTAATAACCTATCGTATCATTCCCTAAACGAACTCACAAGGATAGGATAAAAATATGATAAATTGTCACCCAACCAATAATTAATCTCATTGTTATAATAATTTACCCATTGTCCCTATAGGTTTCCTAGCCCTTAGGTTTTCATGCTTCAAGCCCCAAGTTGGCTCTTAGCCTCTCATGGGGGTGATGTCACATTCACAATCCATAATAGGATAAAAATCCATAATTTGAATCAAAAGAAACTAAAAACAATATATTTAATAAAGAAGAAAAAGAAAACAAACCAAAGTTCTCGTCTTCTTCCACTTTCAATGTCAAACTCTCCGGAAAAAAAAATCCAAGATCCCTAAAACCTAGAATTGAGAGAGTTTATATAATACTATCAATTACCTAACATGTGGCACACTCTCATTGGCCACTTATTATCAAATAAATTCCTAAAAATGATTAAAAAATAATAAAATGGCAATTTCTAGTCGTGTGGGGTCCACTTAGGGCAGATGAAGTGCCTTAGATGCAATTCCTGAGGTAGAGGAGGCGAAACATCAAAGTGGTAGTGGGTGAATTCAAAATTAGTGTCATTTCAAAGTGGATTTCGAATTCATAAGTTTAATAGATGCAATTCCTGAAGTAGAGGAGGTGAAACATCAAAGTGGCAGTGGGTGAATTCGAAATTGGTGTCATTTCAAAGTGGATTTTGAATTCATAAGTAGAATTTTGAAATCATAAGTTGAATTTCGAAATCATTTCGAAATGACCCTCCAACTTGGTGCAGTTGTCTTCAAATGGTCATAACTTCTTCATTTCAACTCTGATTTTTACACTGTTTGAAGTGTTGGACTCCTGACTTCCCAAGCCTCAAAACGATATATAGTATGTATACAATGGACTCCAGGAAGTGCTCTAAATTTGTCCTTAAAGTCAGAGTATATAATGCCATCAAATTTTTGAGTTCTGAATTTCCATGCAACTAAAACTTGCTTTATGCCTCATTTCCCATGCTTTCTTGCCTTCTTTCTTACTCCATAATGGTCATTTCTCATATTCCAAACTCATGATATCCTCATCTTGCCTTTCCTTACGGTTCATGAGTCTTGACTCACTTATTTCCTCATTTAGCCCTTTCTTGATCTTTTAAAATCTAAAGTGATTCAACTTGCACCATTTTCTTCCCTTAAACATGAGATAAGTCTCCAAAGTACAAATTAAACTCATGGCTAGGGCCTTAGCATTGATTTAGGTCAAGTTGGGTGATTTGAATATCTTTTGGTACACAAATCATATAGAATATGTGCCATTAGAGCACATATTTTGGCTCCAATCAATGTGTTTTAGAGAAAGTCCATAGGCAACCTGGATTCCCTTGGAAAATAATAAGGATAATAAAATAATATAAAAAAACGCGAGTTAAAAATCTTACAATATAATAAAAAAAATGAAAATCATGTAGATTTGAAGAAAAAAAATAGAAAGATTAATATATGCATATATGAGAAAACTAAAATGTTAATTCATGCAAATTAAAAAAAAGTAAAATAAATAAATAAAATCATCAATCTCATGCAATTTTCTAAAAATAAATAAGTAAATGAATAAATAAATCAAGCACATGCAAGCCATACAAACCATGCAAGTCATGTAACCATGCGAGCCATGTAGCCATGCAAGATGTGCCTAAAAGGTGACCTAAGTGGGGTTAGTAAAACTAAATGGGCCAATCATGCCTAAAATAGTAAACCTACAAGTCCTAAAAGTGTACCTTAGATGGGCTATTCCAAAAGGAAAGTTCTAAATCTGACTTATGATTTCCAAAGGTCACAATGAGGAGCCAAATAAAGTCCTTAACCAAAGTCTCCAAAGTGGCTCAAAAAGATAGGTTATATAAGTAGCAATGGGCCACCAGGGAATTGCTATGAAGTACTGAAATAACACCTAATAAGGCATGTGTTAAGAGGACAAAATGGAGGGTCTACACAATCAAACTAAATATATTAGAGATTTGCTTAAAAGGTTTAAGATAGAGAATACAAAAACTATGGGAACCCTAATAAACTCATCCATCAAGCTTGACAAGGATAAACAAGGTAAATCTATAAATTCCACTATGTATAGAAGTATGATAGGTTCTTTACTTTACTAAACTACTAGTTAACCAAATATCATGTTTAGTGTTTGTTTTAGTGTTAGATTTCAATCTTGCCTTATAGAATCTTACTTGAGTGTTGTAAGAGGAATTTTAAGATATTTAAAAGGAATAATTGATTTAGCTTGTGGTATCCAAAATGTGATAATTTTGAACTATTTGATTTTTCAAATACTAACTTTGTTTGATGCAAAATTGATAAGAAAAGCACTAGTGATATTTGTCATTTTATAAGACACACTTTAGTTTCATGGCATAGTAAAGAGAAAAACTTGGTTGCATCATTTATGATGGAAGTTGAATACATGATCATCAATCTATGTTGCCTAAAAATACTTTAAATGAAACAAACGTTGAGTGACTTTGGTTTATCTTTTGCTCATGTTCCTATAAAATGTGATCATACTAGTGCAATTAATATCTCTAAAAATCCGATTCAACACTTTAAACCTAAGCACATTAAAATGAGGCACCACTTTCTTAACGATCATGCAAAAAATAGAGATATTAACTTAAAATTTGTAGGCACTAAAGATTAATTGGCCAATATTTTCACAAAACCCCTCAATAAAGATTGCTTTATTGAAATTAAAAGAGAATTAGGGGTAATTATAATTTTAAATATCTTTTGATTGTGCTCACATGCCTCGAACACCTTAATTGTGGGTCTCTTGCCATGATTGTTGCATGCTTTATATAGTCTTTGAAGTTTTCGTTTATTTTTTTTCGCATCTTGCTTAAAACACTTTTAAGTAAGGTTAATTTTTAACTAAAAATTAAACACCCCTAGGCATTGGGCATAAAAAATGGGAAACTTATGAAAATAGGTAAGGCAGGCAACCAAGAGTGAAATTTTAGAATTTTGGGAAGTGTTGACCAGGGTTGACTTAATCGATTAAGTCAATCCTTGATTGGTCAACCAATTTGTTAAGACCAAGGGTTTTAAAACCCTACCACAATCAATCATTTTCACTCCATTTTCTTTCATTTCTTCAAGGCTCTCTTCTAAACCCCCCGTGTAGTCATTCTTAAGTGATTTCCCCTTGGAAATTGTTTGTTTTTGCCTTAGATTTGTGAGCCCTAATAGCCCTTCACTTTCCCTCTTCATTTTTCACACTTTTTTTAGGTTTCTCTCTCACTTCTATGGGTGTTCAACTTCACCACGACACTTAGACAAGCTACATCTATCTCTAAGATGTAGAAAAAGCATCTAATTGAGAGTTTAGAGGTAGAGGCACATAGAAAAGCTCAATTTAACGCCCAAAGCCTCATTTTAATAGAGGAGTATCATAGATACACTCGACTGTTCATAGTGTTTTAAAAATCGGGCCAAACATGCTTATCTAATCGATCCGATTGTTAATCGATCACCATTTCGGTCTGGTTTGATCCTTTGACCCAGGTAGTCTTTAAACCCACCTCAAACCATTTAAATCGACAATCAGACTAATATACTGGTTGACCCAATCGATTTTTTATGAACTGAATGGTTCGAAATAAAAATCCTCTCTCCTCTTTTCCAACTCCTCCCCACCTTTCCAAATTCTTCCCCTACGCCATCCCTCTCTAGCTGCTACTCCCGTCGTAGTTGCCACTGCTACTCCTGTCGTAGTTATCATCACTACTCTTGTTGCAACTACTGCCACTACTCCCGTCACAACTTTCGTCGCCCCCACATGCCTATTACCACCCTTCCTCTACCTCCCACCTCCAACCTAATGTCGAGGACGACATACTAATGGCTCCCCCCTGCCCCCTTCAAGATCCTCCTCCTCTCTTATTTCCCTAGCTGCTGCCACTACCCCCTCTAGCCCAACACCAAGGACAACATGTCCCCTACTTCCAGATCCTCCCCTTCCCTAACTACAATCGCTCCTCCCTCTCCCCTTTTCCATTCACTTCCATTTTTAGATTTTCCTTATACTTTTTATTTTTATTTATTTCCATTATTGTTGATTTTATTTTTTATTTTTTATTTTTTAAATTTATGGTTTTTAAAATGTGTGATTTTAATTTAAATTAATAAAAACATTATGATTTTAAATAAATTTTTGAAAATATTATGTTCCTCAGATTTTAAATAAATTTCATATTTTAAAATTAGTTTATGATTTAAAAATAAATTTTAAATTCTAAATTAAAATTTTGATTTTAATCTTAATTTCTAATTTGAAACTAATTTTCTAATTTTCAAATAAAATTTTGATTTTTAAATAATTTATAAATTATTATTTTTTATATAACTATTTTAAATTTGAATAATATATAAATTATATATTTATAACATCACTGATTTGACCGCGGTTCAACTGCCGATCCAACTAGTGAATCATGAATTTGTAACTTTTATGGTTCAATGACCAATTCGATTTTGAAAAACATTGAATGTTCATTACCCAAAAGGCGGTTTTGTGCCTTAACATCAATTTCATTTAGTTGAGCTATATTTAGTTCAAGAAGTTATTGGGCAAGATGGAATGGTCGTCTATAGTGACCTACTAGGAGCTTATTTACCTAACATTAGTATGCATGTTTTATTCAAAAATGCAGTATGAGATGAGTGGCCTGATTAATTCCATAGTGAAAAGGGTCTAGATAGAACTTCATATTTGTCAAATTCTAAAAGTTCCATAGACAAGACTTTATATCTTTGAGTCTAACGAATGGCTAAGTTAAGATTACTTCGATGTTGGTAGATTTGTCTAAAGGCGTAATTCTCTTCTATTTAATATGATGAGTGTCAAGGCCCATGCTCATGCATCACAGTGATCAACGAAGAATTGCATCACATGATTGACTACATCTTTATTCCCCGAGGAATACATTGAGATGAGTTGTCTTATTATGAGGCTTTTCCAATTGATTCCATCTTGATTGGTAGGAGGATCAATCTCGGTTTTATTATCCTCTAACACATGATGAATTGTTGTGAGAGCAAATTGAAGGTTCTTCCATATGGACGCATACTAACAAGGATTTTCAAGGCATTTAACATGGACTTGAGGATTGAGAAGGACGTCCAGCTCCCTACAATTTATGAATCTTATAATGAAAATTCCATGGACTAAATGCACTTTGAAAGACTTCCTAATGGGTCTTGGGTTCGCAAGAAGGGTAGACAAGAGGTCTTAGAGAAGCGGGCTAAGAAAAAAGATGAGATTCATGGTATAGAAGATGGAGATTTCCCTTAAGGTTATGGGACTGAGGAGATGTAGATTGAGGAAACTCTTTGTACTCAGCAGCTACAGATGACCTTTCGAACCTCCTAGCATGAGCCAGCCTAACATACTAAGGAGATGTTTTATATTGAGCTAGTTTTCATCGAGATGGCTCCATCTCCAACTACTAAGTTTACTATAACACACTCATCTCTAGAAGTTGATTAGCAATATTGGGTAGATATTTAAGCACAAATTAGCTCCCTTGGTACACAGATGGAGGAGCTCACCATGATCAATGACCCTCGCGTCTACTCTAGTGAGGATTGCATAGATCAGTATCAAACAACTTTCACTACTTAGTTGAATCAATATCAGGCAACCTTCACCACTCAACTTTGAGCTCACACATGATGAGATGATGGTGTACCTCCATTCCATTTTTCCACTTCCATCTTCACCTCCCTTGCCTTGAGTTCAAGCTTTAATAGTTTCCCCCTTGTTTTTTATGTTGTCGAAGAAGAAGATATATACTCATATATAGGCATATTTAAGGACCAGGAGTTATTTTGAATCTATCACTTATGTTTGTTTTGGATACACTCACTTCCATTTGGTTTTTAGGATACGTTTTTTAATGTGTTTAACTCATCGCCATATATTTTTAGACATGTTCTATGTTTCCATGTCTATTTCATATGCTATTTTACTATGGTTATTTGTTCCTAATATACTCCATATTGCTCACATGTTCTTTGATCTTATTGGCTAGCTTTGGCATTTTGCTTAATTGTAGTTGGATGAATTATCTTATATTTATGTATATTTTTCAATCTTTCATTTATTTTAATTATTCTTGAGCTTTATTTACTTAATCTATCAGGTTTTGATGATAACAAAATAAGATTAAGGTTATTAATGGTTTAAATTAAGTTTTTCAGGTTTTTTGTGAAAATTTGAAGAAAGCTCAAGCAACTTAGAAAAAAAGGTCAAGACCATGAAGACTTAGGTTAAAGACTTGAAGGGACCTAGGACAAATTTTAAGATGATATTTATTGATGCACTTAATTGTAAATTGGTTTTCATGCACTTAAAGATTTATTTTCATCATTTCTTAAGCATGAAACAAGCTCTTTTATTAAATAAATGGATGAATTCTTGTTTTCAATTTAAATATTGAGCTAAATTCTTTCTAAACTTACTCTAAAAAGTTTTTATAAGGTTTGCCTAAGTTTTTGGAGGTTCTAGACCTCAAATTGGGTTTTTAATCACTTCACGGTGCAATCCATTCGAGAGTCAAGGAACCGATTAAGTCAATTAAGCTTTGATCAATCAAGGGACATTTTGTGCACCCTTGACTTTCAATAGCTATGGTGTAGTCGATTGAGGTAGAGCCTCGATCGATTGAGGATCGATCAAAGGTTTTACTTTGTTTTTTATTTTATTTCCCATTTCTCATAAAAATTGTTTTTAGTTGTTGGTTCTACAAAAAGTTCCAATGCCTAATTCACACGTCTTCCCCCTTTCCAAGGTAAGAAGTACTTTTAGTCTATTCCAAAATCACTTTCAAATGTACTCTTATTAAATTATATTAAATTTATTATATTGTTTTATTTTTTTAAAAAACAAAGAAAAGAAATTTCAATATATTTTTTATTAAATTGTAAATAAATTTTTGATTTAATAAACGATAACCACAAAGGTTCATTACGTATATTTAGAAGTTCTAATATTTGTTATTTTATTTTTAATATAAGATTAATTATATTTTTAAAAAATTATTACAAAATTAATGTGTGCATTTATTTACTCTATGTTTTTTACTCAAAAGGATATGGTGTCTTATTAGTTTCATGTTTAATACAAATTACAAAATTACTTTATAAAATTAAAAATTAAAATTAAAAGGTTAATCAAAAGAAGAAAATTTGATAGAAAATAACATAAAAATAGCAAATTTAGATTGATAATTTTTAAAATATTCTCTTATTTTATTTATTTGCGTTAAAGTTGTACAAGTACAATATCATTTTTTTATCTAGAAATTAATAATCTTAATATAACATGATTAGATTAGTATTTCACTAGAGAAATAATTATATGAATAGACAAAAATAAAATAAAATAAATTCATACTTTTTTTATAAAAATTATTATGTTTTATGAAAAAATTATTATTATTTCCAATTTTATATGAAAAAATTATTATTATTATTATTATTATTATAAGATAAATTCATAATTTTTTTATAAAAATTATTATTTCCTATTTTATAAAATGTAAAACCAATAAAACATATCAAACAAACACTTAGTTTGTATTATTCATATAAAAAAGTAATTTATACTAAGACTCAAAACATAAATTAAAAAAAATTATTAATTATTTTGTGTCTTTCACAACTTAAATGAGAGTTTAGTAGAACTTGATACTTATTACTTTATAATTAAATTGAAAATAAAAAGAAGAAAAAGTAGTTAAAGGTGAAACAAGTCAAAAAGATACAACATGTGGAGTAAATGGTGTAGTACCTAAATAATCTATTATATACAACCAAACAAAAGAAAAAGATAAGGATATAAATGTGGTAAGAGAAACATCATCATCATCAATAGACAAAATAATGAAAAGATTGAAAAAGATGAGATAGGTGAATTAACAAGAATTGAAAAGGAAAAAACGAACAAAATAGAAAACAACTCAACATAAATAAATAAAATTCAAAATAAAAACAAAACAATAAACATAATATATTCAAAAGTAGATAAGTAAATATTTTTTTTATGTTCTAGATAAAATAGATGATGAAGAAAAACAAAGAAAATATTTACAAAACTTAAAAAATTTAATTCTCACATAAAACACAAATAAAACTCAAGAAAGCAGACTTACACAATACTCTATGGATGAAATATTTAACTGATTCAAAAAGATTTAAAAGCCTATAACTATTGAAGATTTGAAAGATGAAATACAAGAAATGAAGAAAGAAATAGGTCAATTAAAACAAGAAAATGAATAAATAAGAAATTTAATACAATCTAAACAAGAAAATTATACTAAAACCTTTGATAATCAAAATCCAAGAATAATAATACCTGATAAACAAACTACCATAGAAGCATTTATTAATATAATATCTAAAATAGATTTTCAAAAATGGTGTACAAATATAAGAATGATAGTTGAAGATTGCGAAGTAGAAATGGTAGCACTAGAAGATTTAGGAGCTGATATGAATTGTATACAATAAGGAATAATCCCTACTCAATACAATGAAAAGATAGGTCAAGAACTTTTCTCTACAAGCAGAAGTAAATTATAAATAGAATACAAACTTCAAAATGTTCATGCATGTCAAAATAAATATTGTTTTAGAACTCAATTTATGCCTCTACAAGACATGATTGAACCTTTAATTTAAGAATCCATTTTATTACACTATTTTATCTTTTTCAAGTGAAGAAGGTATCAAAACTACAATATTAGGAAATACTATATTTTTTCCTTTTATATATCCATTAACTAAAAAAGAGATACATCAAGTCCAAAGTGACTCAATAAATAAAAAGATAAATTTAATTCAAAGAAATTAAAAAAACTCATATAAACTTTTTATCAAAAGAAATTCTATATAAGAAAATAGAAGAGCAACTTTTGGAAGATAAAGTTCCAAAAAGAATAAAAGAAATTCAAGATCTTTTTCGAAAAGAAATTTGTTTTGATTTTCTAGATGTTCTTTGGTCAAGAAAGAAACATGAGGTAAGTTTACCATATATTCAAATTTTTTATGAGTCCAAAATACCCATTAAAGCTAAACCTATACAAATGAATAAAAAACTTCTAGAATATTGTAAACAAGAAATTGATTCATTATTATAGAAGAAATTAATTAGACCTTCAAAATCTCCTTGGAGTTGTGTTGTTTTTTATGTCCAAAATACTGCTAAATTATAGAGAGGTACACCTAGACTAGTCATTAATATAAGTCTTTGAACAAAGTATTATAATGGATAAGATACCCTATACCCAATAAACAAGATTTACTCAAAATACTTCATAGTGTAGTTATTTATTTAAAATTTGATATGAAATCAGGATTTTGGCAAATACAAATTAATGAACAATATAGATACAAAACTATGTTTACAGTCCCTTGATAATTATGAATGGAATGTTGTACCCTTTGGTCTAAAAAATGCTCTTTCTAAATTTCAAAATATTATTAATGATATTTCAAATCCTCATTTTCAATTCATTATTATATACATTGATGATGTTTTAGTGTTTCCTAATTCATTAGAAAAATATTTTGTGCGTTTTAAAAAGTTTTTCAAAGTGATTAAAGCAAATGGAATGGCATGTTCTACACCAAAAATGAAATTGTTTCAAACAAAAACTAGATTTTTAGGACATGAGATTTGTTAAGGAATGAAAAAACCAATTTAAAGATCAATAGAATTTACTTACAAGTTTCCTGATTAAATAAAAAATAAGAAACAATTGCAAAAATTTTCAAGTTATTTAAATTATGTTTCTAACTATTTCAAATATTTAAGAATCATTTGTGAACCTCTATACAAAAGACTTAGGAAAAAGGCAATTGCATGGACTGAGTCTTATACTAAGCTAGTCAAAGAAATCAAACAAAAAGTCAAACATTTACCATAAATAAATAACCATCATCCTAATGCATTACTCATTGTAGAATTAGATACATCTAATATAGGTTATGGAGGTACATTGAAAAAAGAATACAATAATCAAGTGCATATAGTTAAGTATCATTCAAGGATTTAGTCAAGTGCTGAGATAAACTATTCAACTGTGAAAAAAAAAAAGTTTTATCAATAGTTTTATGTATTTCAAAATTTCAAACTGATTTGATAAACAAAAAATTTCTGTAAAAAATTGGTTGCAAAGTTGTAAAAGATATTTTACAAAAAGATGTTAAAAAGTTGGTTTCAAAACAAATTTTTTCAAGATGGCAAACTTTACTTTCAAACTTTGATTTTGAAATTGAATTTATCAAAGGAAAGTTGAATTTCCTTCCTGACTTCCTTGGAGTTTTTGTAGGGTAAGGATTCTCCACCTTAATGGGTAATCCCGTTAGGCAGGCCCCAACTTCTTTCATCATCAAAGAAAACAAAAGCTTCATATGTCACGACTTCAAATGTCTCAAATATTCGTCCTTCATTTCCATTAGAAACATCAAATTCTTTTCAAGTCCCGAGTCTAGACTTTCCTCCTCTTCAACCTTCAAAAAGCTTTATTCAAGCCTCAAAATCAAATTACATAAGTCTTCTTGTCTAGGGTCAATCCAGTCCTAGTACTATTTCAACACTTCCTTCTTCCTCATTTTTACCATATAGTCAATATGTCAGAAAACTCAAAACATTATAAATTGCTTTCATTGAGCCCAAGTTCAATTTTGAAGAAATTCCTAGAATCCTTTCTTATATCTTTTCTCAAGGAGTCAACTTCAATTCAAATGATCATTTGAAATCTTGTCAATTTTATGAGTTTATCTTGGTTGACATTGATTCCGTCAAGATTACTCATAATATTAATAGAAACAATCCTCAGAGAATTGCATTATCTAAATTTCAAATTTTTAGAGTCATGATCATTGTTGATTGGAATCAAAAACCCTTCACTCGTAAAGTTTTTAGTCAACTTTTTCATCTCATGAGCAAGGATGAAAATATCGGCAATCATGGATATATCAGTACTTCGATTTTATGGATATATCAAATATATCAGCGAATATTTTGATACAAAATATCAGTGAATCTAAAATTAATCAAAATTCATGAAAATATTAAGAAAAATTCTAAAAATGATATAATAAATAATAATAAACATTTTAAAGTTGTTTTAAAAAAAATGATATATGCATATGATATAATTAATTATATTTGATAATAATATCGTATGCGTTGATAAAAAAAATATGAATTTTATAAGTTTATATTTATTATTAAATCACATCAAATATTATTTGATAATAATATTGTGATATTTGATTATGATATATTTAATTTTAAAATATATTTAATAGTAAAATTATTATTCATTTTAATTTAATTGTATTAAATGATATATGAATAAATTTTTTAATATTTATATTTTATATTTAATTAATTTATAAATTATATAAAAAATTATTAAGAAAATTATCATAATAATTTTTTATATTTTTAGTGATCAATTAAATGAAATTTAAAAATAAAAGAATTAGAATTAATTTGTTTATTAAAATATTTTGTTTTTATGAAGGTTTTAGTATATGTTTATTTTAGTGCATATTATATAATGAGGAAGTGATGTAGCTTGGTGGTGAGCCCAAGCTGAGCTTGCTTGTTTTGGCTTGGGTTCGAGTCCCAGCGCTTGCAACAAGCCAAAATTGCTGAATTTTTTAAGGTTTCACCTTGCTTTAACCGAGCCAACAATGTTGACTAGACCTTTGACTCGCTGATTTTGCTAAATTCGTGGAAATATCGCCCTACCAAAATATCTTCCCAATATCGCTAATTTTGCTAAATTCGTAGAAATATCACCCCATCAAAATATCTTCCCAATATTTCTATCGATGGATGTTGATACACCGATATATCGGCAATATATCCTAAAATTTTCAACTATGCTCATGAGCTTCAACTACATAGACTATACGGATACTTGGTACAATATGTTTTATTTGCAAAGTTATCAGCATTCATAGTTTATTCAATTTTCAAGAGACTGCAATACCGAATTTCTTACTTGGTTTCAAAAATTGTGGACTTTCTATGGTTTACTTGAGTCAATATTTCCTCCAAGATTCAAGAAAAACTCAACTTGTACAAGAGTAAGACTTGAACTCAATCTACTACCCAACCGAGACTTCCTACGTTCTATTCCAAATTAAGAATTCCATGGATTCTTAGTTGGAAATTTTTCAAGAAACAAGAGCAACCTCTTTCTTTTCCCATTTCTCTCTCTAGAAAATTCAATATCAAGTGGTGGGACAAATTCAATCAAAAGTTCATGTGTTAACAAAAGATTTTACAAATAATTTTGAGATTAAGATCATCAAATTCAAAAGATTCAACAAGTTTCTCTTTACAAGGGTCAACTCAAGCAGAATTTCTAACTTTGAAAAGCAAATGTCAAGCTTCATTATTGACCGCTACAGATCTAGAACAATATCGACAAGGACTTATTCAAACTCTCAAGCAATTCAGTGATAATCAAAATAAAGAAGAAAATAAAGATATAGTCCTATTAGATGATTCATATGTAGATACAAAATTCATCCTATATGGTGGACCTACAGGTCAATCTAGATAATTATCTTTCATAACTCATGTAAACCTATACTATCCTATTAAAAAAAAAAAAAAAAGGTGTCAAGTTGCAAGATGTAATTAATATTTATCATCATTAATTTTAACTAATATTTATTTTATTAATCTTAAATATAAAACTGTTTATTCAACATCTATACATAAAGTATTATAGATATATAAAATTATAACCTTAAAATATCATTATAAAAATGAGTCATGGTTGCTAAATATACTCTCATTAGATGTGAGTAAATAAAACAAAAAAGATTTGAGATTAACAATAAGTTAATTATTTTAACTTAATACTTAAGTTATTTTTAACCTTAAGTTGTTATATTAAGTTGTTTTACTAAACATGTTTAATCTACTTAATAACTTAAATTAAATTGTTAAGTCACTTTAAGTCATTAAATTGATTTATCAAACATCCTTTCATAACAAGAATTTAACTATTTTCCTATAATAAAATATTATACTGTAAAGGGGGACAAGAAATAAAAATATTCATGCCCATCTATGATATATGAATGAGAGAAAAATCTCTTGACCCCTTACCATAGGTCCATTTACTTCGATGAAAAAGATGGTCAAATTGATTGAACCCTCGTTATTCTAATTAGGTTTAAGTCTGACCGGAATAATATTCTACTACTAACAATTCGTTTATTTTCAAATGAACCAATTACTATATATTTGATTGCCTAATCTTTTAAATTGGAATGGGTGCATTTGAAATACTAAAATAGAGAATAAAAATATAAATCTTATACAATGGACTTGCATTTGAAATACTAAAATATGAAATAAAAATAAAAATAAAGTCTATTTTCTTTTATTTGAATAACAATTAGAAAATAAGAATATAGATTTCATCTCATCAAAAGTCAAAATTCACTTTTGTAATAATTTTATTTCCTCTCTAGTACATAATATTATGATTTACTTCAATTTTTATTTCTATTCTCAATATCAAATAAAAATAAATCCTATTTTAATTCAAAAAAATTAATTGTAGATGATAAATTATGATAATAGGGATTTAATATTTTATTTCATGAATAATTGAATGATATATAAAATTAATTTTCAGTCATCATGTGGGCATTGAAATATCAAATCAATTATAAGGTCCAATATTACCATCTAATTATTGAGTAGGGCCAAGAAGAAAAGCATCCACTACTTTTATGGTATTATATAGCAAATATAAGCTATAGAGGTTGGTGGGACTACATTTTATGCCCTCTATTTATAGTTTTTGCTTTTAAAAATTTATATTTTTAAGAAGCTTGTGCCGTAGGATTGGTGGGTGATGCGGTGTATGGATTTGCTCTTACGTGGCGCCACCAAACCACCTAAATTTTTTCAAGTCATGGATAGGAATGAATGTTAAATTATTATTATTATTTTTTTTATGAAAATTAAATAATTTATAAGTTATTTGAGAGTGATTTTATAAATACTTCATTACATTTGTAAGCATTTTATTTTTAGGTATTTAATAAAAATTTTAAAAAATAAAAATTATTTAAAGTTGTTTCTATATGGATAAGAACCTCTTTAAAGTGAGATTCCCATAAAAGCGCTTTTAGCTTTAATATTTTTATTAAAAAGCATTTTTCTGAATAATCAATTAGTATTAGTATTAACTCATAAAAGAAAGATGTTGTGAAAGTACTTTTGGCATCCAATGAAATATGTAATAGAAAAATAATTGTAGAAGAAACACAAATAAATTATAGTCCAAACCTTAAAGCACGTTTGATAGTGATTTTAGAAGCGTTTTTAACTTAAAAAGTATTTTTGAAAACAATCTGATATTTAGAAAAATTTGGGAAACATTTTTAAAACTTTCAAAAATCATTTATAGTATTAAAAAAATCACTTGTAGTATTTTTTGAAGAAATACTTGATAAATACTTTTTTTAAAAATACTTTCTAAGAAAATATTTTCACTAAGAACACTCCAAACATAATTTTTTTTTTAAATAACCAAGGAACGTTTCATGATCAAGCCCTTAGACTCTCTATTGGGACCCAAACCTAAGAATGTTGATCGCAACAATCAACACTCATCAATCATATGATTTGAATTCAAGATCATGTGTTACTTGTGCTACTTAGAGTGTGTTTAATAATAATTATAAGAAGTGTTTTTAATTTTTCTAATATTTGAAAATTTTGATATTTCAAGTATTAGAAATGTTAAAAACACTTTATAGAATCACTATAAAACGTACTTTAAGAATGTATTTGATATTAATTTTAAAAAATATTTTTATATTTTCTAACACTTTGAACAATAAAACTGTTCAAATTTTATAATGATTAGAAGTGCTTCCTAAAATCATTGTCAATGGACTTCTCAATGTTCATATTGACCAATTGGACTACCCAGCAAGTAAACACACCCTTATTTTAAAAGGTTTTCTTAATTTTTTATTGTGATATTTAAAACTTTGTCAAACTTCTTATTTTATATATTTCTCCCAAAATGGGTTGAGGTTTTTGAAGAATAACTCTTACTGGAATTGTTAGGGGTTGTTTGTATTTTACTTAAATTTTTTATTTTAAGATTTAACTTTGTTACAACACTTAACCTAGTTTCTCATATTTGGGTAACTAATATCTTAAAAAAAACATTAAAATACATCAATCTGGTGCAATTTAGATGACTCAAATATGTTGTATTTTTGTTCATTTTTTTAATATTATTTTTCTATAAAATTTTAGATTTAGATTTTCTCAAAATCAAAACCAATAATATAAAACTCATTTTATTAAATTAATAAAAAAAAAAGCAAATCAAATTCTAAATCATAAATTGAAATTCTACCACTAATGGGCAAAGAAGATTTTATTTTGACATTCTTGTTTGAGAAACCCATATTTGAGGCATCATACTCAATAATAGGAAAGGGTAAGAGGTTAAGGATACCTACACAAGGAATCATAATTTTACAAAATCAAATTTATAAATCTCTATAGATTTCTCATTGGAAAAATGAATTTACATTAGAAACGAAGAGCCTGTTTGACCATGTAATTTAAAAATAGTTTTTTGTTTTCAAAAATAGAAAACCGTTTTTAAAAATTTCCAATATTGTTTAACTGTTGTTATCTAAAAACAATTTTTTTTTAATAAATAAAATGAAATAGAAAACAATTTTTAAAAAACAAGTATGAGTTGCTTTTACCAATTTTTAAAAGCAAAAAAAAAAACATGGGCTGGTTTGACCATGTTTTCTTAATCTTGCTTTAAAAAAACTGTTTTTAAGTTAAAGAATAGAAAATAACTTTTGAAAACAAATTCTAGAAAATATGGTTAAACCAATCTCTTAGGTATAATAAAATAAAAATAAATTACCATTAATTATAACAATTTTTAATTATATATTTATTAAAATATTTTTAAAATTTATATTAAATATTAAGTGAATCTTTTTAGTAAAAGTGTTACTTACAAAATGTTAGGTGTAAAAGTTTTTTAACCCCACTAACTTACAAACGTGTTCTAAACGTTTGAAGAATCTAATTTATGATTATGAATATAAAAGTTTGAGTAAGTTATGTATTCCAATGAATTGCAAAATTAATATGATTTTTTCACCCTTCTTAATTTACCTTTTAAATTTCTTAATTTTAAAATTATTTTAAAATTTCCTCATAAATTTGCTTATTTTTAAAATTTCCCAAATTTTGTAATGGAATTTATTATGATTTTTCAATTAGGAATGAAATTAATACAATAAATATGTAAATATTACTATAAATTTTTATATATCTAATTTAAAAAAAAAGTCTTATTATATATTTTTTTATAATTTGACATATATATTTAATAATAAAATAAATTTAGAATTTGTTTGGTAACTATTTTAAAAAACAGATTTATGTTTTTCAAACAAAAAAAATAGAAAAATATGTTTAATAATAAAAAAATTGATTTCTGCATTTTGTTCTTCAAAATAAGAAAATAAAGTGTTTTTAAAAAATAATTTTTAATTATTTTTTATTATTTTTACATATTTTATGAGAATTGTTTAAAAAAATAATTATATAAATATGTAAAATAGTTAAAAATAAAAGATTAGGCATAAAAATTATTTTGAAAAATAAAAAATAAGTTAAAAAGATTTTAAATTTTTAAATAAATTTTTATTTTATTTCTAATATTTTTAGAATTGTTGCTGATCATGCACTTGCTTTTCAAAATTGCTTTTATTTTTATTTATTTATTTATTTAGTGAAATAGTTATAGAACATTCCTTTAGCGGCGGCCTCCATCGCACGAAACGTAAAATGGAGAATGGTAGGAGAACTGAGAAGAGAGAGAGGAGTATAAATATGAAATAAAAAGAAATAATCCTAAAATTAGGTAACTTTGTTCCCACGTGGAGACTACAAAGAGAGAAAACGAAGGGTTTTATTATTGGGAATTTTTCATTGCCAAAGAGAGAGGAGACACGAAGAGGAGAGAGAGAGAGAGGGGAACTAGAGCGAGAGAGAGCTCTGGAGTCGACCTTTGCCCGCGCGCGGCGAGGGAGGTTATGCCGTTTTCCTTTCTGGTAATATGTCCTTTTTTGTCAGATCTGATTTGGTCTCCGTCGATTTCGTGACCTTCTTTTCTGAATTTGGATCCTTTTTCCGGGTCTTTTAGGGTTAGGGTTTGAGCTCTGGTTTCTTCGGATCTGGGTTGTGTTTTGGCGGCGTATTTGGTGGGGGTTGGGTGGGGATTTCAGGAAGATTGTGAACAAAATCTGAAATCCGACCATGATGGTTTGGATTTTAGGGTTTTGATCATCTCTTATTGATTTGGTTTTCGGATTAGGGTTTGTGTTTTGCGGATGAATTGGGGGAAATTTGAAGAAAGAGGTTGAATAAAGCTTGGGAATCTGGCCTTGGTGGGTTGGATTTTAAGGGTTTTAATTTTATATGCTATCGATTTGTTTTTAGGAGTACGGTTTGATGTTATTGGATCTGGTTTGTGTTTGGTTGATTAATTGAGGAACAAGTTTGAAGAAAGATTAAACGACATTTGGGAAATTAGCGGTTTTGATTTCATCTCATTGATTTGTTTTTAGGGTTGGGGCTTAGCTTGTATGGTATTTGATTTGGTTTGTGATTAGGGATGCATGTTTTGGGGCTGGATTGCCGTTGAATTTAACAAAAATTGGATCAGATTTTCTTATTATTATTATTTGATTTCGGCTTATTCTTTCTGCATTTGGATCCCCTTTTATGGTTTTTAGGTTTAAGATTTGGTTTTTTTTGGTTTACGGTTAAGATTTGGTTTGATGGATCTACTTTGATCTGCGATTCAGTTTGTTTGTTATGGCGTTGAATTAAAAATAAATTTAAGAAAATACGGTCAATATTGGTGGTTTTGATTTGCTTTTTATTATTTATTTATTTATTTTTAAAATTTAGATTTAGATGATGTATCACATGGGGTTTATTTTCTAATTTAGGATGTAATATGGAGTTTTTAGTCTTCTTTGATTTTTACCACAATGTTGGCTTTTAGGTTTAGGGTTTGATTTCGTGCATGTGATTTGTGCTTTGTTGATGCATTGGGGTAGAAATTTAAAGAAAAGTTGAATAAAATGTCAAATCCAGCCTGGTTGGTTTGGGTTTTAGGTTCTTTTCGTTTTCTTTTAGATTGTGTTCTCCAAGAAATTCGGGAATTGATTTTTAGGGTTTTTATTTTATTTTATTTTATTTTATACATAGAAAGGAGGAATCTTTGGGGTTTATTTATTTATTTATTTTTATCTAAGTTGGGTTATACATCTTTTGAGCTGATAATGTAATTAAGTTCGTCTCCTCCTTTGGGCATCTGTTAGTTTCTAGGGTTTGGCTTGATGATCTGATGTGCGGTTTGGATTCTTTTGCATGGTAGTGAATTGTTTAGAAATTGAAGAGAATTTTTTTTTTTGACAAGAAGAAAAGAGCAGTTTGGAGATTGGCTCGGATCGGTCTTTTTT
Source organism: Vitis rotundifolia (assembly GCA_030254885.1). NCBI lineage: Eukaryota > Viridiplantae > Streptophyta > Magnoliopsida > Vitales > Vitaceae > Vitis > Vitis rotundifolia. The sequence continues at coordinate 15,035,747 of CM058152.1, forward strand.
GGTGTATTTGGGAAGAGCGAAATTGAAGAACCTTCCAAGAGGAAGAGTTGCCATGTCAAATTTTGAGGGATCTCTTTATCTGTTCAGGGATAGAGTTGCATCCCCTTTCACTACAGGGATTTGTTTTCAGGGTTAATGTCTGGTTTAATCTGATCTTCTTGTGTAAATTGGAAATCTGCTCTCTAAATTTTATAAACCTATTCTATATAAGTTGGAAAAGAGGACCTTTTTCCACTAGGTGCTAGCTCATAAATTTTAATTGAATGGTCTAGTTTTTAGCTTATATCTAACTTTCTGCATATCCACAAACACAAATCATGTTCAGCTTCCATATAACATGTTTCTGTAAAAGTAAATAATATTTATATGGTTTCTGATAAAAAAACCTATAAAATAATATGGTTTCTGATAAAAGAAAGCATGGTTATATGGTTTTCTAGTAATAATTTGTTGGGCAGAATTTAGGTGGTGTGTCACAGTGTTGAAGCAGTTCTTGCAAGAAACTCTTTGGTGATTGACAGTGTTTATTATCACATGTTTCAAATCTAAGTAACGCATATTTGCCTGGTTGAATTTAATTCTTGTACTGAATTATTTTCTGTACAAACCTAGTTTGTATCAATGATTAACTTTTTATGATGGTCATAGAGACTGAATACTGATATGGTTGCCTCTTTTCTGTGTAATCTTCTTATTGTGGGTTTTAGCATTTGTAATGTCTTGTCAACTGGTAGTTTTTCATCAGAACTTCAATTTGCTATAGCTCTCAGCTTTTGTTTAGCTATCTATCTGATTATTTTGGTATGAGTTTGCTGACATTGTTTTTGCTGATAGGTATTGCGGGACTTAGATCTTGAGGACTTAATTTCCTTTCTTAAGACATGGAGCAAGCGTGCTTCTGGTCAACTTGCCACCAGTTTCGAGTTTTTTCATTCCAGGAAGTGCTCGACTGGCGGTTTCTCACCCTTGGAGATTTCCTTCTTGTTTCTTTTGTCAATTGCACTTAGTGCCCAGCTTTACTTAGATGATCAGCACGACAGGCCTAATGCGATTTTTTTCTGAGATAGATGTTGGATCTTTAGTGCAGTTCTCCAAGTAAGCCTTTTACTCCCTAACTTCTTTTGGGCCAGACCTTTCTTATCATCTTTCCTAACAGATTCTTTTGTTGGTAGTGCATTGTTGATACAACATCCATTCAGAATTTCTTGAGTTTCTGAGGTATGCTATTTTTATGCTATCAAATCTTTTTTTTTTATAGGAATATTTATTGGTGCAATTACTTTATTCGTGTGAGAAAGAACTAACTCTTATCCCATGTCTCTCTCTTCCCCTTTTACAACAGGGCCAAATTCTGCAAGTAAACAAATGAGAAGTTGCTTACTCAGTTGATAATTAGATAATCTGTTGCATTGGATCTGCAAAGACATAGTAGTTCTTAGTTATTCCTTCATCATTGCTGCTGAAGGCTTACATTTAGAGGGTAAGAGACAAATTGAACGGAAGATTCTGCAACAAGTTTGAAGTAGTATAAATGTTATAATTCTTCTTAGTTCTTTGGTAGCCTTGGGCGACTGTATCTTGAATTGGAGACTCCTTCTTTGACCTAGAAGAGTCTTTCTGCGCTGATCCGTCTCTGAGTTGCTCACAGGATGTTCTGCACTCGATCTTTACTGCAATCTATGCATTGTTATTGTCGTCCAACAGTGGGTTTAATATGTTTTCTGAATAAGGCTCTGAAGCTTGTCCATCAAAAAAGTATTGGTGTCACTCTCTTGCACATTGTCCTTGAAAATTAATGGTGGATTCAGCCGGACCAGCCAGGAAATTTGTTTATTTTCTGTAGTGTTTTTCTACGAGTTATCAACTGAAGGCATATGACGTACATTCATCTATGTGTTCTTCATTCTTTTCTTAAATAAGACAAAGAGCCGCAATCCGTTGAAATCTGTGCCTTGTGCTACAAGAAGAATGGATAAGTGAGTGGGTTTGTATGGAACTTGCTTGTTAATATTTGTATTTTAATGTGTTGATATGTCTGAGAGTTTTTGCCTCTACAGGTATACGATAATCAAGGAAGTTGGTGATGGGACATTTGGAAGTGTTTGGCGAGCGATAAATAAGCAGATTGGTGAAGTTGTAAGCAGCATGTTCATATTTTTTATTGCTTTGAAACTGAAGGAAATTGATTCTATATGAGTCACGGTTTGTTCTTTGGTTTCAACAGGTTGCTATAAAAAAGATGAAGAGAAAATATTATTCCTGGGAAGAATGTTTAAATCTGAGAGAAGTCAAGGTAAAACAGTTTATACTTCTGCTCTTATTATTGCTATTTTATTTCTGTATATAGTTTTAAATTTTTTCTTTTTGCAGTCATTGAGAAAGATGAGCCACCCAAACATTGTGAAGCTCAAGGAAGTCTTTAGGGAAAATGATATTTTGTACTTTGTGTTTGAATACATGGTATGTGATGTCCTATCAACTAGTAAATTGTTTTCATCAGTGCTTATTATTAAATATGATAAATGCCATTTGTCTGTTTCAGGAATGCAACCTTTACCAACTTATGAAAGATCGGTTGAAGCTTTTTTCGGAAACTGAAGTTCGAAATTGGTGCTTTCAAGTGTTCCAAGGTCTTGCTTACATGCACAGGCGTGGATATTTTCATCGCGACCTCAAGCCAGGTGACTGCTACTTCTGTGATTTTTGACCAAAATCATAAAAAGGCGTTTTTTGAACAAGCACTACAATTCCAATTTAGTTGATGATTCATTTATGGATGGATGATATTTATAAGATATCCATTGAAGATCCTCTGATGCATTGCCATTAATTTTTTTGATAGGCTTTATAGTAGATGCTCATTTTGCCATAAAAATTTCAATTCCCATGGGTGGCTATATTTTGCTGTCATCTATTCCTGAGAAAGGGGATGCATCTTAGATGATATTAAATAAAGATGCCTTTTTCTTTCAAAAAATTATTAATATTTTTTTCCCACTTGCTTATTGGCGCTATTTCTATACTTTGTGTGTGCTTTGTTGCCCCTTTTCTGAGCGCTTTTAAAATAATTGCCTTTTTACCTATCAATAAAAAAAGGAGTCTTTTTTTTCTGGGGTGGGTGGGGGGATAAACAATTTTTATATGATATTCTTGAGAAGAATGAAATTTCAGGAAATTTAGGCCTTTATGTATTTGAGATGTTTCTGTTTATCTTCCAGAAAAACAATCTAGCAACGCTATTTGCTTAGGTTCTGTAACTCATAAAACATTTGAGTAGCATTTGGTTTTCTTCCAATTCTTTGATTCCCTGAACACTTGACAATGAAAGTGAAGGGCCTCACCCAGTATGATGAAAGTTTTAAAGATGACTCCATCATTCTTCTGCTCTTTTCTCCTTGCTCTCTGTCTTATTATTTTTATTTTAAATTTAAGTTAAATTATCCTGTGTTGGGTGATGGGAATTTCATTTCTGATTTTGTTTATTGAGTCATCTTCTAGTCTTGTTTCTCTCTCTCTCTCTCTCTCTCTCTCTCTCTCTCTCTCTCTCTCTTTTGTATATATTTGTTTTGTTGTTATGTTTCAAATTGTTTGGGGTTGGGTGGGTGAGTGTTAGGGGTTGTATGCCCTGATTTTAATCTTGCATAAACTTGAGCTTTATATAATAGGTATAATTCATAAAGTGATATGAAATCTTCGCTTCACTTGATCAAAATAATGTAGAGTTGGTTATTTAATAAAGCGAACAGGAAAAAATTTATGTTTGCCTTTGCTCTTTTAATTTTAATGTTTACTTTGTTTTGTATTTATATGTGGGTTATAGTTTCTCAAATATGCATCTTCCATTCTGATTAAAAAAAATGCATCTTCCATAAAAATTCCTTGTATGTTTCTTTTCAGAGAACTTGTTGGTTACAAAAGATGTAATAAAAATTGCTGATTTTGGTCTTGCTCGGGAGATCAATTCTCAACCACCATACACGGAATATGTCTCTACACGCTGGTACGTGTTTTTGGGTTCCTTGTTTGTCCCCTTTATTAATGTGTTGTGTCCTTCAAATTTCAATCTCCCTGACATTATTTGGTTGTATTTTTTTATGACTAAAATATGGCCATGGCAGGTATCGAGCTCCAGAGGTTCTGCTTCAATCATCCACATATGGTTCTGCAGTTGGTCAGTATATAGTTGGAAAGAGACTGAAATTTTATAAAGTTTGAAAAAATATCCATATTTTTGTCTGTAGACACTGAAATTTTATTTCCATTTTTTCCCTCCAGATATGTGGGCAATGGGTGCTATCATGGCTGAATTGTTTACTCTCCGTCCTCTCTTTCCAGGATCGAGGTAAATGTTTTTTTCCCCTTTCCTTCTAGTTATTGGTTTTTCCCTTTTGCTTTTACTAGTTATGGGCACCGATGTTGCGCATGGTTAATTTTACATAATTGAAAAGAAAATTAATATTTCAAGAGGTTGGTTTTTAATTTCAAAAATCATAACGCAAGTGAATTTAATATGTAAATCAGGAAATCAAAGTATAGGACTCGGTAGAATATGATATCAGTTCTTAGAACATATACCTATTAATTATGGTTCTTAAACATGTACCTACTAGATATATTCACATTTCTTGTGTACCCAATAGGAGTTAGTTATTAATGTGACATCTTAGTTTGTGCTAATTTTGATAAAACTATTGATTAATTTGGATAGTAGAAAGTGGTGGTTTTATATTAAAGGAAAAAAAAAATAAAAATTGGTATTTCTTACCTAACAGCCACCAGGGATTTCTGATAGTTTTTTTACAATAAGAAAAATTTAAATTTATTATTTTTTCCAGCTTTTAACTAACATGTTTCTTTTCTTGTTTACCAATGTAAGGCGACAATTGAAATTAGTTATTGAGTTTGCTTAAATATGGGAGCCCCTCTAAGTGTGTGCAGGAAAAAATTTTCTTTTCTTTTATGTTGCAGTTCCTAAGATTTCATCTGTTCATTCTCTTTTCTTGGCTGTTATAATGTATTTCGTTCATAATGGCGTCTTGAGCAATTATGCCTAACATGTAGTCATATAATTATTTATAAGGGTTTTCTTTTAGGGATTGGCTAAATCAATAAATATATATATAATTTTATAGGATCTAAATCAATTAATATTGTGATTAAATAGTGGAGGTGCATTCTCAATTTGATAATCTGGCATTGCAGTAGCAATTTAGCCCTTCCAATATTGAGATGACGGGATACCTTACTTATCAAAAAAAAAATATTGAGATGACAGGATACCTTGAGGAGGTTTAACTTGATTGAAAAGCATGGCAGACAGAGGCGAGAGTATATTGAGGGTGATAGTACGGCAAGGATTACAAGGAACCATTTGGACTATCTTTCAAGTCATTAACCTGTTCAGACATGTCCCATTGGACTAGCGGTAGATCCTACCACTAAACCGAGACCTTGAAGCCACCTCACCTTAAGAGCAAGGGCAATGATTTACAACAATTTGACCGTGGAAAATTTGACACAGGGTCTTAGTAATTTCTAAAAATTTTCATAGATATAGATATGCAGGTTGGTTGGTAAAAGGTATGCAACTAGTAATTGACAATTCAAATTAACTTGCTTAAGGAATGCAGAAGTTGGTCCTCAGTTACATATTTTTGTGAGTTTGCCTCAACTGGCACTCTTTCTCCTGCACTTTCTTCTTGGATGTAAAACTAAACAAAAAAATAGCTTGAAAAATGGTGGACTACGTATCATATCTGGACAATTTATTAATCCTTAAACACAAATTTAATATTATTATGTTGAAAATTTGTTTTGATAGGCATATCATATAGAAAGAGTGTTTTGGCAGAAATATATTATGAACCTTCTCTTGGCACTTTTTGGCTACAGTTGTATACATCACGTGTACCTTGTTGCGCCCTTTTTTGGCGCTTTTCAATACAATTGCTTCTTATCTATCAAAAAATGAAAAAGAAAAGTATGAACCCTCTTATCATTTTTCTATTCACTCTACTTCTACTGCTGGAATTAATTCTCTCTTTCTTTATTGGTGCAGTGAAGCAGATGAAATTTACAAAATATGCAGTGTTATGGGCAGTCCAACTTGGAATTCATGGGCCGAGGGACTTAAACTTGCTAATGCTATCAACTACCAATTCCCACAGGTAAGTTCTGTGTATTGCACATGCATTTTGGCATATGCCATGCATGTGTCCAAGTGGATGTCAAGTTCTCATTTGGTTTACCGGAGGTATGTTTTGTAGGGATGATGAGAAAAGAAGCATATTTTTTGAAAACCTTAAAAATGTACAAGTGGTTGAGACCATGATGATGAGATATTAATGTTTTGAGTTAAGTTCTCATTTGGTTTACCAGAGATATGCTTTGTGGGGATGATGAGAAAAGCATATTTTTTGAAAAACTTAAAAATGTACAAGTGCTTGAAACCGTGATGATGAGATATTAATGTTTGAGTTTGCAAGTCTGAATACCTTCTATAGATGTGAACATGTTTACTTTTCTGCAATCCATGTGCCATTTGCATTCTATATTTGCATGCATCTAAGGATGCCTTGTTTGACTTTGTCACTCTTTCCTTTCTATTCTTGTCTACTTTGGCTACTGAGATTGAGAGCAGAGATGAGGCACAGAGCTATGGCCAATTTTTTCCTTTTGCTTTTTGCCTTTTTTTTTTTTTTTTTTTTTTTTTTTTGCTTTTTTGTTTTTTTGTTTTTTTGTTTTTTTTTTGGTTTTACCTCTTTCACTTCCTTCAAGAGAGGACCATCTTGGGCATATTACTTGAGAACCAGCTATGGTGTTTTGTGCTTATGCTTGCACCATAGCTATTTTGAGGTAACATTGAGACAAAGAATGGAACCGTGGTAACCAAAGAGAAGTGCCTCTCAAAAGTCTTTTTGCCTTAACCGAGCTAGGTCCTTGGCATAGGTGACCTTTAATAAGAACCAATTAGGATTTTCATATGTGAATCACTACCTTTGTAATATTGAACAGTTGATAGCTCCATTCAATTCTACTAATTTTGCTGTTAATTTCATGGTTGCAGTTTTCTAGTATTCATCTCTCTGTATTGATACCATCTGCAAGTGAGGATGCAATCAGCCTTATTACTGTAAGCATCAGTAACTCTGTTTCCTTAATCCTTTTTTTCCTCACATATTTTCTAAACTTATTTCTGTTTCACTCTTAACTATAAACTAATGCTGGTTATTGTGTTGTGTGTGTGCTGGGAGGTAAGGGCTGCAAAAGGGAGTGTATTGTGTGCTGTGTTATTAGTAGCTTTTATTTATTTTTTGTTTTTCAAACATGCAGTCACTTTGTTCATGGGATCCCTGCAAGAGGCCAACAGCCTTGGAGGCTCTTCAGCATCCTTTCTTCCAGGTATTTTTTTTGGGAATTTATTCAATGATATAGTGTCCGATCTAGCAATATGCATTGTTGCCTTTCTCTGAGTTTAGAATGTGGTGATACCCAGTTATTTTACTAATTTACACTGTTCTGTTTGTGGCAGAGTTGCTTTTATGTCCCACCATCCCTTCGTCCTCGAACTGCTGTGACTAGGACACCTCCATCTGGTTCGTGTCTTTTTCTGTACCACCAATGTTTGATGCACTCTGGATGATGAAATGCTTTTGGTTTTCCAGTTTCTGGATGAGATGTGTGAATATGATTTTTTTTCCTTAACCTTGCAGGTGAAACAAAGGGAGCTTTGGAGCAGAAATCTGCTAGGAGGTATTCTAGGGCAACATCTAATTCCAAGCCCACAAGCAATTATTCTTCTGCAAAACCACATGCTGCTTTTGTCACAGGTTTGTGTCATTTTGATATTTAAATTTTATAGCTAATATACTTAAGATTGGATTTGATACCCCTTTTAGTTCTGTTGCTAAATGAGGATGTGATCTTGAATTTAATGATATCTTTGAGTGTAGTGTCTTTTTGATGTTGCCACAAGACTGAAATATGGAATTGGCTATAGTAGTAGTTTATCTTGGCTGATCTTTCCTACAGTTTTTTTCTTTTTCAATGTTGAAGTGTCTCCTAATCTCTGTATCACCCCAGTAATTGTTTTGTCATCTGATGTGTTCATCATAACCCTTCATTTGATTAGATCTCATCCCCTCCTTATGCATGCCATACATGGCCATATCTTATTGTTCTGACATCATTCCCTGTCCATGTACACTCCTTTCTTAGTAAGGAAAAAAGAAACAGTAATTTGGAACTCCATATGGATATGGAAGCTCTGGATCACTGATCCTCTTGATATCATGCGGACATGACTAGTTTGGGGGGAGTCTAATCCCATGGTGGCTTGGTGTGTATCCAAAAAGTTAGGGTCTTTAGATCAAGTTTTTGATTAGGTGTGACCTGATCCTGTGTGCATGTGCAGGAGTGTGAATTTCTTATTTCCCTTTTGTTTAAAGCTACAATTATATAAGTTGTCCACTAGATCTTTTTAGATAGATGGGGAAAGGGACGGCTGTAGGGTTTTATTTGTTGTTGGGGACCAGGACTCTGATGTTGGAAATGGTCACAAAAAGGTTTATGGTTGTATATGCCATAAACAATGCCAGATTCCACTACAGCTTAAAGAAGAATGCAGTTGTTTCAGTATTTGTTGACATGCTTTCTTTTTGATGTAATATGCTACTTAATAGATGATGCTAATTTTATTCCAAAAATTCTTACAGGTGTTCAACGCAAGCTGGAAATGAATAATCAGGTGAGTCTCCCTTTAGATGAGGACAATACTAAAAAAAAAAATTCCTTTTCCTTTGTCCATATGATACATATTCAAGATGTGAAGGCCCACCTAAATTTTTAGAAAATCATTGTAGTTTCTAACCAAAAGCAATGAATGACCTCTGCAACTGACTTATGGTTTTATAATCATTATTAGGGCCTTTTCAGATATCTATGAATGACCTAGTTTCTATTTGTCCTGAATATTCTCTTCACCAATTTTTGACTTTGGTTTTTGATATGTTGAGCGTAGGATGTTTATAAGAGTGATAAATCCTTGAAGAGCTCTCCTAAGCAGCCAAGATATCGACCACCAGCAAGGAACAGCCCAAGTAAGCTCCTTGACTGCTTTATCAGGTTCATGCAAATGTAGTTGTTGGATGACATTTTAGAAACACATTACGCCTTAAATTTTCCTTGTCCTGTTAAAGACCTTCAATAGAATTCTCTACCACAAGAGAAGGAAGAGGGATAAAATAGTAAATGTCCTAGCTCCTGCATGCATTCACAATGTTTTTGTATAAACAAGTAAAATCCAGTGTAATTGCCTTCATAACTAACTTGAAAAAAATATTAAATGTTGGCAGCTTCCATTTATGCGGATAGGACTAAGCGTGAAGTTTCAGATGCAGCTGAGAAGCTGGCAAACATGACGGTTGGTTCTGGTAGGAATGGAATGAGGCAATCTCTGCCAGCTCCTATGAAGGCTGGAGGATGGCATGGCCAATCTGACTCTTTTCTTGGCCGGTCCCAAGAGCTTCGACCAGGCAGAGCTGCCTATTCAAGGAAAGTTGCTGGATAAGGAGAGAAGGGGGGCGGGGGAGGGGGGGAGTGAAGGGCCTCCTCTGAATGGGGCCTAATAATGGGTTCAGCTTGGTGATTGTGGGGGGTGCTCATGGGAATGCTCCAGTTCAAGTTTTCTAAAAGCTGAGACCCTAGGTACTTGTCCTATCGATTAGCTGTGTTTGATGCGGGGTTGACTACAATTATAAGTATGCCTAGTTATACATAAAAAAGTTTGCGGGTTGCGCTTTGGATGTTATGGATAATATAATGCAGTGCTTGTACTACTACTAGCCTGGTGTGTATGGTGGGTGGTGATGCCCCCAATATATATATATATATATAACAGTGCTTGATAAAGGTGGAGTTGGGGTTGGAATTAAGTACGTTCTCCTGACTGGACTGATGTAATAAGAAGATACACCTTACTTATTACACCTTTATTAAGTCTCTGGTTGTCTTTGGTTCCAGTTATTAATACACTATTGGTTTTGTTTTTGGTTTTATGCATCTTAAATCTCGGGAACTATTGGTTCGGTGCTTGAGTTGTCCTAATTATTGTTAATAGGTAGCAGTAAGTGCGTGTCTTCTCAAGGCTACAAATCTAACATTTAGTCTTTTGAATTTTTTAATCTTAAAATTGGAAAATAGAAATATATATGCATGTAAGATATAGGAATTCTTAGATGCTCCCTTACAGGAAAAAGTAATGGTTTTAAAAAAATTGACACTAGGTAAATCCATGTGTTAAAACATAAGATCATGTGAATTAAGTATACTATGAGAATTTAGTCATAATGGTTTTGATATAAGCCAATAATTAAGGTGCAACAATGCTGAAGCCGCCTATTCCATCTTTCTTCCTGGTCATAACAACTGGGCATTGCCAATCCTTTCAATTCATGAAATGGTTGAATTTCTAATGCCTTTGGCCAAAACTCTACTCCTATGGTTTGAGTTTGATTCCCATGGATTAGGAAAACCAGGAGGACTTGGTCATCTTCACCCGAAGGTAGTATATTTCTCCAAGCAAATCAACTTGTTAAAATTACTGATGCAACCACTAGATATAAATGGTTTTTTTCATTGGAAATTACATTAGATTTCTTACACTGCTTTATGCTTTATCATATTCAATGCAATGGCGGTGAAGAATTGGTTGATACTTGATTCCAAAATTATATATCAGAACATGGGATCGAGCATCAAATCTCTTTGTCCAAAAACACCCGAAAAGAATGGGTTAGCTGGACGAAACCATATAAGAGTAAGGACTTGCTATATTTGTTACTTCATTGCTGGTTTACTCGGTTGATTAATATTCGACAATCTTCTCAAGTCTTACATGGGAAAAATCCATATGAACTCCTTAGGTAAGAAGCCTCTAGATTTTGGTTGTTTAACCACAAATCTTTGGTAGCAACTGTTTTCCCTTGTCCATGTGATTATGCTAAGAATAAGCTTGAACTTGAACCTCCATCTCTCCCTTCTTTCTTTGCTACAATGAACATTAGAAAGGATACCATTGTTTTTATCCTCCAACAAATCATGTTTACCTTTCATGGCATGTTGTGTTTGATGAAACCTTATTCCCTACTGGGAGCTTAATTTACATTTTTTTTTTTCTCATTTTTCCATTCATTGTATTGAGTTTTCTAAATGGTTTACATATGATCCAAATTATGGATCATACTTCAAATCTATATCTCATCATGACACAAGGCTTCATAATGCATTAGATTCCTGTGCCTCTAATGGTCCTCTACCACCTGATCTAAGATGGTGTTTGTTTTTTTGGCTTTTTGCTTAAAACAATTTAGTTTCAGAATTTAGATTGTTTGTTTTTTTACTTTTTCATAACTTATTATAAACTTTTTACTAAATAGAAAAAGCCAAAATATGTAACTTTTTCTAAATAGAAAAAATAACATATTGATTTTTTTACTTTTTAATACTTAATAGAAATAAAATACTACAAAAACAAACGACCTAATATTTAACACTATTAAGTATTAAGGTTCTATTTAGAATTAAGTAAAAAAACAAACACCACCTAAGTCTAGTGGCTACTGCTTCATTTGTTAGTGCAAAGTTTTCTTACCATAAATTTTGATGATCACAAAACATAAGATAGATCTTTAATGGAGTGTGTGCAAGTGTGTCCAAGCATGTTATTAATTTGACAAAACATTTGAAGGACAATCAATCCAAGATTACAAGACCATCCACCAAAGGAGTTTTTTTAGCTTAAAATTTATATTTAGGTCCTTATGAATGTAAACTTGAAGTGCACTAGGTTGAGACTACTTGAGAGTGGTCTAAGTCACCCAACCTTTTTAATTTTGATTCAAACATATCCACTTAAATCCTTAATTACCATAAAACTTTTTTAAAAATTGGAAGGAATGAAAACCTACTTTAAATCAGTGACATCTATAGAGTTGTGCCATAGTTGGTTCCCAAACTTCTCTAAGCTTAAAATTAGCAAAACTCAAATTCAAAAATAAAGGGGGGGATTGGTTGACCTCTCCGATGGAGCAAGGTTGTGAGCTTCCAAAGTTAGCGTATACCAATCTCATAACTAGTTAAATGGTTGTGCAATTGGTTGAGCTTTTTGTTCAAATGGGTACTTGCAAATCATCCAATGAGTAGTTGTTTTCACTACCTTAACGATTAGTTGAGTTGAAATTTTGCCTGACGGCTTAGTTTAGGTCTTGAACTCTTATTTAAGGCTCTCACACTTTATTTATGAGTTTACCAACTCCTAAAAATCATTGACACATTGAATTGAGCCTTGAGTGTTCTCTTCTACTACACCGACCCATTCATCACTTGCTAATCTTGATTAGTGTAACTTGATTCTGGTTTATTATTTATTTTAGTTTCATTGCAAACTAAAATGGAAAATTTTGAGTGAATCCTTTCATGTACTTTGTGTGAAGTTTTTTTTTTTTCAAGTGTAAGAGATCACTTGAGTGAGTGTTAAGGTTTATGGAAACTTTGAATCCAACTGTACAAACACTTGAAGGCTTTCATTGAAGGAAGCCTTGGATTAATAGAAGAAACCCCAAGCTTAGACTAAAGCAAGGAATGGACGTGGGCAATTTCCAAACCACCATAAAAATCTTGTTTACATCTTCTGCTCTTTATTTATTTTTCTTGATATTTCCTAGTCAATTTTCACTTGTATAAAAATTTGCAAAATTATACTAACAGCCAATTCACCTTCCTTCTTGGATGTTCACCTAGGATTAAATTAGCTTGACTTCATCACATCATTATTATCTTGTGATGTTCTTTGTTGTGAGACCAACTCAATTACTTATTATTCAATCCTCATATACTCTTCTATGTCACAACAGATGCAATCAAAACGCCTCATTTCATGATCACAAATTACAAGTGCTTTCATTTATTTTTTATTTTATTTTATTTATTTATTTATTTTTACCACTATCTAGTGATGTTATTGTTAAGAAGACTCTTGGATTGTAGACACATGCTCTCTATCAAACCTAGAGATACTAGATCTAGTCATAGTGGAAGATTAAAATAGATCTAGGTACGTGCTAAAATTTTTTACGTGATCTAGATGTTCTTAAATCAAATTCCAATTGATGAAGAAGATCTTAATCACCTCAAGATCTTCCATATGATCACTCTTTCTTTGAGCATTGACACTTGTGTTGACGGCTACATGCCTCTTAAGGGAGAGAAAAATGGAGGCCTTTTGGAAGATAATGGTTAAGAGTGTGTCTAACCTCAAACCCTTAATTAAGAGAGTTTATATAGACTTCTGTTAGGATTGAGCCCTGGAAAGCATGACATGGTATAATAGATTGAGATTCATTTATAAATTTATTTATTACTGTTTCTTGCTTTCCCTTAAATATCTCATTTATATTAATTGGTTATTTAATCATACACGCCCTACATCACTTACATTGTACATGGCTTGGGTGCATTAGGAGTTGCACAAAAGATCCAAGCCATGTGTTCCTTGTAGAGTGATGAGTTGTCCACAGTTAGTTTATGAATTTGAGTTATCTATCTGAGACTGTAGTACACTACCTCCTAATTGGAGGGATAACTTGTCTTGGCTGTTAAGATGGTTTTCCCATGGTGAGTGTACTAGTGCATATGATGTGCATTGAATAGGACCTATGGTGAATCATGACATAAGACTATCAATTTTCATGATTCACCAAGCTACTATACTACATGAACTCTCAATCTTGAGGGAATATTAAGATTATGCTAAAAGCAACGGGAGGCTTTAACCTATGGATGAAACTCTAAAGTGATCATATATCTCTATGGATTGAGTCACTATTGATGAAAGTGGTGGCAATAAGTATTCTCACTAGAGACACCATGATATCTCATGGGATTGAGATAGTATGTCCTCTTAGGTGATCTAAAGGACATGTAATCATGAATTTTTGTAGTTGTAGTAATTCCTTTAGTGGAATTTGACATATACTTCTTAGAATTAGAGTATGTCAATTGATTATATAATAAGTAGGATTTGTAACTTATGGATTTGAGAGATAATCTTGATAGGTGATAACACAACCTTATTAGATTACAAATACCAATTCATGAGGGGTTTGCATGTAGTGGATAGTAGGTCACAAACTCGAGCTTTGTTTTGTTGTTATTTACATAGGGTATTGGAGTGCAATTGATTCTTTGTAGCGAGATGTTGAATGCTTCCTATAGCCCCCAATGGTCCTCGCTCTAAGCTCATATACCATTTTGGTATGGTTTATAGGGGTTAAATTGACTTTAGTGAACATAAGGGCGTTTTGGTAATTATGTAAGGCTGCACAAGAGATAGTGAATAAGGTTTCTAGATTAATTATATGACCATGTGTGGTCAATTAATCAATTAAGACCCGTTTTGGGCTAAATTAAGTGACCTAAGCTCATGTGGGCTTAAGTCACTTAAGCCTAGTAAGGGCCTATAAATACCCCTTTATGGGGTTAGAGTTTCCTAATAGCCTTTTGATTGTTGTCTTCCAAATTCAAAGAGAGAGTGAGAGTTTATGCATCCACCTTTCTCAAGTCTACTCTTTGGAGTGTAATGGACATGATTTGAGTTATCAAGCTGAAGGCTTTGTGCGTACGAGACCTCTAAAGCATTTGGGCATGTTTTTCATTAGATGAATTTCAATCTAGGAACATCTAGATTGCTAGGTATGAGTTTTAATTTTTAAATCGGCGTTATTCTATGGTTTTTGAAGCCATTTATTTCTATTACGTTAGATTTAGAGATCTCTAGGGATAGATGCATGCACCCTTCAAGATCTAAGACATGGGAATAAAGTAATCCGGGGTTCCCAACATTTTGGAACTCATGCGTCTAAAGCCACTTAGGTGATATATGCTTAGTTCTATCATCCTTGATGTATCCTTCTTAATATGTGCAATACAAACAACATTATCTTCATATACTGTTGTCAAATTGTATTTAATGGAAGATAGTTTACATGGTTCTCAAATATATTAGATTCCTTACTTGTTTTATGAATTGCAAGCATTTTCAAATGATTTAAAGAAGTAACTACCATTGTTTGCTTTATTAATTGCCATGATATTGTAGCATTATCATAAGTAAACACATATCCTATCTGAGATCTGAGATCTAGCATGGTGAGGATTTGAAAGGTAACCAACATTTATGTACCCAAGTAGTTGTGATTGTACTCATTTTGCAAAAAATAGACTTATATCAATGGTTCCATGAAGATAACGTGATATATGCTTTTAATTATTCTATTGTGTTCAAATTAGTATAAAACTATATCTTGCTAATAAATTCTAAAAAATTTGCTATATATGGTCTTGAAGGATTTTCCAAATGAATCAATGCACTAATTGCACTAAGATATGGTACTTCTGAACCAAGAAGTTTTTATCTATCTTCTTTAGGAAAAAACATGTCTTTTTTCACTTTAAGTGAATGAATGACCATGAGGAAATTTAATGGACATGATTTGTCCATATGAAAGGACCTAATTAAAATGTTCCATGTATTTATTAATTGATTAACTAAAACTCCATTTGGAAAGTACTCTATCTATAGGTTGAGACAAATTGTTTTTCCCAAATCTTTTATTTCAAATTCCTTTTTTAGATGGTTAGCTATTCTTATGAGCTCTTCAAAAGTTTCAATAGGATTCAAATCACCTACATATACTGCAATAATTCTGAATTTGATAGTTAATTTCTTAATGAATACACACGGGCAAATAATATTATTTATATATTCTTCTTTCAACAAATATTCATTGAGAGGGTTGTACAACATTCATCCAAACTTTTTTAATCCATGCAAGGATCTTTGTAACTTAATTGAGTACATACTATAAGGTTTTGAAATATATGCTTTAGGTATTTGAAATCCTCCAAGGATTTTCATATGTATGTTGTTATCTAAAAATCCATATAAATGTTAAGTAACAACATCTATGAAACACATATCTTTTGAGATTGTTAAACTAATTAAATATCAAAAGATGATTACATTCATAACAGGAGAGTATGTTTTCTTGTAGTTAGCACTTATGGTATATATGAGAAACCTTGAGTTAAGAGTCAAACTTTATATTTTGTGATTTCATTTTTCTTATTATGCTTTCCTACAAATACCTATTTATATTTGATAGGCTTGAAGACTTTAACTATCTAGACTACAGGTTTGAATTTTTCTTATTTTTCCAATGAGTCTAATTTTGCCTGTATAGCTTCTTTCCATTTTAGTCAATCTTTTCTATGTTGACATTCCTTTACACTATGTGGTTTGAGGTTTTAATCATTTCTTATGATGTTAATGACCACTTGAAAACAAAACATATTATCAATTATATAGGTAGAATCCTAAAATATCTACCTATATAAGTTCATTTTGTTGGTGAAAATTTTATCGAATATATGTCAATGCTTATGTTTTGATTCTTTATTTTAATATTGAGCAGACTAGCTATTACATATGTAGACAAATGATCTAGTTAACTGATGACCAATTAGAACTATGATGACTAAAATTAAAGATTCTAATCTAATTGTGAAAGCAAGTAGATAAAAAATAAGAAATCAAAAAGATAATTTCATGTCCCCTTCTCATGGGCAATGTAAGAAAAACTAACTAGCCATGTTACTTGAAAACAAGCTTTTTCTTTCTTTACACTTTCAAATGTAAAGTATGATTGGTCTCCAAACCATATGATTGGAAAAATAGGGTCATATGATTGGAAGGAGTAGAATGAAAAAACAAGAGGCACATTGCAAAAGTGTCTTAAATTCCTAATTAGTATATAAATTCCTTTTTGTAAAAAATATTATATAGAATCTTTCCTATATTGATGTGTCATTGTAATATTAGATTTTCTTCTAGAATGTGGAAAGATATTAGGAATATCTTTGTAAATATTCTAGGTCATGAGGGAAAACGGTTACAAGATGAAGATGGCTTGTGAAGACTATACATGTTAAATAGAGATGTGAAGAATAATGAGACATTTAGTGGAGCATGGTGGAATGTTTTGGGATGCAATAGTTGTACCTAGTTTCTGCCCTCGATAATATTTTGTATAGTATATATAGTGAAATAAATCTTTCTTATTTGTGGATGTGAGGATGGTTAGCCAAACCATATTAAAACTTTGTGTACCTTTGTATATGTATTATTTTATCTTTATTTTATTACATTAACATGTTTGCATTGAAGTTGCTACTGACACAACAAGTGGTATTGAAGACTTGGTTGATTTCTGGAAATGTCAAAGAGAATCAAGCACACAAGAGGGTTATAAAAAGAATTTAGTTGAAGGTGAAGTCAATTAAACTTTCATTGGAACAAGTTACAAGAAGCATGTTTTCATTATGCAAAATAAATGTAGTTTCTTTAACACACTAATTACATCTTAAAAGATGAAAATTATGAACTACTTGAATGGTTTAAATTGATAGCACATGAGGGAATCATGGCACATGATAAAACCTTGGTACACGAAAGAACTATGACACATGAGAAAAGTGTGATGCATAATGAAGTTGTGGTATAGAGTAAGGATTTGGTTCAAACAAGTTTCTTGCATCATAGAAAGATGGAAAATTGACTTGATGAAATTTAATCCAAGGTGGAGATTGTTGGAAAATGTCTCAAATTTCTAATTAGTACATATTTCCCTTTATAAAGAATATTGTCTAGAATATTTCCCATATTGATATGTCATCATAATGTTAGATTTCCGTTTAGAATAAGGAAGTCATTAGTAATATCTTTATAAATATTTTAGGTTTTGAGAGGAAAGGGTCATAAGATGGAGATGAAGATGGCTTGTGAAGACTACATATGATGGATAAAGATGTAAGGAAGAATGATAGACACCTTATGAAACAAAATTGTTAGTGGCTCATAACATAGACACAAGGAATGAGAAACATGAAATGTTTTGGAACTCAAAAGTTGTATTTGGTTTATGTTCTTTGTAATATTTTTTTTTATAGTATAGTGAAATATCTCTTTCATCTATAGATGTAAGCAAGGTTAATTGAACCACGTTAAAACCTTGTGTACCTTTATGTGTAGATTATTTTATCTTTGTGTTGTTGCATTAACATGTTTACATTGATGCTTTTGTTGACATAACTAAGAGTTGATATGGGTGGACTAGAAGATGAAGACTTGAAACTATTCGAATACTAATGATAGTTGTAGCAATCTTCTTGTTGATTAGCTTGTGACACTCTTCAATAACATGCCCTATAATATTGATAATCACCCTAATAGATATTAGTTTTTGCCATAAAAGTGTTCATCATAAATAAAAAATATTTTCCAAAACTTGAAATCTCTTTTCAACATATTGGTATGATGTGAAGAGAAGAATTTTCAGAGGAATGTTGCTAGTCCACGTTTGGATACTTGTTAGCCTCAATGAGTTGAGCAAAACTTTAGGTTTATCATTTAGATTTAAAGGAAAAAAGCTTTATCTTCATAAGGTCTATAGAGATATTTTGATCCTGAAATATGGAACATGTCTCCTTTATCTCCTTGATGTGCGTGTAAGGGTTCTCTCCTTCACATCCTCTGAAAATTAGTAGTAATGGTACAAGTTGTGGCATAATTGTGACGTGCTCCCATTTGAGGAATGAAATAGGTATAGAAGCTACTCTAGACGGATTCAGATGATCATGCATAGAGTGGAACCTTTGTATTTGATATCCTATAGTTAATTTTTAGCTGTTTTTTTATCATTCTATCCGTGAAAGTCTCCCATGGTTGTTGTCTCTAGTTGATTCACCTCTTTCTCAAGCCTTCCTTTCCTATTTTTGCAATCTAAATGTCCATAGTAACAACTCCTTTACTATGAACTTGAACTTTTCTTCTATCATTTCCCATGGAAACTTGAGATCTCATAGATTCATTAAGATTAATTGATTATTGTTAGTGTGATTCAGTTCATTAATCCATGCCATTGGAAGAATAAACTATTTGAAGCTTGTATTTTGTATTGAAATTTGGATACAAGGGATGCACTAGCACACTACATTTTTTAAAGAATAATATCAAGAACATTTGCAGAGTTAGCATCACTTCACTCATTATATGGAGCTCAATGTCTCTACTAATGAAAGCATGGGTCCACCTATCCAAGCTCCAAGGAAAATAAAGCGAAGCAAGACACTACAAAGCCAGAGAAGACTTTGATTAAAACCAACAATAGAGAGACTATGGCTACAAAGGCCACTTCGAGTAAACTCCTTAGTAAGATAAAGAATAAGGAAATTGAGAAGACTAATGTCTCGTAGGACAAGAATAAAAGAAAACTTACTTTGAGGGAAATACAAGAGAAGAAATATATCTATTCCTTGAATTGGAAGTCCTTGGAATGCTTAAAGATGTCCTTTTGTTAAACTTACTCAAATTTGGAAAAAAAATGAAGCACCTTAAGGAATTGGCCAAGTAAATGACTTGAAATTTTGTAAGTACCATCCATTGATTAGTCATCTTGTTGAATGGTGCTTTGTTCTGAAGGACAATCATGAAGTTGGCTTGTTAAGGAGAATTGGGTATTTAAAAGGATTTTATAGCTTCAAATTTTTACTTGGTGACTTTCATAATTTGTCTTCATCCTACAGAAGTCTTAGGATAAGTAATGTCTCCTTTTACTTGTAACATTGTTCATTTGAACCTATCCAAGTAAACTTAATATGACTAACTTCCTTTCAAACTCCTCTCAGCTTCAATTTCTACAAAATTGTCATGAAGCCATCCCAACACAAGTATATAGTTACTTCTTAAGACTTGGAGTCTTCAAAAGGAAGGGTGGATCCTTATGTCAAAGAAAATACAAACTAAATGTGCATGAAACACTATCAACACAACAAATAATAATAATAAAAAAAGTATAAGATGGTGGAAAGGTACAAAAGAAGAAATAGAGTCCAAAGAAGGAGAAAGAAGTTATGTTTAATTTCAATGACTTACTCGAGCAAAAGCTCATAATTCCTATTTCCTTATTGATACTCATGCCAAAGTCATTCCATGATAAATATATGATAATTGTTCATTTTCAAGCATGTTATAAAATACATGATGAAAAAAGATTTTCTCATAGAAAAGATGAAAAGTGAGTTTTGAAGTCAAGTCCAAAGAGAAATACTTAATCCTAAGTTTTCACCACTCGTCTACAAATAATTATGTTCACATATGAAGACTTATTCCTTACTCTAGGACTCATAACCTTTGTTTTTGGATTTTCTTGTAATTAAGTATTGAGTGAAGATTGTTAATATTATCTTACCGTGCGTTTCACTCAATGAAGAGAGTTAATATCTTACCATGCCTCTCACATGGTGAGTGAACTTGATTTCTCTATGAATGAGCTTTCTTATAACTCCTTAATGATCTATGGTATTAATGAGGAAGGCTAGAAGGCTATTGACGCGATCGTATTTGACTTCATGATAATGGAAAACATGCCTTTAAGTGATTTTTGTGATGTCATTAAAGTTAGAACATAATATATGTGTAGACCCCATTTTGGGGTGTCTTTTATACTTTTTTTTATTTGGCCAGGTGTCACCATATGGGGTGGCCATGTGTTGATGCCTGATTGGTCTTTATAGAATCACGTTAGTGGTTCTAAAGACCCTATGGGAGGTTGACACGCGGCAGAGGATATTCTGGAGAGGCTGCAGGGGGTGCTTTTTGGCAGAGGGGAGCGCAGGAGGGAGGTTTTGAGCTTGGGAAAGAAGTTTTGGCTGAGGAGGGGAAAACAGAGACAGAAGTGGGTAAGCTAGGGGTTTTTCAGAGAGATATTTTAGGGAGAAAAAAAAGAGGTTTTTGAGGGGGGTTCTAGGACTTTGAAAAGAAAAAGCTTGTGAAGAGAGAGAGTTCTTTTGGGTGAGGGGGTTACCGAGTGATGATTTCATGAGATAACTTGAAAAGAAAACCCAGAGAAGAGAGGTTTGTTTCTGGGGGGAGAGAAGATATTTTTTTGGGTGGTTGTAGAGAGTAGGAAAATCGACTGAGTTTGGAAAGGATAACTAGTCAGAGAGAAGGACAAAAGCACAGAAGAATCATCTTGTAAGAAGGCGACACAGGTATCATTTCTATAACCTATCGATTCACTCGTGTCCATGCCAATTTGTATCTGTGTTTTCTGGGTATTGTGAGGTTCGATTCTGATATCTGAATGTGAGCATGGGAGACTCTTAGTATTTTTTTTTATATAGCATCTGAGTTTGCTCATGTTCGATTTCTAACCTGTTTTCTGAACTGTGTCTTGAGATTTTATATTCCTTTGAAACTCATTCGAAATCTTTTCTTTTTGGCCCACTCCCTGCATTTGAGCTCATTGATTGACATGTGAAATGAGGCTTGTAAGGGTTCGTTTTATTCCTACTGTTTGTGCTCTGTTTTTGGCTATTTTCCCCTGTTCTTAGTACCCCGTCCATGGTGCGCGTCATTTTTCTCACCTCTGTCTGAGGAAGTAAGGAGTTGCAGAGACGTGTTCTCAGTCTCAGGGCAAGAGGAGCTACACTCATAGGTTCATCCCACTGTGAACTGTCTAAGCGTTGCTAAGAAATTGTGGGTTTGACACAAGGCCCCCAGATCCTCTGGAGGGCCATGCTCAGTAGGATTCTTCGCGAGATTTAGCGTGACGGCCACGATTCATGGATGACACATTCACCTGATCTGTTTTGGTCCTTGCCTCCGTAGCTTTGGTGTGTTGGAAAATGGCTAAATCAAAATCTAAATTGAGGAAATCTGTGTTCACCGAGATTGAACAGCCGTGCCTGGGCACTGGTGGGTCAATGTTGTAAATTTGGAGACTACCCAAAGCCTCCACAGGGGGCACGCCTTTCTGGTTACTCTCTCTCCGTTCTGCATGGAACACCCAAGGAAAATGCAAGCGACGACGAGAGTTATGGTAGTATGTCTCTTCATGCCCTGTTCTCATTACCATCGACATCATCAACCGACGTCAGTACAGCCGTTTCCAGACGCCAGAAGGACTTTGCAAGAGAATACTTGTACATCTTCACACAGTCCCCTTGGCATGCAAAGCGAGATTTGAAGGGCACCGCTTTGACAAGACTTTGAAATTGGGACAGTGGGCCACTGTTTGGAGTCCATATTCAGCAACAGTTCTTACCTCTGTCAAAAGAAATTACTCATATATTTTCATATATTCTGTACAGAGACTAGCATGGTTATATATCAGTACAAAGGAAAAAATAAAAGCTAAATTAGGCTATATACAAAATACTCCTATTATAATGGTTGACCTTTAAAGGAAGGGATTCTAACAAATCTGGCCTACAATTTTTCTAATCCCTGACAGCTCACGCCAACAACCTCCACCATTCCCGACTGCCGATACCAGCGCCTCCCCTTGTCTTCTCACTTTCCGGCCAATGCCGCCATGGAACCATGGCACAACCGGCGACACCAGTGGCACCGGCGTCGAAGGACGATCTGGACATAGTGATTCCCGCCATCTGGAATCTGGTTTTTCTTGGAAATGCAGAGGTCGATTCTCCATACTTCTCCCCTCACGCGTTTCCATTATTCATACGCCCACTAGGCCCATTTTTCTAACCACCCTTTCACCCATTCCACCATCACGCCATTCTTCTTCACCGTTCCCTCCATGTAAACTCTCTTCTAATCTCTCCTATACCCATGCCTTACTCGCTACGTCTTCACCATCCATTCCACCAATAATATCCATACCATTTCTACCCCAACATATCAAACATCATGCCTATTTAATCGCACTTCACGCCCCCATACCCGTCATCACACTCGCATCCCATAATCTCCCATGCACATATTCCATTTTCTGAAAACCCATAAAACCCATTTTCTCTCTCTAGATCTCCGTTCGTACCCATTTTTTCCTCTCATGCTCACCACGTCCATTACCCATCATGCTCACCATTCCCTCAAACCATCCCACCAAACTCGCTTCTCTCTCCAAATCAGTTTTCCGTACTCACCATATACCAATATCCTCATCCGACTTCTCATTCTCTCTTCCATTTAGACTCGTTTTTCTGAATCCCATGCACGTAGCTGCTCCAATGGCCTCTACACATTTATCCCTCTGTACCCAACCCACAACCCGATTTCTCTGTTATCCTTCCCACTCCCCCATCTGTGAGGCATGCGCAGTATTTTCCAACATAGGCAGAAATGAGTGATGGCACTGCAACTGGTGCGTTTGATGTAACTCATTTTCTTTCCCGTCGCTTCCCATAATCACATCGGGCCTTCCTTCATCACCGGCTTTTGAAAAATCCAATGACGGCTTTTGGAGCTACTTTTACTATTGATTTTGATAGCTCGTCATCATCATTTGGCACATTTTCTGTGCATGGGTAGTGGTCTGAATTTGGAAGTTTCAGGGTCTGTACTCTTGCTGGCATTTGCTACAGCATGAAGATGATGATAGGCCATCATGGTATGATGCAACTATTCTCATTATGTCCAGAGAGCAAGATATGAGGTGATTAATAATGGATCTGACCTGGAGGAATAAGGCATGCAGGAAGCCTTCTGGTCAAGATGCTATATGGGTCCTCTGTTTCTGACGATGATATGGAGGAACAGAGCAGTTGTGGAACTTAAACAACTCATCAATGACAGCCAGGAGTGAGCATGTAGTGGATAACCTAGATGCAGTGGTTTCAATGGCAGACACAAACGTTCAGAACAGCATAGAAGGAAGGAAATTGAGTTATTTCTTGTGTGGAATGGGTAGTCCTATTGATGACCGTGGGCGAGGTGACCACGATTGGCAAGAGTACTATTTCTACCGACTTCAAGATGGTTTTTCCCATCTGGGTACCGTGATATCAATGGATCCAAATGAGGGAATTTTTGTGCTACATTCGGAAATAGCAGAGAAGGGTGAAGATAAAGCTTGTTTATGTTGTTGATGTTCTTGGGCATTCTCGTCTCCGACCCAAACTGGATGAGTTCTTGTCTCGAGCAGTTGGGATAGTTTTTGTAGTGGATGCTTTGGAATTCTTACCTAACTGCCGAGCAGCATCAGAGTACCTGCATGAACCTTGCAATTCAAAGATTATTCATCGGGATAGTAAAGCTAATAACATGTTATTGGAAGGAGGTTTGAAAGGTGCCGTTAGGGGGGACTTTGGTTTGGCTACGTTGGTGGACGTTAGAGAGACAAATATGACGACTCTAGTTCGGGAATAATTTTAAGGGCTTTGTCGATGTGGTATTTGTGATGTAAGCCACCTGCCACACGTCAGTCTTGCTTGATGGCTATAAGGAGGTGTGTCCAACTGGAAATACTGGAGGAGTGATGGGCAAAGGCAGCGATATTATCCAACAAATCAGACAGGGTTCTGGGGCCTCCACTAAAGCCGATGGCTCAAGTGCTGAAGGAGATGATTATTTTTTATCAGTAAAAGAATTCTTTGAAGATCCATCTCCAATCATTGGTGCAGCACTACAATTGCGATCAAGACGCGGTGAGAAAATTGAAAGGGAACATAGTGATTCTGTGATCAGTACTCGTCTACTCGCTCCAAACTCATGAACCGGATGCCAAGTTAGTAAAGGCGGGGCCATTATTTTGAGGTGAAGAGTGTTACAATAGCAGACATTCGCGTTCTATCAAAGTAAAGCCTTCCCAAGATTGTGTCTGAAGATGACAAGTGGTGGGTCCATGTTCCTGTTGCACCTGAGTTGCGCCTCTGTAGACCCTACTGACCAGGGTGGGATCAGACTCCTCTTTGGGATCCACTTTTCGGACGTTTGGGATGATCTTGTACTAAAGGGTCTGTTTACAAGCTGGAAGCGTGACAATTTTAAATATTCCAGTGTACGTCCCAAGCTTAGGACTCCCTGTTGCAATGGTTTGCATGGCCACCTGAGCCACATGCCATCACCCCAGTTCATCATCATTGATTCTAAAATAATTTTCCCAACTCCCATTTTGCAAATGATCTTTCAAATTTTGGTTTTCAAATAATCCAAACTCTCTCCCCTTTTATCCTTAAGAGTTTTTAGGTCCTAAAAGTCCCACTTTTTAATAAAATTTTGCTTGTCATGTTTCTTTCTGGCAAGCAATTTTCACATTCCCTCTGATTTTAAAATGTTTTAAAATAAGCGAAAATTAAATTTTGTAATTCCAAGTGATAAAATTCACGAAATTGATTCATGCAAAATAAAATGGGCGTTGGTGGGGGCCCAACATTGAATAAATCTTCTTTAAAATAAAAATGAATTTGAATGAAGTGTCATGCATGCTATTGGTGGTTATTTATCTTATTTAATGACATGAGTGACATATTTTATGTTTGTATTTGTATACTAACCTCATTTCTTGATAGCGCATTGTCGATTGCTGCCAAGGTACACACTTGCTCTCATTTTGACTTTTCTTTATGCGTGCTTTGATCCTCATGTGTGCATGATAGTTCTGTGTATTCATTGATTTCCCTATCAATTGTCACGATTGCTTCATTTTATCAGTAGAGACCCGTTTTTAGGGACTTAGAGGGGTGCTACGGTCTTTACCGTACTTTCCCAATAAGTAACCTGACCCCCGAGCTCATTTCTGGTTTTTCACAGACCACCTTTTTCGAAGAAGGAGTCACACTTAGGGTTTTTCTTTCTTATTTTGTTTACCCTTTAAAATAAAACAAAAATAAGTGGCGACTCCAAGTCATGTTCTTAATAAATAAATCATTTTTCAAATAAAAAGCGAGCTCGCTATCAAGTGGAAACGCATTGAGCCAAAATGCAGGGTCCACAATATGTTATTAATTAAGATGACCACATGGCTTCATGACTATGGGAGTGTTTTAAGTCCTTATAGTCTATCAATGTTTCAAATACTTACTAGACGATTCATTAATAGTAGATAGGTAATTGCTTAGTTGTATGCCATAAAAATAGTTGTATGCCATCTAATTATTATTGGTTTTAAATTTTGGTTAATGAACACCCCTATAAATTTATTTTATATATAGAATTTATTTTTTAGATAAATTTTAGATAAAAAGATTATATGTAAGTGTACTAAGAGTGCGTTTGATAGTAATTTTAAGAAATGTTTTTAGTATTTTTTACACTTGAAAAATTTTATTATTCAAGTATCAAAAATGTCAAAAAAACTTTCTAGAATTACTATCAAACACACTCTTAATAATGGTGCTAAACCATAAATTTGAAACCAACGAACCTGAAGGTGCGAGGGAAGTTAACTCTTATTCTCTATACATGCATGGGTGTCTGCCCTTTGCACCGATCAACACTGCTACACGAAGATGAAGCTAGCTCCCCACAAACGCTTCAACGTGTTAGCAGCTAAATGCATGGCCATTAAAGGCAACTTGGATTGTCGCAATTTCCAACTTCAACCTATGCACGTCCATGGAATGATAAGAGTTATGTCAATAAGAAGAACAATCTTTAATTCTTTCTTGCTTTTTATTGTCTTTTCTTTCTTGAAGTTGGGAGAAAATCTATCCATTTGTAAGGTATCTCACCTTGAATAACAATGATAGCTTAATGTCAGTGGTTGAAACCAGGGTCAGTATGTTACTAGGCTAAAGGGTCGTGTTTGGTTGGTGAGAAAGTGTAGGGAATTGGAGGGAACCAAATGTTTGAATAATGCATGGTCTCAAATTTTGGTGTTCATGAAAAAGATAAATTGTTTGGTTCTGTTTTCTTTGTTTCTCAGCTACCAAATGGGGGAGGGTGTAAATTGCTGTTCTCATGAACCTTGTTGTTTGATTTTTGATTTTTTGATTTTTTGATTTTTTCACTTCTTTCTTCAAAGAAAGGTGGAAGATGTGAAAGAAAATCTCAAACCTTTTGTTAACTGCCGTCTGAAAATTGCTTCAAGGATGAGGGACGACTCCTTCTTGATTTTGATCTGCCACTAGAATCAAACTCTTCAGTGATCAAAATCCCAAACCTTAAATCTAAATAAAACCCAATCTTTTTTTTTTCTTTTTCTTTTTTCTTTTCCTTCATTTTTTCCATCTGCTCGATCAGACCACAGCAAGATTAAGTATGTGAAAAATGATTTGTTTGACTTCTCAGAATCTGTAGAGTTACTCCTACCAAAAATCTATATATGGACCAAGATGGTGCCGTCCCTCATCATTGAAGCAATTCTCAGACAGCAGATGGAAAAAGGTTTGAGATTTTCTTCCACATCTTCAACCTTTCTCTGTACAAAAACATGAACGAACATCAAAAAACAAATCAGAATGTTACTGGGTATAGCAATTGTCATTAAACAAATTATCTTATTCTCGAAGAACCCCAAAATTGAGACCATAATGTATTCAAAGATTTTGGTTCCTTCCCTTTCCTACATTTCATCACCAAACAAACATAATGACCAGCCGGGTTTAAGCATTGACATGATCAAGCTATCATTGTAATTCATACCAAGAATCCAAGAAATGCATGCATTCAGCGTAAGAAAGATTATGAAAAAAAGAAAAGGAAAAACAAGGAATTGAAATTGTTCTTCTTATTGGCGTACCCTTTACGATTGCATGGACGTGAAGAGGTCGAAGTCGGAAATTGCGAAACTCCAACTGGTTATATATATGGTCATAGTCATGGGCATAGTCGGCAGGAAATTCAGACCCTGAGTTTAGCTTCTCTGTTGTGAGTCTTTTGTCGAAGATTGCAGTGACCAACAAAATATTGCCACGTGGACAATATTTTTTAAATCAAAATTGTACTTGACAAAGTGTGTTAAAAGCATATACTATGCTTCTTAGGAAAAAAAAAAAAAATTACATTCATAGGGAGTAAAAGGCGTTTGAGTAATTTATCAATTGGTTGCAACTGTTGTTTCTCATGTGTGAAGTGATTTAGTGGTTTAGTTTCATTAATGTTAATAACATAACATGTTATCAAAAATGTAAATTAAAAATGTTACAAGTGGTGTTATACTTAATTTTAGTGTGTTTCACAATGATTTTTTAAAGCATTTTTAGTATTTCTAATATTTAAAAGGAAGTCCGTTTCATAGTGATTTTATGATATTTTTCCAATATTTTTAACAGTTGAAAAATTTTATCATTCAAATGTTAGAAATATTATAAATGTTTTTTAATATTACTACTAAATGCACTATTAATACGGTTCTTTTTCCTATTTTATATAGGAAGATAACTGTTTGCTACTTTATATTTAGCTCATACTTGAAGATCGGATGTTTTAATATTTTTTGTGAAAATTTCACATTTGATAAAATTTTAAAAACATTTTGAAAAAGTTGAAAAACCAGTTATAATGCTTTATAAAGAAATATTTGATTCTCTCAAAAATACTTTAGTAAGAACGCTGTCATTAGAGATATTTCAACGTTACAATTTCTTATACAAACCTTTTTATTATTCGCTAATAAAAATAATTAGTTTCTTTTTAAGTATTTAAAAAGATATTTAGATGCAAAAAAAGGTCACCATTCAACATTTTTTTTTTTTATAGATAGTAGTAATATTTTGCTATCTCATATTAAAGAGCAATTCTTTCGTGTTTATATTTTGAAATTTAGCTTTACATGATCATTGTCATGCCATACACACTTGAGATTACTACCAATTACAATTTCAGTCTCCTCTTGATACCCAATCAAGAATACACTTGGGTTTGCCTTAATAAATAAAAAACAAAGAGTAGGAAGGAGAAATAAAATTAAATCAATCTATTTAATTAGAAATTACACTAAAATAAGATTTTTTTAAAAAAAAAACACTTTCGAATGTATAAAAGATTTGAAATTCATTACGATCAAGACCACTCTCTTCTCTTATTCTCATTTAAAAGAGAATGACTTAAATATTAAGATAAACCCTATGTAAGGATTATTTAAAAAATGTAAAAAATTTGTGTTTCAACATTGAAAGTTGATGGATTGATATATTAGTCTAAAACTATTTTGGATGCAGATGATTTATCTACCCTTCCATGAGAATGATAAAATATTTTGCTAATTTGATTAATTCAAAATCACTCTTAAATACCATTTTAATTAAAAAAAGAAGAAGAAATTTTAGAACTTAGATAATCAATTTTTGCAGGAAATTCGTACCTGAGTTTGGCTTCTCTGTTGTGAGTCTTTTGTCGAAGATTGCAGTGACCAACAAAATATTGCCACGTGCACAATTTTTTTAGGGAGAATTGTGTTTTGGGCCCAGCTAGGCCCAAAAATTAACATTTGGTCCATATATCATGCAGATTTAAGCCCAAGACCCAAACAAAGTATGAAAATTAAGATGAAGGATATTGTCCTTCATTAATTCCTAAAATACCCTTAACCTTTACATAGGCACAAGTGAGTGTGAATTTCAATTTTTTTTCTTTTTCTATTCCCTATTAAGTATTACTCATTTCTAACTTTTTTTTTCTTTTTCTTCCAATCTATATTTCTATTTTATGTCAAATAAAAAAAAATAATGTTTTTTTGTTTTTAATTTTTAAAGATATTGAATCTTTTTGCTCTTATTATAAGCAATGATAAAAATTTTGGGATTTTTCATTTAAATATTTTTTATCTTTTAGTTTAATTTTCATTTTTTATTTTAAATTTATATTACCCTTTCATTTATATTTTTCTCTTATTTTTAATTATTTTTTATATTTTCTACATTAACCATATTTTTAAAAATTTAAAATTTGACTATTACTTCACTTTATTATATATATATATATCCTTTTAGCTTTTTAAATTTTAATGTTTTTATTTTAAAATTTTTAAAAAGATAAATTTATTGAAAAAAATAACTAAGACATGAAGTTTCAATATTATATTAATAATTTTTCTTATTTAGATAGACTAATGCAAAGTATTTTGACTCACAACAATAAAATTGTCAATACAATTTTTTAGTGAAACTCTAGAAATTAAATTTTAAATAAAATATATTATATAAAATTTTATCTAAAAATTATTGAAAGTGGTATTTAACTTTTTTTTTTTTATTGACTTTCAAACTTATCTAATTTTTTACTTGAAAGGTAATAGAACATGTTTACAAAAAAAAAAAAAAAAAAAATTATTTTTTCATTTTTTAAATAAATGAGTATAAATATGTTAAAAGAATTAGAGATAATCTTAGTAAAAAATTTGATAAATATGATTATAATTTTAAATATAGATTCATTTGGATAAAATTCCACAAAAAAATAAAAAATAATAATAATGGAAAGAAAGAACATTGCTAAAAATACAAAAACAAAATATGCAATTACAAAATTTTGATGATGAAATTTGAAAATAAAATTCGAAACAATTCTTGAGTGAGAGAATTTGAGTGGGGAAAAAATCTTTGAGTGGAAAAAAATGGGAAAGTTTTGAAAAATCACTTGAAATCCTTAACAAAAAGTAGTCTTATACACCCTTGTACAATTAGTAAATTTGTCTTGTACAATTAGTGTAATACCCTTGTACAATAACTCAAATTGTTGTATAATTTTGTTTTACAATCATCATAAGTGAGGTACCTATTCAAATTACCATAGACAAGTTAGATAAAGTGCATGACATGAATGTAAGCTTAACCAATGTGTGTAAGGAATGTCATTTATCCTCAGTTAGGGGAAATAAACAAATGAGTTTTTTATAATCACTTAAAATTCTTCACAAATAATAGTTGTACACCCTTGTATAGTTAGTATATTTGTCATGTACACTTAGTGTAAATATCTTGTACAGTGACTCAAATTCCGTATATCCCCTACTTAATGTGTAACCATAGGTAGGTTATATCCACATGAGTGTGTAAACTATGTTCTCAATAGTTTGACATTTAAAATAATTAAAACAAATAAAACGTTATTTTATTTTATTTTCAATGCAAAATGTAATTAAAAATAAGACAAAGAAATTACTTAAAAACTATTATTTAAGCCAAGTTTATTTATTTATTTCCTTTTATTTTTGGAAATAAAGAAAAAAGAATAAAAAATTTATTTAACCATAAGAAATATGAATATAAGATCAGTTAGAAAACACCAAATTTATTTATTTATTTCATTTTATTTTTGGAATTAAAGAAAAAAATAAAAAAATTATTTAGCCATAAAAAATATTGATATAAGATATGTTAAAAAATAGAAATAACCCCAAATTTATTTACTTATTTCATTTCATTTATTTAAATTAGAAAATAATTTATTTTAGTAGATTAAAATGTGCACAATTGATTTATTACTTTGTTAATTATGAATATATTAAAATTTTCTATTAGACAGAAAATAAATAAAGAAAATAAAATTAAAAAGAGTAATAAATATATATAGTTTAGTTATTTAATTATTTTTCATGTAAAAGATAGTCCCACAAAAAACACATAATTGATCAATTTCTTTGTTTAATTGTAAACATACTATATATATATATATTTTTTATTATTAAAATAACTAATGGAAAAAAAGAAAAATGGATAATCAATAAATAAATTTTAATTATTTTTATTATTTTCATATAAAAAATAGTACTAAATAAGGTTTTCAATATTTATTTTTAAAAAATAGTTTTCATTTTTTTAATAAATATTTTTTCAGAAAGAAAATATAAATCATATTACCATTTTTTTAGAAAGTATTTTTTAAAATAGTTTTTGAACATAATTTTTCTTTATTTATAATTTAAAATAGAAAATAGAATTATTATGGTTGCATTAATAGTGGTGCAATAAAGACAAAAAAAACTTATGTAAAAGTTCATTGGATATTTTAGTCCATCATTATTTTATATCCTTAAAGGGTAATGTATAGAAGTTTGAAGGATATATTGGTCTTTTAACATCTTATATCCTTTCCATCAATTATGAAAGTTACATGAACCAAATGTTAATTTTTGGGCCAAGTTGGGCCCAAAACACAATTTTCCCATTTTTTTAAATCAAAATTGTACTTGACAAAGTGTGTTAAAAGCATATAATATGATTCTTAGGGAAAAAAAATAAAATTACATTCATAGGGAGTAAAAGGTGATTTGAGTAATTTATCAATTGGTTGCAACTGTTGTTTCTCATGTGTGAAGTGATTTAGTGGTTTAGTTTCATTAATGTTAATAACATAACATGTTATCAAAAATGTAAATTAAAAATGTTACAAGTGGTGTTATACTTAATTTTAGTGTGTTTCACGGTAATTTTTTAAAGCATTTTTAGTATTTCTAATATTTAAAAGGAAGTTTGTTTCATAGTGATTTTATGATCTTTTTCCAATATTTTTAACAGTTGAAATTTTTTATCATTCAAGTGTTAAAAAGATTATAACTATTTTTTAATATTACTAGCAAATGCACTATTAATATGGTTCTTGTTCCTATTTTATATAGGAAGATAACCATTTGCTGCTTTATATTCAGCCCATACTTGAAGATAGGATGTTTCAATATTTTTCGTGAAAATTTCACATTTGATAAAATTTTAAAAACATTTTGAAAAAGTTGAAAAATTAGTTATAATGCTTTATAAAGAATTATTTGATTCTCTCAAAAATACTTCAGTAAGAACGTTGTGATTAAAGGCATTTCGACGTTACAATTTCTTATACAAACCTTTTTATTATTCGCTAATAAAAATAATTAGTTTCTTTTTAAGTATTTAAAATGATATTTAGATGCAAAAAAAGGTCACCATTCAACATATTTTTTTTTTTTCATAGATAGTAGTAATATTTTGCTATCTCATATTAATGAGCAATTCTTTCAAGTGTTTATATTTTGAACTTTAGCTGTACGTGATCATTGTCATGCCATACACACTTGAGATTACTACCAATTACAATCTCAGTCTCCTCTTGATACCCAATCAAGAATACACTTGGGTTTGCCTTAATAAATAAAAAACAAAGAGTAGGAAGGAGAAATAAAATAAAATCAATCTATTTAATTAGAAATTACACTAAAATAAGATTTTTTTTAAAAAAAACACTTCCGAATGTATAAAAGATTTTAATTCATTACGATCAAGACGACTCTCTTCTCTTATTCTCATTTAAAAGAGAATGACTTAAATATTAAAATAAACCCTATTTAAGGATCATTTAAAAAATGTAAAAATTTGTACATGGAAAGTTGATCGATTGATATATTAGTATAAAACTATTTTGGATGCAGAAGATTTATCTATCCCTCCATGAGAATGATAAAATATTTTGCAAATTTGATTAATTCAAAATTACTCTTAGATACCATTTTAATTAAAAAAAATACAGAAATTTTAGAATTTGGATGATCAATTTTTGCACTCATCCACAATATCAAAACTGTTATATAAAATAGAAAAAAGAAATAAAGTAAATTAAATATTAGAACCACTTATTATAACATTTTTAATTTACTTTAATACACTTTGTCATATACAATTTTGATTAAAAAAAATTGTGGACGTGGCAATATTTGGTTGGTCACTGCAATCTTCAACCGAAGACTCACAAGTACAGAGAAGCCAAACTCAGGATAACTAGTTCGAGAGAGATCGAGAGAGAGAGAGAGAGAGAGAGAAGATGAATTTCCATCCTTTGCACCGATCCCCACGAACACTTCATGGTGGTAGCGGCTGAATGCATGGCGATTAAAGACAACTTGGAGTATCACAATTTCCAACTTCAACCTCTTCAGGCCCATGCAATCGTAAGGGTTACGCCAATAAGAAGAATCTTCAGTTCTTTCTTGATTTTTCTTTTCTTTTCTTTCTTCGTAAGGGATACTGAATGCATGCATTTCTTGGTTTCTTGGTATACTGCTTTGTTCACCCATCTCTCAAGTTGGGAGAAAATCCATCATTTGTACGGTATATCACCATGAATAACAATCAATAAGTTACAAGGCGAGGGTCGTGTTTGGTTGGTAAGAAAGTGTAGGGAATCGGGGGAACCAAATGTTTGAATACAGCTGCATGGTCTCAAATTTTGGGGTTCAAGAAAAAGAAAACTTGTTTGGTTCTGTTTTCTTTGTTTCTCAGCAACCAAATGGGGGAGGGTGAAAATTGCTGTTCTCATGAATCTTGTTGTTTGATTCTTTTTCTTTTTCTTTTTTCCACTTCTTTCTTCAGAGAAAGGGTTCAAGAAGATGTGAAAGAACATGTCAAACCTTTTGTTAACTACTGTTGCTTCAAGGATGAGGGACAACACCTTCTTGGCCCATGGATTCTTGGTAAGATTAATCCTACAAATTGTTGTGTCAAATACCTCCCTGGACTTCTTTTGCTTTGAGGGTTGCAAACCAAGAAAATATACTCTGTAATTTTCTTTTATTTATTTTTCGTTTCTCAACAACCAAATGGACATCGCAGGAGGGTCGACTTCAATGCATGAAGGAGCCAGCGGTAAAGTACGAAGAGGAGGTGACCATGAGCTCAAAAGCCACATGGCCAATCCGGTTGTCCTGGTGCACCACCACCAGGTCTTCCACCAGCACCTCCATCTATTCATACACTGGGGAAAGCCACCACCATATCATCCTCCTTTTCCATTTCGTGTGACTTTGTTTTTAAGCTGAAATGATTGAAGAAAAGAAAATGTGAAGAAAAAAAAAATTTTAAGTTAATAAATTATTTTTATATTCTACCTCAAACTTATTAAACTTTTTTAATTCTTCTACATGAATAAATAATTTCAAACTATATAAATTTCTTACTAATTTTAATTATATTTAACTTTTTTTTACTATTTTTTATAATAAAATCAAACATGAAAAAATAATTTTTCTTAACATTATTTTTCTTTCTTAATTTTTGAGAATCCAACATAGTTTTAAGTTATCTTTAGTTGAAAAATGATTTTCTCATATTTGATTTTATTATGAAAAATACGAAAGAAAGTGGTCTAGGATTTATGGGGGTGAATGGTATGGTGGTGGCATAGGCTTTCCCCTAGTGTATGGCCTAGTTGTAGGTCTAGACATAGGACTAGGTGGTCGTGCACCCAAACCACTAGGTGGTGTGCTTTCGGTCATGTGCTTCTGAGTTCATAGCCTACTCCCATTTGTATTGTTGGGAAGTTTAAGGCAAATCTAGAGAATTGGCTCGTACAGGTAAAAAGATTTCATTACGATAGTAACAACCTCTCAATAATAATGACCTTTTAACAAGAATAAAATTCAATAAGAACAAACACTTGAAAATAGGTAAAAAGATTTCAACGATAATAACGAACTTTCAATAAATAAAAAAAAAAACTTCAAAATAGGCTTGCTAACTTGATAGCTGTGACGCAATAGTAGGTCTTCGATTCATCAAACTGCAACACTTGATCTTGCCCCACTTGCTGCTTGCATCGAAAACTACGTTCACTCAATCCTTCAGGTAGGATTCTTTTATAAACATTGAGGAGGTAAAAAATTGACATAGATTGTAGGCCTTTCATTGAAGTCGAATTTCACTTTGTTGATGCAAAATTTTATTTTGATTAGTTTGATATTATTGTAGAGGAAATTAATTTGACTAAAAATAACTCCAAAAATGAGTAAAGTTGGTACATGCAAAACATAAACATCATGCTGGGGCCAAAATGTGACGCCTATGCAACAATAGAAATAGGAGAGTTTCAAGGTGGAAAACTTTGCATCCAAGCAAATCGATGGAGCTTAAAAAAGTATTTCAATCCTTAGATATATTCCTATATCTAGAAGAAAAGAGGGTTAAGTACTTTAGAAAGACTATTCTCTTCTCGCTCAAAAACGAAAATTTTTCAACAATTTAAATATCCTTTAATCAATATGAGATATATATATGATTAAAATCAACCTCTGCAAGTATAAAAGCCATCTATTAATCAACCTTAGAACAAATTCCCTAAGTTATGAAACAATTAATACATAGTTTTACCTAAACTAGATGCTACCTTCTTCCAAGGATATTGCACTACCCAACACCTAAACAATTAATACATAGTCCTTAATGAACTCTCAATGACTTGAGAGGATGTGATCAACCATGAGCAATCTCAATCAAAGTGAAAACTTTGAGTGTCGGGAATGAGAAAAGAATAATTATAACAAACTCTATGGTGTATCTCCTAAAATCACAACCAAAAGATGTATTTATAATGCAAAAATTCTAGTGGGCTGGTTGAGAGCAAATTCAAGAAATCTGAACAAAATAGATAATTTGCAAAAAAGTAATTATGTGTGATTTGTGCTCTCCCTTTGAAATTCTATTTTTTTCAAATCCGTTATGCGATCTTGCCCACTATACACCTAGGCATTATTCATCAAACATACTCGACTACACTTGAATGATCTTGTATATGAGTTAGTGATAATCTTGTATCTTCAAGACCAATCTAAAAACTGAAGAAGAGCATGAAGTCAACTTTAAGAATATTTGTAACAAAATTATCAACCTAAAGTAGCCAGTGAAACTAACATAAGACAAATACAAGACCGATTTTCAGTAAACTTTTGGATGCATTTTATGACTTCTTGTTATAATTTTTGCTGTTTGATTTGTGAGTTTGTAGTATTCGAATGTATGTTAGCTTTGCTGAGCTACATTTCCTGGAAGAAACTGGACAAATGCATTAAAGAAAAAGAAAATGTATTTTGAATTATTAATTAATGTACTGTTGTGCCATGGGCAGCTCTTTGGAAAATCAAGCTCTTGGCCTAAGCATGCACCGTCTGCAGTGGGCCACCAGGCCAGACATACGTTTGGTTGTTGAACAACTGGTGTTGTCGGCTATAAATTAATCTGGTGGCATCATTCATGACAGCAGAAAAATCCTAGTCATATGAAGCAAGGCAGATGATAATGCTAGAATAACCTAGTGAGGCCGCCCAAAGAACTTGAGTTGGGGAATATTTGGTTTTAGTACGTCAGAAAAATTACTATTTTCCTAACCCCTCTCTCTCTCTCATGACTATTATTTTTTCTAGTTTTAGTGAAATATTAAATAAAAAATATTTGGTTGAGTCATCATGATCAACCTCATTAGAATTTGCGTCACTAAGAAAGGATATAAGCGTAGGGGATCCCATTGATTCACTAAAAAACAAACTGATTATGAAAGAAACACCCATTAATCCAGCAACATCAAGCATTATAAATATAGTAATCCTCTTGGCTTGCTGACCAACAGAAAAACTTGAAGAAGCATAAGGTACTTGCTTTTTGCCCATCCATCAGAGCATTGTAGCGGAGAGCAGGAGTGAAAGGGAGGAGATTCACATGGCTGAGTCTGTAGTTTCCTCGCCATAGAAAGGATTGGAGATCATCTTATCCATAAAGCAATATTCTTGAAGGATGTGCAGGAGCAAGTTGTGCAGCTGCGGAATGGGCTCGGGAGGATACAGCGTTTCCTAAGAGAAGCGGATGCAAGGCAAGAAGATGACAAGTGAAGAACTGGGTGTCTGAAATCAGAAATGCTGCTTATGATGCGGAAGACATCATAGACACCTTCATCTAGAATGAAGAAACGAAGGGCTTCCTCCACCGCATATTCAAAAACTGGATAAATCTCTATCAGGTTAGCAATGAAATTCAAGCCATCCAAACTAAGATCCAGGACATCTCTAAAAGCCGGGAAACTTATGGGATAAAAAATATAGGGGAAGGGGTCCGCAGTGCAAGTCAGAGGCTGCAGATGCTAAGACGATCCTCTCCTCGCGTGGAAGAACAAGGAGTTGTTGACCTGATGCAAGAGAATGATATGCTGGTGAAGCAGCTGCTCAAAAAGGACCAAAGGCGTCAAATGGTTTCAATTCTGGGGATGTCAGGAATTGGCAAAACCACTCTTGTCAAAAGGGTTTTTCACCATAAGAAAGTTGTTGATCATTTTAAATGCCTTGCCTGGGTTTATGTATGCCAAGATTTTAGACCCAGAGACATTTTTCTGCAGTAGAAAGGAAGCTGAGAAGATAGAGAAATTGCTGGAGAATGAGTTGGGGAATTTCCTTTGTCAACATATGAAGGAGAAGAGATATTTGGCAGTTCTGGATGATATATGGAACATTGAAGATTGGAAATATCTGGCCGATATGTTCCCTAAGGGGAGCAATGGAAGTAGATTACTTATTACAACCCGGAATAAGGATGTTGTTTTGCATGCAGATACTCAAAATGATCCCCATGAAATGCAGCTTCTTTCCAATAAAGAGAGTTGGGAACTCTTTTGCAGGATAGCATTCCCTGAAAATGTTAAAGAGAGATGCTGCCCTTCAGAATTGAAGAAACATGGAGAAAAGATGGTGGAGGAATGTGCTGGATTGCTGGGAGGCTTGTTGTCAAGGAAGAAGAAGTTGCCAAATGAATGGGCAAAGGTGCAAGACAATATTGCTGCCCACCTTTCCAAAGGCAAAGGAGTAGATGCCATGCTGAGCCTAAGTTACATCCACTTGCCCCATTACCTGAAATCATGCTTTCTTTATTCGGCCTGTTTCCAGGAGACTATGTAATCTCCACAAGAAAATTGCTCCTTCTTTGGGTTGCTGAGGGCTTTGTGCCGCAACAAGATCAACACAGAACGGAAGACGTAGCTGAGGATTATCTGAATGAATAAATCGATAGAAACTTGGTTCAAGTGGTGAAAACGAGTACTAATGGAAAGTTTAGAGAATGCCGGCTTCATGATCTAGTGAGGGAATTGTGCATCAGAAAGGGAAAAGAGGAAAACTTTCCCGAGACTGACATGATCACTGAGTCTTTGTTGTCATCAACCTAAGTCCCGTCGATATGGTGTTTACTCTGATTTTGATAGGTATGCTGCCACTAAACACTCAACACCGCACCTTCGTGTTAAAATGGTTTTCTTCTTTTCTTTCTGCAGAACCGAGTACAAAGATATCTAGATATCGAGAGAAAGTTTAGGGAGCTATTCTAGGCTATACATTGTCTAAGGCTAAAATCATGGAAGAGCCTTGAAGGAAGGGATTTTACAATTAAAGGTTTCCTATAAAAGACTCTATTTAGTTTCCTGTTAACAGCTCATGCCAACACTTCCCTTCAAGTTGGTGCGTAGGTATCTCTAATGCCTAACTTGTCGAGTGAGTTGTAGAAGTTTTTGCTGGACAGTGCTTTCGTGAGTATGTCCACTAATTGGTCTTCTGACTTGACAAACGGGAACTGAATAATTTTTTCTTCAAGGTTCTGTTTGATAAAGTGTCGGTCGACCACAACATGCTTGGTATGATCATGTTGAACAAGATTATGGGAGATGTCGATGGCTGCCTTGTTATCGCAAAACAAGTTCATTACGGAGCTAGGAGCAAAGCCAACTTTAGTCAGCAACCTTCTTAGCCAAAGTAGTTTGCATAGACCCTTAGACATTCCTCGGAATTCTGCTTCAGCGTTGGATAATGCTACTACCTTTTGCTTCTTGCTTCTCCATGTAACCAGGTTGCCTCCTACAAACGTAAAGTAGCTGGAACTGGATTTCATATTCGAGATGTTTCCTGCCCAATCAACGTTTATATAGCCATCAACATTCAAATGATTATTCTTGGAGAACATAGGCCCTTTTCCAGGGGAGGACTTTAAGTAGTGGAGAATCCAAATTGCTGCATCCATATGCTCTTCACTAGGACAGTGCATAAATTGGCTCACTACACCTACTAAATAAGCGATATCCGGGTGAATATGAGAGAAATAAATGAGATTACCAACTAGCTTCTGGTACCTTTTTTTTATCAGCTGGCACTTGATCTGTATATTCTCCAAGTTTATGATTCTGAACAATTGGAGTATCAGCTGGCTTACGCTCCAGAAATCCCACTTTGGATAGCAAGTCCAATACATATTTTCTTTGCGAAAGAAATATGCCTTATCTTGATCTGGATATTTCAATTCCCAAAAAGTACTTAAGTCCTCCTAGGTTCTTCATTTCAAATTTAGTTGACAATTGCTCTTGCAGTCTAGAGATCTCTTCTGCATCATCACCTGTAATAATCATGTCATCTACATAGACTATTAGAGCTATCACTTTTGCTGAATGATGTTTTAGGAAGAGAGTGTGATTTGAGTTGCTTTGATGGAAGCCATATTTTCTTATAACCAAACTGAATCGACCAAACATGCTCAAGGTGATTGTTTCAATCCTTACAAAGCTCACTGCAGCTTACATGCCATTTTCCCCTCCGAAGATGTTGTGTACCCTGGTGGAATATCCATATAAACCTCATTTTCAAGATTGCCATGGAGGAAGGCGTTCTTTACGTCAAATTGGTGCAATGGCCAATCTAAATTTGTTGCAAGAGATAACGAAACTCTAACAGCGTTTAATTTGGCCACCGGTGAGAAAGCTTCTTAGTAGTCTATGCCATATGTCTGTGTATATCTCTTTGCCATAAGCCTCACCTTATATAGATCAATGGACCTATCAACATTGTATTTAATGGAGAAAACCCATTTGCATCCTACTACCTTCTTTCCTTCAGGTAGTGCAATTAACGTCCAAGTGTTATTTTTCTATGAAGCCTCCAATTCTTCCTTTATTGCTTGAACCCATATTGGATCTAATAAGGCCTTCTCAATGCTCCTAGGAATATGGAAGGAGGATGATTGATGCACAAATGCCTTGAGAGGTTCAGGTAATCTTTGAGTAGACATATAGTTGGCAATTGAGTACTTGGATTTTTTTTCTCCTACGTCCGGAGAGTACCAATTTGGTGGCTTGCCACGGTTCTATCTAAAAGGTAAAACATAACTCGCAGAAGTATCCAAGGCATTAGTATGTGTAGGTGTGATAGGAGAGCTTACCTTAGGAATATTCTCGGGAGGAAGTGCTTCAAGTACTAAGGAGTGGGGATAAGCTCCACATTTTCAGATTCTATTGATGTAGGTTCGACTCTTGGAGACAACTCACCTCCTAAAGAAATCTCAACATTTGGATCTAGCTCTATTGTTTCATTTCCAACCCTTTGTTATATTGAGTTATCTTGATCAAATTTTGGTTCTGGCCACTCAACATTTAGCCAATTCGACTCTTCATCTCGAAGCTCCCCCCTGAATAGAAGAATTGGATACTGGTGATGGGAAACACGTGTCTGACCCTAGGAAAGTAACATCCATAGTAACGTAGGTTCGTTTAGTGATGAGGTCGTAGCACCAATACCCTTTTGTAAGGCATACCCCAAAAAAAGGCAACGAATAGCGCATGGGTCTAACTTGGTGCGTTGATTCTTATGAAGATGAATGAAGGCAACACAACCAAAAATCTGGGGAGGAATCATCAAAACAGTGGGCAAGAGAACATGTGTACAAAGGACTTGCAAAAAAGTCTTAAAATTTAAGACTTTTGAAGGCATGCGATTCAAGGGATGTACATCCGTAGAGACGACATCATCTCAATAGTGACTGGGCAAATGTCCCCTAATCAATAGTGGTCGTGCAATTTCTAAGACATGCAAATTCTCTCTCAACAATGCCATTTTGTTGTGAAGTCTAAGAGCACGAGGTTTCACGAAGGAGACCAGTACACTTCTAAGCCTGAAATTGCTTGTTGACATATTCACCACCATTGTTAATATGAAGGATCTGAATCTTAGCTGAAAATTGTGTTTGAACCATGATATGAAAGACTTGAAACACGTCAAACACATCTTTTTTACGTTTCAGCAAATAAAGCCATGTCATTTGAGTGCAATCATCGATAAACAACACAAATCACCTATGACCAGACGAAGTAGTTATTGGGGAAGGGCCCTCCACATTAGAATGAATTAGAGCAAAAAGGACATCACTTTTATTCAGACTCACTGGATAAGGAACTCTGTGACTTTTAGCTAAAATGCAAGTATTATACTTAAAGTCAAAGAGCTATAAATTTAAAAATAGATCTGGGACTAAATGTTTCAAATAGCCAAATGATGGGTGCCCCAAGCGACGGTGCAGTAGCCAAATCTGCCTCTCCTTGTCACTGGTTGTGTGGTGCATGTGGTTAACTCTTCCTATGCTGAAGTCATCCATGTAATATAATCCCCCTCTCTTAGTACCATGCCTAATGATCTCCTTGGTGAGAATATCTTAAAGAAAACAAAATTTAGGATAAATTAACACGACACAGTTGACATCTGCAGTAACTTGACTTACAAACATCAATTTGTTTGATAGAGAAGGGACAGGTAGAAGGTGATATAGTCACTATTCCAGCCCTTATAATCGGATATGTGACCCCATTAGCATTTGTAATACATGTTGTTCTTGGTTGAGTGATATGGGAGAAATCATTAAAGTCAAATGTGATGTGGTTTGTAGCTTCAGAATCAATAATCCAAACACCATCATCACGCAGAGTAGAGCTAAGAAGTACATGCCCACAGTTACCTTGATTGTGTGGAGGCGTGGGATCATTTGGTAACTCTATTTGGGAGAGTAAAGATAACTGAGGTTTAGCATTAGCCACAACAACGTGACCCACGCTTTCAGCAATAGCAGCATTTTCACATTTTTTCCATGCCTGAAAATCATTCTGCCAATCTGGATACCTGATTAGTTTAAAGCAAGCTTTGCGGGTATGTTTGGTGCTTCCACAGTGAGTACATTTTCCACCATCAGATTGGGCCTTAGGCTTAGAAGGTGGGTTCAACTTTCCACCAGTCTTGAATCCTTTAGACTTCTTAATAGCACTAGGGATAGGATCTGCACCAGAAGTCATTACAACTTTTTTGATATCTTCTCTTCAAACATGAGCATAGGCCTGTTTAACCGTAGGAAATGGTTGTAACTACAACACATCACTCCAAACCTTATCCAGTCGGTCATCCAATCCATCAAAGAAGATGTAAACTCTATCTTCCCATAGGATTGAATTATATTGCTTGATATCAGCAACACATTTCATTGGGTTAGGACGATGAAAATCAATTTCATGCCACAAACCTTGAAGATCATTATAATATTTTTCAATGGGTCCACCAGCTTGTCTTGTGTGAGTCACATGACGTCGGAGATCATACACTTGAGACATATCAGTCCCATCAAAACAAGTTATAGTAATAGAATCCCATACCTATTTTGTTGTTGGGAAGCGAATGAATTTACCTATCAAGGTAGGATCCATAGGGTTGATCAGCCATCCCTTGACAACAGCATTCTTGGTTCACCATCTTCGAAATGATGGATCTGTTTTTAGAGGCTGGGAAGAGTCTCCATTGATGTATCCCAACTTGTCTTTGCCAGGGATATACATCTCAACAACCTGGGACTATAAAGCATAGTTGGAGCCATCCAACTTAATGTCGATTGGGGCAACGGGAGAATCTAATGGGTGGGATGAGGTCTGGGCTTTGTTCAAAGCTTCTGTCATCTTGGTTGTCCAATTCTCAAGAATGGACTCAGTCAAGTTAGTGGATTCCATCATGGAGCTGAAGTAGTCAGTGATTTTTTCTTGGTCAATGGGTGGGTGGAGTAGAGATCCTAGGACAATTGCTCTGATACCATGTTAAAATGGTTTTCTTCTTTTCTTTTTGTAGAATTGAGTACAAAGATATATAGATACGAAGAGAAAGTTTAGGGAGCTATTCTAGGCTATACATTGTCTAAGGCTAAAATCATGGAAGACCCTTGAAAGAAGGGATTTTACAATTAAAGGTTTCCTATAAAAGACTATTTGGTTTCCTATTAACAGCTTACGCCAACACTTCGCACTCTCCTCTTTTTCAAATTAGACCGTGGAAGTTTTAAGATGCCACAAGTTCATTTTATTAGCAAATGTTTCAAACTACTGAGAGTGCTAGATTTAGAAGGCATAGAAATTGGAAGCCTGCCCAGTTCATTTGGGAAACTTACTCATTTAAGCTATTTTGGATTAAAGGGAATTAGCTTAGAAACTCTTCCAACATCTATAGGTAATTTAAGGAGTTTGCAAACAATGGATACAAGCTGTCTCAAGGAACTACCCGATGTGATATGAAGAATGGAAAATCTAAAGGCATCTTTCTTTGGATGGAAGAAAGGTTGATATGCTCCTACAGATTGAAACTCTTCAAAATCTCAGGACTTACTCATTTAAGGTATTTGGGCTTAAAGGGAATTGGCTTAGAAACTCTTCCAACATCTATAGGCAATTTAAGGA
This sequence comes from Vitis rotundifolia, assembly GCA_030254885.1. Lineage (NCBI taxonomy): Eukaryota > Viridiplantae > Streptophyta > Magnoliopsida > Vitales > Vitaceae > Vitis > Vitis rotundifolia. The sequence continues at coordinate 15,079,842 of CM058152.1, forward strand.
GTTTGCAAACAATGGATACAAGCTGTCTCAAGGAACTACTCGATGTGATATGGAGAATGGAAAATCTAAAGGCATCTTTCTTTGGATGGAAGAAGGGATGATATGCTCCTGCAGATTGAAACTCTTCAAAATCTCAGGACTTTGTCAAGCATAAGGGTCAATGAGCGGAAACGAAATGACTTGAGCATGTTGACATGCCTTCAAAAATTGAAGATGGAAGGAAATTTTGTTTTCGAAGGAGTTGAGTTCTCGCACTCCATTGCCCAGCTCAACAATCTTCAATCCTTGTATCTTAAGGCATCAGATTTCCCCAGGATTCTATACCTTGTCATGAATTCATGGTTCCATCTCTTTAAGTTGGAAATGAAGGGTTGTATACGCTAACTACCTGATGTACATTAGTTCCCACCATGTCTCACCAATCTAACCTTAGAAGCCTTAGGTCTTGACCATGATAGTGTGGCCACCTTGGAGAAGCTGCCAAATTTGTTAACTCTAAGATTAAAGGAGAAGTCGTACCTTGGAAAGGAAATGAAAGTATCTGCAAGTGGATTTCCTCAACTCAAAAAATATATATTTTTTTTCTAAGCTAACTTGATTAAAGATGTTGAATATAAAGAAGGGTGGCATGCCAAAGATAATGCATTTGATAATGCATTTGGAGTTTTATACGAGGTTGCGGATCAATGGACTTTGTGAAAATTCCCCTATATTTTGCAAAGATAGACATCATGTGTCTATAAGTGTATAACTCTATATGCTCTCCCTTGTATACAAAGAAATGTAAATCGATATTAGGACATTTTCCCACTTAAGGTTTTGTTAAACTACCAATTTTCTTAAAAGTTGAAGCTTTTAGGATTTCCACACATTTGTCTCTTTAGCATATCTTGCTCTCATTCCCACATGTGAAGAGATAGACAGACGTATAGACAAATAAATACAACCATTTTTGGACTTACAAATATTTAGGCGGTTCAAACGCGAGACTTTCCACCAAACTAAGGTTTGAAATCATGTTAAATTACTAATTTTCCTATAAACTTAAACTCATAGGATTTAAGTTCAAGATGCATATCATGCTCTTTAACGGGTTAAAAATTATCCTTTTTTCATTTTATTTATATTCATGAGTGGTCAAAATTTGTATTGTTGTAACCATGGGTATGTTTGGATCAATCTTATGATTATAGGCTAACTTGATTGTGTTACTTGATTATTATAGCTTTTTGAGTTGTCTAATAATGTGCTATTATGTATTCCTTGTTTATTTTCACTCGCTTGTATATATACTCGTATCCTTTAAAATGTAAAAAAACATTTTTCACTATATAAATATATTCTTCTTATTCTATCGATAAAATATTATAAATTTTTTTTCTTGAATATCCCTATTTAAAGGACTGTGGGGGTGTTATGTAATTGAAGATATCAATAAAAAATCTTCTAGCTAGCATTGTATATTTCCTCCATTTTTTCATAACGACAACAAGAATCCTAAAACATGCATCTACTTTCCGAAGTTTTTAATAATATTTTTTTAAAAATGATCTCCAATGTATTGCAAAACAAAACCTTGTTTGATAATTAGAAATATTTTTTTTACCTATTTTCTATATTTTAAAATATATTTTTAAAATAATTTTTATTTTCAATGATTTTCTATTTTTATATAATTATTTGCTAAAACAACTTTCCGAAAAAAGAAATGAAAATAACATCAAATAACTAAATGACATTTTCTAAAAACACTTTTTTTTTTTTTACTTTTAAAAACATAAATTATTTTATATTTTTTGTATTATTAAATATTTTTCTTACTTATATTATAAAAAATACAAAACTTTTTAAAAATTAATTAGCAAACAAAAACAAACCCTTAAATTCTCAATCTACAACAAAACTTTGTAGAGATATAGCAAAGGGTGGTTCAAGCATGCCTAAAACCCAAACCATGAGTACCCGACCCGACCTACTCATATACCCACTCCAAACTAAAAATTCATCCCACCGACTTGGTAATAATTAAAGTCATTTTTCTCCGCTTATAATAATAATAATAATCTTCATCATTAAAGTGGGCAATGAGTTTGAAAATAATAAAAAGGACAGAGGACATATATTATATTCTATAAAAGTCCAAGATAGATAATAAAAATTAAATAATGGATCAACTCATAAGTTATTTTTGATTAATGAGATATAATATGACACAATATGAATATTTTACAATATCATATCCCATTGAATACCTTAAGATATACATGGGACTATTAAATAATTTATTGGTTTTTGTTCGAGTAGTTGAATCGGTGAACAAAGGCCATAGTCATTAAGACTCGGTTAAATTAAAATACAATGAATTAAAATAAAATGAAAATGCACCTCTTACACATCACATGGAAGGCACATGGTGGAATAATGCCTTTTCATTCTTTCGTCTCAATTTCATCATTATAGTTCATGTTCAAATAATTTAAAATAATAGAATAAAAAATTATTACAATAAGAATGAAATCTTCTTGATAAATGAGATTTTAATTGATCTCTAGCATGGAGTATTTTTATTTTCTCCTACCGGGATGATATAAAGTACGTTAAAATTATTATTTTACCCTTTTATTTTCATTAGGTTTGAATGACTTTCTATGATTTTAACCTAACTTTTCTAGGTACGTTCAACTACAAGAATTGAAATCACTAAATTTATATTAAAAAATAATAAATTTGAAGACAAAATATTCATTCTTATTTCTCATTACTATATACCAAACATGACCTAAAGGTTTTAATTTTATCACCCATATGGAGGCTCCCTAAAATAGGGATGACAATAAGGTGGGTTTGGGATGGCTGCCCCATCTCCACCTTGTCCCTTTTATTTAAAATAATTTTCATTCCTATCCTAATAAAAAAAAATTAAACAAAGTGGAATGGGACGGGGTAGGTATGGAATTTCTCATACTTCCTTGCTCCATCCCATTTACTATTATTTTTTTTAAAAAAAATTAAAACTTTAAAAAAAAAATATTAATTACATTAAAATTAATATATTTTATAAATAGTTATAATATTATATTTTTTATAACTTATTTTATTAAAAAATAATTTTAATAATTTTATATGTATTAAAAATGGGGAAAAAATTAAACTAAATCCTTTTTTAAAATTAATTATATATATACAATGAGACGAGACAAAATAATACCTTCAACCTTTAAACATTTAAAATATATATATAAATAAATCTCAAACCTACCCCCAAACTATTTATTTTAATTCTAAAGTCATCCCATCAAGGGTGGGTACCCAAAAAAACTGTCCACGTCGCCATCCATACCCTAAAATCTTATGTGGCAAAATATAGGAGGATGATATGTTAATGCACATGAGAACTTTTATTGAAAATAAATTTGAAATTTGAGGGAAAACTAGTCTTTTTTTTTTTCTTTATATAGAATATGAAAAGATTATTAATTTTTTTTTTTCATATTGAAAAAATGGATTTTTAAAATTTTTAATAAATAAAATAAAATCTCACAAAAATACTGAAAAAAAAATTGTTATGTGTTTGGTTCCCTATAGAAACCAACAACCATAAAGGAATAATTGTTTTAAACTAAACTTTCTTCAAAAACAACAAATTCAAAGAGAAACGTATTTTTTCCCCGCCTCAATTTCACATAATCATTATAATTTTAATCCCAAAATTTATTTTTAATTTTATCATTCTAAAAAGTAGGCAAATCATATTTGCAAATCTTATTATTAATGATATTAAATACATTTGTCTCAATAGACATCATTAAACTATTATTCATTCCTTAATCTTTATTTGATTGCATATTAGTTTTAAGGAATCTAATAATTTCATTAAGAAATTTTAGTATTAAATACAAAAATTATTATATAAAAGAAAAAGGAAAAATTAAAACAAAAAATTAATAATTTTCATATTTCATTTTTAAAATTCAAATTTAAAAAATAGAGACAGAGGATTTCTATTTTTTAAAATGAAAAAAAAAGAAAAAAAAAACCAAGTAAAAACAAAGTCTAAGGTATCCTTCAACACCAATTGATATTTCATATTTCATATAAAATTGATTGATATTAGGAGTAGGGATAACAATGAAGATAGGTTGCCTCCATCCCAAGCCCATCCCATTTATTTAAAATAATTTTCATCTTTGTCATAGTAAGAAAATTAAACATAGCCCTGAGCTATTCATTGTAACCCTGAGTTACTCATTGCATCATGACCCAGAGTCATTCATTCCATTCATAGCCCTGAACTATTCATTATAGCCCTGAGCTATAACCCTGAGTTACTCATTGCATCATGACCCAGAGTCATTCATTCCATCCATAGCCCTGAGCTATTCATTATAACCCTGAGTTACTCATTGCATCATGACCCAGAGTCATTCATTCCATTCATAGCCCTGAGCTATTCATTGTAACCCTGAGTTACTCAATGCATCATGACCCAGAGTCATTCATGGCATCCCGAGCCCTGAGCTCATGAACTGGAGTCGTTCGCATCTTTCACATCTTTGAGTTGTTTTGTTTTCATCATTCTAGCCACTTGTGAGTGGCCTCAACTCGGCATCATGAGCTAGAAAGCATCCTGATCGGCTATCCATTTAGAGCCTTGAGCTCACGACCCTGAGTCGTTCTTCATATTTATGACCTAGATTCATCCATAGCATTTAGAGCCCCGAGCTCACGACCAAGAGTTGTTCTTCTTGTCCCTGACCCAGAGTCGTCTATAGCATTTGAAGCCCTTAGCTTCTGACCTAGAGTCATCCATATCATCTAAAGCCCTGAGATTCCGACCTAGAGTCGTCTATAGTATTCATAGCCTTGAGCTTTTGACCTAGAGTCATCCATAGCATTTAGAGCCCTGAGCTCACGACCTAGAGTCGTCCTACTCATCCATGACCTAGAGTCATCCATACCATTTAGAGCCCTAAGCTCCTGGCCTAGAGTCATTCATAGCATTTAAAGCCTTGAGCTTTTAACCTAGAGTCATTCATGGCATCTAATTAAAGCCCAGAGTTCCTAACCCAGAGTCCTTTATTTCATCTATGACATAGAGTCCTCCTTTATATTTAGGGTCTCGTGCTCTTGACCCAGAGCCTTATCCTATTTCCGACCTAGAGTCGTTCATCACGTCCATGACCTAGAGTCATTCATCTCATCCATGACTTTGAGTCATTCTTTTCACCCCTCTCCATCTTTGTGCTACTCATCATATACTTTTCACCCTTCATTGCCATTCTCCCACATAGAGTTGTTCCATTTTTTGTAATTACAACCCCATGTTTCGAGCTTACTCTCGTCATGTGCTAGGACAAAATCTCTAGTCCTTCTTTAATTCTTCGGTACAGTTCACTTCATTCCACTCATTATTCATACTTCAACTCACATTCTCTACACTCGTGATCTCTACCGAAGAGGGGTATATTTGTAGACCCTTCATTTTGTCCCTTTAGCACATGTTTTTTTAAGTTCACTTCTGATGCTCTATAGTAATGAAAAACATGCCTTTAAGTACTTTATGTGATGTCATTAAAGTTAGAACATAATACATGTTATTAATTAAGATGTCCACATGGCTTCATGACTATGGGAGTGTTCCTTCTAGTCTATCAATGTTTCAAATACTTACTAGATGATTCATTAATAGTAGATAGGTAATTTCTTAGTTGTATACCATAAAAATAGTTGTATGCCATCTAATTACTATTGGTTTTAAATTTTGGTTAATGAACACCCCTATAAATTTATTTTATTTATAGAATTTATTTTTTAGATAAATTTTAGATAAAAAGATTATATGTAAGTGTACTAAGAGTGCGTTTGGTAGTAATTTTAAGAAACGTTTTTAGTATTTTTTATACTTGAAAAATTTTATTATTCAAGTATCAGAAATGTCAAAAAAACTTTCTAAAATCACTATCAAACGCACTCTTAATAATGGTGCTAAACCATAAATTTGAAACCAACGAACCTGAAGGTGCGAGGGAAGTTAACTCTTATTCTCTATACATGCATGGGTGTCTGCCCTTTGCACCGATCAACACTGCTACACGAAGATGAAGCTAGCTCCCCACAAACACTTCTCAACGTGTTAGCAGCTAAATGCATGGCCATTAAAGGCAACTTGGATTGTCGCAATTTCCAACTTCAACCTATTCATGTCCATGGAATCATAAGAGTTATGTCAATAAGAAGAATAATCTTTAATTCTTTCTTGCTTTTTATTGTCTTTTCTTTCTTGAAGTTGGGAGAAAATCCATCCATTTGCAAGGTATCTCACCTTGAATAACAATGATAGCTTAATGTCAGTGGTTGAAACCAGGGTCAGTATGTTACTAGGCTAAAGGGTCGTGTTTGGTTGGTGAGAAAGTGTAGGGAATTGGAGGGAACCAAATGTTTGAATAATGCATGGTCTCAAATTTTGGTGTTCATGAAAAAGATAAATTGTTTGGTTCTGTTTTCTTTGTTTCTCAGCTACCAAATGGGGGAGGGTGTAAATTGCTGTTCTCATGAACCTTGTTGTTTGATTTTTGATTTTTTGATTTTTTGATTTTTTCACTTCTTTCTTCAAAGAAAGGTGGAAGATGTGAAAGAAAATCTCAAACCTTTTGTTAACTGCCGTCTGAAAATTGCTTCAAGGATGAGGGACGACTCCTTCTTGATTTCGTTCTGCCACTAGAATCAAACTCTTCAGTGATCAAAATCCCAAACCTTAAATCTAAATAAAACCCAATCTTTTTTTTTTCTTTTTCTTTTTTCTTTTCCTTCATTTTTTCCATCTGCTCGATCAGACCACAGCAAGATTAAGTATGTGAAAAATGATTTGTTTGACTTCTCAGAATCTGTAGAGTTACTCATACCAAAAATCTATATATGGACCAAGATGGTGCCGTCCCTCATCATTGAAGCAATTCTCAGACAGCAGATGGAAAAAGGTTTGAGATTTTCTTCCACATCTTCAACCTTTCTCTGTACAAAAACATGAACGAACATCAAAAAACATATCAGAATGTTACTGGGTATAGCAATTGTCATTAAACAAATTATCTTATTCTTAAAGAACCCCAAAATTGAGACCATAATGTATTCAAAGATTTTGGTTCCTTCCCTTTCCTACATTTCATCACCAAACAAACATAATGAACAGCCGGGTTTAATCATTGACATGATCAAGCTATCATTGTAATTCATACCAAGAATCCAAGAAATGCATGCATTCAGCGTAAGAAAGATTATGAAAAAAAGAAAAGGAAAAACAGGGAATTGAAATTGTTCTTCTTATTGGCGTACCCTTTACGATTGCATAGACGTGAAGAGGTCGAAGTCGGAAATTGCGAAACTCCAACTGGTTATATATATTGGCATAGTCATGGGCATAGTCGGCAGGAAATTCAGACCCTGAGTTTGGCTTCTCTTTTGTGAGTCTTTTGTCGAAGATTGCAGTGACCAACAAAATATTGCCACGCCCACGTGCACAATATTTTTTAAATCAAAATTGTACTTGACAAAGTGTGTTAAAAGCATATAATATGCTTCTTAGGGAAAAAAAAAATTACATTCATAGGGAGTAAAAGACGATTGAGTAATTTATCAATTGGTTGCAACTGATGTTTCTCATGTGTGAAGTGATTTAGTGGTTTAGTTTCATTAATGTTAATAACATAACATGTTATCAAAAATGTAAATTAAAAATGTTACAAGTGGTGTTATACTTAATTTTAGTGTGTTTCACACTGATTTTTTAAAGCATTTTTAGTATTTCTAATATTTAAAAGGAAGTCCGTTTCATAGTGATTTTATGATATTTTTCAAATATTTTTAATAATTGAAAAATTTTATCATTCAAATGTTAGAAAGATTATAAATGTTTTTTAATATTACTACTAAATGCACTATTAATACGGTTCTTTTTCCTATTTTATATAGGAAGATAACTATTTGCTACTTTATATTTAGCCCATACTTGAAGATAGGATGTTTTAATATTTTTTGTGAAAATTTCACATTTGATAAAATTTTAAAAACATTTTGAAAAAGTTGAAAAACCAGTTATAATGCTTTATAAAGAACTATTTGATTCTCTCAAAAATACTTTAGTAAGAACACTGTCTTTAGAGATATTTCAACGTTACAATTTCTTATACAAACCTTTTTATTATTCGCTAATAAAAATAATTAGTTTCTTTTTAAGTATTTAAAAAGATATTTAGATGCAAAAAAAGGTCACCATTCAACATTATTTTTTTTTTATAGATAGTAGTAATATTTTGCTATCTCATATTAAAGAGCAATTCTTTCGTGTTTATATTTTGAAATTTAGCTTTACATGATCATTGTCATGCCATACACACTTGAGATTACTACCAATTACAATTTCAGTCTCCTCTTGATACCCAAGCAAGAATACACTTGGGTTTGCCTTAATAAATAAAAAACAAAGAGTAGGAAGGAGAAATAAAATTAAATCTATCTATTTAATTAGAAATTACACTAAAATAAGATTTTTTTTTTTAAAAAAACACTTTCGAATGTATAAAAGATTTGAAATTCATTACGATCAAGACAACTCTCTTCTCTTATTCTCATTTAAAAGAGAATGACTTAAATATTAAGATAAACCCTATGTAAGGATTATTTAAAAAATGTAAAAAATTTGTGTTTCAACATTGAAAGTTGATCGATTGATATATTAGTCTAAAACTATTTTGGATGCAAATGATTTATCTACCCTTCCATGAGAATGATAAAATATTTTGCTAATTTGATTAATTCAAAATTACTCTTAAATACCATTTTAATTAAAAAAAGAAGAAGAAATTTTAGAACTTAGATAATCAATTTTTGCAGGAAATTCATACCTGAGTTTGGCTTCTCTATTGTGAGTCTTTTGTCGAAGATTGCAGTGACCAACAAAATATTGCCACGTGCACAATTTTTTTAGGGAGAATTGTGTTTTGGGCCCAGCTAGGCCCAAAAATTAACATTTGGTCCATATATCATGCATATTTAAGCCCAAGACCCAAACAAAGTATGAAAATTAAGATGAAGGATATTGTCCTTCATTAATTCCTAAAATACCCTTAACCCTTACATAGGCACAAGTGAGTGTGAATTTCAAATTTTTTTATATATTTTTTTTCTTTTTCTATTCCCTATTAAGTATTACTCATTTCTAACTTATTTTTTCTTTTTCTTCCAATCTATATTTCTATTTTATGTCAAATAAAAAACAATAATGTTTTTTTGTTTTTAATTTTTAAAGATATTGAATCTTTTTGCTCTTATTATAAGCAATGATAAAAATTTTGGGATTTTTCATTTAAATATTTTTTATCTTTTTGTATTTATCTTTTAGTTTAATTTTTCATTTTTCATTTTAAATTTATATTACCCTTTCATTTATATTTTTCTCTTATTTTTAATTATTTTTTATATTTTCTACATTAACCATATTTTTAAAAATTTAAAAATTGACTATTACTTCACTTTATTATATATATATATATATCCTTTTAGCTTTTTAAATTTTAATGTTTTTATTTTAAAATTTTTAAAAAGATAAATTTATTGAAAAAAATAACTAAGATATGAAGTTCCAATATTATATTAATAATTTTTCTTATTTAGATAGACTAATGCAAAGTATTTTGACTCACAACAAGAAAATTGTCAATACAATTTTTTAGTGAAACTCTAGAAATTAAATTTTAAATAAAATATATTATATAAAATTTTATCTAAAAATTATTGAAAGTGGTATTTAACTTTTTTTTTTTAATTTTTTTTATTGACTTTCAAACTTATCTAATTTTTTACTTGAAAGGTTATAGAACATGTTTACAAAAAAAAAAAAAAAATTATTTTTTCATTTTTTAAATAAATGAGTATAAATATATTAAAAGAATTAGAGATAATCTTAGTAAAAAATTTGATAAATATGATTATAATTTTAAATATAGATTCACTTGGATAAAATTTCACAAAAAAAATAAAAAATAATAATAATGGAAAGAAAGAACATTGCTAAAAATACAAAAACAAAATATGCAATTACAAAATTTTGATGATGAAATTTGAAAATAAAATTCGAAACAATTCTTGAGTGAGAGAATTTGAGTGGGGAAAAAAATCTTTGAGTGGAAAAAAATGGGAAAGTTTTTCAAAATCACTTGAAATCCTTAACAAAAAGTAGTCTTATACACCCTTGTACAATTAGTAAATTTGTCTTGTACAGTTAGTGTAATACCCTTGTACAATAACTCAAATTGTTGTATAATTTTGTTTTACAATCATCATAAGTGAGGTACCTATTCAAATTACCATAGACAAGTTAGATAAAGTGCATGAGATGAATGTAAGCTTAACCAATGTGTGTAAGGAATGTCATTTATCCTCAGTTAGGGGAAATAAACAAACGAGTTTTTTATAATCACTTAAAATTTTTCACAAATAATAGTCTTGTACACCCTTGTATAGTTAGTATATTTGTGATGTACATTTAGTGTAAATACCTTGTACAGTGACTCAAATTCCGTATATTCCCTACTCAATGTGTAACCATAGGTAGGTTATATCCACATGAGTGTGTAAACTATGTTATCAATAGTTTGACATTTAAAATAATTAAAATAAATAAAACGTTATTTTATTTTATTTTCAATGCAAAATGTAATTAAAAATAAGACAAAGAAATTACTTAAAAACTATTATTTAAGCCAAATTTATTTATTTATTTCATTTTATTTTTGGAATTAAAGAAAAAAAATAAAAAAATTATTTAACCATAAAAAATATTGATATAAGATATGTTAAAAAATAGAAATAACCCCAAATTTATTTACTTATTTCATTTCATTTATTTAAATTAGAAAGTAATTTATTTTAATAGATTAAAATGTGCACAATTGATTTATTACTTTTTTAATTATGAATATATTAAAATTTTCTATTAGACAAAAAATAAATAAAGAAAATAAAATTAAAAAAAGTAATAAATATATATAATTTAGTTATTTAATTATTTTTCATGTGAAAGATAGTCCCACAAAAAACACATAATTGATCAATTTCTTTGTTTAATTGTAAACATACTATATATATATTTTTTTATTATTAAAATAACTAATGGAAAAAAAGAAAAATGGATAATCAATAAATAAATTTTAATTATTTTTATTATTTTCATATAAAAAATAGTACTAAACAAGGTTTTCAATTTTTATTTTTAAAAAATAGTTTTCATTTTTTTAATAAATATTTTTTCAGAAAGAAAATATAAATCATATTACCATTTTTTTTAGAAAGTATTTTTTAAAATAGTTTTTGAACATAATTTTTCTTTATTTATAATTTAAAATAGAAAATAGAATTATTATGGTTGCATTAATAGTGGTGCAATAAAGACAAAAAAAACTTATGTAAAAGTTCATTGGATATTTTAGTCCATCATTATTTTATATCCTTAAAGGGTAATATATAGAAGTTTGAAGGATATATTGGTCTTTTAACATCTTACATCCTTTCCATCAATTATGAAAGTTACATGGACCAAATGTTAATTTTTGGGCCAAGTTGGGCCCAAAACACAATTTTCCCATTTTTTAAAATCAAAATTGTACTAGACAAAGTGTGTTAAAAGCATATAATATGATTCTTAGGGAAAAAAAAAAATTACATTCATAGGGAGTAAAAGGTGATTGAGTAATTTATCAATTGGTTGCAACTGTTGTTTCTCATGTGTGAAGTGATTTAGTGGTTTAGTTTCATTAATGTTAATAACATAACATGTTATCAAAAATGTAAATTAAAAATGTTACAAGTGGTGTTATACTTAATTTTAGTGTGTTTCACAGTAATTTTTGAAAGCATTTTTAGTATTTCTAATATTTCAAAGGAAGTTTGTTTCATAGTGATTTTATGATATTTTTCCAATATTTTTAACCGTTGAAATTTTTTATCATTCAAGTGTTAAAAAGATTATAACTATTTTTTAATATTACTAGCAAATGCACTATTAATATGGTTCTTGTTCCTATTTTATATAGGAAGATAACTATTTGCTGCTTTATATTCAGCCCATACTTGAAGATAGGATGTTTTAATATTTTTCGTGAAAATTTCACATTTGATAAAATTTTAAAAACATTTTGAAAAAGTTGAAAAATTAGTTATAATGCTTTATAAAGAACTATTTGATTCTCTCAAAAATACTTCAGTAAGAACGTTGTCATTAAAGACATTTCGACGTTACAATTTCTTATACAAACCTTTTTATTATTCACTAATAAAAATAATTAGTTTCTTTTTAAGTATTTAAAATGATATTTAGATGCAAAAAAAGGTCACCATTCAACATTTTTTTTTTTTTCATAGATAGTAGTAATATTTTGCTATCTCATATTAATGAGCAATTCTTTCAAGTGTTTATATTTTGAACTTTAGCTTTACGTGATCATTGTCATGCCATACACACTTGAGATTACTACCAATTACAATCTCAGTCTCCTCTTGATACCCAATCAAGAATACACTTGGGTTTGCCTTAATAAATAAAAAACAAAGAGTAGGAAGGAGAAATAAAATTAAATTAATCTATTTAATTAGAAATTACACTAAAATAAGATTTTTTTTTAAAAAAAACACTTTCGAATGTATAAAAGATTTGAAATTCATTACGATCAAGACGACTCTCTTCTCTTATTCTCATTTAAAAGAGAATGACTTAAATATTAAGATAAACCCTATTTAAGGATCATTTAAAAAATGTAAAAATTTTTACATTGAAAGTTGATCGATTGATATATTAGTATAAAACTATTTTGGATGCAGAAGATTTATCTATCCCTCCATGAGAATGATAAAATATTTTGCTAATTTGATTAATTCAAAATTACTCTTAAATACCATTTTAATTAAAAAAAATACAGAAATTTTAGAATTTGGATGATCAATTTTTGCACTCATCCACAATATCAAAACTGTTATATAAAATAGAAAAAAGAAATAAAGTAAATTAAATATTAGAACCACTTATTATAACATTTTTAATTTACTTTAATACACTTTGTCATATACAATTTTTATTAAAAAAAATTGTGGACGTGGCAATATTTGGTTGGTCACTGCAATCTTCAACCGAAGACTCACAAGTACAGAGAAGCCAAACTCAGGATAACTAGTTCGTGAGAGATCGAGAGAGAGAGAGAGAGAGAGAGAGAAGATGAATTTCCATCCTTTGCACCGATCCCCACGAACACTTCATGGTGGTAGCGGCTGAATGCATGGCGATTAAAGACAACTTGGAGTATCACAATTTCCAACTTCAACCTCTTCAGGCCCATGCAATCGTAAGGGTTACGCCAATAAGAAGAATCTTCAGTTCTTTCTTGATTTTTCTTTTCTTTTCTTTCTTCGTAAGGGATACTGAATGCATGCATTTCTTGGTTTCTTGGTATACTGCTTTGTTCACCCATCTCTCAAGTTGGGAGAAAATCCATCATTTTGTACGGTATATCACCATGAATAACAATCAATAAGTTACAAGGCGAGGGTCGTGTTTGGTTGGTAAGAAAGTGTAGGGAATCGGGGGAACCAAATGTTTGAATACAGCTGCATGGTCTCAAATTTTGGCGTTCAAGAAAAAGAAAACTTGTTTGGTTCTGTTTTCTTTGTTTCTCAGCAACCAAATGGGGGAGGGTGAAAATTGCTGTTCTCATGAATCTTGTTGTTTGATTCTTTTTCTTTTTTTTTTTCCACTTCTTTCTTCAGAGAAAGGGTTCAAGAAGATGTGAAAGAACATGTCAAACCTTTTGTTAACTACTGTTGCTTCAAGGATGAGGGACAACACCTTCTTGGCCCATGGATTCTTGGTAAGATTAATCCTACAAATTGTTGTGTCAAATACCTCCCTGGACTTCTTTTGCTTTGAGGGTTGCAAACCAAGAAAATATACTCTGTAATTTTCTTTTATTTATTTTTCGTTTCTCAACAACCAAATGGACATCGCAGGAGGGTCGACTTCAATGCATGAAGGAGCCAGCGGTAAAGTACGAAGAGGAGGTGACCATGAGCTCAAAAGCCACATGGCCAATCCGGTTGTCCTGGTGCACCACCACCAGGTCTTCCACCAGCACCTCCATCTATTCATACACTGGGGAAAGCCACCACCATATCATCCTCCTTTTCCATTTCGTGTGACTTTGTTTTTAAGCTGAAATGATTGACGAAAAGAAAATGTGAAGAAAAAAAAAATTTTTTAAGTCAATAAATTATTTTTATATTCTACCTCAAACTTATTAAACTTTTTTAATTCTTCTACATGAAGATTAAATAATTTCAAACTATATAAATTTCTTACTAATTTTAATTATATTTAACTTTTTTTTACTATTTTTTATAATAAAATCAAACATGAAAAAATAATTTTTCTTAACATTATTTTTCTTTCTTAATTTTTGAGAATCCAACATAGTTTTAAGTTATCTTTAGTTGAAAAATGATTTTCTCATATTTGATTTTATTATGAAATATACGAAAGAAGGTGGTCTAGGATTTATGGGGGTGGATGGTATAGTGGTGGCATAGGCTTTCCCCAGTGTATGGCCTAGTTGTAGGTCTAGACATAGGACTAGGTGGTCGTGCACCCAAACCACTAGGTGGTGTGCTTTCGGTCATGTGCTTCTGAGTTCATAGCCTACTCTCATTTGTATTGTTGGGAAGTTTAAGGCAAATCTAGAGAATTGGCTTGTACATGTAAAAAGATTTCATTACGATAATAACAACCTCTCAATAATAATGACCTTTTAACAAGAATAAAATTCAATAAGAACAAACACTTGAAAACAGGTAAAAAGACTTCAACGATAATAACGAACTTTCAAAAAAAAAAAAAAAAAAAAAAAAAAAACTTCAAAATAGGCTTGCTAACTTGATAGCTGTGACGCAACAGTACGTCTTTGATTCATCAAACTGCAACACTTGATCTTGCCCCACTTGCTGCTTGCATCGAAAACTACGTTCACTCAATCCTTCAGGTAGGATTCTTTTATAAACATTGAGGAGGTAAAAAATTGACATAGATTGTAGGTCTTTCATTGAAGTCGAATTTCACTTTGTTGATGCAAAATTTTATTTTGATTAGTTTGATATTATTGTAGAGGAAATTAATTTGACTAAAAATAACTCCAAAAATGAGTAAAGTTGGTACATGCAAAACATAAACATCATGCTGGGGCCAAAATGTGACGCCTATGCAACAATAGACATAGGAGAGTTTCAAGGTGGAAAACTTTGCATCCAAGCAAATCGATGGAGCTTAAAAAAGTATTTCAATCCTTAGATATATTCCTATATCTAGAAGAAAAGAGGGTTAAGTACTTTAGAAAGACTATTCTCTTCTTGCTCAAAAATGAAAAATTTTCAACAATTTAAATATCCTTTAATCAATATGAGATATATATATGATTAAAATCAACCTCTGCAAGTATAAAAGCCATCTATTAATCAACCTTAGAACAAATTCCCTAAGTTATGAAACAATTAATACATAGTTTTACCTAAACTAGATGCTACCTTCTTCCAAGGATATTGCACTACCCAACACCTAAACAATTAATACATAGTCCTTAATGAACTCTCAATGACTTGAGAGGATGTGATCAACCATGAGCAATCTCAATTAAAGTGAAAACTTTGAGAGTGTCGGGAATGAGCAAAGAATAATTATAACAAACTCTATGGTGTATCTCCTAAAATCACAGCCAAAAGGTGTATTTATAATGCAAAAATTCTGGTGGGCTGGTTGAGAGCAAATTCAAGAAATCTGAACAAAATCGATAATTTGCAAAAAAGTAATTATGTGTGATTTGTGCTATCCCTTTGAAATTCTATTTTTTTCAAATCCGTTATGCAATCTTGCCCACTATACACCTAGGCATTATTCATCAAACATACTCGACTACACTTGAATGATCTTGTATATGAGTTAGTGATAATCTTGTATCTTCAAGACCAATCTAAAAACTGAAGAAGAGCATAAAGTCAACTTTAAGAATATTTGTAACAAAATTATCAACCTAAAGTAGCCAGTCGAACTAACATAAGACAAATACAAGATCGATTTTCAGTGAACTTTTGGATGCATTTTATGACTTCTTGTTATAATTTTTAGTGTTTGATTTGTGAGTTTGTAGTATTCGAATGTATGCTAGCTTTGCTGAGCTACATTTCCTAGAAGAAACTAGACAAATGCATTAAAGAAAAAGAAAATGTATTTTGAATTATTAATTAATGTACTGCTGTGCCATGGGCAGCTCCTTGGAAAATCAAGCTCTTGGCCTAAGCATGCACCGTCTGCAGTGGGCCACCAGGCCAGACATACGTTTGGTTGTTGAACAACTGGTGTTGTCGGCTCTAAATTAATCTGGTGGCATCATTCATGACAGCAGAAAAATCCTAGTCATATGAAGCAAGTGAGATGATAATGCTAGAATAACCTAGTGAGGCCGCCCAAAGAACTTGAGTTAGGGAATATTTGGTTTTAGTACATCCGAAAAATTACTATTTTCCTAACCCTCTCTCTCTCTCATGACTATTATTTTTTCTAGTTTTAGTGAAATATTAAATAAAAAATATTTGGTTGAGTCATCATCATCAACCTCGTTAGAATTTGCGTCACTAAGAAAGGATATAAGCGTAGGGGATTCCATTGATTCACTAAAAAACAAACTGATTATGAAAGAAACACCCATTAATCCAGCAACATCAAGCATTATAAATATAGTAATCCTCTTGGCTTGCTGACCAACAGAAAAACTTGAAGAAGCATAAGGTACTTGCCTTTTGCCCATCCATCATATTAGAAGATCAATGGTCTTCTTCCTTCTTTCCTAAGACTGATAGTTCCATTGGGAGTTCCAGTAGTTCAACCCCCTCTGCTCCCATCAGACTTAGGTTGGCTAAGGAGAAAACGTGTTGGGAGTCAACCTCACGCACACAAGCCAGACAGCTTTGCTTTCATTCGAGGCTTCTAAAGGGGGATGGAAATCCCCCTACTCGGCGAAGGAAGAGGCATCTCATGCCATGGTTCTTGTGAAAGAATTCAAACGTAAAGTAGCTGGAACTGGATTTCATATTCGAGATGTTTCCTGCCCAATCAACGTTTATATAGCCATCAACATTCAAATGATTATTCTTGGAGAACATAGGCCCTTTTCCAGGGGAGGACTTTAAGTAGTGGAGAACCCAAATTATTGCATCCATATGCTCTTCACTAGGACAGTGCATAAATTGGCTCGCTACACCTACTACATAAGCGATATCCGGGTGAATACGAGATAAATAAATGAGATTACCAACTAGCTTCTGGTACCTTTTTTTTATCAGCTGGCACTTGATCTGTATATTCTCCAAGTTTATGATTCTGAACAATTGGAGTATCAGCTGGCTTACACTCCAGAAATCCCACTTTGGACAGCAAGTCCAATACATATTTTCTTTGCAAAAGAAATATGCCTTATCTTTATCTGGATATTGCAATTCCCAAAAAGTACTTAAGTCCTCCTAGGTTTTTCATTTCAAATTTAGTTGACAGTTGCTCTTGCAGCCTGGAGATCTCTTCTGCATCGTCACCTGTAATAATCATGTCATCTACATAGACTATTGGAGCTGTTTTGCTGAATGATGTTTTAGTAAGAGAGTGTGATCTAAGTTGCTTTGATGGAAGCCATATTTTCTTATAGCCGAACTGAATCTACCAAACATGCTCAAGGTGATTGTTTCAATCCGTACAAAGCTCACTACAGCTTACATGCCATTTTCCCCTTCAAAGATGTTGTGTACCCTGGTGGAATATCCATATAAACCTCATTTTCAAGATTGCCATGGAGGAAAGCATTCTTTATGTCAAATTGGTGCTATGGCCAATCTAAATTTGTTGAAAGAGATAACGAAACTCTAACAGCGTTTAATTTGGCCACCGGTGAGAAAGCTTCTTAGTAGTCTATGCCATATGTTTGTGCATATCCCTTTGCCACAAGCCTCGCCTTATATAGATCAATGGACCTATCAACATTGTATTTAATGGAGAAAACCCATTTGCATCCTACTGCCTTCTTTCCTTTAGATAGTGCAATTAACTTCCAAGTGTTATTTTTCTATAAAGCCTCCAATTCTTCCTTTATTGCTTGAACCCATCTTGGATCTAATAAGGCCTCCTTAATGCTCCTAGGAATATGAAACGAGGATAATTGATGCACAAATGCCTTGAGAGGTTCAGGTAATCTTTGAGTTGACATATCGTTGGCAATTGAGTACTTGGATTTTTTTTCTCCTATGTCTGGAGAGTACTGATTTGGTGGCTTGCCACGGTTCTATCTAAAAGGTAAAACATAACTCGCAGAAGTATCCAAGGCATTAGTATGTGTAGGTGTGATAGGAGAGCTTACCTTAGGAATATTCTCAGGAGGAAGTGCTTCAAGTACTAAGGAGTGGGGAGATTCATTAAGCTCCATATTTTCAGATTCCATTGATGTAGGTTCAACTCTTAGAGACATCTCACCTCCTAAAGAAATCTCAACGTTTGGATCTGGCTCTATTGTTTCATTTCCAACCCTTTGTTGTATTGAGTTATCTTGATCAAATTTTGGTTCTGGCCACTCAACATTTAGCCAATTCGATTCTTCATCTCGAAGCTCCCCCCTGAATAGAAGAATTGGATACTGGTGATGGGAAAAACGTGTCTGACTCTAAGAAAGTAACATCCATAGTAACGTAGGTTCGTTTAGTGATGGGGTCGTAGCACCAATACCCTTTTGTAAGGCATACCCCAAAAAAAGGCAATGGATAGCGCATGGGTCCAACTTGGTGCGTTGATTCTTATGAAGATGAATGAAGGCAACACAACCAAAAATCTAGGGAGGAATCATCAAAACAGTGGGCAAGAGAACATGTGTAGAAAGGACTTGCAAAAAAGTCTTAAAATTTAAGACTTTTGAAGGCATGCGATTCAAGGGATGTACATCTGTAGAGACGACATCATCTCAATAGTGACCGGGCAAATGTGCCCTAATCAATAGTGCTTGTGCAGTTTCTAAGATATACAGATTCTCTCTCGACAATGCCATTTTGTTGTGCAGTCTGAGAGCACGAGGTTTCATGAAGGAGACCAGTACGCTAGAAGTAAGCCTGAAATTGCTTGTTGACGTATTCACCACCATTGTCAAAATGAAGGATCTGAATCTTAGCTGAAAATTTTGTTTGAACCATGATATGAAAGGCTTGAAACACGCCAAACACATCATTTTTACGTTTCAGCAAATAAAGCCATGTCATTTGAGTGCAATCATCGATAAACAACACAAACCACCTATGACCAGATGAAGTAGTTATTGGGGAAGGGCCCTACACATCAGAATGAATTAGAGCAAAAAGGACATCACTTTTATTCAGACTCATTGGATAAGGAACTCTATGACTTTTAGCTAAAATGCAAGTATTATACTTAAAGTCAAAGAGCTATAAATTTAAAAATAGATTTGGGACTAAATGTTTCAAATAGTCAAATGATGGGTGCCCCAAGCGACGGTGCAATAGCCAAATCTGCCTCTCCTTGTCACTGGTCATGTGGTGCATGTGGTTAACTCTTCCTATGATGAAGTCATCCATGTAATATAATCCCCCCCTCTTAGTACCATGCCTAATGATCTCTTTGGTGAGAATATCTTGAAGAAAACAAAATGTAGGATAAATTAACACGACACAGTTGAGATCTGCAGTAACTTGACTTACAAACATCAATTTGTTTGATAGAGAAGGGACAGGTAGAGTGTGAGATAGTGAGAGAGAAGGTGATATAGTCACTATTCCAGCCCCTGTAACTGGATATGTGACCCCATTAGCATTTGTAATACATGTTCTTCTTGGTTGGGTGATATGGGAGAAATCATTATAGTCAAATGTGATGTGGTTTGTAGCTTCAGAATCAATAATCCAAATACCATCATCATGCAGAGTAGAGCTACGAAGTACATGGCCACAGTTACCTTGATTGTGTGGAGGCGTGAGATCATTTGGTAACTCTATTTGGGAGAGTAAAGATAATTGAGGTTTAGCATTAGCCATAACAATGTGACCCACGCTTTCAGCAATAGCAGCATTTTCACATTTTTTCCGTGCCTGAAAATCATTCCGCCAATCTGGATACCCGATTAATTTGAAGCAAGCTTTGTAGGTATGTTTGGTGCTTCCACAGTGAGTACATTTTCCACCATCAGATTGGGCCTTAGGCTTAGAAGGTGGGTTCGACTTTCCTCTAGTCTTGAATCCTTTAGACGTCATAATAGCACTAGGGATAGGATCTGCACCAAAAGTCATTGCAACTTTTTTGATATCTTCTCTTCAAACATGAGCATAGGCCTGTTCAACCGTAGGAAATGGTTGTAACTACAACACATCACTCCAAACCTTATCCAGTCGATCATCCAATCCATCAAAGAAGATGTAAACTCTATCTTCCCATAGGATTGAATTATATTGCTTGATATCAGCAGCACATTTCATTGGGTTTTTCATTGGGTTAAGACAATGAAAATCAATTTCATGCCACAAACCTTGAAGATCATTATAATATTTTTCAATGGGTCCGCCAGCTTGTCTTGTGTGAGTCACATGACGTTAGA
Organism: Vitis rotundifolia; assembly: GCA_030254885.1. NCBI lineage: Eukaryota > Viridiplantae > Streptophyta > Magnoliopsida > Vitales > Vitaceae > Vitis > Vitis rotundifolia. Next base: position 15,100,559 of record CM058152.1, read on the forward strand.
GATCATACACTTGAGACAGATCAGTCCCATCAAAACAAGTTATAGTAATAGAATCCCATACCCATTTTGTTGTTGGGAAGCGAATGAAGTTACCTATCAAGGTAGGATCCATAGGGTTGATCAGCCATCCCTTGACAACAACATTCTTGGTTTGCCATCTTCGAAATGATGGATCTGTTTTTTTAGGCTGGGGAGAGTTTCCATTGATGTATCCCAACTTGTCTTTGCCAGGGATATACATCTCAACAACCTGGGACCATAAGGCATAGTTGGAGCCATCTAGCTTAATGTCGATTAGGACAGCGGGAGAATCTAATGGGTAGGATGAGGTCTAGGCTTTGTTCAAGGCTTTTGTCATCTTGGTTGTCCAATTCTCAAGAATGGACTCAGTCAAGTTGGTGGATTCCATCATGGAGCCCAAGCAGTCAGTGATTTTTTCCTGGTCAATGGGTGGGTGGAGTAGAGATCCTAGGACAATTGCTCTGATACCATGTTAAAATGGTTTTCTTCTTTTCTTTCTATAGAACTGAGTACAAAGATATATAGATACAAAGAGAAAGTTTAGGGAGCTATTCTAGGCTATACATTGTCTAAAGCTAAAATCATGGAAGACCCTTGAAGGAAGGGATTTTACAATTAAAGGTTTCCTATAAAAGACTATTTGGTTTCCTATTAACAGCTTACGCCAACACTTCGCACTCTCCTCTTTTTCAAATTAGACCATGGAAGTTTTGAGATGCCACAAGTTCATTTTATTAGCAAATGTTTCAAACTGATTAGAGTGCTAGATTTAGAAGGCATAGAAATTGGAAGCCTGCCTAGCTCATTTGGGAAACTTACTCATTTAAGGTATTTGGGCTTAAAAGGAATAGGCTTAGAAACTCTTCCAACATCTATAGGCAATTTAAGGAGTTTGCAAACAATGGATATAAGTTGTCTCAAGGAACTACCCGATGTGATATGGAGAATGGAAAATCTAAAGGCATCTTTCTTTGGATGGAAGAAGGGTTGATATGCTCCTACGGATTGAAACTCTTCAAAATCTCAGGACTTACTCATTTAAGGTATTTGGGCTTAAAGGGAATTGGCTTAGAAACTCTTCCAACATCTATAGGCAATTTAAGGAGTTTGCAAACAATGGATACAAGTTGTCTCAAAGAACTACCTGATGTGATATGGAGAATGGAAAATCTAAAGGCGTCTTTCTTTGGATGGAAGAAGGGATGATATGCTCCTGCAGATTGAAACTCTTCAAAATCTCAAGACTTTTTCAAGCATAAGGGTCAATGAGTGGAAACGAAATGACTCGAGCATGTTAACATGCCTTCAAAAATTGAAGATAGAAGGAAATTTTGTTTCTAAAGGAGTTGAGTTCTCGCACTCCATTGCCCAACTCAACAATCTTCAATCCTTGTATCTTAAGGCATCAGATTTCCCCAGGATTCTATACCTTGTCATGAATTCATGGTTCCATCTCTTTAAGCTGGAAATGAAGGGTTGTATACGCAAACTACCTGATGTACATTAGTTCCCACCATGTCTCACCAATCTAACCTTAGAAGCCCTAGGTCTTGACCATGATAGTGTGGCCACCTTGGAGAAGCTGCCAAATTTGTTAACTCTAAGATTAAAGGAGGAGTCGTACCTTGGAAAGGAAATGGAAGTATCTGCAAGTGGATTTCCTCAACTCAATTTTTTTTTTTTTTTTTTTCTAAGCTAACTCGATTAAAGATGTTGAATATAAAGAAGGGTGGCATGCCAAAGATAATGCATTTGGAGTTTTATACGGGGTTGCGGATCAATGGACTCTATGAAAATTCCCTTATATTTTGCAAAGATAGACATCATGTGTCTATAAGTATATAACTCTGTATGCTCTCCCTTGTATACAAAGAAATGTAAATCAATATTGGGACATTTTCCCACTTAAGGTTTTGTTAAACTACCAGTTTTCTTAAAAATTGAAGCTTTTAGGATATCCACACATTTGTCTATTTAGCATATCTTGCTCTCATTCCCACATGTGAAGAGCTAGACAGACGTATAGACAAATAAATACAACCATTTTTGGACTTACAAATATTTAGGCGGTTCAAAAGCGAGACTTTCCACCAAACTAAGGTTTGAAATCATGCTAAATTACTGATTTTCCTATAAACTTAAACTCATAGGATTTAAGTTCAACATGCATATCATGCTCTTTAACGGGTTAAAAATTATCCTTTTTCATTTTATTTATATTCATGAGTGGTCAAATTTTGTATTGTTGTAACCATGGATATGTTTGGATCAATCTTATGATTATAGGCTAACTTGATTGTGTTACTTGATTATTATAGCTTTTTGAGTTGTCTAATAATGTGCTATTATGTATCCCTTGTTTATTTTCACTCCCTTGTATATATACTCGTACCCTTTAAAATGTAAAAAAACATTTTTCACCATATAAATATATTCTTCTTATTCTATCAATAAAATATTATAATTTTTTTTTCTTGAATATCTCTATTTAAAGGACTGTGGGGGTGTTATGTAATTGAAGATATCAATAAAAAATCTTCTAGCTAGCATTGTATATTTCCTCCATTTTTCCGTAACGACAACAAGAATCCTAAAACATGCATCTACTTTCCGAAGTTTTTAATAATAGTAAAAAATGATCTCCAATGTATTGCAAAACAAAACCTTGTTTGATAATTTGAAATATTTTTTTACCTATTTTCTATATTTTAAAATAATTTTTATTTTCAATGATTTTCTATTTTTATATAATTATTTGCTAAAACAACTTTCCGAAAAAAGAAATGAAAATAACATCAAATAACTAAATGACATTTTCTAAAAACACTTTTTTTTTTTTACTTTTAAAAACATAAATTATTTTATATTTTTTGTATTATTAAATATTTTTCTTACTTATATTATAAAAAATACAAAACTTTTTAAAAATTAATTACCAAACAAAAACAAACCCTTAAATTCTCAATCTACAACAAAACTTTGTAGAGATATAGCAAAGGGTGGTTCAAGCATGCCTAAAACCCAAACCATGAGTGACCCGACCTACTCATATACCCACTCCAAACTAAAAATTCATCCCACCGACTTGGTAATAATTAAAGTCATTTTTCTCCGCTTATAATAATAATAATAATCTTCATCATTAAAGTGGGCAATGAGTTTGAAAATAATAAAAAGGACAGAGGACATATATTATATTCTATAAAAGTCCAAGATAGATAATAAAAATTAAATAATGGATCAACTCATAAGTTATTTTTGGTTAATGAGATATACATGGTACTATTAAATAATTTATTGGTTTTTGTTCGACTAGTTGAATCGGTGAACAAAGGCCATAGTCATTAAGACTCGGTTAAATTAAAATACAATGAATTAAAATAAAATGAAAATGCACCTCTTACACATCACATGGAAGGCACATGGTGGAATAATGCCTTTTCATTCTTTCGTCTCAATTTCATCGTTATAGTTCATGTTCAAATAATTTAAAATAATAGAATAAAAAATTATTACAATAAGAATGAAATCTTCTTGATAAATGAGATTTTAATTGATCTCTAGCATGGAGTATTTTTATTTTCTCCTACCGGGATGATATAAAGTATGTTAAAATTATTATTTTACCCTTTTATTTTCATTAGGTTTGTATGACTTTCTATGATTTTAACCTAACTTTTCTAGGTACGTCCAACTACAAGAATTAAAATCACTAAATTTATATTAAAAAATAATAAATTTGAAGACAAAATATTCATTCTTATTTCTCATTACTATATACCAAACATGACCTAAAGGTTTTAATTTTATCACCCATATGGAGGCTCCCTAAAATAGGGATGACAATAAGGTGGGTTTGGGATGGCTGCCCCATCTCCACCTTGTCCCTTTTATTTAAAATAATTTTCATCTCTATCCTAATAAAAAAAAATTAAACAAAGTGGAATGGGACGGGGTAGGTATGGAATTTCTCATACTTCCTTGCTCCATCCCATTTACCATTATTTTTTTAAAAAAAAATTAAAACTTTTTTTAAAAAATATTAATTACATTAAAATTAATATATTTTATAAATAGTTATAATATTATATTTTTTATAACTTATTTTATTAAAAAATAATTTTAATAATTTTATATGTATTAAAAATGGGAAAAATTTAAACTAAATCCTTTTTAAAATTAATTATATATATACAATGAGACGAGACAAAATAATACCTTCAACCTTTAAACATTTTAAAAAAATATATAAATAAATCTCAAACCTACCCCCAAACTATTTATTTTAATTCTAAAGTCATCCCATCAAGGGTGGGTACCCAAAAAAACTGTCCACGTCGCCATCCATACCCTAAAATCTTATGTGGCAAAATATAGGAGGATGATATGTTAATGCACATGAGAACTTTTATTGAAAATAAATTTGAAATTTGAGGGAAAACTAGTCTATTTTTTTTTTCTTTATATAGAATATGAAAAGATTATTATTATTTTTTTTCATATTGAAAAAATGGATTTTTAAAATTTTTAATAAATAAAATAAAATCGCACAAAAATATTGAAAAAAAAATTGTTATGTGTTTGGTTCCCTATAGAAACCAACAACCATGAAGGAATAATTGTTTTAAACTAAACTTTCTTCAAAAACAACAAATTCAAAGAGAAACGTATTTTTTCCCCGCCTCAATTCACATAATCATTATAATTTTAATCCTAAAATTTATTTTTAATTTTATCATTCTAAAAAGTAGGCAAATCATATTTGCAAATCTTATTATTAATGATATTAAATACATTTGTCTCAATAGACATCATTAAACTATTATTCATTCCTTAATCTTTACTTGATTGCATATTAGTTTTAAGGAATCTAATAATTTCATTAAGAAATTTTAGTATTAAATACAAAAATTATTATATAAAAGAAAAAGGAAAAATTAAAACAAAAAATTAATAATTTTCATATTTCATTTTTAAAATTCAAATTTCAAAAATAGAGACAGAGTATTTCTATTTTTTAAAATGAAAAAAAAAAAGAAAAAAAAAGAAAAAAAAAACCAAGTAAAAACAAAGTCTAAGGTATCCTTCAACACCAATTGATATTTCATATTTCATATAAAATTGATTGATATTAGGAGTAGGGATAACAATGAAGATAGGTTGCCTCCATCCCAAGCCCATCCCATTTATTTAAAATAATTTTCATCTTTGTCATAGTAAGAAAATTAAACATAGCCCTGAGCTATTCATTGTAACCCTGAGTTACTCATTGCATCATGACTTAGAGTCATTCATTCCATCTATAGCCCTGAACTATTCATTATAGCCCTGAGCTATAACCCTGAGTTACTCATTGCATCATGACCCAGAGTCATTCATTCCATCCATAGCCCTAAGCTATTCATTATAACCCTGAGTTACTCAATGCATCATGACCCAGAGTCATTCATGGCATCCCGAGCCCTGAGCTCATGACCTGGAGTCGTTTGCATCTTTCACATCCTTGAGTTGTTTTGTTTTCATCATTCTAGCCACTTGTGAGTGGCCTCGACTCGGCATCATGAGCTGGAAAGCATCCTGATCGGCTATCCATTTAGAGCCTTGAGCTCACAACCCTGAGTCGTTCTTCATATTTATGACCTAGATTCATCCATAGCATTTAGAGCCCCGAGCTCACGACCAAGAGTTGTTCTTCTTGTCCCTGACCCAGAGTAGTCTATAGCATTTGAAGCCCTTAGCTTCTGACCTAGAGTCATCCATATCATCTAAAGCCCTGAGATTCCGACCTAGAGTCGTCTATAGTATTCATAGCCTTGAGCTTTTGACCTAGAGTCATCCATAGCATTTAGAGCCCTGAGCTCACGACCTAGAGTCGTCCTCCTCATCCATGACCTAGAGTCATCCATACCATTTAGAGCCCTAAGCTCTCGGCCTAGAGTCATCCGTAGCATTTAAAGCCTTGAGCTTTTAACCTAGAGTCATTCATGGCATCTAATTAAAGCCTAGAGTTCCTAACCCAGAGTCCTTTATTTCATCTATGACATAGAGTCCTCCTTTATATTTAGGGTCTCGTGCTCTTGACCCAGAGCCTTATCCTATTTCCGACCTAGAGTCGTTCATCACGTCCATGACCCAGAGTCATTCATCTCATCCATGACTTTGAGTCATTCTTTTCACCCCTCTCCATCTTTGTGCTACTCATCATATACTTTTCACCCTTCATTGCCATTCTCCCACATAGAGTTGTTCCATTTTTTGTAATTACGACCCCATGTTTCGAGCTTACTCTCGTCATGTGCTAGGACAAAATCTCTAGTCCTTTAGTTCTTCGGTACAGTTCACTTCATTCCACTCATTATTCATACTTCAACTCACATTCTCTACACTCGTGATCTCTATCGAAGAGGGGTATATTTGTAGACCCTCCATTTTGTCCCTTTAGCACATGTTTTTTTAAGTTCACTTCTGATGCTCCATAGTAATGAAAAACATGCCTTTAAGTACTTTATGTGATGTCATTAAAGTTAGAACATAATACATGTTATTAATTAAGATGTCCACATGGCTTCATGACTATGGGAGTGTTCCTTCTAGTCTATCAATGTTTCAAATACTTACTAGATGATTCATTAATAGTAGATAGGTAATTTCTTAGTTGTATACCATAAAATTAGTTGTATGCCATCTAATTACTATTGGTTTTAAATTTTGGTTAATGAACACCCCTATAAATTTATTTTATTTATAGAATTTATTTTTTAGATAAATTTTAGATAAAAAGATTATATGTAAGTGTACTAAGAGTGCGTTTGGTAATAATTTTAAGAAATATTTTTAGTATTTTTTATACTTGAAAAATTTTATTATTCAAGTATCAGAAATGTCAAAAAAAATTTCTAGAATCACTATCAAACGCACTCTTAATAATGATGTTAAACCATAAATTTGAAACCAATGAATCTGAAGGTGCGAGGGAAGTTAACTCTTATTCTCTATACATGCATGGGTGTCTGCCCTTTGCACCGATCAACACTGCTACACGAAGATGAAGCTAGCTCCCCACAAACGCTTCAACGTGTTAGCAGCTAAATGCATGGCCATTAAAGGCAACTTGGATTGTCGCAATTTCCAACTTCAACCTATTCACGTCCATGGAATCATAAGAGTTATGTCAATAAGAAGAACAATCTTTAATTCTTTCTTGCTTTTTATTGTCTTTTCTTTCTTGAAGTTGGGAGAAAATCCATCCATTTGTAAGGTATCTCACCTTGAATAACAATGATAGCTTAATGTCAGTGGTTGAAACCAGGGTCAGTATGTTACTAGGCTAAAGGGTCGTGTTTGGTTGGTGAGAAAGTGTAGGGAATTGGGGGGAACCAAATGTTTGAATAATGCATGGTCTCAAATTTTGGTGATCATGAAAAAGATAAATTGTTTGGTTCTGTTTTCTTTGTTTCTCAGCTACCAAATGGGGGAGGGTGTAAATTGCTGTTCTCATGAACCTTGTTGTTTGATTTTTGATTTTTTGATTTTTTTATTTTTTTATTTTTTCACTTCTTTCTTCAAAGAAAGGTGGAAGATGTGAAAGAAAATCTCAAACCTTTTGTTAACTGCCGTCTGAAAATTGCTTCAAGGATGAGGGACGACTCCTTCTTGATTTTGATCTGCCACTAGAATCAAACTCTTCAGTGATCAAAATCCCAAACCTTAAATCTAAATAAAACCCAATCTTTTTTTTTTTCTTTTTCTTTTTTCTTTTCCTTCATTTTTTCCATCTGTTCGATCAGACCACAGCAAGATTAAGTATGTGAAAAATGATTTGTTTGACTTCTCAGAATCTGTAGAGTTACTCCTACCAAAAATCTATATATGGACCAAGATGGTGCCGTCCCTCATCATTGAAGCAATTCTCAGACAGCAGATGGAAAAAGGTTTGAGATTTTCTTCCACATCTTCAACCTTTCTCTGTACAAAAACATGAACGAACATCAAAAAACAAATCAGAATGTTACTGGGTATAGCAATTGTCATTAAACAAATTATCTTATTCTTGAAGAACCCCAAAATTGAGACCATAATGTATTCAAAGATTTTGGTTCCTTCCCTTTCCTACATTTCATCACCAAACAAACATAATGACCAGCCGGGTTTAAGCATTGACATGATCAAGCTATCATTGTAATTCATACCAAGAATCCAAGAAATGCATGCATTCAGCGTAAGAAAGATTATGAAAAAAAGAAAAGGAAAAACAGGGAATTGAAATTGTTCTTCTTATTGGCGTACCCTTTACGATTGCATAGACGTGAAGAGGTCGAAGTCGGAAATTGCGAAACTCCAACTGGTTATATATATGGGCATAGTCATGGGCATAGTCGGCAGGAAATTCAGACCCTGAGTTTGGCTTCTCTTTTGTGAGTCTTTTGTCTAAGATTGCAGTGACCAACAAAATATTGCCACGTGCACAATATTTTTTAAATCAAAATTGTACTTGACAAAGTGTGTTAAAAGCATATAATATGCTTCTTAGGGAAAAAATAAAAAATTACATTCATAGGGAGTAAAAGGCGATTGAGTAATTTATCAATTGGTTGCAACTGATGTTTCTCATGTGTGAAGTGATTTAGTGGTTAGGTTCATTAATGTTAATAACATAACATGTTATCAAAAATGTAAATTAAAAATGTTACAAGTGGTGTTATACTTAATTTTAGTGTGTTTCACAGTGATTTTTTAGCATTTTCAGTATTTCTAATATTTAAAAGGAAGTCCATTTCATAGTGATTTTATGATATTTTTTCCAATATTTTTAACAGTTGAAAAATTTTATCATTCAAATGTTAGAAAGATTATAAATGTTTTTTAATATTACTACTAAATGCACTATTAATACGGTTCTTTTTCCTATTTTATATAGGAAGATAACTATTTGCTACTTTATATTTAGCCCATACTTGAAGATAGGATGTTTTAATATTTTTTGTGAAAATTTCACATTTGATAAAATTTTAAAAACATTTGGAAAAGTTGAAAAACCAGTTATAATGCTTTATAAAGAACTATTTGATTCTCTAAAAAATACTTTAGTAAGAACGCTGTCATTAGAGATATTTCAACGTTACAATTTCTTATACAAACCTTTTTATTATTCGCTAATAAAAATAATTAGTTTCTTTTTAAGTATTTAAAAAGATATTTAGATGCAAAAAAAGGTCACCATTCAACGTAATTTTTTTTTATAGATAGTAGTAATATTTTGCTATCTCATATTAAAGAGCAATTCTTTCATGTTTATATTTTGAACTTTAGCTTTACATGATCATTGTCATGCCATACACACTTGAGATTACTACCAATTACGATCTCAATCTCCTCTTGATACCCAATCAAGAATACACTTGGGTTTGCCTTAATAAATAAAAAACAAAGAGTAGGAAGGAGAAATAAAATTAAATCAATCTATTTAATTAGAAATTACACTAAAATAAGATTTTTTTTTTAAAAAACACTTTCGAATGTATAAAAGATTTGAAATTCATTACGATCAAGACAACTCTCTTCCCTTATTCTCATTTAAAAGAGAATGACTTAAATATTAAGATAAACCCTATGTAAGGATTATTTAAAAAATGTAAAAAATTTGTGTTTCAACATTGAAAGTTGATCGATTGATATATTAGTCTAAAACTATTTTGGATGCAGATGATTTATCTACCCTTCCATGAGAATGATAAAATATTTTGCTAATTTGATTAATTCAAAATTATTCTTAAATACCATTTTAATTAAAAAAAAAAGAAAATTTAGAACTTAGATGATCAATTTTTGCAGGAAATTCAGACTTGAGTTTAGCTTCTCTGTTGTGAGTCTTTTGTCAAAGATTGCAGTGACCAACAAAATATTGCCACGTGCACAAGTTTTTTAGGGAGAATTGTGTTTTGGGCCCAGCTAGGCCCAAAAATTAACATTTGGTCCATATATCATGCATATTTAAGCCCAAGACCCAAACAAAGTATGAAAATTAAGATGAAGGATATTGTCCTTCATTAATTCCTAAAATATCCTTAACCCTTACATAGGCACAAGTGAGTGTGAATTTCAATTTATTATTATTTTTTTTTTTCTTTTTCTATTCCCTATTAAGTATTACTCATTTCTAACTCTTTTTTTTTTCTTTTTCTTCCAATCGATATTTCTATTTTATGTCAAATAAAAAACAATAATGTTTTTTTGTTTTTCATTTTTAAAGATATTGAATCTTTTTGCTCTTATTATGAGCAATGATAAAAATTTTGGGATTTTTCATTTAAATATTTTTTATCTTTTTGTATTTATCTTTTAGTTTAATTTTCATTTTTTATTTTAAATTTATATTACCCTTTCATTTATATTTTTCTCTTATTTTTAATTATTTGTTATATTTTCTACATTAACCATATTTTTAAAATTTTTAAAATTGACTATCACTTCACTTTATTATATATATATATATCCTTTTAGCTTTTTAATTTTTAATGTTTTTATTTTAAAATTTTAAAAAAAATAAATTTATTGAAAAAAATAACTAAGATATGAAGTTCCAATATTATATTAATAATTTTTCTTATTTAGATAGACTAATGCAAAGTATTTTGACTCACAACAAGAAAATTGTCAATACAATTTTTTAGTGGAACTTTAGAAATTAAATTTTAAATAAAATATATTATATAAAATTTTATCTAAAAATTATTGAAAGTGGTATTTAACTTTTTTTTTTTATTGACTTTCAAACTTATCTAATTTTTTACTTGAAAGGTAATAGAACATGTTTAAAAAAAAAAAAAAAAGTTATTTTTTCATTTTTTTAATAAATGAGTATAAATATATTAAAAGAATTAGAGATAATCTTAGTAAAAAATTTGATAAATATGATTATAATTTTAAATATAGATTCATTTGGATAAAATTTCACAAAAATAAATAAATAATAATAATAATGGAAAGAAAGAACATTGCTTAAAATACAAAAACAAAATATACAATTACAAAATTTTGTTGATGAAATTTGAAAATAAAATTTGAAACAATTCTTGAGTGAGAATTTGAGTGGGGAAAAAATCTTTGAGTGGAAAAAAATGGGAAAGTTTTTCAAAATCACTTGAAATCCTTAACAAAAAGTAGTCTTGTACACCTTTGTACAATTAGTAAATTTGTCTTGTACAGTTAGTGTAATACTCTTGTATAATAACTCAAATTATTGTATAATTTTGTTTTACAATCATCATAAGTGAGGTACCTATTCAAATTACCATATACAAGTTAGATAAAGTGCATGAGATGAATGTAAGCTTAACCAATGTGTGTAAGGAATGTGTAGACCCCCCTTTTCAGCAGACCAGGTTCTAGTCATTTTTATCTTTTGTTTTTGTTATTATTATTGCTTATAATTTGCATCCAGGGGGAATTTTCGGGATCATCGGGAAGAGTTAAAGTTCTCCTTTTTGAAGTGGGGGGACCGCCTTCTAGAAGAGGGAGCAGCATGGGACGTGTGGAGGGGGATTGAGCTCGCGCATGGTGGTGGTTGGAGCTCCAGCTGGTGGTGACGTCCTCCCTGGACAGTGCACAGCGGAGTGGGTGGTGGCTTGCTGAGGAAGACAGGAACAGGGGAGCAGCCAAAGTATAAAGAGGAAGAGGAGAGGTTGAAGAGGGGTTCAGAATTTTTTTGCTAGAGCTGAGAGTGAGAAGAGAGGAGTTGAAGGAGGGGCAGAGGAGGGTTGTGCCGTGGACCTCCAGGCAAGTCACATTGAGCTTGGTATGTTTCCGTTTCTTAGTGTTCTATTCCCTTCTTTGCTGATCTATGAGCTTGGTTTTGTTGTTTGCTGTGGACGTCAAGGGCCACAGGCTTATCTTGGTTGTGCATGATTATTTGTATATCATGCTCTGTTTTTTTGGCACTCTTTGATGTTCTTGTTTTTCCCTGTAAATGGCTAGATTTTTCTTTGGGTTTTGGGTTTGATGTTTGATGATTACACTAAGGCTTTCAAGTTCATCCCACCTAATATGAACCCGTCCTGAGATGTGGCCTCATTGGGATTCTATTTCCCATGTTTGTCACCTTCCTCCATCCTCTGTTTTTCTTTCACCGTTTACTTTTGCTCAAAAAGATACTCTAGTTTTCTGATGACTTTTTCACAAATATTTTATATGGATTGAGATTTTTGGGGGATGCCAATGAAAAGAGCAGAGGACTTGAGAAGAGGAAGAGAGAACAGTGAGAGGAAAAGGTCTCGGGTCTAAGAAAAAGAGAGAACAGGGGAGCTTTTTGGCATGTCAGTTGCATTTCTTTTCATTCAAGGAGCTGTCAAAGTGGTGGTTGTGGCAGTGAAAAGGCTCCCACACGTGCCCTCTCAAACGAGGAAGGAGTGGACAGCCGAGGTGTTTGATTTTGAGCTCCTCATGTACCAGATACCAGAACGTTGAGGAGGAGATGGTTCAGCTCTTACAGCATGCCCATAACCCTACCCACACCCAAGCTCTTTACCCCTCATACCTCATTATACCCATTTCCCACTCTACCCCTCGTCATCTATTGCACCCATTCCCATGCACACGTCCCCTGTTTTCATCCGGCCACCCAACCCGCTCCTCTTATTTCATATCATTATACCCATCATCTTCACCTCTCTCACATGTCCACTCACCATGCCCATTTCCTTGGCTACCCGTTTATCTTCATGCATGCATGTGACTCCTTTAATATTCTTCCTAAAGCCTTCACTAAACCCTTCTCTCTCCATATTCCCATACCCACTGCCCATTCTCTCTCACTTTTGCATGGCCATGCATGGCCACACCAACCTTCATACCCATCATCCCGCCCTTCATGCAAATGGCCACCTTTCATACCCATTTCTCACTCTAACCCATTTTTTTTCTCACTTTCTCTCACTACCCGTGGCTATGCCCAATGCCCCTCCCATGTGCATGGCCACCTTCTACTACTCATGCCCCATGCAAACCCAACTCACTCACCACCACATCCATTTCAAACCTCATACCCGTTTCTCTCTCTAAAGCTCTCATCCATGCAAACCCATTCTTATTCCCATGCAAGCCCATTCTCATTTCCCATGCACATACCCCTCATACCCTCTCATCCATGCACCCATTCTCGTCCATGCAAGTCCATGCAAGCCCATTCTCGTTCATGCAAGCTCATTCTCATTCCCATGCAAGCCCAAACTCACAACCCATGCTCACCACCCCTCATGCTCAACACATCACCAGCCATTTCTCTCACTAACCTACACCATACCCATAGCCGTATCCACCACCATGCCCATATTTCCACCTTCAAAACCCACTGCCTTCATACCCATTCTCATCCCCATGCACATACCCTTCACACCCACCGAACCCCTCATACCCGTTTCTCTCTCTAAACTCTCATCCATGCATGCCCATTCTCCCTCATACCATATCCACCACTTTTCCCATTCATTGCCCATCACCATAATACCCATGCATATCACCATCCTTCAATACCCAATTCCTCACCACCTTTTCTCTCTCTAAACTCTCATCCATGCAAACCCAATCCGTCACCACCATCCTCTCTCTACACCACGTACCTATTTTCTAAATACCCATCAAACTCATTTCCTCCACCCTTGCATGGCCATGCATGGCCACATTCCAATCCTTATGCATCACATACCCGAAAAAACAGTCTCTCCCTATATGTGAGGCATCTTTAGTGCACTCTCCATCAACATAAGAGGGTCTCCAAGGAGTGGGGTTGAAGGAAGGATCCGGTTGGAGTGGTGGGCTGTGAGGGAGTTTGGAGCCTTTTAGGCTTGCCCATAGGTGGAGGTTTGAGCTTGGGCTTAAGTTGGAGCCTAGGCCCAAGCTTTGATGGTGATGGTGCCTTGGGCTTAAGTTGGAGCCGAGGCCCAAGCTTTGATGGTGATGGTGCCTTGGGCTTAAGTTGGAGCCCAGACCTAAGCTCTTGGTGACGGGTTTGGGCTTGAGTTGGAGCCCAACTCAAGTATGTTGATGAAGGGCCCCATGCCTCCTATGCTAGCCACCCTCATTGGCCCATGCCCACATCAATTTAGCCCATTAGATTACCCAAATCTTAAATAATTCTCTTAAAAATCTCTAATATCCATAATTAATTAATTCAATCATTCCCTTTTATTTGTTATCTTATTCTATTTCTACCAATTTATTTAACTCAACTTGAAGACGATTAAAGGACAAATAATTAAGGTTGGATATCATTTCAAAACACAAGATAATTTATATTTCATCTTCCCATCTTTAAATTATGTCCAAATCACCATATATGAAAAACTTTTGTATAAATTAATTTACATTGGACTCAAAGAATTTTCTACATTCTAAACTTTAAATCCCATTTTCAAAACTTAGGTCTTTAAGTAATTTTTCAAAAGTCCCATGTCTTAATTTAATTCTTCTAATATTCATTTAAATCTTATTTTCATCAATTAGAATTTTAATCCTGTATTTATCTAGTTATTTAAAGTCTAATCCTTCAAAAATTTCATATTTTAATTTAATTTTTCAATCCTAAAAAAATTCTACAATTCGTTTAAATCTCATTTTCATCCATTAGAATCATCATCCCATATTTATTTAAAGTCCAATCTTTCAAAAATCTCAATTTAACTTTCAATCTTAGAAATTTTATTATTCGCCTAAATGTTATTTTTGTTCCCTTATCTTTTCATTCATTTAAGGTCCAACTCTTCAAAAATTCAACGTCCTAATTTAATTTTCAATCTTAAAATTCCACTGCTCCTTTTCTATTCGTTTAAAATATTGTTTCCGTTAAGTAGCATTATTATTCCATATTATCTGTTTATTCTAATCGTTAAAATTTAATTCATCAGAACCCGACTTCCAAATCTAATTTTCAAACTCAAAAACTCCACCATCCATATATCGCCGTTTAATGATTATTCTCGTTATTAATGTTATCCCATCCACTTACTTATTCAGTTATTCATATACCAAAGATCTCATCTCTAAATAAATTCTTAAGTTTTCAATCTCTAAATTCACATCTTCAAATCTCTAAAATTCCATCTTTCGCAATTATTTACCTAAACTTTATTATTTCACCATCGTTATTTCATTCCTTTACTTATTCACTCATCCACTTATCCCCTCATTTAAAATCCCGAACTCTCAAATCATTTTCAAGTTTCCAACCTCGTTCAAATTTAATTTCTAAAAATTCTCAGTCTCACATTTAATTCCTAAACGTCCGATCTTCAAATAAACTCTAAAATCCCAATTTTCTTTAAATAACCTTCGAGACTCCAATTTTTCAAATGAATTTCAAAAATCCGATTTTCTCTCGAATAGCTTTAATTCCATTCTGGTCTTCAAACAATCTCTTGCTCCTCTTGATTTTAATAAGCATGAGCGAATTTTTCGTAATTCCGAATAATGGAATCTATGGGATCAATTCATGTAAAATAAACGGGTTTTGGTGGGGGCCCTACATACTTGATTTTATAATTGATTGATTGATTGATTGATTGATTGATCGATTAAATTGCCAGGCATGATTGATTTTATTCCGCTCTACGACATGCTCGAAATTATTCCTTAATTGTGCACTAACCTCACTTCTTGATAGCGCCTTGTGGTTCGTCGCCCAGGTACGCATCTATTCCCATTCTGGTATTTCTATATGCATATTTTGATTCTCACGTGTGCATGATCACTCTGTGTATTCATTGATTTATTCATCAATTGTCATGATTGCTTCACTTTATTAGTAGAGACCCGACTTTAGGGACATAGAGGGGTGCTACGGTCTTTACCGTACCTTCCCAATAAGTAACCTGACCCCCGAACCCGATCCGGTTTCTCACAGACCACCTTTTCCAAAATAAGGAGTTACACTTAGGGTTTTTCTTTCTTATTTTGTTTACCCTTTAAAAATAAAACAAAAATAAGTGGCGACTCCAAGTCATTTTTCAAACAATGAATAAAACCAATTTTTCAAATAAAAATTCGAGCTCGCCATCAAGTGGGAAACGCATAAGCCGAAATGCGGGATCCACAGAATGTCATTTATCCGCAGTTAGGGGAAATAAACAAACAAGTTTTTTAGAATTACTTAAAATTCTTCACAAATAATAGTCTTGTACACCCTTGTATAGTTAGTATATTTGTCATGTACACTTAGTGTAAATACCTTGTACAGTGGCTCAAATTCCGTATATCCCCTACTCAATGTGTAACCATAAGTAGGTTATATCCACATGAGTGTGTAAACTATGTTCCCAATAGTTTGACATTTAAAATAATTAAAACAAATAAAACGTTATTTTATTTTATTTTCAATGCAAAATGTAATTAAAAATAAGACAAAGAAATTACTTAAAAACTATTATTTAAGCCAAGTTTATTTATTTATTTCCTTTTATTTTTGGAAATAAAGAAAAAAGAATAAAAAATTTATTTAACTAGAAGAAATATGAATATAAGATCAGTTAGAAAATACCAAATTTATTTATTTATTTCATTTTATTTTTGGAATTAAAGAAAAAAATAAAAAAATTATTTAACCATAAAAAATATTGATATAAGATATGTTAAAAAATAGAAATAACCCCAAATTTATTTACTTATTTCATTTCATTTATTTAAATTAGAAAGTAATTTATTTTAATAGATTAAAATGTGCACAATTGATTTATTACTTTGTTAATTATGAATATATTAAAATTTTCTATTAGACAAAAAATAAATAAAGAAAATAAAATTAAAAAGAGTAATAAATATATATAATTTAGTTATTTAATTATTTTTCATGTAAAAGATAGTCCCACAAAAAACACATAATTGATGAATTTCTTTGTTTAATTGTAAACATACTATATTTTTATTTTATTTTATTATTAAAATAACTAATGGAAAAAAAGAAAAATGGATAATCAATAAATAAATTTTAATTATTTTTATTATTTTCATATAAAAAATAGTACTAAACAAGGTTTTCAAATTTTATTTTTAAAAAATAGTTTTCATTTTTTTAATAAATATTTTTTCAAAAAGAAAATATAAATCATATTACCATTTTTTTAGAAAGTATTTTTTAAAATAGTTTTTGAACATAATTGTTCTTTATTTATAATTTAAAATAGAAAATAGAATTATTATGGTTGCATTAATAGTGGTGCAATAAAGACAAAAAAAACTTATGTAAAAGTTCATTGGATATTTTAGTTCATCACTATTTTATATCCTTAAAGGGTAATATATAGAAGTTTGAAGGATATATTGGTCTTTTAACATCTTATATCCTTTCCATCAATTATGAAAGTTATATGGACCAAATGTTAATTTTTGGGCCAAGTTAGGTCCAAAACACAATTTTTCCATTTTTTTAAATCAAAATTGTACTTGACAAAGTGTGTTAAAAGTATATAATATGCTTCTTAGGGAAAAAAAAAAAATTACATTCATAGGGAGTAAAAGGTGACTGAGTAATTTATCAATTGGTTGCAACTGTTGTTTCTCATGTGTGAAGTGATTTAGTGGTTTAGTTTCATTAATGTTAATAACATAACATGTTATCAAAAAGGTAAATTAAAAATGTTACAAGTGGTGTTATACTTAATTTTAGTGTGTTTCACAATAATTTTTGAAAGCATTTTTAGTATTTCTAATATTTAAAAGGAAGTTTGTTTCATAGTGATTTTATGATATTTTTCCAATATTTTTAACAGTTGAAATTTTTTATCATTTAAGTGTTAAAAAGATTATAACTATTTTTTAATATTACTACCAAATGCACTATTAATATGGTTCTTGTTCCTATTTTATATAGGAAGATAACTATTTGCTGCTTTATATTCAGCCCATACTTGAAGATAGGATGTTTCAATATTTTTCGTGAAAATTTCACATGTGATAAAATTTTAAAAACATTTTGAAAAAGTTGAAAAATTAGTTATAATGCTTTATAAAGAACTATTTGATTCTCTAAAAAATACTTCAGTAAGCACGTTGTCATTAAAGGCATTTCGACGTTACAATTTCTTATACAAACCTTTTTATTATTCGCTAATAAAAATAATTAGTTTCTTTTTAAGTATTTAAAATTATATTTAGATGCAAAAAAAGGTCACCATTCAACATAATTTTTTTTTTTTTCATAGATAGTAGTAATATTTTGCTATCTCATATTAATGAGCAATTCTTTCAAGTGTTTATATTTTAAACTTTAGCTTTACATGATCATTATCATGCCATACACACTTGAGATTACTACCAATTACAATCTCAGTCTCCTCTTGATACCCAATCAAGAATACACTTGTGTTTGCCTTAATAAATAAAAAACAAAGAGTAGGAAGGAGAAATAAAATTAAATCAATCTATTTAATTAGAAATTACACTAAAATAAGATTTTTTTAAAAAAAAAACACTTTCGAATGTATAAAAGATTTGAAATTCATTACAATCAAGACAACTCTCTTCTCTTATTCTCATTTAAAAGAGAATGACTTAAATATTAAGATAAACCCTATTTAAAGATCATTTAAAAAATGTAAAAATTTGTACATTGAAAGTTGATCGATTGATATATTAGTATAAAACTATTTTGGATGCAGAAGATTTATCTATCCCTCCATGAGAATGATAAAATATTTTGCTAATTTGATTAATTCAAAATTACTCTTAAATACCATTTTAATTAAAAAAAAATACAGAAATTTTAGAACTTAGATGATCAATTTTTGCACTCATCCACAATATCAAAACTGTTCTATAAAATAGAAAAAAGAAATAAAGTAAATTAAATATTAGAACCACTTATTATAACATTTTTAATTTACTTTAATACACTTTGTCATATACAATTTTGATTAAAAAAAATTGTGGACGTGGCAATATTTGGTTGGTCACTGCAATCTTCAACCGAAGACTCACAAGTACAGAGAAGCCAAACTCAGGATAACTAGTTCGAGAGAGATCGAGAGAGAGAGAGAGAGAGAGAGAGAGAGAGAGAGAGAGAGAGAGAGAGAGAGAGAAGATGAATTTCCATCCTTTGCACCGATCCCCACGAACACTTCATGGTGGTAGCGGCTGAATGCATGGCCATTAAAGACAACTTGGAGTATCACAATTTCCAACTTCAACCTCTTCAGGCCCATGCAATCGTAAGGGTTACGCCAATAAGAAGAATCTTCAGTTCTTTCTTGATTTTTCTTTTCTTTTCTTTCTTCGTAATCTTTCTGATACTGAATGCATGCATTTCTTGGTTTCTTGGTATACTGCTTTGTTCACCCATCTCTCAAGTTGGGAGAAAATCCATCATTTTGTACGGTATATCACCATGAATAACAATCAATAAGTTACAAGGCGAGGGTCGTGTTTGGTTGGTAAGAAAGTGTAGGGAATCGGGGGAACCAAATGTTTGAATACAGCTGCATGGTCTCAAATTTTGGGGTTCAAGAAAAAGAAAACTTGTTTGGTTCTGTTTTCTTTGTTTCTCAGCAACCAAATGGGGAGGGTGAAAATTGCTGTTCTCATGAATCTTGTTGTTTGATTCTTTTTCTTTTTTTTTTTCCACTTCTTTCTTCAGAGAAAGGGTTCAAGAAGATGTGAAAGAACATGTCAAACCTTTTGTTAACTACTGTTGCTTCAAGGATGAGGGACAACACCTTCTTGGCCCATGGATTCTTGGTAAGATTAATCCTACAAATTGTTGTGTCAAATACCTCCCTAGACTTCTTTTGCTTTGAGGGTTGCAAACCAAGAAAATATACTCTGTAATTTTCTTTTATTTATTTTTCGTTTCTCAACAACCAAATGGACATCGCAGGAGGGTCGACTTCAATGCATGAAGGAGCCAGCGGCAAAGTACGAAGAGGAGGTGACCATGAGCTCAAAAGCCACATGGCCAATCCGGTTGTCCTGGTGCACCACCACCTGGTCTTCCACCAGCACCTCCATCTATTCATACACTGGGGAAAGCCACCACCATATCATCCTCCTTTTCCATTTCGTGTGACTTTGTTTTTAAGCTGAAACGATTGAAGAAAAGAAAATGTGAAAGAAAAAAAAAAAATTTAAGTTAATAAATTATTTTTATATTCTACCTCAAACTTATTAAACTTTTTTAATTCTTCTACATGAAGATTAAATAATTTCAAATTATATAAATTTCTTACTAATTTTAATTATATTTAACTTTTTTTTACTATTTTTTATAATAAAATCAAACATGAAAAAATAATTTTTCTTAACATCTTTTTTCTTTCTAAATTTTCGAGAATCTAACATAATTTAAAGTTATCTTTAGTTGAAAAATGATTTTCTCATATTTGATTTTATTATGAAAAATATGAAAGAAAGTGGTCTAGGATTTGTGGGGGTGGATGGTATGGTGGTGGCATAGGCTTTCCCCTAGTGTATGGCCTAGTTGGAGGTCTAGACATATGACTAGGTGGTCGTGCACCCAAACCACTAGGTGGTGTGCTTTCGGTCATGGTGCTTCTGAGTTCATTGCCTGCTCCCATTTGTATTGTTGGGAAGTTTAAGGCAAATCTAGAGAATTGGCTTGTACAGGTAAAAAGATTTCATTACAATAATAACAACCTCTCAATAACAATGACCTTTCAACAAGAATAAAATTTAATAAGAACAAACACTTGAAACAATTAAAAAGATTTCAACGATAATAACAAACTTTCAATAAATAAAATAAAATAAAAAAACTTGAAAATAGGCTTGCTAACTTGATGGTTGTGACGAAAGAGCGGGTCTTCGATTCATCAAACTGCAACACTTGATCTTGCCCCTCTTGCTGCTTGCATCGAAAACTACATTCACTCAATCCTTCAGGTAGGATTCTTTTATAAACATTGAGGAGGTAGAAGATTGACATAGATTGTAGGCCTTTCATTGAAGTCGAATTCCACTTTGTTGATGCAAAATTTTATTTTGATTAGTTTGATATTACTGTAGAGAAAATTAATTTGACTAAAAATAACTCAAAAAATGAGTAAAGTTGGTACATGCAAAACATAAACATCGTGCTGGGGCCAAAATGTGACGCCTATGCAACAATAGAAATAGGAGAGTTTCAAGGTGGAAAACTTTGCATCCAAGCAAATCGATGGAGCTTAAAAAAGTATTTCAATCCTTAGATATATTCCTATATCTAGAAGAAAAGAGGGTTTAGTACTTTAGAAAGACTATCTCTTCTCACTCAAAAATGAAAAAATTTCAACAATTTAAATATCCTTTAATCAATATGAGATATATAATTAAAATCAACTTCTGCAAGTATAAAAGCCATCCGTTAATCAACCTCAGAACAAATTCCCTAAGTTATGAAACGATTAGTACATACTTTTACCTAAACTAGATGCTACCTTCTTCCAAGGATATTGCACTACCCAACACCTATATATCTTTGTCACGCCTATGATGTAGCTCTCACATAGTCCTTAATGAACTCTCAATGACTTGAGAGGATGTGATCAACCACGAGCAATCTCAATCAAAGTGAAAACTTTGAGAGTGTCGGGAATGAGCAAAGAATAATTATAACAAACTCTATGGTGTATCTCCTGAAATCACAACCAAAAGGTATATTTGTAATGCAAAAATTCTGGTGGGCTGGTTGAGAGCAAATTCAAGAAACCTGGACAAAATAGATAATTTGCAAAAAATTAATTATGTGCACTTTGTGCACTCCCTTTAAAATTCTATTTTTTCAAATCCGTTATGCAATCTTGCCCACTATACACCTAAGCATTATTCATCTAACATACTCAACTACACTTGAATGATGTTGTATCTTCAAGACCAATCCAAAAACTGAAGAAGAGCATAAAGTCGACTTCAAGAATATTTGTAACAAAATTATCAACCTAAATTAGCCAGTCTAACTAACATCAGACAAATACAAGACCCATTTTCAGTAAACTTCGTTGGATACATTTTATGACTTGTTATAATTTTTGGTGTTTGATTTGTGAGTTTGTAGTATTCGAATGTATGCTAGCTTTGCTGAGCTACATTTCCTGGAAGAAACTGGACAAATGCATTAAAGAAAAAGAAAATGTATTTTGAATTATTAATTAATGTACTGCCGTGCCATGGGCAGCTCCTTGGAAAATCAAGCTCTTGGCCTAAGCATGCACCGTTTGCAGTGGCCCACCAGGCCAGACATACGTTTGGTTGTTGAACAACTGGTGTTGTCGGCTCTAAATTAATCTGGTGGCATCATTCATGACAGCAGAAAAATCCTAGTCATATGAAGCAAGGCAGATGATAATGCTAGAATAACCTAGTGAGGCCGCCCAAAGAACTTGAGTTGGGGAATAGTTGGTTTTAGTACGTCAGAAAAATTACTATTTTCCTAACCCCTTTCTCTCTCTCATGACTATTATTTTTTCTAGTTTTAGTGAAATATTAAATAAAAAATATTTGGTTGAGTCATCATCATCAACCTCATTAGAATTTGCGTCACTAAGAAAGGATATAAGCGTAGGGGATTCCATTGATTCACTAAAAAACAAACTGATTATGAAAGAAACACCCATTAATCCAGCAACATCAAGCATTATAAATATAGTAATCCTCTTGGCTTGCTGAGCAACAGAAAAACTTGAAGAAGCATAAGGTACTTGCTTTTTGCCCATCCATCAGAGCATTGTAGCGGAGAGCAAGAGTGAAAGAGAGGAGATTCACATGGCTGACTCTGTAGTTTCCTTCGCCATAGAAAGGATTGGAGATCATCTTATGCATAAAGCAATATTCTTGAAGGATGTGCGGGAGCAAGTTGTGCAGCTGCGGAATGGGCTCGGGAGGATACAGCGTTTCCTAAGAGAAGCGGATGCAAGGCAAGAAGATGACAAGTGAAGAACTGGGTGTTTGAAATCAGAAATGCTGCTTATGATGCAAAAGACATCATAGACACCTTCATCCAAAATGAAGAAACGAAGGGCTTCCTCCACCGCATATTCAAAAACTGGATAAATCTCTATCAGGTTAACAATGAAATTCAAGCCATCCAAACTAAGATCCAGGACATCTCTAAAAGCCGGGAAACTTATGGGATAAAAATATAGGGGAAGGGGTCCGCAGTGCAAGTCAGAGGCTGCAGATGCTGAGACGATCCTCTCCTCACGTGGAAGAACAGGGAGTTGTTGACCTGATGCAAGAGAATGATATACTGGTGAAGCAGCTGCTCAAAAAGGACCAAAGGCGTCGAATGGTTTCAATTCTGGGGATG
Source organism: Vitis rotundifolia (assembly GCA_030254885.1). Lineage (NCBI taxonomy): Eukaryota > Viridiplantae > Streptophyta > Magnoliopsida > Vitales > Vitaceae > Vitis > Vitis rotundifolia. Next base: position 15,123,858 of record CM058152.1, read on the forward strand.
GCAGGAATTGGCAAAACCACTCTTGCCAAAAGGGTTTTTCACCATAAGAAAGTTGTTACTCTGATTTTGATGGGTATGCTGCCACTAAACACTCAACACCGCACCCTAGTGTTAAAATGGTTTTCTTCTTTTCTTTCTGTAGAACCGAGTACAAAGATATCTAGATATAGAGAGTAAGTTTAGGGAGCTATTCTAGGCTATACATTGTCTAAGGCTCAAATCATGGAAGAGCCTTGAAGGAAGGGATTTTACAATTAAAGGTTTCCTATAAAAGACTATTTAGTTTCCTGTTAACAGCTCATGCCAACACTTCTCCTCAAGTTGGTGCGTAGATATCTCTAATGCCTAACTTGTCGAGTGAGTTGTAGAAGTTTTTGTTGGACAGTGCTTTCGTGAGTATGTCCACTAATTGGTCTTCTGACTTGACAAACGGGAAATGAATAATTTTTTCTTCAAGGTTCTGTTTGATAAAGTGTCGGTCGACCACAACATGCTTGGTATGATCATGTTGAACAGGATTATGGGAGATGTCGATGACTGCCTTTTTATCGCAAAACAAGTTCATTACGGAGCTAGGAGCAAAGCCAACTTTAGTCAGCAACCTTCTTAGCCAAAGTAGTTTGCATAGACCCTTAGCCATTCCTCGGAATTCTGCTTCAGCGTTGGATAATGCTACTACCTTTTGCTTCTTGCTTCTCCATGTAACCAAGTTGCCTCCTACAAACGTTAAGTAGCTGGAACTGGATTTCATATTCGAGATGTTTCCTACCCAATCAATGTTTATATAGCCATCAACATTCAAATGATTATTCTTGGAGAACATAGGCCCTTTTCCAGGGGAGGACTTTAAGTAGTGGAGAATCCAAATTACTGCATCCATATGCTCTTCACTAGGACAGTGCATAAATTGGCTCACTACACCTACTACATAAGCGATATCCGGGTGAATACGAGATAAATAAATGAGATTACCAACTAGCTTCTGGTACCTTTTTTTTATTAGCTGGCACTTGATTGTATATTCTCCAAGTTTATGATTCTGAGCAATTGAAGTATCAGCTGGCTTACGCTCTAGAAATCCCACTTTGGACAGCAAGTCCAATACATATTTTCTTTGCAAAAGAAATATGCCTTATCTTTATCTGGATATTGCAATTCCCAAAAAATACTTAAGTCCTCCTAGGTTTTTCATTTCAAATTTAGTTGACAGTTGCTCTTGCAGCTTGGAGATCTCTTCTGCATCGTCACCTGTAATAATCATGTCATCTACATAGACTATTAGAGTTGTTTTGCTGAATGATGTTTTAGGAAGAGAGTGTGATCTAAGTTGCTTTGATGGAAGCCATATTTTCTTATAGCCGAACTGAATCGACCAAACATGCTCAAGGTGATTGTTTCAATCCGTACAAAGCTCACTACAGCTTACATGCCATTTTCCCCTTCAAAGATGTTGTGTACCCTGGTAGAATATCCATATAAACCTCATTTTCAAGATTGCCATGGAGGAAAGCATTCTTTATGTCAAATTGGTGCTATGGCCAATCTAAATTTGTTCCAAGAGATAACGAAACTCTAACAACGTTTAATTTGGCCACCGGTGAGAAAGCTTCTTAGTAGTCTATGCCATATGTTTGTGCATATCCCTTTGCCATAAGCCTCGCCTTATATAGATCAATGGACCTATCAACACTATATTTAATGGAGAAAACCCATTTGCATCCTACTGCCTTCTTTCCTTTAGGTAGTGCAATTAACTTCCAAGTGTTATTTTTCTATAAAGCCTCCAATTCTTCCTTTATTGCTTGAACCCATCTTGGATCTAATAAGGCCTCCTTAATGCTCCTAGGAATATGGAACGAGGATAATTGATGCACAAATGCCTTGAGAGGTTCAGGTAATCTTTGAGTAGACATATCGTTGGCAATTGAGTACTTGGATTTTTTTTCTCCTACATTCGAAGAGTACCGATTTGGTGGCTTGCCACGGTTCTATCTAAAAGGTAAAACATAACTCGCAGAAGTATCCAAGGCATTAGTATGTGTAGGTGTGATAGGAGAGCTTACCTTAGAAATATTCTCGGGAGGAACTGCTTTAAGTACTAAGGAGTGGGAAGATTCATTAAGCTCCACATTTTCAGATTCCATTGATGTAGGTTTGACTCTTGGAGACATCTCACCTCCTAAAGAAATCTCAACGTTTGGATCTGGCTCTATTGTTTCATTTCCAACCCTTTGTTATATTGAGTTATCTTGATCAAATTTTGGTTCTGGCCACTTAACATTTAGCCAATTCGACTCTTCATCTCGAAGCTGCCCCCTGAATAGAAGAATTGGATACTGGTGATGGGAAAAACGTGTCTGACTCTAGGAAAGTAACATCCATAGTAACGTAGGTTTGTTTAGTGATGGGGTCGTAGCACCAATACCCTTTTGTAAGGCATACCCCAAAAAACGGCAACGGATAGCGCATGGGTCCAACTTGGTTCGTTGATTCTTATGAAGATGAATGAAGGCAACACAACCAAAAATCTGGGGAGGAATCATCAAAACAGTGGGCAAGAGAACATGTGTAGAAAGGACTTGCAAAAAAGTCTTAAAATTTAAGACTTTTGAAGGCATGCGATTCAAGGGATGTACATCTGTAGAGACGACATCATCTCAATAGTGACTAGGCAAATGTCCCCTAATCAATAGTGCTCGTGCAGTTTCTAAGATATGTAGATTCTCTCTCGACAATGCCATTTTGTTGTGGAGTCTGAGAGCATGAGGTTTCATGAAGGAGACCAATACGCTGGAAGTAAGCCTGAAATTGCTTGTTGACATATTCACCACCATTGTTAATATGAAGGATCTGAATCTTAGCTGAAAATTGTGTTTGAACCATAATATGAAAGGCTTGAAACAAGCCAAACACATCATTTTTACGTTTCAGCAAATAAAGCCATGTCATTTGAGTGCAATCATCGATAAACAACAGAAACCACCTATGACCAGACGAAGTACTTATTGGGGAAGGGCCCTACACATTAGAATGAATTAGAGCAAAAAGGACATTATTTTTATTCAGACTCACTGGATAAGGAACTCTGTGACTTTTAGCTAAAATGAAAGTATTATACTTAAAGTCAAAGTGCTATAAATTTAAAAATAGATCTGGGACTAAATGTTTCAAATAGCTAAATGATCGGTGCCCCAAGCGACGGTGCAGTAGCCAAATCTGCCTCTCCTTGTCACCGGTCGTGTGGTGCATGTGGTTAACTCTTCCTATGCTGAAGTCATTCATGTAATATAATCCCCCCCCCCCCCCCCCCCCTCTTAGTACCACGCCTAATGATTTCCTTGGTGAGAATATCTTGAAGAAAACAAAATGTAGGATAAATTAACACGACGTAGTTGAGATCTGCAGTAACTTGACTTACAAACATTAATTTGTTTGATAGAGAAGGGACAGGTAGAGTGTGAGATAGTGAGAGAGAAGGTGATATAGTCACTATTCCAGCCCCTGTAACCAGATATGTGACCCCATTAGCATTTGTAATACATGTTCTTCTTGGTTGAGTGATATGGGAGAAATCATAAAAGTCAAATGTGATGTGGTTTGTAGCTTCAGAATCAATAATCCAAACACCATCATCACGTAAAGTAGAGCTAAGAAGTACATGCCTACAATTACCTTGATTGTGTGGAGGCGTGGGATCATTTGGTAACTCTATTTGGGAGAGTAAAGATAACTGAGGTTTAGCATTAGCCACAACAACGTGACCCACGCTTTCAGCAATAGCAGCATTTTCACATTTTTTCCGTGCCTGAAAATCATTCTGCTAATCGGGATACCCGATTAGTTTAAAGCAAGCTTTGCAGGTATGTTTAGTGCTTCCACGTGAGTACATTTTCCACCATCAAATTGGGCCTTAGGCTTAGAAGGTGGGTTCGACTTTCCACCAGTCTTGAATCCTTTAGACTTCATAATAGCACTAGGGATAAGATCTGCACCAGAAGTCATTAAAACTTTTTTGATATCTTCTCTTCAAACATGAGCATAGGCCTGTTCAACCGTAGGAAATGGTTGTAACTACAACACATCACTCCAAACCTTATCCAGTCGGTCATCCAATCCATCAAAGAAGATGTAAACTCTATCTTCCCATAGGATTGAATTATTTTGCTTGATATTAGCAGCACATTTCATTGGGTTAGGACGATGAAAATCAATTTCATGCCACAAACCTTGAAGATCATTATAATATTTTTCAATGGGTCCGCCAGCTTGTCTTGTGTGAGTCACATGACGTCAGAGATCATGCACTTGAGACAGATTAGTCCCATCAAAACAAGTTATAGTAATAGAATCCCATACCTATTTTGTTGTTGGGAAGCGAATGAAGTTACCTATCAAGGTAGGATCCATAGGGTTGATCAGCCATCCTTTGACAACAACATTCTTGGTTTGCCATCTTCGAAATGATGGATCTGTTTCTGGAGGCTGGGGAGAGTCTCCATTGATGTATCCCAACTTGTCTTTTCCAGGGATATACATCTCAACAACCTGGGACCATAAGGCATAGTTGGAGCCATCCAGCTTAATGTCGATTGGGGCAGCGGGAGAATCTAATGGGTGGGATGAGGTTTGGGCTTTGTTCAAAGCTTCTGTCATCTTGGTTATCCAATTCTCAAGAATGGACTCAGTCAAGTTGGTGGATTCCATTATGGAGCCCAGCAGTCGATGATTTTTTCCTGGTCAATGGGTTGGTGGAGTAGAGATCCTAGGACAATTGCTCTGATACCATGTTAAAATGGTTTTCTTCTTTTCTTTCTGTAGAACTGAGTACAAAGATATATAGATACAAAGAGAAAGTTTAGGGAGCTATTCTAGGCTATACATTGTCTAAGGCTAAAATCATGGAAGACCCTTGAAAGAAGGGATTTTACAATTAAAGATTTCCTATAAAAGACTATTTGGTTTCCTATTAACAGCTTACGCCAACACTTCACACTCTCCTCTTTTTCAAATTAGACCGTGGAAGTTTTGAGATGCCACAAGTTCATTTTATTAGCAAATGTTTCAAACTACTGAGAGTGCTAGATTTAGAAGGCATAGAAATTGGAAGCCTGCCCAGCTCATTTGGGAAACTTACTCATTTAAGGTATTTGGGCTTAAAGGGAATTGGCTTAGAAACTCTTCCAACATCTATAAGCAATTTAAGGAGTTTGCAAACAATGGATACAAGCTGTCTCAAGGAACTACCCGATGTGATATGGAGAATGGAAAATCTAAAGGCATCTTTCTTTGGATGGAAGAAGGGTTGATATGCTCCTACGGATTGAAACTCTTCAAAATCTCAGGACTTACTCATTTAAGGTATTTGGGCTTAAAGGGAATTGGCTTAGAAACTCTTCCAACATCTATAGGCAATTTAAGGAGTTTGCAAACAATGGATACAAGTTGTCTCAAGGAACTACCCGATGTGATATGGAGAATGGAAAATCTAAAGGCATCTTTCTTTGGATGGAAGAAGGGATGATATACTACTGCAGATTGAAACTCTTCAAAATCTCAGGACTTTGTCAAGCATAAGGGTCAATGAGTGGAAACGAAATGACTCAAGCATGTTAACATGCCTTCAAAAATTGAAGATAGAAGGAAATTTTGTTTCTGAAGGAGTTGAGTTTCGCACTCCATTGCCCAGCTCAACAATCTTCAATCCTTGTATCTTAAGGCATCAGATTTCCCCAGGATTCTATACCTTGTCATGAATTCATGGTTCCATCTCTTTAAGCTGGAAATGAAGGGTTGTATACGCTAACTACCTGATGTACATTAGTTCCCACCATGTCTCACCAATCTAACCTTAGAAGCCTAAGGTCTTGACCATGATAGTGTGGCCACCTTGGAGAAGCTGCCAAATTTGTTAACTCTAAGATTAAAGGAGGAGTCGTACCTTGGAAAGGAAATGGAAGTATCTGCAAGTGGATTTCCTCAACTCAAAATATATATATTTTTTTTCTAAGCTAACTCGATTAAAGATGTTGAATATAAAGAAGGGTGGCATGCCAAAGATAATGCATTTGGAGTTTTATACGAGGTTGCGGATCAATGGACTTTGTGAAAATTCCCTTATATTTTGCAAAGATAGACATCATGTGTCTATAAGTATATAACTCTGTATGCTCTCCCTTGTATACAAAGAAATGTAAATCGATATTGGGACATTTTCCCACTTAAGGCTTTGTTAAACTACCAATTTTCTTAAAAGTTGAAGCTTTTAGGATATCCACACATTTGTCTCTTTAGCATATCTTGCTCTCACTCCCACATGTGAAGAGCTAGACAGACATATGGACAAATAAATACAACCATTTTTGGACTTACAAATATTTAGGCGGTTCAAACGCGAGACTTTCCACCAAACTAAGGTTTGAAATCATGTTAAATTACTGATTTTCCTATAAACTTAAACTCATAGGATATAAGTTCAAGATGCATATCATGCTCTTTAACAGGTTAAAAATTATCCTTTTTCATTTTATTTATATTCATGAGTGGTCAAAATTTGTATTGTTGTAACCATGGGTATGTTTGGATCAATCTTATGATTATAGGCTAACTTGATTTTGTTACTTGATTATTATAGCCTTTTGAGTTGTCTAATAATGTGCTATTATGTATTCCTTGTTTATTTTCACTCGCTTGTATATATACTCGTATCCTTTAAAATGTAAAAAAACATTTTTCACTATATAAATATATTCTTCTTATTCTATCGATAAAATATTATAATTTTTTTTTCTTGGATATCCCTATTTAAAGGACTGTGGGGGTGTTATGTAATTGAAGATATCAATAAAAAATCTTCTAGCTAGCATTGTATATTTCCTCCATTTTTCCATAATGACAACATGAATCCTAAAACATGCATCTACTTTCCGAAGTTTTTAATAATATTTTTTAAAAAATGATCTCCAATGTATTGCAAAACAAAACCTTGTTTGATAATTAGAAATATTTTTTTACCTATTGTCTATATTTTAAAATATATTTTTAAAATAATTTTTATTTTCAATGATTTTCTATTTTTATATAATTATTTGCTAAAACAACTTTCCGAAAAAAGAAATGAAAATAACATCAAATAACTAAATGACATTTTCTAAAAACACTTTATTTTTTTACTTTTAAAAACATAAATTATTTTATATTTTTTGTATTATTAAATATTTTTCTTACTTATATTATAAAAAATACAAAATTTTTTAAAAAATAATCACCAAACAAAAACAAACCCTTAAATTCTCAATCTACAACAAAACTTTGTAGAGATATAGCAAAGGGTGGTTCAAGCATGCCTCAAACCCAAACCATGAGTACCCGACCCGACCTACTCATATACCCACTCCAAACTAAAAATTCATCCCACCGACTTGGTAATAATTAAAGTCATTTTTCTCCGCTTATAATAATAATAATAATCTTCATCATTAAAGTGGGCAATGAGTTTGAAAATAATAAAAAGGACAGAGGACATATATTATATTCTATAAAAGTCCAAGATAGATAATAAAAATTAAATAATGGATCAACTCATAAGTTATTTTTGATTAATGAGATATAATATGACACAATATGAATATTTTACAATATCATATCCCATTGAATACCTTAAGATATACATGGGACTATTAAATAATTTATTGGTTTTTGTTCGAGTAGTTGAATCGGTGAACAAAGGCCATAGTCATTAAGACTCGGTTAAATTAAAATACAATGAATTAAAATAAAATGAAAATGCACCTCTTACACATCACATGGAAGGCACATGGTGGAATAATGCCTTTTCATTCTTTCGTCTCAATTTCATCGTTATAGTTCATGTTCAAATAATTTAAAATAATAGAATAAAAAATTATTACAATAAGAATGAAATCTTCTTGATAAATGAGATTTTAATTGATCTCTAGCATGGAGTATTTTTATTTTCTTCTATCGGGATGATATAAAGTATGTTAAAATTATTATTTTACCCTTTTATTTTCATTAGGTTTGTATGACTTTCTATGATTTTAACCTAACTTTCCTATGTACGTCCAACTACAAGAATTGAAATCACTAAATTTATATTAAAAAATAATAAATTTGAAGATTAAAGAAATTCATCAAGTTGTTAAAAAGGTGTTTAATATGACTTGATGACTTAATTTAAGTCATAAATAAATTAAACATATTTTATAAAATAATTTAATAACCATACCTTAAAGTTAAAAATAACTTCAAGTATTAAATTAAATTAAAATAATGAACTTATCTTTAATCTTAAATTTCTTTTAACTCATTTTTTTCATATATAGTGAAATTAAATCATTTTTTCATATTTTTTTAAAAAATATTAATTACATTAAAATTAATATATTTTATAAATAGTTATAATATTATATTTTTTATAACTCATTTTATTAAAAAATGATTTTAATAATTTTATATGTATTAAAAATGGGGAAAAAATTAAACTAAATCCTTTTTTAAAATTAATTATATATATACAATGAGACGAGACAAAATAATACCTTCAACCTGTAAACATTTAAAAAAAATATATAAATAAATCTCAAACCTACCCCCAAACTATTTATTTTAATTCTAAAGTTATCCCATCAAGGGTGGGTACCCAAAAAAACTGTCCACGTCGCCATCCATACCCTAAAATCTTATGTGGCAAAATATAGGAGGATGATATGTTAACGCACATGAGAACTTTTATTGAAAGTAAATTTGAAATTTGAGGGAAAACTAGTCTATTTTTTTTTTCTTTATATAGAATATGAAAAGATTATTAATTTTTTTTTTCATATTGAAAAAATGGATTTTTAAAATTTTTAATAAATAAAATAAAATCTCACAAAAATATTGAAAAAAAAATTGTTATGTGTTTGGTTCCCTATAGAAACCAACAACCATAAAGGAATAATTGTTTTAAACTAAACTTTCTTCAAAAACAACAAATTCAAAGAGAAACGTATTTTTTCCCCGCCTCAATTTCACATAATCATTATAATTTTAATCCCAAAATTTATTTTTAATTTTATCATTCTAAAAAGTAGGCAAATCATATTTGCAAATCTTATTATTAACGATATTAAATACATTTGTCTCAATAGACATCATTAAACTATTATTCATTTCTTAATCTTTACTTGATTGCATATTAGTTTTAAGGAATCTAATAATTTCATTAAGAAATTTTAGTATTAAATACAAAAATTATTATATAAAAGAAAAAGGAAAAATTAAAACAAAAAATTAGTAATTTTCATATTTCATTTTTAAAATTCAAATTTCAAAAATAGAGACAGAGTATTTCTATTTTTTAAAATGAAAAAAAAAGAAAAAAAAAAGAAAAAAAAAAGAAAAAAAAAACAAGTAAAAACAAAGTCTAAGGTATCCTTCAACACCAATTGATATTTCATATTTCACATAAAATTGATTGATATTAGGAGTAGGGATAACAATGAAGATAGGTTGCCTCCATCCCAAGCCCATCCCATTTATTTAAAATAATTTTCATCTTTGTCATAATAAGAAAATTAAACATAGCCCTGAGCTATTCATTGTAACCCTGAGTTACTCATTGCATCATGACTCAGAGTCATTCATTCCATCCATAGCCCTGAACTATTCATTATAGCCTTGAGCTATAACCCTGAGTTACTCATTGCATCATGACCCAGAGTCATTCATTCCATCCATAGCCCTGAGCTATTCATTATAACCCTGAGTTACTCATTGCATCATGACCTAGAGTCATTCATTCCATTCATAGCCCTAAGTTATTCATTGTAACCCTGAGTTACTCAATGCATCATGACCCAGAGTCATTCATGGCATCCCGAGCCCTGAGCTCATGACCTGGAGTCGTTCGCATCTTTCACATCCTTGAGTTGTTTTGTTTTCATCATTCTAGCCACTTGTGAGTGGCCTCGACTCGGCATCATGAGCTGGAAAGCATCCTAATCGGCTATCCATTTAGAGCCTTGAGCTCACGACCCTGAGTTGTTCTTCATATTTATGACCTAGATTCATCCATAGCATTTAGAGCCCCGAGCTCACGACCAAGAGTTGTTCTTCTTGTCCCTGACCTAGAGTAGTCTATAGCATTTGAAGCCCTTAGCTTCTGACCTAGAGTCATCCATATCATCTAAAGCCCTGAGATTCCGACCTAGAGTCGTCTATAGTATTCATAGCCTCGAGCTTTTGACCTAGAGTCATCCATAGCATTTAGAGCCCTGAGCTCACGACCCAGAGTCGTCCTACTCATCCATGACCTAGAGTCATCCATACCATTTAGAGCCCTAAGCTCCCGGCCTAGAGTCATCTGTAGCATTTAAAGCCTTGAGCTTTTAACCTAGAGTCATTCTTGGCATCTAATTAAAGCCTAGAGTTCCTAACCCAGAGTCCTTTATTTCATCTATGACATAGAGTCCTCCTTTATATTTAGGGTCTCGTGCTCTTGACCCAGAGCCTTATCTTATTTCCGACCTAGAGTCGTTCATCACGTCCATGACCCAGAGTCATTCATCTCATCCATGACTTTGAGTCATTCTTTTCACCCCTCTCCATCTTTGTGCTACTCATCATATACTTTTCACCCTTCATTGCCATTCTCCCACATAGAGTTGTTCCATTTTTTGTAATTACGACCCCATGTTTCGAGCTTACTCTCGTCATGTGCTAGGACAAAATCTCTAGTCCTTCTTTAGTTCTTCGGTACAGTTCACTTCATTCCACTCATTATTCATACTTCAACTCACATTCTCTACACTCGTGATCTCTACCGAAGAGGGGTATCTTTGTAGACCCTCCATTTTGTCCCTTTAGCACATGTTTTTTTAAGTTCACTTCTGATGCTCCATAGTAATGAAAAACATGCCTTTAAGTACTTTAGGTGATGTCATTAAAGTTAGAACATAATACATGTTATTAATTAAGATGTCCACATGGCTTCATGACTATGGGAGTGTTCCTTCTAGTCTATCAATGTTCCAAATACTTACTAGATGATTCATTAATAGTAGATAGGTAATTTCTTAGTTGTATACCATAAAAATAGTTGTATGCCATCTAATTACTATTGGTTTTAAGTTTTGGTTAATGAACACCCCTATAAATTTATTTTATTTATAGAATTTATTTTTTAGATAAATTTTAGATAAAAAGATTATATGTAAGTGTACTAAGAGTGCGTTTGGTAGTAATTTTAAGAAATGTTTTTAGTATTTTTTATACTTGAAAAATTTTATTATTCAAATATCAGAAATGTCAAAAAAAGTTTCTAGAATCACTATCAAACGCACTCTTAATAATGGTGTTAAACCATAAATTTGAAACCAACGAACCTGAAGGTGCGAGGGAAGTTAACTCTTATTCTCTATACATGCATGGGTGTCTGCCCTTTGCACCGATCAACACTGCTACACGAAGATGAAGCTAGCTCCCCACAAACGCTTCAACGTGTTAGCAGCTAAATGCATGGCCATTAAAGGCAACTTGGATTGTCGCAATTTCCAACTTCAACCTATTCACGTCCATGGAATCATAAGAGTTATGTCAATAAGAAGAACAATCTTTAATTCTTTCTTGCTTTTTATTGTCTTTTCTTTCTTGAAGTTGGGAGAAAATCCATCCATTTGTAAGGTATCTCACCTTGAATAACAATGATAGCTTAATGTCAGTGGTTGAAACCAGGGTCAGTATGTTACTAGGCTAAAGGGTCGTGTTTGGTTGGTGAGAAAGTGTAGGGAATTGGAGGGAACCAAATGTTTGAATAATGCATGGTCTCAAATTTTGGTGTTCATGAAAAAGATAAATTGTTTGGTTCTGTTTTCTTTGTTTCTCAGCTACCAAATGGGGGAGGGTGTAAATTGCTGTTCTCATGAACCTTGTTGTTTGATTTTTGATTTTTTGATTTTTTGATTTTTTTCACTTCTTTCTTCAAAGAAAGGTGGAAGATGTGAAAGAAAATCTCAAACCTTTTGTTAACTGCCGTCTGAAAATTGCTTCAAGGATGAGGGACGACTCCTTCTTGATTTTGATCTGCCACTAGAATCAAACTCTTCAGTGATCAAAATCCCAAACCTTAAATCTAAATAAAACCCAATCTTTTTTTTTTTCTTTTTCTTTTTTCTTTTCCTTCATTTTTTCCATCTGCTCGATCAGACCACAGAAAGATTAAGTATGTGAAAAATGATTTGTTTGACTTCTCAGAATCTGTAGAGTTACTCATACCAAAAATCTATATATGGACCAAGATGGTGCCGTCCCTCATCATTGAAGCAATTCTCAGACAGCAGATGGAAAAAGGTTTGAGATTTTCTTCCACATCTTCAACCTTTCTCTGTACAAAAACATGAACGAACATCAAAAAACAAATCAGAATGTTACTGGGTATAGCAATTGTCATTAAACAAATTATCTTGTTCTTGAAGAACCCCAAAATTGAGACCATAATGTATTCAAAGATTTTGGTTCCTTCCCTTTCCTACATTTCATCACCAAACAAACATAATGACCAGCCGGGTGTAATTCATACCAAGAATCCAAGAAATGCATGCATTCAGCGTAAGAAAGATTATGAAAAAAAGGAAAGGAAAAACAAGGAATTGAAATTGTTCTTCTTATTGGCGTACCCTTTATGATTGCATGGACGTGAAGAGGTCGAAGTTGGAAATTGGCAAACTCCAACTGGTTATATATATGGGCAAAGTCATGGGCATAGTCGGCAGGAAATTCAGACCCTGAGTTTAGCTTCTCTGTTGTGAGTCTTTTGTCGAAGATGGCAGTGACCAACAAAATATTGCCACGTGCACAATAATTTTTAAATCAAAATTGTACTTGACAAAGTGTGTTAAAAGCATATAATATGCTTCTTAGGGGAAAAAAAAAAAATTACATTCATAGGGAGTAAAAGGCGATTGAGTAATTTATCAATTGGTTGCAACTGATGTTTCTCATGTGTGAAGTGATTTAGTAGTTTAGTTTCATTAATGTTAATAATATAACATGTTATAAATAATGTAAATTAAAAATGTTACAAGTGGTGTTATACTTAATTTTAGTGTATTTCACAGTGATTTTTTAAAGTATTTTTAGTATTTCTAATATTTAAAAGGAAGTTTGTTTCATAGTGATTTTATGATATTTTTCCAATATTTTTAACAGTTGAAATTTTTTAACATTTAAGTGTTAAAAAGATTATAACTATTTTTTAATATTCTAGCAAATGCACTATTAATATGGTTCTTGTTCCTATTTTATATAGGAAGATAACTATTTGCTGCTTTATATTCAGCCCATACTTGAAGATAGGATGTTTCAATATTTTTCGTGAAAATTTCACATTTGATAAAATTTTAAAAACATTTTGAAAAAGTTGAAAAACTAGTACTTATAATGCTTTATAAAGAACTATTTGATTCTCTCAAAAATACTTCAGTAAGAACGCTATCATTAAAGGCATTTCGACGTTACAATTTCTTATACAAACCTTTTTATTATTCGCTAATAAAAATAATTAGTTTCTTTTTAAGTATTTAAAATGATATTTAGACGCAAAAAAAGGTCAGCATTCAACATAATTTTTTTTTTTCATAGATAGTAGTAATATTTTGTTATCTCATATTAATGAGCAATTCTTTCAAGTGTTTATATTTTGAACTTTAGCTTTACCTGATCATTGTCATGCCATACACACTTGAGATTACTACCAATTACAATCTCAGTCTCCTCTTGATACCCAATCAAGAATACACTTGGGTTTGCCTTAATAAATAAAAAACAAAGAGTAGGAAGGAGAAATAAAATTAAATCAATCTATTTAATTAGAAATTACACTAAAATAAGATTTTTTTTTAAAAAAACACTTTCGAATGTATAAAAGATTTGAAATTCATTACGATCAAGACGACTCTCTTCTCTTATTCTCATTTAAAAGAGAATGGCTTAAATATTAAGATAAACCCTATTTAAGGATCATTTAAAAAATGTAAAAATTTGTACATCGAAAGTTGATCGATTGATATATTAGTATAAAACTATTTTGGATGCAGAAGATTTATCTATCCCTCCATGAGAATGATAAAATATTTTGCTAATTTGATTAATTCAAAATTACTCTTAAATACCATTTTAATTAAAAAAAATACAGAAATTTTAGAACTTAGATGATCAATTTTTGCACTCATCCACAATATCAAAACTGTTATATAAAATAGAAAAAAGAAATAAAGTAAATTAAATATTAGAACCACTTATTATAACATTTTTAATTTACTTTAATACACTTTGTCATATACAATTTTGATTAAAAAAAATTGTGGACGTGGCAATATTTGGTTGGTCACTGCAATCTTCAACCGAAGACTCACAAGTACAAAGAAGCCAAACTCAGGATAACTAGATCGAGAGAGAGAGAGAGAGAGAGAGAGAAGATGAATTTCCATCCTTTGCACCGATCCACACGAACACTTCATGGTGGTAGCGGCTGAATGCATGGCCATTAAAGACAACTTGGAGTATCACAATTTCCAACTTCAACCTCTTCAGGCCCATGCAATCGTAAGGGTTACGCCAATAAGAAGAATCTTCAGTTCTTTCTTGATTTTTCTTTTCTTTTCTTTCTTCGTAATCTTTCTGATACTGAATGCATGCATTTCTTGGTTTCTTGGTATACTGCTTTGTTCACCCATCTCTCAAGTTGGGAGAAAATCCATCATTTTGTACGGTATATCACCATGAATAACAATCAATAAGTTACAAGGCGAGGGTCGTGTTTGGTTGGTAAGAAAGTGTAGGGAATCGGGGGAACCAAATGTTTGAATACAGCTGCATGGTCTCAAATTTTGGGGTTCAAGAAAAAGAAAACTTGTTTGGTTCTGTTTTCTTTGTTTCTCAGCAACCAAATGGGGGAGGGTGAAAATTGCTGTTCTCATGAATCTTGTTGTTTGATTCTTTTTTTTTTTTTTTCCACTTCTTTCTTCAGAGAAACGGTTCAAGAAGATGTGAAAGAACATGTCAAACCTTTTGTTAACTACTGTTGCTTCAAGGATGAGGGACGACACCTTCTTGGCCCATGGATTCTTGGTAAGATTAATCCTACAAATTGTTGTGTCAAATACCTCCCTGGACTTCTTTTGCTTTGAGGGTTGCAAACCAAGAAAATATACTCTGTAATTTTCTTTTATTTATTTTTCGTTTCTCAGCAACCAAATGGACATCGCAGGAGGGTCGACTTCAATGCATGAAGGAGCCAGCGGCAAAGTACGAAGAGGAGGTGACCATGAGCTCAAAAGCCACATGGCCAATCCGGTTGTCCTGGTACCACCACCAGGTCTTCCACCAGCACCTCCATCTATTCATCCTCCTTATCCTATTATTTGTATGTCTAAACCTGTACCAACACCATACACTGGGGAAAGCCACCACCATATCATCCTCCTTTTCCATTTCGTGTGACTTTGTTTTTAAGCTGAAATGATTGAAGAAAAGAAAATGTGAAGAAAAAAAAAAATTTTAAGTTAATAAATTATTTTTATATTCTACCTCAAACTTATTAAACTTTTTAAATTCTTCTACATGAAGATTAAATAATTTCGAACTATATAAATTTCTTACTAATTTTAATTACATTTAACTTTTTTTTACTATTTTTTATAATAAAATCAAACATGAAAAAATAATTTTTCTTAACATTATTTTTCTTTCTTAATTTTTGAGAATCCAACATAGTTTAAAGTTATCTTTAGTTGAAAAATGATTTTCTCATATTTGATTTTATTATGAAAAATACGAAAGAAAGTGGTCTAGGATTTATGGGGGTGGATGGTATGGTGGTGGCATAGGCTTTCCCCTAGTGTATGGCCTAGTTGTAGGTCTAGACATATGACTAGGTGATCGTGCACCCAAACCACTAGGTGGTGTGCTCTCGGTCATGTGCTTCTGAGTTCATAGCCTACTCCCATTTGTATTGTTGGGAAGTTTAAGGCAAATCTAGAGAATTGGCTTGTACAGGTAAAAAGATTTCATTACGATAATAACAACCTCTCAATAATAATGACCTTTCAACAAGAATAAAATTCAATAAGAACAAACACTTGAAAATAGGTAAAAAGATTTCAACGATAATAACGAACTTTCAATAGAAAAAAAAAAAAAAAACTTCAAAATAGGCTTGCTAACTTGATAGCTGTGACGCAAGAGTAGGTCTTCAATTCATCAAACTGCAACATTTGATCTTGCCCCACTTGCTACTTGCATTGAAAACTACGTTCACTCAATCCTTCAGGTAGGATTCTTTTATAAACATTGAGGAGGTAGAAGATTGACATAGATTGTAGGCCTTTCATTGAAGTCGAATTTCACTTTGTTGATGCAAAATTTTATTTTGATTAGTTTGATATTACTGTAGAGGAAATTAATTTGACTAAAAATAACTCCAAAAATGAGTAAAGTTGGTACATGCAAAACATAAACATCATGCTGGGGCCAAAATGTGACGCCTATGCAACAATAGAAATAGGAGAGTTTCAAGGTGGAAAACTTTGCATCCAAGCAAATCGATGGAGCTTAAAAAAGTATTTCAATCCTTAGATATATTCCTATATCTAGAAGAAAAGAGGGTTAAGTATTTTAGAAAGACTATTCTCTTCTCGCTCAAAAATGAAAAATTTTCAACAATTTAAATATCCTTTAATCAATATGAGATATATATGATTAAAATCAACCTCTGCAAGTATAAAAGCCATCTATTAATCAACCTTAGAACAAATTCCCTAAGTTATGAAACAATTAATACATAGTTTTAACTAAACTAGATGCTACCTTCTTCCAAGGATATTGCATTACCCAACACCTATATATCTTTTTCACGGCTATGATGTAGCTCGCACATAGTCCTTAATGAACTCTCAATGACTTGAGAGGATGTGATCAACCATGAGCAATCTCAATCAAAGTGAAAACTTTGAGAGTGTCGGGAATGAGCAAAGAATAATTATAACAAACTCTATGGTGTATCTCCTAAAATCACAACCAAAAGGTGTATTTATAATGCAAAAATTCTGGTGGGCTGGTTGAGAGCAAATTCAAGAAATCTGAACAAAATAGATAATTTGCAAAAAAGTAATTATGTGTGATTTGTGCTCTCCCTTTGAAATTCTATTTTTTTCAAATCCGTTATGCAATCTTGCCCACTATACACCTAGGCATTATTCATCAAACATACTCGACTACACTTGAATGATCTTGTATATGAGTTAGTGATAATCTTGTATCTTCAAGACCAATCTAAAAACTGAAGAAGAGCATAAAGTCAACTTTAAGAATATTTGTAACAAAATTATCAACCTAAAGTAGCCAGTCGAACTAACATAAGACAAATACAAGACCGATTTTCTGTAAACTTTTGGATGCATTTTATGACTTCTTGTTATAATTTTTGGTGTTTGATTTGTGAGTTTGTAGTATTCGAATGTATGCTAGCTTAGCTGAGCTACATTTCCTGGAAGAAACTGGACAAATGCATTAAAGAAAAAGAAAATGTATTTTGAATTATTAATTAATGTACTGCTGTGCCATGGGCAGCTCCTTGGAAAATCGAGCTCTTGGCCTAAGCATGCACCGTCTGCAGTGGGCCACCAGGCCAGACATGAACAACTGGTATTGTCGGCTCTAAATTAATCTGGTGGCATCATTCATGACAGCAGAAAAATCCTAGTCATATGAAGCAAGTGAGATGATAATGCTAGAATAACCTAGTGAGGCCGCCCAAAGAACTTGAGTTGGGGAATATTTGGTTTTAGTACATCTGAAAAATTGCTATTTTCCTAACCCCTCTCTCTCTCATGACTATTATTTTTTCTAGTTTTAGTGAAATATTAAATAAAAAATGTTTGGTTGAGTCATCATCTTCAACCTCGTTAGAATTTGCGTCACTAAGAAAGGATATAAGCGTAGGGGATTCCATTGATTCACTAAAAAACAAACTGATTATGAAAGAAACACCCATTAATCCAGCAACATCAAGCATTATAAATATAGTAATCCTCTTGGCTTGCTGACCAACAGAAAAACTTGAAGAAGCATAAGGTACTTGCCTTTTGCCCATCCATCAGAGCATTGTAGCGGAGAGCAGGAGTGAAAGAGAGGAGATTCACATGGCTGAGTCTGTAGTTTCCTTCGCCATAGAAAGGATTGGAGATCATCTCATGCATAAAGCAATATTCTTGAAGGATGTGCGGGAGAAGTTGTGCAGCTGCGGAATGGGCTCAGGAAGATACAGCGTTTCCTAAGAGAAGCGGATGCAAGGCAAGAAGATGACGAGTGAAGAACTGGGTGTCTGAAATCAGAAATGCTGCTTATGATGCAGAAGACATCATAGACACCTTCATCCAGAATGAAGAAACTAAGGGCTTTGTAGACCCCCATTTTGGGTCGTTTCTTGCAGCTCCTTATTTTGCCACGTGGAGGAACTTTAGAGATCCACGTGTCATATTTAGAGAGGCTGTGGGAGAATCAGTTTAGTGGTTAAGAGAGGCAATGAGGTTGTGACACCTGGAAAGGAAGATTCAAAAAGCTGCAGACCGTTAGTGAAGGTGGGGATTTGGTTGCTGGGTGAGACATTTTTTGGGGGGTTCCTTTTTTGGCTTGGGAAGCAAGTTTTTCCCGGGGGGGGGGGGGGGGGGGGGGGGGGGGCAGAGGAAATCAGAGAGGATGAGCGGGAAGGGAAAAATCATGTTGAGCTGAACACTAGACAGAGGAGAGTGAGGATTAGGGAGACTGTTAGAGAGAAGCTTGAGGAAGGTAAGGCAAGCTTGCTGAAGAGAGGTAGGAGGATATTTTTCTAGTGAGAAGCCTGGGAGAGCAGAAAACGGGAAGGTTACAGAGGAGGAGAAGAGCTTGAGAGAGGCATTGCCTGGTAAGATTCTTTGGGTTCATCATTCATTATATCATCATCTTTCTCTCATCTCCTTTTCATGTGATTATTTGGCATCGTTTGTGAGTTTGCTTTGGTTTGGTTATTGTAGTTTCATCCCATTTTTCCTCTGCTTTCATTCAAAGATGATCTAACTGTGCTTTGACTGGTTGTTCCATATTTGAAAACCTTCCCGTATCTTGGTTTTATTTTTTTTAATACATTTTCTAGTTAATCCACCGATTTTCAAACTCCCAGATAAAGAGAAACGAAATGGGTTTCTTCATATTTATTGGATATTTGGACTTTGTTTATTCCCCTTTAAAAACTTCACTCTGTTCTGTTCTCTGTTTCTCCCCATTCTGCATATGGGTGTTTCAATACAAATCGCTATTTTGGCTTACACACTTGAGATCCCTTCTGTTAGCAAAGATCTGGAAATGGAGACTAGCCTCTTGTACTTGATAAAACCACTGGAGCCACCCATTGGCT
The DNA here is from genome assembly GCA_030254885.1 of Vitis rotundifolia. Taxonomy (NCBI): domain Eukaryota; kingdom Viridiplantae; phylum Streptophyta; class Magnoliopsida; order Vitales; family Vitaceae; genus Vitis; species Vitis rotundifolia. The sequence continues at coordinate 15,143,305 of CM058152.1, forward strand.
CAAATGAAGCAGGGATGTTAATTGGATTGTGATCGTGTATGCTCTGTTTTTGGGACCTGTGTTCTGCTCTTGATATCTGTAAACAGAGAAGCTTACATGCAATAAATTTATCATCTAAAACGGGCAGTGTGTTGGGCATGGAGTTAAACATGGGTGACAAATGCACGTACAGTGAAGAAGAGATTTAAGCTTGCCCTCTTTGTGCTATCCTCTTTGCGCTGAAGAGGTGGATTTGGCTGACCGAAACAATTCGCCTGATGTTTCAGTCAAGGCTATGGAGGATAAACAGTTTGTGCCATTCATTTATCCCCTGATATTGGATTCTGTATCATTTTCAGCAAGGCAAAATAATCCACCTCTACTTCCCACTCTCTCGAGAATCAAAATTGAGGCCGATATTGATTTGTAGGATGTACGGGCTGCTGCAGTTAGCCTTGCAGAGGTTAGAATTGCTGAAATCATGAAGAAAAGTGATCAGGTCTTTGGTAGTAGCTGTGAGAATCCGCTCCATATTGATTTATCTGATCAATCACCTATAAGAGAAAAACCCCATGTCACAGTCCTGCTCCGAACGCTGCATTTCGGTTGATCTCTGAGTTCGAGCCTTCAAGACCTCTTCCCTCCAACTGTTGCCAAGTATATATTGGACTCCTTTGAAACATGCAAGAGTAGCTTCACGAATAAAACCACCACACAGCTTCAACTTGCCATCATGAGCACCATCCCAGTCCCAAGCCACACAACTATACGTCTGAAATATCATAACCATAACCCATTACCTTCCCGTCCTTCATACCCATCTATCTAACCCACTTTCAGCCCATTTCCACCATTTCCTACGTAAACGAAGTTCCATGCACATGGCCACCCACACCACGCTCTATTTCTCTATATCCTCATGCCCGTCTCCATACTCACATCTCATACCCCCCATACATATACCCATTTAACCACACCACTAAACCCGTTTCTCCCTCTAAACCTTCACATACCCATCACCACCCTTCTCTCTCTCTACTGTTATATTTATATAAATATATATATATTGTTGGTTAAAAATAAAGTGTAAGAAGAGTTACACTTTTGAAAATAAAGTGTAAGAAGGGTTACACTTTTAATATGTGAATTAAACACATATGATTAAGTTTTGAAATGTTACAAAACTTGAAAGGTCAAGGAAGACAATGAGTCTTCTCATCTTTGTAACTTTATAAAACGTAAGAGGTTAAGTGTAAGAGAGTTACACATTTGAGATTAAATCATGTTTAATGTGTGAATTAAACATATGATTTAATTTTTGAATGTTACAAAGATGAAGTGTTTTAGGAAGACAATGGGTTTTTTCTCATCCTTGTAACCATTTTTCAACCCTAAGAGTGCTATATATGACTTTTCTTCTTTTTGAAATCTTATGCAGAAAAGTGAAAAGGCTTGATCAATCCCAAGACTATTTCCATTAGTTCCCAAAAGATTTCTAGAAGAGGGAGGAAATAGAGTCTTTGGACAAAGTTCCAAGAACTTGTTTGAGCCTTTCTTGAGTTCTTTTTCTTTTTGTTCTTATTTTGTAACTTTGAGAGTTTGATTGTATCAAAGTGAGAGTTTGAAAGTGTTTCTTTTCTCCATTGTATCCATATTGTTTCAACAATCAAAGACTCTATTTTCAATGGAAGGAGAGACTATCAAGATTATGAACCAAGACCTTGTGAGGTTGGATCGTTTTGATGGTTCCAACTTCACTAGGTGGCAAGACAAGGTGAGATTCCTTCTCACAGCACTCAAGATTTTCTACATCCTTGATCCTACCTTGGCACCGTTACCGGAACCAAAGGAAAATGACACACCTCAAGTGGTGGCGGCAAGGAAGAAGAGGGAGGAGGATGAGCTCATATGTAGGGGTCATATTTTGAATGCCTTATCCGATAGGCTATATGATCTCTACACCAACACCAATTCCGCGAGGGAGATTTGGGAGGCTCTTGAAAACAAGTACAAAGCTGAGGAAGAAGGTACCAAAAAGTTTCTTATTTCTCAATACATAGATTTCAAATTTTTTAATGAAAAGCCTCTCTTACCACAAATTCATGAGTTGCAAGTAATTGTGAATAAGTTGAAAGTTCTCAAAATTGAACTTTCGGAGGCCTTCCAAGTTGGTGCTATTGTGGCTAAATTACCATCAAGTTGGAAAGGTTACCGGAAGAGGAATCTCCACAAGAGTGAAGATTACTCCTTGGAAGAGATTCAAAAACATCTTCGCATTAAGGAAGAATCGAGATCAAGAGACAAAATGGTGGAAGAGTCCAATGGTGGGACTAACAAAGCCAATGCGGTTTCAAAGGCCAATCATCCTAGAGGTAAAAATAACAACGACAAAAAGAATTCCGGAAATTATATGAGCCCCAAGAAAAATCAAGAGCAATTTAAGGGCAAGAAAGGTCCTTATTTTGTATGTGGAAAACCCGGGCATTATGCTAGGGAGTGTAGGTACCAAAAGAACCAAAAAGGGGCTGTGGTGAATGCAATTGATGAGGAGATCATTGCAACACTAAGCGATGTGTGCGTTGTCCAAGGAAAGGTGCAAGGATGGTGGTATGATACTTGTGCCACAGTTCATGTTACCTATGATAAATCTCTTTTCAAGACCTTTGAAGATGCAAAGGGAGATCAAGAGGTTCAAATGGGCAATGAAGGAAGATCCAAGGTGCTTGGCAAGGGCACTATTGAAGTTGTTTTTACCTCCGGCAAAAAGTTTACCCTTATAAATGTATTGTATGTCCCCGATATGAATAAAAATTTGGTTAGTGGGGATTTGCTTGGCAAACCGGGTATCAAAGCGGTGTTTGAATCCGGTAAGCTAATTTTATCCAAATCAGGGAACTTTGTGGGAAAGGGGTATTCTTGTGATGGGATGATCAAACTTTGTACCAATGACAATATCAATCAAATGGCTTCTACTTCCACTTATATGTGTGATTCAAATTCTTTATTTTTGTGGCATAATAGGCTTGCACATGTTGGTTTAAGCACTATTAAAAGGATTGTGAAATGTGGTTTGATTGCTTGTGATACCAAGAAATTTGAAAAGTGTGAAATATGTGTTAAATCAAAGATGATTAAAAAGTCTTTCCATAGTGTTGAGAGATCATCTAATTTGCTTGATTTAATACATAGTGATCTTTGTGAACTTAATGGCATGTTAACAAGAGGTGGAAATAGGTATTTTCTTACATTCATAGATGATTGTTCTAGATTTACCTATGTGTTTTTGTTGAAAAACAAAAGTGAAACTTTCAATGCTTTAAAAGTTTGCAAAGCCGAAGTTGAAAATCAACTAGGAAAAAATATTAAGGTGCTTAGAAGTGATAGAGGTGGTGAATATTTCTCTAGTGAATTCAATTCTTTTTGTGAAGAATATGGCATAATACATGAGTGCACCGCACCCTATACACCTCAACACAATGGCATAGCGGAGAGAAAGAATAGAACATTCGTGGAAATGGTGAATGTTATGTTATTGCATGCTAAATTGAATTTCAATTTGTGGGGTGAAGCTTTGTTGACTGCTTGCCATATTTTGAATAGAATTCCTATAAAGAAAAATGAGATATCTCCATATGAGTTATGGAAAGGAAGGAAGCCTAATATAGGTTACTTCAAAGTGTGGGGGTGTCTTGCTTATTGCAAGAAAACGGATCCAAATAAAACAAAATTGGGTCCAAGAGCCATTAAGTGTGCATTTGTAGGCTATGCCTCAAATAGCAAAACTTATAGGCTATTAGACTTGGAGTCTAATGTGATAATTGAATCAAGAGAGGTAGAGTTCTTTGAGAATTTGTTGAGTGATAGCAATTCTCAAGTACCTACTAGGGTTGGAGAGTCTCAAGAGGAGACACCTTCAAAGGTTGTTGAGCAACCCATTGTGCCTCGGAAAAGCCAAAGAGCTAGAAAAGAGAAAGTGTTGGGATCGGATGAGATTGACTCTCAAAGAATTTCCTTTTACTTAGTAGAAGGAAATAGAAAAGATATTATAAGAAAAATTCCTATAATACTTCAAATAGAGGAGGATCCCAAAACATACAAAGAAGCTATGGCTTCTAGAGATGTTGCTTTTTGGAAAGAGGCTATCAATGATGAAATGGATTCAATTATGTCCAACCAAACATGGGAATTGGTAGACCTTCCACCAGGATCTAAACCAAATGGGTGCAAGTGGGTATTTCGAAGGAAATATCACACCGATGGCATGATTCAAACCTTTAAGGCTAAATTAGTAGCTAAGGGGTTTAAACAAAGAGAAGGTATTGATTATTTTGATACCTATGCGCCGGTGGCTAGAACAACATCGATTAGGATATTGTTTGCTTTGGCATCAATTCATAATCTATTTGTTCATCAAATGGATGTCAAAACGGCATTCTTGAGTGGGGATCTCAATGAGGAGGTCTACATGGAACAACCGGAAGGTTTTGTTCTACTGGGGAATGAAAACAAAGTGTGTAAGCTTGTCAAATCATTATATGGTTTAAAACAAGCTCCCAAACAATGGCACGGAAAATTTGATCATGCTATTCTTTCGGATGGCTTTAGACACAACAATGTGGACAAGTGCTTATATTCTAAGACTTGTGATGACTATGTGGTTATAGTGTGTCTACATGTGGATGACATATTAATCTTGAGTGATGACATGAAAGGAATAATAGAAACGAAAAGGTTTCTATCCTCAACTTTCAATATGAAAGATCTTGGAGAAGTTGATACTATATTGGGTATCAAAGTGAAAAGAAATAGTGGGGGTTATGCTTTGAACCAAACCCACTATATTAAGAAAGTAGTTAGCAAATTTAGTCATCTCAAGATTAAAGATGCTAATACTTCATTTGATTCAAGTATAAAACTTGAAAAGAATTATGGTAGATCGGTGGCTCAACTTGAGTATGCAAGTGCAATTGGAAGTCTTATGTATGCTGCTCAGTGTACTAGGGCTGACATTTCATTTGCAGTTAGTAAACTAAGTAGGTTTATTAGCAATCCAAGCGTGGAACATTGGAAAGATATTGGTAGAGTTCTTGGTTACCTAAAGAATACCAAAGAACTAAGCCTCCAATATTCAAAGTTTCCTGCTATACTTGAAGGGTATTCAGATGCAAGCTGGATATCGAGTGTGGGAGATAATTTATCTACCACAGGTTGGGTGTTTACACTTGGTGGTGGGGCTGTCTCTTGGGGATCTAAGAAACAGACTTGTATATCACACTCAACCATGGAGGCAGAGTTTATAGCTCTAGCTGCAACTGGAAAAGAAGCTGAGTGGCTTAGGGATCTCATAATGGACATCCCTTTTACTGCAAATAATGTGTCAACAGTGTCGATACATTGTGACAGTCAAGCCACTCTAGCTCGTGCGTACAGTGGAGTGTACAATGGGAAGTCTAGACATATAAGCATTAGACATGAGTATGTGAGACAATTGATTCAAAATGGAATCATCTCAATCTCATTTGTGAGGTCAAGTGGAAACTTGGCGGATCCTTTTACTAAACCTCTTACAAGAGATTTAGTAAGGATAACATCTAGAGGAATGGGACTAAAACTCCTTAAATAAAAATTCACCAATGATGGTAACCTAACTTAATACTAAGAAATGACTAGTCCTAAGTTCAATAGGTAAAAACAAGTCATTGATAAGTGGGTTGTGGCAGCATTAGAACATGTGAGTTCCATCTGTGATAAGTAATGCTGGTTGTTACCGTTGGAGGGTTAAGCTTAAAGCTTTTAATGAAATTCAGTCTATGTGTGACAAGCATCTTAAAGGTAACAAGGATGCTGGAAGAATTTCACCTATGTGAACTTAGGGGTGGTGCCGCCTCTCATGAGAGTTGGAGTTTCTTTCAAGAAAGTTCATGAATGGATTGAGCACATGGCCATAAAAGTGTTAAGCAAGAAAATAATGGGCACTCGTGTGGTTAGTGGAAGTGTGTGTGTTGTTACCGGTTTCGTTACAAGGAATAACTGGTTCAATGCTACAAGCAACCTGGGATTTCAACGGAGCTTTGTGACAATTACACTAAGGTAAAATTCAAATCGAAAGATATTTTATTTTATGAATTTTCACTGTTGAGGTTATAAGGGTTGATGTTTATTTTTAACCAAGTGGGGGATTGTTATATTTATATAAATATATATATATTGTTGGTTAAAAATAAAGTGTAAGAAGAGTTACACTTTTGAAAATAACTTTTGAAAATAAAGTGTAAGAAGGGTTACACTTTTAATGTGTGAATTAAACACATATGATTAAGTTTTGAAATGTTACAAAACTTGAAAGGTCAAGGAAGACAATGAGTCTTCTCATCTTTGTAACTTTATAAAACTTAAAAGGTTAAGTGTAAGAGAGTTACACATTTGAGATTAAATCATGTTTAATGTGTGAATTAAACATATGATTTAATTTTTGAATGTTACAAAGATGAAGTGTTTGAGGAAGACAATGGGTTTTTTCTCATCCTTGTAACCATTTTTCAACCCTAAGAGTGCTATATATGACTTTTCTTCTTTTTGAAATCTCATGCAGAAAAGTGAAAAGGCTTGATCAATCCCAAGACTATTTCCATTAGTTCCCAAAAGATTTCTAGAAGAGGGAGGAAATAGAGTCTTTGGACAAAGTTCCAAGAACTTGTTTGAGCCTTTCTTGTGTTCTTTTTCTTCTTGTTCTTATTTTGTAACTTTGAGAGGTTGATTGTATCAAAGTGAGAGTTTAAAAGTGTTTCTTTTCTCCATTGTATCCATATTGTTTCAACATCTACCACAACACGTGCTCATTTTCCAAATGCCCTTCAACCCATCCCCTCACTTTTGGCATGGCCACACATGGCCAAGCTAACCTCCACTACTCATCCACCAACCCATAGCCCGTTTCTTGCACCATGCATGGCCCCCAAAATTCATCCATAGCCTTCATTAAGGTTCCAAATTCACCCATTCACGTGCATGAGAACCATGCAAACCTAGCCATCATTCACATATACCTATCCTTCACACCCTCACTCACTATGCCCCCATGCGTCTTTCACTCACACCCACCGAACCTATCATATCCACTATCACCGAATCCATTTTCCTGCACCAATCAGTTCATCATCTGTTTCCTACCCGCTTCTCTCTCTACACCACATCACGTACCCATTTTTGTTTTAATGCCTCTCATACCCATTTCCTACACCATGCATGGCAACCCGAATTTTCTTCGCGAAGCCTCCAATAAGACCCCCAAATCTTTACATGCCCACGTACATGAAGCTCCATTTCGACAGCATTCACTGTCACAGCCGGTCATGTCCTAGTGGATTGTATACACGTGCATCGGATAAGACGGCATATGATAAGATGTGACAGACGTCTTGGTTCATTGGTGGGCCAGCGAAGACTTGAAGATGTACTGCAAGGGGATTGATGCTGAATATGGCGTGCTGACAAATGATGAATGCTCAACTGTTTTGGAGATGGTTTGGTCCAGAAAACGCCAAAGTGCAGTCATGGGTATTTCCATGTGGTGAATGACGGGTTGGTACAAGCCTTGTAAGTAAGATAGCAGTCAGTTGACAACTCCAAGGTAGTGATTTCAGTGGTGGGCATGAGCGTTAAGGACAGTCCAGATCGAGTCTTACCCGTGGCAGAGGAATGGAGTTCTAGCATATTGGATGCATTGCGTTAATGACATGAAAGTTTGTTCCAAAGCTTCAGATCCGTTTGTGCTCACTGTGAGATTTGGAACTCGGTTGAAAGGTTGTTGTTCCCACCCTGTGAACTTCAAGACTAAATAAGACGCAGTTGAAAGAACGTATACTGACAAGAGGTGTCCGTCTATTGAGAGTTGCTTCAATCATGGTCTGTATTATTGTTGGCATTTGCTACAGCGTGAAGATGATGAGGATCATCATGGTAAGATGCAACTATCCTCATTATGTCCAGAGAGCAAGACATGAGGTGATTAATAATGAATCTGACCTGGAGAAATAAGGTCAGCAAGATTGCGTCTCTCTAGCAGTTTACGCCCCATGACTTCGATGTCGGTGCCTATTTTTTAACCCTGACAGGCATGCAGGAAACCTTCTGGTTAGAAAGCTATATGAGTCCTCTTTTTCCGAGGATGATAAGGAAGAATAGTAAACTCGACAGATGAGTGGGCTGTAAGTGCATAAGGACCAGGGCAATACCAATAGTTCAGGCCAAGCTCACCGTTTTGCAGTTCTACAAGGTTGACGATTCGATTCCGGAAAGGTTCAGAGGTTGAGAAAAGAATGCCATAATTCTGAGTGCGGTATGGGTACCTTCATGGCCAACCATTTTGATAGGCGTTATGGTGGCAAGTACGGGTACCTTCTGGGTTTTGTGATTTCAAAAAAAAAACTTGAATTCTCATATGGCATGGGCAGAGAAAACGGACTGAAGCCCTCGCTCCTGCCAGTACCCTTCTATCTTTGGGACCCATTCTCCCTCCCTTGCATGCTTTGCATGGCGACGTTTGGGCCACGTGTTCCCTCTTTTTACTTCATCATCTTTGATTTTAAAGTAATTTCTCAATTTCCAGTTTCAAATAGTTTTCCAATTTCTCGATTTCCAAATAATTCTAACTCTCCCTTCCTTCAACCTTAGAAATTTTAGGTTCCAAAAATCCCGTCCCTCTTAATAAAATTGGTTGCCATTTTCTCTTCGGTAAACCATTTTCACATTTTCCATGTTTTTAAAAATATTTTAAAATAAGCAAAAATTAAATTTCGTAATTCCAAATGATGAAATTTACGGAATTAATTCATGCAAAAATAAATCGGGCTTTGGTGGGGGCCTTGCATATGTGATTTTGTGATTGATTTGATTGCTATACATGATTGATTTGCTCCACTATATAACACGCATGCGATTACTCTGTATTTGCGCACTAACCTTGTCTCTTATGATAGCGCTCAGCTTGTGATTAAGGTACGCACGTATTCTCATCTTGGTTATATTCTATGCATTGTCTTGATTCCCATGCGAGCGATCATTTTGGGTGTCACTTGATCTACTAGCCAATTGTCATGCTTGTTTCATCTCATTAGTAGAGGCCCCTTTTTTTAGGGACTTAGAGGGGTGTTACGGTCTTTACCATACCTCCCAATAAGTAACCTAACCCCCGAGCCATTTTTGGTTTTTTACAGACTACCTTTTCCAAATAAGGAGTCACATTTAGGGTTTTCTTTCTTATTTTGTTTACCCTTTTAAAAATAAAACTAAAATAAGTGGCGACTCCAAGTCATTTTCTTAATCAATAAATCATTTTCAAATAAAAAGCGAGTTCGCCATCAAGTGGAAGCGCATGAGCCGAAATGCGGGGCCCACAGGCTTCCTCCACCGCATATTCAAAAATTGGATAAATCTCTATCAAGTTAGCAATGAAATTCAAGCCATCCAAACTAGGATCTAGGACATCTCTAAAAGCCGGGAAACTTATGGGATAAAAAATATAGGGGAAGGGGTCCGCAGTGCAAGTCAGAGGTTACAGATGCTGAGACAATCCTCTCCTCGCGTGGAAGAACAGGGAGTTGTTGACTTGATGCAAGAGACTGATACACTAGTGAAGCAGTTGCTCAAAAAGGACCAAGGGCGTCGAATGGTTTCAATTCTGGGGATGACAGGAATTGGCAAAACCACACTTGCCAAAAGGGTTTTTCACCATAAGAAAGTTGTTGATCATTTTAAATGCCTTGCCTGGATTCATGTATGCCAAGATTTTAGACCCAGAGACATTTTTCTGCAGTAGAAAGGAAGCTGAGAAGATAGAGAAATTGTCGGAGAATGAGTTGGGGAATTTCCTTTGTCAACATATGAAGGAGAAGAGATATTTGGCAGTTTTGGATGATATATGGAACATTGAAGATTGGAAATATCTAGCCGATATGTTCCCTAAGAGGAGCAATGGAAGTAGATTACTTATTACAACCCGGAATAAGGATGTTGTTTTGCATGCAGATACTCAAAATGATCCCCATGAAATGCAGCTTCTTTCTAATAAAGAGAGTTGGGAATTGTTTTACAGGATAGCATTCCCTGAAAATGTTAAAGAGAGATGCTGCCCTCTAGAATTAAAGAAACATGGAGAAAGGATGGTGGAGGAATGTGTTAGATTGCTAGAAGGCTTGTTGTCAAGGAAGAAGAAGTTGCCAAATGAATGGGCAAAGGTGCAAGACAATATTGCTGCCCACCTTTCCAAAAGCAAAGAAGTAAATGCCATGCTGAGCCTAAGTTACATCCACTTGCCCCATTACCTGAAATCATGCTTTCTTTATTCGGCCTGTTTCCAAGAGACTATGTAATCTCCACAAGAAAATTGCTCCTTCTTTGGGTTGCAGAGGGCTTTGTGCCGCAACAAGATCAACACAAAATGGAAAACGTAGCTGAGGATTATCTAAATGGATTAATCGATAGAAACTTGGCTCAAGTGGTGAGAACAAGTACTAATGGAAAGGTTAGAGAATGTCGGCTTCATGATCTAGTAAGGGAATTGTGCATCAGAAAGGGAAAAAAGGAAAACTTTCCCGAGACCGACATGATCACTGAGTCTTTGTTGTCATCAACCTAAGTCCTGTCGATATGGTGTTTACTCTGATTTTGATAGGCATGCTGCCACAAAACACTCAACACTACACCTTCGTGTTAAAATGGTTTTCTTCTTTTCTTTTTGCAGAATCAAGTACAAAGATATCTAGATATAGAGAGAAAGTTTAGGGAGCTATTCTAAGCTATACATTGTCTAAGGCTAAAATCATGGAAGAGCCTTGAAGAAAGGGATTTTACAATTAAAGGTTTCCTACAAAAGACTCTATTCAATTTCCTATTAACAGCTACTGCCAACACTCTCCCTCAAGTTGGTGCGTAGATATCTCTAATGCCCAACTTGTTGAGTGAGTTGTAGAAGTTTTTGGTAGACACTATTTTCATGAGTATGTCCATTAATTGGTCTTCTGACTTGACAAATGGGAACTGAATAATTTTTTCTTCAAGGTTCTATTTGATAAAGTGTCGGTAGACCACAACATGCTTGGTATGATCATTTTGAACAGGATTATGGGAGATGTCGACGGTTGCCTTGTTATCGCAAAACAAGTTCATTACGGAGCTAGGAACAAAGCCAACTTCAGTTAGCAGCCTTCTCAGCCAAAGTAGTTTGCATAGACCCTTAGCCATTCCTTAAAATTCTTCTTCAACGTTGGATAATGCTACTACCTTTTGCTTCTTGCTTCTCCATGTAACCAAGTTGCCTCCTACAAACATAAAGTAGCCAAAAGTGGATTTCCTATCCGAGATGTTTCTTGCCCAATTTGTATAGCTATCAACATTCAGATTATAATTCTTGGAGAACATAAGCCCTTTTTCAAGGGAGGACTTTAAGTAACGGAGAATCCGAATTACTGCATCCATATGCTCTACACTAGGACAGTGCATAAATTGGCTCACTACACCTACTACATAAGCGATATTTGAGCAAGTATAAGATAAATAAATGAGCTTACCAACTAGCTTCTAGTACCTTTTTTATCAATTGGCACCTGATTTGTGTATTCTCCAAGTTTATGATTCTGAACAATTGGAGTATCAGTTGGCTTACACTCCAGCAATCCCACTTTGAACAACAAGTCCAATACATATTTTCTTTGCGAAAGAAATATGCCTTGTCTTGATCTGGATATTTCAATTCCCATAAAGTACTTAAGTCCTCCCAGGTTCTTCATTTCAAATTCAGTTGACAGTTGCTCTTATAGTCTGGAGATCTCTTCTGCATCGTCACCTGTAATAATCATGTCATCTACATAGACTATTAGAACTGTCACTTTTGCTGAATGATGTTTTAGGAAGAGAATGTGATTTGAGTTGCCTTATTTGAAGCCATTTTTTCTCATAGCTGAACTGAATTGACCAAACCATGCTCGAGGTGATTGTTTAATCCGTACAAAGCTTATTGCAGCTTACATGCCATTTTCCCCTTTGAAGATGTTGTGTACCTTGGTGGAATATCCATATAAACCTTCTCTTCAAGATCGCCTTGGAGGAAGGCATTCTTTACGTCAAATTGGTGCAATGGCCAATCTAAATTTGATGGAAGAGATAACAAAACTCTAACAATGTTTAGTTTGGTCATCGGTGAGAAAGTTTCTTAGTAGTCTATGCCATATGTCTATGTATATCCCTTTGCCACAAGCCTCATCTTATATCGATCAATGGACCCATCAACATTGTATTTAATGGAGAAAACCCATTTGCATCCTACTGCCTTCTTTCTTTTAAGTAGTGCAATTAATATCCAAGTGTTATTTTTCTACAAAGCCTCCAATTCTTCCTTTATTGCTTGAACCCATCTTGGATCTAATATGGCCTCCTCAATGCTCCTGGGAATATGGCATGACGATAACTGATGCACAAATGCCTTGAGAGGTTTAGATAATCTTTGAGTACACATATAGTTGGCAATTGGGTACTTGGATCATTTTTCTCCTACATTCGAAGAGTACCGATTTGGTGGCTTGCCACAGTTCTGTCTGAAAGGTAAAACATAACTCGTAGAAGTATCCAAGGCATTAGTATGTATAGGTGTGATAGGAGAGCTTACCTCAGGAATATTCTTACGAGGACGAGTTTTAGGTACTAAGGAGTGGGGAGATTCATTAAGCTCAACATTTTCAAATTCCATTGATCAAGGTTCAATTCTTTGAGACATCTCACCTCCTGAAGAAATCTCAACGTTTAGCTCTAGCTCTATTATTTCATTTCCAACCCTTTTTTATACTAAGTTATCTTGATCAAATTTTGGTTTTGGCCACTCAACATTTAGTCAATTCGACTCTTCATCTCGGAGCTCCCCCTGAATAGAAAAACTAGATACCAGTGATGGGAAAAACGTGTCTGACTCTAGGAAAGTAACATCCATAGTAATGTAGGTTTGTTTAGTGATGGGATCGTAGCACCAATACCCTTTTGTAAGTAAGGCATACCCTAAAAAAAGGCAACGGACGACGCATGGGTCCAATTTGGTGCATTGATTCTTATGAAGATGAATGAAGGCAACACAACCAAAAATCTGGGAAGGAATCATCAAAATAGTGGGCAAAAGAACATGTGTAGAAAGGACCTGCAAAGGAGTCTTAAAATTTAAGACTTTTGAAGGCATGCGATTCAAGAGATGTACATTCGTAGAGACAGCATCATCCCAATAGCGATCGGGCACATGTGCCCCAATCAATAGTGCTCATGCTTTTTTAAGATATCTAGATTCTTTCTCTTGGCAATGCCGTTTTGTTGGGGAGTCTAAGAGCACGAGATTTCATGAAGGAGACCAGTACGCTGGAAGTAGGCCTGAAATTTCTTATTGACATATTCACCACTATTGTTAGTATGGAGGATCTGAATCCTAGTTGAAAATTGTGTTTGAACCATGACATGAAAGGCTTGAAACACGCCAAACACATCATTTTTACGTTTCAACAAATAAAGTCATGTCATTCGAGTGCAATCATCGATAAACAACACAAACCACCTATAACCAGACGAAGTAGTTATTGAGGAAGGGCCCCACACATCAGAATGCATTAGAACAAAAGGGACATCACTTTTATTCAGACTCACTAGATAAGGAACTTTATGACTTTTAGCTAAAATGCAAGTATTATACTTAAAGTCAAAGAGCTATAACTTTAAAAACAGATCCGGGACTAAATGTTTCAAATAGCCAAATGATGGGTGCCCCAAGTGACGGTGCAGTAGCCAAATCTGCCTCTCCTTGTCACCGATCGTGTGGTGCATGTGGTTAACTCTTCTTGCGCTGAAGTCATCCATATAGATCCCCTTCTCTTTGTACCACGCCTAATGATCTCCTTGGTGAGAATATCCCAAAGAAAACAAAATGTAGGATAAATTAACACGGCACAGTTGAGATCTGTAGTAACTTGAATTCAACAAACATCAATTTGTTTGATAAGGAAGTGACAAGTAGAGTGTGAGATAGTGAGAGAGAAAGTGATATAGTCACTGTTCCAGCCCTTGTAACCGGATATGTGATCCCATTAGCATTTGCAATTCATGTTTTTCTTGGTTGAGTGATACGGGAGAAATCATTGGAGTCAAATGTCATGTCATCTGTGGCCCCAGAATCAATAATCCAAACACCATCATCACGCGAAGTAGAGCTAAGAAGCACATGCCCACAATTACCTTGATTGTGTGGAGGCGTGGGATCATTTGGTAACTCTATTTGGAAGAGGAAAGATAACTAAGGTTCAGCATTAGCCACAGCAACGCGACCCATGCTTTCAACAATAGCAGCACTTTCACGTTTTTTCCGTGCCTAAAAATCATTCCACCAATCTAGATACCCAATTAGTTTGAAGCAAGCTTCGCGGGTATGTTTGGTACTCCCACGGTGAGTATATTTTCCACCATCAAATTGGGATTTAGGCTTAGAAGGTGGGTTCAACTTTCCACCAATCTTGAATCCTTTAGACGCCATAATAGCACCAAGGATAGGATCTACACTAGAAGTCATAACAACCTTTTTGATATCTTCTCTTCGAACATGAGCATAGGCCTGTTCAACCATAGGAAATGGTTGTAACTACAACACATCACTCCAAACCTTATCCAACCGGTCATCCAATTCATCAAGGAAGATGTAAACTCTATCTTCCTATAGGATTGAATTATACTGCTTGATATCAGCAACACATTTCATTGGTTTAGGACGACGAAAATCAATTTCAATTCACAAACCTTGAACATCATTATAATATTTTTCAATGGGTCTGCCAGCTTTTCTTATGCGAGTCACACGACGCCGAAGATCATACACTTGAGACGTATCAGTCCCATCAAAATAAGTTATAGCAATAGAATCTCATACCTGTTTTGTTGTTGGGAAGCGAATGAAGTTACCTATCAAGGTAGGATCCATAGAGTTGATCAACCATCCCTTGACAACAACATTCTTGGTTCGCCATTTTTGAAAGGATGGATCTATTTCTGGAGTCTGGGGAGAGTCTCTATTAATGTATCCCAACTTGTCTTTGCTAGAGATATACATCTCAACAACATAGGACCATAAGGCATAGTTGGAGCCATCCAACTTAATGTCGATTGGAGTAGCAGGAGAATCTGATGGGTGGGATGAGGTCTAGGCTTTGTTCAAAGCTTCTGTCATCTTGGTTATCTAGTTCTCAAGAATGGACTCAGTCAAATCAATGGATTCTGTCATGGAGTCTGAGCAGTCAATGATTTTTTCCTATTCAATGGGTGAGTGGAGCAGAGATCCTAGGATAGTTGCTCTAATACCATGTTAAAATGGTTTTCTTTTTTTTCTTTCTACAGAACCGAGTACAAAGATATATAGATACAGAAAGAAAGTTTAAGGGGCTATTCTAGGCTATACATTGTCTAAGGCTAAAATCATGTAAGACCCTTGAAGGAAGGGATTTTACAATTAAAGGGTTCCTATAAAAGACTCTATTCGGTTTCCTTTTAACAGCTCACCCCAACACTTCGCATTCTCGTCTTTTTCAAATTAGACAGTGGAAGTTTTGAGATGCCACAAGTTCATTTTATTAGCAAATGTTTCAAACTACTTAGAGTGCTAGATTTAGAAGGCCTAGAAATTGGAAGTCTGACCAGCTCATTTGGGAAACTTACTCATTTAAGATATTTGGGCTTAAAGGGAACTGGCTTAGAAACTCTTCCAACATCTATAGGCAATTTAAGGAGTTTGCAGACAATGGATACAAACAGTCTCAAGGAACTAATCGATGTGATATGGAGAATGGAAACTTTAAGGCATCTTTCCTTGGATGGAAGAATAGATGATATGCTCCTACGGATTGAAACTCTTCAAAATCTCAGGACTTTGTCAGGCATAAGGGTCAATGAGTGGAAACAAAATGAATCGAGCTATCAACATGCCTTCAGAAATTGAAGATAGAAGGAAATTTTGTCTTCGAAGGAGTTGAGTCTTGCACTCCATCACCCAGCTCAGACAATCTTCAATCCTTGTATCTTAAGGCATCAGATGGCCCCAAGATTCCACACCTAGTCATGAATTCATGGTTCCATCTCTTTAAGCTGGAAATGAAGGGTCGTATACGCAAACTACCTAATGTACATTGGTTCCCACCATGTCTCACCAATTTGACTTTAGAAGCCTCAGGTCTCGACCATGATGGTGTGGCCACCTTGGAGAAGCTGCCAAATTTATTAACTCTAAGATTAAAGGAGGAGTCGTACCTTGGAGAGGAAATGGAAGTATCTACATATGGATTTTCTTAACTCAAAATATTTCTGTTTTTTGAGCTAACTCCATTGAAGAGGTTGAATATAAAGAAAGGTGGCATGCTAAAGATAATGCATTTGGAGTTTTATACGGGGTTGCGGATCAATGGACTTTGTTAAAATTCCCTTATATTTTGCAGAGATAGACATCATGTGTCTATAAGTATATAACTCTATATGCTCTCCCTTGTATACAAAGAAATGTAAATCAATATTAAGACATTTTCCCACTGTAGGTTTTGTTAAACTACCAATTTTCTTAAAAGTTGAAGCTTTTAGGATATTCACACGTCTGTCTCTTTAGCATATCTTGCTCTCATTCCCACATGTGAAGAGCTAGACAGACATATAGACAAATAAATACAACCCTTTTTGGACTTGCAAATATGTAAGCGGCTCAAACGCGAGACTTTCCACCAAACCAAGGTCTGATATCATGTTAAATTACCGATTTTCCTATAAACTTAAACTCATAGGATTTAAGTTCAACATGCATATTTATCGAGTTAAAAATTATCCTTTTTCATTTTATTTATATTCATAAGTGATCAAAATTTGTAATGTTGTAACTATGGGTATGTTTTGATCAATCTTATGATTACAGGTTAACTTGATTGTGTTATTTGATTATTATAACTTTATGGGTTGTCTAATTATGTGCTATTATGCATTCCTTATTTATTTTCACTCGCTTGTATGTGTACCCGTACCTTTTAAAATGTTAAAAAATATTTTTCACTATATAAATATATTCTTCTTATTCTACCGATAATTTTTTTTTTCTTCAATATCTCTATTTAAAGAACTGTGGGGTGTTATGTGATTGAAGATATCAATAGAAAATCTTCTAGCTAGCATTGTATATTTCCTCCATTTTCCCATAAAGACAACAAGAATCCTAAAACATGCATATACTTTCCTAAGTTTTTAATAGTAGTTTTTAAAAAATGATCTCCAATGTATTGTAAAACAAAACTTTGTTTGATAATTTGAAATATTTTTTACCTAATTTCTATATTTTAAAATAATTTTTTATTTTCAATGATTTTCTATTTATATTTAATTATTTGCTAAAACAACTTTCCAAAAAAAGAAATGAAAATAATATCAAATAACTAAATGACATTTTCTAAAAACATTTTATTTTTTACTTTTAAAAACATAAATTATTTTATATTTTTTATATTATTAAATATTTTTCTTACTTTTATTATGAAAAACTAAAAACTATTTTAAAAAATAATTATCAAACAAACCCTTAAATTCTCAATCTACGACAAAACTTTGTATAAATATAGCAAGGGTAGTTCAAGCATGCCTCAAACCCAAACCCAACCCGACCTATTCATATACCTGCTCCAAACTAAATATTCTTCCCACCGACTTGGTATTAATTAAAGTCATGTTTCTCCACTTATAATAATAATAATCATCATCATTAAAGTGGGCCACGAGTTTCAAAATAATAAAAACGATGTCAGATGACATATATCATATTCTATAAAAGTCCAAGATAGGTAATAAAAATTAAATAATAGATGAACTCATAAATTATATTTAGTTGATGGGATAGAATATGATATGATGTATTTTAAATTATCACATCTCATTGAATATTTTAAGATATACATGAGAATATTAAATAATTTATTGATTTTTGTTCTATGAGTTGAATTAGTGAACAAAGGCCATTGTCAATACAAACATTAAGACTCAATTAAATTAAAATACAATGAATTAAAATAAAATGAAAATCCACCACTTACCCATCACATGGAAGGCACATGGCATGTGGAATAATGCATTTTCATTCTTTCGTCTCAATTTCATCATTGTAATTCATGTTCAAATAATTTAAAATAATAGAATAAAAAATTATTATAATAAGAATGAAATCTTACTGATAAATGAGATTTTAATTGATCTGGAGTATTTTTATTCTCTCCTACCGGGGATGATATAAAATATGTTAAAATTATTATTTTACTCTTTCATTTTCATTAGGTTTGTATCACTTTTTATGATTTTAACCTGACTTTTCTAGGTACGTCCAACTACAAGAATTAAAATCACTAAATTAATATCAAAAATAATAAATTTGAAGATAAAATATTCATTCTTATTTTTTATTATCATATACCAAACATGACCTAAGGGTTTTAATTTTATCACCCAGAGGCTCCCTAAAATAGGGATGACAATGAGGTGGGTTTGGTATGACAGCTCTATCTCAACCCGTCCCTTCTATTTAAAATATTTTTCATCCCTATCCTAATAAAAAAAAAAAAATTAAATAGAGATGGATGTGACAAAGTAGGTATGGAATTTCTCATACTTCCTTGCTCCGTCCCATTTACTATTATTTTTAAAAAAAATTAAATTTTTTTTAAAAAAATATTAATTGCATTAAAATAAATATATTTTATAAATAGTTATAATATTATAATATTTATAACTTATTTTATTGAAAAATAATTTTAATAATTTTATATGTATTAAAAATGGGGAAAAAATTAAACTAAATCCTTTTTTAAAATTAATTATATATATACAATGAGTTGAGACAAGGTAACACCTTCAACCTTTCAAATATTTCAAAAAAAGAAAGAAAATTATCAAACCTACCCCAAACTATTTATTAATTTTAATTATAAAGTCATCCCATCAAGGGTGAGTACCCAAAAAAACTGACCCATCGCCATCCATGCCCTAAAATCTTATGTGGCAAAATATAGGTGGATGATATGTTAATGCACATGAGAACTTTTATTGGAAATAAAATTGAAATTTGAGGGAAAACTAGTCTATTTTTTTTTCTTTGTAAAATCTATGAAAAGATTATTATTATTTTTTTTATTCATATTGAAAAACTGAATTTTTAAAAATTTTAATAAATAAAATAAAGTCTCACAAAAATACTGAAAAAAATTGTTATGTATTTGGTTACCTGTAAAAACCAACAATCATAAAGGAATAATTTTTTAAAACTAAACTTTCTTCAAAAACAACAAATTCAAAGAGAAACATAATTTTTTCCCACCTCAATTTCACATAATCATTATAATTTTAATCCCAAAATTTATTTTTAATTTTCTCATTCTAAACAGTAGGCATATCATATTTGCAAATCTTATTATTAATGATATTAAATACATTTGTCTCAATAATCAATATACATAATTAAACTATTATTTATTCCTTGATCTTTTATTTGATTACATATTAGTTTTAAGGAATCTAATAATTTCATTAAGAAATTTTAGTATTAAATACAAAAATTATTATATAAAAGAAAAAGGAAAAACTAAAACAAAAAATTAATAATTTTCATATTTAATTTTCAAAATTCAAATTTAAAAAATAGAGACGGAGTATTTCTATTTTTTAAAATGACCTAAAAGAAAATTAAAAAAAGTAAAAACATCTAAGGTGCCCTTCAATTTTCTAATTGATATTTAATATTTTGTATAAAATCGATTGATATTGGGAGTAAGGATAGCAATGAAGCAAGTTTGAGATAGGTCGCCTCCATCCTAATCCCATCCCGTTTATTTAAAATAATTTTCATCTTTGTCCTAGTAAGAAAATTAAACAACATGAGACAAGATGGGTATATAAAATTTTCATGTCTATGCTTACTTGTTTAACTTTTTAAAAAAATTTTAAAACTTTTTTAAATTAAATTTTAAAAATTTTAATTATATTAAAAATATATTTTATAAATAATTAAAATATTACATTTTTTTATAATTTATTTTATTGAAAAGTAATTTTTTATTATTTTATGTGTATTAAAAATGGGAAAATAAAAACATAAATTAAATTATTTGATAAAATTAATTTTATAGGCAAGGTGGGATAAGATAATGCCCGAACCCGCACTGGGGTTTAAAAAATCTCAAACCATCCCTACTTCGCTTATCTTAATTCTAAACTAATCCTATTAGGGGCTGGGTGGATAATTATTAATTACCCAAGAAAATCCGCCTGATTTCTCACATTTTGCCGCCCTCCTAATCTTTGGAAAAATGTGTCTTTAAATTTATATATAATGTTTTATACGAGCTATCCAAAGCCCACTTGAAGCCCAACTCAATTGAGTTGGACTTGACATTTCCTGATCAAGCCCAATGGGCCAGGTTGAGCCCACCCAAGTCCATATGTTTCCACTGGTTCTTGTTTAAGAATAAGAATGGTATATGAGTTTAAAAATCACGGACCAAGTTGGAGGATACACATGTATTACAACTCTCTTCGTCTTTTAAATACTAAAAGTCAAATTTTGACTAAATGAATTTTATTTAATAATTTTAAAAAAAAAATTAAAAAAATAATATTTTTATAATATAGTTCTCATATATAAAATAAATAGCAAGAAAAAAAATAATTACTTCTATTTCTACTTCTTCTCTACATAAAATAAAATTAAAAAATTAAAAATTAAAAACAATGTCAAATACTATAGAATATTATGAAATTAGACAAAGAGTGCCTTTAAGGTTAATTGAGTACCACAACAAATTTATTTGTATTTTAAAAGTCAAAGGTTAAGTAGGAAATGCATTTTTATTTAATTAAATTTTTAAAGTAAAATATTTTCATCTTTACTTTTAATAAATAAAAAAAATTAAAATGTAATTTCCAAACACTAAATGTATTTTGAAAGAATTTCTCGAATACTAAATTCAATCATAATTTTTCAAAATTATTTTAATAGAATTCTTGGTAGCAATCTCATACTTTACTCACGCTTTTTTTAGACCCTTTTCAATATGATTGATTGAAAATTTGAATATAATGTAGTGTTTATTTTTTTATTGAATAGAAAAAAAATCAAAATATTTAATTTTTTTTATTTAATTAAAACTAACTCATTGATATCAACCAACATAATTAGAATAAATTTATCACGAATAGGTTCGGTTTAATTATATTGGATGATATCAACGAATTACTTTTCACTAAATAAAAAAAAAAATTAAATATTTTAATATTTTTTATTTAATAAAAAAACAAATAATACTTATTTTTCTAAAAAGCAAGAAAAGAATATTTTAATTAATTAAAATTTAAAAAACTATCATAATTATATCTATATTTAATAAAATTATTTTAGAATATTTTAGTTAACTAAAAATCTTCTTTCGTGCGTCTGAAAAAGGAAAGGACGAATCCTCAAAATTTCAATAAATCCTTATATTAGATAAAAATATTTCTTTTTATCCTTGAAGGAAGAAATTCTACCCTCAGTGGAAGGTTTAAACCAGCCGAATTAAGCCTAGTGGTTTCTTCTCAACTTTCTTTCTTTCCTTTTTTTTCTAAAGGCTATGTTGGGTTAGCCGAGAATTTATGGGAAAATGTTGGAAAAAAAAATATAAAAGAAAAGTAGAAGAAAATAAAAATAAAAATAAAAAAATTAAAAGTTTATAAATTATTTTTATTTTTTATTTTAAACTCATTTTATTTATTTTAATTTATTAATATAAAGATTAAATAATTTAAAAAATATTAAAGGAAATAAAAATATAAAAAAAAAATGAATTTTTTATGTTTGATTATCTTATAAAAAAATTAAATATAATTAAAATTTTATGTAGATGAACTAGAATAAATAAAATGAGTTTAAAATAATAAATAAAAATAATTTATTGATTTTTATTTTTTATTTTTTTTTGTATATTTTCTTTCTTAGATTTTCCGAACCTATTGTAGCCTATAGTGTTTGAAACGATATTGTATTTCTGCCATGTATGATAGGTTGAGTTGAATTATTCAACAAAGGGCCATGGTCAACACTCAACACAGACATGACCCGAGACTCGCCTAAATCAAACATAATGAAATTTGAAGAGGGGGAGAGGGAGAGAGGGAGAGGGGGGCTTACCACACGTAGGTCACATGAAGACACATGGCATGTGGAATAATGGCATGTTAGTGGTTTTAGTTAATAGGGACAGCTTGCAGTTATTATCCACAACGCGTCTCCATCCGTTCTCTCTAATAACGTGTTAGATCTGACTTCATGATTCATATCACCCTCCTCAGTCCTCACCCTCCCCTTCTCTCCTTATTTATTAGGGCCTTTTTCTAGTTCCACACTAACTGAATGCGCTCACCAATGCTATGAGTGGGAGCCAAGTTAGCCCTTCAGTGATGGGCTCCTCACTTGAAATACCTTTGTGGGGATATACATTTGAAAGTCAAAGATTGATTGAAAAAGATTAGAATACGTCTAGAAATGTTGGATTGGGATTTGATTGAAAAAGACTTTAGACCATCCCATTTGAAAGCAAACCTTCTTCTTCTCCCACTTGTATGGCATTTACTCCTTTTTATTATACGACGAATTTGAAAATTTTCAAGTTAGGGACCTGTATTTATCAAACTTCCAATTTGATTAATTTGATGAAAATATTAACAAATAGAATTCAAATATAAATTGGCCTACAATTTGGATAGATTGATCGGGTTGATGGTTAACCCCAACGTAATGTAAATTAAAAAACTAATTAATTTAAGTTCAATCTAATCTGATATCTAATTCAAGGTACTCAATGCAAGTTCAATCCAACCTCATTTTTTTAAATTTGGATTAAACTCAAATTGATAAGGTTAAACTCGGGTTGATGGGATTAGGCTTGAGTTGATTAGGTTAATTGGATTGTATCATTTAAAATCCATCTATAGTGGTTTTTAAAATAAATAAATAAAATTATATATATTATAAATAAAACAAAATTTCAAAATAATGATAAAAAAATAAAAAAAACCTTTTATATCTTTTTTAAAAAATAAAAATAAAAATAGATGATATGATTATAATTTGATTTTTTTTTTAAATCTAAAAAGAAAATTAATATTATTATATAAAATATAAATATTATAAAAACATTTAATTCAATCGGGGTTGCTCAAACTTTAGCCTAAACTCAATTTAAGTATTAAAAATATTTTCTCAACCTCATCCATACATTGGGTTAGGTCGGACCAACCCATCCAAATTGCACCCTCTAAATATAAATGAATGAAATCTAAAAATTGTATCCGTGACACTATTTGATTGATAATATTTTCGATACTTACCAAAAACAATTATATTTCAATAATCTAGTAAAACTTGAAGATTTAATTATATGATGGTTAAATATTATGATATGTAAATTTTTTGTTTCATAAAAGAAACAATCATTTTGTAGATATATTATATATAATAAGCAAGTAAAATAATTATTTGATTTAGTTAATTTAATTTGAATTGTATGCTTTTTTTTTTTTGTATTTTTAAAGAAAATAACATGGCCCATTAAATAAATAAAATTATTGTTAATGTTTTAAATTTTTTTAAAAAAAATCAATAAATGTAAAGTATGAAATTTTCTTAGTTAATTTTTTGAAAATTAATTTACAATTAAGGCAAATAGAAGTATTTTCTCCTAATAATGTTTTAAAAATCCATTATTTTTATTCGGACGAGGCTTTGCCTATTTAAGGTTGGTCCAAAAATCGACACTGTGGGATCCGGTCCATTGATTTTAATATTGTAACATTTTATTTATTAATTTATTTATTGTTACATCAAAACAATGTTGTTGTGACCGTACCTAAATTTAAAAATAGAAAGTTTATTTAAGGGTGATAAAAAATACTTTTATTAATATTTTAATAAAAATAGGAATTATTAGGATCAATTTTTAAAAAGTAATAAAAACAAATTTCCTTTAGTATGCATTGACGGTGAAAAAAAATATTTTTATTAATATTTTAGATAGCTTAAATATGATTTTTAGAAGAATCATCTATAAAATGATTGTTTTAGACTCACGTTAAATGATTATGCAGAAATCACTTTAAGTAATTTTTTATATTTTTAAAAATGATTTAAAAAATTTATAAATAAAAATGTTTTCAAACCTTGAAAATCAATATCATTTTCAAACCGAATTAAATTTTATTTGAAAACTTATGACTTAAAAAAATTTCATATATTATTACTTCATACAAAAATTTATTTCTAATTTTAAAAAATTATGATGTCAATATTATTTTTTAAAAATGGATGATTTTGGATTTGACTCGGTCATTAGTTAAAGCAAAAAATAAAAAGATATCATAAATTGAGCTTTTGAAAAAAAAATGATAAAATAAAAACATATAAACTCCATTTTCAATAGAATTGAACTATAATTATTTTCAATTCTTAAAAAATGATAAAAAAAAAAAAAGTAATTTCCAAAATTATTGTAAATAATTTAATACTTTTTAAAAATCAAAATTAAAAATAAATATCAATATCTTTATCATGTCTCATAAAATTGTGAGACAATTTAAAATACTCAATCAAAATTGTACACCGACAGTGTCATTTATAACCAATAAACCCATATTATTATCAAGCATATCTAAGATAATTAAGATAAATATACTATAAATATAATATTAAAATTTTCTCTTCATCGTGGGAGACATCATATTTCATTAAGATGTAATTATAAGAAAATATAAATTTAAATTATTGAAATTTGTTACATCAAAGGTGGTGTTAGACATTTAAATGATAACCACAAACAAGGAGCCTCCGTCTCAAATTAAATGATGATAAAATTAGCAAGGCAACACATGGCTCTAAGCAAAAAGTCATCCAAACGTAGCATCCTATGCATGTTGAGATAAGGTTTTGTCTCGCTTACCGACAAAGATAACCACGAGGATGGAGGAAAAGAAAAAAAGGGAAAAAAAGTTTGTTTGAATCTCACGCTTAGATAGGAATGATACTGGGTTAGATTTTCTCGGCTCATGCTAGGAAGGTGGGTATGGAAATTTTGACGACCCTTCCATTAAAATTTTCTCTAGGAAGATGATGGAAATTCACCTCATCCTGACCTCACCGGTTCTTGATCCAGGTATTAAAACTGTTGGATCCTCTTCTTGTTTCTTAGAGATCCACCATGATACATGCCTAGTAGGCTTGCCATGATACATGCCTAGTGTCCTTGCAATATCACCCAATTTAGTCCTTTGACTAGGAATACGTAAATTGATCAAACTCTCCTATCAAATTTCAAATGGGTTATGTTTGGTGCCTCAAAAATAGAAAAATGTAAAGAATAATGGTTTTCTCATATTTGATTTCATTATAATTTTTTTTTAAAATTAAATATAATTAAAATTAGTTAGAAATTTACACATTTTAAAATTATTTAATTTTTGTATAATGGAGGAAATTAATCTTTATATAATAGAAGAAATGAAGTGAAATGAGTTTGAAGAAACATATAAAAATAATTTATTAATTTTAAATTTATTTTTTATTTTCCTTTATTTTTTCTTTTCTTTCATTTTTTTCTCTTTACTTTCTTTTCCTCAAATTTTTTCTCAAAATTTTCGAGAACCAAACATAGCCTGTGACATTTCTTATTTTGACCACCTTCCTCCTATGGAGAGTGGGTCATTTGGGTCGATCCCTTTCTGCCGTGTTACTCATGAAAAAAACATATGAAAAATGATCAAATTATTTTCGTATTTTATTGTGGGATTAAGGCCTCGTTTTATAGTTTTCTTTTGGCGGATCGATTACGTAATAAATAAAGATCAATTATGTATTACTACAAATGATTTTTATTACGTCCATTTTACATGCGATGACAATTATATAATGATTATGGAATGATTTTTAAGCTTTCAGTTACTATGTGATTGAAATGAGATTGTAACCATTGCATGTACAATTAATATATAAATTGTCTTTAATATTAGGTCATATTTTGTAAGTGGTGGTAGTCTCCTTCACCCTTTCTAAGTGTGATGATGGTAATGATTTAGTCATTTTTTCCCATAATGGCATCATGATGGGCGATGTATGAAGCTATTGTGCCATTTTTTTTACATGGTGGAGGATTTTTCATATATTCTTTGATCAATCAAAGTATCAAATTTCTAAATTCTCCAACAACTCCCTTTCTCTCATCTTCCTTTTAAATCCTATTGAATAATTTTCATAAATTCTGTAAGATATTTCATTTTTCAAGAGAAGTGATCAATTTTTTTAGTTTTATGGTGCTTCTTTTTTGTCTAAAAATAATTTTTAAATAATTTAATTAACACAAGGGTATTTTCTTAGAAGGAATAAAAATAATCTCATATTCCCAATCCATATTTTAGAAAAATGAAATATAACTTTTCTTTAGGAAAAAAAAAATACTCTTTGTCAATTATTATTTTTATCCCCATGTCATATTCAAGCATTTTATTTCTTTTTCCTTTTTCTTTTTTTGAGAAAAAAATATTATTTGATTAAAAGGAACAAAAGCATATTCAATTTCTTTAATCCCATCTTACTAGGACAAAAATGTCAAAATAAAGTTATATTTATAATTTTCAATAAATAAGAGTTGTTATTTTTTAAATATAAGAATTATTTTATCTAGTTGACATAAATACTTAAAAAAACAGGTAACGGTAAAAATGTTAAATTAAAGTTAAATTTATAATTTTCAATAAGTGAAGTTTGTTTTTCCAAATATGAGAATTATCTTGTCCTTTTGACATAAATATTTCATAGGCTTAGTTTGCGTTATATATTTGGTTTTAATTGGAAGGTCAAGCTAAAATTAAAGTTTTTTGAAGGATAATATTAATATTAGAAAATTTTTATTAAATATAAAAAAATTTCTTATATAAATCAAAATAAAACTTCTACAAGTAGTATTTTTTTTTATATTAATTTTTTTAATGTGAATGTTTAGGAAACTAATTTAATAAATTAAAGTGAGTTAATAACTTAAATTAAGTTATTAAGCAAATTAAATATATTTGATAAAAAATTTAATGGTATCACTTAAAGTCAAAAATAATTTTGAGTAATAAGTAAAAACAATTAACTGATTCTTAAGTTCATATTTTTATTTTATATTTTTATCCTTATTTATTTTAATTACTTTCACGATCTCCTTTGTTATTCTACGACCTTTACTCGACTTCCTTACCTAAATTATAATTTATGATGATGAATATATCAATTTGATAATTTGAAATAAGTTTTAAATAAGTTTTACCAAACAACCTTAATACTTAAAGTAAAAATTAAATAATAAGTTTTAAACAAACAATTAAAATATAATTTAATTTAAAATTAATTTAAATTATTAAATAATAAGTACTCAATTTAACCAAACACTTAATCAAATTTAGACATAGAATCTCACGTGCTTAAAAATAAAATAAAATAATAAAAAATAAAAATAAAAAACTTGTCATAAATCCAATCAAATTAGGGCCTTGGTACCAACAATGTAGGCAACTAAAAATAAAATTCTCATATTTGATCAATTTATGAAGCCAAG
The DNA here is from genome assembly GCA_030254885.1 of Vitis rotundifolia. NCBI lineage: Eukaryota > Viridiplantae > Streptophyta > Magnoliopsida > Vitales > Vitaceae > Vitis > Vitis rotundifolia. Next base: position 15,170,982 of record CM058152.1, read on the forward strand.
CTTAGCTAGTCTACGATAGTAGTGTTCTCTCTGCAAACAACACTTTAGTCTTTACTTTGGGATTATTAAACCTTGAGTTTATAATTTTTAGTTTTCATTTTGTTTATTGTCTTTGATTTTTTCCATTTTGTTTAAAAAGAATATTATAATCCATTAACATAATAAATAATTTTTAAAAATTTAGAACATCTAATTAAAAAATCAAATATTGAACAAAATTTAATTTAAAAAAAAAGTACTTTTTAAAAATTAATCCTAAAAAAATAATTTTTTTTAAAATGTTCTTCTCAAGAGTACAATAGCATGTGTGTCTATTATGGTGCAGTTCAACCATGATTGTAACACAACTACTCAAAAGTATTCCTCTAAAATGATTTTAAAGGATCTCCATGTAGATTTGTTTTTTAATTTATGGTTTTTTCTCAAATACAAGAGGAATTTTTTCTCTTTCCCAAGAGTTGTTCATTTATTTATGAAAGAACCACTTATCCTTACGCTGTGAACCAACCTTAGGATCAGGAGTTGTGAACCACAAAATTTTGGTGAAAAATGAATTTTCTATGAACCAAATATTCTTATGATGGATAAAGGAACCACCATCCACTTTGTTTTATTTTTAAAAATCTAATAGTTAATACAATCTTATAATATAATTTTTAAAAATCAAAGTTGTAGCAATAGCAAACCATATAAGTTGATATATATAAAAGATTTCATACATACCGAACAATTTTTTTTTTTTTTTTATTACCTATCAAAATGACACCACCAATAAAGTAATATCACACATATATTTTCAAATCTTATTTTTTTATACTTTTATACCTTAGTTCCATTCGTTTGTACCTTTGATGAACGATTTTAATTTCATTATATATATTTCGGTAGTCCAAATTTCAATCGATTTATATCTTCATTCTATTCATTTGTACTTTCGGTCAACCATCCAGATCTCATCATATATATATATTTAATGAAATAAGTGGAACCCATGTTACCAACCATAGTGGTGAGTCGGCTCCTAAAATTGAAGGACTTTGGACCAACTTGCAGGCCCATGATTTTCTACAAATTCAGATTGAAAGTTATTCTATTGGAAAATATACTTTGAATATGGGTTGATTGAAAGTGACTCTATATTTGACAAAATTATAATAATTGTATTGGAAGCTTCGACCGCTTCCTCCTGCGTTATTTAAGGCCATTTCCCAACCTTTCAAAGCAACTAGAAAAATTTTAAAACGAGACAGTTTCCTTAGTTTCTTTGTATATACAAACATAATCGCAGCGTAATTAATTGACTGGTGCGGTAGGTGGTACATTGAATGGGTCTTTGGCTTTGTGTTTTGACTTCATATTCCACCACCTTCAACAAAATAAATACTTTTATTATTTTTAAATTTAATATTTCTCTTTACCATGTTTCAATACTTTTATCAACTTTTTTTAGAAAAAAAATGTCATTGATAAAAATTTAGATTCATTTGGGTGATGTTTTTTTTTATACTTGTTTTTAAAAACTGTTTTTAAATTAAAAAATAAAATGAAAATTATAGTATTTTATAATTTTTTTTCTAAAAGAAAAAAAGAAAAGAAAAGAACATGTAATTAAAAGCAATGCCATAATTAAAGATTTTCGGTATGAATATTAGATCACAAAAAGAATAAAGAAATAATATTATTGTGGACCCACATTTCGGCTCAATGCGTTTCCCACTCAATGGCGAAACTCGCTTTTTAATTTTGAAAAATTGATTTTTATTGATTAAGAAAAATGACTTGGAGTCGCCACTTATTTTTGTTTTATTTTTAAAGGGTAAACAAAATAAGAAAGAAAAACCCTAAGTGTGACTCCTGATTTGGAAAAGGTGGTCTGTGAAAAACCGAGACTGGGTTCGGGGGTCAGGTTACCCATTGGGAAGGTATGGTAAAAACCATAGCACCCCTCTAAGCCCCTAAAATGGGTCTCTACTAATAAGATGAGATAAGTGTGGCAATTGATTGATTTAACACGGATATCGAACAGTGATCAAATGTATGAAAGCAATACATACATGATAACAAATAAATCAATAAACACAATCGAGTACAGGGCGTACCTTAGTCACAAGCTGAGCACTATCATAAGAGACAAGGTTAGTACACAAATACAGAATAATCACATGCATGTCATAGAGTGGAATAAATCAATCATATATAGCAACCGATAAAATATGGAAATGAGAAAATAAACAAATTGAATAAATAAATGTGAGGATTGGAGGTTAAATTTTAAAGTTAAAATTTTGATGAGTTTTAATGATAGAATTTTTAATAAATGAATAGGTGGACAATCAAATAAATCGAATAATGGCGATGACAAAAATAGTAATGATTAAGTAAAAGATCGTGGGAATTTAGAAATTTTGGAAATTGTAAATTGAATTTAGGAATAAGAAATTTGAAGAATTAATTAAGGAAGGAATTTTAAATAAATAAATAAGTGGGCATATAAATAATTGAATGATGATTATGACGGAAATAATAACAATTAAGTAAATAAACACGGGAATTGAGAGATTGAATTTATGAATTTGGCAATTTGAAAAATGAATTAAGGATTGAATTTTAAATAAATGAATGAATAAGCCAATAAGCGAATTGAATGATAATTATAACGGAAATGATAATAATTAAGTAAATAAGCACGGGAATTTAGAGATTGAATTTATGAAATTGGTAATTTGAAAAAAAAAGAATTAAAGATTGAATTTTAAATAAATGAATGAATAGGCCAATGAGCGAATTGAATGATAATTATAACGGAAATGATAATAATTAAGTAAATAAGCACGGGAATTTAGATATTGAATTTATGAAATTGGTAATTTGAAAAAAAGAATTAAAGACTGAATTTTAAATAAATGAATAAATGGGCCGATAAGCAAATTGAATGATAAATATAACGGAAATGATAATAATTAAGTAAATAAATACGGGAATTGAGAGATTGAATTTATGAATTTGGCAATTTGAAAAATGAATTAGAGATTGAATTTTAAATAAATGAATAAATAGGTAGGGGATAAGAATTCTAATTACGGGAAATAACATTTAGGCGAATAATGGAATTTCTGGGATTTGAAAGTTAAATCAGGACATGGAGTTTTCGGAAGATGAGACTTTAAACAGATATGGGATAATGATTCTAATTGATGAGGATAACATTTAAACAATTTGTAGAATTTTAGGATTGAAAAATTAAATTAAGACACGAGATTTTTGAAGAATTAGACTTTAAATAACTAGATAATTACGGGATTAGGGATTTAATTCGGAAATCAGAAGTTTTAAAGAATTTGATTTAAAATGAAGTTTTAAAATAAATAAATAAAATGCTAATGATTAAATAAATTAGTGGGAATATTGGGAATTTACGGAAATTTAAATTTAAATTTAGAAACAAGAATTTTGAAAGATTATTTAAAGGTGAAGTTTTAAAATAATTAAATGATTGGAATAATAGTAATACCTAAAAAAAAATAAAATTCGGAGACTGGGATGTCGAAGAATTGTTTGAGAACAGTACGTAAAAAAAGAAACTAAATTTTGAAGGAAATTATTTTTAGCATGGAATTTTTAAATACATGGAAAGAAAATAAACAAATAAGTAAATACTCTTAAAAGGATGACACGCGCCCTGAGAGAAAGTGGTCATGCATAGCTAAGCTAAACACATGCTTTATGTACACCATTAAATTCAAATCAAGCCTCTGCCAACAATTATATTCAATTTTATTTGTTTTTTTATGTTTTTCTTGTGCTTTTAAAAACTAATAAAAAAAATTTTATTTGTTTTCTAAAATCTACTCTCTACCTCACTTTGTTTATAAAAATTATTTTTAAATAATAACAGTCAAATAATGTTTTTGTTTTTAAAAACATAAAACTGTTTTAAATCACACCACCATACAAACTCTTAAAATTTCGTTGCCTATTACTAAAAAGCTTAAAATTTTTATTTATTTATGTTATTTTCGTTAATGACCAATTGAAGAAAAAAATCTATGGAAAGAAAAAGAAAAACTAAAAGAAATATTATTTGAATTTAAAAATAATTAAGGGGAATCTTCAATTATTAGGAAAATTAATTTTCGAAATTCCTTTTTGATAAAATAAATTATTACTTTATTTATTTTCATAGTCAAGTATTCTTGACGAGAAAGAAAAATATCAATAAATGCTTGTATTATATTAACATGTTCACCTCATGCTTCATGTATGAGGACAAACATGAATAAGTCCACTAAAAAAATACAAATTGAAAATAATAATAATAAACATGTATATGACATATCACATATGTTAATTTAAAAGTGCTTTCAAAACAAATTTATAAAAAAAAAAAAAAATTTTGACATTGTCCAAATATTGTTTTTTATATTTAAAAATATTAATGTTTTAATAATATTTAAAATAAATTATCACACATGTGAATGATTTTCAATCAAAAATAAAATTCACTTCCATTTTTAACCTCTATTTTTTTTTAAATGACCTAAGAAATAATTTATTGGAATTATATGACAAAATTTCAAGTCTACTAGGAAGAGATATGATGGAGACTTTTCTTGTAAATACGAGTTCTCGGCCTTGAGCAAATAATAACTATATAAGATTGTGATGAAACTAGAAAGAAAGTTTAAAAGGGCATGATATGAAATTTATTTTAGGGTAGAATAACATACAAATATTAATTGTCCATTTTTACTCAAAATCCTAGGTTAATGGATCAAATTCCTTTTTGTACACTTTTTTTTTCAAAATTTATTTCAAAGGGGGCATTTGCCCCTCTTAGGCACAAGGTGGCTCTGCCCATAATATAAGAAAAAGTGAGTTATTACAAATGACATTATAGTTGATCTTGATTTTAATTTATTACAAATGATATCATAGCCAATCTCGACATTGATGTATTATAAATGACATCATAATCAATCTTGACATTTATGTATTACAAATGATATCTTAGTCAATCTTGATACTGATTTATCATAATCAATCTCTGACCTTGATATCTTAAATTAACATTTTGAAGTTATGAAAGTTGTAAATCCAAAAAATATCTACACAAAAAGGAAATAATATATGATAATATCTACACAAAAAGGAACATATCGTTATAGTATAAACATTTATGTTTCATTTATCCTTATTTTTAAATAACTTCTTATTTTTAAATATTATGTCAAAATATGATAAATGAAATTTTAGCTTGATTTCAATTTAGTGTTAAATAAATTCAAATCTATTCAAAATTTTAGTGAAAAAAAAAGATTTTATTTCCATATATTTTTATTTAAAGTGAAGAGATTAGCATGGTAAAAAGAAAAAAAAGAAAATTCCACCTCAAATTAGTGAATAATTGAAACTAAAAAGTATGAAAATAATTTTTTGAATTACTTATTCAAACACACTCAAATGAATTATGAAAAATTTTAAATTATGACAATCTTCTCAGAAATTTTTTCCTTACATAAATGCATGGTTTACCTGTTCAATAGAACTGTTCTCTGACAAGCCTTGAAAGAATATCATATATATAAGGTTTCTTTCTTAAATGTCGAAGGTTGGTTAGGGCGTATCAAGAGATTGAATCTAAAATAATTTATATTTATCTATTCATTAATTTGTTTAGTTTAATTAATGTTGTGACAAGGGTTCATTTATTTATGCAATAAATGTAGAGTTGTTGTAATGCAGACTTGAATATATAAATAGGGCAAATAATGATTGAGTGGTGGCATTGGGAACCATGGCACTACTCATCTCAAGGGAGCTTTTTTTATTCCAACAGCATGGTGTCATGTGCACCGACATTGGATTTGCTAGAATGTAGTGACCATTCATATGGCAAGTAGTAGGTTTGACTGATTATTTTTTTGTATATATATATATATATATTATTTAATATAGCCGATTAATTAATATCATAATCAGCCTATATTTATAATAAACGAATTGTACTTGAACTATAATTCTAATTTTAATTAACCTAGGACTAATAAACATATAACAAATTTAAATAAATAGTAATTATTAATATTTCTCAAATTCTTTAAAAATTATTTTTCTACTTAGACTTTAAGTTGGATTTCCATTTTCAATAATCTACCTTAAAACAAGCTTTAAATTTATTCACATCAAGTCTTATCTTTAACTTCTAGCAGTACTTCTTTTGCTTAGTAGTTTTGTAAAAATATATGTAACTTGATTTTCTAATAGACAAAACTTAAGCTTGACTTTGTAATATCATGAACTATTAAATTCGTTGTCAATGCAATAATAGAGTTATTATTACACAATATTTTTATAGGATTTTTTTTGTTCATGCTTGAACTCACTAAACATTTTATAAAGTCAAATTGCTTGATATGCCATGGAAGTCACTACCATTTATTTAACTTTTGTAGTTAATAATGTTATAACTTGTTGCTTCTTTGAAGTAATGAAAATGCTAATCTTAGAAGATAAAAAAATAAAAAATAAAAAAATAGCAGTACTTTTTTCAATCTTTATGTTACCTCCCCAATCACTATCTATGCAACCCATTAAACTTAAATTTCTTGAGTAAGAACATAAAATTTCATAATGACGAGTACCATTCACATCCCTCAAAATTTGTTTTGTTCCTTGCAAGTATGAATATTTCAAACACTAATTGATGATTCCCATTCCATGAACAATATCTAGTCTATTAGTAGTAGAATATGAAGACTTCCTATTATGCCCTTGATCTATGTGAATTTAAACTATCAAATCATAAATTAATAAAGATGGAAACAATAACTAATCTGGGGTTATCTACCTAAGAGTGAGGGGTTAACAAACTCTAACTGGTATGAGTTGTTACTTATTTTGTGTCTAGAGTTCAAGCAAATGAGAATGAGGTGTAGTACCTAATGTTCTATCCCTATCACCATTTAAGTGTAAGGTTATTTTGCTCATGCTCTCATTGTAGGGACTCTCGGCCGTTACTCGTTTATATTCCTCTAGTTAATGTGTTCAAGCCAGCTTGACTACTTGGCAAATTTGGGTGTATTAAATTATATCCTACTTCCCATCCTACCTTGATTCATCGTTTAGCTATTTGTTTTATAAGTTGTGTTCTTTTTGGGAGGAGACTAATATTGGGAGATTTATACTTGATGTTTTGGTTCTTATACCTTTTATTCTCATGTGGGTGATTTAATATTCCCTATTATTATTTCATGGATCCTTTTGGAGTTGAGGCTTGATTTCTAGCATAAGTTCCCTATCCTTCGTTAGCTAGCACTTATTGATTGAACTTCCTAATCCAAGCTTGTGAGCCATATTGCCTAGCTTAAGGAAAGGAGGATGAAAAGGATGAGATTAGAGTTACAAAGCATGACGTAGATAAGGTTAGACCATCTAGGAATCACAATCATACATCTCATAGTCAAGTTAGGGTTTATGGTCATGAAGCAACTCATACACTTGCTTTTGATCACTTGGCTAAGCGAACACCACCTCCTATTGATCCCTCCAATCGTGATCTCTTATAGCATCTTGTTCAATCGATGTATGTGATTTTTGTCAATATTGTATCTATTGATTCATCCATAGGATCAAAGAAGATCAAAATCTAGAGCATAGATGAGTGACTTATTGTACGTATTTGAGTTGTGGATGGCTTCTCATTCAAGTGTGTTCCTTTCTCCTAATATAGGCTTATATGTTTCATTTTTTGATGTATTAGTCACATGAGACAATGTTTGTTTTAAATGTATTTTGCAACTATTTATTCCCCATCTCTCTTTTTGATATTTGGGATTGTATTATGGATATTATGGTCATATTTTTGTTTATCTACTTCAATTTATTTAAAACACATACATTTCATATTCATTCTAATCCTATTTATGGTTGTTTCTTTCCTTATTTGTCCTTTTTGTGACAAAATGCAAATAGTGACTATTTTTTAAGCATTATTCAGAGAGAATTATCTATGTTCATGAGCTTATTATTTGAGTGTGTGTGTGTAGATTATAATAGTGGACATTGTAGAGTGCATGATAGTTAATATGGTTTAAGATTTAGGATCAATGAGCTTTTTATCAAACATCAGACAACCTCATTGTATTCTTCTATTTTGTTGCAAAATCGTTGAAGGGGAGATTGTTGATATAGTAGTCTATTGGTAATTTTGTTCTATTTCTACATTGAGTTTAATGCATCTTACCTCCAAGGGTCTTACCAATTATAAGCAACTTCACATTGATTCAGAATTGGTTAATCTTTGAGGTACATATGTATTTAAGGCAATTAAAGCTTAAAAAATAATTATGATACATTAACTAGTGACAATTATGGAGAAAACATAAAAAACAAATGTTAATGAGAAAATTTTGAAACGGCATTCCCCAAAGGGCATTCAAATGTCTAAATGGTCTCTAAGGAAATTTAAACATCCCCCTCTCAACATTCAAATGTCCATCTCAAGATGTTCAAACATCGATCCTCAACTTTGTATTTTTTGTTTGTTTTTCATATTTTTGCAAGTTGAGGCCAATTTAAATTTGGAATATCTCTAAAAGTGTTTCTTATGGCTTTAGGTATAAACATTATTTTATTAAGTTGTATTATATGCATAAGAATATAGTCACCCCTTATGTTGGTGTCAAGCCAACTGAAGTTAGGTTCATCTACCTTCGCTGAAGTCAGACAAACTTCTTTCTTACTTTGTGCTTCTTGAAGAGTTCGTCTAGTTGCGCTGGAGTTAGACGGGCTTCTTTCCTGCACCAAAAGATGTCTAGACAGGTGGTCCGGGCACACCCCTCTAAAGCTTAAGTCAGATAAGAGTAGCTCTAACTATTTTGTAGGAGATAATGGACATATGTGCGTGTGTATCTTATTTATGCTTTTTGGAGGGGTTTATATAGAGTTGATGACACCGCCACTGTAGTGCTAACTATGCACTCTCGCCTTTCTGGTAATGATGATTGTTCTTAAGGCGGCTGGGCAATCATCACAGATTAGAGCGGCTAGCAGGTGTCATCTGCTGACATGCCAAAATCTAGGATCGTGCAGTTAATTGTCCATTTAGCTTGTCGATGCCTAGGATTGTGTGCAATAATTAATTGACATAGACTTGTGAGTGAAATGGAGTCTCATCGGCCACTAATTATATGTCAGACGTGATTGATCACGTATGCCAGAAGTCTTAAAGACTTGATTGGACATATCTTTCCGTATGAGAGTCCAAGCAGTCGATTCCGCCTGGCCTTGTGGGAGAAGGGAACCCTCTCACTTCTGGTGCTAGACGGAACTTATCTTGGCTTGGACGAAATGATCCCAGATGGGTTGCATACTTGTCCTAGACGACCAAAAGGTTTTGAGCTTGAAAGGGACACGTGGAGGGGAACCGTGAAAGATTCCAAAGTTGAGATATTTGTTAAGAATAAGAGGTTCTTCGTCAAGGACATAAAAGATTGTGTAGATCTAACAAATATAACACCTTGGGAGTAGGAGCATCCAAATCTTGTAATTCTCTGTGCAATTATTTTTAGACTTTCTGGATTTATTTGTAGTTGTATAAACCCTATGGAGTTTTTGGGAAATTTTATAGATTGTTTTTTCATGGTATATCACGTGTCAAATAGCCTTAGCATGAGGTTGAGGTATTTCCAAAGAAGAGGTTCTTTGTCAAGGACAAAAAAAGATTGTATAGATTTTGACTGATATAACACCTTGAGAGTAAGGACATCTAGATTCGGTAATTCTATGTGCAATTATTTTCAAATTTACTAGATTTATTTGTAGTTCTATAATCCCTACAAAGTCTATAGAAAATTTTATAGGTAGTTTTTCTATAGCATATCGGCGTATCCTTGTGCATGATTTATTTTTTCTATTCATTGTTAAATTCATTGATTTAAAATTCAAATAAAAATTAAACTTTGGATTGACTTGCTTAGACTACCTAGTCATAGCTCACTCCTTTAGGTTTTCCCTTAATCTAGACTTGAACGCCACTATCTTTGACCAAAACATTTATCCTAAAGTATCTCATAAATTTAATAAATATGAAAATACTAAACATAGCGGAGAGATATTCGTTTTAAAGAAATTTGAAAAACATGCACTATATAATTACTTACAACATAAGTGCCCGTTAAAGGTCTAGTTGAACTTGTAGAAAAATAACTCCTCAATATTTAGATCCTCTCTTAATAAGAGAAAGTAAGAAAATTTTGATAAATACAAGTCTCAAAAAGAATTTAAGACCTAAAATTTACTAATCTTTTCTCTCGTATAATATCTTAAATCGAAATTTATAAATTTTCAAAAATAAAATTCTAGATAAATAGAATCTAACTTGATTGAAACTTAAGCTAGCTTACCGACGAATTTAAATATCTTAAAAATTGACAACTAAGTCAAATAGTTACTAAATGATTATCGACTAAGCCTTAACTTTAATTGCTGCTAAATATGTCTAAAATAAAGCATGTTAAAATATTATTGAATCTCCCAAATTTTCTCATTAAATAGATCAGATCTAAAAATTATGAAATTCTCTAGATCTATTTTACGGTCAGTCTAGAAAATTATGAAAATAATTTAGAAGTCCATAACAAATTAAATAGTATCAAAATTCTTGGAACCCAAAACTATCTCAACACGTAATACTAAAAATGGACTAACATGTACCAAATTCTTTATGATGCAAGCAAAATATAAATTAAGTAAAATATTTTTTTTAATATAATAATATTTAGAATTAACTAAAGGTCAATATCATGAGCCAAATATCCCAAAATTAATTGAATCGCCCTATATTTTTATCAATTAATTTTTTTTAAAATTCCCCAAATTTCAAAAATCTAAAGTTGGTTTGAAAAACAATAGAACTTTTTTTTTTTAAAACTTCTATTTATGAATTTATTTCTAACAACACAACCTAGCCTTGTACAAAGATGAGTTCTTCCTCGTTGCAAAGCCTAGAGGATTCACCCATATTGAGTTGAAAAGCATAATCAACCCTATGAGTGGACTCAAAACTTTCCTTTATTTTCTTGACTAACAAACAGCCTACAACATGAGGAAAAATGACATTATAACCTTTTCACTGTGCTTCTTTCTAACAGTATACCCATAACTAAGCATAGACGCTTAAACATCAAACTTGCTTTATTTGTTAAATTAACATTTTCTTTTACTTTCTTTGCAACCAAACAATTTGCAAAGAGACAGGAAAATGGTTAGGAGTTATAAGACTTCATTATATACAACATCCTAATCTTCTAGTACCACTCCTCCAACCAATTTAAGAGAAAAAAATAAATGGAGATCATATATGTCCTTACGAAATGGAATGACTTTTCTTACGCATACATACTTTTCCACCCTAGTAACTTTTTTGGAGAGGACAATTTTCTCTATCTTTTGGAGATTCCTTTTATCCCTTACACTTTCACACACGCTTTTCCAACCTCATAACTCAAATCAACAAGAAGAAAAGGAAAACAAAATTTCCTCAGGAAGAAAAGAAAAGCATAGTGGTTGTTTTTTTTTTTTCTTATTTAGTCTTGTACGTTTTGGAACATTTGTGAATTTGCTACTATGCCCTTATTAACTTCACAAGAGTAATAAAAACACCCTAATTAATACAAGAATAACAATTATTCCCTTAAAAGTCTTTCGGATATTCTAAGTGTTCCAAGATCCCCTTAAATATTCAAGTTAATGAAATCGGTGTTTAATAAAATTTAATAATTATTATTTAATCACTTAAATTGACTTTAAGTTAAATTATACTTAAATTATTGACTTAAAATTTATTATTTAATTTTTATTTTGAGTATTAATGTTGTTTGATAAAATTAACTTAAAATTTATATAAAATCATCAAATTGACATATTCATTCTCATAAATTGTAAGCGGAGTAAATGAGGTCAAGTAATAATGAAGCTCATGGAGTTGCAAAAGAGATTATGGAGGTAACCAAGACAAATTGGGTAAAAAACTAAAATAAAAATGTAAACTTAATAATAAGTTAATTGTAATTACTTATTATTTATTTATTTTTTTACTTTAAATCATACCATTAAGTTATTTTATTAAACATATTTAATTTACTTAATAACTTAAATTAAGTTATTAAATCACTTTAAGTTATTAAGTTGGTTTATTAAACACCCACTAACTCTCCTCCTTAATTTCTTTGTTATTTTTAAATACTTGAATTAATGTTTTAAAATGATGAAATTTATGATTTAAAGAGAATTTAATCGTGCCTCTTGCAAGTTGCAATTAAGCTAGAACTTGAGCAAACCTAAACATAGGAACATTGGGTCAAAGAAAGGCTTGAAGCGCATCCATCAATGCCGCCAATATCTCAAGCAACTTGTGACTTAGTGGGTAGTTTTGACCACTATGTATAAAAATGAAATTTACCAACCAAAAATGAAAAAGAAGACATGGAGCATTGAAATAAATGGACTATTCTTATAGCTAAACGTGACATGCAAGGCTAAGAAAGTTGAGAGGAAAGAAAGGCAAAGATAATGAGCCTACCAGTACCCTTGATAGTGACCAAATTGGCACACAAGAAACTACAAGACAAAATGGTGGATGGTGGTGCTAACCACTTCCTTCACTTAGAATTAATTTCAAATCTAGTAATAACGTTGTTGTTTTCCTTATTCACATTTATGGCATACATTCCTTCATAAAAAGATAATAAATCAATGCTTTTAATTTAAGGAAAATAATCATGGTTTGGGGGCTTCGACTTTTGTAAATATTCTTGTCTCTTGTGAATGGCTATGCACGCATTCCAAGTTTTGTGGCAAATGCCCTAGTCTTGGTTTGTAGTTCCACTTAACGGCCTTTTTGGTTGTTAGTTGTATTAATAATGTTTGCTTTCTCTTTAGTTTGAGTAGCCATCAATTTTGATGGGTCTAATAAAAAAATAATGAAAATAAGGGATATTATTACCAAGTATAGGAGGTGATAATAATAATAATAATAATAATAATAATTAGGACCGTCTAAATGTTACAAGGTAATTTGTGTTGGTGGGTCGTGTTCGTTTCATATTAAAGTTAAGTATTTTACTATATAACTCAATCCAAACCCAACTTAAATAATAATCGTATAAAAAACATAAATTCAAGTACTATCTAATTATTAAATATGTAACCTGTCGTATGGTTCATTTAACTCATTTAATTATTATTTTGAATTAAGTCTTTTATATATATATATCTATATAATTAATATCTCAATTAAATATGTTTATGACTTAACTGACTTATTTATTTACAAATAAATTTAAAATAAGTCAAATATGAGTTAAATAGTTTAAAAATATAATTAAGTTAATAATAAGATTATTAAATGAGTCTATTTTAGTCAAATTTGTGTTATGGAAATTGACCTAAAAATTATCTATTTATTAAATAGGTTATACAGCTATACACGAATTAGACCCTAACTCATTTATATTCAACCCAAACTTAATCGTGAAAAACATGTTAAATTCGTGTCATGTTGATGAATCGTATCAAACTTTTCCACCCCTAAATAAAATCATTTTGATAATCTTAATTTTGTGATTATTAAAAGTTTTGTGGCAATGTCAAGTGCTGGGATAATATTAATATTTTTTTATTTATTAAAATTAAATTGTCATATATTTAATAAGGCTTAAGGGCTTGTTTGGCCAGCCGGTCTAGTTGACCCATAAGGCATAAATAACGTTGTACTTTATTTTACTCTTTCCAAGTTTTACCAATAATTTATTTATTTGACTTTCAAAATAATAAAAATAAAAAATAAAAAATTTACAGTGAGGACGACTACAATAAGATTGATGACTTTTTCTTTAGTATGATTCTTTATTATCCTCACCAAAGCAAAGAATAAAGTCAAACTACCGACATGTGTCGGTGATTTACAATTTTATTTATTTATAATTTAAATAATGGAAAGAAGAAAAAGGAAGAAAAAGACACCGGTTTCTCTGTTTCCAGGTAACCTCTCTTTCTCAATGACGCCTTTACACATGACTCTTTCTTTATTGTTTTTCTTTATATTGAATAAAAATTGTTTTTTTTTTTTTTTTAAAATTAGATTGATAAATTGATTTTTCAATAAATTTAATGGAATAAAACTATGAAAAATAAAGTTAGAAAATTTGAAATCTAATATTTGCTTAAATTGTTAATTGAATAAAATAAAATTATTTGATAGTAGACCACTAATATATATCAAGTTAGTGATATATTAGTTTATTATAATTAATGATATATAATAAAATAATTAAATATATAATATTATTAAATATTATATATAAAAGAGTTATTTAATTAAAAGAGTAGTTAAAAACTCAATTTTAAAAATCTAATCTTTGATTTTTTTTAGTCATAAAAATGATCTTTTTTATTTTTTTTATTTTTTTTAATAAAAATAAAAATTTCTTTTAAAACATATATTTATATATATATATATATATATATATATATATATATTTAAAATAGTTAAAGCACTTATATAAAAAATAAATTATTTTTTAAATAAAAATATACGAAAAATTAAATTTACAAATATGGTGATTATTTTATATAAAATTATATGTAAAAAAATAATGTAATTGGGTGTAGATATCTAATTGTACAATACATAGTATTGTTTTGATAATGTACCATAAATACTCCATTTCTTAATTTCTTAATCAAGGACATAATCATCCTTCAATGGATTCCATGGTTTCTGACCATTGAAATTTCCATTTTCAAAGCTTAAAATTCTTCTTTTATCAATTTCCAAGAAGAAAAAGAAGTCAAAACTTGTGAAGGCTTGTAAGCGAATCAATTGGTTGGTCAAAAAATCTCCTTAAAAAAAGTACAAAAAAGTGACTTCACACACCATCCATAAAAAAAATAAATAAAAAAATAGAAAAAAAGAGAGAAAATGGAGGGTCTTTTTAAAATTAAAAAATATATATATATATATATATACATAAATGAATCATTTAAAATATTTCAAAATTAAATTACATATAAAAATATAAAAATATATAAAAACAATAAATTATTTCATTAAATAAAAATTAATTTTTTAATACCCAAAAAATAGTAGTATTTATATTGAAATAATAATAATTTTTTTGGAATAAATAATATATTTTTATTGAAAATAATTAAAAATTATTTTTTTATTCATATAATAATAATGTTGAAAAATTCTTTTTGTTGTTCGGTGCCGACCCAAGCACAAGAGGGCACATGGGGCTTATAATGGACTCCACCACATGGGACCATAACCCCCTTTCTCAATCTTGGATGCCTAACCTTGACAATTTTACCGAAAGTCATGTGCTTGTCGGACATTAAAATATTGCATTTTTTTAAATAAATAAAATAATAATAAATCCAATAAATTTTAATATATCTTTTAAATTATTACCCATTTCCCCTATAATTTTAATTCTATTTCAAAATATATGTGGGCTTTTCACAATTACCCAAAAATTTAAAAATCATATGAAGAATTAATTCCCCACCATTGAAGAGGTATGGATTGATTGAAAAATATCCATTATCCATTTATTTAATTGAAAAAAATATGTAATAAAAAATATTTTTAATTGTAAAAATTTTTAAAAATAAAAGGAAAAATGATTTTTTAAATTTTTTTTTGGATGTTTAATAGGCAATGTTTTAATCATTTGATAATTTTTCTTTATATATAAAAATATGATGCATTCACAAAAAATAAATTGAGAAAATTATTTTTTATATTGATTTTTAAAATAATTATTTTTCTTAAAACCAATTAAAAATTATTTTCAAAAAATAAAATCTGTTTGACCATGATTTCTAAAACTTATTTTTTATTTTTTAAATTAAAAAAAAATTTTAAAAATAAGTTTCAAAAAATACAGTTAAATGAGCCTATTTTTTAATTTTATTTTTAAAAATTGGTGAAAATAATTCATATTTATTCTTTAAAAATAATTTTTTATTTTACTTTATTTATGAAAATTATTTTTAGAAAATAATGACCAAGCAATGTTAAAAATTTTTAAAAATAATTTTTTGTTTTTAAAAATAAAAAACTGTTTTGAAACCACACAATTCAACATCAATTTTTAAAAACGGTTTTTAAGTAACATTTTTAGAGGTTTGCAAGGAAAAAAATAAGAAGTAAAATTAATTTTATTTAAAAAGATATGAGGGACCAAATTATTTGGAAAAAGTGTTAATGGTAATTGAAAAAATTGAAAAATTATAAATTTTATTTATAATTTAGACGGATTTTATTTGTAATAAAAACCTCATAGATAAAAGGAAAAAAAAATCTCAAAAGGAAAATCCAATAATCTTACATGGGCCAGCCTTAATATAGAAAATGCAGTGTCTTTTTCTGCATGTAACTTAGCCTGTAGAAAATAGAAATCATTATTGATGTTGCCCTTTTTACCTGAGTGGGAGAGAGAGAGAGAGGGGGGGAGAGAGAAAGCGAGGAAGAGGAGAGAGAGAGAGAGAGAGAAAGAAAGACTATTGAAGTTATGAGAGAGAGAAAGGAGTTGAGGAGAGACAGCAAAGCACAAAACCACGACAACACTCTTATTTAAGCTTCAGCTTTGTTTGAGGCTCTCTTCACATAGATATCAGTTTTAATGCTCTAAACACCCTTAATCTCTTCAGCTGTCGAGAGCTAGATTGAGGGTGTTCTTGCTGTTGTAGTAGTTGTTGTTCTTCTGGTGGGTTTGGTACTTCATCTTCTTTCTTTCTTTCTTCTTCTTCTTCCTCTTCTTCCTCTTCTTCTTCTCTGTGTCAGATCTCACTCAGATCCTTACATTCTGTTTCTGCAGTTGTTATTATTATCACTCTCTTGTGTAATTAATTACCACATATGTATATATGGGGTTTGCCTTTTCTTTTGTAGAGTAGATCTGATTATTTTGAGGGGACCCAGCTTTTGCTCTTCTCTTTTTGCTATTTTAAGATACAAGTAATGGTGAAAATAGGCTAAAATTTTATGACTACCAAATGGGTGTTCAACAAAATTAATCTTTTTTTGGTTTCTGTTTTGTGATCATGATGCATAGTTGTGGTGATTAGCAGATGGGTTTTCGAAAATAGTTTCCTTTTTTTGGCCTCTGTTTCTGTGAGGAGGCCTTCCCATTTTCCTCTGTTTTCTCTTTTGATTTCCCCATTTTTTTTAATGGTAATTGGGAGGTGGGTTTTTTCAAAAAGTTTGATTTTTGCTGTTTACATATTTTGAATTTTGCATCTCATCTACATTGTTTTCCTTTGTCACTGTTCATCTACTTGTTTTCTGGAGAACCTTTTTTCCTGGAAATTACTTTAGCTTCATGCAATTTTTGGATTTGTATGTAATCAAACCATGTGCTTCTGCTTTTTCTTTTGGCTTGATTGGTCTGTGCGGTCACATACCAATCAATTATTCAGAAGAAAAAAACCACCCAATTGCCAAACAGTGATGCATGATTCATTGAAACTTTTCTTGGGACTCAAGGAATGATTAAACTAAATGATATTTTACATTTTTTTTCTCTTTTGTTTGCTTTTGCCTTTTGGTGATTTTGTGTGAGATCCAGTGGTCTCTTTTTCGCTTTAATGACCTAGTGGGGCTGTTTGGGCCCAAATTTCATGTGAAAATGATAAAGACATGGTGGCATGAAGGCAAAGTAGTATAACACTGGTTGTTGTTTGCTGATCTTATAGGGGTATATTACAATTATTGTCTTGATAATGGCCTGTATAGTCATTGACCAGTATACACTATTTCATTTTTCCTACTTTACCTTTCATTTTTCTATTGGATAAATGCATAAAATCAATAACCATGAACTAAATCTTTTGTAGAAACTTGGGTCTTGTGGTATATGTTGCAGATCTGGTCAGTGAGCCTTTCAGTGTTTGTAAAAATTAATCATTTTGTTTAGAGTTTCCCATGTTATAGATTACTCCTCTTCCTCTTTTTCTAGATTGAAGGTGATGCATATTGTATGGAAGTCACTTTCATCTGTAATTGATGATATGATATAATTTTCTGAAGCATGATAGCTTTGAATGATATTAATCACCTTAATTCCTTAGTTTTAGGCTCTGTTATGTTTGTTAACTAGCCATGGGAAGAGAAATGAAGACTTGAATCCTTGAACCATTTTGGGGTTGGACTAAATGATGTGATTTTATAAGTTTTCGCTTCTTTTTGACTGACTGCTTTGCAATCAAGTGAAGTGTCGGTCAAGTATGTGAATTCCAGAATGAAACTTGTGCTGATTTTATGAGTTTATCCTCAAAAAGTTGTAGTGATGGTTTTAGATTTGGCTTTGGTGAATTATACTTTTGTTGGGGATCAAAATCTTGTTTACTGTTTATTTAGGAGTTGTGTTTTGGCCATGCAGGTAGTTGATAGTTTCTGGGAAAATGAAGCATAAAGATGGAAAACCGGGGTCTCAACCCGATAAAAGTTCTAGGGTAGTCCCTATGTCAATCATGTTTGTTGTGTTATGTGGATTTTCATTCTATCTCGGTGGGATCTTTTGTTCTGAAAAGGAGAGATTTGTAACTAAGGAAGTCGAAAAAGCTGTTCAGTCTCCCAAGGAATCGTCATCTAGTCCTCTCCAAATTAAATCAGTTACTTTCCCAGAATGCAGTAGGGAATATCAAGACTACACTCCATGTACAGATCCAAGGGTATCAATCACTTCATCGCTAATTTCAAGTTTCTATAGACCCTTTCATTCTCCAGGATTTGCTTTGGTGTCAAATTGCTTACATTGTGTGTGTATCTCTATTGTTACAGAAATGGAAAAAATATGGTCTTCATCGTCTTACTTTTATGGAACGCCACTGCCCCCCAGTATTTGAAAGGAAGGAATGCTTGATCCCACCACCAGATGGATACAAACCACCAATTAAATGGCCTAAAAGCAGGAATGAATGTTGGTACAGGTAATATGGGCTGCTCTGTTTTTAAACTTATTGCTTATGGTTTTGATGTCAAGGATTGGATTTCTCCTGGAAATGTTATTGAGTGTATACTATTTGGATCTGGCTTCAGGAATGTGCCATATGATTGGATTAACAAGCAGAAGTCTAATCAGAACTGGCTGAGGAAAGAAGGCGAGAAGTTCCTCTTCCCTGGTGGGGGTACTATGTTCCCCAGAGGTGTTGGTGCCTATGTTGATTTGATGCAAGATTTGATTCCAGAAATGCTAGATGGGACTGTTCGAACTGCCATTGACACTGGGTGTGGGGTGAGGCCTAATTCATACTATTGTTTCTTCATGGAGTTGATCATATGGACCTATTCGATAACCTATTAATCTATTTGATGTTTATTCTGGAAGCTTTGATTTATGACCATCACCTTTGTATATGTTCCCAAAAATTGTGTCGCTTAGTCAGTGTAATTGCTTTATTTCTAGGTTGCGAGCTGGGGAGGTGATTTATTAGATCGTGGCATTCTAACAATGTCTTTGGCTCCAAGAGATAATCATGAGGCTCAAGTCCAATTTGCATTGGAACGCGGAATTCCGGCGATCCTTGGCATCATTTCCACTCAGCGGCTTCCTTTCCCCTCCAACTCCTTTGATATGGCTCATTGCTCAAGATGCCTTATCCCATGGACTGAATTTGGTAATTCCTCTCTTCCTTATAATGATAAGTCTCAGATGTAAATTTGGACAAAATTACATTATCAATAAGTTGTCACTGAGGCTCATTGGTTGATCATATACTCAAAATTTTCCTTTAATTTTCACTTAATTTTTAGAGGTTTTAAGTAGTCAAGCATCCATTACAATTACAGAGGTTTACCCTCTAGGTGGAACAGGAATTCAGGTCATCAAGCTTTTATCTTTAGAAAAGAAACGACTTAGAGTAATTTGGCAGCTTTCATTAAGTTTTCAAGGAAATTATGAATAGCTTAAAAATTAAGGTAGCACCAACATAATGTGTTTTCAGAACATTTATCATTTGAACAGGCTTGTCTTTGTGTCTGATGTTGAATTATGAACGAAAGGATCATGTTAATTTTTTTTTTTTTTTTCCATTTGCTGCTTTTCACCCTTGGAAATGTCCTGTTTTCAGGTGGAATATACCTCCTAGAAGTACACCGCATACTCCGCCCTGGAGGGTTCTGGGTCCTGTCTGGCCCACCTGTAAACTATGAAAACCGTTGGCGAGGATGGAACACAACTGTGGAGGAGCAGAAAAGTGACTATGAAAAGTTGACTGAGTTGCTCACTTCAATGTGCTTCAAATTATATAACAAAAAGGATGACATCGCTGTGTGGCAAAAGTCCTCGGACAATAACTGCTACCAACAACTTTCTAGCCCTGATGTGTATCCACCCAAGTGTGATGATGGCACTGAACCAGATGCAGCATGGTACACTCCCCTCCGCCCTTGTGTTGTTGTTCCTGAACCGAAGTACAAGAAACTAGGGCTGAAGTCCCTCCCCAAGTGGCCAGAACGGTTGAATGTTGCACCAGATCGCATTTCAGCTATACATGGTGGGAGTGTGAGTACCTTCAAGCATGATGACTCTAAGTGGAAGGAACGACTGAAGCACTACAAGAAGTTACTCCCTGCAATTGGGACCGATAAGATCAGAAATGTAATGGACATGAACACAGCTTATGGAGGTTTTGCTGCCTCTATGATTAATGATCCCTTGTGGGTCATGAATGTGGTCTCTTCCTACGCTGCTAACACACTTCCTGTGGTCTTTGACCGGGGTCTGATTGGAACCTACCATGACTGGTAATTTTCAAAGCATTTGAATACACATGAAAGCTTTTGGGTCTGCATGAAGGCACACTTCTTGTGAACTTTGTTTCATTTGTTTGTTTCCTGTTCTTGTAGGTGTGAAGCTTTCTCAACATATCCTCGAACGTACGATCTCCTTCACCTTGATGGTCTCTTTACAGCCGAAAGTCACAGGTAAGGAAACAAACATAAAACAAATTTACTCGGTTTCTTAATCATTTTTTCATTCCTTTCCTATGTGGTGCTGTTCATGTTTTCTGTGTCATTTTTCAATTTTGTCTGTTTTGAAAATAGAGAATAGTTCTCATTTCTGTCCCGAAACTCTACTCTAGCATCTTTGGTTCCTGAAAAGTACCAAGTAAAGGAAATAAAATATCAAAGAAAATTATTTTCTCATGTTTGTTTTACCATGGAAAATATGGAAGAAATTTATATATTTTCAAATTACTTAATATAGAAAAGGAAAAATAAGTAGAATAAGTTTGAAGTAGCATGAAAAGTAGTCTGTTAACTTCAATTCTATTTTTCATTTTTCTTTCCTTCTATTTTCTGTCCACCATGTTTCCTCAAAATTTCCAAAAACCAAACATAGGGTACAGTTCTGACAGTAGTAAGTACTTGTGCAGATGCGATATGAAGTATGTGCTCTTGGAGATGGATCGGATCCTACGTCCCAATGGGTATGCTATAATCCGAGAATCCAGCTACTTTGTTGATGCTGTTGCCACCATTGCCAAGGGAATGAGATGGGGTTGCAGAAAAGAAGAAACCAAGTATGGCATTGAGAAGGAGAAGATATTGATTTGCCAGAAGAAGATCTGGTACTCCTCTAACCAAAATTCAAGGTGAAAAGAAGGAATACAAAACAATACAAAACATGGTTATAGATCTCTTGAAGAGCTGAGTATTGATAATTCATGAGGTAGAATCAGAGAGAGTTTAAACTCGATACCGCTCATGGAGGGAGTAGTTCATTCTAAAAAAAGCCGAGAACAGATTCATCAAATTCATCGATCCAAAGAATTAGGACCCAATAATCTTATTTTGTTCATTTCTACTGCTGTCTCATATATAAATGTATTCTTTGTAAGGCATATGAATTGGTACAAGTCATTGTACCCTTGTACCCCTTTATACTCTTCCTTTTCTCTCCATCTTTTTCTCTCTATTTATTTTTCCTTTTATATGTTGTATTGTTATTACAAATATGGTATATTGTGGACCTGAAAATATGTAAGGGGTTGGAAAGACAACTTCACAGGTTGTGATTTATATGTGTAATGAAAAAATGCTGGTGGTTTTAAGAAACTCATCCACATAAGACTTTTACAATTTGCTTTTCTCCTTTTTCCTTTTATGGTTGTGAGTGCATTAGAATTTTTTCTTTCTTTCTTTCTTTCCATTTTTCTTTTGTTAACAAGCTGTTAATGAATGGGTTGGAAGTTAAATGCCATTTTGCATTTGCATCTACTAGCAAAGGTATAAATTAAGGACACCTTCTGGCCTTTGAAAGTTAAAAATGAAAGAGGAAAAGTGGAGTTATTGCATTCATGAGAAGAGATCACTTGGAAGGTAAGTTTTGGGGTGATATATAGACAATGTGACTCTTAAGAAAGTGGGACTAAGGTGGTGTTTGTTTTTTGACTAAATAGAAAAAGTCAAATATTTTGGTTTTTTTTATTAAGCTAAAAGTAACTTATTGATATCAACTAACATAATTAAACTAAACTTATTGATAACAAGTTCATTTAATTTATATTGGTTAATATCAATAAGGTATTTTTAATTGAATAGAAAAAGCCTTAGTGGTGTTTGTTTTTTTGGCTAAATAGAAAATGCCAAAATATTTAGTTTTTTCTATTCAACTAAAAATACTTTATTGATATTAATTAACATAACTAAAGTTAACTTGTTATCAATAAGTTTAATTTAATTATGTTAGTTGATGCCAATGAGTTCATTTTAGCTGAATAGAAAAAGCCAAATATTTTGATTTTTTCTATTCAGCCAAAAAACAAACACCACTAATTAGATATACTTCTAATAGATAGGTATTTTATTAGTTCAAAGTAGATTTGAGATTACAAACCTCCTAGGAATCACAAAATTAATTGAACTAAACTTATGATATAGAAGCTTCTTGAATCCGTTACATAAATTACCCTCTAGGATCAAGGTTACAAACGGTTCCTAGAGAGACTTCTATTAGAGAAAAGTAATGCATATGCTTGCTCATTATGATTGTGTTGTGTTTCATACAATGATGGGAGCAATTTACATTATTACTTCTCGATAACAAAAGATAACGATTGGAGACAAGGGTTGCTTGTTGAGAGAATTGATCTCTCATAAGATGCCTCCTCCTTCCCTATTTTAGACTCCAATGTGGATGCCTTCCTCTAACTGTATTCAAGACTCTCGTGTGAACATTACATAGATCACGGGTTAAGGGTTAATGTTCGTACATCACAAGTCAAACTCAGTTTGATTTCCAACACCTCTTAGTTGTCAAACTCAATTTGTTTTTCAATATCTGATGTAAGTTGGTAAACTGCCATAATGATACCCATATTTGATCTGGAGAAAACCAACCACCCACCCACAAGAAGAGATCTCAAAATCATAACTGAGGTTGAAATCAATCTAGAAGTGCTCCAATGATTTAAGTTCTTTAGAGTTATTGTTCTAGATTCTTGAGGGTGACCCCTTTTCTGTTGCCAACTTAAGTATTAGTGGAGGTTATCTCTATCCTAGATATGAGAAAGAGATGAGACAAAGGTTAGGGTAGAATATGATCTAGGCTATGCTTTGCCTTTTTCTTTTTAATTGTCTGACTTTCAGAATGACATCTTTTTATTAGGACATGAATGTGTTCAAATTGAAAACTAAATTGATTTACTTAAATTTTCCCTTTCTCAAATTGAGCCAAACAAAATTTTCAATTGAAAAATCAAACCAATTGGTATGTGTTGAAAAATGCTACTATTATCAAAATTCTACAACTACTAATTTTATCACCAATTGGTATGTAATGATTGAAGGTTTTCACATATACTTATACTTCATGATAAAAGAAAATTACAAGAATGAAGTATATCATACGGGATGATTGATAGTTTTACAAATGATGATTAATAATAAAAGAAAATTATAAGAATAAAGTATATTTATTATGTTTGGGCACATGTTTTATCATCTTGTCTACAAACAATCATCATTTACTATATTTATGTGGATTTTATATTTTAGAATAGGATTACCATGTTTAGGTGAATATGATTTTGAAAATCTTAATTAATTTACGAAAAACCATTGTCTAGTGGGGTAACACAGAGAGGGAATTGAATGGGTGTATTTAAAAAGATTGTGACAAAAGAGTTGAATTATTAATTCAATTTACTTCCAAGAGATATTAGAGATAAATAAAATAACCAAACATTAAACACATAATCAAGGGACATAAGAAATTTTCTGTGAAAAACCCCCACATTAACTGTGGAGATAAAAACTATGGGCTCTAAGACCTGCAATCTAAAATCCAATATTTGAGATCAAATCATAAAGAATTACCTAGTTGTTTACCCTTAAGACTTACTCTTTAAAACTTACAATTTAATCCATATTTGCAATACAACAATCTCCAATTGCTCCAATGAATTCTCTCAACGTTGCTAAAGGGATGAAGTCTTCCAACAACCCATGATTTAATCTTTGAATCTTTCTTGAGAAATTAAGAATAATAGAGTAAGTTAGGTTGAGTCTCTTTCAATATGTATCTGTAAAACATATTTAGGTAGGATATATATATATATATATATATATATATATAAACTTAATGGAATTGGAATCAATTTAGAAATCACATTTTATTAAAAACAATTTAGAAACTTGAAAGTTTTAAAAGGATTTGAAAAGATTTCATATTTTAAATTAAAAAGGATTTGAAAAAGTTTTCTTTTTAAAATTCTTAATTTTAAATCCTCAATTTAAAATTAATTTCCAAATTATTTTTATTATTTAAAAAGATTTTTTTTTTAATTCTCAATTTAATTTTTTTTTCAAATTAATTAAAACATTTTAACTCAACTAAAACTTCTAATTCAACTCTACTTCAGACAAACTTACTTTTACTCTATCTTTTTCAGACTTACTTGTGATGGTCCAATTGATTAAATAGTAATCTCAAATCTTCAATAAAGAGTAAGTTATTATCTAAAAAAATTCCAAAGTTAGAACATCCAATCACATGCTGGGAATCGAAAGATGCATCAAGATCTAGTAAATTATCCTAATACCTATGATTTGCACACACTAAAACACAAATGCCCAAGATAAAGCAGTGTGTGAGAGAAGCAAATATAGCCATGTAATCAAGAGACAAAATAGGGAAATGAAATAGAAATGATCACAATCAAGATGCACCCCATGCATGTGAATTATGTATCAAGTATGTGAATCAATATAATCTGACAATCAATCAACCAAGTCTCCTCATGCCCATGTCTCCCCCTTTTTGTCTCAAAATAGACAAAGTGAAGAAATAGAGCAAGAAGCACAAATAAAGTGAGAAACATGATTTTCATATATAGATGAAAAGTTCTAGATAAAAAAAAATAGGGTAAAAAAAGCATACATCCAAACCAATGCAAAATATCCAAAACAAGAAACAAATCTTTTTAATGAAATAGTAAAAACTCATTAAAGAAACCATGAAAACTTCCAAGGAACATTAATGTATCAAATATATTTACTTAGAGTAAAATAAGACTAAATAAACTTGAAACATTAGGAAGAACGGTATTAAATCAAGTAAAATGCCCAAAGAATATAATTTAACCAACCAAGAACGATACATTGAATCCAAAGAACAAGGTTAATCACAATCTTATTTTAGAAATCATATGAATAACAATTAGAGTGTATAAGGGTCTACAAGAATTTGATGACATTGATTTTCAAGGTAAACCAACTTAATGTCTAATTTCATATTTCAAATTTGAATTTTTATAAGTCAATAAGTCATGTCTTAATACAATGAATTCATATCCAGTCAATTTGTACTAAGTTCATCGAATTTCTATTTAACACGACATTCATTGATCTACACACATCGCAACTTTTACTCCCCTTAATCATTTAAATTATGTTTATTATTTGGAAAGATTTTTTTTTTTTAAATTCTCAATTTAAAATCATTTTCAAATTAATTAAGACATTTTAACTCAATTAAAACTTTTAAATCAACCCTATTCTATAAGAAAAATTAACTTGCTTTAATATTTTTCAGACTTACTTATGATAGTTTTGTTGATTAAATGATAACTTCGAATCTTCAATGGAGACTAAATCAATGTTTAAAAAGATTCCTAACATAAAATAAAAATGAATAAAATTGTCAACAAATAAAGTACATGACTCATTATCCCAACAATTTCTTTGATATAAGATTCCTTTAAATTAGGAAAAATCTTGTTCTAGCATTTTTCTATTCGCAAGCTGGAAAATGAAGGTCTTGGAGTTTTCTTCACCGGTTCCCATAGCTTCTTCCCTTCCATCTTTTTTTAAACCAGGGTTGGCTTTTAGTCTTTCTTTCCCAAAAGAAACAGACCTTATAGTACATACCTTTTTTAGCATTGGTGCTTTAAGGCTGAATGAATGGGTAATCTAAAAAGATATTTGGCTTCCCCTCAAAGGAAGATATATGCTCTTTTCTTAAGTGTGGTGTCTTCAATACAACTTTTCTTAACCTAAAAGTGTAGGTAGGAGGTACAGTTAACGAATAGGCACCCTTTGATTGAACCCAAAATGGCATATAACAAAAATCACAGATTTTAGAATGCCCCACGAACTAATTTTGGCCACACACCGTAAATCTGCCTACCAAGCAAAATAATGGCAGTTGCTTGTCTATTTGAAGTTATTTATTTATTTACTTATTCACTTTTATTTTTCTTTCAATTTTTTTTGTTCTTTTATCTTCTTTTAAGGCATTGATATTTTGGCTAGGGCTCATGATAGGTTTATTGACTGTTTGTTGTCCTGTCAACAGATTGTACCCTTCAAAGGCTACAAAAAAGATAAGGACTGTGGGCCATTAATTCATTGATGAGGTCTTTCTTTTGCGCTGGGAACAATACCATTAGGTATGATATCAATGTGTGGATATTTTCCTCATCAAATGATTTTTATCTTATCTTTTTTTTTTTTTTAAATTGAAAATTTTAAAATCTTATAATTTTTCTATTTTTGAAAAAGGAAAAAGTATCATTTTCTTGTGTGATAAATATATTAAAAAATGGTTAATATGTATTAAAAGCAAAAAAATTTAATGCATATAAGGTTATAAAAATGTGGTGAGAAAAAATAATACCATCATTTTTAACAACATTTTTTCTTTATATATAGATAGAATTTTTCATATCAAAATTTTATTTTGGGTTACATACACTTTACTTTCTTAATCATTGATGTGTTTTACACTTTATTCCCTTACAATTAAAATCCGACATTTTGCCCCATAAACTTGTTAAATACTAATATTTTATATCCGATTACAAACCCTTCATAAAATTATAAAAGATATTAATTTTTTACATACTTTAGTTTAGATATTAGTATAAAATCAGGTAAAATTAACTTTGAATTAACAGTCTTGAAGTAAAATTTCTCAAATAGATTTAAAATATAATAATTATTAATTTTGATTTTTGATTTTAAAGAGATGTACTATTCATGATTTTTGCATATAGTTATAGACTATGACAACTTCGAACTTAGGTAATAGATTTTTTTTTATTTTTTTTATTTTTTTTATTTTAGCATTGTTTTTTTACTTGACAAACAATTTATTGACTTTTTAATAAATTTAGGAGGTGAAGTGTTGCATTTTAATAAATTTAGGGAGCAAAATATTGAGTTTTGAATAAAAGATGATAAAGTGTAAAACATGCTAAAGATTAACGGGTAAAATATATTTAACTCTTTTATTTTATTATACTTCTATTCAATGACTCAAGCTTAAGCAAATGTTTCAATACCCTCCGATTTGGAGTTCAATAAGAGGCTTGTTTACGTTAAAACTCTTTCCATTTACCCACTTGATAGAATTTTTATTTTACATAGAAGACCTAAAGTGGAGCAGCATATCACAAGTCTTTGATCACTTGACTGACGTTCAAGGATACGATTGGGGACTTTTGATCAGGTTTTAAGGAAGGTTTAAAACCTATGAGATGAAGTGATGTTTTGAAAAGAGATTTTGATATTATGCAATTATTATTAAGTTTTACTCTTTGGTCTAAAAAACAATATCTTTTATTTCTGCTAGTTTCCTTATGTTTTAAGGGCTTCTTTATTAGTTGTTCCAAAAATTAAAAACTGTTTTCGAGAAAAAAAAAAAATGAAAAAGAAAATATGATCAATAATTAGAAAGCATAAAATAATTTTTTGTTCTTAAAAACTAAAAAACTATATATTTTTAATATATTCTAGTTGTTTTTAATTATTTTAATTTGGTTTTTAAGTGTTATTTTTAAAAATAATAGGATAAATATAAAAAATAATTAAAAATAAAATATTACATAAAAATTCTTTAAAAATAGAAAATAAGTTGAAAATATTTCAAATTTCCAAAGAAACCTTTTTTTTTTTTATAGAAAATATCTAAGAATTGAAAAACCGATCTCTAAAATTGGTTTTAAGAGCTTACCAAACATACCTAGGGGTGCAACTTGGACGAGTTGGTCCAATCCAACCTGAGTCTAACTTGATATTTGGATAGACTTGGACAATCATTTTTCATATTCGGGTTGGGCTTGGGTAAGGCTTTTTCAACCTAAACTAAATTTGGATTAGGCTCGAACTAAAATTCAAACAATCTGAGTCCTATCCAAACTCGATTTAATATTTTTATAATATTTATAATGCATATTATCTTATATAAAAATATTTATTTTCTTTGTATGTTTTTTAAGAAAAAAAATATTCAATTATATTATATCATATATTTTTCATTTTTTAATAATAATATATAAATTTATGTTTATTCATTTGTTGTTATCTTAAAATTTTATTTTATTTACTATTTAAATTTTCATACAAATAGATATTTAAAAAAAAAATATTATAGGTGAATTTTGAATTATACAACCGAATTAACTCGAATGACTTGAATTCAACTCAATCAACTCGAGTTTAACCCGACTAATTTGAGTCTAATTTGAATAACTTGAACTCAATCCGAACTTAGAAAAATGATGTTAGATTGAGTTTGGGTTAAGTACCTAAGATTAGAGATCAGATTAGATTGAGATTTGATTGATTGTTTCTTAATTTAAACTGGATTTGGATTAGTTATCAACTTGACAAACCTATCCAAGTTGTAGCCTTAAACATACCTAAATCTCTTACTTATTGATTTTCTTAGTAAGTCGAAGCTTTATTATTATTATTATTATAATAAAAAGTGAAATATATATGAATTGGAATTTAGGGTTCACGTGAACCAATAATTCCAGGAACATTTAGGACAAAGATGAGTGAGGAGGGGAGCCTCCTCCATTTCTTAGAGAATTGCAAGGGGTGACATGAATTAATGGGAGAGAGGACCACTTGACACCCACTGAAATATTCTCCTGCATGCATGCATGGGCATTGCCCACAAATGGGCCAACCCACCATTATTGTAACTTGTAACTTTGTAACTTATAATAAATAAATTATAAAAAAAATTGGGTGCTACGTGTAGAGATAGTGACCAACAACTACTTTCGAGTAAGTCCTTGTTAACTGACTACAGATAGGTAGGGTTCAAACCATTCCGATCCCACATCATTACTTGAACTTATTCTCATCTGGTATATCTTTATTTTTTATTTTTTAAATTTTAATTATATTAAAATAAATATAATTTATAAATAAATAAATGATATAAAATATAAAATTTATTTTTATAAAAAATAATTTATTTTTAAAGGATTGGAACGAGTAACTTATACCAAATTTGTTTCCTCCACCTCTTTATTTGTACAAGGAAAATCATTAGACAAATAATAATATAGATTAGACAACAAAAATAATGATTTAGGTTATAGTTGGTAACTATTTTCGAGAATAATTCTAAAAAATAATTTTTGAAATTTTTTTTATAATATTTTATAGAATAAAAATTTATTTGAGAATCTAAAATATTTTTAACCTATTTTTTAAAAATAATTTGTATATTAATTGTTTTATTTTTAATTATTTTACATATTTATATAATTGTTTTATAAAATAATTCTTAAAAAATAAGAGAAAATAATTAAAAGATATTTTTTTGAAAATATCTTGTTTTATGCTATTAACAAGAGAAAATAAAAAACTCGAAAACCGTTACCAAACAAATCATTATATTTTTTTTTAAAAATCCATTGTTATGTAATAAGATGACAGAAAGTTGATAAAAGAAGTGGAAAAAGAAACACATGATGTTTAGCTCTCAATTTCAGATTTATAGGGGTAATTATGTATTTTCAAACACATTAATAAATGGTAAATCGAATTTTCACCTCTACAAAATGCCATTATTACTTAAAAATTTCCCATTAATGCACTTTCCTAGTGCTGGTATGAATATACTTTCAATTTTCTATTTTTAAAAATAAAACTATTAATATTTTGTTGATAAAATATTAAAACTTACATTTAAAAAATAATTATTTTTAAAATTGGTTTTAAAAATTAAGGTAGTAATTTATTTATTTATTTATTTTTTTATGAATCTACAAATTTTACCCATCAAGTTTTACTTTTTATACAATACTTATTATTTTCTTTAAAAAAAATGTATTCAAATCAAATCTTATATAGTGGGTGTTTGACAAATCAATTTAATAACTTAAAGTGGTATAATTTAAAGTAAAAAAATAATTTTAACTAATAAATAAAAATAATTAACTTATTTTTAAGTCCATATCTTCATTTTACCTTTTTACTCCATTTGTTCTAATTGCCTTTAGATTTCTTTTACTATTCCACTATTGCTCAACCTCTTTTACCTTAATTATAATTTATTAAGATAAATATATGTGGATCTCGCATTTTGCTCCATACATTCCCACTGAAAACCCTATGTGACTCTTTATTTGGAAAAGACATGTTTGCAAAAACAGAATCTAGATCTCGGGTTCAGGTTACCTATTGGGAAGGAAAATAATCATGCAAATCAGTATGTACAAGTCATGGTGAAAATCAATTTACACAAAAATAATGATGAAATTACAAGAATACACAAAATAAATAACAAGTGAATTATGCAAAATGATTTATTGAACTAAATAAAAAAAAAGATATTAAAAAAATGGTTTTTGAGAAATCTTAAAGGATTTTATTAAAAATGATTTTGAATTAATAATTTTAATTTATTTATTTACAAAAAGAGTCAATTTATTTTCTCAATTTCATTTGTATTCAATTTTCAAAAAAATTTATTTACACTTATTGTATCAAAAGAAATTATTACAAAATTTTAAGTTGGACATAAAAATTATTTTTACTTGTTTTTACTAAAAAAGAATGAATTTTTACAATTTTATTTACAATAATATTTTAATTTGTTTTCATTTAAGAAAAGTGACTTATACAAATTATTAAAAAAAAAAAAAATTATTTGCAAATTTTTTTAATTAAAAATTAATTTTTGGAACAACTTTATTTACAAAACAATTTTTGGACAATTTTTACTAAACCAAGAAATTTTTGGACAATTATTATTAAAAACAATTTTTCAAATTCTATTAAAAACAATTTTTTTGGATTTTTATAAAAGAATTTTTCTAAATTTTTATTAATAAAAAAACTTTTATTTATTAAAAAGAATATTTTAAAATTATTATTTTATTAAAACATGTTTACTGAATTATTCCTCTTATTTAAAAAAAAATTTCTGATTTGTTCGACTTTCAATTTTGTACACACTCAATAAGTATATACAAACAAATATTTATAGAAACTAATAAAATCATAATCAAATAAAAGTGGGAAATAAAACGTGTATCCAAACAAACTTACAACAAGTTCAATGCTCTATTTATAACTTTTTGAGTTTCACTTTCTCCAATGAAATTTCATACTCCACGTGTCAAAAATCTGTACTCAGCCAACAAAATTGTAGAATGAATCTATGTAAAAACAAAAATAACCCAAATGTAAATATCTAGAAAAATACAAAGTTCAGAACAAATATTCGAGCCCAAATTCAAACTTCAAATTAGTCCAATAGATTTCGTCAATTAAAAATGGGCCAAAATTAGCCAATATAACCCAACATAAATATCCCCGTGCCAATAGCTGTAGTGCAAAATTTCCTAATTAATTACCAAAATACAAGCATAATCAACCAAACCTAAAATTGGATAAATTAAAATAAATTCTACTATGCCTAAATTTTATATCCCATAATCCAAGACTAATTTAATATACACCACAATTGTCTCATGTTCAAATTAAATAGTTCAAATTGGCCAAGCCTATATTAAATATTCAAGTCATCCAATAAATTTCACCCACATTGTGAGCTCAAAATTCATATCAATTAACAAGTCCATATTAATAATACACATGGTAAAAAGAAATAATGTCTCAAACCCAATCCAATAAGCAATAGGCCCAAGTGCAAATAAGATAAATAATATGCAATTGACATATAAAATTCAAATATCCCAAATTAATCACCAAATGCAATATATCCACAAACCCAATTTCTATATAAAAAAACAAAATATTGTAGAGATCAAGAATTTATTATAATAAGAAAATAAAAACACATAAATAATAAATAAGGAAATGAAAAGTTACCCAATTTCAAATAAGAGAAGAGAGTAGCATAGGAGGTGTGGAGAGGGGTCGTCAAAAGTGGCATCGGCAACACGCCGATAATCGGTTGACAAGTAGAGCGGTATAGTGGGTTTGGGTGGAGAGAAAGAAAAACAAGAAAAATAAAAAAATAAAATAAAAGGAAAGAGAAAAATGGAGAAAAATGAGGGAAGGGGAGATGTTGTGTGTCACGGCCCAAGACCCACTCCAAGGGCGTGACGATCATTTCACACCTCAAACCCGAAGGCTTAA
The DNA here is from genome assembly GCA_030254885.1 of Vitis rotundifolia. NCBI lineage: Eukaryota > Viridiplantae > Streptophyta > Magnoliopsida > Vitales > Vitaceae > Vitis > Vitis rotundifolia. The sequence goes on from CM058152.1 coordinate 15,203,908, forward strand.
AGTGTAACCTGACCCAAACAATTATCTTGTAACTGGAAGTTATCAATTACCAAATACATGTTCAGAGTAGCGGAACAAAATTCTAAAATCTTCAAAACTTAATTTTAAAACTAAGCATCCATCAACCAAAATCCATTATCCAAATTGATTGCAAACTCAAACAACTCAGGTGCTAACAAAATTTTTATAATCTGCAAATCTCAACTTCAAACTATTATAAAAAAAAATTAAAAGTTCAATATCTAAATAGCTTCCAAAAACCAAATAATCCAAATGAACATAAACTTATAAGCTAATAATGTCCAAAATAACATCTTAAGCAAAATCTTAATGATGACCATTCCCCAACCTAGCCATCACTCCTCGCCCGAACTAAGGGTACCTGAAAAGTAATCAACAAATAGGAATGAGTTCAAAGCCCAATAAGGAACATTAATGCAGTCCATGGATCAAATATTTCAAGTTCACTTGCAAAATATGAGATATTATAACTAATTATTTTCATAAACCTTTGAGTCAATTTTGCTAATACATTCAAAACTTTTAATCGTACACTTTCATTTCTGATTCAAACATTTTCATATCAAATTCAGTCAAAACATTCAAATCATTTATTTACTCTGATCATCAAACATCAAATGGTGCCCAGTTAGGTGAGACTTTTCAAATAGGTGGCTTGCCTCAAATTGCTCCTTTAAGGTGGATGGAACCAAACACTATTAGTACTAATAATCTTTAACCAAACCCCTAGAGGTTGGGGTCCGAATCAATTACATTCCCCACCAAGAAATATAAAGGTTAACTATTATATCTTGTTGACAAGGGCCAAAAAGTCAAAAGTCAACTATTATATCCCGTTGACAAAGGTCAAACAAACCAGAGTCAAACACTTATTTCACTTATTCAAATTTGCAAAATATAATATCTCCACATTTCTCTATTGTAAACAAAATATAAGGTTCTAACATACTTTTCATGCAAAACATATTTGATCCATGCATAAAGCGAATGATAACTCAAAACCTTTCCAAATGATGTATATAATTTTTTTTTTTTTTTAAAAAAAAACAACTGCATTAATTTCCCTTACCTTAAAAGCACTTAGAAACCTTGAAGAGTTTAGCCCCAATAATCTAACTCCCACCTAACATAACAAATACTATTATCACAAAATTATTTTTAAACTTCTTAATCAATAACAATTTAATTAATTAGTTTCCCTTTATTTATTTTATATTTTATTATTTATTAATTAATTTTTTTTTCAAAAATTTATCCTCAGTAATTTGTTACTGATTTCTAAACTAAATTGAACTTCTTAGAAATATTTATTTGAAATAATTTCTCTCATCACTTTGTACAAGAATTTATTTATTTAATCCAAACCCATTATTATGTAGGTTTTCTAAACTTACTTCTTCTTTTAATAATATTAACATATATATATATATATATATATATATATATATATATATATATATATATATATATATATATATAGATATATTCATTTCTTTTCTTTTTTCCCATCCCAGATTCTACATGCCATTTAACTTTTCAAAGTACACACACTAATTCTATATGTCATTTAACTTTCCAAATCACACACACCAAACGACACCATCTTCAGAATTTCTTCATTCATATATTTTTTTTTATATACCCAATCATGTCTCAAGTCCTTCCTCATAGACTTCTTCCACGTTATTTTTTATTTTTTATTTTATCTTCAATAATACTAACAAAAATCAAAAATCAAAATTTTCAATCCTTTTTTTTTAAAAAAAAAAAAAAAACAAACCCTAATTTAGTTTAGGGTTTCTTCAAAAATTACCTAAAGTTTTCACAAAAAGTGACAGATCTAAGAAAATAAAATTGAAGAATTAGAAGAAGAAGAAAAAAATAAAATTCTTTCTTATAAAGATTTGTTTTTCAAACCCTAAATTTCGACTTCAACCTTACGTTCTCTGGAATTCTGTGAACAAGAACGCTATTCAGAAAAGAATAGGAAGAATAATAATTTCTAATTTATACAGAGGGTATTTATTCAAAAAATTATATTTTTACCCCTATTTCATTTTATCAAATTAATTAATTAATTAATTAAATTATTATTATTAATTTTCTAACTTATCCCTAAAAAAAAATTTGGGCGTTACAGTGTGTGTTGGGGAAGGTAGGAAGAGAGAAGAGAGAGGAGAGAGGAGAAATAAAAAAAGAAAAAGAAAAAAGAAAAGGAAAAAAAGAAAAAAAGAAAAAAAGAAAACAAATAATAATAATAAAATAATATATAAAATAATAAAAACTAAGAATTAAAGGGTGAGTGGGTAAAAAATATCATATGTCATCAAGATTTAAATCATTAGGATTTAAAATCTAAGGAAAAATTAGGTTCAAAATTAATATAAAAATAAAATTGAGACAAATTTTAGAGTTTACAATATATCAATTTGATGATTTAAAATATATTTTAAGTTAATTTTATCAAATACTTAATGCTTAAAGTAAGAATTAAGTAATAAGTTTTAAGTTAACAATTTAACTTAAAATCAATTTAAATCATTAAATTATAAGTATTAAATTTTACTAAATACCCTATACTCTTTTAACTTTGAAATTATTTTACAAACTTATCCACTTATAGGGAATTTATATTAAAAGAAAAAAAAGGTGCTTGAAAATGATGTAATTGAAAATGAGGATGCTTTCAAATTTTAGTTTGAAGGGACGAGGTGTATAGCCCATCCAATTTCTAATCATTACCATCCTTGGATCAAGTGCCATAGATTACCATTTATAAAATATATAAAATAAAAAAATTGTAGAAAATATAAAATATTTTTCTTCATTACATAAGAATATTGCATATAAAAAAATTGATTATTTAATTATTTAATATGCATAATAGAAAACATATTGCGATAGAGAATATAATTAATTACAAATTTCATGCGAGAAATTAATTGTTTAATTATTAAAAACAAAAAATAATACAAATGTCTTTGTAAAGAATATATTGAAAATATAAATAAATTAATTATTTAGTATATTGATTGAGGATATTTTTTGTATAAAAGAAGTGAAAAATATTTTGATATTTTTATATTTGGTATATTCATCAACAATATATATATATATATATATATATATATATATATATATATATATATATATATATATATATATAAACTTCTTCTATATAATAGTAAAAAATAAAAAATAATAATAAATTTAAAATTTATATGAAAAATAATGATATATTAAAGAAATATAGAGAAGAAGCTTTCAACTTTAAGAATGACCATCTAAGCTTTACTATAATTAAAGCTTGATAGTACTTGATAAGTAAATAAATTATTTAAAATTGCTTATAAAAAAATAATACATTAGAAAATTTTGGAAAGAGAAGGTTTATAAAAATATAAAAATGGAATGATAAGTATTGGATGCAGTTCTTGTTATCTATTTTTAAAAATAGTGTTGACTGTTAACATTTAAAAGGGAATAATTTTAAAATATACTTAAGGAAATTGAGGTATAAAAAAAGTTTATATTATCTCATATATTAAAACTTTTGAAAATGATTTTTAAATCAATTTATACTTTTTATACAAGAGGTTCTACTTTTTGTAGAGAATTTATTGTTAGGAAAATTTGCATCCATCAAATTTATTTTTGTATCCACCAAATTTCCTTTTACATCCATCATATTATTACATAGTGTAAAAGATGATTGTAAAAAAGAATTTTTATTAAGGTAAAGTTAATCATTCTCTCATCAAAATGTGATACAAGAAACATAAAGATTGACATATGACAAGACCATGATGCATAGAGCGAAATATGACATATGAGGAAAGCCAGACGCACAAGGAAACCTTATATGATGGAAGATTGACTTAATGTATGAAATTTGATTTAAAATAGATATTGTTAGGAAGTGTGTCAAATTCCTAGTTAGAATATATTTTTTTACCGAAGGAATATTATTTACAATATTTCCTAAGTTAACATGTAATTGTAATAAGATTTGTTATGGAAAAAGGAAAACTAATAGAAATATCTCTATAAATATTTTAAATTTTGAGAGAAAAATGTTATAAAAGAGAGATAAATTTGTAAGGATATAAATGGAGGATATAAATATGAAGAAAAATGAGAGACATTTGGTGGAACAAGATGACTCACTAGGATGTAAATGTGAGGAAGAGTGAGAGATAGCTAATGGAGGCTCATGGTTCATGATGGAGATATAAAAAGTGAGATGTTTCAAGACCCAACAGTTATATTTGTTTATGTTCTTTGTGATGTTCTTTATTGAATAGTAGAATATTTTCTTTTATTCATAGAGGTAGACAAAATTGACTAAATCATGTTAAAACCTTATATACCTTTATGCATAACTTTATTTTTGTGTTCTTCCATTAATATAATGACATTAGAGCTTTTCACAACAATTTACACATCCACTTTAAAATATTAAGCTTATTAATACATCCACCTACAAATTTCTAATATACCTAAAACACTCTTTCTATTCGTCTCTTCTACACCCATCTTCTTCTTACTTTTTCTCTTTAACTTTTTTTTTTTTCCTTAACAATAAAACATAAAAGAAAACATCTTTTAAGACTTATTCTTTACATAAATTTTGACAAAAATATTGTAAAATAATTTTAAAAAAAAAACTAGGAAGAATTTAGAAATGATTAAGAAGAATGAAATCATGAAGAAGTGTAAGAGAAATGAAAAAAAACACATTCCATGATGTCCAGACTTGGAAGGTCGGATATTGAGGAGGCATCCAAACTTGGAAGGTGGGATATTATGCAAATGTTCGGCTTTAGTGTGTCAAACACCAAGAAGGGAGATAAATGTATATTTCTCCTTAAGGATAGTTTGATAATTTCAGCCAAGGATGTTTTTGTCCTAAAATAATCCATTATTCAAATGAAAGCAAAGAGAAATTGGATAGATGCAAAAATAATTTCTCTTTATTATTGTTTTTTATTTTTTATTTTTATTTTTAAAAGAAGTGTATCTAAATGGGGTTAAGTAAAAAAATTATTTATAAAAGGGAATAATGTTTATTAAAGAAATAAGAAAAGAAAAGGTTAAAAAAAAAAATTCTTTACAAAAGGGAATAATTAATGCATATTAAAGAAATAAGAAAAGAGAAGGTTGAAAACCACTTTCAGGATAAGTAAAATGCTTTTTCAAATGTTGCCAACACCTAAAGGGCGTTTATTTTTTCAACTTTTTGTTAAAAGCAATTTGCTTTCAGACTTTAAGTAGTTTATTTTTTTGGTTTTTTCATAACTTATTATAAACTTTTTATTGAATAGAAAAATTAAAAATATTTGCCTTTTTTCTAAATGAAAAAAGTAATATGTTGATTTTTCTTTACTTTTTAATGTTTAATATAAATAAAATATTAAACAAATAAACAACCTAATACTTAGCACTATTAAGTATTAAAGTTATATTTGGAATTAAGTAAAAAAAAAAAAAAAAAAAAAAAAAAACAACAACAACAACAAACACCACCCTTGCCAAAAACCTATTCCAATATCTCTAAAAGGGGAATTTCGACTTTTGTGTTACGGAAATTGGTTTTTCACTGTTCTTTTCCACCTTTTGATTTTGATGGAACTTTCTAAAAATTGGTTTATAAATACTTTCACTTACAGATACAATAGAATAAAATGTTTTGCATGTGCTGCATTAGACTTCAATCTTGTTTTAGTCTTCATCTTCCACAACCATCAATTCAACTCTAATTACATTTTCAAGTATTCAGCCAAGTCTTTGGGTGCCTTTCCCAATCATCCCATGTCTCCATCTACTCTCTAAGATACCATTTCTTTTAAAGCTCTTAAAAACTCTTGAATTTTCCTAAATTTCTGTTCATTAGGATTTTATTGCCCACATTAGCTCCAAATAGAGGCTTAAACAAAAATTCAAATGAAAAATGAACAATTAACACTAGAAAACATGAACAAACCCTTGATTTAGCTATAAGAAATATACATTTTTTAGTGTTAATCAGTCTTGGAGTTTGTTTTTAGTTTGAGCTTTCTCTTTCCATTGATTTTGGTCATCATAACTATATCCTTTGAGTTTTATTTTCAGTTTGATCTTTCAAGTTCCATCAAATTTAGTCATTGCAATTGTGTCCTTGATTTTTTTTTTTTTTTTTTTTTTATATTTTCATTCTTTGGTTCTATCGATTTTGATCATTACTATATTGTCCTTGAGTTCCATTTTTCGTTTTTATTGGTTTCAATCATCGCAACCACCTCCTTGAGTCATATTTTCCATTTTGTTTTCTAGGTTGCTTTGACTTTAGTCATCATGATTGCATTCTCAAGTTTCATTTTCCATTTAAGATTTTTTTGGTTCCATGGATTTTGGTCATTGTGACCTTGTCTTTGAGTTTTGATTTTCGTGTCAATTTTCCAATTTCATTGATTTTGGCCATTCCATCAATTTTGGTCATTAGAACCACACCCTTAAGTTCAATTTTCATTTTATATTTTTCGGTTCCATTGATTGCAATCATTTCCATTGACTAAATTCTATCATATTGTATCTATGCACACGAGATCATTTTCCTCGTATTTTGGATCGTTATGTGACCATGTTATTGAGAGTACACCCCAAGACATGACAATAAACAAATGAGTATTGTACAAGGGATACAATTGATGGTCTGTTATGTTGATTCTTCAACTCTCTTGCTCATTACATTGATCTTTGTTCACATGCACATGTTCAATTGTGATATCCAAAGAATAGGGACATTAATAGATCTTTAATTTTTTTTCCTTCTCACAATACCAATTTTCTCATGTATACACTCTTAGATGTCTAACTTTTCTGGAACATCAATTATGTCATTCTTATTTTTATTGGAGTTTTAACTTAGTTTGAATTCTCTTTTTTTATTTTATCTTGTGTTTCCATTGCTAAGAGACTAGCAACAAGCTTGTAAATATAACATTCTTAAGGGTTCCTTTGAAGCCTTTTAAATCTTTTGGGTGTTTAAAATAGGCCTAATTCCTCATGCTTGATGCTAGGGCCTCAATTTTAGTATTTAATGTGTGTTTTTTTTTTTTGTTAGCTTCAACAATAAAAGTAGGCAATTAGTGTAGAAAAATGATCACAAAGCTTTCAACAATATGGATGAAAGGTAAATTGGGTTGAAAAACTAAATTATGGAAAAATGGTTTAGAACAATGAAATCATAATGCAAATGATCATTCACTTTTTAGAGAATGATTACTGAATGAGTTTCAACATCCAATCATTTTGGACAGATACAAAGAATGATGAGTAAAGTGAAGAAAATAAAGGGAATGCTAGGAAGAACATGATTACAAGAATAATTGATCATGCTATATGTTAGTATACATTCTTGCCTTACTAAAGAAATGATCAATCTTAAGATCAAGAACAATCAAACATTCCTTGCTTGGATAGGATCATAGGTACATGCATCTAAGATTCTAAGACTATTAGATATAATTACATGCGTAGCTACAATTTGCAAAAACCTTAGATCTAGTTGCTAAAAGACATACCTTTGGATCTTAATGTTTCTAGATCCGATTCCAATTGATGTAGGAACCTAAAAAAAAAAAAAGGTGTCTTTCACCTAGTGGATTTATCATTTTGATCCTTGGCATGTGTTTAGCGTGGCTACACAACTTTCTAAAGAAAGAGAGTGCCAAGGGTTTTCTTTGGAAGAGTAGAGACAATGGATTAATGGATGGTTAGCCCAAAACTCTAAGAAGGTATATATAGCATTTCTTGTGAGCTGAAGAGATTTTGTGTCACTGTGTGCTTGGGTCACTTAATCTAACCCACCAAGTCCTAATTGATTAATTACCCTCATGCACACATGATTAATTACACCAAATCTTTGTGCTAACAAAGATTGCAATCACAATCAATGATTGTTGAGACTCATCAAAAAATATTAACCCTCTCAAAATCTAATTTTAAAGTTGACTTAATATTCCACTAAAGAGAGTTAGTTGCACTCTACTATCCTATTATATTATATCGAGATAAAATTTATTAAATCTAATTTGATCAATTTCTCAAGTCCGTGACTTACTATCCAATGCTTTGGTCTTAAATTGGATTGATGTCTACTCACCATCCCTATAAAAAAAAAGTAAATATATGGTCTTTTACATAGTATCACATGCATATGGCTACATTTTTCAAAAGCATAAGGTGTCAACTTTATCTAATCTTTCTCTTCAGGTGTCTATGATATTGATCCTAAGAAAAATGAACTCTATGCCCAAAGAGTAGAAAACCCTTCTTGGAGTTCTACATCACATACTTGACTAAAGCTTGTCAATGTAGGTAGCCTGAGACAATGCAATTTTCATATTCTTGTGGTCCATAATTACCTTAATCCCAAGAATATATTATGCCTCTCTTAGGTTTTTATTTGGAATTGAGCAAACAACTAAATCTTGATTGATGACAATAGCCTTACATCATTTTCAATGAGTAGAATGTCATCTACATGTAAGATTAAGAACACCAACATGTTTCCTTTACCTTTTTTTTATATACAAGGCACATATTCATTTTGATCAAATCCAAGAGTTTTGATTGCCTAATCAAAATGCTTGTTCCAAGAGCAAGATGCTTACTTTAATTCATAAATAAATTTCTACAACTTGCATACTAACTTCTCTTGACTCTTTGTTATGAAACCATTTAGTTGCATCATATCGATGCTTTTATCAAGTTAGTAGTTCAAGAATGTTATTTTAACCTCCATTTTCTATATCTCATAGTCGAGATCATGAAGGATAATACTTTGATAGATTTGAGTATGACTTCTAGTGAAAAGGTTTCTTTATGGTCAAAAATAGGTTTATGATGGTAACTTGTAGCTACAAGCCTAGCCTTATATGTCTTAACCTTTCTATTTACTCCTATTCTTCTTGTAGACCCATTCCACCCTATTGGTTTTATCTTTTTAGGTGCCTCTACAAGACCCTAGACTATGTTAGAATCCATGGATTCTAACTTTGCCTCCATGGCTCCTTGTCATTAATGAGCATTAACATTTCTCATTGTTTCATTATAATTTGTTAGATTAGTCTCATGTTCCTTTGGGATTTCCATTAAAGACTTTCCTAGATACATCAACCTATTGGGTTGTGAGATAACCCTCCTACCATGATGTGACATTATGGGTTGTGGGAATGTCCTTTATTGTACTCTAGTGTATATAACTCTTTTCTTTATTACATATCATAGTCTTCTTCTAGAAATCTAACATTTGTAATAACAAATAGCTTATGGTCAACTTGACTATGAAAGTAATAACCATGGATTACTCTTAGCTAACCTAAAAACTAACATACCTATTGGGATTAAGCCCCTAAAAGTAAGATATGATGTAACAAAGTTAGACTTAATTGTCTCATTACTATCTTTTTAGTGTATTGACATTGATTTGAACATTCAATCCATGTCTTTTACATTGTACATGACTTGTGTGCATTAAGAGTTGCATAGAAGATACAAGTCATGGGTTACTTGTAAGTATAAAATTTGTCCACAATCGGTTCATGAATTTGGGCAATCTAGTAGAGACTATATTACATCACCTCTTAATTGGAGGGTTGACTTGTCTTGGCCATTGAGATGGGTTTTCCATGGTGAGTGCACAAGTGTATGTGATGCATATTGGATAGGACCTACGGTGGATCATGACGCAAGGCTATCAATTGTCATGATTCACCAAGCTACTATACTGCATGGACTCTTAACCTTGAGAAGATATTAAGCCTATGCTAAAATCAATAAGAGGCTTTAACTTATGGGTGAGACCCTAAAGTAGTCATATATCCCTATGGATTGGGTTACTATTGATGGAGGTTGATGGCAATAGGTATTCTCAATAGAGGTGCCATGATATCTCATGGGATTAAGATAATGTGTCCTTTTGGGTGATCCAAAGGACATGTGTGATCATGAAATCTATGATCACAATAATTCTTTTAGTGGAATTTGACATATGCTCCTTGGAGTTAGGGTATATCAGTTGATTACATAATAAGTAAGATATGTAACTCAAGGATTTAAGAGGTGATCTTGATAGGTGATAGCACTATCTTGTTAGATTATGGACACCCATTCATGGGGAGTTTGCATGCAATAGATAATAGGTCATGGACTCGAGCTTCATCTCATTGTTATCCACATAAGGTATTGGAGTGTAATTGATTCTCTTTAGTGGAATGTTGAATCAACTTCAGAATTGGATTATGAGGGAGCTAGTACTCACTTCTATAAGCTCCAGCGGTCCTTACTTTGAGCTCATATACCATGATCACATGGTTTATGAGGATTGGATTGACTCCAGGTTCATTCTGTGCATAAGGGTATTTTGGTAATTACACGAGGTTGCACAAAGGATAATGAACAAGGTCTTTAGATTGGGCTAATTAATTGAAAAGTAATCAATTGTCATAAATGCCTTTCAATATTTCAATTATTTACAAAGTTTTAAAAGAGAATATTATTTTTACAAGAAAAAGAAAAATGTATTTTTGTCAAAAATGAATCTTTTTTAGGTTGAAAAAGTAAGGGTTAGATTTAGAAAATCTAGATTGTTTCATCCCTTTTAATCAAATAACCCTACAAAGTTTAATCACTATTAAGGTAGGGTATCCAACTTTTGCTTAAAATATTCAATCATTAATAAACAACTTTATAAAAATTGAATGTTATAGTACTTAAATTAAGGTTTTTTAAAAGAATATGATTGATAGTCCCTAAGCCTTAGTGGAAACGATTGATCTTGCCTGTGTTCAATTATAGAATTTTATGTGTTTGTGTCAATGACAATTAAGTTGGTAGGATAGAGCTTTTAAGAATATGACATTATCTATTTGTTAGGATAAAGCCCTTAAAAGCTTGACATGATGTAACATATTTGGAATAATTATTCATTTAATGATATTCCAAGTTTGCTTTTATTTATCTTTAATCCATGTATTATACTTTATGAGCATTTTGTCTTAGTATCTCTTGCATTGTACATAATTTGGGTGTATTAGGAGTTGTATAGAAGATTAAAATCATGGGTCCCTTGCAAGTGGATGATTCCATAGATTTCATGAATACACACATCTTTAGGATCACCCAAGAGGACACACACTGTCTCAAAGTCTATGAGATATAATGGTGCATCTATTGAGAATACGTGTTGCTACTGGCTTCTATTAACAGTGACTCAATCCATAAGAAATAAATGATCAGCTTACGATCTCACCGTAGGTCAAAGTCACTACTAACTTCAACATAAGCTTAATATTCTCTCAAAGTTGAGAGACTATACAATATAGCAGCTTGGTAAAGTCATGACTACCTAATAACCTTATGTCATGACTCACCATAGGTCATGTTCAATATGTAACCATACACACTAGTGCACTTACCGGTGAAGACCAACCATCCCTCCAATTAGGATGTGGTGCACTATAACCTCAAATGGATTGCCTAAGTCCACGAACTAGTTGTGAGCCCATAGTAATTCCTTTAGTGGAATATGACATATGCTTTTAGTGAGATAAAGTATGTCATTTGATCACATAATAGGATGATATGTAACTCAAGGATGGTGGAATTAGTCTTGAAATGCTAATAGCTTTCACATTATTAGATTACAGACAATTAGTTCATGGGAAGACTATATACTATGGATAGAAGGTTATGAATTCGAACATTTGGTGTCTCATTGTAATATACATAGGGTTCTGGAGTATAGTTGACTATTTGTAGTAAGATATTGATTCAACTTCAAAATTAGATTATGAGAGAGCCAGTAGTATATCCTATGGGTCTCAATGGTCCGTACTTGAGCTCATATCCCTTGATAGCACAATTTATGAGGGTTGGATGAGTTTTTAGTTCACTTTTATGCATAAAAGAATTTTGGCAATCACACAAGGTTGCACAAGGTTAAGTGAACGGTATCTCTGGATAGAACTAATTGATTAATTAGAGCCTTGTTGGGTTAATTAATTAATTAAAAACTTTTATGGGCTAGATTAAGTGACTTAAGACTATGGTGGGCTCAAGTCATGTAAGCCTAGTAGGGAGCCTATAAATACCCCTCTAAGGGTTAAGGTTTCTAACTTTTTTCATTCTCTCTATACAGTCCAAAGAGATATCCCTAGCCTTCAGCCTTGAAATCTCCACCATCTTAGTACTTAGAGTCAAGGAGGAGTCATCGGGTGGAACATCATGGTGTTGACAAGGTCTATTATGACTTTGGAGTATTCTACATTGATTGGAATTGATTCGGGAACATTCGAATAAGAGGTATGTGACATTATTATCTAAATCTATGTTTCATGTGGTATTAATATTGTTTTTGAGTACCAAGTTTTTTGTTGTGATAGATTTAGAAAGCCTTGGATAGATTTTAATGCTCTCTAACCATCCAAGGCATGGGAACAGAGCAATCTAGGGTTTCCCAACAGTATTATATTATGATTTTCGGTTCCATTACTCTATCCATGAGTGCTTTATTTATTATTTAAGCATTGATATTTGTATTACTTGCATTGTACATGACTTAGAAGCATTAGGAGTTGCACAAAAGATCCAAGTCATGTGTTCTTTGCAAGATGATAAGTTTTTTATAGTTGGTTTATGGAATTAGATAATCCATCTAAAAATGTTGTGCACTATCTTCTAATTAAAGGAATGGCTTATCTTGGTCATTTGGATGAGTTTCTTATGGTAAGTGCACTAGTGTGTATGATTTACTCATTCAATAGGACCTACATTAAATTGTGACATTGGCTATCAGGTAGTTATGATTTATTAAACTACTATGCTACATGGGCTCTCAATCTTAAGAGGATATTGAGCTAGTGCTAAAGTCTTTATTGGCTTTGACATATAGGTGAGACCTTGAAGTATTCATATAATCCCTACGAATTAGGCAACTAGTAATTAAGGCAGGTGACCATAGGTATCCTCAAGATAGACATCATGATATCTCATAGAATTGAGATAGTGTGTCTCCTTATATGATCCTAAGGACTTGTGATCATGCAATAGATGACCTTAGTAATTCCTTAAGTTCAATTTATAAAGGTTACAAAATAGGAGGATTTGAGACTCAAGGATTATAAAGGTTATCTTCAAAGGTTGACAAGATCTATCTCATTAGATTACAAAATCCAATTCATGGCAAGTCTGCACATAGTGGATAGTAGGTCATAAACCCTAGAAATTGATTAAATTAGATTTAATCAAGTTTCATCTCGATGTAATTTCATAAGATAATGAAGTGTAGTTGACTCATTTTAATGGAGTGTTAAGTCAACTTTAGAATTTGATTATAAAGGAGTCAATATTTTCCTATGAGTCCCATTGGTGCCCATTTGACACAAAGTCTTAAGGTTTTATGAATAATTAATCATTTGTGTGCATAAGGGCATTTTAGTAATAGTGTGAGATTACAAAGGATTTTATAATGAATTATTTTTCTTTGTTTATTTTTTGAATTGGGATAATTAATTAATTAGGACCCAATATGCTAGATTCAGTAACCCAAGCCTAAGTTGGGTTCAAGTCACTTAAGCTTATAAGCTCATAAGGAAGTATATATAAACCCTTTGAGGGATTTAGGGTTAGATAGACTTGATCATTGTCTTCTAGAGAGCCTCCAACTCTCCCTCTCAAAGGGTGCAACCACTTCACACAAGTGCTAGGGCTTAAAGAAGGAGTGATTGGGTAGAAGAGCATGAGGTTGTTGATATTTTCTTTACCAAGTGGAATATGATCTAAAGAGATCTATATCAAAAGTAAAATTTTTAGGCACCTAGATATATATATATATTATTTATGTTTTCTGCTACGATTAGATCTAATATCCCTAGGTTGCTAGAGAGTATGTGCTTATAATCCAAGGGTATCCCAACAAAAAAGTTTTGTCTATCAATAAACAATGATTAATTGTTTTGCCTTAGAATTTTTTTTTTTTTTTTTTTAAATGTATAATCTTGATGGAATAGAGAATTTTCAATAATTGGAATAAGTGATTTATCATCTTATGCAATAAATTGTTAGGGTACTTTTGATTTGTTGCATGGCATTATCAAGGAAATTTACTTAAGCCAAATAATTGTCTTAATAATTTTTAAGAAAATTTATTCATTTCAATGTTTTGATGTACATTGCAACTTTTTTTTTGTAATCCACCATTCCTTATGCCATTATGGTTAGAATTAATTGATTATCAAAGTTGCCTCCACTTACTCAATAAATTAAGATCGATGAATTTTAGGCTCAATGAGGTGCCTCATATCTTTTCAGGAGGTAATATGACCTCTAAACACATCTTAAGTTGTAGTTTTTTACCACCTTGGATTTTATTTCTTATTATTTTCCCTTTTAAAATATAAAATAAGTGATGACTCCAAATTAAAGACAAAATAAAAAACAATTAAATTTTCAAAGAAATAAACAAATATAAAACAAAATCAAAGTACATAGCAAGGATGAAAATATTGTTTTTTATCAAAATGTTGGTAGTTGGTCTTTATGGATATATTAGGAAATATTGGCGAAAATCTTGATAAAAGATATCATTGAGATGAAAATTGATCAAAACTCAGAAAAATATTGGGGAAAACTCCCAAAAATGATAGAAGAAATAATAATACATATATTGAAGTTTTTTTTATTAAATAAATTGATATATGTATTATATAATTTATGACATTCGACAATAGTATGCATAATTTGTAGTTACATATTTATTGTAATTATACAAATTAATATTTAAATTTGAAGCCATGATTTCTAATGCCATATAATTTTATGTGGTTGTTTTTATTTCTTAATAAGGGAATTATAATACCTAATGGGTTTTTCCCCTATATGCAAATCCCCTAAAGAAGAGCACCTAGCAATTTTGGAAAAATAGGATTTGATTTTAATTAATGGCAATCTATGAGGGTATTTTTGTAAAAGCACTCCATGAGGAGATAACCCTAGAATTTGGTCTATAAATACAAACTTCTCTTGCTCTCTTTCTCTTAGTCTATGAGAAAAGACATGAATTTGAGGAGACTCCTATTGAGAACAACTAAGAAGTAGTCTTTCAATGGAGAAGAATGGGAGACTCTCAAATATTTCTTCATTTATTCAAGCAATCTACAGGTATTGTAAGTTAACACCTGCTACTTAATTCTTTTTGTTCAATTATTATAATTTAGAGGAAAGTAGAAATATCACTCTTCTTAAGAGATCAAGGACCAAACTTGATATGAAACCCTAGAAACAGTATTCAAGTTCATTAATTTGATACAAAATAATGTTTATGAGCCTTAAAAACCATTGAAAATGAATTAGATTAGAAAGTTGAAATTGTTTTTAGATTGATCTTATATTAAAGTATTGATATTCCTTCAATTTTGATCCAATTGAGGAGAAAGTCCAACTGATGGAATGAGAACTTTCTTCTTTGATTGATACATCTTGAATGATCGAATAAAAGAAACTCAGTTTATTGGTCAAAGCTTAAACCATTTTTTCGGTTTAATGGAATGACCTATGGTTTTTCTTCTCCATTTATATCCATAACTATATTTGAAGATGAAACACAACATCTTAATATGGCCACTATCCATCATTTAGGTTTTTTATCGTTTCCATCATATCTATATTCTCACAGGTGTCCTATCATCACGTAATTTACAAGTAACTAAAAGAGAAATATCTCTTTAATCATCCATTGATATATTAATATGAGACTTAATCTATTTGTATTAGGGTTTTAGGTAATCTTTATCTTATAAATAGTTTCTTATCTAGAAGCATTAACTGCATGAACAAGGCACCATCACCTAGAGTTATGTGGCTATGCTTTTCAAATACTGTTTCAATATTTCTTACTTCATACTTCATAAAATCCTATAGAATTGTGTGGATTGCAAAATTTGATCATTTATGGAATTATTCAATTTGTTTTATTTAGCTTTGTCTTTTAAAGTAACAAAAAGATAGGGTTATAATGCATCAAAGGAAAGTGGTAATTTGCAAGAAAGTGCAGTCACTCTTTGTAAGCAAGATAGAATTGATTCTTTTGTGTAATTGGAAGGAAGATTTTATGATGTTGAGTTGATTGTCATATTAATAATCACTTTAAATTGTTGTTCACTTATAGGTTATTAATGTGCCTTTTGCAAGTTTGAGAATGCGGTATAATCCTTTTTAATATGATTACAAGTGGCTAAATAAGAGAAGAGACTTAAAAAAAAAAAAAAACAAAGAGTTTTTAGCAAAAATAATTTGTTTACAAAATTTAAAAAAAAAATCCATAATATAAACATTCTACCAAAATGATTTCCAAACTAGTGTATCCTATCTATGTGGATATCCACGTTACAAAACTGAAGTTAGTAACTATAGTTTTGAAATTTTTTTAAAATGGTCAAAACTATTGTTTGTGACTTTTAAGTTTAAATTTAAAGTCGTAGTCATCAACTATGGTTTGATGTTTAAAAATAGAAATCAAAAATGTAGTTGCTAATTACGGTTCTGTAACAAAAAAAAAAAAAAAAAATCTCAGGCCATATAGATGTCCAAGGGGATGAGATGCATTAATTTGAGAATTATTTTGGAATGAGGTTTTTACGGATTTTTTTTTCGAACATATTATTTTGGCTAAAAACTAAAAAAAAAAATCAAAATGTAGAATTAGGGGTATTTAAATATAAAATCAACCCATTTCT
Source organism: Vitis rotundifolia (assembly GCA_030254885.1). Lineage (NCBI taxonomy): Eukaryota > Viridiplantae > Streptophyta > Magnoliopsida > Vitales > Vitaceae > Vitis > Vitis rotundifolia. The sequence goes on from CM058152.1 coordinate 15,220,704, forward strand.
TCCATATCAAGGAAGTGATATAACAAGATGGGAAACACCTATATCTTACTCATTAGATACATAAAAACAAAATTAATTACGTATGTCATTATAAGAAGTTGAGTTGTCACAAAATTTTCATTTTCAAAGATTAGACCATAGTTAGAAAAACACATAAATGGTATAAAAAATTGAGCTTGTCAATTATTGATCTTTTTTCTTTTCTTTCTTTCCTCAATATTTTAGTGTTGAATACCCATAAAATCAATTATTTGTTTTTTTTTTAGGCTATAGAATCTCCATTATTGTAAGAAAGATAAGCATAAATTCCACTTTCTTTTTTCAGGTTTGCTTATTATGGAATGAGGGTAGTCGGAAATAGGTATGTGTTTAATTTTTTTTTATTTATCAAAATTCAATAATTTTATGAGACTTTGTGTTTGGAGAAAAAGGAAAGTACCATCACAAGAATTATATATGTGATAGAAGAAATGAAGAGTGCATTTGACATTGATTTTAGAAAATGTTTCTAACATTTCTAACACTTGAATGATAATAATTTTCAATTGTTAAAATGGTTAGAAGCATTTCCTAGAATCATTGTCAAATCAACTCGAAATTTCTTATAATCCATTAATTTTATTTCTTGAAAAATCCTAGCTCTATGCTATCAAAGCTTTATTTTTTCATCTTTTCAACACTTTTCCTATCATTTATATATCTTAATCATAGTATGTATGCAGCTTTTGCAGAAATACAGGATCTTCCTATAGCGACTTATCGTACATATGCAACTTTTGCAGAAGTAGAGGATATTTCAAAAGCTAGTGATTTAATTGGAAGAAGCACATGGAAGAATTCAACTCAAAGAAATCAAAGATGAAGCTTTGCCATGGAGCACCCTTCACTGATGATTAATGACTTCCAACATGGGTTCCCGTAGTTTCTGGAACAATACCAAATAAGAAGGATCTAGAGGACACCTTCTAACTACACATGGTCCTAAATTTGGTGGTAAAAATGGTTTTGGATGCATATGCACCACCTAAAGATAACAATTACTTTTGATTATACTTATAGGGAAAAAATAGGAACTTAAAGCAATAAGTTGATCAGTTAGTATTGAAGTGGATTTACAATAAGTTGATCAGTTAGTATTGAAGTGGATTTACAATAGCTACATAGGTGAATTGATTTGTTTTTGTGCTACAATGATGCGTGGCTTAGTTAAAGTTTATATTTTAGACTTTCAGAGTTAACATTTGAGTGGAAAACCCATCTATTTATATATTACTCATTTGCAATATAATGCTAGATGTGTACTACATATATCAAGTATTGCTTTGACAAAGAGGTTGAATGTTGTTTTTTGGTCTATGAATAGATCCCAAAATATTACATAATTTGGTTGTTTTATTTTGTTCTTTCTAATTATAATTCTTCACAAAGTAACTGGTCACAAACTAGTGCCACCCACAACCATTGGAAGAGATTCTAAATGCATGTATATTTTTTGAACAAACTTTGAATAGTGTTTGGATTTATATTTTTTTTTTCTAGTTACTAAGCTTATTTTTTCATGGAATTCCATTGTGCAATGTTATCAAAATTAATTTTAGTGGTATAAAAAATATATCTCAAGTATTAGCCAAGTAATGGTCAACTTATATTTAAGACTATGATATAATGGTGACATAAAAAAAAATATAGAAGAGAATATGAAGGGTGCTAGTAAATATGTTTAAGAACACTTTGACCTTTGTGAGATTTCATGCTTATAGATATAGTCTCTAGTGAAAATCTTTAAATCTCCACAAATTTAAAAGTTAGAAATGTTGTTTAATTAGTTTAAGAAAAAAAAGCTTGCCATAAGGATTCATTGAGAAGCGGTTTGCCATAAAGTTATGCTATGAAATGGCTTACATAAGGCTATACCATAGGAATAGCTTTCTATAAGGTTGTGTTGAGAAATTGCTTTCCATAAGGTTGCATTTAGAAATGCTTTGCTAAAAGACCATAATGAGAAATGACTTTCCATAGGGCCATCTTAAGAAATGGCTTACCATAAGACTATGCCAAGAATTAGCTCATCATAAGGTTGTGTCAATCAAGTAGTGTCTTTCTATAAGGATGTGTCAAGAGTTGACTTGTTATAAGGTTATACTACGAAATGGTTTGCTACAATGTTTTACTAAAAAATGTCTTGCGATAAAGTTATGTCAAGAAATGGGTTGCAATAAGGATCAAGGACTAGCTATAAGGTTGTGTTAGGAATTGACTTACCATAAGGCTATACTAGGAAATAGCTTGCCATAAGGCTATGTTAATAAATGGTTTGCCATAATGTTATATTACACTCTAGGTAGTATTTGTTTTAGTCCTTGAAACAACAAAGGAAGTCATTTGGTTTTGGAAGTTCTTTATGGGACTTGAGGTAATTTCTTTAATTGTATTGCCCATTCTCTTGTTTTTTTTTTTTTTTTTTTTTTGTTTAACAATAGGTGATGAAAACGTAAAGAACCAAAGAATCACCAAAAGAGAAAATACATAGAGATGAAGTACTACCTAATTCATGAGATAGTTCAAAGAAGTGATGTGATTATGGAGAAAATTCTTTTTGTGGTGCTTAGTATGCTTTTAAGGCTAGGAGGAGATTGTTGTGATAGAACCCTTAAAAGAATGACAGATGTAACAATATGAGTTTTTAATTTAGGGTTTATTTAAGCATTTAGGCATACATCATTTTCATTAGGAGTTGCATGAAATATCTAAATCATAGGTTCCTTACAAGTTAATGAGTTATGTATATTTGGTTCATAGACTTAAACAATCCATTTGAGGTTGTAGTGTCATGATAGAATCCTTAAAAGCATGACATGATGTAACAATAAAAGATTTCATTAATATTTATATTATGAATTCAATTTCCATTTACTATTCTATTTGTGCATTATGTTTATATAGATAATTCAGATCAGCATCACTTACATTGTATATGACTTGAGTGCATTTGAATTTGAACGGAAGATCCAAGCCATAAGTTCGTCGCAAGTTCATAGTCTTAGGCAATTTATATGAAGCAATAATGTACTACCTCCTAATTGGAAGGACGACTTGTCTTGGTCATCGGGATGAGTTTCCTATGGTAAGTGCTTTAGTGTGTATGGTTACACATTTGATAGGATATAGGTGATTCATTACATTGACTATTGAGTAGTCACGACTTCACTAAGCTACAATGGTGCATGAGTTTTTAACTTTGAGAGAATATTAAGCTAATGGTGAGGTCTTCAATGGCTTTGACATACAAGTGAGACCATCATGTGGCTATACATTTCCTATGGATTGGGTCACTACTGATTAAGACAGGTGGCAATAGGTATTCTCAATATAGGTACCATGATATCTCATGTGTTTGAGACAATGTGTTCTCTTAAGTGATCTTAATAACTTGTGATCATGAAATTTGTAGCCACAGTAATTCCTTTAATAGAATTTGACACATGATCTTGGTAAGCTTGAGCGTGTTCGTTGATCATGTAATGGGAAAATCTTAGATTCAAGGATGGTAAAGGTAATTTTAAGAGCATGACAACTTATACCTCATGACATTAGGGACACTAGTTCATAGGGAGCTTATATATAGTGTTTAGTAGATCACGGGCTTAAGTTTTGTATCTCTATCTAACATCATAGAACTCTATACTGTAGTTAAAGCTTTATAGTGAGATGTTAAATCGATTTCAAAATTGGATTATGAGAAAGTTAGTATTTTCCTATAGGTCCTTATGGTCCTCGTTCAAGCTCATACCCCTTGGTGGTGTGTTATTTTTAATGATTTATGGGTTTTTTATTATTATTCATATATGTACACAATGGTGTTCTAGTAAACACACAAGGTTATATAGGAGTTTATGAATGGTTAGATTGAGCTAATTAATTAATTTGAACCTAAAAGGGTAAATTAACTAATTAGGACCTATTGGGTTAGATTAAGTACCCAAGCTCAAGGTAGTTACTTAAGCCCTCAAGGAAGTCTATATAAACTCCTTTAGGGTTTTAGGTTAAACATTTTTAATCATTGTCTCCTAGAAAGAGAGCCCTAGCCTTCATCTCTTTATAGAGATAAGTCCACTCATCTGTAGTGTCAAGATCTAAGAGAAAGTCATTGTAAGGTATTTTGAGATTCATTTCACCAATTAGATTTGATATGAGAACATTCAATTTAAAGGTAAATTTTTTTAACCTTAGATCTAAGGTTTACTTTTTTAAAAGCTTCTCTTGTGCTTACATCTAGATCCTTAAAAAGATTAGATGAATGCACTAAACCTCCTTGGATGAAAGACTACAACACGAGATATGCATAGGTTGTGTGCATGGGAATCACATGGGACACGCACATGGGTAGTAGCATGAGGAAAGAGACTCTTCAATTTTTCCAAACATGTTCTTCAATGGATGGATTTTGATATGAGAACATTTAAATCATAGATGAGTTTCAAATCTCTAGATCTTTATTCTAAAATGGTTTTGAAGTTTTTTTTTTTCCTATTGTGTTAGATTTAGAGAGCTCTAAGGATAAATGCATGCATATCCAGGGCATGGGAACGAAGTAATCCAAGATTCCCAATAGCAATAAGTCTACTTTCTTTTTCCACTCCGTCTTATCCATCTAACACACTAAGCACAATCTTACATAAGCCTGCAAATCATCCTTCATCTTGGACCAATGAAAGGATTTTGATAATTAGGCCAGTGTTCTCTCTTCTCCTGGTTGACAAACTTACCTCGTTTTATTAGTTTCCTTTAGCAACTCTTATCTCAACTTTCTTGAAGGAATGTATAACTTCTTGCCCACATAGTATAATAATTCGTCTTCTAACCAGTATCACCTTATGGTGCCTTCTTTCACCTACTCAACTAGCTTACTATATCTAATGTCATGTAGAGTTTCCTGTTTTACCATATCTAACAGTGAAATTTGTCATAACTCTAGACAATGATCCCACAAACTCTATTAATTCCTTCTTACTCAAAGAACCTGCAACTTAGTTGTGTCTACCAGCTTCATGTGCCCACACAAAGTCAAAGTCTACCAAGAACTCTTATCATCGAGTTTGCTTGGTAGTCAGCTTTTTCTGAGTTTTGAAAAAGGTGTTAGCTACATTATTGATCACTAACATGAACTTAGTACCCATTAGGTAGTGCTTTCAAGTTTTAAGGCAGTGAATGGTCGTTGTTATCTCCTTCTTGTGCATAGAATACCTCTTCTCCGTTGTATCCAACTTCCAACTCTCAAATGCCACTAAATAGCCTTTCTACACCAATATACCTCCTAAAGCTTTGTCTGAGGCATCGGTTTGTACCTCAAAAGTAAGCTCTAGGTCAATAGTATTAACACCGGTAATGAGGTGATTATATCTTTGACCCTTGACCCTTTAGAAAGTTGTCTAACATTTCGATTCCCAACCTTATTTTCTCTCTTTCTTTAGCAAATCAGTTAAAGGAATGACTCTCTTGGAATATCATTTGACGAACCATCTATAATAATTTGCTAACCCAAGAAAGAAGCGAAGTTTTATGATTTTTTTTGGAGTAAGCCAATCCTAGATTGCTACTACTTTGGACTCATCCATCTAAATCTGTCTCTTAGACACTAAATGCCCTAAAAACTTGATCTCAACCTATGCACACTTGTATTTCTCCTTCTTCACATACAACTAGTTATGTATTAGTCTTTACAATGCCTTCCCAAGGTGGACCAAGTGATCTTGTGGAGTCTGGTTGTAAATTACTATATCATCCAAATACACTACCACAAATGAGTCTAGGAAATCAAATAAGACATCATTCATTAGGTTGCAAAAGTGACAAGGGCATTAGTCAGCTCAAAAGGCATGACTAGGAATTCATAGCTACCATACTGAGTCATTAAAGTTGTCTTTGCCTCATTTTTTTTTGCAATGCAAACCTGTCAATTCCCCAATCGTAGGTCTAGCTTGGTAAAGTACTCTACTTAATCGATCAAAAAAGTTTGGAGCCAATGGTATAGGGTACTTATTCTTTATGGTAACCTTGTTCAATGCACAATAATTAATACACATTTGCAATGATCCATCCTACTTCTTCTGAAAAAGTGCCAACACCCCATATAGTGCTCTTGAGGGTTGTATCAAGTCGTTTGCTTCCAACAATTCCATTAAATGCTTCGCAATTCCACAAACTCTGGTGGAGTCATCCAAAGTTTTTAAAGGCGAAAACGTAAGGCGAGGCGTTTTTGTGTTCGTGAAGCGAGGCGTAAGCCTCGAGGTGTTGAGGCGTAAGCTTTTTAAGCCTCACATTATATAATTAATTAATATTTTAAAATATATAAAATAAATTAAAATAAAATAGCATAAATAAAAACATGAAAACAATTCATTAGAATAAAATTAAAAAAAAACATACTAGTTCCCTACTTTCACAAAAAACCATAACAAAGTCATAAAATAGATTCTAGATTCAACTATACCAATAGTTTCAAAGTTTAACAAAAAGTCATAACTAAGTCATGAAATAGAAAATAGAGTCAACCATAATAATAGTTCTAAACTTTTACAAAAAATCCATAACTAAGTCATGAAATAACAACTAGAGTAAATTGTTTCAACTTAAATCCTCATCTCCAAGGTCATCATCATTCTCATCCAATGTATCAATAGTAGGAAAATGTCCACTATCATGTATCCCCATTTCATGTAAATCTTCATCTTCATCTTCATCAATTAGTTTCAAATTCAACTCCTTTTCTTTGCCTTTGCCTCCACTTGTACCTAGCATAAAGTATTAATTAAGTGTAAATATTATAAGTTTTTTTATTAAATTTAATCAAACTTATGACTTCAATTTTTGAGTACTTACTTGGTACTTCATTATGTTTCCTTTTGTAGGAATGTGAAGAAACCATGTGATCTGATGATGCTTGAGTCTCTTGGGAGTTGGATGACACAGCTCTAATAGCATCAACATTGAATAACTCATTATCTTGAAGCCAACAAATATCAAGGGGGAGGAGGGGATCTTCTTTCTCCGTAATCCATCATCATTCGAATCAATCTCCTCTACCAAAATCGGATCAACATTTTGTTTCCTTTGTAGACTTCGCTCTCTCAATCTAGTGTTGTACCTTACATACACTAGAGCATTCAACCTTTGATGTTCAAGTCTATTTCTTTTTTTTTGTATGGATCTACAAATAATAAAAGAAACAAATTTATGTGTTAAAATGAAATAAAGTTCTCTAACATTGAAATAGAAATATATGTATAAAAATTTACAAAAACAGAAGTATTACCGATTCAAATGTGCTCCAATTTCTTTCACATCCCGAAGCACTACAAGTAAGGCTAAGGACTCGAATAGCAAACTTTTGCAACTCCGGTGTTGAACCCCTAAAATGCATCCACCAACTTGTAGGACTTCTCAATGTTTGAGAATCAATTGCAATACGACTCCCAAATTCACCTATTGTTTGGTCATATGAGTCCAACTGAATGTCAGCTTTTAAACATTCTTGATAATCCAACATCCTATCCATGCATTCAAATAATCCCTTCCTCACCTCATCAGCATTAGAGAACTTATCTCCATACCGCAATTGAGGATTAAGATAATAACCTGCTACATGTAAAGGTCGATAAAGTTGCGGAGTCCATCTTGCATCAATTTTTCTCCAAATTGGGCCATATTTTCTCTCCACACCCCGACAATTAAATGCAATCTTCTCCTTAGCTGAATCCATCAACTCATAAATATAACCCATGGCTGGTCTTTCCTCTGAATCAACCTCTCTCAGGACACTAACTAATGGAATAGTGGTCTTTATGCAAAAAGTAACATGAGGCCAAAACTTTGGATCAAACAACACTATACTTCGAGTTTTCACACCTTCTACCTTTTTAACCTATGTACTTGAACACCATTTTTCTGAGGAGAACATTGCTATAAGAGCTTGCTTTTGCTTATAAAGACTTTGGAGAGTAAGAAATGCAGTAGCAAATCGTGTAATTGTTGGACGAAGAAGTTCATGATTTTTTGTAAATGTTCTCATCAAGCTAAGAACCCAAGTATGCCCATATATGAACTTCACTACTTGCCTAGCTCGAGAAAGTGTAGTAACATGAACATTTAGCTTTCCAATATCCTCCAACATCAAATCAATACAATGAGCAGCACAAAGAGTCCACCACAATTTTCTCCTTTTTTTCATAAGTCTCATTCTAACATTCACATAATTAAAGGCATTATTAGTGATGACTTGCACAACATTATCCTCTCCAATTTCTTCAATCACCTCATCAAGATATTTGAACATCAATTCCCCATTTTTTTTATTGTATTAAAAGCATCAATTGATTTCATAAACCAAGTGCCAGTAGGACTATTCACCAAAAAATTGATAAGACACCTACTCTTTCCATCTGTCCAACCATCTGACATAATTGAACATCCATATTGTTTCCAAGCTTTTTTGTGATCTTCCATAATGATACTTAGGTTATTCACCTCTTCTTTAAGAATCCATGTCCTCAATTCGTGCATAGATGGAGGCTTAAACCCGGGCCCAAAATTTGCAACAGCATCTATCATAGGAAACCAATAAGGATCATTCACAGTGTTGAATAGGAGACCTTTTGAATACATAAATCTACCAATTTTTCTACACACTTCCTTCCTTTCTTCTTGCTTCCACTTTGAATTCAAAGTACTTTGTCTAGGTTGTGAAGTGGTCCCCTAGGAATAGGTTCCCCACTCCCGCTTACACTCCCACTCCCACTCCCACTCCCACTCCTTAATGTCCCTATTGTTTTAGACAAGGCACTCTCATGCATTGAAGTTGGACCCATACCAATTTCTTGGAACAATTCATTTCTTTTCATTTTTTGATCCTTAAAATTGGCCAATGCTTCTTTGCATTCCAATCTAGCATCTTCACTAACTTTGTTGCATGGTTTCATACCATGATGAGTTCCGGCTAAGTGATTCTTGAGTCTATTCACCCCTCTCGTGCATCTTTGATTGCAAAATTTACATCTTAAATATTGCTCTCTGGCAACTTCAATAACATACTTCGACACAAAATCTTTTCTTGAATTTTTCGAATTGGAGGAACTCATTCTAAAAAAAAACCACCAATAATAATATTCAAATTTCTATATAACAATATAATTGACTAAAAAATAATAACAAGACATAATTGAAAGGAATTTAAAAATGAAATACAAAATTTAATTGGTTTAAATTAAAAAAAAAAAAACCAATATTTTTTTAGAGGAATTTAAAAATTATACATATAAATTTTAATTGGAATTTAATAATGAAATAAATAAAATTTGGGTGAAAACTAAAATTAAACCAAAAATAAAAATAATAATTTTAAGCAGCCAATTTATCAGAATATTTAAAAAATAAAAATGGATGAAGGGAAAAATGGCTTACTAGCTGAGAGCTTGGTCAAAATTATTGGCTGAAAGCTTGGTGAAAATGATTGAATTGTTCAAATGATTTAAATATGTACAATTATATACATATATATTATGAAGAGGCATTTGAATAAATAAAAAAATGATGAAGAGCTCCAGCTGATTGCCATGAGAAGACCAGAAGAGAGGACCAACCGATTGCCAAGAGAGAAACCAGCCTCTCTGTCACTGCCAGCTGCCACGAGAGGACCAGTTGACTGCCAAAAGAAATACCAGCCTCTCTGTCACTGTCGACGACCATGGAAGATGGAGAAAATCATGAAAGATGGAGAAAAAGATGAAGAGATGAAGTCGAGAGGGAGAAGCATGGGAGATCGCGACATATTTGGAGATGAACGAGAGGGATCGCCACCGGAGAAGATGCATGAGGTTGAGCACTCCGTCGCTGCTTGAGGTAGGGTTTCCTTTTGGAGTTTTTCTCCCAAATTTGTGTTTGCCTTCAATCGGACTCGGGTTTTGCTTTAGGGATTACTTAGGGTTTTTTTTTTTTAATTTCCTTTCATGGCCATGTCATCTCCTACAAAGCGTGCACCTTCTTCTTGGAGCTTAAAAGGCGCTATCAAAGCGCGCCTCAGACACGTGTCGCTGGAAAAGGCGTACGCCTTTCAAGAGCTGAGTTTTATTTCTTACGCCTCAAGGCATTTTGGCCCCACCTCGCCTTAAGGCGCACTTCAAGGTGCGCTTGATAAACGCCTTTGAAAACTTTGGAGTCATCTAGTAAGGGACTTGTGCAGGCAGCTTAGCCCTTGGCACTAACTTGATATGGTGATTTGTGAGCCTTCTTGGTGGAAGCTTCTTAAGCAACTCAAGAGGCATCACATTGGCATACTCTTGTAATATTAGCACAATAGCATCAAAGACCTCCACCTCCTTCTCTAACTTGATCTCTATCAAAGCAGCAACATATGCGAGTTGGTCCTTTCTTAGTCTCTTCTCTATTTGCAAAACAGAGATGGTTCCTTCCTTGAATGATTTCTTAGGTAGCTTATTCAATCCCTACACATAGAAAGGCTAGATCTCGTTCACTATTAGCATCTCATTCAAGTGTGGCAATAGTGCCAACTTTGTTTTCTAAAAGAACTCGTTGTGTAATATGAAATCAAAATCATTTAGTGATATGCTAAAGAAGTTGATAGTGCATTTCCAATTCCCTAACTAGATTACTACATTCTTGGCCAAGCCATAAGTCTTTTGTGCTTAGCAATTCACAACCTTCAACTTGTTGTCATTCTTGTTAAGCTTTAGGCTTAGCCTAGCTGCTTCCTATGTAGAGACAAAATTATGGGTTGCCCCACTGTTCACCAAAGCCATAACTTTCTACCCACTCAACATGCATTAAGCCCTTGTGAGTTTTCTATGTTCGAATCGTGTTTAAAAGTTGAAGAAGATTGACCTGTGTGAGGGTCTTTGTCTCATTGATCTCATCTTCTATAGTAATGAGTGAATTCAACTTCTCTTTTTTTAAGTAATCTCTTGCTTGATGTGGCCCATTATAGATAAGCCAACTAGATGTCTTGGTCGTTATGAGGAAACGATTATCTCCTTTACTTTAATATGAGATGATTTGAATTTTTTGTTTGATTTGCCACCTAACTTCTTAGAGGACTTGGACTCATTTTCTTGTCCGACTACTACTGTTAGTTCTTCTCCTTTTAGGTTGTAATGGAGGAAGAGTTTAGCTTCTAATTAACTAAACAATTTGTTGTTGTCATGGTTGCAAGTAAGTCTTTCATGCCTTGCCTTCTCAATTCCATTTGAGCCCATCATTACATCCCCGACATGAAATTGAAAAGCTTATCAACTTCAAACATGTTTGTGATGTCGAGAACTCAATGAACTCAACTCCTTGACATAGTTTTTGATAGAACTTGTCTGTTTTATCTTCTCTAGAGGCTCTTGGGCTACCCGCACCTATTTCATGAGAAGGAATTGGTTCTTAACTCATTTTTCAATGTCTCCTAAGTGTTGATCTTCAGTCTCCCAACTGCAACATCATCACTTGTTCTTATGTGCCACCATAGCTTTGCATCCCCGAAGAGATACATGGACATAATCATTACTTGTTCATTTGCAGGGATATGAACAACAATGAAATGTTGTTCCATGTCCCAAAAGTTCTTCATATCCTTGGCCATCCGTGCATCACTAAAAGGTTTAGGCTCAAGCACATACACTTTTACTGGGGATGGTTCTAAAGTAAAGGGCATGCCTTGCACCGTAGCTCACTTCAGCAACGTGATCTTATCCTCAAGAGATCTAATTCACCCCTGAAAATTCCTTTATCATCAATTTTATTTTATTTTTTAGGGAATCCATCCATTCCTCCACATATTTGTCTCAGCTTTCCATCAATCTGTGTTGTGAACCAAGTCCTTAAAAGGCTTCTGTCACTCGTAGTGTCTACATCGAAAAGTCCTTCACCCACATATGCTTCTAATCATGCAACTTGCTCACATAGTACCTCCATGGCATTGCTCCTTATAACCATCGATCAGACTCTAATACAAACTATCACAAACACAAATTCAGGGACTAAGTTTTTGCATATTTGTGATGCTTAGAAGCTTTCTAAGCTAGCCTTTCCCCAACCCACACAAAGGTTACGATGCTCTCCCTTAATCATATATTATTGATCACACAATAAAATACAAGGAACTCACTAGCAAGGACTCCTACAAGAACATCGGGTAGTTTATCTACTCTCTAAAGGCAGCAAGCCCTTTAGTTGTTCAAGCTAGACCAAGTAGTCGAATCCTACTAGGGAACTAGTATTTGAGTCTTACTTAGACTCTAACTTAAGCTCAATAGATGCCTCTCTAAGTAGGGTTTTGAGTCCTACTCAATCTCAAGTTCTCATACCTCAAGACTCTATTTCCTTGTGCACCAAGACTTTGCTGCCTATCCCAATTAGAAGTCTCACGCATCAGAAGTCTCTCTCCTCGTGCATCAAGACTTAGTCTCTTGCTTTGACTAGGAGTCTTGTACCTTAAGAGTCTTGCTTATATATATTTGATGCACTAGTCCACTATTATCACATCTTGGTCAAGCTCATCCTAATGCCAAGACATGTCTCCGATGATCTACCTTAAGTTTGCATTTGCTTGCCTTGAGTCAGTCTTGCTTTAGCCATGTAACTAGATCTCCTATGCACATGTCAACTTGCGCATAAGTCAAATGCTTCTACTACATCTATAGTTTGTCTATGCACGTGCTTAGCTCACATGTTTCACAAGGCCTTGCTATTGAGGCTACACTCATCCATGCTACAATGTGTTGCCCTTGACCAAGGTTCTCTATCTTATTTCCCCCATACTCCATGTCTTTGTGCCTACAAGTTGCACCACACAAAAGGACTAAGCCTATGCTTGTGCATGGGTCTTGCATGCTACTGCATCAGCAAGCTTATGTGATATTGTTGCCCTTGAGTGCTAGGAGCTTGTGTGTGCCTTCAAAGCTTCCATCCCACTCATTGTACCTTGTTTTGTTCATAGGCTACTCATAGGACCAAAGTGCTACCCTCATAAGGCCTTTGTGTTGTCATGCTTAGTTTGAGAGACTAACTTAGGCCCCTCATTAATAAAATCAAATTATCCAAGCAATGGGAAATTATTGATATCTTTTTCATATAGTGATGCAACTATTCCAACAGCCTCAAAAATGGAGTCACAAACATCATTAGCATCCTCAAACTTCTCCATTACAACCTTGCATTATAACCAATTTAGGGGTCAATTACAAATTGAGAGATAAAAAAAAAAAAAAAAAAAAAAGTTTCATCTTAATGAAATCATTCACCTTTCAATTATTGATAAACATAACAATAAGATTGAATTCTTCATATTCAATAACCCACTTGGTTACTAATACACCTATAAAGTTTGAAGCAACATAAAATAAAAAGATCATGTTCTTTAACATAAATATAATCAATTATGATTCTTTGGCTACTAAGATAAAATAAAAAGTAAAAAGATTACTAGATTACTACAATTTTTTTTATAAGCCTCCATAGCCAGCAAAAATATTTGAAGTACTTGGTGACTTGACTCAAAAACTATTTCAAAATCCTTATTATTGTCATCCACCAACATTTGCTTTATCTTTTGATAGATGGAAATTAGCTTGGGAGCAAACTTATAGGGAGATTGAGCTGACAAGAAAAGTTCAATTGTCTTGCCTATTAAAAAAGAAATAGGCATGCACCTCCACATAAGACACTCTATGAGTGCTTTAGTTAGGTTGGCTCTTCCAGGTCAAAAACTCCTAAGTGTTCTCTTAACTCAATCGAGTTTACCAACCCTTCCTTAGACAACTTACCTAATGAAAAACTTCAAGGTATTGAAAATATTTAGAGGCCAAGGTATGTAGTTGAGGGTGTAGGTGGATGTAAATCAACTGAGTTTTCAAATTAATATTTTTTTTTTTCTCAATCTATTTTGTAAAAGAGTTTATGAGGCTTGGGCAGTATTTTTTTTTTTTTTACTAAGTGTTTATGTGTCCTATTCCAAGATCAATCTAATCTTTTTTAACTATTGGATCAAGGGTTCTATTTCATATTTAACTAAAATGTTACTATTTTAAGGTAGAGAACACTAACAATCATTTTTCTCATTCCCTTTGAGCTCTCTCACTTCAATCCAAATTGATAATATTTGGTTACCGAGAAAATCCTCCTCACCTTCCATTCTTTTCTTGTGTTCCTATTAATTTGGATTTGAGTGAAAACCTATTTTCTTCTTGTGAGAATTCAAAATGACGCCAAAATCTAGCTTAGTGTGGACTCCAAATGTACTTCGAAAGAAGAAGGTATGATGTTGAAGTTAGAAGGTGCTAGTCAAGTAGTCTAGGAAATATAGGTAGACATAAGTTAGGTAAAACCTTCTACTTGGTTAATTTTTTCTTCATATTGGATGCACTTAATCACTTGTAAGTTTTTGCCTTTTTATCTCTTAAGAGATTTTTCACTTTAAATCTTGATAAAGAAAATTAACTTGTTTTAATTAATGAGTAAACTAGTAGAGAATTTGAGCTAAAATTTAATTATGTGATCCTTGAAATGACTTGATAATTTTCAACTTGATTTTCGTTTAAAGTAAAGGGTATATGGATTTGTGTTTAAAGCAGTTAGAAGTTGATGGAAAATCTAATTGAGTGTTGTTAAATTTGCATGTGAATTGCATTGATATACTTGTTAGAAAAAGTGTTGATGTATTCATTCTTGATGTGTTGAGTTGTTTGTTGAAAATAATTGAAAGACAAAATTTAAATAGTGGAAAATACTAAGAAAGGATAATCATCCTTAAAGGACCTTTTCATTTAAAAAAAAAAAAAAAAAACCTATTCACCCCCTTCCTAGCTCATTCACTAACAAGCATATGTACAAATGTAACTAGAGGTTAGGAAATTTAATATTAATATGCTAATGTGGTGCATCATTTATAGTTGAAAGAAAAAAAAAAGTGAAATAGAGGCTATGAAGAAAAAGAAAATTGTATAAATTTTTTAATTACATGTCACATGAAAACCAAAGCTGGTAAGGAATAGATATAAGACAATTTCAGTTTTAGAAATTAATGCAATGGTATATAGTTACCTTTTATTACATTTTATTTTATTGAATGTCAAAAAAAGAGAAATTAAGGAAATTCAAGAATAAAGCCAGGTCATAATGTAGTTTTATGCATCAAAAGTGACAAGTAAACTTTCCTTTGCATAGTTAATTCCAACTTATTAACTATTTTATCCAAGAAAATATAAAGATTACCTATAAGAAAAAAAGATCCAACACAAACTTGTGCATTGATAGACCAAGCATTATGTTCACTAGAGTAAAGCCTCATGTTCACCTTAGAAATATAAGGTCCATTTAGCCTTATTTTCTAAAAAAAAAAAATATTTTTAAGATTGAGAATAGTTCTTTACTATTGTCTAAAAACAAGAGTGTTTAACAAGGTATGCATTTTTTAAAATTAAAAAAAAAAAAAACGTTTGGATAAAAGATTTTATAATGTATTTAAAAGTAATTTTAAAATTTTATATTTTTAAAATTTAAATTTATATTAATATAAAATCAAATTCAAGTCTTCTTAAATATATATATAAAAGTAAATTTACAACTATGTATCACTTAAAGATAAATAATTGTTTTAATTATTAAACAATTTTTTTATTCTAGGGAAACAAAAATTACTATAAGAAAACCAGAAAAGAAAAAAACAATCATATTGAAAGTGCCTAAAAAAAATTACAAACTAAGTAAATACAAAGTTCTTGAAGTAGATTATGATAGTTAAATAATTTTCATACTTCACATATTTGTTCCATGTATTAACATATCTATTTAGCTATCAATTTTCACAAAATATTGACATATGCATTACACATCTATTGTAAAATGCAAGTTCTATATGTTGTTGTAGCTACTTCCACTTCATCTAAGTAAGTCCTTGCATGACTTGTTTCAATTGTAGCGTCTTCGTTATCTTCAACTTCAAACTTTTCTTCTTCCTATTGTCTAAACATAACATTATTATGCATTCACTTACAAATGAAACTACTAATGGTCCACCAAGCTACAACTATTAGTGATGTCTATTTCCGAAATATGACATCATTTTTAAAATTGGAAAATGTGTTTTCAATGCACCAAAACAATGCTCAATGGTATTTTTAATCGAGGAATTCCCTTAATTAAAAAATTCTTTACAAGTCCTTAGTTGATAACCTCTACCATGATAATGAAAATGATACCTTTTACCCCAATATGGATGAAGAAAACCCATATTACATGGATATCCAAAATCAACAATATAGTAGTCACATGTTAATATAATACAACAAAAAAATAACAATTATTTAATTATACAATAATAAAATAATAATTTAAATAAGTTCATTGTTTACCTTTTTAAGGCCATAAAAAAAAATTGTTTTTAGGCTTTGAATTGCATTCGAGAAAAACTCCTTAATTATTTGCAATGTCTTCCCAAATCGTATAAACAAATTTGAATATCATATCAAAATTGCATGCACATAAAATATTTTGAGTCACTATAATGTTTCTTCCTCTATAGCTAACTTGTTTCTCAATGGGAACCCATGCACTTGTATGTGTGCTATCAATTGCAACAATGTATTTTTGTTGACAACAAAATATCATGACTAGTTACATACAACATAAAATACTTACAATATTCAAAAAATTATTATATCACATACAAAGTCTTACCTAAAAATCATAGATAATACTTTGAATTATTGACAATATGATAAGGTAATGAAGAGTTAAGATGAAACAAATCCTTTGCTAATTTACATATTACTTTCAAAGTTAAACTAAAATGTCTATTCACAATCTCAAGTGAATCTTGAAAATGATCTTCTATGACTCTCATTAATTGTCACATTATGATCAATAGTTATCATAAACATAACAATTGTTTCTTTAACCATGACTTCTTAGGTGTCTTTCAAGTACCCTTTTTCTTTCAAAGAAGCACAAATGAGAAGAAATGTGGTGTTATCCATTCAAGTAATTCATAACATGTTTTTTCCTGGTCATTGAATAACCACATCACAAAATCTTCACTTTCTTTGAAGCATCTTGTCCAAAAATATCTTATCATATTTGCATACATGGAGTAGCAATATAAAATCTTGAAATTATCATTACTTGAAGAAGATAAGGAAGATGAAATTGATAACACAATGTGAGTTATCCTCTATATATACAATTATTTTCTTATCCTACATATAATATTATCACAATATTATCAATTATTAAATCTAACCTAACAAATTAAAATCCAAGTGCATCTAACCAATACAAACAAACGCACACCAAATATGCCATATTAAGTAAATTCATCTAACCAATTAAAATCCAAATGTATCAAACAAGCAAATAAAGTGAAACTATGTTTGGTCCAACCAAATATAAAAAAACTACAAGTCAAAAAGGGTACTATATATGATATATTACAACCACGTATGTGAATTACTAAAGTCTAGCTAACCAAGCTTTCTTTCTATCCATAGACATATTAACAAAAATCTCTCTCCAATTTTGATCCTTAAACTTCTCCACAACTTTCATATAAGTATCATCATCAATTTCCTCAATCTCTTCAAGGAGGCCCATACATCTAGTGATGGAGAAATCTAAATTGGTAATAAAATTGGTTTCCTCTGTGCATTTAGCTTTTTTGTATCTTTCCACTCTAACTAAAGAGACTTCTGTTTTTGCCTTGGCTGCCTTCGTCCATGCTTGAAGTACATCACCCATTTGTTGTGATCTATCCTCTTGTCTAGTTCTACGCTTTGCGCTTGTTGTTGCAGTTTGTTTTCCATGGTAACATGTTGATCCATTAAAGGTATGAATAGGAACACTGTGGTTAATACTATTGGCATCAAAATCAACATGAGTGCTTGAGTAGAGATACTGATTCTCCAATTCTATCTCATCATTAGTGTCAGGTGGGTCTTGAGTTGATACATGGTGAAGCACTCCAATGGCAGTAGACTTATCAAATATAAGACCCAATAACTTGTAATGTTGACATCCTCTCTTTCGAAATTGTGATGCCTTTGGATGTGCCTAACAAAATAAATAAAATATATGAACATAAAATATAATAAATTAAGGTATATTATGTGTGTGTGTCTATATAAATATACTAGGATTTTAGTATATTTACCCTTAAATAGTTTTGCCACATCTCTTCTGTAGCATGCACAATATTTGTTTCAGCATCCCAATCAAATCCTGTTTGTTTTAATAGCTCAGTGAACTCACGATGCTTGATGCGTAACCTATTAAATTTTTGCTTTATTTGTTTCATGGAGTAGTTTCGATTGCTTTTTCTTTTCAAATCTTCTTGAATTTTAGTCCATGTTTGTTTTATAAATACTCCACTTCTCATATTCCCCTTGTTTACTTCCTCTACCATGATATCTATAAACTTTTTTTCTATGGTAGAACTCCATACACTAGCATCTTCCGCATCATTTACTTCGACAGATGTCGCTGATATAAATTGATCCATTAGATACTGCCACATAAAAAGAAAACCACTTATACATATAAGATATTGCATTATATTAAAGTATAATTTACACACAAACTAGATATAAATAAATTATTATTTAAATTAAGAAAAAGTCAAATGCCAAGAAGGAACATGTGGAGATGATATTTGAATTATATCTTAATGTGAACATGGAAAAATTGAATCATTATTCATATATTTGTGATGATGATTAAATGAGACTCATGATTCATGTTTTACATGCATATGAATTTGGAAAAAGCAAACACCACATCGTCTAATAGAGTTTCAAACAACTTGCTAAATCTATTGTCAATTTAGCAATATAGACCAAAGGGATCACTGGTAAATCATCTACTCACTACTAAGCCAATGACATTATAAATGCTTAAATGATTGATACTCTAAAATATCATAGAATAGTTTTCAAAATTTATTCTTAAAAATTACTTTTCAAAACTATTTTTGAAAACAGTTACCAAATAAGTCTTTAAATTTTTTTCGAAAATATTTTATAATTAAAACATTTTCTAAAATCACTATCCAACAAACTCTTAATAAATATGACTCGCAGTTTTTACACTCCATGGTAAAAAATCAATGGATCCACCTTAAAGTTGTGAAGCACTCAAAAATCACCATCATATATTAAAAAAAAAAAATGTAATTAGAGGAGAAAAGCTTCAATATAGTAAAACAAAATGTCATTGAAAGTTACAAATGGAAAACACAAAGGAAAATCTCTGTTGCGTTGAGTCGCACAATAAAGTCAGATTCACAAATGATCGGCACTCACCTAACGCACAATTGCCACTGCCACGATTACAAATCCTCGCCTTCTCCACTGAGTTGAGGAAATCTCTGCTTCAAAAATACGTAAATATGAGTGTTGATCGAACTCCAAAACAAAGAAAAACCCACAAAACTTCAAAATTAGAAGAAATCCCCTTGAAGGAAGCGAAGAACCCTAACCTGTGTCTTTTCTGTCTTAGAGTTTTGAGCTTTATCGAGGCATCTGCATCTCTTCCAGAGAATTTCTCTTGATTTTATTTCCTCTTGTTTTCTATTGGTTTTAAAAGCAGCAGAAAACAACCCCAAGTTGTTTCCTAAAAGTTGTTTTTTTTTTGTTAATCTTGTTTTTAAAAAGTATTCCTAAAAAACAATGTCCAAACACGTGTATAAATTTTAAAAAATGGTTATGATATTTATTTTTAAAATTGAAAAACAGTTTTTAAATTATACGGCCAAACAAAATAGTACTACACCTAAGCAAGGTCTGAGCACCAAGGCCCAAGGGTTACTCACTTCGAAAGTATTTTTGTTTTTGTTTGGTTATATTTAGTTTTCAGAAAGTACTAAGAATAGAAGAAAAAAATTACTAAAGAAAATGGTTTTCTTACCTTTGATTTCATTATAGAAAATACGAAAGAAAATTTATACATTTTAAATTGTTTAGTTTTTATATAAGGGAAGAAAGTATATAAAATGAATATGAAAAAATGTATAAAAATAATTTATTAACTTTAAATTTATTTTTTATTTTCCTTTATTTTTTTTTCTTACATTTTTTCTCTGGTATTTTCCCTAAAATTTTCTCAAATCAAATATAACCTTAAATTTTTTTTTTGTTTGGTAATTTTCCATAAAACATGAGGTTTATTTTCTTCGGTTTTCATCAAAACCAAATAGAGGACATGACGAAAATGAAAATAATAATAATAATAATAACAGCATTAAATCAAGTTAGCAGGTACGTCTGATGTAACTGCATCTCAAGACAGTGCCATCTACAAAATCAACTTTCTAGACAAAGAGCTTCATTCAAAGAGAAAGTCACTGCTCCAAAGAAGCAGTGACTTTGGAGCAGTCAAAGATCTAGTCTTTTTCTTTAGCTTTCTTGTTGGTGTATGTGCGTAGTTTGATTAACAAGAGAGAGATGAGTAGTCCAAAACTCCACACATACAAATGGATCGTCATTGTATGTCTAACTGATTAATACTAACTAGAAATCATTAATGTTTTGGCTTCCTTAGTCTTGAAACTCCCCCACAAAGTAAACCAAGATATAGCATGGTTCTTAATTACTCACAAGAAAATGAATACTGAAGGTTACAACCATTGCAGTCAAGTCTAAAACAAGGGTGGATAATGGAAACATACTCAAAATGATAGCAGATGGAAAGATGGATGTAAACTTTGCCACCAGTTTGCAGAACACTAGTGGCATCAACCGCCCTCCCCTATGAATCGTAAGACATTTTAAAGGATAACCCAGAGCCTCTGAGTTTTTCTTCCATGAGAATCCTAATCCGTTCTGCCATGGCAGGTGTCACATAACTCACCCAATCTCCCACTTCGCCTTTCCTAAAGTGCGCCGAGTTTTTAAATCCGCAGGGGCGTTTTCCAGTCTTGTTCACCTTCAAATTTTTAAGACTTTGAAGACTACACAACCTTGATATTTCCTCTATAATCCCCACTCTCTCTTCCTCCTCAGAAAAAGGAAAGCCCAAGAAGTGCGCTAACCTTTTGATGTGGGTACTGATATCCTCCTTGAGATCTTCATATTTCAGAAACAGCACCTTGTCTGGCCTCTCCCTGCTCATCTTCCAGTACTCCAGCACATGGTCCCAGTAGGGTCCAAATGACTCTACACCCCGGCAAAACATCTCCAACCCATGGTCTAGGGAGGTTGGGTTGAGAGGCTGAGTTGGAATGGTGTTCACGAAATGCCAGATTGAGACGAACCTGTCCAGTGGATTTCGACATATATAGACAATTCGACATTCTGAATCTTTAATGGATGACGGCAACATTGAACATGGTGTATGGGTTGCTAACAATCTTGGGCGAGGAAGTTCTTGGAGATTAGGACCCTCTTTTTTCATGAAATAAAGATCAAACTCCAAGAAACGTACAAGATCGTGAGGGTTGCTAGTGAGCAATGGGCTCTGCGAGAAGGCGCTCTGGTTTCGGTTAATAATGGCAAAGGTAAGGGCCTTGAGCCATGTGGTGCCTGATTTTTGAGGACTGATTACTAACACATCACTGTCTTCTGCTTGGAAGTGTCTTTGGAAGGAGATGATGCTCTGAAGGGTCCTGGCACGGAACCAAAAGCCATGATATTGATAAATATAGGTGCCATCCCAGTTTCTCTCTCTAGGCAGGGTTTGGAAAAGTTCTTGACACTCACTGCTAAGCTCTTCAAGATCATCTCCTCCAAATACAGAACTGAAGCTGCTTTCTGCCTTACTTCCATGACAACATGGGTAGAGCAAATGGCACCCAAACCAAATATAGGGTAGAGCCAAGAATTGGTAAAGTAACAAAATTTATCATGTGATTGTATGAACATAGACGAGAAAAGTAATTTTATGGAATTAAACAATTGATAAAATCGAATCTTGTCAGCTCCTTGATTAATTAAATAACATTGAAGAGTGAGAAGGAGAAAGTGTTTGCAGCTTGCTGGCTTCCATGGTGGATGATATAATATCGGTGGGTTGGGTGCTGTCAATCAATTCAAATTCTATATAAACATTTGGGGAAAGATAATTTTAGAATGAATTGGTTAAAAGAATTAAATAATCCCATATTTGTAATTTAACCCTCCTCATATTTTTATTTGAAGAGTAATATATTTTATAACATAAATATTTTTGAATATTTTAAGTATTTATATATATGTTTTAAAAAAAATAATTATTTTTACTATAAAAAAAAAATAAGAATATTTTTTGTCAAAATCAGAAGAAAAATAAAATACAGGATTAGATTTCTAAATTTAGATTTTCAATAATTTTTTAATCATATAACCCATGATATTATGTTGATGTTTAGGTCATGAGTTCAAATTCTCATTTTTTAAATGTTTAAAAAATAAGTTACTTTTTAAGATAAATTTCATGTATTTTATGCGAAGTGGTATAAAAAATAAATAAAAATATTAAAAATATTTGGCAAATGTTTGAATGTCTAATGCATTTCAACACTAACATTTGAATGGTTATTAATCTTTTTAATGTTGGTCATAGGCCTCTAAATGTCTAAAGCTAATTTTTCCTCATGACTTTTATAATGCATTTGATAGTGTTTTTATTTGAAGTGTTTTCAAAAGAATCATTTATGAAGTATTTTTCTTAAAAAATGATTTTTTTTTTTTTTTTTTAGTACTATAAATAATTTTTCAGATTTTTAGAAGTATTTTTAAAAATTTACCAAACACCTAATTTTTTTCAAAAATATTAATTTACTAAACATCAATTTTTTTAAAAAAAAAAAACTAAGAATGCATTTAGGAGTGATTTTAGAAAGCGTTTTTAACATTTCTAACACTTGAATGACAAAAAAATTTAAGTATTAGAAATATTTAAATTGCTTCTTAAAATCACTATCAAACGAGTTTTAAAAGTATTTAAAATCACTATGAAATAGGCTCTTAAAATGCGTTTGGGAGTGATTCTAGAAAACATTTTTTATATTTTTAACACTTAATTAATAAAAAATTTCAAGTATTAAATATATTAAAAACGTTTCCTAAAATCACTACCAAACGTGCTCTTAATTTCCCCCACCTTTTACTTGTTCATTTCAGCACTTTTTAATGCTTGAAAGCACTTCGTTACAAAAAAATTGGGTGTTTGACAAATTGTTAAAATTTGAAGATTAATGATTGATGTAAAATTCAATTATCCAATAGGTTAATAAGTAAACCGATTCATTCAAAGTCTTAAAAGTTGAGTTTAAACAAATCTAATGAAACCAACAAATATTAAGCAAAACTCAAGCTTAACTAAATTTGAGCTAGTAAAAAACTTTATGAATCAAGCTCAATAATAATACTCGAGCTTGACTAATATCTTAAACCAACTATTCAAGCTCAATGACATTGAATTCAATGAAGCTAAAAATGAATGAATCTCAAGCCAAACGGTGAATTCAAGGCTATTTACAACCTTAATTTCATACCTTCCATTATCCACTTTCAAGAACTAAGAGCTTGTTTGGTAACTATTTTTTAAAACTGTTTTTTAAAATAGTTTTTTAAAACCATTCCATGATATTTTGCAGAACAAAAGTTTGTTTGGAAACCTAAAATATTTTTAACCTATTTTTAAATATGTTTTAAAAATATTTTTATCTCTAGTATTTCATTTTTAATCATTTTATACATTTACACAATTATTTTTTAAAATAACTCTTAAAAAACAAGTGAAAATAATATAAAACAACTAAAAGATGTTTTCTAAAAACACTATATTTTCTGTTCTTAAAAAATAGTTTTTGATTGTCAAACATTTTTTTTTAATCTAAAAAATATAAAATTATTCTCAAAAACACTTTTCATAGGGCCTAAACCACCTTATTACCCATTATGCATCCCTTTTTTATTCATCAACCCCAATACTTTGTTACTTATTGGTCTCAGGGATTCTTTAATCCAATTTGAATTATTTGTCACATTCCCCTTTAACCCACTACATATATTTTAATAATTAATCTTATTTTCAGTTATTCTTAACCCTAATTTTAAAAGTGAAAATAGAAATTAAAATAGAGAATGAAATAGAAATTAAAATAGAGACAAAAGAGGAATCAAAATTCATGAAAAATGGAATAGATTTTCTGTTCTCATTCTCATTCCTTACTCCTGTATTCCAAATCTACATTCAAGATGATAAAAAAGTTCAAACCATTCTTCTCCAATTGTATACCAACACGTGTAATTTTGGACCAAAATTCTCAAGAAATTCTGCTAAAACTCCATAAAAATCTGACGTGTAACTGAAAACCCCGGGTATTACAAAACATGGCATTGATGTATATGTATAATTGTCAAACCTACAAAGCATTTTTGTAGTAAGGAATCTCAAACAATCTGTGTTACAGAAGAGGCAAGAACAAACTCATCACAATTCCAGCACTGAATATGGCACAAAATGATAAAAATAACCAAGCAAACTCTGTCACTCCACTCTAATCTGCCTTCTCAGTTACTTGCTCAATCTCTGATGCAGCTCTTACTGGGTTGCTGCTTGTCCTCCCGCTATCAGTCACAGGACCAGCAGCATTGTTGACTGCATCAGCACTGCCCGCCCCTGGGGACTTGGACCCAGAAGCATGCTCTTCCAGTTGCTGTGACCGATTCACCGCCCCTGGGGACTTGGAGCCAGAAGCACGCTCTTCCATTTGCTGTGACCAATTCACCGCCCCTGGGGACTTGGAGCCAGAAGCACACTCTTCCAGTTGCTGTGACCGATTCACCGCCCCTGGGGACTTGGAGCCAGAAGCATGCTCTTCCATTTGCTGTGACCGATTCACCGCCCCTGGGGACTTGGAGCCAGAAGCATGCTCTTCCTGTTGCTGTGACCTATTCAGGGCATTGCAGTGTGGACAATAGTAGGTTATGTAGGCGAAATCCTCCTTCCGGGCAAGGCCTGCACCAAAACAAAGACCCCTTAAGATATGACAAAACTAGAGTTGGAAGTCCAGGTGGGTTAAGGATGTGAATACTACTCCACTTACCATTGTGCATATGGCAGTTCCCGCATATGAGCGCATATGACTGTGTTGGATCCTCACCCACAAGCAATGCTGCAATTCGAGCAATCCATCCCCCATCATATCGAGCCACCCCTTGATGAGGGTAATGCTCCACAACCAACTGATCATGCCCAGAAGTTCCAGGACCCTCGACCACTGCTTGATGGGGCATTTCCCCCTCAGAGGGATGCATTGTGGGATTAGCTGGACTACCGGATCTGGTTTGCAACTGTTTTCTATTTCGCAGCCCACTAGATTGTGTTAATTCTACATCATTGCTCTTCGCTGTTGCAACATCAAGCTGAGATTCATCACCGACAAACACTTTTAAGCCTGAATCTGCACCCAACTTTGATGCCAGGACAGATGCAGCAGCAGCCTTTGCTGCTGGATCAGTGTCATATCTCTGCATTAAAGGGCTGAAGATCAGTACAACATGTAGTTCCAGGTACATAACATCATTAACCCAGAGGCCCCCATGGAAACGCATGTGCATGTTACAAGCAAGGCAGGGCTCTGAAAAAAGGTCTAAAGAAACAGGCACAAGACTCTCCTCAAAAGAAAATGTCTCAAGCACAAAGCCTGAGACATGAAGTCTGCAAAAGTTTAATATATGCACAGACAGAAACTTCAAAAAGCCATTCATTTCTTCATGGTTAAAAAAAAAAAGGGGGACATCAACATTTCACCCGGTTTGGTTTATCTTGGCATCTCAAGTTTTCCTTCCTAGCTCTATCTTGTATAAGCAATTTACTTGGTAGAGTACCAAGTACAAGGACACTGGGCTGCAATTATTTTTTTAACAGATTGTTCACAACTAACAGAAAGCAATTCCACTATTTAGGCCTCATTTCATTTTTCTTTGTGATGACTGAACCACGTTTAAAATCCAATTGAACTTTTCATAAAACAATTATTCTGAAAAATTGAAGCATTTAGTTATATAACAAATATTTCTACAATTTTCTCACTTACAACTTATTTACCATTCTTCTGTAAAAAAACAAGAGGGAAAACGATTTTTAACCTTGAGCCTCATACAAAAATTTCAATAAATTTTCTTATTTAAAACACATCAACAAAGTTAAACAAAAGTGGGAAGCATCGAGTCTGATTGCACCTGTTTCAACTCATAAAACCTTTAAATTCTCCCTTTTTAATAACAAAAGAAAATCTCCCAGCCTTCTAAAACATAAAACTAAAGGATCCCAAAAGGAGATTTATGGTGATGATGGAGCAAATGCAATGAAGATTTGGCTAATCATCACCTGAATGAGCTGTTGTGTGGTATAATAATTTGTCCTCTCTTTGAGTTCATCAATTTTTGCTTGCCTTTCGGCTCGAAGGCGCTCTAGAGTTTTCTGATCCCTGCGGTCACCTGTACAATCATGTGATAAAATTTCAGTTCCATGATACGCCAAATATGACCAGAGCACAGATAGTAGATTGTCAACAGTTTGACATATCAAACTCTAAAACAGTACATCCAATTACATAAATAGCAGCCTTATTATAATCCATGTAATGGGAAACCAAATTCTTCCTTATTTGCAGATTTTGCATAAGTTTCACAGCAAGAATAATTCACAGAAAAGTACCAAGAATTTGCAACTTGAATTATGTGTAATGATGAGCCACGAGATAATTCAAAACTAAAAATTCAAGGAATGCTTGGTTCCGTTTTTCTTAATACAGTTTTCAAACAAGTTCAAAAACAATAACACAAAACAACCTTTAGAATGTTGGTCAGAAGGTAAACATAAAAACATTTTTCAGAAAGACATAAGAAATCCAAATTTTTGTATTTCAGTTGATATTACTCGTATATAATCCAACTTTATATATAATGTGAGAATTTTTTATTAGCCAAAAAAGAAAATTGGACAGTCTGAGAGAAATTGTCTGATAAACAATTTGAGTAGAGTACAATCTGAACTGATATCAAAGAGTATATACAGTCCTTTTCCATTGATAATGTGAAAATTCTTTATGGTAACTCAATAACATATTGGAGAAGAATTCATAAAAAGGAGAACATTAAGGTGAGTTTAGTTACAACTCGAAATTACAACTCTGAAAGAAATTCAAATTAATTTAATGGAAGTAAATTAAAGGGTGGCTGTTAGACCACCAGCTAATCTAGAAAAGTTAAAATCAAAGAGAGCTTTTTTTTTCTGATAAATAAGAGAGCGTATGAATTAACACAAAAAGCGAGAGTACATGGGTCATATACAAAGAGCACCAAGCAAAAATCAGAAAAGAGGGTACACAAAAAAATACCCCTTCCCTCAACAAAGACCCAACCAATCTATGAAATCAACCACAATGTTATAAACATCCTTCATATTCACTTAAATGATTCCGAACTTACCATTGTATTTTCAAGTGTTCTAAAAAACTATAGAAAACATCAATTCACTGTACTCTGAAGATGTCATTCTTTTAAATATGTTATTCAAAAAGCAATTTTCTGAAAATAGTTAATCAACCACATTCTTTTTTGGATGTTTACCTTACATAGCTTTTTTTTTCTCTCTTTTTGAAGAAGGAAAAGAGTTCAAGGAAAATGGAACCAAACTTGCATTGATCTTTCAACTATGTGGCACAGATACAAAGGGAGACACTCTTAAACCAATAAAGATGACTATACATGTGGCTTTGTTTATGTTCTTTTTTAGAAATACGAACATGCATGAAAGCAGCTCAGAGTAGGATCCGTGATGTATGCGACTTTAGAAAACTAATTTATGCCATTATAGGGCAATCAAGATGGTCAATAAATTAGACAGACTTGGAGACCATGTCTATAATCTTTATTCCAACATCCCACTGGCAAGTTTCCATCTACAACCTTCAAAAGGGTGCCCTTTTCATCAACTCCCTGTCTAATGCCCTCCCCAATTTTTGGAGCCAAGAGACAAGCATGATATGCCAATGTTGAAAGGTATGGAGACCTAATTCTACCATTAGTAATGCAAGCATATCACATATGTAGTTGTAGCTTGCTCATAATTCCCTTTTTTTTTCTTCTTTTTTTTTTTTTTGATAGGTAAATAAATATTGTATTAATAGAAAAAAGGTACACATGACATATACAAAGCAACCAAAGGCCCAAACAGAGTGAATACACAAAAACCAGCAACCATGCCCTACAAAGAGCCTAATTAATCCACAAAGTCTAACAACAACAAAGAACCATCCCCACTGTACATTCTAACCTAATCCCATAAAAGATACAAAAAAAAAAACTCTTAATTGTTTGCTCCAAGCTTTCATAATTGTTAAAGGTTCTCTTGTTTCCCTCCCTCCAAATGGTCCAAAACATGTATAACAAAGCAACCTTCCAAATCTTTTTTCCATTTTTGCCAACAAAAGAGAGTGCATCACTCACTATACATCAAAAAGAGCAAAAATCAATTATCACAACATTTGTGCTTTCGTTCAGTGAAGGGGAATATGATCACTCATTTCTTCTTCTACTTTGCACTTATAGCATTTATTAGGAGTCCTCCAACCCCTGCTAAGTTAATCTTGAGTCAAAATCCTAACCCAAGTTGTTTCCCAAGCAGAGAAACTAACTCTTATAGGAATCTAGGAATTCCAAATTGTACCATAAGGGAACGGCTCTGCTCTCTTGCTTGCCAAGGAGGACTAAAAAGACTTAAGTGAAAAGTTATCGTTCTTTGTCTCCAACCACACCATAATATCATCATTACCCAAACAAATGGAGTGATCATACAACCTCCCAAAAAAGACATCTACCTCCTCCAACTCCCAATCATGTAGTTGTCTAATAAACCTCGGACCCCAGCTACCATCGTCCCAGGCATCAATCACCCAAGCATCTTTTGAAGAGGCTATAAAGTAAAGATCCAAAAAAGAATCCCTCAAAGTCATGTCCTCACACCACCTATCCTTCCAGAACTTCACCCCATTCCCAAAACCAACCTTAAAGGTTGTTTTTATCTTTGAAAGCCTCTCAACCATTTATGATTGCCTTCCATAACCCCACTTCATACCTCTCTCTCACTTCTTTAGTGCACCACCCCACTTCTTCTTGCCCATACTTACCCACAATAACCCATTTCCAAAGGGGATTTTTCACTTACAAATTTCCAAGACCATTTTCCCAAAAGAGCCTTGTTAAAGATGGAAAGGTTTCTAAAGCCCAAGTCCCCCTTTCTATTTTTCCAAGCAAACAACAAACCAATTCACCAAATGTGGCTTATTGACCAAAGCCCCCCTTACCTAAAGGAAGTCTCTTTAAATCTTTTTCAGTCTAACAGTTACCCTGGGATAACGAAAAAGGACATGCGATAAATGCATAAGTTGGATAAGGTTTTCTTTATCAATGTTTGCCTTTCACCTTTTGAGAGATACTATCTCTTCCACAAAGCAAGCCTTTTCTGAAACACTCTTCCACCCCTTCCCAAACTGTAGAGGACTTGTAAGGGGCTCCCAAAGGGAGACCTAAATAGGTGTTTGGGAGAACACCCACCTTGCAGCCTAAAACCTCAGCAAGCTCCTTCATATTTGGGACATCCCCAACTAGAATCAACCTACCTTGCACCCACCTTGCTCATAATTCTTACTCCTTGAGCAGGCACCACAGAACCAATAATTTAGAACTCCATTCACGTGGTCTCTTACAGATCTGTTCCCTACTTAATGTTGAGAAGCTTGCTTTCTTTCCAGGCATCATACAACCTATAAAAATGAATTTAATCCATGTTGCTCTCCTAAGGGTTTGAATCCTTGCTTTAGGGGAAGGAGCTTCTAATAGAATATCTTGTGGTAGGCAATAAGCAAAATATGTTTGCCAAAGCTTTTATTTCATCCAACCCATAGTAGTTATCTCCTCCATATTCTGAGGTACCCCGATAATTGACCCATAGTTGACTTAGAAACAATGGCGATATTTATACAAGTTACCACAAAGACAATCAAGATTTGTGGACCAACTACCTAGTTAACTCTTGCTTTGTGCATATAGGTAAGTGTGCACCAATTTTTTTCTGGATTATTCAGGACTGTAAGTTGAGCAAACAGAACGAGCAGAGGAAAATGCGGTTAGTTGTGTATCCGATCTATTTCAAATTGACATTAATGCTGTCAAGGGTAGATTGAAGCAAATGTCAGTGGAGGTAGAGGGTATTCTAGGTGGATAAGGCTTGGCTCCTCAGGGGGTTAATCTGGATGCTGAGCAGCTTGAAAAGCTGTAGCTGTTGGAAGAAGGATAAGATGGTCTTCCATGAACTTTAGGTTTGATGGAGGTATATTAAGTTGGAAATGAGGGGAAATGTTACAGGAAGATATCTTCTATTCTTGGTGTTCTTGAAGGATGGGAAGAAATACTTTGTGATTGTTCCAGGTGGTTTTAACCTTTTGGATTGGGTGCCTTCGGCTAGAAAGCTGTGGAACCAGGGGCTTAAAGGAGCAAGTGGTTTTGAGTTCCAGTAGAAAGGGCTCTCCTGACTAGAGGAATGGAGGCTATGGAGCTGCAGCTAAGATTTGATTTGGCATGAGCTTTGGTCAAAGTAAGCTTAACCACTAAAAATGAATCATTAGTCCACACATCAAAAACCAATATCAAAGGACAACATGAACTTTTAAATAGACATGAGAATGGAAAGAGAAATTATGTTAGAAATCATAGGAGTAAATCTTGAGATGCTTACACATTCTTGTGAAGCTTACAATCACTGAATAAGCAGCAGAAGACAAACCAGGCAACAGAAACATTGGCAGAACACGAAAAGCCCTCATCTTCCAGTTCAGATCTACCGATCTTGTTGTCATGATAGCATAACCCACTGCAATAACCTGAAAATTGAAGTTAACTCAAGAGAATGCCAGAAACTTCAGAAGTAGCCTACATCAAGTTAGAAAGAATTGTGTATTCATAGATTTAATGCTCAATTAACACACTTTTCCCTTTTACACTTCTATCAAGGATCAGCTACTAGTCAAAGAAAACTTCTCATTTTATTCCCATATTTTGGTCACTATATATGCTGCATAAAACAATACGTCTGCAAATGGCATCATTGCTTAATGAAATACACATTTAGTTAACAATGCAAGCAGGGGCTATTTAATTCACAAAAAGGTTACAGCTTTCACACCACTGGGAACTTTCAAGTTGCTTCTCTTCCATGCCAGTTAAAACACAAGTAAGGTATGTCTAAATGGGCATTAGTGCAAGCCAATTCAACCCCACCACATAAGAAGTTTGTGCCACATCA
The DNA here is from genome assembly GCA_030254885.1 of Vitis rotundifolia. Taxonomy (NCBI): domain Eukaryota; kingdom Viridiplantae; phylum Streptophyta; class Magnoliopsida; order Vitales; family Vitaceae; genus Vitis; species Vitis rotundifolia. Next base: position 15,252,036 of record CM058152.1, read on the forward strand.
AAGTATTTCTTGGGAAGTGCAGAAAGAACATAACTGCAAGTTTTCCCATTATTATTGCAAAGAACACATACATGACAATAGTTTTCTTATGCCTTCTACACTGATTAATATTATTTGTATATTATTTCTCTTTGGAAATGCGACAGTAGGTATGTGGGCTCCATAAGGAAGATTTTTTGGAAAAAGAAAAAGGTGTTTGGCCAACTTGAAGGTCCTTAAATTGCTTTATCACAAATATGTAGTGACTAAGGATTTATAATAGTGTCTTAATTGACAGCTACCATTAGTTGGGGCAATGGTTATGGACAAACTTTTTCCTTTCTTTTTCTCATTTTGGAGTTGAAGAACAATCAATTAACAATATGTAAATTTAAGCCTGGCAGGAACCCATAACCGCTAATCTATCCATTTACGCTTATTAATATCATTCATAGGTTTTTCTTCCCTTAGGGCTTCCTTGGTTTTTATTTGAAGGCATACCATTATACCATGTTTTGTTGTTTCAGTCACATGCTAAACCATCAAAACAACTCTTTAAACCCTATTTTACTGCTAAATCCTCTTTTATCAAATTCCGGATCACCCTTAACCTCATTCATAGCAAAACCTAATCCTCATCTTTGAGTGAAATGCTGGAGATTATTAAACAGATCCTCCATCAGAGAGGCCCTCGCTTTTGAAGACACATGAACTTTGAAATCATTTCACAAGATGATAATTGGGAAAAGACTGCTTAACCAATAAATGGAAGTAGGATTTGCAACAGAGTAGGTTGATTGTCTTCAAACATGGACATAGATCAACACCAAGAGAAAGGACAAAATACAAGCAGGACACCTCTTTGCCCATTAAGCTTACGGAAAATGCCAAAGTTCTAATAAAATGAACACTCAGATTTAGCAAGTTGTTAGTAGTTACGATGCCCCAAAAAAAGCTCTTCAAATCACACCGAAATAAACGTACCATCTGATCACATCATTGATGCTCAATGACTCACAAACTAATCAATCCAGCTAAATGTCTATTACTTCGATTCTTTCAACTTCATCCACCCTCTCCACAAGCATCCATGATCAGGAAAATAACAGGATATATAGAAAGAGTATGAATCATGCCCAATTCATAACCAAAAAAAAAACAGACAGAAAAATGAAGTACAACATAATGATACAGCTGAACCATTAACATTTGGCACAATTTCACTAATATAGTTTTGAGCAATATTTCTTGGACACAAAGAAAACAGCAAATTTACCTCCAAAATCACTGACAGTACTATGAGATTCCTTGTCATTCTCCTCCAAGTTTGAGATCTCCTCTTCATCCTAGCTAGAACAGAAGCTTCTTCCTTGGAAATGTTTTGCAGCCTTTTCTCAAAATCATCACCATGTATTCTAAATAGGCCATTCCAAATGCGAGATATGATTCCTCTCCGCTTCTTCTTTTGGACTCCTGTCTCCTTCTTCTCGGTAGCCGATGAACTCTGCCCATTTCCCTGGTCTTTATCAGCTTCTTCAGCCATTTATTTTCCTTCACGGTGAGTCAAAATCAGCAGAAGAATCTTAGAGGTGTCAACCTACAAAACCCATGTAGTGAAGAAACCTTAAACCCTATCAATCAAACATCAATTTAAAGCAAACTCTGACAACCCACACGAAATATTCGATCAAAAACAAGAAAAAACACGTGAAATCAACACAGATGCTGCAAAATGACGATGATTCTCCGACAAGTGCCAATTACCCCTTTGTCAAGAAGCGAAATCCACCCGTCGGCAATCACCCTTTTGCCAAAAACACATTAACCATCCATTTTCTCCCAATTTATTTCTATCAGAATCCTAATACCACCACCTTTTCAGGAAACAAAATGTAAACCGGTAAAGCAGAGGGAAAGGAGCGGGATGTGATTGAAAAAAAGAGAGAGAAAAAGAAAAAAAATCCAGATCTACAGGTAGAATCTGCAGAAGAAGCCGAAAGAGAAGAAGTTTAATCGTACCTCAGGTCACTGTATCGAACAGCTGTTTGCCTATCTTTCTGGGATGTAAAATTAAAATAAATTAGTACTCCCCCGTTTCTCTAATGTCATGGACTTAGGTGTTCCTTAAGCACCCAAAAGTGCCCTCAACAGTTTCCAGAACCTTCTTAATGGGGTTGTCACTTCAATAGGAAATGAGAGGGCCGACAGGGCCTACCAGCACCGTAGCCATTGGATTTTGCTAAAGTTTTAAAGCTCAATCGTCGACATTGGGTTTGGCTAGAGCCTAGAACATTGAGGGGGTTAGTTTACATGGTAGCGTAGCCATTGGGTTTAGCTCCATGTTCCTTTCCAATAAGGGAAGAAACTGATAGCCTCCACAACTATTTTTAAAAATAAAAATAATTTTATGCTTTTAAAAGTATAAAATCCAAGTTTTTGTTGGTCAACTATTTTTTTATAAAAATAAAAAAGAAAATAGAAAATATTTTTCTATTTCTAGAAACAAAAAATAAGGTTTTAAATATATTTTTAGTTATTTTTATTTATTACGAGACATTGAAAAATAATTAAAAATAAAGTATCAAAAATAAAATCTTATAAATAAAAATTATTTTTAAAAATAAAAAATTAATTATAATTCTCAAAAATTGTTTTAAAAGACTATTTTTCAAATATAGCCTAACCATCTTTGATAATTCCTCTTTTGTAGACAAAAATTATTTATTAACTTGTGTTATTTTAAAAAGTAATTATGCAAATATGGAGAATTATTGAAAACAAAATTTCCATATAAATGTTATTTGTAAGAGATATTTAGAAATATAAAATTTCAAATACGTTTTTACTTTCAAAAACATCACAAAAAAACTAATTATAGAAAACATCATTAGAATTTATTTTTTGAGAATTGTTTTCAAGGACATTCCCAAATAGACCCTAAGATATTATTTTCGTTTGATACCGAAGTTTGCATATGGACTCTTCAAAGTATATGATAAAATCTAAGAATTTTGGATGATATAGATACCTTGCCCAAATAAAATATACATTTTAGCCATATTTTTAAACTATTGTCCAAACAAGCCCTCCTCTTTTTTCTCTAATAATTTCAAAACGCAGTTTCTAAATTTACACTAAAATTAGGGTTTCAAACAAAATAAAAAAGATAAGTATAAAAGAGAAATAGGTTATTTTGAACATCAGTTTTAAACTATGCCTAAATCATATATTTTATTTGGTTAAAAGCCCATTTCGATCTCAAACTCAAAATTTAAAACCGTTAGATGAGGATACCAATAATAGGACAAGGTACAAAAAAATGAGACAAGATACAAATAATAGAATCAACGTATAAAATAAGGGGACAACATACAAAATAATGAGACCAAAATTAGTATGAAGTAATAATATCAAAATACACACTAATATGGCATAATCGATTGTGCTTTTCAGTACATAGCAATTCAGTACTATAATCTGACTTGTCAAAATAAGATCATATTTCTTTGTCTTTTAAATTCTTATATCTTATAAATAATTTCATTATTTACAACATAATTCCGATTTTGATCAATTCCATTTTGATCATGATCACTATGGTATGGGATCAACACTATAACATTTTCCTATATCATTTCTCTAAAATATGACATTATGCAGCTTAATTACTCCTAAATCTAGTATTGTGCAATCATACAAATTTTGAAATATTTTCAAAAATAATGCAATATGAAAATCATTTTTTTAGAAATGATTTCAACAAGCATTTTTTTTATTATATTTTTATTTTAATTCATATATTTTAATTTTATTTTAATGCATATTTTTCATTATATTTTTATTTATATTAGTAAGATTCAACATGTGATGCATGTGAATTAAAATTTTTGTTAAAATATATAAAATTTAATAATAATATTATAATTTTAACAAATTTGTTCAATTAAATAATGAATACAAATAATGTCTATTAGGAAGGATGTTCACATGTAAGCAAATGATTTTTATTTTGTAATATTAATATAAGAATTAAGAATATTGTTAAAAAAATTGATTCAATAAAATTCTTTTATAATAACTTAAAAACTCATATCAATATATATATTTTGATAATCGATGAACCTTCCATGACCAAACCTTTAGAACTCTTCATGGAGATTGAAACTCCAGGTGCTAATCATCCTACAACAATTAAAAACTTATATTAGTATATAAGTGTGGACCCGCATTTTTCACGATGTGTTCCCACTCAATGGTGCAACTCGCTTTTTAATGGTGAAAAATTGATTTTTAGAAAAGACTTGGAATCGCCATTTATTTTTGTTTTATTTTAAAGGGAAAACAAAATAAGAAAGAAAACCTTATGTGACACCTTATTTGGAAAAGACATGTCTACAAAAACCGAGTCAGGTTCGAGGATCAAGTTACCTATCGGGAATGTATGGTAATAAGTCATAACACCCCTCTAAGCCCCTAAAAATGGGTCTGTACTAATCAGTTAGGGCCAACATGGCAATTGATTGGGAAGTCAATGGATACCAAAAGAATATGAACCTAAAAATAATCAAATGAACAAGAAAATGAAGAAGTGTACCTGAGTAATGAGCTGATTGCTTCATGGAAAACGAGGTTAGTGAACAAGTACAGAATAATCGCATGTGTTGCAAAGCAGATCAAAATCAATCAATATTCAATCATAGATATTGGGCCCCACCAATGCCCGTTTTACTTTGCATGAATAAATTTTCTAAAATTCCATTATTTTGGAATTATAAAATTATATTCGTACTTATTAAAAATGTGAAAATCATAAAATTATTAAAAATCAAGGAAATTTGTGAAAGATGCTTGCTAGAAAGAAAAATGGTAGCAAATTTTATTGAAATTAGATTTTTGGTGACCTAAAACTCCAAGGAAGAAAGAAAAGATGTAGAGTAGAAATGATTTAAAAATAGGATTTTTTTTTTTTTAAATCAATTTTTGAAGGCATGCATGAAGAATTAAGAGGATGAAAACATGTGGCGTGTGGGATTGCATGTCCAATGTAGCCATGCATGGCTACAGAAGTGGGCCTGGGGTGGCTTGTCCATAGCACTCATACTATCCATGATTTTCAGAACCCGGAGGAAGTTTCAAAGACTTCTATTCGACATAATTACCTTAAGAGAAAGACTTCCATGTGGTGATTTAACTCTTGCATAGTACAAGGTAGACCACTGACAACATCACCACAACATCCCACCTTTGCAATGAGGGCCACTTCAACAGTAATATACATGATGTGCACAGGTGGCTCTATTATAGATGGCCCAAAAACTAAGAGTTTCGGGCTAAAATTGGCTTCTTCCCAAACTTAATATTAAAACTGGGCTTCTTCCAAAACTATTGTTCAAAGTAGCCCCCATTTGTCCACATAAGCATAAAAACCATTTTTTTATGTTATTTTTGTTTACTTTCCCAACTTCCCATCCCATTCTCTATTCAATTTTTCTCTTCAAACCCTAACCCCACCAATGGGCCATTGTGAGAGAGACATTGTTGGAGCTACAAAGCATCAAGGTTGAGGTTGGTCCCAATTTTCTTTTTGGCTTGTTTTATGTAAAGTTTTTGGCACTTTCCCATTTTTTTCCTCATCTCGTAATCTCGGTTTTTAGAAAAAAAAAAATTTCCCATTGTTTTTGCTTTTCTCTTTTGTTTACGTTCTTCACTACTATTTTAGCAAAAATGGTTTGTTACCATCCTAAGATTCAAGCCCTTAAGATGCAGATGTTTGTTGAAGTTTTTGGGGAAAATGAAATTTTCTAAGGAAAATGAGATTTTTTGGGAATAAATGAAATTTTCTCAGGAAAATTAAAATAAGAAAGAATAAGAAAATAGGTTTTTTTTCATTTCGTTTCTTCATGAAGGTTGGCTGGTCTTCAGGAAAAGGGCGACCATTGTACACTACAAATGTTGATTACTTTCTACAAATATAATGGTCACCTGTGTTTCAACTTGCAGAAACATTTAGTAATGTATAGGGTTTCAAAGATCATTTGAATTCGGTACCTTGGTTGCTTATGCAAATGCTAATAAGTTGCTTGACAATATGAAATTGTCAGATCAACTGCTCCAAATGTCTTTTATATTTAATTTTGGAGTGGGTTATCATTGGTTGATTTGAGGTGTCAATGTCTATGGAAAACCTTTTTGATTGGGTAAGCTCTAAGTAAGGGGAAGGAGTTGTTATGTTTTTTGTTTCTCTTTTCTTGTTCTTTTTCTTTTGGCAACCTTTTATGTCTTGAGTACATCAGTACACCCTTTTGTTGGACACTATTAATGGTTTAATGGTGATCAAGGTATCATCAAAATACTGTAATGGGTTTTAATGTCCTTCTTTTCCTTTTTCCCTGTTTTTGGTTACACTAATTTAATTTTGGGGCATCAATGCTATTGAATGTGATGAATACATGAGCTTCGTCCCTGTGTTGATCGGTTACTAGTTGGTTACTCAAACATTTTTTCCCTAGACTCTTGATTTGTGACGTATATCACAGGGGATCTAGCATTCATTACATTATTCTAGGTTAAACATCTGGTGGGCAATTTATTTAATATGTGGAAGTTAGAATATTAATAATAATCACTTAGTATGTAATGTTTCTTGTTTGAATACGATCTTCATATGCTCATCCTTTTGGCTTAGTATATTAAAATAGCATGTCATCAATATCTAGGTTATCAGCACTGCTAGAACATATAATTGCATTTTGATTTTCTAAAAAGAATAAGAAAATGATAGAGAATGTTTAATCATTTTTTATTTTTATAATAAAATAATTTTTAAAAATTTATATGATTTTTTTTCCTTTGCATAGTGTCTTTTTTCTTAATTTTCATATATAATTTTTTTTTTCTCAATGCATCGAGTGGATGATGTTAATACATTTGATATGTTGAATATTAATAAGGTATAAAAAGTGATATTCAAGATTATTACTTTTATTATAAAATACAAGTACAACAAAAATATGTTATAATTACAATATAAATACACTTACATTACAATAAAACCTAATTAGGAAATTTTTGAATTTTTTTATAAAAAATGATAATTTTGTATGATCATACCATATTTCACAACATACTTATATCATAAATAATTTGTGAAATCAAATGAAATACTAATTTGAATTCACGAGACTCGTAATTTTTTTTTTTTATATATACAAAAATTATTAAATAATTTCAATTCACTAGATGAATGTTGTTAATATATTGATATGACGTGTTAATACCAATAGGGTAAGAATAAGCATTTTTAGAATTATTACTTTTGTAATGAAATATAGGTACAACATAAATGCATTACACTTACAATACAAATACACTATCATTACAATATATTACAACATAATTTAATTTATTTTTGTTTAATTTTTTTACATGCTATATTACCTAATGAATAATTGTAAGTTATTCCATTTAATAGGTGTGTGTTAGTCAATTGAATATTTATATATTATTCAATTGATGAGTGCTCGTAAAAAATAATTATTCATTCTATTATGGTAACAAAGTTTTTAATTGTATGTTCTATATATAAAACGATATAATAACATTTGGATATGGTTTTTATTTATAAGATATTGAAAATTATTTTTTTTACAAGGTTTTTTAAAAAATCTCAATTTTTTTGAAAAAAAAAAATAGCAAATTTTTAAACAATCACTTGATTGTTCAAAAGTGAACAACAATTTTTTTGGGCTTGAGAAATGTACTATAATTACCTGTACTTATCATCATGTATGGGCCCCACATCATTGATAATCTCAAATTTATTTATAAATAATATAGAAAACATATTTAAGGGTAAAATTGTCCTTTAAAATTTTTTGAGATGAGTGAGCTTTCTTAGTAATTATTCTTTCCAACCTACCCTATTGGGTAATTCTCTCTTTATTTTTTTTGGAAAAGGTATAGCATCCAACTTCTACCTGAAAAACCTCTTTTTCCTTTTATGCTTGTGTTTGAATAAATTGTGAGTAATTTTTCGAGGCCAGTATATGAAAATGGTGCTAGTTTACCTATATGAGGAAAATGTTGGAAAATAAATAAATAAATAAATAAAAATTAAAAATTAAATTAAATTTGAAAATCCAATTAAGATTTAAGTGAAATTTGGAAGCTTAATTTTGTACTTTGAATTGGGAAAAGAAATAAAGAAGTAACGCAATAAGTCATTAAGTTGTCATAATCTCATGCTTCATTCTATTAATTATGAATTTTTTTTTTAGTTGTAAAAAAATTAACATATTTAACAGGTATTTATTTTAAAATTTAATTTTTAGTACAAAAATATTAATTTAATTTTATCAATAAAATATTAAAAATTAATCTCACCCTAACTATCAAATTAAAAAAATAAACTAAACATGTTTGTAACCCAAACACATGTAAAACATTTTATTGGACCAAAAAATAAAATAAAATACGTCAAATTACGCAATAATAGACACAGTAGTAAGCTCAACAATTTCTAAACATCCAAACAAGAGAATTACCAATAAATAGTTTTCTAAAAATATTTTATAAATTTTTGTATTGTATATAAGTATGTTGCAATTTTATAAAGAATAAGTTGAGCAAATTGTATTTCATATTTCAATTCTCAAACATAAATTTGTTCTTAAAAACAATTAAAAACATTTTTTAAGAACTACATAATAGAGTTAGTTGAATTGTCATTTTAAATGTGATATATGTTATTGGAACTCGGGGAACTTCCTTAGTAGCCTTTTATTATTTCTTTTTCATGTGTTTGTACAAATCGTCAATGGAGAAACCGTTAGGTAGAAGCTAGTATTTAGGGAATGATGAAATAATTCTTATCCATTTTGAATATGCTACCACCCCAGACAAGGGTCCTAATGCCCATATTGATGTTTAGTATTATGACCAATGCTACAATTTATTGCCATTATTCAAGTCATCTAAGACATACTCATGATTTTTGATTTAAAAATCAATAAAAGAAATTGAACCTAAACTCTATGCTATTTTATTTTATTTTTTTACTATAAAATGACATGGTAATTTGCTGTCATGAGTTCTTCATTTTGAATATTTATTGATATTATAATATTAATTCATAATATCATCCTACTCTTTACTTATACACTTATTTGCTTATATATTGCTTTCATTTGAGTTGAACTTGATATTTAGACATGAAACTTTATTACATTCCAATATTTATTTGGCTTATTCTTGTCTTTTATGAATTATTGACCATAAAGTATTATTTTTTATATAATAACCATTTGTTATTATCTATATGAAGGCAATTATGACTTATTCCACGGTAGAAGTGTTATGTTATTGGAATGGAACAATTTTGAGGAAAGAAACGGATTTGAGATATTTTGGAAATAATATAAAGATTGAGTTTGTAGACATGCCCATTCATACGACCTTCATGGTGTTGTTGAACATGATATGAGATATCATTCGTGTTGACATACACTATCAATTGGTCTTGAAATGTCGACATCCAACTGAAATGAACAAATTTCAACCATTAGTGGTTAGAAATGATCGAACAGTTGCACATATGCTAACGGTGCCATCGAAATATGGAATGTCTTTAGTTCAATTATTCATTGAGCAAGCTCCCAATGACTATCATTTGAGTAATGAAATGAGCCATTTGACATGGTTGTCAGCAAGTGATACTGATGTTGATGACGAAAATGAAATAGATGAAGAAGATGATAAAAATGATGCAATCAATACAAATGAGATTCATTTACCTAATGATGATGAAAATTGTTGTGAAAGAAAAAATATTAATTTGGTGATGGTCCAACAAATTGTGGAATGTGAAAGCATAAGATATGTGAACCTTGAAGTTGGTGATAGGTCCAATAATCCTGAGGTTGAGTTTGAGGTTGAAAACATCACCAATTGCCTCCCCACATGGCACCCAAGTTAATATCTCTAATGACAACCTAAACGCAACATTTGCACCTGTTTCATACCATATGCCACCTACATAACAATTTTTAAACATGGACGGGGCAATTAATTATGTTGTAAGTGATTGGACTCCGTGGAAAAATCCAACTTTAGGAAATGTTGATGGGAAGTTATCAATTGTTAAATATTTTCCTCAAAATCATATTTGCAACATGCTATAAAGATGTTTTCTTTAAAGTCGTACCAAGAGTTTATTGTTTATAGATCAAATGCAAGTGTGTTAGTTTTTAAATGTAAAAAAGCACCAGAGTACCAATGGCGACTAAGGGCAATGACGGTGAAAGATACAGGTATGTTTAGAATCACAAAGTACAAAGGTCTTCATACATGTGTCAATCCATGTATAAATCAGGATCATTTTCAGTTGGATTCTAGCTTTGTATCTGAGTATATTGAAACATTTGTGAAAGCAGAAATGACCATTATAGTTGTTGCAATTCAAGTTGTTGTTGCCGAACTATTTGGTTACCAAATTTCTTATCAAAAATAATGAAGGCAAAAAGAAAAGCAATGACTCAATTATTTGTTGATTGGTACAAGTCTTATGCAGAGTTGCCTCGCTTTTTCCTTACTTTGAAGCAGTCAAATCTTGGATGTATTGTGTATTCCAAAATGGTTCCTGGAAACAACCCGAATGAAGAAATTTTTCAGCATGTTTTTTGGACATTCGCTCCATCTATTAAAGGGTTTACTCATTGTTGACCAGTTCTTAGTATTGATGGGACATATTTATATGGAAAATATAAAGGGACTTTGCTGATTGCTATGGGATGTAATGGTAATAACCAATTGTTCCCACTTGCATTTGCCATTACAGAATGAGAGAATACAAATAGTTGGAGTTGGTTTTTGGCATGTATTAGAGTTGGAGTAACACAAAGGAAAGACTTGTGTCTAATCTCTGATCGTCATCCTGGCATTATAGTTGCTGTAAATGAAACATATTCGGGATGGACTGAGCCAAATGCTTATTATAGATTTTGCATGCGTCATTTAGCGAGTAACTTCAACACAAAGTTCAAATATAAGACTTTAAAGGATCTCATGTGTAGGGCTACTATGGAGAGTAAAGTTAAAAAAAAAAAAATATTTCTCACATGGATACAATTGGCCGAATAAATGTCGAGGCTAGAAATTGGTTGGAGCATATTCCCCTTAAAAAATGGACACTCTCACATGATGGTGGGTGGAGATATGAGATTATGACAACTAACATGTTTGAAGTTTTTAATGGTGTCCTTAAAAGTGCTCGTAACTTACCAATAACAGCTTTAGTCTAGTTAACGTTCTATCAGGTTAATAGTTACTTCACAATTAAGTGAGAGCATGGTGCCAATCAACTTGCTTCAAATGAAAAATTCACTCCATATATTGAAGCCAAGATAAAGGCTAAAGTTGTTAAGGCAGGTTCACAAGAGGTTGTTTTGTATGATCATGTGGAGGGATGTTTTTATGTTAAAACTAAACACTCTATTGGAAGCAGTAATAGGAAACATCGCACATATCATGTTACCCTTCAAACGAGGTCTTGCACATGTGACAAAACACTTTTGTTAGGATTCCCATGTTCGCCCATTCTTGTTGCTTGTCATTGTCGAACAATTGATTTTCGACAATTTGTACAAGGTTATTACACCACACGTGCTTACCTATCAACATGGGCTTCCTTGTTTTATCTCATATTTGATGAGTTAGAGTAGCCTCAATATAATGGACCGATAATTGTACCTTCAAACTCAATGAAACCGCTAACTTCTGGTCGACCAAAATCAATTCGTTTGCATAATGAGATGGATGCAAGGAAAACTAGAACTTCACAAATATGTGGACTTTGCAAGCAATCGGGTCACAATCGACGTTCTTGTCCTAATAAAGAAACCAATGATAGGAGGAGTTGATATACTTCATGAACATCTTATTGTATTGTTATTTTCTTATTTACTAGTATTGACCTTTATCATTTTAAGATATATGTAGAAACTATCTTACTGAACATCTTATTGACGTTTGTTTATTAGAAATTATTGTTTTTTGTTAATTCATTCATATTTTGCTTATATCAAGTTACATGAAAAAAAAATCTGAATCTCTATTGTTTAAGGGAGATGCTGCTCAAATTTTTAAAATTTTAATCATGAAATTCATGTTGTTAGAAATTGTTGTCAATTCATTGATATTTTGCTTATATCAGGTTACATAGAAAAAATTTGAATCTCTACTGTTTAGGGGAGATGCTGCTCAAATTTTTAAAATTTTAATAATGAAATTCATGTTGTTAGATATTGTTATTTTTTGTCAATTCATTCATATTTTTCTTATATCAGGTTACATGGAAAAATTTTGAATCTTTACTATTTAGGAGAAATGCTGCTCAAATTTTTACAATTTTAATCATGAAATTCATATTGTTAAAAATTGTTGTTTTTTGTCAATTCATTGATATTTTGCTCATATCAGGTTACATGAAATTTTTTTGAATATTTACTGTTTAAGGGAGATGCTGCTCAAATTTTTAAAATTTTAATCATGAAATTCATGTTGTTAGATATTGTTGTTTTTTGTCAATTCATTCATATTTTGCTTATATCATGTATTGATGTACATGCAGACATGGATACTCGGTTGTTTCCTACTCGTTCTAACCCTGAGAATACATCTGTACTTACTCTTTAGCATCGACATCGATCATCCACCATTCATGTTAATCTAGATATGGGTCATGTTTTGACTTGTCGGCACAGGTTTCTTTGAGAGTGGGTTTTGGATGATCATGTTCAGTCATACATTATACAATCAGGATTTTATGTTTTTCATCGAGTGGGCAATGTTAAGGTTGATTGGCCTTTGATTACTGCACTGGTAGAGAGATGGCGCCTAGAGACGCACACATTCCACATGCCAATTGGTGAGATGACCATCACATTGCAAGATGTAGTCATCTTATTTGGATTACGTGTACATGGTCACCCTGTCACTGGTTCTACAGATATTGATTGGCATGCACTTTGTGAGGAGTTATTGGGTGTTTGGCCGTCAAAGATTGATATTCGTGGAGCATCCCTTAGAGTTTATTTCATTACTACCCATTTCTCCCACTTACCACTAGGGGTTTCAAATGAGGTCACATTACATAGCCATGCTAGAGCATATATTTTATTGTTTGTTGGTGATTCATTATTTCCAGATAAGAAGGTAACCTACCTCCAATTAGCAATTCTACCCATGTTAAGAGATTTTGGTGAGATTGCACAATATAGTTGGGGGAGTACAACACTAGCACATTTTTATTGAAAGTTATGTCGAGCTAGCTTAGATAGTGCAGAAACTATTGCAGAACCATTACAATTATTGCAGGTATAACTACAAGTCTTATTAATTATGTAATTTTGTTATAATTATGTGCATTTAAACATAATTTTGTTTCATTTTTAGTTATGGCCATGGGAGCGGGTCGTCCTAGTAGATCACTTCTCCATGCACTAGTGCCTATAGAAGAAAGATTCTCACCAGATGCACTAAGGAGTAGGTGGAAAGTTCCCTTATCTCATACAGACACTCCTCATCATGTGTTGGTCACATACAGAGGTGAGTTTGATAGACAACGATCTGATCAAGTTTGGGCTAAATATTAGTATTCTTTAACAAGATTATTAATATTAATATTATAATTTAAACTTTATTAAATACATACTAAGATTTGAATATATCAAGTATTATGGCAACCTTACACAGATGATATATTAGCATTGCTTCTAGACATTTGTTTAGCTGATCAGGATATTTAGCGGATGATGTCACCACTTTTTTTTTTTTTTTATATTGTTGAATGGCATCGTCCTGAGCGTGTGTTGCGACAGTTTGGACTCATAGAAGGTATTCTTTCGACATCTTATATAGATTATGACCTTCACTCCATAGATCGACGCAGTCGACATTAGTTTGATTGGAGGTTATATCATGAGCGCTACGTGGCATTATGGGAGGCTAGGGGGACCCCATTGTCACTGCGGAACCTATAGAGCCTCATATGGACTACCATGCTCCGTACATGACATGTTATCATCGTATTACACGTCGTTTTATTACACTTATGGATGATTTTAGACCTATGCGGTACTAGGCCACTGCCTTATCTGCCCACTTATTGGTTTGTATCACTTTAATATTATGTACATGTTGTGTGTAATATTTATTCCAACAAATAATTATATATCATTTTATGTGACAGATTGAGACTATGACATCGATCATATCTCGAGGAGGTCATGCATTGGAGGACTCTAATAGTGATGCTTGTCACACTAGTATTGTTGATATTATTCGTATGGCCACTAATGTTATGTGCATTATTCGAGAGGATTATCGTATCCCACATGTAGAGCATGAAGGAGGTAGGTCACTAGCTTAGTCTATAGTTGCTCGACTACCACTTGTTCGAGGTCGGTCGACATCTCAAGGGAGAGGTAGATATATTAGTTGTCTACCCATCACCTCGTCAGTATTAGCATCATTACAGCCCCCTACCTTTTTATCCTCACTATTAGTATAGTCGCCCACCTCTTCAAACCTACCATCAATGCAACCTCCTACCTCTTTAGATCCACCATCAGTACAACCCCCTATTTTTTTAGACTTACCTTCAATTCAGGCTCCTACTTCTTCAAACCCACCATCAACACAACCCCTTACCTCTTCAGACCGACCATCAATACAACCCCCTACCTCTTTAGACCTACCTTCATTGCAACCTCCTACCTCTTCAAACCCACCATCAGTGCAAATTGACACATCTACTCAACTAGATTTACTGCTAGCCATTCTGAGGGGTAGACGGGGCCTACATCAACCTAGATTGCTACCTCCACCACCACCTCTATTTCCAGTTCCATCACAAACAGATGTTCTTCATGTGTCACATGTAGTACCTGCTACAGTTAGAGAGAAGCAACCAAAAAGAAAGAGAGTACCAGTTACACATAGGTTCTCTCCTTGTGGAGGCATATGAGATTATATATGTTTTTTTTTCCACTATATTAATGTTTATTGGGTATTTTTTGTGACTTTGATCAAACTACTAAAAATTACATTTTGCAGTAGACTTTTTCTAATTAATTTCATTAACTAATTTTGTCAAAAAATCTATATATGGCAACTGCGGCTTAAGAGTATACTATTATTTCGATAAAGATAAAATTGTCATAATATAAATAATTTAATATCTTAAAAAACAACAAATTAAATATCTTAAATTAATAAATTATACAATTTTATATATTATTTATATGTTATATAAGTTTATTATTTTAAGATTATTAATTTATTAATAAATAAAATATTCATTTATAATATCTTCTATTTATCAATTTATGTTTGTTGAAGTAATACTAGATTCTTAAGTTTAAATATAAATAATTTATTATTAAAGTATGTATTTTTAATTTCAATAATAAATTGTAATTTAATAGTTTTTAATTAAATTTGAAAGTAAAAAAAAAAAAATTATAATTGAAATCTCAATTAGCAACTGCGACTTAAAAGTATACTATTATTTCGATAAAGATAAAATTATCATAATACAAATAATTTAATATCTTAAAAAACAACAAATTAAATATCTTAAATTAATAAATTATACAATTTTATATATTATTTATATGTTATATAAATTTATTATTTGAAGATTATTAATTTATTAATAAATAAAATATTCATTTATAATATCTTCTATTTATCAATTTATGTTTTTGAACTAATGCTAGATTCTTAAGTTTAAATATAAATAATTTATTATTTAAGTATATTTTTTTAATTTCAATAATAAATTGTAATTTAATAAATTTTAATTAAATTTAAATTTAAAAAAAAAATAACTGAAACCTCAATTAGCAATTGCAACTTTAATTCAAAAATGAAACCTTAGTTGCCAATTGAAGCTTCAATTCAAAAATGAAGTCTCAGTTGGTAACTGCGGTTTCAATTCAAAAATGAAGTCTCAATTGCCAATTGCAGTTTTAGTTAAAAAACTGAAACCTCAGTTGGCAACTGCGGCTTTAGTTCAAAAATGAAACATTAGTTGCCAATTGAGGCTTTAACTAAAATAATAAAAAAAAATAAAAAAATAACAAATTTATGACATGACTTCTACATGGCACCAAAAAGGCTTATTTGAACATAAGTTTCATAAGGTGGTAAGATCCTATAATTTTTTTAATAAATGGGCCATTTTGACCCAAAACTCCAAAAACTAGTATGTGGTAAGCTGCAATCCCATTCTCTTAGCTTCTTTGCGCAATTCAATACCTGAATCCTGATTAAACTTATTTCAAAATATTACTTGATTGAGACTAGCTGAACCCCCTAACCCAGGCCAAGCTGGGCATATGAACCTCACAAAGGAGTTTGGTTACCCAAGAAGTAAGACAACATTAAGAAATGTTGCATGACAAATATCAAAATGCTACTGAAATTGCATTCCGTTCGGTACGGACATTTGAAAATGATGTGGGTGATGGGTGATAAGCTAGTGATGGTGGGATTAGACCAGAGTTAAGTTGTAATATAATGACCGGGTATTTTAGGTCATGTTGGAATTTCAAGTTTGAAAAGTCTTCTATTAGACAGTGGTTGAAAAGTCAAAACGACAATTTGAGAACACATGTCAATTTTGGATTGGCGAAATTCGAAATATTTTATTGGTCAATTAAGCAAGTTGAATTTTTTGTGCCACATTAGCTTTATGGTAGAAAATTTCTTAAGATTGTAGAAATTGAAAATTCTCAAAAATGAAAAGCGAGAAAAAAAACAGAAACAAAAAATGAAAAATGAATTAATTAAAATTACTTAGAACTAATTAAGTAAAAATTAAATTAAATTTCTTAATAATAAATTTGAGAAAATTAAAATTTTTGGGATGGTGTTTGATAATTTATTTTGTGTGTTGTTAAATAAAAAAATGAAATGAAAAATTAATTAGGGAAGAAAATGAAATTGAATTGAAAGAAAAGAAAAACAAAAGAAAACAATAAATTAATAATGTTTCTTTTTATGGTGTTTGGGTCTTGAGTCTCTTGGTGGCTATGTAGACTCTCCATTTTGTCATCTTAATAGATGTGACACCAGGTGTCTTCCCATACTTCTCTTTTGACTCGTAGTCATCTCTTGGCTGCCTTTCGAGCTTAATTTAGGCTCACTTAAACACACCTGGCCCATTAGGCACATTTGGCCATTTAGGTACGCCTGGCCCATTTAGGCATGCTTAACCCTTTTGGGGCTTGCTCCAATACCCCTAAGTCATTCGTATGGCTCACATGGCTTGCATGGCTTACATGGCTCGCATGACTTATGTGGCTTGCATGTTTTTTTTATAAATACATGTTATGTACTTTTATATAGTCATTTATTTATTTGTTCATTTTCATATCTACTTATATATTTATAGTCATTGTATATTTATTATTATTATTATTATTATTATTATTATTATTATTATTATTCTTACCATTATATTTATTATTATTATTATTATTATTATTATTATTATTATTATTATTATTATTATCATTCTTTATTATTATTGCTATTATTATTATTTATTATTATTAGTAGTAGTATTATCATTATTTATTTATTTTATGTTTTTATTTTTATTTTTATTTTATTTTATTGTATTCATTTTATTTTATTTTATTTTATTTATTAAAAAAAACCGATGAACTGCATGAAAAAAAAAAAGGTCTTTTTGGAAAAGAAAAAGGTGAAGAAAATGATGCTTAGGAAAATTTAAGGATTTTGGTGGGAAAATGGAGAAGACCATCTGGAAGGTGGACTGGAGATTGGAAGAGGTGATTTTCTCTTCTTCTTTTTTTGGGAAGGGATGAGGGGATGAAGAGAGAGAGAAAGAAATTCGGATATAAAAAAGACATGGGATAAGGAAGAGGGGGGAGGATCAGTTGCAAAGAAAGGGAGGGTTGAGGAAAACCAGTAGAAAAGCAAGAGATAAGAGAGAACATAACAAGGAAAATGAGTTGCCGCAAGTAAGCTAGTTGTGAGTTTTCTTGCTTAATTTGATTAATATACTTCTCCTCTCTTTCTCATTTGTTTGCTCTGCATTGCTTGTTGATTTGGGTATAGGTAATATGGGTTAGATGCTAAACTTTGTTGATTTCTGGATTTTTTTTTTTTTAATTTAGTTGTCGTTGATCTCACTACTATTCTTGAGGGCTGGCTTGGTGCTAATGTGACTCTATTTCATATACAATGTGTAAATCTAGCTTAAGGTCTCCTTACCTGTTTCAAGCCCATGGAGAATATATGAAATGAGGTTTCATACGTTTAACATTTGCTTGATTTTTTGTTGGCCTTTCTTTGGTTTTTACTTTCCTTTTGTCTCTACTCTCTGTCCCTCTATACACTTTCTTGCAAGTCTTCTATTTTGCTATGCTTGGGGTGTTAAATATCTCATTTGAGGTTGACCATCTTGGTTTGGGGTGTTTCTAAGAAAGCACCATGAGAGCCATTTTCCATACTTTTGAAAATTTCTGGGTGTTTGAGTCATGTTGACCACATTGAATTAGTTAGAGATGGGATGAGGTTTTGAAGGAGAGATATAAGATAAATGAAGAAAAAAAAATGAAAAATGAGAGGGGATTCGGATTTGAAGAGGAAAAAATAGAGAGAATGAGAGAAAAAAAAAAACCTTCAGCATATAGAAAAAGAGAGAAAAAAAGAAAAGAACAAAGGACGTTTGGAGAAGTTTGGAAAGAAGGCAAGGAAACTAAAGAAGGAAAAACAGAGAGAGATGAGGAACAAGAAAAAAGAGAAACTCAGCGGATTCTTCACTTCCATGTGAAACTCAACCCATCTTCTTGTGAGTATTCTCATTTTGCTCACTTTTTAATTTTATCGCCCTTTCAAGGTGACTAAACTTGTGATTCCTCTGTTATGCATCCTCCCTTGAACATGGTTGATTGTGTGCTTCCCTTATCTACCTTTGATTCCAAATACAAATTTTCCCCTACAAGCGAATCATGCCTTGGAAACCCTGAAAGCACCTGAAATTTGGTTTCTCTTGAGTTATGCTTTGATGGGCATTTCTTGTTTATCCAAGATACTGGTTTAGTATGGAATATTTGTGCTTTTTTGGTCTTTTTATTCCTTCTAGGGATGTGACTTCCTTTGCCCCTCTTTAAGTTATTTAATTGCAATTGGTATTTGCATGTTGGAAATTTAAATGGTTGCATCTTATTTTTTAGGAATATTTCTTTAGCACATAATTGTAGAATTCCCGATGTTCTAGTTTAGGGCTGCTTATAGGTCTGGTACTAATGGGTAAAAAAATCCCTTGAGTGTTTGATAGAAATTAGTATATGGGGTTGATTATTCTATTTATTTCATTTCAATTCACGATGTCTGTTTGGTATTGGAAATATGGTGGTTAGGTACATCATTTAAGATCACCATGAATCTGGTTTAGCTTGTGTTGCTTTTAATCTTTTGTATTAGAGGATACACTGAAAAGGTTTTGAATCCTGAGGTTGTGAATATTGGAGCTATATTCACATTTAGCACTATCAATGGGAAAGTTGCAAAAATAGTCATGAAGGCGACAGAACAAGATGTGAATTCTGATCCAAGCATTCTTGGTGGGAGAAAACTGGCTATAACCCTACATGATTCCAACTATAGTGGATTTCTCATCATCGTTAGGGCATTACAATTCATGGAGTCTGACACAGTAGCTATTATTGGTCCACAAAGTGTTGTGATGGCCCATGTACTCTTACATCTTGCAAATGAGCTTCATGTTCCACTACTGTCATTCACGGCCCTGGACCTGATCTTCTCGCCTCTCTAGTTCCCTTACTTTATTCAAACTGCCCCCAATGATCTATTCTAAATGACGGCCATTGCAGATATGGTTAGTTATTTTGAATGGAGAGAAGTTATTGCAGTATACTCTGATGATGATCAAAGCCGAAATGGGATAACTACATTGAGTGATAAACTTGTAGA
The DNA here is from genome assembly GCA_030254885.1 of Vitis rotundifolia. Lineage (NCBI taxonomy): Eukaryota > Viridiplantae > Streptophyta > Magnoliopsida > Vitales > Vitaceae > Vitis > Vitis rotundifolia. Next base: position 15,272,043 of record CM058152.1, read on the forward strand.
AAGGCAGTGTAAAATCTCCACCATGCATCTGTACCTCCCTCTCATGCACTCACAAGGCCCACACAGCCCACCCATGCAACCGCACCTCATCACAACTCACTCATAGAGCTCAGACAACTCACCCATGCAACCACACCTCATCACAACCCACATAGCACACCATGCAATCGTACCTCCGTCTATGCACTAACAAAGCCCACACAGCTCACCCATGCAACCACACCTCATATCAACTCACTCACTTAGCCCATACAGCTCACCATGCAGTCGTATCTCCCTCTCATGCACTCACAAAGCCCACATAGTTCATCGATATTCACCACCTACAACTCCACTCGTTTTCAAACTCACTTCTCTCTCTACTTCCTCCACTGTTCATTCTTTATGAAACTCAACTCCCATGCAGCCCATACTCATCTCATAGACCTCTACCCCCCTCACAGTCATCCCACACCCAACCATTCAACTCACCCATGACCGCACACCCCCACATACAACCTAAAGTCACCACATGCAACCCACATACATCTTAAAGTCACCCTATTGCCTATATGCAGCTCAAGGTCTCTAAACGACCACCAAATGCAGCCCATATATAGCTTAAAGTCACCCCACAGTCCACATGCAACTCAAGGTCTCCAAATAGACAACAAATGCAACCCACATACAGCTTAAAGCCACCCCACAGTCCGCATGTAGCTCAAGGTCACCAAACAGCCTCCAAATGCAGCCCACATACAGCTTAAAGCCACTCCACAGCTCACATGTAGCTTAGGGTCTCCAAATAGCCACCAAATGCAGCCCACATATAGCTTAAAGCCACTCCACAACTCACATGAAGCTCAAGGTCTCTAAATAGCCACCAAATGCAACCCACATACAGCTTAAAGCCACTCCACAGCTCACCCATACAGTAACCACTTTCTATTCTTTTTTTTTTCTTTTTCTTTTTTTAATATTAAAAATTTATCTATTTATTTATTCATTTTATTATTCTCAAATAACTCTTTAAAATCCTTTTTTTTTTTTAATCTAATCTTCAAAATACAATTTTCAAATGATTTTCTAAATTTTCAAAATTTAATCTGTAAAATTCAATTCTCAAATAGTTTTTCGAATATAATCTTCAAAATACAATTTTCAAATGATTTTCTAAGTTTTCTAAATTTAATCTTTAAAATTCAATTCTCAAAACAATTTTCCAAATTTAATCTTTAAAATTCAATTCTCAAAATAGTTTTCCAAATTTAATTTCTTAAAAATGTAATTCTCAAATAGTTTTCCAAACTTAATCTTTAAAATAAAATTTTCAAATAGTTTTCTAAAAATCCCAAATTTAATTTCTTAAAAATTTAATTCTCAAATCAAAATATCCAAAATTCCAAATTTATTTTTTAAAACTATTATTCTCAAACTATTTTCCAGATTTCCAAAATTTCAAACTTAATTTTTTATTGTCATATTTAAATGATTTTTCAAAATTCCAAATTTCAAATTTAATTTTCCAAACTCCCATTTTCAAATTTCTTTCAATAAAAAAATGAATAAGTTTTCATAATTTCAAAATAATGGAATTTATGAGAATTAATTCATAGTAAAAATAAATTGGGCTTTGGTGGGGGCCTAACATTCATAACTTTTCTTTCAAAAATCATTCAAGTAAACTGTGCGATCGATTTTGTTTGATTTTGATTTGGTTTTGTGTGAGATTTTTACACTTGTCATTGTACACTAATCATGTTTTCATAACAACATTTCATTACCTGCTACCAAGGTACACTCTCACCTTCACTTGGTTTATATTTCGTTATCATGACTTGTGTGACAATGCCATTGCTATTTGGTCGGTCGTTTGGATAGCCAAACGTTTTCCATTTTGTGTGAAATTTCAAGGAAACACTCCACTTAACACCAAGAACATTTGTATGGTGTCAGATTTCATTTTCAATGGTTGGATTATTAGATTTGTGGTAGGGAGACTAAACCTTAAAAATTTTATTTAATGCATTTTCCTTTAAAAAAATTATAAATCTCATTATTGGAAGTTAAATAGATAATATTTATGATATTAGAAATTTTATTGGGTGATTTAGGAATTTTTGTGTGATAATGGAAGTGTTTAATTGTGGAAAATAATTGCATTTGGTTGTTGAATTTATTGGGGTTGTTGAGAAATAATGGAATTTTGGTAGAAATTATGTTTAGTTGATATTTGAATTATGGATAATTTATTTAATTGTTTTTTATAATTTAATTGTGGAGAAATAATTTTATTTGATTATTAGAATTTATTGGGATTGTTGAGAAGCAATGAAATCATGGTATAAATTGTGATTTTATTTATATTTGAATTAGTGGGAATTTTATCTAATATTTGTGATACTTGTGAATGAGGATAATTAATCTCATTGCATTTCATATGCATCATGGTTATGTGAAAGAAAAATAAAAACTGTGAAAAATGCATTAAATGGAAAAAATAAATAAATAAATAAAATAGTAATGAAAAGTAAAGGCCCGTGAAAAGTGAGTAAAGAAAAGAGTGAGATCCCTAGGATGAAAGACCCAAAAATCTACCCTAGGAAGACTCCGAATAGGGAGTGTATTTGGGTATGGACACATATCCTTCAATGAAAGTCCGAGAACAACAATGCATTGTATGACCGTGTGTCACATATCCACTATCATTTTATATAATTGTTGAATTGTTATAATTATAGAAATTAAAATATTTGGGTTGATCAATTATGGTAGAATGTTTATTTTGTGTTTGCTTGAACCTTAGTAATCCCAATTAACCCTTTGAGTGTAAGGCACCCTCCGGAGTAATGTGGAATGCTCACCCTTTCCTTCTTAAATCTTTTTAGATGCAAATGTAGTTTCTAATGATTAGCACATGGGACAGGGGAGGCTTGAGGAAGCCATTAGAGATTTTGGAGTAGCTTAGAGGATTTTGTTATTCTTGGTTGTGTTAGGTTATTGGAGCATGTTCTAATAGATTTTTAAATTATGTAATCGTTTATGAACTGTATTTTGAATTAAACTTGCTCTATTGTGGACACTCTTGTTAGACTTTGGTTAGAGATCTTATTGATATTAAATTGTTTGTTACTCTTGAGTAGTTGATGTATTTTGATAAGTTGGAATGTTAGTTGGAGAAAGTTTTGCTGTGATTTATGTTTAGGAAAAAAAAATTCAGAGTGTTTTAGTTTACTATCAGTTTGGATTAGGAAGAACCCTCTTGATCAAACATTTGACTTGGGGTCATGGGTCAAATTTTAGGTCGCCCAAAATTTGGGTCGTGACATGTAATCTCTGGACTATGAATCAAGTTAAGCTCACTCGATGTCGAATTTCGATTTTGCATGCAAAGCTCTCAATCGTGATACACAATGAACTGGAAATCACACTCTCATCATCTTCCTTCCTAAGTTATATTTACATTGATCATTTCCTCTTCTTCATTCACCTAGACAAGTTTTCTTTACTTCGCAACTTCTTCATCATTTGCACATCCAGTAGTTGTGGGCTTTGAAAATGGCACACCCAAAGGTGGCTATGTAAGCCATCTGCAAGTGGGGTCTGGGGCTTAAGAACAGGTGGTTGGGTAATTAGGGAATGGGTGGAGGATATTGGCAATGTTGGGGAAGCTAGTTCGGGTAGGTTTGTGGGGTTAATAGTGAGCATGAGGATGGGTTAGGTTAATGGTGGTGCAAATGGGAAGTGGGTGTGAAAGATGGGAAATGGTGGGTATAAAGTATAGAGATATGGGTAGGGTGATGTGGAGTAAGCTGATGGTGGTGAGTGTGGTGATTTGTTCAGTGGGTATGAGGATTGACTTTCACTTTGAGTTCTTTAACAAAAGGAGCTCCTCACTTTCTACGCATTGTGAGATCAAATATAACTTATCTCGGTATGAACAAATGTGGTCACATCGCTAGCAGTCATCAATGGGATTACCAGTTCTATAGGAGAAATAACCCAATTTCCTTCTCTCTATACTGTTCCAAATGCTCATGTCCACCATTGAAGCCACTGCATCTAGGTCACCAACTACATGCTCATTCCTGGCTAGGCACAAACCAGGAACTACAACATGGGCAAGAGACAACCTTCTGTTCCCAATAAATCGACACATATGTTGCCTCACAAATTAGGAATGGATTTCTAAAATCATAGTTTGGCTACGAGGTATCAGTCATGTTCCATTCAGCAGCCTGCAGTATTTGCTTGGCTGTCTTCTCTTTGGCCATCCATACCTGCTTGTGGATGAACCATGTCTTGTCTTTTACAACGACTTTTCGGAGTGTGGATTGTCATCGCTGAATCAGATGCTACCATTTGAACTACTGAGCGGCCAAGTGTTTAATAATGGTGTTATTTGATAAGAGGACTCACCGAAGTCACAAAATAAATTAAGCACAACTAAACACTATCCTTAAGAATAATGAAACTAAGAAATGAATGGAAAACTAGGTGTAAATAGCGAACAGGCCTAAGACAGAGCATCCATGATCACAATCCGACTAACATCCCTGCTTCATTTAAGCCAAAAGGTGGCTCTGGCTGTTTTATCATTCGCAAGAAACCAGTCTCCATTTCTGGGCCTTCATTCATAGAAGGGATCTTAAGTGTGGAAGTCGAAACAGAGACTCGGATTGAAACACTCATGTGCAGAATAAGGAAAAGTAGAGAATGCAATGGAATGGAGCTTTAAAAGATGATAAACAAGGACTAAACCCTCAACAAATATGAAGAAACCCATTTCATTTTTCTTTATTCGTGGGTTTAAAGGGAAGTGGATTAAACTAGGAAAACATCTTAAGAGAAAAAACTCAAAATACAAGAAGATTTTTTTTAATATGAAATAGCCAATCCAAGCACAGTGAAATTATCCTTGAATGAAACCAGAGAAATAGAGAATGGAGCCATAATAATCAAACCAAAACAACCTCATGAACAATGCAAAATAGTCACATGAAATCGATATAAGAGAAGTATGATGATCAGTAATAATCGATGAACCCAAACAATCTTACATGGCATTACTCTCCTCAAGCAAAGGTTTGCTTAGCTTCAAGCCCACTTCCTCTACTCGGCTCCTCTCTCTAAATCTTCCCCTTTCAGAAAACCTCTACCCCCCACAATTCTTACTACTTCTCCTTCAAGCCTCCACGAATAGTCTCTCACTGCTCACCCTCCTTCTCTACTGCTCCCCATTCAAAAATTTCTCAATCCTAACCACCACCATGGCAAGGTAGCAGTGTCCTTTGATACGCATCTCTTGTTGCCCACTCCCTCTCATTGAGATCATCTCCCACTCTTCTCTGTAGAGATAAATAAAATATTATAAATAATAGTAATAAAAACAAGTGTCACTAGTCCAAAAAGAGTAGTCTACAATAAGAATTTAATTTTTTTTTTTCATTTTTCATTATATAAAAATAAGGTGAAATCTATAACATTTTTTAACCAAAATGTTTTGTCATCTCTATATACTTATATTATTATATGCCTTATGAATACACTCATTAAAATTTCAATTTGAATAAAAGTAAAAGCTAAGGATAAATTATTTGAAATTTTTTTTTTTTTTTTCTTTTATCTTTTTGGCTTTGAAAATTCATTTAAAAAAAATATTTCCTAATGAATTCACATTAATTTCATGACTTTGAAATTTAAAATTGATCAAAAATAAAAACCCATCATATGAATTCATATGGAAAATAATCTAAAATTTACCAAATAATAGAAAAACCCATTATTATTATTATTATTATTATTATTAGAAATTGAAAAAGTATTTGGATTGTCAAAATAATTTTAAAATTTAATGTGTTAGTTGAAATAGTCATTTAAGTAGTGGTTAAATAAAAAAAGTGACTTAAAGCATTAAAAATATCATTAATAATATTTTGAATATTTCTTATTTTATCTATTTATTATGTGACACATAAAATAAATAATAATCTTATTTTATCATAAAATAAATTATCTTAATAGTATAATAAAGAATCATAAGATAATCATCATCTTATTTAAATTTAATAACATAATAAGTATTTCCTAATTATGGTTTTTATAACTTAGACCTTATTAATAGTTTTAAAAAGCAAGTAAAAGAAAGCGAACCCACTTCATTAGTTGTGCATGTGGAAAAGTTGACTTATAAGGGTTGATGGTTGCACCTGTCAATGATTATTAATTAAAGCATAAATCTTAGATGGATGGAAGGATGGATGTGAAAGGTACTCGAATAAACAAGGTTGAAAATACCGAAAATCAATGGAATATCGATAGTTGAATTTTAAGGAAATTATAAAAGAAAAATATGTAAAAACAAATATTTGACAAAAATTTAGAATATATATATATAGTAAAACTCTTTTACCAAGGAAAGCAATGTGTATGATAATTTATGATGTTAACTTGAAAGCATGTTTAATATTAAAATAATAATCTATATAATTTGATTGTATTGAAGAATATACAAGAAATGATATTTATATACATATATATTATTTTTTGTTTAATATATTTATAATTTTACTTATAAGTTTGTATTTCTCTTGTATTTAATTAGTATAAAAGAACATAAAAAGGCTTTCATATTTTAAGAGATAAGATGAATAAAATTTTAAAAATAAGAGAGTTAGAATTAATTTATTTACAGAAATTCTCTTTCATACAAGTTTGGGCAACTTAATTTAAAGCTCAAGTTAAGTGTGAGAAAAAAATGTCAAACTCAAAATTAATTTAGGTCAAATTTGGGTTATAGGCTTGAGCAACTCAAGCTTAGCCTAAGTATCTAATGTCTCCGCAATGGATAGCCTTAAGTATGTGATGTCATATGCTAAACCAGATATTTGTTCTGTTATAGGAATAATGAGTGGATACTAGTTCATTTCCTTATTAAAGTTTTGGGCAGATGTCAAACATATACTCTAGTATCTTTGGAGAATGAGTGATTATATGTTTGTGAGTCTTTGCAATGAGTTGGTACCCTTTCGTACTGGGATATATGACTACAGTCTGATAAAGACTCTCGTAAGTCTACCTCTGGGTATGTGTACATTCTAAGTGGTTTTTGTTACTTCTATAGCAACAAAGAAAGTCTTTTGGCTTTCAGTGGTTCCCCTTAATCATATAGTTTAAGTGTAGACTCCTCGTGCTGGCCACTCAGAGAAGCTGAGCGTTTTTATTTGTTGGAGTGGGGGGGACCTCTTTCTACCAGGAGCAAGATGCATGGATGCGTGTCAAATACATGACTTGACATGGTGATAGTTGGGAGGCTGACAAGAGAAAAAAAAATGAAAGAAAAGAGGATGATGGCGGAAGCAGTAGAATGGGTGAGGATAGAGGGGTTAAGAGAGGAAAAATCGAGGGCTGAAAAGAAGGGATTCGAGAGAGAAGAGGGGAAGTGGAGGAAGTTGTGTTAGGGACTTCCAAGTAAGGTCACTATGAGCTTGACATTTTCTCCATTTTCTTAAGGTTCTATTTCATTTTCTGCTAGCCAATGAGCATTGTTCTGTTGTTTAGTTTAGACATCAAGACTTTCTTAGTTGTTTTAGTTGAATCTGATTGTTTGTGTATATTGCTCTATTTTGGTTCCCTCTCATATTCTTGGTTTTCCCCTATAAAGAGTCGGATTCATATTTGGGTTTGGGTTTGGTGTTTGATAGTTATATTACTGTTCTCAACTTGTCTCACCAGTTCTTAGCCCTTTGATTAAAACATGGAACGTGGCTATGATTTGGTTCATTTCGTTTCTCTGTTTTCTAGTTGATTTTTCCCTGTTTTTGATATTTGTTTGTGGGGAGATGGGCACTGCAAATATAGAGCATTAAGAAGTCGTGGGTGATCATGAGCATTAAGAAGTCGTGGGTGATCATGAGACAAGGGTGTTTATAGAATGTGGGTTTGGGAAGCAGTTTTTGGTTTTCTAACGCATTGAAATCTCCATGGGATTATTATGTTTAATCATTTCCTGGTGTCTCTCTCTACACTTCATCCTCACTTCTCAAGTGCCAAACCTTAGCTTGCCACCGTCATGGCTCTTGTCGTCAAGAAGACCACCTCCGACCGAGAGTACAATGTCAAGGACATGTCTCAAGTCGACTTCTGTCACCTCGCAATTGAGCTCGCAGAAGTCAAAATGCCTGGACTCATGGCTTTCCATACCGAATTCGGACCCCAACAACCCTTCAAAGGTGCTCGCATCATTGGATCTCTCCACATGACCATCTAGATCATCATCCTCATCGAAACCTTAACCACCTTGGGCGTCGAGGTCCACTAGTGCTCATGCAACATCTTCTCAACTCAAGACCACGCTGCAACAGCCATTGTCTGCGACTCTATCGTTGTATTCACCTGGAAGGGTGAGACCCTCCAGGAGTATTGGTAGTGCACCGAGCGTGCCGTCGATTGGGGCCCCGACGGTGGCCCTAATCTAATTGTCGACAACGGTGGCAATGTCATGCCATTGATCCACGAAGGAAGATGAGCACAACTCTTCTATTACTTTCGCAAGTGATAGCATGACCATCGCATTCCCTGTTATTTCATCTCTTAGTGATAATCGGAAGCACAGAGATTGTTTGAGGAGTCTCCTTCAAGACATCTTCACTTGGACAACAATGGTGTCATGATGCTGCAATTCTCACCTATTGTGGGTGAGCACAAGTACGACTGGGAGAAGAAGCAGTTCTTTGCATTGTCACTAGGGTCATTTTTTCCACCACTCAAACATATTCTCATTCTCTCTCATACATATGCAGCCATCACACCTTTTTTTCTCACATTTTCCTCCACTCAAACATCTTCTTATTCTCTCTCATGTGTATGCAGCCCACATGCATGCTTGCTCCCAACGTCTTCAATACTTGGTGGTCCCCAAATAGTTTTCCACCTAACCACTCCATCCCGAGCCATGCTCATGCATAGACACCTTTGGCATGCAATCCCACCGTCACATTTCATCATTTTTAGTTCTTCATATTTTTCTTTCAAAATTAATTTCCAAAACTCCAATTTATCTTAAATTTAATTTCCAAAACTCCAAAACTCCAATTCTTAAAATTAATTTCCAAAACTCCAATTCTCAATTAATTTTCAAAACTCCAATTTCTCTTAAATTTAATTTCCAAAACTCTAATTCTCAATTAATTTTCAAAACTCCAATTTCTCTTAAATTTAATTTCAAAAACTCCAATTCTCATATAATTTTCAAAACTCCAATTCTTAAATCTAATTTTCAAATAATTTTCATAACTCCAATTTTCAAATAATTTTCAAAACTCCAATTTTTAAATAATTTACAAATATTCCATTTTCAAATAAGTCTTCAAAATTCCTTTTTTTTAAAAAAAAATTAATTTTCCATACTTCCATTTTCAAATAATTTTTCAAAATTTCAATTCTCAAATTTTTTTTTTCAAAACTCCCATTTTCGAATAATTTTTCAAAATTCCATTTTTTTTTAATTTAATATTCAAAATTCCAATTTTCAAATAATTTTCAAAGCTTCAATTTCTAAATTTAATTTTCAAAATTCCAATTTTCAAAAGTTTAATCTTCAAATAATTTTCCAAAATTTCAAATTTAATTTTCAATTTTAATTTACAAAACTTCATTTTTTTCGAATAACTTTTCAAAATTCCATTTTCTTTAAATTTAATTTTCCAAACTTCCATTTTCAAATAATTTTCCAAAATTCCAATCTCAAATAATTTTCCAAAATTCCAATTTTTTAAAACTTTAATCTTCAAATAATTTTCCAAAATTCCAATTTCTAAATTTAATTTTCAATATTTCAAATTTCAAATAATTTTCAAAACTCTAGTTTATCAAATAATTTTAATTTCACTCCAGTTTTCAAATATATTTTTTAATTTTATCACTTTTCATCTTTCATTAGGGTTTTAAGTTACTAAAAAAAATCTCATTTTTAATAAACTTGCTACATTTCCTTTCAGGTAAGCACTTTCACAAATTTTCTTTGATTTTTAAATAATCTTTTGTTTCTCTTGATTTTAAATAAGTATGAATATGATTTTTATAATTTCAAAATAATGGAATTTTTGGGATTAATTCATGCAAAATAAATTGGGCTTTGGTGGGGGCCCAACATTCATAACATTTCTTTCGAAAATGATTCAAGTGAATTACATGATTGACATTGTTTGATTTTGATTGGTTTTATATGAGATATTTTACACCTATCATTATGCACTAACCTTGTTTCATTGATAGAGCGCACTATTACTTGCTACTAAGGTACAATCTCACTCCCACTTTGCTTATTCTTATGCATGATTCGTTTGTATTATTTGATCATTCATTAGTATCCATTGATTTCCTTATCAATTGTCACACTTGTTTCACCTTATTTAGTAGAGACCTTATTATAGGGCTTAGAGGGGTGTTACGGCTCACCACCGTACCTTTCCAATAAGTAACCTAACCCCCAAACCCGACTTTGGTTTTTTACAAACCTGTTTTTCCTTCAAGAGTGACATTTAGGGTTTTTTCTTTCTTATTTTGTTTTTCCCTTTAAAAAAATAAAAAATAAATAAGTTACGACTCTAAGTCTTTTTCAAAAAATCAAAATTTTCACCAAATAAAAAAAAAAAAACGAGTTTCGCCATCGAGTGGGAACGCATTGTGCGAAATGCAGGGTCCATACTAAGATATTGTAATGTGATAATAGTGGGACAATGGTATAGTCTAAAGAACTGAAGTACCACTATAAAAGTAAACGCATAAAAAGACAATATTACCTTATTATGAGATAGTATACAAAGTTGATGAGACCATGGGGCTCGTGATAGTTTGTTGGGATTGAGCCTCTAAAAGCAAGATATAATGTAACAAAGTTAGATTTAACTATCCCTTAGCTATTCCTTTGATGTTTTTGACATTGATTTGAGCATTCAATTCATGTCTCTTACATTGTACATGACTTGGGTGCATTAAGAATTATACAAAAAATACAAGTAATGGATTTTTTGTAAGTAGATAAATTATCCACAGTTGGTTCATAAATTTGGGCAATCAAGTAGAGACTATAATGCACCACTTCCTAATTGGAGGGATGACTTATCTTGGTTGTCAGGATGGGTTTCCTATGGTGAGTACACTAGTATATATAATGCATACTAAACAAGACCTACAGTGAATCATGATGCAAGGCTATCAATTGTCATGATTCACTAAGTTATTATATTGTATGAACTTTCAACCTTGAGAGGATATTAAACATATACCAAAATCAATAGGAGACTTTGACCTATAGGTGAGACCCTAAAATGGTCATATATCCTTATGAATTAGGTCATTATTGATGAAAGTTGGTGGTAACAAATATTCTCAATATAAGCACCATAATATCTTATATGATTGAGACAATGTGTCCTATTGGGTGATCCAAAGGACATGTAATCATGAAATCTGCAATCATAATAATTCCTTTAGTGGAATTTGATATATGCTCATTAGGGTTAGAGTATGTCATTTGATTACATAATAAGTAAAATCTGTAACTCAAGGATTTGAGAGCTAATAAACCAAATGCAAATTTGAATTCATTTATAGTTCATACTAATATCATGTGCTTTTAAGGTGTGAGATAACAATTGAATATGAAATACATATATATATATATATATATATATATATGTGTGTGTGTGTGTGTGTGTGTGTGTGTTATTTTTAGTATTTGATATTTATTTAAAGTAAAAATCTTAATATTAGAAAAAATAAAATTTATCTTAAGTTTAAGTATATTCATGATTAAAATATTTAAATTTTATAAATATATATATTTTTATATTATGTTATTCTATATAAATAATATATATGTCTTAACTTAATACTAGTGTATCCACATTAAAAAAAAAGGTAAAAATAATAATAAATAATATATTTCATCACTTATATTATATTTGATTGAATATAGTATAAAATAATTAATACGATAATTTATCTTATCTCATTATAATGGCAAAATATATTATCTTTTTATCTCATATTAAATTAATATAACCTTAAATTGCAAGAATGAATAAAATCAAAACTTAACTAAAAAAAAAAATACAACTAAAAAAACATTACCATCAAAGTACTACTAAAAATTCAACCATTTTTCATAAATTATAAAATAAATAAAACCCTAGTAGTTATCGACCAAGTTGTAATCTACCCTAGTTGACCAAGTAAGATGGTAGGCGACAAATAGTTGATGGGAAGTGAGGACACATAAAGATTTAGTGAGGAAAATGTGGGCTAACCCAACCTAACAACCACTTCTCATCCATTGGTCAAATGACATTTATATGGTTGTGAATTGGTTGAGTTGTCACCTCCCCAATACTATTAAGGATGTTCTCAATTGGTCCCATCAATCACCCTCATTTTGTTAAGTGGAAAGGGATTTGGAATTCTAAAACTTGGTATTTTTATTCTTTATATATATTTTTTTTTAATCTCTATATAAATAAATAATTTTTTTCCCACCATCTAAAAAAAATATTACAAAATGGAATAAAACTTTTGTTTATAGCATTTATTATTATGAAAAATCCTAATATAAAAAATTATTAAACATTTAGAAATAATTTATATTGCCTAAAAAATTTAGAAACTAAATTAAGATAGGAGTGAAAATTTGATATTTTCTTTTTTATTTCTTAAAAATTTAAAGTGCAATTCCATGTCAAGTCAAATTAATTACAATTATAAAATTTTAATATATTTTGGATTTTTTTTTGCATGTTACTCCTAACATCTATTAATATTTTTCCAATGCATTTGTTTGGAAAACCTTTAGATAGTTAAAGAAAATTTATATTATTTTTAGACTATCTTTGGTTCTGAAAATATTAAGACAAAGAAATGCTAAAAAAAATATTTTTTTATATTTGATTTCATTATAGAAAATATAAAAAAAAAATCAAATATATAATTAAATTTTGTTAAAAAGTTATACATTTTAAAATTATTGAATATTTATATAATAAGGGAAAATAAATGAAAATTTAAAAAATATATATAAAAATAATTTATTAACTTTGAATCTATTTTTTATTTTTCTTTCATTTTTTTTATCTCTATTATATTGATTTGATCATATAATTTTAAATTTTAGCTATTTATATATATAATCCATTAAGTAAAGTATAAAATAAAAACAAAATTCAAATAAGAATAAATACATCCAAATGTTAACATAAACAATATCTAAATACAATGATAAAATATAAAAATTCTAGAACTAATGGTTCTCTATAGATTTTTGGTGTTTTTTTAATGAAAATTAATTTTATTATTATTATTAATTTAATGATAAAGGGGGCGGGGGAAGGGTTATTTATAGCTATAAAAAAATAAATTAATTTTTATTCTAAATATCGAAAAAATTATGGCAATGGGGAGTGTGCACAACACATCCTGAGGACAATATGGGAAAAAGCTGACTAGAAATTTATTACTGTCCAGAAATATTTGGGACCTTTTCCCTTCCTTTTTTTCTTTGTGGGAAGCAAGCAAAGCCCAAGAGAGAAGGAAGGGAAAACCAGAGAAAACTGCTGCTCAGAACTCCAACCATTTCTTTCATCTAATCACCATTTCAGGTACTCTCTCTTCCCCATTGCGGTTTGGATCCTAAGGGGCTTTTTTTATTATTATTTATTTTATTTTTTGGGTCTTTGATTCATTCACAAGACCGCATGAACTGGAAATCTGTGTCTGTTTTCCTTTTCTTTTCTGTTTTTTGGGTGGGAAGGCAACTGGGCTTGGGAATTGAAATGGGTTTTGATTCTTTTTGTGTTCGGTTCATTTCATGATACAGATGAAATCCCTTTCTTTTTCTTATTATTTTGTAATTGGGTTTTGGAATTCAAATGGGTTTTGGTTATTTTTGTGTTTGATTCATTGATAACGCCACTTTGACATGAAATCTCTCTCTTTTGGGTTTTGTAATTCGGTGGGTTTTGATTCTTTTTGTCTTTGCTTTATGCATAAAACCACATCACTCCCTTTTTCCTTCCTTCTTTTTGGGCTTGTCCTATGCATCAGGTTGAGTAAAGGGCACAGGAAAGCCATGAAATTGAATAGAATGTTTGAATTTGTATATCACAAAGAACAAATCCTAATTTTCTGGAATTAGGATCTTCAAAAATGGAATTAGGGATTTGAAAAATGGAAACCCTCTGGTTTTTGGTTTATTTCTTTAATATTTTACTTTATTTTAGTTTTTGTGCATTTTTAAGAAAACCATTAGATATTATTGGAATAGTTGAACCTGTATATGCCAAAACACAAACCCTAATTTTCTGGAACTAGGGTTTGAGAACTGGAATTAGGATTTTGAAAATTTGCAGGATGTGCTTTGGTTGGGAAGCCTGAAAAAATCACAGGTTTCTACTTATTAATTGATTGTTTGGTTTTTATTGGGGGGAGTGGTCTGGATTCTTTGGGGTTTGCCAGTTATTATCCATTGGGTTGGAATATTATTGTTTTATGAGCTCTATATTCTCAGTACCAAATGGTTCAGATTATAGGTCTTGTTAATTGACATGAATTCAAGCTTTTTATAAATGATTTGTATATTTCATATGTACCCTTTTGACATGACCTCAAAATTTTAATTAAAAATCAAGCAACCATAAATCGTCTACAAATAATTGATTTGATTTTTTTTTTTTTCCCATGTTGCCTCTCACTATTCGCTTTATTAATGGTGGTGGTGAAAATAGTACATATGCTCACAGACACCGTATTTTTTTGAGAAAGCTTATGGAGTAATGGAGAAGTTAAGAGACAGGATATTAGAAGATAGAGTGAGAGAGGAGGAAAGGGATTTGGGTTCGTCATCCATCTCTCTGAGTATTTCACCTAGTGATCTTAAGATTGACTTGATGATAGCTCAAAGTATATTCTTTAACATCACCATGGAGATTTGCTGTAGATTTGATAATTCATATTTAGAATTAATAACACTCCTAAACATTGAAAACTTAAAGCCGAAATATTCATCCTGTGATCTGATAATTAAATAACTAGTATTTATTCTTTAATCCTTTGTATTTCTTTGGTTTTATACAGTTTTGCTTTGCTAGTTTTTGTTTTGATCTTATTGTGAACTGAAGGTTTCTTAATTCATGCAAATGTAACAAGAAGAAGTAGGGACTGGGGACCTTATTCCAAGAAACTCAGATCAAAGAAAAGTTTTGATTCTCTCTCTCTCTCTCTCTCTCTCTCTCTCTCACACACACACACACACACACACACACTCACTCGCTCACTCACTCATACACACACATACTCACTCACTCACTCATACACACATACATATACAGACACCAAATATTTTCAGAATGTTGATAGAAGCGTTAAGGCTACTTGTGACCTATATGGTAACCAAATAAGGTTAAAGTACCTCAAAAATAGAAAAGTTTCTAAAATTTCCTATTAGGTTGCTTTGCAACTTAAGAAAATGCTTCTAATTAAATTTAATTTCAATTGGTTACTACTTAGACTAACTAATTAAATTAAAATGCTTCTAATCTGCTCAAATATGGAAAGTACTACAGCTATATTTTCCCCTTTTATTGGATGTCTTGAGCAGATTGATTGAGAGCACCAAAGGGGTTGGGAGATCATGTACCTCCAATTTGCCTATGGTACCTTTTTTTTTTTTTTTTGAAAGAGGAGAAAGTGGCAAGGAATCTCATGGTTAATAGAATGAAGTGTTTAGGATGGAATCATTGAGCAGTTTAATTTTGGGAATTAGTGACTAAGAAGGTTCTTAAGTTGTGAATGGTTGGAAGAGTTTGATGGGTGCTCTTTAGAGGAGTCGGTACAATGCATAATGAAGGCATTAGTATAGACCATTTGGGAGCAGTAGGGCTCATATTCTCTCAGTCAAAGAATATGGATAGAAGGCTCTTTCCCTTCTTAGAAGTCCGTAGAGAAGCTAGTTGTATGCTGTGCTTTAAAATTCTAGTAGAAGGGGACTTGTGTAGAATCATCAGGTAAAGTTCTGATAACACTTTATGTTCTCAGAATCTAACTTTAATATAAGATGGGTGAGAATCTTGCTTGTAGAGTGGACAAAATCTGTAAATGGGTTCTGCAATCTGATGGTGCAGAATTGATTTTTTTTGGTTAAAATGAGAGCATGACACATACAAAAATTCTTTTTGTATGAGAGAAGGTCAAAGGATTTTGTTTTGGCATGATGTCAAAGGCTGTGAAAATTGCCTGCATTTGTTTGCTTTTGCAAAAAAACAAGCAGTTGTGGCTTGGGGTTACTTAGAGACCACAGAAAAGGGAAAATTTACAATACAAGTTTGTTTAGGGATGTACAGGATTGGTAATTGAGGTTTGTGAATGCCATTTTCTGAAGAAATTTGGAATTATGGTTTGGAGAGGATAGCAGAGGGTGATTTCAAATGGCAGGCTTCTAAGAGTTGGGTTTCTTTATGAGGTCATGTTATAAAACTTTTCTGAGAGAGGGGATGAGATTTCCTTGGAGACTGGTTTGCTGTTCTAGAACTCCTTCTAAAGTTGCATTGTCACTGTGAATGCCAGAGCAGGGAAAGATATTGACAACTGATCAACTACTCAGAAAGTGTATTTAGCATTGTTCCTGAGGAGTGATGGGGAGATAGTTGATTGTCTCCAGTTAAACTCTGCTACCACCTTGGAGCTGTGGGTTTTTCCTGTTTTCATTGTGTGGATTTTATAGGATATGTGAACTTGTGAATATGTGGGCTGGTCATAGAGGATCTTTGCAAGCAAACACATACTGCTGGTATGAAGTGCAGCCTTGTTGTTTCTCATATGCTGCATATGGAAAGATCAAAATATGGTTCTTTAACATAGATTTTCTTTGCATGACTAGTTGCTGTACTCATTTTGGTAGATCCTATGTAGATTATTCAGATAAGCTATCTTTTAGGTGCTAAAATTTTTGTCCATGGCATGAGGAACTTTTTGTCCTAAAGTTTCTGCTAAACCATGTAATCATTTATGCTTGAATCATGGAAATGGTTTTCATTTTGGAGTATGCCATGTCTTTGCTTAACTATGCCATAGATTATTAACTTCTTTTTTGTCCTTTATCAATGCGTCTAAAAGTATTCTATGCAAATTCTTTCTTCTTTGTTGATAGCTGAGAGAAGGAAGCAATGGACTTTTTCTTTAAGGGACTGAACACAGATGCATCTGAATGTCCCTTTGATGAGCAGGACATTCTGAAATGCCCATTCTTAAGAAACATCAACAAACCCACCAGCTTTTCCTTCACTACATCAAATTTCTCCATTCCTGTGAGTTGTTATTCTCTTTTGTTCTCTCTGCCTTTTTCTTCTTGATTTTGTATAGTCCTTTCCCCATACTAATGCTAGAACTGCTATATGATATGGTACTTGAATTTGTTGTTGTCTTCTGGAATACGAGAAAACCCTTATGCTATCTTTTGTTTCATCAGGTGCGAGGAGCCAGAGGTCCAATTTTCGAAGATGGCCCCAATTTTGATATGGCATTTAAGCTCTTTCATGGGAAGGATGGGGTTGTCCCACTCTCAGGGAGGTCTAGCTTTCATAATGAAAATTTGGTTCGAGAGCCCGTAGCCCTGTTTAACCCCTTGGCAGCTAAAGCTGCAACCATCAGTCTCTCAGCATTTGGACCTGGAGGGCCATTCAGCTTTGATTTCTTCTCTGAGAAATGGAAGAACCAGAAAAGGAAATCTGAATCATCTAACAAGAAACAATCCTCTTCTAAGGTACATAACCTTTATTTTTTAGGACCTAGCATACTAGTTAATTTAGAAAATGTAGCCATTTCAGCAGAAAAAGTAAAAATTGTTGTAAATGGTGTTTGTGAACAAATTGTTGAAGTGCAACAATGTTGTTCTTAAGCCAAAGGATGGGTCATCCCCAAATGATGGTGACTCAAATGTCATGAAAGGTTTGGTCTACTGTTACTAGATACTAATTGGTTTTCTGATGAGATGGTAAAAATCTGATTCAAAACAAATTATAGGTTGGGCCTAGTTTGTACTCCTTGAATAAAAGGTCATGTTCGGGTTTCGTGATATAAATTTAACTCACTCTTCTCGAGCACAAGCCCCTACTTACAGAATGTTTATTTCTTTCAGGGAGGAGACTCATCCAAACATGAAGCCATGGGAAATGAGTGGTTAGAGACTGGAAATTGCCCGATTGCCAAGTCTTACAGAGCAGTGAGCCATGTGCTTCCACTTGTGACAAAGGCTCTTCAGCCACCACCGGGCATGAAGCTCAAATGCCCACCAGCAATAGTTGCTGCCAGAGCAGCCCTTGCTCGGACTGCCCTTGTCAAGAACTTGCGCCCCCAACCGCTCCCTGCAAAGATGCTCGTGATTGCAATGCTGGGCATGGCAGCTAATGTGCCCTTAGGCATATGGAGGGAGCACACCCGGAAGTTCTCACCATCATGGTTTGCAGCAGTCCATGCTGCAGTGCCCTTCATAGCCATGCTTCGAAAATCCGTCCTGATGCCCAAAACCGCCATGGCTTTGACAATTGGAGCCTCCGTCCTGGGCCAGGTCATTGGGTCAAGAGCCGAGCGCCACAGGCTGAAATCAGTGGCAGAAAGGGAAAGTCTGGGCACCACAGCAGCAGCAGCTACCGGGGCCATTGGCATGGGAGGTGGTCATTGCGGCGCAGAAGGGACAATGTGGGATCCTCTGGCTATCAAGGGGGCTTCTGGGCCTGGTTCTTCCTCAGCCAATGTGTGTTTCTGAGATCAAACTGGTTAAGTGTTGAGTATGAAAAGGAATAAGAAATGGATATTGGAGTGTTTTCTAATTCTAAATATGAAATCTGGTGTATGAGATGAAGATGATAATACTCAAAAAAGTTGTTATGGAGAAGCAGAAAGGCTTCTTTTTCTTCATGACAACAACTATGATCTTATGGTATTTATTTTTTATATAAAATTGTTAAAATAAGTGATGGGTTTGAAGTAGGATATAAAAATAATTAAATGATTTTAAAATTCAGAATTGTTGATTATGGTGTGTTAATGCATCTTGTATTTTGTGTCGGCATGAGACTTGACTTTGGATCATGGGAAGGGATTTGGAAAAAAAGAAAAATTAGGCTTATGTTTAGTTTTTAAAAAATTTTAAGTGAAAATGTGAGAAAAAAATGAAAGAAAATAAAAAATAAATTTAAAGTTAAAAGATTATTTTTATATGTTTCTTTAATTTTATTTTTTTTATTTTTTTTCTATTTTATAAAGATTAAATAATTTTAAAATTTTTTTTTTAAATTAATTTTAATAATATTTTAATTTTTTCTATTATTTTTATATGGGAAATGGGTTTTAAATTTTAAAAATGAAAATAAAAATTTCTTCACCATTCTTGAAACCTATCCTTACTTTTGATATTAGGAGGAAAATAAAAGAAAAGGTTTAAACCTACAAAACTTTATTCATTCTTATTTTTTATATTCAAAAAATGTTCTACAAAAAAGTACAAAAAAGGGAAAAGAAAAACAGTCCTACAAAAAAGGGAAAAAAAATTTGAAATCAAGAAGTTAAAAAAGTTCTAAAAAAAAGGAAAAGAAAATTTGGAATCAAGAAATTCCAAAAAAAAAAAAACAGTTCTACAAAAAAAGAAAAGAAAAACAGTTCTACAAGAAGGAAAAGAAAATTTGGAATCTCATATATATATATATATATGAGGATATGAAAGAAATTATCATTATTATTATTATTAATTCTAAAAAAAAGGAAAAGAAAATTTGGAATGAAGATTTGAAAGAAATTATTATTATTTGTATAAATACAGAAATGATTTTTGTATAAACACAAAAATGAAATATATGAAATGTAATGTTTTTGTTGAGTTTGGTAGAATTGTAAATAAAATATTTCATGTCTAAGCAATTCTACCAATTTTGAAGTTTACACCATCCCTCTTCCATCTCTACGGTTTGAGGGAAAGAAAAAATAAACCAACTTCCTTTTCTTAAAGGTTAAGAGACTTGGGCTCTTACCTGCTTCCAAACTTCCCATCCCCAGAGAGATCAGCTTCCTGCCTTCACTTTTGATACAGCACCATCTGTTGCCAACGGTTGTTCTTAACGCTCACAAGGCCTGTGCACATACACGTCAGGCACGCACTAGCACACTCACATCCTCGTGCGCCCACAAGGCGGCCCCACACAACACACGTTGACGTCACGTGCGCACACGCCACAGAAACGTGCTTCTAAAGTAAACATGGCATCGGGCATGGGGCATCAGACGCATATAACATACAGTCACGTGCCATACACGTGATAAAATGCCCATGCACCCGCCCACCTAAGATGCTACCACGCGAGGAACGCAAGGCGCACCATGTGGCATGCAGTTAGAAATAGGTCGAGTCGGGCAACGCTCCAACCCTCTTGGTTATTGTTCCGGATGGGCTTGGGCCAAGCTAAAACTTTAACTCAAGCTCAAAGCCCCATTTTAAGCCCAACTCTTTGTATATATATATATATATATACACATAATTATAATTAAAACTTCAAAAAATTAAATATTTTTGCATATGTCGTATAGGTCTTTAATTTTGTAAACAAGTTCTAAAGTCATGAAAACCCTTTTAAGTTCAAAGTAAATAATATCCCCAACCTCAATGTGAGGATTTGTTTAACCTTATAAGGGTGTTTGTTTATTTGATCTTTAATCTCATGAAACACAATAAAGACATTATGTCTATATGAGGCAGTGTTTATGATGTCTCACATCGGGTAAGGAAGAAAGTTCTTGACACTATATATATATATATAAAAAATTTTCTTAATTATGTAAATGCATTTTAAAATTATGAAAAGTTATGAAATGTCCTTCCTAACTTAGAATGAATAATATCTATATGATTGGATATAAACCGTTACTTTCTCCTATCATTATTTTATTTATATAATACAAACCTATAAACAATTTAAATGATTTAAATAATATTTAAAAATTAAAATAATAACAAATATCAATTATTTTAAATTTAAATATTATTTTTGAAATTTGTTGATGATAAAAATGATCATAATTTAGTTTTTGTTCTTAATTTAATTTGTAACGTAGTTTAAATAAAATAATTAAACATGAAAAGTTAAATATTTGTACCCAAACTTACTTAGATAAACATTATTCTTTTCCAAACTTTTAAAAATAAAAAGTGTTCAAAAATATCCATTTGCAATATGCATGGACTGCTAAAGTTTGGTACATGAATCCATCAATCTCATTCAACTGCCACCATCTTAACTCCACGAAAACCCTCCCCAATCGCCTAGGTCTCACAACATCTACTTCCGATTGTAGACTTTCATTCCTACTGACAACATCTACTTCCACTTGCAGTCTTTCTATGCTCTTGATTCAATTTGGAATTTTTGACGCCCGATTTGGCAAACAAAAAGGCTTAGGTGATATTTATTTTTTTACTTAATTTTAAATACAACCTTAATGCTTAATAGTGTTAAATATTAGGTTATTTGTTTTTGTAATATTTTATTTTTATTAAGTATTAAAAAATAAAAAAAATCAAGATGTCATTTTTTCTATTTAGTAAAAAGTTTATAATAAGTCATGAAAAAATAAAAAAACAAACAATCTAAATTCTAAAAATAAATTGCATTTAGCAAAAAGCCAAAAAAACAAACACCACTTTAATCTTTACTTTGCTTTTAAACGTCTTCCCATTGAGATGTTGTCTGAGATTCACTCGAGTTGCTAAAACTTCATTCGCAGAATTCTTCAATGCAAAAAAGAAAAAAGTATTCATCAACACTTTGTGTATTCATTAACACTGTATACCAAAATTCAAATTGGGTCAAGAACTTAATACACTTATCTGCCAAAGCTCAATTCATAATCATTCATCCAGGTTAGAAACCTAGATAAGATGCTCAACATTGTCTCTGCAAACGGCAAATATAAACACAACCAAAGCCCTATTGCAGCCATAAGGTTTCATCAAGCTTTTCAAACGTCTTTCAACCCTAATCATACTACTCATATGTTCAAGCTAAAGAAACGATGGAGAGAAATGAAAAAAACAAAAGATAAGAAAAAATAAATAGAAGACTGAAAGAAAGCAGAACCAGTTCCAAAATGATAGTCGGGTACCTGAAAAACCCATATCAGAAAATATATTACAGGAATGCGTTGACATTAAAGTAGCGGACCTTGCAACAGGATTCCATGACACAGCTCTAAAGCTAGGATTTATGACTGCTCTGATCCTTGTGTAAGACACAAATTATGGATTGCAATCATCTGCTGTACAGAAGGAACTCAGCAACCCAAAATCCTATCGTTCAGAACATGATATTGACAAAATCATAGAAATTTGTGTACTGTCTTTCTCCCCCAAGTTTAAAAGCCACCAACCTTTGATTCAGCAAAACCCAGCTTATACAAATTTGTGGACTTTAATTCCCCGAGTTTAAAAGCCGCCAACCCGTTGCTTTGCAAAGCTGCTGTAACTCCCTGAGTTGACACCACTGCTTCCATAAGCTGGAGGAACAGTGTTCAAACCAGGACAGTCCCTTGCCCAGTGTCCGAATTGATGGCATTTATAGCACTCACCAGTTGTACCTCCAGCACTTGGGCCAGTGGATGCCCTGCTGACATAGCCCCCTCCTGATGGCTGTCTCGGGGAGTGCATGACACTAGGGCAGTTTGAAGAGCTATGGCCAGTACCACCACAGCTGTTGCAACTCTGATACATACCGGTTGAACCAGCTGCAGAAAGACCAGAGCTACCATATTGGTTCCCATGCTGAACCCCTTGATTTGCCGGGAACCCAAAATCTCTACCAGCATTGCTAGCATTTCCAGAATAGTTAACAGATGGTGCGGACTGTCTAATTCCAACATTCCCAAGTCCAGAATTATTCATTCCCCCATTGGAAATAACATTTTCTGATTTGGGTGGAAAAGTGGAGTCCTCTACTTTATGCTTCTCCACCATATCCAAAAGAAACCGGGACTCAGAAGAGAAATTTACCTTCTCTGCTTTGACAACAGTAGACTTCACACGTTGTTCATCACTGAATATCTCCTCCTTCACTTTCAATTTGAATGAATATTTAGTAAAAAGAACCCCGCGTAGGATTTCTCCAAATTTTTCATCATCTTGTTCTTCATATTTCAAATAATACAGATTCTTCGCAGATATGCCCATGATCTCCTCACCGCATTCCTGGAATGCAGTTACCCATGTCAAGCCGGTATGGTCCTGTATCTGGAACTGAAGAATATACCTGTAGTCACAATCATCAACAGACTGATCACACCTCTCACATCGCCATTTCCCATCTCCATTGTTTGTAACCTTCTTGTTGCATTGACGATCACCAATCATAATGGGGCATGCTGTATAGCAAAAATTATCAACTTTAATGAAAGAAACAGTTGCACAGACAGTAATCCAATCTGGCTTTTCAGAAGTCCCTAGCCTCTCATCTTTGATCTGAGAAATAGTCTTTCGAACATCTGTTCTGCCCATACTTGTTACTTCTCTGGAAATAGAGACAGAAGGGGTGTTCCTCCCTTCCTTGTCAAACCATTCTTTAAGCTTGCGAGCCTCTGGAAAATCTGGCTCTATGAACAGCTGGCTGGTAGAAATAGTACCCACTGCTTTCCCATTGAAATCATTAACCCTGGCAGATTTCACAGCCAGAACAGGAAATACCCCAGAATCACACATATTTTGCAGCCTTTGTCCTTCTGCATTGCAGAAATTTCCCCATAGAGTTAATTCAACACTTCGGCCAGACATGTCCTTCAAATGGAGGGCTCTCTTCTGAGTTTCAGTACCATTTTTCCTCATTATGGAAGCAGAGGGACTGATAAAAGAGACCACACCAATTACATCCACAACACTGTTGTTCTCCATGCTTTCAACATCACTGATGGGCCGGAAGTGAAATTGTTGCCTCGGGATTGAGTTGTCATCATCAAAGCAAGGCTGTATTGTTGATGTACTCTCTAAGAATATCTCATGATCATTGCGAAGGTGATTGAAAGTTTTTTGAGCAGGTTTCAGGCTCCCCTTGGAAATTAAATACACTTTACCAGTTTCAATCTGATTGTAGAATTGATCAGCCACAGCATTGAAACATGTTACCCTAATTTCTCCACCATCAGAGTCCAGAAGATCAAAAGAGAATACTTTGCCATCACCCCGAGGATTATTATAGTGCCGAAGTTCTCCCTTTGCAGTAACTCTGGCCTTAATTGTCCACCTTCCCTGATAAGGATTAAGAGCAGCAATTGGAATTATTCTGGCAGGAGCTTCATTCCTAGCCACCGGTCCTCTATTTGTGTACATTGGAGGTGGCTGCTGATACGCGGACTGAGGCTGGCGTGCCGGAGCATTATAAGGAGCCCGTGAAACTTCCACTTTAGAGTTCCGAAAACCTGTACTCTGGTCACCATATGATCCAGCTGAAGCTGCTGATGCAGGAATTCCAGCATCAGGTTCCATTTTGCTGTACATTGGAGGTGCATGTGTTCCAGCAAATCGTCCTGACTCAGAATTGCTGGAAAAAGAATTAGCATGGTATGGAGAAGCTACCCCAGCTATATTTGGTTTAGCAGCAGAGCCACCAGTGAGTGAACTATTGCCAAAAGATTGAGGATTTCCCAGCACTGTCCCTGGATGGTCCACTGAGGATGGCATGGGCGCTGAAGCTCTTGCAATAGGAGCAACACCACCAGCAGTTCCACCTTGCACATATTGTTTTGGTTCCCCAATAGGATCACACTTTTCAAGTATCACATCCAAATCAATGATAATAATAATCCTACAGGAAATAGTGGGATCACAGTCATTTGTGATGAACATAGTAGTAAAAAGGAGAGATGTGAAACAATAAGAAACAAAGCTCAACATGAATAATTAAAGTGCAAGAGCTTAAATGTTTTTAGAGGTACCAGAGTAAATATGTAAATTTATAGTCTCACAAGGTGCCATAATTTATCACTTAAATTGTCAAATGCTTCTAAAATTTTCAGTGATCTTGAGTAGCATGTGATCACCAGTGATCTATGCCATGTCAGAAAGGCATAAAGAAGGCATCACAGCCACTGGTCTATCTTATTCTTTTCGGCACTGACCATTATCCAGCTATCTTAGTAGACAGTATAGCAATAAATACACTGTTAACTGGATTGAGATGGCCTTTCAAGGATGATATGTATAAGGGTCAACCCACATGCTTTCCTGACCTGAATGAACAAGCATAAGCACATGGCATCATTAACAGAGTGGTCTAAGAACACTGCATATGACAGGCATCAAACCCAATAAGTCAGTGAGTGAACATGAGGAAGATGCAGAATTGATGTGGCAAGGAGCAACTATGCAATGGGCAAAATAATCTAACACCTCGAACAACCCACGCAAATCCACCAACCCTGGACAATCTTCTTAATGATCTCACCGACCATCCAAACAACTCCAAAAAGAGAAAAAAGGCAAGTCATGTGGGCCCCTGGTATCCATAAAATGGATCAAGAGACAGTCCACCGATTCTTCCAAGATTTTGCACATATACCTGTTGTGAAATCAATCCAACCTATACTAAGTAAATTATCTACAATTAGACAATTGTCTTGACTGCAACCCACTAGAACCCTTTCTTGATAAGTCTTCCTTCTACTGAACATGGATACAATCAAAAGCTTGCTAATCTTCTTAGGGTTACAGATGGAAATCTAAACCTCATTCATTACATTAACCAAAACAATGCAGCATCTCCAACAATACTCCTACTTATGCAATCATAAAACATATTACCATATTGGCCTAGCTCCACCAACCATCTAATATATTGTATTCATGTAATTCACTTCTCAACTCCCTCCTTTAGGAGTCTTAAACATTCAAATACCACATTTAAGAGACAATATTTGTGACTTGTACAAAATATTACAAGAAGTTGAATCTAACATTGAATTATAATTAGACACATCAGCTTTGACAATTGTACATTCTAAAAGAGAGAATAATTGAACTTTTCTTTATTTCAACAAGATAACACATTTTGATGAAGACCAAAACATGGAGCATAAATACATTACAGGTTGAAATGAGTTAGAAAACAGAGACAGGGTAATCTCAATAACACAAAAATGCAGTGACATTTAATCATTTACTTCAACTATTTTTAACAAAGAAAGCTTATGGAAGTTCAAGTATTACATGTCAAGTCTCCATACAATCAACTTAGGTCCCTTAAAGTTGGAACAGATTCATAGTGTTCTAATGACTACAAACCATTCTTTCATTTTTTTTCCATTACCATCCTCTACTATATGTGCCAGCACTGACTTCTTTTCAAAGGTGTTACCTTCAATGCCCCATCCACATCCTACACTTTATTGACATTAGAACTAGCAAGTGCTAGCCCAACACACAAAAGAACCTGCATTATACTTAATTTAAACTACATAATCATAGAAAGAAGTGTCAGAACAACCTATCTGTGGAGAAGTTAGCCAGCTAAGAAACACCTATAAAAAAAAATTAAATCAATAAAAAACAGATTAATGTTCTCAATAACAAATCAAATGCATTTTTTATTAAAAAGAAAAAAGAAAGAAAAAAAGAAACATGCTTGATTGCCAAAATGAAGACAACTTTTGAGAAAGAACGTTGAGAAAGAGAGGTAAAACATGAAATTGTACCCCATAAAAAGGTATCCAATCATCAAAACTTGTATATCCCTAAAAATAGCCCAAAAGAATCAAGCAAAAGCTACACAAGTTTCCAATCATACTAAATTAAGCTTACTGACAAAAAGAGAAGAATTTAATGTTCTCAAATGTAAATTTTAGATTTAGTAAGGATAATACCATATATATGAATTTAATAACAGTTAAAGCTCTAGATGCACAACTAACTCTCTGCCTCTTCTATGTGTCTCCTTTCTGAAAAAGTTGCAAAGCCACTTACACCAAACTAAATTTGGAAAAATTAAAAAATTTATCAGCCATTGTCTTACTAAAAAAGAAAAAAGAAATGGGATATGAAACAAATAAATAAACGAAATTCAAAAAGGCTATGAGGTAATGTGATCTTAAAAAACTGACATGCCACCTTAATTGACAAAATCTAGATCCCACTTTTTGGCTGCTGGGAGACACAGGACAATAAAAGATATATATTAAACATAAATTTCCTCCACCCTCCTTCACCAAATCAAGATTAATTTTCATCAATTGGAGCAACAAAATCAAAATCCACAAAAGCTCAAATTTACTCGCAGACCATTGGAAACAAACAAAAGAAAACACAAAATTGAACAAGGTATGATGTATTGTGGACTTCAACAGCTTTCATGCTACCTTAATTGACAAAATAGGAATACCCTTGTTTGGCGGCTTGTAAAATGTGGGAAACCAAAAAAATAAGAAGTTAAAACTTGTCCAAAACAAACTTTCTTCAGCCACTGAACCCTCATGGATGTGAGGTTTTCACCATTTGAGAGCAGAAAAATCAAAATCCAAACTTCATTTTACAAAAATTCAGAAATTTCTTAATATTTCCTAAGATTCAAAACAAACAAACAAATAAATAAATAAACTGACAAATTTAGCTAGATTAGGTGTCCAATAGATTTACAAAATGTTAACTCAAATACCTAGACCCCAGATTTGGTTTCTAGAAAATGTAGGAAAACGAATAAAAAAATGAAAAAAAATAAACGTGAACTGTTCTTAAAAATAGTTTTTTAAGTCAAAAGCAAGTTTTTACTGGAAACAGTTTTTTGAAAATTTATTTTTTTAAAAAAAGTTTTTTTAGAACAAATTCGAGGTGGTTTTATGCATTTTTAGTAGAGTATCCTGAGAAACATGAATATTTTGAAAGCTTTGGCATTATACATAAGTAAACAGTGCCTTTATGGGAAATGAATAAGTCAAAAAAAAATTGGAATCTTTTTTTCCTAAAATCAATTAAGAACCGTTTTTAAGATTGTTATCAAAAAATATTTTTAAAGAACTGCTTTGAAAACATGATCAAACAAGCCCTGAGATGTTGAATCCAATGTTTCTCGAAAGAAACCTCCTCCACCCACCTCAGCTCCCATCCATACAAACTTAATTATGGAAAATACAAAAATTTACCCCGCAAAGATTTCCATGACTATAAAGAAACAAGAGTAGCTTCATCTAGTTAGCCTAGGTCACAATCAAATTCACAAATTGTAACTTCAAGTATTCAATAGCTCTTTTGTTTGCTGGGAAAAAGTACGAAAATGAAATAATCAATCCTACCCACCTGAGCCCTGATCCACAAAGACTAAATCACTGGGGGGAAATCAGAGATTCTCCACAACTCTAATAAACAAAAACTAATAGGATTCAAACCAAAATAAAGAAATGACTTGTAAACTCGAAAAAACTCACAACTCTTATTGACAATAATTTAAATTCTCTACTTTGTCTGCTGGGAAAATGTATAAAAATAAAAATTAAGATTTTGAATCCAAAACTTCTTTGACATAAACCACCTCAACCCTCTTGAGTCCTAACAGAGATCATAGTTTCATCATTTAAGACCAGAAAAATTTAGAAACCTATCTCTCCACTACGATTTGCACCAAACAAAAATTGAAAAAGCTATTGTGTGTCCTTACATGCGATCCTTGATGACGTTGCAGACAAACTGAGTCAACTGAACAACCGACCCCTTCTGCAACCTCCCGGATTTCACCAACTCGTTCCTCTGCGTCGCCAGCATCCCCTGCTGCAGATGGCACCCATCCGACAGCAGTATCCGAAACCTTTCGTTGTTGTTGCTCTGCTGCTGAGTATTCACCAATCTGATGTCCGCCACTTGCAGCACCGGCTTCACATCGGACCCTAGCGCGTCGCCGCTGCAAAGCATCGAGATGGCACCTTCGGTCAGATTAACGCCCATTTCTGGCACTGAAACCTTAAGACGGAGTTCAAATCGGGAGATTCAGTAAATATATGGCGTTTGGGTGGCGAGAAAGTGAGAGAAAGTTGAGGAGTTGGAGAGAGATTTTAGAGCCCTAGAGAGTGAAGCGCGAGGAATTTAAGAGGGAAACCGCGAAATCTACAAGTCGGAAAATTTTTTTCATGGAAGGGCCTGAAGTTTTGCATATTTACGGATAGGTTCTGTCCTTTTGCTTTCCCTTCCCATGTACGCCAAGAAATTTTTTATAATGAAATTAATTTATTAATTAAAATAATTAGAAAATAAAATTTATATTTACAACCAATTTCTAAAATTTAAATATTAAATTTATATTTAAAATTAATATCTAATAAAAAAATTGTTTTAAATTTAATTAATCCTTGTTAGATAATAAATATTTAGAATTTTTATTTTTAAAAAAAATTATAAGATTTATAGAATACTTGTATATTTAATATTATCATCCTTTTTAAAAAAATATTTGTAAGAGTGAAAATATTGAAAAAAAAAATACCAATATTAGCATTTATTAATTTGAGATCAAATCTTCATTAACAAATGTTTATGCATAGAAAAAATAAATTTTCAATTTAAAAATAAAAAATAAAAAAAAATAATTGACCTAACTTATGGGTTCAAAAATTATTTTGAAAATTTAAGACAATTTTTTTAGTGGGTCCAATATTTTAAAACAATTTTTCAAAGTTATTATTTTTAAAAAAATAAGTTTCAAATGTAATTAGAAATTAGGAGAAAAAATCGAAATACTAGAGGAAATAAAATTTTAAGAAGAAATTGAATGAATATTTCATTAAAAATATCTCATCTTATAAGAGTCATAGAGGGATTCAAGTCAATAAAGATGATCATCCATAAATTTCTACTCACATTTTATAACACTCTCCTTTAGTGATCATAAAAATATGTCTCGTTAAAGCTTTACTAGAAAAACTCTAATGAAGTAAAATTCTTCTATTTTAGCTAGTTATTTATATGTTGGTATTCTTGTACAATTCACGATTTTGAATTCTTATCATTCTTTATGATATCGAGGGTCATCTAAAAATAAAATAGATACATTGTTAATAACAACATTATTTTGATATCATTTTTTTCATGTTATATGCATAATTGATAAGGATCTCTTTTGATATTTATGCTTATTCAGATGCTATTTGTTCAATTTATACATTTTTGAAGGCTATTTGTTCAATATATGCCTTTTTAAGGACAATTTATTTTATTTTGTGGGCTATTTGGAATTAATTAGTCATTTTGGGGAATTACATCCTTCAAGCTAATAAGTCTACCACACTTCATGTATTGTTACCGTTCTAGTTATTTAGGAACCGATTAATCATCCTTTAGAGGTATCAAATCACATCACATCATTCTTCTGAAATTGACTTCTCTCCCTAATTTTTATCGAGTCGTACAATAAGTTTTATAAGAACATATACGATAATATTTTCATGTACCCTTTAGATTTTTCATAACTTCTTGTTATTAATAATTTTAAGTATGTAGTTTCTAGACATGTATAATAATACAAAATTTTTATATAGCTTTTGGGCTTTTCATAACTTCTAGTTATAAATAATAATAATTACTTAACTTCAAGTTATGAAATATTTTTCACATAGCTTCTAATTATAACAAAATGAATATTAACAACTTCGTCGTAATCTTTGACTTGTACAAAGAATGTTAATTTTCTTCGTATTCATAACTTCTAGTTATTGATAATGACAATTACATAGTTTTTTTTTACTATACATAGTATTTTTTTATAGCAAAATATTTTTCATATATCTTCTGGTTATATGAATTTTATTATTTATTAGTTTAATATTCTTTTCTCCATAGCAAATAATTAAAATTGAGTAAA
The DNA here is from genome assembly GCA_030254885.1 of Vitis rotundifolia. Classification (NCBI taxonomy): domain Eukaryota; kingdom Viridiplantae; phylum Streptophyta; class Magnoliopsida; order Vitales; family Vitaceae; genus Vitis; species Vitis rotundifolia. Next base: position 15,302,933 of record CM058152.1, read on the forward strand.
GTTGTCAAAAAAAAAAAAAAAACAATTTATGAATTATAATAATTACATAAAATAAAAATTATATTGTTGTTGTAAAATAAGGACAAATATAATGCAAATCAAAGTAGTAGAGATAAAATATATCTTACTTTGATATATAATATAGAAGAAAGAATCAAAGAAGAGAATTGAGAAAGTGAAAGAAAGAGAGAGAGAGAGAATGAGAGGAAGAACTTTCTTCTTTTTCTCGGGATACTCTTACATGGGGGGTAAGAAGCCTTTTATAGGCTCCATAATATGAACTCCCATTACTCATCTTAAAGATGAGTAAATGGAGTTCATAATGACCATCAATGTGGTCATTCATTACTCTTCATTTACAACACTCCCCCTTGGATGACCACCATATTAAAAGAATATGCCTCATTAAAACCTTGCTAGTAAAAAACCCTATAGGAAAAACCTAGAGAAGGAAAAAGAGTACAATATTCTTTTCTTGGTATATTAGGACTGCCTCATTAAAAACCTTGCCAGTAAAACCCAGTAGGACAAAACCTGGACGAAGGAAAAAAGAGTACAGTACACTAACACCCTTTTACAAGCATACTCCCCCTCATGTCGATATCCTTGAGTTGACGCATTCCAATTCTGTGTATTAACTTCTTGAATGTTGAGGTTGGCAATGATTTTGTGAATAAATCTGCTAGATTATCACTTGAGCGTATTTGTTGCACATCAATTTCACCACTCTTCTGGAGTTCATGTGTATAAAAGAATTTTGGTGAAATGTGTTTAGTTCTATCTCCTTTAATATAACCTCCTGTTATTTGTGCAATGCATGCAGCATTATCTTCAAATAATATTGTCGAGTCACCTTTGATAGAGGAGAGTCCACATGATTCCCGAATATGCTGGATCATAGATCTTAGCCATATACATTCACGACTTGCTTCATGAATTGCCAGTATTTCTGAATGATTTGATGATGTGGCTACCATTGTTTGTTTGACAGATCTCCATGAAATAGCAGTACCATTGCAATTAAACACATACCCTGTTTGTGACCTGCCTTTATGTGGATCTGAAAGATATCCTGCATCTGCATATCCAAGCAATTGTTGCTTTGATTCCTTTGAGTAAAATAAACCCATATCAGTAGTTCCACGAAGATAACGCAATATATGTTTGATACCATTCCAATGTCTTCGAGTTGGAGCGGAACTATATCTTGCTAATAAATTGACAGAAAAAGCAATGTCTGGACGTGTACAATTGGCAAGATACATAAGTGCACCAATAGTACTAAGATATGGTACTTCAGGACCAAGTAACTCTTCATCCTTTTCGCAAGGACGAAATGGGTCTTTTTTCACATCAAGTAATCGGACAACCATTGGAGAACTTAAAGGATGCGTTTTATCCATATAAAAACGCTTCAAAACTTTCTTAATGTATGTTGATTGATGTACTAAAACTCTATTTGGAAAATGCTCGATCTGCAGGCCGAGACAAAATTTTGTTTTTCCAAGATCTTTCATCTCAAATTCCTTTTTCAAGTAATTTGTTGTTCTTGTGAGCTCTTCAGGAGTTCCAACAAGATTTAAGTCATCAACATACACTGCAATAATTGCAAATCCGGATTCTGATTTCTTAATGAAGATGCATGGGCATATAGGGTTATTCACATACCCTTCTTTTAGCAAGTATTCGCTAAGGCGATTGTACCACATGCGTCCAGATTGCTTTAATCCATACAAGGATCGTTGTAACTTGATTGAGTACATGCTATGAGGCTTTGTATTATTTGCATCAGGCAATTTAAATCCTTCGGGGATTTTCATGTATATATCATTATCCATGGATCCGTATAAATATGCTGTAATAACATCCATGAGACTGTCAAACTAATTAAGAAACGAAATGTGATTGCGTCCATGACGGGAGAATATGTTTCCTCGTAGTCAATACCAGGTCTCTATGAGAAACCTTGTGCTACTAATCGCGCTTTATATCTTATGATCTCATTATTCTCATTGCGCTTTCGTACAAATACCCATTTGTACCCAACAGGCTTTACATCTTCAGGTGTTTGGACTACAGGTCCAAAAACTTCTCGTTTTGTTAATGAGTTTAATTCTGCCTGTATAGCTTCTTTCCATTTTGGCCAATCATTTCTATGTCGACATTCTTCCACATTTCGTGGTTCGGGATCTTCATCATTTCTTATGATATCAGAGGCCACTTGGAAAGCAAAAATATTGTTAATAACAATATTATTTCGATCCCATTTTTCTCCCGTTTGTACATAACTTATTGAGATCTCACAATTTTCAGGTACATGTGCCTCTTCAGGGGCTTCTTGTTCAATATGTGCCTCTTCAGGGGTTTTCTGCATTATTTGTGCCTCTTCTAGGGCTATAGATTTATCAATTTTAAACTGATCAGTCATTTTGATGCTCTCTTCTAGAGTGCCAAGTTTTTCTTGGGTTCTCCTCTTCCTGGGAGTTACATCCTTTGAGCCGACAGGTCTACCACGCTTCAGACATATCTTAGATTCATTTGTTAACTGTCCTACAGGGACATCAATCCGTGCTGGAGTATTTGCAGCCGGGATATGTGACTTTGTCACTTTCTTTGTATCAATGAATGCATCTGGTAATTGATTTGCAAGATTTTGCAAATGAATGATCCTTTGAACTTCTAGTTCACATTGATTTGTACGAGGATCAAGATGGGTCATAGTAGATGCCTTCCAACTAATTTCTCGTCGTTCTTCAGGAATCGACTTTTCTCTCCCTAATGATGGGAAAACACTCTCATTAAAATGACAATCCACAAAGCGGGCTGTAAAAACATCGCCTGTCAAAGGTTCAAGATATCTTATGATAGATGGAGAATCAAAACCTACATAAACCCCAAGTCTTCGTTGGGGACCCATTTTAGTGCGTTGTGTAGGTGCAATTGGTACATATACTGCACAACCAAAGATTCGTAAGTGAGAGATATTTGGTTGTTTTCCAAGCACAAGTTGTGAAGGGGAGTATTCATGGTAAGTTGTAGGTCGAATACGGACTAAAGCTGCAGCATGCATAATAGCATGTCCCCAGGCAGAAGTAGGTAATTTGGTTTTCATTAGTAATGGTCGAGCTATTAATTGGAGACGTTTGATGAAGGATTCTGCTAAACCATTTTGGGTATGAGTATGAGCAACAGGATGCTCAATATTTATCCCTACTGACATGCAATAGTCAATGAATGTTTGAGAAGTAAATTCGCCAGCATTATCAAGACGTATTGTCTTAATTGGATAATCTGGAAATTGTGCTCGTAATCTGATTATTTGTGCAAGAAGTCTAGCAAAGGCTACGTTACGTGTAGAAAGGAGACAAACATGTGACCACCTAGTAGAAGCATCTATTAAGATCATAAAATAACGAAATGGTCCACATGGTGGATGGATAGGCCCACATATGTCCCCATGTATTCTTTCTAAAAAGATTGGTGACTCAGATATGACTTTAGTAAAAGATGGTCTGATTATCAATTTACCTTGTGAGCAGGCAGCACATGAGTATTCATTGGGCAAAAGAATCTTCTGGTTCTTTAGTGGATGCCCATGTGAGTGTTCGATTATTCGACGCATCATTGAAGACCCTGGGTGACCTAGCCTGTCATGCCAAAGGACAAAAACTTTTGGGTCGTTGAACTTCTGGTTCACGACAACATATGATTCAATAGACTTTATAGTTGTATGATACAACCCAGAGGATAAAGCCGGGAGTTTTTCCATTATAAGCTTCTGGCCAGATATAATGGAAGTAATGTAAAGATATTCTACATTATCTTCATTCATAGTTTCAATATGATATCCATTTCTGCGGATATCTTTAAAACTGAGCAAATTTCTTCTGGATTTGCTAGAATATAACGCGTCATTTATATGGAATCTAGTTCCATTTGGCAACGTTATGTTTGCTCTTCCAGAGCCTTCAACTAAGTTTGTAGTACCAGATATGGTACTTACATTAGCTTTTATTAGTGTCAATGCGAGGAAATATCTTTTATCTCGAAGAATTGTGTGCGTGGTCGCATAGTCTGCGAGACATACATCATCCTCATTCATCTTGAGACCAAATAACACATGGATTTTAAATATAACAAAAAAAACAAGACATAATGTAAATAACAAAGTAAATCAGATGTAAATATAAGACATAATAATATATTATTTCATATATAAAGTAACATCAATCAATGTTAATTTTCTTATCGTTTATCAAATGGTCTGTTTTTTCATTAGGACCTCCAAAGAAATCAATGTCATAGTAGGTTAGATCCAATCCATCACCATCGGTAAAGTTCATCTCTATCTCTTTTCCTTTAGCTTTTATTGATGCTTGGTAAAGGTCAACCAAATGTTTGGGCGTACGACAGGTACGCGACCAATGCCCCTTCATACCACATCTATAACAATTATTCTCATGGTTCTTAGGAGGTTTATCTTGTAAACGCTTCCCATTTTCTTGTATTGTCTCAGTATTGTTCCACTTCTGGTGGTGCAATGAGGCTTTCATTTTCTGAGAATTATTACTATAAGAACCATGGTATCGGGGATTTCTTCCACGACCACGACCACGTCCTCGTCCTCGTCCTCGTCCACGTCCACGAGTTTGGGACGATATTGCATTCACTTCAGGGAATGGTTCAGATCCAGTTGGACGAGACTGGTGATTTCTCATCAAAAACTCATTATTTTGTTCAGCAACAAGAAGACATGATATTGATTCAGAATATTTTGTAAATCTACGCTCTCGATATTGCTGCTGCAGGAGCACATTCGAGGCATGAAACGTAGTAAAAGTTTTCTCTAACATGTCTTCCTCTGTGATTTTTTCTCCACACAACTTTAATTGAGAGCTGATTTTGAAAAGTGCAGAGTTGTATTCACTGACAGTTTTAAAATCTTGCAACCTTAGGTGCATCCAATCATATCGAGCTTTTGGGAGAATCACAGTTTTCTGGTGGTCATATCTTTCCTTCAAATTACTCCATAGAGTAAAAGGGTCCTTTACTGTAAGATACTCATTTTTTAAACCTTCATGGAGGTGATGGCGAAGGAAAATCAATGTTTTTGCGCGATCCTGCAGGGATGCTTGATTTCCTTGTTTGATCGTAGCTCCAAGGTTCATTGCATCAAGATGTAATTCAGCATCAAGGATCCAAGATAGATAGTTCTTTCCCGAAATGTCAAGTGCCACAAATTCGAGTTTTGTGATATTCGACATTGTCAAATAACTTTATATATATAACAAAACAATATTATTAGAATCAGTTATAATAACTTGATAACATTGGTATAACTTTGATTATAAACAAAATCAAATAATTTGTTTATAACTTTTAACAATATGTAACAAAACAAATCAATAATAATATAAATATGTAAAATTTTATTCTATACAAATAACTTCAAGTTTAAGATACGAGAATTACCTTCAGAGCAATTCGTGCTGATAACGTGTTGTAAAATAAGGACAAATATAATGCAAATCAAAGTAGTAGAGATAAAATATATCTTACTTACAGTTTTCTGGTGGTCATATCTTTCCTTCAAATTACTCCATAGAGTAAAAGGGTCCTTTACTGTAAGATACTCATTTTTTAAACCTTCATGGAGGTGATGGCGAAGGAAAATCAATGCTTTTGCGCGATCCTGCAGGGATGCTTGATTTCCTTGTTTGATCGTAGCTCCAAGGTTCATTGCATCAAGATGTAATTCAGCATCAAGGATCCAAGATAGATAGTTCTTTCCCGAAATGTCAAGTGCCACAAATTCGAGTTTTGTGATATTCGACATTGTCAAATAACTTTATATATATAACAAAACAATATTATTAGAATCAGTTATAATAACTTGATAACATTGGTATAACTTTGATTATAAACAAAATCAAATAATTTGTTTATAACTTTTAACAATATGTAACAAAACAAATCAACAATAATATAAATATGTAAAATTTTATTCTATACAAATAACTTCAAGTTTAAGATACGAGAATTACCTTCAGAGCAATTCGTGCTGATAACGTGTTATAAAATAAGGACAAATATAATGCAAATCAAAGTAGTATAGATAAAATATATCTTACTTTGATATATAATATAGAAGAAAGAATCAAAGAAGAGAATTGAGAAAGTGAAAGAAAGAGAGAGAGAGAGAGAATGAGAGGAAGAACTTTCTTCTTTTTCTCGGGATACTCTTACATGGGGGGTAAGAAGCCTTTTATAGACTTCATAATATGAACTCCCATTACTCATCTTAAAGATGAGTAAATGGAGTTCATAATGACCATCAATGTGGTCATTCATTACTCTTCATTTACAACAATTGTGACATACTTGAGAAGTATTTGAAATAGGTAATTAGTCTTCTCTATTCTACTTCAATAATAAAGAAATCGAGACAGAAAGTCTACTTCTACTATAAAGAGTAGTAAGAGAAACAATTAAAAATCAAACTTCCTTAACCTTAGGATCGTGCTATAAAAAATAGCAAACTTTCTCGACTTTAGAATCGTGCTATAGAAAATAGTAAATCATGTTGATAACAAGTTGTAAAATAAAAGAATTAGAAAGAGAAGAAATTAGAATGCTTAAAAAAAAAAAAAAAAAAAAGAAATTGAACGAATATTGGAGTCATAAAGAGATTTATATTAATATATATAATCATTCACGAATTCACATAATTCGACAAATCACATTTTATATCATTTCCTATATTTAAAAATAAAAAAGGGGTGTCCAAATACCTTAATTTATTATTTATGTAATTTAATAGAAGCTAAATACGGAAGAGGACAACATATTGAAAAATTTTGTAGTATGGAACTTTGGATTTAGACCATTCAAATGTATGATATATAAAGAAACATGACCATCCTATAAAAATAATAAAATAACATACAAAATAATTAAAAATCAAATACAAAATAGTGAAACCAAGGCGATTGGGTGCACATGTGGCATCTACTAATTGGTGATATCTTTTTAATATGGTATCGGAGAAATGGGGATCAAGGTTATAGTGGAGTGCACATGTGGCATCGCTTGATTGGTAGAAAATTCACATGTGCCACGAAAAATACTATTATTAGATATAATACTAATACCGAATTGCTTTGAAAACAATTTTTAATCCAATTTTTCTTTGTAAAAGTAATTACTTTTGCATGAAGTTCAAAGTTGTTTGATCGTGTGATTTAAAAATAATTTTTTGTTTTTTAAAATAGAAAATTATTTTAAAAAATTCCTAACACCGATCATTGTTCTTTATAAATAATTTTAAAAAGTAAAATGAAATAGAAAACAATTTTTATAGAATAAGTAGAAGTTGTTTTCCTCCATTTTTAAAACTAATAGGAAAACATAGAAAATTAAAAAAAAATCATAAAAAAATAAATAAATTTGAACATAATATCATTGTTTTAATCTCTCCATAGTTTAATATCAATATTAAAAATCTTAAAATATGATATTCCTTTAAATTACACCTACTTTTTTGAATTTATTCTAACTTTTCTAAAATTTTTCATTAAGTAAATAACTTTCAAATCAAACTAAAATTAATACACAAAATTATTAATTTTTAAAAATTATTTGAAATTCAAAACCAATTTAATTTATATCAAAAGGTCATGGATATATATATATTTATAATTTTTTTATTTGAAAAATATATTCCAAATTAAATAAGACTTACTAAAAAATTAGATCTAATCATTAAAAAAATAATAGATCAAAACTGATACATTATAAGTCATGACCTTACTGTTTTTCCTATTCACACAAATATATTTTTTAATTTATTTAAGAACTTAATTAAATAAATTATAAATTAAGTAAGTCATAACTAATAATTTAAATTTGCACTAAATGCCTACATTAGATGAAAAACTTTATTCATTATTCATTTTAGATAAAATATTGCTAAAAATTATTGTTATTCATATTTTACCAAAAAAAAATTTGCAAAGATGTTAATATCCTTAAGTTTCACACATATACTAAAATAGTATATTTTTTATTATAATATTATTATTCCTGTTTTACTAAAAGTTATTTGTTTTTTAATTTATTTCGTACACATAACTAATTTCATTTTTAATAAGCTTTCAATTAAATTAAATTTATATTATATAAATTAAATTTGTAATGTTTTTACAAAATTAAAAAAAAATACATATTTTTAAAAATAATTATCCAAATAAATTTTTTATTTTTTATTTTTTTAAAAATTTTTTACCAAATATCCTAATTTTTATTAAATACTAAAAAATTATTTTTTACTATTTAACTTAAAAATAATTTTTTAAAAAGGTTTCAGTAAACATGGCAAAAACTACCCTTAATCTATAATTGTGGATTTGAATATTTATTCATAGGGAAAGAAAGTGCCTGAGATCTTAGGAATTTACAAATCCCTGTATTGGACGAGTTCAATCACCGCAAGCTTCTGTGGTGGTATTTGGCTGCCACGTGTTGCCAACTCATGTACAGTCAGCAGTAACAGTCTAATCACCCTTTTAATTATAAGTATGGGATTGTACTACTAATTTTTAATAATATAATTAAATAAATTTATGAAATTAATATATAAAATTAATTATTCTTCGCAAAAGTAATTACTTCCGCAAAAAGTTTAATTGTTAATAGTGGATTTGAATATTTAATTTAGAGGGAAAGGGCCTGAGCTCTTAGGAATTTACAAATCCATCCTCCTGACTTGGACGAGTTCAATGGAGACTTGCCATGGAAGCTACTGTGGTGGTATTGGGTTGCCACGTGTCCCAAACTTGTGTACAGTCAGCATTAACCGTCTAATCACTCTTTTAACTATCGTTATGGGATGGTACTACTAATTTTTAATAATATAATTAAATAAATTTATGAGATTAATATATAAAATTAAAAATTATCATATAATGGTCCAAATAACACAAAAATAACAACAATATGATCATAAAATGTATATTAGAATAAATTTGTTACAAATTTTTAAAAATTCAACATCATATGTTACATAATTGATCTTTATATAATTTTTATTAGTGCAATAAATTATGATATTTAGAGATATTTGGAGATATGTTAAATTACTTACTTTTTTTTTCTTTCAAATTAATAGTTTCCATATATTGTTAACTTAATCATGTAAAATACGAAGAAAAAAAATAAAAATAAAAATAAAAAATAAAAAATAAAAAATTATAAATGTTTTTCACAAGTAAAAATAAATAAATAAAGGTGTTTTTTGTTTCTTTAACTTTTTTAATTGAAAACAACTTACTTTCAGATTTTAAATTCTTTGTTTTTTTTAACTTATTAATTATTTTTAAAATTTTAAAAAAAATATCACGAACAAAAAAAACCAAAATATTTTATTTTTTCTAAATGTTAAACGTAAGAAATATTTAATTAAAATGGATGAAATAATCCATAAATTATGAATTTAATATTTTTCATATTTTTTCTTTAAAAAATAATCAATTTTTTGACATAAATGCCCTTTGAATACTTAATAAAAATAAAATGTTAAAAAAATAAACCGTTTAGCACTTAACACTGTTGAGGACTATTTGGTTTTAAGTTATATTTAGAATTAAGTTAAGAAAAATAAATATTATCAAATATTTAACGATATTCAAACATTAGTAAAATCAAACAACATAAGATTTAATTAATACTTAACACATTCACATGCTAATCAAAAAACAAGTAGCCTAAGCACTTCATAACATTAAACTCTACTAAAATTTAAGTCGTATTGAGATTCTCTTACATTGTCCTAAGAGATCTTTGAGAAAATCGTCTTCGATTCAAATACACAATGCAAACATCAAGTTTATTTCTTAGAAGTTGTTTGATAAATCAACTTAATGACTTAATATAATTTAATAACTTAATTTAAACCATTAAGTATTTTACACATGTTTGATAAAATAACTTAATATGGTAACTTAAAATTAAAAATAATTTTAAATATTAAATTCAAGTAATTAACTTATTCTGAATCCTAAATCTTATTTATCCTATTTACCTACACATAAGTAGAATATCTTTTACATTTATGATTCTTCATTTACGACTTAATTTTTATAATAAATATTTTATAATTATTATTTTATGTATTTACGATACTTCTAATATGAATTTTTAACAAATAAATTTATTGTTTATGATTAATGAGGGAAATTATTAGTTAGAATAAATAATAATAAATGTCTCGATTTGATAAAGCTAATTTTACTAAACAGTTTTAAAACTTACGAAAAATGATATTTTTATGAAAAACATAAATAAAAAATCATATTATAATCATTTAAAATTATTTATTTATATAAAAGAGTTAAAATAAATTTAAAATAAGATATTAAAATAATTTATTAACTATATATATATATATTTTACTTTTTTTTTTCTATTTTTTTCCACGTCAGACTATAATTAACAAAACTAGAATCACACCACATGATCTATTCAATCCCCTTATGGTAAAAGCCAAAGGACAATGACCCACTTTCTCCATACCTACCTTGATAGCCATACAAACAATTTTCCTAGCTTTTCTTCAAAAGAGGGTTTCATGCTCAAGGGGAAGTAAAAATTATGATGAATATTTGTTCTAAGATGACTCACGAGAAGATGCATCTTCCTTGATTCATGGAGGTCAAGGGAGAGACTTCAATGCAATGGAAACAATGATGTTTCTTTCCCATGATTCATGTCCTTTCTAGGATAGCGAATTGGTACCTACTAAAGATGCAACCCAAACCAATGAAATTGTATGATGACATCTAAGTCAATGAATGTGGGCAAAAATCTACAAAATCAATGTACAAACAAACAAGACCAAAGGATGAAGTGATGAACCATCACTTAAGTACAAAGCAATGGATCAGAAACGCATACGTGACATGATCTGATTGATCCCGTTTTTCAATATTTGTTGAATCAGTATTGTAGTAACACCCAAAATTTCCGGATTTTTGAGAATGCCTTCCCATCTCATATATCAAATTCCAGAATTGTATTTCACTAGTTGGCTATACAGTAAGATTTCAACTACATAGGTTGCATTTTAGAAAATGCAACCACCAAGAATTTGAGACTCTTTTCATATGGACGTCACACTTATTTTCTCACTGAAGTTCCCTAGAGTCTCAGAATCCAGTCCACAAGGGGAAAGCAGAGACATGGTATACAAAATGGCTGATGCCTAGTAGTAATAAACTGTGTAGATATTTGAGATTCCAAGCCTTTTACCATACTCTATAGCCAACCAACCCATAAAGATTACATATGTTACAAGAAAAAAAGCTCGCCTGAAGCGGACTGACTTGACTGCCAGTAGAAGCTGTCTCTTCAGGATTCTAGGTAACCAAGATTTCACTTGATGTAGGATTCTGACCAAGCTGATGGAGATCAGGGAAGTCGAAAAACCAGTAATGACTCCAGCTACTGTTTCCCACCTCCAGTACTTGCCTCTCCCCCTGCTGGCAAGCCAAGATTGTAATATCGTTGGGGACCTGTGAAAGGGACAGAAATAATTAGAGAAATATGCCACACAACACTATTGTTTGGTGTTTGGCATTTTTGAAGATGTATTCATGCACATTGCCATCAATCATATAAGATGACTAAATCCTGAACCAAATTTCAGAATTGGGGATGAACTACTGGTTTTAAATTGAAAGAAAGAAATGGAAACCCAATTTGTAATCATCCTAATAAATAGACCCCAAATCCTTCATCAACCAAATGTCTTTCCCAAAAAGCAGCAATGTGCAAATTGTGCATCAGTGAAGCTATCATTTTACTTTCAAATGAAGGCATGTGCATCAGTGAAGCTATTTAAGAAAAATCCATGAACTGATAGAATAACAGAATACAATGGTTCGAAGAGTAAGAGGAAGCTGTAAGACAATCATCAGCTAATACAATAATCCGACAGCAGGAAAGCATGTATTTTGGTATACATTACGATATGATCAACACAGAGAGGTGATCTAAGAATGGTTTAACTATTCTTGGATCAAATAAGAGATGCACAAAGCTTTAAGTAGCACAAGTCAGGTACAGAAAAGTGCAACCATATCATTTTTAAATGAAAGCAATATTACCAATGATGAAACTTAGGACAAAATGACCAACTATAACAATAATCAAATAGTAGATAATTAACTCTTGTATACAGTATGATAAAAGAAGATTTGTTTGTCAACCCTATTCTTTACCCATGTAGAATAATAAATTTTACATCATTACTGAGTTGGTGCGACATCTGGGCACATACCCAGCTAGACAAGCACAAGCACACCGGAAAACTAGAACAAATGAGTCCGTTTAGTCCGGATGTCTAATATTCTCTCTTCAAAAAAAGATGGCCAATTAAGTTATATTCTACTTATTCCACTTGATGGGACATTCATCCAACACAAACATGCTTGTCCCAGATAACTAACTTGTTACCAGAATACAATTCACAGGCAACAACCAATTTACACCAGCTCCTTCAGCAGAACTATTGGCCATAAATCATGTGCTGGATGATTTTAGGTTTTAAACTCGGTCTTGCTATCGCATACAGCGTTTTTACTTCACATCATTAACTACCCTCAAATACCTAAATATGGATCACTTGTTGGATTCATATCCTTGGGGTTTGAGCCCAAGGTTCCTTCTTCAGTCACTGGTTTCCAGAAAAAGCAGCTTCGTAAGTAGCCTCCTAGTGCTTAATTATGAAAGAGTGCTTGAATTGACTGATACTTATTGACCCTCACTTCTAGCCTGAATCCTGATTCGAAAGGATTCAAGCTTCCTGCCCAGCTTGTGATTTGGACCGATAGGCATACTATTGTTTTATGCCCATTTACCCATTCCCCCAAAGATCAGGGCCATGCTTCATTCCAGATATAAATTTTTTTGTTTGGAGTAATCTACTTCTATCAAGGCCTTGGATCTTAATCTCAAATTCCATACTCCAGTAATTCCTCACCCACTTAAATCTCATCTAAAGCTTTCCTGTCACCATTACATCAACAAACACAATAAGAACAGTAGTTGTACGGTCCACCTTTCACATTTTCGAAAGGTGTGTGATACACTTGGACTCTCAGTGGGCCAACTTTCAACTTACATTGAACTTTGAAAAAACCATGCGTTATTTTTGTAACAAAGAAAGGCCATATTGTTCTTTTTCGCAGGAGAGTTCACTACTTAGAAGTCCCATTTTTCTGAACATCCTCATCCATCATTTATTATCCTTCTATTCTCTGAAACACAGAGAGCCACGATAATAGTGAAGTACTAAGTACAAAAAATGTCAGCTTTACCAATTTCCTGAACACCCCCATCCCTCATTAATTATCCATCTATTTTCCGAAACACAGGGAGCCACAATAATAATGGAGTGCCAAGTACAAAAAATGTCAGCTTTACCAATAGCAATGGAAGGTTGGCATAATTGACTAGTAGAAAAATAAAAGAAATAAGGACATATCTAAAATTCATTACCTAAAGGAGAAATCTCTTAAAATGTTGCATCATTAGGAGGTGGTCTTTGCCTTGAATAAACAGGTAGCTTTCTGTCTTTAGAAGAGACATCATCACTCACTTGTAATATAAGCAGGCATTAACCTAGAGTAAAATAAATACCTAGAAAGGAAAAGGAGAGGAAACTTGCAACAATCATCATCCCTTCCCATTGTAATAGAATGAAATTGCATACAGTAACTTCCATGCCCAACCAAGTTTTGCATGTACACGCAAGGTGTTTTCATATTCTTTCCTTGATTAAAGTTGGTTAAACAAAGATACAAAAGATTACAAAGGTATCTTTAGGGAGGTATATTTACTAAACATAGAGAAGTCTCTTATGCCTGTTGTGCACAAGAGTGCTAGTATTTTCACCACCATCATGTTGGACTTGGACTCTTCAATAAAAAAGCCAGGATCTGAAGTAAGACATGCCTGTTATGTAGAAGATTGCCAATAGGCTTTTGATGCTTCTTTATTTCTGGGTTGACCTTCTCAATAAGCTCTTAAAAAGATAATATTTAGAAGTGGATACCATACATACCACCACTTCAATCACCATTTTTACCACTTAATGATGTAAAAGATGGTGATTAGTTTTAAAAAATGGAAACAAGAATTAAACAAAATAGAACATTCTTACTTTGCTTTTATTGTCCTTTTACCACCAATGACTACCTACCACATCAACAAGTGATAAAATGATGATAAAAGTGATGGTAATGATAGTATCTAGGGCATTTTCCATGTTTAAACAACTATTTACATTGATAACCATCTTCTATAATCTCCCTTAGAAAGGAAAACAAATGTCGAAGCTACTAGAACATTGCCGATCATCCTCTTCTTTTAATACAATTAATAATAGATGCTTCACAAGACTAGCTTTCCATCATGGTTATATAAATTATTCCATTCCTTACTTCTAACACTAAAACTAGTGTTTGACAAGTCTTAACATAGCTGCCGACAATGTCAGGCTAAGCTTCACACTTTTAGGTTAAGGCAAGGACAGGAATGGATTAGGAATACAGCAGCAGCAAAGAAAGTAAAATTCAGCAAGGCGAATGTGAAGGATGGTAGATAAACTCTTAGAGCCTCACTAAGAAATTTTATTAATATTTCCTAGAAGATAATATATATATTTGATTCCCTAGTGATATTTTATTGTTGTATAAGTTTACTTAGTATTTTGGAAGCTTTAAGCATACTTTTTGGTTAGTTCGTTGTTTTTTTAGAGGATTCCTCATTTTTCTTTTGGATTTATTTAACCTCAATTTAATACATTTGTTGTTTTCTATCAATATATATATATGACAGGTAAAGAAAATATATTAAAAACACCTAACAAAAGGGCCCACAAAAGTATACACAACATATACAAAGGCAACAAAGGCTAGCCAAAGCTGAGGGATAAACAAAAAACAACTCTTCCACCTCACTTAGAGCTCAACCAATCATAGAAGTCCAACATGGAAAAGAGCTATCACCTATGTACACTGTAACTCACTCCTAAAAAATATACATGAAGTATTGCTTGATAGCTTGGTCCCATTTTTCAATATTTTCAAAATCTCTCATGTTTCTTTCTCTCTAGATGTTTCAAAATAAACACAAATGAGCAACTTTCCAGGCTTTCATCCTCTTCTTCCCAACAAAAGAACCATGCCAAGCCAAGTGGGTCTCTCCTTGCATCACGCATTCAATCCCAAAAGGAGCAAAGACGAGATGCAATAGTACAATTGCTTTTGTGAAATGCAGGAAAGCAGATCCCTTGTTTCTTTTCATACCAGAAATGAAAGAAGCAGAAATATGAAATCTAGCAAGATCATGAGCCAGCTCTCAAAAGGCTTATCTATGAATGAATACCACACCAAAGGGCAATCACTCCTACTTCTTTCTTTTATTAACTGATTTTACCATCCTTGAATCAATGAATACAAAGCTTATGCCGAGTATATATGATCAATTGTTTCTTCCTCTCCTTTGAACAAATAGCATCTATTTGGGATTCAACATCCTCTCCTTTTAAGCTGGCCTAACATTAATATCCTCTCCCAAGTAGGGTCCCATGCGAAAAAGCCTGTCCTCACTGGGATCCAAGAATTTTGTTTCTAGGGAATATCTCTAATCTTTGAAAGGAAAGGGAGGAATAAAGAGATTGAACTGAGAAACCACTGCATCCTGAGTTTAGCCAACCATCTTATCCTCTATATAAATTGATTGTACTTGTAGTCTTTTAAAAAAGGCCTTCACCTCGTCTAATTCCAAGTCAGAGATTTGTCTTAAGCATATGGGTTTCCAACACCCCCCTCCCCATTTTGCTCCCACATTTTGACTACTCAAACATCTTTAGTGATGGCTATCGAGAATAAAATAGGGAATGCCACACTCTAAGGAACTTCCCCACACCACCTATCCAATCAAAACTTCACCCTCAACCCATTTCCCACCTAAAAGCCATTCATCTTAAATCCTTCCCACCAAGTTTTGAAAAAAATTCAAACTTCAAACTCTAATTAAGCCCTTGTAAAAGTCTCACCAATAAGAGAAAACAATGGGATCTCATCATCAAAAATTGCAAACATTGCAAATGCTATTATCATTTACTATATTTTTATTTTACAATGATTGGTCTAGACTTTAGAAAACCACAAAAATTTAACCAGAGCATTAGGAAAAACTGTAACATATAAAATAACCTATATTGGGACTAATTCTTTCCCTAATACTCCCTAAACCTTCTAAATAATAGAATTAAAAATTTGCTGTTTTGGGTGGCCAAAGGTATGTTAGGCCTTTTGGTTGTTTGACAGGCGTGTTTAGGAGACTCTTTTGGGAGTTCTACATTTGGGACTTACTTCAACTAAGCTTAGTGGATCAGCAGAGGCCACTGTGTCCCTTGCTAGCTCAATTGAGCATAGTGCAATCAAAGCTCCCATGTCCTGCAACTTCAAAACTGTCCAGAGATCATCACTTTTCTCCATCTATAAAGGTAAGAAATTTTGAAACGGAACCCTAATCTCAAGCACCCTTCTTGAAACAGCAGTTTGAGTCTGTATCGATAGCTGAAACCCAACAAAAGAGTTGAATCAACAGTCCATCAGTAAGGTCAACACTCAGCTGCTGATCTCTGAGACCCCATTTACCAGTCCAGCCCACGAAGAGATGTGACTTCAAAGGAACAACTGCCCTCAAACATTGACCAAACATATCCTTCCCATTACTAAACGAGATATTAAAGCCCACTGGGACCAATCCTCGCCTCTCACTCCCAACCTTATCCTCTATAGAAAAGAGAGGTTGATTTCTTAGAAACTAGTGTGATCAGAAACTATTGGTTCACCCAGCCACAACAATTTGGAGTCCTTGGGAATTACCAAAGAAATCTCCCCCCACCCACCCACACCACCACCATGGAATCTGTAGGTTCTGGTAAAACCTGCCATTTCTTTTTGTTACAAAGTAGAAATAAACCCACTATTTTGGTTCTTGGCCACCTCAAATAGTTGAGTTCTTGTGAGGCCTCTAAATTCTGACAAAACCTCCTCACAGCCAGAGAACAAACCCTCAGTGAAGGCTCAGCATCCCACAATTGCACCCTTTTCAAACCCCAGTGTAAAAGGACTACGTTACTACTTTCTACAAAGACAGCTGAACACCTCCCCATCTTCTTGGAATCAAATGTCTTCCTCTCCACTATGCAGAACCCCCTCTTTGATGTTCTCTACCTCCTATGGTCAAATCTGTAAACTAATTCCCTTTTTCATTCACACTTCTCATTGGAATCAAATCTGAATTTTCATACAAGTCCTCACATAGTTGTCAGGTTCCATTTCTTACTACACTTATACTTCATGCTCTATGCTTCCACATCCACTTCTTCAAATATTTACAATTAACCGTCATCATTAATCCCATTCACTTCCCACCATCCTCTACTCTGCTGCCTACCCCATTCCCATTTGATTATCGCTCTATCTTCCCTCTCTACACTCATCGTCTGGCTACCATATTAACCACACTTACTCCATTGAATCAATCTAATATAAGGAGGATAAATAAAATACTGTTCAATTCAGAATATACCCATATTCAATTCAAAAAATCAAAATCGCAAATTGACATTTGATTGAGAATTGAACTGGTATAGTTTTAAGAATCTTATCAATCTTTCTTTTTCACACCATAATCACAACAAAGTTATCCAAGGGATGGAAGGGGAAATGATAAGCATAGACCCTTTGGTAGGGCAAAATATATATCTAAACGAGGAATATGAAGACAAGTGTTCACCACAGGATGATTCATATAATGACATGAAATAGTCTAGTAATTTAATAAAATTGAAATTGATCAAACAGCAAATAAACCCAAATTATCATTATTTCTCTTCTTTCCTATGATTTTTATGCCAAGGGACTATAACAATAACCTATTAGAAAAATCCAAAACATGACAATTATTAGACCATGTGACTGCCTCAAAGAAAGTCACTAATCATGTGATTAGGACTTTTTTACCAGAGCCCCTTTTTGTGCTTCCAAAATCAGAATATAAGAAACTAAAACTAAGGAAAGTCAGTATTGCTTCAAAAGCAGTATGAGCAGAGCATAAACAAGTATGAATAAAATTCATGACCCACTATTTTATAGCCCATAATGCAATCACTGGGGTCCTTATGTACTAACCAGATAACATAAAAATGTAGCAGACAACGTATTTAAAAAACGACTGATTATAATTTTCCTAGTATGTTGAGAAAGCCAACTAGATCTGTTAATCTATCTATAGGATAAACCATAAATAATAACATAAGCCACTTACAGGATGGAATATCGTTTAATCATCTCAATTGTAGATGGCTCTTTTGCCTGACAGCTAAAAAAACTGTCCTGATATATGCTCACTTTGGAAATTCCAGATGCATACCAGCAGTCATAAGTTTCATTCACCTTGGAAAAAGAAAAAAGACAAGCCAAGGACTATAAGAATAAATAAAAGAATGCCAGCGACTTATGAAAATCAATTAGAAATTAGTTCAACCATGGGTATTGCTAAAATCCAACAAAACTTGAATATTTATAGGTTGATTTCTAAAAGGGTAAAAATCTTAAAGCATGATAGTTCAAAGTATGTGCCATAACATGCAGAAGACTCCAAGCTTTGCAACATCTACCTTGAACTTATCTTTTGTCAACCATGCAGCACCAAAGTTGGGCCTGCAGTCAAGAGGAAGGGCTTCATTTGGAGCCTCTGTCAATGTAAGTCGTGTCTGACCCAAAGAGTCTTTGTATTCCACCTGAAATTGAGAATAAGAAAAAAATTAAGCTAAAGAAAGAATTTATACATATTGATCAGTTTTATCATTATAGGTTGATCCTAATTGTCTAAAATTAAATAGTAGATTACTAAAAGATGATCAAATAGTTCAGGAACAAATTAATCTCACCTTGAATACTGAAGCCCAATAGTAATCATAACGACATCGAAATTTTCTTTTCTCAAGAGGGTAAAACACATGCTTGGCTTTATAATTTAACAATCCAAGTTCACAAACCTTAGATGACCTAAGATCCACACCTGAAAAAAAAGGAAGCAGAAAACCAAAACAAAAAGTCAAAAATCAGCTTACGTTATGACTTAAATTTTTAGATAAGCCTAGGAATATAATATCTAGTCTCTTTAAAAGGAACAAACAATTCCAATAAAAGAAATTAATAAAACACCATAAATTGAATTATATTTTTTGTTGGACAACCAATTTTCCTAAAAATTAAAGCCTATCGGATTTGGATTCGCAATGTATATCATGTTTTTTAACACCCTCCCTCACATGTGGCCCCATACCTACACATGGAGAGATACAAAGGTTTGTAGGCAAACAACCACGATTTGGACTTATAACATAAATCAGGTTCACAATGTATATCATGCTCTTTAACATTTGCTTACTCACCCACAGTGTGTTTCTTATAGTTGTCAAGATCACCAAACATTGCATTGTGTTACATGAAACTTATGTAGAATATTTCGTCTAGTCCTCTTAACTAAAAAACTTTTGAAAACTCTTATCTATTCAACTAGGGATGATTTTGCAAGGATTTGCGTAACAGTCCTAACCTGAGAACAATAAAAAATAAGGAATTCAAAATTGGATAGCCAATAATGTAAAAGAGACAAAAGTTTCCCATGGTTTTTCCAAAACAGCCATAGTGAATATGGTTGGAGTACAACAAGAATCGGTGATAAGAACCCCAGATATTGAATGAAAATTCTGAGTATACTGTTTTCTTAGAAAAGTTCTCTACAAATATCATGGTAGCAACATGTAAGAAACAAGAGTTTCCAAATGATTCCTAAGAATCCTTAAAACACGTGCAGTGGTGTTTAGCACAGAATCATGTTAAGTGCAAAAAGAACTCAAGCAAATTAGATAAATCTTCCTTTCTGTACAGTTGCAATGTTGCATATTTAGTCACACCTAAATCTTAAATGTGTACCCACTTGAAAAACTTGCAAAGAAAATTTCTTTCAAGAGCCAAATGTATGATCCATGAAGGAAATACAGCAGCAATTCAAAGAAATTGCCTAGTAAAGATGTCATCCATTGATCACATATACTTATTCGTAGGCTAATCTAGGGTTACTTTCTGTTTTCCTTTTATTGTCCATTCGGAGTTTTTTAATCATTTTTTTCCATATTAATAAAAACATCATTTCCAATAGAGCATTTCCTAAAGTGACACAAGTGTGATTTTATTCCAACCATATCATCACGCTTTTATTTCTTTATATCTTATTATCTAATTTGATAGATATAAAGAAAGATATATTAATAAGAGCCGCCAAAAGAGAAAGCCATGATATACAAAATGTATGCAACTACCACCGTCGAACACCATGATAAGCCAAAGTTACAAAATAAGAACGAATTAAGCCAACCCACCCTCACCTAAGGCCCAACCAATCTAGAAAACTAAAAGAGTTAAAGGAATATCATCTATACACCCTTTTGCTTCCGACCAAAGAAAACAAACAAAAGAACTTTTTAGACTTTGGATTGAAAGCTCTTCCCCCTCAAAGGCAATTCTATTTCTTGCCTTCCAAATTATCCAAAATAAGCATAACGGACCCACTCTCCATACCTTCCAATGCTTCTTTTCTACAAACGAACCATGCCATCCTAACAGAGTCTCTCTAACCGATGATGGTAGCACCCAAGACACTTCAAAAAGGGCAAAGCGCAACTCCCACAAGACTCTTGTCTTTGCACAATGGACAAGGAGATGGTTTATGGATTCTTCCTCAACATGACACAGAAAGCATCTATTCGCCAAAGACCACCCCCTTTTATGGACCTGATCCAATGTTAAGACTTTTCTCCAAGCCACCTCCCAAGGGAAGAAGATGACTTTAGGTTGCACCCACGCCTTCCATATGTTGCTCCAAGGAAAAGAGGGGAATTGTATATTTGGATAGAGTGGGCAAGTAGAGTTGCTGTATTGTTCACTCAGAGCTTTTTAACCAACATATTACCTTATTTTTGGAAGTTAAAATTACAAAGCCAGGAAAGCAAAAGGGTCGAATTGTAAAATTAAGAGCTGGCAGTCAGCAAAGTCTAGATGCTTCCTGCAATACAATTTCTTTGGTACAGAAATTTAATATAATAGCATCCTAATCTAGATGTGGAAGCCATCTGGCAATATAGTTAACAAGATCAAGGCCCTTATATAGGGCTAAAAGGAAAAAAAGAAAGAGAAAATCAGAAACCACATGAATAAAAACAAAGTTCAAAAAAATTAAACAATAACTTCATCTATAACAAAACCCGAACTCTGCCAACATGCTCCAAATGAACCAACAAACAAGTGAAACAAAAAAATCCAAACCATTTGATTGCTGAGGAGATTGAATAAACGAACAGAAAAGAAGCAGAACTTTGAACTTCATCTTATATCATTATTCTGGTTCCACCAAAATCAAAGCTCCTCCCATACTAAGCCTAATAGTTGAATTAGAAACAGCATATTGAAGGCTGCTTTGTTCCCAAAAAATTAAAATAAAAAAAATACAGAAAGAATCTAGGAAGAAAAGTTCCAAAGATTAGGTTTTTTTTGTTTGTTTTTGAACTCATTCTCAGCAACCAAACAGCCCAAAATCAAATAAATTCTAAACCTTATATATTATTTTGGTTCCCTTAGAAAATGAAACCTCCTACCAAACTAAAACCAATAATTGGAACTAGTCACAGTATAGTAGGTGATTATGTTTTTCCAAGTCTCAAAGAATGGAAAATTAGAGAAAGAGAGAGAGAGAGAGAGAGAGAGTGAGAAATAAATAAATCATTTGAAAAGGTTCAAAACTCATCATTTTCTCAGCAACCAAACAGGCCAAGATCAAAGAAATAACCTTACATGTCATTTCAGTTCCTTCACAAATGAAAACTACAAACAAATTAAGCCCAATAGTTGAATTAGGCATTGAAAAGTAAAGAGTTTTGTTTTCCAGGTCCCAAAAAATGAAAATAGAAGTTCACATTTTCAGTTTCTTTTGGTTTTCAACATTTTCTCAGTTATCAAACAACCCAAAACTTACTTTCAACCATAGTTAAATTGTTATGTGGTTCCCCCAAAAGAGCACAAACCCTCCCAAATTGAGCCCTATACTTGAATTTGGCACAGCACCGTAGAGGGTTTTGTTTTCTCAAGTCTCCATATATATAAATAATATATATTTACAATTTTAGTTTCTGTCATATTTTTCTACATTTTCTCAGAAGACAAACAGACGAACCCCAAAGCAATTCTAATCAAAGAAAACTACGAGTTTAAAAGTATAAAAGCAATCCCTTTCTTGTGTTATCCAAAATGTTTCCGCAGTCAAACAGAACCTAAATGAATTCTAATAAAAGAAAACGAGATCTTTACTATTCAAAAAAACCATTTTCTTTTGCTTTCCCACATTCTTTCAGTAGCCAAAGAAACTCCAAACGAATCCTGCTCAAATAAAATGGAAGTTTCTAAAAATTCAAAAATTAGCTCCGTTTTCAGACATATTCCCAGCAACCATAGACACCCCAATTCCAGAAAATGAAAACGAAAAATATCAAAATTAAGTTTTAAAAAATATAGTCCCTTTTTTATCCAACCTTTTCCTAGCAATCAAGCAGACCCCAAATCCAAAAAATGAAAAAGAAAATATTAAAAAAAAAAATAGTCCCTTTTGTCATCCAACATTTTCCCAGTAATCAAACAAATCCCACATCAGATAATGTAAAAATAATTTAAAAAATAAACTCCAGTTCAAAAAATCAGTCCCCTTTGTCCTAAGACATTTTCACAGCAACAACCAAACAGACCCAAATCCAGAAACTAAAAATAAAATAAAATCAGTTCAAATTTTCAGTAACTTTTATTTTTATGACATTTTCTCGGCAACCAAGCAGCTAAAAAGAAAAAAAAAAAAAAAAAACCAAAGCAAAGACAAAACCGGAGAACTCACTACTGGAGACTATCTTGCACTGGGAGGGCACAGAAACCGGAGAAGAAACTGATAAATTCCCGACGAAAACCGCCACCAACGCCACCATAAGTGATGACAACAAGAAGGCGAAGATAGTGATGGATAACAAGTGAAATCCCCTCTTGGTCCTCGTCCTCTCAGAAGGCTCCTCTGGAGAATCCATGGATCCAAGAGAGGGTATTATGGTAATTTTTCTCGAATTCCGATGGCTTCTCCAGGTGGAATTCGCCTTCTATCGGAGTGATCGGAGGAGGAGGAGGCCGTGTATCGACGAGTGAAACGCTGCGTTTTATACTTTTTCTTGCAAATAAAGCGCTGCTAGGCGTGCGGGCAATCTTGGCCATGGCGCTGATATTTTTCATTTAATGGTCAAAGTTCAAACCCCATTTTTATTAATTAATTTATTTTATAAACTTCTTAAAAATATGTTTTATTTTACTTTATTTTTCTCTTATATAAATAATAAATAATAAAATTAAATATAAATTTAATAAATTAGTTTTATAAATTACTTCAAATTATTTCCATTATATTAACCTGTTTACATAAAATTTAAATATTTTAAAACATATAAATTGTTAACTAATTTTAAATATATTTTTATTTTATTTTTTATATTAAAAAATGTATTTTATTATATACATATAGATATATATATATATATATAGATAGATAGATAGATAAAAAAAAAAAAAAACATTTTCCTTATATCATGCTTATTCCAAAATATTTAAAAAATCTTAAAAGAAATGATTTTTTTATATTTGATTTTATTATAAAAAAAAATTAAAATATAATTAAAATTAGTTAGAACCTTACTATTTTTTTTTTAATTTTTAAAATTTTAAATTTTCATATAAAAGAGTTACATTAATGAAATCCTTTTAAAATAACATAAATTACTAATTTAAAGAGTTTTAAAAAAAATTTAATTTTTTTTACTTTTTTTTTTCTATTTTTCCCTTCAAATTTTTAGTAGCTAAAAGTATTTAAATAATTTTCAAGACATATTTCCAATTTTATGTGTAAAAAAAGATGAATAAACAAAGAATATGTTTAGTAGTGAATCTATAAAGCGCTTTTAGTTTTTTTAACACTTGAAAATTTTTATCATTCAAGTGTTAATAGAAATATTTTCTAAAACCGTCCAGTGGAAATGTTTTCTTTGAAACTGTTTTTAAGAGAATCACCGATCAAGTATTTATTTAGAAAATATTACAAGTGATTTTTCAGATTTTTAAAAGTATTCATTAAATTTTATCAAACACCTAATTTTTTTCAAAAACATTTTTTGGTTTAAAAACGTTTCATAAAATCATTATCAAATGGATTCTAAAAGATACTTAAAAATGGTTTAAATATTTTTCGAATAGTATTTGGTTTGATAATTTTGTAAAAAACTTTTATTGTATTTGTAAAGAAGATATTTAGGTAGATGAAAGAAAACAATTTATTTAATATATTTTTCTTTTATATGAAAAAAAGGCAAAATGTTATTCTTTAATGTTTTTTTTCCCCTAAAAAAGATTGTTTTCTCACAATATTTTTGTGTGAGTTAAGTGAAAAAACTCAAAAATATTTATCTAATATTTTTTATTATATAAAATATTAATTATTTTTTGTGCTAAAATATATTCTTAGTTTAATATCTATTTATTAAATAAAACATTAAATATATTTATTGCTAATATTATTAATAAAATTAATGATAATAAATATTTTTTCTTTAGTGGAAGGTTAAATTTTCATAAATTATTTGAAGGCATGACTAGTGTTTGAAAAATTGGTTTTTTTTCGTCAAAATATCAAATATCAACGATGGTCAAAATAAAATTGGCCATTAATAATCAATTGGGAGAAATATCGCCAAAATATTGTTTGCATGGAGATATATCGATGAAAAAATCAAGTGTGAGATGACGCGTGCGTTGGGCAAAGGTGGAGGAAAAAAATCACCGATTTTTTCAATATATCACTAAGTTATTGAAAAAATCGACAATTTTTTGGGGCGATTTTTTGCGCCTTCTCCTCTGCATCCAACGACCATATTTGAATATTTGAAGATCCAACAACCCAAATTTTACCTGTGTTTTTGTTGAAGCATCCAACAATCATATTTGTGATCCAATTGTGGAAAATCAAATTTGACTTGATCCAACAACTAGGAAATGTTTCTAATGGTTATATGCAGATCTAATGGCTATATTTGAACCAAATTTTGATCTAACGACTAAAATTAATTTACAACAACTATTTGACCATCAAACGGCTAGTTTGACCAAAAAAATTTCTAAATACCCACAATCCATTCCATTTCATACATAAAATTTTGGTAATTTTTTTTTATCTCCATCAAAATTTTTAAATTTTGGGAATTTGGTGGTGAAGGGTTGGATTAACTCCAAATCAAGGATAATTAGCATATGTTTTACTTTTCATAAAATTTATTCTTATTATGCATAGTTCTATTTTATTTGTTATGTATAGTTTGATTGATATATTTCCTAATTTGACATATATGTATATTTAGTTTCAATATTTAGTAATTTTAAATTTTAATTTAATTCATATGAAAATTTAGTTATAATGTTTGTTTATTTGATATCACATCACATATATGCATAATTCAATTTTAATTTCAATTTTTATTAGTAATGATTCTTATAAATTTCATAAATAATATTAAATTAACTTAGATGTTTATTTTTAATAATTTTAAATTTAATTCATATGCAAATTTAGTTATTGTCTATTTGATATCACATCACATATATGCATAATTCAATTTTAATTTCAGTTTTTATTAGTAATGATTTTTATCAACTTCATGAATAATATTAAATTAATTTAGATGTTTATCTTTAATAATTTTAAATTTAATATTAGTTTAATATGGAAATTTAAAATACATGTTTAGAAATTGGCTAGTTGTGGACTCGCATTTTTCATGTGCGTCCCCACTCAATGACAAGATTTATTTTTGTTGGTGAAAAATTAGTTTTAGAAAAGTTGGAGTCGCCACTTATTTTATTTTATTTTAAAAGGGAAAATAAAATAAGAAAGAAAATTCTAAAGAAGTGACTCCATAGTTTTGGAAAAGCAAGTCTTGAAAAACCCGAGTCTTGGTTTGGGGATCAGGTTACCTATTGGGAAGGTATCTCTAAAAGGTAGCACTCTTCTAAGCGCTACAAAGGTCTCTATTGACTAAGTTGAGGGAAATGGGGCAATTAATTGGTTGATTATAGATACCTAGGTAGGCTAGGTGATTTCAAAAATAGCATGTCAAACAAGAAAACCAATCACAAATCATAAAGAAGATTTAGGGTGTGTACCTGGATTGCTTCTTAAGCGCTATCATAAGACATTAATGATTAATATAGAAATATAGTACACAACATGCATTTTATCCAAGTAAATCTAACATACATCTAAGCACCCAAAGATGGAATCAAACATAGGTATGACTCACAACAACATGCATGTTCATAAAATTCCGAAAAGCAAGTGATGGAGAGTGTACCTAAATAGCATGCATAATTTATAAGATTCCTCAAAAAATACTAGAGTGGTTAGGACAAGCCTAAATTATATAACATATTCATTATGTCTAATATACAGTACCAAATCCAAAATTGAGCCAAGATAAGTCAAATGACCCCAAAAATAAATAACAAATTCAGGCAAAATACAAGATAATCAGTGTGCAATTAGTAAAGAGAGTATCAGAAAACAATTTCTAAAAAAATATCTTGGAGTGGAATTTAATCACAAAAAATTTCAGGAAACAACTCCTACACATTTAGAAAAGATACCAAAAGCCAAACACTCATTCGAATGACAAATTGCAGCAAAGACACCCAAAAGTTCCAGAAGGTCCAGATTAGGTAAAAAAATAGTGACATGCATAAATGAATTTTTTAAAAGTAATAAGTGATCACAAAAAATCATACAGAAAATCACACACATAGTTCAAAGTGTCTATATCACATAGCAAATAAATCCAAGGTCAAATAGTACTCAAAAATATTTTTAGAACACTCAAGCTAATCAGATGTCCAGAATCTAGCATGTGCAATAGGTACGACTTTGAAAAATCATATCTCCCTCAAAGAAGCATATTTTTTTTTAATAGTTTATGTATCTAAGATCAATTTCAAGAAGCCTAGAATTAAGGAAAAATATAAAATCAAATTTAAAAAGTCATCTGTTATTTTATTTTTGCAAAAAGATCTCGGGTGTTCAGAACTGGGTGAAAACAGAGCCCTCTTAAATACTCATTTATATTTTTTATTTAGGAATTGTTTTCTAACTCAAACGAAACTTTAAATTCAAGTTCAAGGAATGAGGAAAGTCATACAAGTTTTGAAATTTTTTTGAAAATATTCAGAAGTTGAAATGAATTTTGAAACTAAAAAAGTTTCAAAACTGGCAGTAAGAAAAAAAAAAGTTTTGAAATTTTTTTTGTGTGGGGGTTCCATCAAGTTTTTTGTTCATGCAATGTAATCAAATTCCCCATTGCTATACCCCTCTAAGTATCTAAACTTGTGCATTTATGTGTTTGGGTAATTTAATCAATGGTCGCACATGACCTATATGGAAGTAGGTTCGGGTCCAACTACTTCGATAATTACAACTACCATTTCCCTTTGAATTTTCTTCTGACATGCATTTCAGTTCTTTCTAGATTTGCACCACTAGAATTGTCCTCCCAAAATAGCTATGTTGTTGTGTTAGGAAAATGTCTCCCACAAGGTGTCAAATTCAGATTTACAAAATCAACACCAAACTCATGATGAGTAGTTGGGATTTTGATGTTATCAAATAATTGAAGAGGAATTTTAATGGGTCCCATGAAGTACCCCCTGTCCTAGATAGCAAAGAGGATGATGGTTCCACTAAGAAAATGTCAAATATATGCAGCCAAAAGGGAACTGGAAATAGGGAGCACGTGTCATTTAAAGAGCCATAGAGACTACCATTCATTTTGTGGAGATGACAACACGTATACTCAGACAAATAGTGAAGGAAAATTTATCACAGAAGACACCTTCCCCCTTCATATCATGCAACTAAGCGATGAGCCAATCAATTTAGAGATCGTGTGCCTTTCATTTATCACCCTCACGTGATAGCAAACACAAAACCTAAATAATCTTCGAGTCCACTGAGAAATGAAGGTTAGCTCACATGCTTGCTACCAATATCTTTCTACAAATGTAATGGCTAATAACATAAGTAGGGCATGAACCGTGCCCATATTTTGGAGGACTTCTTTGCATCATCGTGGGACCATTTCAGCCCTTAAATTCTTGCTTATGTTGATGAGTGCCAACAACATCATGTTTCAATGCTTGATTAACGCTTGGGCTCAAGCTCGCCAGCCCGCAGTCTGCAAGGTGTAGATTGAGTTATACGTGTATGAATCTAGTACGAGAGAAAGACCACCATGGATGCATGTGCTATGTTGGTTGTTTATGCTATTTTTTTTGAGAATTTTAATGGCAAAGTGGGATCTTTATGATGCAAAGCTACGTAATGGTGTAGTAGTGGGGAATGACAATCTAGTGGTGAGAGGGTAGGGTGGCAGTGGCAATATGGTGGTTATGGCTATGAGATTTGCGGCAGTGGTGGTCATGGTGATGAAGAGTAGTGTCACAAATGGCTAATGGAGGTCATGGAGGCGGCTATAATGGTGCAACAGGGTCGTGGAGATTGGTGGTGGACTACGGTGCTGTGTTCGGGAGCCCCAAAAAACCCAAAATCCTTTTAGAATCTCTTGAATACACATTCTTGGATTGCCTCCACTGTGAGCTATGCACATGATGAAACTAGTGCTTGATCGAGAGGACCGAACTTATCACTAGACGTTATAGTTGTCAGTAGATCGATGGGCCAAATTCGTTTGTTTATTGTATTGAACCATTGATTGCAGATGTTGGTGAAGATGTTCCAACTCATAAGCATGACTGCTGGTCATGGTTGGACCAACGACTTAGTAGGAGTGTTGTGTTCCCGTGTTTTGGGAGCTGTAGATCGTTCTCTAAGGAACAGGTGAAGGAGTTAGCTAATGGGTTGGAGAAAAGCGAGGAGAGGTTTCTGTGGGTTGTGAAGAGTCCACCAACAGATGAAAATAATAGAGGAAATCAAAAAAGAAATTGTGGTGTGGGACGATTTCAATTTGGATGATATCATGCCATAGGGCTTTTTGGATAGAACCAAGGATAGGAGAATGGTGGTGAAGTCATGGGCGCCACAAGTGGTAGTGCTCAGACTTTAATATCAAAGACAAACCCATGCATCAACCATTTACCAAAAGGGCCAAAGTGAAACTAAAAAACAGCGTATACATATACGTAAAGATATTTAATAATATAGGCAAACAACCTTAGATGTTCACAATAATCAATAGAATAACACAGAGATTTGCAGAAAAATGATGTTAAACCATAAAATAAAATAAAAAAGAAGATATAATTTTTCTGGACCGTACCAAGAAGGATATCTTCTCAAGAAATATTGCTTCTTCTAGTTCGTCGCATTTTCTTTCAAGCCTCCCCAAAAGGACTAGTGATCGCCTATATTTTTCTCTGTTTTTTTTTTTTTCCTTTTTTTCCTCTTTTTCTATATCTCTTCTCCGCTTTCTCAAAAACCCATATGCTCGTGCTTTTTGTAGCCATTAGCAGTCATTCTACCTGAGAAGTCTTCCTCTCTCCGAATTCCATGACTCATCCACCAGAAAAATCCCTTTTAAATTAAAAAAAAAACCAATCCATGCATATCAACTTAAAGACTCCTACCTTTTCCAAAAACTTCTCCATTGGTAGATTTTTCTATAAAAACTTCAAATTATTACATTAAATAAATGAATAAAATAAATAAATAAATAAATCAAAGAATGATAAAATAATAATAATAGATAAATGAATAAATAACAAGATAATGAACACATAAATAAAAAAAATAACAAAATAACTAAATAAATAAAAGTGATTGATAACAATAAAAATAAATAAATAAATAAAAATATAATAAATGATTAGATAAAAGTGATTGATAATAATAATAAAAAAAGAAAATAAATAAATAAGTAAATGAGATAAATGAGCCATGCAACTATACAAGTTACGCTAAGAATGTCTAATGGGTCAAGTGTGCTTAAGTGGACCTAAGTGAACCAAGATGGGCATAAGGTGTCTAAATGGGCTTAAGGTGGTGCCTAATGGGCCGGGTATACCTACACAGGCCTAGGGTGAGACTAGGTAGGCCTAGATAAGTTTGACCTAAAGTGCACCTAAGTGAAGCCTAATCTAAACTTGAAGGGTAGTATGGACCTCGTATTTTGCTCGATGCATTCCCACTCGATGGCGTGACTCACTTTTTATTTATTTGGTGAAAATATGATTTTTAGAAAAGACTTGGAGTCGCCACTTATTTTTGTTTTATTTTTAAGGGGAAACAAAATAAGAAAGAAAATCCTAAGTGTGACTCCTTATTTGGAAATGACAGTCTGTGAAAAACTAAAGTCGAGTTCGGGGGTCAGGTTACTTATTAGGAAGGTATGATAAAAAGACCGTAGTGCCCCTCTAAGTGCCTAAAAACGGGTTTCTACTAAATAAAGTGAAGCAAGTGTGACAATTGATAAGAAAATCAATGGATACCAAAATGATCATAGATAAAAAGCAAGTCATAATACCTTGGCAGCAGGTAATAAAGTGCTATCATGGAAACAAGGTTAGCTCAAGTATAAAATTATCACATACATATCAAAGAATAAGGCTAAGATCAAGTAATGTTCATTAAGCATAATAGTTGACAATCAGAAGATAAAACTCATATGTAGGGTCCCCACCAAAGCCCAATTGATTTTGCATGAATTAATCTCACAAATTCCATTGTTTTGGAATTATGAAAATTGTCTTCATGCTTATTAAAAATCAAGAGAAACAAAAGATTATTTGAAAATCAAAGAAAATTTGTGAAAGTGCTTACCTGAAGGGAAAGGTAGCAAGTTTATTAAAAACGCGATTTTTTGACCTAAAATCCTAATAAAGGATGAAAAGTTGTAAAATTAAAAAATATTTGAAAACTAGAGTGGAGTTAAAACTATTTGAATGAAAACTAAAATTTTGAAATTTATTTGAAAATTGAAATCTTGAAAATTAAATTTAAAAATTGGAAATTTGAAAATGGGAGTCTTGAAAATTAAATTTGAAAATTAGAATTCTGAAAAACTTATTTGAGAATGGGATTTTTAAAAATTAAACTTGAGAATTGGAATTTTGAAAAATTATTTGAAGATGGAAGTTTTGAAAATTAAATTTGAAAGTTGGAATTTTGAAAAATTATTTGAGAATGGAATTTTTAAAAATTAAATTTGGAAATTAGAACTTTGGAAATTTATTTGAAAATTAAAGTTTTGAAAATTGGAATTTTGGAAAATTATTTGAAAATGGAAGTTTGGAAAATTAAATTTAAAAAATTGGAATTTTGAAGAATTATTTGAAAATGGAAGTTTTGAAAATTAAATTTGAGAATTGGAACTTTGAAAAATTATTTGAAAATGGAAGTTTTGAAAATTAAATTTGGAGATTGGAATTTTGGAAAATTATTTGAGAATTAAATTTTTAAAAAATAAAATTTGGAAATTGGAACTTTGGAAAATTATTTGAAAATGGAAGTTTTGAAAATTAAATTTAAAAATTAGAATTTTGAAGAATTATTCGAAAATGAAAGTTTTGAAAATTAAATTTGAGAGTTGGAATTTTGAAAAATTATTTGAAAATGGAAGTTTTGAAAATTGGAATTTTGAAAAATTAAACTTGGATATCAAATAAGAAAAAAATAATAAATAAATAAATAAAATGAAGTGTGGTGGTTGGGATTGCAGGCCAAAGGTGGCCATGCAAAATGTGGGCCAATCATAGTTGGGCTCATCCTCTTTCAAAGATTCCATAATACCATCCCAGAAAGCTTTCTCATTGTTACTTTCTAAAGTACTCCCATTTACACTATGATTTCTTGCATTGCCTCAACAAACCCTTAGACACCAAAAAAAGTACTCCCATTTACACTATGATTTCTTGCATTGCCTCAACAAACCCTTAGACACCAAAAAAAGTACTCCCATTTACACTATGATTTCTTGCATTGCCTCAACAGACCCTTAGGCACTAAAAAATTCCCCTCAAAGCAAGAGCATTCTTTCTCAAACCCAGAAACTCTTTCCGGATCAATGCCGAATCCTATGCATTTGTGCTCCACATAGAACCTCTCTTTTCCCTGTTCGCTCAAGTGGTTCGCTAACTTCCCCTGTTCCATAAAAGAAGGTACCAGCGATATTGGCAATGCAACTGGATGCTTGCAGAGATGCACTTCTGACAACCCAAAATTGAATTCTGAGGGTGCCTTTACAATCACACTCCACCTTGAGTGTGTTTTCTTCTTCACGAACATCCAAGTATATCCTGCAGACTGCCTCTGTAAATGATAATCTGAATTTCCAAGTTTTATACTAAGCCATGGATGGGGGCCATCGGGATGGAGAGCCATTTCAGTGTCTGATAAAGAGACAACTGGGCTTCCTCGGATTCTTGCGAGTCTAGCTAAAATGGCCTCCAAATGGGTATAGGATGGGTATGGTGTTGGAGAGAGGTTGAGGATGGTGGTGAGCTTGTCATGGAGTGACAAGCGGAAAGTGGTGTGGTGATCGGTTCAGTGGGTACAAAGGATGTGTATGGCGTCGGCTTGGGTAAAACCAACAGACCAAGGTTGCCATGAGGTGGAGGTGGGAAAGTTTGGTGGATGATTGGTTTGAGAGTTGGGTTTGGTGGTATGAAAAATGGTGCTGAATATGGTATATGAGATGAGCTGAACAGGTGAGTGTGGTGTGGTGACCGGGTTATGACAGGATGATGGGGATTGATAGCTTTAAAAAGAGTTTGAGTGACCATGCATGGCCAAGCAAAGATGGGAAGGATGATGAGTGTGATGGGTATGAAATCAGTGGGGTAAGGTTAGAGAAATAGTGGGTTTGCAAGGTGGCAGAAGGCATGGGAATGGTTCTGGCGATCCTAGGCAGCAAGGTGCACCGAGACCAAGAAATGGGAAAGATGATAGGGAGAGCTGATGGTGATGCAACTGCAGGTTGCTGCTGCTCTAGACATGAATGGGTTCTATACAGAGGCTTCAATTTTGAGAAGCGAGTAGAAGAAGCAATCCAAAAGAACCCAAAATGAGTAGAAATTGAGACGTATTGTCCGCTACGTGGTGCTGCATGCCCACTCCTAACGACACTCCAATTTTCTTGCCTTCCTTGATCCTGAAAACCTCAAATTCATTCATTCCATCATTATTGGTATTGACCCACCAACTGTCAAAATTTGTTGCTCCAGTCTGAAGAGAGTTTCAAGCTTGCTCTTCACAAAGGGGTACTCTTGTTTCACTTGCTGTAGGCAACTCAGACACACATCAGTGTTTTGTTCCTTATAGTAGTTATGAAAGACAATGCAAGCATGTTTGACTCTCTGTGCTCCTATGCTGGAGTTGTTGCCCTTCAACTAATGAACATGGGAATCAACCCTCTTGAAATCTACTTTCTTCTTGTTTAGGGCTTTGGACAAATCATTGAGAAACTTCTTGAAATCCATAAAGAAGAGAGACACCACTTCAACCACAAACCAGGGTTGCTCTCATCTTGCAGTTGAAGCTGTGTGAACTGACCATCCAAGAACCCCTTATGAAATAAGGATACTACATACTCCACAAACTTTCTCTACATCAAAACCACCTCCATGCTTTTGCCTTTGCCTGTGCCTGTGCCTCTTCTCTACACTCTCTTTGTATTTGTGCTCTCTTTTCCTACAAAATCACAGAATCATAGCCTTTACCATTTGCTCTCCTTTTCCACCATTTATGAGCTGCTACCTTCCTTCCTGCAGCTCTCTCTCTTTCACTTCTTCTTGTGACCTAGTTGAAATACTCATCACCCCAAACACACCAACAGAAACATAGAAATACAGGGGAGAGCAAAGACCAAAACAAAGCATAAAATAAACAAACCAAAGATCATTGAACCTCGCTCCATCTCATAGTTTGTCAATGAGCTAGCAAACTAATTGGGGATGACCGAAATATACTCTAAATACAAATAAAAAAAATGGTTGCAAGCATCTTGCAAAGAAACCAAAACGAATCAAAGAAATAGAGCATGATTTCAAATTCTATATAAATAAAGGGAACAAACAAAAAGTATATGCAAATTATTTCAGATATGCATGTTTTCTAATGTCCTCACTCAATCATCAAAGACAAATCCAAATATCAACAAGCAATAGAGCAAAATGGTGCAAAAATGGGAAAACAGAGCATGCAATGGTTGCACCTAAATAACTCAAACTTGAACAAGGATTGCTCGACTTTAAGCACTTGATTCAATAGCTTCCCCAAACTCAGCAAAATCCTATTTTCTTCTTCTGTTCTCCTTTCTCACACCCCCCCTCCAAAAAATCTCTCCTTGCTCCTCTATATCCGGTTTTCACCCCTCCTCAAGTTCTAAAAAATTTCGCAAAACCCTACATTTCAAGTTCTAAAATTTTTTGGGACTTCACATGGTTTGGATATTGTTTAAATATGTTCATTACACTTTGTAGGTATTCAAATGATGACCGAAAAAATAAAAATTCAAAAATACTAAAAAATTAACATGGGTACGAAGAATGTGAGGATTCCTCACATTCTTCGTACCCTCCCATTTCTCCACTTTTTTGAACTTTTTAAAATTTTTTGGGACTTCATATGGCTTGAACATTGTTTAAATAGGTTCATTACACTTATGAGGTGTTCAAATGATGGCCGGAAAAATCAAAATCAAAAAATACTAAAAAATTAACAAGGGTACGAAGAATGTGAGGATTCATTTCTCCACTTTTTTGAACTTTTTAAAATTTTTTGGGACTTCATATGGCTTGAATATTGTTTAAATAGGTTCACTACACTTTGAAGGTGTTCAAATGATGACCGGAAAAATCAAAATCCGAAAATACTAAAAAATTAACAAGGGTACGAAGAATGTGAGGAATCCTCACATTCTTCGTACCCTCCCATTTCTCCACTTTTTTGAACTTTTAAAAATTTTTTGGGACTCATATGGCTTGAATATTGTCTAAATAAGTTCATTACACTTATGAGGTGTTCAAATGATGGCCGAAAAAATCAAAATCGAACAATACTAAAAAATTAACAAGGGTACGAAGAATGCGAGGAATCCTCGCATTCTTCGTACCCTCCCATTTCTCCATTTTTTTTAACTTTTTAAAATTTTTTGAGACTTCATATGGCTTGAATATTGTTTAAATAGGTTCATTACACTTATGAGGTGTTCAAATGATGGTCGAAAAAATCAAAATCCAAAAATACTCAAAAATTAACAAGG
Source organism: Vitis rotundifolia (assembly GCA_030254885.1). Classification (NCBI taxonomy): domain Eukaryota; kingdom Viridiplantae; phylum Streptophyta; class Magnoliopsida; order Vitales; family Vitaceae; genus Vitis; species Vitis rotundifolia. The sequence continues at coordinate 15,338,463 of CM058152.1, forward strand.
GTACGAAGAATGTGAGGATTCCTCACATTCTTCGTACCCTCCCATTTTTCCACTTCTTTGAGTTTTGGAAAATATTTTGGGACTTCATATGGCTTGGATATTGTTTAAATAAGTTCATTATACTTTGTAGGTGTTCAAATGATGACCGAAAAAATCAAAATCCAAAAATACTAAAAAATTAACAAAGGTACGAAGAATGTGAGGGTACCTCACATTCTTCGTACCCTCCCATTTCTCCACTTTTTTTAACTTTTTAAAATTTTTTGGGACTTCATATGGCTTGAATATTGTTTAAATAGGTCTATTACACTTATGAGGTGTTCAAATGATGGCCGAAAAAATCGAAATCCAAAAATACTCAAAAATTAACAAAGGTACGAGGAATGTGAGGACTCCTCACATTCTTCGTACCCTCCCATTATTCCACTTCTTTGAGTTTTTGAAAATTTTTTGGGACTTCATATTGCTTGGATATTGTTTAAATAGGTTCATTACACTTATGAGGTGTTCAAATGATGGCCGGAAAAATCAAAATCGAAAAATACTAAAAAATTAACAAGGGTACGAAGAATGTGAGGATCTCTCACATTCTTCGTACCCTCCCATTTCTCCACTTTTTCGAACTTTTTAAAATTTTTTGGGACAACATATGGCTTGGATATTGTTTAAATAGGTTCATTACACTTTGGAGGTGTTCAAATGATGATCGGAAAAATCAAAATCCGAAAATACTAAAAAATTAACAAGGGTATGAAGAATGTGAGGATTCCTCACATTCTTCGTACCCTCCCATTTCTCCACTTTTTTGAACTTTTTAAAATTTTTTGGGACTTCATATGACTTGAATATTGTTTAAATAAGTTCATTACACTTTGGAGGTATTCAAATGATGACCGGAAAAATCAAAATTTGAAAATACTAAAAAATTAACAAGGGTACGAAGAATGTGAGGAATCCTCACATTCTTTGCACCCTCCAATTTCTCCACTTTTTTGAACTTTTTAAAATTTTTTGGGATTTCATATGGCTTGAATATTGTTTAAATAGGTTCATTACACTTTGGAGGTGTTCAAATGATGACAGGAAAAATAAAAATCGAAAAATACTAAAACATTAACAAGGGTACGAAGAATGTGAGGAATCCTCACTTTCTTCGTACCCTCCCATTTCTCCACTTTTTTTAACTTTTTAAAATTTTTTGGGACTTCATATGGCTTGAATATTATTTAAATAGGTTCATTACACTTTGGCAGTGTTCAAATGATGACCGAAAAAATCAAAATCCAAAAATACTAAAAAATTAACAAGGGTACGAAGAATGTGGGGAATCCTCACATTCTTTGTACCCTCCCATTTCTCCACTTTTTTGAACTTTTTAAAATTTTTTGGGACATCATATGACTTGGATATTGTTTAAATAGGTTCATTACACTTTGGAGGTGTTTAAATGATGACCGAAAAAATCAAAATCCGAAAATACTAAAAAAGTAACAAGGGTACGAAGAATGTGAGGAATCCTCACATTCTTCGTACCCTCCCATTTTTCCACTTTTTTTAACTTTTTAAAATTTTTTAGGGCTTCATATGGCTTGAATATTGTTTAAATAGGTTCATTACACTTATAAGGTGTTCAAATGATGGCCGAAAAAATCGAAACCCAAAAATACTAAAAAATTAACAAGGGTACGAAGAATGTGAGGATTCCTCACATTCTTCGTACCCTCCCATTTTTCCACTTCTTTGAGTTTTTGAAAATTTTTTGGAACTTCATATGGCTTGGATATTGTTTAAATAAGTTCATTACACTTTGGAGGTGTTCAAATGATGACCGAAAAAAATCAAAAATCAAAAATACTAAAAAATTAACAAGGGTACGAAGAATGTGAGGAATCCTCACTTTCTTCGTACCCTCCCATTTCTCCACTTTTTTTAACTTTTTAAAATTTTTTGGGACTTCATATGGCTTGAATATTGTTTAAATAGGTTCATTACACTTTGGCAGTGTTCAAATGATGACCGAAAAAATCAAAATCCAAAAATACTAAAAAATTAACAAGGGTACGAAGAATGTGGGGAATCCTCACATTCTTTGTACCCTCCCATTTCTCCACTTTTTTTAACTTTTTAAAATTTTTTGGGACTTCATATGGCTTGAAAATTTTTTAAATAGGTTCATTACACTTATGAGGTGTTCAAATGATGACCGAAAAAATCGAAATCCAAAAATACTCAAAAATTAACAAGGGTACGAAGAATGTGACTCACATTCTTCGTACCCTCCCATTTTTCCACTTCTTTGAGTTTTTGAAATTTTTTTGGGACTTCATATGACTTGGATATTGTTTAAATAGGTTCATTACACTTTGGAGGTGTTCAAATGATGGCCAGAAAAATCAAAATCCGAAAATACTAAAAAATTAACAAGGATACGAGGAATGTGAGGATTCCTCACATTCTTCGTATCCTTCTAATTCTTCACTTCTTTTAATTTTTAAAAATTTTTGGGGAGTTCATATGCCTTTAATATTATTTAAATAGGTTAATTACACTTAGGAGGTGTTTAATTGTTGAAAAAAATGATCATTATCCAAAAATTCTAAGTAATTAGTATGGGGGATAAGAGTTTCTTTGTTCTCTACTTTTTAAAAATTTTAAAAGTTTTTGAAAAACCAAAATGATAAAAATATTAGCGAGGAGTGTGAAATTCAATAATGTTACTAATTATATATATATATATATTTTCAATATTTTGAACTAATATTTTATGTAATTAAATGTAAATTATAATAATTATTTTATTAATTCAATTTTCAATTGAGTACATAACTATCTTAATGTTTGAGCAATGTATACTTATTTAAATTTTTTTCAATTTTTTATAGAAGTCTAATTAGACTTGCAAATCATTGGAATTATTCAATTATTTTATTTTTTTTACTTCTTAAACCAATTATATTGCTTTTTTCATTTTCAATATTCATCCAAATTTTTCCACAAATAATTTCAATTGAAAATTAAATAAATTAACTAACTCTCAATTTATACATTTTCTTATTGATTTATTTTTTTACAATATTTAATTTATTTAAATTTAATTTTCCTTCACCTCCTCGGTTTATCACTTTATATTACAAAATAAAATAAATTCTAATTTCTTTTTGTAAAAAATTTGTATTTTTAAAATATTTTTCAATATTTTTCAATTTTTATATAAGAATTCATCATATTATATAGTTGGATATTGTAAAGAATTAAAACTTTTGTGTTACATTGGATTATTATTATTATTATTATTTCCATCGAGGTTGACCGGTTGGTAACCCATATAACAAGTTTTTTTTTTGTTTGTTTTTATTCACAAACCTAACATGTGGCAAAATGCCATTGGTGGAAGATTGGAAGTATGGTACCGAAAAGGAGAAATGGGTACCGAAGCATGACCCTACATTCTTTTAACAATAAAGATAAAAAAAAATCTCTCTCATGTAGGTGTTAATTCAAGGAAAAAAGAGGAAGAAGCACCTTTTCCTTACTGAAAATCTCTCTCTCATGTAGGTGAGAAAAATTCCCTATTTCCTTACTGAAAATCTCTCTCTCTCTCTCTCTCATGTAGGTGTTAATTCAGGCAAAAAAGAAAAGATCCAGAAAAGATCCCCCTCAGTAATAGGAAGAAGCACCTTTTCCTTACTGAAAATCTCTCTCTCACGTAGGTGAGAAAAATTCAGGGAAGAAAGAGAAGGCCACCTCAATAATAGGAAGAAGCACTTTTTGCCTTTTTCTTTTTATATCATGTTGGAAATCCCCCCTTCCTTTCCAAAATCAATCCAACATCTTCTTTCCTTCAAAATAAAAATAATAATAATAAATAAAAAATCTTATTCCTTCTAATTTCTATTTTTTTTTTTATTTTTAAATTTGATTCCCTCTAAAAATGGGTATCTTTCTTTCCAATTTCATCTTTTTCCTTAAAAATAAATAATGAAAAATAAAACAATAAATAAATAAATAAATGTACAAATAGAAGTGTATTGGCCTAGAATAAGAGGCCCAAAGTTAAAGGTAAAAGTGAGTTTGAAATTTTAAATTAAAAAGGGCTTTGGGGTCTACATTAAGCATCCCAAAATGCGTCACCACATTGCTGAAAAATAACTTGGCTACTTCTTCGACAAGACACTCATGTGGTGCAAGCATGAAGACTATATATTTGGGAAATCGGTCCATGATTACAAAAACTGATTTGTAACCTTGCACATTAGGAAATTCCCTAATGAAATCCATAGAAAGACTTCGCCCAAGTGTGAATCCACTTTTTTTTTTTATTTGTTTCAATTCGATGATGAGTTTTGCTTTTTAACGAAAAACTAATTTTTTAAAAAATTGAACTCATCACTGATTGTTATTTATTTTTGTAAAATGAAAATAAAATAACAAATAAAAGATTAAAAATGACTTCTTATTTAAAAAAATATATTTTTGAAAATCGAGTCCAAGTCCAAGGATCGGATTACTCTTTGAGAAGATATTATAAAATAGCACCTCTCTAAACCTTAAGATCTCTATTAAATAAATTGAAACAACTATGATAATTGATTTATAGATCAATAGATAATATAACAAGGTGATAATGAAAGCATAATCTAGAACCTAATTAGGAGTAATTTTGGAAGAGTCAAAAGTTTCTCATAATGCGCTTTTCTTATGGAAATTAAATATTTGGTAAAACTTTAAAAAACAAATATAAAAATCTAGAAAATCATTTCAAGTGATTGTTGAACCTAGCAAATTGTTAAGTGATTCTTTTAAAAATACTAAAGAATCTATTTAGCAATAATTTTAGAAAGCATTTCTAATATTTTTAATACTTGAAAATTTTTTATCATTCAAATGTTAAAAATATTAGAAACATTTTCTAAAATCACTTTCAAACACACTCTAAAACTTATTTCTTTTATCATAATCACTTTAAAGACACCTTTAATGGCATTGAAGGTAATGTTCATTAAATTCTATCAAGGTTTTACCATGAGCAGTTGCTAAAATTCACTTAGTTGAGCTTGAATAATTATAAGGCTTCAAAATGAAATCATATATGACCCAATTTAGAGTCCGTTTACGAGTGATATAAGAGGGTTAGAAACACTTCTTAGTGCTCGTAAACAATTTCCTTAAAAGTGCTTTTATGAGAATCACTCCCAAAGGGTTCATAGACACATACAAGTTGACAAACCTTCATGCAAGACAGTAGAAGCAAGCATCTCAAGTAACAACATATTTGCATTAGTACTAACCCAAAATGGTTCAGTGAGATTGCTCGCTCCCAAGCCCAACCTTTCTGAAGTTTAAAGGAACTGGGATTCACTCACAGCAATGGTATACAAATGGTAGTAACCAAACTATAGACTACAGAACTCCCATTAAATTCATACACATTTAGTAAACAACCCACCCCACCTACACTGGTAATGCAATGTTTTACTTATTTAAGCTTGGGGTTGGATTTTCTTTTGGTACCTGAAATGGATCTTCTGGCATTTTGGGGCTGTTGCCAAATTCTAGCAGCTTAAGCCAGTATAAGCTATGTGTAACTGTGGTAGCACCCAAAGGGGATAAGAGTATGAGAGTAGAACAATAGAATCGAGTTTTACATTTTTCCTGTTTCTGCAATGATTCTTTCGATCTCCTCTAGGAGGCGCTCTTTTTCATCCCCCAACTCGTCATTCTGCTTCTGAAGTTCTTCTATTTGCTTTGTCTGCTCAGAATCCTTCCTGAAAGTAGAAAATTTGGTTAGTAAACCAGGACATTTTGGATCATTTTGCAGTAGGGAAAATTAAAACTTTGAGGCTAGATGTGCTGTAATTCAGTGTAAATGAAGACTACGATCTAGTAATGAAACAAACAGTATCATTAAGAAAAACTGGAAAAAAGTGAAGCTTCGTAGAGTTTCTTGGCATTCACAAGCAATTATAAGCTAAAACCTCTTTAGTGATGTGATATCCATTTCAGTGACTAAATCGATTTGGCAAAGTTTCCTACTACTGAAAAGCCAAATACAAACAGTCACCTACTTGTAGTTGCAAAAGCATAGGGTAAGTCGCTAATTTTTGTATTAGAGTTCCTATATTTTATGTAAATATAACTACTATATACAGTTTTTAAAAACAAAAAAGGGAATTGTATCCAAATACTATACCTACATTCATTTGTAACCCTAGGTCAATACTACCAAATTCATGAATTAGTTTATCAGGATTGTTGAACGAGACAAAACATCCCATGTCAAGAGCTGGCATGATTCTCACTAATGCATTGTAACTTTAAATATACAAGAACAAATATTCATGTTCATCTATACAGGAGTGGGTTTCCTGGTAGGGGGTATGCTAAGGGAGTCATATGTCAGGAAGTTTCAAACTTAGCTCTGAATAATGACATTATAAGCTAGAATGTCATTTTGGAAATCATAAACTTTAATCTATTATCTCTTTCGCAATTCATGCTTGCTCATGCCAACCATTGTCATCTAAAAGTTATGCCAGCAGCCTTAGCAAAGTAGCAGAACTATGATAACTGAGACAAAATTCAAGATATCTTTACCTTGAACTGAATAGATTAGAAGTATGATTGGATTAGCTCAATAAGAGAATTTTCGGCTATAGATTAACTATCACATGCCATCTGAATTGCAAATTAATGTTTGTTTTCTCATCACCTATTCATGAAAGACAAGTTGAGTTTGAGCGACCGCACTTCCTTCTCAAGAGTTTCACACCGCTTCAAGATGGATTGCATATCAGATGGCATTGCTGGTGTCAGATTTCTTTCCTTTGCCTCTGCCATTCTGCATCATGAAGAAAATTCAATATAAGTCAACAGGTTTCCTCTTTTTGTATTACCTACATAGATTAAGAACAAGATGCTGCATTTAACGACATTATCCTGTTAAGTTACTAATTTGACCCTAAAAGCCTAAGCTGTTAGGTAAGAAGCTTACAATGTATATTATTCTATAAATGGGTGGGGGAATAAACAGAATGAAACTAGAGTGAGGCTCAAACTTCAAACCTCTAGTTAAATAGAGCTCTTATACCACATTTGGTTGCCACTATGATCCAAAAGTATAAGGGGTTAGATAATGGACCCATAATATATACAAGGCTAACGACTGACATAAGTTGAACTCTTTTGATTAGAACCAATCATGTTCCACGTTAGAGAAAAGTGGAAGCACTCAAATGAGTAAGAACCATAATTATTTTAAGAATGGAATTATGATCCATCAAATTTGAGTATTATTCTATGACTAAATCTCTGCCTAACACCTATCTTCTTTTTCAGGCATTGATGCCAATTTCCAGGAAGACCAGTTGATGACAGGAGAGGGTCCTTCCTGTAATGAACCTTGGACAAGAGCATTTGGCAGGTAGAAAAAAATTACCCCATTGGTTATGAAGTTTAACAATCCAAAATCACTAGACTAGGAATCAAAGAATATTTATTGTAAGATGCAAACCAAGAAAAAAAGAAATGATATCTAGAAAAACAGAATCACAAAGATACCAACCAGAGTTGGATCAGATATGTTAAGAGGGTCCTATTCATTAAGACTTTAAAGAAAGGTTATGCTGTTAGGGAATGGATCAATAACATAAATCGAGTTAAATCCCTCTTTCACAAGCAGCCTCAACCCTGCATGTGCCAAGATAGGCAACCAATCAAAGAAAAAAAAATGGGTGCATAAACGAACATAGAGACTCCAACGAGAAACTCTAGTAGACAAAGCTCTTATGTTATGGAAAACTATAAATTAACCCAGATTAAGATATTAGGGAATGAAACAGCAGTTTATATCAAAGCTAGCATATTCAGAGAAAGATGTTACTTTCAAAAAGTCAAGATAGTTCACATACTTCCGTGATCGCTCCACCCTACGCTTCTTTGTGGGGTCTCCCTTGTCAACTGCAAAATTTTAGTTGGTTAGAAAAAATGACATGACTACACAATTTTCTATGCTAATACATTTATAGAAAAGATATTCTTTGAAAAATGTTTACATCAAAATAACCATGAAGCTAAAATGACAAAAATGTTTCCTCACCGCCACACCTAGGGATCATGACTAAATATTAAGATTTATATTCAAATTTCAGAAGACAACAATGGCATGTATGCCTGCCAAGGTCTCAAATATTCTTACTGAAGCAGCAAAAACATTTTTTTACACAATGTTCTCTCCTAAAAGAAAGTGGACCAATAAAACATGGGCACATCATTCATCGTTAAATCTATTTTGTTCTACATCTACTGCAAGTTTCAGAATGAATTCTAATTTTGTTTATTCTCATTATCAAATCACTTTATTTAATCCTTTTTTTTTTTTTTTAATAACTGCATAGTAAAAGATGATTCTGCATTCATATATTCTTTCAAATAAAGGAATTGTTTCATCTCATTCAAAATTACAGGGTTCTTACTGTGACAACAAAGTATTTATTTCTTGCTGATTGCCCAACTGTTAAATGTGGATTTTTTCCAAGCTAAAACTTTGTTTCAGTTTGTGCATATATGAATTAACATCATGTCAGGAATGTTCCATATTTTGAGGAATATTCAGGTTTTAACTCAAAATTCATCAAAAAAAGCATGCACTAAAATTTTGTAGCACAATAGTATGAAATTCATGGAGTGAAATATAGAACACAAAATATGGATACACATTCAGTTCTCAACTTAATTGATTACCGGAATCAGATGATGTCACAGATCCATACCGAATAAGACTTCCTTTCTAGTGAAACACAAAACAAAAGAAATGAGAAAGAGAATGACGTCCAAGGGTTCATTCCACACAATTGAACAAGAACCAAACTCCAAGTCAAAGTAAGATTAGATAAATATACCTTTCTCTCATCTTTCAAATTGCTTTCAAATATCCGTTGTCTGATTTCTGTAGTTCAACAAAAAAGAGGGACATATCAAGTTTAAAGTAAATGCATTTCTATTTCTGAATAAAATAAGCAATAGGGTGTTAAAAAATAGGACATTTGACAAGATTGCTCACTGATTCAATTTCCAGTGGACAACCAAACATGCCTTTGATATTAATGATCTCTGCAGAACAATGGAAGATACAAAAGAGAAATAAACTGAACAAAACCGAAATATAGGCACTCGTAGATTTGGGTGCTTACAAACTTACCTAATTTCAAAATTAAAACTAAACAAGAGAAAGGCAGTTTTCAGCAAAGGGTTTCAGAACAGTGACATTATCCAATAGAAAGTTTCAATCACGCATATGATACTAATCAGGGGCAGAGCCAGAAAATTAGGTTTGTGGTGGTGGGCGGTGGTGGGGGTGCAATGTTTGAATTGCAGAATTTTAAATTACATAAATATTAATATATTTTTATAATTTAAAAAGCTTGCAGACATTGTTATTGATAGGGCTAACTGAAATCACATAATATGAGTAAATGTTATAAAAAAAAAAAAGGAAATTGAGTTACCAAATTAAACACAGGATTAAATATTAGCTATTAAATCTTATATGAAATAATAAGTAACAATAAATAATTTTTAAAAGTCTTTTTGTTTTATATTTTAAAATTTTTAATAAATTTTTTACTAGGGGCAAGAAGCTTCATCCTTCTTAGTTTTTTAAAAACTCCTCAACACACACACACACACACACATACATATATATATTAACATTTGGATTTTGAGGGGATGAATATACCCCCTGCCCCCCAGTCCTATATGGGGTCCACTATTGATACTAATTCCATATCCAAGGAACTTTGGATTTTATAAATGGGAAAAAAGGGAGTAGTTGTTAAATTGAGGAGTAAAATAGGAGAGCAATAAAATGGGAAACAGAAATCAAAAGCTCCATCGCTTATTTCAGAATACTGATAGAGTAAAATAAAATTGTTGGCTTCAAACATTAGATACCATATACAATTTAGAGCAATAATCCAAGCAGTGAAGCACATTATCACTAGGTGGAATTTATACCTTTTGCTCTGGAGTCATTTTCTGAATTCCTCCCATTTCCAACTTGTTTCCTGGAGCTCTCACAAACACTTAGAGTTTGACCTGAATTGCTGGGACCATCACATGCATCAAAACCAGCTGAGATTACTGGTGCAGCAGCAGAAGATTCACTTTGTGAAGGTTCTTGAGAAACTGTACTCATTTGGATTGGGTTCAATGGGGCAACAAAACCCTCTAGGTCAAGATCCATGGATCCTTCAATTATTTGAAAATCCCCATGATCCTTAACTTGGACAGGGGATACTCCTTGAAAGGTTCCTGATGACTCGGGAATATTATTCCCTTGTCCTTGACCCAGAGTGGCATTCACTACAACTTCTGGAGCACCATAGTAACCAATAGAGCTATCTTCAACAGCTTCTTTCTCAATCTGGTTACTGAGTTTCTTGCGCTCTAGAGTTCCCTTTAGCATGCTAACAACAGAAGAAACTTTGTCCACATTACCCATTTGTGGGTTGTTGAAAGTAGATGAGGATGAATTAGATGGGGACATAAAAGTGGTCAACTGATTGGGCATCTCACACATTGAAACATCACCAAAACCATTTGGGTTTGTGAATTCTTGTTTCATTGTGTTCATTCCATGTTCGGATGCATTATTCATGGCTTCCATGCCAAGTGATGTTTGAGTGTTTTGCATGGCAGCATATCTCCTCCTGCAAAACAAATAGATGATGCAAATGAGACTAATTGCCATACAAATTATTCACATGGAAAAAAAAAAAGGAAAAAGAAAGCTAAGGAAGTATTCCATGTCCAACACTTTCTTTCATGAATATCTGCATATAGACTGTGCAGTTGGTTTGCATTTTTATAAATCTATTCTCAGGTCTCAAGGACTCTTCATGATGTGTAAGGTAAGATTGCCAAAGAGCAGATTTACAAAGCATTGTTCATTGAAATGTCATGGGTATAAGTTTTATGAACATAGTACACAAAATCAGTGGTACCTCAATTCAGAGGATCGGCTTCTTGTCATGGGTTGAGAACTGTGAAACCATGCCTGCAGTTGAGATATCATATTGTCATGAAGCTGTTGTTAAACCGATGTTTCTGCAAATGGCTCAATATAAACAAACCTTGGCTAAATATAAATTACTAGCCTGTAATCCTCTTTCTGCAGCATTCCTGATCAAAATAAACCAAAACATATAATCAGCCTTTACTCTCTTCACAAAACATATTGCTTCATTTATGTCACTAAGGAAATGACAGTAAAAGAAATAACAGATGGACTAGCTTGCAAGATTTAGTGGAAATGTCAAATAACGACCTGACTGAATGTTGATTAACATCACTTGAGTGATCATCCACAACAGAAATGTTTTGTGGGAATAAGATATCATTGCTCCTTTTATTTTGAAGTATACCCCCATGTTGCTGACTAGGCAAGCCAGCTAGTTCAGTGGAAATCCTGGAAATACCATGGAATAATTAGATGCCCAAACAAGAAAATTGAATCCTTTATCTAGAAATTTCTGAAATAATTTACTTCTCACAAAGTCAAATCAGATACAGAAAACAGTAAGTGAACTAGCACCGGTAGGAACTGCAAAGCACACATAGTTACGGTAATTTATTTGAGAAATGTTCAGTGATTTCATTGTCTTTGTGTTCCTAATGGGTTAAAAAGTATTTTGACATTGTTAATTAGAATTAGCATATGGTAGAGCAGCAAATTAGCTTACACAAGCTACAACAAATTTTAAATTATAGGAGAAAATATCCACTTCAGCTCCTCTAAACCATAAAACAAACTAAGCGTGTTACAGAAATCAGCTTTCTCAGCAGCATCCACAATTTCTAAATGTTTTGAAATTTAAGATGTCATCTCACCAGACTAGGGCAGCCCGATAACGGATAATCAGATTGGAACACCCATAAATATCCTCACAAAAAGATAGTAGATGCTCATATGACATAATGCAGTTTTCCAAAATAAAATCCTATTGTTCCTCTCCAACTAGGAACACCCATGATGAACATAAATGTGCACTTTTCCTTATACTTACCTGTTTGCTATCTTTGGCTGAGGCTAAGGAATTGACTCTAGGCATGTTGGCGATATCATAGCAAACTAAGAACATAGTTGTTGCACAAAGGAGTTATGGAGAAAGATGGCTTTCACTTCTTTTGATGCTTGAAATATCTGCACAGCACTTCAGTGTACAAATCCTTAATTGTGACTGTGTCCTTGCAGGGCCTTACATCAATAAAATGCCCTCCTCACTGCCACTATCATGCATCTGTGCCCATGATGGTGCCATTTAGGATGTGACAATCCCTTCTTTTATAACCAACTAAAGCCACTTTTTATGTTTGCGCTCCGTTTCAAATATTATCCTTCCTGTTATTTCCGATTTTGCACCCTAACATCACCATCCAAACTGCCTTTTCTTTTCAGAGGTCCTTGTTAACTAAAAATTATGCCCCATAAATCAAAAGAAATCTAGATGCCTAACCGTAGATAACATCCAAGGCAAATACCCTTTAAAGTACACAACTTGAAAATATCAAAATATTTTTCCTCATGGATCAACAAAGACTACATCTATGGCAACCCTTTAGAGTACCCAACTTTAATCAGCAAGTAACAACCTTAATTTCTAACTGTTGCATGTGCAATGACCTTGCTTCCACCTGACCATCAGCCTCAACTAAAATGCCATGAAGACTAGTTCTGATGTATAGTCTTTTATTAAACTAGCTTTGAAATCCTTACTTTCTAAACATATCCTCCATGATTTGAATTTTAGATTAACATGAGCTTTTAGCCTTTTAAAAAAGAAAAAAGAAAAAAGAGCTTTCAAAAGAAACACAGATGGCAGCTTAGAAAACTTATTTTTAAGTCCATATGTAAGAAAATTTATTTTTGAGCCTCCATAAGTCATGCCTATCCATATCTTGGAACTAAAAAGACAAGGGAAAATTAAGGGGAGAAATAGGGGAAATTTACTAATGAATATCCATTGTTCTCTGGAGTCTAGACCAGTTCAAGAAAGTGAGTGAACATATTGCCCTTATCTAGTAAACAACATTACTGTTAGAATCTAATTTATATAGCTTCAAGTCAGAGAATCTATTGGCTATAATATTTGGATGAACTAACTCCATAGGAAAACTGTATTATGTTTCCCCAACTGTCAGTGTGATAACCAAAATCTTTCTTCTGAGTAAGCATATAAATCTTTCTTCTGCTCATCACTTTTCAAGGAATCATAGTTGAGCATCTCCATTCTTTTGCCACAAGCCCAAGAATTTTGGTTAAGAGAGTTGAAGGTAAGTATTGAAAGGAAACATTTCTCATGAATCCATTTCTGATATTAGAAAGAATGGAAGAAAAGATTCAGATTCAATGCCAACCAAGGCAAGGTTACAAAGTTCGACAACATCCCCAAAACTTCAGGATTAGTACAGATTTTCTAGGAATGGTATAGCCCACATGAATCCACCAGATCCAATCTTAAATATTTTTTTATTGGGTGTAGTGGCTGAGTAAAATAATGAAGCAAAGGATGCCTGGTCAACAACTAGACATTTTTAATTCTTATTATTTGGGTACACAGTTTCTGGTCACTCTGCTCTATCTTGGGTCATACCTTTTATTAAATTATAAATCCATAAGCATCCCAATTTCACAATGTGAACCCATGTTATTGTTCTCCATCCTCCTGTCCAGACCCTCAATTTCAAGCATAACAATATTACAGGTATGAGCATTGGCCTTGTGTGTAATCAAACCATATAATTTCTCTTATCCTATCCTACCCTCAATTTGTGCGATCTCTAATTTATTATTACTTAATTGTAACCTTTCTGCTGAGCTCATTTCAACATCTTCATCTCAATTGCACTTGGACATATTTGTTAGCTGCCAATATTTCCTGGGTTTAAGCTAATGGTGCCTTACAGATGTCTTCTAAAATTTCTCCTTAACTCGAGAAGTAAGTTCTGGCAAAACAATAAAACAAACGCACTTGATCAGTGCATTCATCATGCCCTAGTTCCATGGGCAAGCATCCTCTTCAAACTTCAATCTCCTAGTCCTTATAGTTGATATAGATGAAGAAATCAAACATGGTTTAGCTCCTGGCTATCAATCTTCCTTGTTCTTTTGTTCCTAATCATATTTGTCCTCGCTACATATATCCATTGATTTCTTAGGATTTAAAATCTCATTAAATATCTCAGTCAACCGAATTTCAGTATTTTCCTTGATTTTGTATCCAATTTGCCCATTCCATTTTTAGTCAAAGACTAACCCACAAACAAACACTAGATGAACCAGAAAATTTCCATGTTTAACTTTTTTTCTTTAAGTGTTTTTCCTCTTCCTGGTGGGAAGTGAAGCAGCAAAGAAGGCTCCAATTTGATGCCTGCTTGGTGCAACACATGCAAATAAAACAGAATAGCGAAATACTGTGAAGAGAAAAAAAATCACCGGATTACTAGTTCTAGCCCTATATCAATATATTAATGAGAAATAAAATTCACAAGATACTAATTATTGAAGCTATGTGAAAAGTAGACATAATCTTATGGGATTTGTTGAATGTCCAAATACTAGGTCTCTTGCATCAAAGTGGTGAGCAAACTTGTATCAAAACTCACCCCCTTGTCAAAAGTCATCAAAAAATTATCTGATGTCTAAGAAATTTTGGAGGACCTAAAATCGGTTCATATCATTAAAGAGTTATGGTTTCCCAAATGAACTCAAAGTCCCAGATCATTGGTTGATAATCAAGGAGGAACCAGAGTCTTCAGAATGACAAGCAGATTACATACAAATAAGAGCACCCTATAGATGGGAATATATTGGAATCTAACAGTTCAAGAAATGCACCTTCGTGATGCTTGTCGGGTGCGATGTGCTATGCTTGTTGCATTATACACATGGTTCTGCAAGTTAAAAAAAGTAACAGACAAACGGCGATCATGAAAATGATCAATAATAATAAGTAACACAACAAACTCTACCAAAATAAATATCATAGCATTAATTATTAAAATGTAACAAACTTGAAGAAGATATAGAAAACTCATTTTTAATTATTACTCAGTAACAAACTCGGAGAAAAATACAAAATAATTAATTTCTGTTAAGATCAACATACTTAACATTCTGACATAAGAATTCATAAAAACCGCTTGATGGATATACAATCAATGTTGCTTACACTGGATAAAAGGTTTGACTAAATCCTGACCCCGAAAGTAGAAATAAAATAACTAAAAATCACCAAGCATTGCTTGCATATCAAATACTCAATCAAATTTCTTATTCAGTCCAATTGCTAATAAGTGGGAAACTAGCAGGTCTCTAAGAAGAAAATGATGGAAATAAAGGTCTAAACAGGAAAAGATCCAATTATTTCTTTAGGTAAAAAAAATACCAAGCTTCAAAGTTAAAGGCCAATTGGAAGTCTTGCTAAACTGAAAAGTGTCAGATGACAAAGTAATCCCATGTATGATACTAATGATGATTATAATGGTTTTCATTATGCAAACTAGGCAATTAATGTGTTAATAGATAAAAATTGCAAGGCTAGGACCATGGCATGGGCCATTTAACAGTCCTTAATCATCTGTGCTTTTTGACATGGCAGAACATATGAGGGAGATGACTGAATTCACTTCAAAAAAAAAGAAAAAAACAGAAAGAAAAGGGAACAAGAATACTGTTTGAGTAGTTAAAAGATACATTAAGGGAAAAAAATGAGGGGTCTGCATCATGGTATCACTGACAAAGGAATGGCCAAGACTGCTTGCCGACCTAGAGAGGCAATAAAACAACTAGCACTCACTTGAAAATGATTGAATGAAATGTATAAAATCTATCAATCATATTTTATTTCAAGAAAAACTTTGTTTCATGAATCTATAATATTTCCAAACTCTGCAGTATTTTGGTAAATTATATGCCTATGCCAAACGTATTATCATATTTGAGTTAGGCAGTAAACAAGGACATGTACACTATGACCAGCATATCGCTAAGATGCATTTATTTGGGCACATGAGCAGTTAATATTCTGCATCACAACCAAGAGCTTGTTAATTCTATCTGAGCTTAACTACCATAAAAATCAAGTGTGATGAGAAGGGAAAAAAAAAAAAAAGCAAAGACCAACAATGACGACAACTATCACAAAAACTCCTTAATTTTTTTAAAAAGTGAAAGGAAAAAAGAAAACTACTAGAAAACCAGGTTTATGGAACTCCAGACATTGGAAAAAACACTTGACGACTTTGCTATTCAAAATTTCATCATGAATCACAGCATAAGGGGTAACACAGCTGCTTGCCTCTCCATTTGTGAGCCAGCTTTTGAAGAGTTCCTCACTATCTGTACGAAAGCTCTGACTGAGATTCTTAAATCCCAACATCTCCATGGTTGGAATTGGCATTCCAATTGAGCTCTCCATCAAGGATTTCAGAAACAACTCCTCACTCGTGTTCCTATAGAAGTCTGAGTAGCCCCTTCCCTCCATCTCCATGACACTCTTTTCCCCTTCACTCCTCTGAACCGTCTGAGAATGAAATGAATTCAAATTTTGCTGACTACTTCCCGGTTTTAAAAAAGAATCATCTACTGAACTCTCTTTGTTTCCATCCTTGACCATAGTATCCAATTATCCAACCTTTCCCAAAAGCAGTAAACGAAAGACCACCCTAGCAAACAACTAAGCCACACTGCTTAGCATAACCAACTCTCAAAACCACAAGTTTTATACAAGAATTCTCTAAACTAGATATGGAAACAATATCAATTACCACAAACTCCAGTCATAAACCGCAATTTCTGGCAAGAACTGCCCCACCAAGAAAGCAAAATTTGCAGGGTCTCACTCTCCAATCAATTAGAAAAGGACTACCAAAATAACTAGAATTTAGATGACAACTGCACCGAAGAAAAACCCAAAACTGCACCAATACAAGCAAAGGCAGAAGAGAATACTTTGCAGATGCCAACCTGAATTCAAACCTAACAAGGAAACTTCCTCTATACTGAGATCATACTTGAAAAGCTACAAAAAATTATTTTTCTATTGGAATTTTTTACAAACAAATGGTGGGCGACAATTAAAAAATAGCAAAACGAAGGGATCTTCTCATTCGAGTTTTCTTAAGATTCCTTCACACCACAAACTGTCTTCTTCTAACTTTTTCTTGTCTCATTCAACTTCAACGGTTAAAAAACGCGGTAAAGTTGAAGTAAATAACAAAATTTTCATAATCCCATTTGGAGGAAAAGAAAGAAAAATCTGTGGAAATATTCAAGGCGTGTATGTGTACATATATACAATAGGACAAGAATAAGAATTTCTATACCCATTTGAGGAAAAACAAAATTTCATGCGTGCATTCAAATTATATAGAGTATGAAGATAAAAATTTACATACCCAATTGAAGGGAAAGGGAGAAAAAGGTGTGGTAGCATTCAAGGAATGTATGTATATATTATATGTAATATAAAATATAATATAGAGAAGTTAGGAGGTTTGACCAGAGGAGAGATGGCCTGAGGGCAGCCATGAAAATGACCTTTCCTTTTCGCTATTTAAATAAGGTAGCCGTTGGGAGGGCGTTTTCAATGGGGTGGGGTCAAAATTGTGGACAAATTTTTTTATTCATTTTCTACATATTTTTTCTTCATTTTCACACTTCCCAATTCCATTGATGAATTTCTCAGTAAGTTTCTTTTGATTCTTAGAGTTTAGGCTATGATGGATTCCAAGAAATTTGAGAGAAAATGGGAGGGTAGAAGAAAAGAAAAAATAAATAAATAAATTATTTTTTATATGACACTTTAAGATTGTTTTATTTTTATTTTTATTTTTCATAGTGAAAGCAATAATGACATTTTTTTTTTTAAATATATTTTAAGAATCAAACATAATCTAAAAGAAAGTACAAAAAAAAAACTTAAATATACAAAAATTTATGGTTTCGGAAGTGTATTGTGTGTAATTGCCATGTATGTCATTATTTTGTAAAGTTTTTGTTTTAAGTTTGATCATTTGTGTAATCGCATTATTTTGTAACTTAATCCTCCAATTATTTAGTATCTTGTTCTCATCTCATTGTATCTAATATGATATTTTTATACCCTCATTCAAATATTCAAATTTCATTATACATTTAAATTAGGGATGAGTGGAATTCAAGACAGGCCGGTTTCATTCCAACCCCACCCTGTTTATTCAAAATAATTTGCATCCTCATTCTATTAAAAAAAATTAAATAGGGTGGGCAAGGTAGGATGGTAATGTGAATTTCCCATACCCATCCCCGTCTTGCTTGTTTAACTTTTTTTTGGAGAATTTTTAATTTATTTAAAAAAAAAAAATTTAATTTTTTTAATTCCATTAAATAAATATATTTTACAAATAATTATAATATTACAATTTTTATAATTTATTTCATTGAAAAGTATTTGTTATTATTATTATTATTTATTAAAAATAAGAAAATAAAAATTAAATTAAATTAATTTTTAAAATTAATTATATATATAATTGAAATGGGGCAAGGTGGGATAGGATAGGACAAGACTATACCCAAACCCATTCGTTCCATTAGGGGCGAGGTAGGTACCCAAAAAAGTTGTCCCATTGTCATCTCTAATTTGAATGACCAAGATTTAAAATTTGAAATAAGATCCAATTGACATAATATATTTTTTCAAATTCATATTTACATTTTTTATTTCTTTATTTTCATGCTTTTCGACACCACTTATCAAATTATTATGAGCTTTGGTTAAAGGAAAATAATAAATAAATTTAAATGAACAAAAATTTACTGCTCGTTTTGATAGAGTAAACTAGAAGCATAAGTAATTTTTAATTCTATTTTTACTTTTTATAACTATTAAACACGTTTGGTAATTTTATTTTCTACTTTTAAAACATAAATAAAAACAAAAATACATTTCATAATTATATAACAATAAGTAGGACAACAAACTTTTTTCATGATTTATCAAGATATTTTTGTGAGTTTTGGCAATTCCTTAATTTCCTTAATGTAAATTGCATTTTATTTAGGGGGTATTTGGTAAAACTTAAAACTTATTACTTAATGACTTAAATTAATTTTAAGTTAAATTATACTTAGGTTGTTGATTTAAAACTTACTACTTAATTTTTATCTTAAGCATTAAGATTACTTAATAAAATTAACTTAAAATTTATTTTAAATTATCAAATTGACATATTTATCATCATAAATATTAATTAGGGTAAAGGAGATCGAATAACAATAAAAATCATTTAGTAACAAAAGAGATCGTAAAGGTGATTTACTTATTAGTTAAGATTGTTTTTTATTTTAAATCATACCATTCAATTTTTTTTTTATCAAATATACGTAATTTACTTAATAACTTAAATTAAGTTATTAAGTCACTTGAAATTATTAAGTTGGTTTACCAAACATCCACTTATTCTTAAGAAAATTTGAGACAAAGAATAATGAGAACAAATGAGAAGAGAAAAATATGAGAAAGGTAAAGTGAAAGAAAAGAAAAATAAGTTTAAACTTAAAAATTTGTTTTTAATATATTTCATCAAAATTATATTTTTTGTTGATTTTTAAAATTAATTTTCATTATATTTGAATTTTTTTTATCAAATATTTTAGATTCAATTATAATTTTACATGGAGAAGTTTACAAAACAAAACAATTTACATTTTAATTTTTTTTACTCATCATATAATGAAATTTAAATTAATACTTAAACACTACTATGTAGTTAGACCTTGAACACTTACATTTCAATTTTAAAAAAATTTAATATTTATTTGAATTTTATTAAGTATTCCCTACCACTTGTCTCCACTTTTTGACCATTTTTTTAAACCTCAAGATGATGTTTAGCACCAAAAACTTAAGATTGAAATTTTGAAACAAATTTTTTTTAAATGCTTAATTTTTAAAAATGCAAAAATTTATTATGTTTAGTGAAATTTAGATAACAAAATTGTCCTTGTGAATAGTACATTGAGAAATGGTACTTAAATTTTTATTGGGATATAACCGAGAATAAGTTTATATAAACAATGAGAAATTTAAATAAGGGTAACCTATCTCGCCTTATTGTCATCCCTAATTAACAATATTGGTAAGAAATATAATTATGATGTCCTATACGGTAATAGGAATGATGCTTTGAAGTCACATTTATATGCTATAATAAGAAAACGAGAAAGAGAAATCAATTTCATTTCTATTAATTCATTATTGTATTTGGATTGTTTTGTAGGACAAGAGAAGCATCTCATCCAAAGCCATACAAATTTGCATGGTAATGAGATAACAATCACACAACTTTGTCTTCTTTTTCCTTTGAAAATAAATTCCATAATCATGCATGGTGGGTGTGGTTGAAATGGATTCATTCTATGTGCTATTTGGGCAACTTGGCAATTTGATAGAGAATTTGAGGATATTTTTGAAATGTTTTTAGTCAAAGTGTTTTCTGAAAATATTTTTTGGAAAAATCACTTATCAAGCACTTCTCTAAAAAATATTATAAGTGGTTTTTCAATACTATAAATGATTTTGCAAATTTTTAAAAATATTTCCTAAATTTTGCTATGAAAGATATTTTTTAGGCTAAAAGCACTTCCTAAAATCACTATTAAATAGAATCTTAATGCACCATGAAAGAAATACTTTTAGTTGATTCCCAAAAATTTGAGAAAAAGAAAATGGTGAGGAGAAATAAAAGGAAAAAAGAGAAAAAAAAAATAAAGATAGATTTCAAATCAATAAATTATTTTTATTTTCTATTTTAAACTCGTTTATTTTATTTTACTTCTTCTATATAAAAAATGAAATAATTTAAAAATAAATAAGTTTTTAACTCATTTTAGTTATGTTTCATTTTATTTTTTGTACTTTTCATGATAAAATTAAATATGAGAAAATAATTTTTTTTTAACTTACCGATAACCAATGATAACAATACTATTTTTGAAAAAATAATATGAAAATATTTTGTGAAATAAGATCGAGAAGTTTAAGTTCAAGTCATTTTAAAAGTAACATATCAAACACTTATGAGTGCATTTGTTAGTAATTATAGGAAGTATGTTTTTTCTAACGCTTAAAATTTTTTATCTTTTAAGTATTAGAAAAACTAGAAACATTTCTTAAAATTACTGTCAAACATATTCTTATTTTAAGAAAATAATAAAACATTATTTTGAAAAATAAGCGAGTAAAAAATAATCTAACTTTTAGTGGCATCTAGGAGAGAGAGAAAATTATACTAATCTTAGTATAAAGATAGTGCATAAAAATAATTAATGAATTAATCATAGGTTTTGCCACTTGATACATATATTTATAGGAGGTGATATCACTAATGACCATTTTAATTAGTGACAAAAATAACATGACAAGCTTAAGCAATGACCTAATCACATACCAATTTTTTCATTAACAAATTCAAATATCATATTTGAACTGAGGTATCTTTGACTCGCAATTTGTTAGTAAGTGACGACATGATGTCAAATACTTGATTTTAAGTTTTAGAAATCATCGATACAATGTTTTGTAAAAATTACTATAATTTCAAAAGAAAAAAAGAAAATCATTATTCTTAGAAAATATTAATGCAATTAAAATGTGGGATTATGAAAAAGAAACGACCTCGAGAAATATAATATTATTTATCATTCTACACTAAATTAAATTTAGGGTTATCTATGAACTCGAGACACTACAAATTAGGGTTTGTTTGTACAAACCATGGCTTGGGAATTAGAGGTCTTGAGTTTAACTTTATTTAAAATTTACTCGATCGAATTTATTAAACCCTATACTCATTATATAGAAAAATGGAAACATTATCGTTAAAATACGAGCATTAAACATATATTTGAAGTCTATGTTTCGAAGGATGATGATAAGATGAGACAATACAAAAAATACAAGCAACATGGATTAACTTAATATTATCGATCTCATCAGTGTTAAGTACTCAAAATTATGTATCAAGTCAAACCCTAAAATGGCATAATTCGGAGGGACATCTAGGGTTTATAATTGACTAAACAAGTTTAAATGTTAATATTTGTTTAATTCAACTTTATAATGATGGAGATGTGTGTGGAGCCGGCTCTAGCCTACGTTGGAAATGATGAGAGAATCAGAGTGTTTATATATTCATAGTGACATGTCTAATTAACTTAGTTTAATCCTTGTTTTACCAAAGCTTGGTTTCTTCCCCTTAATAGATGCTAATGGCTTCACTTGTGCTTTTTAATATTAAATTTTTATATTATGGAAAAATACAAAATTCTTCAATAATTCAAAGGGTATGATTGCTTCACTATCAATGAATTTGGGGGAGGGCTTGATTGACACATACAATTTGAATAATATTATTTATTCTAACTTTTGTAAAAAAATAAAAAATAAAAAATAAAAAATATTAAAATTATTCACAACCCCTTTTTTGTTTTGGTTTTTAAATTAAGAATTTGGTAAATAGATTTTAAAAATATTTTTTAAAAAAAATCTAATTACTAAACCTCTGTTTGGATCACAAAAATATTGTATCTAAAAAAAAATATATTTATATCTTATTTGATAATTATTTTTTAAAACAGTTTTCTATTATATAAAATAAAAATATAGGATAATATGTGTGATATTTAGAAAATAGAAACAATTTTATATTCTTATCAACAAAAAATAAGTTACTTACAAAAAATATTTTTTGTTTTCAATCATTTTTCATGGACTTTTAAAAAATAATTATATAAAATAAAAAAATAAGAAAAAATATATATAATTAAAGTTAGTTAAAAATTTATACATTCTTAAATTATTTAATCTTTATATAGAAAAGGAAAAATAAGAAAAAATGAGTTTAAAATAGCATATAAAATAATTTATTTATTTTTTTAGTTTTTTTCACTTTTTTTCTTTATTTTCTTTCCCTTGCACTTTCCTCACATTTTTCAGAAGCCAAACATGGCATAAAAATTAGTTGAAAACTTAAACATTTTTAGATTCTATATTATTTATATGGAAAGACGAGATTAATAAATTTGAAAAACCATTTCACAAAAATTTATTGAGTTTATTTTATTTTTTTTAATTTCGATTTTTATTTTTTCATTTTAATTTGAAAATTTAAAAATATAATGCAAACTCAGAATCATCTTACACTACAGGCTACAGCCAACAAAACCCAAAGCCTTTTCGCCCACTCTGCCACTCCACAAAAAAGATGATGAAATCCTGACATCTAGTTTAATATTTCCAACCTCAGCAGGGTAAGATTAACAACAAAATTCATGTCCCAGACACATATTCCTGCTGAGAATCACCCATCTACAAGGTCCAGAAGGCACCTCCAGCCTGGAAAACTAAAAAGCTCCAACTCCTCAGCTTCCCAGTATTAGAGATTTTCCCAGAAAATTGGCTGGACCTTCTCAAGAGATGATGGGTATCCATAAAAACCTGTTTGTTTGTTTTCAGATCATTACTCTTCACAACAACTTTGAAAATAGGATATTTTCTTAGCTGATGTAAACAGAGTTGGCAGAATAATCACCTGGGTTACTCTGCTTGAGTGCCTGCGAAATTGGCGTTGAACAGCTTGCCTTAAAGATGCTTGTGGAGTGAGCCATCAAATATCTGTCTAGCCCATCAAGCCTAAAAGATAGGGTGTCGATGGAAACAGAAAGTTACCAGAAAAGGAGAGAGCAAAGTAATCAATAAAAACCCAATCCAATATCTTCAGTCCAGTATGAATGTAGTACTGAATACAAGTTCAAATGTTACATGGAATATAATGGAGCCACATAGTTCTGTTACAAAATCCCAAATGCTCCCTCAATTAACATTTACAAAACAAGCAACAAAACAAAGGTATAAATCGCCTATGAGAAACAAAGAAAGTTCAAGAGCAACAGTAAAAGGCTGAACATGAAATATTCAGAGTTTGTTGCAACATACAAATATGCCCTCAAAGGAAGCTTATAAGTCAACTTATAGAAAACGGAGCAGTAGATATGCTTTCATGTTCGGACAAAATCCAGTTTTTAGCACTTAAGCTACCATACTGTCACAGCTACTACTGCTGCACCCATTGCTATTAGGTCAGGTTTTGCCCAGCTCAGTTTGGTAATACGTGTGTGTGTACTGATCTAACAGCATCAAGTGTGGAAAAAGGGCCAGGACATTTGGGTGTTGAAGGACAAGTTGTACAACATGATGAGCAGTTGCAAGCAGATGCAGATACCCTTAAACAGTCCACCTAAGATCTTTGAACATGGAAGAGGTTATGCAAAGAATATTAGAGGCCCTTTTCAGTTGGATAAAGAAGTAAAACCGCTAGTTTTGATAGTTTGTTTTTGCAAAATGATTATGATTCTTCTCAGCTCTGTTATGTCATTTCCAACTTCTAGAAGGCATTGGCAAGAAATTTGGTTCTATGAAAAATCTGGCTCCTACTATTGAGGGAAGAGAATGCGGTGTTCAGGTTGGTTTTCCAGTCCCAGATTATAAAGGTAGACTGAATCAGATCACAAAGAAGACTGATATGTACCAAGCTATTGGCGAACTGGTCCACCAAAGACAAGGAAAAAGAATCACTTGAGACTGAAAAGTGAAAACTATCATTAAATATGAAGATTAATAAGCTGCTGAGCCAGCTTGAGATGGGTTCATGGCCTAGATTAATGAGCAGGGCTGCATGGAGCAATAAATCAGACTATCATAAACTATAGAATCAAAACAGGCGTCACAAGAAGCATAGATCTTCACTTGGGGAGATTAATCTCTTCAGAGGGTTACTGGTCAAGTTGGTGGCCCCTTACCTACCAGCCATACCAGGTCACAGTTTTGGGATCCAGCAATGGAGGAGGCTTCTAGTAATTTTGATGGGTGGAAGGAAGATGACCTATCTGCAGAGGGAAGGATCACATTGATTCGGGTCTATTAAAGCATATATTAGGTTATTATTACTATTACCCTACCAGTGGGATAGATTCCAGAATGGAGAAATTCAAAAGGATTTCCTGTGGCTCATGACAGTGAGGGTCAGAAAGAACACTAGATTGGGAAGAATCAGATTTGTAGGACCAAAGCTTAGGGAATCCAGCCTTAAGTTGATTCTCTAAGAGGAATAGAGCCTTCATCTGCAAGTGGTTATGGAGGTTCACAAGAAAGCAATTCCATATGGCATCAGGTGACTATGAGCATCTATGAGTCACATGGTAACAGATGTGATATCAACTTTGTGATCAGGAATCCACATAGGTGTTCTTGGAAAACCATATTTCTTGTTATCAGGAATAACTAGTTTTGTTTCATGGCTGGTGATGGATGACATATCCAATTCTAGGAGGACCTATGGTAGGGGAACTAGCCATTCTGCAACCTCTATCTTCATCTCCAAATCATGTCTAGATCGAAAGGTTTCTTCATTGCAAGCTTTTATTCCACTTACAAGTACCATACATGAAATTTTGATGACTTATCTTTCCTTTCACTGTCTCTTCATGATTGGGATAGCCGACCCAAAGCCAAGGAACTTGGCTTGGGTGTGGGTCTTTTGTCAAAATGGAATGGGCATTATGCTATACATCTGATGAGAGGCTGGGCATTATGTTAAAGAGGTCCATTTTCACTCAAATCTTTCTTCAATCCACTTTCAAGAAATGATTACTCTATTTCCCTCCCTGAAGCCAAGTTCATTCAATCAACTAAGACTCTTCCAGAAATAAGTGCCTTCATTTGGCCAACTTAGAAAGCTCTACCAAGCTATGAACCTGACTGTTGCTTTGTGTGCTTGGTAAGCTGGGTGTCTTTTCCTCCTCTGCCCCTTTGTACTGGAGTATGGCAGAGACTATTCTTTAATCAGGTTGCTCCAATACCCATAGAAACTATTTGGTCATATCATTTCAGGAGTTTAGTTGAACTTTATAGGGAAAGCATTATGGGGCAGAGCCATCACAACCACATTATGAGCTATCTGTCTCAACAAAATTACAAGATTTTTGAGGTCAGAAGGAGATCAGTTTTTTACCTGGGGAAGAACACGTGTTATTACCAGACACTTTGGAATCTAGGGTTATCCAAGAAGCACCTATGGAAGTTAAGCCTGAGGTTTCTTTTTGGCATGCGAACCCACATAATCTGACAACCTACCCCCTCCAGTGACTATGTTATAGCACTCACATTCAACAAGTTAATACTGACAGGCACCTTGGAAAACTCCTTACTTATTGACATCCAAATTCTAGACAAATGAATACTGGTGAATGATAAGCTCTTAAAAGACGATAGAGAGAGAATCATCAGGTCATTCTCAACTCTAGTTGGGTTCAAGCTGGCCAGTGAAGCTGAGATTCTAGCTTACAAAAAGGCCTTAAGAGACAAAACTGATGACTTCCTTCAACATCAGGTGAAGAGGGATAACCAACAACTTCATCATGGGTGTCCCAGGAGAGAAGAAGGCCATGGAAATATGATCCATGAACAAAAAGGATTTTAAATCTTCCTAGTAATATGGGTTGATTCTAAAAGAGGAATTCCCACTTCCATTCTTTTTGTTGGGAATGTCTTTCCCTCGAAATCCAATTGGATCCTCCATTTCCTCTATCTTTGTTCTCATACATTCTCCAAATTTGAAGGACATCTCATCCTTCCCTGTAGTTGAGTCCTTCTATAGATAATACATAATAATATCTGATAAAAGAAAAAGGAAAGAAAGAATATTAGAATAATCCCCTATGCATTAAATCAGGCATTCCTGTCCAAGCAATCTTTATTAAACTGTTTTTCCTTTATATCCCTTTCACATTCTTCTTGGGCTTGTTTCATGTTTTGTTTCCCACTGTAACTATGTGTGGACCTACATTTTTCACATGTGTCCCCACTCGATGGCGAGACTTGCTTTTTTATTTGTGAAAATTTGATTTTTGAAAATTTGGAATTACCACTTATTTTTGTTTTTTTTTAAAGGGAAAACAAAATAAGAAATAAAACCCTAAGTGTGACTCCTTAAAAGGAAAAGTAGGTCTATGAAAAACCAATTCTGGGTCCGAGGGTCAAGTTACCTATCGGGAAGATAGGGTGATGAACCGTAGCACTCCTCTAAGCCCTAAGATTAGGTCTCTACTAATCAAGATAAAGCAAGTATGAAAATTAATTAAGAAATCAATGGATACCAAGGTGATCATAAGATATATCATATAGCTAAACGGCATAACAATGGAGAATGAATAAACAAGATGGAGGTAGGAACGTACCTTAGCAGCGAATGAAAGCGCTTTTACGGAAACAAGGTTAGTGGATGATAATAAGCATAAAACATCTCATATATCATAATGGAAAGGCAAAGTCAATTAATATCAATAAGTACAAGGCATTTAGGATCAATAATAAGAGGAGAATATCATGTATGTTGGGCCCCACCACTGCCCAATTTATTTGGCATGAATTTATTCTATAAATTCCATCTTCCAAATGATCATGGAAGAAGGATCATAGGAATCTGAATGAAATTCCATTATTTTTTGGAATTATAGAATTTATTCATGTTTATTATGAAATCGAGAAAAATCAAGAAAAAAAAAAAAAAAAGCATGCCAGAAGGAAATTTGGCAGCAAACAATTTATCAAAACTGGATTTTGGAGATCTAAAAAATGCTGAGGAATTAAGAGGTTAAGGAAATAAGTTGATTGAAAACAGGATTTAAAATCAAATTTAAAGCATGCAAAAAGGGGCATTATAAAACCAAGAAACTGCATGATTCGCAAAGGGACACATGTGCTTGAAAATGGCACACCAAGGTGGCCTTGCAAAGGTGGGGAAGCGAGGTTATGGAATAAGATCTGAGAAGAACAAATTTGTCTGTTGAACATGCAGAGATTACATACACCACCTGATTATTTTCTCTTCCCTCCAAGCCTTGGCTACTTCAAGACAATCCATCAATTGAATCAACTTTGACACCACTTGCTTCCAATAGTGACTGCAACCTACCCCAAAGTTGTACTTGTATGCAGACTCCGATAAAAAGGTGTGCCCTCTCAAAGCAGTTTTCTCAAGATATACAGTCACCAACTTTGGCAGATACAGGAGAATTTTGAAGACATTCTTGAGGATGAGTTTGTTTAGGTTCCACAGCTACTCACTATGTCGGAGGCAAATTGATGCCTTGGAGAGCCATCCAATCAATTTCCTAGTCCCATCTTTTCCAGTCCCACCAAGCAAAAGTATAGCTAGATGTAACATGCATTCTGGTAATGGTTCCAAGGAATAGGTCTCTGAATCAAGATATCATGAATATGGGGGAAAGAGCCTGAGTCAGGCACTGAAAGTAGTTGTGCATCACCACTTTTATCCCAAGATATATGTGAACCACACCTAAAGAAAGGGGAGCACGTGCATGAGAGATAGCATTGGAGCATTGCCATGCATTCCCAAAGTCCTTCTGCTCTTCTTCCTTCTCTCACGCCCCCCAAATCACCATATTTCTGAGTCCCAAATCCACTGGTTCAATCAAACTGGACTGGGAAACATGACGAGAACCAGACCAGCAATGGGAAAATTCTGCTTGAGGTTCAAGATGTTCCATATGACCTTTCCAAAATTTCAATGCTATTTTGCCCCTCCTGACACCTGAACCAATCCAATTTAACCAAACCTTTGCAGCCAAAAATGTCAATCCATCTCCATCCAAATTAGCATTCATACTGTCAGTTGCAGTTTCCTTGTCAGGAACATTGATTGCATTAGATTCTGACTCATTTCATGACCACAGGCCAGCACTAGTTATCTTAATTTGCATGAGCTGGGCTTCTGTTGTTTCAACTCTAGAGAACTCACTGGAACAATCAGGCTGTTGGACGTAATTGGTGTGCATGACAACGAGAATACAAAAAGAGTGATGGCCACAAAGGGGTAAATGTACTTGAGAGAAGCTCTGACTCTGGGAGTCAGCATTTGGGAGAAGTGCTCTTGAATCCTAATGAAGGTCTGTTCTGGATCCATCCCTCCCTCTCTCTGTCAAATGAAGATAATCTGTCCGGGATTTGGATGCAAGGCCATGTTTAAGAGACTTATGCAGAATATTTATCCATAGCTCCCCACCCGAACTTCTGCATAAGGCATCTTCCCGGTGTGAACTATCGTCTTGGGTCCATGAAATGATTCCAAACATGTGTGACTTCTCCAAAGCAAAGAGAACTTCTGCCACATGAAACCTGGCAGCATTCTCTGAGAAATATTTCCTTGGTTGTCTCTATCTGAGTGTGTGCAAATCACCTCCATGGGGCTGAACTCCATCACCAAGCAAGAGAATTCTGTGTCTCAAAGTATGTATACCAGGTAGGCAGAAATGAATGATGCAAGGATTGCAATATCTCTCTCTCGGCCCATATTTTCATCATTGCAAAACTACCATCTTTCTGCCATCTCCTGTGTACCTTCAAGAACTAATAACCAATCTTTTAATTCTCTGGACACATCTGCTACATCAGACTTTCCCAAATTCAAGAAACCATTGGTTTCCCCATCTTCGGAACTTCCATCCTCTTCCAGATCATCCTCAAGAAGAGGTGACCATTACCACGACCTTCTTCTTCAGTTCCATTGAATCCAGATAAACCCGTCTTCAACTTTGCTTTTCTGCAACAATTTCCATGCCCCTTTTCCTCGCAAGAGAGAGTGCAGTTTCCATGGGTTTGTATGGAGTTCTGCAGAGCATCATTTGGTGGGTTCACGGTGGTTCCAAACACACCATCATAATCAAACCTGTTGCGGAGCTCCTCATACATTTTGGTCTTGTCCGTCCTCACACCATAGACTATTCCTTGATTCAGATCAGTGACTCTTACCTCCCAAGCCTTGCAAGTAAAGGCTGTGTTGTTCAAATCATGGACCCTGCTCTGATGATAGAAATAACTGGCTTGTTTGGGATAAGGCTAAGTATCTGTTCTCCCATTGTGCAAGCTTCACTAGATTTTTTGATAGATAAACACAGATATATTAAAAGGGCCAAAAAGCCACAAAGTATACAGGGGGTATACACAATAGCCACAGACAAAAAACAAAAAGAAATAGAGCTGCCTCACTAACCCCTAAGTGGTTGCCAGCCACTCCAAAAAACCTAAGAGGGAATGGGACTCCTCTTCAATATACACCCTAGCCCAACTCCACAGATTACATACAAAAGAATTTTTGAGCTTCTGAATAGCTAATGAACCCCCCCTAAAAGCTAATCTATTCCTTTCCTTCCAAACCGTCCAAAAAATACACAACGGAATGGAATTCCAAACCTTTTTCCTCTTTTTCCCCACAAAGGGGCCCTTCCAACTACGTAAAACCTCTTTAACAGACTCAGGGAACACCCACTTAACCCCAAAAGGGGCAAGGACAATCTCCCAAAGAGCCCTAACCACTATACAATGTAAGAGGATATGATTGGCATTCTCCTCTTCGCAACCACACAAATAACATCTGTTAGGGAGCTGCCACCCCCTTCTTTGAAGCTTATCCAACGTGAGGATCTTCCCTCACATAGCTTCCCACGCAAAAAAGGAAGCTTTTGTAGGGACCTTATCCATCCAAATACATCTATTAGGGAAGACACAATCGTTAGGACCAATCAGCATATTATAGACGTCCTTGACCCCATATCTTCCATGACTCTCCCCTTTCCAGATCACTGAATCCTCCTCTGAAGAAGTTCTGAAATCCCTCACCAAGTGGAGCAAATCTCTAATCTGATCCAACTCCCAATCATTGAAATCTCTAGCAAAAACGAGATTCCAACCTCCATGACCCAAGCTAGAGGCCCACACTTCATTGATCGTAGCATTCTTGTAGGTCGTCAACGTGAACAACTGGGGGAAAAGATGGGACAGCGCCACGTTACCACACCACTGATCAGTCCAAAACATAACTCTAGTCCCCAACCCCACCTTAAACTCAATGCTCTCCTAGCACCAATTCGCCTCCTTCATTATCTCCTTCCAAACTCCCACTCCAAAAGACCCACAAGCTTCCTTAGTCCTCCACCCGCACCCCTCTAGGCCGTACTTCACCCCGATCACCTTTTTCCAAAGATTGTCCTTCTCATAGGCAAATCTCCAGATCCATTTACCCAACAAGGCTTTGTTCAGCAGGTCAATCTTCCGACTGCCAAGACCACCCTTCTCTTTTCGGCTACAGACCACTTCCCAACTAATTAAGTGAGCTTTCCCTTCCGAGATTGCCCCCCCCCAAAGGAAGTCTCTTTGTAACTTCTCAAGCCTTTTCGCTACTGCCCTGGGAATACGAACTATGGACAGGAGGTAGAGGGGTATACTGGCCAAAGTGCTCTTGATGAGAGTGATTCTCCCACCCTTGGAGATGTATTGCCTTTTCCATTGGGCTAGCCGTCTCCTCATTCTCTCTTCCACCCCATCCCACACAGAAGAGGCTTTATGATGGGCTCCAAGGGGCAGCCCCAAATATACAGTGGGAAGAGCCCCCGTTCTACACCCAAGCTCAACAGCCATTTCCTCCAAGTCTTCCACTTCCCCCACCGGAATAAGAACACTTTTAGCTAGATTAATTCTTAGACCAGACGTCGCCTCAAACCAAGCCAAAGTCCAGCTAAGAGTGGTTAATTGATCTTTACTAACTTCGCAGAAAATGATGGTGTCATCAGCAAAAAGAAGGTGGGTCACAGGCAACTCCCCTCCCCCTCTCCCCCGAAGCCTGCAGCCCGTCAGGAAACCCCCCTCTCCAGCCCTTCTTAGAAGGGTGCTTAGCACTTCCATACCAAGAACGAAGAGATAAGGAGAGATTGGGTCTCCTTGCCTCAACCCCTTAGAGTTCGAGAAAAAACCAGCCGGCACCCCATTGATAAGGATAGAAAATTTGGCAGTTGAGATACACCACCAAATCCAATCCATCCAACGAGGCCCAAAGCCCATCTTAAGCAACACCTTCATGATAAACTTCCAATTGATGCTATCATAGGCTTTCTCAATGTCCAACTTGCAAATCAACCCTTTCTCTTTCCTTTTATGCCAAAAGTCAATCACCTCATTTGCTATTAGAGAAGCGTCCAAAATTTGTCTGCCTCTTACAAAAGCATTTTGGTCCACAGAAACCACCCTTTCAAGCACCTTCTTCAACCTATTCGCCAAGACCTTGGCCATAAGCTTGTACAAACCCCCAAGCAGACTAATAGGTCTGAAATCACCCAAGTCTTCAGCACCTCCTTTCTTAGGGATTAGGACCAAAAAGGTAGTATTAAGGCATTTGGCAAAGGATCTGTGTTCATAGAACTCCTTAAACAAATCCACAACCTCCTCCTTCACAAAATCCCAGCAGGTTTGCCAAAACGCCACTGTGAACCCATCCGGGCCCGGGGCTTTATCTCCATTCATCTCCATCAAGGCAAGATGGATTTCCTTTTCAGAGAAGGGCAGCTCCAGCTCTTCAGCTTCCCTGGAATTAAGCTGATTGAGTTGCAGCCCCTCAATGTCGGCTCTCCAACCCAGCTCTTCTGAGAAAGATTGTTGGAAGGCGCTCACAATCCCCTCTCTCACCTCCTGATCCTCAGTCAGCCAAACCCCATTAATCTTGATGTTGTCCAGGGAATTGTTCCTATGGTGGGCATTAGCCATCCGGTGAAAAAAACCAGTATTCCTATCCCCTTCCTTAAGCCACAGCTCCCTTGAATGCTGCCTCCAGTGGACTTCTTCCATCAACACCCATTTATTAAAAGCCTCCTTAGCTTCTTTTTTCAGATCAGATTCTTCTTCAGTAAGGCTCCTCTCACTTTCCACACCATCCCAGAACTCCACTTGTTGCAAGGCTGAATTTTTATTGACTTCCAGCCTACCAAACACTTCCTTGTTCCAAACTTTGATTTTTTGCTTCACCTCCTTCATTTTAGTGGCCAGTCTAAAATTGGCCCTACCATTCACCTTAGTCCCCTGCCACCACCCCTGAAGAAGATTTTTAAACTCATCAAGTTTAAACCACATATTTTCAAATCTGAACGGGATAGGGCCCCTTCTTAACCCACCGCCCATTAGCATAATGGGAAAATGATCAGAGGTGGGTCTGGGCAGTCTGCATTGGGAGACCCCACTGAACATATCCAGCCAATTCTGAGATACTAGAAACCTGTCCAGTCTAGCCCAAGATTGATTATTCCTCCCCCCACTCCAGGTGAAAACACCCCCTTGAAGAGGAAGGTCTAACAGCCCTAGCTCATCCACCGTCTAGGCAAAGCTTCTCATGGCCCCGGTCAACCTTCCTTGACTGTTCCTTTCCCTTTGGGATAGGATAACGTTGAAGTCACCCCCTAAACACCACGGATCGTTCCACAAGCCTCTGATTGCCCCTAACTCTTCCCACATACAGTCCCTTTCCTCTTTAGAGAAGGGCCCATACACCCCAGTAAAGACCCAAGTTAGACCATCTTCCACATTCCTGAACCTGCAGGAAATTGAGAAATTTCCCACCTCCATACCAAGCATCTCCAGAGTTCTTTTATCCCAACAAATCAGCAGCCCTCCCGCAGAACCAAGGGCATCCAGGGCCCCCCAATCTAGCCACCTACCAGTGCCCAAACTTCTCACCAGCCCCTCAGTCATTGTTTGAATTTTGGTCTCCTGGATACAGAAGAGATCCACCCGCTGCTTCCTGATCGTCGCCTTAATAACCTTTCTTTTATTACTGTCGTTAGCTCCCCGAACATTCCAAGTTAATAGTCTTAGCTTCATTTAACTTCCGTAATCTGGCACCCTCTTTCATAAACTCCACCATTCTGCTTTTTCCCCCCTTCATAGTTAATGGAGCACTCTAATCTCTTCAGTTTCCTTTCAAACTTAGACTTCTCCAAAAGGGTCTTGCTATGAACTTTTTCCCTTCTCTTTCGAATTTTAGTCAAGAATTCCATGATTTCTTTCTCCAGACCTTCTGTCGAAAACCCCAAGAATTTACTGAACTTGGCCAGTTCACTTTCCTCCCAGCTGACCTCCCCCCATTGTGTTTCTCGATACCCTGTTTGCGCGGAGCACATTTGCTTTCCGTAATCTTCAAAGTTGCCCTTGTTGACCACCATCAAGTCCCAACAGTTGACTGGCTCAACCACTAAGGGCTCCGTAGCCTTGTGCAAGCGACGAGAAATTTCCCCTTCACCACCCTTCCTTCCGTCCCCAGAAAGGTTGCAATACTCCCCCACTAGAGTCCGACCCAAAAAAGAAGAAGAAGAAGGAGAAGAGAGGGGTCCAGAAACCACATACCCAAAAGGAAAAGAAACACTCTCGTACCTCAGAGCTTCGTCTAAGAGGGCGAGATCAGTCTTCGATCTCTCCTCGGGGAAGAGCTCTGCCTCGCAAAGCCTCCTCTGTCCATCTTTCTCCCAGAACAGAGGCGAATCAGAGACTAGGCTCCTCGACGGCCTTGGGTTAGCCCACAACAAGTTTGGGGCCTCGCCAAAGTGGACTCTAGACTCCACTAACTGGGATGGGCCTTGACAATCAGCCTCTTTATCCGGCCCAGCCTCCTCACTCAGGGCCTTAACCCATCTAGGGCCCTCCATCATCTTCAGCCCAGAGGACTCAACAGCTGGGTCGCGATCCCCCGGCCCAAAGTCCAGACTGGGACTCCGGGTCTCTTCAAGGAAGCCCAGCTTAATAGGCCCACCCAGTGGTCTCTCAGCTCCCTGGGGCCCAAGCGGCGACCCAGCCATCCCCCGATAACGGTCCAAGGGGCGCCCTAACCCGCTTGTCTGCACCCGCGTCCCATCGGCAGACTGCGACTGGTCCTCGAGCTGTGTTTACTCAGCACAATAATGTGATTGGAACGCTCAATGATCTTTTGCTATCAAATAGTTCAGAGACCAGTGTCATCTAGTGAAGCTTGCAAAAGATCTCCAATTTGGACATGTGAATGCTCATCTGTGTCTAAGGTTGAACATGGCTGATGCATGGGATTTGGACTCAGCATGCATGTCTCTTCACAGCTGAGAACACAGTCACTCTACTTCCTTCAACAACACAGTACGCATCCCAGCCCTAGTTGATAAATAAGTCGTACCCAGGTGAGTAACCAAGGTCCTCTTGAATGCATTCACTCTCTGCATATATGTCTATCAATGCATTCCCCAAGAACAAGCCCAAAGCCATACCTCCCCATCTGATAAATCCATCGATCCACTTCCCCAGATCGAGTTCATCAGAAAACTAGAGAGAAAGAACAGAGGGGAACTAGAGAAAAACAAAAAAAGAAGCAAACAAACAATATATGAATAAAGAGAAGCCACATTTCATGTGCCTTCAATGGGCTTCAACTGGTGGGAAAGATACTAGAAGATTCAAACAAGAGAAAGGCAGCCAACATCTTCAGATAACACACATGAAACAGAGCTTCACTGAGTTCAAATAATGCTAAAAAAGGCGAATGAAACAAAAAACAAGAAGCTTATGAACAAATCAGAAATCAGCAAAACTCACATGTGATCTCTATCATCCATAACCAAACAAACAAACAAAGCCCCAAGCAGCAAAAGGAGAAGATGAAGAACATAGGAAGTGAAGATGAACAAGAAAATACCCCGAAAAATTACCTCAGAAGTCCTCTAAGCAGCAAAGATTGCCGAACTTCTCAATTCTCTCCCTCTGGAAGACTTTCTTCCTTGCTCTCTTTTCTTTTTCGGTTTTCCTCCCTCGCCCTCTCCTTCCTCTCTGCTTGCTCTTGTTTCCTTTCCTCTTGGTCCTTCCCTAGTTTCTTTTTTTCTGATTGCTACTCAAGACATGCCCTGTTTCTAAAACAGCCCAAGAATGTCCCTGCTACGTGTCCCTCGCTCCCCAAAAACCAGCAAAGAAATCACGAGCTCCTCCCTCTGCTCTTCTCTTCTCTCCCTAACTTTTTCTTGCTACTCAAGCCTCCCTCTCTCTCTCAAACAAAACCAGAGAAATCCTCTTCTCTCTCTACGTGTCCCTCTCTCTGTAACAAACCAGCAGCAGGTGAAATCCCATACTCCGAGGTGTCTCTTTCTGCCAGCTCAAAAAGGTGTCTAGAAGCTTCCTAGGGTGGCCAAAATATATCTGCCTAAGGACCCAAATTGAGGGGTCTACACTATACATCAACCCAAGGAGCAATCCCACAAACAAACCAAAGGGCATCAGGAGGCTAACTAGATGTTTCAGTTGGCTGCCTAGGTCCATATGCACTCTATTCCAGATATCGGCTTCTACCTCTGTAAATGCTCACCAACTACTGTCTTGTCCTTTCCAAAGAAACTATCTAGGCCGTGAATCAACTTATTGAATAGGAGTGTTTTTTAGGGTATTGATTTCACAACTTGTCAAGCACCATAATTACACAGTTCAAACCATCTGTATAGATAAAAAAGTAAAAAAGTTTAAGAATTTTCTCATCCCAACCTTCCTCCATCTTAGATTTCATACACTTAATATTCTTCAGCTTCCAACAATTAATCAGTACAAGCAGTGATTGTATTAGATGATAGATGGTGCGAATGATACAATGTAGGGGAAACAAGTGCTTCAGTAATGTGACTTGTCAGTAAAACTACTACTTGTAAGTTGAATTAAGCATCTCTGGAGATGTAAATAGAATTAGAACTATTAGAACTATAAATCAAGCAGTAGAGGGCATTGAAATGTATACCTTTTTCTCTGGAAGCATTTTCTGAATTTCTCCCATTTCCAACTTGCATCCTGGAGCTCTTGCAAATGCTTAGAGTTGACCTGAATTGCTGGGACCATAACATGATGACTGGCTGAGATTAATGATACAGCAGCAGAATATTTGCTTTGTGAAGGTTATTGGGAAACTGTGCTCAATTGTGAAGGTTATTGAGAAACTGAGCTCAATTGGATTGGATTCACTGGAGTAGCGAAACCCCCTAAAGTTAAGATCCACAGATCCCACATTTATTTGCAAATACCCATGATCCATGACTTGAACAGGAGATTCTTCTTGAAAGGTTCCTGATGACTCATGAATATTATTCCCTTGTCCTTGACCCACAGTATTAAACAGTACAACTTCTGAAGCACCATAGTACCCAATAGAGCTATCTTCAGCAGCTTCTTTCTCAATCTGGTTCCCAAGTTCCTTGCACCTAGCATTCCCTTTAGCATGCTAACAACAGAAGAAATTTAATCCACATTACCCATATGTGGGGTGTTGAAAGTAGATGAAGATATGAGAAGGAGACATCAATTTTATCAATTGATTCGGAATATCACACTGAAACTATTTGGTTCTGTGAATTCTTGTTTCATTTTGTTCACACTGTGTCCAGATGCATCATTCATGGCTTCCATGCCTAGCTATGTTTGAGCGATTTGCATGGCATTGTATCACCTCCTACAAAGCAAATAGATGATACAAAAGGTAATAATTGAAATATGAAGTATTTGCACAGAAAAGAAAAGCTGAGGAATAACCCATCCAACACTCTCATTCATGAATATCTGCATGCAGAGTCTTTAATTGGTTTAATATTTACAAATCTATTCTCTTTTTGCAACGGTTCTTCATGATGTGTAAGATAAGATTGTAACAGCAGAATTACAAAGTATTGTTAATTGAAATCCCAAGGATATAAGTTTTATGAACATGACATAGTACATGAAATCAATTATACCTCAATTCAGAGGATCGGCTTCTTCTCATGGACTGAGAGCTACGAAACCAATGCCTACAGTTCAGATATTAGATTGTCTTGAAGATGTCAGTGTACTAATGTTTCTGCAAAGAGCTCAATATACACAAACCAATGCCTACAGTTCAGATATCAGATTGTCTTGAAGATGTCATTGAATTAATGTTTTTGCAAAGAGCTCAATATACAGAAACCTTAGCTAAATGTAAATAACTAGCCTGGAATCCTCTGTTGGCAGCATTGTTAATGAAAATAAACCAACACATATCATCAATCTTTACTCTTTTGACTAAATCCATTGTTTAGTTTTATGTCAGGAAAGGAAATTATCAGTGAAAGAAATAATGGATCGATTATTACAACATTTAGTGGAAAGGTTCAATAGCCAACTGACTGAATGTTGATTGACATCACTTGAGAGATCATCTACCACCAAAATGTTTGTTGGGAATAAGTTATCATTGCTCCTCTTATTTTGAAGTATATCCCCCACGCTGCTGACTGGACAAACTAGCGAGTTCAGGGGAGATTCTGGAAATCCCGTAGAATAAATTGATGCCTAAACAAGAAAATGGGATACTTAATCTGAAAATTTATGAAATAATTTGATTTTCAAAAGGTCAAGTCAATGCACAGCAAACAGTAAGTGAGCTGCACTTATTGGAACTGCAAATCACTTGTAGTTATTCATGCATACAAAAGGTAATATTAATACAAATTCTCTCTAATCCAAGAGTATGTTTCTTTTATTCATGTAAAACATAATCCCAGGCTATATTATTCACTATTGATTACAGTGAAGAATGCATGCGCACAAAGAAATACAAGTACAGATTAGAATATTACACTAATGTGCATTGTAGCAGTAAATTTTTAGGAAGTATGAGCAGGAACTTATTCACCACATTTGCAATTTCCATTCAGACAAGCATCAGCAGACTGTAATAGGAAAGATCCCGACTTCCCATCTTTCAGTTGAGTACACAATTTTTTGCCTGACCATCTTGAAAACCATACTCTGCAAGTGCTTTTTGCAAAAGATCATCTGGCATGATGCCATTTACCAACATGTGATCATACAACATCATGGCTTCAGCTAATCTTCCAACCTTGCAGTAACCACGTATCAGAATCCCATAGGCTATTACATCAGGCAACAAATGCCTGCCTATAGCACATTGAAAGGCAAGTGATGCTTCCTCCATTAGCCCCTTTTTGCAAAGACCATCAATGAGGATGCTATAACTCACAATGTTTGGAGAGACTCTG
The DNA here is from genome assembly GCA_030254885.1 of Vitis rotundifolia. Lineage (NCBI taxonomy): Eukaryota > Viridiplantae > Streptophyta > Magnoliopsida > Vitales > Vitaceae > Vitis > Vitis rotundifolia. The sequence goes on from CM058152.1 coordinate 15,377,467, forward strand.
TCACCGAGCATCTTTTCATAAAGCTCAAAGGCACTCTCTGTATTTTCAGTTTTAAAATAGCCATCAATTAAACAACTATATGTTAATATGTTAGGTTCAGGACCCCTTTCCAGCATAGAGGAGAATATCAACATTGCATCATCCATTCTACCATCCTTACAGTAAGCATCAATCAAAATGGTAAAAGTAATAGCATTTGGCTTGGTCCGTCCACATTTCAGAACTTCAAAAAGTTTAATGGCCTTGGAAAATATTTTCAAAGAGCAGTAACCACATATCATTGTGTTGTATGTCACAATATCGGGTTCTAACCCATACTTAATGATTTCCCTCAATAATTCCAGCACATTCTCCACACAGCCTTCCCTGAAAAACATATTGATGAGAACATTATAAATGCAAATATCTGGAAATATTCCATTGCTTTGCATCAGCTTGAAAATCTGTAATCCAGTTGCTGGATCCCTTTTCTTGCAGAATCCATCAATGAGAGTGCAATAGATTATAGGATCTGGTGAAAACCCCTTCTTCAGCAATTGGAAGAACAATGCCAATGCCTCAACCAATCTCCCTTGCTCTGCAAGCCCTCTAACAAGCACAGTGTAAGTAACTACATCTGGGATTACTTTATACATGCCCATGAGGATGTACATCTTCACACCATCCCTTGTTCGTTTCAATCTAAAACAGCCATCAATTAAGGTGTTAAACAAATAGTTATTGAGTGTTAAACCCCTTTTCACAGCTTGGAAGAAAAACCTGAGAGCCTCATCCATCAGCCCTTGTCGACTTAGACCATTTATAAGCATACTACAGACAACAACATCAGGAACGTGGCCCTTCCTTAGCATAATCCCATACAGACCAAACCCATCTCTCAAATTTTCAGATTTGCAAAAGCCATCAATGAGACTACTATAAGTCAACATTGACGGTTCTAAACCCTGTTTCAAAATCCGACCAAAGACCCCACAAGCCTCTAGGACACGACCATTTTGGCATAACCCATTTATAAGAATGCTGTAAGTAACCACATTTGGAGAGATCCCTTCCTTCAACATTCTTGTATATACCTCAATTGCCTTCCCCAAATCTCCAACCCTCACATATGCGTCCATAATTGAACTGAAAATCACCACATCCATCTTAACACCTCTAGCTAAAGCCATGGTGAGAAGAGAATTTCCCTCCTCCAACTTTCCCGCCCTGAAAAGACCATTAATTAAAATGCTATAAATAACCAAATCTGGAACTATGCCCTTCTCAATCATAAGATTATAAAGATTAAATGCCTCATCCAATCTCAACTCCTTACAATACACATTAATCAACGTGCTAAATGTCACCAAATTTGGGCTTGGACCACTCCTTACCATCATATCAAAGAAATCCGAAGCAACGCCTATCTGATTTCCTATGCAAAGGCCTTTCAAGATCTTATTACAATCAACTATCTTGGGAACTAAGCCTCTTTCGACCAATGCCCGATGAAAATTCAACCCCTTTTCAACCTCACCCCTCTTGAGAAAATTGTTGAAAACAAACTCATAGACACCCAAGCCTTTACACATCTCTTCATAAGTTTCAAGAATTACATCTATGCGATCTAAATCAATCAATAAATCCAACATTTCTGATGCCGCATAATGCGAAATTGAAACTCTTATCTTAGACATCCAAGCAAAAGTCTCAACAGCCCTATCAACCATGCCATTCCTACAATAACAATGCAACAAAAAGCTATAAACTGTACTCGGGTTCGAACCATAATTCCGAAAACTGCCATGAAACTCACCCAAAACCTCCAAATTCCCGAATTGCCCGACCATTCGGTCGAAAACCCGCGTTGCCGGATCAAACATTCGGTGCCGGAGCAGCACATGGGCAATGCCACAGAAGGACTGAACCGGGTGGCGCAGACCCAGAAAATTCTCCGCCCATTCAAAAAACCGGAGGGCGGAGGTGGGGTTGGAGCGGAGTTGGAAGACGACTGGTTCAAGGTGGGCGGGCTGTAGATTTGGAAGTGAATCAGAGTTGAAGAAACTGAAGTTGTTGTGGTGAAACGCCTTTGCGATTTGGTGAACCTCAGTCACAGAGAATGAAGAGTACGAGCAACGGAAATTGTGGATGGAAAAGACGTGTTTGAGGAGCTTGGGCAGTGAAGAATTCATCCTTCGAATGGTCCATTTCAGTGGTGGAGAAGTGGGTGGTTCATGGTGGCGTAGTGACCACGATGACTACAGTTGAAGAGACCTCGATGAAGGTGGAGAAGCATGGTCACGGAGGGCAGGGACAACAGAGGAAGGTCATGGTCCAGTGACAAAAATGGCGAAGGATTGACACTGCTGCTGGACGGGAGGACGTTTTCAGAGCTCGCAGGAGCAAAATTCCCACAAGGTCTTCAATAGTTTGAGGGCTTTGGCTCTTGTACGTTGGATTTTGGATTAGGGTTTTAAAATTTGAATGAGCTTTTCGGCTGGGGTTTAAGGTTTAATAGCTTACAAGTAGCTTGGGGGCCTTGGGCTTACCGTCTCTAATGGTAGGGCGTTTCTGTCTGCAGGAAGAGACCGGAAGAGGAATAACCAAAATGGTTTTATTAAAATAAAGGAAATTATGATATTTTAAAAAAAATTAATAATTAAATAAAACTTACTTGCTACGTGGCATCATTTGAAGAAGGATTATTTGGTTAAAAAAGTTTCAAAAATACCATTATCCACGAAAATAACCTTAAGTATTTTGAAAAAAACTACAATAACATTTAAAATATGACATTTTTAAAAACTATTTCTAAATCTACTACACTTAAATTGTAAAAAGCTAATTACTTTCCATTGTTAGCTATAAATTATGAGTTGAAAAAGATAAACAAATAACCCAAAAGGCGTCAGGAAACTTGATTGTACAGGAAGGTCAAATGATGATTAGTAAAGACCCTTGTGTTCGGAAAATTATGATGGTTTTGATATTGTTGATATATTTAGGTTTTGTGTAGAAGTAAATGGTTGCTTTGGTAGGATATTTGACTTATAAGAAGTGGTAGACTAGCATTTTTTTTTATGTGCATTGCCACTCATTGTATTTAAAAAATTGAGTAGGGTCAAGTTATCTGTCAAAAAGGTATGAGATAGGTTGAAACACTTCTTTAAGTTCTAAATAAAAGTCTATATTAACGAAATGAAGAAACTATGATGATTACTTAATCATGAATATAAAAAAAAATAGTAAAATATAACAAAAAACTACTAAAGCAAGACATATCAAATGGAATCAAACAAATGAGAAAAGAGAGAAGTGTATCTTGAAGCAAGTTAGGCGCTTTCATAAAACAATAAGGGTTAGCTCAATAATTATCAACAATGAATATAAACAATTAAAAATTTCACATCATCAATAACATGAATCAATTTAAAGCAAAATTTAAGAGTGAAAGATACATAGGTAAAGCACACTCAAATGGAATTCCTAAAAAGACATAACGAGATTAAGAAAAACATACTTGATATATGCAACATTTCTATAACATAAGTCAAGGTCAAAAGTGTTTGAAAAAAAAAATGGATACAATGGAGAAAAGAAACACTTTCAAACACTCACTTTGATACAATCAAACTCTCAAAGTTACAAAATAAGAACAAGAAGAAAAAGAACACAAGAAAGGCTCAAACAAGTTCTTGGAACTTTGTCCAAAGACTCTATTTCCTCCCTCTTCTAGAAATCTTTTGGGAACTAATGGAAATAGTCTTGGGATTGATCAAGCCTTTTCACTTTTCTGCATAAGATTTCAAAAAGAAGAAAAGTCATATAAAACACTCTTAGGGTTGAAAAATGGTTACAAGAATGAGAAAAACCCATTGTCTTCCTCAAACACTTCATCTTTGTAACATTCAAAAAATTAAATCATATGTTTAATTCACACATTAAACATGATTTAATCTCAAATGTGTAACTCTCTTACACTTAATCTCTTAAGTTTTATAAAGTTATAAAGATGAGAAGACTCATTGTCTTCCTTAACCTTTCAAGTTTTGTAACATTTCAAAACTTAATCATATGTGTTTAATTCACATATTAAAAGTGTAACCCTTCTTACACTTTATTTTCAAAAGTTATTTTTTAAAAGTGTAACTCTTCTTACACTTTATTTTTAACCAACAATATATATATATATATATATATATATATATATATATATATATATTTATATAAATATAACAATCCCCCACTTGGTTAAAAATAAACATCAACCCTTATAACCTCAACAGTGAAAATGCATAAAATAAAATATCTTTCGATTTGAATTTTACCTTAGTGTAATTGTCACAAAGCTCCGTTGAAATCCCAAGTTGCTTGTAGCATTGAACCAGTTATTCCTTGTAACGAAACCGGTAACAACACACACACTTCCACTAACCACACGAGTGCCCATTATTTTCTTGCTTAGCACTTTTATGGCTATGTGTTCAATCTATTCATGAACTTTCTTGAAAGAAACTCCAACTCTCATGAGAGGCGGCACCACCCCTAAGTTCACATAGGTGAAATTCTTCCAGCATCCTTGTTACCTTTAAGATGCTTGTCACACATAGACTGAATTTCATTAAAAGCTTTAAGCTTAACCCTCCAACGGTAACAACCAGCATTAATTATCACAGATGGAACTCACATGTTCTAATGCTGCCACAACCCACTTATCAATGACTTGTTTTTACCTATTGAACTTAAGACTAGTCATTTCTTAGTATAAAGTTGGGTTACCATCATTGGTGAATTTTATTTAAGGAGTTTTAGTCTCATCCCTCTAGATGTTATCCTTATTAAATCTCTTGTAAGAGGTTTAGTAAAAGGATCCGCCAAGTTTCCACTTGACCTCACAAATGAGATTGAGATGATTCCATTTTGAATCAATTGTCTCACATACTCATGTCTAATGCTTATATGTCTAGACTTCCCATTGTACACTCCACTGTACGCATGAGTTAGAGTGGCTTGACTGTCACAATGTATTGACACTGTTGACACATTATTTGCAGTAAAAGGGATGTCCATCATGAGATCCCTAAGCCACTCAGCTTCTTTTCCAGTTGCAGTTAGAGCTATAAACTCTGCCTCCATGGTTTAGTGTGATATACAAGTCTGTTTCTTAGATCCCCAAGAGACAGCCCCACCACCAAGTGTAAACACCCAACTTATGGTAGATAAATTATCTCCCACACTCGATATCAAGCTTGCATCTGAATACCCTTCAAGTATAGCAGGAAACTTTGAATATTGGAGGCTTAGTTCTTTGGTATTCTTTAGGTAACCAAGAACTCTACCAATAGCTTTCCAATGTTCCACGCTTGGATTGCTAATAAACCTACTTAGTTTACTAATTGCAAATGAAATGTCAGCCCTAGTACATTGAGCAGCATACATAAGACTTCCAATTGCACTTGCATACTCAAGTTGAGCCACCGATCTACCATCATTCTTTTCAAGTTTTATACTTGAATCAAATGGAGTGTTAGCATCTTTAATCTTGAGATGACTAAATTTGCTAACTACTTTCTCAATATAGTGGGTTTAGTTCAAAGCATAACCCCCACTATTTCTTTTCACTTTGATACCTAATATAGTATCAACTTCTCCCAGATCTTTCATCTTGAAAGTTGAGGATAGAAACCTTTTCGTTTCTATTATTCCTTTCATGTCATCACTCAAGATTAATATGTCATCCACATATAGACACACTATAACCACATAGTCATCACAAGTCTTAGAATATAAGCACTTGTCCACATTGTTGTGTTTAAAGCCATCCGAAAGAATAGCATGATCAAATTTTCCGTGCCATTGTTTGGGAGCTTGTTTTAAACCATATAATGATTTGACAAGCTTACACACTTTGTTTTCATTCCCCAGTAGAACAAAACCTTCCGGTTGTTCCATGTAAACCTCCTCATTGAGATCCCCATTCAAGAATGCCGTTTTGACATCCATTTGATGAACAAATAGATTATGAATTGATGCCAAAGCAAACAATATCCTAATCGATGTTGTTCTAGCCACCGGCGCATAGGTATCAAAATAATCAATACCTTCTCTTTGTTTAAACCCCTTAGCTACTAATCTAGCCTTAAAGGTTTGAATCATGTCATCGGTGTGATATTTCCTTCGAAATACCCACTTGCACCCTATTGGTTTAGATCCTGGTGGAAGGTCTACCAATTCCCATGTTTGGTTGGACATAATTGAATCCATTTCATCATTGATAGCCTCTTTCCAAAAAGCAACATCTCTAGAAGCCATAGCTTCTTTGTATGTTTTGGGATCCTCCTCTATTTGAAGTACTATAGGAATTTTTCTTATAATATCTTTTCTATTTCCTTCTACTAAGTAGAAGGAAATTCTTTGAGAGTCAATCTCATCCGATCCCAACACTTTCTCTTTTCTAGCTCTTTGGCTTTTTCGAGGCACAATGGGTTGCTCAGCAACCTTTGAAGGTGTCTCCTCTTGAGACTCTCCAACACTAGTAGGTACTTGAGAATTGCTATCACTCAACAAATTCTCAAAGAACTCTACCTCTCTTGATTCAATTATCACATTAGACTCCAAGTCTAATAGCTTATAAGCTTTGCTATTTGAGGCATAGCCTACAAATGCACATTTAATGGCTCTTGGACCCAATTTTGTTTTATTTGGATCCGTTTTCTTGCAATAAGCAAGACACCCCCACACTTTGAAGTAACCTATATTAGGCTTCCTTCCTTTCCATAACTCATATGGAGATATCTCATTTTTCTTCATAGGAATTCTATTCAAAATATGGCAAGCAGTCAACAAAGCTTCACCCCACAAATTGAAATTCAATTTAGCATGCAATAACATAACATTCACCATTTCCAAGAATGTTCTATTCTTTCTCTCCGCTATGCCATTGTGTTGAGGTGTATAGGGTGCGGTGCACTCATGTATTATGCCATATTCTTCACAAAAAGAATTGAATTCACTAGAGAAATATTCACCACCTCTATCACTTCTAAGCACCTTAATAGTTTTTCCTAGTTGATTTTCAACTTCGGCTTTGTAAACTTTAAAGGCATTGAAAGTTTCACTTTTGTTTTTCAACAAAAACACATAGGTAAATCTAGAACAATCATCTATGAATGTAAGAAAATACCTATTTCTACCTCTTGTTAACATGCCATTAAGTTCACAAAGATCACTATGTATTAAATCAAGCAAATTAGATGATCTCTCAACACTATGAAAAGGCTTTTTAATCATCTTTGATTTAACACATATTTCACACTTTTCAAATTTCTTGGTATCACAAGCAATCAAACCACATTTCACAATCCTTTTAATAGTGCTTAAACCAATATGTGCAAGCCTATTATGCCACAAAAATAAAGAATTTGAATCACACATATAAGCGGAAGTAGAAGCCATTTTATTGATATTGTCATTGGTACAAAGTTTGATCATCCCATCACAAGAATACCCTTTTCCCACAAAGTTCCCCGATTTGGATAAAATTAGCTTACCGGATTCAAACACCGCTTTGATACCCAGTTTGCCAAGCAAATCCCCACTAACCAAATTTTTATTCATATCGGGGACATACAATACATTTATAAGGGTAACCTTTTTGCCGGAGGTAAAAACAACTTCAATAGTGCCCTTGCCAAGCACCTTGGATCTTCCTTCATTGCCCATTTGAACCTCTTGATCTCCCTTTGCATCTTCAAAGGTCTTGAAAAGAGATTTATCATAGGTAACATGAACTGTGGCACAAGTATTATACCACCATCCTTGCACCTTTCCTTGGACAACGCACACATCGCTTAGTGTTGCAATGATCTCCTCATCAATTGCATTCACCACAGCCCCTTTTTGGTCCTTTCGATACCTACACTCCCTAGCATAATGCCCGGGTTTTCCACACACAAAACAAGGACCTTTCTTGCCCTTAAATTGCTCTTGATTTTTCTTGGGGCTCATATAATTTCCGGAATTCTTTTTGTCGTTGTTATGTTTACCTCTAGGATGATTGGCCTTTGAAACCGCATTGGCTTTGTTAGTCCCACCATTGGATTCTTCCACCAATTTGTCTCTTGATCTCGATTCTTCCTCAATGCGAAGATGTTTTTGAATCTCTTCCAAGGAGTAATCTTCACTCTTGTGGAGAATCCTCTTCCGATAACCTTTCCAACTTGATGGTAATTTAGCCACAATAGCACCAACTTGGAAGGCCTCTGGAAGTTCAATTTTGAGAACTTTCAACTTATTCACAATTACTTGCAACTCATGAATTTGTGGTAAGAGAGGCTTTTCATCAAAAAATTTGAAATCTATGTATTGAGAAATAAGAAACTTTTTGGTACCTTCTTCCTCGGCTTTGTACTTGTTTTCAAGAGCCTCCCAAATCTCCCTCGCGGAATTGGTGTTGGTGTAGAGATCATATAGCCTATCGGATAAGGTGTTCAAAATATGACCCCTACATATGAGCTCATCCTCCTCCCTCTTCTTCCATTGAAAATAGAGTCTTTGAATGTTTGAAAAAAAAAATGGATACAATGGAGAAAAGAAACACTTTCAAACACTCACTTTGATACAATCAAACTCTCAAAGTTACAAAATAAGAACAAGAAGAAAAAGAACACAAGAAAGGCTTAAACAAGTTCTTGGAACTTTGTCCAAAGACCCTATTTCCTCCCTCTTCTAGAAATCTTTTGGAAACTAATGGAAATAGTCTTGGGATTGATCAAGCCTTTTCACTTTTCTGCATAAGATTTCAAAAAGAAGAAAAGTCATATAAAACACTCTTAGGGTTGAAAAATGGTTACAAGAATGAGAAAAACCCATTGTCTTCCTCAAACACTTCATCTTTGTAACATTCAAAAAATTAAATCATATGTTTAATTCACACATTAAACATGATTTAATCTCAAATGTGTAACTCTCTTACACTTAACCTCTTAAGTTTTATAAAGTTACAAAGATGAGAAGACTCATTGTCTTCCTTAACCTTTCAAGTTTTGTAACATTTCAAAACTTAATCATATGTGTTTAATTCACACATTAAAAGTGTAACCCTTCTTACACTTTATTTTCAAAAGTTATTTTTTAAAAGTGTAACTCTTCTTACACTTTATTTTTAACCAATAATATATATATATATTTATATAAATATAACAAAAAGAACTGACAAATCTACATGAGAAAGGTGAATTGACAAAAATAGATATAACGGTTCAATAGAGAATAACAAGGGTGTGCACAAAATAAATCAAAATAAAAATATTTAGAAATGACAAAACATCAAAATAAAAAATGCACATCATTGTATTATTTGAGATAATGTTTAATTTCTATGTTTAATGACTTAATAAGTTGAATTAAATGTAATTACTACTATTATATTTGAAAAATATTTTTATTTAAAATAAAAATAATTATGATATTTTAAAAAAAATTTAAAGTTTTGTTTGGAAAGTGTTTTCAAAAATGATTCTAAAAATGGTTTTTGAAAACTATTTCCTAATATTTTGTAGAACAAAGTTTATTTGAGAACTTAAAATATTTTGAACCCATTTTTTTTTATATATATTTTAAAATAAAACTATTCTCTAATATTTTGTAAAACAAAGTCTATTTTGGAACTTAAATTATTTTTAACATATTTTTTATGTTTTAAAAATAACTTTTATATTTAGTATTTTATTTTTAATTATTATCCATATCTGTATAATAATTTTTATTTAGAAGTGAAAATAATTAAAATATTCCCTAAAAATATCATATTTTCTATTTTCAATAATAGAAAATTGACATTCGTTTTATGTTAGTAACCTATTTAAGATACGTTTTGAAAATGACATTTATTTACGGTACTTTATTTTCAATAAATCTCCATATTTGTATAATTATTTTTTTAAATAAATTTTAAGAAATAAGTAAAAATAATTAAAAGATATTCTCTAAATTTCTATTTTTGAATGATTAATTATGTTTTTTTTTTGTTTTAATTATAATGAAGAAAAAACAATTTTTGAAAACGGTTATCAAAGAAAGACATTTGACAACCAAAAGCTATTTTCTATTCCTAAGAACAAAAAATATGATATTTTTAGATAATATTTTTTAATTATTATTTTTATTTGTTTTAATGTTGTTTTAAAAAATAATTAGACAAATATGTAGAATGATAAAAAAAATAAAAAATACTAGGCATAAAAATTATTTTAAAAATAGATTAAAAATATTTTAGATTTTCAAATAGACTTTTATTTTATAAAATACTATAAAACAATTTTCAAAACCTATTTTTAAAAATTATTTTTTAAAATTATTTTTGAAAATAGTTGTGATATTTAAAATCTATGGTTTTAAAAATCAGATCAGACCGGATGGTCCAACTGCTTTCACCATTGGGCGGTCACAATTCTGATCCGCTCTGGTGAATTGGGCCATGGTCGAACCGAAGGTCCGATTGGTGAAGTGGACGAACCGACAAGTTTTTTTTTTCCCTTCCCAACAACCCCTTGCGGCTGCCCTAGCTGCTACCTCCCATTTTTGTCAGCATCGAGCTGCTTTCGTCGACCCCCCACCCGACAATCCTTCTTTCTTCCCCACCCTTCAACACCCTGCCCCCCTCTTCTCCCTTTCTTTCCAGGGTTTTTTTTTTTTCTTTTATCTCATTTCATTATTATTTATTTTCTTTTATATTGATTATTTTTTTACTTTATAATTTTTAAAACTTATGATTTTAATTTGAAACTATTTTTCTAATTTTCATTTTTAAATAATATATAAATTATTATTTTTATTTTTATAATTATTTTTAATTTTAATAATTTATAAATTATATATTTACGATGTTGTTCAACCTCACTGCCTGGTGAACCGATAACTTTTTCGGGTACGGTGTTGAAAACATTGCTGATTAAAAATCTCTTATCTCCGTTCATCTCCTCGGATTTCTTCAATCCAAACCCTGAAATACCTCACAAAAGCAAGGAGGAGAACAGAGGGAGAGACAGGTGCGAAGTCGTTTCCTTCACAACATCTGAATAAAGTTTTGTTTCATTTCATTTTGGTAGATAGGCAATGCAGTTGTGGCGATTTATCAAACTTTCTTCATATTTATGTGCTTCTTCTACCATACCTTCACGCTTCCAAATTGGTAATACTGTGACTCCACTTCTACGTCTGCAACTGCAATCAATAGACCGTTATCGAGCGTTCCACGTTGGTCCTAGACATGGGTTTGAGGAAAGTTCAAATTCAAGTTCAGGTTCAAGCCCCAATTTGGTGAAAGGAGCTTTTGATCTTATTGATAGAAATGGGTTTGAAGAAATTTCAAATTCGAGTCCAGATTCAAGCCCCAATTTAGTGAAAGGATCTTTTGATATTGTTAGTAGCAATGGGGAGGAAAGTTCAAAATCAACTTCGACTTTCGGGAATAGGGCTTCTGATCTCATTAGTGGAAATGGGGTTGAGGGAAGTTCGAATTCCATTTCAAATTCTGCCAACCCAGCATTTGATTTTGTTGGCAGAAAAGGGGTTGAGGAAAGTTTAGAAGATGGTGTTGAGGAAAGTTCAGAAAAGGGTGCCGGTGAAAGTTCGAGTTTGGCAGACCGAGCTTGTTTTGATGGTATTAGTACAAATGGGGTTGAGGAAAGTTTAAATCCTGAACACAGGGCTCTTGATGTTGTTAGTAGAAATGGGGTTGAAGAGAGTTTGATTTCGGTAAACCAAACCTTTGATCTTGTTGGTGGAAATGATGTTGAGGAAAGAGTTTTAGTCAGTGATGCTGATAAATTATACAAAGCTATTGCCAATAATGCAAATCCTGAGAGTGACATGGAAAAAGCACTTGACCTGGTTGGTGTAGAGCTTACAACTGACTTGGTGATTGAGATACTAGGTAAGATTCATTTTGAGGAGAAAATGGCTTTTAGGTTCTTTATGTGGGCAGGTCATCAAGACTGTTATTCGCATGAGCCCCGAGCATACAATGAAATGATTGACATATTATCCAGCACAAAGTACAAGGTGAAGCAGTTTCGGATTGTTTGTGATATGCTTGATTATATGAAGAGAAATGACAAGAAGTCAGTTCCAGTTGAGGTTTTGTTGATGATTTTGAGGAAATATACAGAAAAGCATTTGGCCCATCTTCATAAATTTGCAAAGAAGAAGAAAATAAGGGTGAAGACCCAACCAGAAATTAATGCCTTGAACTTGCTGCTTGATGCTTTGTGCAAGTGCAGTCTTGTGGAGGATGCCCAAGCAATGTTCAGGAGGGTGAAGAACAAGGTTAAGCCTGATGCTAATACTTACAATATTTTGTTTTTTGGGTGGTGTCGGGTTAGAAACCCTAGTAGAGGAATGAGGGTTTTGGAAGAAATGATTGAAATGGGTCATACACCAGATAGTTTTACTTACAATACTGCAATTGATTCCTTTTGCAAAGCAGGGATGGTGACGGAGGCAACTGAACTCTTTGAGTTCATGAGAACAAAGGGTTCAACCATGTCTTCTCCTACTGCAAAAACATATGCAATCATGATTTTGGCTCTTGTACAGAGTGATAGAACTGAGGAGTGCTTTAAACTTATTAAAGATATGATAAACAGTGGTGTCCTTCCGGATGTTTCGACGTACAAGCAAGTGATTGAAGGGATGTGTTTGGCTGGAAAGGTTGAGGAAGCTTACAAGTTCTTGGAAGAGATGGGAAATAAAGGGTATCGTCCTGATATTGTTACTTATAATTGTTTTCTTGATGTACTATGTGAAAATAAAAAGAGCGAGGAAGCACTTGGGCTTTATGGCAGGATGGTTGAGGCTGGGTGTGTGCCTAGTGTGCATACTTTCAATATGCTGATTTCAATGTTTTTTGAGATTGGTGAACCTGATGGGGCATTTGAGACATGGCATGAGATGGATAAGAGGGGATGTGCACGGGATACTGACACTTACTGTGTGATGATTGAAGGGCTTTTTAATTGCAATAAAATGGAAGATGCATGTTTTCTCTTAGAAGAGGTTGTAAACAAGGGAATAAAATTGCCATATCGGAAATTTGACTGCTTTTTGATGCAGCTTTCAATGATTGGTGATCTCCAAGCCATCCATAAGCTTTCAGAGCATATGAGAAAATTCTATAACCCTGCTATGGCAAGACGTTTTGCACTGAATCAGAAGCGGAGGAGCATGAGTTTAAGAGGAAAGTAAGAATATTTGGAAGTAATCATCCAACACTCTCATTTTGGGTAGCTCAATGACACTCTTCTCATTGAGCTCAGTTTCACAATGCTCAGTCTCTTCTCTACTCAATAATCCCACAGTGACAGCTTTTCTTGAGGTCTGCATATCCTTGTTTCCTTCCTGTAATCTCATATTTTTCCCCTTTATTCTTAGCTTTGTCATAAACCAATTTTGTATTTCAAAACTTATATTATATATTTGTGACATCTACTTACAAGATTCAAAGATTATGACATAATTTCACACAGAATTCTAATTGTTTTAAGTTAGTTGGCTTATGCATTGTGTAAAAACATGGTTTGGTGTTGAGGATAATGGTTTGTTAGGATTAAATGGTTCTACTCAACAAATGATTTGTATGATTTGAATCATCTAATTTCTAAAGTCTCTTGGATGCTTTCTGCTTGATACTTATTCTATTGACACTGTAGACCTTATTTCATCTTACAATGAGAAAATGTCAGGAGGGAGCCCTCTGTTGGAATATGTGTGCAATTCTACACCAAAGAGAACTACAATGGAATGATGCATTGATGGAATCCAGGTTTATACTTGTTTATTAAACTCCATCATATTCATTTACTACATTTATGGTTAGCTTTCTATAATGCGTGTACATTAGAATGGAGGATAGCCCCTTTGATTTGGTATGTTTCCTTGGGAAGGACTGGAGCCGCTGAATCTTTGAGGGATTCAGGCTCTGGAAAAGCCAACTTAATGAAAAATATCCAAAGATCCCTGACAAATTCTTGGATGTCACTGATAGGATGGGGTATTGAGGGCTCAAGACAATGTTTTATTTTATTTTATTTATTTATTTTTAGTTCTTTGTTTTTGGTATGTTTTCTTGAGGATGCTTTGTGTATATTTTGTCTACTTGGATTTGCCTCCTTTAGCATGTCTTTCCTATGTGATTATCTATACCTGTCAAAAAAATGGACAGAAAAATAATAGGCATTAGAAAAGAAGTACCATTATATCTATATGCTTGCAAAACCATGAAGCAGAATAAAATATGTATCTTATTGCCTACAAATATAGAACTAGAGGGGAAAGGGGAAGATCTATTAGAGACAAAAGAGTCGTGATAAACCTAGGAAAAGCAAGCACAGTGAAACATGATATGGTTTACAAAAGTTTGATAGAAAGAACAGTTTTCTTTAGTTTTCTCTGCTGAATTCAAATTATAATTTTTTTTTTTCCAAAAAGACCAAAAAAAAAAAAAAAAAAAACCACCCTTTTTAGAAGATTTATTAAAGCTTCAAATTCTCTCCCAAATTTCTCTGTCCTCAGATTGGCTGAAGTATCAAGCTTGGTAGTTGTTGTTGAGCATTCCTAAAATGGCTCCACTGGACTGGAATGGTACTTGATGAATTGCTGAATAATAATTTCATATATCTCAAGGGTATTTATACAGAGTACAAAAGGCTATTTTAGGATAGCCAACTATAGAGAATAACGGACAAGTATATAGAACAATTGCAGTTCTATAATTAATAATTACAACAATATAACTACAACTGTATACACAATTGTATAGAATATACACAACTGTAAATCACTGTCCAGAATCTGTCTAGAATATATGCTGACTCTCCCCCTCAAGTTGGTGCATAGATATTGCACATACCCAATTTGGATAATGATGCATAAATTGACCACTAGTAACAACATGAGACATCATATGGGCCAATTGATTGGCACTTTTGATGTAGGGAACCTTCATCATGTCAGAGTCTAGGTTATCCTTGATGTAGTTCCTGTCAAGTTCAATGTGCTTGGTTCAGTTGTGTTATACCGGGTTATTTGCAATTTCAATAGATGTCATGTTATCATAAAAGAACACCATAGGTTTTTTGGGACCAAATCTAAACTTTCTTAAGAGAATTCTTAGCCAATTAAGTTCTGTAGTTACATGATGGGGCACACGACATTCAGCTTCTGCACTAAACAATGAGACCACATTTTGTTTCTTACTCCTCCAGGTTACCAAATTTCCTCATATAAATGCAACATACCTTGAAATAGACTTTTTATCCAATTTGGATCTGACAAAGTTAGAGTTTGTGTAACCTTCAATATCTAGATGTTCGTGTTTAGAGAACATAATACCTTTTCTTAGAAAGGACTTCAGGACATGATATGATTATTGTATTCATGTGTTGGTCACTTGGATTATGCATGAATTAACTTACAATGCTAACTACGTATGACAAGTTAGGTCTAGCGTGTCAAATAGATTAATTTCTCGACTAGTTTTTGATATCTTTGTTTGTTTGTTGGAATCTGATTAGGATAGATGGACAAACCATGATTTATCTCAATGGGAGGATTTATAGGTTCGCAAATGGAGTTACTAGTTCATCCAAGAGATCTAATGTATACTTCCATTATGGAGGAAAAGTTCTTGCTTGGTTCGAGACACCTCAATGCCCAATAAGTATTTTAGAGCATCCTTCATTTCAAATTCCTTGGCTAGATAGCTTCGAAGCTGCTCTATTTTTGCGGAGTTACTATCTATAACAATCACGTACAAAATCTTTTTTTAGTTTGCATACCCTGTCTTCTTTTGGTGTAAACCTCATAAGGGGATACATGTGCACCTTCTTTAACAGATCACCATGGAGAAGGACATTTTTTACATTAAACTGTCTTAATGGCCATTCCAAATTAACCGTAAGAAAGAGTATGACTCTTACAGTGTTCATCTTGGTTATAGGGGCAAAAGTCTTTTGATAGTTAATTCCATAAGTTTGGGTGTATCCCTTGGCAATTAGTCTAGCTTCGTACTTATTAGTTGTCTCATCTAACTTGTACTTTATTGAAGACACGCACTTACATTCCACTATCTACTTTTCTTGAGGGAGCTTGACCACCTCCCAAGTGGAGTTCTTCTAGAGAGCCTTTATTTCTTCTACCATAGCAAACTCTAGTTAGGATCTTCAAGAACTATTTGAAAATGACTTGGAATAAACATAGAGGATAACTGAAGAGCTAAAGTAAGGTGAGTCTTAGGTAGACAATTATAAGAGACAAAATCAGAAATGAGATAGACAACATTAGAGGATGATTTTGAGAAAGCCCAACCTATCAGTTTTTTATGATCACGAAGAGGATATCTCTTACTTTAATCACCAACTTGTAGATTCAAGGTAGCAATTTCAGAAGTTATAGGTGAAGGAACATGTACCTCAAGATTAGTCTCGGAAGAGTCATCTGATAGCATGGTAGTACCATTAAGAGAAGTATTGGAGCTTGGAGGGGGTGTGGCAATAGCATCTTTGTTCTTCCTTGTATAACCTTGTTGGAATAATTTGACTGGTCTTTCATCCCTTCTTTCCTTAGATTCAAACTCAACCGACATAGGGTTTGGAGTATCTAAAGACTCCCCCTTACCCAAATCACTTGTATCCTCCCCATAACCTAAAATCCATAACTTTTTCTTTTATAACCATAACCTTTCCTCTTCCTTACCACTAATCTTCCTCTTTCTTACTACTAATCTTCCCCTAAAGAGGAACTAGAGACACATTTCTAGAAAAATAAGACTCCGCTTTGCAGAATTGAATGTCTATAGAGACATAGTATTTGCTTGTAGGAGGATGAAAGCATTTATTGCCCTTTTGGGAATTAGAGTAGCCAAGAAAGACACATTTAAGAGTATGAGGATTAAGCTTATCCCTTTGATGAGAGTGTATATGAACAAAACATGCACAACCAAAAACTTTAGGACAAAGATTCAAAGTAGAAGGAATAGAGCGAAATCGTGATAACATTCGCAAAGGAGTTTGATAATCAATGACACAAGAAGACATTCAGTTGATGAGAAAGACAACAACCATGACAACCTTAGCTTAGAAACATTTTGGAACACGCATAGTAAAGCATAAAGCTTGTGCCATCTTTAGAATGTGGCGGTTTTTATGCTTTGCTATGCTGTTGTGTTATGGTGTGTATGTACATTTTGTTTGGTGGAGGGTTCCATTTTCTTTGAATAAATTAGTAAGGAACTAATTCACAAACTCACAACCATTGTTATAGTGAAAGACCTTAACTTGAGTATTAAATTGTGTGACAATCATTCTGAAAAATTGAGGAATAACATATAGAACATCATTCTTAGACTTAAGCAAGTACAACTAGTTCACCATAGTACAGTCATCAATAAAAAACACAGTATTTATGACCTAAAGTAGAAGAAGCAGAAAAAAGATCCCAAACATCTGTAAAAACATGGGTAAAAGGGATTAAACTTTTATTTAGACTTATTCTGAAAGGTACACAATTATTTTTAGCATAAATGCATTGCCCAGCTTGAGGGGTAGTGTGGATAAGGATAGAGTTTTGTTTCCTATTTGATTTATTTTTGTTCAATAAATAAGGGTATTTTGTGATAAGTCCTGAAAGTTAGGGAGATTTTGATTTTCTGTTTTTTTTTTTAAAAAAAAAATTAATTTTGAAGTTAGTTTGTTACCTAGATTTTAGAAGGATATTGGGTCCTAGTTTTTAGAAGATCTCCCTGCTGTCATATTGAGGATTGTTGGTTTTTATCTTAATTGTGCATCTTCAGAGAAGGGAGCCTTCTTGACCCCCTCAAGCTTTATGGGGTTAAAGTTTTTCACAACAAGGGAGAATTTAGCATAATGAGAAACTATAAATCACAGTTCAAGATATGAGGCTCTAGGTTTCAATGGAGGAGAAAGGGAAAGCAAGAAAATGAATGTGCAAAGAAAATTTGTGGTAAATAATTACAATCAAATGATGTGAAGAAGATGCCAGTCTTTTCTATCTCTTTGTGTCTCTGTTAAAGAGATTCAGGATAAGAATTGGGCTCAGGTATCAAACTGTACAAGACTAAAGGAGATATGCTTCTATTGCCACTAGAAGGATAGGAATTTGTGTGATGTATGTCCAGTGCACGAGTTTCATCAGGAGCTATGAATAAAAGTAAATCAATTCAACTTAGAAAATGACTGATCTAGCAACTGAAAGTGCCAAGTGTTATGTTTATTGATTACTCTCTATCAAACTGCTTGCCCTACAAAATGGTTTGAAGGTGAGCCCTTGAAGCACTTGAAATTGGCTTCTCAAGTGGGTAACAACCACCTTCCTGGTTGTCCCTCCCTGTCTGAAAATTTTTGATATTCCTCCCATGCAAAGATGAGCCAGGGTGTCTATAAATTACCTTATCTGCTTGTACAGCTGTTGATGCCATTATTCATATGGGAAGTTCCACTGGAGTAGCATCTTGTAGGCTTTGAGCACTGCTTCTGAGGTAAACTTCCTGGCTTCTGATGCCAAGTTGTGGTCTAGGGGAAAAGTTCTAATATTTAGAGAAGGAGCCTAAGAAGATTGCATTTATTGTCTATCTCTCGCACTACATACAATTATCAATGAGGCAAAATGTCCCTATGCAACAGATATTACTCCAACTGCTTATAGTCCATTACATTCTTCCTCTAGACAATCATGCTCATGCTGCATATCCAGACACGCACATGTATTCACACAAAAGTGGGACATTTTGGCTAATACCAGATGTTCTTCTCTACCCAATTTGGTTGATCCATCTCTTTTGTTTTGCCTTGCAGTTGAATTTTTTGGTAACAGAAAAAAGGCAATGGGAGATTGTGGATCCACAATGTGAAGGGGTCTAGTCAGAAAGCCTTGATGCGCTGCTCTCAGTCGCCATCCAGTGTGTATCTCCAGGACCTGAGGATCGACCAACCATGCATAGGGTGGTCCAGATACTTGAATCTGAAGTCATGGCCCATGTCCTAGTGACTTCTATGATTCCAACTCAGACTGAGAGCCCTCTGGGAGACAAAGAAGATATGTTTGTGTTCATATTGCGTGTCATCACAGCTTCTCCCAACAAACTAAGAAGGTTATGCATGCAGTGAGGGGCTCAAAATCTGCAGGGTTTCATCTTCCACTTCATTTATTCATTTCCTTTTGCAGACGTATGACAACTAGAAGATGCCTTGTTCCATCCATCCATTCATTTATCATCAAAATCTGAGCATTTGGTCCACCGGCCACCTATGGGATTCAGGATAAAGCTGCCTACTCTTGTTATCCTCATTTTGCATGGGTGCAAGCGGACTTTCCTTTCTCAACCGGAATTACTTTTCCACTAGTGGTATGCTTTATCCATTTCTCCTTATATTTGTTTTCCCCTCTTTGGTAATCTTCTCTAGCATTGTTCTCTCAAATTATATGTATAAATACATGTACAAATTGAAACCCATCCTTGTTTATGTCATTTTTGTAAAATATGTTTCCTTTGCTATACTCAACTCCTTGGGGTTGTAATTATTACATTTGCCTTCAATTCTGTCTAGTTTTCGACAGGGATTTTGCAAGATGTTGTTCTATTTGGTCTATCTACATCCATGTCTTTTCTGTTCTATCAACTGTGTAAATCGTTACCGGTATGTTGCAGGCAGGGCAGGGCAGAGCAGAGCAATGTACTGTTTTCCATTCCTGAGAATTGAAAATATGCCCAAAAAAAGTGTCCGGTACCACATTTGTTCATGCCTTTAGTTTGAGTCTTTTTAGAAAATGTTGTTGGATTTAAGGGTATGAAAACAAATGACTAACCTAAAAGACATAAACAAATAACATAATTAATAAGGAGAAAAACTTATCGGTTGAGACATGACAAACATTGTTTTTGAAATAGATCCACTCTCATCGAAGACAAACTCGGTGCACTAGGGTACTAGTGGTCTACCTCTAAGATTCAATAGTCAAATCTCACATTGGATATACTCTGTAAGCGAGATGTGTATAACTCGGGTTTTGAAAAAATTCCTCCAGATAGATATATGAAAATACCCTCTGAAAAACTCTTTGAAAAAATTCTTTGAAAAATTGGTATTCGTATTTAGAGAGTGAGGGGTGACCCACTTTTATAAGCCACTTGCTTGTAATTAGAATATGACTCAAATGGAAGGGGATTCTACTTATAAATGGAATGAGACTTCACTAGTACAATCCCAATAAGACTATTCCAAACAATATAAGACTAATAGAATAAAATAAAAATAAATCCCAATAAAATTCTTTCCAAAAATATTAGACTAATAGAATAAAATAAAATAAAAAAATATTTACACTCTTCCTACAAATGTAAGTGTTAGAATCTTTGTAATGTTTTGAGAAGTTTTTTCTTGATTAGGAGTCGGGATGGTATCTATTTTTGCGGTTGTTGTAGCAGACTAGCAGGTAGGGCTTTTTCTTGGAGGTCGAAACTAAATTTGATGACCACAGAGTGTGAGTATTGTAACTTTATACTTGGTGATAAATGTAAATCCTAAATTCTTTCCACATGCAAGGGTGAAGTGGATTTAATTGTATATTAAGAGTTTGTTTGGCAGTGATCTTATAATCACTACTAAACGCATTCTAAGAATGTTTTTTATCGTATTTCTATTGGAAGTGTTTTATGCAAAAACATTTTTAGGAGAATAATCTCTCGAATACTTTTTAAGAAGTATTATAAGTAATTTTTCAAATTTTTAAAAGTGTTTTAGTTTTACTAAATGCTAATTTCTCTTCAAAAATGAGTTTTTTTTTTTTTTTTTTTTTTTTTTTTTTTTTAAATTAGAAATATTTTCTAAGAACATTGTCCAATGAAAGCTTTATGGAAATTTGTCTATTCTTACCCGCTATTTGGTTATTTGACTAAAGCCTGCAAGCAATAGTCCTGACAACCTAATTCACTCCAATGCCTATGGTTAATATTTATTATTTAATAATTTATATTAATTTTAAGTTAAATTTTTTTAAACTATTAATTTAAAACTTATTATTTATTTTTTACTTTAAGTATTAAAATTATTTAGTAAAAATAAATTTAAATTTTATTTTAAATCGTTAAATTGACATATTTACCTTCATTCATTTTAACTAAAACTTATATTCACTAATTTTAATTATCAAATTTGTTTTTTTAATAACTTAATTTTAAGTAATTAAGTCATATTAAAACATTAAGTTAATTTATCAAACACCATCTTCATCTCAAAGGAACAATTAACTAGACAATTATTAAAATTAGAAACATACTCAAACTCTTGAAAATTATCATCCATATTTCTCTTAAGGAAATTTTAGACTTGCAATCAAGGGTTGAGATTCGACACGTTTGCATAAGCACAAATGAAAATATTAATTTTAATAAATATATCGATAAGTCGATTATATGGATATATCGAGAAATATTGATTGATCAAAATCCATGGAAATGTCGTGAAAAATCTAAAAAGTAATAGAAAAAGTAATAATAGTCATTTTGAAATTGTTCTCTTGAAGAAATTGATTTATATATATATATAATTTGTTATATTTAATAATAGAATCAGATAAAAAAATATGAATTTTGTAAATATACATTTATTATTAAATTATATTAAATATTATTCAACAATAATATTATAATATTGATAATAATGTGACTAACTTGAAAATATATTTAATATTAAAACATATTCAATGATGTAAAATAAATTATGACACATGTACAATTTTTTTAATATTTATATTCTTTATATTTAATTATCATATAAATAATATAAAGAAATTAGTTAAGAAAATTATATAGATGGTTTTATATTTTTGGTAATCAAATAAAATAATTAAAATTAAATTATTTATACTCTATTTAATAAATTAATGTTTTGTCCATATATAACTAAGAATAGATTTGCCCACTTGAAGAAGGAACAACATTTAATTTTAACTGTCCCAAAGACTATCTTATGCATATGGAACGAAGTGCTAATTTCAATAACTAAAGGCTGACCATGGCTGGAAGAAGGCACCAGTAACCATAGGTAGATCAAGGCCCATGCATCACAGTTGTAGAAACTCTTGGTCAATAGGGTATTACATAAGAAGGATGAGTCATCGTCATCATCACCGTCGCAGTCATCACCATCTTGACCATGCCATGGCTCGGGAGCAGGGTCTGTCTTGGCTCGCTTAGGAGGAGGGCCTGAGGATTCCTCCAGTTTCTCCACGCGGAACGTGAGTATAAAAACAGCAAAGAAGGTACCAGAGATGGGTGGGCCTTGGGTGGTTGTGATGGCGCACATCTCGCGCTCATCCAATGGAACAATCAGCTCATTCATAAGTAGAATGCCAAGCTCCGGACAGCCATCAGTGACGTCGTCTACGAACTGATAACGAGAGGGACTACCATCACAAGAAACGAGGCCTGCATACAGGCATCCGCCATGCAAGCTGATGAAGACATCCGGGTAACCGGGAACAAACTTGGCAAGAAAAGGAGGCAGCAAACAAATCTCTACACCTAAATGCTCCGATGCTGACCCTGTTATCGGCTAAAAACTCCCACTTCTCCTCATCGACACTGTAAAAATAAAGATAACCGTAGGTGTGCACATAGAGCGTGCTTCATAGGAAGGGGTGGGAAACGCTGCAACAGTTACTTTGAGTTTCACCATTTGGACGGTAGTAGGGGGGATTAGGGGCCACTGATGGGTCATACAAAGCAGGCGTGGGCAGATCAAGGTTGTAGTGGAAGGGAAAGCCGCAGAGCACATTTTATATATTATTTTAATTAATTTTAAAAAATAATTTATTGTCAAATTACCTTTTTTTTTTAATAATATATAATATAAAAAACTTCTTAATTTAATTTAAATTATCTCATCAAATATGGTAAAAAATAATTTACAAAAGTTTCAAACATTTAAAATTAATTAAAATAATGAATTTAAATCTTCATAATCACTATTATTTATTAAAAAATTAAAATTAAAATTAATTTTAAAAAATTAAATTTTGATATTGTAGTTATCATAGTAAATTTATATTTTAAGAATTTATTTGAAGTAATGATTAGTATAAAACTTAAATTTAACAAATCCCGAAGAAGTCTAACTCCAATTAAAATAGGAATTGAAAGTGGAAGGAAATGTATGGTTCATGCGTATTGATGAATTTTTGGGTCCCAAATCTTTTATTTGTCAGCCATGTTCACAGTGAACAGTGTCTATAACAACTCAAGTAGATTTTCCCTTCGTGATATTTCAGTCCTTCACACCCCTTCTATGGAGCCTAAATGGGCCCAATGAGTCAGGATTTCAACTTATGCAAGTTATAGCGTGTTCTTGATGTTCAACCATTGCTGCAGTAGACAGTTGTTAATCCCCTAGCAGTATGATTGTGGACTACGT
Source organism: Vitis rotundifolia (assembly GCA_030254885.1). NCBI lineage: Eukaryota > Viridiplantae > Streptophyta > Magnoliopsida > Vitales > Vitaceae > Vitis > Vitis rotundifolia. Next base: position 15,400,932 of record CM058152.1, read on the forward strand.
CCCAATCAGAGGCTGTTAGCAGCTGCCGATTGAAGAGTCCACGGCAGTGAATCACAATACCAAAACTTATTTGGTACTGAGCTTTCATTCATTTGAGCACTCAGCTTTGAAAAACAAGCTTAAGCTAGACACATCTGGGTTTCTTTTTTATGAGCTTGTCGGTTTTTTCACAAATTCTACCTCCATGCTTCTGGCATCAGGGGCCATCTCAGTTGCCTAGCAATCATACAGTGGATGAGGAGGATTGTCAACCTACCCAATTAAGTTGCTCTTTATGGGGCCTTTTGCTGCTGATCCTATGGTGACTAACACACAAGTTCTGTGGAGCTTTTCCCATCTAAAAGAAGGTTGCAAAATGTTTATCTGAAAGCTAGAACAAGCTGAGTATGGTGCTGGATGTTTCTCTGTTGATTTTGTGGTGCAGGTGGTATTGTCTGGATGAAAGAACACGCCAATGGCTTCTTCCTCTTTGTTCAGAGTAGATTCTGCAGTAGCCTGCTCTTGTTTTTATTGGCTATAGAGACGAAGATACTCTGCTTCAACACTCTAGAAACCATACATATGGTTGGGTTGTGGTAAAGGGTCTATTTACTCTTGCCTAGATGAATCATAGCTTGATTCTGCCAACAAATTACGATTTTTTGACTGTTTTTAGATCGTTGCAAATGAAATAAGCAGACTGCTACCTGTAGAAACAACCTATATTTCTTCCATTGAGACTCTTTTGTTCTTTTGATTCATTATGCATGCAAGCTAATTAAAGAAATTATGAACTGAATGCATCCATATCACATAAAAATTTTCCAAAGGCAACTATAATAGAAACATTTCCATACATTCTACCATGCCTCAGTACTCAATCTACTAGGTATTATAGCTATTCCAAGGGGAGTTGTATATTTTTTGGTGCAGTCAAGCCAAAAATGTGTTAAAATCAGAAGGATAAGGCACAAAGGTTACAAGATTTATGAGCTACCGTATGAAAATTTCCCTGCTCTGTAAACTCCTATTACATGTTTTCTTCATCCTCTTGAGTGTCATCAGCGCTTACAAGATGATTAAGAGCAACTCTGGCCTTTTTCGGTACCTTTGAGGCTTCTTCCTTGGTACCATCTTCATCAGCTTTCCTCTTGACATCCATGTCCTCTTGTTCTTCACCATCTTCATCTGCTTTCCTCTTGATGTCTGTGTCCTTGTGTTCTTCATCATCTTCATCAGCTTTCCTCTTGACGTCTGTGTCCTTGTGTTCTTCACCAGCCCCATCTGCAGCAACTTTGCCATCAGAATTCTCTGCTTTTTCCAAGATTGATGGCTTTGGCTCTTCCGATTCTTCAACTTTGTCTTTAACATTGTTGTCTCCTTTCCTAGATAACCTCTCACATTCTACCAAAACAGTGCGGAATTCTTCACTGCCTGCAAGATCAAGAGGGGTTTTTCCAGCTTTCGACTTGGCACTGAGACTACCACCTTTCCTTACCAAGTACTTGGCAAGATCGAGATGGGATCCTTGAGCTGCATAGTGAAGTGGGGTCATGCCCTTGCGGGTGGTAGCTTTGACTGAGGCCCCAGATGAAAGCAGAGTGCGGACGACTTCTAGATGTCCTTTCTGGGCAGCAAAGTGAATTGCACCCATGTCGTCCATCGCTGCAGCACCAACATCAACCTTGTGCTTGCAGAGATAGGTTACCACCTGTGTCTGCCCAGCCCATGCTGCTAAATGTAGTCTATGATCCAATATTGGTTAAGGAATGAAACCCCAACAAAAACATGATTGCTAGATATCAACAAGAGTGATGAAAATCAAAATTATCCTCACTAATGATACAGGTGTAAGCTCATTTTATAAGCATGAATATCATAGAATGGTTTTATACAGAGTGTCAAGATGATAAAACAATCAGAAATGAGTGAATTTTGAATGCAACATACATCATTGTTCCTCGTCAAAATTGTGCATTCTATGTGATTTAATGGTCAGGTATCATACACCAAAATCTGAAGAATGGGATCAATTTATTTGTGTCATGAAATTCAGTTATACTAAGCAAATCTTGAGAAAAATGAATTAATTCACTGGATGATCAAGTTAAAACAATGAAGTCATTCAAGGATAATGTGCTCCATGCCCTGTAGATAAATAGGTTGCAACATCTATTTATTCTGTAACAAATTGCCCACTATGCCGTCCCTCAAACAATATAATACATACATATATAGAGATCTCCTCTGAAGAATTATTCTAAATTTTCAAAGATAATGCACTCAAAAATATTTGATTGGAGCATTTGCTTTAATCATCAAAAGGGCCTGCAAGGAATCATAGGAATTCGAACTTAGCTCTAAAAATATGAAAAATGATTTTTGGGGATTTCATGGTTTGAGGCAATGGCTGCTCCTAAGGGAATATTGAATTATTTACAATATCTATGACACTAAGAGTACGTTTGACGTTGATTTTAGAAAGTGTTTCTAAAAATATCTTGAGCAATAAAATTTTTTAAGTGTTAGAAAGATTAAAAACGCTTCCTAAAAGCACTACCAAACACACTCTAACACTAAGTTATGACAATTGTTACAATGTGAACATTCAAGGATATCAAATTATTCACCTTTCCCTCTTCCCATTCTCACTTTCTCCTTCCTTTCTACCAATTTTCTTCCTCACATCTAAAACCCTAAACCTCGCTTCACTTCCCCATTTCCCTTCTCATTCAAAGTTTCTTTCCACTTCTGTGTGTTCCTTTTCACATTACAAGATTTGCGTATTATTTTAGAAAATAGATAATTATTATAAGTGATAATCTACATGTTAAACCAAACAATGATTCACTAATTATTTTTATGTATGGAGTTGCTAAAATTTTATTATTTTTAATTTTTTTTATTTCACCTTTTTTACACTAAAGTTTATTATACCCTTTCTTTATACCATAAAATTTAAAAGAAGCTCCCTTTAGTTCAATAAAATTTCATTATCAATGAAACTCTAATTTTCATTATTAGTAATAAGTTGTCTTTAAAAGTATTATTTAGAAAAAAAAAATACTATTTTATTTTTATTAAAACTAACTTTGAGAAAAAAAAAAAGTTTTAAGATATTTTTAATCATCATTTTCATATACAATTGAAAGTGATAAAGTGGTTAGTATGAATTATACATAAAATTGTTTAGCATCCAATAACTAGGTCAATGAGATGGGAAAAAAGAGTAATAAAAATAATGATGTAATTAACATGTGATTTTAATCAAAATAGTTTCAATATTGTGAAGATAAATTTGATTTTAATTAAATGACTTTATCCTCCCCCTCCTTTCCTTCCTCTCCCTCCTTTTCCCCCCCAAATAATGGTATAGAAGACACTTTTCCCTTTCTTATTAGAAGTTTGGACTTTTCTTATGCACATTGGGAAAATGTTATTTGCATCACCATTTCTACTATCAATCATTTAACCTTTGTTCAATAACAGTCTCTTGTTTTTGTTTATGAGAAATTAGTTATTACTGTTTCTATAGTGAAGTGCTTTATCACTTAAATGAAATGATTTTGAGTTTGAGTGAACAACAAATAGTGGTGTTGAAAAATATGACACCGCTATAAAGGGTGTGAAAACAATGAACTGTAAAGGCTAGGTTTAGGGTTCAAAATATAAGAGCAGGGCAGAGAAAATTGGAGAAAATGCTAGGGTTAATGTTTGAGAAGCGAAGAGGAACACAGAGAGGGGAAGAAACCGTGAGCAGAAAGGGAAATGGGGAAGTCTAAGGTTAGGGTTTTAGATGTGAGGAAGAAAATGGGAAGAAAGGAAGGCGAAAGTGAGATCAGGAAACCAAAGGTGAAAATAAAACTCTCATGAAGCTGCATTTTGAAAATGTGGTTTCACTTGAGAGAGAGAGAGAGAGAGAGAGAGAGAGAGAGAGAGAGAGAGAGAGAGAAACTGGTATGGCACCTACATGGCCATAAGAGGGTGACATGGGTTATAATCACAAAAGTTTCAAATATTGCCCAAATGTAACCTTATTTGGCCAAAAAAGGCCATTTTTATGCACATGAATCTTTCATATGTCTCACATTTTCAATTTAGGTTATAGCTTTGTTGTTTCATCAACCTTGGTTAGCCAGAAAAATCCCCCCCTCCCTATTCCTTTTAATTTTTTTTTTTATGAGTAAACACAGAAGAGAATATATTAATTAGAAAAAGGAAGCTCGGAAGGCAACCCAAGGCAGACAGGAAGTATACAGCAGGTGACAAAAAGCTAAAAAGAGCAAAACATAAGGGAAAACAAAAACCTCACTCGTCCTCACCTAGAGCCCAACCAATCAAAAAAGTTGATTAAAGATAGAGGGTCAGCATCCATATACAACTTTGTCCAAGACCATAAACCACACACAAAAGAATATTTCAACCTATGTATTGAAAACTCTTCATTGTTGAACACTATCATATTTTTTTTCTTTCCACACCACCCAAAAAAAGGCATAAAGGAGTCAACTTTCAAGATTTTTTACGCTTCTTGCCCACAAAGGACCCAAACCAACCAAGGAGAGTTTCCCTTACTGAGCAAGGGAGAACCCAAGTCACCCCAAAGAGAACGAATAGTAACTCACAAAACACTCTAGTCTTCGTGCAATGGATTAAGATGTGATTAGTAGACTCCTCTTCAGCTAGACAAAAGAAACATCTATTAGCAAGGGTCCAACCCCTCCTTTTGAGTTGATCCAAAGTTAAAACTTTCCCCCATGAGGCTTCCTAAGCAAAAAAAACACACTCTAAGAGGAACATAAGGACTTCAAATTATTTTTCTTGGAAACCAGACTGTACTTCCCGACTCCCCAACACTGTAAAGAGACTTAATAGTGAAAAACCCACTTTTTGTCTTTTTCCAAATCACCCTATCCTCCACTTCTACACTAACTCTCTTTCCTTGGATTGTCAAGAGCAATCGCTCCACCAAGACTACCTCCCAAAAAAGCCTACTTGACTCCCTAACTATTTATCCTATCCTCTCTTTGCAATTTTTTTTTTTCTCTTATCACAAGTCTTGTGGTATATATATATGATACGTGTACAAACGAACATCTTTGAGCAAGGAATCTCCATTTGAATGATTCACAGTACATATCATTATTCGTACTGAAATCATTGAAAGCCCTAGAAAAACGAGGACTCCAACTCCCCCCCTCGACTGAAGGGTCCCAAACCTCCACCACCCACTCCTCTTTTGAAACCGCCAAAGCAAACAAAGAGGGAAAAGAGTTGCATAAAGCCTCATCTCCACACCAAGAGTCCAACCAAAATCTGATTCTTCTTCCATTACCCACGGAAAACACAATGTAGTAGCTCACCCTCCCTATTCCTTTTATCATTGGGCTCCTAATTGAATAGGCCTCCACCGTTAGGCTTAGGTGAGTTCCCCAGTGGTGAAGCAGAGCTGAAAACTCTGCCCTTGGAAAGACTCTGCACCCCACTAGAGGCAGTCCAGTCCCTAATCACTATAAGGTTATTGATAATTCTCTTTAGACATGGGACAAGACTGTCAAATGGAATCCCCATCTTGGACTCATGGCAACATTCCTACAGATTTCAACCTCTCCCTCCATATCTAAAGATTTAACATCTCTCACTAGCTCATATTGAAAGCAACCAATAATTCAATTCATAAACCACAAAATCACAGGAGAAAGACAACAATTAGGAAAGGTTAGGAGAAGCTAAAACACAATATAGCAGTTGAAGAATCACACACAAGTTCAAAACCAGACTTCCAAGAAACTATAACAAGTATTTGCAACAGAAAAACAAACAGACTGTACAATGAGGCTATGTTTCAAACAAGGGAAAGGGAAAGGGAAAGGAAAATGCAGAAAATAGGCAAAGAAAGAAACCCTTTTTTTTTTCTTAAGTAATTTTCAGTATTCTCCTTTCCTTTTCTTTCCAGGGATCCAAACAGAGCTTTTAAAAACAGCAAGGAGCTAGAACAACTAATAATAAACTAGTTCAATTCTTTTAATTGCCTTTTTTTCTTTCTTTTTTTTTTTTTTTGCTGTGGTTTCTCATCAAAACAGGTCATGAAAATAAAGTTGGATAAAGAATGAAGGAAGATGTCAACCTGTGACAAATCATACACTGATTCCTGTTTGGAATAAGGGAAAGGTTGAGACAATGCAGAACTTGGCAGAAACCCCACAATTTTTAAGCACTCACCTTTCCAGGAATCCAAACGGAGCCCTCAAAAACAGTGAAGGAATTAGAAAAATGAACAATAGACTTGTTCAAAATTTTAATTTCCTATATTTTCCCAGAGGAAAACAGGCCACGAGAAAGAAAATTGGACAAAAATGGAGGACACAGAGTTGCAAGAGGGCTAAGAACAAGCATTTGCAACAAACAAGCATACAAATCATACATTAAAGGTCTGTTTGGAACAAGGGAAAGAGAAGGGAAATGCAGAAAATAGGAAGAGAAAGAAACCCATTTGTTAGAAACTAACTTTAAGTTTTTTCCTTTCAGGGAAACCAAGCAAAGCCCTCAATAATTCTCTCCAAGCCATAAACAACTAATAAACTTGTTCAACCCGGTCTTTTTAAGTTCCTTTTATTTCCTGTACTTTCCCAGCACCCAAACAGAACAAAAAAAAAGAAAAAAAAAAAGGGATACGGGGTTCTGGAGTGCTTATCTCTGGAATTGACAGCTAAAGGATTGGAACTGCAAATGGATTGAAGTTTTAGAAGGTCACCGGATCTGGCTGCGTTGTGAATATCTTCAATTTCTGAGTTTCTTTCCTTCCCCATTCTCTGCTTGCGAATCACCTATTCACCTCCCCCTTTCTTGTTTCTTTTTCCCTTGTTTTAAAATGGGTTGGCCCAACAGCTATGGTTCCCACCCCTACATGTCTCCATTAGGCCGGGCCGCCGGTTTTGGCCCTTGGCCTGGCACGTCGAAAGGTCGGGCCGGGCTGGTATGGCTCAACACTATAGCAAGCTGGGTCGGCATAACCCAAAGGAGCCGGCTGTGCTGGGCCTAAAGAAATAGCCCGTCAGCCTATTGTACCGGCCCACTTAGCCCTTTTAAATTTTACTTTTTACTTTTTATTATATATCAAATGTCTATAATACCTCTCTCAACAACTATATAACTACTAGTTTGAGGGGTAAAAAAGTAAATCAATAACTATTTTTACATTTTTCATGTCAAATGTCAATATTACCCTTTCCAACAACTATATAACGACTAGTTTAAAGGATAAATAAGTAAATCACTCACTATTAATATTTTTATGTCAAATATCTATAATACCATTTTCAACAACTATATAACGATAAGTTTTATGGGTAAATAAGTAAATTACTCACGAATACTTCTCTATAAATACTCTTCATTTTAATTCTTTTTCCACACAATTCTCTATTCTCTCTCTTTGTATTGTTTACAATTCTCCCTACTTTCTCTTTTCACAATTCTTTAAATTGAAATTATCTCAAGTGGTAAAGATATCTACTAACTCTACAAGTGCTAAAGATATCTACCAACTTCACAAGTGGTCATCATTCATAAGGTTGAGGTATTTATATTTAGTTATTTCATTTATTTATTTTAATTCTATATATTTAATTTAATTGTTTTCTTTCTTTTATCTTATTTTTTTCCTTTAAAATTAAAAATAGATCATCATCACCTAGATGTAGAAAACCTTGACTTTGGTATTGATGCATGTAATGAATTTAATCCTTTTGAATATGACGAGACTCCCACCTTCTTTAGTGTCCCTCCCTTTAACCTTCCCCAACCCAATCCCATACACAAAAGACCTAGGGCTAGTAGAGGTACATCTATAGTATGAAATCATTTCACTATAATAAATAGACAAAATACAAGAGGAGACATAGAAAATCTAGTAGAATGTAAGTATTGTAAAAAAACATATAGTTGCAAAGCTAGTGGTGACACAGGTCACCTTAAAAGACATGTCGAACAATGTACAAAAAAACATGGTGCATTAGACCCTAGACAATCCCAAATAAGTCAAAATGAAATAGGATCCAGTACATCTTCAATGACCCCCTTTATATACAATCAACAATTCCTAAGAGAAGGGTTAACTAGAATGATAGCCAATATGGGGCTTCCATTAACATTTGGAGAAGATCCTAGATTTGTACATTTCATGCAAAAGTATGCCCAACCAACCTATCATAGAATTCCTTAGACCACTTCTCATAATAATGTAATTAAATGTTACCTAAATGAAAAACAATTAGTAATTGAAGAATTTAAAAATCATAGTGGTATTGTATATGTGACCTCAGAACTATGGACTAATCAAAGTAATGAACCTTTCACAAGTGTGAGACATCACATTATACAAATTCAAATATGAAATTACAAAAGAAAATATTAGGTTTTCATAAAATATTACATCCTCATGATGGGCCTTCCATATATGATTCTTTGACAAGTGTTTTTAGAGAATATGGAATACAAAGCAAAAATTTTAGTATTACATTTGATAATGCTTCAAATAATGAAAGTGTCATAAATTTATTTGTAAGAACAATTAGAGAAGGTCCACTAAGTGAAATATTTCATGTGAAATGTATTTGTCATATAATTAATTTAATAGTACAAGATGATTTAAAATTAATATCACCCTCATTACAGGCTATCCGGTCTACTATACTATTTCTTGATTTATTTAACAAATTACAAGAATTTTATATTTCATGTCAATCAGTAGGTTTGAAGAAGAGAATATTTCATCGTGATATTGGTCATCATTGGAATTCTACCTACCTAATGTTAGAATCTTGTGTAGGGTATCATAACATACTATCAGATTATGTCAATAGTAAGACAGGTGAAATTATAGTAACTTTTGATGATTGGGAGAAAGGTTTTGCTTTTTTAAAATTCTTAAAGGTTTGCCATGATACTACTAACATGTGTTTTGCTGTATATACTCCTAGATGTATTTGCAATATAAGTGATGCGTTTCAACAATATGGGGAACATCCCCTTTTTAGTGAAATATGTGTACAAATGGAAAATTTTATTTTTTCATCTTCAATCATCATCAATCTCTTGAACATCATTGTCTGCATTGAGATGCAATTTCTTAAAGGCTTCTTTAAGTTTATCCTTTAAAGTTTGAAGTCCCATGCGTCCATCTTCCCAATCCTTCAAACATGTCAAAGCTTCTAGCATCTTTGCTGTAAGAGTTGTCCTCTTGTCTCCTATTATATTTGTAGTTATAAAAAAAGAAGATTCCGATACTACAGTAGACACTGGTGGGGTTAGTAGATCATGTGCCATTTTAAATAGTACAAGAAAGTGGATTCATGAGATTTCCACCACTTCATAATATCAAAATTTTGTACTTCATTAGGGGATAGGTATGAATAATAATCAGTATCTAAATATTTTAAAAAATCACACCTACTTGAAGGACCAACTTGTCGTTTTCCCTTAGCTAATTGTATAAAGAATGGATCATTTCCAAATGTAGATGGAGTTATAGTACTTGAAGAGACATTATCATATTTATTCTCATAATATTTACATAAGTTGTTTAATTGTTCATATATAAGGCCTCTGATTCGGATGGTTGGTTCATACAAATAACTATGAAATTTAAAATATTTTCTACACCTTTAACCTTAACCCTTAGATCATACAAGCAGCTAAACAATAAAGTGATGGAATAGTCTTTCAATATTTCATTTTTTTTTTTTTTCCATTTGTACACATATTTCACTAAAAAGGGGATGTTCCATATATTGTCTAAACACATTACTTATATTGCAAATACATCTAAGTGTTATACAAGATATAGGAGTATATACAACAAAACACACGTTAGTAGTATCATAAAAAACCTTCAAAAATTTGAAAAAAGTAAAACCTTTCTCCCAATCATCAGAAGTTACTATAATTTCACCTATCTTACTATTGACATAATATGATAGTATGTTATGATACCCTACACAAGATTCTAACATTAGGTGGGTAGAATTCCAACGATGACAAATATCATGACAAAATTTTCTCTTCTTCAAACCTACTGATTGACATAAAGTATAAAATTCTTGTAATTTGTTACATAATCAAGAAATAGTATAGTAGACCAGATAGCTTGTGTAATGAGGGTGATATTAATTTTAAACCATCTTGTACTATTAAATTAATTATATGACAAATACATCTCACATGAAATATTTCACTTAGTGGACCTTCTCTAATTGTTCTTACAAATAAATTTATGACACTTTTATTATTTGAAGCATTATCAAAGGTAATACTAAAAATTTTGCTTTGTATTCCATATTCTCTAAAAACACTTGTCAAAGAATCATATATGGAAGGCCCATCATGAGGATATAATATTTTACAAAAACCTAATATTTTCTTTTGTAATTTGATATTTGAATTTGTATAATGTGATGTCTCACACATGTGAAAGGTTCATTACTTTGATTAGTCCATAGATCTGAGGTCACATATACAATACCACTATAATTTTTAAATTCTTCAATTACTAATTATTTTTCATTTAGGTAATATTTAATTACATCATTATGAGAAGTGGTCCTAGGAATTCTACGATCGGTTGGTTGGGCATACTTTTGTATGAAATGTACAAATCTAGGATCTTCTCCAAATGTCAATAGAAGCCTCATACTGGCTATCATTCTAGCTAACCCTTCTCTTAGGAATTGTTGATTGTATATAAAGGGGGTCATTGAAGATGTACTAGATCCTATTTTGTTTTGACTTATGTGGGATTGTCTAGGGTTTAATGCACCATGTTTTTTTGTACATTGTTCGACATGTCTTTTAAGGTGACCTGTGTCACCACTAGCTTTGCAACTATATGTTTTTTTTACAATACTTACATTCTGCTAGATTTTCTATGTCTCCTCTTGTATTTTGTCTATTTATTATAGTGAAATGATTCCATACTATAGATGTGCGTCTACTAGTCCTAGGTCTTTTCCCTATGGGATTGGGTTGGGGAAGGTTAGAGGGAGGGACACTAGAGGAAGTGGGAGTCTCGTCATATTCAAAAGGATTAAATTCATTACATGCATCAATACCAAAGTCAAGGTTTTCTACATCTAGGTGATGATGATCTATTTTTAATTTTAAAGGAAAAAAAATAAGATAAAAGAAATAAAACAATTAAATTAAATATATAGAATTAAAATAAATAAATGAAATAACTAAATATAAATACCCCAACCTTATGAATGATGACCACTTGTGGAGTTCGTAGATATCTTTAGCACTTATAGATTTAGTAGATATCTTTACCACTTGAGAGAATTTCAATTTAGAGAATTGTGAAAAGAGAAAGTACAGAGAATTGTAAACAATACAAAGAGAGAGAATAGAGAATTGTGTGAAAAAGAATCAAAATGAAGAGTATTTATAGAGAAGTATTGATGAGTCATTTACTTATATACCCATAAAACTAGCCGTTATATAGTTGTTGAAAGTGGTATTATAGATATTTGACATAAAAATATTAATAATGAGTGACATGTAATAAAAAATAAGAAGTAAAAAGTGAAATTTAAAAGGGCTAAATGGGCTGGCACGATGGACTAGCATGATGGGTCTCATCGAGCCGACACGATGGGCTAACAAGTAGAGGTGTCCATTGGACCGGGCTGCCCATTTTGGCCCGTGGCATGACACGACAAAATGCCGGGCTGGGTTGGCATGACCCGACACTGTAGTAGGCTAGACCGGCACGACCTAAAAGGAGCGAGCTGTGCTAGGCCTAAAGAAATAGCCCACGCGGCCCGTCGTGCCCGCCCACTTGGCCCTTTTAAATTCCACTTTTTGAATTTATTTCATTTCCTTTTATATTGAATAAAAGAATTGTTTTTTTATATTTCATTTCCTTTTATATTCCATTATTTTAAGTTTATTTTTATTTTTATAAAAAATAAACAAATTCAAATATAATTTTTTTACTATTTTTAAAAACAAAAAACTAACATTTCTATAAATTTTACAATTACAAACTTGATAAATATAAATGTAAAAAATAAAAAATATAATTATTAGAGGTGTTTAAAGTAATAAAAAGAAATTTTATTTAATAATGAAAAAAACTTAAGAAAAAATGACTTCAAAAAATAAATTGAAATTTTTAACAAAGTGGATGGCCCATGGGCCATGGCCCGTCGACACGGCTTGCCGGCACAGCCTAGCATGGCCCGACATGATTAGCTCGCGGACTTATGGGCCGTGTCGGGCCACCTCTTTTACTTACATGGGTTGGCCCGTAATGGCCCGGTCAATATTGGGTACCGACGGGCTGTTTCTTTAGGCCTGTACGACCTACTCCTTTGGGTCATGCTGGCCTAGCCTACTACAATGTTGGGTCGTGCCAACCCGGCTTGGCCTTTTGGCATGGGCTAAAATGGGTGGCCTGGCCCAATGGACACCTCTACCTATCCCCACTGTTGGCCCAAGGAGGATGAGAATTTGAAAAATTCAATATATATTGACTAGGGCTGCAATTTCGACGCGGTGGTCAAGTTGATGACTAATCCAAGTCCAACCCGAATTAAGAAACAATTAATCCGAGCTCAATTCAAACCGAACTTTAACCCAAGGTACTCAACGTAAGCTCAACCTAACCTCATTTTTTTTAAAAAAAAAGGGTTAAATTTGAGTTGTTCAAATTAGACTTGAGTTAATATGATTAAATCCAGGTTGATCGAGTTGACATTAGGTTAGTTGAGTTACATAATTCAAAATCCATTTATAATATTTTTTATAAAACTTTTTTTTAATATATTTATATGAAAATTTAAATAGTAAATAGAACCAAATTTTAAGATAGCAAAAATAAACATAAATTTATATATTTTTCTAAAAAATAAAAAATATATGATATAATATAATTTGATATTTTTTTCTTAAAAAAAAAAACAGAATGTAATATTATTATATAGGATAATATGCATTATAAATATTATAAAAACATTAAATTAGTTCAGGTTAAGTTTGGTTTATTCAAATCTAAACCCAAATACAACCCAAGTATTGAAAATGATTATTAAAATCCGCTCAAATGTCGGGTTGAATCGGGTCAAGTTTATTATGAATTTTAAATATTGAAAATTATAAGTGCTAAATTAGAAAAAGCAAAAAAAAAAAAAAAAATGCAATAATATTTTAGGTTTAAATATTCAATTTAATTTGATATTTTGATAATGAAAATCAATGTAAAATTTGAAAATGATTCATTTTATAAAATTTGTATTTTGTTTATCATACTACATCTTTGAAATTTTAAATATTATAAATAATATCTTTATGGAGATAAAAAATTATTATTTGGGTGAAGTGACTAAATATTCATTTAGTAATTATGTTACGGACTAAAATAGTAAGAATTGTTGTCATCCTTTTTTCTAATATTTTTCAATTACTGTCATCTTGCGGATTGGGCTTGGGCCCAAATTTATTGGGTAGGACCAGTTTTGGGCCAACAAACCTAATATGATGGATTTGAGTGTAGATTCATGAACCTAAACCATTTTAAAACTTTTAAAAAATAAAAAATAAAAAAATGCAAAGGGCTTTTAGCTTTGATCTTGATTTGGACAACTTAAGTTGAAAATCTAATTCCGAATAGTGATCTTTTGAACTTTAAATCTATTTAGGAATGATTCTTAAATGGTGAAAACAAGGGAAGGTAATTTGTTTTAGTGGGTTGTGTTCGTGCTGTTTCAAAGCTTAGATATTCTACCATATAATTCAACCCAAATCCAACAAGAATAATAATTTGCCAAAAACATAAATTCAAATATTATCTAATAATAATCGTATTAAATATAAACTTAAATATTATCTAATTATGAAACAGGTAATGTTATGTAATTTATTTAACTCATTAATAATTAGATCCTCATATTTAATAATCATATTGAATTAAGTCTTATATATGTCCATATGATTAATATCTCAATTAAACATGTTTATAATTCAATTAACTTATTTATTTAAAAATAAATTTAAAATGAGTCAAATATGAGTTAAATAGTTTAAAAATATAATTAGATTAATTGTAGAATTATTAAATAGATCAATATAGGTTAAATTTGTGTTATATAGGTTGACAAAAAAATTACCTATTTATTAACTAAGTTATGCATTTTGATACGAATTTGACTTAAACACATTTATATTTAACTCAAATCTGTGAAAAGCATGTTGGGTTCGTATCGTGTTGGTGAATCATATCAAACTTTGTCACTCTTAGGTAAAAACACTTTCTAAAGTGTAAAAATGTTTTTTTTTTTTCAAGAATAGCTTTTAATAAAGTTATTATAAATCACTTTTAAAAATATATAGGTTGTTTAAATTCATTTTCATATGATAGATCATATTCAAATATTGAAGTGGTATTATTTTTTCTATATGAAATATGAATAAATGTAAATTAAATTAAATTTGATTAAATCCATTTATATTCATTTTCTTGTCATTAATGCAATTTTTTTCTATATAAACATTGATTTTTAATTCACTTCAAATTTTAAATTTTGATTAATAATTTGTTAAGCAAAAAATTATCAAACTCCATTCTAGATCATCAAAAGTCATAAGTCTTGAAAGAAAAAAAAAATTTAAATATTCAAATATTTCTAAATTTTTCCTTTTCTTTTCTCTCTCCCTCAAAATAATGCCTTGATGTGCAAAAGAGGGGAAAAAAAGGCCATTAGGCTTCTTTCTAATCTTTATTTAATAAATATCCATATAATTTTTAATTTTTAAGATAATAAAGTGAAAGAATATGTAACTATTGAAATATAAATAAAATAAAAATAAATTTAAAATTTTATCCTCATGAATTTATAAATGATAAAAATATTATTAATTCAATAAAATTTTATTTTATCCTCATTATTAAATTTATAAATGAAATATGTTTACAATTTCAAATTATTTATACAATTCTTAATTTTAATTAGGTATCCATTATTCGATAGTGAATTATCATCCAATAACCTTTTTTTTATGTGATGAATAGCTAGTTGAATGACAAAAAATGCTAAGGTATTGAAGTGGTGCCTACCTACTGAATTATCAAACTCCCAAATCCAAATCGTTAAATATGTGTAATGAAATGTAAATCGTTGAATAAGGATACAAAAAAAAAAAAAAAAAATACAAATTATATAAATAGTACCGAGCTTCAAATAATAAGATGTGAATATGTACACGTGACACCAATTAATTAGTGGTGTTTTTTCATTACTCAGAAATTTCAACACCTACATAAAAAAGTACACTCGGATTTCAAATGACTCGTTTGATTTTTACAACCATTGTAACATGATGATACAACCATGTCCTTCAACAATTGTCTTTAGCAAGAAAATAATTCCCAAATTTGTAAATTCCTCGGCTTCTTAATAATACTTCCTTGTCTTTTTACATAATCAAAGATTCCAAAAAGGCTCAATGACAAGTTTGTCATACGTAGACTCATCAACCAAAACATCATAGTTTTCATTATTGTCAAATGTTCAAGCTACAAAACCCTTCATAAACAGCCTCCAATTCTAGCAGGCATACTTCATCAATCTAAGTTTTACACTCTTAATCTCTCAGCTAATCCAGAGTTTATCACTGTTTTCTCTAAGATTCGACACCAAGATCCAAGGGAATCACACAAAAATTTCGGTTTGGACAGGTATTTTTTTCTGTTTCATTTCCTACGAGTGATCCTATTTTCATCTTCATATCTTCATTCTAAGATTGTTCCCCCTGGGGAGAGTACCCAAGACCTCTCAAAGGGGTTTTCCATCTATGATTCACTTTTCTGGGAAGAATTTTCTCTGTTTTCTGGGAAATGAATCGATGGAGTGAAACATAATATCCAAAAAAATAACAAAAGAATCAAGCTAAGCCCAACTGTAAATATGGACTTGTTCTACAGAACTATTTTCTGAGAAACCAAACAAGATAGAAACTTCAGAGTTTTCAGACAGAGGTACTAGATGATAGATCTTACCCACCTCAGATATTCAAGAAGATTAAGGGAGAGCTGAAGCAGCATGGAAGTAGAACAAATGATCATTCATTTTGGTTTCACAATGTGCCAACAAATGATCATTTATGATTCATTGTTCAGAGTCTTGAACTCAAACTCGATTTCTTCCCTCCACAGTAGACTAAAATCTTACTCTAAATTAGAGCAAATGAACCAAAACAAGGCTTAAAATGCTCAAAGCAGACCAATTATCATGGTTGGAAATGAAGGGTTGTGAGCTAATGTGTGAAATCAACAACTATCTATTAGTTTTCCGGTTTCTTTAGCTATCAGAACTAATATTATCATGACCCGTCGACAGTGAGTAGGTATTGTCCACTCAGTTCAAAGGTGTCATCCCTTATGAACACCAGGAACTTCTCCTCTCCAGGAGGTTACAAATATATAGGTTTCAAATTCTTAGATAAGTACTAAAGGAGACTCCAATGCAACTTTACTACTCGTATTTGATTCTAATTATTCAATCATCACAACTATTTATCATCACTCTAAAAATAGAGATGATACATATGTGTTGGCTGCATACCAGTCAGCATTCGAAGATGGGAAATAATTTAGCTAGATACAAAGCCACCATAGCACCTGCTAGTTGTCCATGGAGCCCCCTTCCAAATTATACTTTTTTGGTATGCCTATCCTGTGTTGGCACTTGAGCTGTAGTAATGGAATTGTCTGTGCATGTTAATTCACTAGCGGTTCAACATTCTCATGATTTTCACAGTGAAGATCAGGGAGATCAGAACTCACTGAGAATTTAAGCCATCTCTTTCTCTCTATGCATTTGAGGCAAGGCTGCAGCACAAGGCCGATTATCACAGCAATAAGACTTACAACCGCAACTTTGAGTGAAGAAAGAGCCAGAACAATGCAGATCAATATGGTTGGAGGAACACACATTAGAATAGACCCAACTGTCCCAAGAGGTATCTTGTATGGGCGAGATGCAGCTGGGTATTTAATCCTCAATCGAACAAATGCAATGAACTCCAAAATCATTCCAAAACAATATAAGAAGTTTTCTGCAGCTATGATTTCTTGAAAGCTCATCCATGAAAGCAAAAGCACACCAGAAGCTGAGAATAGAATTCCAATGAGTGGGGTGCCATAGTGCGACCTTTTGGCAAAGATGCTGGGAAGCATTCCCCGCTCTGCCATCCCCAAAAGTTGGAAGGAATCACTGCTCATTTCAGCTACAAACATCCCCAGATTTGACGCTGCAGCAGCCCCTGTAATCCACCAACTCAACCAGACTCCCCCTATCATTTTAGCAACATCTGAGAAATACCCATCAGTCCAAGCCTCACGATCAAGAGGAATAGCACCAGTACCAATTAAAAGAGGGAAGAAATACCCAAGCACGACCAAGATCAGGGCATAAAAGAGTGCCTTTGGAAGAGTCCTTTTTGGGTTTTCCACCTCTCCTGCAAGAGTACTGATTGAATCCCAGTAGTTCAGATTCCAAAAGAGTGTGTTCAAATACAAATTCCAATCCACATCCTTTTCCACTACCAACCATCGCGAGGGCTTCAACTTTGGAATTGCCACAAGTCCCATGATCACAAAAGGAAGGATTGAAAACACACCCAGCAAAATAGCAGCCCATCCCACAATGGTTAAACCCCTGTAGTTCATGTAAGTAAGAACTACAGTCAAAGCTAAAACTGCTGCAATTCTCGGTAAACCACCACTTAAAGCAGGGACAGAGGAATCCAAATAGTCCAGAAACAGAACTGGGTATAAAGCATTGTCAATAACTCCACTCAACCATTTCATCCACCCTTGCTGAAACCCCCAGTAAGGCCCCAAAGCCGATGACACCCAAACCACATAACCACCATTTTCAGGGAACATGGTCCCCATCTCAGCTGTGATTAGCGCTTCAGGAATGCTCCATATAAAGGGAAAGATCAAAAATCCGAGCAGAGCTAGAAGAGGGCCAGCAGCCCCCACACTGTCCTCAATGCCAAATGGGCCCCCAGACACCTCATAGAAGATAAGGAAAACAAGTGGTAGAACTGAAACTTTCTTGAAGTTATCCACCCTGAGAGGAGCTAATTCATCAACACCAACACCCACACCCACACCCACACCCACACCCACCCCCACATATTCCACACCATTGCATTCCCCCATTGCAGGAACCTCTTCCCTCAATTGCTGCACTCAAATTCAAGTTCTCAACACAATTAACATCAGGTTTTGATTCACTTTTGTAAACTAACAACAGAAACAAAGAGAAAACCAATCCTATCCCTTATCATGTAATCATCAATCCAAACAATGAATAAGCAATATTCATATGAAATTAATCATACAAATCAAAGAAAACACATTTCAATAGACTCCTCCCTCAATTTCTAAACTCAATTTCAAGTTCTCAACATAATGAATACTGGGTTTAGACCCACTTAGATAAACTCAATGAGTAAAAACCAAAGACAAAATTAAATCCATTCCCTTATCATGTGATTGTCAATCCCAAAAGGGGAAGAGCAGTATTAATAAAAACACAAACTGGGTTCCTCCGGAAACATGAAATTGATCATGCCAACCAGAGAAAACACATTGCAATAGACTCCCTCTCTCCATTTCTGAACTCAATTTCAAGTACTCAACATAATGACCAGAGGGTTTAGACCCACTTTGATAAACTAAAGAGTAAAGACAAAAACAAAGAGATAATTGATTCCTATTCCTTATCAATTCAAACAATGAATGAGCAGTACTGATAAAAAACATGAACTGGGAATCTCAGAAACCAGGAAATAGATCATACAAACAAAAGAAAAAACTGAAATTTTGACTCAATTCGACGAACCAAAAAACAAAAACAAGCACAAGATCCCACAAATCAACGCTAAAAAAACACACAAAACCGATTCCAATACCTTACTCAAACCGCGAATGAGCAGTTGGGCATCGCAGAAAACAAGAAATTTATTCCAAAAATCGAAGAAAACACATCACAATAGACTCTTCCTTCAATCTCTGCACTCAACACCACGTCCTCAGCAAAACAAACATTGGGTTTTGACTCATTCTCATAACCCCAAAAACAAAAACAAAGACAAAACTGAAAATCCTACCCCTTGTCCAAACAATGAATGACCAATATCACCCAAAAACATGAACTGGGCCCATATCACAGAAAACAAAAAAATCCACCCCAAAAACCAGACAAAACACATCGAGACAAAAGGAAAATGAAAAGGGTCAGGCGCAAATTGCAGAAAGATCTGAAAAATTCACGAGAATACCATGAAAACCATGTGAAATTCCTTATGGGTTATGGCACATATGCTCCTCCACCATCATTGGAGACTCAACCAACGATGTCTTGTTCTTAAAAGAGGGAGGAGGAGAGAGTCATTAGTCACTAGTTGAGCCTCTACTTTTCTTGAGTGCGGCTCAAGATTCCAGGCATTCCTTCAGGACAGGGAATAAAATAGTTCCTTTTTTCATCCTTTTTCCCATATGGGGCTGCTGATTACGCCAGTTGCTTCTCAAAATTCTTGGAAAAAGTCTATGGCGACTTCAATTCTCATTTGCTTGAGGGTCACGATGCACATGAACTTACGAAAATAATAGTAACAAAATTTGTTATGGAAGCCATTCATACATGTAATTATTATTATTTTTATTTTTTATTGAATTAATATAATATTAAATTACTTAAATATTTTTTATTATTTAAAAATAAAAATGAAATTGGAGAAAACCTTCACTTTCATGTCCTCTAGAAATGAGTGAAGAGGGTATTTCATATTAATGATTTTTTTAATTAATTTTTCTCATTATTATAACTAATACTTAATAAAATTTCAAGATTTTTTATTTAATTAAAAAAAAGGATTTCAGGCATGTCGAATTTAAAAATTATCAATTATATAAATGTAAATATAATTTATAAGTAAATAATTAATTTCCATGTTGGGATATAATTCCTAGTTATAGAAATTTTTATTTATTTTTATTCATATGCATTCAAAAATGGAAATAAATAAATTTGGATATATTTTCTATTTTTTATTTTTAGAAATGAAAACTTCAATGAATAAGAATCAAAATTTCTAATTATTTAGGTTTTTTTAGCCCTTAACTTTTTTGGTCTGTCTTTAACGAGGACAGGTTTGGAAAATTTATAATGAATGACAGGTTGGATAATTAAAAAAAAATTAATTTTATTTTTTTAATTCACTAGGTTGTGTTTAGTTTTGGAAAATACTAAAAAAAGAAAAAAAATTATAAAGAAAAATGATTTTTTCATATTTAGTTGTCTTATAAAAAATATATATAAAAAATTAAATATAATTAAAATTAATTAAAATTTTATATATGTTTAAATTATTTAATCTTTATACCGATGAGTTAAAAATAATAAAATGAGTTTCAAGCAACAAATAAAAATAATTTATCAACTTTTAATCTATTTTTTTATTTTTCTTCACTTCTTCTTTTCTTCTACTTTTCCTTTGTATTTTCTTTTCCTTGCATTTTCCCTCAGATTTTTTGGAAACCAAACACAGCATTAAGAAAAATATTTATATTTATTTGGAATCTAAAATACCCAAAATTAATGAATACCTTGGGAAATAAATTTCCTAATTTTAGTTTTTTTACAAACCCTTTTCTTGGATTGAAAAAACATTCTAAAATATTTTTAAATTTAAATAAAACTACCCATACACACCTCGCCAGACGGTGGAGAGGGCACTCCGACGACGTCGTTTGGAGAAGCGCCCGGTGGACTCTGCACCGCGACAACGACGACGTCGTTTTGAGTAGCGGGTGGTGGGCTGTGCATCGAAACGACGTCGTTTTGGGGAACTGCTTCGGCGGCTTCCGCGGGGGCAGAAAGGAGGAGATACGAACCAGATGATCAAACTGTCAACGAGGTCAACTATTATTATTATTATTATTTTGTTTTTTTGGGGAAATGCTAAGGTACCAACCGAACACCGAACATGAGATTTCGATCATTGGATCCCAACATGCAATCCTAACCGTTCGTTTTTAAAAGGAACTAATTTTGGCAAGAAATTTGTTATTTGCTTTATCATTTTTATCCTTTTCCATCTTAAACAAATATATTGAGATTTTCCATATATTATGAAATAGTTAAATAAAAAAAATATTCAATAAAAAAATTTTAAAAAACAATATTTGTAGGTAAAAATATAGATTCATATGAAATTTACTTAAATAGTTTATGGAAATCATTAATTATTTAGATAATTATAGATTTATTTGAATTAAAATTAATTTAATTATTAAAATAAGTCTTATGGATGAACAATATTGTGTTAAAGAAAAAAAAATGAACAATATGTATTTTATGTTAAGGAAAAAAGAGAAAAAGAAAATATTAATTTATATATACTATTTATGAAAATAAAATTTATTATATTATAGAAAATTGAAATTTTTTTTTATAATAATATAAATTTTTGAAGATAATATTTTATTCAATCAATTTATTTTATCATGTTAGGAAAATTTTAAATAATTTATATCTTGAATTTTTTTTATAAAAAATTATTTATTTATAAAATATGTTTTTTCTTTTATCTTTTTTTAAAAAGAGAAATAAAATGCAATCGTGTATATATATATATATATATATATTTCAAAAATCATGAATTCTTATATTATTTGATTACACCTTCTTTTTAAAATGAATCAACATAAAATACCAAGTCATAGGATTAAGGTACAACAAAGTGAGATCTAAATAAATGAAACTTTCGGTATAAAATTTTGTGACTACTTATAATTCCTTCATTGGAGCGGAATTAAGGAGCTTGTAAGTGCAATTGGGAGACTATCGAGTAGATTTGAATGAATTAAAGCAAGTCACAAAAAAATTGTTAAAAATTCACATTTTTTAGGTTGGAAAAAATGATAAATATCATTTAATTCATTTAAAGATAGAACATTGCTTGAATATACTTCATTTTTTAAAAACAACGAGCCCTATGTAAAAGGGATGAGATCAAAGTATTGGGAAATAAGACAAGGGTACAAAGAAATATGATGAAGGTACATGTGAAAAAAGTTCAAGATATAAACAAATAGAATCAGAGTAAAAAAAAAATAAAACCTTAAAAAATATGGCAAAAAATCATCACTTAATTGCCAATTAATCCTATTTATTGTTGATTTTGAAATATTTATGGGAGATTTTTGTTATAAGATCGGTTTTATTTAATTTTTCTCATATTTATCACATTAATTTTATTTTAAAAAAATTCAAAAAATTGCATTTTTATCACCATAGGAGCAAAACAAATGAAGTAGGGAGTGGGTTGTGAAGTTATGAGAGTGAAAAACATTAAGTTATTTATTCTTTTATTATTTTATTTTTATTAAGTATTAAAAAATAAAAAAAATATTTTAATTATAATTATTCTCACATGAACCTTAGAAGAACTATCATAATAAAAACTTGTTTGATAATGATTTTAATTAAAATATTTTTATCTTATTATTTTTTCAATATTTTATTTATATTAAGTATTAAGAAGTCAAAAAAATAAAAAAAACAATAAATTCACTTTAGTTTTACGGATTGATGAGGGTGAGGGTCAAGAAAAAAGTTAAATATTTTTTTTATTTAATAAAAAAATAGGAAATAAGTAATAAGTAAGTAAAAAAAAATATACAAAAACCAAATTATTTGAAATCTAAAAACAAATTACTTTAAAAAAAAAATTAAAAATTAAAAAACAAACGGGGAATCATCTACGTACATTCCAAACATCTTGAATTGTTAGGTTTGTATTCCATAATAATAATAATGATTTTTTTTATATTATTTTCTTTCATTATTATAACTAATATTTCATAAATTTTCAAGATATTTTTATTTAATTAGAAAAAAAGACTAATAAAAATGTGAAATGATAAGATGATTGAGGGGTGGGAGGTAGGAATGTCCAAAGTTATGTGGGTCCAATGGATTGTAGCCAACCACCAAATCTTAATATGACTCCCACCATAATAATGTGTGGAAAAAAAAAAAATGAATGGGTCAAATAAAATGACATCTTGATGGGCTTGTGTTTTGGATTTTCTTTCCCAGTGGGTTGTGGGGACGTCTTTTCCGTTTTAGAAATTAGTTTTAGTATAAAAACGTTTTTTTTTATAAAAAAAAAAAAAAAGAAGTTGAAAATGGGATCCTGTTATTCTAAAAAGTGTTTCTGACCTAAAAAATATTTTTTAACAAAAATAAGGTATTTGAAAAATTTTTATGGAGGCTTGTAGTTATATTAAGAAAAAAAAGGGTTGATTTTTTGAAGAAGTTATTGTATATATTTGGTATTGTGCATTTGATCATATTTGGCATTTTATGGAGGTTTTTGCCCTAAGACAAAAACTCAAGCAAAGAATGGTCAAATTTTACAAATAAAGCACATTGAGGCAATAGAAATATGTAAAACTGATCACCATACGAAATGATATAACACATACATACAAAAGGTTCTTTCTTTTCAACAATTATTTATGCTACTCTTGCTATGCATTCCCAGCATCCAATTACTCACCACCAAACGTTCTTCTAAAACTTGTCCTACAAAAACAATCATTCATTTGCCTATCATGAGAATCTCACCTCTTTGACAATTTTTCGTTGCTTGAACAAAATTTATATGCAGACTACATTAAAACATCTCTCATAACATAAAACAAATGGGAGCAAAAACGAAAAATGTACCTGGGAGAGGAAGACCAATGGGTTTGTCATAAAACTGGGTGGAAGGGAAATGAAGGAAACCCAACAATTCCTGCAAACCTCCATGACATAGAACTCTACACATCTTCTTCGAAATATGGAGTGAAAGTGCGCTTGAGGTTGTCATCCTCCCACTCCAACTCCTCCCACCAGCTTGATCCCCCCTGAATTTTTTTTAAAGTGTTGTTGGTGGCACTATTGGAATTCAATGGCAATTTCCTTAGATTTGGACAACGAGACACACGGATCTTTTTTAGGAAAGGAAATGGCAAGGCCCGCTTGTAGATACTCTTTAGATTTGGGAGATCATCCAACCGTAACGCCACAAGTCTTGAGAATATGCTGAGATTTCGTTGGTCAATTTCTGAGTCTCCACACTCATCACTC
This sequence comes from Vitis rotundifolia, assembly GCA_030254885.1. NCBI lineage: Eukaryota > Viridiplantae > Streptophyta > Magnoliopsida > Vitales > Vitaceae > Vitis > Vitis rotundifolia. Next base: position 15,425,123 of record CM058152.1, read on the forward strand.
CCTATAATTTCTTCCATTTCATGACTATGGCGAACCAATAGGAACTCAAGGCTTGGAGCATAAATAAGCCAGGTCAAGTCCAAGAATCGACACCCGTGAATAATCACCGTAACAAGGTTGTGGAAGTTTGAATTTGAGATATGACCTCGATATAGTCTCATATTTATTTTAACATGTTCCAAATCAATACAACAATCAAATTCAAACACAGTGAGTCTTTGCAAAGCCGAAAGTGGCAGCTCCACCACCTGCAAACCTTATGATAGGCATGAATTGGAAGAATCCAATTGGAAGTGACTTCATCTTACTATATCTCAAAATCAAAGTTTGGAGATTGAGGAAACAAGGTGATAGAGAGAGTCCTTCATTGATATTAGAATGCCATAGTGAAATCCGTTGAGCTTCTTTCCATTTCACAATTTCATATGCTTCAATCAACTCAACATGTTCTAGTACAAAACTTTTGTGCTTTTCTTCCCCAGATTCACATGATAACCAAAGAGCCATGTCACGGATCACATCATGCATCTTACAAGTGTTTTCCGATACATCACCTTCCAAGAGACATGCAAGTTTTAAGCTTCTAATAATCTCATCTCCTTGATTGCGTGCTTTGTGTATATCAGCAAATTTGTTCAGAAATCCCTCCCCGATCCAAAGATCTATTAGTTCTTCATTCTCAATTGTATGGTCTTCAGGGAATATAGAACAATATAGGAAACATGATTTGATGGTATCATTGTCCAAGTGATCGTAACTGAATTTCAAAATTGGAAATACTTGATTTCCCATGCCTGAAAACTCTGCTGGGTAACTCTTCAGCACTTGAATTGCTTGCTCCCATTCTCGAGGAGTTTTCCTATTGGCCATTGATCTGCCTATGGTGATGAGGGCAAGTGGTAATCCCTTGCATTTATTGACAACAATATTAGCAAATCTTTTTATATCTGGATGTGAATTCAAGATATTCTCACCAACCTTGTCACGGAACAAAGAAAATGCTTCATCCGGTGTCAAACATTCTACCCTCATCCTCTTATGAACTTCCATTTCATCGCATACTCGTTCGGATCGCGTAGTGAGTACTACTCTGGACTTTGTTTGATCACTCAAATCAGGGATCCCCACCTCCAAGAGATCGAGTCGCTCCCACATATCATCAAGCAATATCGCAAAGTTTTTGGCTTTCAACAACTTGAATATTTCTGCAGTCTGCTCCTCCTTGCTACTCCTCTTCCATTTGTGCTCTGGGGTCGATAATTTCTTCAGAATCACTTCTTGAATTTTTTCTATACTGATTGGTTTCGACACCACTATCCATATCACCACATCAAAATCGTTTCTTTTACCAAAATACTCATTATTGATTTTCCGCAAGAGGGTCGTTTTGCCAACACCCCCAATTCCATACAACCCAATACTTCTTACTTGCTCATCTTCCAGGCATCTCCGAACCTTCTCGAACATCAAGTCTAAGCCCACAGTCTTCCCCATCGGTCTCTCATCCACCGGAGCACAAGGCAACCTATGAGCCACAAACTCAAAATGCCCTTTGCCCTTTAATTCAGTCACAGCATCGATCTTTCTACTCACAATCTTCCCCAGCCTGTAGCTTGACCTGCAATTCTTAGGACAGGTTCCGAGACATTTCTGTTGGATTTCTTGACGCCCATTTTGCAATATTTCTTCCACTTCAGCTTCCATGACCTGCACAGCGCGGAGCCAACCATCCACTTCATGCGTACGCCTACTCTGTTGTAGTTCCTCCTCACGCTCAACACTTACCATCACATCCTTACTTAAGTTGCTCAGTTCCTCCGTTAAGCTCTTCAGAGAGTTGAGATTTTCTTCAAGCTCACGAATATAAACTACACGCTTGGCGGTGCAGTACCACAAGCGGGTGGCGACGTCCAAGATTGGGCTCACACAATCCATTGCTTGAGGGGATGACAGAAAAAAGATGAGTTGAAAAACAAGTGAAGAACTGAAAAGATAAGAGATGATGAGTTGCCGTAGTGGATCTGACGAATAACAGTTGTTTTAACAGGACACCAAAAAGAGAAGAAAAAAAGGAAAAAAGGAAAGAAGAAAAACAAAAGGTGAGGGCGACTTGAAAGACTTTTGGTAACATTTGGTAATAGCGGCCAATAGCCTGTAATATCAGGGGTCCTACAGTTTGCTTTCATTGTTGAAGCCTCCTCCTTGCAATTCTTATCCTCAGAAGTGTCTGGCATGGCCTGTTGCAATCTCGTTCTGATCCAATTAATGGCTACTGCTCAGCTTATGTAGGCGGGTTTCCAGACTAGCAATGGGATCGATATTGCTTTCAAACTCAGTGACTTGTCTGAATGATATGTATCAAAATTCATATATATGTTAATTACTTATACGCATTTTGGTACATGATATCATCTAAGAGACCATAAAAGCTAAGGCTCATGATGATCTCAAGTCCTTGGTTATAACCTAAACAGTCCTCCCAAATCCAATTAACGTTTCAAGAGATTTTCATTTTCAATCTATTGATATAATTTGGAAATCGGGAATAATATTGAAAACAATATTTCACAATGGGAAACAAACATATGATAAGAAGCCCATACTTCATCACTTTTGTGGCTTTCTCAAAGCAGTTCTTCTGCTATCCATTGTTCATTCAAAAGGAATATAAATGAATATGTTTATATTTATTTATTTTAAAAATTCAATGCATGTTTTATTTCATTTTAAATAGAAATTAAATTATTTTTATGATTTATATAAAATAAAATATTTTATTTGAGATTTAATTTCTAAAAATTTATGATCACAATATTTTGTTATTGATATTAATTTATTTAAATAATTAAAAATATTAAAAATTATATTAATAATTTTTGAATAAATTTATATTTTTAATATTTAAAATTAAATAAAAAAAATAAAAATAAAAATAAAAATAAAGTGATAATAAATGTTTTAAAATAAGATTAAATGATAGATATATTTAATATTAAAAATATAATTTATTTAATTTAAGTATATTTAATAATATAAAATAAATAATAGTACATATATATATATATATATATATATATATATATATATATATATAAGTTTTTTTAAAATTTATATTTTTATATTTAATTATCTCATAAATAATATAAAAAAAAGGCTTATTAAAAAAATTATAATGATTGTTGTTTGGGATTAATAGATCAAAACGAGGTCGTTCTGGAGGTAGGTTTGGGAATGGAGTAAAGAAAATAAAGCAATGAGAATAGAAAATGAAATAAAAAAAGGGGGGAAAATGGAAGAGATGTGGGGAAGATGATTGTTGAGAATTTCAATGGTAGAGATGAAACCCAACTGCCCACCTTCCCCTCGATCATTATTGCAGGGAACTCTTTCGGCTAGATCGCGCATCAATTGTAGCACAACGCCGATACACACAATCCCTGCTTCTAACATTTCCTAACGATCTACAAAAACCCTCACCCTAATTTCTGTGGCAGAAGAATTGTAATACCAGATCAGAGAGAGAGAGACAAAAAAAAAAAAAAAGAAGCGATTTGGGAGATCAGGAGGTTTGTTCTGGCTCTCTCTGTGCGTATGTGTTTATATATAGACACACATATGAGACCGCTGGACACGGGATTAGGGTTTTGCTAGGGTTTCAAGTTCCCAACATCAAATGAGATTGACCAAAATGCCCTTCACACAACCCCTTATTTGCGTCGGTAACGCAATGACCTGGCTCAACTAGCAATTGTTTTTTTTTTTTTTTTTTTTTTTTTTTTTTTTTCACTACCCTGCCTTTTATACTCTTTTACATTATTTATTTATTATTTCTCTGGTCTTTTTTTATTTTTTATTTTATTTACAAATATAAGACTTATACCATATTTTTACATCATTTATTTATTATGAATTAACAAACAATCAATCTAAACTTATTCAAAATTAATCTCTAAATATACCTAATCCCAACCCAATTCAATTTCATTTTTCTAAGTTTGAGTTGATTAAGTTAAATTCGAGTTGATTAGACTAGATTTGAATAATGTATTTTAAAATTTTTTTCCTTTTTTATATGTTTATTCCAAAATTTAAATAATAAATAGGATAAAATATCAAGATAACAATAAAAAAAATGTAATATATATATATATATATATATATATATATATATATATATATATATATATATATATAAAATGAAAAAATATATGATAAAATATAACTTAATATTTTTTAAAAAAATATAAAAAAATTTAAATATTATTATATATAATAATAAATATTATAAAACATTAATTATTTCAAGCTTGGTTTGAACCTAACTCAAGTTAAGTTTAAATTGAAAAAATTTAATACAAACTTAATCAGAATAATGAGAATATTTGCCCAAACCGATTCAAACATGGGATTGGGTTCAGGATGGGTTGGGCGTTAAAGTTGGGTTAGACCAATGTGTTACACCCCTAATTATTTCTATTTATAATCCATCTGCCCTTGTATGCAATTAAAAAAACCAAAAAGGAAAACTTTAAAGATAGACCACTCTTTTCCCAAAGGAAGATGGAAAACAAATTTTTATTTATTTTGTTTAATTTTTTTGTAATATCAAATTTATAAACCTAAATAAATTATTATTAAGACTTGCTTGGATAATTTTTTTTTTTTTTTAAATAAAACTTAATATAGAAACTTTTATATGAAAATATGATCTTATTTTGCACCCTTAAAAAATAATTTAAAAAATTCTAAAATTTAAAATAGTGAATTTTTTTTAATATCCCAACATTTTCAATCCAATTAAAAGCCAAAAAACAGAGCTATAACATAAACAGGGAATATTATTGATTAAAGAAATCAACAATATAATTTATCATAAAGAGGAGGAAATCCCAAACCATTCAAAACTTCAGACTGCAAACTGCAAACTCAGTTGGAGCAAAGCAGTGGGAGGATGAATACACAATTTATGACAACATGGGCGGAATAGACGATAAGAAACTGACTCTCTGTCTCACTCGGTTATTTTTCCTGCAACAACTCCAGCACCAGTGCATGGCCATCCAAGGAAGAAGATGCAAACCCAAAACCAAAAATAAAAACAAGGAAATCATGCATTCAAGAAGAGATCTAGAGGCCCTGATCAACAAGGTAATCTCCCATCCTCTCGACAATCATGTTACACTGTCCTGGAGTCAAGGGTTCTTCATAGATGCCAAAAATCAGAGCTTGGCCAGTTTTCTTTGTAGTGACACCTCCAGAGCCCTGCAAAAGTGAATAACAAAACATTAATAAACAAGTGGGAAACTGGGAGATGCTCATCAATTTTAGATTGCATCCACCATTTAATTCTACTTTCAAGCAAAAACAATATTGAAAAGTTCCACCGAATGGCCAAGACACAGAGAGAGTCATTTTGAAAAATTTTCAATAGTCAATTTTCCACTTGCCATTCCCGGGAAGATGGTTTCATGTAGCCCTTTTTTTTTTTTTTTTTTTTTTTTTTTTGCTAAAAAAAATGCCTGAAATGACATGCTCCACAAAGTCCAGTCCAACTAAGATTTGATTCTGACTACCTTATGTAGGGGGCGCTCTGCCACTTTGGATGGATTCCTCTAATTTCATCATCAATATAAATGAAAAACAATCATGCTTGTTTAAATGTTTGCTTGTGTTCATAGAATGTTATGACGGATCTCATAATACATGAAGGACCACCAAATGGTACATGGACCTGTTTAGTAGCAATAGTTAAAAAAGAAAAACATAAATAAATAAATAAATAAATATATTTTTTTGGGAAATGCCTTTGTGAATAGATTTGCTAAATTGTCACTTGATCTTACTTGTTGAACAATGATTTGATCACTCTTTTGGAGCCAATGAATGTAAAAGAACTTGGGCGATATATGCTTAATTTTATCATTCTTAATGCGTCTTTCTTTAATTTATGCAATGCATACAACATTATCTTCATATAACTTGGAAGCAGTACCTCTGATGGAGGGCAATCCACATGTTTCCATTATATTTGCTTGATTGATCTCCACGAAATTGTCATACCACCATAGGTAAATACATACATTTGAAATCGAGCTTTACAGGGGTCTGAAAGATAGTCAACATCTACATATTCAAACAATTAAGATTTAGATAATTCTGAATAATATAGACCCATGTTATCATAGTACATGATTGACTTTATTCCAATGTCTCTAAGTTGATGCAGAACTATATACATTAGTGCATCAATAACATTGTAATATGGTACTTTCGGACCAAATAGTTCTTCATTATCTTCTTTAAGACGGAAGATATCATTTTTCACTTCAAGTGAATGAACAATCATCAAAGAACTTAATGGATGTAATTTACCAATATGAAAGTGCTTCAAGACTTTCTTTGTACATGTTGACTAATAAAGTAATATTTTGTTTAGAAAGTACTCAACCTATAGGTTGAAGTAAAAATTTTGTTTTCTAGGATCTTTCATTTCAAATTTACTTTTCAAACAGTCAACCATCCTTGTAAGCTTTTCAGGAGTTCCAACAAAATTCAATGTTCCACATATACTATAATAATTGTGAATATTCAACATAATGAATATGCATAAACAAATAAGGTAATACATACATACTTCCCATTTCAAATATTCATTGAAGCGATTGTACCACATGCCTTTGGATTGCTTAATCGATACAAGGATCTTTGTAGCTTAATCAAAGTATATGCTACAATGTTTTGAATTAGATGCTTCAAGCATTTGAAATTCTTCAAGGATTTTCATATATATATATGTCATTATCTAAAGATCCAAGTAAATATGCAGTAACAACATCCATGAGATGAATCCAATCCTTCTAAGACTACTAAACAAATTAGATATCTAAATATGGTTACGTCCATCATAGGAGAATATGTTTTCTTATAGTCAATATTAAGTCTCTACAAGAAATCTTGAGCTATGAGTCATGCTTTATATCTTGTGATTTCATTTTTCTCATTACACTTTCTTTTAAATACTCATTTATATCCAACAAGTTTGACAATCTTAGGCTCTAGACTACAAGTCCAAATACTTCTCATTTTTCTAATGAGTCTAATTTTGTTGGGATGTATTCTTTCCATTTTGGTCAATCTTTTCTATGTTGACATTCATCCATAGTTTCTACTTTGGGATCCTCATAATTTCTTATGATGTCAATAGCTACTTGGAAAGAAAATATATTGTCAATAATAAGAGTATTTCAATCCCATTTTTCTCCATATATAAGTAAATAATTGTGATCTCATCAATATCAGATATTTGTACCCTTTCAAGAGCTAATTGTAAAATATATGCCTCTTATAGAGTTACTTGTTTAAACTGTGCCTCTTCAAGGATTGCTTGAGATTGATAAGTCATTTTAATAACTCACTTTATATGCAACTTTTTCAAGAGTGCCACCTTTCATATATCTTTCCTTGTGTTTTCCTCTTTTAAGGAATGTGTTTGCCTTTTCAGAGTCTACCATGCTTCAAGCATGCCTTAGACTTATTATTTAATTGTCCTTCAAGGATATCAACTTATTATTTAATTGCTCTTTAAGGAAATCAATCCATTATTTAATTGTCCTTTAGGGACATCAACTTATTATTTAATTGTCCTTCAAGGACATCAACTTATAATTTAATTGTCCTTCAAGGACATCAATATATTATTTAATTGTCCTTTAGGGATATCAACTCATTATTTAATCGTCCTTCAGGGACATCAATTCGTATTGGAATATTCTAGGTCTGTAAAAATGATTTTGTCACTTTCTTTACATCAATGAAAGCATTTGGTAGTTGATTTAAAAGTTCTTGCAAATGAATAATCTTTTTGAACTTCCAGCTCACATTGATTAGTATGAAAATCAAAATGAGTCAAAGTTAATGCATTCCAAATAATTTCACGTCGTTATTTTGGAATTGGCTTTTCTCTCCCTAACGACAAGAAAATTGTCTCATTAAAATAATAATCTACACAATATGTCATTCTACCTTTCAAGTGTATAGGTAGACTAGTCAATAGGTAAAAACTCCTGGTTTTATAATGTACATCCATACGACTTTACAAATAAAAAAAATAAAAAAAATAAAAATTTATCATTGTTTACCTCGGGGGACCAAGTTGGTCTTACAATATTCTTCTAGATCTAGCATCGTATAAAGTGTTATTCACATGGAATCAATTACCGATAGTGACATAGTATAAGCTCTTATGAAGCCTTTAATCAGGTTTCTATTACCTAATATAGTATTAACATTGTTTGTCATCAATGTTGTGTAATTAATGAGACAAACATTTCATCAAAATAACAAGTCATAAAACATATCATAAAGGTCTCACCTTTATAGAATTGAAGAAATATTATCATGGAGGAAGAGTTAAAATCAACAAAAAAAATATTAATCATCGATGATGACTTGACTTAATAAGTTGTGTAAAAGCAATGAGAGCATATGTAACACAATAAAATAGATATGAAAAAGATAATTTAAAATTAAATATTTCTTAAATATCCCACACATTTGATTTTGTAAGTGTGAAACAATTTATACATGAAATAAGTAGGAAGTATTTCAATAATTAAACTAATTGTAGTGATAGATAGATCAATAAATTTATTCAAAATATTATTATGATATAAATCAATGTGCAAAAATTAATTTATAAATCAAAATTTCAAGAAAACATATCACGATTTAAAACATTTTGTTGTCTCAAAACTTTAATTGAAACACTATAAATCCATCTAAATATATAAGCAAAGATATAACAAAATATATTGAGAATAGTAGTTGAACCTATTGTAATTTCAAAATTATTTTTGGATAATGAAATTATTGCATTAAAAAAATACCATTGGTACATTCAAATCCAAATCATAGAAAATTAAGGATTTCAATAATTGAACTCTTAAAAATAAACTAAAATTCATATTTTATAACTTCGTACTATAAAAATATATAAAATTCTTGTAGCTCTAAGCTATAAGTGAAACAACAATGTTTACATCATAATACTTATAATAATCTCTATTTATATATAACATATTGTGGACCCCGCATTTCTGCATGCATGCGTTTCCCACTTAAATGACATGACTCGCTTTTTTATTTGAAAAAGATTTATTGAAAAGTTTTTTGGAGTCGCCACTTATTTTTGTTTTATTTTTAAAAGGAAAAACAAAATAAGAAAGAAAACCCTAAACATGACTCCTGAAGGAAAAACGGGTTTGTGAAAAACCGAGTTTAGGTTTGGGGGTCGGGTTACCTATTGGGAAGGTACGGTGATAGACCGTAGCACCCCTCTAAGCCCTAAGAATTAGGTCTCTACTAATTAAGTTAAAGACAAGTGTGACAATTGATTGATTAATAGTGGATACCGAACAGTGATCAAGGGTGTGAAAACAAGACACGCATGATAACAAATAAATAGATAAACATAATCGAGTACGAGGCGTACCTTGGTCGCAAGCTAAATGCTATCATAAGAGACAATGTTAGTGCACAAATACAGAATAATTGCATGCATTTCATAGAGTGGAGCAAGTCAATCAAGCATGGTAATCAATCAGTCAACGAGAAATCCTTGATGATGGACCCCACCAAAGCCCGATTTATTTTTGCATGAATTAATTCCATAAATTCCATTATTTGGAATTATGAAATTTATTCGCGCTTATTTTAAAATGTGAAAATCAAAAACTTATTAAAAATCAAGGAGAATTCATGAAAGGTGCTTGCTGGAAAGAAATATGGCAACCAATTTTATTAAAAAAAAAGGAAAGTATTTAAAATCAACAAAATAAATAATAATAATAATAATAATAATAAATAAAATAAAAATAAAAATAAAGATGCATGCCTAGTGGAAAATGGTAGGAATTGATTTATTAAAATTGGATTTATTTAAAATCAAGAGAGAAAAATTGAAGAATTAAAATCATTTGAAAACAAGATTTTTTTGAAAATCAGATTTTGAAAGCATGCATGAAAATACAGGGGTGAGACACATGGGCTTTAAGAGTGATCCACCAAAGTTGCCTTGAGACACACCAATCTTGAATGTTCTCAAGCCATCTTTTCCGATCAGCAACATACTGCTTTGGAATAATCTTAATTTTCCTATTCTCATCATCCATGACATTCTTTTATTCTCACTAGTGCCTACAGGTTCCAACTCTTTCTCGGACAGCTTACCATCACAAACCCCATGCAGTTCTTGAGACTTAAGATCCACAAAACCACTAAATACTTCTTCATTCTCAACTAACTCCATTATATCTGAACTGTCCATCTCCTAATGCGCACCATAGATAGACACTAGAAAACAGAGGATGACCACAACAAGCAAATAACCATAGAAACAGAGCTTAAAAGAAACAAACAACTAGGCCATCAAATGAAGCTTATTAGTGAGCTTAAGAGCCAGTGCATGGAAATCCCAAAGTGGGTTCAAAATATGAATGTAAATAATATCCCCAAATGTCGCACAGTGAGTTTATAACAGAGCTAAGGAACACAGAACATAACCCAAACTATGGAAGCATGAAAAACAATCCCAGGCTCAATAAAACATGACGATTTCTAATACACACTCAATCAACAAAATGAAACATAGAAACCAACATGAAACAATGTTTAACAGTGTGAAAAAAATTAGGAAAACATGAAGCTTGCAGTGATCAAACCTGGACCAACTCCCCCTCCACTTTTCCCTCTACTTCCTAGAATTTGCTTGTCATCCTGAAAAAAAACCGATTGGGTCTACCTCTCAAAGAAATCTCAGCTCAACCCCCTTTATCCTCTCTAACTTCAGCTGGTTTCCTCTATAAAACTTCTAACTCATTTTTCCCCTCAAGCTCTTCAAAAAGCTCACTCTTTTCTTTCTCAAGCCATCTCTTTAAAACCCCTTCTTTTCTCAACTCCCTTTTGTTGGTTTTTCTCTCCTCAAGCCATCAAAAACACGCTCTCACTCTCAAGCTGCCTGCAACTCACCCTTTCTCTTGTTCTCCCTCTCAAGCCTCTTTTTTTCCATCCTCTCATGCTATTCACCTTGCGACCTCTGTTTTGTTGGAAATATCTCTATAAATATTCTAGGTCATGAGGGAAAAAAGATTGATTGTAGTCGTGGGTTGTACTCTGGATTCTTCCTTAATAATAGTGATATCCCTGCAACTCCATGGACGTAGGCAAATTGTCGAAGCACGTAAATACTGTCTTATGCATATGATTGTTTTTCTTTGACATGTGTTTTTTCTCTATTTTTGTTTCTCACAAGTTGAGAATTCTGCTTAATTCCCTTCAACTGGTATTAGAGCTAGGTTGAAGATTTTTGGAAGAGCAAAAGATCACAGAGCACACAAGATGAAAACAAAAGGAATTTTCACTGAATGTGGAGTCAATTGCTCTCTCGTGGTGATATGATACAAAAAAAAGTTTGTGTCATGGAGAGCTTGAAGATTAACTTCATGGAATTTGGTCTAAGGTGGAGATTGTTAGGAAGTGTCCCAAATTCCTAATTAATATAGATTCCTTTTTTGTAAAGAATATTTCTAGGTTGATATATTATTGTAATATTAGACTTCCTTATAGAATTAGGAAGGTTGTTGGAAATATCTCTATAAATATTCTAGGTTATGAGGGAAAAAAGATTGATTGTAGCCGTGGGTTGTACTCTGAATTCTTCCCTGATAATAGTGATATCCTTGCAACTCCGTGGACGTAGGCAAATTGCCGAACCACGTAAATACTGTCTTGTGCATGTGATTGCTTTTCTTTGGCGTGTGTTTTTTCTCTATTTTTGTTTCTCACAGGTTGAGAATTCTGCTTAATTCCCTTCAACCTCCAGCTGATTTCCTTCTCAAGCTGCTTACAACTCTCTCTTTCTCTCGTTATCTCTCTCAAGCCTTCCTCCTTCTCAAGTTGTCTTCCTTGCAACCTCCAACTGATTTTTTCCTGCCTAAGCAACTCCGACCTCCTCCATAACGGCCTGCAAAATATTCCTATGCCACCTATCGTATGCTGGTTGCCTCCAGAAAATGTTCTTTCCAACCCACTCTCTCATACCGATTGCCAAAACCTCCTAAAAGTTGGTCCAAATGTGGTCTAAAATACCCCTTAGCTATAGACCAAAAATGAGGGTCTACACATATATTTTGTTTCACATATATGACTTCAAGTCATAAATTTTCTATATGGCTTCTAGCCATGAAAGATTATAAAATTAATTATTCCTCATAGGTCTTAGCTATGAGAAATTATATTATATTAACCATTTTTTTTATAGCTTTTAACTATAATAACATATAAAATAATAAAATCTTTAGTTTTCATTTATAGGAAATACATTTTTTTTTTCATAGAACTTTAGCTATGAAAATGTTTTACATATTTTTTCAAGATATAAAAATATACACAAAAAAAAAAAAAAAATTCCATATACCTTCGAGCTTTGGGCTATAAGAATATGCAAATTAATTATTTATAAAGCTTTAGGGTATAACGATATACAAATTATTTTTCATGTAGCTTCATGGCACCAAATACAAATTATTATAAAACTTATAATTATAATAATATATAGAAATATATACTTTCCTTCTCTACATAGGTTGATCATGATAAACAATATTTTTCATATTATCAATGTTATAAAAATCGGATCAGACCAATCGGTTCAATTGTTGACCGGGGCTTGATCCTGTCCGAGTCACAAATTGAGTCGGGATTGCCATCGAACCGTTGTTGAATTGATCAGCCCAGTGGTCAAATTGCTAACTTGGCAAATCGGGCTATTAGTTCCAATGTGGATCCATTCTTACCTTAATGGGCTAAAACGAGCTTCGACCTTGTTGTGGAGTTGGGCTATTAGATGGGCCATTTGTTGTTGCTTATAAGAAGGGTTCATGTGCAATATAAAGCCATTTTATTTCCTATCTCCTTTTGATGTGGGATTGGTGGGAGGGAGAAATGAGATTTTTTTTTTTTTTTAAAGCATAACAACACCTTGTGGATTTGAATCGAAGACCTCCAATTCAAAGGGCATAGGCGACACCATTGCACTACTAAAGTATTTTTGAACATATTCACACAACAATAAATTATATAACAATAATGTTTTCAAAATTTTTATGATAATAAAAATAAAATAATGTAATAATTTTTACAACCGTAAAATAAATTAAATAATAAGATATAAAACTTTTAAATATATATATATAGGTAAATTAAATAACTTTCAATAAATATCTTCAAATTTAAATATTATATATATATATATATATATATATATATATATATATATATATATTATTTAACAAAATTTTAAAATATGAATACATTTATGTATATTAAGTTGATAATATTAAAGATGAAAAAAATAAATATTATTGATTTTTAATGTTTTATATATTTAAAATTTTTTATAAATATTTTTAATTTTAGTAATATATAAAATAGATATTTATGACATCATCGATTCGATCGTGGTTCGACCACTAGTTCAACCAGTGAACTATGAATCAGTAACTTTTTCGGTTCTAAAAACATTGCATATTATCATAAAGTAAAATAATTATTATGAACTCAAGAAACTACCAAGGCAATATTAATTAAAGAATAAATTTGTCAGAACTTCTAACCATAATTTTATTATGATAAAATGAAAATTTTGCATAATATCAAACTATAAAATATTCTCTATATAGCTTCTAGCTATAAAATTTCATAAAATTATTAATTGACAATTTAGTTTGTATAACTTTTGGTTATACCATAATCAGAAATTCTTTATATAGCTTCTAGATATACAAAATTAAAATATCAATATTTTCATGTTTTTGCCTTAGGTACAAAAAATATGGCTTATATAGCTTTTGGCTATGTAAACATTTTTTGTATAGTTTCAATTATACATTCTATTTTATTATACCATAAATGTATAAATATGTACATAACTTTAAGTTATAAAATATTCATTGTATATCTTCTGGCTATAAAATTTTGTTTTGTATAACTTCTGGTTACATAATATAATTAAAATAAATTTAAAAGTTAATATTTTTCGTAGTTTTGGGCTATAATTATTTTGTAAAAACTTGAAAATGTGCAAATTTGTACATAGATTCAAGTTATGAACTATTTTTGTGTAAATTTGTGCATAACTTCAGGTTATGAACTTTCATTATGTAGATTTGTATATAACTTTAGGCTATAAATTATTTACTTTTGTAGTTTTTAGATATATAATATTGTTTAGTATAACTTTTAGTTATATCATATAATTAAAAATAGATAATTAAGGATCATATACATAACTTCTGACCATGTATTTGTAATTTTGTAATTTACCCCCATAACTTCTGGTTATAGGGATTGCACATTTTTTTTCCATAACTTCTAGTTATGAATTTTTTTATATGACTTTTAATTATTAAATACTTAAAATATTTGTAATTATATGAAATATGATTCACATAGCTTCTAGCTATGAGATAAAGTAAATAAAAATTATAATAATACAATCCATACTATTTTTCATATTTCATTCAAAGAGAATAAAGCTACATACTGGAGTTTTGTAGATGAATTCTTTTTTTTTTTTTTTTTTCTATATCATGCATTCTTTTTTTTTTTCTACATACTCATAGCATTATGCTGATAACGTGTTGTGAAATAAAAGAATAAGGAGAAGAAAAGACAAGAGAATAAATAAATATATTTAAAGAAAAGTAGAATAGAATATAGGAAGAAAATGGAATGAATTTTCATTAAAGGTCTCACCCTTTTATAAGGAGTCATAAAGAGATATACATCAATATCAAAATCTTATATTTTATAACAAAAACAATATTATTTTTTGAGTTTTTTTTTGTTATTTTAAAATAAAAGAATTTTTTTTTACTTGAGTCAAATTTGGGTTAAATAGATGATAAAAATGACATATATTGTCCAATCTTCTAGTGGGAAAAAGACTAATTCCAAAACTTGAAAATTTCACCACTTCTATTGTTTTCACATGTTTTTTTTTTAGGGTTATTTTAAGAAATAATTATACAAAACATGTAGAATGATTAAAATAAAATAGATATAAAAATTATTTTAAAACATATTTAAAAATATTAAAATAGATTAAAAACATTTTATGTTTACAAACATATTTTTGTTCTATAAAAATCATATAACAGCTTTCAAAAACCGTTCTCAAAAACTATTTTTCAGAATTACTTTAAAAAACAATTACCAAACATGCCCTAATAGCAACAAAAAAAACCTTTTCCGTTTTCTATTTTTAAAAATAAGAAACAAGGTATTTTCAGAAAATATCCTTTAATTGTTTTCATTTGTTTCACTTATTTTTAGAGGGTTATTTTAAAAAATAATTATACAAACATAAAGAATGATTAAAAATAAAACACTAAATATAAGAAAATATATTTAAAATATATTTAAAAATATTAAAAATAGGTTAAAAATATTTTAGGTTCCCAAACGGACTTTTGTTCTACAAAACATTAAAAAACAATTTTTAAAAATTATTCCCAAAAACTATTTTTCACTATTATTTTAAAAAACAGTTATCAAACAAGACTTTAATCTCTCAACTAACCTAGAGTATATCACTACATTTTACAAAAACTGATGCCAAGATCTAAGGAAATCACGGTTTGGTCATGGCTTTTTTTTTTTTTTTTTGTTGAAATATTTGGTTAAAAGAATGAAATAATCTTCATATTGTGAATTTTTCTTCCCCACGTTTTCAATTGAAAAATAACTCATTTTTGACATAAATGTCCTTTACCGTTTCAAGTATTTACATATAAGTTTTAAAAAAGAGGATTATTTTTACAAAAAAAATAATAAGGTCATTTTTATCTGAATGAGACCAAAATAGGATGTAGGGTTAAATTTCAAATTTTGGGTTTTGAATGACTTTTTAATCAAATAATTTTTTTATTTTTATTTTTATTTTTTATTTTTTTTGTTCCATCTATTGGTGCATCCATTTTCATTTTCATATAGTCATTCTGAGATTGTTACCTGGGGGGTATCTGAGCGGGTTTTCTGCTAATCTGGGAAGAGTTTTGTCAGGTTTTTAGGGAGGATGAAGTGAAAGATGATCAACTGAAAACTAATTAAAGAATCAGTAGGGCAACACCTCAATGAACTCAGGTGAACTTGTTCTACATAACTATTTTATGAGAAACCAAACAGAATAGAAACTTCAAAGAATTCTTAGACATAAAGAGATTCAAGAAGACTAAGAATTGAAGTAGAATAGGAACTAGTACAAATGATTCCAGATATTGGTTTCGTTGAATAGTAGAAGACTTTGAGAATGTGCTAACAAACTAAAGGTGTCCATCGGGCCGGGTCGCCAATTTTGGCCCGTGGCCCGGCACAGCCCAACATTGTAGCAAGCTAGGTCGACACGACCTAAAGGAGCGGGTTGTGCTGGGCCTAAAGAAACAACTTGCTAGCCCACTTGGCCCTTTTAAATATCACTTTTTACTTTTTACTTTTTATTACATGTCAAATGTCTATGATACTTCTCTCAACAACTTATAACAACTAGTTTGAGGGGTAAAAAAGTAAATCAATAACTATTTTCACTTTTTTCATGTCAAATGTCAATATTTCCACTCCCAACAACTATATAATGACTAGTTTAAAGGATAAATAAGTAAATCACTCACTATTAATATTTTTATGTCAAATATTTATAATACCCCTCTCAACAACTATATAATGACTAGTTTTAGGGGTAAATAAGTAAATGACTCACCAATACTTGTTTATAAATACCCTTCATTTTAATTCTTTCTCACACAATTCTCTATTCTCTCACTTTATATTGTTTACAATTCTCTCTATTTTCTCTTTTCACAATTCTCTAAATTGAAATTCTCTCAAGTGGTAAAGATATCTACCAAATCTACAAGTGATCATCATTCATAAGGTTGAGGTATTTATATTTAATTATTTCATTTATTTATTTTAATTATATATATATATTTAATTTAATTGTTTTTTTTTCTTTTATCTTATTTTTTTTCCTCTAAAATTAGAAATGTATCCTCATCACCTAGATGTAGAAAACCTTGACTTTGGTATTGATGCATGTAATGAATTTAATCCTTTTAAAGATGACAAGACTCCTACCTCATCTAGTGTCCCTCCCTCTAACCTTCCTTAACCTAATCCCATAGGCAAAAGACCTAGGGCTAGTAGACTCACATCTATAGTATGAAATCACTTCACTATAATAAACAGACAAAATACAAGAGGAGAGGTAGAAAATCTAGTACAATGTAAGTATTGTAAAAAAACATATAGTTGCAAAGCTAGTGGTGGCATAGGTCACCTTAAAAGACATGCCGAACAATGTACAAAAAAACATGGTGCACTAGACCCTAGACAATCCCAAATAAGTCAAAACGAAATAGGATCTAGTACATATTCAATGACCCTCTTTATATACAATCAACAATTCCTAAGAGAAGGGTTAGCTATAATGATAGCCGGTATGGGGCTTCCATTAACATTTGGAGAAGATCCTAGATTTGTACATTTCATGCAAAAGTATGCCCAACCAGCCTATCATAGAATTCTTATGACTACTTCTCGTAATGATATAATTAAATGTTACCTAAATGAAAAACAATTAGTAATTGAAGAATTTAAAAATCATAGTGGTATTGTATCTGTGACCTCAGATCTATGGACTAATCAAAATAATGAACCTTTTACATTTGTGACATCATATTATACAGATTCAAATATGAGATTACAAAAGAAAATATTAGATTTTTGTAAAATATTGCATTCTCATGATGAGCCTTCCATATATGATTATTTGACAAGTGTTTTTAGAGAATATGAGATACAAAGCAAAATTTTTAGTATTACCTTTGATAATGCTTCAAATAATAAAAGTGTCATAAATTTATTTGTAAGAACAATTAGAGAAGGTTCATTAAGTGAAATATTTCATGTGAGATGTATTTGTCATATAATTAATTTACTAGTACAAGATGGTTTAAAATTAATATCACCCTCATTACAGACTATCCTATTATACTATTTCTCGATTCATCTAACAAATTACAAGAATTTTATACTTTATGCCACAATCACACCTGCTAGTTGTCCGGAGCCCTTTTCCAAATCATACTTTTTCGGTATGCCCATTCTGTATTAGCACTTTTAGCTGTAGTAATGGAATTGTTGTTTCATGTTAATCCACTAGAGGTACGACGTTCTCATTATTTTCACCATTAAGTCAGGGAGATCGGAACTCACTGAGAATTTAAGCCATTTCTTTCTCTCAGCACATTTGAGACAAGGCTGCAGCAGAAGTCCAATGATCACAACAATAAGACTCACTACCACTACTTTGAGTGAAGAAAGAGCCACCATGATACAGATCAATATGGTTGGAGGAATACACATAAGAATAGATCCAATTGTCCCAAGAGGTATCTTGTATGGGCGAGGAGCAGCCGGGTATTTAATCCTCAATCGAACAAATGCTATGAACTCCAAAATCATTCCAAAACAATACAAGAAGTTTTCTGCAGGTATTGTCTCTTGAAAGCTCATCCATGAAAGCAAAAGCACTCCAGAAGCTGATAATAGAATTCCAATTAGAGGGGTGCCATAGCGCGACCTTTTGGCAAAGACACTGGGAAGCATTCCACGCTCCGCCATCCCTAAAAGTTGGAAGGAATCACTGCTCATTTCAGCTACAAACATCCCCAGATTCCACCAACTCAACCAGACTCCCCCTATCATTTTGGCAACATGTGAGACATACCCATCAGTCCAAGCCTCACGATCAAGAGAAAGAGCTCCAGTGCCAATTAAAAGAGGGAAGAAATAGCTGCGGACGACCAAGATCAGGGCACAAAACAGTGCCATTGGAAGAGTCTTTTTTGGGTTTTCCACCTCCCCTGCAATAGTACTGATTGAGTCCCAGTCGTTCAGGTTCCAAAAGAGAGTGGTCAAATACAAACTCCAATTCACATCCTTTTCTATCACCGACCATCTGGAGGGCTTCAACATTGGAATAGAAACGAGTCCCATAATTACAAATGGAAGGATTGAAAACAAACCCAGCAGAACGGCAGCCCATCCCACAATGGTTAAACCCCTGTAGTTCATGTACGTGAGAACTACAATCAAAGCCAATACCGCTGCAATTCTTGGTAAGCCACCACTTAAAGCAGGGACAGTGGGACTCAAATAGTCCAGAAACAGAAGTGGGTATAGAGCATTGTCAATAACTCCACTAAACCATTTCATCCAACCTAGCTGAAACCCCCAATAAGGCCCCAAAGCAGACGACACCCAAACCACATACCCACCATTTTCAGGGAACATGGTGCCCATTTCAGCTGTGATTAAGGCTTCAGGAATGCTCCATATGAAGGGGAAGATCAAAAACCCGACCAGGGCTAGAAGAGGGTCAGCAGCTCTCACAGCGTCCTCAATGCCAAAGGCCCCCCCTGAAACCTCATAGAAGATGAGGAAAACAAGTGGTAATACTGAAACTTTCTTGAAGTTATCCACTCCAAGAGGAGCTACTTCATCAACATCCACACCCACATATTGAGCACCTTTGCATTCCCCCATTGCAGGAGCCTCTTCCCTTGACGTCTGCACTCAAATTCAAGTTCTCAACATAATAAACATCGGGTTTTAATTAACTTTTGTAAACCAAAAACAGAAACAACAACAGAACTGATTGCTGCCCCTTATCATGTAATTGCCAATCCGAACAAAGAATGAGCAATATTCTATGAAATTGATCATACAAACCAAGGAAAACGCATAGCAGTAGACGACTCCTCAATTTCAAGTTCATAATTACCACAGTGTTTAGACCGACCTTAATAAATTATAGTGTAAAGACAAAAGCAAAGACAAAATTGATTTCATTCCCTTGTCATGTAATTGTGAATCCCAACAAGGAATGAGTAATATTGATAAAACCATAAACCGGGTACCTCAGCAAACATGAAATTGGTCATACAAACTAGAGAAAGCACATTGCAATCGACTGCCCCAATTTCTGAATTCAATTTCAAGCATTCAACATAATGACCACTGTGTTTTGACACACTTCGATAAACTGCGGACAAAATTGATTCCTGTTCCTTATCGTAGTCTTGACAATTCAAACAATGACTGAGCAGTACTGATCAAAAACATGAATTGGGTATCTCAGAAAACAGGATATAGATCACACAAACAAAAGAAAAACGGTGGAATTTGGACTTCATTCAGTGAACCAAAAACAAAAACAAGCACAAGATCCCACAAATCAACGCTAAAAAAACCCACAAAACGGATTCCTGCACCTTATTCAAACCATGAATTAGCACTTGGGTATCTGAGAGAACATGAAATTCATTCCATAAACAAAAGAAAATACATTGAAATAGACTCCTTCTATTCTGCACTCAACACCAAGTCTTCAGCAAAATAAGCATCGGGTTTTGACTCATTCCCATAATCCAAAAACAAATTACCAATCAATGAATGAGCAATATTATGGAAAAAGATGAACTGGGTTATCACAGAAAACAAAAAATCCATCACACAAACCAGACAAAAACAGGTAGAAACATAAGGGAAATGAAAAGGGTCCGTTGCAAATTCCTATGACTATGTTTGGTTCCTCAAAAATTTGAGGGAAAATACGAGAAAAAGAAAATAGAGAGAAAAAGTGGAAGAAAAGAAAATAAAAAATAGATTCAAAATTAATAAATTATTTTTATATATTTTTTCATACTTATTTCACTTAATTTCCTCCATTATATAAAAATTAAATAATTTTAAAATGTTTAAATTTTTAACTAATTTTAATTATATTTAATTTTTTTAAAAAAATTTTATAGTGAAACCAAACATGAGAAAATAATTTTTTTTTACGTTTTTTTTTTTCTTGTACTTTCCAGGAGCCAAACATATAGCTTATGGCATATGGACTCTCCACTCTCCAATCTCAACCATCGTCATTGGAGACTCAAACCTTGAGGTGGTGTTGTGAAGAGAGAGAAGCAACTATCATCACATGAGCACTGGGCATTAAACTTTTGGGTTATTTGATTAAAAAGGGTTGGCCTAGTCTAATTTGAGCCTCACTTGATATTTGGATGGGCTTGTACAATCATTTTCAATATATAGAATGAAATTGAATTAGAGCTTTTTTTAACTTATTTCAATTTGGATTGGGCTCATGCAAAGATTTGATCAACTTAAGCTTAATCCTAATCTGATTTAATATCTTTATAATATTTATAACATATATATCCTATATAATAATACTCATTTTCTTTTTATATTTTAAGAAAAATATTTAAATATATGTTTATTCTTTTGTTGCTATTTTAAAATTTTATCTTATCCACTATTTAAATTTTCATATAAATAGATAGAAAATTTAAAAAATAAATAAATTATAAACGGATTTTGAATGATGAAACCCAAGTCTAACCCAATTGACCTTAGTTAAACCCAACCAACTTAAGTTTAATTTGAATAATCTGAACTCAATTCAAGTTTAGAAAAATGAGATTTGATTAGGCTTAGGTTAAGCGCCTCGAGTTAAAGGTTGGGTTCATTGTTTCTTTATTCAGGTTGAACTTGGGTTAGTCATCAACCTTATTAACTCACCCAACTTGTAGTCCTACTTTCTTTTAAAATTTATATGTAAATATATGAAATGACAAAAGATATTTATATCCAAATAAAATTATTTTTTATGTAAAACTATGGGAGCCATTGGATTTTACAAATTTGGAAATAATTTCATTCCTTTTAACTAATTAATTCTAAACTTTTCGGATTAGGAAACGTTATAGCATGATTGGTAAATATTTTTCAAAATAGTTTTATATTCTCCCACAAAGAAAGTACTTTTTTATTCTTCATAATATAAAAAAACAAGAAAACAAATTTGGAAATAAAAAAAAACAATAAATAAGGCCCTGCTTAGTAATTGTTTTCGAGAACAATTCTAAAAAATATTTTTGAGAATAGTTTTTGAAAATTATTTTTTGATTTTTGTAGAAAAAAAATTTGTTTGAAAATCTAAAATGTTTTAAAACTGTTTTTAATATTTTTAAATATATTTTAAAAATAATTTTTATATGTCGTGTTTTATTTTTAATCATTTTACATATTTGTATAATTATTTATTAAAATAGTCATCATAAAACAAGTGAAAACAATTAAAGAATGTTATCTAAAAACACCTTATTTTCTATTCTTAAAAACAGAAAACTGAAAAAAAAAAAAAAAAATGATTACCAAACATGTTTTCCGTGTTTTTTTTTTTTTTTTTTTTTTTTTTTTTTTTTTTTTGTTTCGGAGAACAGAAAATTGTTCTTATGAACAATTCCCAAAACATATCCTAATTTTCTATTCTTAAAAACAAAAAATAGCATTTTAATTTTTAAAATAGAAAATAAAGTGTTTTTAAAAAACTAAAAAATAATTATACAAATATTAAAATATTATATATAAAAGTTACTTTTAAAAAATATATTTTAGAATATAAAAAATAGGTTAAAAATATTTTATGTTCTGAAAGCGAAATTTGTTCCACAAAACATTTAAAAGAGTTTTCAAAAGCTGTTGTTAGAAATGATTTATTAGAATTGTTTTGGAATAATAATAATAATAATAAAAGTCACATGCCATATATGCCCTTACGAATAGCTGGTGAAGTTCCAACTTTGCCCTTACGAATGGTTGGTGAAGTTACAACTTTCATGGTATAGTATATAATTGGAATGAAAGAAAATCACACTCTTTGACATGTTGCAATTAATAATTATAAACTATATGAATGTAAATATAATTCATAAATAATTAATTAAGGTGGCACTTGAATTTTTTTTTTAAATATAAATTTTTATATAAAATATAATAATTCTTATGAAAAAAGTATAAATTTGCTTTGTACAATTAAAAACTATTCTTTTAATTTTAAAATTTAAGGAAGTAATGATTCTTTAAATTTTAAATATTTTAGAAAGTGTTTTCAAGCACATAACATTGATACATGCCTTTTGTACAAAAATTCTTTTATTTTAATTATATATTTTTTTTTGAAAATGAAAATAATGGGAGTGTAATATCTAAAGAATTTTATTATAATAAAATAAATTAAATATTTTTTTCAATTTAATTTTCAAGTCCTTTAGTGAATTTGAAAATCACTCATTAAATGCTAATAATACTTCAATAAACACTTCTTTTAAAAATAATAGCCCAAACAAATTAAGAACCCGTCTAACAATGATTTTAAGAAGCATTTTTAACTTTTACACTATTTTTTTTTTTATCATTCAAATATTAAAAAGACTAAAAATATTTTTTAAAATCATTGTCAAACACATTTTTAGTATAAATTAAATATCAATTAATTAGTATTAAAAAAATTAATTTTTTTTTTCACTCAATATAATTGGTAAAAATCATAAATGAAGAAATTTAAAAAAAAAAAAATATTATATGAAAGGTCCAATAATCACATGTCCTACCACAATGAATTAATCAATAATTCTAATTCCAATTAATAAAATAAAAATATTAAAAAAAAATCAATTTAACCAGATCGATTTTAATAAAAATATTCACGAAATCTTTTTCTTGACTATAAAAAAATTTCTAAAATTTTAAAATAAAATAAAAAATTTGAAAATTATAAAGAGACCACTGCGACAGCAACTATACACACCTCAACGGTTGGAGTCGGGACTCCGACGACATCGTTTTGAGGAGCGCTCGGTGGACTCTGCATTGCAACGACGTAGTCTTGAGAAGCGGGTGGTGGACTGTCGACTGAAACGACGCCGTTTTGAGATTCCGCACTACCGGCGTTTCAAGGGAGAGCAAGGGGGAAGGAGACGACCTGGACTGAGAAATTGGCCGTGGCTCATGATACAAACTCCCTTTTATTTTGGTTTTTTTTGTTTTTTTTCCTTATTTCATTATTATATAATTTTTATACGTCAAATTTGTTGTTTTTAGTCTAAATTATTATTTTAATTACAAGTGATATCATGTTTGAAACACACACCTTTAAAAACCAACCAAAACCAATATTATTTCGGTTTTTAATAATAAAAAAGGTCTAAGAATTTTAAAAACCAACCTTATTGATTCGATTTTCGATTTTCTTATTTGTCAACTGATATAAACTGAATCAAACCGACATTCTAAATCTTATATATAATTATTTGATATTTGATAATTTTTTATATTTTTATATTCAATTCTATTAAAATAATTCATTATTTTATATTATAATAAGATTAATTTTAAATACATTTAATATATTTTTAACATCAAATCCAAGTTGATTTGAATTAATATTAAAAGCAAATTAGACTTAAGTTATAATACAAACTCAAATTAATGGGTTTTGAAAAAAAGGAACTTAGTTAAAGTCCATAACATATATTTAAAAAATATAAAGCATAATCAAAGTCAATGACATTGTTTATACGATTAAATTAGACCAATTAAACAAACATTATATATTAAAAAAATAAAACTTATACCAAGCCAATGACCTCAATGTTACAAAAATCACATTTAACTAATTACCATTTGGTAGCAACCATTCTACATTTTTAAATCACAGTGATGAGATACAATTTTGACTTTATTATTAAGCTGAAGTAAATAAGATCGGCTTTATTAGTTTTTGAGTAAAAAAATAAATTGAATCGTTATAATTGGATTATATGTGATAAAAATCTAATCGATTAGATTTGAATTTTTATTTTTTATTTTTTATTTTAAAAAAACAAACAAAAGCAAGCCCTTTAAAATTGGTTTCGTTCGATTTTCATCAAAAGAGGTTAGTACTAAACAGTGTTTCTATTGAGGTGTTTATTTTAGGAGTATTTTTTAAAGAATCACTTATAAATGCTTCTCCTAGGAGTAAGTGATTTTTCTACTTTTAAAAGTGTTTTTATTTTATTTTATAATTTTGTCAAATATTTTATTTTTTTTAAAAACCAATTTTTATGCTGAAAGTGCTTTCTAAAAGAATTGCAAATCAGACTTAGCCAAAAACACTTTTAAAGAGAACACTTCCATTAAAACCATTTTGAATAAAAAATGATTTTATTAGTTACATTTTCATTAGAAATGTTTTTAAAAATAATTACTTATTGTTTGGATATGAACGAAAAAATTGATAGTGTTTTTTTATAATATATTATATAACAAAAAAGGGATCTTTTGAAAAAAAAGTCACCAACCAAATGATTGTCCACATGAATTACTTCAATTAATTCCCCAAAATGTTAAAAGTGATTTTCAAAAATTTGTTAAACAAAAAAAACACTCCCAAGCATCAGGAACCATCCTTCCTAATAGCTCCCAAATAGATTTTAAAAGTGCTTCCTAATATTCAAAAACATTTTCCAACAAAAATTAGGTATGTAATAAATTTTTGAAAATTGCTTTTACAAAGTCCAAGGAATCACTTAGTAGGTGATTCATTTAAAAAATAATACTAATAATTTTTCATATAATATATTATTAAAATACCTTTTTTTTTTACTTTATATTTAAACATCAACCAATAAAAATGTTTTGCTTCTAACAAAAACGTTATTAATAAAAATATTTCAAATAAAAACGTTTTAATCGTAATCATTTTCAAATAAACTCTTAATATTTTAGAAGTTTTAATTATAATCAACACATAAAGACCATAAATCTAAACTCCATTTTAGACTTTGTAGCCAAGCATAATCTTTTTGTTTAATTGTCATTTTCCTAGGCTTGTCTATCTTATTGGCTTATGAAATGGAAGGATTTCCAAAGTCTTCTTTCCTCGTTGATGAAGTTTTATATATTGCTTGACTTTCAACTCTTCACCCACTTCATTTGAAATAATAATAATAATAATAATAATCTTCCCTTGTTGATGAAGTTTTGCATCTTGGTTGGGTTATTAGTCTTTATTATTTGGAAATGGAAGGATTTCCAAGTCTTCTTCCATTGTTAATGAAGTTTTACAGCTTGGTTGACTTTCAACTCTTCACCCACCTCATTTGAAATCATAATATTAATAATAAAAAAGTATAAAAAGAAAAGGTATAAGTGAAAAGGTCTTGGAAAATTAGAGGAAAAAATATTATGAACAAATAAGGAAGAAAAGTAGAAGAGAAATGAGAAATAAATTTAAGTTAATAAATTATTTTTATACGTTTTTTCAAACTCATTTCATTTATTTTTTTATTTGAAAAATCATAATTTTTTAATTAATATTAGTAACATTTTACTTTCTTTTTTCTAATAAAATCAAATATGAAAAAAACCATTATATCAGGCTATGTTTGGTTCTTGAAAAATATGAAGGAAAGAAAGTAAAAAACAAAAGTGGAAGAAAAAAGACAAGGAAAGAAATCCTAATATAAAATCACAAATTTTATATAAAGTTAAAAAAATAACAAATGTAAAATAAAATAAATAATAATGGAAATAAATTAATAAAGTAAATAAAAATAAAAAACATAACAAAAATATGAGAGTGGGAGGCGTTGAGCTAGAGGTGGGAGGCGAAGGCGAAATGGGAGGTTTATTTTGAACAGCTCATCAAAAACTAGCCACGTCAGCCGATTTTGAAGGTTTGAGGCCAGTTCAAAGACTGGTTGGTTCAAAGGGTCAAAGCAGACCAAAATGGTGATCATCGGTGTAGTCCGATTTTTAAAACACTAAGAAATTCTTTTATTCGTGGAAAAGTTAGGAGAAAAAAATAAGAAATTTATTTTTCTTTATTTGAGGAGAAAGATAAGGAATTCATTTTCCTTTTTTGTGGTTGTAGAAGGAAAATAAAATCGATATAAAAATCAATTTTGGTACGATACCTCTAAATGACCACAAATGAGATTGTGACAAGTATAAAACAATTATACTTCTTTTGAAAAAAATAAAAATAAAAATAAAAATAAAACCCTATTGAGAAGTTAGAGCCCATTGCACTAACCTTTACTGATTTAGAATCTTATGCATCCTATATTTCAATTTTCTATTCAACTTTTTTTATTGGTTAAGAATTATAATTTAAAGCACTCTAACTAACATAAAAAAAAAAACACAAATTATAACAACCAATCACTCTAATAAAAATTAATTCACCTAATAACCAAATTAAAATGGGATTTATATATAATAAATTTATACATTTGTGAATCATTTTGTTTGAGAATAGAGAGGTTGAAGATTTATTTGATGATGAAAACATTACAGAAAAGTTGAAGATTTAATACTCTTATTATGGTAAGAATGTTTTTTCTTTTAAAAAAAAAAAAAAATGGAAAGAAGTTGTTTATACTCATGAAGTAAGAATATATATTTTTAGTTTAGTAAAAGAATAATTGTAGTTCACTTTATGATATTTCATGGAAATATTAACTTAGAACTCAAAGATTATGTTAAAAAAATATCATTTTTAGAATATATTTAGTAAAGAGTTTTTCTTGTTGGTAAAAAATATAATAATGATATATTTATTATTCAAAATATTGTTATTAATTTGTTTAATATGAAAAATATGGCTTTCAAGTTATTTTCTAAAATGCCTAAAAATCCTTATTGGTTGTTTCACTAACCAATTTTCCCACCTCAATCCCGATTGTTATTAATTATTTTCCCACGGAAATGTCAGGGAAGGAAAATAGGGGGAAAAAAATAGAAGGAAATAAAATATGAAAGAAAATAAAAAATAAATGTAAAGTCAATAAATCATTTTTATATGTTACTTCAAATTCATTTAATTTATTTTAACTCATTTGTATAAAAATAAAAGAATTTAAAAATATATAAGTTTTGAATTAGTTTTAATTATATTTTATTTTATTTTTTATATTTTTCATAGTAAAACCAAATATTAGAAAATCATATTCCTTTCCAGGTGATGTTTGGTTCCCAAAAAATTTGAAGGAAAATATAAAGGAAAGAAAAAACAATGAAGGAAAATAAAAAAATAAATTTAAAGTCAATAAATAATTTTTATATATCACTTCAAACCTATTTCACTTATTTTAATTCTTCAATATAAAGATTATATAATTTGTAAATACATAAATTTTTAATTAGTTTTAATTATATTTGATTTTGTTTCATATTTTTCATAATATAATCAAATATGATAAAATAATTTTTTTAATATATTTTTTCTTTTCTTAGTACCTTTCAAAACCAAATATAATATATCTTTTTCTTTCTTTCATTAGTACTATCCCTAATTGTGCGGTTTTGAAAGATGAAAGGGAAAAAACGGCTTGAAAGAAAGGTAATTAAAGAATGAAAAAAAGATAGTTAAAAGCCCCAAAAATATTATTTTTTGTAAAAGGTATAATTTAACTTATACAAAAAGTTATTTCTTATTTAATGAAAGTTCTATAATATTAATATTATCTTTTAAAAATTATAATTTTGACTTTAGATTAGTACTCAATGTATTTACTCATTTGCCATTCCTTAACATTTAATAAATTTAAAACAATATTATTTTTTGAGTTTTTTTTTGTTATTTTAAAATAAAAGATTTTTTATTTTTATTTTTTTTTTTTTAACATGAGTCAACAACAGGTTAAATAGATGATAAGAATGACATATATTGTCCAATCTTCTCTTGGGAAAAAGACTAATTCCAAAATTTGAAAATTCCTCCACTTCTTAATAATATTTCCTCCGTCTTGAGCTCAATGACAAATTTCTCAAGAAGACACTATACTTTCTATTATTGCCAAGTGTTCAAAGCTTCAAAACCCTTATGTGGACCCCGCATTTTCGCACAATGCATTCCCATTCGATGGTGAGCTCGCTTTTATTTGAAAAATGATTTGTTGATTAAGAAAATGACTTGGAGTCGCCACTTATTTTTGTTTTATTTTTAAAGGGTAAATAAACTAAGAAAGAAAACTCCAGTGTGACTCCTTATTTGGAAAAGGCGGTTTGTGAAAAAACCAAATCTAAGCTCGGGGGTCAGGTTATTTATCGGGAAAGTACAATAAAGACCGCGACACCCCTCTAAGTTCCTAAAAATGGGTATCTACTAATAAGATGAAGCACATGTGGCAATTGATTGGTTAAACATGGATACCAAAAGATGATCAGACACTAGGAGCCGAAACAAAGCATAGAGAATGGTTAGAGTGAGAGTGGGTGCGTACCTTGGCAGCAAACGAATAATGCGCTATCATGAAATAGGGTTAGTGCGCAAGAATGAGCATTAAATATATCATATGCATCACCAAATAGAATATGAAATCACCAATAACACACATAACATTTCACTCAAGTTCATTTTTATTTTGAGTGAAACTTCTTTGATGTTGGGCCCCCACCAAAGCCCAATTTATCTTTCATGAATTGGTCTCACATATTTCATTATTTTGGAATTATGAAAATTCATTCTTGCTTATGTAATATTAAGAGAAACATAAGATTATTTGAGAACCGGAGTGGAATCAAAACTATTCAAGAGAAAATTAAAGTTTTAAATTTATTTAAAAATTGGAGTCTTGAGAATTATTTGAAAATTGAAGTTTTGGGAATTAAATTTAAGAATTGGAATTTTGGAAATTAAATTTGAAAGAAATTAGAATTTTGAAAATAATTTGAGAATTGGAACTATAAAAATTAAATTATGAAAATTGGAATCTTGGAAATTATTTGAAGATGTAATTTTTGAAAATAAATAAATAAAATGATGATAATAATAATAATGATAATAAATAAATAAATGTGAAAATTGGAATTTTGGAAATTGGAAATTTGAAAATTGGGAATTAAAATTGAAAATTGGAATTATGAAGAATTATTTAAAGATGGAATTTTAAAAATAAATAAAAGAATAATAATAATGAAAATGATGATGATTAAATAAATAAATGTGAAAATTGGAATTTTGGAAATTGGAAATTAAATTCGGAAATTGGAAAATTGGAATTTTGGAAATTGGGAATTGAATTTGGAAATAGGAATTTTGAAGAATTATTTAAAGATGGAATTTTAAAAATAAATAAATAAATAAAATAAAATAATAACAATAACGAAAATTATCAAATAAATAAATGTGAAAATTGGAATTTTGGAAATTGGAAATTAAATTCGAAAATGGAAGAATTGGAATTTCGAAAATTGGGAATTAAATTTGGAAATAGGAATTTTGAAGAATTATTTAAAGATGAAATTTTAAAAATAAATAAATAAATAAAATAATAATAATAACGAAAATAATAATGATTAAATAAATAAATGTGAAAATTGGAATTTTGGAAATTGAAAATTAAATTCGGAAATTGGAAAATTGGAATTTCCGAAATTGGAAATTAAAATTGGAAATTGGAGTTTTGGAAATTAATTTAGGAAGAAACTACGGTTTTGGAAATTGGAGTTTGAAAGAAAATGGAGTTTTGAAAATTAATTTAGGAAGAAACTGGAGTTTCGAAAATTAGAGTTTTGAAGATTGAATTAAGAAAATGAAGTTTTGAAAATTAATCTTGAAAGGACTCAGAATTTTGGGCTTCTAGTATATCAAAAATTGCCGAATAGCTCTTGGTATAACACCCTCATCATTTGGAAATTCACCATTCTTTTTACTTGCGCCTCCTTCCATTGCATATGTTTTGCCTGTCCCTGTCTGACCATAGGCAAATATTGTGCAATTATAGCCCTCAAGAACTTCATTTACCATTGGAGACATAGCCTGATCATACAAGTCCTTTTGTTGGGATGTTGGACCAAAGACCTTAGCGAAAATAAAAGTTCTATCAATCTACTTTTTGGCAATATTCTGAACTGCACAAACTTCTCTTCTATTCTCATGACATTAAATCACCACCGGAGTATTCAGTCTCAGCTCATCCTCACTTAATGGCCTGCATCTCAGAAGAACCTGCACATTGACGCCCTTATCCTTATCGTGTTTGTTACTCAAATTGGAGTCCCTAGATCGAAGATCTCTCGCAGACTTATCACTTGATTGTAGAGTCTGTGACGGGGATAGCGAAACTAGGCCTCCTCTTCTCTGTAGCTACGAAGTCTCCATTGCTGAATTGCTTAATGAATTTCAAACCTGTCAGTTAATCCACACGGCCAACCTCCCAAGTCCACTATTCTAGTGAGAGAAAGTGTTTTCCACAGAGAGAAAGATTGGCTTCTGAATTTTTATTTTTATTTTTATTTTTCAAGCTTTAAAATAGAGAGCTGTGAAGAGAGACAAGCCTACTAGATATACGGAGAGAGAGAGACCAGGAAATGAACAAACGCAATAATCCCATGGAGATTTCAATGCATCAGACAACCACAACTGCTTCCCAAACCCACATTCTATAAACACTCTTGTCTCCTGATCACCCAATGTTCCAAAATATGCCAAAAATAAAAGAGAAAGGGAAGAAAGAAAGAAAGAAAGAAAAAAATAGAGCATGCACAAGTTGTTTTCAAGCACCAAGATGAACCCACAAACAGAAAAAAACCAAGGAGAATAGTTCCAAATGGGAAATGTAAAGTAATTCAGAATCGTACCTAGACCAAAAGATGGATGGCAGGTTGATTTCTTGCTCCTTCTTCCTTTTTGCTTTAGAAAAATCCCCTCTCCTCTCTGCTTGTTTCTCTCCTAGACAATCCCTTTTCTGTAACCGTTTCTCTGTTTTTCTCTCCTAGAAAAATCCTCTTCTCTTTTCGTTTCTCTCCCTTGAAAAATCCTTACGCTCTCTGCTCCTTTCTTTCCTCCCTTCATTTCCTCAAGCTCTTAACTAGTTTTTCTTTTCAGTTGTCCTGTCTGGCCGCTATAACCAGCTCGCCCAGTCCCATCTCATGGTCGCCTAATAGCTCACCCATCAGTCCTCTTTGGTTGCCCCAAAAACAGCTCACTTCTGAGGCAGTCAGAAAAAGAAAAGAAGAAGAAAGAAGGAAAAAAGAGAAGAATGCCTCCATCTGAGGGGGTCTACAAATATGCCCCTCTTCGATAGAGCTCACGAGCGTAATGAATATGAACACTAGAGTGGAAAGAAAGTGTGAATAGTGAGTGGAATGAAGTGAACTCTATCAAAAAACAAAAGAGACCCCTAAAGGAATGCTAGTAAAAACACAAAGTTGCTCAAACCAACTAAGGGAACAAAAAGAGGTCTAAAATCCTAAAAAAAGGTTAGCTCTCAGAGCGTCTCTAAAGTTGCGCCATGGATCCAGACTACCCCTGAAAAGTCTCCAAAGCGACTCGAAAATCGATATCGAAGTCGAGTAGCAGTCGAACCACCAAAGAGCATAGGAATGAGTATAAGGGGAAGAATCATACATGTACAAAAGGCATAGAGTATCTAACAATACAATCAAGACACATGCTATGAGCTCATAAAGCTACATCTTACACAAAAGATGAGAAGAAACTCTAGAATATCACAATGAAAAGTGAGGAATGAGGTGTGCAAAAACCATAGTCACTGAAAATAGAGGAAGGAAAGGGACATGGTCATAATGACCGAAATCACTTAAAACAAACAGGACGCGGTCGTCATGACTGAAATCACCAAACTAAGGAAAAGACAAAGATGTGACCAATCGTACAAGGTGTGGTCTATGCTAAAGATAAGATTGAACTGATAAAATGAATGACCGATTGATATGGGTGCGGTCCCAACTCAAAAACTCAAACTGAACTGATAAGATGAATGATCAATCGATATAGGTGCGGTCCCGAAAACTCAAACTGACATGGAAATGACTGATCAATATAGGTGCGGTCCCGAAAACTCAAACACAAACTGACAAGATGATGACTGATCAATATAGGTACAGTCCCAAAAACTGAACTGACAAGATGAATGACTGATCAATATAAGTGCAACTTTGACTCGAAAACTGACACTGAACTGACATAAAGAAGGTCGATCGATATAGGTGCGGCCCCAAAAACCTAAACACAAATTGACAAGATGATCGATATAGGTGCGGTCCTAGAAAACTCAAATTGACACGGAAATGACCGATCAATATAGGTGAGGTCTCGAAAACTAAACTAACAAGATGAATGACCGATTGATATAGGTGTTGTCTCGAAAACTCAAATTGAACTCAAACTGACAAGACAAATGACCGATCGATATAGGTGTGGCCCTGACTCGAACTAAACTAACATGACAATGAGATGCCCAATCGATATAGGTGCGGCCCCAAACTTTAACTGATAAGACGATGACCGATCGATATAGGTGCGGTCCCAGAAACTAAAATTTAACACAAGATGATACGAAAATGGTCGATCAATATGGGTGCGGCCCCAAAAACTGAACTGACAAGATGAATGACCGATCGTTATAGGTACGGTCCCGAAAACTCAAACTGACAAGACAAATAACCAATCGATATAGGTGCGACCCCAAAACTTAAACTCAAACTGACAGAAAGATGGCCGATCGATATAGGTGCGGTCCCAAAAACTGAACTGACAAAATGAATGACCGATTGATATAGGTACAGTCTCGACTCGAAAACTCACTGACACGAAAGATGGTCGATCGATATAGGTGCGACCCCAAAACTCAAACTCAAACTGACAGGAAGATGACCGATCGATATAGGTGCGATCCTGAAAACTCAAATTGAACTCAAATTGACAAGATGAATAAACAATCAATATAAGTGTGGTCCCAAAAACTAAACAGACAAGATGAATGACCGATCGATATAGGTGCGGTCCCGACTCAAACTGAACACAAACTGATAGGAACATAGTCGATTGATATAGGTGCGACCTCTCAAAACGCAAACTCAAATTGACAAGATGATGACCGATCGATATAGGTGCGGTTTCGACTCAAATTGAACACAAACTGATAGGAACATGACCGATCGATATAGGTGCAGTCCCGACTCAAATTGAACACAAATTGATAGGAACATGGCTGATCGATATAGGTGCGACCCCTAAAACACAAACTCAAACTGACTAGATGATGACCAATCAATATAGGTGCGGTCCCGACTCAAACTGAACACAAACTGATAGGAACATGGTCGATCGATATAGGTGTGACCCCAAAACGCAAACTCACTGACAAGATAATGACTGATCGATATAGGTGTGATCTCGACTCAAATTGAACATAAACTGATAGGAATATGGCTGATCGATATAGGTGTGGCCCTTAAAACGCAAACTTACTGACAAGATGATGACTGACCGATATAAGTGCGATCCCGAATCAAATTGAACACAAACTGATAGAAACATGGCCGATCGATATAGGTGCGGCCCTCAAAATGCAAACTCACTGACAAGATGATGACAGATCGATATAGGTGCGGTCTTGACTCAAATTGAACACAAACTGATAGGAACATGGCCAATCGATATAGGTGCGGCCCCCAAAACGCAAACTCAAATTGACAAGATGATGACCGATCGATAAAAGTGCGGTCCCGACTCAAACTGAATATAAATTGATAGGAACATGGCCGATTGATATAGGTGGGCCCCCAAAACGCAAACTCACTGACAAGATGATGGTCGATCGATATAGGTGTGGTCCCAACTCAAACTGAACACAAACTGATAGTTAC
This sequence comes from Vitis rotundifolia, assembly GCA_030254885.1. Lineage (NCBI taxonomy): Eukaryota > Viridiplantae > Streptophyta > Magnoliopsida > Vitales > Vitaceae > Vitis > Vitis rotundifolia. The sequence goes on from CM058152.1 coordinate 15,459,755, forward strand.
ATGGCCAATCGATATAGGTGCGGCCCCCAAGACACAAACTGACAAAACGATGACCGATCGATATAGGTGCGGTCTCGAAAAAACTCAAACTCAAAGTGAACTTACATGATGATGATATGATTAAGTGGCCCAAAGCCAAAGGATAACTCAGATAATGATACAAGCAAACTCGGCCGGAGGGGATATGCCCCAATATGACAACTCAGGGGAATCAACAACTAGGTTCAAAGATAATGAAGCCTATGAAAGGTCCGATGATCCCAAGTAAGAAGGGTATGCCCCAATATGCAACTCGTAAGGGTGAACAACTAGATCAAAAGGTGAATGAAACCTATGGAAGGTTCGATGATCCCAGGGAAAGAGGGTATGCCCCAATATGCAACTCATAGGGGTCAACAATTAGATTAAAAGGTGAATGAAGCTTGTAGAAGGCCCGATGATCCCAGGGAAGGAGGATATGCCCCAGTATGCAACTCGTAGAGGTCAACAACTAAATCAAAAGGTGAATGAAACCTGTGGAAGGTCCGATGATCCCAGGAAAGGAGGGTATGCCCTAGTATGCAACTCGTAAGGGTCAACAACTAGATCAAAAGGCGAATGAAAGCTGTTGAAATGTCTGAAGCTCTTAGGGAATGGGGTATGCCCCAGTATGTGATGGTGAATAGATTGAGATACACAATGCATCAAAACTACTATGCTTTGAAATATGCTCATATATCATGTAATGAAAATGTCCAACGTCAAATAGGTAATGCCAAACAGGACCATGTATCGTGATACCATGCTGACAAAACAAAACTAACTGATGAATAAAACAATAATGACCAATGGTCAAAATGCAAAGAGCAAGCAAATCAACACTCAGCATGCCAACTGTCAAAGTGAAAACATCGTCACTAATAAATCAACAATCTGTCAGGCCTTACCATTATGGAAGATGTTGAACCTAAAGTCCAAAAGATGCATGAAATCACAACCAAAGAAATCGAAGATCGATCTACATCTCTTCTAATCGAGGGAGGGGTGTAAGGTCATGTGTCATGGTGAGATGTGTGGAATGAAAAAAAAGTGATGATCAGGCTCTAGTAAGATAGAAGGTATGAAAGTATCAAGGGTGAAATGTCTGAGTACGAAATGAAAGGTATGTAAGATCATCCAAGTATGCCAAGAAGACTGAACCCAAGGTATCAATAGCTCTATAATCTATCAAAAGTAATAGTCACAAGTCAAGTCTAAATGTCAAAACATCCAACTAGGTGGCTATGCCCCAATATAAACCATCTAAAGTGACTATGCTCCAAGATAAATCAAAGTTCATCACTAATGAGAGGGCTATGTCTCAACATGTGCAATCTCTAAAGCAACTGTGTCTCAAAATAAACCATCATCTCAAAAATCAACCATCAATGAGAAGAGTGCGTCTCAATGTAGAATATCGAGTAGAGTGACTGTATCTCCAATAAAAGTGCTCTCTGAAATGGCTATGCCCCAGTGTAGGGTCATCCCACAACTCCTAATCCATCATAAACCAAGTGAAGAAGCAAACTGACTACGCCTCAATGCAAGAAACCGTCATCGATGCATGGGGTATGCCTTAGTATAGATCACATCACCTCCAAAAATCCATCACTGATAAAAGGGGTATGCCCTAGTGTAATCCATCATCTCAACTCCCCATCCATCATGCTCCGAGAAAGAATCTCCAACCAATCTCAAGTATTACCCATGTGTGAGCCATCAAGCACAATGTCTGAATTCATGGCCTCAGGGTGGTCTTAAGACACGGGACGTAACATAGGCCAAGGTAATAGGGTGAAAGAAACGAAAGGAAACTAGGCTCAAAGATCCCAATGATATAATCCCCATACCCCTCATGCATGAGATGCAATGCGTAGAAAACCTCATGAGTCCCAAACCTAGGGGTTCTCACACGAAAATGATGATAAAAGAATGAACATATCGAATAAGCAAGAATAAAGTGTGGATACTGAACCCAAGTCAAACATCAAGTAAGATGAGAAAAGAAAGAAATCAGATGAAGTAGAGTGGAATGGAGGAGTAAAATAAAGATAGAAGAAGACAAAAAGATAGAAAAGTGAGTAATGGTCAACCTGCATCAAAGCATGGAAAGTAGTCACCTCAAAAATAGATGAAATGATGGATAGAGCAAGGATCCAAAGATATCTAAAGAAATGTCGCTTGCCTTTCTCACAAAAATCGAATGGGCGACTCATACTCTTACCCAAAATATATACTAAGATAGAATATCAGAAAGAAGCTCTCATACGAACTCCCTCTAACACATAAACTCAATGAAGCAAACTGGCATGTCCATACACATGCCCAATGGAGAATAACATAATGAAGAATGCGCTATCTTTTTATCTTTTTTTTTTTTTTTTTTTTTTTTTTTTTTTTTTTTTTGCGCATACTCTGATAAATAATGAATGACCTCCCATGAAATACATAGCCAAATGAATAGACTCTCCCCATGTACTGGTGTAACATGAATCCTCACTAACAAGACAACCTCTCAAAATAAGATCTCTTAACCACTGCCATAAGGCAAATGGGGGGGAGAAGAATGTGATAATCCTCCTTGCAGTGACGTGTGAAAAACCACCACTCAAAGTGAAACAAGGATAATGTCAAGTAAGCAATGATGAGAGAAAAGACAGAGAACAAATATCACAAGTGGTGATATGTGATATTGGAAAATAGTGATGAAATGATGTCCAAGTGGAAAATATCACAATGAAGAGTGAGAAATGAGGCCTGAATATGTATGTCATGTCTAGAACTCATGACATATCTAATCAAAGCATGCAAGCACTATAGGGTCCCCAACCCAGTGTAATAGGTAAATGTGATGATGAAAGAAAAGGCTATATGCTCGTGTGAGGCTTAATGGGCTGGCAACAGGTAACTCTATATGCGAGGGTGATAAAGTAAATAGGTTTCTGAAATGATGGTCACCTATCATTTGACCACAACCTCGAACATCATGCTTTCAAGATCTCACATGGCCAATACTAGAGACTAGCATCCATCAAATGCAGCCATGTCAACTCCTCTAAAATAGTGTGACAGATCCCACTCCGGATGCTCAACTATAATCATCAATGTCTTCTGACAATCACCTTACTCTATCATCACATGCCACTCACCATCGTCTCATAAAATCAGTCTCTCTAATCATACCAAAACACCTGAAGTCATGTATAATGACTCAAATCTGGGTGCTTCATGACGATCCCTCTGCCTCAATAATATCATTAAGCAGTCAAACCACTCTCTCATCATGATGCATCTATCATCATGCAAATCTCACCTCAGGTCTAACCATCTCAGACTTTACCTGATTAGATCAAAGAAATGATGGAAAGAATAGGCAATGGTACTATAGTGTGCTAAGAAGAACAAGAATGGTAAAGTCGCATAATGGTACCAAAGGGTGGTCTCATGTCAAGCTCAAAATAGGTAGGTCATCAAGTCTACAAAGTCAGGATATGGATATAGATATGGTACTGCTCTAATCAGAAGGTAAAATGGGTCACAGTCTCAAACTCTTTAGGTCGATATCCTGATCCTATGTTAATAGGCTCAATATCCTCCATGATAGGTTAGGCTAAAGTGATCACAATGTATAAGTGAAAAGATGTCTCATATCAAAAGCGTAACACACATCAACACAATATATGTAAAGCACACTAATGAGAAAAATGACACATACTCAAATAAAAGATCATATCACTAAATGAACCAATGAGTACATCATGTGTGAAACGATAAAGGACTACAAACGACTGGACTCTCAACATGACCTATAAATAATGACCTTAAACCAAAATCGAACTCAACAAAATAAAAAAAACTCTGATGATTTGAAAACTGGGCTCAACAAAACGGAAATGACTTTGATGACGACCATAATCAGAATGAAAAGTGCTCCGAGCTGAACTGTTACAAAGTGATGTATCTATGTCAACTAAACCAAATCCTCAATCCGGAATATCTCAAACTAGCATATAACCATCAGTACCATCAACATCCAAATCAATCTACGGAAGACTAGGAGGAGGAAGAACTGCATGCGTAGAATGTGTAGGCAGGGGATTGGTGGTCACACTTGGCCTAGACAAGTTGACCAACCCTGAATCAATCAAGTCTTATATCGCATGATGGAGTGCCAAACAACGCTCAGTATCGTGTCCCTGAATCGGATGATATAAGTAATGCTCATGTGAGCAGAAATGAGGAGGAATAGGATGTGACAAAGGACGTGGCGCCAAATGAACAATCAAACCACCATCTTTGAGCTTCTCAAAAGCTCTTGTCAAAGTCATACTCAATGGAGTGAACTATCCCGCGGGCCTCTGTATTAGGTGGCGGGGGAGCAGTGGCTCTCAGATGTGGTGGTCGTGGCTGCATGCTAATCTGAGCAATGTAAGGCTTTTGAACATAAACTGGCTGATATTGATGTTGCAGATGAGAGAAATGAGCTTTGACTGTAAAAGGTCTATAAGGTGAGTGATGTACGGGCCTTTGATGTTGATAGCTAATAGCGCCAATCTCTCCAAATCTACTAGATGATCCAACCGACTTCTTCCCCTTACTATCAAGAGAAGGAGCAGTATCTGTCCATAATCCTTGAGCAATGGCCTCCTTAACACTGAAAGTTGCATGAACTAGACTCTTAATATCTTGAAATGGAATGCCCACAAGACGTCTAGCAAACATCGGTTGTAGGTTCCGAAGAACCATATCAATCTGATCCTGCTCCTTAGGCCGGTCTATCATACCAGCCACATTTGCCCTCTAACGACTGATAAATGAAATTGGAATTTAAAAGTTAATTGAGAATTCTAATTTTCACATTTATTTATTTAATCATTATTATTTTCGTTATTATTACTATTTTATTTATTCATTTTTAAAAATCCATCTTCAAATAATTTCCAAAAATTCCAATTCTTAAATTTAATTTTCAAAACTCCAATTTTCAATTAACTTTTAAATTCCAATTTCTTTCAAATTTAATTTTCAAAAATTCCAATTCTTAAATTTAATTTTTAAAACTCTAATTTTCTATTAAATTTTAAAATTTTAATTTCTTTCAAATTTAATTTTCAAAAATTCCACTTCTTAAATCTAACTTTTAAAACTTCTATTTTCAAATAATTTTTCAAAACTCTAATTCTCAATTAATTTTCAAATCTTCCAATTTCTTTCAAATTTAATTTTTCAAAACTCCAATTTCTTTTAAATTCAAATTTCAAAACTCCAATTCTCAAATGATTTTAAAAATTCCAATTTCTTTTAAATTTAATTTCCAAAATTCCAATTCTTAAATTTAATTCCCAAGACTCCAATTTTCAAATAATTCTCGAGACTCTAATTTTCAAATAAATTTCAAAAATCCAGTTTTCTCTCGAACAATTTTGATTTCACTCTAGTTCTCAAATAATCTTTTGTTTCTCTTGATATTACATTAGCAAGAATGAATTTTCATGATTCCAAAATAACGAAATATGTGAGACCAATTCATGAAAGATAAATTAGGCTTTGGCGGGGGCCCAACATCAAAGAAGTTTCACTCAAAATAAAAATGAACTTGAGTGAAATGTTATGCGTGCTATTGGTAATTTCATATTCTGTTTGGTGATACATGTGATATATTTTATGCTCATTCTTGTGCATTAACCCTATTTCATGATAGCGCATTATTCGTTTGCTGCCAAGGTATGCACCCGCTATCACTCTGACCATTCTCCACGCTTTGTTTCAGCTCCTAATGTGTGATCATCTTTTGGTATCCACGTTTAACCAATCAATTGCCATACGTGCTTTATCTTATAAGTAGAGACCCATTTTTAGGGACTTAGAGGGGTGCCGTGGTCTTTACCATACCTTCCCGATAAGCAACTTGACCCCCGAACCCAGATTTGGTTTTTTCACATACCACATTTTCCAAATAAGGAGTCACATTTAGGGTTTTCTTTCTTATTTTGTTTACTCTTTAAAAAAAAAACAAAAATAAGTGATGACTTCAAGTCATTTTTTTAATCAATAAATCATTTTTCAAATAAAAAATGAGCTGGCCATCGAGTAGGAACGCATTGTGAGAAAATGCGGGGTCCACACTTTCATAAACGATCTCCGATTAAGGCAATTGTGCTCATCCATATGAAATTTATACCCTTAGGCCTTGTTTGCCTACTTAGTTTTTTAGAACAATTTTTTTTGTTCTTTATAACAAAAAAAAACAAATTTATTTGAACTGTTTTTTAGAATTGTTTTTTGTTCTCCAGAACAAAAAAACACATAAAATATGTTTAGCAAAAAAAAATTGTTTTTTGTTTTCTGTTCTTAACAATAAAAAATAAAGTGTTTTCAAAACATCTTTTAGTTGTTTTATATTATTTTTACTTATTTTTTTAGGGTTATTTTAATAAATAATTATACAAATATGTAGAATGATTAAAAATAAAAAACCAGATATAAACATTATTTTTAAAAAAATTAAAAATATTTTAGGTTTTTGAACAAATTTTTATTTTATAAAAATCAGATAATAGTTTTCAAAAACTGTTCTAAAAATCTATTTTTCAAAATTGTTTTAAAAAATAATTACCAAATAAACCCTAATAGCAATCAAAAAAACTTTTTTCATTTTCTATTTTTAAAAATAGAAAACAATTTTTTTTTTTTTTTTTCATTTTCATTTGCTTTCACTTATTTTTAGAGGATTATTTAAAAAAATAATTATACAAACATAAAGAATTATTAATAACAAAACACTAAATATAATAAAATATTTTAAAAATATATTTAAAAACAGATTAAAAATATTTTAAGTTCTCAAACAGACTTTTATTCTACAAAAATCAGCACTATCATAAGGTGCAAAAATATTGGTTTGGTCAGGTTTTATTTTTATTTTTATTTTTATTTTTTTTTACTTTTTGTTCTATCTCCCAAGGTTGATTCCATTTTCATTTTCATATACTCATTCTAAGATTGTTACCTGGGGAGAGTATCTCAGAGGGTTTCTACTAATCTAGGAAGGTTTTGTCGGGTTTTTGGGGAACGAATCCACGAAGTGAAAGATGATCAACTGGAAACTAACTGAAGAATCAATAGGGCAACCTCATTGAACTTAGGTGAACTTGTTCTACAGAACTATTTTCTGAGAAACCAAACAAAATAGAAACTTCAAAGAGTTCCCAAACACAAAAGAGATTCAAGAAGACTAAGAATTGAAGCAGCATAGGAACCAGAACAAATGATCCTAGATATTAGTTTCGTTGAATAGTAAAGGACTTTGAGAATGTGCCTACAAATGATCATTTAAGAAAAACCCAGTTAATAGTCCGATTTCCAACAAAGAATCATAGACTTAACTTCTTCTATCTCCTGTATATTTAAAACCTTCATCTAAATTTAGAGCAAATGAACCAAACCAATGCTTAAAACACTCAAATCAAACCAACTATCATGGTTGGAAATGAAGGGTTGTGACTTGTGAGCTAATGTGTTCATAATTGAAGTTCCATAATGCAAATGGTTCAATAAATCTGAGAAATGTATACATTCCACATATTATTTCCTAAAATCAACTACTATCTAGTATTTTTTAGGTTCTTAGAAAAGTACTAAAAGGACACTGATGCAATTTTCTACTCATGCTTGATTCTAAGTTTTCAATCACTAAAATAGAATAGGCCAATTTGAATGATTTAATTTGGACATGGGACAATTGTGGTGTATATTAAATTAGGCTTGAGTTATGAAATATTAAATTTAGGCCTAGTATAATTTATTTTAATTTATCCAATTTTAAGTTTGGTTGATTGTGTTTGTATTTTTGGTTATTAATTTGAATGTTTTGGGCTAAGACCTATAGTAATTTGGGCTCATTTTAATTGGCGAAATTTATGGGACTAATTTGAAATTTGAATTTGGGTTTGAATATTTGTTTGTGATTTTGTACATCTTTGAATATTTACATTTAAACTATTTTTGTTTTTGCATAAACCTATTCTGCAATCCTGTTGGCTGAGTACGAATTGATGACACATGGAGCATGAAATTTTATGGAAGAAAGTGAGATTGAAAAAGTTGTCAGAAGACATTAAGCTTGTTGTAAGTTTATTTTGGTATATATTTTATTTCTCACTTTTATTTGGTTTTATTTTTATTAGTTCTTGTAAATATTCATTCGTATATATTTATTGAGTGTGTACAGAATTGAATATCGAACAAACTAGAAATTTTATTTAAATGAGAGGAAGAATTCAATAAATATATTTTAATAAAACAATAATTTTAAAATATTCTTTTTAATAAAAGAAAGTTTTTTTTTATTTATAAAAATTTAGAAAAATGCATTTAGAAAAATCCAAAAGAATTGTTTTTAATAGAATTTAAAAAATTGTTTTTAATAAAATTGTCCAAAATTTTCTTTCTTTAATAAAAATTGTCCGAAAATTGTTTTGTAAATAAAGTTGTCCCAAAAATCAATTTTTAATAAAATTGTCCAAAAAATATTTTTCTTTTAAATGAATTCTTTTTCCTTAATTAAAATGAGATTAAAAGTATTTTTTAGAAATAGAGGATTTAAATCTTTTTTTTCTTTTTAATTAAAATTTATTTTCCAAATAAAGTTATGTCTTTTTAAATAATTTGTATAAATCAATTTTTTTTAAAATGAAAATGAATCAAAATACTTTTGTAGATAAAATTATAAAAATTCATTATTTTCTAGTAAAAGCAAATAAAAATAATTTTTGTGCCCAAATTGAAATTTTGTAATAAATTCTTTTGATACAATAAATGTAAATAACTTTTTTTTTTTTTTTTTTTTTGAAATTGAGAAAATAATTTGATTTTTTTTTTATTTTTTATTTGTAAATAAATAAATTGAAATCATTAATTCAAAATCATTTTTTTATAAAATCCTTTGAAATTTCTTGAAAACCATTTTTTTAGTTCAATAAATCATTTTTGTACAATTCTCTTATTATTTATTTTGTATATTTTTGAAATTAGATTTCATCATTATTTTTGTGTATATTGATTTTTATCATGACTTGTACATTGATTATTTTTCTTGGTATCCATAATTAATTAATTCATTGTTACAATTCCCTTGATTCATTTAGTAGAGGTTGTATGTATACAGGCTTAGATGGGTGCTATGGCTCACCACCGTACCTTCCCAATAAGTAACTTGACCCCCGAACCTGACTTTGGTTTTTCACAGACCTGTTTTTCCTTCTAGAGTCACACTTAGGGTTTTTATTTCTTATTTTGTTTTTCCCTTTAAAAATAAAATTAAAATAAGTGGCGACTCCAAGTCTTTTTCTAAAAATCAAATTTTCACCAAATAAATAAAAAAGTAAGTTTCGCCATCGAGTTGGAACACATCGAGCAAAATGCGGGGTCCACAAACCCTCTTTATATACAATCAACAATTCTTAAGAGAAGGGTTAGCTAGAATGATAGCCAGTATGGGGCTTCCATTGACATTTGGAGAAGATCCTAGATTTGTACATTTCATGCAAAAGTATGCCCAATCAGCCTATCATAGAATTCCTAGGACTACTTCTCGTAATGATGTAATTAAATGTTGCCTAAATGAAAAATAATTAGTGATTAAAGAATTTAAAAATCATAGTGGTATTATATCTGTGACCTCAAATCTATGGACTAATCAAAGTAATGAACCTTTTACATGTGTGACATCACATTATTAAGATTCAAATATTAAATTACATTCTCATGAAATCACATTAAATGTTACAGATTCAAAAGAAAATATTAGGTTTTCGTAAAATATTGCATTCTCATGATGGGCCTTCCATATATGATTCTTTGACAAGTGTTTTTAGAGAATATGAGATACAAAGCAAAATTTTTAGTATTACTTTTGATAATGCTTCAAATAATAAAAGTGTCATAAATTTATTTGTAAGAATAATTAGAGAAGGTCTACTAAGTGAAATATTTCATGTGAGATGTATTTGTCATATAATTAATTTAATAATACAAGATGGTTTAAAATTAATATCACCCTCATTATAGACTATCCTACCATACTATTTCTTGATTCATCTAACAAATTACAAGAATTTTATACTTTATATCAATCAGTAGGTTTGAAGATTAATTTTAAACCATCTTGTAATATTAAATTAATTATATGACAAATACATCTCACATGAAATATTTCACTTAGTGGACCTTCTCTAATTGTTCTTACAAATAAATTTATGACACTTTTATTATTTGAAGCATTATCAAAGGTAATACTAAAAATTTTGCTTTGTATCCCATATTCTCTAAAAACACTTGTCAAAGAATCATATATGGAAGGTCCATCATGAGGATGTAATATTTTACGAAAACCTAATATTTTCTTTTGTAATTTCATATTTGAATTTGTATAATGTGATGTCACACATATAAAAGATTCATTACTTTGATTAGTCTATAGATCTGAGGCCACAGATACAATACCTCTATGATTTTTAAATTCTTCAATTACTAATTGTTTTTCATTTAGGTAACATTTAATTACATCATTACGAGAAGTAGTCCGAGGAATTCTATGATAGGCTGATTGGGCATACTTTTGCATGAAATGTACAAATCTAAGATCTTCTCCAAATGTCAATGGAAGCCCCATATTGGCTATCATTTTAGTTAACCCTTTTCTTAGGAATTGTTAATTGTATATAAAGGGGGTCATTGAATATATACTAGATCCTATTTCTTTTGACTTATTTAGGATTGTCTAGGGTCTAATGCACCATATTTTTTTTGTACATTGTTTGACATGTCTTTTAAGGTGACTTGTGCCACCACTAGCTTTGCAACTATATGTTTTTTTTACAATATTTACATTCTGCTAGATTTTCTACCTCTCCTCTTGTATTTTGTCTATTTATTATAGTAAAGTGATTACATACTATAGATGTGCTTCTACTAGCCCTAGTTCTTTTGCCTATGGGATTGGGTTGGGGAAGGTTAGAGGGAGGGACACTAGAGGAGGTGGGAGTCTCGTCATCTTCAAAAGGATTAAATTCATTAGATGCATCAATACCAAAGTCAAGGTTTTCTACATCTAGGTGATGATGATCCATTTTTAATTTTAGAGGAAAAAAAAAAAGATAAAAGAAAGAAAACAATTAAATTAAATATAAAGAATTAAAATAAATAAATGAAATAACTAAATATAAATACCTCAACCTTATGAATGATGACCACTTGTAGAGTTGGTAGATATCCTTAGCACTTGTAGAGTTAGTAGATATCTTTACCACTTGAGAGAATTTCAATTTAGAGAATTGTAAATAATATAAAGAGAGAGGATAGAGAATTATGTGAAAAATAATTAAAATGAAGGGTATTTATAGAGAAGTATTGGTGAGTCACTTACTTATTTACCCTTAAAACTAGCCGTTATATGGTTATTGAGAAGGGTATTATATATATTTGACATAAAAATATTAATAGTGAGTGATTTACTTATTTATCCTTTAAACTAATCATTATATAGTTGTTGGGAGGAGTAATATTGACATTTTGACATGAAAAAGTAAAAATAGTTATTGATTTACTTTTTTACCCCTTAAACTAGTCGTTATATACTTGTTGAGAGAGGTATTATAGACATTTGACATAATAAAAATCAAAAAGTGAAATTTAAAAGGGCCAAGTGGGCCGACAGGCTGTTTCTTTAGGCCCTGCACGACCTGCTACTTTGGGTCGTGCTGGCCTAGCCTGCTACAGTGTTGGGCTATTTCGGCCTGACCCGGCTCGACCTTTTGGCCTGCGGGGCCATGGGCCAAAATGGGTGGCTTGGCCCAATGGACACCTCTACCTTCATGTAAAATTTAGAGCAAATGAACCAAAACAATGCTTGAAACAAGCAAATCAAACCAGCCATCATGGTTGGAAATGAAGGGTTGTGACTTGTGAGCTAATGTGTTTATAATTGAAGTTCCATAATGCAAATGGTTTGATACATCTGAGTAATGTATACATTCCACATATTATTTCCTAACATCAACTACTATCTAGTATTTTTCGGGTTCTTAGAAAAGTACTAAAAGAGACATTGATGCAATTTTCTACTTATGCTTGATTCTAAGTTTTCGATCATCACACCTATCTATGAAGACTCTAATATGTATTAGCTACATACCGATGAGCATTTGAAGAAGATAAATAACCTTAATCAGATACAAAGCCACAATCACACCTGCTAGTCGTCCATGGAGCCCTCTTCCAAATCATACTTTTTCGGTATGCCCATCCTGTATTAGCACTTTTAGCTGTAGTAATGGAATCGTTGTTTCAAGTTAATCCACTAGAGGTACGACATTCTCATCATTTTCACCATTAAGGTCAGGGAGATCGGAACTCACTGAGAATTTAAGCCATTTCTTTCTCTCAGCACATTTCAGACAAGGCTGCAGCAGAAGTCCAATGATCACAACAATAAGACTCACTACCACAACTTTGAGTGAAGAAAGAGCCACCATGATACAGATCAATATGGTTGGAGGAATACACATAAGAATAGATCCAAATGTCCCAAGAGGTATCTTGTATGGGCGAGCAGCAGCCGGGTATTTAATCCTCAATCGAACAAATGCTATGAACTCCAAAATCATTCCAAAACAATACAAGAAGTTTTCTGTAGCTATTGTCTGTTGAAAGCTCATCAATGAAAACAAAAGCGCTCCAGAGGCTGAGAATAGAATTCCAATGAGTGGGGTGCCATAGCGCGACCTTTTGGCAAAGACACTGGGAAGCATTCCCCGCTCCGCCATCCCCAAAAGTTGGAAGGAATCACTGCTCATTTCAGTTATAAACATCCCCAGATTCGACGCTGCAGCAGCCCCTGTAATCCACCAACTCAACCAGACTCCCCCTATCACTCTGGCAACATGTGAGAAATACCCATCAGTCCAATGCTCACGATCAAGAGGAAGAGCACCAGTGCCAATTAAAAGAGGGAAGAAATAGCTGCGGACGACCAAGATAAGGGCACAAAACAGTGCCATTGGAAGAGTCTTTTTTGGGTTTTCCACCTCCCCTGCAATAGTACTGATTGAATCCCAGTAGTTCAGGTTCCAAAAGAGTGTGGTCAAATACGAACTCCAATTCACGTCCTTTTCTACCACCAACCATCTGGAGGGCTTCAACTTTGGAATCGAAAGAAGTCCCATAATTACAAATGGAAGGATTGAAAACAAACCTAGCACAATAGCAACCCAACCCACAATGGTTAAACCCCTGTAGTTCATATAAGTGAGAACTACAATCAAAGCCAAAGCCACTGCAATTCTTGGTAAGCCACCACTTAAAGCAGGGACAGTGGAACTCAAATAGTTTAGAAACAGAAGTGGGTATAGAGCATTGTCAATAACACCACTAAACCATTTCATCCAGCCTAGCTGAAACCCCCAATAAGGCCCCAAAGCAGACGACACCCAAACCACATACCCACCATTTTCAGGGAACATGGTGCCCATTTCAGCTGTGATTAACGCTTCGGGAATGCTCCATATGAAGGGAAAGATCAAAAACCCGACCAGGGCTAGAAGAGGGCCAGCAGCACTCACAGCATTCTCAGTGCCAAATGCCCCTCCTGAAACCTCATAGAAGATGAGGAAAACAAGTGGTAAGACTGAAACTTTCTTGAAGTTATCCACTCCAAGAGGAGCTACTTCATCAACATCCACACCCACATATTCCACACCTTTGCATTCCCCCATTGTAGGAGCCTCTTCCCTTGACGTCTGCACTCAAATTCAAGTTCTCAACATAATATACATCGGGTTTTAATTAACTTTTGTAAACCAAAAACAGAAACAACAAAAAAACTGATTCCTACACTTTATCATCAAATTTCCAATCCAAACAAGGAATGAGGAATATTCCTATGAAATTGATCATACAAACCAAAGAAAACACATGTCAATAGACTCCTTCAATTTCAAGTTCATAATTACCACAGGGTTTAGACCAACTTTGATACATCAAAATGTAAAGACAAAATCAAAGAGAAAATTGATTTCATTCCCTTGTCATGTAATTGTGAACCTCAACAAGGAATGAGTAGTATTGATAAAACCATAAACTGGGCACCTCAGCAAACATGAAATTGATCATACAAACTAGAGAAAACACATTGCAATCTGACTCCTCCCCCAATTTCTGAACTCAATTTCAAGCATTCAACATAATGACCACTGGGTTTAGACACACTTTGAAAAACTGAAGACAAAATTGATTCTTGTTCCTTATCATACTCTTGCCAATTCAAACAATGACTGAGCAGTACTGATAAAAAACAAACACAAGATCTCACACATCAACACTAGAAAAACCCACAAAACTGATTCCTGCACCTTATTCAAACCATGAATTAGCACTTGGGTATCTCAGAGAACATGAAATTCATTCCAAAAACCTAAGAAGGTACATTGAAATAAACTCTTCCTTCAATTCTGCACTCAACATTAAGTCTTCAGCAAAATAAACATCAGGTTTTGACTCATTCCCATAATCCAAAAACAAAAGCAAAGCCAAAACTGAAAATCCCACCCCTTATCCAAACAATGAATGAGCAATATTACCGAAAAACATGAACTGGGTTACGACAGAAAACAAAAAATCCATCACACAAGCCAGACAGAAACAGGTCGAAAACAAGAGGGAAATGAAAGGGCCAGCGGCAAATTGCAGAAAGATCTGAAAAATTCATTGAGAATGCCCGGAATAAGAGGTGAAATCCCTCATAGGTAATGGCATACACGCTTTTCACCACAGACATTGGATACTCAAACCTTGAGGTGGGGTTGTGAAGAGAGAAGCAACGGTCATCAGTTATGCTTTAAACTTTCCAAATTGGGAAAATTATGGCCGAAGTCTTTTCAAAAATAGTAGTAAAAAATAGTTTTTGAAAACTGTGCTACCTTGCTTTAATCATTCTTTATATAATTATTTTTAAGAATGGAAAACCTGGTTCGGTGTTTTCTAATTGGTAGACATATTTTTCTCTATTTTATTTTCATTTCAAGAGAACAAAAAACTCTTTTTAATAAAATATTTGCCGATCTGAGCCTATATTTTTAGCTCAAATTTGAAAAAAAATTATTGTCAAAAAGGATGAAATAATTTCCAAATTTATAAATTAACATTTCGTGTAATTAATTTAGAAATGTATTAAAAGTATAAATAATTATTGAGAATGTATTAGAATCACAACATGTCAGCCTTATGGGTTGTCAAATGTCTCACATAGAAATACGAAGAATTGGACACTAGAAGAAAAGAGGGATGTACCTGAAATTTTGGTAGCATTAAAGATAGTTCGATCACCTCGTAATTTACATCAACTCATATTTGAAAAGGAAATATAAAAGAGAAAAAATTTAAAGAAAAATAATTTCTCTTCATTTTTCCCTAGAGGCTTCTTCTTTTCTTATTTGAAAATTTATTGAGAAAAAATGGTATATAAGTTGGATTCAACTATCCAAAAGTAAAGATTTTCATCTTTACTTAGGGGAGAAATTAGAAGTAAATAATTTTATCTTATATTTTTTGTTCTTTTATTTTCTTCTTCTCCATCTCTTATATGGGCAAGTGTTATTAGAAATTAGGTTTTTGCATGTGTAAATTTTTTTTTTTATATATATTTTTAAACCATTTTTATTACTTATTGGATTGTTTGGTTGCCAAGAAAGTGAAGGAAAATATTATAATTTAAGTTTGATTTACATATAAATTGGTGGAAGTGGATGAGAATGATATCTTCTGATGTTAATACTCAACAGGAATTTAGTAATACATTTCAACCCACAATAAGTGAACCCCAATTTGTTCTAACATTGGAAGGATCTAAATCAACTTCAAATAATCTAATATAATATATTGAGTTGGGTTTATAGAGGTAAATTCATGAGAAACAAAAGGATTTTCTGATAATGGACTCAATAATGAGTCTAACCATTTAAGTCTTATTACATTTGGACCACATTTTCCCCATGAAAAAATTCCAGACATATTGGGAAATATAAGGGAGAGGTTCATAGGAACAGTTCGAAACCAATTTTGTTTTTCAAAATTTTCGGGATTATTTCTAAAGAATATTATAGTCCAAATTATTTTTATATAATATTAAACTCCTTAATAAATTTAACCTATAAAATTCATCCCATTTGGACATTGATGGCTTAGTATGAAAATTCCAAAGATATGGGTAAGAAAACATAGTGGTTCAACTAAAACAGTTTTGACCCACTTAGGTTTCTTCAAGTTTTGGTATATTTTGGCTGATTATTGTAATCCTTAGTTATTTTTTAAAGTTATTAGAATAAAAAAGGAAACCATAAAGCCTAATTTCATGCAATTCTGAATTCGTTTTCATAGGAAAATAATTATAGAAACTTTAATGGATTTTTAGCAAGGTATGTTGAGATAGTTTTCATGTTTGAAAGTTTTGGTATTATTAGATTTTGTTTTAGGTTTATAAATTATTTCTAAAATCTTCTAGACTAATGATATATTATATCTAAAAAGTTTCATAATTTTTGGAACTTGTTTGATTGGTGAGAAAAATCAAGAAAATGATTACCACTACAACATACTCAGTTTTAGGCAATGTTGGAATTGATTTAGGTTGAGGCTTAATTGATTATCTTTTGATGACCATTTGACTCAAAAGTTAATTTCTAAGGTTTCTAGACCCATCAACAAACTTTTTAGCTCAAGTTTCACTTAAATTGGACTTCATTTGTCTAACCTTTCATTTTTAGGAAAATTACATATTTCAATTAGAGTATTATCCAATTAAGGAGGAGTTAGTATAATTTAGAATCATAGTTCCCTTTTTATGGAATTTTCAATTCTAAGTCCACTTAAATTTTCTTTTGTTAGGGAGGATTCAAACTTTGTAGAGCCATCATATTGCAAGTTTTGTTGTAGTTTTAGTTGCAAGAATTTTTATGAGTAGTTATGATATGCATGATTTTACTAAGTTTTTTGTAAAATAAATATATCTTACATATGTTATATGTATCACTTATTTAATTTTTTCGAAGGCATAAAATTTATGTGGGATTCTTATTTGGTCAAAATGCACATAATTTATGTTGAGTTGCAAAAATGATATTACCTTACTTTCAAGAAATTATTTATTACTATGCATATGTTTATAAACATTAACATTACATAACTTGTTATGATATAATAAATTGTTAGAGTTTTTGGACATTAATATTGATAGGCATGATAACATGTAAAACCATAAGTTGTTTCATGCAGTTTTGTTCCAAGACTTCACACCACTTGTATAGCAAGGGGGAGGCCTTAAGATGGAATTGTGGGTTCTTAAGACAAGTTAAGGGGAAGGGCCCAAAATGGTAGAGTATGCTCTATTATACCCCTAATGGGATAACCTAGAGATGGATTTTTTCATATTTTGATTTGGGGTAGTGAGACATCAAAGATCATGTTGATGCGGGGGTTCATAGGTAGTAGGCTTTTGTACAATCGATTGATTGACCATAGGTAGGTCCACCTATAATTGCATGTTTTATATCTCATATATTCTTTAAATGTTATTATGATTACTTTATACTAGTTTCTAATTACCAAAGCTATTATAGATATGTTTTAGAACTGTCTTTAATATAGATTGACCATCCTAACACTTATCTATCGTAACTATTCAATGGACCTTCTGTTCACCTCGTAGAATTTATTTTTTCTTCAAGTGAGGACTCTTGTATTCCTATTGAGGAGATAAAATCGACTTCAACAGACATCTGGCTTTAGTTCTTTCCTTGTTAAACTTGGTGGACATCTAGTCTATTTCATTATGTATTTTAGTTCAATTTAGTAATTCTCAATCATGTGGCTAATCTTATAGATCTTATTTTATTATAGCTATATGTAATCATTGTTTTATTAATATTGTCCAATTATGTTTCATTCTTTCCATACTCCATATATTTATTAGGATGGTAATTCTACTCTACATTGTAATCTAGAGTGAGCTCACTATCTTCTAACAGCCCCTATTATGGTGGGTCGACCGCATGTATGATTTTAAATTTTGTTTTTATCTTATTTTATTTTACAAACTCATGGTTTTGTGAGTAGTGGAAAAATTAATAAAATCATCTTGGACTAGTTTTGGTTTGAGAAAATTTGATATTAATTGGTCCAAGTTTTGGGCTCTAAATTGTTTATAAAATTACTCAATTAGTTAACAAATCCAACTTATCAAGTTTCGTTTGATTTGTAGTCCTTTATCCTAAAGAAAAATTTAAAAACAGTGCATCCCTAAATAAAAGCTAATACATGTACAACAACAGGTGACACATACATGAATTTATTCATATTCAATTTCCAATTGGTTTTCCTAAACTATTTCAAATTTTCCTACTAAACAAACAAACTTTGATTTAAATAAGATTTAATGCGTTGAATTCTTTTATGAGTTTATTAATTTTAAAAATGATTTAGAGTGATTAGTCAAACACTTAATTTTACGAGGAAGTGCTTCCAAGCATTAAAAAGTACTTCTAAACTCTATCAAAATCATTTTCAAACTGACTCTAAACTTTTAAGATTAAATTACTGAATTTTATGTTTGAACAACATTAAAAAATATTTTATTAAAATAAACATAATTATAATATTTTTGAAAACTCTAACCATAATTTTGATTTTAGAAAATTTAAGAGAAAATGTAAGTAAAATAAAAAACACCAAGGAAAACGAAAAATAGACTTAAGTTAATAAATTATTTTTTTATATGTTTCTTTAAATTTATTTATCTTATTTTTCTTCTTTCTTAAAAAATAATTTAAAAATGTATAAGTTTCCATTTTTTAATTATATATAATTTTAGTTTAATCCTACAAATTTATAAATAAAAATAAAATATATTTAAATTATTATTATTATTATAATAAAATCAATTTAAAATTCCAATGAATAAAATAAACGTACTAAAAAAATCAATTTAACCACAACGATTTTAATAAAAATATTCACAAACCCTTATTCTTGAGCATAAAAAAAAATTCAAAAATATTCTTAAAATTTAAAATATATAAAACCAAAAAAAAAAAAAAAAAAAAAATGAAGATTATAAAGACACCACTAGACGGCAACCGTACACACCTTATCAGTTGGAGTCGGGACTCCGGCAGCGTCGTTTTGAGTAGCGCGCGGTGGACTCTGCATTGCACTGACGTCGATTTGAGAAGCAGATGGGGGACCGTCGACCGAAACGAAGTCGTTTTGAGTGACTGCCTCCGCTGGCCGATCTAAACGGACATCTCAAGAGAGAAGGAAGAAATGACTGGATTTATGCAGGAGACCACGTCACCACGTAGACTGAGAAATTAGTCATCGGACAAACTCATTTTTTAATTTGGTTTTTTTATTTTTTTCCTTATTTTTTATACCTCAAATTTATTGTTATTATTATAAATTATTATTCAAGTACAAGTGAGATGATGACGGATGAAACGCTTACCTTCCCACATTGTGGAGTTTGATAAGGGATGATATGGGGATTTTTTTTTTTTAAAAAAAACGGTTATTTAAAAAAATATAAAAATACCACATATTTAAAAGTAAAATTATTTTTTGAACAAATAAAATAAATTATATTTAAATTTAATTATATATAAATAAATATTAAAATAATCCATGGAATGTGACAAAACAATGCAATACTCAAACCGGTATCAATAAATCCTTTATGAAGTAGCAAGTAATGTAAAAATAGCCAATTGCAAAGCAATAGTTATGCTTCTAATCCTCTAAGCTACCAACAAAAGGACTATACCATTTGATTCCTTAGTCAGCCAAAAAATTGTAATAAAATCTATTATGAAGGGATTTTACCATGAATAATAGATTACCATTTTTTTTACCACTTCATTCCGACAAAAGATCGGGGGGATTTTTTTTACTTCATAAATAGACATGTTGGATCATGCATCTATCTATCTATATATATATATAGACAATTTAGATAAATTTACCTATAGATTTGCATCTTGATATATTTCTATAGATATTAATGGTATCAACTCGTATGGATATGACCATATTTTATATATATAATGTATATTGACTTAGTGTTTGGATATAAATAAAAAAAAATAAAATGAAAGGTATTTTGATAACATTTTGGTAACATATTATATAATAATTTTTTTTTTTTCAAAAAACCATTTACTAAATGATTATTTATCAATTACATCAGCTAATTGTGTGTTTGGTGGTATTTCTCTATGAAGTACTTTTAATGAAAACATTTTCTCTTAAAATATTTTTAGGTAAATCACCTATCAAACGTTTCTTTAGAAAATATTATAAGTGATTTTTTCAACTTTTAAAAAAGTATTTTAAAATTTTTTTTCACATGTCTAATTTTTCTTCAAAAACATTTTTTAGGTTAAAAGTATTGTTTGAAAACATTACCAAATGGAATTCTCCAAATTTTTAGAAGTGATTTTTAAAAATTTACCAAGCAACTAATTTTTGTAAATAAAAGAAATACAAAAAAGAAAAAAAAAAGAAAAAAAAAAAAGAAAACAAGCTTCCAAGCATTAGAAATTGTCCTTCCAAAATAACTCACAAATAGATTCTAAAAGTGCTTCCTAATATTGGAAAACATTTAGGTGTTTAACAAAATTTTAAAATCACTTTTACTAATTTAAAAAAATCACTTAATTGGTGATTTGTTAAAAAAAAAAAAAATTCACTTTATTGTTATATAATTATTAAAATAATTTTATTTTTATTTTTACTTTATACTTAAACACTAACCAATTCTCTTTAAAGGACGGATCTAATGAATGTCTCATAGGGGTAGGAATTTAAAAAAAAAAAAAATGAAATTTAAATAAAGGGATTTAAACCCCTTTAGGGAATATCTCAAAAACTCATTGTTACTACTAAACTACACATATATTTTATTCACCTTTTATCCCCCTAAAATTAATAGCTAGATTTGACCCGTTCAAGCCATATTTTTGACTCGGTCACCGTTTTTAACGAAATCATTAGTAATGAAAGTGTTTTGAATAAAGGCGTTTCAAACATAATCAACTCAAAGAAGCTCTTAATATCTGAGAAGTTTTAATCATAGTCAATGCCATAAATCTAAACTCAATTTTGGACTTTGTGGTCAAGCATAGGTGGCTTGTTTAATTATCATTCTCCTTGGCTTGTCTATCTTTATTAGGCTATTTGGTCAATACTTAATGATAATTCTTTAGAAAAGGAAGGATTCCAAACTCTTCTCCCCCACGTTAACACTTCATATTTTCCTTGGCTTGTCTATCTTTATTGGGCTATTTGGTCAATACTTAATGATAATTCTTTAGAAATGGAAGGATTCCAAACTCTTCTCCCCCACGTTAACACTTCATATTTTCCTTGGCTTGTCTATCTTTATTGGGCTATTTGGTCATTACTTGATGAAGATTCTTTAGAAATGGGAGGATTTCCAAGTCTTCTTTCCCCGTTAACACTTCATTTGAAATAATTTTATTGGGCTATTAGGTCAATACTTCATGAAAATTCTTTAGAAATGGGGGGATTTCCAAGTCTTCTTTCCCTATTGACACTTCATTTGAAATAATTTTATTGGACTATTTGATCAATACTTCAGAAATGGGAGGATTTCCAAGTCTTCTTCCCCGTCAACACTTCATTTGAAATAATAATAATAATAATAATAATAATAATAATAAATTAGAAGAAAAATAAGAAATAGATTTAAGTCAATAAATTATTTTTAAATACTACTTCAAATTCATTTCACTTATTTTATTTATTTATTTAAAAATACATAATTTTTTTAATTAATATTAATTATATTTTATTTTATTTCATAATAAAATCAAACATGAGAAATGGTTTTCTTAGTCTATATGTGTTCATGGAAAAATTAGGGGGAAAAAATAAGAAATTTGTTTCCCTTTATTTGAAGAAAAAGATAAGAAATTCACTTTCTTCTGTTTGGTTTAGGAGAAAGACAAAATCAAAATAAAAAATAATTTAGGTACCAATCCATTTGATTCATTTAAGAATGGATTGTCTAATAAAAATTAAAAAAGAAAATTATTTCATCTAACAACTAAATTAAAATGGGATTTATGTATAATAAATTTATTCATTTTTGAATCATTTTGTACCAAGGATTGAGAATAGAGAGGTTGAAGATTTATTTGATTATGAAGATATTACAAAGAAGTTGCAGATTTGATCCTCTTTAAGGTAAGATTTTATTTTATTTTATTATTATTTTATTTTATTTATTTTTAATACATACAAACTATAAAATTATTAGTTAAGAAAATTTTTTGTAAAAGAAGTTTAGAATTTTTTAAAAAGAAAAATTAATTCATTTTATTTTATTTTATGGAAGTACTAACTCAAAGTTTATTATGTTTTTTAAAAATTATTTTTAGAATACATTTAATAAAGAGTTTATTTTGTTTTTTGTGTGATAAAAAAATTGCAAAAAAGTTGATTATTTTACACTTGTGAAGTAAGAATATTTTATTATTTTGTACAATTATAAAGTTATAAGTGAAGATTTCTTTCTAATTTAGTAAAAGAATAATTGTTATTCGTTTTGATGTTCTTTCATGGAAATATTTACGTATAACTCAAAAGATTATGTTAAAAAAAATATTATTATTAGAATATATATAGTAAAGAGTTTATCTTGTTAGTAAAAACTATACTATAAATACATTTATTATTCAAAATATTATTATTAATATTTCTTTGTTTAACTTTTAAAAAAAAAACATGTTGATTGTAATTATATTGTTAATATTTATTTTAATTAATGAAGATTTCATTATTTATATGAAGAGGAATGGATGAAATAAACTTAGTGACAATCATGACATGACATAAAATAGTTTATGTATAAATGAAATATATACTTACTATATCCAACAAATTTTGTCTTAACTCCGATGATTTGAAATCTTTTAGAACTTTATACTTATATACTCATAATTGAAGAGAAGCTCAATAAAAGAAAAAATATTTTAAAATTAAATTATATATATATGTATATTATTAATAAAATTATTAAAATACATGCATGATTGTTAAGTATATTACAAACTTTGTTGATAACAATTTATTAATAACATAATCAATAACAAGAAATTCATTTTTTGCTTATGAATTGGAAGTGGTATAATATCATCGCTTTCTTCATACAAATAGTTTATTTTTTCTAAAGTAGGAGATGGGTTATGCCCTTTTCCAATCACTTTCTTATTCCTTTTCTCTTTTTCAATTGTTATCAATGGTTATATACTTTTTTTCTAGGAGATGGGTTATTTCCTTTTTCAATCACTTTCTTGTTCCATTTTTCTCTTTTTCGACTGTTATCAATAATGGGTTTATACTCTTTTTTTCTTCCCTTTCTCTTTCATAGATTTCTCTTTTAAAGTGCCAAAAATAAATAAATAAATAAATAAAACACCACTATGAATATTTGCATATTTCTCTTCAAATTCATTGAAAGCGCTTAAGCAATCTTTACTAGTCGCTGATAGAAAAAATATGGATACAATGGAGAAAAGAAAGACTTTCAAACTTTGATACAATCAAACTCTCAAAGTTACACAATAAGAACAAGAAGAAAAAGAACACAAGAAAGGCTCAAACAAGTTCTTGGAACTTTGTCCAAAGACTCTATTTCCTCCCTCTTCTAGAAATCTTTTGGGAACTAATGGAAATAGTCTTGGGATTGATCAAGCCTTTTCACTTTTCTGCATAAGATTTCAAAAAGAAGAAAAGTCATATATAGCACTCTTAGGGTTGAAAAATGGTTACAAGGATGAGAAAAAACCCATTGTCTTCCTCAAACACTTCATCTTTGTAACATTCAAAAAATTAAATCATATGTTTAATTCACACATTAAACATGATTTAATCTCAAATGTGTAACCCTCTTACACTTAACCTCTTAAGTTTTATAAAGTTACAAAGATGAGAAGACTCATTGTCTTCCTTAACCTTTCAAGTTTTGTAACATTTCAAAACTTAATCATATGTGTAAATACCTCTTAAGTTTTGTAACATTCCAAAACTTAATCATGTGTTTATTTCACACATTAAAAGTGTAACTCTTCTTACACTTTATTTTTAACCAATAATATATATATATATATATATATATATATATATAAATATAACAATCCCCCACTTGGTTAAAAATAAACATCAACCCTTATAACCTCAACAGTGAAAATGCATAAAATAAAATATCTTTCGATTTGAATTTTACCTTAGTGTAATTGTCACAAAGCTCCGTTGAAATCCCAGGTTGCTTGTAGCATTGAACCAGTTATTCCTTGTAACGAAACCGGTAACAACACACACACTTCCACTAACCACACGAGTGCCCATTATTTTCTTGCTTAGCACTTTTATGGCCATGTGCTCAATCCATTCATGAACTTTCTTGAAAGAAACTCCAACTCTCATGAGAGGCGGCACCACCCCTAAGTTCACATAGGTGAAATTCTTCCAGCATCCTTGTTACCTTTAAGATGCTTGTCACACATAGACTGAATTTCATTAAAAGCTTTAAGCTTAACCCTCCAACGGTAACAACCAGCATTAATTATCACAGATGGAACTCACATGTTCTAATGCTGCCACAACCCACTTATCAATGACTTGTTTTTACCTATTGAACTTAAGACTAGTCATTTCTTAGTATTAAGTTAGGTTACCATCATTGGTGAATTTTATTTAAGGAGTTTTAGTCCCATCCCTCTAGATGTTATCCTTACTAAATCTCTTGTAAGAGGTTTAGTAAAAGGATCCGCCAAGTTTCCACTTGACCTCACAAATGAGATTGAGATGATTCCATTTTGAATCAATTGTCTCACATACTCATGTCTAATGCTTATGTGTCTAGACTTCCCATTGTACACTCCACTGTACGCACGAGCTAGAGTGGCTTAACTGTCACAATGTATCGACACTGTTGACACATTATTTGCAGTAAAAGGGATGTCCATCATGAGATCCCTAAGCCATTCAGCTTCTTTTCCAGTTGCAGCTAGAGCTATAAACTCTGCCTCCATGGTTGAGTGTGATATACAAGTATGTTTCTTAGATCCCCAAGAGACAGCCCCACCACCAAGTGTAAACACCCAACCTGTGGTAGATAAATTATCTCCCACACTCGATATCCAGCTTGCATCTGAATACCCTTCAATTATAGCAGGAAACTTTGAATATTGGAGGCTTAGTTCTTTGGTATTCTTTAGGTAACCAAGAACTCTACCAATAGCTTTCCAATGTTCCACGCTTGGATTGCTAATAAACCTACTTAGTTTACTAACTGCAAATGAAATGTCAGCCCTAGTACACTGAGCAGCATACATAAGACTTCCAATTGCACTTGCATACTCAAGTTGAGCCACCGATCTACCATCATTCTTTTCAAGTTTTATACTTGAATCAAATGGAGTATTAGCATCTTTAATCTTGAGATGACTAAATTTGCTAACTACTTTCTCAATATAGTGGGTTTGGTTCAAAGCATAACCCCCACTATTTCTTTTCACTTTGATACCCAATATAGTATCAACTTCTCCAAGATCTTTCATCTTGAAGGTTGAGGATAGAAACCTTTTCGTTTCTATTATTCCTTTCATGTCATCACTCAAGATTAATATGTCATCCACATATAGACATACTATAACCACCTATCTATCAAGACCTAAAAATAGGGATGATAAAAATGTAATTGGTGCTACATACCTAAAGCATTCGAAGAAGAGAAATAACCTAATCAGATACAAAGCCACAATCACACCTGCTATTGTCCATGGTGCCCTCTTCCAAATCATACTTTCTGGGTATGCCCATCCTGTATTAGCACTTTTAGCTGGTAGTAAGGGAATTTTTGTTTCATGTTAATCCCTAGAGGTACGACGTTCCAATTATTTTCACCATTAAGGTCCAGGAATTGGAACTCACTGAGAATTCAAGCATTTATTTCTCTCAGCACATTCAGACAAGCTGTAGCAGAAAGTCACAATGATTACAGCAATAAGACTCGCTACACAACTTTGACTGAAGAAAGAGCCACCATGATACGGGGAGATCAAATTTGGTTGGAGGAATACACCTAATAATAGATCCAAATGTCCCAAGAGGTATCTTGTATGGCGAGCAGCAGCCGGGTAATTTAATCTCAATCGAACAAATGCTATGAACTCCAAAATCAATTCCAAACAATACAAGAAATTTCTGTAGCTATGTCTCTTCAAGCTTCATCCATGAAAACAAAAGACGCCTCCAAGGCTGAAATAGAATCCAAAGAGTGGGTGCCATAGCGGACTTTTTGGCAACGACACTGGGAAGCATTCCCCGCTCCGCCATCCCAAAAGTTTTTGGAAGGAATCACGCTCATTTCAGTTATAAACATCCCCAGAATTCGAACGCTGCGCAGCCCCTGTAATCCACC
This sequence comes from Vitis rotundifolia, assembly GCA_030254885.1. Classification (NCBI taxonomy): domain Eukaryota; kingdom Viridiplantae; phylum Streptophyta; class Magnoliopsida; order Vitales; family Vitaceae; genus Vitis; species Vitis rotundifolia. The sequence continues at coordinate 15,486,324 of CM058152.1, forward strand.
ATCCAACCAGACTCCCCCTATCACTTCTGGCAAATCAGAGAAAACCCATCATCCAAGCCTAGATCAAGAGAAGAGCACCAGTGCCAATTTAAAAGAGGAAAAATAGCCTTGGGACGACAAGATAAGGGCTGACAAAACAGTGCCATTTGGAAGAGGTCCTTTTTGGGTTTTACCCCTCCCCTGCAATAGTACTGATTGAATCCCAGTAGATTCAGGTTCTCAAAATAGTGTGGTCAAATACGAACCCAATTCACGACCTTTTCTACCACCAACCATCTGCAGGGCTTCAACTTTGAATCGATAAGAAGTCCCCATAATTACAAATGGAAGGATTGGAAAACACAACCAAGCACAATAGCAACCCAACCCACAAATGTTTAAACCCCTTATTCAAATAGTGAGAACACCATCAAAGCCTAAGCCACTGCAATTCTTGTAAGCCACCTTTTAAAGCAGGGAAGTGGACCTCAAATAGTGTATAAACAGAAGTGGGTATAGAGCATTTCAATAACACCCACTAAACCATTTCATCCAGCCTAGCTGAACCCCCATTAAGGCCCCAAAAGCAGACGAACACCCAAACCACATACCCACCATTTTCAGGGAACATGTGCCCAAATTTCAGCTGTGATTAACGCTTCGGAATGCTCCAAAAAAGGGAAAGATCAAAAACCCGACAGGCTAGAAAGGGCCAGCCACACCCACAGCCTTCTCAGTGCCAAATGCCCCTCCTGAACCTCATAGAAATGAGGAAAAACAAGTGGTAAGACTGAAACTTTCTAAGCATATCCACCCAATAGGAGCTACTTCATCAACACTCCACACCCACATAATCCCACACCTTTGCATTCCCCCATTGTAGAGCCTCTTCCCTTTGACGTCTGCACTCAAATTCAAGTTCTCAACATTATACCATCGGTTAAAATTAACTTTTGTAAACCAAAACAGAAACAACAACAAAACTGATTCTACACTTTATCATCAAAATTGCCAATCCAAACAAGGAATAGGAATATTCCATATGAAATTGATCCATACCAACCAAAGAAAAACACATGTCAATAGACTCCCTTCCAATTTCAAGTACATAATTACCACAGGGTTTAGACCCAACTTTGATATATCCAAAAGTAAAGAGAAAATAGATTTCATTCCCATGTCATGTAATTGTGAACCTCAGACATGGAATGGTAGTATTGATAAAACAATAAACTGGGCACAGTGGGGGGGGGGGGGGGGGGGCGAGTGCTGAAGCAAACATGAAATTTGATCATACAAACTAGAGAAAACACATTGCAATCTGACTCCTCCCCCAATTTCTGAACACAATTTCAAGCATTCAACATAATGACCACTGGTTTAGACACACTTTGAAAACTGAAGACAAAATTGATTCTTGTTCCTTATCATACTCCTAGCCAATTCAAACATGGAACTGAGCAATACTGATAGAAAACAACACAAGATCTCACACATCAGCCCCCACTAGAAAAACCCACAAAACTGATTCCCTGCACCTATTCAAACCATGAATTTGCACTTGATCTCAGAGAACATGAAATTAATTCCAAAAACCTAAGAAGGTAACCATTGAAATAAACACTTCTTCAATTCATGCTCTCAACATTAATTCTTCAGCAAAATAAACATCAGTTTTTGACTCATTCCCATAATCCAAAAACAAAAAGCAAAGCCAAAACGAAAATCCCACCCCTTTTATCCAAACAATGAATGAGCAATATTACCGAAAACATGAACTGGGTTACGACAGAAAACAAAAAATCCATCACACAAGCCAGACAGAAACAGGTCGAAAACAAGAGGGAAATGAAAGGCCAGCGGCAAATTGCGGAAAGATCCTGAAAAATATCATTGAGAAATGCCCGAATAAGAAGGTGAAATCCCTCATAGTAAAGGCATACCGCTTTTCACCAGAGACATTGGATACCCAAACTTGAGGTGGGGTTGTGAAGAGAGAAGCAACGGTCATCAGTTTATGCTTTAAACTTTCCAAATTGGAAAATATGGGCCGAATCTTTTCAAAAATAGTAGTGAAAAAATAGTTTTTGAATACTGTGCTATCTTGCATTAATCATTCTTTATATAATTATTTTTAAGAATAGAAAACCTGGTTCGGTGTTTTCTAATTGGTAGACATAATTATCTCTATTTTATTTCATTTCAGAGAACATAGGCTCTTTTTTAATAAATATTGTTCGATATGAGGCTATATTTTTAGCCAAATTTGAAAAAAAAATTATTGTCAAAAAGGATGAAATAATTTCCAATTTATAAATAACATTTCGTGCAATTAATTTAGAAATGTAATTAAAATTATAAATAATTATTGAAATGTATTAGAATCACAACATGTCCACCCTTATGGGTGTCAAATGTCACACGTAAGAATACAAAGAATTGACACCACAAGAAAACGGGATGTACCGGTGAAATTTTGGTAGCATTAAAGATAGTTCCGATCACCTCATAATTTACAACAACTCATATTGACAAGGAAAATATAAAATGAAAAAATTTTAAAGAAAAATAATTTCTCTCATTTTCCCTAGTGGTTTTCTTCTTCTTTCTTATTTGAAAATTTATTGAAAAAAATGGTTATAAGTTGGATCAACTATCCAAAAGTAAAGATTTTCATCTTTACTTAAGGAGAAATTAGAAGTAAAAATTTTATCTTTATATTTTTTGTTTCTTTTATTTTCTTCTTCTCCATCCTCTTATATGGGCAAGTGTTATATAAAATTAGGTTTTTGATGTGTAAATTTTTTTTTTATATATTTTTAAACCATTTTTATTACTATGGATTGTTTGGTTGCCAAGAAAGTGAAGGATAATATATAATTTAAGTTTGATTTACATATAAATGGTGGAAGTGGATGAGAATGATATCTTGTGATGTTAATACTCAACAGGAAATTTAGAATACATTTCAACCCACAATAAGTGGAACCCCAATTTTGTTTTTAACATTGGAAGGATCTAAATCAACTTCAAATAATCTAATATAATATATTGATTGTTTATAAAGGTACATTCATGAGAAAAAAAGGAATTTTCTGATAATGGACTCAATAAATGAGTCTAACCATTTTAAGTCCTTATTATATAAGGACCATATTTTCCCCATAAAAAATTCAACATATTAGGAAATATAAGGGAGAGGTTCATAGGAACAGTTCGAAACCAATTTTGTTTTTTTCGAAAATTTTTCGATTATTTCTAAAGATATTATAGTCCAAATTATTTTTATATAATATTAAACTCCTTAAGAATTTAACCTATAAAATCATCCCATTTGGACATTGATGGCTTATATGAAAATTCAAAGATATGGGGTAAGAAAACATAGTGGTTCCAACTATAACAGTTTTTGACCCACTTAGGTTTCTTCAAGTTTTGGTATATTTTGGCTGATTAATTTTAATCCGTAGTTATTTTTAGTTATTAGAATAAAAAAGGAAACCATAAGCCTAATTTCATGCAATTCCTGAATCGTTTTCTAGAAAATAATTAAAGAAACTTTAAGTGATTTTTAGTCAAGGTATTTTGAGATAGATTATCATGTTTGACTTTTTTGGTATTATAGATTTGTTTAGGTGTTATAATATTTCTAAATCTTCTAGACATGATATATTATATCTAAAAAGGTTTCATAATTTTTGGGAACTTGGTTTGATTGTGAGAAAAATCAAGAAAATGATACCACTAACAACATAACTCAATTTTCGCAATGTTGGAATTGATTTAGTTGAGGCTTAATTTGATTTCTTTTGATGACCATTTGACTCAAAAGTTAATATTCTAAGGTTTCTAGACCCATCAACAAACTTTTAGCTCAAGTTTTCACTTAAATTGGACTCATTTGCCTAACCATTCATTTTTTAGGAAAATTACATATTTCAATAGAGTATTATCCAATTAAGGAGAGTTAGTATAATTTAGAATCATAGTTCCCTTTTTATGGAATTTTCCAATTCAGTCCACTTAAATTTTCTTTTGTTAGGAGGATTCAACTTTGTAGAGCCATCATAATTGCCAAGTTTTGTTGTAGTTTTAATTGCAAGAATTTTTATTAGTTAGATATGTATGATTTTTAACTAAGTTTTTTGTAAAATAAATATATCTTTACATAAGTTATATGTATCACTTATTTAATTTTTTCGAAGGCATAAAATTTAATGTGGGATTCCTATTTGGTCAAAATACACATGAATTTATGTTGAGTTGCAAAAATATATTACCTTACTTTCCAAAAATTATTTATTACTAAGCAATATTTTATAAACATTAACATTAGCAATAACTTGTTATGATATAATAAATGTTAGAGTTTTTGACATTAATATTGATAGGCATGATAACATGTAAAACCATGAGTTGTTTCATCAGTTTTGTTTCCAAGCCCCCCCCCTACTTCACACCACTTGTATAGCAATGGGGAGGTTAAGATGGAATAGTGGGTTCTTAAGACAAGGTTAAGGGAAGAGCCCAAAATGGTAGAGTATGCACTATATACCCCTAATGGGATAACCTAGAGATGGATTTTTTCATATTTTGATTTGGGGTAGTGAGACCATCAAAGATCATGTTTGATGCGGGGTTCATAAGGTATATGCTTTTTGTACAATCAATTGATTGGACTAGGTAGGTCCCACCTATAATTGCCAATGTTTTATATCTCATATATTCTTTAAATGTTATTATGATTACTTTAACAAGTTTCTAATTACCAAAGCTATTAAATATGTTTTAGAACTGTCATTTAAATATAGTATTGACCATCCTAACACATATTCTATCGTAACTCACCTCGAGAATTTATTTTTCTTCAAGTAGAGGACTCTTGTATTCCTATGAGGAGATAAAACGACTTCAAGACATCTGGCTTTAGTTCATTCTTGTTAAACTTGTGGACATCTAGTCCTATTTCATTATGTATTTTATTCAATTTAGTAATTCCCTCAATCATGTGGCTAATCTTATAGAACTTATTTATTATATCTATATGTAATCATTGTTTTATTAATATTACCAATTATGTTTTTCATTCTTTCCATACTCCATAATATTTATTAGGATGGTAATTCACTCTACATTATAATCTAGAGTGAGCACACTATCTTCATAGCACCCCTATTAGGGTGGGTCGACTACAAGTATGATTTTAATTTGGTTTTTATCTTAATTTTATTTACAAACTCATTGTTTTGTGGTATTGGAAAAATTTAATAAAATCACTTGGACTAGTTTTTGGTTTGAGAAATATTGATATTAATTAGTTCAAGTTTTGGGGCTCTAAATTGTTTTTAAAATTACTCGATTAGTTTACAAATCCAACTTATCAATTTTTCGTTTGATTTGAGTCCTTTATCCTAAAGAAAAATACAAAAACAGTACTTCCCTAAATAAAAGCTAATACATGTATATCAACAGTTGACAGATACATAATTTATTCATAATTCAATTTTCCAATTGGTTCCTAAACTAATTCGAATTTCACTACTAAACAAACAAATTTTGATTTAAATAAGATTTAATGCGTTGAATTCTTTTATAGTTTATTAATTTAAAATGATTTAGAGTGATTTATGTCAAACACTTAATTTTATGAGGAAGTGCTTCCAAGCATTAAAAAAGTACTGAGTTCGAGTGAATTTTAATTTTTCAAACTGACCTAAACTTTTAAGATTAAATTATCTGAATTTTTTATTTTTATGTTTGAAGCAACATTAAAAAATATTTTATTAAAAATAAACATAATTATATATTTTTGAAAACTCTAACCAATATTTTCATTTTAGAAATTAAGAGAAAATGGTAAGTAAAATAAAAAAAACACCCAGGAAAATGAAAAATAGACTTAAGTTAATAAATTATTTTTTTATATGTTTCTTTAATTTATTTATCACTTATTTTTCTTCTTTCCTTTAAAAAATAATTTAAAAATTAATAAGTTTCCATTTTTTAATTTATATAATTTTAGTTAATCTACAAAAGTTATAATAAAAATAAATATATTTTAAATTATTTTTATTATTATAATAAAATCAATAAAATTCCAATGAATAAAATAAACGACTAAAAATCAATTTAACACAACGATTTTTAATATAAAAATATTCAAACAAAAACCCCCTTTTTTTAAAATCCTTGAGCATAAAAAAAAATTCAAAAAATATTTTTAAAATTTAAAATATATAAAACCAAAAAAAAAAAAAAAAAAAAATGAAGATTATAAAGACACCACTAGACGAAACCGTACACACCTTATCAGTTTTGAGTCGGACTCCGGCAGCGTCGTTTTGGATAGCGCGCGTGGACCTCTGCATGCACTGACGTCGATTGAGAAGCAATGGGACCGTCGACCGAATAGGAGTCCGTTATGAGTGACTGCCTCCGCTGGCCGATCTAAACGGACATCTCCAAGAGAGCAAGGAAGAAATGACTGGATTTATGAGGAGACCACGTCACCACGTAAGACTGAGAAATTAGTCCATCGACAAACTCATTTTTTAATTTGTTTTTTTATTTTTTTCCTTATTTTTTATACCTCAAATTTATTGTTATTATTATAAATTATTATTCAAGTACAAGTGAGATGATGACGGATGAAAACGCTACCTTCCCACATTGTGGAGTTTGATAGGGATGATATGGGTATTTTTTTTTTTAAAAAAAAACGTTATTTAAAAAAATATAAAAAAACCACATATTTAAAGTAAAATTCTTTTTTGAACATATAAAAATAAATTATATTTAAATTTAATTAATATAAATAAATATTAAAATATCCATGGAATGTGACAAAAACAATGCAATACTCAAACCGGTATCAATAAATCCTTTAATGAAGTACAAGTAATGTAAAAATAGCCAATTGCAAAGCAATAGTTTGCTTCTAATCCTCTAAGCTACCAACAAAAGGACTATACCATTTGATTCCTTAGTCAGCCAAAAAAATTGTAAATAAAATCTATTATAAGGGATTTTACCATGAATAAAGATTACCATTTTTTTTTACCACTTCATTCCGACAAAAGATCGGGGGGAATTTTTTTTTACTTCATAAATACACATGTTGGATCATGCATCTTAACTATCTATATATATAAATAGACAATTATATAAATTTACCTTATAGATTGCATCTTGATATATTTCTATAGATATTAATGGTATCACTCGTATGGATATACCATATTTATATATATAAAGTATATATTGACTTAGTGTTGGATATAAATATGGTTGAAAAAAAATAAAATGAAAGGTATATTGAATAACAGTTTTGGTAACATATTTATATAATAATTTTTTTTTTTCAAAAACCATTTATACTAAATGATTATTTTATCATACATCAGCTAATTTGTGTGTTTGGTGGTATTTCTCTATGAAGTACTTTTAATGAAAACATTTTTTCTCTGTAAAAATATTTTTAGGTAAATCACTATCAAACGTTTCTTAGAAAATATTATAAGTGATTTTTTCAACTTTTTTAAAAAAGTATTTTAAAATTTTTTTTCACATGTCTAATTTTTCTTCACAAACATTTTTAGTTAAAAGTATATGTTTGAAAACATTACCAAATGGAATTCTCCAAATTTTTAGAATGTATTTTTAAAAATTTAACGCCAAGCAACTAATTTGTAAATATAAAGAAATACAAAAAAGAAAAAAAAGAAAAAAAAAAAAAGAAAACAAGTTTCTCCCCCCCAAGCATTTTAGAATTGTTCCTTCCAAAATAACTCACAAATAGATTCTAAAAGTGCCTTCCTAATATGGAAACATTTAGGTGTTTAACAAAATTTTAAATCACTTTTACTAATTAAAAAAATCACTTAATTGGTGATTTGTTAAAAAAAAAAAAAATTCCACTTTATGTTTAATAATTATTAAAATAATTTTATTTTTTAGATTTTTACTTTAAACTTAAACACTAACCAATCTCTTTAAAGGACGGATCTAAATGAAATGTCTCATAGGGGGATGGAATTTAAAAAACAAAAAAATGAAATTTAAATAAAGGGATTTAAAAACCCCTTTAGGGAATATTCTCAAAAACCCATTGTTACTACCTAAACTACACATATATTTTATTCACCTTGATCCCCCTAAAATAATAGCTAGATTTTGACCCGTTCAAGCCATATTTTTGAACTCGGTCACCGTTTTTCACGAAATCATTAGTAATGAAGTGTTTTGAATAAAGGGCGTTTTCAAACAAAATCAACTCATAGAAGCTCTTATAATATCTGAGAAGTTTTTAATCATAGTCAATTCCATAAATCTGAAACTCAATTTTTGTCCGGACTTTGTGGTCAAGCCATAGTTGGCTTGTTTAATTATCATTCTCCTTGGCTTGTCTATCTTTATAAGGCTATTTGGTCAATACTTAATGATAATCTTTAGAAAAGGAAGGATTTCTTCCAACTCATCTCCCCCACGTTAACACTTCATAATTTGCTTGGCTTTGTCTTTCTTTAATGTGCAATTTGGTCAATACTTAATGATTAAAATTTTTTTCTTAGAAATGGAAAGATTCCAAACTCTTCATCCCCCACGTTAACCACTTCATATTTTCCTTGGCTTGCCTATCTTTATAGGGCTTATTTGGTCCTTACTTGATGGAAGATTCTTTAGAAATGGAGATTCCAAGTCTTCTTTCCCCGTTAAACACTTCATTGAAATAATTTTATTGGGCATTAGGTCAATACATCATGAAATTCTTTAGAAATGGGGGATTTCCAAGTCTTCTTTCCCTATTGACACTTCATTTGAAATAAAAAAATTTTTTATTGGACAATTGATCAATACATCAGAAAAGGGAGATTTCCCAAGTCTTCTTCCCCGTTCACCACTTCATTTGAAATAATAATAATAAAAAATAATAAATTAAGAAGAAAAATAAAAATAGATTTAAGTCAATAAATTTATTTTAATTCTACTTCAAATTCATTTCACTATTTTATTTATTTATTTAAAAAATACATAATTTTTTTTTAATTAATATTAAATATATTTATTTATTTCACAATAAAATCAAACATGGAGAAATGGTTTCTTAGTCTATATTTGTTCATGGAAAAATTTGGGGGAAAAAAATAAGAAAATTTGTTTCCCTTTATTTGAAGAAAAAGATAAGAAATTCACTTTCTTCTGTTTGGCTTAGGAGAAAGACAAAAATCAAAATTAAAAAATAATTTTAGGTACCAACCATTTGATTCATTTAAGAATGGATTGTCTAATAAAAATAAAAAAAGAAAATTATTTTCATCTAACAACTAAATTAAAAAGGGATTTATGATAAAAATTTTATTCATTTTTGATCATTTTTGTACCAAGATTGAGAAATAGAGAGGTTGAAATTTATTTATTATGAAGATATACAAAGATGTTGCCAGATTTGATACTCTTAAGGTAAGATTTTATGTTTATTTATTTATTATTTTATTTATTTATTTTTAATACAAACAACCTATAAAATTATTAGTTAAGAAAATTTATTGTAAAAGAAGTTTAGAATTTTTTATAAAGAAAAATTAATTCAATTATTTTTATTTATGGAAGTACTAACTCAAAGTTTCTTATGTTTTTTCAAAATTATTTTTAGATATACATTTAATAAAGATTTATTTGTTTTTTAGTGTTGATAAAAAAATGCAAAAAAGTGATTATTTTACCCTTGAGAAGTAAGAATATTTATTATTTTGTACAATTATAAGTTTCAGTGAAGATTACCTTTCTAATTTAGTAAAAGAATAATTGTTATTCGTTTTGATGTTCTTTCATGAAATATTACGTAATAACTCAAAAGATTATGTTAAAAAAAATATATATTAGAATATATATGTAAATAGTTTATCTTGTTAGTAAAAACTATAACTATAAATACATTTATTATTCAAAATATTATTATAAATATTCTTTGTTTAACTTTTAAAAAAAAACATGTTGATTGTAATTATATTGTTAATATTTATTTTTAATTAATGAAGAATACATTATTTATATGAAGAGGAAATGGATTAAATAAACTTAGTGACAATGCATGAACATGACATAAAATAGTTTATGAATAAATGAAATATATACTTACCATATCCAACAAATTTGTCTTAACTCCGCTGATTTGAAATCTTTTAGAACTTTATACTTATATACTATAATTGAGTGAAGAGAAGCTCAATAAAGAAAAAATAATTTCAAATTAAAATTATATATATATGTATAATAAATAAAATTATTAAAATACAATGCTGATTGTTAAGTATATTACAAACATTGTTGATAACAATTTATTAATAACATAATCAATAACAAGAAATTCATTTTTTGCTTATGAATTGGAAGTGGTATAATATCATCGCTTCTTCATACAACAAGTTTATTTTTTACTGTGAAAGTAGGAGAAGGGTTATGCCCTTTTTCATCACTTCTTAATTCCTTTTCTCTTTTTCAATTGTATCAATGGTTATATACTTTTTTCTAGAGATGGGTTATTCCTTTTTTCATCACTTTCTTGTTCCATTTTTCCATTTTTCGACTGGTTTATCAATAATGGGTTTATACTCCTTTTTTTCTTCCCTTCTCTTTCATAGATTCTTTTTAAAGTGCCAAAAATAAATAAATAAATAAATAAAACACCACATGATATATTTGCATATTTCTCTTCAAATTCATTAAAGCGCTTAACAATCTTTACTAGACGCTATAGAAAAAATATGGATACAATGAGAAAGAAAGACGTTCAAACTTTGATACCAATCAAACTCATCAAAGTTACACAATAAGACAAGAAGAAAAAGAACACAAGAAAGGCTGATATCAAGGCTGGGGATCGTTGGTCCAAAGACTCTATTTCCCCTCATCTAGAATCTTTTGGAACTAATGGAAATAGTCCTTGGGATTGATTAAAAAAGGAAAAAACAACCCTTTTCACGTTATCTGCATAAGATTTCAAAAAGAAGAAAAGTCATATATATCACTCTTAGGTGAAAAATGGTACAAGATTGAGAAAAAACCCATTGTCCTCCCTCAAACACTTCATCTTTGTAACATTCAAAAAATTAAATCATGTTTAATCACACATAAACAGATTTAATCTCAAATGGTAACACCCCTCTTACACTTAACCCTTAAGTTTTTATAAAGTTACAAGAGAGAAGACTCATTGTCTTCTCACCTTCAAGTTTTGTAACATTTCAAAACTTAATCATATGTGTAAATATCCTCTTTAAGTTTTGTAACATTCCAAAACTTAATCATTGTTAATTTCACACATTAAAAGTGTAACTCTTCTTACACTTTATTTTTTTAACCAATAATATATATATAAATATATATAGTATATATATATATATATATATATATATATATATATATTATACTATATAAATATAACAATCCCCCACTTGGTTAAAAATAAACATCAACCCTATAACCTCAACAGTGAAAATGCATAAAATAAAATATCTTCGATTTGAATTTTCCCTTAGTGTAATTGTCACAAAGCTCCGTTGAAATCCAGGTTTTGCTTGTAGCATTGAACCAGTTAATCCTTGTAACGAAACCGGTAACAACACACAACTTCCACTAACCACCACGAGGTGTCCATTATTTTCTTGCTTACACTTTTTATGGCCATTGTGGCTCAATTCCATTCATGAACTTTCTTGAAAGAAACTCCAACTCTCATGAGAGGTCGGCACCACCCTTAAGTTCACATATGTGAAATTTCTTCAGCATCCTTGGTTACCCTTTAAAGATGCTTGTCACACATAGACTGAATTTCTTAAAAGCTAGCTTAACCCCTCCAACGGTACAACCAGCATTAAATATCACAGATGGAAACACATGTTCTAATGCTTCCACAACCCACTTATCTATGACTTGTTTTTACCTATTGGAACTTAAGACTAGTCATTTCTTAGTATTAAGTTAGGTTACCAATCCAATTGGGTGAATTTTTATTTAAGGAGTTTTAGTCCATCCACTCAATGTTATCCTTACTAAATCTCTTGTATGAGGTTTAGTAAAAAGGATCCGCCAAGTTTCCACTTGAACTCACAAATTGAGATTGAGATAATCCATTTTGATCAATTGTCTCGGCAATACTCCATTCTAATGTTATGTGTCTAGACTTCCCATTGTACACTCCACTGTACGCACGAGCTAGAGTGGCTTATACTGTCACAATGAATCGACACTGTTGACCACATTATTCGCAGTAAAAGGGATGTCCATCATGAGATCCCTAAGCCATTCAGCTTCTTTTCCAGTTGCAGCCTAGAGCTATAAACTCTGCCTCCATGGGTTGAGTGTGAATATACAAGTATGTTTCTTAATCCCTCAGAGACAGCCCCACCACCAATTGTAAACACCAACCCTGTGGTAGAATACATTATCTCCCACACTCGATATCCAGCTTTTTGCAATCTGAAACCCTTCAATTAATACAGGAAACTTGAATATTGGAGGCCTAGTTTCTTTGGTATTCTTTAGGTAACCAAGAACTCTACAATCGCTTTCCAATGTTCCACCTGGATTGCTAATAAACCAACTTAGTTTTACTAACTGCAAATGAAATGTCACCCTAGTACACTGAGCAGCATACATAAGATTCCAATTGCATATGCATACTCAATTGATCCACCGATCTACCATCATTCTTTCAAGTTTTTTATACTTGAATCAAATGGGAGTATTAGCAACCTTTATCTGAGATGACTAAATTATGCTAACACTTTCTCAATATTAGTGGTTGGTTCAAGCATAACCCCCACTTATTTCTTTTCACTTTGATACCCAAATATAGTATCAACTTCTCAAAGTCATTCATCTTGAAGGTTGAGATAAAACCTTTTCCGTTTCTATTATTCCTTTCATGCATCACTCAGATTAATATGTCATCCACAAATAACATACATAACCACATAGTCATCACAAGTCTTAGAATATAAGCACTTGTCCACATTGTTGTGTCTAAAGCCATCCGAAAGAATAGCATGATCAAATTTTCCGTGCCATTGTTTGGGAGCTTGTTTTAAACCATATAATGATTTGACAAGCTTACACACTTTGTTTTCATTCCCCGGTAGAACAAAACCTTCCGGTTGTTCCATGTAGACCTCCTCATTGAGATCTCCATTCAAGAATGCCGTTTTGACATCCATTTGATGAACAAATAGATTATGAATTGATGCCAAAGCAAACAATATCCTAATCGATGTTGTTCTAGCCACCGGCGCATAGGTATCAAAATAATCAATACCTTCTCTTTGTTTAAACCCCTTAGCTACTAATCTAGCCTTAAAGGTTTGAATCATGCCATCGGTGTGATATTTCCTTCGAAATACCCACTTGCACCCTATTGGTTTAGATCCTGGTGGAAGGTCTACCAATTCCCATGTTTGGTTGGACATAATTGAATCCATTTCATCATTGATAGCCTCTTTCCAAAAAGCAACATCTCTAGAAGCCATAGCTTCTTTGTATGTTTTGGGATCCTCCTCTATTTGAAGCACTATAGGAATTTTTTCTTATAATATCTTTTCTATTTCCTTCTACTAAGTAAAAGGAAATTCTTTGAGAGTCAATCTCATCCGATCCCAACACTTTCTCTTTTCTAGCTCTTTGGCTTTTCCGAGGCACAATGGGTTGCTCAACAACCTTTGAAGGTGTCTCCTCTTGAGACTCTCCAACACTAGTAGGTACTTGAGAATTGCTATCACTCAACAAATTCTCAAAGAACTCTACCTCTCTTGATTCAATTATCACATTAGACTCCAAGTCTAATAGCCTATAAGCTTTGCTATTTGAGGCATAGCCTACAAATGCACACTTAATGGCTCTTGGACCCAATTTTGTTTTATTTGGATCCGTTTTCTTGCAATAAGCAAGACACCCCCACACTTTGAAGTAACCTATATTAGGCTTCCTTCCTTTCCATAACTCATATGGAGATATCTCATTTTTCTTCATAGGAATTCTATTCAAAATATGGCAAACAGTCAACAAAGCTTCACCCCACAAATTGAAATTCAATTTAGCATGCAATAACATAGCATTCACCATTTCCAAGAATGTTCTATTCTTTCTCTCCGCTATGCCATTGTGTTGAGGTGTATAGGGTGCGGTGCACTCATGTATTATGCCATATTCTTCACAAAAAGAATTGAATTCACTAGAGAAATATTCACCACCTCTATCACTTCTAAGCACCTTAATATTTTTTCCTAGTTGATTTTCAACTTCGGCTTTGTAAACTTTAAAAGCATTGAAAGTTTCACTTTTGTTTTTTCAACAAAAACACATAGGTAAATCTAGAACAATCATCTATGAATGTAAGAAAATACCTATTTCCACCTCTTGTTAACATGCCATTAAGTTCACAAAGATCACTATGTATTAAATCAAGCAAACTAGATGATCTCTCAACACTATGAAAAGGCTTTTTAATCATCTTTGATTTAACACATATTTCACACTTTTCAAATTTCTTGGTATCACAAGCAATCAAACCACATTTCACAATCCTTTTAATAGTGCTTAAACCAACATGTGCAAGCCTATTATGCCACAAAAATAAAGAATTTGAATCACCCATATAAGCGGAAGTAGAAGCCATTTGATTGATATTATCATTGGTACAAAGTTTGATCATCCCATCACAAGAATACCCCTTTCCCACAAAGTTCCCCGATTTGGATAAAATTAGCTTACCGGATTCAAACACCGCTTTGATACCCGGTTTGCCAAGCAAATCCCCACTAACCAAATTTTTATTCATATCGAGGACATATAATACATTTATAAGGGTAACCTTTTTGCCGGAGGTAAAAACAACTTCAATAGTGCCCTTGCCAAGCACCTTGGATCTTCCTTCATTGCCCATTTGAACCTCTTGTTCTCCCTTTGCATCTTCAAAGGTCTTGAAAAGAGATTTATCATAGGTAACATGAACTGTGGCACAAGTATCATACCACCATCCTTGCACCTTTCCTTGGACAACGCACACATCGCTTAGTGTTGCAATGATCTCCTCATCAATTGCATTCACCACAGCCCCTTTTTGGTCCTTTCGATACCTACACTCCCTAGCATAATGCCCGGGTTTTCCACACACAAAACAAGGACCTTTCTTGCCCTTAAATTGCTCTTGATTTTTCTTAGGGCTCATATAATTTCCGGAATTCTTTTTGTTGTTGTTATTTTTACCTCTAGGATGATTGGCCTTTGAAACCGCATTGGCTTTGTTAGTCCCACCATTGGACTCTTCTACCATTTTGTCTCTTGATCTCGATTCTTCCTCAATGCGAAGATGTTTTTGAATCTCTTCCAAGGAGTAATCTTCACTCTTGTGGAGAATCCTCTTCCGATAACCTTTCCAACTTGATGGTAATTTAGCCACAATAGCACCAACTTGGAAGGCCTCCGGAAGTTCAATTTTGAGAACTTTCAACTTATTCACAATTACTTGCAACTCATGAATTTGTGGTAAGAGAGGCTTTTCATCAAAAAATTTGAAATCTATGTATTGAGAAATAAGAAACTTTTTGGTACCTTCTTCCTCGGCTTTGTACTTGTTTTCAAGAGCCTCCCAAATCTCCCTCGCGGAATTGGTGTTGGTGTAGAGATCATATAGCCTATCGGATAAGGCGTTCAAAATATGACCCCTACATATGAGCTCATCCTCCTCCCTCTTCTTCCTTGCCGCCACCACTTGAGGTGTGTCATTTTCCTTTGGTTCCGGTAACAGTGCCAAGGTAGGATCAAGGATGTAGAAAATCTTGAGTGCTGTGAGAAGGAATCTCACCTTGTCTTGCCACCTAGTGAAGTAGGAACCATCAAAACGATCCAACCTCACAAGGTCTTGGTTCATAATCTTGATAGTCTCTCCTTCCATTGAAAGTAGAGTCTTTGATTGATAGAAAAAATATGGATACAGTGGAGAAAAGAAAGACTTTCAAACTTTGATACAATCAAACTCTCAAAGTTACACAATAAGAACAAGAAGAAAAAGAACACAAGAAAGGCTCAAACAAGTTCTTGGAACTTTGTCCAAAGACTCTATTTCCTCCCTCTTCTAGAAATCTTTTGGGAACTAATGGAAATAGTCTTGGGATTGATCAAGCCTTTTCACTTTTCTGCATAAGATTTCAAAAAGAAGAAAAGTCATATATAGCACTCTTAGGGTTGAAAAATGGTTACAAGGATGAGAAAAAACCCATTGTCTTCCTCAAACACTTCATCTTTGTAACATTCAAAAAATTAAATCATATGTTTAATTCACACATTAAACATGATTTAATCTCAAATGTGTAACCCTCTTACACTTAACCTCTTAAGTTTTATAAAGTTACAAAGATAAGAAGACTCATTGTCTTCCTTAACCTTTCAAGTTTTGTAACATTTCAAAACTTAATCATATGTGTAATTACCTCTTAAGTTTTGTAACATTCCAAAACTTAATCATGTGTTTATTTCACACATTAAAAGTGTAACTCTTCTTACACTTTATTTTTAACCAATAATATATATATATATATTTATATAAATATAACAGTCGCACAATCATACAAATCAAATACACATGTCTTCATTCAATGAAAAACGTTATCCATATCCATTAAGCTTCTTTCATCAACCTACTAGTAAATAAAATTATAATATAATGGTTAACTACTAACAATAATTATACATGTTAAAAAAATTATAATACTTACTTGCTTCACCACATGTCCATCTATTGACACTTTCATTTCGTCATCATTATGAATTTCCTTCTCTACATCTCCTTCTATTCTCACCTCATTTATCTCCATTCCACCCTCTTCCCCATCTACAACATGTTGATGAAAAATTGTTCAAAATCAATAAAGACATAATAAAAATAACATAATAAATTAGTAAATATAGCTAATTACACTCAAATTTACATAATGTGGACCTACATTTTTCACAACGCATTCCCACTCAATGGTACGATTCATTTTTTTTTTTTATGAAAAAAATTATTTTTATAAAAGATTTGTAATTGCCACTTATTTTTGTTTTAATTTTTTAAAGGGAAAACAAAATAAGAAAGAAAAACCCTGAGTGCGACTCCTAAAGGGAAAATACATTTTATGAAAATTGAATATGGGTCCGAATGTCAAGTCACCTATTGGGAAGGTACGACTACAAGTCGTAGCACCCCTGTAAGTCCCTTATAAATGGGTCTTTACTGAATAAGGTGAGACAAGTGTAACAATTGATAAGGAAGCCAATGAATAAGTGAATAATCACATAAATGACAACAAGTCATGCATAGAGAATAAATAAATAAAGTGAGAGTGAGAGTCTACCTTAGTAACAAATAATAATGTGTTATCATGTATTAGCTCAAATATAAAATAATCACATGTATATCACACAGTAGGGCAAAGATCAAATAATGTTCACTAAGTATAGCAATTAATAATCAGAGGAGAAAACTTATATGTAGGGTCTATACCAAAGCCCAATTGATTTTATATGAATTGATTTAACAAATTATTTGAAATTATGAAAATTGCATTTATGCTTATTAAAAGCGTGAAAATTGAAAATTATTTGAAAATCAAAGAAAATTTGTAAAAGCGTATGCTAGAGAGAAAATTATTAAAAATTGATTTTTTTAATGACATAAGACCTTAAGGAAGGAAGAAAATTTGCGGAATTGGGGTGATTCAAAAACAGGATTTTTTTTTTTTGTTTTTTTAAATCAATTTTTGAAGGCATGCATGAAGAATTAAGAGGATGGAAACAAGTGGCATGTAGGATTGCATGTCAAAGGTGGCCATGCATGGGTGCAGAAGTCTCCATCCTCTTGTGGAATAGTTCTCTTTGGAGTTGGCACATTGAACAAGTTCTGATATTGCATGTTAGAGCTGACTCCTCCAACTGATAACCGACCAGTTTGACTGAGTGAACCTGTCCAGCAAACCGATTCATTTGTTCGACAGCTTCATGGCCATGGAAACATGTAATGATGGAGAAGGAGGGACATGCTTTTCCACCAACTGCTTTAGTAGGTGCGGGTGCGGATACAGTGCTTCAAAGTGAAAGGATCCAGCAGAATGATACAGTTGCTAACTTTCATGCAAATCACAAGAGGATGGAGACTTCCAGCTGCAAATCCTCTAAGGAGAAAGATCAGATCCCCACAAGGCCTACTGTTCCTTTTATGCTTTCGAAGACGGGCTATTGAAAGCCTTGAATGCACTTTCTACAGCTGCTGCGGGTGCTGTTACTGAGCAGCAAATGACATGAGATTCAGGAAGTCGGGCTTGGAGCTTCATAGGATTCGTAGTTTTCAGTCTGTTCCGCCTGTAGCCTTTCTTCTTTAGAAAGATATGGTGTCCAACTCGGTAAGGAGAAATCTCAGTTAATGTATGATGTTTGCCATAAAGCTTCCCAAATCAAACATTGTGTCCATAACACTCAACGGATCGCCAAAAAGGCAAATGTCAGCATCTAATTAACTGAACATTCCAAGTTTAGCAAGTTGACCGAAGAACACAAATTCCTTGGGATCCTGGTGATTGAGCTTCCTCTACATTGCTCTCCAACTGTGACAAAGCAACAGCACTGAATTTCTTCAAACTGATTTGAAGTGGGTTGATGGGTCTGGGTTTGAGAGTAAGTGAAAACACGTGCATGGGGAGTTGCATTGAAGGGTGCCCATGCAAGGAACTATAATCAGCGTCTTCTTTTTCACTTGGCTTTTCAGAAGCTCTAAGCAATTGGTCTTCATCATTATCGACATCGGAATCCATATATGAAGCTTCATTTTCACCCTCTGAAATTTGATCGAACTGGCCATGGTCTTCCATGCTCCAGGAATCCTAATCCTCTGTCTGCAGTCTCTGGAGCCTCACTTCCCCAGTGCTATGTACAGACTATTGAATTCAAGACCAATATATCCGCCTCTAGCAGTAGCCATCCAATTGAGAACAAACTCAAGCTTGAGTGCCACCCATTTTTTAGGCATGGATATCCACTGTGCTCCAAGAACATATCTTCATTGGTGCTTATGTAACTGAAACGGTGCATATCACATAAAGGTAAAAGGGCATTGTTTTGGAACCACCAGAATGCAGACTCCGTGAGTGATTAACATCAGTTTCACTGTGTTCAACTTCATCATGCTCATCTCCACTTCCAGCTGCAATCGACTCCAATCCATATTCCAGAACATGGCCATGTACACCCAAACTGGTCCATAATTCAGTTAGTTCAGCACAGGCCTTGACAGATTTCCTAACCCAGTGCTTGGAAAGCCTTCTGGTCCTTTTACAAAACCATGATGAAGTGTTTGATTTCTTGCATAGAAGGACTTCTCCCTTTCTTTGAAGCTCTGATGTCCTCTAAATCTGGATAGACACTTCCCAAGCTGTGTGAGAAGCTCCGATGGGGAAATGTGGTCAGTTTCAGCTCCCAAAATGACCATGGGCGCCACCACTGAAAGTCTTCTTTAACTGAGAGGGCGGCAGAACTAGATATTTCACCAAATGAACTTCACATCTACACATCGGTCGACTAACCCATCAAAGTCCTGAAATCCGTTCTTAACAGTTTTCCATTCATCTTTTTCTCATCAACATAACCCAAAGGAAGCATTCCCCTGGAAGCGAACCAGAATTTTATTGCACTTTGTTGGAGTGTTACATCTCATATTGAAAGCATGGAATTAAAAAGGAAAGAAGAAAGACTTAAAATAGAAAGCAAGTTAGATGAGTTAGATGAGAAGAGTTAGTTAAAAGAGTTCTTATTTCAGTTTATTCTTTACTCTGTTATTGTGTCATTGATGTATTATAAATAGGACTCAAGTCTGATGTAATTTTTAAGTTTTCTGCAATTCATTTTCTTTTGCGTCCTCTGTTTCTTGGTGTTTTTCATCAGTTTCAGATTCTTCTGATTCTCAACACACTTCTTGTACCCATATGCATGTCCTTCATCTTCATCTTCTGCTTTTCCTACACTTTCAGCTTCTAGCTCACTGCCACCAACCTGATGCCGTGCTGGAAGGGAGAAACATTTGCCTCAGTGTTTATCCTTGGTTCAGATTCGGATTGTCTCTCATGGGTTTGGGGTTGCATAAATCATATCACCATTGGAAGGATTTCCACATCCCTGGAAATTTGGATTATCACAAACAAATGCTTCAAGTCCCTTTCCCAAGCTCAATCGGGTGCCCAATTGAACCCATTCTGAGGGTGTGCCCATTCTCAATTCTCTCTCTTATTCTTGGACCGAAATGAACAGTCAAAAATTGGGCATTAGACTTATTTCGTCTGGAACCTCTGCATGATATATTTCAGTGAAAAGCACTTGCTCTTTTCAAGTTCACATTCCAGAAGCTTGCCAACTTTGGCTGTCCCATACCCAATCTTGCCCGCTCCCATATGCAAATGATTCAAACTGTGCAAGTCATGATCCTCCACACGCCAAGCAAACCCGCTGAACACCTCCAAACTGATAGCTGCCACACACGGGAATGAAGCCATGTTTCTGCACTTTCTTTCACATGGGTAGGTGCCAGTGCCAGTGGAGAAGTGGTCTAGATTGGTTGGAGTTAGGTTGGGTAGGCGTAATAGGTTATTGGTGGGCATGATAATATGGGGTAAGCTGATGGTGGTGAGTATGGTATGGGAGATAAGCTAAAAATGGTGGGTATGTTGATGAGCTTAGTGGGTATGAAAGATGGGAAGGTGGTGGTGAGCTTGGCGGGTGTGAAGGTTGGGGAAATGGTTTGGCTTGAGATTTGGGTTTGATAGAGGGGGGCTTTGGTGGAGGGTTTTACAAAGGTTTTGAGGTGAGAGGAATCAGAGATGTCTTCTTCTGGGGTGTTAGGATTTGGATGAGTTCTGTGGAGACTGCCAGGTATTGAGGGTATCAAGGCTGGAAACAAGCAAGAACTGGATTGGGTATAATTCATAATTACAGAAAGTTGATTTAAGATTAATGGTTTTAATTTATTAAGAGAAAGATACACGCGTGATATTTTAGGATTTGTTTTAATAATATTAATATATATATATATATATATATATATGGCGTGGGAGTTGGGAGGAAACCAAAAAAAAAAAAAGGTAGGGGGCGTCGATAAAAAGTGGGAAATAAATTGGTCATCAGCTTTGGGATGCCGGTGGATTCTGGAAGGATATTTTATTCGATACAAGGAACACTTCTATGATGTTCGATTTTAGTTTCAATGGTTACATTTTTAGATTTAAGGTAGGGTGACTTAACCCTAAAACTTTAATAAAATATTTATTTTTTCGTGAAAAAAATTATAGATCTTGTTGTTAAGAGCTAAATAGGTAATGTTTGTGATATAGGAATTTTATTGGATGATTAGGAATATTTTTGGAATTTTTGTGATTTCGGGAAATTTTTTTTGGTTGATAAATGATTTCATTTGGGTTGTTAAAATTATTGGAATTGTTGAAAAATTATGAAATTGTGGTATAATCTATAATTGATTGATATGTGGATTTTTTTGAGAATTATTGGAATATTTTGGTAATTTTATTGTTAAAAAATAATTATATTTGTTTATTGAAAATTATTGGAATTGTTGGAAAATTATGAAATTAAGTATCATTTATAATTTATTGAGATGTGGATTTTTTTAGAGATTTATTGGAATATTTTGGTAATTTTATTGTGGAAAAATAATTATAACTGATTATTGAAATTATTGGAATTGTTGAAAAATTATGAAATTGTGGTACGATTGTAATTTAAATGATATTTGGACTAGTTGAAAATTTTATGTGATATTGGTGATACTTGTGAATGAGGATAATTGACCTCATGACATTCCATTTGCATCATGGTTGTGTGAAGGAAGGATAAAAACTGTGAAAGGTGCATGAAATGGAAAAATTAAAAATAAAAATAAAATAGTTATGAAAAGTAAAGGCCCATGTGAGGCGAATTAAGAAGGAAGTGAGATCCCTAGGGTGAAAGACCCAAAAATTTACCCCGGGAAGACTCCGAATAGGGAGTGTATTTGGGTGCGAACGCGTATCCTTCGGTGAAAACCAGAGAACAACAGTGCATTGTGTGATTGTGTGTAAGCATTTGCATCATGGTTGCATTTGGAAGAATTATTTGTATTATTTTTTAAGTGTATATTTGAATATATTATTCAAGACTAAAATGACTTGTTTTTTTTGCAAATCTAGAATAGTTGATATGCTAGACATATGATTGAATAAGGAAAATAACAATTTTGTTTGGTTTAAATTTGTAAGGTTGGGGTTTTTTTTAGTGTGTGTAATGTAAAGGTAATATTATGTTTTGGCATATGGTTATGTTATTGACCTAGAATTTTTAACCTATTTGGGTGTAACACTCCCTATTGAGCAACGTGGAAATGTTCATCTCTTTATTTTCTAAAATTTTTAGATGCAGATATAGTTTCAGAGGGACCACAGAAAGTTCAGGAAGTGTTTCAGAAAGCAAAAGAACCATCATAATAGTTTTTTTTTATTGTATATTATCCTTTTGACATATATAATGGACTTTTGTAAGTTAAATTATATTTTGTTAGTTTGTAAAATATTTTTAAAAATATTCTTTTTGACTTAAAGATTATTGTAAATATTTGAGCTTTTGGGCAAGAAGATGATTGATGGTTTTATTATAATTATGACCAGGAGATAGTGTGATGGTTGGTTTTGAAAAAAAAAAAATTGATTAATTGTCAGCGTGGATAGGAGTAACCCTTGGGGTTAAACCCTTAACCTGGGGTCACGAGTCGAGTCGAGTTTTGGGTTGCCCAGAATTTAGGGTGTGACAAAACGTATATCCAACTGCATCTCTAACCTCAACTTTTGTTACTATTTTGTTCCTTTCAATTGAAAGCAACTCTGTATTTTCTTCCAAAATCACCATGAGCTAACTCGACTGAGGCGAATGAAGGATTGGAACTCTTGAATCTTGCATTACTCCGGAAATGCAAAGTGGAAAGGAACTCTCTCATCACCAGAACAGTTCACTAGTCACCATATGGCTGAACCTCGTTTAAAGGAATCTTGCAGAATATAATTGTTGAGCATTTTTGAAGCAAATCATGCCAAAACATCGGAAGAGACTTCATATCCTCATTACTTCCGGAAACAGACCAAATTTGAGTCGCAGCAAAAGGGAGCCTGTTCCCTTTGTGGTAATACCAATCCTTGAGATTCTCAAAGGCTGACCTAATCTTAAGAACTAACCTAATGATTGCTCTCTTCCCATGAGTTTTCCATCAAGAAAAATATCTTTTGTGCACCTTAGCATTATTGTCTACCAGTCAACCTACAACCTGGATATGAAACTAACAGTAGTCCCTTTGCACTTTATTCCCTGGAGTCAGGTTTACCTTTTACCAATCATTGGGGACTTAGATTTGTAGTTCAGAGAGCATTTTTTATGCTAACTTCCTTCAAATCTGTAATTTCAATGGCTCCATTCAAAGATTCTTCAAGAACACTTGCAAAAAGTGTTATTTTAATAGGGACCCCAACTTGCTGAATAATGCTACAAGTACTGTATTGATAGTCCTAAGGTTTGACAAATCAATATCCATGTCCATATTGTCAGAATTTAAAGCCTTAAACCTTGCACTGAGTTTAGACATTGACAGAGCTTCTTTGCACACTTCCCAGGCCTTCCTATCCTTGTCATTCAGCCCTAGACTTGTAGTTTCGGCTATCTAGTGTTGTTCTTATGCATTGTAGGTGGTCATGCAAGTTGAACCCACGTGTGCATGAACCCGAGATGGAGTGGTTAGGTGGCAAACTATTTGGGAATTACAACATCTACTCTCATCATAACATGTGGAAGCTACCAAGTATTGAAGACGCCAAGGTTGGGAACAAGCAGAAACTGGCCATGGGTGCATTGAAGTGGCCATGCATGCGGGCTGCATACGCATGAGAGAGAATAGGAAGAAGTTTAAGGGAATGAATGGAAGAATGAGTGGAGGAGGTAGTAAGAGAATTGGGTTTGGTGGTGGAATGAGTGGAGGAGGTAGTGAGAGAAGTGGGTTTGATGGGCTAGATGATGAATGGAGTTGTAGATGGTAGATATGATAGATTGGGGATATGAGTGCGGGGAAGAAGTAGAAGTCAAGAACAAGGGCATATCCATTTCCGGTTTGACCAAAGTGGTACATGATGATGATCTGGGCGGTGAAATTAGCTGCCTCCTTAGCAATTGATACACTCAAGGATTTTCAATGTGCTTACATGACCTATCTTCTAAATGATGATCAATACCTTTTCTACCTCTTCAATATTACCAACCTACTATATTCCTCTAATTCTCCTTACTACCATGCCGAAGTCCTAGTTTGTAATATAATAACCTAGAAATCTCCACCATTATCCATTTCATCCATAAGGATTTCAACTCTAGTTATCAACTCTTCCAGCTTCAAAGTCCAGGCCAGCCATTCTTTTTGGTATAAAAGCATTAAAATCTTATGCAAGTTGTACCTTCTCCTACAGAAGAAGTTCTTTGTTCTATAATGATAAAATTGGCTACAGATTTTCCCATAGACAACTTTATTGAATTAACGAGCATGACACTTCATCAAGAATTCCATCTAAAATCTTAGGCAGATTTTTAGAAACCAAACTGCGCTTGGTTTTTAAGTTGAGTTTTTCACAAGGTTGAATCAAGAGGATGATGAGATTTGCATGGAAGCAGTCAAAGTCTTGACTGTTGGTGTTACTGCCACCTGATTCCATCAAGGTCATTGTCCTTTGGACCTATTTCAATTTCATCAGTTGAAGATGGAGTCTCATTAGTCAATTGGGAAATGACATGCTCTAGCTTACTGCTCGTGGCAACTAGAAGAATAAAAGGAACGAAAGCTACCCAGAAAACTTTGAGAAGGTATATGATGAGAGCCTTGCTTGGAACTCAAGTCTGCCTTATATGTGGGTGTAGACCCTCCATTTTGTCCTCCTAGCACATGTCCTATTAGGTATTTGTTTGATACTTTACAACAACTCCTTAGTGGCCCATTACTACTCATGTAGTCTATCTTTTTTTAAGCCACCTTGAGGACTTTGGTTGAGGGATTTATCTGACCCCATTGTGGCTCTTGGCAGCCCTAATTTAGACTTACACCCCCTTAGGCACCCTAGGCCCATTTAGGCACCTTAGACCTATTAGACACCACTTTAGGCTCATTTAGATACACTTGGTCCATTGGGCAACACCCTACGCCCATTTAGGCACCTTTGACCCATTAGGCACCACCCTAGGCCTATTTAGACTTAGGATCACTTAGGCATCACCCTAAGCCCACTTAGGCACCTTAGGCTCACTTAGGCACACTTGGCTCGTTAGGCACCTTAAGCCCACTTAGGCACACTTGGTTCGTTAAGCACCACATTTGGCCCATTAGGCACCTTAGGCCCACTTAGGCACACTTCGCCCGTTAGGCACCACATTTGGCTCGTTAGGCACCTTAGGCCCACTTAGGCACACTTGGCCTGTTAAGCATCGCATTTGGCTCGTTAGGCACTTTAGGCCCACTTAGGCACACTTGGTCCATTAGGCACCACATTTGGACCATTTGGCACCACCCTAGGCCCATTTAGACTTAAGATCACTTAGGCACCACCCTAGGCTCGTTTAGATACACTAGGCCCATTAGGCACCACTTTAGACCTACTTAGGCAGCCTAGGCCCATTAGGCATCTCTTTAGGCCCACTTAGGCACCCTAAGCCCATTAGGCACCACTTTAAGCCCACTTAGGCACCCTAGGCCCATTTAGATACACATACCCCATTAGACATCACCTTAGGCCCACTTAGGCACCCTAGGCCCATTAGGCACCACTTTAGGCCCACTTAAGCACTCTAAGCTCATTTATACACTTGGCCCACTTAGGATTACCTAGTTTTGATTAGGTCACCTCTTTGGCATATCTTGCATGGCTCGTTTGTTTTTATAAAGTTGCATGACTTGACTTTTTCATTTATTTTATTTTTATTTATTTATTATCTTGTCTATTTCTTCCATTATTTTATTCTCTTATTATTTTGTCACTTTTCTGTAATACTTATTATTACTTATCTATTTTAATTTAATAATTTTGTTGAATTGTTTATTATTATTATTATTATTATTACTCATTTTTATCTTTGTTATTATTATTATTATTATTTTATTTAATCTATTAACTTTGACATTTTGTAGCAAAGTCCACCAAAGATTGAAGGAAATCATACACGACTGCAACTTGGTGGGATATTCAGAATGCATACATTGGGAGTGGCAACCGGATATAGGAAGAAATTCAAGGATGGACCACCCATAAAAAAAGAAAAGAGAATGCAGTCGTGGTCATATTTTTTTAAATGGTAAATTACCAAAGCTGTTGGGCAAGTGAAAATGAGGAATCCATCGTGTATGTAGACAGAATAAGGGTTGTGTTTAAAAGGAACATTCTCAGCGTGCGTAGAAAAGGCATGGAGAGGTGGGTCAAAGAAGAGGACACTTATGGGAAGGTAGCCAACTAGTGAGGGTAGAGCAGAGGAAGAATTTGAAGAGAAAGAAGAATTCATTACGGGAAGAAAAAAGTGACTTAAAAGGAAAGACACAGGTTGGTGGTCTGAAAAAGGGAGGAATGAAACACCATTGGGAAAAAAAAAAAATTTGACAGCCGGCTGTGTAGATGCATAAAAAGTGATAATTCAGCCAAAAAAAGAAAAAAAGATAATTCAGCCAGAGAAGAGGGTTTTTTGGGGATTGAGAGCATCATCAAAGGGGGAGTAATTTTGAGCGTGAGAGAAGATCAAGAGGAGGGGTGACGATGCAGTCATGGAAGGGTGGCGATATGAGCCAAGACCATCAACAATGGATGCAGCAGCAGCATTAGCAATGGATGGCTATGCAGTATCCTACGGCGGCTATGGTGATGCAACACCAGATGATGTACCTGTAGCATTACATGCCTTACCATCACCCTCAATCTCCGCAGTAGTATCGGAATCATCCACCTTAGCACCATATGTATGGATCAATCGACAAGATTAAAACCCTCTGGGTCGGGGATATCTATCAATGGATGGACAATAATTACCTCCGTAGTTGCTTCGGTCACACCGAGCAGCCCTTTCACCTCAACTAGGCAACTTTTAGCACGAGTGATAGACATACTAATGCTAGTTCTGATCTGTCTATATTTATGGGTGATCTAGCTTCAAATGTTATAGGTTTGGTGATGATAATGAGAGATCAAGGGCAATGAATGAAATGAATGGCATCTATTGTTCAAGTAAGTCGATGAGAAAGGTGTAGTTGCACCATTGAAGAGAGAAAAAGAAAATTGACAACAGCATTACCATCTCGATTCCTGAACTTCCATGATTGGTCCACCTCTAGTTTGCGCATCAATTCTTCATCCACGCGGCAGCCATTTTGGAGAGAGTTGGTCATGCACCATAATAAGGGCTTTTTCTTACGCACAAAGGGTATTTTCTTCTCCACATGCTGCCATAAGCAAAACGGCTGCATCCTTGAAAGAGTTGGTGCACAAACGAGTCTCCACAGCCACATGAGAGAAAATACACAGTCGCATAGATGAATAAGCCCCCGAAATATCATGCTGCTTTGAGGGAGACAAGGACCAGCTGCATGATTCTCCAAACAGGAAAGAAGTCTTCTCCATGCTGCCGTACACTTCTCCATGCAGTCATAGTCACATTCCCAGTCGCATGAAGGACCATGGAGAACCACTCACTATGCAGCAAGAATGGAGGTTCGGTGAATGATAGTGGGGGCCCACTCATTGATCACGCACCATGGGAATAGAGAGATCAATGCTACTATTCTTGAATCTCCACACATTGATAAATGGGTCCACTTTAAGAGCAACCAGCTTCATAAAGGAAGAGATCACAATATAAAATTCTCTAACAACACCCCACTTTGGAGAAGATAGCAGCTCGCACCTTTAGGCTTCGAAACAGCCCCCATGCATTGGTCTGAAAGGTAAGTTCACATTCTCAAACTCGTTTTATTTTAGTTTAAATTTGTCCTTTCGATTCATATTTATTTTCTCTTGTTATTTCAATGCATTGATAAAATTGCTTTTGTGCTAAAGTTTTTTTTAAACTTGTTTTCATCTATCTTAATTAGTTTGGATTTTTGTTTTGATAAGTACGGATGTATTTGTTGTATTAACTCTGATGATTGGATTTTAGTTTTGATAAGTACGGATGTAGTTTGCTATATTGGTTTTGATGAATAATGGACTTTAGATTTCAAATAACTATTGATGTTAATTTGGATTTTAATTTTTGACAAATAATGAGGTTAGTTTGAGTTTGAGTTTGAGTTTTAAAATTTCATTGAGTGTTAGTTTCTTTAGGTTTGCATGTTTGATGCCTTTTAAAATTTATTGAGTATCCATTTGTTTAAATTCACATGTTAGATGACTCTTAAATATTTACTGAGTTTAGTTTGATTAAATTCACATGGTAGAGACCTCTTAAAATAATAATAATAATAATAAAATTCATTGAGCGTTATGTGGGATGTTATATGTGACTGAGTTGTTAGTTCTCTTTGATACTTGTTTTATAGGCACCTTAGGGAATCCTTGAGTTTGAACTTTCTTTCAGAAAAGGTTTTTCTTATCAAATTGACATTTTGAGTTGAGTCAAATTTTCTCTTTTCAAAAATGAATTTTTCCATCATAAGTTTGGCTCCTTGATCCCAAATGAAAGGTAGCCAAAAAGAGGATCCAATTTAGCTTTTCTCTTGTTTTCAAAACCCTCTTAAGTTAGAAATCAAAAAGCTCTATTTTGTGTCTATTGATTGGGATTTAAAAAATCATTGGGTCATTTTTTCTTACTTCCCTTAAAATCATTTTCAAAAGCATTTAAATCGCCAATAAAAGGTCTTAGAAAAACATTCATTCTAGCTTTAGGCAAATAATACAGTTTCTATTAAAATTATGCAACTCATTTCATTTAAGTTGCATTTCTTCTTGTTGGTTTTTCAAAAATTTGGTTTTTTATTCACATAGGTTTGGACTTGTGCTCCCAAACTAATGGGGATACACATGTAAAACTTATGAAAATTGAATGGGGACTTGATGGAACCCCTACATAATAAAATTTTTTCGAAACTCTTCCTTGCTATCAGTTTTCACTTAGCCACTAACCCTTTAAATCTAAAATTCGTTTAGCAACTTTGAAATGTTTTTTAAAATTTTTCCAAAACTTGTATGATTTTCCTCACTTCTTGAACTTGAATTTAAGATTTCGTTTGAATTAGAAAGCAATTCTAGAATAGAAGATATGAATGAGTTTTTAAAGGGGCTTCGTTTTCACCCAGTTCTGGACACCCAAAATCTTTTTGCAAAAAGAAAATACCATACGACTCTTTAAATTTGATTTAATAATTTTCCTCAATTCTAGGCTTCTTGAAATTGATCTTAGGCACATAAAATATGTAAAAAAATGTGCCTTTTTGAGGGAGATAAGATTTTTCAAAGTCGTACCTACTATGCATGTTGGATTCTGGACATCTGAATAGCTTAAGTGTTTTAAAAATATTTTTGAGTACTATTCGACCCTGGATTCATTTTTTATGTGAATTAGACACTTTGAACTATGTGTGTGTTTTTTTGTACGAATTTTTGTGAGGTCTTATTATTTTTTTAAAAAAAATTGTTTATGCATGTCACTATTTTTTACCTAATCTAGACCTTCTGAAGCCTTTAGGTGTCTTTACTGCAATTTGTCCTTTGAATGAGTGTTTGGCTTTCGTTATGTTAATCTAGATGTGTAGGAATTGTTTCCTAAAATTTTTCATAATTAAATTCCACTCTAAGCCATTTTTTAGAAATTTGTTTTTTGATGCTTCCTTTTCTAACTGCATGTTGATGGTTTTATACTTTACTTGGAATTGTTATTATTTTTGAAGTCATTTGATTTATCTTAACTCAATTTTGGCCTTGGCACTGGCACTGTATATTAGACATAATAAAGGTGTTATATTATATATACTTGTCCTAACCACTCTAGCCTTTTTTTGAGGAATCTTATAAATTATACATGCTATCGAGGTACGCTCCCTATCACTCACTTTTTAGAATTTTATGAACATGTATACTATTAAAGACTATATTTATGTTTGATGTAATCCTTTGATGCTTAGATGTATGTTTGATTCGTTATGATTAAATACATGTCATGTGTTATATTTCTATACTAATTTTGATGTCTTGTGATAACACTTAAGAAACAATCCAGGTACGCATCCTAAATCTCCTTTATGAGTATGATTGGTTTTTCTTGTTTGACATGCTAATTTTAAAATCACCTTAGCCTACCTAGGTATACATGATCAACTATTTAATTGCCACATTTCTCTCAACTTAGTCAGTAGAGACCTTTGCAGGGCTTAGAGGGGTGCTACCTCCTAAAGGTACCTTCCTAATAAGTAGCCTATCCCTGGACCTAGACTCGGGTTTTCCAAAAACATGCTTTTCCAAAAACTATGGAGTCATTTTTTAGGGTTTTATTTTTTGTTGTATTTTTCTTTTAAAATAAAATAAAATAAGTGACGATTCCGAATTTTTCCAAAATAAATTTTTTTTCACAAATAAAAGCGAGTCTCACCAATCAAGTGGGGGCGCATATGAAATTTGCGGGTCCACAATGAGTTGGGCATATTTCACACCACCAACACCAGGTTTTAAAGGATCAAGTATGACTAGAATTCTTGTCATGATTCCCAAAGATATCGACCCTTCAAGTGCACTCATCTTCTTCATGTCATTGAACGTCCAGCTCATTAATCCTACTAGTTCCCAAAAAGTAACATATTGATAGACCACAACTGCACTAGCAACAGTCACAACTACACCAGCAATAGAAGGCAATTGCAATAACAGAACTCAACAAGACCCAGAGCACTCAAGAACTATGCAAGTAGTTAAGAATCTGGTAGTGTAGTTTGAACTGTGCAAATAGTTAGAGTCTAGTAACGTAGTTTGTTGCAGTAGAAAATATAAATAGTAGAGTGGAGAACCTCTCCATGTTATGTAATTTCTTCCTCTTAATACATAAACTAGATTTTCATCTTCCTGAGACAAACTTTCATGTTATTAGAGCTGCCCTTCTTCATATCTCCTTCTCTTTGCATCAGTTTCATGATTTCACCATGACAATCTCAACTCAATCCTCTGGGATACAAGCTGGAGCTGCAAATTCGTCCTCAACCATAGCTTAGTCAATACAGATACTAAATCATGCACTACCCATTAAACTTGATAAAGATAACTACATGCTATAGAGAACCCAAATGGAGAACGTGATCTATGCAAACGACTTTGAAGATCATGTTGAAGATCACACTGAAAGTCTGACGGTCTGTCCTTCAAAAACAATAAGTAATGGTGAAACGAATCTAGAATTTATTCTTTGGCAAAGATTTGACCGAATGATCCTCAATTGGATTTACTCTTCACTTACTCCAGAAATTATGGGACAAATAATAGGGTATCAAACCTCTCATGAAGCATGGTTTGCTTTGGAAAATATCTTCTCGACTTCATCCAAAGCTCGGGTGATGCAATTACGACTAGAATTTCAGACCATGAAAAAATGATCTCTCTTAATGATGGATTACATCCTCAAGTTGAAGAATTTAGCTGACAACTTAGCTGCCATTGGAGAACCGATACACAACAAAGATCATATTCTGCAATTGCTAGAAAAGGCTTAGTGTAGAATATAATTCCATTGTGGCCGCTCTTACAGCAAGAGAAGATGAAGTTTCACTGCATACGATGCACAGTATTCTGTTAACCTATGAACAACGCTTGAATATTCAGAATTCAACAGAAGACAATGTAATCTCTGTAAACTACACTACCAGATTCCTAACTACTTGCACAGTTCTTGAGTGATTTGGGTCTTGTTGAGTTCTGTTGTTATAATCGCCTTCTGTTGCTAGTGCAGTTGTGACTGTTGCTAGTGCAATGATCTTCAACCTTGAATGTAACTGTCATGCAAATAGAAACTCAACCTCTCAAAATCACCCTCAATGTCAACTTTGCGAAAAGTTTGGACATGTTGTGGCTTGGTGTTATCATCGTTTCGATATAAACTTCCAATTGGTAAATGACAATTCTGAAACTAAGTCTCATGCAACTAACAACAACCAAGATCAAGCCCACGCCATGATAGCATCTCCTACCAACATAAACAATGAGGAATGGTTCTTTAACACTGGCGTCGCTCATCATCTTTCTCAAACCACCTCTCTAGACAATTTACAATCATATAATGGCAATGACAAGGTGACAATTAGGAATGGTACACAACTTCCCATTCGTCATACTAGTACTAAAATTTTTCAGTCTCCTTCTAAAGTGTTTCAGGTTAAAAAGAGTTCTTCATGCACCTCATCTTATAACCAATCTTGTTAGTGTCTCTCAATTCTGTGCTGACAACAATACATTTGTTGAGTTTCATCCTCAGTTCTTTCTTGTCAAAGAACAGGTTACCAAGAAAGTTCTTCTCAAAGGTCATCTTGAACAAGGGTTGTATAAGTTTCCTAGCAGTTTTAGCTTCTCTACAGATTGCTTGTTCTCCAGCTTCAACAACTCTTCATCTTCAAATTCCACAACTAAGCTTTGACATTCTCGATTGGGCCATCCTACTGAAGACTTATTGAAACATGCTCTCAACAATTGTAATATTCCTTATCAATGTAATAAACTCCAAATTTGTAGTGCCTGCCAATATGCCAAAAGTCACAAGCTACCATTCTCATTGTCTATGTCAAGAGCATCTCATCCTTTAGCAATTATTCATGCTGATATCTAAGGTCCTACACCCACTCCATCTACTTCTGGTGCACGATTTTTTCTACTACTCATAGATGATTTCTCAAGATTTTCTTGGATTTATCCACTACACACCAAAGATCAAGCACTTCCAATGTTTGTAAAATTTCGCACTTTAGTGGAAAAATAGCTTAAACACAGGTAATGGTGGTGAATTCATAGCATTTTCTTCCTATCTTGCTGCTCATGACATTGAACACAGGTTCTCCTGCCCATACATACCTGAACAGAGTGGGCAAGTTGAGAGGAAACTGAGACATGTTATAGAAACTGGTCTTGCTCTTCTAGCTAAAGCCTTCTTACCTCTCTCTTTTCAATTGTATGCTTTCCATATTGCTGTATTTCTCATCAACCATCTACCTACCAAGGTGCTTAAATATCAACCTCCCTTTCAAACTCTTTTTGGGAAAACTCCTGATTTTCATTTTCTCAAGACATTCGGTTGTCTTTGCTACCCATACATTAAGCCATATAATAAGCACAAATTGCAATATCATTCTATTCAGTTCATCTTTCTTGGTTATAGCAACACTCACAAAGGATATTTATGTTTCAATCCAAAAACTACCAGATTATACATAACCAAACATGTTGTCTTTCATGAATTAGTCTTTCCAACTCTATCACCTTCAACTTCTTCTAATCCTAGTTTTTCCGTTTCCACTCCTACTTTTCTTCCCATACACGTCCTCTTTTCCTGTTTAACATTCTATTGATGCTCAACAACATAACCCCACACCTTTGTCTTCACCACTTCACTTATACTCTGACCACGTCCTTATTACTATACACAACAATGTTTCTCAACATCCTCCTATTATTAATAGTCATCCTATGATCAAGCGTGCCAATGATGGCATTGTAAAATAAAAAGCCTTCTTGTCTCACATGCCCACTGAACCAACAACATTTATTCAGGCTTCCAAAAGTATCTATTAGACCAAGGCTATGCAACAAGAGTATGATGCTCTACTTAAAAACAAAACATGGAATCTAGCTCCTGCTCCTCCAAATGTGGGTCTACAAATTTAAACATAACCTAAATGGCACCATTGCTCGTTACAAGGCTCACCTAGTTGCCAAAGGTTTTACCCAAACACATGCCTTGACTATTTTTAGACTTTCAACCCTATTGTCAAAGCTTCAACCATCAGAATAGTGTTTTCTTTAGCTATCTCATATAATTGGACAATTCGTTAACTTGATGTACAGAACGCCTTCCTCAATAGTGACCTCTAAGAGCAGGTCTTCATGAGCCAACCACCTGGTTTTATCAACACCCGGTTTCCTACTCACATCTACAAACTTAACAAAGCCATTTATGGGCTCAAGCAAGTTCCTAGAGCATAGTACACCAAGCTCGGTCATGCTCTTCTTAGCTGGGGTTTTCAAGCTTCCCGTGCAGACAGCTCCATGTTCTTTCTTCGCACTGCCAAGGATGTGCTTATCTTGTTAATCTATGTTGATGACATCCTCATAACAGGTAGTGATCCTCGTCGTGTTTCTTCATTTGCTGCTCGTCTTAATGTTACATTTTCTCTTCGAGATCTTGGTCGTCTTCACTATTTTCTTGGTCTGGAGATTATGCAAGCAAAAAACTCAGTCCATTTAAATCAACACAAATATGTCCATGATCTTCTTCAACGTACCATTATGCTTGAATCCAAGTTTGCTTCTACACCTGGTATGGTTGGTCAAAATTTATCCAAACATGATGGAGATCATTTCCATGATGTCACACTATATCAGAAAACTGTTGGTGCTCTTCAATATCTCACACTCACAAGACCTAATATTTCATTTGTTGTCAACAAGGCGTGCTAGTTTATGAGTAGCCCCTCCAACACGCATTGGCTTGTTATAAAAATGATCTTATGCTACCTTAAAAGCACTGCTTCTTATGGTCTTTCCATGCAACCGTTTTCCACGTTGGACATTCAAGCAAACACTGATGCCGACTGGGCTTCTTGTCTAGATGACAGAAAAAGCACTAGTGGCTATTGTATTTTCATTGGACATTTTCTAATTATGACTTCCTCTTATGACTTATTTTGGTACGGATCGGTCATTCACATAAATGGCATAAATGTTTTCCCTCAATACCGATGATGGTATATGGATGATGTAGTTACTTATACAATTATGGATTATATCTAGCTTATTTTGATGTGTCATGAGAAGATTGGAATTTACAGCTCTTTATGCTTTTTTAACACTTCTTTTCTAGATTTAAAATTGTGGGTGGACATGACATAATTTAGGTTTCCATTCGAAAGGCATGAATTTTTTTGTGTTACGTTATTGATTGTCCAATCCCTATAAAATGGTTTCTGAAGGCAAAAGGAAGGTTATGACTATTTCCTTCAAAGCCTTCCGGAATCATGCCAAAAGAAGGTTATATGGAGTATTGGAAGCCTTAATTTGATTTGATCAATATGCCTAAAAAGAAATGCGCACAGATTTTTTCGGCTACTAGGAGGACAACAGATGCAGTTTAGAACTTATATTGCTAGATTAACGTCTTTTTATACAAGCTAAAGAGGTTGGCAATGAAGGTCTCACAAGTATGGTCAGCTTAATCTTAGCATCAACATAAGGAATGTATTCTTCACCTGAAGCAAGTCGACTAGCACCATGTTCTCTTCTTACAGCAAAGTAACTATTAACTCAATAGAATGTCAATTGAACAAATGCAGTGATAATGAAGCTCCATGCCTCTTTAAGCACGCTATTGAACACTTCTGACATGTTCGTAATCATTATGCCATATCGTTGACCTCCATCATATGATAGTGCTCATTTCTCAAAGGGAATGACCTTCAACCAACAGAGTGTATCTTGATTAATTCTCCTAATTGTATCCATATGCATGTTGAATTTTTCTACCTTTGTTTCTAAGATGAC
Source organism: Vitis rotundifolia (assembly GCA_030254885.1). Lineage (NCBI taxonomy): Eukaryota > Viridiplantae > Streptophyta > Magnoliopsida > Vitales > Vitaceae > Vitis > Vitis rotundifolia. The sequence continues at coordinate 15,522,149 of CM058152.1, forward strand.
TCTGCATAAAAAAATTTTCAAGTTTTTGCCTTTAAAGCGAGTCATAAAGTTGCTAACAAGATGACACATACAAATCTGATGATATGCATTTGGCTAAGACTAACCAAGATAAACATCAACAAATGCAGCCACAATGCCCAAATAACGATCATAGATAACACAAAGACCCCTCCTTTGAGTTACTCGATTTCTAATACATGCCAAAAACCATCCCCAACTGTCAACATTTCCACCCTTAGTTAATGCAAAATCAAGAGGAAATAATTGATTATTTTCATCACACCCCATGGTAATCATTACAATGCCCTTATACTTCCCTTACAAGTGTGTACCATCAATAGTTAGCATAAGATAACGACTCTTGAAACCCTCGATGGAAGGATGAAATGCCTAAAAGACTTACTAAAATACGTTTTCATTTCACATATTACCTGGGAATGTTTAAGAAACTACAACACATCCTAGATTTGCTTGCTCTAAGGCACCAAAAAAATGTGGTAGTTTAGTGTATAATTTATAGAAATCACCAAACAAATTAGTTAATGCTTTATGCTTGCCTTTCGAAGCCTTAATGTATATATCCGGTACCCAAATCTTTCTACAACACTTGCTTGAATGGCAGCCACTAAAAGTGTGAATTATGCCTTAATCATTCTCTCTATATGAGTAGCTATCAGGTTTGAGTCTAATTGATGATGGTATTAGTTCATGCAAGGATTGACACATGTGTATGAGCCACTATATTTATTGATTTCAAATAAATATCTCCCTTAACAACCGTAGCACGAAGTCTCCAAGTACATTGAGACTATTCAATATTCTTGCATCTTAGGACCAACAATTTCTTTATGGATGACAAAACGATATACTCTTTGTGTGAATTAATAGAGTACGTCTTTACAGCATGTTGCAAATGTCCTTTGGAATTAAATATTTGGCCAATTGTGAACTCTCTAATTGGATATCCCATAAGAGTGTTTCCCTATGGGGTCCAATTACTTGACACAACATGACCAACATTTTCAAACTATGGTGATGGTGCCAAATGATATTGCAATGAAGATAATTCAATTGGGTCATCTAGATCCTCTAGATTTGGATTGTTTGACAAATTACATCCTTCTCCACCCACATCCTCATATCTCATTTGTTCTCTTTCAATTGCCTCACGAACAGCTAAAAAAGACTAGCTACCTTCCCTATCCTGATTATCATCATTATGAACATCTCGGCTCCTATATTGTCATCATCACATTGTCTTCCTCCTTCGTCTTCCTCATCATCTTCTGCTCTATGCTCAAAAGTAAATAGATTTTAAACATTACTAGTACCATCATTTTCACCAAGTATCAAAGGTGTGTAATTACCAATTGGTGAATTCATTTGTAAGTTAATCAGTACTTGTTCAACAAATAACTCAACTTCAGCCATTCCAAATTTGTTATGCATTTCTAACATTCAAGCTACACCATTATCATTCTTTACTGCGCAATGTTGGAATTTATTCCCTCTTTTCATAGGATACTCACAACTAAAAGAATTAATTAAACATACTTTCTATTGATGTGAGTTACCGAGTATATCATTTCCAACAATTGTTCATATGTTGTCCCAAAAGGCACATCAACAGGTTCAACCACAACTCTATCCCCAGTATAATCAACATCAGTTTGTGTTCTTACCATTTTCCCATTACAAAAATAAATTATTGTCATTGATGAATTAGACATAGTTTACCTATAGAAGAAGCCAATAAAATCAAATCAATTTCATTTTTAACTACAAAATTACACAATAGAAAACATTATTTATAACATCAATTTGTAATGAAATAACAAATAACAATAATAGGGTATGCTATTAACAATAATCAAATAACAAATAACAGCTTAATATCCAAATAATTCAATATTTTTTATTAATAATATTTTCTTATTATTCATTACCATTAAAATTGAATAAAATGTTGTTATTTTTCCATTAACAATTAAAATGTCATTGTTTAAGCTACTCACATTAAGTGGAACAATTTTTTAATTTGTTCAAAAATTGATTTTATATAAGTTTCAAAAATTGATGTAAAGTGTAAATATTCAGCATAATTAATAGTTACGACTAAAAATATTTTAATATTTTTTTTCATTAAAATAATTAAAAAAGAGAAAGTGGAATAGACATATTGATACACTTTTGTTTATATCTTGTTAATTTTTAAATTTTTCTAATTTAATTCAATTTTTATATTTTTATAATTGAATAAGTTAAATTTTAAGTATAAACTAATATTTTCTATATATTAAATTTATTTTTAGTGTTATTTCTTATTTTTTATTTTTTTGTTAATAATATAATATTTTGGTAATGGTTTTACACGTAATTAATGAAAGTTTGATAAAATGTAACATTAATAATAACATTTTTAAATTATAATTTTGACTTGTTTAGAAAAGAGGACTAAGTGTTTTTTTTAGAATTTTTTGCATATATTTTACATTTTCATACAATATCATTCCAAAGTACATTCAACTTAAGACTTATTACCAATCTAATAAATTTAAAATACTTGTAAAAAAGAAATTAAAATATACCCATTAAGGCCATTTTTATCATCCTGACTCTCCCAACTTTTATACAATTTAATAAGTCCAAAAATAATAATTACAATATTAATTTCTTTCTTTCTTCTAAAAATATTATAAGATTTGTAGGATCCATGTATGAATATATTATCCATTCATAAGTAGTAATTTAATTAATTCAATTTTTTTAATTATCTAGTTGGCCAAAATGAGAAATCTAAAATAAATATTAATGGAACATAAATATTAAATATTGGGTGTGCCAAAAGAAAAAAAATAAAAATAAAAATTTGTCACATACTTAGCAACAGCATTTATAGATTGAAAATAAATGAAATTTAATTTTTTTTAAATAGAAGTGGGCATAAAATAGAAGGTTGGTAATTGCAAGGAAAGTAGGCATAAAACAAGGAGTTGCTAATTGCAAGGAAAGTGGGTATAAAACGTTAATTGTTGTTTTCAATTTGATTCTTTGTTTATTTTCAGTGTTTTTAATGTTTCATTTTCCTCTATTTGGTTAGTGGGAAAGCTGAGGAAAATGAGAGCAAACAAACTCATGAATCACTTGTATCCTCATACCCACTTACCCAAAAATTTGGCAATTATTTTACCCAAAAATAAATTGCTTCAAAAACTTACCTAGCATTGCAAGACGTTGTCGGTGGGAGTTGCTAGTGGGAGCTACTGGTGGGAGCCACAAACGATGAGGAAAGAAAATGATAGTTTGAGTTTCGGATAAAAAAACAAGGGTTTTGACATAAAAGTCCTGCTAAATGGGGAAAAAAATTCAAAGAAAAACTAATGACGTGGACTCAAAATATTATTAGTTTGGTAATTATTTTGAACTATGCACTATTTTGGTTCTTTTTTAAAAAAAATAACGATTACTTTGGCTGCAAACTCCATATTACCTCCCTGTTTTTTTGTCACCCACTCCACTTTGTAAAGAAGGTCTTCACTATCCTACAAAAAGACAAAGCTCTAAGTGGCAAGCAGGTGGTGAGAGAGAAGAGAATGAAATCAAATATGATAAATAATAACAATAAAAATATCAGTGCCTACCGGTTCAAAAATAGAGGTCTGCACATAACCATCAAGTTGTTTTAAGCTTCAATTCATCTTAAATAGCTCATTATTTCTACAAGCACTGATAGAAGAATGAGTTCAAGTAGATAGTGGTGGGGAATATTTTCTAACAATATATGCAAATGCTAGAATAGCTGCAAATTTATTTTATAAGAATATACACTTAGTTTATATCACATTTTATAACATATGTAAAAAAAAAAAAAAAAAAAAACTAAAAGAGGAATTATATATAAAGACATTATCATAAAAACAATGAGCAACAATAAACTCTACTTTGCTTATTTGAGTTAAACTCTTTCGTGTCGTGTACAAGAAAAGAGAAGACAAGTTAGACCTAGTTCATCTTATTTGTTGAAGTAATATCTTTCTACCTTTCTGCCTTCGATTCTAGAATAAAATTTACATCCATTGATCACAATTGTATTGAAGTATTATACACGTGTAACATATAAGAATATAAATTGAAGTTTTTTACACACTAAAGATATAAAGCATGATCAAATTTGGTGCATCATAGTTGTCAAAGAGTCTCAAATCTAATTTCTTCAATTGTTGCTTTCTATTTTGGTTGTAAGCTTTGAAATATTCTAAATACTCGATTAGGTGAGCAACATATATGAAGATGCAATTGAAAAGATACTTACACATTTAATTTTAATTTCATTTAAAGGAATATACAACTAATATATGTATTACTTAATTAATAATATTTTTAACTTTGATTCATTTGTTGGACTTACACCCTTTTGAATCAAATATTCTTTTGAACTTTCCTTTTACTTTACCTAAAGGACCTATTTTTCTTATTCTAAAAGGGTGTGCCTTTTTACCAATTTTTTTTTAACTACATTTATTTGCTAGTTAATTCCAATTATAATTTCAGAAAATAAATACAGTATGTGAGTAAAAGCAATATTATTTATATCATCATTTATTTGTAGATATATATATCTATATAATAATCACAATGCACAATAATTTATGCAAATATAAGTATAATAACAAGACAATTATAATAACTACAATTTTACAAAATTCAAATTAGCCTTATTTGATATATATCCAAGATCCTATTGGTTTTTTAGGCATTGAGGGAAGTTTATTACCACCATGCTTGCTCCTAATGAAAAGACATTAAATTATGAAGTTAAAAGGGTATTTAGTAAAACTAAATACTTATTATTTAATTACTTAAGTTGATTTTAAGTTAAATTATATTTAAGTTGTTAATTTAAAACTTATTACTTAATTCTTATTTTAAATATTAATATTGTTTGATAAAATTAACTTAAAACTTCATTTAAATCATCAAATTAACATATCCATCCTCATAAATTATAATTAGGGCAAATGAGATTAAGTAACAGTAGAGGTCGTGGAATAGCAAAAGAGATTGTAGAGGTAACTAAAGCAAATGAGAGTAAAAAGGTAAAATAAAAATATGAACTTAAGAATAAGTTAATTGTTTTTACTTAGTGATATTTGTTTTTTTTTTTACTTAATTATAAATAGAACTTAAAACTGAATAGTACTTAATAGTATTAAGTATTAAGTTGTTTGTTTTTGTAATGTTTGATTTCTATTAAGCATTAAAAAGTAAAGAGGATAACCAACATATTACTTTTTTACATTTAGAAAAAACCAAATATTTTGATTTTTTTTGTATTTTGTCAAAAAATTTATAATGTGTTATGAAAAAGTAGAAAAACAAAGAACTTAAAATCTGAAAGCAAATTGTTTTCAATAAAAAGTAAAATAAAAAACACCTTGAAATTGTTTTTAACTTTAAGTCATATTATTAAATTATTTGACCAAACATACTTAATTTATTTTATCACTTAAACTAAGTTATTAAGACATTTTAAGTTATTATGTTGATTTATCAAACACCCATTTTCTAACATAATTTCACATTGTATGTAATAACTTCTCTATTTTCTTTTGGTAATTTAATACTAACCAATCAAGGTGAAAAATAAGAAGTTAAAGATATAAATACCACATTTTTTCAAGCATAACAATAAAACCAACTCAAACATTGTTTTTTCTATTTCTAGACTTCAACATTGTTTTCTCCATTTCCAAACTTCATCGAGTATCCCTAGTTTTCCAATCTTCCCACCATTCCACTCAACCACCACAACTACTACCAATCCCTACCCATTTAGATTCATTAGCCTATAACTTTCCAAAAATAATTAACCAACAAAAAAAAAAAAAAAAAAACTTTTTTTCTTCTCCCCTCAACAAAATATGTTTTTATTTTTTAAAATAATAAAATAACAAAGTCTTAACTTACCATCTTATATCTTGAGTGAGAGTAGTTTGCTATGAGTAAAAAAACCTCCACATATATTTAAGGCTTTATTTGGCAACTCTTTTTTAAAATAGTTTTAAAAAATAGTTTGCCCATTTTTTAAAACTATTATTTGATGTTTTATAAAACAAAAATCTATTTGTGAAATGTTTTTAACCTGTTTTTAATATTTTTAAATATAATTTTTATATCTACAACTTTATTTTTAATCATGATATATATATATATATATTTGTATAATTATTTTTTAAAACAACTTTCAAAAAACAAGTGAAAACTACTTAAAACAATTAAAAGATGTTCTCTAAAAACACCTTATTTTTTATTCTGAAGAACATAAAACAATTTCTGATTATCAAATATGGTTTCTATTATTTTGTTTTGGAAAATAGAAAATTGTTATTGAAAACAATTGCCAAGCAGCCCGTAGGTGATTTTTTTTCTTTTTCTTTTTTTACTTAAATCTAAATAGAATTTAATTTATCATTTTATTTCCATTAAGTATTGATATGGAGAGAGTCATGTTAAAATTGTTTATTTTTAATATACAATAAAAAATCAAATATTTTAATTTTTTCTATTTAATTAAAAAATTAAAAATAAGTAATAATAGTAAAAATGAATAAAATTTAAAATTAAATTGTATTGGGTATTAAGTTAGAAAACAAACACCAGCTTATATTTTTCCTTAAATCATGCAAATTTTTGTTTATTAAAATTTTTAAACATGCTATAATAAATCTTTTTTATTTTCATTTATTTTTATTTAAGGAGAAAATATATATATATATATATATAATATTTGTTTCCATTAGAAAAAAAAGAAAGACATTTTGAATAGGTGACTCAGAAAAAATCAGCACCCAAAACCCAAAAGGCCTAGTAGATGTTTGAGTGTACACAAACATTTATTGTAAGTTGGAATCCAATCAAAATTGGAGGCATTAGTTTGTGAGGTCTTTTCAGCTATTAAGTTTGTTCATCTAACACCACCCAACCCCCTTATTCCCCTCCATCTTATTCATTACACACCAACTCAAATTTAATAAGGTGATAAGGAGGCCAAATGGGCCTCACAAATGAAAATTAAATTCCTATAAATTTAAATGGAATATAAATAGAGATTTAAAATAAATTTAAAACATAAATAAGACTTATATTTAAAAATAAAAAATAAAAATAAAATAAAAATAAAAAAAACCAAAAAAAAAAAACAAAGGTACTAAAACATGTTAGGGCTATTCCGACATTAAGGTGCAATTTGGGTAGGTCCAACTTGCATTGTCTAACCTAACTTTAATGATTTTTTTAGTTATACTATACTTAGAAATTTTAATTATTAAATTATTTTTAATATTGGAATTCAATTTAGAGTTATTACTTATATTAAATTAGTAATTAGTAATAAGTTTATGTCTTTAGGAATTCCCAAACCAACTTCGAATTAGGGTGGACATATTTATTGGACGGGTTAAACATTTTATCCGTCAAAGTTGCAACCCTAATAAAAAAATCAAAAATAAAAAGCAAAAAAAAAATGTTAATAAAAGAAAATTGAGAGAAAAAAACAGAAAGAATGAAAATAAAATATATATTACATTAATAAATTATTTTTATTTACTTCAAACTCATTTAATTTATTTTAACTCTTCTATATATATATATATTAAATAATTTAAAAAGATATGAATTTTTAACTAATTTTAATTATATTTAATTTTATTCATATTTTTTATGATAAAATCAAATATATAAAGCATTTTCCTTAAGCTATATTCAGTTTCATAAACATACCAAGTACAACAAAAAATGTTAAGAAAAATAATTTTTTATATATATTTGGTTTTAGGAACATAGCAAAAAAATTAAGAAAAATAAGTTTTTTATATTTGATAAAAATAAAATATAATTAAAATTATTTAAATATTATTTTTTTTTTCAAATTATTCAATCTTTATACAAAAGAGGCAAAATAAGAAAAATGATTTATTGCACTTTACCCCTTCAACCTATAACATATTTTGCACATTATCCCCTAAGTTCAAAATCGAGCAATGTATCCTCCAATCTTTATAATTGCATGCAATGTACATTTTCTAACTCACGACATTACATTTTTTGATGGAATGGCGTGACTAAATGCAAAATGGTCATTTTTTAATAAGCGAGGGCAAAAGAGTTATTTCATTTTAAAACCCCAAAAACCTAACAACTCTCTTTCTTTCATTTTTCGTTTTCCAAAAACCACATTTTCTCGGCAACCAAACACATTTATAGTGTCCTAAAAAATAGACAAATTCACAAAAAAAAAAAAAAAAAAAAAAACAAACAAACAAACAAACAAGTTGTTTTACCTCAAACCCTAACAACCCTCATTCTTCTCCCTTCCTTTGTTTCTAGAAACCACATTTTCTCAACAACCAAACATGTTTGTAGTGTCTTAAAAAATAAACAGATTCACAAAAAAAAAAAAACATAATCAAACAAGTTGTTTTACCTAGTAGTTAAAGCATCAAATCGAAACACTATCATGATCCAAAACAACCAAATTCAAATTGTCAAAAAAAAAAAATTATTGAAAACAATATAAAAATCAAAAAGGAAAACCAATTCAAAATTCAAGTGACAGCCTTACCAAATCCAGTGAAAATGCTTGAGAAACAAAAATCCAAAAATGAAAACTTAAGCATTTTTAATCCTTTATCTCATTTAAATTTCTACAATGAAAAAAAAACAGGAAAATTTTTGGGATTTAAAGAAACTAGAAAATACATTATTAAGCGAGTTTGAAGCAATTTGTAGCTTTATTGTGGAGAGGTAGGTTTCATAATTGTGGGCAAAATTGGGGTGGAATTTGCCGGCATGGTTGAATATTTGGAGGGTGAGGTCAAGGTCAAGGTTTTCCTGGCGACTAATCACTAAAATGATGTGTTTGGGGGAGGCGTTGGGGCTAAGGTTTGTTTGGGAGAGAGACGGTGTAGGATTTGAGGAGAGTGGAGTCACACCAACAAGGTGATGGTGTGATGGGTGGTCGGTGAAGGGATCCACAAAGGCATCAACAATGACGAAGGCAGGACAAATGGCGAAGATTAAGGGTAGGAATGAACGAAGGAAGAAGCAGGATGGTTTAGGGTTTTGGGGTTTTTAAAATGAAAAGACCATTTTGTCATCATTTAAATAGGTCACGTGAAGAGCACATGCACCTTCCGTTACATTGCTCAATTTTGAAATCAATAAGGCAATGTGCAGAACATGCTATAAGAGGGGTAAAGTGTAATAAATCTTTAAAAAAAATTATTTGAAATGACATATTAAAATAATTTATTAATTTTAAATCTATTTTTTATTTTTTTTCCATTCATTTTTCCTATTCATTATTTTTTTTTTTTCCTAAAAACGTTTATGATTTAATTTTTATTTTTTGCGTGTGGGAGGTGGGGGTGACGTATTATTTATTTATTTTGATATTTAAAAGCTCGATGCGTGTGGCCTTGTCCCACCGCCATCAGATAAAGATGGTGAGTGGATAATCTTTCAAAGGAAGATCACGTGATATGCCCCACGCAACGGCTTTGGTCACCAACATCTGCCTTGAAAATCCACCCAAATTTTTTTTTTAAATAATAATAATAATAATAATAATAATTTAAATAATAAAAAAAGCATTTTTTTCAAGCATTGGTTGATTTTTTTTTTTCCAAATTATTTTTAAAAAGCAGTTTTAAAAAAATGTTTTAAATTATTTTTAAAAATAATTTTTTTTTATAAACTTATAATTATTTTTTTTTCTTTGATATTTTCTCACTCTAATTCTAAATATTGACCTCAAATCTCTTTAAATGAAAATTAATTAAAATATTTTCCATATTTTTTTAATGTTTCTAAAATATTTTTTAAAATCTAGAAACACTTTAAATCTGTTTTAGAAAATAAATTATTTTCGAAATGGAGTGGAAACTGTTTTTTGGAAGTAATTTCCAAACAAGCCTACGTCTCTGCTTTGCGTGAGACTATATAATAATGAGACAAGCAAACTTTCTGACTTGCTCTGGGGTTGAAGCAGATCGGAATCGCTATCCTCAATCACCGCTACTCTATCGAAATGGGCTTGAAGGTTTGAATCCAATTCAATTCCCATTTCCCGTTCTTCTATTTCAGATCTTCCATGCTTCTCTCAGTTTGGATGCAAACCCACCCAAAAAAAAAAATCTGAAATCACATGGATCCGATCGCATTTCATCGTTGAATCATTGTTTCAGTTTCTTCAATTTTCATATTCTAAAAACACAAAGGAAAATTTTTTTCTTCAATTGCAAACTCAAAATTTTCAATTTTCAGTCTTTTTTTTCCTAATATTTTTTTTTATCATTTTTTGAGCGCTGAAATGCATCTGATTGTATATTATTGCGTGTGCTTGTAGAAATTTTTAATTTCTTTCTTGTGAAGATCGTTTCGGAAGTCGTTGTTGTCATTACCTTGCTTGATTTTTGGGTTTTTTAAATTTTTTTATTATTATTATTTTACATGGTCGCTGAGGGGTCTATTTGGATTGCGGGAAAGAGAGAGGGAAAGGAAAGGAAAATGCTTGAATTTTCATTTTTTTAGAGTATTTTCCAGTATTTTCCTTTGTTTATTTTTATTTTTATTTTTATTTTTCAATTAACAAAGAAGACCCTAGTTCTAGATTAAGACCAGAAATTATGGATAATGTTGTAAACCACTGAACTGCTGGGATCAGAGTGAGCCAAAATGAAATCAAGCTAGCTCAAATTGAAAAGCATTAAAATTTTGAATATTTTATGGTTCCTGCTTTATCTGCAGATTTTGCCCAACTTAGGCTCTGTTTGGATCTTGGGAAAATGCGATAGAAAGGATCAAAGAAGGAAAAATATGGAAATAGAATGATTTTCTTTTCTGTGATCTTTCCTACTTTATTCTCTTTTTCAATAAAGAATGATGGGTTTGAAATAGTGTATCTTCTCAAATCATTTTCATTGTACTTGAGTTTCCTTCAGATTTGATTGTTCCATATTTTTTCTTTCCTCCTTGTCCTATTACTTTTCTGGGTGGAAATGAAGCTTTAATACCATAGTAACCCCAAAGAATAATACACAGTTGGTAAAAGATGGGTTTGTATTTGAGCAGTAGTTTTTTTAGATCTGATAAGGAAAAAAGCAAATGTTATAGAGAAGGTTACCCACCCCAATTGGATCTCAAAATAGAAAGATTTTTTGTTTCTTCTAGGGCCCTCTTCATTATTCGACTTTGGCATTCTCGACTGTATTACATGATTAGAAGGCAAATTGTGGTAAAGGTGAAAGAGACCTTCTTTGGGCACCTTTTGGGCCATATCTTCATGATATTGGAAGATGCCCCATTATAGGCCACAAGGATAGTTCTTTTTGGATGTGGGATTTGTGGGTTCAAATGCATGTGTTTATGGAATCTCCTGATTTTGGATCGGTATACCTTCTCAGGAGCAACACCCTTGGTTTGTCTTCCTTGCCTCACTTGCAGATCTGGTCTATTGTTTATCCACTTCTAGAAATGGTACTTTTGAATTCTTGTAATGTTAAGTTTGAATACAATCATTAATGAAATGATCCTTTAATACTCTTCGAATAGACTATCCAAGGCTATATGATGATGAATCAGAACTTCTATGTATGATTTTTGAGAGACATTTGAGATTTCTAGGTCCAGGGGAATGAAGTTGGTTTTTCCAAGTTCATAAATCTGAATACAATTAGAAAGTTGTGTGAATTTAAGACTTTAAAGGCAATATGGTACGATCAAATGTCCACAATCATCTGATTCTGATTTATTGGGGGAGAGTATACCACAATTGGTAAAGATTTGATTAAGATTCAGGTTTTTCATGCATGTACTTGTACATGTATGACTGTACTACCATATGCATACATCGAATGCTCTAGGGGGGTTGCCCTTTTGAATTTGTGCTAGAAGTGAAAATCAGATTATACAAGGGAAAAAAAAGTTCTGAAAGTTCGTGTAGTTACTGCTTTAATCATCATTGACCTTGGGGATGAAACATTAAGAACCAAGAAAACTACAATCCTGAAATCTAATAACCCATCACTCTGTTGGGAAATTGATGTGAAATTTTTATGGACTTTGTAGTATATTGATCTGGAGCCAAAGGCTTGAACTTAGTATCTTCTCCGAGCAATTAGGTTTGAAGTGATTCTACTTGTGCCTGTAATTATATCCCATTCTGAAAATTACAGCCATGGCATTCTATACCTAACCCGGGTCTACCACATTGTTTAAATGTGACATAAGTAAACAATGTTGAATCATATGAAGCGTAGACAGATGATATCTCGATATGGTATGAGTTAAATGATATCATGCTCTCTGATGGATTCGATGTTTAAAACTCCAGTGATATATTCTTCCCTGCTACTGTGCTATGATTTAGATTTTTCATCTATGCTAATAGGACCAAGCTGTCGGCCATTTTTTTTTTTAAGATTATGGATATTTTGACCTGTTCTGAAGACATTGTTTGTTTAGTCCATACTCATCCCTGAAACAATTACACTATCAAGTTCAGTTGCTAATCCATTTGTGGCTCAGAACCTCCATGTTTAAGCATCATACTTATTTTAGCTTCTCTGGTTTTGGACATCACATCCAGCTAATATATTGATATCACAACTTGGACTGTATTGTGGTTTTGTGCAGGAGGAGTTTGAGGAGTATGCTGAGAAAGCTAAGACCCTCCCTGAGAATACAACAAACGAAAACAAACTCATTCTCTATGGGCTCTACAAACAAGCCACTGTTGGGAACGTGAACACCAGTCAGTCCTTTAATAATAACTATTCCTTTAGCTAGAGTTCCTCATTTGTTTGTAAATTGTGTTATCCTCCTGCTGGATTCACTTCTTCATGTTTCTCAGTTTGTTGGTCTGATGCACAGGCCGTCCGGGGATGTTCAACATGAGGGACCGAGCAAAGTGGGATGCCTGGAAGGCTGTTGAAGGTAACATTTACCTATTTTCTCCTGTGATATCCCCTAAAATTTGGGCAGCCCAAATATGAAAAATGGTTTTCTCAAATTATTCTCCATGAAAGTACTGTCCTCTTGTATGCTATGTAAAATTCTTCGTATTTTCAGTTGTTACTTGGAACCCTTTGAAAAAAATATGGCAAGACATCTGAAATTTGTTCTTAAAATGATCCATTTTCAAAACAAATTCTCAGAAACTGTCATCAAACATGTATTTGTTTTGAAGTTAGAAAGCCTTTTTCTGTTTTCAACATTTTGGAAACGGTACCCAATCATTTGAACTTTGTAACACTTTTAAGACGAAGTCTTTCCCACGAATTCTTGGGTACAGTTGGACTGAACAAAGAAAATTTCCAACACGTTTTGACAGGAAAATCCACAGAGGAAGCCATGAACGACTACATCACCAAGGTAAAACAGTTGCTGGAGGAAGCTGCTGCTGCTGCTGCTTGAGGCCTTCAAACGCCTGGTTTTTCCTGGTTCCTTTGTGCTTGTTTGGTTTGTGGGAAAAAACTATGTAGTAGCTACAATAATCTCTCTCTCTCTCTCCTTCGGTACTGTTAGTCTCTCCTTTCAGACCTCTATGCTCATGAATCGCTGAAATCCATCTTAATTTGAAATTATCACTAGTTTATCTTTTTATGTTACCTAATAGGGATCCTCCAACTTGTAGTTTAGTCAATTTAAGTTAATGATTAAGTGGGTGTTTCGTAAAACTTAATTCTTTTAACATGATGACTTAAGTTCACTTTTAGTTAAATTATATTTTACTACTCAATGAAAGCATCAAGAAATAAGATAATAAGATTTGAGTATAAAGAAATATGAACTTACAAAGAAATCATGGGTGGGATGAGTGGGATAAGGTAATACTCAGACATAAATAAAAAATAAAAAAAAATGTTAAAAACTTGTTCCTAACCCTTTCGTACGTCTCTCATGAGCTTGTTACGTGTCCTATCAAAAAAATCTATCTTATTATCCTTCCTAGTCTAAATAAATGAAACTTAAGTACAAAACTAATGAATCAGTACATATTAAAAAGCGAGATCAATCACAATATATCTATTAGTTCTCATCGTTTTGTACTTAAGTTTGTCCCATTGTCTTATATACTAATCGCACCATTTGTCTCGGATTCCGTTCTTTTGTACTTTGATGTATTATTTTTACCTTTAATATGCATTTTTAAGTAGGGACCAATTAAGATATTTTATTATCCACTGGGTGACTTATGATTAGGCCTCATTAGAAAAAAGTCTTAAGTGAAAAAAGGGAAGGAAAAAAAAAAACCCTTAAATCCCATTAGGAAAATTTTTTTGTTACTAATAAAAATGTCAAATATTTACCAAAAAAAACTTCCAATTTTTATTGGATTGAAGGAAAATATTAGCATGATCGGATGAATGGAAAATACAATGAAGAGAATTGTTTTTTATTCTTTAAAATAGAAAATATAAAAAACATGTTTGATAAAGGAAATAACTAGACGATAAACATATGAAAATTTTATAAAATAAATTTATATTATATGATTATGTTGTATCATCTACAATACACCTTATGTGTGTTTTTTTTTTTTTTCTTTAGGCTTTTAGTTTTTTAGTAATTTAATTTTTAAAATAATAAAAAACAAATAAATTAAACTAGGTAAAAACTAAAATATTGATTTGAAAAGTTTATTTTAATATATAACTTTAAATCATTTTTTAAAATACAATTTAAAATGAAAATATTAAAATTATTTTTTAAATGATTTCATTTCATATAATAACAATATATATGATGAAATTTTCAAAATATATACAAGAAATCTAAAAAAAATAATTATTGCTCTCTTTCAAATATATGAAAATTATATTTAAAAATGGTATTATTAATATTAAAATTTAAGGAAAGTTTTATTACTTACTTTCAATAACGTTACTAAAATGTTATATTATTAATAATAAAATAAAACTAAAACTAAAAATAAATTTAAATTATAGAAGATATTTGTTTTTACTTAAAAGTTAACTTATTCAATTGTAAAATATAAAAAATTAAATTAATTTAAAAAAATAAAAGATATAACCAAAAATCTATTAATATGTTTATTGTGTTTTCCTTTTTTTCAAATATTTTTAATTAAAAAAAATTGAAATATTTTTAGAAAAGAAATTAAAAATGTGAAATAAATATGACATTTGGAGATAAAAAATGGAGAGTAAAGAAAAAGGGAAAGAATATATAAAGATCAAATAATTAGAAGGATAAGATCCATAAACATATTCACTTTCCTGTATTCTTTTAAGGGTGTTTTTGTCTTTCAAATTTCATGCTCTTAAATATGTGGACCTTAAATCCATTTTCTGCTTTAACTAGCCATAAATCATTTTTATTTTTATTTTTTTATCTTGAGTTGTATATACTTGATAGCATGTACACAAAAAATATTTAAGAAAATATATTTTCAAAATTTCTTCTATAGAACCCTTTGAATTCATTCATTGTGATATTTGGTGAGCTTTCTAAATTCCTTCTCATTCAAGTGCCCATTACTTTTTTACTAGTATGGATGATTTTTCTAGGAACACATGGATATATCTTATGCACTTTAAATCAAAAACACAAATTTTAGTAAAATCTTTCTTTGTTTTTGCCAAAACTTAATTTAATCGAAGGATTAAACAAATTTAGGTAGATAATGGGAGTGAGCTTTACTCAATGCAGAATTCTTTTAGAGACCATGGGATTATTTATGAGCATAGTTATGTTTCCACACTCGAACAAAATGGAGTTGCAGAACATAAACATCGTCACATCTTAAACATAACTCAAGCCTTGAGATATCAATCCCAAATTCCATTAACCTTTTGGGAAAACTGCATGCGTACTACAATTTATCTCATCAATTGCTTACCTACACCCCTACTTTCAAAGAAAACACCATTTGAAATACTTCATACTCAACCACCCACTTACAGTCACTTGTATGTGTTTGGATGTTCATGCTTTGCCACTAATGTTCAACCCAAAAATGAGTTTAATCAACTGTAGACCCGCATTTTTCATGTACGTTCCTACTCGAACGACGAGATTTGTTTTTTATTATAAAAACGAGATTTGCTTTTTATTATAAAAATTTGATAAAAGTGAGTCTCATCGTTCAAATGGGAACGCACATGAAAAACATGGGTTCACACCAACGTGCTCAAAAATGTATTTTTATTGGGTATCCCTCCGGGCCAAAAGGTTTACAAAGTCTACATCTAAAGACTCAACAAATTTTCACAAGTTGATATGTTTTTCATGAACATATATTCTTTTTCTCGACTACGAAATAAGGCAATTAAAATGAATTGTATGTCTTGCCATTCTCATTACCTGACCAAGTCTCTATTCTCGACTTTCAAGCCCCAATAATGATAACATGCCCATTGAAGAACTCATTCCATCTACTTCACCTCAACATGTTCAATCCAACCAACCTATGTTAAGATGATCAGACCACACTCGTAGACAATCTGTTTGGTTACAAGATTTCCATTGTTCACAAACTACATTGTTGCCTCGAGCTCAACATCATGTTCAATGCCCCAATCTAGTAAAGGTACTTATTATCCTTTAAGCATTTTTGTTTCCTATAAAAATATGCATCCCTCTTACTATTCTTTTTTTGCCAATATTTTTAGTTCGATTACACCTAACACATTTGCCTAGGCTAAGAAAGATCCTAATTGGTGAGAGGCCATGAGTTCCAAAATACAAGCATTAGAAGAAAGTGGCACAAGGATCCTTACTTCTTTGCCTAAAGGAAAGACGCTCATTAGTTGTAAATGGGTTTATAAGATCAAATACAAGTTTGATGGTCCATTGAACACTGCAAAGCCAGACTAGTTACTAAAGGCTACATGTAAGTTGAAGGGTTAGATTACAATGAGACATTTGCACCAATTGCCAAACTCGTCACTGTTCATTGTCTACTTGCCATAAGTGCCACTAAAAATTGGCATTTCCATTAATTGAATGTTCAATATGCCCCCACGACAAGGGGAGAATTTTGTTTGTTGATTGAACAAATCACTTTATAGGTTAAAGAAAGCTTCTCACAATTGGTATTCGAAATTTTTTGTGGCTATTCAAAAGGCTAGTTTCGAACAATTCATGGCAAATTATTCACTTTTCATAGGAGTATGTCAAGACTCATTCACTATAGTATTAATTTTATGTGGATGATATGATTATAATAGGAAATGATCCCATAATCGTAGAAACTCTTAAAAGGTTTCTTCATGAACAATTTTGAATCAAGGATCATGGAAAATTAAAATTCTTCTTGGGAATAGGAGTAGCACATTCCAAAGAAAGTATTTCTATTTCATAAGGGAAGTGTTGGTTGGATCTTCATGATATGGACCGCCTTGGAGCTACTCCAACGACTTTTCCCATGGAACAAAATCTAGAGTTCTCACCATCAAATGGTGAACTTCTCAAAGATCGATCATAATGTAGAAGACTTGTTAGGTTTCTTATTTATTTTACAATCACAAGGCTAGACATTACTTTGTGCACCTTCTTAGTCAATTTATGCACCAACCTCGCAACCCTCATCTTGATGCAACAATTCGAGTGACACCAAGACAAGGCTTATTCTTTCCAACAAAGAATGAACTAAATTTAACTAGATATAGTGATGATAATTGGGGAGATTGCCCTACCACAAGAAGATCAATTTATGAATATTGCATTTTCCTTGAGAGTTTACTAGGCTAAGATATCACTTACAAGATTCACAAATTAATGTTTCAGGTCCTATCAAGTTATATTGTGATAATCAAGTCACACTATATATTGTAACAAATTCGATCTTTCAGGAGCACAAAAAGCATATTGAAATAGATTGTCATGTAGTAAGAGAAAAATTCAATCAAGACAAATTGCTACTATTTTCTCTCCATCACACACCCAAGTTGTAAATATTTTGACTAAGCCACTAGGAAAAATAATTTTTTATTCTTATATGCATAAATTAAGCATCTTAAATATCCATGCTTCAACTTAAGGGAGAGTATTGAAATTTAGTAAGTATATATTTATACTTGACAAGATTAGTGAAGAAAATATTTTAGAAGATAATTTGGAAAGTCATTGGTCTTTTTATCAGTTTTCATTTGGTAAAAATAATTTGATTGTAATTTGCTAGTTATAAAGTTTATATATTTTTTTCCTTTCTTTGTTTTATCTTGAGTTGTATATATTTGATAGCATGTACACTAAGAACATATAGAAAATATATTCTCAAAATTCCTTTTTTTTTACCATTTTTTTTCCCTTTCTTCTAGTTTTTCCAAAGAAGGAGAGAGAAGAAAAAAATTAGGGGTAAGGGATTGGTAATAAATACAAAAAGTTTTTATATTAAAAATAAATACCACTTTTTAATTTAAAAATAATAATTTTTTAAATTTAAAAATTATGATAACCATTTTAAAAATGGATATAATTTTTTATCTAAAAATTATTTATATTTACAATATTAGGTTGATCAAAGAAAATACAATTTTTTTTTTACTTGTTTTATAAAACTGTTTTTCACGAATTCAACCAAACATATTTTTTTTGTTTTTAAGAATAAAAAACTATTTTTTTAGAATTTAATTCCCAAATATATTTTTTTTTTTAAAACACCAAAAATTATTCTTAAAATTAATTCTAAAACATCATGATAATTTTTTTAATAAGTCTTTTTCATAATTTTATATACCTAAGAACATAAAATTGTAAATAAAATTTTAAATATTTTAAAATAAAAAATTATGCATATATTATCATTTTTTATATTCACCAATAAGATGTCATAAATATTACCATACATATATTTTTTTAATAAAATAACTTTAACATACATATTATTACTTATTTTATTTTTTAAAGTTTTTAATATTTTGATAAGTTTTTATTAATTTCCATCCTATCAATTTTTTTTTTCCAAATTATTATATGATATTTTAAATATTTTTATAAAATCATCTATAAATTTTTTATATATATATTTTTATATTTTAGGGGTATAACGATCCACTCTTAATCATGTAGATATTATCCGCTTTTGATCTAAAAAAGCTTTCATGACTTTTTTGTGATGTCTCATACTAGATAGGGGAAAAAGTTTTTAGCACTATATAAATATGAACTTTTAATTGTATAGCCGTGTTTTAAAATTGTGAGTCTTTTAGGCTCAAAGCATGTAATATCTACACAATTGGGTATAGATCATTACAAATGATATCGGAGTTATCCTTGATCCCAATGTAGAGGTCTATTTGACCTATGAAAGGTGTTTATCTATGGAAGAATTACCTAATAGGGTAAGCTGGACAAAATAATTACCAGGAAGGCTCACTCATTTCAAGGATTGTTAGAGGACAATTTTACCCTTAAATATGTTTTCTATATTATTTATAAATAAATTTGAGATTGTCAATGATGTGGGGCACATACATGATGATAAGTACAAGTAATCAAACATTTCTCAGGCCCAAAAAAATTGTTGTTCACTTTTGAATAATCAAGTGACTGTTTAAAAATTTGTTATTTTTTCTTCTTTTTTTTTCAAAAAAATTGAGATTTTTTAAAGAACCTTGTAAAAAAAATAATTTTCAATATCTCATAAATAAAAACCATATCCTAAGGTTATTATATCGTTTTATATATGGAACATACAATTAAAAACTTTGTTACCATAATAAAATGAATAATTATTTTTTACGAGCACTCATCAATTGAATAATATATAAATATTCAATTGACTAACACACACCTATTAAATGGAATAACTCACAATTATTCATTGGGTAATATAGCACGTGAAAAAATTAAATAAAAATAAATTAAATTATGTTGTAATATATTGTAATGATAGTGTATTTGTATTGTATAATGCATTTATGTAATACCTATATTTCATTACAATAGTAATAATTCTAAAAAAGTTTATTCATACCCTATTGGTATTAACACATCGTATCAAAATATTAACAACATTTATCTAGTGCATTGAAATTATTTAATAATTTTTGTATATATATATAAACTACGAGTCTCATGAATTCAAATTAGTATTTCATTTGGTTTCAAAAATTATTTATGATATAAGTATATTGTAAAATATGGTATGATCATACAAAATTATCATTTATATAAAAAATTTCAAAATTTTTCTTATTAGGTTTTATTATAATGTATTGTAATGTAAGTGCATTTTACTTTAATTACAACATTTTTTTTTTGTACCTATATTTTATAATAAAAGTAATAATCTTGAAGATTACTTTTTATACCTTATTAATATTCAACATATCAAATATATTAACATCATCCATTCAATGCATTGAGAAAAAAAATTATATATGAAAATTAAGAAGAAGAAAAAAACACTATGCAAAGGAAAAAAAAATACCATATAAATTTTTAAAAATTATTTTATTATAAAAATAAAAAATAATTAAATATTCTCCATCATTTTCTTATTCTTTTTAGATAATCTAAATAAAAAATTAAACACTTTATTTTCCTTAAATTTAATACAAAAACATAATTTATCAATTTAAAATTAATATTATATATATATATATATCATCATTTTTATTATATAATTATAAAACTTATTTTTTTCTTAATAAAATTAAAAATTAGAATAAAAATAAAAAATATAAAAAAAAAAAATAAATGATATTTTGAAAATATTTTTTATAAGTATTTTTGTTTTAAATAGTAAATGGAAATAACAAATTATATATAATTGTAAGGGTTAAACCCAACATTTTGATTTAAAATTTGAATATTAATAATTACAATAAATGTGGGGCTCATAAATCATAAATATTTTGACAAATCAAGTAAAGTGCTTTAAATACTTTGAATTTTAAAAGTTTTAGTTGAAGGAAAGTTTTGATATTTAAGTCTATTAAAGTCCTCCCAATAATTATCAGAAGAGACCATCCTTTCCAGTAATTATTCCGGTCCAGCCCACCCTATCGAGCAATTCTCCGTTTATCTATTTGGTTTCATAATCTTATGAGATACAATGATAATATTACATATGTATAAAAAGTGTTTATAATATACCGTAAAAATTTTTAACGCTATATAAATATAAATTTTTTTAATATTTAAGGCCATTTATAAAGTCGCAAATATTCTTTAGGTTCAAATAGAAAATACCTACATAATTGGAATTGGAAGAGGGTAGCTAGCAGAGGTAAATAATGGAAGGATGGTGGGGGCCAAAATTTTGTGAAAAGTGAAAACAGCGAGTAGTACACTGCACTGCTCGTAACTCCTTAACCCTACTTGCCTGCCAGAATCTCCTTTTTATTATCATTATGAAAGACTTGCCTCTTCTATCTTCCTCTTTCCTTTTCTCTCTCTCCATTCCATCTCTCTGAAAGAAATCTGCACACAAAAAGCTGTACCTTCTACTAATCATTTCACCTATAAAAAGTTAAATACACACACTTGAATAAAAAAAAATTAATTAAAATTTAATATATATTAAAATAATTAAGATTTTATTTATTTTTAATCAAAGGTATTTAATGACATAGATATGATTTTTTTTTTTTTTAAATATGCCATTTTCTTGGTTCAACTTTTCAATAATGAAACAATGAGTGGAGGGTGGATATTGCAATTATTTATAAATCATGAATATAATATATATATATATTTTTTAATTTCTATGAATAATAAGTATGTGGTACTTGTAGAGGGAATATGTACAATAATTCATGTATGGATATGTCCAAGGAATTGTCACTACCCCCACTATTTCATGTCTTGTCAATTCCTGTTTTTATCTCCACCTTTTCACATGCTACCCACCCTCACTTCAATTTCAAATTCGACCTTTTTAAGAGTGTGTATAAAAATATTTTTAACATTATTAATATTTAAATAATAAAAAATTTTAAATATTAAAAACGTGATTTAAAAAAAACGATGTTTGTATTTTTAATACTTAAAAAAAAAATTATTATTTAAATATTAAAAATATTATAAATGTTTTTTAAAATCGCTTTTCAATGTACTCTAAAAGTGCTTTTTAGAATCACTATCAAATAGGCTTTAAAACTTATTACAGTGTTTTTAAAATAATCGTTTATCAAGTATTTTTCTTAAAAAATATTATTATTAATTTTTTAATATTTTAATTGATTTTTCAGATTTTTTAAATTATTTTTAAAATTTTACTAATATCTAATTTTGTTCTAAAAACACTTTTTAAATTAAAAATATTTTTTAAAATCAGTGTCAAATGAACTCTAAAGTAATGTTTATTTTGACTTTTTATAATCAGTTAAAAATAACTTGTTAATATCAACTAGTATAATTGAAGTGAACTGTTATCAATATATTCAATTCAGTTATGTTAATCGATATAATAGCTTGTTTTTAATTGAATAGAAAAAGTCAAATATTTTAACTTTTTCTATTTAACCAAAAAGCAAACACCATCTAAGAGTGTATTGATTAATTTTAATTTTTTTAAAACTCAAATTAGGTTTAAGTTGGTAAATATATGTTAAGGTTAATTTTAGGTATATATCGACGAATCAACCTACATTTAATAAATAAAAAAGTATTAATAACATTTATTTGATTAGAAATTTAGAATCTTTAGAAGTGTTTTGTATTTTTAAGAATAGCCAAACAAGGCCTTTGTCTCACTTTCATTTTTATGAGAAAATTCTACTACCATACCAAAAATTTAGCATTTATGAATTCCTATTTTAAAGAATAGGAAAAATAGAGACTTCAATTTTCTCGGTCACCAAACAGTATCAAAGTAATAAATATTAAATACGTAACCTGCAGGCATCACATGGTCTCAGGAATCATTCTGAGCTCCACTCAGCAATGGTGATGGAGGAGAAGTTGGAAGAAGAATCAAGGGCACCAGAGTCAGAATCATCAGTGGGTCTACACCCACATGGGAAGCTGCTCTCCTCCTACCTTGGCCTCAGCTTCTCCCTCTTCTTGGCCCTCCTCCCATCCTCCTCCTCAATCTCCCAGCTCTCAACCCTCCATCTCAAGCTGCTCCAAGCTGAGCAAGAGCTCTGCCGCCTCAAGTCCCGCCGGAAGGAGGACTCCAAAGCCAACGCCAGAGTTGTTGAAATCTTCGCCGGGCACCGCGAAGGCTGGCGCAGGGAGGAGAAGCGTATGGTGGACCAGATCCACGCCGCCGCAGAGGAGATCGCCTGCCTGAGGGCCAAGGTGGCGGAGCTGGAGCGGTCCGAGGCCGAGCTGAAGGCCAGGGTGAAGGAGCTCACCAGGGAGGCGGGGGAGAGGGAGGAGATGCTCGGGTTTGTGGTGAGGGAGAGCCAGTACGCGTGTTTGGATGACGGGAAAGTTAGGCTTTCGGCGGCGGAAGCAGCGGAGGAGGCGGAGGTGGGGACAGTGTACGGTCAGCCGGAGTTTGTGGCTTCGGCTTCCAAGTTGTGGTCGGCCGAAGGTGGTCTGTGGCAGGTCTGTTCCTCCTTCCCATTTTTAATGCTCCGTTTGGTTGCTGAGAAAATTAAAGAAAATAAATAAATATTACAAACAACCCAAATGTTAAGGCTTAGCTTAAACCTCTGTCATTATCCTATCGAAAATGGCTTGGAAAAAAACCCAACTCTCCACCCATCTCCTGAGCCTCTGAATCCAATGGATAGGAAAATTAAAGTGAATTAGATGATACAGACTATCCTAAACCCCAGAATTTTCTATTGATGTAGATTAGGAGTTCAATTGAGCATGAAAAATGCAGAAAATAGCCTGAAAAAAGAATCCATGTTTGAATTATTTTCAAATTGAATCCAGATTGATGACATTGGCTATGCTTAATGGAGTTTTTTCAGTTTCATTAGATCAAGCCATTAGGACATAGAACCCTCTGTTCTACCTCAGGCATTTTGAGCTTTAAGTTCCATAGTTCAGTGAGGAATAAATGGTACTCATGGCTTTTGTCAATGATCCATTATTATCCCAATTGCAGACTGGTTTGGTTCCACTGTACTTTGTTCGGAGTTTGAGAATTTTTTTCGCGCGCAATGTGGGTTATTCAGACCCGAAAGTTCAAATTAAACTGTTTATCCCTCTCATTTGCAGGGTGCTCAATAAATTTTCTTGGCAGTGGAGTGTGTACAAACCATTCTATGTTTGTCTCATCTTCTGTCTTTACCTATATTTCGGGATTTTGTCCTTATTAGGCTGTATTTTCATGTGATAAAGCAAACAAGCATTGGGGTATGAGTTACATTTTTTTATTTCACCTGCAGCTCAAGGTTGGATCGTCATTTTCATCCAGGATTCATCCACCCCCATCAATGGCAGGATGAGATAATATTGGGAATTTGAAGGATTGTGTTGTGTATTGAGAAAGCAACTGATCTACTTTCTTTCCTAGTCACTGACCTGTTAGCTCCTTGCAGGCAACGGCATCCATTGTTTGATTCTCCCCTAGTGGTAGTGTCAGTGTGAAAATCACTCAACTTGGTGACTGCTTTTCCAGTTTCCATCATTTTGTTGATTTTGTGATAGCAATCCATTTCATGGACCCATCCATTTTGGATAGAACAGGAACCTATCGAAAAAAGGAATCGATGTCCTTTTGCCCAACTTTTTCTTTTTCCTGTTGTTTTCTTCTTGTTCTGTTTCATCCTTACCTTTTCTTTTCCTCCTCTTTTGGGGTCTCTGAAATATTTGTTGCTCAAGGTGTGCCTATTTTGCAACGTGGCAATAGGCTATTGTGCTGGAAGTTCTGACTAGGGAGAGGGTGGACCCGTTGGACATTGGGACTTTGATTGGCACCATCTAATTTAAGTGACCACTTTTGAAGACATTGCCATGAAGTAAGAAATGAGATACATCATACAGGATATATCAAACAGTTAGGGTTACGGTTAGAGTTAGGATTGATTAGCACCATAGGCATGAAACTCTTATTTGCTAATAAATACTAACCATATTCCCCATGCTTGCCCTGTTTTACACGACCAGTTGGGTACTTATTTGACTTCATTTCTATGTGGAAATAGAAAACCACCCAAATTATTTCCAATGGTGGTTAATCACAAATATTTGTTCTTGCAGGATGTACAGTATGAACCTGTCGAACCATTGTATCATATGAAGCATTTTGTAGCAAGGTAAATGCTATAGTCTGGATGCGTAATTTTTCCCAAAGCCAAACTCTGCAACTAATGATAGAGCAACCAATTGTTTCTTATTCAGAAGGGAGTCACCTTGGAAGGTAGACGGAGAATCAACAGGTGTGTCCTCTAAACTTAAATTACTAGAGCAGGAACTGCTGAATTTGGAAAGAGTTGGGAAGAGTGATCTATCAAAGGTGCCATCCTTGATGAGGAAACAGGCAAAGAGATACCAAGCTCTTTCCGGGAAGATTGATGATCTATGCCAAAGAATGGTATTATTGCTTTTACACTTCTCTATGCGAAATATATCAATTTGTTTGAGCATGATATGAAAGAATGTGAATCCTTATGTCCTGTCTGTCTATCTCTTCACCTGCAAGCATGGGGTCTATAAGTCCATGGAATTCTTTTGTTTCTTACAGCAAGCAAGCGATCCATGCGAGCCCACCCTGAGCTCAGAGTTCCGAACTCAAAGACAAACAGAGTTTCTGCTGGAGGCATTTCGACTCCAGCAGCGGGCATCAGAAACCGGTCAAAAGCTCATGGCATTACAAACAGAGACAGGGAAGAGTCGCATGGGAGGAGGAGGAGGAGAGGAGCTGGGCCTGAGCACAAAGCGGTCACTGGACTCCATCAAAAACAACCTGAAAGAAATCCAGAGAAACTTGGAGATATGGTTGGCGAGAATCATCGGAGATCTGGAAGGCATTCTGGCCAGAGATGGCGCCTCACGTGTAAGGGAATACTACATCTCTAGATACCCTTTTGTTCAATAGCTATTCTCAACCTGAAAATATTGCCTCTTCTGGTAGATTACTCATCCTAGCTATTGAAGTAGCGGTTAGATGTCCTAACAAAATGAAATTTGTTACATTTCCTTTATCAATCGTTTTAAGGGCACAGCGGTGGTTGTAATCCTTGCATGGTCCCAATGTGATCAAAACAAAGTGATTACAGATATAAATCAGGGTTTAGTTGAGGTATACAACGTGTTTAGGGATGAGGGTATGTTTAGAATGCTGGAATAGGGAATAAGAATAAAAAGTCATTGCATTTCTCATTTATTATCACGTTTGAATCATATTAGAAATGGAAACGAAGGATAGAAAAAGATCATTTTCATGAAAACTAAAACCAGCTCTTATGAGGATTTTGATCCCCTTTTTGAACATGTTATTGTGATTTGCTTTCATTTCCAATCCGATACTAGTATACTAAACATGTATCGTGAGTGTAACGAGGGTGGTAATGGGACGGGTATTTTCGGGTTATGTCTTGTCATACCTCTAATTGGACAAATTTGGGGGAGGTAAGGCTAAATCAGAGTCAGGTGGATTTGACTTGGTTTGAGACAGTTTTATATTGCCTTATCTTGCCCCGACCGAATATACAAGTCATCATATATAAAATGAAAGTAAAATTAAATTAAATTACTTTATTTTTTAACACATTTTAATTTTCATTTAATTGATGGGAAATGGGTTATATATTCACATTATAGAATAGGTTGGGATAGGAATAATCCGTCCATAAATGCCTAAGAAGTTGGATTGAGAAGTGGGCTTTTCTTTGAGCCCGGTCCTAGGTAAAGATGAAAAAATGGTACAACTCGGACGGATTGGATTGGGTTAATGGTCAATCCAAGCTCAAACCCAAGGTTGATCGAAGCTACTGATTCAAGCATATTTTTCTAAAATTGAGTTATAATTGAGTTAGACTAAAATTAGTAAATATGTTTGGGTGATATTATATAAATTTCACATCCATTTATAAATATATTTAATAAAATTTTCTCAGGCTTGTTTCTTTTGTAGGAAGAATAAAAAAATTGAATATTTGTAAAAGTTTTTAAAGTAATTTTTTATTTTTTATTTTTTGTCATACATCTTACACTAATCAAGCAAGAGACCTAAATCTTGCTTTGAATAAATCTCTGAAATTCTTTTAGGCCTCAGTGAAAATCCATTTTAGTGTTTGGAAACTAAGAAAGTGAACATCGATTTCATTTTCATTTTTGTGTTTAATCAAACATGGAATAATTTTCCAAATGATATCTTTCAAAATAATATATAAACTAAAATTTTCACTTATATAAACAATTATCTATATAATTATTTGGAAAACTTAATATTGTATTAAAGGAGGTGTGGTAAAATTTAATATTTATTACTTAATAATTTAAGTTGATTTTAAGTTAAATTGTATTTAAAATATTAACTTAAAACTTATTACTTAATTTTTAATTTAAACATTAAAGTTGTTTGATAAAATTAACTTAAAATTTATTTTAAATCATTAAATTAATATATTTATCCTCATAAATTATAATTGGGGTAAATAAGCTCAACTAACAATGAAGGTTGTAGAGTAACAAAAGAGAGCGTAGAAGTAACTAGAATAAAAAGTTGTAAAAAAGTAAAATGAAGATACAAATTTAAGAATAAATTAATTGTTTTTACTTATTATTTAAAATTATTTTTTACTTTAAGTCATATAGTTAAATTATTTTATCAAACATATTTAATTTATTTAATGACTTAAATTGAGTTATTAAATTGGTTTATCATACACTCACTAAATCTACCAAACTTGTACAAATATGTCCATAGTGAATATATTTATCTATTTTTTTTTCTTTATTTATTTTTTATACTACTAAAAATATTGTTTACACGCATGCATGAATGAATTTCAAACATAAATTTTTTATATTTTCACACTTATATGAGATACTTATATAAGGTATTTGTATTAATTGTATAAGTCTGACTCTTATGAATATATGTAGTGTTTTTATAAATGTTAATGAAAATGTGAAGATATCTTTATATATATATATATATATATATATATATATATATACATATATGTATGTATGTATGTCTATTATATTTGCCTTTTGTACACGTATGTAAATAAATGTTTCAATAATTTGGTATGAAGGAAACAAATAAAATGAAGAAAAAAAAATGTGTATATAAATTCATGATTTACAAATTTGTACATATTTTATGTAATTTTTATTTAAATAAATTTCAGAAAAAATTAACAAATTTCAAAATAAAAATAATAATAATAATCAAACATTAAATTAATGGAAAATAAATTAAGTTAAAGATGTCTTATACAGTAGTTATTTAATTAAATTTTAAAAATTAAAAATTAACATAAAAATTTTAATAATCAAATGTAAAATTTATTTTTAGGATAAATTTTAATATATCAATAATTGTATAACAAATGTCATCTATCATCCAATTGCATAAAACTTTTAAGCCCAAATATGCACGGACCTTAGACCTTAAACCCATTTGCTAGAAATGAAGATGCCCTTTTTTAAAAACCATAGGGTATGTTTACTTTTGGATGATAACTTGTTCATATATCACAATGAGACTTCATCTACCCTTCAACTTAATTATCCAAAGTATATAACCATTAGGGTCATTATCACAATCATCTACCCATTTATTCTAATCAATATTTTGAGAATCGGATACCAAAAAAGTTATCGGTTCACAATTCAGTGATGGGACCGATTGTTGAATCACGGTCAAATGATGATATCATAAATATATAATTTATATATTATTAAAATTAAAAATAAATTTTAAATTTTCAAAATATATATATATTAAAAATAATAGTATTCATTTTTTGTCTTTAATATCATCAAACTTAAATCATAAATAAATATAAATATATTAATATTTTAAATTTTATAAATAAAATGCATATAATATTTAAATGTGAAGAATATATTAAAAAAGAAGCAATTTTTTTTTATTTATAATTTATTTCACCTATATTACATTACTTTACTTACATTTTTATACATTAATTATTATTTAAAAAAAATCTTGTTTTTGAAATTTATTTTCCTTATATTACATTATTTTACTTATTTTCGTGTTATTAAAAATAAATAAATAAATATTTTATTGGCTTTTTAGTTTGCAATTTAAAAATATCAATTATTAGCAACAAACTGGTTCAGATCATCTGGTTGTGAGTTGCCAATTGCATTATAGCTTATGGATTTTATCTCATCCCACATGGGAAGCTGTGGAAGATTTTATGGATTTTATATCCCATCCCACATCGGAAGGGGAGGAGAATTAGCACTCGTTTAAATTCTCCATTGGCTTTCTGTTGTCCGTAGTCCCTTGACTCCTATGAAACCCAACCCGGTCCCATGGACCAGTTTAATGTTCGAACTGTCAGTCAGTCTGGTTCAGGCCCGGTTCAATATATGCTCTGGACCATGGGTTGGACCAAACCGGACTTAGGTTCCAATTGACGGGGTTCGGGTTAGCACGGATTAGTCTTCTGATCTTGCCCAACTTGCACCCCCATCAAAAAGCCATCACTTCATCATCAAGAGATACTTAGAAACCTTTATCTATCAGCATTAGCCAACAAAAAATATACATCAACCATCCTCATTCAAATTCAAATTGATTCAAATACAGGCCCCCTTTGTAGCAAATCGTGGAGCTGTCGTTATAATTCCAACAGCTGCACAATCAAAACTTGGACTCTGATTAATTTTACTCAACCCTTCCAAATGAATCGAAGAAAAAGGAGAACAAGATTTTGAACCTAATGGGGCAGGGTTGAGGCTCAGCAAAATGTTAATTTGGTACAGGAAGACACACCTGATCTCAACTTGACGGCATGAGAGCTTGCTTTTATTTTTGTTCTCGGTAGAAATTAGAGTGGACGATTCAAGCAGGAACATATGACTCTAGCATCAACTGTGCTGGCGAAGGAGATTTGATTTCGGCAATCAAGTATGTATATTTCCACTGCTTGTCCACCTTGTCTTTAAACATTTCTGTGTAAACTTTGCCGGCTCCATGAGGGCCACGAATATAGAAGTTAACCTACATTTAATTGCTTCAATGTTAACACATGGGAATTTCGAGATAACGGGATTTAGGGGTAGAAGATAATATGTTTGTTTCTTAATTCTACGAAATTTCCCCAAGTTCTAGCAAGCATAACTATAAATTTGACATTCAAGAATCATCCGATGCTTTGCCCTTGTGGCCTGACTCAAGTAGTAAAGGATTGGGGAGGAATTGTGGGACATTCCAGCGGGTTCAAGTCAACAAAAAAAAGAGGGGTAGGTGGGGGGGAGGGGGAACCAGTTTTTCAGAACACTTCATAAAAATGGTTGCTTTCAAAAATAAAATTTTATTTTGGAACTCAATTCTAATAAGATGGAGGAGAAGAAAAAGATGATGATGGAGGGTGGGTTTAGGAATGGGGTTAAGAGTAATGCTAAACTGGTTTCTGTGTTTCCTTGGTTCTCAGGGCAGTGTACAAAAAAAGAAACGAAAACATCTGAAATATGTTCTCAAAAATCACCCAGTTCTCAAAACAAATTCTCAAAAAACTGTTTCTGGTACGAAATTTGTCACGAGTTTCAGTTTGGAAAACTGTTTCTTGTTCTTAATAACATAAAACTGTTTTAAAAAATAGTTATCAAACAGGCCCTACCTTCTCCATCCATTAATGAGAACCATTACTCATTATTCCATTGGTATCATTATCAAGCCCGTCACCCTCCCTCAACGGATCAAATATCTAAGAATCTAGTTGCAATTGGGTTTGAGGAATGTAATTGTCAATGATTTAAAGGTGGATATGGCCCTAGATAAAGCAGAATGGTGAAAAATAATTCATTTAGCGAATCTCAGATTCCCGAGTATTGAGATTAAGGCTAGGTTTAGTAATTTGAAGAAACAGTCATTTATGAGTCATTAAAAAGCAAAAGGTAATTCTGTCACATTGCTAGTAGGAGCTTACGGTTTTACCTCAACATGTTCAACACCATCTTCATCAGTCCACATCCTATTGGCAATCCGTTGGCGAGCAGCACGATTCCTACTTTCCTGGCCATAACCAGTAATAGGGGATCCAATTCTGACCCGAACCTGATAAAGAAAAATCAAAATCATATCAACCACAAAATTGCAACAGATATCCTGAACGAAAGTTATGGGCCATAATTCGTTATCTGATACTCAAATATCCCACAATTGTGGTTTTGAATGGCATGGAAATGCAAGTAATGGATACATTACTAAAGAGCAATTAAGGATACTGCACTTTTTCCCATCACTTGCACATCACATTGTCCAACTTGAGCATTGAAATGCATGGATGGGTTTAAATCTTTAGGCTGGCTTCAAGACAAGGCTCCAAGGATATGCCAAGTTCGATCTAATACTCAAACCTCAAGGTGTTATACATATCATGTTATATACCAATCAACTACTGTAGAGTGTTCCAGGAATTCAAAAAGATTTTTTTGTATGCCAACTAAATGATCAAACATTAGAAAAATCAGGATCATCC
The DNA here is from genome assembly GCA_030254885.1 of Vitis rotundifolia. Lineage (NCBI taxonomy): Eukaryota > Viridiplantae > Streptophyta > Magnoliopsida > Vitales > Vitaceae > Vitis > Vitis rotundifolia. Next base: position 15,553,711 of record CM058152.1, read on the forward strand.
TAACTAAAAAAGTCTAAGTTATACTAGAAAATTAATGATTTCCATTCCTTAATTCTTTTCAACTGATCAATACAAAGCGGAATTCACTTCACTCACATGGTATGTCCAATAAGAATTCTTCTGTCCATTGAAAGAAAAAAAAAAAGAACAAGAAAATATAAGGTTTCACTACTTTTTAGAATGTTTTATAATTTTCAAGATGAGGATTCCCTTTCCTTTTTCTTTTTTTCCTTTTTTCTTTAAATTAAGGATGATTGCCATATGAATATTAGCAATTCATCACAAATCAGCACATCATTTATGTTTTTCATGAGGCTTAAATTCCATGCTTTGAGGCTTATGCCTAGTGCAAAGGCAATCCTAGAGTCACTTTTGCCTACTAAAAATGTCCTTGCAGCCACAACTAATTATTTGCACTATTGGGTACATATCTCTTTCCCAATCTAAGAAGTAATAGCTCCAAGACAAAGAAACACAGGTTTGCACAAACCTGACTGTCTTCTTGAACCCTTTTGAGAGCCTTCCCAAAAATTTTGTACCTGTAACAGACCATAGTTTTAATTCTGGGATATATTAAAAAATAAACAAGTGGAATTCTTCAAATCCCTACGGCCATGTTTGATTGGCTGAATATAACATGGATATGATAAGAGAGGGTATAACATATCTTATCCCATGTTTGGCTGGAAATGAAATAGGATAAATTATCCCTTCACTTATCCTATGTTTAACCAAACATGGATATGATAAGTGGTGAGATATATTATTCACCATTTTTTTTATATCCCTTCTACATAGGATATGTTTATCCTAAATTAAGATATAGGATATACATATCATGTATATCATAAATTTATTTTTTCATCAATTTTTTATTTTTTATATTACTTAATTTTCCAAAATAAAAAAATTTGACCAGAAAATTTTTGTGATTAAAATAAAGAACTAAAACAATGTTTATAAAATATATTTCAAAATAATACAAATATATGTATCTTTTGATACTATATATATAATTACTTTTATATATTAAATAACATAATATAAAAAAACTATTCATAAATTTTAAATATTTTAATCATGAATATTATTAAATGTAAGAGAAATTTCACATTTTTAATAGGAAATATTGGAATGCAATATAGTTTTTATTTTAAACAAATATCAAAATTGAAAAATAATATATATTCCATTTCTTTTGTAAAAAAAATCACTTTACAAACTAAATATAAGTATAATATAATATATTTCATTGCATATACCACCTTAGATTTCATGTTCATTGGATATAACATTTAAGGATATCATATCCCATTGGAAATGATATTATAGGATATACATTTCTTATCCAATAGGATATGATATCTTAGGATGTACATATCATATTCTATCATATCCCACCAACTAAACGTACCCTAAGTTACAATTCAATTTTTATTTTTTTTATAGGTAAATTTTTGTCCCCATTGGGACTTGAACCTAAAACCTCCCACAAAAATCCTCCCCACCCCTTAACCACTTGAGCTAGGCCTCAAGGGCAATTAGAAAACATAATTTTAACTAAAGAATCTAAATGCTTACTCTTTCGGTTCAAATATAAGCTCCTTGAAAACAGCATATCCTGCAGCAGCTGCAATACCGAGGCCTACAAGAATAATAACGCTGTAAGAAGCTCCCTCTGCAAACGTCACAGGCTTTTCCGGGATGTTGTATGTAGGCGCATCAAAAGGGTCCTCAACAGTAGATATGTCTTTTCTGGTCTGCAAAGGAATGATGAAAACCAATTTGTGATCATGACTAGACTAGGCAGGATAAACAATCTGATTGCTTATTTAAAGTAATTTTAATTACATTAGCTGTTGAAATAAAAGTTACAAGGAAGTAGGGTTTTATGATTAAATCATACTTCATACCGTCTCTAAAGCAATCAAAAGCTATTACAGAATTGAGAAACATATGATGATGTAATCTGTAAAATACTAGAGTGATCCTGTCAAGGTGTCTGGTACCAACATTTTGTTGTAGGCAAATGATTCATCTTAATAACCAGCTAACAAAATGGGGGGCATGACCCAAGTGATGGGAAGTATGCATGAACCAACAACATGAAAAGAAAGGGGAACAAAAAAAGAAAAGAAAAGAGACCACTAGATGGACCCTAGCCCCTCCCATCCCATCAAAAATCCAAAGGTTCCACCCTTGCCATACAAATAAAGCACAAAAGGGCATACTCCAAACCTTCTCCATGTCGTCGCCAAAAAAACTCTCATGCCAACTAACCAATGTGCTCTTAAGAAAAGCAATACAAAACCCAAGACCCTCCAAACAGGGCAATATCAAAGACCAAAAACTGTGACATCTACAATGAGGGAGAATCTGATTAGTTGATTCCTCCTTTTGTTCGCATAAGACATCAATTCACCATAATCCATCCCCTTCACAAAAGATGGTGATAATTGGAATCTTCTCCCACACTGTTCCCCAAACAAAGAAACTAATATTTGAAGGAGCACAAATACCCCAAACGTCCACAGCCCTTGTTGGGTGGTTGGTGGATTTGTTTTTCCTTAGTGCAACAATTACCAACCTATTTTCTGACCGGCACAGACCAATAAACTAAAAAAATAACACCACCTCCTCTAATTCCTAATTGTGGAATCTCTTTAGGAAATTAGAGATCCAATGGTCCTTTCTTCTGGCTAGAAATCAAACATCCAAGAATTTTCATTAGCTGCAATGCTGAGCAAGTCTCAGAAACAATCTTCCATAGACTCTCTTATTCCCCCTCTCCCCACCCATGGCAGCCAGCACGCCACTACCACAAATCATAACAAATCTTGGATTTGGAATGATCCCCACAGAGAACAGATTTGGAATGGAACATCCCAATGTTTTCTGAGAGCTTTGCAAATGCTGGATGCATATGGAACCATCCCATTTCCTAGAGCACCATCCACTCTCCTCCCCAAACTCACCCACTATAGCTTTCCTCCAATACTATCCTACACCACTCCATATCTCCACATCTGCTTTACAAGTAACGCCTTATCAAGCACCAATAGACTTCTAATACCAAACATCTATTGGTTCTACCAAATCACTTGGCCTTATGCCTTCAGATTCTATAGTTGCATCTGGACAGAACCAACCATGTCACATTATTCAGGGACAAAAATGAATAAGTTTTTCTTGCTTCATTTGTCCACACTTAGATTTTCCTTGAAAAAGAAAATGGATAATAAAACATGATCAAATTGTGGAGTACCTGACAGGAATCAGGAATTTATAGTATTAGTTATGACTATAGTGGTCCCAAAGTGTGACCAATAGAGACCAGAGCTGATGTTTAGAATAAGGTTTGGTTCTGGGTGTTAGTGCAACTGAACCAGAGGTGACCTGTTTGATGCCTCTGCCAGAATTCCTCATTATCAAGGACATGTGGCTATCAAGATTTCACAAATAATCCAAACTATGCTTTGTAAGCGAATTGTATGGGATACATCCCGGGAAATCAGGTACCTTTTCAAGTGCACAAAGTGAGATGGTAATTTTTTCTAATCATTTTTTGAATCAGAATTTTTTCTAATCCCATTTTAATCTTTCAGGTATCCAAGTTTTCAGTTTTTGGCATTGGTATAATTTTACAAGCACTGTTAAACAATGGTAAAAATCATAATATAATGATGACAACAATAATGGTGCTGTGAATCGGTCATGGTTCAGCAACAAAAGAAAACCGTGTGCTTAAGTTGAGCTTCCCACAAAAAAAAAAAAAAAAAAAAAAAAAAAAAAAAAAAATCTAGATAAACAAAATTAAATGATTTTCAGTGAGTTAAATTCAAAAATCAAACCTCAGATTGTTTTTCTTCTGGTGACTTTGAAGCCGTTGATGCACAGGACCTAGCAAAGCATGGAACCACAGTACTTTTTCCATGGGTTTCAATGGGTCGGTATGGTGAGCAGAAGCCAACTATCCGTTCCCTTGTCTGCCACCTTGCAGACTGAACAGAGGTTCCTGCAAACATTAGTATCCATTAAAAAATTGCAATAGAAATGAACTAGATAAAAGAACATTTAAATCCTCCTTCCCTCCTGCATTCATTCTAGCATAAACATTTGGCAACCAGACATGCATCTGAGTGACTCACATCAACAGTTGCTCAGATGCTGATTCAAAAAAAAAAAAAAAAAACTGCTAACATATTGTTCCAAAGACCAATATTTCAAAGTTTTACCAGGATTTTATGAGCTAACTTGTAATTTTTAAAAGCATTAAGATATTATTTAAATAATAATGAAATGATAAAATCCAAACTCAAGGTATACAAAACTAAATCTAGGATCCAAAGGCAAAAACACCTAGTTGACAAAAAGAACTGAAATAGACAGCACCCTGAATACACATGAAAATGAGGGATCAAGATCAAAGAAAATAATCTCAAAAGCAAGGATTGCCAGTTCTTCCACTAAAATCCTTCCAAATGCAACAAACCACGCATACAGCAGCTCTTTATTTAGATGCTTCAACCATCGCTTGCATTAAATCACCACCCATGGAAGAGATCAAACACCAAAGCCGGTGTAACTCAAGATCCTCCATAGTCAAAGCACAAACACTGCATCTTATAGCTAAAATAATGATAAGTGAGAAGGAGATCACTCAACAGTTTAGGATAAAATTTCATCAATTGTTGAATCTGCCAACAAATGATCAGTAAGCCAATCAATTAGATAGTCATTGAGATTACATTCCTAATCAAGCTGTGTGAACTTGGTGACTTGGTTAGTTTGACAACAAACTCAAACTAACCAAGACGCCAGAGGTAAGAACATCAAAAGGTGAAAAATATCAAAATCCTCCCCTGAGTAGACAGACTATTATCATTCCAAATCCTAGAGGTTTTTAAGAATCTTTTTCACTCCCTTTGAGGTTATGATGTAACATCATTCACCTTCCTATATGGAATAGGCCACTTTCAAAATTGATTCAAATGCTGTGATCATGAAATTGGGAGCATTGAACTTGCCTCTTTTTTTCAATAAGGACAGAAGACATTGAATAATAAGTGATAACCCATTAGCGTCTGCCTGAACAGTATAATTTTCTTCTTAATTGGAAAGCTGGATCTATTTCCTAATTTTGGTACTAATTACAGTACCAATAGGTTGACTACTATTCACAATGGTACAAGTTCTTGATAGTGGAAGGTCAACCTCACTCCAAAGTTACGTAATGCTTACATCACAGCCACCTTCTAACACTCTTACCCTACTTTCACGCTGTAGGTTACCTTCACATGTCAAAGTCCATTTTACTAATGAGCACTGGATGTTACACTTCCAACAGTCTTGATGTAACAGAAAGAATATACTGGCATAGGGAAGTCGGTCTCAAGAGCCACAAATATTGCTGGCCTGCAACAATCTTCTCGCCAAAGTGTAAGCTTGTTTAGATTAACCCAACCCAGCAATATTTCAGAGGTTATTTAAAATAATAGAAAATTGGTCAACAAGTGGATTTTGCTGTTTATCCAGTTGCATTGCTAACTTTTAGTTTCAGACTTGGATCACATAGTAACTTATTTTCCAAGATCATCCCCAAGATAGTTTTGATATGCATATTGTAGTGAGTTTCTATCTCCAAGATTGGCACGAGTCTGTATAATCATTTTTATTGGAATGAAATATTGTTTTTTTTTTTTTGTTTTTTCTTTTTGATAGGCAAACAAGAATATATAAAAGATGCCAATCAAAGAGCAGGGGATGCCACGCACCCCAAGTACACGGGGGATACAAGGATGTAAAAACAACAAACAAAACTACCTCAAACATGCACACAAAACACTCTTCCACTAACAAACGCTCAACCAATCAATATGAGTTCATCCACTGTTGATTCCAGAGTCTTTTTTAGTGTTAAATCACTCAAAATATGATGCAGCACACAATCATCATTAGTTTCTATTTTTAGCTTCCTACATCATTAATTTCTATTTCCATTAGTTTCTTTTTTAGTTTCCTACATCATTAGTTTCTATTTTCTACATTATTAGTTTCTATTGTAGGTTTATCATTAGTTTCCTATTTCTTTCCTAGTTTTCCTGGTTTCCAATAACCTTGGTTTCCTATTTCAGTTATTTCCTTTATTTTTGCATTACAAACATTATTTAAAGGCTCATTGTAATTGTTACAGAGGAGTTCAATATATTTTTTCATAATTATTTTCTAATTTTCAGATCCTATTGTGATCTTTGTGTTTGTTCTTAAGCGTTTTTCTGTTTCGTTTTGAAACAAACCTTCCGCTGCACCAAAATATGAAGTTGCAACCACTACTAGATCCTAGGTGCACTTCTCACTCCATATTGTTTCCCACTAAACAAAGCTTTTCATTTTCATCCGCTTCTAATTTTATAACATAGCTTGTTTGGGGGTCCTGTATTGGTACAAGAAGGGAAAAAAAAAAAAAAAGAGGGGGGGGGGGGGGGGGGGGTGGGGTTGGTGTGGGGGAGGGGGGGAAGGGCAAAAAAGGGAGGCTGGCCCTAATAGCACCAATTGCTCAACAAAACCCTCGATGAAGAAACCCTAAAATATAAAGGTTTTTCATGTGCCATACAGATCATAGACAGAATCCTCTCATATCCAGCTATGCATACAATGTCAACCAAAACATTACCTGAGTATGCTACAAAATGATTAAATTTCAGATATTGTAATATCAGATATGGGCAATACCAATCAAGCTCTTAGAAGTATCACACCATGTCCATGTCTAACAATAACAAGAATGAATAGCCAAATTACACAGTAGTGAAAATGTAATATAATTTTACCAGTTCCAATCCTTTGCACAGAACCACAGTTTATGGATACTAAGGTTCCCTCAAAATAAATCTTCAGCTGGAAAGCCTTTTTCCCAATTATTTGAAGTTGGCTTAAAGTTCACCAAATATAAATTCTTAAAAAAAAAAAAAAGAAAAAAAAAAAAAAGAAGTTCACATTAAAATTGCCAATAAGAGCGGGTTTAACCATTCAGGCCAAGATCTTGATAATGCATGAGGGTTTGAAAGAACCTTCTTCTCCAAAAAAACAGACATTTCAAGGTTAGATAAGAAGCTCTGGTGGTCACTGACTGGTTCAAGAGAAGGATATGGCTACTGACTGGGAAAATCAGGGACCTTCTGTTTCTTCTCATGTGAAGGTTCAGTGGGTAAGGAAGGAAGGCAACCAAGAACCAGACTTCCTGGCTAAAGCATGAACCAACACTTCAAGGTCCTAATTGGATTGAATCTTGGAAGTCACAAGCATTTTTTGAAGTCTGATAAGAACTTATACTGTGTCTGGATAATTTTACTGAAACTAGTATCTGTTTCCAAAAGAGTTTAATGCTACAGCAAGGACAATGTTCCTTGCCCTCTTAAAAATATCTATTTCATAGTTTCTTCTGACTGGAGTATTTCATTTGAAATGCTTTTATCCCTCAAAAAAGTAAACTTTGAAGTAAGGTAGAACATAAGCAGATCTCACCTTTCTTAATATGCTTAGATGGGCAAAGCCCTTCACAAGAGCCAAAACTTATGCCCAATAACAAAATTCTACAAAGTTTTTAAGAACTTCCTAATCATGGGACTTTTCAATACTTTCAAAGGGCACTAATTGTTCACAGTACCAAATAATTCTAAACTTAATAAACCTACACAGAAATATGATTTAGATTTTAAGAAAAGTTGCCTTCAAGCCAAAGATTCCTGGCCTATGTGTGTCTCAAAATCTGCCTCTTTTTCTCTGCAGAACATGTTGTCAAATCAATATATGAGATCCACCCCATTGCACTCAGAAGTCCAGGAATTCCACGAAATTATTTGGGGATTCTCTCAAATTTGGTCAATATCTGTAGCTTGGCCTCCAATTTTCAGATCATATTTTCCAATTTTCTTCACTTCCAAATTTCCCTGATTCTATAATCCCTGAATCCCAAATTCCTCCATCAATAAAAAATTCATTTTTCACAGGTAACCATAGGACAAATGATTGACTGCATCAGTAATACTAACCATGTGCCAGAGTTGCATAAATTTTTTGAAACATCATTTTCCTAATTGACTAAAAGAGGATGTGTATGAATAGATGGTAGGCCATCTCTCAAAGCTATGAAAGATGAAACAATGGAATAGTGGGTCCCCACCCTTCAATATGAACCACATGACCACTTCAATGAGAATATATTGCATCCTGGTCATCATAAGACAAAATGTCCAATAAACCAAAAATACAATAACAAAAAAAGCCCATAATATGTAATCTCAAGAGAGCACAACAAACTATTTTCCCATGCATACTAACAAGGATTAGCTGAGAAATACTTAATTAGTATATTGAATTTATATAAGAAATTAACTAACCGTCAACTCCGCGTACATCCTGCAGGCGAAAAAATTAAAAAAATAAAAAATAAAAAATCAATCTTCTGCCATGGGCTTAGGTCAAATAGAAGTGAATAAGAATTGATCCATTGACCTTAATAATACAGTTGGCATTAACAGCAGATTGTCTCAGATTTCTTGACTTAATTAATACCTGCAGCTGCATCACCACATAAAATATCTTCATTTTCAAATACAGACATGTCATATTGAGAATCAATGCTCTTGGAAAATGTTGTATCACAACTCACAACAAGTTTTAAGCATCATAAAACTAAGAACTTCTTACTTAAACAACTATGTAGCATTATGAAAAACCATGAGCTGAAAGGAAACAAGACAAGAATTTGTCTATTGGGTTCTGTTCTTTGAGAACAGAAGATGGTTCAAAAACTGTTTGGATATGCCTTTCAAGAAGACTGTTATTGGAAATGTTAAAAAATGGAGTGTTCCCATTGAATACTAAAAACTCATTCTATGTTCTTGTTTTTGGAAACTTATTCTTGAAAACTATATTCATACAGAGGATCCAAACAGGCTCTATTTCTTAGCTGTATCCATCATAATCTTTGCATAAAGTTAGGTTGTTATATTACCAATATGACTGTCTCAAGATGATTGAATGAATATGCATATCCCTTTCTGGCATTTGGTAGCGTCTTAAGGGTGGATATGCACCCCATAGCAGAAATCAAGCCAACCCTACACCCTCTATACAGGATGAAACTTTCCCAAGTGGTTTGGAACTTCCATAGCGAGGCCCAACATGGTAAGTGAAGATATAGTCGAGTGGAGGGAATCTAATGAAAGGAGGTTCATGGTGACATCATTTTTCAAGGGGGTTAGCTGGACAGAGAGAGGAATAAGCTTTTCAATGTCCCTGGCCCGATTTTTATGTGAAAGCAACCCAAAGAGGGTCTGAACCATGATTAATTGATAGTCACAGGAATTCTTCTTTCTAACTGGTGCTTCATATGCAAAACAAACATGCATCCATCAACCACCTCCTCCAGCATTACCCAGCAGCCCGAGTCCTAAAGTCCATGCTTTGATGCTCCTAAGAGGAGTATGGGTCTTCTAGGAGAAGATGCCAGGGATTTATTAAAGTGGCTAGCACAGTTCCTCACGTGAAGCAGAGAAAGGAAGGAGGACAGCCCCTCTTGGATCTGTATTGGAAGGAGTAATATAGAAGAAACTTCGAAGAATGAAGTAGAAAGAAAGGTTTTAAGCTCCCTTCTTTTGTGGGTTAAACCTGCTGGACTCACCAATTAGAACACTAATTGGCTTGATTTTTTTTCCTGGTTGACTGGTTATTCTAAAACCCAACCCAACCTGAAGTCACTTGGACGTCCAACTGCCACATGTCTTGACTTGCATTATCCCATCTAGTCAAGTGATATGTGAACCGAATAAGTTATAAAAATAATTATCAAATTCAGGACATTAATTGTAATTGTGATCCAAAAAAACAGAACTGGACATCATATACCCATCTTATTCCAAGTGATACCATTTACAATATATATTTTTGACTAACAGCTCCTTAAGAAAGTTTACTAAAATCCCAACTCGGTATCAATTCTTTCCCACTGATATTCAAGCAGTAATTGGATTAACATCTCTGTTTACCTGAGATTGGCCAATTCTGATCTGAAATATCATGTGCAGAGCCTATTCAGAGCCTGTTTACCATTTTTCAGTCCATTGCTCTTTCATGACTGCTATTTGGAACTTGAAGTCTTTATCTCATTTGAAATGGTCTGATTTGGTGTCAATGGGGCTCAGTCGTTTATTACTAAATGGTTGATGATGCATAAGGATTTCTAAAACAAGAAGAGTTTGAGTTAAATCTCTTAAAATCCAAACCAGACCCTTGCTTAAAATAGCACCACTTCTATTTTTTTTTTTTTTCTTTTTTTGATAGGTAATAAAAGGCTTGCATTAGAAACGCTTAAAAATAGTGAAAACAACACAAACGAAGTATACAAACAACGTCCAAAAAAGCTAGGCAATAAGGAGATAAAAAAAGGTCTTTCCCTTACTTGACAAACAATCAATCTATAAAATCAATCATAGACAAAGTATGATTCTTTATATACACCCTAACCCAATTCACAGAAGTATACATGAAAAAAGATTTGATTGCTTGGTCGGATCACTCGATGTCATTAAAGGCTCTTCCATTCCTTTCCTTCCATAAAGTCCACATCAAACATAAGGGAGCAACCCTACACGCTTTCTCCCTTTTTTTACCCACAAGAGAACCGTGCCAAACTAACAGAATCCTCATAATTGAGCAATGTATAACCCACTACACATAGAAAAGGGAGTAGATCAAGTTCCACAACAATCTAACCTTGCCACAAAACAAGAGTAGGTGGTCAATGGTTTCCTCCTTTTCTTTGCACAAGTAGCACCTATTCGGGATATTCCATCCCCTCCTTTTCAGCTGGTCGAAAGTCAAATTCTGCTCCAAGAAGCTTCCCAAGCAAAAAAACTCACCCTTACTAAAGCCCAAGACCTCCAAATAATACTCCATGGAAAAGGATCTTTAGAAGCCCTCATGTAGAAGCAATAAAGGGATCTAACTGAAAATTTGCCATCTTTACTTTCTCTCTAGCTCAGAATGTCCTCCACGTCTTTTCTCACAATCAATGGTTGTAGTTTTCGAAACAAAGACTCCACTTCTCCATCTCCCAAATCATTACGATGTCTTAAAAAGCTAAGGCTCCAACTATCCAAATCCCCACCCTCCTCCCATGCTTCTAACACCCAACCATCTTTGTTTACTACCAATAGAAATATGTTAGGGAAAGCTTCTTTCAAGCTTTGGTCCTTGTAGTACAAGTCTTTCCAAAACTTAACCCTTCTCCCATTCCCTACTATAAAATGGGATCTACATCTTATGCCCTCTCATTCATTTCTAATTGCTTTCCACACCCCCACACTACAGCCTCCTCTCACTCCTCTCAAACACCACCCCTTTCCTCTACTCCAAACTTCCCGATGATGATTTGTCTCCAAAGGGGCTCCCTCTCTTCAACAAATCTCCAACTCCACTTCCCAAGCAAGGGTTTGTTTAGGGCTACAAGACTACAAATTCCTAGACCTCCCTCCTTATCCACACAAACTAAATTCCAATTCACCAAATAATGCTTTTCTCTAGGGCACCACCGCCCCATAAAAAATCCCTTTAGATCTTTTCGAGTCTTGAACACACCTTTATAGGGATAACAAAAAAAGACATGAAATAAATTGGAAGACTTGATAAGGTGTTTTTTATCCAGGTAAGCCTCCCACCCTTAGAGAGGTAATGTTTCTTCCACAATGTTAATCCTTTTTTGAATCTCTCTTCTACTGCATCCCATACACTAGGAGATTTAAAAGAGGCACTCAAAGGAAGACCTAAATAAGAAGTGGGTAACTTCCCTAGTCTACATCCCATCACCAAAACAACATCCTCCAAAGTCTCTACCCCCCACAAGAATAACTTCACTTTTATCTATATTCACTTTTAACCAAAAAGGCGCCTCAAACCACATAAACAACCAATTCAAATATCTCAATTGATCACTACTGGCCTCGGAAAAGATTAGTGTGCACGACAATCTACTTTTCATAGATTTGTTTCATTCCCTAAAAATTGGAAACAAAAAAACAAAAGTCAACTTCATTAAGTATCCAAGACTAAGGATTCATTGAATTCACCTTCAGCGTATAGTCATAGAAAATATAACGGTAACTTTGGTTTGTAGTAGTACAACAATGCCAACTCTCAAAAGAAGAACCCCTCCACTCAAGTATCCATAACATTCAAGCCTAGACATGCTTAGGCGGTTACAACACAATTTCCTCCCCACAACCAACAATGCAATATGCTTAACCAATCAAGAGCAACATTAATCATCACGAGAATCATTTCTCTCTCCCATTTCAAATCCACAAGTAGACCACTTCCCCACTATTTCCAAAACCCCCGACCCCAAATCCCATTCATGATATCTAATCTATGGGAATTTTTCTTTCCCCAAAGAACAGCAATTTTTCCCCAAGAATAACGTTTTATGTCAAGTACTAACGAGAAGCACAACAACGAACATATCCTCTGAACCAAAATCCTACACTCCCTATCATCTTTCGCTAAGTAGCCCGCCTTTAACATCCCCTAAATACGACCAACAAGAGCATTACTGAGAAGAATGTGAATCCTAGGTGGGTTTGTTGGGTAATAAATGAATTACACCAAGCATCTAAAATCAACAATAAAAGCAATGGAAACAAGAAGATTAATACAGAACAATGAAATAAAAGTGAGAAAAACCCGTACCCTGTTTGTGGAACCCGGATTGAAGGCAGTCCTCTCAGAGACTATAGACGAGAACCCAGAAAGACCCGCATCAGATACACACATTGAAGGCTTATGCTCCACAAGGGAACAAACCCCATTTGGGGATTTTATAATACCAGACCATCTACGCTTCAAGGATGAAACTGCATGCTTCTTCATATGGTGCATCTTCAAGAAACTAACCCAGCTCCTACTGATCCAAAACTGAAACTGGATAACCGTTAATTTCTTCAACTCTTTCAGGGCAATGAAACTGAGAATTTTGTACAAAACCCAGTTGGCTAAATGGAAAGAAAATCAAAGGCCAAGACACAGTTTCCTCGATTTCACAAACCTCAAACCCCAATTGCCTTTGTCGCCTTCGCCATAGTATTGTTGCAGGCACGTGATATGCACGTGATGGGGCGGTTTTAGAGAAGGTGAGAAAAGAAAAACCCTAGCACGTGACCGACCTCATCTTCCAAAACCCTTACACGGAGGCAAAAAGACCAAATTGCCCCTTACATTTATTCACTCACACAAAACCCTAACTTTTTTTTAGGTAAGAAGCAAGGAAAAAATGAAAAAGTTTTTCCTTGCCATAAATTCAACCAATTTACAAAAAGAAACAAATTAGTAATTGAAAGAGAATATGTTATCTTCCTTTATTATACCCTCACGAGATGGAGATTCGGGTGGAGAGTCCAATCTTAAACATGAGAGAAACAAAGTGAGTGCATAGAAATGGTTTGGTAAGAGCATCCTCTAGTTGATCTTCAAATTATACATGAGCAATGCGAAGAGCACCATTTTGAACTTGATCACAAATAAAGTGAAAATCAATGATCACATGTTTCATGTGTGAATGAAAAACTGAATTGGAGCAAAGATGAGTAGTACCAACATTGTCGCAATAAATCATAGGTGTTTGTGGAAGTTGAATGTCGAGTTCAATAAGAAGAGAGCACACCCAATTGAGTTCGGCAATTGTAGTAGCAACCGACTTGTATTCAGCTTTTGTAGATGAGTGGGCAATAGTACGTTGCTTTTTGGAACTCCATGAGATGGGATTGCGACCAAGATAAACAATATAAGCACTTGTTGAAGTGAAGTTATCCTTACTACCTGCCCAATTGGCATCGGAGAAACACATGGAGCGACAAGGGAGAGTCACGATGGAAGAAAAGGCCATGGTGAGAAGTACCACATAAATAACACAGTAGGCGCTTCATAGTAACCTAATGGTTGGTGGTGGGACAATGCATAAACTACGAGAGTTTATTCACCGCAAAGGATATATCAGGCGTGTGGGTGATAAGTAATGTAGATTCCCAACAATAACTCGATAGTCTATGGGATTAGTGAGAGCGAAGCCAAAGTGTAAGTGTTAGTTGGTGAGAAAAGGTGTAGCAACCAATTTAGCATTAGTCATTTTGGTACTAGCAAGTAAATCCTCAATGTATCAACGTTGTGAGAAAGAAACCCATGTTTGTGCAGAACAACTTTCACACCAAGAAAGTAGTTAAGGGGTCCAAAGTCCTTAAGAGCAAACTGTTGGGCTAGTAAGACCACAAAACTTTGTATCGCATCAACACTGCTTCCTGTGATAATAATGTTAACAACATAAACGAGAAGATAAATATTATGACTACTTATGCTGAGAGTAAATAATGAGGTATCGACATAAGAATTTTTAAAGTCGAAGTGTAGACCTCCTCAGATGCGGGGCATTTTTTTCTTTTGTTTTCTTGTTTTATTCTTTCTTCTTCCTTTCTTCTTCTTACCACCCGAGGTTGGACTGTATGGGATGGCTGAACAGGACTGGCAGCCAAAGAGGATTGATGGGTGAGTTGTTTGAAAAATGGGGGACATAGCCGTTTGAGGAGAGGAGACAGAACTGAGAAAAAGGGCTACATGACAAGAAAGACATTTTTGTGGGCTGTGACAGAGATAGAGATAACTTGGAGGAGAATGCAGCAAGATTTTTCTTTTCTTTTTTTCGAAAATGTTTTTTTGGCTTAAAGAGCAAGTTTTGAGGGTGGCAGGCTTTTTGAGAATGGGGGCCTTAGAGAGTTTTTAGGGTAGATTGAGAAAAAATCAGACAGGGAGAGGAAAGATTGCAAAAAAAGGGTCTTTACAGAGGAAACGAAGAACAGAGGAAGGGATGGTAGCTCATTGTAAACCAAGCAACATCTGCTCAAGGGGAATTGCCTAGGTTTAATTAACCTACATCTTAGGCTCTTCATTTTTCAGTCATGCGGCTCATGCCATGCTCCTTGATGATATTTGAGAGTTTATTTTGTTTATTTTGTTTATTTTGACACTTGGATGTGTTAAGCCTATTATTCATTTCTGTTGCTTGGTCTTTATTTCATCTGTATGAGTTGCATGGTGATTGGGCCATTGTTCATGTGTTAAAACTACTCAAAATCCCCCACCAGTTTTTAACTCTTGTTGATCTTCATGAAAGAGAGTCAGATCTAACCGTACTACTTCTTCTTGTGCATGCTCTATTTTCCTTCATTGTATCCTCTGTTTCTGGTGTTCCTAGAGTGAGTATCATGTTTGGGCTGGCCAGTTGGATTGGGTTGCTTCTGAGGGAGTTCAGCATCAGGGTCTTAGGGAGCCATTATCAAGTTGCCTATTAGATGAAGGGATTTAAACTAGAATGAGCAATCATGGCTTCCACGTTACTCATTGTAGTCATTTACAAGAGTTGAAGTAAAGTTGGCGCTGGGAAGCATGTCTCTCATGTCGTTTTTGTAGATCTTGTGCCCACTATGATCGATGAAGTGAAGATTGGATTATACCGGCAGCTCTTCCACTCAGAAGAATTCATTAGTGTCAAGGAAGATGTCGTTAACGTGGTCGTTACGCTGTTGGGAAAGAGACCGTCGACCTCTGTTTAGACCACACTAGAAAGGTTACTGGCGACTGTGCTGATCTTTAAAATCTTCAAGTCTTCAATGCTGTCAGAGAGGGTACTAATACCCATCACGCGCCCATACCTTCACCATATATCATGACCCATACTTTTCATACCCACCGGTTGCCATCCTTCATGTTTATCAAGCCTGATCACCACACTACATTCCCTACTTACTACTCATCATCTCACAACCCCACCACTTAGTTCGTCTTTAATTCCCTTCCCTTCCCTTCCATTCTCTACGTATGCAAAGTTTCATGCACATGGCCATCTCCCATACTCTCTATGCATTTCCATTTTTTTTAATATCCATCATGCTTGTCACCACCCTTCTCCCTCAATATCCTCATACCTATTTTTTCTGTCACTACCTATGGCTATACGTCACACTCATTTCTCCCACCTTTGCATGGCCATGCCCATCACCATACCTGTGACCCATCCCTCCGACTTTCAAACCTAGCACCATACTCACCACCCATCCTCATATCCACTACCCACCTTGTCACACCCATCGCCATACCCGTTTCTTACCCATGCATATACTTATTTTCCATACCCATTAGACCCACTTCTCTTCACCACTCATTCCACTAATCCCATGCCTTATCTTTCTACACCACGGGCCCTTCAAACCCATGTTTTTTTTAATACCCATTAAACCCATTCCTCTCACCTTTGTATGGCCACACCAACCTCCATACCTTCCTTCATACCCCCCATGCATATACCCCTTTTACCATACCCTTAAACCCACTTCTCTCTCTAAATCATTTCTCCATGCCCACCACATACCAATCATGGTTCAAAGTCGCGGTATCGGTCACTGACTCGGAGAGTCTCGAGGTGTATCGGTCTCTGTGTATCGATTTGGTATCGGGCGATACGTAAAATAGGTTAATTAGAAATTCAAAAAAATATAAAAATATTATGTAAATCATCATAACAATATATACAATTAAATAAGCTCAAAAAATTAATAAAATAAAGTTATCTCACATTTAACATTATTTAAATAGTTATAAAAGTATCTGCTCAAAGTTATTTATGATAATGCTAATAAAAGAAAGTTATTTTATTTCAAACATAATAACATTTTTACTAACAAACATACAATACAATAATCAATTCCATGTTGAATGACGAGGGGATTCAAAATCATCATCATCAGTCCTACGACAAGTATACAAATTGGGGTGGCAATTCCCGTAGTGAGGATATAGTTGAAAAAGTTGTTCATAACTCGAATATGTTGGCTGAGATGATTGGCTTGATGATCATAATCAGGAAAATATGGTTTCAAAGGTTGTTCGGGATCAACACCATATTGATAGTATCCAAAACCTCGATAAGCAATGCTACTGCTACTAGAAGATTGATCATATCCATATGAGTCACTAGCTCGTGTTCTAGTATTTGAATATCCCTTTGAATGCATCATTGGAAATCAATCAAAATCATTTCTACTAAAAGTACTGGAAGAGCTATCACGGTCTCTAAAGTTGTGATATGATCTATCATCTACCCCTCTGAAATACGACCTTGATCCTATACCCAAATTTTGTAAGTGCTCATCAATACGGTGATAATTTGATCTATGATAATCATGCCCACTAGAATAATCATCATCGCTAGGAAATATAGTTAGTCTTTCCAAATGCTTTTGTTGTTCCCATATCCCTAGTCGATATCTATGATCTGTATCTTGTGTGGCATAGTAATTTTCACCTCTTTGTGCCCATGACATGCTAGGATGTACTTGACTAACATAACTGCCCCCAGTGCTACAATCTACTCCAGTACCCTCACTAATGCCACCAACTCCTCTATTGCCCCCACTAGTGCCACCACCCCGCCTACTGCCCCCATTGTCACCATCATCACTACTAAAACTTGAAGAAATTGTTCTAGAAGCCTTACCTTTACGATGGGAATCAACATCTCTTTCTCTACCTTCTTCATTAATGGGAAGACCTTTATCCAACCAATCCAAATTATCAGATGATAAAATAGGCTCCTCTCCTTCTCGAATCCACTTATCTAATATATCATCATTATTAAAGATATGATTCAGATCAATTGGATTGTATAAATCTTCATTGCTTCGCTCTTGCATCAAATTCTTAACTCGAAGTCGCATATTGTAGTGCATATAAACTAACTTATGCAACTTTTTCATTGCCAAACGTTTGCGCAACTTTGTGTGAATCAATGACCATGTGCTCCAATTTCTTTCACAACCTGATGAAGAACAAGTTTGGCTTAAAATTTTAACAACAATCTTTTGTAGATGTGGACCTTCGTCGCCATAGTTGTTCCACCATTCAGCTATAATAAAGAAAATGCATACTTATTAATCACTATGATATATTTAACAAAAAATGATGATAATTTCTTATTTGTAATAGACGTAAATGTATTCAATACTTGGAAGAGATTGATTTATTGCTTTCTTTGTAAGTGCACTTTCAAATTCTCCTTGGCTGTTAACAAATAATTTCACCTACATCATTAACATTTTTTTTTGTTAATGCACATTAAATATACAAAATGCATTATATAAAGGTGACAAACTATTATTATACCTCGTTAATAGCTTTTGCTTGTCTATCCAAATCTGGCTCTAATCTCTTGATAACCTCCTTTAATCCAACTTTAATTTTCAGATGGTTAGAGAAATGCTTTGAATATTGGAACATTGGATTTAAAAAATATGTTGTCATAAGTTAAATAATGATCAGTTTATAATAATTTGTACTTGAAAAAAATAATAAATAATATATAAATAATTTTTTATTACCTGCAGCATGTAAATGTCTAT
Source organism: Vitis rotundifolia (assembly GCA_030254885.1). NCBI lineage: Eukaryota > Viridiplantae > Streptophyta > Magnoliopsida > Vitales > Vitaceae > Vitis > Vitis rotundifolia. The sequence continues at coordinate 15,572,208 of CM058152.1, forward strand.
GCAATTGACATTCCCACCTTCTATCAATGACTTCCCAATACTTTTCCCATTGCTTGACCGATGCCTTGATAGCCAATTTAGTTCTATCCATTGCTTCATAAATGATTGATAGTGTGGGCTTTTTTATCTTGATCAACCAATTTCAATACTTTGACGAGAGGTTCCATGATGGTTTGAACTTCCCCTGCCTTCTTCCAAAATCGATCAGTTAAGATAAGGTTGGATACCTTATCTCTTAGACCTTTTCTCCTCCTATCTTTATTGAATTCACGCCACTCATTTGTTATGCACATTCTCTTTAAATCAGCCTCATAACGTATAAGACTCTTAAGTGAAATGAATTCAGTGGCAAAAAGGGTTATTCCTAGCCTTAACAGATCTCTATCCTTGGTGAACACTTTCATCAAATTCACTACTTTCAAGCTATTATAAATAAATCCTGTGATCATCTTAGTTTGATCTAATGTCTTCTTAATCTGTTTCATGCTTCCAATATCTTCAAGCATTAAATCAATACAGTGGGCTACACAAGGAGACCAAAACAAATGCTTCCGCTTCTCCATCAACAACATACCAATTGTTTTAAAACTTGTCTCATTATCAATGACTACTTGAACAACATTTTCCTTCTCAACCTCCTTTACAACTTTATCCATAAGGGAAAAGATGTAGTATGTTGTCTTAGGTATGTTGGTAGTGTCAACTGAAGAATGGTATATCATACTTCTATCACAATAAATCATGAAATTGATGATAGGCTTTCTAGTCCTAGAACTCCAACCATCACACATGATTGTGCACCCATATATAAGCCATTTAGCCTTCAATGTTGTTATGTATACCTCAAGCTCTTGCACCTCCTCTTCCAAATATGTATTTCCGATTTGGTATCCCATGGGACCCTTGATGCCTGGACCTACTTCTACTATGGTATCAATCATTGATTGATAGTAAGGCCCACTGTCAGCTGCATTAAAGGGTATTGCATTAAAGAGAAAGAATTTAGAAATAGCTTTACCCACTTTCTTCACGCTTTCAGTAGAAAACGAGCTTTTTATTGATTTCTGCTTTGATGGGAACATATAGGAATCAATTCCTTTTGGAGGTATGCTAGCTCCTTCTCTTACACTGAAGCTACGTGTCAGCCTACGCTTAATCTTAGCATTAGAAGGTTGTGAGGAACTACCACCCTTCTGATGCTCTTGTCCATCTTCTTCAAAAATTCGACGACTTTCTTTCATGGCTTGTTTCATTTGTCTTCTTTCAAAATCAGTCATAGCAACTTCCTTAATTTCATCATCAGAATCACCCTCATCAATTTCATAGAAATTTTCTCTATTTAAGGAATTCAAAAGTCGTTCTTTTTTCTTCTTTAACTGTGCTTTTTCTTTTGAAGTATTAGACATATGTTGTCTAACACTATGTGACACTTCTACCAGTACACGTGGACATCCTTCCACTTGTCTAGATATATGTGCGATGTGTTGCTTTAATCTTGTTATATCGCCATGTACAACTTTCCCACAATATTTACACTTTGTGGTTCTTCTACTACCACCAACAGGGTCCTGCATGCTCCCAACCAATATCATGTTTTGAAGCCATTCTGAAATTTTAACCTAACCATGTATAAAAGGAAAACAACTTACTCTTCAAATTAAATATATGTATAAACACATTTCTATAAGAATTATAATATTCAATTTTCCACTCACTTATATGTTTCATATTGTTACCATATAAAAATAAATTGTACTAAAAATGAAATAAACACACTCTCACCTAAGTTCATCATCTTTTGTTTTCCACTTATTTATATGTTTTTTTTAATTAAAATAAATAATAGTTAAATAAATGAATATTTTTATAATAAAAAATTCTTTTAAAAAAGTTTGTTTTGATAATTATTGATTTCCTATTATAAATTAATTGTAGAATATTATAAAATAAAAAATCTACATGATATAATGAAGTAAGATTGATTCAAATATAAATGTAATTGACCATGTAAATGCTTACCCTTCATTCCGTATTATTAAATCATTTATGATTATTTGAAAAAAAAATTAAATAATTATTAATTTTCTAATGTAATTTAATTTTGCAATATAGTATTAATGTAATTGAGTAATAGGGAAATTTTTTGTCACTAATATAATGCAAATTTATTTATACTAATAAAAAATTGAGTGAAAATTTTAAAGTATTCAATACAATTTCTTGTACATTATATTTTGTAGCATTATACAAAATTTTATATAATCCTTATATTTGAAGAGTAACTCATTTTTTTATATATAAATACCCTTGATTATTTTAAGTATTTACATGAATGCTTTAAAAGAAATAATTATTTTTATAAGAAAAAAATGAAAGTGTTTTTTTAAAAAGATGCCAAAAAAAAAAAATGAAGGGTTAGATTTACAAAATTGGTTTTTCAATAACCTTTTTAATTAAATAAGTCATTTACTAATGCTATATTTGGTTTATGAATATTAAAGGAAAAAAAAAAAAAAACTAAACAAATTTAAGGTTAATAAATTATTTTTTTTATGACTCTTTTAATTCATTTTATTTATTTATTTTTCTATATAAAGATTATATAATTTAAAAATATATAAATGTTTAGCTAATTTTTAATTGCAGCTGATTCTCTTTTATATTTTTTATGATAAAAATAGTGAAAAAAATAAATAAATTTTCTTAATAATTTTTTGGGAATCAAATATAACCTAAACAAAGGTTTAGTATCTATTACAAACGAGTACTTATAATTTTTTACTTATATATGATATTATAATAAAATCATAAGTTTATTTTATTTTATTTTTATAAAAAAAATACTATTTTAGTATACGTTAGAAACATAAAAATATTAACATCTTCCTCATTTTTTGGTTAAAAATTAATAATAAATATTTAAAGTAATAATTTTTAATAATATTTTATTTAAATTGAATAATTAATAAAGTTTAGCTTTTTAAAAATGAGTCAAAATTTTCATTCCATGTACTCATTTAGAATTGAATTATGAACATAATATTATAAAATGTTTTGATTTTATATGTAATTAATTAGATTGGTTTTTTGAATTAAAAATTATTTTTAAAATTTAAAAAATTCATGAAATAATTTAAAATTATTAATTATGTCTTATTTAGTTTATAATTTATATACGTAAATTCAAAATTAGATTATACCATAGTTGAAGAATATAAAACAAAAATCAAAGACCATTCAACCAAAGACTAATAGATCACATCTCAAGGATGGTCAATCACCCAACCGGGCTAAGATGAATTTTAATTAATCACTTAATAAATAAATTAGTATTTAATGTCACTTGTCATTGTATAAAATAAAAAACAATGACTAATTTTATTAAGAGTATTGAGAAATTGATAAAATGTATAATTTAATGGTGATAATAATTTTAAAATATTAAAGATATTCATTTATGTTTTCTCATTTATGTGATGGATGAAAGTCAATCAAATTAATTGGCACCTAAAAATTATAACCATCAAATATTTGAAAAGGAATGATAGATTATATGTAGCAACAATAAACTCTTAAACCATATACAGAGAGTATATATATACTCATATGCTTCATTAACCACGACTATATAGCAAAAAGGGGGAATTACCTTTATTAATTATAACCTGCTGGTTTGAAATTGAAACCCTTGCACTCCCTCTATCTTCTTCCCCAACACCACGAAAACGTAGCCTTGCTATCTTCTTCCCCAACTCATAAACGAAGACCACGAAGACCGATCTGTACTCTATAGCCTTGGTAGCTTCTTCCCCAACTCACAAACGAAGACCACGAAGATCGATTCGGGCCTTCCCACTGCTACCATACAACCACGATCTGCTACTTTCCCACTAGGCACCACACCAAAGGGCAAAAACGAAGATTCTACACTTCGGCAATGGTGGATTTAGGGTTAGGTAAGTTATTCTTCAACCGAGACTCTTTTTAAAGGCTTTTGAAAGGTCACGGGTTTGTTTCAAATTTTCATGGGTTTTCTTTTACGGAGGAATCTCTGATTTCTCTGAAAATTTGATTCTTGTTTTGATGGGTTTCTTTTGCAAAGAATATGTTGATTGGGGTTTTTTTTTTTTTTTTTTTTTTTTTTTTTTTTTTTTTTTTTTTTTTTTTCCGAGTTGACCGAGTTAACTTGGAACATCGGTCGAGTCATCCGAGTCCAATCGATTCAAGTTGAGTCTAGGTATCTGGTATCGAACTTGTCGCAGCCAGCGTCGAGGTGGATACGACTCGGCCGATTTTTTGAACCCTAATGGTTCTGCACCAACCCCCACCCCCTTCTCTTGGCCAAATGGAAGGTTCTTGATTGTAAACAAGGCTGCTCCACGAAGATCACTGCCAGAACGCCCCCTCACGTGCCTAAACCTGCTTTTAGAAAGTACGTTGGTAACCTGCCATGGGGTGTCAACAGTGCTCATCTGGAGCAGGTTTTTAGTGAATATGGTAAGGTTGTGGAGGCTCGTAGACACACAGAAAATTATTTCTTTGGGTACCCGACAAGTTGTTATCCAAAATCCCTACCGAGGTCATCTTTTGGCCGTTTGGTAAAATCATTTAAATGAATCCACTACAGAAATGACAGCAGTTATGGTGCAAGCAGAGAAAGCAGAATGAAGCCCTCGTTCGTGTCATCACCCTACCACTCTGGACCCACTCATACATGCATCCAATTGCATGGCCACCTTTGGCACGCAACCTTGGCCACGTGGTTTTCTTACACTTCTTCATTTCATTTATTTTAAAAATAATTTCCACACTCCCATTTCTCCAAATGATTTTTCGGATCCTAGTTTTTTTTTTTTTTTAAATAATTCCAACTCCACATTTTTTTTCATCCTTAGAATTTTTAGGTTCCAAAAATTCCATTTTTTCAAATAAAATTGGTTGCCATTTTCTCTTCGGCAAGCCCTTTTTGCATGTTTCTTGATTTTTGAAATGTTTTAAAATAAGTACGAATTAAATTCTATAATTCCAAATAATGAAATTTATGGAATTAATTTATGCAAAAATAAACTGGGCTTTGGTGGGGGCCCAACATTGGTGATGTTTCCTCTAAAAATAAATTTGATTGAATTGTGATATCTAATGATTTCTCACTCTGTTTGGTGGCATGTATGACATAATTTGTTTTCGTTAATCGTGCACTAACCCCATTTCTTAATAATGCATTATAGCTCGCTGCCAAGGTATGCACCCGCTTTCACTCTGGCCATTCTTTATGCGTGTTTTGATTCTCATATGTGCATGATCGTTCCGAGTATCCATTGATTTCCCAACTGGGCTTTGTTGAGGGCCCAACATTGGTGATGTTTCCTCTAAAAATAAATTTGATTGAATTGTGATATCTAATGATTTCTCACTCTGTTTGGTGGCATGTATGACATAATTTGTTTTCGTTAATTGTGCACTAACCCCATTTCTTGATAATGCATTATGGCTCGCTGCCAAGGTACGCACCTGCTTTCACTCTGGCCATTCTTTATGCGTGTTTTGATTCCCATATGTGCATGATTGTTCCGAGTATCCATTGATTTCCCTACCAATTGTCATGATTGTTTCATTTCATTAGTAGAGACCCATTTTTAGGGACTTAGAGGGGTGCTACGGTCTTTACCGTACCTTCCCGATAAGTAACCTGACCCTCAAGCCCATTTTTTATCTTTCACAGACCACCTTTTCCAAATAAGGAGTCACACTTAGGGTTTTTCTTTCTTATTTTGTTTATTCTTTAAAAATAAAGCAAAAATAAGTGGCGACTCCAAGTCATTTTATAAAAAATAAATCATTTTCAAATAAAAAACGAGTTGCGCCATCAAGTGGAAGTGCATGAGCCGAAAATACAGGTCCACACGAAGGCAATAAGAAATTGGCAAAACTCATGATACCAAGCATGTGGGAGCTTGCTTGAGCCCATAGATGGTCTTGTGAAGTTTACACACATAAAAATGATAGTTAGAGTCAACAAAACTTGGTGGTTGTGCCATATACACATCATCGAAAAGATGGTCTTGCAAGAAAGCATTGTTAACATCATGTTAGTAAAGAGACCACCCATAACTAACTGTGATACTAAGATCAAGGTGCACGATGGTGGGTTTAACCACCAAACTAAATGTATCATGATAATATACTCTTAGTTGTTAGTGAAAGCCTTTCAAAACTAAACGAGCTTTAAACCTATCAATAAAACCATCAGAGTGGCGTTTAGTCCAAAAAATCCATTTGTGACCGACAAGGCTTTATGTGAGGGTAGGTGGAACTAACTGCTATGTCCCATTTCGAACAAAAGCATCATATTCCTCAAACATGGACCAACGCCATTTTGGATCTTTTAAGGCTTAGGTCGAAGTGGTTGGTTCAAGGTCATCTAGGGTGGTGAGGCGGGTTTTGAGATTGAGTTTTTGAATGGGCTTGTAAATATTATTTTGGGACATGGTAGTCATCGTGTGGGTATTAGGGAGGCAAGCCAATGGGGAAAATGTGCAAGAAAGAGAAGTAGAGAGAGTAGTAGGACGAAAGTCGAGGAAGAAAGATATGATAGACCAGACCTGTAAGGATGAATGCAAGTAGGTTGGGGTAAGATGTGGGTTAGAGGATGCAGGTGAGGTAAATGGTGAGGATGTTAATAAGATGGTAGGTGAGTCTTGTGACAGTGCATCACACAAAGGTGTATAAAGGGGTACAGTTGGATGGTGATGAAACTAGTGGTGGTGGAGGAGAAAGAAGAAAGATAGTAAGGATATGAGGGACCCAAAGTGGAAATAATGTCAGGTTGAAGACAAGATAAATGACTTTGAAAATATGTGAAGGGAAATGCAAACTCATCAAACTTGACATTTTTTAGATGGAAAGATCAAGGCAAAGATAAGTGCTTTGAGTGAGAGAATACCCTATGAAAACAAATGGTTTAGAGTAGAGGGCAAGCTTGTGAGTGGAGTAGGGATGAAGCCAGGGGTATCAAAGACAACCAAAGACACGGAGTTTAGAGTAGTTTAGGAGAAGTGCTAAAAGATTCTCAAAAGAGAAGAAGATGGGAGTTGGCATGTGGTTTATAAGATAGACAGAGTGGCAAAGGTATAAGACCAAAGGTAAGGAGAAGAAAGACATAAGAAAGAAGGGAGAGGTCAATTTCAATAATATGACGATGACGCCTTTTAGAATAACCATTGTGTCTTAGGGTGTGAAGGGAGTGGTGAGATGAAAAATACCTTAGGTGGCAAGAAATTTTGCAAGAGCTTAGAATTTACCTCCATTATCGAAGTTGAGAAAATAAAGCTAATCTTAATTAGGACAACATCCAAGAGGGGAAGAGAAAGGGAGTGAATTAAGTGTTTAAAAGATTTTTTTCAAACACATCAAATTTAAGGAAAATAAGCATAAATATCAAGAAATAGGGTTAGACAAGGCAAACACAAATTGTATAATGGTTTGGCACCTCTTACCTATGTCCACTCTCCTTACGCTCCTAATCAAGTAAGGGTTCCACTATCTTGAAGCTTCAACCAAGTTTCCAACATCTTTACACTTGGATTCTGGCTCCAATGAGTTATTACACAATCCATTCAAGTCTCTACTCACTTGAAGCTTTTAACACTCACAAAAAGACTCAAAATATAGATGGAAACCTCTTAAACCCAGCTTAATAAAGGCTCAAACATAATTGATATGGTAAGAAGAATGACAAGGGTGCACTTAAGGAGTATGCAAGTGAGGATTTAAAGCACCAAGAAGAGAATAAGAGCTTTTAAGTGAAGAACAAGTAGTTAAATAATTGAATGCAGGTGTTCTATTACTCATAAATGAAGTGGAACTCTCAATATATAAGTTTCTAACCTCGAGATCAAAAATCCAAAAAGTAGCATTGACTGATCAAGCTAGGGTCGCCCGGTTGACTAGCCGTGGGATGATAAATGCATGGCAAGTGATCGTTGGGTTTTAATTATACCTTGACCAAACCTCAATTAGACCAAGACTGGGAAGACCTACCCATCAATTGGGAATGTATAGCTACTGGAAAAGAGATAAGATCTTTTGCATCCCTCGACCTATCCTCAACCAAGAAGGCTTAACCAATTGACTGATATCCTGTCCAGTTGAGTCAGTTGACAAGTCCCTTGATTGGTTCACCTATTTTGGCCCGAAAACCTATCTTTTTATATTCGTTTCACTTCTAACACTTAAGCAAGGTCTTTAGGAGTATTAATAAGTTAAATTTAAAATGATTTGCCTAAGGTTTGTATAAGAAAACTCAAATTTTAACGAAAATTTAATTTTAAGGCATAAACTGAGTTTTTAAAGATACATGAAAAGATATGAAAAATCTTAAGTGCACCCATACATTCCACTTACATATGTTTCCTAAGATTAAAAAGTTTTTTATGTGTCTCAATCTTGCATCCATTGGGTCCTTTAATGAATTTCTCGGATATCTTGTTGAATTTCCAAACTAAAACTTTAAATTCTTTTAATTCAAAACAATTAATAATTTAACCATGGTTGTTATCATCAAAACATGATTAAAAGAACCCTTGGGCTAACAAGAGTAAAAGGTGATGATTTTACGATCAAAATATTTTTCCACAAGAGCCTTAAATCAAATAAATCCATCAAGAACATGGGATTTTTGCTTCTAACAAGAGTAAAAGGTGATGATTTTACGATCAAAATATTTTTCCACAAGAGCCTTAAATCAAATAAATCCATCAAGAACATGGGATTTTTGCTTAAGTAGATAAAATTAAATATACTTTGTGAAGTGATCGACAAAGATAACATCATATTTAAAATCATTATAAGAGATAACAAGAGAAGTTCACACATCAAGGAAAAGAATTTCAAGTGGTTGGGAGAAGAGAAAAGATGAAGTATTGAAACATAATTTGTGGCTTTTATTGCAATTGCAAGCATGACATAATGGGCTTGATGACATAGAAGATGACAAATCTAAATTGCAACTAAAAACAATGTGCTTCAAAATTGGAAAAGCAAGATAGCCTAATTGATGATGTCACTCGGATGAGGTAGTCTTGACATTGGAGAAAGCATGTAAAGGTGATGACTCAGGAGGGGAAATCGACCACTCGTACACTCCATCCTTAGTTTGATTGTCCCCATGTGAAGTTTCTTCGCAAAAAAAGAAGAAAGTAAAAATTCAATTGATACATTATTAGATGTGCAAAATCGAGAGATTGAAATCAAGTTCTTTTCGTGTTAGGCACATAAAGAACTCTATTTAAAGAAAATGTAGTATTAGGAGTATTAAGAGTAGTGGTATGGGTGATAGGAAGCCTTGTGTCATCACCAATCATGATGTTGTTGGTGCCAATATACGGGGAATAAAGGGAAAGATTACTTAATTCGACAGTAACATGGTGTGAAACACCATTATCAAGAAGTCATGATGGAAGGTCGGAAGTGGTGTTGATAGCAAGAAGAGCACAAGATTGCCATGGTGCTTGTAGATGTGGTTTTGTAAGGACGGGAATGCATGGAGGCTTGAACCCGTATGAAGTTAAAGGAAGGGCACTTTTTAGCAGTGTGACTTTGGATGCCACAAATTTGACAAAAACCTTGATAGAGGCATAGAAATGGGTAGTCCCCTTGTGATGGTATTGAATTTAGCCCAACATTGAGGGTGACAGGGAAGCGATTATTGGACGGAGAGGATGGACGCCAACCCTTGTTATGGCTAGGAGATTAAGATGGGCACCAATTTGTGTTTCGATGAGTCGGATTAGCAGCAACAAGGAGGTGATCCAAGGCGGGTTGCTTAGTATGAAGAAATGCTTCAAAATTTTCAGAGCTTTTCATAAAGCTCATCAAACATGATTGGGATGTCATGCAATTGAACAACAAAGACTAGTTCTTTGTATTTGTCACTGAGACCATCAAGGATTTTCTCTATGAGATCCTCTTCATCCATTGGGGCACCAAGAAGAGCAAGTTCATTGGCGCGGGCTTAGATAGTTTGTAGGAAGACAATGATGCTTTGCAAACCATTGGTGGGATTCTTAAGGTGGCTCTTGACTTGTCTAATGCAACCACACAATGGTTGGCATAAGTATTAGCAAAGATGGTTCATGCTTCACGAGAAGTTGTGGCATAGGCAATGAATGGAAGTATGGTGGGTGAAAATGAGCCAAGATGATTTCTAAGTTTCATCGTATTTGCTGAGACAGAAATAAAGATATCAAATTCCTTAAAATTTCTATAGTTGTATTAGATCCACAATTAATCCTATGGATCCTTAGGATTGGCGTAACTTTGAGTTAAAACTGGGACTATCTCTAGCAAGTTTCTTTGAGAAAATCACATATGGTTTTGAAGCTTAAGAAGTTGGGAATCCAACATTGCAAATGGTTCGTAATTCGAGTTGAAACGAGGTAAATATGACCAATTGAAGTACGATGATTCATACAGGCAAATGGGTCGTGTCAATTAATATTGACAAATCCATAAGGAATAGGCTCGGTTGGGTATTACGGTGTTGTTGGCAATGAGAGTGGTGGGTGGACGAGGGTTGGTTTCATCAATATAACCAAGGAGATCATAGCCAATGAATAGGGTTTGGAATTGAAGCCTTCATGATACACTAGTTGGTAGTGGTTAGTTTAAGTGGGGCTTAAGCAAAAACATTTATTAAGATGAGTGCTTGGTGTGACTCATGGGTGTTGTGACTATTAAGAGTAGAAGTTGCAAAAGTGGTGGCGTCTTAGGTGGCCATGAGGCTATAAGAAGGAGGAAGAGCATTAGATGACTTTGGCAAAGAGAAAGAGGTAAGAAAGAAGAACAAGTGGTGGTTAGGGTTTTCAAGCAAAGGAGCTTGAATGCTCTAATACCATGTCGAAGACAAATAAGATTGGTAAATTATTGTATGTTATTCCTTTGAAATATATATATATAAAGAATATGAGTTTTGAAAGTTTCCTAATTACCTAAAATTATAACCTAGAATATAACTAATTTATAGTTAATAGGCTATTTACAAAAGGAAACAAATTAATAATTGAAAGAGAATGTGTTATCTTCCTTTATTAACCAGAGCCTAAGTCATCTATACTATATTAAATGAAAAAGATCTTTAGGTCCCCTAAAAAATGAGTAATAAAGAGATGTAACTTTGTCGTTTCACCCCAACTCAGGGTGTCCTTTACTTCCCTTCCAACAACAAAAGGATGTAAATTTCAAAACAAAGAAAACTGTTCTTAACAAAACAGTTTTTTATTCTTCGATGCAAAAAATCAAGTGCTTTATAAGAATATATTTTAATTATTTTCAATTCTTTTAACTTGTTTTATGAGGATTGTTTTAAAAATAATGAGACACATAGAAAGTGTTGGGATTTAGTTGTATCGACTAAAAGTAATCGCACTAGAGGGGAGATGAATGGGGTAATGATCACCTTTTGCAAATTTAAACTATATAAATGTAGGTGACAATTATATGTAATTAAATAACAAAGATAATAGAAAACTAATTGCATATAAAATAAGAAAAGTAAGGAAGAGAGATGCAAACTCAAGATTTTGATAACGGTTCAACATAATTTGACCTACATCCAGTCTCTTTAAGCTCATAACCAAATGATGATTTCACTAAACCAAGGCTTCTAACATAAGACTTTAAGCATTATAATTGGATCAGTTGGCTTCAATGGGTACATACAATTTCTTCAAAAGATGCCCAATTCTTTAACTCCCCAAATGATGCTCAACATTTGACAAATACTAAGTGATACCTCACACTTAGATTTTTTGCCTCAACCAACACTTAAGCTCACCTCATAAATGTTACAAAAGATAACCCGGAATTAATCTCACAAAATCCTAGTATAAGTTTAAGCTTAAATAGATATAAGATAAACTATGATGGAGGTGCACTAAATGGAAATGCAATTTGAAAGAAAAGTGCACTAAAAACACTTCCCTAAGGCTACAATATATTCAAGAAATATTTTAGAATGTCAAACTTACAAAACAATGAAGTTTAGAGTCAAAACTAACTGTTAGACATAGTTTAGGGTCAATCAATAAACCAATTGATCGAACTAACTACTAGTCGTTGGACATTAATTATACTGATAAATGACTGTTGGGGTTCAAGACTTCATTTGGTTCTTAATTAGGTATACATATACTACTAGAAGTGAGAGTGACTATTTTTTGCTTTTTATTATCAATAACAAAAAACATGGTGTTTTTAGAAGACATCTTTTAGTTGTTTTATGTTATTTTCACTTGTTTTCTAATGATTATTTAAAAAAATAATTATACAAACATGTAGAATGATTAAAAATAAAACAATAAACAAAAAAATTATTTTTAAAACATATTTCAAAATTTTAAAAATAGATTAAAAACATTTTAAGTTTCCAAACAAACTTCTGTTTTATAAAACATTAAAAAATAGTTTTCAAAATTTTTTTTTTTGTAACTATTTTCGAAAATAGTTACTAAACATACCCTGTTAGACAAAATTTCAATTTCTTTGTTGGTTTTTAATGCAATCTCTCTCTTCTTTTTTTTTTTTTTCATTTTTTGGAAAATTAAACAAGCATACTCGGGACCAAAAAAGGACGAAAAATAAAAAAGAATAAAACAAAACCCATAAATTTGGTTTCCATTAAAAGTGGATTATAAAAAAATAAAAAAATAATATGTATAATAGTCATTGGACCAATAAAAAAACATGTTTCAAAGTTAGCTTTGATTATCTTAACGGTTATCCTATTCATCAAATTGTAACAACTGATGAATAATTTTAATAGAATATCCTAAGCACATTATCATCATACTCTAAACCAATCGAAAATTTTAAGAGCAAATACCTAACATTTGTTGTAATTTTCTTTTTGTTGTTTTTATAATTTGATTTGTCTTTTTTCTAGCACATGTTCCTTAGTACATATTTCAATTGAAGCACATTTATCGTAAAGTTCTAATAAGCTTGTACATACTTCAAATAACGTTTTCCCTAAAAAAACAAATAATTCGATGTTATATTCATGGAGTTTTTGAGAATGGACTAGCATTCTCTAAAAATATTATCAATATTTTCAAATACTTATAACATATTTATCAATCAATACTAAAGTATTGTTCCCAACAATTAAATGAAGGATTTTGATAATTAATTTTCTTCAAAAATCGACAAAGTTCCATTTAAATCAATTAGACACACCTTAAAAAGTAATTTTTATCTCTCAATTCAAATTAGTTCTAAAACCTCCCCTTATTAAACATTTTTACCCTAAAATATCATATTTCAATGAAGTTGAGATTAGAGGTTCAAGGCTTAGCTTTCCATTAGGAAAATGTTGGGTAAATTTGTACTTAAATAACTTTTATTTTTTTAATATAAAGCGTGTTTGTTATTGATTTTAGAAAGTGTTTTTAACCTTTGAAACACTTGAAAATTTTTATTTTTAAACATTAAAAAAACTAGAAACACTTCATAAAATCACTACCAAATACTCTTGTACTTTAAGTAAAATATCTCAAATTTATCCTATTTTGAGATGTTTTACTCTTATACTCTTATATATTCAAAATAGGATAAATTTGAGATGTTTTACTTAGAGTATAAGAGTGTTTGGCACTGATTTTACGAAGTGTTTCTAGTTTTTTTAGTGTTTAAAAATAAAAATTTTCAAGTGTTTCAAAGGTTATAAACACTTTCTAAAATCAGAACCAAATGCACTCTATATTTTATACCAATTTTAGAAAATATTTTTAGATTTTTTAACATTTGAATGAGAAAAAATTTTAAGTTTTAAAAATCTTAAAAATACTTTGAAAATTACCATCAAACAAACTCTTGTTTTATTATAAATTGTTTTAAAAAGTAAAAAAACACAAAAATGGATCATTTTATAATATGAATTTTACTTATTTTTCATACCATCTTACTCAAATATGGAGAATAAGGTTGTTCTTAGAATTAGGTTACCAAAATGAAATTTTGCTTCTAAAAATAATGAAGAACTACTTTAAAAATCCAGTCTTAAAACTAATTTTTGAGAACAATTTTAAAAATACACCCAAAATATACCTTTATATTTTAAAGTATCTTTCCTACTAAATAAACTTTTCAAAAGGATTTTTTTTTCAAAAAAAAGAAAAAGAAAAAAAAAGACGACAATAAAGACTTGAGATTGATTTTAGGAACTCAAAATCACTTTTATATTGTATATTCTATTTACAACTAAAAGTTCATTACAAAGTGCTTTTAGAAAATGTTTACAAATTTAGAAAATATTTTTAAAAAGTTAAAAATCATTTATAATGCACTTCTATTAAAACTACTTCGAATAAAAATATTGTGAAAACTATTATAACTTATTTTTGGTAAAGTAAATCATAATTGATCACGAGATAGTCTAACCTGGTCTAATAATAATTGAGATACAAGTAAAAGTAGTAGGAATTTAAAAGTGATTTTTCAAAAATTAAAAACTTTTTATTTTAAATTATCTTCTATATTTTTCAAATACATTTTAACATTTCCTTATATTGTTTTCCTTCCTAATTCTCTTTTACTTCCTAGTTTTGTGAAGTAAAATTCACTTCAACTGAGTTAAAATAGAAAAATAAAAAATAATATATATACTAAGGTAGTGCTTGTTTTTTTAACTTAATTCTAAATAAAATTTTAAACTAAATAGTATTTAATAGTGTTAAGTATTAAGTTGTTTATTTTTACAATATTTTATTTCTATTAAGTATAAAAAAATAAAAAGAAAAGCCAATATATTAATTTTTTATTTAAAAAAAATCAAATATTTTGACTTTTTCTATTTAACTAAAAATTTATAATAAGTTATAAAAAAAATAGAAAAACAAACAACTTAAAATTTAAAAATAAATTACTTTTAATAAAAATTAAAAAAAAAAAAAACACCCTCGAATACTTTTTTAAAACACAAAGTTTTATTTAATAAGATTTTAAAATCAAGTTCAATATTTTAGAATTTGATAAGAATTATATATATTTATATAGTTAAAATAAATTTTGAATTAAAAAAATTTATGTTTTATTAATTAAGAATAATTATTAAGAAATTCTCTTTGATTATTATGCCATTATTATTATTATTTTTAAATATGTTATTATTTTTAATATGCTATTCTGTCACATTAATGTTCAAGCTTTAACAAAATTAAATATGTATTTACATTAATATAAAATAATTACATTAATCTCAATATTATTTTTGTCAAAATTCCAATCATAAGGAAAGGGAATGAGTTTCTAGAGGAGCTTGAATGGAGAATGGCATTCCTTTAACTCGCGTGGGTCCCACACCTTTACATATTTAGCAGACACGTGAAATCAAAGGAAAGGGAGCAACTCTTTTTAATTTGATTATTAGAATATGATAAATACGTCATCAATCTCCCTCTCTCTCTCTCTCTCTCTCTCTCTCTCTCTCTCTCTCTCTCTCTATTTATTTACGGTCCAAATTTCATCATGATCCAAAATATCTTGAATGATACCAAATTTGTACCATATATCTTTTTGTCTCGTAACCTAATTGAACAGTTAGGGTTGTAATTTCAATGAGTCCAATTCATCCAACCTAAGGTTCAAGTTGACATAGACATGATATCTATAGTTTAGGATTAATTTTGTTTTAAAAAATATCATTCTAAAGATACTAGGGTTGTTGCGGGTTAAAGGTGTGGATACCTCGTATCATTATGTATTTAAAATTTTTTCTTACTCAAGCAATTTGCCAAAGGAAAATCTCTTACCTCCATCCGCCAAGGCTCCAGCTGTCCCACATGTGCTCAAATTAAAAAATTTTCAAGAATGAAGATCTCCCTCACATCTGAAGTTCGGCTATAAAAGGAGATGTCTTCTCTTCATCAGACACAGCAAGAAATCTACAACAAAAAATTTGAGAGAAAAAATCAGAGTGATCTCCAAAATTCTCTCTTTTGTAATTTTCCTTTTTAATCTTGCTTATTAGGAATAGGATATCTTATCCATTATAATATTTTATTTAAAAGTTTATAATTAATGACTAATTTGGGAGCACCTCTTTCTATCTCAGTAGCATTTTGAACATAAAAAATATAAAAAGATATTGAAAGAGCTCTAACCTTTGTTATTTTTAACTTAATTGAATTACTAAATATATCATCCTTACTTAGATATTAAAATATTTTCAACTACCAAACATCAAGATTATGTTTGGTCGTTTGAAAGTGGTAAGAAAAAAAAAATATTACGAAAAATATTTTTTCATATTATGCTTAGAAATTTATTTCTAATTATTTAATATTTATATAAAATAATTAAAATAATATATAAAAATAATTTATTGAATTTAAATATATATATATATATATTATTTTATTTCACTTTTACTTCTACTTTATGATTTCATAACCAAACATAATCTAAGTTTTGAGTTGTCATTTATATAAATTAATAATTAATAATATATTTTATGGTTTTGACATGTATTTAACTTTTAAAACCTTATAATATGCTTTATATACTATAATTTTGCAATAAATATTTTATTCGTCAAGAGAGTATATTATAAACATAAAAATCCAAATTATCTAGAAACTTAGCATAAGTTGAAAATTTCTGATTACGGATGGTAATGGAGCAAATTTTTTTTGGGTACCCGTTTCGCCCCACTCATAATGGGATATGTTTGAAATTTAAATAAATGGGGCAAGGTGAGTTTGAAATTTTTTTGAAAACTTGAAACAAGTGTGTGAGGATTCAAGAATAGCTTTATAATAATTATATATAAAATTAAATTAATTTTTATTTTTCTATTTTAATATATAATAATAATAATGATGATAATAATAATAATAAAATACTTTTCAATAAAACAAGTTATAAAAAATTATAATATTTTATTTATGTATAAAATATATTTATTTTAATGTAATTAAAAAAAATTTTAAAATAGATTTTTTTAAAATTTTAAAAATTTTCAAAAAAAAAGTTAAACCAAACAGGGTGGGTACGAGAAATTCGCATACTCCTCCGTCCCATCCTGCCTTATCTCGCTTCGTTTAATTTTTTTAATAGATGAAAATGAAAATTGTCATCCTTATAAATCATGTCGGGTCATGTTTGACATGAGTTAGGCAAATTGATAAGTGGGTACAACCCGAACCCCCGATTGGCACGGAGGGTGTACTATTCAGGGGCTCAGTGTTATATTTTAATTGATATCCTTTAAAAATAGAAAAAAAAATTTATTTTTTAAAATTTGAAATATTTTTAGAAGGTTTATGTATGGGATCCAGAATTTGAAATCAGAAGTTGAAAAAGCGAGTCCACCGCTCGCCACAAAGTTTCGGGTTTCTCTCAGATTCGTACGGTTCTCTAAATCTTCCTCCTAGATTTGATTTCCTTTCAGATTCGCAGTGTTCTATCCTCTGTTTGGTTCCCGAGAAAATGCAGGAAAATTAAGCCATTTCAAAATTCTGACTCTCTCGTTTCGGTTGAACCAGCAAATTCAGCTGAAGAAACTTCACTTAACTAGGCCGAATCGTTGCTTTGTGTTTAGTTTACCGGCCTTCAATTTATTTCTTTTTCATTCTTTTCTTTCTTGGGTTTTCTCAGGAAACAAACAATGGGAGATTTGGAATTTTGAGTTTTTCTCCGCAGCCAAAGAAGAAAAGGTCAGTGCTGAGTTTCAAAGTTACGTTTTTTTTAACGTGCGGTGTATTTTTCCCTGTTTGGTTGCCGAGAAAACGTAGGGGAATGGAATAATACAAAATTAGGAATCTTATGATTCAGCTAAAAAGGGAAAAAAATGTTCAGCTGAATTGAAGTTTACTTAACTAAGCCAACTCGTTGTTTTATGTTCTGTTCACTGGGTCCTTTCTTTTTCTATTCTTCCTGGGTTTCTCGGGGAACAAACGATGGAAAATATTGAATTTGGAGGTTCTCTCGGCAGCAAAACAGGAAAAAGATCAGTGCTGAGTTTCGAAATAACTTTTTTTTTTTTAAGGTTCAGTCCGTTTCACCCTGTCTGGGTGCCAAGAAAATGTGGGAAATCAGTAGAATGCAAAATGGGAATCTTAAATTTCAGCTAAAACAAGAATTTTCAAATGGGAAATCATCACTTAGCTAGCTCTGGACTTTTAATCTCTTGGTTTTCTTGGGCGACCCAGGTAATGAACATCTTGATTTTTCAAGTTTTTCTTAGAAACCAAACAAGAGAAGATCAGCGCTGAGTTTCAGGATTACACTGTTTCAGGTTCTGAAGCTGAAATTTCGTTGAGAAATATGTCCCTTCTGAGTAGGTTCTTTTACAGAAGACCCCCAGATGGCTTGCTTGAATTTGTTGATAGAGTGTATGGTAAGAGCCGTACTCTCTAATTTGAATCACTCAACTTTCATTTTATGGGGTGTTGTCTAATTTTGGGGTGTTGGGTTCAGGTGTTCGTATGGTTTTTAATTTTAAACTGATGAAAATCTGTCAATGCCTTAGTTAATATCTAGTTATTTGGTTCATGTCTTTGTTGCAGTTTTTGATTCATGCTTTTCGACTGAAGTTTTGCCCAATGGGATGTACCAAATATACTTGCATGAAATTATAAACGAGTTACATGAACAATACCCTGATTCATCCTTTCTTGCCTTCAATTTTCGGGAAGGTGAGAAAAGGAGTCAGTTTGCAGAGATTCTGTGCGAGTATGATGTCACTGTCTTGGACTATCCACGACAATATGAGGGCTGTCCCCTCCTTCCATTGTCTTTGATTCAGCATTTTCTTAGAGTTTGTGGCAGTTGGCTTTCACTTGGGAGTCAGCAGAATATTATTCTGCTTCATTGTGAGAGAGGGGGTTGGCCGCTCTTGGCATTCCTTTTAGCTAGCTTCTTGATTTTTAGAAAATTGCACAGTGGTGAACGTAAGATGCTAGAAATTGTCCATCGAGAGGCTCCAAAGGGTTTTTTGCAGCTCTTGTCTCCATTAAACCCATTTCCATCTCAGCTTCGTTATCTCCAGTATGTGGCAAGAAGGAATATATCACCAGAATGGCCACCTCCTGAGCGAGCTCTTTCTTTGGATTGTGTGTTTCTTCGTGCTATTCCAAGTTTCGATTCACAGAATGGATGCAGGCCAATTATTCGTATTTTTGGTAGAAATCTCCATAGCAAAGGTGGGCTCTCAACCCAAATGCTATTCTCCATGTCCAAGAAGAGGAAAACTATTCGACATTACTGCCAGGTATAGGTTTATGGAATGATAAATCATCTTATGTAAGCTTCTATTCTATAGTATTGGCACGTGGCTGTATGAATGTTCTTGTATTGCAGGCAGATTGTGATGTGATTAAAATCGATATTCAGTGTATGGTGCAAGGAGATGTTGTGCTAGAGTGTGTCCATTTAGATGTGGATTCAGAAAGGGAGGTTATGATGTTTCGTGTAATGTTCAATACTGCTTTTATTCGATCCAACATTTTGATGCTAAACTGTGAAAACTTGGACATACTCTGGGACTCAAAGGAGCGGTATCCAAAGGGCTTTCGAGCAGAGGTGATTATTTTTGAAAACTTAGGTTTAGTTTTTCTTAGGGATTTTCCTTATAATTCATCCATCCATCTGTCTGATTGTAAATTTCATTTTCAAGTGCAGGTTCTGTTTGGCGATGTCGAGAGCATCTCTCCTTCAAGAGCACCGACTGAAATTTTAAATGGCGAGGAGCAAGGTGGATTGCCTATTGAAGCCTTTTCTAGGGTTCAAGAACTCTTCAGTGGTGTTGAATGGGTTGACAACAGTGACGATGCTACTTTATGGCTGCTGAAACAACTGTCTGTTCTAAATGATGTGAAAGAATTTTCAAGATTTCCAAATAAAGTCAGTTCACGCACATCACCGGCTGACTCAGAAGAAGAAAATAATGCATCTAGTATTGCTGATAGTTTGGATTTTATGGATTCTGAAAAGGTTAATAGCCTGACTAACACAACTGAACCTGCAGATAATTTCCTTGATGATCCCTCATTTCAGGATTCCGCTTCTGATGAAGCAACTGATATTATTCCTAGTCCTCCAGCTGCTTCAAATCAAGCGTCCATTGAAACAGCTATGTCATCTGTTCACCAGCAATCATCAGGTCCTATTGAAGGATCTCTGCCTTCCTTACCACCTCCTCCACCTCCTCTACCTCCCTTCGCTATCTCTGGTACAATTGCCCCTCAAGCTGCATCCTTACCATCATCAGCACCACCACCACTGCCTCCACCCTTACCTGGAAGTGCTTTGTCAATGTCCCAATCATATGCTTCTGACAGAAACCTTCTGCCTCCATCTACATCTACACCACCTCCACCTCCACCTCCACCTCCACCTCCACCTCCACCTTTGCCTATTAGTTCCAATAAAGCGCTGTCACCCCCTCCTCCACCACCTCCTCCACCTCTCCCCAGTGTATCTAATGGAAATCCTTTAATGCCTCCCACTCCTGCTAGTAGAGGTCCTCCTCCACCTCCCCCACCACCTCCCCCTCCTCTCCCTGGTATCTCCAATAGTGATACTTCCATGCTTGCTGGTAGTGGCCCTTCACCTCCTCCTCCTCCTCCTCCTCCTCCTCCACCTCCCTCCTCCATTTCTTCTAAAGGGCCCCCTCCACCCCCACCACCTCCAGATTTTTCCTCTTCATCTAGTAATAAGCCAACACTGCCACCTCCACCTCCTCCACCACCTGCCCCACCTCTGCCTATGTTTTCCTCATTGAGTTCGACATCTAGATCTAGTTCAAGTCATGGGGTGCCACCTCCACATCCTCCACCCCCTCCACCTTCTTTGGGTCGTAATCCTATCAATGCCACTCAGCCACCTCTTCCCCCACCTCCACCGCCGCTCCCTCCAGGATCTGCTCAACGAGCTTCTTGCCCCCCGTCTCCACCACCGGCACCCAAGCCTCCTAGTGCACCCCCACCTCCCCCACCTCCACCACCAGCACCCAGGCCTCCTGGTGCACCCCCACCTCCCCCACCTCCACCACCAACAACCAAGCCTCCTGGTGCCCATCCACCACCACCACCACCACCCCCTCCAGCACCAAAGCCTCCTGGCGCTCCCCCACCTCCACCACCAAAGCCTCCTGGTGCTCCCCCACCTCCACCACCAAAGCCTCCTGGTGCTCCCCCACCTCCACCACCCAAGCTTCCTGGTGCCCCCGCTCCACCACCAAGTCGTGTCACAGCACCAGGTCCACCCCCACCACCTGGAGCAAAGGGCACCAATGCACCTCCACCACCGCCAACTGGAAGGGGAAGAGCCTCTTCAGGGTCAGCAAGTCATGGAAGAGGTCGAGGTAGTACAGGCTTTACCACTGCCCCTAAGAGAGCTTCATTAAAGCCCTTGCATTGGGTGAAAGTTACCAGAGCGGTGCAAGGGAGTTTATGGGCTGATTCTCAAAAACAGGAAAATCAGTCAAGGTTAGTGAATGTGGGACTTTTCTATGAGTATCAAATAATATGTTATCTCTTGTTTTAGATGATGAAAAGTGAAAACTAGTTCAAGCAATTTGCTTGAACTTTTTAAATTGGTCTGAATGTAAGTTTCTTGAGCCACATATTAATTTCCTTTGGCAGTTTGACTTTGGAGATTATTCTAGTTTGAGCTTGGCGTCAGACTGGATGATATTCATGTGTCATATTGCAACCCCTGACATTAATATTAGAGAAATTTTTTGATGTTGGGTGGCATACTTTCTTCTTTCTCACTTTTCCATATTTTATATATTCAGTCATTGCTTGTTCAATCCTGTGCCAAGCTAAGTGCTTGTGTAATTGCCTTTCATTTAATATATGTCAAGTCCATTTTTAATTTTTTTTTAAATTTTTAATAGGGCCCCTGAAATAGATATATCAGAACTTGAAAGTCTATTTTCAGCAGTTTCTACCTCAGATGGAAAGGGCACTGAAAAAGGTGGAGGTCGACGTGGTTCTAATATCAACAAACCCGAGAAAGTCCAATTGGTAATTGATATTTTCTTTCGGTGGGCAGTTACAGTAATTGTTTGATACTGGTTCAGATGGTTATGTACTTGATATCATGACTCTTACATAACACTGAACTAGACATGGTTAGCTTAAGGCATATTTCTGCCTCTGCTAATTGCAGTTAAAAATTAACAGTGTGCTGTTGGTTTTTAGTTTTCTTATCGCTTATTGCTTGACTATTTGGATATGGTATATCAAGATTGTAAGGGGAAAGGTAGAATTCTTTTTCTTTTCTATTTTTTACTTCTGGTTTTGTTTTGGGTACTGGTTTTATTAGAGCTGGGTAGGGATATTTTTGTCCTTTGTAATCCCTTGCTTCTATATGTGCTTCAAAATCTATTTGCATTTCTTAATTGTTCTAGCCTTTTTCATTTGGCATTCAACACAGCAGCTACTGTCTACTAAAAAAGACCTCAACAGTTTTTGGAAGTTTTTATAATTTGTGATGGAAGATTTAGAAATAATAAGTTATCAAATAAGATTTGAAGAAGTTTATAAGGAATAATATTCTACCTAGCATTGAAACATGCAAGTTGTCTTGGAAGCGAAGTAGCTCCCAAAAGTGATATTCTGAGAGGTCATCTGTGTTTCTGAAGTAATATAATAATATGGAGAATGGACATCCAATGACAGGGGCTACCGGTTTTGTTTCACACTCGATCCACTACCTCCCAAACTTTCACATACCATCAAGCAATCTTTTTGATGCTATAAATCATTTTCCACCAGTTCCCCTTCTCAGTGACATTGGGATTATCCTAATATGGGCATAATTTTAATTTTTATTAATCCTTCTAGCTATCTATTGTTTTTAAGTTTAGTGGAAGGAATCCTGGGAATTCCTCCTATTTGTTCAACCGTGATTATCTTCAAACTAGTAAATGCAGAGTTGACTTTAGATTTCATTCCCTTGTGCCATAGATATCCAATGTCTTTTCTCGGATTTGAGGTTATCAACTCCAAAGAAACTTGTGATTCATAGAGTTTTGAGGCTAATGGTGGAGATTCTAATGATTCTCTCTCTCTCTCTCTCTCTCTCTCTGTCATCATCTGGTTGTTTTAGAGGAGCTTCATTTTTCTAGGCTATCTGCATCAAGATCCCATTTGTACACTCACTCTTTCACAGACAGATCATGTTCTGGTTCCAATTTGAATTTCTCCTTGTGTTCTTCAAAGGCTTTCACTATATTAACATTTTCTTAGCCTTTATATCACTTGCTATGTGGCCTTTTTCTTCCATCTTCATCAGGGCGTGTTTAAATGATGCGTCGAAACAGTTTTTACTAGACCCTTGCTTGGTTCATAAATATTTCTTTCTTGTAATCCTTTATCCTTTGATTGATCAACTTTCTTGCTATATTCCCCTTTTCCTTCCATATTCATCAAGTTCATGTGCATTATGCCTTATCTGATGTGGCACAACAGTTTTACCTGGACTTTGTTTCTTTTCGTAAATGTATCTTTCTTGGAAATCCTTTATGCTTTGATTGATCAACCTTCTTGAAGTATTGTTATTACATTTTTATGCTAGGCTTGTTATGTTCTTAAAGTTCCTTTTAAAGTTGCTTTAGGATAGAGAAATCTGGAAGGTTTTTGATGGTTGGGTTTTGGGAGGGTTATAGGGGCCACTTGATTGGGTTGAAAGTAGTCTGCTAGCCAAAATCTTAAGGGGAAGGGTGGGGCAAGCGGTTTGAGTTCAAGAAAACTCTATGAGGAATAGAGCTCTGATTGGTATGGGGCTGTGGCATTTCCCTGGGGAGTATAATTTGTTTAACTTGCCATATAAAAGCATCTATGATTCGGATAATAATTATTGGAAGGGATGCCAACTTCAAGGAGGGCCATCTTCTTGGGCTACTAGGACCTCATTCATCATACTTGATGTGTTGATGGTGATGGACCGTGGATTAGAATTTGGGAGGACCTTTCATGGGGTTACCTGCTTTTTATGTTCTATTATCTTTGCATATAGTCTTTTGAGGATTATAGACCTCCATTTTTATCACATTCTCTCTCTCTTTCTCTCTTTCTCTCTCTTTCTCTCCCTCCCCCTCTCATGATTCACTTTCATGGGACTTTGCTTTTTGAAAAGGAATTTAATTGATCATGAGATTAATGACCTTTCTTCCTTTTTGCTTTCCTTGTTTCATGTTCTATTATCCTTACCCTTCCAGTGTGAAAGATGTTGATCAATTAACTAATCCATCTTTGGCTTTTCTTTAAAGATTGAAAACTTTATCATGTTTCCCTCAACCAAATTTATTTGAAAGACTTAAGGGTGCTTCAGAAATTAGAACTTGGCTTGGTTAGTGGCTAAAAAGAAGCAATACCAATAGCATACCTCATATTAGGAAATTTTACTGGTTATCAGCCTCTAGAGATGTATCTAAGATGGGAAATTAGTGGAGTAGCTATATATTTCTTTTATTTCTATTTTTATTGAACTATCATAGGGATTGTTCTGCTTAGCTTGGTGACATGGATAGCTTCAAGGGGCTTGGCTGATATAACAATTATTTGCTTCCAGAGTTTTAAGAGGAGCCTTTGGGGCATAGTTTTGTGGGCAATGTATTGTATAGTCACCCTATGGGTTGTTACATTTGAGAGGAATTTGATGATCCATCAACAGAAAAAGGAATTTAATTGAAGATAGGCTGCACAACACTTATCATCTGTCATCTATTTGTGTTTTTGTTTTTAAAAAGTTTCTTTGGTTTTCCCTTAGGCATCATTTTGATCTGAAGACCTTTTAGAGCCATCAGCAGTTCCAGCTGCATTATTTCCAGGGGACATGGTGAGGTCATTGATCATTTGGTCCTCCATTTTCTCCTCGCATGTGATCTTTGGCAGTTCACTCTCTATGTCTTGGCATTAGTCAGTAGCTCCAAGATAGATCTCAGATATGAGCCAAAGCTTTTCAGGGGTTAGAGGTGCTAGAAGTGAGGTTCTACTGCATTGTGCTTTGCTGGTTACTTTCTGGTTGATATGGACTGAGAAATGCTAAAACCTTTGAGGAGGGAGAGAGCTTTGCTATAAAGTTAAAAGGATCATATTTATTTTTTGGCCTCTCTATGGGTCTCTGTAACCAAGAAGTCTGTTGGCTCTCTAGTTAGTTTGATTCTATTGGAATGTGGGGTTGTTTGCTAGGCTTTTCAAGAATGTTCCTCTTGGGATCTCAATTTTGCTTTCTGAAAAAAAAAAAAAAAAAAAAAAATTAAAAACCTTTAAGAAAAAAAAACAAGGATCTCAAGTTTGCTTTCTAACGCTTCTGGTTTCTACTTTTGTTTCTAGTTTATCTTTCTTTTAATAAATTTTGTTTCGTATAAAAGAAATAGGGTGCTCTAGAAAATTCTCACTGCTCTCCTCTAAGTTCCTTCTAGGAACCCTTAGACATATACACAATGGAACTAAAAATTTTATTTTCAATTTTTGATTTTAGAAGTTTGGTAGGAACAAACTGTGAAAAATGAGGAGGGTGCCTTCTAGTGTAGAACATGGATTCATCAATTGGCATGACATTGCAATTGGAACTTGATGAGTTCACATTGGATAAACCTATTGACCCTTCTATTAATGAATAATTTATTTTTTGTTTTTAATTTCTGGTAAGCTTGCATGATTGCTTTCGTCTAATCTGGCAATTTTTGCCTGGCCCCTGGGTCAAATGATATTAAGACTCAAAGTCTATGCTTAGTCTTGTTGAAAAGGGCATGCATTGGTTCCTTTTTTCTTTATTTGGTTAAGAAATTTCTCTTACTTGTGTGTTTAAGAATGTGAGTTCGTTAAGTTACTTGTATCTAGATGTAAGCCTTTTGTTGTGTTTCTGTCTGTCAGGTTGATTTGCGCAGAGCATATAATTGTGAGATAATGCTGACAAAAATAAAAATTCCTTTGCCAGACATGCTTGTAAGCTCATCCTTCCCTTTTCTTGTATGGTGTTGCTAGTTATAATGTAAAATTGAAAGTTTTAGTTGAAATCAATTTGCTTTTTGGTCTTCTTTGATTTCTCTCCATATTTATTGGTATAAATGTTGGAGTACCATTAATTTAAATCATAACCTTGTGAAGAAATTTAAAGGAAATCAATGTTTAACTGATTTGTATATTTGTTTGTTCTCTACAACTCATTGCCTAAGGGAATCCTCAAGTTTTGAATTCAGCCCTATTAATTCTGTATTTGCTATAACTATTTGAAGACATCTTTTAAAAATTCAGTTTCTAAATCATCAGTCAGAATTATATTGATTCAATACTGTAACAAGAACCTTTTGGAAGGATTCAGCTTTTCCTTTCCTAGTGGATTTTCAATGCTGTTTGCTCCTCAAAGTGCCTCTGTATGATCTCAGTTTGAGCTGGGAGAGTTCTGCCAAGCAGTGTGGTTAAGTTTAATGTGGATGAATGTTTTTGGGGGGTCCAGACAGCAAGTGGGTTGGAGGGATTTTCAGGAGTAGTTATTGTATTTATGCCTTCTGTTACGGTCAAAGTGATGCTTGTATATTTGAAGTTGGTGCTCTTGGCCTTAGAGACACTAAGGAGCATGGTTTCAGAAATCTTAGAATGCAGGTTTGGGTATTTAATGACAGAAGTTTTTCATCTGTCTATGATGCAAGGCTGTCTTTGAAAAAACTTGAGGCTAAGGGCTACCTTGCAAAGAAAAAACTTGAGGCTATTTATATATATATACATATAAGTGGAAGGCTTATAAGTGTAGTGAGGAAGATTTCTCAAGAAAAGAACAGCAGAAGAAGAAAAAAATTTAGACAATCCTATGATTTCAAGGACAAAAAATCCATAGAAACTACCTTTTATTCATTTCAACGTTCTTTATTTTCTTTGGGACAATGGACATGATGTATAAACTTGTAAACTTGCTAGGTATTTGAAGGCTGCAATACCAAGACACGTTTTTGTCTATGTGGCAGTAATCTGGGCTTTATGCACTTTGTCTTGATTAGGACTTTATATTATATTTATGAACGGGCCTTATAATAGTCTAATGAGTTTTGGATTACTTGTTCCCAAGCACTCTTGCATCTTCTATATGTGGATGATTAGTTATGAGGTGGATGGAAATGCAAAACTAGTGCTTAGAAGTGCTTAAGGACCTGCTATGAGATAAAATATGGCACTGGAAGACCTAATATATGTCAATCCTAATGTCAAAAAATTGACTAAACTGTAAGACAGAAAACCTAGAATATACGACAACTATTATACAATGCAGGATATAACTATAAATTAATGTTAAACAGACACTAAATAATGTTTTTTACACATGAAATTCTCTATTGTTGGAAGGCAAAACAACTTCTTAGGAAAGACCTGCTGTGCCACTACCTTAGTTGAGATGTCATGATGCTTTTGCCTTTGTGCTAGCCTCCCAAAGTTTCCTCCCTTCTTGCAGTTATGGGGGCTGCTAGCCCAAAATGATAATAATATGGGGAACCTGCACGTCAATCAATCTACAGGAATTTTTGGTAAGCTAGGATATTGGGAGGGATGTGATAAGGGATTGATTGCCCCAATTATGGAGAATCAAATGTTCACCAGCTGGTTTTCTTTAGCCTCCACTTCATTGAATCCAGCTTGGACCTCAAGACCATCAAATACCCCTAAGCCTTAACATTTACAGTTTTATCTTCCAAAATTCATAATGTTCGGACATATCAAAACAAAACATATTTTTTTAGACATAATTCATATATGTATAAATGGAATTAGGTCATTACAATAATGAAGCATGAGTGTTCATTTTCTCCAAAGTTTAACTCTCATATAAGTGTGTTTTTGTGGGGATCTAGATTGACTAACAGGATGCAGATTCTTTCACTTAGAGAAGAGCTAGATCCCATGTAATAGAGTTCCTTTTGCATATGGCTAGAGCCTTGTTTTCATATTTTTTTAAAGGATCTCTTGTCTACCTTTTTTTCCTGTCATGATTTATTTCTATTAAGATTCTTCTTTATTCTCTGTTAGAATAAGTAGCATAATCACCATCTATATCCTCTGACTTGCTATTAGTATCATGTCTCAAATATTACTTTTTTGTTTATTTATTATTTTTGTTATTTTAGTAGCTAATGGAACTAATGGACTAGTAGAAATAAATTTTGAAAGGTCTAGTGCAGAGAATTCTCTGCAATATTAGCTTGGGAGACTGGAATGATGTCCATCCATTTCCATTTTTTGCTATGCATTCCAAAACATTATTTTTGATTGCAAATATTGATTACTTTTTCTGTTCTGAGTAATTTAACCAATGTCTTTTTTTTGTCCCCTATAAGTTGATTTCTGTAAAATGTCTTGATTATTATGTTCCTCCTATATTTAATGTCATGCTTTGTTTCTAGAACGCAATTTTGGCATTGGATTCTTCAACCTTGGACATTGATCAGGTTGAGAATCTCATTAAATTTTGTCCTACAAAAGAAGAAATGGAGTTGCTGA
Source organism: Vitis rotundifolia (assembly GCA_030254885.1). Classification (NCBI taxonomy): domain Eukaryota; kingdom Viridiplantae; phylum Streptophyta; class Magnoliopsida; order Vitales; family Vitaceae; genus Vitis; species Vitis rotundifolia. The sequence goes on from CM058152.1 coordinate 15,600,707, forward strand.
AGGTACAATCTCTCTCTCTCTCTCTTCTCTCTTTCTCTCTTTCTCTCTCTCTCTCTTTCATGCACATACATACAGAACCCTCACACAGACTTTTTTTCTTGAACTTGCACTTGCATTTTCTGTGGACATTATGTGCTCTTGTTTTATGCCTATATCTGCAAATGACCTTTTATCATTGTGTATTTCTTAGAGCTGAAGTTATAGTGTCTTGTAAATGATTATTAATATCATCATGCTCTAGGTTTGTTCCTGTATTATTTGTTTCAATGGATTTTTTAATGAATAAGAATTTATTAGAATAGAAAAAGGCTAACCAGTAGTGCACTCAAGGTAGAACTGAAGTCTTATAACAGAGAAAAGCATATAGGGCCCAGAAGAGGTGCCCACTAAAACAGGGATCTAATAGGTACATTCTTTAAGAGAAGGACAGGAATCTATAGGCAAACCTGACCATGAGTCCACTTCAAGTCTGTTTCAAACCCCTACTACAAACTCTAAAATTTATTTTTTCGCAATTATCTTATTATCTTGTAGCATCACAGTGGCAATATACTTCAATATTTTGGAACAGTCAATGCTTCTCATATTTGAGTCTCCAATAGTTTTCTCATTTTGTCTGACAACTGTGCCTCTTCAACCAAAAAGGAAAATAGCATTTGCTATATTAAAATTTGTTTGATGATGCCATTCCAATTTGTGTCTGTGGTTCTCAAGGTACCTCTGTTGATGTGGTTGCATGAACTGAAGTAATCATCTTATCACTGCATAGTCTGATTGTCCCACTTGTCATAAGAGGTTTCTTGATTTTCCCATTCAAGTAGCTCATCCTCCTCTGCTCTTGATAAACAAAAGAGTTGCTTCTGTGACATCTAGTCATTTTCAAACTAGCTTCATGGTCATGTTTGCAAGGAAAATTTCTCACTCTAGGCTCTAATATGGTTTGTTCCAATCCTAGTGGCTGCATTTGGAAATCAGCTAATTTTGAACATGATTAAAACACACTACAAAACAGAAAAAAGTCCAAGACAATCCAATACAATAAAATAACTATCTGGATCACTAGACATCCAAGTGAGAACAGGCCATAGGAAACCATCACGAAGATGAAGAAATGCTGACATGGGTATGAGATTTAATGCTTATGTAATTTTTGTTCTATGACCTAAAGCCTAGTGTATCATCTGATGCATTTGATTCTTTGTCTTAACCTCCAAAATTCTCTTACTGCATGAAAAACAAAAAAATTTATCATTGATTTATGGAAAGTCAAGGATTGTGTTGGTTTCTTGCTTTCTTATGTACTCTAGTAGGCCATTTTATAGTTTTTAATTTATTGTAAAAAAAAAAAAAAAGGTTTTAGCATTTGCTGTTTGTTTCTTACTAGTTTCACGTTATCTTTCAGAATTACCCTGGAGACAAGGCAATGCTTGGAAAGTGTGAGCAGGTGATTTCTGATGCCTGGAATATGAATGCATGCTCAATCCTGTATCTTGATTGTTAACAAACTTCATGTTTGATATCAGTTTTTCCTGGAGCTGATGAAGCTTCCACGAGTTGAATCCAAGTTGCGAGTATTTTCATTTAAAATAACCTTTTCAAGTCAGGTATATTTGTTTGTAAATGCACGTTGTTATATTTGTTTGTAAATGTGCATTTTTTTTTGTTTTATTTTACATGATAACTTCTTGTGGGTGACGGTTTATGCTTATAGCCTTGAACTTTTTCAGGTGAAGGACTTAAGGAATAACCTAAATACAATTAATGATGCTGCTAGGGAGGTATCTCTAAGGTTTTTAAGCTAATATTACTGAACATACATTCATCCTGATTTTAACCATCATACATGTGATTGCAGGTGAAGGAATCTGTAAAATTGCGTCAGATAATGCAAACAATTCTCACATTGGGAAATGCACTGAATCAGGGCACAGCACGAGGTAATGTCATATTCAACTTTGTAATACATCTTTTGATACTTTTCTTGACATAGAGCTTCTTAGCTTATAGTCCTTTTCTTTGTACTGCAGGAGCTGCCATAGGATTCAAGTTGGACAGCCTTCTTAAATTGGCTGATACTCGTGCAAGAAACAACAAAATGACTTTAATGCATTACTTGTGTAAGGTAGGTTGTTGAAACCTTCACTTCAAAGCCCAAATTAATTTTTATTTGCATTATGATCATAGTTGTCAACTCAAAACTTTTAGCATGTATAATTTTCCTATTTTTCTGTAATGTCAATCATACCATCTTGCATATTATTAGTTTTTTTTTTTAAATAATTTTTTTACATATTGGAAAATAAATATAAATTCATATTGTTGATATCTGAATTTCACACTAACATATGGATTTACAAAGATGCATCATGTATCCATTATGACACATAAGACTATGACGTAATACATCTCTAGAGGTTAGGTCGCTGATGAATGCCGCCCTGTAGAGCTATTGTGAGGATGCCATGTGTTATTTAATTTCCATTTGGTTTTGATGCCTTAATCTCCTACTCTTCTTTCCTTTGCTAGGAGATGGCGGCAACATAGTGCATCCTTCAGGTGGATGCTTATGAGAGTAGATGCCATTTCTAGTGGATAATGAGAGAAATCTCCTATTCGCCTTAGGATGGAATATCACTTGGAGTTGGGAATGAATGAAGGATTATCTTTGACGTGCTAAAATTAGTGATGAGAGGTCATTTCCTCATCTTCTTATGTTGCCTTTACTACCCTTTCTCATCTTATTAGGAGGATATTCCCAAACATCTTTCTCTGTACTCATTCATCAGAAGGAGTCACCTAAGTTTATTGCCTTCACATTTAGTGTCATCTACACTTTTCTCGTGTTGCATAATGGCATAGTGCCCAAATGGTTTGTGCCTCCTTAAGTTAAGAGCAAGACTCAGAGAAGTCCAATTAGGCTTGGTGGATCTTAGTAGTGGGTTTGCCTGTTCTCCATTAAGTATATGGGATTGTTTGAGGATTCTGGTTTGGTGACTACTGTTGGAGGCCTGCAAAAGCAAGAGCCCAGTTTTGTTGAGGCTGTTTCAACAGGATTAAGGACAAGAGACAACCTAGCAAATGATGTATCATGATCGCTGCATGCATTTGCAAAGGGTTAAATAGGTTACACATGTTACTATGTTACTATCTTATTGTTTCATGTCATGTGACACCATCTTGTTAGTCCATGTAGACACAACAGCATCTCTTTGGTTCATCCTATGTCAAGTAGTTGGCCCTTATCCACAAAACCTCTATAAATAGGCATAAGAGGTCACCATTTGAAGGGTTTGAAATTTTCTCTAGAAATGAATTAGAAGTTCACTCTTTCAGTTCTTCATTTTAAGCCCCTTCAGGGGGTTACTATCATTTTTTCCCATCCTCACTGGTGTCTTGCATAGCCCTGCTCTCTCGAGTGGCAAAACATCATGATCCATGTTGCCAACCTACTTTAACAAAGAATCTAATGCAAACACATATATACTACAAGAATGGAATATAAATAGTGAAACTATTTTCATAAGAGGCGATGTCATTAAGACATAAATATAGGAGTTAAAATCAAATGATCATTCTCCAAGCATGGTTCTAAGTCGTGGCATCAGTCATTGACTTGAGAGGTCCCGAGGTGCTTCGGTATCGACATCTCGGGTCAATATCGAGTGATACACAATATTCTAATTAAAAGATCAATTTTTTTTTTTTTAAAAGATTGCAAAAATTATTACAGAAATAAATACAAATAATTAGACTAACAAATTAGTAAAATAAGCTTCTATTATGTATAAAATTATTCAAATTGTGATAAAAGCAAACCTTCGGAATGATTTATAACAATATTAAAAATTTAAAGCGTTTTTATTTAATCACTTCATATGAAATATTTATTATTTTCAAAAAAATAAAAGATGAAAATAATAAAAAAATTATAACAAATTTGTTAAATTAAATATTTTTGATTTTTTTTTAATTTCAATTATTAAAAAATACATCCATGGATCATCTTTAAAAAAATAAACATCAGTTTTCCTATCAAATATATCCTAAATAAAACGATTATAAAAAACGTGGATTTTTATTTGAATGACCATATTTGAAAATAAATTAGTTTTTTTATACATTTATTCATTGATTTTAATTTTTATATTAATATTCATTTCCTACTTATTTGATATAAACCCAAATATTCATTATCCATTTACTATAATCCTAAGTTCCATCAAAATTTCCATTACCATGATTCAAAACCTAAATTCCTAATCCTATCAAATTCATATAATCCATACACTCCATCAAACGCCTATTCCCCTTCTTACATAATACCCATTTAACCTCAAAATTGACAACTCCTTGTTTATCTACATAATACCTAGGTATTTGATGTTGGTAGGCTTTAAACTAAAAGATAAAACAACCTTATGAAGATGCCAAAGCTCTACATTTGAAGGATGAAGATGTAAAAATAGGGTCCGAACTCTTCATACATAGTTCTTCATTCTTGTGGCTTTTGATCTTCTCTTCTCCAGCATTTATGCTTCAAAATTATTTTTTCCATCACCCATCATCCGAATAGTTCATATCGACATAATCTTGCAGTTTTCTTAAAGTTGCTATGCAATTCACATTGAGACTATGAATTTATGTTCATTTCAATTGAGTCTACTCATGAGTCAACTAAATCCTAAACTCAAGTATTGGTCTGGTACCAACCATAGTCAAGGTGTATATGACTTGGCTGAGTTGTATTAGTCTCAACCGAATTTTGAACCCGACCTCTAGGTTAACATTTAAATTATCTGAACTAATATATATTTTGTTCAAATTACACTTATCAATATTTGTTGAAACAATAATTCTGCTTAGACATTCAATCTTGAATGCATGTCTTCAATAAGGTGTATAATGTGTCCATACAGGACATGGTGTGTCTTCCTTCCCTCTTTTTCATCTATTGTGAACTTTATTACCTCTTAAACAATTATCTTTCACTCAAGAAAAAAGGGGTTACCTATAAAAAGGTTTGATAATCATTTGAAGAGATAAGTTTAAGTTTGGATCTTAACTTCATCTTGAACTAGATGTTGAAGTCATGAGATGGCTTTCTAATAGCACTTCCGTCCTATGATTCACATGTGTGCTTGGGTTTGGGCATATGGATACCACCAATTATATCTCTTGGCATTGAGCAATAGGGATATGTTCACCTCTTGTTTCAAAATGAGTTTATAGGCCTTTATAAATGCGTGTCTTGTGCATGGTGATTTGGTACCTAATTACAAATGTATCCCATGTAAAAACTCTAAAGGGTAAAGCAAACTTTGTTGTAGAAAGCTTCTATGTTAGGCAACCCTAAAATCATTTTTTTTTTTGCTTCTTGTGAACTTGTAAGACTTGTGGTTCTCTTGTGACAGCAAGTCTATCATGATAAGTCTTGAACTAACTTGAGACTAAAAAATAAATGATCCAATGGGGTATCACTTGTTACAAGTGTTTTTCCTCTTAGTAGCCCAAAAATTGATTCTTTTTAATCCAGTTCATTCCTTTGAGAATATAGGGAAGATTAAAAAGAATCCAACATGGGGTCAAAAACCTCAAATCTAAATCCACTATATGAGAATCCAATACATAGATTTACATGGCAGACACCTTAAACTTACTTCCTAGTGCCTACATTGCATTCCATGTTCGTGACGCAGCGCCTCTTATGCTCGCTGTGGATCTCACCTCAGCGCCTAAGGGGATGCGGATCCTTCACAACCTGATAGAAGTTGGAAAACCTTCTTTGAGAGCTTTGGGAATGAGAAGACAAACTAGGTTTTTCTAAACATTTGCATAAAACTGGAAAACCTATTTAGGTAAGGCATATATAGACCTAATGGCCTAGTGGATTGCATCTGGAATAATCCCCAAAAATAAAGCTATTCAAAGACGGATCTCTAGAATTCTAGAAGACTCAGTCACAAGTGCCCAGCGCTTGAGCACTTGAACCAATGCTCGCACCAGGCGCTTGGGCACTCATTCAGTTTTTAGAACAGTTTTGAAAAGCTATTTTGCATAGTTTTAAAAACATGATCTAACCCATGCCACACCAGCCCTAATTTGCCTTTTATTGAACCTTTCCAAACTTACTTGTGTCATCCTGGTTGATCAATCAACAACCTCGAGTCTTCAATGGAGAGTAAGACACAGTCTCGAAAGATCCTATACCAGAATGAATGGAACAAAATTGTCAATCTTAAACTACATAACTTAATGTACCAATAGAGACAAATGCACATTATCTAGAAGGTCAAAATGTTTTTATTTATGAAATAATTGATGACATTATGAAAGAGAAAAAACTTTCTAAATGCAAAATTTAGCACAAAAATTTGAAGAACTTAATAACAACTGCCTTCTTGCTTAAAAATTTAAGCTTAAAGAAAAGTGCAATCATTAACAATTTTCATAGGAAATTTGACTATTTCTCTCTGTTCATTACTTTGACTCTAAATATATCCTCTGCGGAATTTTGCATTTCTTGAGTATGGGTGATCTTTATTAAGAGAATATTTGACAGATTTTAAAGCGATGAAGAAAATTATAACCCTTTACTATTATATTCAATTGATATGTGTCGTCGTCTCTATTAGGTGTTATTGCTTAGAAACCTACATGTTTTCCTTTTTTCCTCTTCTTCTGTATGTGTCAAGCTCTAAACTTCTTCAAACAATTAAGTGCTTTAGTCTAGAAATTTAGTTCCTAGTATAGCTTTCACAAATTCATTGCGCCAGTTATGTAAACCCTTCTGAAAGAATCTGAGCTAAACCATTTCTGGTAAAGACATTTTGGAGCATTGACATATCACAATTCAGATTGCTGTGTAGTAAACAATATTCACCAACGCTAAAATGTTTTCCTAATAGTAATGTGATGTACAATTAAAAAAATGACGATTAAATAAAAGGAAGAATCATTAATAAATTTCTTTGATAGAACTGAAAATTACTTCTTGCAGTTGATTCTTTTGCATCTGGAAACATTCTCTTGCCTAGAAGATATACTAGTTTTCCAACATAAGTTTCAAGTACTTTCTGCTTAGTATCAATTATTAATATCCAAATTTAGTGCATTAAAGTTTGCCCATTTTATTGTTCAGATTTAGGTATTTAATGGTCTTGGATTCTTTTTGTCCTTAACTTTTTAATTATATATTTGCATATGATGTATGATTAGTTTATACTGCCAAGTTGCACTTCTGATACGGGTAGTATCAAATATACTGATACTGTGAATGATACCCACTCAAATCAATATAGGTGTTCGAAAATGCTGAGTTCTTACAGGAGAAGTACTGATTAGTATTTGAATTTTTGTCTTTCTTTTGGTTATTGGTTAAGCAATTTTGTTATGATCATCATTGCCATTTCTGTGTGGTTAGCATTTCCAACTTTTTGTTATGTTCATTTCAATTTTAATACAGGATGGTCACTTCATGCTGTAGTTGACTGCTTTCTTGTTTTCATTAGCTCCTTTCTGAGAAATTGTCAGAGTTGTTGGATTTTGACAAGGATCTTGTTCATTTGGAAGCAGCATCTAAGGTATGCTTAATATGTTGAAGTATTGTCCCCTGCACCTCTTTGCTTAGTTTGTTTAACTTGTAACAACATTCCATAGCTTATCTGTATGGTTTCTTGTTGGTTCTTATCCATTTTGCATTCCCATTGAACAAGATTCAATTGAAATCTTTGGCCGAGGAAATGCAAGCTGTGAGTAAAGGTCTTGAAAAGGTTGAGCAAGAACTCACTGCCTCAGTGAATGATGGTGCTATCTCTGCTGGCTTCCAAAAGGTGAGGGATGCATAGGATTACTGATTAATTCACTATGGGATCTGCTCTCATGTTTCTTTTGGACTTAGTTTGTGTAATCATCCTTTTTTTTTTTTTTTTTTTTTGGTGATTCTACTTGTGCAAAAGATTAGGACCTGACTTGCTAATAATTAACAATTGGAGGAGACAAAAAAGGAATTGATTAATATGATTATTGCTGATTCTAAGGAGGATTGGGTGGTGGATGTTTGGCACCCGACAGATGAAGAGAGGGTTATTGAACCCCCTTTTTTTCTAGGCTCCTAAATGATTGGGAGGTAGACATGGTGGAGTGTTTTCTTTTGATTTTGCTAGGAAGGAGTGTTTGCAGGGAAGAGGAAGATAAGGTGATTTGTACAAGGTAAAAAAAATGGGAAGTTCACTGTTAAAGTCTTTTTCTCGACTTTAGAATCAAGAAGTACGGTTTTGTTTTCGGCAAGTGTGATTTGGAACTCTTGGGTGCCTCCAAAGGTGATCTTTTTTGCATGGGAGGCTACTTGGGCAAAGGTTTTAACTTTGGATGATTTAAAGAGGAGAGGGTGGTGTTTGGCAAATAGATGTTTCCTTTGTCAATCGGAGGAAGAATTCATCAATCACATTCTTATCCATTGTGTCAAGACAAGGGTATTATGGAATTTGTTGTTCTCCCTTTTTGGTGTGTTTTGGGTGTTTCCCTTTTTGGTCAAAGAGACTTTTAGGATGACATGGTCCTTTTGTGAGAAAAAAATGGAAAAAGACGTGGCAGGCCTGCTCCCCTATGCTTATTTTGGACCATATGGAAGGAACGAAATAGTAGATCTTTTGAAAGCGAGGAAGATCTGGTTCAAAGAATAAAACACTCATTCCTGTTTAATCTATGAGCTTGGTCTAGGCTGTTTTTAGGTTCTGGTCCTCCATCTTTAGCAGAATCTGTTGACTAGTTGGGCTCTTTTTGAGGGGGTTGTTGCTTTTTGTGGTCCCTCTTCTTTTAGAGGTGTCTGTTGTATGCTGCTTGAGTGCTTTGGTGCGTTGTTTGAGTGTCTTTTGTTTATAATATTTTCTTGCTTTACTCATCAAAAGATGATTATTAATTATTGATTACTCTCTTAGTGTCTGAACAAAAGACTTCTTTGCATGTACATCACACAAAAAAGTGACCTTTTAAGGCGCCCTTGAGGCCTGACTTAAGTGGGAAAGGATTGGGGGGTTTGTGGGAGTTTCTAGGTTCAAGTTTCAATGGGGACAAAAATTTACCTATCAGAAAAAAGAAAAAAAAAGAAAAAGTGAACTTGTAAGGAAAAACTATGGAAGATCATTACTCGACTGAAAAAGGGATCTAGGTTGGAGGATCAGCTGATTTTAGTTTACTACATTATTAGCTTAAGTGTAGATATAATAATATATTAACATCATCTGTTTGATTGAAAATCTCATTGGCCTGGACATTTCATGTGGGATTATCAGTTCTTTATAGCTAATATTTTTCTGTTCATCTATGTCTGTTTGCATTAGTGTGTTTCCGAGTGTGCATGTGTGTGTGTTTAATAACATAAAGGGATTTCTTTTCAAATAATTATCATCATTGGTTACTAGAATTATTGTTCAACATGTAACCAAGATGTTCTCTCAAGAAGTTATTTGATTGTTTGAGATAACCACCTTAATTCATAGTTATGAGAAGGTTGATTGTATAAACATATATACTTGATGTCCATCAATCTCAGGTCTTGAAGAATTTCCTTGACACTGCTGAAGCTGAAGTAAGGTCGCTTATCTCCTTGTATTCTGAAGTGGTGAGTCCTCTCCATGGTCTTAGTTGCTGACAACTGTGAATATGTAGTTCGGTACTGATTTTGGTACTGCTACATTGTCTTGCAGGGAAGAAATGCAGACTCCTTGTCCCAGTACTTTGGAGAAGACCCAGCTCGGTGTCCATTTGAGCAAGGTATGGTGTTATTTTTCTTAATAGTTCAGTTCACTTTCTATACCAGTCATATGAAAAGGATAACAAATTTAAAATAGTTGTGTTCTATTTTAAAATAAACCTTGTTCTATTCAATGTCATGGTAGAAAGAGAACATTTGTTTTTGTAACTTGTATCACCGTATTTAGTGAAAATCAGCTAGAATCAAAGAGCTATTCTTAACATATTTTAGTCTAAGAAGAATTGAACATGAATAGAAGAAGAATATTTGTTCTTCTATGGCTACATGTATTTATAGAAGTATTGAAAAATCGTCTGGATGTGATTTTTCAAAATTTTCATTCTCTAGATTACTTTCTGGTATGTCCATGGATTCATGGTTGCTCTTTAGAATCCCTGTAGAAGTCCTCTCTTTCTCCTGAAGCATTTGCACAGCCTATCAAATCTTGTCATACTTTTGTCTGTCTATGTTGTCTAGGCCCTTTTCTCTTCCCCATCCAACCATGCTTTATATCTAGGGTTTGGTATTCAAAACAATTTGATGCAGCAAGCAATTCAATATGCCACCTGCTTGCTGCAGTAGGTGTAAACCTGCACCTTTGGGGAACTTCCACCAAGAAAAATAGGAGAAGGCTGCAATGAGATTGAAGTTGAGTTTGCAGGGTTCTAAGACTGAAGCACTGTTCCTATCTCTTTTGTTTATTTATTTAAATTTTCTGAAATTAAATGGAAAAAACCTCTTTAAATTTGGCTTTGGAAGTATATCTATACTAGGGCTACAGCACCTTGCATTCTCTACTCATTATGGGTAGAACTATTCTAGGGCTACAGCACTTTACATTCTCTCTACTTCAAAGATTACCTTCACATGACTATTTAGAAAGGCTAGGAGTTACTACCTGTGTATTAAACCAAAATAAAGAAAAAAACGTGGGAATATGCTAGCATTTAATCTTAATTAGAGATCGAGGGCTTGTAAATTGTTTTTGAGAACAAAAAAAAGGGAAAACATATTTGTCAATTAGAAAACACAACAATTTTTTTTTTAAATAGAAAAATAGGGTGTTTTCTGAGAATATATTTGAGTTGTTTTCAGTTGTTTTCTAAGAGCCTTTTTTAAAATATAATAAGATAAATGTGAAGAATAATTAAAAATAAAACAAATTTTTAAAAAATATCTGGAAACAAAGAAAACAAGTTGAAAACATTTCAAGTTTCCAATTAGATTTTTGTTATACAAAAGATGAGAGAGCTGTTTAAAACTGTTTTTAAAAACTTGGTTTTTGAGAAGCCTATTAAAAAAAAAAAAGAAAAAAACTTGGTTTTTGAGAATAGTTTTCAAAAGTGTATGGGTCCCAAATAGACCCTGAATTTCTTTGCTGCAGACTAGTGAGTCTGCTTCTACATCAATTCTCCTCTGCTCACCTGTAGGATGTTTATTATTTTTAAATTCATATCAGAAAGGATGTTTATTGTTTATTGTTTTTAAATTTTTTGGAAGCACTATTCTCAGTTACATTCTTTGTAGTCCTTCATTGCACAACATCAGCATAATGGTTAAATGTTTTCATACACATTTTCTCCTAAATCCTCCAAGCAAGTGCTCAGTCCAAACACCAGCAAGCATAGGATTGAGGAGATGTTAGCAATGGTCCATCCATGTGCAGCAGCCTAACTGGGGTCCCAGCAAATTGCATTAATAAGTTCTTTTTGCCTTCAATCAACACAAAAGGTAAAAATTTAAAAATAAAATAAAAGGAAGAAAATACAAATGGTATTCTTTCTATAAATCATCAAGCTCTCCATCCAAGAAAAATAATATTCTTTCTTTATAGCTTAGAGTCTTCTGTGTGCTTCTACTTTTTCAGAGGAAAACATAAATCCTTTACTGGGTGGCCACTTAATGGAAGGTTTTCCTGAACACATGCTCTGGTCTCCCAAAGCAAAGGTTCTCCTGAAATACATTCTCCAGACTCCTGAAGTGAATCTTTGGAAGATGAGACCTCACAAGCAACTCTCTTTTTCCTTGGATTTTGGTATATCCAAGCGAGAAGGGAACTGATGCTCAGAGCTGCAGTTATTATATCTCCTTTTTTAATATATATATGTATATATTAAAATCTTTATGCATAAGATTGATTACTATTCAATTGTTATTTAGTGGATGGTTTACTCAAGATACAATCCTGCAAAGAAAGATAAATCTTTTGCCCCGTATTTCAATGGGATGAATTCTCATTTTAGTTGGTAAACTTCTTTTGTTTTGCAGTGACCCAAATCTTAGTCGTCTTCATTAAGACATTCAACAAGTCACGTGACGATAATGAAAAACAGGCTGATGCTGAAAAGAAGAAATTGGAAAAGGAAGCCATGAAAGAACGGGCAGCGGGTAATTTATCTGCAAGAAAGGAGGGTGTTGATATTGATAGGACAAAACTTAATTTTCAGCATCAGAGGCATAATCCATAATCAACCTTGAATGATAGAGCAATAGGAAACCTGTATTATCATTAATATTATGAGACAGGTAAATGATCCAACTATAGTTCTACACTCAAGTACCTATGGGACCTAAGTTGGTGGCTCACTGATCGACAACTGTAAAGGCCAGAACATCAAACTGTGCTACCATTCCATTGTAAATGCACATTACTGCTGCTGGTGCTGCTGCAAATACAGTTATACAAAGACTGGATGTATACTACTATGACATGCATTTTGTGTAGGCAGAACCATCGGTGATTTCATGCCAGTCTATCTGCTACACTGGCCCCCAGCTGTCATCAATGCTGAGTATGTAACATGCTTGTTTAAATTGTTTATTGTTCATATTGAAACCCTAGGTATAGTCATTAATGTAGTAAGATTGACATCAGGCATTTTTGCCTAATAGAAAAATGAAAATTTTGTAAGAAGTAGCATTTTAAGCCTAATCTTTTTGTAATGAATATGTTTGCATGAGTGGAGAGGGAATTTATCCTATCCATTTCTTGCCAAGTAGGTATAAATTATTGAATATTGTCCAATGATATTGTAGATTATCCATCAATTTATCCTACAGATTAATGTAAATCAAGCTGAATCTATCCTGTTTGGGAATTTTTGAGGTGCATAAACTCGTTGTGAAGTCACATTGATAGCCTCTTGTTGTGTCCTAACTTGTCTAATAGCTAGTTTACCTCAATTATTTTTTTTCATGCCTCCAACATTCCTTGAGTTAGCTTTCATATTTCAAGAGTTTGTTGAACCATTTGTGGTTTACTAAAACCATAATCTCATTATTGTCCATTCTAGCATAGGGGCTTAAGGCATATTCTCAATCTACCTTGAAAAAAATGCCAATCAGCCTCATTAGGAAATGTGTGGCTCATAGTTGAGAGTTTGATCCAAATGCTTTGACCTTCAAATGCTGCTTTTAGTGTTTGCTCTCCTAAACAGGTAGATAATGGACCAACAACCCAATTTAGTGAGAGCCCTAATAGATATAAACTCAATGATGCAGTTTCAGCTTTGTAGAATATCAATTCCATTATACAATTCCTCATAGTTTCCTTTACATAAATCTGTAAATATACACTGTAAAAGCTAGAAAACATTCCTCATTTCATGAGTTCATAAATTTGGAGTAGACTGAGCTAGCTACTCTGATGCTTCTTTCTTCTTCAGTTTCTCTTTCTCCATTAAGTATGTTCGTTCTGCTTCAGGAATAGACAGTATTATGGACTGCAACTTGATATTCATCTCCTCAATCTTCTCCATCAGCCTGTCATTTGTAAACATCCCAAGAAACACATTTTGGATGGTTTCCCAGCTTTCTACTAGGGGTAGAGCGATGATGACAGCTGATCCTATTGTACCCCATGCTACAGCTATGATTGCCCAGAATGTGAAATACCCCTTACTGAATTGCCCTGTTGCAACAGAAAGACACAGGTAAATAAACCGAGAAAACTGAAATCCAAAATAGTACCCTTGAGCCTAAGAATGTTCAATACTCCTAATCTGAAAGGCTTACTCAATTTACATTGTTTGTCAATGAATGTGAAGAAGCTTGACGGGGGTGTCTGGGTTGGTAAGGGTTAGCCAGCTTAAGCTTTGAGGTTAACTTGTAGTTTAACATGGTAACTGAGCTTTGGTTTGAACTTGGAGGGTCTTGTGTTAGAGTCTCTTCAGCTTAAGCTTTTAAGTTAATTGACATGAAAATGACAAGATACAGGACCCTGACAAACAATTTCGTTGAAGCTAATCTCACTTGATGACATCCTCTTGAAGAACTGATTCAGACACTGAAGGAGATGGTTTGGACACTAACAGAAAACTATTTTGGTTTCTTTTACATAGCATGTGAAATGAGTCCATTCTATACAACTAAGACATGGATTTAAGCTTCTACTGTTATCTTTTTGATGATTTTTGTTTCATTCTTGAGTAAAAACTTAATTTTAGTATCGGCTCTGTGATTGAAATGCTAAGGATGACACGGAAAATTGTTGTTGTTTGAATTTACCTATTGGAAGGGAGAGCAGAGGCCAGAGTATAACAATGACGATAGTAAAGCCAACACCCCATTTCACGATCCATGCCTTTGCTCTGATCAGCTTCTCCTCTCTGAACTCTTCTGCTGGCAGTTCACTGTTCTCCTTTTCCACCGTAGTTATCTGCCTAGTTGTGTCCCAGTCATAGTTCTGAGGCCACAAAAGGCTACACACAGCATGAACAGCTCCTCCAGTTAGAATGGAAACAAGGTTTCCAGCAAGCATAGGTGCATTCCTCCCAGTTGTGTCAAGATTCACCTGCCCATACTCGATGCTTGTAACCGATAACCAAGTGATCACTCCTAGAATACAGCCTGTAACTGTGCCAAGAATAGCGCCAAACGCATTTGCTTTCCTCCAGAGAAGCATGAAAGCTATGGGTAGAACAGCTGATCCAATTAGTACTCCCATGGCCAGATACATCCATCCTAGGGAAACTCCTGCCTTGTTCAGGATCACTGCCAGAAGCCCCATGAAACACCCGAATCCCAGGACAACCATCCTTGAAACTCGGAGGATTTTCTTCCCACTTGCATTCGGGTTTATGTAAGTACGATAGATGTCATAGGTGCATAGTGAGGAGACTGCTATTAGCTCAGAGGAACCAGCAGAAGTTACAGCCCTGATCAGCATAGGAAAACAAGGTCATGTTTAGGGCAAAATGAAGAACTCTTGAAGTGGGGGTTTGGTATATTCTGCAACTCACATGAAAAGCATGGTGAGAAGCAGAATTGATCCGGCTTTTCCCATCAAAGCTATGGCTGTAGCAGGGGGAACAAGTCCATGACTTGCCTCACTTTCAGTTATTGGTAGATCAAGCGCCAGTGCTCCTAGGCCTAGTGATGTTGCCAACGAGAACGGCACAGCGAACCACACCAGCCCACCCAACAGGTAACCCTTATGCGTAGATGAAGGCCTTGCTGCTATGGCGCTCATCCAGTATCCCTGCAAAGTTTACCTATGTTTCTGAAGGTAGAGACATGGACAATATGCTGAGTAGGTTAGGAAACAAAAGATGGAAACTTACATTGTCAACGAAAACAGTACCAAAGTTGCCAACAATGTTGATGATCCCAAACACAAGCCCCCCAGAGCTCAACATCGTTAGATAAGACCCCTTGTAGTTCCCATTTACAGGGCCACAAGCTTGCCCATCATGGGAAAATGGCTCTTGGCACATCCTCGACTTGCCTGCAACCTCCAGCAACCGTTTGTATACAACGCTGGGGCTCCCAAGCTCGTTGCTGGCCGTGTAAACTAGGTACACGAAGATGACTAAGACCACATGGACTGGAACCAATTTTGAAAAGAAAAAGCTCAGACAAGTAACAGATTGAGCGGAAAAAAGACAAATACTATTAGGGAAATCAATACCTATCACAGAATGAATATAGCTCGCCAAGAAGGTGGCCTTTAGTCCTCCAGCTAGTGTATAAACGATGACCCCAAGCGGTATCAGAAAGCTTGCAGCATAGATGTTTACTCCAGTGAGTGCATTCACCACTGCCGAGCCCCCAAGAAGAAGCATAGCAGTAACAATAATGTTTGTCATAAAGCAGAAAGTGAGGAAGACGATATGAGCAGCGGTGCCCCACCTGAAATACGAGAGATTGGTAAATGATGAGTTGAAAAACATTGAATGATTACGATTAGGCTTGTGGCAGCAGTATAACATACCGAGCTTTAACTATTTCACAAACAGTATGAGCATGAGGAGCCTTTCTTTTGATCTCTATAGCCATGATGCCAAACAAGAGTACCTATTGATTAGCATCACCGGAGTTATTTTCCGGGTTTTGGCTTTACCGTAATTGAGAGCAAACATAGAAGAAGAAATTATAGCTTGAACTTGCCTGGATGGTAGCTCCACTGGCATACCAGAAAGGGCCGCTAACTCCATACTGCCATGCTACATTGGAGCTTTGCAAGATTGTGGCAGCCCAAGTCCACTGTACAGACCGGTACTCGAAAATATAAGCTTATTGAATCTGAATTCCATGTAGAACTACAAAGGAAGCGATATTAGACATTACCTGGGATACGATCACACTGGCAATTAGTCCGGTTTTTACATTTCTGCCTGCAGTGTTAAACCATTCTGATGTATGTCGGGAACCAACGTATCGCTTCTCCAGCCATACCTGGCCCCATTGATATACCCATAGTCAGCACTATCAACAATAGTGACTCATAGGAAATACTCTTCTGCGAATGTCATGGACTTACGTCTTTTCTAAGCACTCTAATATATTGGTAGACATGGTTAGTATATCCAAGATCATATGTTAATTGCTCAGCTCGTATCAAGTTTTGAGCAAAGTTTCAGAGACTTAATTACTCTTTTGGGAGACCATCCTTGTCATGACTAGGAGTTAGGGGTAGGGAATGTGTCTCAACATCAAGAAGGCACCAAGTCATAACATTTGGAGATATCTGATCAGAGATTATTGTGAAAAATTTAGGGTATGTTTTGACAATGTTTTCAAAAATAATTCTAAAAAACCGATTCTCAATTATTTTTTGGAAAAAAATTTTATTCAAGAATTCAAATATGAAAAACAATTCTTAATTTATTTTCTATAAAGGTATTGACCATATCGTGCATTTATAAACAATGTAGAAGTTTTCAAAGTATTTTTCATCATTTCAATTGTTGCTTTTAACACTAAAAAAAGTAACTAAAAAATCTTTCATTTATTTCTTTTAACAAATTCTCGAAAAACTATTTTTCATTAAAATTCGTCAACAAACATGTTTTGTAAGTAGTAACATTATTTTCTATTCTAAAAAAAAAAGAAAGAAAGAAAATTGCTTACTAAGAAAAATTTGCGAACAACCCTTAGCATCTAAAGCAAGCTAGTGAAGAAGATCATAATAGCAACAAAGGAGGTGATTCATATGAATGCAATTAAGCCGTAGAGAAAGAAAATTCCCTAGCGAACTGAAGAAGAGACTGTTATCGTAGACCAAAAAAGCAGGACCATGGGCCCAAAACACAAGATTAATCAATATCCCCTCTGATTCAAGAAACAGCATAGGACTAAAATCTCCAGACTGCAGACCTCTGGTTGATTATTATTATTTTTTCTCTCTCCCACAACTCACTCAGTAATGTAATGAAAATTAGCAAATCCCAACATAATTTAGACGGTGGGTTCTGCATATTACACTCCTCTAGACTCTGGTTTCAAATTGAAGGCACACCACTCCCACAAATCATTTCAACAACACAAATGCAATGAAAAGAAGGCAACCCCAATACTCATATCTAAATGGTGGGTTCTAGTCTTTCTTCAATAAGACATAGTAAAAGTGAAGAAAAAGTAGTAGAGATATGAGAAAGATGTGGAATCAATGGCTGGAAATCTTGAGTGGTTACCAACTACCACATGGGAATCAGCCAAAAACACCCAAAAAAAAAAAAAAAAAAAAAAAAAAATAAATCAAGACGTGGGTGGGTGCCTGTGAAATTTACCAGAAAGGAGGTGAAGACAGCAAAGAAGGCACCAAAACCAAGAATAACAGAGTAGCCAACACCTTGGTTGAGCACTGATTTTCCTTGGAAGAAGCTGCTCTGCCTCACACACCCTCCTCCATCTGAAATTTGATAATACTTGCTTGAGAATTCAAATGGTGCACAAGAAGCCATGGGCGACAACCCACCTCACTCTCACTCTCTCTCTCTTTTTCTCTTTCCTTTTTCTTTTCTCTCTTCAAATCTCTTCTCAATAAACCCTTGTCACAGTTTCAAAACTCTCCCTTGTTTTTTCATAGCAATTTTCTCTGTGATTCTGAATGGTATGACAAGTCAAACTAGGATGGCATCTCTTTGTCTTTGGAGGAATCTATCTCTACATTGGTATCGGCAACACGGCAACAGGGGACTCTTTTTCATATGATCCCAAAGCTGTCATCGTATTTGTGGTATCCAGCCTACATTCCCTCTTGATGACTTCTTTGTTACTTTTTTTTTTTTTTTCTCTCTTATAGCAGTTTCACAGTAATCCTAAGAAACGTTTATAATATTTTTAATATTTAAAAATTTTTATCATTCAAATTAGAATTACTACCCAATGAACCCTTAGTCTCTGATTTAAATATTCCTTTTATTTGTTCAAAAAAAAAAAAAAAAAAATACAAAACACAATACCTTTGTCACACGTTAGTTAGTAGAAGCCAAATTGATTGGATGTTATTTTATTCGATCATTAGAGGGTCTGTTTGGGATTCCTGAAACCTGTTAGTGTAGAATTAATCATACCTAACAATTTGAGGGTTTGTTTGAGATAAGGTTTAATTTCCATTTATATTGTGGTTGATTTTATTTTTGAGTATCCTATTTTAAAAATATTTTATTGAAATACAGGTAATTTTGATATTTTTAAAATTTTCAATTAAATAAAAATCTATTTCTTTATATTTTTAAGAAAAATCATTCATTTCCCTATATTTTCAAAATATGAAAATCATAATAGTATTTGAACTTTCAAATTTAAAATAGAGATTAAGACTCTACTTGGTAATTGTTGTAAAAAACAATAATTTAGAATTGTTGTTGTAAATTGTTTTATGATGTTTTATAAAATAAAAGTTTATTTAGGAACTTTGAATTTTTATTGTTGTTTTTATATTTTTAAATATCTTAAAAAATAGTTTTCATTTGTCATGCTTTATTTTTAATTATTTTTTAATTATTTTTTAAAACAACTTTTAAAAAACAAGTAAAAATAATTTAAAAAATATCCAAAAACACTTTATTTTTTATTTTTTAGAAAATAAAATCATTTTTTAATTGTCAAATATGGTTTTTTATTTTTTATATTTTGAAGAATAGAAAATGGTTTTAAAAAATAATTATCAAATATGATTTAAAATTTCAAAATAGATGTTAAATGGAGTCAAATGGCTAGTTAGATTTTTGCTGATTTTAATGCCAAATATAATTTGTTACAAAATTTGCAAAGTTTTATTTTCAAAATTATTCAAGTAAACCCTAAATTTTTTTTTTTGACATCATTGAGATATTTCTCCAATAATGGACACCAATGAGTGAAGGGTTTGAATCAATAAAATTGAGTTAGCACTTGTCACTTTCCAAAGAAAATTGGGTGCCTTCGTTTGTCATATTTGATATTGATGGGTTGGAATGGAAACAACCAATCAATGGCCTTTGAAGGGTGGTTATTTTAATTTGAGTCTTCTTTTTGACTTTTAGTCTTTGTCCAAGTGTGCCTTTTCACACATTGTAGAATATGAATTTTTATTTATTTATTAGAGAATAATAATATATTAGTTTTCAATTTTCAAAGAAGGTATTATATTTATTCAAATATTTTTAAAAAATGTGTTTAACCTTTAAAATACCTTTTTAATATTTGGTGTTGTGATTTTGTGTTCTCAATCATGCTTGTCCCCCTAATTTTTTAATTTTTATTTTGAATCTTTATTTTATATAAGGAACTAGTTATATTATTTAAAAGTTGAGGTTTCTTTAAAGATTTAAATTAAATTAATATTTTTTTTTTTTGTTGATAAAAAATTTAAAATTTATTTGATAATGATTTTAAAAAGTATTTTTAGTTTAAAACGTGTTTTTGAAAAATATATATA
The DNA here is from genome assembly GCA_030254885.1 of Vitis rotundifolia. Taxonomy (NCBI): domain Eukaryota; kingdom Viridiplantae; phylum Streptophyta; class Magnoliopsida; order Vitales; family Vitaceae; genus Vitis; species Vitis rotundifolia. The sequence goes on from CM058152.1 coordinate 15,620,602, forward strand.
TATATATATATATATATATATATATATATATATATATATATATATATATATATATATATAAGAATTAAGCAAATTTTAGAAAATACTTTTAAAAATATGAAAAATTACTCATAACATTAAAAGTCATTTATAATGCTTTTTGGAAAAACACTTGAATGAATTTTCCTAAAAATATTTTTTTAAAAAATTTTTTTTGAGAAGAAATATTGTCAAATGTATTTTTAATAATATAAAAATGCGTTGTATCTTCCCATTGACCGGGTCAATTCTAACTTTTGCTATTACATTCTTAATGATGTGGCGATGTGGGCTTGAATTTCACATCTGACCTGCCCATTGACTGGTCAATGGACTTCTTAGCCCATTCACACATAAGCTTAGTAGATTTTTTTTTTTTTTTTTTTTAATTTTATTATCCTTGTCAATTCAAAACCCCATAGATTGCCAAAAAAATATAGCCTGTAAACTAAGGTGGCTTTCCTCAGCTAACCCATGATCCATATGCTCCAATACCATTGTGTACAAAACCTTGTCCACTTTTGTATGGTACCCCTTATAATAAAGGTTTTTCTTTGTCTCCAAACAACAAAATAGGAAAGTGCAGTGTTTTTCTTTGTCCCCAAACAAAAAATTAGAAAGTAAAGTTGATCCATTCCCTATTAATTCTCTGTATTATTTGTCCTTATAATGAAGGTTCTTCTCAGTTCCAAAAATAAATAAATAAATAAAAGAAAGTAAAAGTTGTTGATGTCTAGTACAACATTGACCCATGACCTAGTCAATTAGTCGCCCCACAAATTTAAAATTTCCAAAGGATCATGAACCATCCAAATGAAAAGGTATCCTGTTTCCAACCACAAATTAGGGAAAATATCTATCCTAATCCCACCATGGGGATCCATTCCCTGATCTTGTATAAAGATTGCAATCTCACAAACTGGCCATTTGATATAATGTTAATGATAATAATAATAATAATAATAATATAAATATATTATGTATACCTTTGAAGTTTGTTAAAAAAGCTAGGAAAGTTTGAGAAAAGTATATTCTTAAAAATGTAATTTTTTTAGTTTAATTTTCTCATAGATGACCAAATAATAGAAAAGAATTATGATTTTCTTTATTTTCTTATCATCATTTTTTTTCCGTTAAATTTTATAGGAATTAAACTTGTAGGTGTTGGGTAAACCGACTTAATACCTCAAAATGACTTAATTTAAATCATTAAGTAAATTAAGTATATTTGATAAAATAACTCAATGATATGACTTAAAAAGTAAAAAACAACTTTAAATAATAAATAAAAATAATTAACTTATTCTTAAATTCACATCTTTATTTTACATTTTTTATTCTAATTTACCATAGTTACCTTTACGATTTTTTTTGCTATTTCATGATCTCTACAATTTGACTTCCTGTGGACCCCGCATTTCGCTCGATGTGTTCTCACTCGATGGCAAAACTCGTTCCTTTATTTGAAAAATGATTTATTGTTTAAAAAAATGACTTGAAGTCGCCACTTATTTTTGTTTTGTTTTTATAGAGTAAATAAAATAAGAAAGAAAACCCTAAGTGTGACTCCTAAAGAAAAAAAGAGGTTTGTGAAAAATCGAGTCTGGGTCTTAGGTTCAGGTTAATTATCGAAAAGGTACGACAAAAGACTGTGACACCCCTCTAAGTCTCTAAAAACGGGTCTCTACTAATGAAATGAAGCACGTGTGACAATTGACTGATAGATCAAGAGATGCCAAGATGATATTACACACATGAGATTTATAACAATATAGTGAGACTAGTCGAAGTGAGTGTGTGCGTACCTTAGCAGCAAACACTAATACGCTGTCATGAAATAGGATTAGTGCGCAACAATGTACACAATATATGTCACACATGCCACTAAACAGAGTAAGAAGTCATCAGATATCACACTTTACTCCATTTTATTTTCAAAGAAAACATCACTAATGTAGGGGCCCCACCAAAGCCCAATTTATTTTTACGTGAATGAATTCTGTAAATTCCATCACTTGGAATTACAAAATTAAATTCACGCTTATTTTAAAACATTTAAAAATTAACAAAAAGCATGCTTAACAATTCTAATGGCACACCAGCAAAGGAACACAACATACAGACACATAAGCTCTGGAGTCAAGAGACCTTCATCTATCTTTGGATGAAGAGAGACATTAGTCATGAGTTGGAAGAGCACTAATGTCCAAGTGATGAAGAAAATGTCAAGGAGGCATGACGGTTCTGGTACATAACAAATGTACATCAAGATGATTCCCATTATGCATATGACATATGCAATAGTTACGAGTAACATCACATGGACATGGCATCTGTCTGCATATTTTCCGGAGTGACAATAATCATTCAACCATTTAATGAAGCTGATTATGCTTATTAGTTGAATTAAGAGAAAGGCCCCGACACTGAAACATGCAATCTTCCCATAGAACTTAATAAAAGCATAAGAGACCAAGAAAGGGAGTATCATTAAGCCAACCCACAAGATAATCTTTGTAGACCACTAACCAGAATGCCACAATTCTCTAAGCTTGTGCAACTTGGATGTACTAGCTATTGAAAGAAACATTATGAAATAGAGATTAAAACATCCCAAGCTAACGTGTAGAATTCATTCTGCTCCCAAACAATCTCGCACACCTTAGCACCCTTGTAGTTTCTTGCCTCTCCATTTTTGCTTTGCTGGGATCTCCATGATCTTATCTTTTCTTGGCATTTAATCTAGAGCTTTTTAGGCTTTTCTCTCTATCTAAATGATGGCATGGTCAGAAGTAGTATCACCAGAAAAAAATGCTTAAACCTCCCATCTGTAGGTACTGTCGTCCTCACAACAAAATCATGCCAATCAATCATAACCATCTACATTCGTTCTTGCTCAAGTTCATCTTTAGTTTTCTGCCTTGTTTGATCTTAGGAGCGTTTCCGATCTAGTTTATGCAAAGGTCGCTCAAGCGCAGTAGTCAATATCGGTATCATCGATCTGATTGATGCCCACTATATAACCATTTCCACATATAAGAATAAGAAGACCAGAAAATGCCTTGAGCAACAATGACCACTTTATTAGATTTGGGTTCTCAATTAATGCCCTTGCTACAAAAGTAGTAGACCCTAGTGCTGTTCTGCGAATCGCATAGGGCCTTAAGAATCTCCAGCATGCATCTTTGAACACTTAAAATTTGTTAAGTGGTGGATCAGATCCAGCAGCTCTAACTTGAGTGCAAGCCCAAATGACAAAATGCTTAAAATGAGTGCTTGAAATAGGTTCGGGGAAGCCTATGTGATGGTGGAAACCAATGGAAGAGGGGTTCTTAAGAGATTTCAGTAACCGAATAGAAGATTTATAGGCGGGATTAATGAGTATCCTCCTATGTAGATACGCGGAGTTGCAGTGAGGAGTAGTAGCTGAAATCCGAAGCGAAGATGAATGAGAGAAGGCGAGCTCTATGGAGTGAGAGAAAGGATGAGGGGATGAGTGGTGGGGTATTTGCATGGATTATCATTGGTGGAATGGGTGATATATGATAGTGAGAGAAACGGGTTTGGGCGGATAAGGAAGAATGATATACGAGTTTTAAAATGGGTATGATGAGCTAGAAGGTTGAAAATAAACAAAGGTGACCATGTAGTTTGGGACTTCATGCACGTGGGAAAATAGGCAACAAATGGGTAATGCATGGAATGAGTGGTGGATATGGGCATGAAGGGTTTGATGGGTATGTTCGGTATGAGGCTAAAGGTGGGAAGGATGGGTGTAATGGTGAAACGGTGTGCATAAAGGGTATGTGGTATGGAGAGATAAATGGGCTTATAGGTTTGGGTGTCAAATGGAACTATGGGTAATGAGAGAAATGAGTATGAGAGGTTCGGTGGGTATAAAGGGATAAAGAAAGGAGGGTGGCCATGACATAAGAATACATGCACGTGGAAATAATGAAAATGAGTGGGTGGGGGATGAAGGACATGAGGAGATATGTTAAGTGAGCATGGAGGGTGATTGGGGTGGCCATGTGCATGGGGCTCCATGCACGTGAAAAATAATAGAAATGAGAGGAGGGTGGGTTTGATGGGTGGCGAGGGTGAATGGCATAGGAGAATATGGGCATGAGGTTGGTGGAATGGGTAATGAAGGTTAATGTGGCCATATATGGCCATGCAAAGGTGGAGAAATGAGTTTAATGGGTATAGGTGATAATGTAGAGAGAGAAGCAGGTATGAAGATGTAGAGAGAATGAAGGTGGCCAAGAGCTTTGGATGTCATGCACGTGATAAATGAAGTTAAACAGGTAGGGAATGAATGATAGATGGTGGGAGTGATAGGAAAATAGTGAGGGAAGTGGGTGATGGAGGTATAGAAAGATGAAAGGATGTAGTGAGATGGGGAGAGATAGTTGGTTCAATGGGTATGGAAAATGGGTACATGCATGGGGGGTGGGGGGGTTAGTGGGTATGAGGAGGTAGAGAGAGAGGAGGGTGGCAACGAGTATGTGAGGTGCGAAGGATGAGTAAATGGACATAATTGAAAAAAAGTGATGATGGGTATGGGGGATTGAAAGATGGGTACAATGATTATGGATGTGAGTGATAGACGGAGTTGCAGGATCGGTTACCACCAGCGCCATATTTCAATGGATCAGACTTGTCCAGAATTCTTACTAGTTCCCTATGCAAGAACGGATGCTTGCAAATGATCCTTGCCAACGTTTGACAAGCCATATTGTGGTAAAAAAAGTAAAGACCCGCTATCATCACAGTTGGTATGATGGAAACCAGGATGTATGCTGGAGGGATCTTCCTCATATCCTTGATCACTGTCCAATGCTGCAATGAATCAGATTCCCAAGAAAGAGTACTAAAAAGCCTTCTGGGAACTCTAAAAGGAACTTTGCTCGGCACACTGAATGACGAAGATGTCCATGCTGACACCATCAAAGGAACACCATAGTCTAGAATGACACCTCGGAACCATCTTGTACCATACAACCATGATCTTGCCCTTCAGCTCTTGAGGGCAGTAAATAGTAGGCCAAAGGAGAATATGATGGCTAGCAACCCGAACACAAAACTCTAAGGCAATTCCGTGGCTACTATTTGAACCAATAGATTGACACATAGTTACAATCATAGAAATCCTGCATTAAGGTCATCTTCCCTCATGACCACACTCATTGAATCCCAGCAGGTTGGTTATTGAAGACATCACTCTACCCTAAAAAAAATGCATGGCTCACGTGGCACAAACAAAATGGAAGAAACCATAACCATAGGGAACATCATCTTCAGCTTGTGTGTCATCTTCCTGAATTGAAAGCATTTGGAATCATACCTGTTGAAAATGTTACAATGACCATGGCAAGTAGCACAACAATAAAGCTTATGATTGTAAGCCAATTTGCTTTGGTCGCTGATTCCGCCTTTTGGTTGCATATGTCCTTTGGCAGTTCACTTCTAATGGCACACTAGTAGAGGAACACAACATACAGACCCATAAGCTCTGGAGTCAAGAGACCTTCATCTATTTTTGGATGGAGAGAGACATTAGTCATGAGCTAGAAGAGCATTAATGTCTAAGCGATGAAGAAAATGTCAAGGAGGCATGACGGTTTTGGTACATAACAAATGTACATCAAGATAATTCCCATTATGCATATGACATATGCAATAGTTACGAGTAACATTACATGGACATGGCATTTGTATGCATATTTGTTGGAGCGATAATAATCATTCAACCATTTAATGAAGCTGATTATGCTTATTAGTTGAATTAAGAGAAAGACCCTGACACCGAAACGTGCAATCTTCTCATAGAACTTAATAAAAGCAGAAGGGACCAAGAAGGGGAGTATCATTAAGCCAACCCATAAGATAATCTTTGAAGACCACCAACCAGAATGCCACAATTCTCTAAGCTTGTGCAACTTGGATGTACTAGCTATTGAAAGAAACATTATGAAATAGAGAGTAAAACATCCCAAGCTAACGTGTAGAATTCATTCTGCTCCCAAACAATCTCGCACACCCTAGCACCCTTTTAGTTTCTTGCCTCTTCATTTCTGCTTTGTTGGGATCTCCATGATCTTATCTTTTCTTGGCATTTAATCCAGAGCTTTTTGGGTTTTTCTCTCTATCTAAATGATGGCATGGTCAGAAGTAGTATCACCAGAAAAAAATGCTTAAACCTCCCATCTGTAGGTACTGTCATCCTCACAACAAAATTATGCCAATCAATCATAACCATTTGCATTCGTTCTCGCTCAAGTTCATCTTCAATTTTATGCCTTGTCTGCTCTTAGGAGCGTTTTCGATCTAGTCTATGCAAGCGTTGCTCAAGCGTAGTAGTCAATATTGATATCATCGATCTGATTGATGCCCATTATATAACCATTTCCACATATAAGAATAAGAAGACCAGAAAAATGCCTTGAGCAACAATGACCACTTTATTAGATTTGGGTTCTCAATCAATGCCCTTGCTACAAAAACAGTGGACCCTAGTGCTGTTCCGCGAATTGTATAGGGCCTTAAGAATCTCCAGCATGCATCTTTGAACACTGAAAATTTGTTCAGTGGTGGATCAGATCCAGTAGCTCTAACTTGAGTGCAAGCCTAGATGACAAAACGCTTAAAATGCGTGCTTGAAACAGGTTTGGGGAAGCCTATGCGATGGTGGAAACCAATGAAAAATGAGTTCTCAAGAGATTTCAGTAACCGGACAGAAGATTTATAGGCGGGATTAATGAGTATCCTCCTATGTAGATATGCGGAGTTGCAATGAGGAGTAGTAGCTGAAATCCGAAGCGAAGATGAAGGAGAGCAGGTGAGCTCCATGGAGTGAGAGGAAGGATGAGAGGATGAGGGGATGAGTGGTGGGCTATTTGCATGGATTATCATTGGTGGAATGGGTGGTATATGGTAGTGAGAGATACGAGTTTTAAAATGGGTATGATGAGCTATGAAGGTTGAAGACAAATGAAGGTGACCATGCACTTTGGGACTTCATGCATGTGGGAAAATAGGCAACAAATGGGTAATGAATGGAATAGGTGGTGGATATGGGCATGAAAGGTTTGATGGGTATGCTCGGTTTGAGGCTAAAGGTGGGAAGGATGGGTGTAATGGTGAAACGGTGTGCATAAAGGGTATGTGGTATAGAGAGATAAATGGGTTTATAGGTTTGGGTGTCAAATGGAACTATGGGTAATGAGAGAAATGGGTATGAAGGGATAGAGAAAGGAGGGTGGCCATGGCATAGGAATACATGCACGTGGAAATAATGAAAATGAGTGGGTGGGGGATGAACGACATGAGGAGATAGGTTAAGCGAGCATGGATGGTGATTGGGGTGGCTGTGTGCATAGGGTTCCATGCACGTGAAAAATAATAGAAATGAGAGGAGGGTGGGTTTGATGGGTAGTGAGGGTGAATGGCATAGGAGAATATGGGCATGGGGTTTGTGGAATGGTTAGTGGAGGTTAGTGTGGGCATATATGGCCATGCAAAGGTGAGGGAATGAGTTTAATGGGCATGGGTGATAATGTAAAGAGAGAAGTGGGTATGAAGATGTAGAGAGACTGAAGGTGGCCATGCACTTTGGACGTCATGCACGTGGGAAATGGAGCTAAACGGGTAGGAAATGAATGATAGATGGTGGGGATGATAGGAAAATAGTGAGGGAAGTGGGTGATGGAAGTAAAAGATGAAAGGATGTACTGAGATGGGGAGAAATAGTTGGTTCAATAGGTATGGAAAATGGGTATATGCATGGGGGGGGGGGGGGGGGGGGGGGACAGTGGGTATGAGGAGGTAGAGCGAGAGGAGGGTGGTGACGAGTATGTGAGGTACGAAGGATGAGTAAATGGACGTAATGGGTACATGGTGTGGATTTCATCAGTGAAATGGATAGTGGGAGATAATGGGAAGTGGGTTTGATGGTCTTGAAAAATGGATATGAATGGTGTAGGGGGAAGTGGGTATGGTGAGGTGGAGATGCACATAAGGTAATGGGTATGCTGGGTACGTGGTGTGAAGGTTAGAGAAGGTGGTGAGATGAAGGTGGCCATGAGCTTTGGATTTCATGCACACAGGAAGTAATGGAAATGTACCAGAGGTAGGTTAGATGGCCTGGTTAAGGAAGTGATGGTGAACGGAACGTGCGTTAATGGGTATTGAAAAAAAGTGATGATGGGTATGGGGGATTGAAAGATGGGTATGGTGATTGCAGATGTGAGTGATAAACGGAATTGCAGGATCGGTTACCACGAGCGCCAGATTTCAATGGATCAGACTTGTCCAGAATTCCTACCAGCTCCCTATACAAGAACGAATGCTTGCAAATGATCCTTGTCAACGTTTGACAAGCCATATTGTGGTAAAAAAAAAAAGTAAAGACTCGCTATCATTATAGTTGGTATGATGGAAACAAGGATATATGCTGGAGGGATCTTCCCCATATCCTTGATCATTGTCCAATGCTGCAATGAATCGGATTCCCAAGGAAGAGTACTAAAAAGCCTCCTGGGAACTCCAGAAGGAACTTTGCTCAGTACACTGAATGACGAAGCTGTCCATACTAACACCATCAAAGGAACACCATAGTTTAGAATGAAACCTCAAAACCATTATGTACCATACAACCATGATCTTGCCCTTTAGCTCTTTAGAGTAGTAAATAGTAGGCCAAAAGAGAATATGATGGCTAGCAACCCGAACACAAAACTCCAAGGCAATTTCGTGGCCACCATTTTGAACCAATAAATTGACACACAAATACAATCACATAAATCCTCCATTGAGTTCATCTCCCCTCATGACCACACTCATTGAATCCCAGTAGGTTGGTTATTGAAGACATCACTCCACCCTCAACAAGAAAAAGAGCAATAACTAGGGAAGAATGAAAACGTAATAAAAATAGAGTATGAGCTAAGCTCTATGCCATGGACCGTTAAAGAGCTATGAGCAGCTGGGATTCAGAGGAAATAAAAGCATGGTTTTGATACACCAAGTTAGGGGAAGTAACAAAGCACCAAATATTTTCAAAAGAAGTCAAAAACCCCCAAAATAAATCAAACAAAAAAACAGAGCATGCAAACCCAAAGTCCCATAAAACAAACAAGTGACCTATAATATCCAGACCAATTAGCAAATGAACCCAAGAATCAGCAGGTACCAGAATAGAATAGTCTGAAATGAGAAAATACAAAAGGGTGTTGAAATCATACCTGGACCGAACTGACAAGCTCCTCCCCTGCTCCTTCTTCAGTTTCTTTCTAAAACTCCTCACTGGTTCACTCTCTGGCTCCCTTAAATTTCTCTCTCTTTTCTCTCAACTGGTATTCTTCTAAGCCATCCTCACCCTCTCTCCCTCAAGCTTGGCTCATTATCTCTCTTTTTGTCTTCCTAATATCTCTTTCTCCTATTAACTCTTTCTTTTCATGCAAGTTGCTCCCCCCCCCCCCCCCCATTCTAGCCATTGTCCTCTCTAAGCTCTCTTGCCTCCTTTTGCCCAGCTGTGTCTCCCTTTTTTGAAACAACTCACCCATCAACTGCTTTTCTTCCTACTTTCATCCCGTCTAGCCACCCAAAAACAGCTCATTCCTAGTCCTCTTTGGCCGCCTAAAATGGCTCATCCTCGCGGTGATAAGAAAAATAACAATAATAAATAAATAAACCATCTGTATGAGGGGTCTACACCTCATTTGCCCTAATTATAATTTATGAAAATAAATATATCAATTTGGGAATTTAAAATAAATTTTAAGTTAATTTTATCAAACAATCTTTTAAATAAAAAATGCACATCTTAAAGTAACATTTCTAAAGTGATATGATATATTCCAATGTTATTATATATATAATGTTATATTTATATTTAGTTTGTCAAATAAATAAAAAAGAAATGGTTTCAATGTCTCATATATTTGTCCAAAATAAAAATTATATTATATTTCAGTATTTTTTATTAAAAAAAATATGAATTGTTTTTTACACTTAACAATATTTATGAATAAAATATTTAAAATTTATAAATAATCCTTTTATATTATGTTACTTAATATAAACAACAAATATATTTATTATTATTATTTTATAATTTTTTTAGTTCTTTTTTTAACCACAAATTTATTTTTAAATCAAAATTTTTTTATTCTTGTAAAATAAATTATATAAAAATAATAAAAATTGATTAAAAAAATAAATTTATTCTATATCTTCACTTAAGATTAACGTTTGCCATGCTAAAAGGATTTGAAAACGATGGTGTGATAATATATTTAATCACTTATCATATTTCATATTTGGTTAAATATAGGAAATGATTAAGTGAGGGGATGACTTCTCTTATCCCGATACCGACTAAATATGAAATAGAATATACATATTATATCTAACCAACCAGATACAAGCTTAGATAAAACTAATGTATATATTAATTAAAGACTTCTACTCTACCCATATTGTATTAACTTAATTTCTATCCAAATATTTCAAGAGATCAATCCTAACCTTTAAAACAACAAATAAATAATAATAATAACACAATTGTAGAAGGTTGCTTGGTTACACATTGCAGAATATTGTTACCCACCTTAGAAAGTTGTGTCCCATTCTTGCAAGAAAGCAAGTCAAACCTGGAAGTCCATGGAATTTGCCTCCAACTTCTAGGCTCCTTCCCATGAACTCTCCAAATCGTGGACAGCAATTGTAGCTAAGAACTATCCATCTATATAAACCAAAAACAGGCTGATGCTGAAAAGAAGAAATTGGAAAAGGAAGCCATGAAAGAACGGGCAGCGGGTAATTTATCTGCAAGAAAGGAGGGTGTTGATATTGATAGGACAAAACTTAATTTTCAGCATCAGAGGCATAACCCATAATCAACCTTGAATGATAGAGCAATAGGAAACCCGTATTATCATTAATATTATGAGACAGGTAAATGATCCAATTATAGTTCTACACTCAAGTACCTATGGGACCCAAGTTGGTGGCTTACTGATTGACAACTATCAAGGTCAGAACATCAAACTGTGCTACCATTCCATTGTAAATGCACATTACTGCTGCTGGTGCTGCTGCAAATACAGTTATACAAAGACTGGATGTATACTACTATGAAATGCATTTTGTGTAGGCAGAACCATCGGTGATTTCATGCCAGTCTATCTGCTACACTGGCCCCCAGTGTCATCAATGCCGAGTATGTAACATGCTTGTTTAAATTGTTTATTGTTCATATTGAAACCCTAGGTATAGTCATTAATGTAGTAAGATTGACATCAGGCATTTTTGCCTTGTAGAAAAATGAAAATTTTGTAAGAAGTAGCATTTTAAGCCTAATCTTTTTGTAATGAATATGTTTGCATGAGTGGAAAGGGAATTTATCCTATCCATTTCTTGCCAAGTAGGTATAATTTATTGAATATTGTCCAATGATATTATAGATTATCCATCAATTTATCCTACAGATTAATGTAAATCAAGCTGAATTTATCCTGTTTGGGAATTTTTGAGGTGCATAAACTAGTTGTGAAGTCACATTGATAGCCTCTAGTTGTGTCCTAACTTGTCTAATAGCTAGTTTACCTCAATTATTTTTTTCATGCCTCCAACATTCCTCGAGTCAGCTTTCACATTTCAAGAGTTTGTTGAACTATTTGTGGTTTACTAAAACCATAATCTCATTATTGTCCATTCTAGCATAGGGGCTTAAGGCGTATTCTCGATCTACCTTGAAAAAAATGCCAATCAGCCTCATTAGGAAATGTGTGGCTCATAGTTGAGAGTTCTATCCAAATGCTTTGACCATCAAATGCTGCTTTTAGTGTTTGTTCTCCTAAACAGGTAGGTAATGGACCAACAACCCAATTTAGTGAGAGCCCTAATAGATATAAAACTCAATGACGCAGTTTCAGCTTTGTAGAACATCAATTCCATTATACAATTCCTCATAGTTTCCTCTACATAAATCTGTAAATATACACTGTAAAAGCTAGAAAACATTCCTCATTTCATAAGTTCATAAATTTGGAGTAGACTGAGCTAGCTACTCTCATGCTTCTTTCTTCTTCAGTTTCTCTCTCTCCATTAAGTATGTTCGTTCTGCTTCAGGAATAGACAGTATTATGGACTGCAACTTGATATTCATCTCCTCAATCTTCTCCATCAGCCTGTCATTTGTAAACATCCCAAGAAACACATTTTGGATGGTTTCCCAGCTTTCTATTAGGGGTAGAGCGATGATGACAGCTGATCCTATTGTACCCCATGCTACAGCTATGATTGCCCAGAATGTGAAATACCCCTTACTGAATTGCCCTGTTGCAACAGAAAGACACAGGTAAATAAACCGAGAAAACTGAAATCCAAAATAGTACCCTTGAGCCTAAGAATGTTGAATGTTCAATACTCCTAATCTGAAGGGCTTACTCAATTTACATTGTTTGTCAATGAATGTGAAGAAGCTTGACAGGGGTGTCCGGGTTGGTAAGGGTTAGCCAGCTTAAGCTTTGAGGTTAACTTGTAGTTTAACATGGTAACTGAGCTTTGGTTTGAGCTTGGAGGGTCTTGTGTTGAGTCTCTTGAGCTTAAGCTTTTAAGTTAATTGACATGAAAACGACAAGATACAGGACCCTCAGAACCGATTTCGTTGAAGCTAATCTCACTTGATGACATCCTCTTGAAAAACTGATTCAGACACTGAAGGAGATGGTTTGGATGCTAACAGAAACAAAACTATTTTGGTTTCTTTTACATAGCATGTGAAATGAGTCCATTCTATACAACTAAGACATGGATTTAAGCTTCTACTGTTATCTTTTTGATGATTTTTGTTTCATTCTTGAGTAAAAACTTAATTTTAGTACTGGGTCTGTGATTGAAATGCTAAGGATGACACAGAAAATTGTTGTTTGAATTTACCTGTTGGAAGGGAGAGCAGAGGCCAGAGTATAACAATGACAATAGTAAAGCCAACCCCCCATTTCACAATCCATGCCTTTGCTCTGATCAGCTTCTCTTCTCTGAACTCTTCTGCTGGCAGTTCAATGTTCTCCTTTTCCACCATAGTTATCTGCCTAGTTGTGTCCCAGTCATAGTTCTGAGGCCACAAAAGGCTACACACAGCATGAACAGCTCCTCCAGTTAGAATGGAAACAAGGTTTCCAGCAAGCATAGGTGCATTCCTCCCAGTTGTGTCAAGGTTCACCTGCCCATACTCGATACTTGTAACCGATAACCAAGTGATCACTCCTAGAATACACCCTGAAACTGTGCCAAGAATAGCGCCAAACGCATTTGCTTTCCTCCAGAGAAGCATGAAAGCTATGGGTAGAACAGCTGATCCAATTAGTACTCCCATGGCCAGATACATCCATTCTAGGGAAACTCCTGCCTTGTTCAGGATCACTGCCAGAAGCCCCATGAAACACCCGAATACCAGGACAACCATCCTTGAAACTTGGAGGATTTTCTTCCCACTTGCATTCGGGTTTATGTAAGTACGATAGATGTCATAGGTGCATAGTGAGGAGACTGCTATTAGCTCAGAGGAACCGGCAGAAGTTACAGCCCTGATCAGCATAGGAAAACAAGGTCATGTTTAGGGCAAAATGAAGAAATCTTGAAGTGGGGGTTTGGTATATTCTGCAACTCACATGAAAAGCATGGTGAGAAGCAGAATTGATCCGGCTTTTCCCATCAAAGCTATGGCTGTAGCAGGGGGAACAAGTCCATGACTTGCCTCACTTTCAGTTATTGGTAGATCAAGCGCCAGTGCTCCTAGGCCTAGTGATGTTGCCAAAGAGAACGGCACAGCGAGCCACACCAGCCCACCCAACAGGTAACCCTTATGCGTAGATGAAGGCCTTGCTGCTATGGCGCTCATCCAGAATCCCTGCAAAGTTTACCGATGTTTCTGAAGGTAGAGACATGGACAATATGCTGAGTAGGTTAGGAAACAAAAGATGGAAACTTACATTGTCAACGAAAACAGTACCAAAGTTGCCAACAATGTTGATGATCCCAAACACAAGCCCCCCAGAGCTCAACATCGTTAGATAAGACCCCTTGTAGTTCCCATTTACAGGGCCACAAGCTTGCCCATCATGGGAAAATGGCTCTTGGCACATCCTCGACTTGCCTGCAACCTCCAGCAACCGTTTGTATACAACGCTGGGGCTCCCAAGCTCGTTGCTGGCCGTGTAAACTAGGTACACGAAGATGACTAAGACCACATGGACTGGAACCAATTTTGAAAAGAAAAAGCTCAGACAAGTAACAGATTGAGAGGAAAAAAACCAAATACTATTAGGGAAACCCAAAACCTATCACAGAATGAATATAGCTCGCCAAGAAGGTGGCCATTAGTCCTCCAGCTAGTGTATAAACGATAACCCCAAGTGGTATCAAAAAGCTTGCAGCATAGATGTCTACTCCAGTGAGTGCATTCACCACTGCTGAGCCCCCAAGAAGAAGCATAGCAGTAACAATAATGTTTGTCATAAAGCAGAAAGTGAGGAAGACGACATGAGCAGCGGTGCCCCACCTGAAATACGAGAAATTGGTAAATGATGAGTTGAAAAACATTGAATGATTACGATTAGGCTTGTGGCAGCAGTATAACATACCGAGCTTTAACTATTTCACAAACGGTATGAGCATGAGGAGCCTTTCTTTTGATCTCTATAGCCATGATGCCAAACAAGAGTACCTATTGATTAGCATCATTGGAGTCATTTTCCGGGTTTTGGCTTTACCGTAATTGAGAGAAAACATAGAAGAAGAAATTATAGCTTGAACATGCCTGGATGGTAGCTCCACTGGCATACCAGAAAGGGCCACTAACTCCATACTGCCATGCTACACTGGAGCTTTGCAAGATTGTGGCAGCCCAAGTCCACTGTACAGACCGGTACTCGAAAATATAAGCTTATTGAATCCGAATTCCATGTAGAACTACAAAGGAAGCGATATTAGACATTACCTGGGATATGATCACACTGGCAATTAGTCCGGTTTTTACATTTCTGCCTGCAGTGTTAAACCATTCTGATGTATGTGGGGAACCAACGTATCGCTTCTCCACCCATACCTGACCCCATTGATATACCCATAGTCAGCACTATCAACAATAGTGACTCATAGGAAATCCTCTTCTGCAAATGTCATGAACTTACATCTTTTCTAAGCACTCTAATATATTGGTAGACATGGTTAGTACATCCAAGATCATATGTTAATTGCTCAGCTCATATCAAGTTTTGAGCAAAATTTCAGAGACTTAATTACTCTTTTGGGAGACCATCCTTGTCATGACTAGGAGTTAGGGGTAGGGAATGTGTCTCAACATCAAGAAGGCACCAATTCATAACATTTGGAGATATCTGATCAGAGATTATTGTGAAAAATTTAGGGTATGTATTGACAATGTTTTCAAAAATAATTCTAAAAAACCGGTTCCCAATTGTTTTTTGGAACAAAATTTTATTCAAGAATTCAAATATGAAAAATAATTCTTAATTTATACTCTATGAAGGTATTGACCATATCGTGCATTTATAAACAATGTAGAAGTTTTCAAAGTATTTTTCATTGTTTCAATTGTTGCTTTTAACACTATAAAAAGCAACTGAAAACTCTTTCATTTGTTTCTTTTAAAAAATTCTCGAAAAACTATTTTTCATTAAAATTCGTCAACAAACATGTTTTGTTAAGTAATAAAATTATTTTCTATTCTAAAAAAAAAAAAAGAAAGAAAATTGCTTTCTAAGAAAATTTTGCAAACAACCCTTAGCACCTAAAGCAAGCTAGTGAAGAAGATCATTATAGCAACAAAGGAGGTGATTCATATGAATGCAATTAAGCCATGGAGAAAGAAAATTCCCTAGTGAACTGAAGAAGAGACTGTTATCATATACCAAAAAAGCAGGACCATGGGCCCAAAACACAAGATTAATCAATATCCCCTCTAATTCAAGAAACAGCATAGGATTAAAATCTCCAGACTGCAGACCTCTGGTTGATTATTATTATTTTTTTCTCTCTCCCACAACTCACTCAGTAATGTAATGAAAATTAGCAAATCCCAACATAATTTAGATGGTGGGTTCTGCATATTACACTCCTCTAGAATCTAGTTTCAAATTGAAGGCACACCACTCCCACAAATCATTTCAACAACACAAATGAAATGAGAAGAAGGCAACCCCAATACTCGTATCTAAATGGTGGGTTCTAGTCTTTCTTCAATAAGACATAGCAAGAGTGAAGAAAAAGTAGTAGAGATATGAGAAAGATGTGGAATCAATGGCTGGAAATCTTGAGTAGTTACCAACTACCACATGGGAATCAGCCAAAAACACCCAAAAATAAAAAATAAAAAAATAAAAAATAAAGACATGGGTGCCTGTGAAATTTACCAGAAAGGAGGTGAAGACAGCAAAGAAGGCACCAAAACCAAAAATAACAGAGTAGCCAACACCTTGGTTGAGCACTGCTTTTCCTTGGAAGAAGCTGCTCTGCCTCACACACCCTCCTCCTCCATCTGAAATTTGATAATACTTGCTTGAGAATTCAAACGGTGGACAAAAAGCCATGGGCCACAACCCACCTCACTCTCACTCTCTCTTTTTCTCTTTCCTTTTTCTTTTCTCTCTTCAAATCTCTTCTCAATAAACCCTTGTCACAGATTCAAAACTCTCTCCTGTTTCTTATAGCAATTTTCTTTGTGATTCTGAATGGGATGACAAGTCAAACTAGGATGGTATCTCTTTGTCTTTGGAGCAAGGAGGAAAACGGTCCGATATATCACATGCTCAACACGGGTCAACGGAAGTCAAACGCGCACCTGAAAAAAGGCACTCTCCTTTGGCCTCTGAGGGGATTTGAACCCCAAACCAAAAGGTTTGAGGCACACCCCACAATCATTCGAGCAAATTTGCCTTTAATATGTGTTGTGCCCTCAAATTGTATATACTTAAACCCATTATATAAAAAAAATATTAAAAAAATATGTTAAAGAGCAAATTAATTATAATTATTTTATAATTAAATACAAAATTTTCTTTTAATTGATTACCAAAAATATAAAAATTATGTAATTTTCTTTATAATATTTTTAATATCATTAATAATTAATTAAATATTAAAAATTATATATCTATATATATATATATATATATATATATATATATATATCATAATTTATTTTATATTATTTAATACAATTGAATTAAATGGATCATAATTTTAATATTAATATATATTTTAAAATTAGACATATTATAATTAAATATCGTAATATTAGATGTAATTAATAATAAATGTACACTTATAAAATTCATATTTTTATCAATGCATACGATATTATTATCAAATATGATAAATCATGTTATACATATATCAAATTTTTCAATAAAATAATTTTAAAATGTCTATTATACTTTTAATTATATTATTATGAGGTTTTCTTTACATTTTCATGAGTTTTTAACAATTTTAAGTTTACCGATATTTTTTTCAATATATCTCCGATATATCCGTAAAATCGAAATACCGATATATTCATGATTACCGATACTTTGGAGGAATCTCTATCTCTATTGACTGCTATCGGCAACAGGGCAACAAGGCAACGGGGGACTCTTTTACATATGTCCACAATGCTGTCATCTCATTTGTGGCATCCATATATAACTGTATTATTACTCTTCCAGCCTATATTCTCTCTTGACAACTCCTTTGTTATCTTCCTCATATATATATATATATTTAGTCTGTTTCACAAATTCCAAGTAGAGTATACAATATTTTTAACACTTAAAAATTATTGTCATTCAAGTTAGAATTACTATCAAAAGCATTTTTACTCTCTGGTTTAATTATTCATTTTATTTGTTCAAAAGAAAAAAAAAATACAAAACTAAATATTCATTTGTCACAAGTTGGTAGAAACCAAATTGGATGTTATTTTGTTCAATCATTGGAGGGTCTCTTTGGGATTCCTGAAAAACCTGTTAGTGTAGAATTAATCATACCTAACAATTTGAGGGTTTGTTTGAGATAAGATTTAATTTCCATTTATATTGTGGTTGATTCTATTTTTGAGTATCCTATTTTAAAAATATTTTAATTGAAATACAGGTAATTTTGATATTTTTAAAATTTTCAATTAAATAAAAATCTATTTCTTTATATGTTTAAGAAAAATCATTCATTTCCCTATATTTTCAAAATATGAAAATCATAATAGTAATTGAACTTTCAAATTTAAAATAGAGATTAAGACCCTATGGTAATTGTTGTAGAAAACAATAATTTAGAATTGTTTTTGTAAATTGTTTTATGATGTTTTATAAAATAAAAGTTTATTTAGGAACTTTGAAATTTTATTTTTGTTTTTATATTTTTAAATATCTTAAAAAATAGTTTTCATTTGTTATGCTTTATTTTTAATTATTTTTTAAAATAACTTTTAAAAAATAAGTAAAAATAATTTAAAAAATATCTGAAATCACTTTATTTTCTATTTTTTAGAAAATAAAATTATTTTTTAATTGTCAAATATGTTTTTTTATTTTTTATGTTTTGAAGAATAGAAAACGGTTTTAAAAAATAATTATCAAATATGATTTAAATTTTCAAAATAAATGTTAAATGGAGTCAAATGGCTAGTTAGATTTTTGCTGATTTTAATGCCAAATATAATTTGTTACAAAAATTGCAAAGTTTTATTTTCAATGTATGGGTAGATTCAAATATCTTCTCAGAGAGAAGATTATTCAAGTAAACCCTAATTTTTTTTTTTTTTTTTTGACATCATTGAGATATTTCTCCAATAATGGACACCAATGAGTGAAGGGTTTGAATCAATAAAATTGAGTTGGCCCTTGTCACTTTCCAAAGAAAATTGGGTGCCTTCATTTTGGCATATTTGATCTTGATGGATTGGAATGGAAACAACCAATCAATGGCCTTTGAAGGGTGGTTATTTTCATTTGGGTCTCTTCTTTTGACTTTTAAGTCTTT
Source organism: Vitis rotundifolia (assembly GCA_030254885.1). Classification (NCBI taxonomy): domain Eukaryota; kingdom Viridiplantae; phylum Streptophyta; class Magnoliopsida; order Vitales; family Vitaceae; genus Vitis; species Vitis rotundifolia. The sequence continues at coordinate 15,639,670 of CM058152.1, forward strand.
TTCCAAGTGTGCCTTTTCACACATTGTAGAATATGAATTTTTATTTATTTATTAGAGAATAATAATATATTATATTTCAATTTTCAAAGAAGGTATTATATTTATTCGAATATTTTAAAAAAATTGTGTTTAACCTTTAAAATACCTTTTTAATATTTGGTGCTGTGATTTTGTGTTCTCAATCATGCTTGTCCCCTAATTTTTTAACTTTTATTTTGAATCTTTATTTTCTAAAAGGAACTAGTTATATTATTTAAAAGTTGAGGTTTTTTTATAAAGATTTAAATTAAATTAATATGTTATTTTGTTGGTTGGTAATAAATTTAGAGTTCATTTAATAATGATTTTAAAAAGTAATTTTAGTTTAAAAGGTGTTTTTAAAAAATAAATAAAAATATATGTATTAGACAAATTTTAGAAAATACTTTTAAAAGTATGAAAAATCATTTATAACGTTTTTTTGAAAAAACACTTGAACGGATTTTCCTAAAAACACTTTCAAAGAAAACATTTTGAGTAGAAATACTATCAAACACATTTTTAATAACATAAAATATATATATATATATATATATATATATATATATATATATATATATATATATATATTTTAATATTAGGAGGAAGAGTTTTAAAAGTATTTTTAAAGAACAAATTTTTTAAAATTTTTTTTTTTTTAAATTTTAAAAATAACCAAAAAAATTTAACAAAGAAAATAAAGAATGTATAAAAGTGTGAGAATTTTTAATGAATAGAAAAATATAAATATAAATTTCAAGTAAAAACCATGGTACATAAATGGTAAAACAAAATTTGAAAAAGAAGACTAAAGTTTGTAGAAGAAAAGAATACAATGCTCATTAAATTAAGAAAAAAACCCTTTAAGAAGATTTTCTTAAAGGGCAAGAAATTATCATCACATTAGAAGTTGGAAATAGTTTGAAGATTAGTTTTGGGGAAATGTTAATGCATCAGTCTAAACTTTCCTTGCATCAATTTTATTTACACATCTGATTTAAAATTTTTAAATTTTATATTTCTTTAAATTTCTTATAATTATTTTTTATTTTAAATAATACATAAATTATATATTTATGACATCATCAATTTGATTGCAGTCACAATTCAACTATTGGTTCGACCATTGAACTATGAATCGATAACTTTTTTTGTTCAATGACCAATCTGATTATGAAAATGTTGCTTGTTATTGTTCCATGCAAGCAAGGATGTAATGGAGCTTGCTTTTTGTTGTTCCATGCAAGAAAGGATGTGACTCCCTTTGGACTGCTGTGGCTGATGGTGGCCTAAATTTTTGAAAAGAAAATACAACATCTTCAGGTTGTTGATGGTTTATGGTAATGCACTAAAGAAACAATGGCAACAACAGTCTCTTATCTTTGATAAGCAATAACAAATTGATAAAAGCAAACAGCACTCAGCATGTCTTGGAATGGGAAACTTTGTCCGTAAATATGAATACTAAGAAGCCTATCTTCACAAGTTTCCACCCATTTGCTTCCAATAAGCTCTGAGATTTCCTTACTATTGTAGCATAACAAAAGATGACATCCTTCAGATTTGATATTTGCTTTTTGTAAGAAGAAAAACAACCGCTATCACTAATTTCCTACATGGTATAGTTTTGAAAATATTGACTGTACTGAGATACAACAATATCATACACAACGAATGTAACAGTAACTTACAAGATCAACAATTACCCAAGCTTGTTGCAATCCCAACATTGAAAACCTGCACAGAAGTCAAATAAACCTAGATAGAATGTTCTTTACAAATTGATCCAACTCATCATTAGATAACCAATCCACTAACATGGTTGCAGTGGATGCAAAGGCATAAATCCATTTGCACCCATTTCCTGGAGAAAATTAATTACTCTTAAGTGCCTCTTTATCTCAACTGCCTAAATTGCACTCACCAAGAATCAAGTATAGGCAACAGTTGCCCAACAAAAATATGGAGGTATAAGTGAAGCATTAGTTACTAGTTAAGAAACACACATAGTATGTAAGTTCCAATTTACATGAATGTTCAGAAATTTACAGATAACAGAAAAGAATAAACAAAGATAATTATTTGCAATGACAAAAAAAGAATAGATCATCTGATATATCTATACCTAGAAGTAAAGAAAATATTCAGGAAAAAAAAAAAGATTAGTCATATAAAATCTTAGAATTTTTTTACATTTTGATATTCCCCTTTTGACAAGAAAAAAAAGAAAAAAGAAAGGGAAAAATTATCAGGACTTAGTTACAAATATGAGTTTGGAACAATGTGCCTATTGAAAAAACAACAAACAATATAAAAATTGCACCATTTTTAAATACATTGAATATAGCAGTAACTTACAGGAGATGGCAAGGAACCTCCTAGCCAATTGCAATCCCAAAGCTAAAAACCTTGCATTACCCATAGTTTCTCCAGCTCCAACCCCACCCCTCGTTCAGACGGAAGGTAGTTGGCAGTATGAAAGCAAAGTGCCTCACAAACCAAAGGAACCAAGGCATTACCCATGGTTTCACTTCCTTTCTGACATTTTTATTTATCACTTGAATCACCATTGACATTCCAATGAAATCAACTATGCTAAAACTATGCTTGCACATTTCTTGCAATTGTTCATTTTTTTTTTCTTTGTGTGTGTATGTGTGTTCTCATCAACATTCTCAGTATAGACGCAAGCATTACCAAATTTTACAAAATATCAACATCTTTAACTATTGCACATAATTAAATTTCTAAATGAAATAAAATTTAATAAAAATTTAAATGTCACTTAAAACATAAATCATTCAAAACACTAATTAGCCAAAATAATGCTCCAACAAAGTTTCTAAGGCAACACCAACAATAATACTAATACTAATTAAAAAAAAAAAAAAAACACCTACTAGACAAATATAATATAGAAGAACAAGTAAAATCTCAAGGCTACAGTTTCTACAAATATACCGCACTCTAGTGCAACCCAATGAGCTCACACCTAAGAACAAACTGCTTCAAGTAACACCAGTGGTAGTAACCAATGATCATTGCTTATTCCATTGCTAAAAGACAATCAGTTTTAGGTCCATTGAATGAAATTAACATGGAAGGACAGCAATGGCAAGTAAACAAACAAAAATAACATAAATTGGAATAAACTAGATCAATCTCTTGCAGCAACATGATTTTTTGAAAAAATAAACTCGTTTGCTTGCAAAAAATTGTTGATACAATAAAAAATCATTAACAACTACCACAAAGAGTGAGACCCTCCAAGAATTCCACATTTAGAGTTGATGAATATCCATAACTCTTTACTGCACAAACTCATGTAGAATTTGTTTTACAGATCGATCCAATCCATCATCAGATAACATTTTCACTATCAATGTCATGGTGGATGCATCAGCAGAAAATCCCCTTCCAAGCATTTCTTGAAGAAGTTGAATAGCACTCAATGTCTCATTATTTCGTAAAAATCCTCGAGTAATCAAATTGTAAGTACAATCATCTGGTGAGCAGCCATCTATATTCATTTCCCTAAATAACTTAATTGCCTCAGCTAATAACCCTTGTAGACAAAGCCCATTGATCATTATGGTATAAGTCCAAACATCAGGATGCAAACCTTTGGAGGAGAGACTGGAAAAGAGATCCCCTGCAGCCTCAAGTTCACCAACTCTACACATCCCATCAATGACAATATTATAAATTTGTATATCAGGAGCCAAATTACTACCTTCAATAGCTTTCAGCATAGCCATAGCTTGATCTAGATGACGAGTTTTGCATAGATAGTCTAATAAAATGCGGTAAGTAACGAGATCTGGAATTTGGCCACTAGCTACCATCTCATGAAAAAGTGCTATTGCATCCCGGAGTCTTCCTACATGGCATAAACCATGTATAAGAGTGTTGTAAGTCACGGTGTTAGGAACCAATTCTCGTTGACACATTTCTTCAAAGAGATACATGGCCTTGTCCATCCTTTGAATCTTGCAATAACCATTGATCAAGGTACTATAGCTGATAACATTAGGTGCACAGCCCTTACGAACCATCGTATCAAATACTTTAACTGCCTCATCCATCTCAGATCGCAAACAGTGTCCATCCATCAATGCAGTGTAGGTGACTACATCAGGCTCCACACCTCTTTGAATCATCACGTCAACTACATCATGTGCTATGGTGACCATTCCTTCTTTACAGAGTGCATCCACCAATGTGGTAAAGATAACTACATTTGGCATTATCTTGCTATCTACCATTTCATTCATCAGCGTTGCTACATGCTTCCACTCAGAGAACTTGCATAGGCCATGAATTAATGAGTTGTAAGTTGAAACATTAGGTGAAATGCCTTTAGCGATCATCTCAGAGAAAATGTTCAAGGCCTCAGTTACTTGTCTATCCTTAAAAAGGCAATCAATGATGGTGTTATAAGTAATCGCATTAGGCTCACAATTTTTTTGTACCATGCTCCTAAGTAACCTGATAGCGGCTCTAGCGTTGCCCACTTTACATAACCCATGTATCAGAGTTCCATAACTAACCCCATTGGGTTGAAAACCTTCCCTAACCATTTTATCAAACAGGTAGAGGGCTTCACCAATTTTACCCTCAACACAGAGCCCCCTAATCATAGTGGTGAAGGTTGCGGTGTCCGGTTGATGCCCAAGCTTGAGGATTTTTCCCAAGACGGAGAAACCGAAATCCACCCGATTCAAATGGCAGAAAGAGTTAATGACGATGGCGAGAGTGTAAACATCGGAGGCAATTCCAAGAGAATCCATTTGCTTAGAAAGAGAAAGCACAGTGGAATAGTGTCTCATGTTAGCGATGGAGGTTAAAATTTTGGCGAAATCAACAATGGAGGGTGGAGGTTGCATATGAAGCATTCGATTAAACGAAGAGAGGGCCTCATCAATCGTATTAAAATTCAGGGATTTGGAATGGAAGCAGTTATTATGTGATGAAGACAATAATTGAAGAGGAAGAGAAAGCATCCATGTAGCGGAAGCAGGAGAAGAAGAAAGCTTTGTCATCAGCATCTTCATCTCCATCTCCATCATCATCTTCATCATTGTGCAGCTTCAGCTTTACTCTTAACATCACACCATTTCGATTTCACGTACTCTGCACTTTGGGTTTCGAGAGGAAGATTAATCTTGAGAATTATTTTCTCCTTTGGGTTCAGTCTCCGTAGAGGTGTCCAATGGGCCGGGCCGCCCGTTTTGGCCCGTGGCACGGCAAGGCAAAAGGCCGGGCCGGGCCGGGCCGGCACGACACTGTAGCATCTGGGCTGGCACAGCCCAAAAGTGGCGGGCCGTGCTGGGACTAGAGAAACGGCCCGTTTGGCCCGCCATGCCAACCGTGCCGACCATGCCGGCCCACCGTAATAAAAAATAAACAAATTCAAATCTAGTTTTTTTTTACTATTTTTAAAAAACAAAAAACTAACATTTTTTTATAAATTTTACCATTACAAACTTGATAAATATAAATATAAAAAATAAAAAGTATAATTATTAGATGTGTATAAAAAATAAAAAATAAATTTATTAAAGGTGTTTAAAGTAACAAAAAGAATTTTTATTTAATAATGAAAAAAGCTTAAGAAAAAATAACTTAAAAAATTAAATTAAAATTTTTAATAAAGTTGGTGGCCGATGGGCCACGGCCCGCCGGCACGATTAGCCCGCGGACCTATGGGCCATGCCGGACCACCTCTTTCCTTGCATGGCCTAGCCCAGCCCGGTACGATTTTTAAGTGGGCCGTGCCGGCTCGACATGTTGGCCAGTAATGGAATGGTCAACATCAGATCGTGCCGGGAGACACCTCTAAGTCTCCGTCTAGAATGTGGAGAGAGAGGATTTTATTTTATTTATTTTTTTTATATTTGGGACGCTTAAGTGGCAGAGCAGACGGCATACGTAGTTTGATATTGTGGTCAATCTTTCTCTTTTCAAATGAATGATGTGGCCATGTGGGTTTGAATTTCAAATGAATGGACTTCTTAGCCCATTCACACATAAGCTTAGAAGTTTTTTTTTTTTTTTTTCAATTTTATTATCCTTGTCAATTCAAAACCCCATGTACACTAGATTGCCAAAAAAATACAGCCTGTAGACTAAGGTGGCTTTCTTCAACTAACCCATGATTCATCTGCTCCAGTACCATTATGTACATAGCCTTGTCCACTTTTGTATGGTACTCCTTATAATAAAGGTTTTTCTTGGTCACCAAACAGAAAATTAGAAAGTGCAGTATTTTTCTTTGTCCCCAAACAAAAAATTAGAAAGTAAAGTTGATCCATACAAAAAATTAGAAGGTTCTTCTTAGTCCCAAAAATAAATAAAAGAAAGAAAAATTTGTTGATGTCTAGTACAATATTGACCATTGACCTTGTCAATTACTTGCCCCACAAATTTAAAATTTCCAAAGGTTCATGAACCATCCAAATGAAAACGTATCTTGTTTCCAACCACAAATTAGGGAAAATATCTGACCTAGGCCCACCATGGGGTTCCATTCCCTGATTTTGTATAAAGATTGCAATCTCACAAACCAGCCATTTGATATAATGTTAATGAAATTTTTATTTTTTTATTTTTTTTATTTACCTTTGAAGTTTGTCAAAAAAGCTAGGAAAGTTTGAGAAAAGTATATTCTTAAAAATTTAATTTTTTTTTAGTATAATTTTCTCATAGATGACCAAATAAGAGAAAAGAATTATGATTTTCTTTATTTTCTTACCATTTTTTTTCCTTAAATTTTATAGGAATTAAACTTGTGGGTGTTAGGTAAACTGACTTAATAACTTAAAATGACTTAATTTAAGTCATTAAGTAAGTTAAGTATGTTTGGTAAAATAACTTAATGATACAATTTAAAGTAAAAAACAACTTTAAGTAATAAATAAAAATAATTAATTTATTTTTAAATCCACATCTTTATTTTACTTTTTTTTTTTATCTTTATTTATCATAGTTACATCTACGATTTTTTTGCTATTTTATAATCTCTATTGTTATTTAACCTCTTTTACTATAATTATAATTTATGAAAATAAATATATCAATTTGTGGATTTAAAATAAATTTTAAGTTAATTTTATTAAAAAATATTAATATTTAAAGTAAAAATTAAATAATAAGTTTTAAGTAAATAACTTATTTAACTTAAAATCAACTTAAATCATTAAGTAATAAGTATTAAGTTTTACCGAACAACATGATATCTATCTATTTATCTATATATATATATATATATATATATATCTTAGAATATCATATCTCATTAAATAGAAAATACAATAATATTTCTAATATGATATGACATCATTGGATGTTATTATATATTAATGTTATATTTATATTTAGTTTGTCAAATAACAAAAAAATGGTTTTAATGTCTCATATATTTGTCCAAAATAAAAATTATATTATATTCTAATATTTTTTATTAAAAAAATACGAAAATTTTCTTACATTTAACAATATTTATGAATAAAATATTTAAAATTTATAAATAATCCTTTTATATTATGTTACTTAATATAAACAATAAATAAATATTATTATTATTTTATAGTTTTTTTAGTTTTTTTTTTAACCACAAATTTATTTTTTAAATCAAAATTTTTTTATTCTTGTAAAATAAATTATATACAAATAATAAAAATTGATTAAAAAAATAAATTTATTCTATATCTTCACTTAAGATTAACGTATCCCATATTAAAAGGATTTGAAAACGATGACGTGATAATTTATTTTATCACTTATCATATTTTATATTTGGTTGAATATAGAAAATGATTAACTAAGAGGATGACTTCTCTTATCCCAATACCAAACAAATATGAAATAGAATATATATATTATATCTAATCAATCAAATACGAGGTTAGATAAAACTAATGTATATATTAATTAAAGACTTCTACTCTACCCATATTGTATTAACTTAATTTATACCCGAATATTTCGAGAGATCAATCTTTAACCTTTAAAAAAACAAATAAATAATAATAATAATAACACAATTGTAGAAGGTTGATTGGTTACCCATTGCAGAATATTGTTACCCACCTTACAAAATTGAGTCCCATTCTTGCAAGAAAGCAAGTCAAACCTGGAGGTCCATGGAATCTGCCTCCAACTTCCTAGGCTCCTTCCCATGAACTCTCCAAATCGTGGACAGCAATTGTAGCTAAGAACCATCCATCTATATAAACCAAAAATCATTGCTCAACAAATTCATACAAACTCAAATCATTCTTTCAAACTCTCTGAAGTGTTGATCGATCTTTTTTCCAAATCATTCTTTCAAACTCTCTTTAGTGTTGATCGATCTTTTTTCCTTACTGTTGCATTTTTTGTCAACTGCGACAATGAATCATAGTGCTATGGCAAAAGTCTCCGGCCTGCTTCTTAGGAAGGTCAGCCCGCAGGCCTCGAGATTCTCGAGGCCAGCGTATATGGGGTGGATGACAGTCCACCCCATGGCGGCTCGGGAGCAGAGTACTGTAGCAGCGGGGGATGCAAAAGAGGAGAAGCCGATTCAAGGGCTGAAGACGGGCTCGGAAAATGGGGAGCAAAAGGCAATTGTGAGCTACTGGGGCGTCCCTCCGGCTAATCTGACCAAAGAGGATGGTTCGCCCTGGAAGTGGCACTGCTTTAGGGTATGTTTTCATGGATTTAGATGGATTGAAATATGGATATGGATGAATGTATTGATTTGGGATGAATTGATTTTTGGCAGCCATGGGAGACCTACAAGGCAGACATCTCCATTGATGTGGAAAAGCATCACAAACCAGTGAAGTTCATGGACAAATTCGCCTATTGGACTGTCCAAGCTCTCAAGATCCCTGCTCACATGTTCTTTCAGGTACCTTTTATTCACACGCTCCCACGCTGATTTTTCTGAATGGGTCATATTTTTTCTAGCGTTGGCAGTTTCCCCAATTTAAATATAAGAATTCCATTCTTAACGACAGAGACGGCACATGTGCCATGCCATGCTGCTAGAGACGGTGGCAGCGGTGCCAGGCATGGTCGGGGGAATGTTGTTGCACTGCCAGTCCCTGAGGCGGTTCGAGCAGAGCGGAGGTTGGATCAAAGCCCTACTGGAAGAAGCCGAGAACGAGCGAATGCACCTCATGACCTTCATCGAGCTGGCCAAGCCCCAATGGTACGAGCGCGCCCTCGTCTTCGCCGTCCAGGGTGTATTCTTCAACGCATACTTCCTAACATACCTGGCCTCCCCCAAGGTCGCCCACCGCATCACCGGCTACCTGGAGGAGGAGGCCGTCAGCTCCTACACCGAATTCCTCAAGGACTTGGACAATGGCAGCTTTGAGAACGTGCCGGCCCCGGCCATTGCCATTGACTACTGGCGTCTGCCACCGGAATCAACTCTCCGGGACGTTGTGGAGGTGATCAGGGCTGATGAGGCGCATCACCGGGACGTTAACCACTATGCATCGGTGGGTAAAATCATGTTGATGTTGAATGTGTTATTACTGACATGAGAAATTGTGTGATTTTGATTGATTTGGGTCGCTTTTGTTTGATTTCAGGATATACAATGTCAAGGGCGCCAGTTCAAGGATGTTCCTGCACCTCTTGGATATCATTAAAAGTCCACAAAGCTTCTAAAATTTATGTGAAATCCGTATATGTACATTTGAATCTCTCTGTTTTACTTTCAAAATGAGTTTAAATGTAGAAAATATTTTTGTTCTCGTAGGTTTTTTCTTGTTCTAGTACTTGTGGTGGAGCATAGCATTTCCGGGCACGGACTGTCTAGTTAGACCATGTTCGGCCAGGAAAATGTGTAAAACCACCTAGGATAGGGAGCGAGATGTCCAAGCAGACTATGTATGGACAAATTACTATATCATGATAGACTATATCATAGCAGACTATGTCCAGACAAGTAAATCGAGTTGATCAACATAAATCAGTATGTCTTGATCTTATATAGTGGATTATTAGATTAAATATTTTAGGTTTCGTGGTTTTTTATTTCCACAATTCATGTGGAGGTATCTCACATAATATTTTTTATCTCCTGTATGTTGGATTATTCTTTGATCATACCTAATTGTTTCAGGATTTAATTTAAGTAAAAGATTTTCATATTTATATTATAAATTTTAAAAACCACCCATTCACTCCCTCCAAGTGTTACCCTGGTGGACAAACAGTGTTTTTCACCTCCAAATGTGGGTAGTCTACTACCTACATGGCTATTAATTGAAACTAAAATTTTGAACTATTTGATAATGAGCCTACAAATTTTTCAAGTTAACTTAGCATGACCTCTAAACAAGTTTGTTAGATTATATCACTAAATGATATTATAAAAAGTTTAACTATCATATCTTAATTTTCTGAATTGTAAATTCAAATTATAAAAATATATAAAATACCACTTTCATATCTAATGATTATACATTATAAATTCCATATGCATAACTCATAATCATTAAACTCTTTGTTATCTTGAAAAACTAAATCTAGGAAAAAATTTCATTAAAAACCTTCGTTCATGGTTGATTTTGCAAATTTTCATCCACCATGCCACCAAAATTCTTCGATTCATGGCAAACCTAGACTAGAAGAACAACAATCCAACTCAATACACCATCCTCTTTTTCCAAAGAATTTATTTTCCTTTAAAACAAACAAAGCTCCAAAAATTCACAAGTCTCATGTCTGTCTCATTAACAATATCCCCTGTATCATTTACGTTGATATGTTTAATAAAAATCATTAATTAAGAACAATAAAAATTAGATTTAGATTATTTTGTTCCAAATCCACAAAACAAAATTGGTCCCAAAAGCTTATATACATTAAATTGATATACAATCATCTAGTTTATTACTTTTGATGCCAATTTTTTAAATTTCTTCTTCAGACTTTGTATTAAGTGCCTAATAGCTTGTTTAAGAGCATATAATGATTTATTAAGATTACAAACTTTATTTTTCTCAATCTTTACATAGTATTTTATCGCATATACAATTAGTAGTTAACAAAGCTTCTCCCTATAAATTAGAATTTATTAATATAATACTAATAATCTCTATATTTTTCTATTTTTATATTCTATGGCACCATATATACTCTGACCTGGTGCGTGATACATGTGGTTACTCAGATGGTGAGCTACCCGAATGGATGCTCTGGGTAGTGCTTTAGTACCCGACTAAGATGAATCATCCTAAAGCAACATCTGCCTAGGTAGCTAAATACCATAAATGAGTTGTTACGTATTTTTCATGGGACAACCAAATAGTCATTACACGTTATAAATGAATGATCCTCATTGATAGTCAATGATTGAGAGTTATGTGTTAAATACATAATAAAGGGTAGTCATGAGAGCAAGAGCAGCGTTATTGGGCACCCCTTATAAAAACCACCAAACAACTAGAAGAAAAGGTAGGTAATACGATTCTTAAGAAAACTCCGCTAAAAATCTCCTTAATCTAATTTAGCCATTAGAGGGGTTTGTTCGGACAAAATCTAGACATATCTTTTTATAGGTCTATCTAGCGCAGAAGGAATGCAAGAGTTGTCTAGAGGGAGAATTGTTGACCACACACGAACAATATCATTATCTTCACAAAATTTTATTAATAGGAATATTTCCTCTTTCATCACTTTGTAATTTTTCATAATTAGTTTTCAACTTGAACTTTATAAATTTTAATGAACGTAATCAAGTTTTCTTTTTTTTTTTTCAACCCTAGTTTGGTTTAAAATGTACTTTTATATTCACTTGTAATTTATTCATGTCTTACAATGATTGCTTTAGACGTCAAATTTGGATACTGTCATTTTATAAAAATGATGTTGACGAGAGAACCAAAATACCCTTAAAGTTCACATTATAAAACACTATACTTCCGACCATCTGATATTATATTTTCATGGGTCCAAAATTATTTTTTCGGACATCCTTGGAGATCTTTGGAATTATACTTCTAGGTGTTTTGCAAGGGGTTTTTATTTTTTATTTTTTCTTTATTTTTTCTTTTTTTCTTTTTCATTTGTCTTCCCATTTATTCAAAAATTTTCCCTTATAAAACCCTTTTAAATTATTCCCAAACTTCTATGACTAATTTTATCAAACTTTACATCAGTTATACGTCCTAAAAATATCCATGTGGTACAAACATATTATTAGTCTATGAATTAAAAAATAAAATATTTAATTAAAATGGATGAAGTAATTTCTAAATCGTGAACCTAACTTTTCTTTTATTATTTCTTAAAATGTAACTCATTTTTTTTTTTTATATAAATATTTTTTATTATTTCAAGTATTTACATATAAACTTTAAAAGAGAGGGTTATTTTTATAAATAATAATAATAATAATAAATATATTTTTGCTCAAATGAGATAAAAAGGGTGAGAGGTTAAATTTCAAAAATTGGATTTTTAAAAACCTTTTAATTAAATAAACCTTAAAAAAATTATAAAATAAATGGTTGAAGTTGGTTTTGGATTTATCCCAAATATTTTTTTCTAAAAAGCATCAAGTTGTGGCTAAATATAACTGATTCCCATTAGTTTGAAAATTCATTAAATTTATGATTTATTTTGAATTAGAGAGGAGGCAGTGAGAATATTCAAATGAAAAAGAAAAAGGAGATATTGGATGAAATTTACATTACCACTTTTTTAAGTTCTGAACTTAATCATTAGGCTCTGTCTGGTATCTAGGAAAACTAAATCCAAGGAAAAAGTTTTGCTTGAATCTTGTTCATAAGTTGATCCACGATGCCGCAAAGTTCTGCTTTCGATCGCTATTTTTCCCGAGATTCTGCTTTCCTTCTAGACAAACAGAGCCTTCAAAATTTACAATTGTGTGTCTAGTATGTCTCAAGTTCAACATCTGCCATTCAAACAAATATCATAAAAATCATTGATTAATAACATAGAAACCCGAAAAACAAAACAATTAAAACGAAAAAGAGAATTAATGACAAGATCGCTGTGGTCGCAATAGAACAAAATTACCAGACTGCAAACATTTTCACTCAACCTCATACTATAAACACCTTCTTTATTCATTGGGCTGATTGAAGGCAGATTAATTTCCAAGGCTTCAGTGATACCCAAGAGGAGCAGGAAATTCCTTCAATTGGAGTCCTTGATAGTGTATGTCCTGAAATCCATCCATATCCATCAATATCTACCCAAAAAAACCAGCTAAAAATTAAGCAGTATGGAAATGAAATGATAACTTACAGATGCATAGTGATTTACATCGCGATGATGTGCCTCGTCCGCTCTCACAACCATGACAACATCACGGAGAGTTGAGTCTGGTGGCAAGCGCCAGTAATCAATGGCGATGGCCGGAGCCGGCACGTTCGGGATGTTACCGCTGTCGATCTCTTTTATGAATTCATTGTAGGAGTGCACGGCCTCCTCTTCCAGGTAGCCGACAACGCGGTGGGCGACTTTGGGAGAGATCACGTAGGCAACGAAGTATAAGTTCCAGAAAATGCCTTGAACTGCGAAAACAAGGGCGCGCTCGTACCACCGGGGCTTGGCTACTTCCATGAAGGTCATGAGGTGCATCCGCTCGTTCTCGGCTTCTTCTAGGAGTGCCCTGATCCATCCGCCGCTGTGCTCGAACCGCCTCAGCGACTTGCAGTGCAGGAGCATCCCTCCCACCATGCCTGGCACTGCCGCTACGGTTTCTAGCATCATTGCTCGCATTTCAAACCTTCTCTGTAACAAGAAAATTGAATCACACAATTAATTCCATACAAGTTAAGCAGTATGAATTTTATCTATTTTCTTTCCTTCTAGAAAAAATATTTTGAGTTCTGATTACCTTGAAGAAGATATCAGTGGGGAGTCGGAGCATTTTCACTCCCCAATAAGCTACTTTGTCAGTCCATACCCCAGGAACATGATGCTTCCCCAAATCAATCGACACATCTGCTTTGTAGGTCTCCGATGGCTTCATAATTCACAAATGTAAATTATTTGTAATATGTCACGGATTTAGGCATTTCCTAATGCACGAGAGATGAAGATGAACTTTGGTATTTTCTAAAGCAAACTTACTTTGAAACAGCTCCATTTCCATTCCGTACCGTCCTCTTTGGTCAGCTTCACAGGAGCCACGCCCCAGTAACTCACAACCGACTTGTCACCGCCCTCAAAGCTTCTGTGGCCAGCGGCGGAGCCGGAGCCGGAGCCGGGCTCCGTCTGCGGCTTCTCTCTTACGGCCGACACCGTGCTGCTCAAGTTCCGCGCTCCCAAAGCAAAAAAGCCTTGCCTAAACTCACCACCGCCATGGATGGTACGGACGGTGGCAGTCGACAAAAGCTTCATGGCGCTGCGACTCATCATCATGATTAAGAACTAGGAAGAAAATCAATCAAGAGCTTCTGAAATAGTCACTCGTTGAAGATGTCTTTTTGGCAGGCTTTATATAGTTTTTTTTTAAAAAATAAAAAATAAAAATAAATGTATATTAATTTAAATTACTATTATTATTATTATGGAAATAAGCATGGCAATGGCGGTGGAATATGTCTTGGCAAGGTAGACTGTGAAATGACACAAATAAGCCTTTCCATAAGCAAAATAAAAACCACTTTCTTAAAAACTACTCTTAATTTTTGAAAATAAATAATTAAAAAAAAATTCTTCAATTTTATATTATATTTTTCCATTAAAATTTTACATCTTGAAAAATATAATTTTCATGGTAGAACAAATTCTTAGACCACCATATGAATTGTACTTAACAACTCTCGAGGATTATTTTAAAAATAATTTTATAAATATAAAAAATGATTGAAAATAAAGTATTATAGAAATAAATTATTTTTAAGAAATATTAAAAAACATAGGAAAGAAAATATTTTAATTTTGTAAATAAATTTTTATTTAGGAAACATCAAATAATTGTTTTTAAAAATAATAATTATTTAATATCTATTTTCAAAATCGTTTCCAAGCAAACTCTTATTTACTTTTTTCTTTTTTTAATTGCTAACAACTATCTTAAAAACTATTATTCTTTGAAAATAAAATAATAAATATGCCATATTTTTCTCCACTTTGTATCATATTTTCCCATTTAAATTTTCAAGAGATGATATATTTTTTAAAAAATATAAATTTCACCATGGAGCAAATTCTTATTTGCTCATATTTGTTCAAATTAGGTAAGATGAATTATAGTGAATATAACCCACTTTAAAATAAGATTAAAAAAACTTGGAGTTAAATAATATTATTTTTTTTAGAATTAAATTAAAATTTATGAATTTACCTTGAAATGGAAAGTGAAGTAATTATGGGTATTTTGGTAATTATGCCTCAATGCAATATTCAGGTGAAATTGATAGTGGTAGGAGGTTCTTGGGGAACAAGTTAATGAAGAAGGCTCCTTGAGGCCCAAGAAATGTTTGAAGTTACCAACTTTATTATGGGTACTTTGGTAATTATGCATCAATGCAACATTAATAGTGGTAGGAGTTTCTTGGGGAACAAGTTAATGAAGTAGATACCTTGAGGCCCAAGAAATGTTTTTAAAGTTACCAACAATGATTGTGAATTTTCCTTTTTGTTTAATTTTTCTAGTCAAGCCTGATTTTTTCTTCTTAGGCAAAGGTTGGTTGATCTCGAAGCCAATTTTCTTTCTTTCTTTTACTAGAAGACATTAATCTAAAAGGGATTTCAATGAAATTTACAAATTTTCAATTATATTAATGGCATTTTAAGGTTGAAATATAGGTAATTAGCTTTTATAAAAATATAAGAAAAAATATCAAACAAAATTCCGATACTATGAGGATGAATTTTTATTTTTTTATTTTTTATATTCACTATTTTATCTTTAAATAAACGAGTTAGAGACGGATTTGAAAATTTTTAAAACCTTGGACAGATTTAGGTATTATCGAACCCTGTCCTGTCCTGGTCCATTATGTATATAATTAAAAATAATTACTTTTTTGTAATTTTGATACGAAAAAGTAATAAAAAAGCTACTTTTGTTATAAAACTTAGAATATTTATTTTTAATAAAATATATTTAATTTCAGCGAAATTAATTTTTTTTTAAATTAATAAAAAATAACTAAACAAGGAGGGAAGTATTACACTCTAATGCCATAATGAATGAGAAGGAAAGCCGCTCGATGCAACTACAAGGCCTACTTTCCCATAGACCAAACACTATGAAAAGAATCTTTGTGGTTTCCTAACGTATCAATTTCGAACTGCGAGTTCAGACGAAATTCTCATAGAACCTAGAAGCTCAAAGCATATTCAATGATCACGAAAAGCATTTAGGTAATAATTGAAGAACATTCTTAAGTAGTATGTAAACTTGCAGTTCCAAGTTTTGAAGTCTTCTGACTTAAAATTCCAGGTTTATGTTGAAAATGACAAACTAAGGGATCACTCTCACCTCATATTCATGGGAGACCGTAAGAGGCGATTGCTTGGAAACCGGTCTCTGTTCTGACCACAGCTCTAAGTTAACTGTTCCGGTTCCCCAGTGAATGAGACACTTGTGGACTTCAGTGATGTCAAACCGGTTCACTAGAGCCAGCCCGAGACATTTATCAACCAGCATCCATTCACCTGAAAACAAAAATCGTGAAAAAACGAAATGATCAACTTCGGCTATGAAAATATACGAAGGATGGCTGCTTCGAAAGTTTTGAAAATTTGCCTAGGAAATGAGTTGTAATTTTGAAAGATGGACCAGACTGACCATCTTGGTTTAGTTCTATATTGCCAGCCGGTAATACCATGTTTGATCATAATGCTGAGTTTGAACAAGGATAGTGAACATAGAGATGTATGAAAAGTTCATTGAATTTCAACTCCCAACCTTATTCTCGCAATTCTGTTTGAAGACGAACTATTTTCTTTGGAAACATCATTTTCTTTGTTATTCCTATTAGTTCCAAAATGGGTGATCGGGATGGATCATAATAACCATCTCATGCAATTCTAGGGTTTGGTTGAGAATTTCATGAATGTTTTAAGAGCACATCAAGGAAGTCGACTGAAAAGTGAAAATCAGCTAGGTTCACTTTCAGGGTGCAGCACCCTAAGATAGATTGGATTTCTTATCTCAATGATAGGGAAGATTGTAAATATGGATAAGAGGAACATTACCATTAGGCCGAAGATTCCCTTCATAAGACTGCTCACCAGCTTCAGGGCAAACTTCATGCTTAGATCCATCAATGGAGACAAACGAAACAAAAGATTCTGTTGGGTGCAAGAGATTGAACATTGGGTGCACACGGAGGCAAACCAGCCTACAAGATGAACAAACCATAATGAAGCATTATGCATGAATTCCCAAAAGAGCAGCAACTGAAAGCATGAAAACCCCTGAAAACTATTGAAGTAAGGGTACCAAAAGTTCGTTCAAAATATACTTCAACTTAGACCCACTCTTTTTTTTTTTTTTGGAAGGACCAATTGGCTTGTAGAGAAACCATGGAATAGTTTGGGACTTGAACAAATTTTTCAAATACATAAACTAATTAACTTCTTGTTAGCTAGGATTTCACCCACCTCTAATTTTTCGAACTGTCTGTCCGAACTCTTTCATTATAAAGTTATGAATAATAAAGCAAGACACCTTAACACATTGCATGGTCTCAGATATTCGCATTTCTGTGCTTAGTTTATACAGATTTCTCCTATCTTCTCCACTAGAACCATTATCTCTTAATGGCTTAAAGGGAAGTTTTTTTGAATTTCTTCCAAACAATGAATTATACAAAGTACCTCATTTCATGAAAAGATTCAATCATGGACCTCTGGAATGCAAATTACCTGTCACTAGTTGGCATATTTCATACATAGATGTAATTAAAAAACACAAACCTTGAATATCCACCAGAGCCAGCACCAACGTTACGGGCTACAATGCCAGAATCTACTCGGAAAACCTTGGAATTATCTTTTGGCAGGGATATTTGCCGCTCAATAACTAATCCGCCACCAATTTCACCTTCTAACTTAAGTGATTCCTCCTCTCCTGCCTGCTCAAGATTACGCCTGCAAGGAAAGAAGATTCCAAAGTACAAACATGGATTAACAAGAAAGTGATAGAACAGCATTTATAATAATTTCAGTTGTTTTTGGATAATCCACAGATCCATCATGCATCATTTTTAACAAGGCAACCATTAATTAATCTTAGTTCTTAGACCGATCCAGAAATGGTATTAGCTCTTCTTTTTCTACATTTAAGAGATACTTAAAAGTAAGGCTATTGGCAGCAAAAAAATTGTGTTTTATGATACCATGGCCAGAGAAATTTTGCTGGCCTCTCAACCTGTAACAAAACACTTGTCCTAAAAGAGATTCCAAAATCATAGGGCAGTGATTAGGGATAAAACCAGATAATTCCTGAAAAATATTAGGGAATCTAGAGTGCCACTCGTTCAAGAGCAGAAAGCTAACAAGTGTTTGGATTAAGCCTTCTTGAAAATTGGGTCAAGTGAAAGAGGAATTGCCAAGGATCACTTCAACCAAGCCAGCATCCTTAATCCATTTGGGAAAAGTATGTCAAATGTGTTTACTAAGAAAACTGTTTTCAAACAACAGATACCAAACAAGGCCACCTTCCATGTGGTTGGGTTTGTCATGTAATATTAGGATGAGCAACAAAATAATTGAGTGTTTGATCTATTGCAATATTCATTCAATAAGAAGTAAAGCCATGAGTGATAGTGTAGAAACACACTCAACAACGGTATAACATAAGGCTGTGAGAGATAGTAGAGAAACTCACTCAACAATGGTATATTCCTCAGACCATCCAGCTGACCGGTACTCAACACCACTGTATTCTTCATATCCATTAGCTTCAATCCTGCTATGAAGCCATTGAGTTCCTGAAACAATGCTCATATAGGAGAGGAAGACATGGTCAATTCATGGCAAATAATTCATGTTCCAACCATCTAAATTAGTTGATTTGAGGAGTTTAGAGAATCAAAACATTGGCATTACAGGATACCACAAATTAAGCAAGTGAAAAACCTTGTCCATACATTCATTTCTTCAGATTTGGGAGCTTATCTTAATCAGTAGTCCATTTATATTCCTTCTTGTAAGAATTCTCCATTTTCTAGGTAGACACTTGTCTAGAAAAATACAGTACCGTAAACTTGTGGTGGAATGTGACCATCACATATACAGTGTAGAAAAGGTAATTTGACACGATGATTCTTCGAGACTGGTGCCTACAACTGTCTGTTGGAGCATTTGGAAGCTTCTGGGAGTTAAAATCTCAACAGTGAGATGTTCTAAATTTCTGAGTTAGGAAAACGAGACTTGGAAATAGAATTTAATTTGGTCAATGGGTATGAATGTGCAACAGAACACAACGGCTCTATTTGAATCATGGAAAGTACTGGAGTAAGGTTACTGTGGCAAGTATGAAAGAACACGAAATACAATGGAAATTATTTAGAAACTTATACATTTTCAACTTCTTCATTCTTGGTAAAGGAGAGAAAATAAGAAAAAACAAAAAGAAAAAAAGAATTGAAGTTGGAGAGAGAATAAGAAAAATAAATTTGGGGATCCATGTGAGCAAGGTTTATCATCAACATTTTCTTTTTCTTGTACTTTTTCTCTAACTTTATAAGAGTTAGACAAAGCCTAAGATTTGTAGGGAGACTTTTCTTATGGTACTCTGATTCATCTTTTTTTTTTTTTCTTTTATTTCCTTTTTTGGTATTTTATGAAATCCTTGACCTTTTCAACACCCATCCCCCAACCCCACCATCCCCCCAAGTTAACTCATTTTCATTTCTCTTAATCATAGTTAGAGAACATTGACAATCATTGGTTCCAGATGAATCCGTGGACTGCAAAAGGAGAATTCTATGATATATATAAGCTTTTTGAAAGTCAATATCTTCATGAATAAGTTTCAGATCGCAAAAGAGGAAAAACAAATGAATCGTTCTGCTGTCAAAAACTAACATTATAGCTCCAAATAGAAAGAAAGAAGAACTGATGAAGGGGATTTAATTGTCATTTTCTGGATCAATAAAATCGCAAGGGCAACTTGATCCTCTTCAACACAGACTCAGATGAGAGAATTTCTTGGTACTCTTTCTTGGTCAGTGATATACATTGTGAGACTTTGAGCATCATTTCCCAATATAAGTGGAAAAGTATATCTTCCATTAAATACAAATGCATGATAGATAACAACGATATAAATAAATGACTCAAGCATAGGGAACTAAACTTCACAGAAGTACATGAGAAACTGAAAAAACAAATCATATTGAGAAAAAGAGTTGAGAGAATCAATAGTGGATAAAAATTCATGAAGAACACAAGCATACCGGAAGGAAGATGCATCATGGAAATAATTCTACCCCCAATCCAAGGGACCACTTTGAGAGCCCAATCACCACTTTTCAGTTCAATAGGAGTACTTGAAAGTTCTATTCCCTTATGTCCAGAAACCTCTTGTACATCTGGAATATACTTAGCACTTTCTGCATTTAACAGCTTATATAGTAAGAAACAGCATGGTCAACAACAAACATTCAGAATTCACGCATTAGAAAATAAATGCATTTGGGATAAACGATACTGAGGATCCATTGAACCATATGAGAAAAAAGATTCCTGGAGTTAATTGCTAGTTATCAGAAATACAATGCAAGAAAAGAAAAGATTCCATCTTCATGAGTTAGTATTTCTGCAGCTACTACCCCCCCCCCAACATAAAAAACAAGTTGTCTAGCTCAAGTTCTCCAATGAGTTGTGTCAGAATTTATTTTACATGCATGAAATCATGAGGTACACAGCATGAATAGAAAAATGTGATTCTCAAATAGAATATAATAAGCAAATAGATGCCACAGAAAAGTGATCATTGAAACAATATAATTTAAAAGAAAAAATTAAGGACTCTGCCCCCCTATTCAGTTTATTGGTAAGGTCATACTTTGGCATCAAAATGAACTGCAGACAGAGACAAATTAACATGGTCTCTATTAAGAAAATTCTGCATAAATAGCATTCAAATAAATTGTAGAGAACTAATTTCTAGGAAAACTGAACCAGTACATAGTCATGGAATAGCATTACTACCTAGACGATTCCTGTATTGTTCCTTGCTTGTAGATACCAGGTCAGACACTTCATGTTCTGAAGGCATCGTAATTTGTAAAACCTCTCCGTCAGTGCCTTGTGCATCAATCTATTTTCAGGATAGACAATTAAGGATAATAATTAGTAAATAGAGAGTCTCCCATGGTGAAGCAGTTTGTCATTATAATGCCTTTTTTTGTCTTGCTCACCATCAGCCTTTAAAAATTGAACATACCTTCGCACCCCCACCAAGCAATAATTGGACATGAAGACCACGCTTTGGTCTCTTCCATGATCCTTCGGTTTTGGAAACTCTAACAGAAACAACTGAAGATTGAAGTTCAGCAACGTAGTATGTCAATAGATATCCACCTTTTGTGAATTCATACCCATCACCATCATCTTCAAAGAGAACACCTTCAGCTTTCCCTGGAATACAAAAATTTAATTTAGATATGCACATTACACAAAATATTAATCCACTTAATGGTACCCTATGGCAGAGAGTTAATTAGTTGCCAATTGTAGGCCATATTTTCTATTATATTCTCCGCATAGATGTAGAAAAGCCTTAAAGGTGTTGATGGATTATAAGTCCAGCAATCCTCTTTTTTCTTTCTTCTCTTACCCTCTTCCTTTTTCCTTTTTTCTCCTCTCTTCCATCAAACTTCTTATCAGAGCCTGGCATCAGTTGCTGGAGGCTTCTGACCTCATCTGTACATGCTTATATTAGTATTATAAAGATGCTAAAAATGTGAAATCTTGTGTAAGAATTGTTAAGGGAGTTCAAATTTGAAGTTTCAGTCCTTTGAGGACAACTCATCCTTCTTGCACTTTATGATTCATGATTGAATGAATTGCTGTTTGTGGCAATTAAAAAAAAAACCAAGTAAATAAAAAAAGAGATAAATAAAATCAAAAGCCAATAAAATTCCATAAAGTGAAAGTAGCAGTGAATTCAGTAGAACACCTGACTACATAACTTATATCGGATAAAAGGTGTATAAGCCAGCTCACAACCTCTGTTACTACATCAGATTAGTACACTAATCAGTCTTATTATTATCTTTTAAAATATCTTTCGACAAATTAACTAATTTCATTGCTATTAATACATTTCATAGTGAGCATGAGCCTAAAACAGACCCCAACCCTTCCAAGCATACTGTATTTTCCCCTTGTATTGCATGCTTATCACAAAAAAAAATAATAAAAAAAATAAAATAAAATAAAGAAGAAACTAAAAAGAATTCCCACAGAGCATGCATTAACTTGTCCAGATTTGGAGTGCATTTGAGAGTGTTTCTATTTGAAGTGTTTTTAAGAAAATCGCTTATCAACTGCTTCTCCAAGAAGCACAACAACTAATATTTTGACTTTTTAAAAGTAGTTTCTAAATTTGCCAAATGCCTTATTTTTCTCAAAAGACGCTTTCTATGCTAGAAGTGCTTTCTAAAACCACTGTCAAACAATTGTTTCATAAGTGAAGCCAAAAATGGAGGAAAATTCAAGGCTCAAAAATATGACCCTAACTAGGAGCTGAACCATTTGGAACTTGAAATTATAGATTTTACCAAGTATGGATTTCATATCCTTTGATTAGAAAAGATTTAACATCAGGAAATTACCATGTTCATCTAGAGCGACAAGGAGTGTTAAGTCATCTGTTGGATCAGCTTCACCAACATGCTGATGGGGAGGACCCAAAGGAATGATTGATCCACCTTGCAAATATAGAGCTGGTAAATCCTGAAACATTAAGAAAAAACAGGATAGAAAAATAAAGCATGATAATCGACAAATGCAAAAGGGAATCTACAAAGAAAAGCCTATTAAGATCTACAGCATTTTATACCGGATGTGAATCATCAAAATCAAAGCTCAGCCAAATGCCTTTGGGTAATTTGTGCTGTAATTCATCCAATCCCTGATCAGGTATAGTGCTGATAAAGAATGAAAAGGATGTCAGGACAAAGTGCACTGGTTAAAGTAGATTCCTCTAGTATTTCAAAACCAGATTTGACCAGGTTTGTATATCATGAGAAGGATTTCTCATCCTTCTCATGTTATATTTTTTCTCAATTAATACATATGCTTGTTTCTGAAAAAAAAAAAAAAAAAGTTTATTTCTAAACCAGACACCCAATAGTTCCCTCTGCTCAAAGGATCAAAATGTCCATATGATGGTATTAGTATCGCATTTATATTTTCAATTTCCAGTTCCCCCAATAATGCAAATGAAACATGTGATGTAAGGTCAAGCTTTAACATGAAACACAAGGATCAATCAATCCAAACTTACAGCAGACTGGGGACAAAAAAAAAGTCTTATTGTTCCAAAACTACAACTTTAGGAAAGGAAATTTGCTTTCTTTCATTTTAGAGGATTATTAGCAGTTATTAACAATAAGATTTTACTACCCTACAAAACACAGATGCAACTTTCAGAGATCTAGCTTCCCAACAAAATAACCAAGGAAATCCATCAACAGTCAATGTTGGATAATGTGGTTTGACATGAAACAGGAAAGGCAATATATGGAATGAAACTAAGCCAACGAGTACACACAATTTTGTTATCTTGTAGAGTAATGGATGATGAAGAGGGCAATGAACTTGAACCTCTCAAAATAAAAATCAAGGTTTCTTATTCTATAGCATACAAAAACCCATCTTGTCTTATGAAAAAATTAAGAACCTGTTTAAAATACTATCCCTAGAATCTAAATAAAGGAAAAATAGGTATAAGAGTAGACAGTTCACACCATGCATCAGAAAAGGTGGCCCCTTACTGCATAAACAGGACAGAAAATCAAGCAAAATAAATATATATTAAATCCCACAAGCAACTACAGATAATCTCCAAAGTAAGAGAATCACCTTGCATATATTAGAAGTGGTCCCAAGAGAAAGGAGTTCTCAACTGTCCTCAAGCTGGGATCCTTTGGATCTGCAAAAGAAGTTTATAAACATTTGCAATCTCCATAAAGAGCAAAACATTCCATGAAATCCATTAAAATGGTGATATGTTAATTCAACCAAAAGGGCCCACCTGCAAAAAAGGTGGGAGTTGCCACTGGAGTACCAGTTGTATGTGCCATATAAAACAGAGTATATATGTGTGGTATCAAGCGGTACCGCCTTTTCAATGCCAAACGGCAAACTTCTTCACACTAACGGATAGAAATAGCGTTAATTAAGAATGAAAATCATTTGGCACATCAAAGATTGAAATCTAAAATGAAAGAGCATCATGGCAATTTCTTTTTCTCGTTATCAAGTACATAAGAAACTATTCTTGTATTCATATTAAGAAATAGAAAGATACAAAAGAAAAATGAGAATGTGTTTCATGGAAGAAGAGGTACACGTCATGGCTACTACAAAAATAGAGAGATAACTGATCCCCCTACATAACCATCCATGTCCCAACCCAAAACTACATATCACAGAAGATGGTTGAATATTGGCACTCCTTAATTTGGATTGAAAGTACTCCATATCCAACATAAAGGGGTGTCTTCAGTGAACCCTCTATGTCAGTGCAGTGTTGAAAACCCAGTGAACCATATAATAGTTACATGTATTCTTTTGACAAGTATGAATATTAAGTTTACCAACTCTAACTCAAGTTTCAGTAGGATGACAACTCTTCTCATTTTTGGGCCTCAAAAGAAGCAAAGTTCTTCTCATCATGTTAAGCATTACTCAAGTTCTGCTCATGTTTGGCCTTTCCAAGACAAATGAGGAAGGTCTAGACACATCATTAGAGTACATAAGTTCCAAATCTACACCATAGAACTTTCTTGAACCAAGCCCAACACCTTAAACCTATTGATCTCAGGAGTCAAAATGTGTCACTACATGTCATCCAGCTGGCAACTGCAGGCACAATTTCTGGATGGTAGACGAAAAATAAGTTTTAGTGTGAGGTTAGTACCATGAATCTAGGATTTAGGCCTTAAGCTCAAAAGACAGTGTTTAGGTTAAGAAAGGGCTTGTTTCAAAGTGTGTACAACAAACTAGAAATATAAAATAGCCAAAAAGAATTAGAGAGAAGATACACATTGGAATCTCACCAAGATCTTTCAGGTGTCTCAAAAGAAGAGAAATTAACAGACACACCATTCATGGAACACAAAATCTGTGCATGATTCTCTCTTGATAATTTGCTCCATCACCACAACAGTTTTGCTAATAGAGAAGCATAGACACTAACTCCTCAAAAATAAAAAAATTAAAAAATAAGTTCGTACTACTAACAGAAAACTTGCTAAACTCTAAATAGAACTCAAATCTAGAGAGTATCAAAAAAAAAAAAAAAAAAAAAAAAAGAAGCCCCTATGAGCCTTGCTTATAAACAGAGATTTTCTAGATTGCCAAATTGTAAAACATAAATAATTAAGACCCGAACTAAATGCAAACCAAAGTGATTAACACAAATCACAAGAAAATGCCTTCTGACTTTGGCAGCAGATGACAACATTAAACCATAACATTGCCAAAATACCCCAGATATGGGGTTTTCAATTTTTCTCCTGACCAAGTAGGTCCAACCACACCCACCAAGAGTACTATCCACATCCACTTATCTTGAGATCCATAGTTCCTGTAATGATTCCCTTTTCCTTTCCTATTTTCTTTCACCAAGCCCTCATTTTGAAGGGCTGATTATCATCACCCATCCTAACAAAGAAAAAAAACTCCTAGAAACAATAAATTAAAATATTCTGATTATGATTCTACTTGCCTCATGGGATTAAGTTTCCAGCATCAAAGCATTTAAGCTCCAAACTAGAGGCAACTAGACTGTCATGTAACAAATTATCTTCCAGTTCTAACTTTACTTCTATAAGCTCTTGAAATGCTGACACAAGAACTAACCTCTCATGTAACCAATCAGAATGGTGCCAAAAAGTAATCACATCACATGTTAACATAAAGGAATGGAGATGGAATGCAAAAGGAGTTTGACATGAAAAACTCACTCCACATTCAATCTCAGCTGTAGTGATCCGTAACAGCATGACATATGAAAAGAAACACTAAGAAAGCCCATCTACTAAAAGAAACAAGGCATGAGCTTTCTCAGTCAGATGCAGCTATTGTCAATCTTACAAAGACAGTCTCTAGGTGTTTAAGCACTGTTGTCAAAGCTGCAAATGTCATTCATTCCATTTTGAAAGAGTCATGTCTTTATCATGTTGAAGACAGGAAAATAATTCCTATCATACTAGTGGGACGATGACAAACCTCTTCCCCAAAAGACCAGGGTTCATGGTCAACTGTGCCAGTTTCAGAATGCCCGCGACAGAAAGGAAACATAGCACCCACACCCATCCACCTTCCAAATAGCCTGGGTGTTGCATTTCCAGCAAATCCACCAATGTCCGGTCCTGATAGTGGTTGACCACTAAGCCCCTGGACACACACTAAAGAGCATAATTAGAGCAATGATTTGAATTATAGAAACTTAAAGTGGGAACATATCTAACTTTCTCCTCTGGTTTGTGTGTGTGTGTGTGTTTAAGGTAGGGTGGATGTTAAATCACAGTGTCTAGGGGAAACATATTGTAACTTCAGATAAAACATAATTTCTTTCCTTTGTTCCAAATCAAATGTTTGTAACTTTGGATTTTAAGGAAGAATCCAGGAGAACATCAATTTTTGGTGTTTTCTTCTTTGGTGTCCAAGTTGATTGACTATACCAAAATTCTTATCATCACTCTTTTCCTGATGAATTACGTTGTTTTATTCATGTTATCTTGGCTGTTTCCTTGCTAGATAAATTGGGGAACAAATAATATAATGTCACTCAATGCAAAGGACGTATTAAACTACACCATGTTACTCTGAGGATAATTAGGCCCTGCTACTGATTCTTTGTGCAAAAGGTAAGGAAATGTAGTTCTCCTCTACTCAATGCAGCTGAAATTCTTTGAAAGAGCTAATGCAGCCAAGGGGATATAGAATATCATTGTTCAAGTGGATCACCAGATACTTAAAGCATCATGCTAGGGAGTGTAAGTGGGATTAGAATTTAGTCAGTCATGTATTGATGTTAGCAAAGAGAAAGAACTCATGAAGCTATGGAGTCATGAACTGTGGATTCAGGTTAGGTACAACTTCCACAGTTCGGAATTTCTATACCTCTATTTCTTTAGTAGTGGATTAATTTCAGATGAAAGTCCTGTAGTTTTCACCCTTCCTTCGAGTTTTTCCACATAAAAAGTTTTGTTTTCCCCCTGTTTATTTTTCTACTTTATTCTTTTATTTAATAGTCACTGCCTATCCAGATCTTGGGACTCATCTTGACTTGGCAAACAAATTTAGGTGTGTTATCAATCACTGATTCAGAATTCATTAACAGCTTAAGTTTTAATTGAGACCTACTTACCCTCTCACTCTTAAGTCTTTCCGAAACTACCATGGATATTTTCAAAGATAACTGATTATTAGCCATCTGAAGGAACTCCCTTAACTACAAAACTGTGGAACTCTGGATTCTTCTAAGTTCTTTACTTGATTTTTCACTAAATTAAACATTAATCTTCATATTTAAATATTGAAACTCTGTCCTTTCCATTTACAACAGTTTTGTGGTCATTAAAAAAAAAAAAAAAAACAAAGAAACTGAGGATTTCATGTACTGTTTTTGAAAGAACACATTCTAACCTCTCACACATAAATATTTTATATGCAACATAAAGTTTGCAGCTTGGCGTGCCAAGAGGAGTATGCAAAAGGCATAACTCAAAAACATGTTAAAAGCATAAAACAAGTTAAATCTTCAATTTGGCATCAGGCAAACAGCACAAGATTCTCATGTCACTTACCAATTGAAGCACCATAGAGATACTCATATGGAGGTGATCCCAGTTTGAAAGGTTATCTCCTGTCCATGTTGCTGCATATCTTTGGCTACTGATAAACCCAGCTCTAGTGAGAACAAAAGGACGCTTATTTTCATTAGCTAATTTCATTCCTTCATATGTTGATCTTGCCATCAGCATGCCATAGACCTAATTGGGCAATAAATATAAATAATTGAAGTCCAAAGAGATTATTGTAGTATTATCCACTCCCAAAGCTAAAGCAGTGACAAATATGACTTTCATAAACCAGTATGTCATTTAAATTGCTACAATCCAGTGCATCAAAGAGATCAACCCTACTTCAAACTTGCATATGATATAAGCCTATAATTCATAATAAAGCATGTACTATGGAAAGCACAAGACTGGGTTTGAAGATTAATACATTGTGATAGTGTGAGTGATTCTGACAACCTCCAAGCTCAGCATCTCCCCTATGAACATTGTCCTCCGGCATTGTCTTTGTTACAGCCTGAAAAGCAAAAACATTAAGACCAAAGAGCAACAAAAGGAAATGCAAGACTTTGAGAAAGGAATTTGAAAAATCACCTTAAAAACAGCTGGTTCATTCATATCATTCCATATACCATCAACACCATTAGAAATAAAGTCTTTGACTAAACAGGCCCACCATGAACGAGCTTTTGACTGGGTAAAGTCAGGGAAAACACAAGGACCGGGCCATACTTCCCCTAAAATTGGATAGGTAAACCTCAGTAAATCCAGAAAACCAATAATAACCAAGAATACAAATCTGTAAGGAAAACATACCAACAAAAGGTGTTCCATCTGCTCTATGAATCCAGACATCATTTGCAGAACCACTATCATAAACAAAGTAACCATCTTCTTGTTTGATCCCTGGGTCAAGCATCCAGATTGCTTTGAAACCATTAAGATGAAGATCCTTACCCAAAGATTGTGGATCCGAGAAACGCTCCTGGGGGAAATTAATGTAGTTTATTATCCAAGACAAAGAAGTCATGGGTTTCATGGAATGGGTAAGCCATTTCCAAGTTAAAATGTTGTTTTCAAGAAAACCATGTTTACATATGGCATGAGATACAAATCAGCAATAAGCAGATCTTCTAATGAATGCATTCCTGCTGATGTAAAGGCCTCTATGTAGGTAACAAATAGATGATTTATATCACCCATGCACATGAAATACAATTGTAGATGAATGCACAAAGGCTTCTTTTTCTGGCTGAGACTTTCTTTCCTAATTAGTCAAAGGTATGGGGAACATTCATGGAGTCCATGCCTTCATACCACTACAAGCCTGATCTTTCTTGGCATATCTGCTTCCAAACACAAGGAAGGGATAGGGGAAGGGCCTATCACCTCAAAAGGGTCATAAAAAGAGAGTTTTGCCACCTATTTCATTAAATGTTCTAGTGCAGGATCTGGCCTTATTTTACTGACCTTTGGATAGCAATAAAGCAACTGGATCTGCTCTGATAAAAGGAATAAGTCCAGTCAGCCAGAACTCAGTGCTGGTCATGTGACCTACAGCTTGACCATGTTCCCTCAACAGCACCTAATCTATGCTGATTTTGGCAGAGCATGCTCCACCACAGTGAACACATGCAGTTCTGATGTACCCAGAGGCAAATCCGTTCACAGGCGTATGACCAACACATTCAAGGTGGGTGGTCCAAAAAAATTGACTGGTTAGAGTTAAATTGCTGAACAAGTAGAGATGCATAAGCATCCAGATGTGTCTGCTGTATATGATTGCATAAGAAAGTCTCAGGCATAATATACAGCATCAAAGCTGGTTTGCTTAAACTGATGATTGATTATCAGTGTCAAATTGCTAAACAAGCCATCCAAAGGTAGCTACATATGACTAAGATTGAAAGCTGATGTCCATGTAAGACTAAGATATTGTCAGATGTACTCAAGCTTAATTATACCTTAGAGGCAGGATCATCCAGATTTATCAGAGGAAAATAATCCAAAAGATACTGAAATGAAAGTATAGCTAGAATGCTTCTACTTGTCTAATACACAAGCACACCAACACACATTTTTCAGGAGGAAAAAAAAAAGCTTTGACAAAAATAGAGAAAGACTCACATGAAAGTTTTCATCCTGTATTAAATCCCAAATGGCATCTCTAACATTATTTGCAAATGATAATTTAAAAACTCAAACTCTAGCCTACACAGTCAGAACAATGATGAAATTCTGTTATTTCCCTTGTGTATTTAGTTGAATTAGTCCTCAGTGTGTACATTGGTGGAAAACAAAATTTTAAAAAATGAGTAGACTGATAGCTCAAACTGCTAGAGTGCATGACATACATTGTACCCCAAATCCTATAAGATAATATCACTACTACATATTTCTTTCCCTATTTATTAAGTTCACGTGTAAGCCAAAAAAGGAGGCTACATGTGAGGGAGAGCGTTGGAATGCATGATATACATTGTGGGTTCAAATCCTACAAGGTTAAACTTTTAGGAAAATTGATTGTCTAACAGAGACCATGTGGAGGACTCAAGCCCTTGCTAGAAATATATTTTCTTCTTTTGTTAGGTGATCTAGGCACCAGATGTCTTTATTTGGAAACCAACCCTCCCTTACACTTATGTCTTTGGCTGTTCTTACAGGTTTTGTAGATTGCTTTATAGTTCTTGCTTTTCCTGTTGCTGCTGTTATAAAGTATATAGATTCTTGCATATTTTCTATCTTCACATCATAAATACTCTTTTCTTTCTTGTGAAAAAATGATAAACAAATGACAATGACAATAATAGTAATTGAAATGTGGTCCAAATGACTATGAACTCATCATGAAACTATAGTTCATAAATATCTTATAGGGGATATAAAACTTGCCTGATCGAAAGTGAAACAGCGAAAACCATCCATGTAATCAATATCCATCCATATGACATCACAAGGTATTCCCTTCTCGCGGAATGTTCGGGCAACCTGAAAGTATGAGTGGGTAAATTCAGCGGAAAATTTGAGGGAATGAAGTTCAAAGTTTAAAAGGTTCTACAAAGTTGGAGCAGTGTGTAAAACAAGCTCTGAGAATTACAAAATCTGGGATTCTACTTTTCCTCAGAAAAGAACAAGATATCAAACCACAAATGTCATCTCAAAAAAATACCATATTCATTAACACATTCTGGAGCTTATTTATGTATATGTTACCAAAACGAAATAGAGGGCATAATATTTGAAATTAACAGCTATTGAAGCAAGAATTCTTAGCTTTGAGGGCTTCAGAGATACCGCTACTGGATGTACCACATTCTTGCCTTCTTCAAGAATGTGGTTTTACTTCTAATGAGACATAGATCCAGGAAAGGGTGATGAGTTCTAGCAGCATTTGAGACACCACTGTTGGGTGTCCCACATTCTTGACCTCGTTAAGAACATATGCTTTTTACCTTTTCTTGGAAGCTTAGATCTGCTAACCAGTAAGCTAACAGGCTTGCCAAGAGGGAAGGTTCTCTTGCAAAGGGCATTTTAAAAAACATCCCACTCTCCTTTGTATTGAGGGTTGTTTGGCTAAGTCTAAAGATGTTGCTGTATTGATTATCATGTTTACTAGTTTTGTTTACTTCTACCATCTATGCTTACAGGATCTCTCATCCTTGTGATTTCTTTCTCTTTGAAAAATAATACTTTTAGTTTCCTATGAAATGAAAGATTTGAGATAGGTTCATAGCACTAACCTCAAGAACTCTCACAGCAGAATCATAGCTCCATCGGCATTGCTGATAGCCTAAGGACCACTTTGGGGGCATAAATATGGTTCCTAGAGAGAAAGCATCAGGTATGCAACATAAATTGCTGTGAGTAAATATTTAAATAGAAGGATGCAAATGTTAAACACAGGCTAGGAGACTTTTAAATAAGATGTTTCCTATTTAACAAAAGAAGTATCTTCCTTCGAATTCATGATGATGCTTTATTAAGAGTTAGATACAGCACCAAGATTTCAAAACAAACTTCAGCTGTTCTTTTAATTGGATAAACGTCACAAGAACAAATGAGATAAAATGTCATTCTCCTTGAAATAAATGAAAGTATAGAGTCCTTGCTTTAGGAAATTTGAAACAATTGATGATTTTTCCTATACATTAACAGCCTATTTAAAGGCTCCACAAAAAATTGAACTTTATCGACAAGAAATATATCCTCTACCAGTCTCTTTATTAAAAAGCTTGCAAGAAAAGGGCTAGTGGTTGTCATTTCAAACCAATAAATTGCAAATTACTAGTTCTTATATTAAGGAATAAAAAAAAAAGAGAGACCTTCCTACATTATGGTTTTGAGAACATGGGTCCTAAAAGATGAATTATTATGATTTCTGGGCTTCAGCGCAAGGGGAAACATTAGACAGTGAATCCATTAGTTTCTGAGGTTTTTGGGTATAAATACAGAGAGAGAGTAAAATGCTGCTAGAGGGCTTGCAGTTTCTCCCTAGCCACTTATATTTATAAAAAAATAATAATAACAAAAAATAAAAAATAAAATAAATCATAAAAGGCCAAAGACAACCTTATATTGTCTAGAGGATAAAAAACAATAAAACACTAAACTTATGACACACCCGCTCAAATTGGTCCATCTATGTCTCAAAGACCCAACTTGCAAAGCTAGCACTTCGCACTCCCTTTTTTTTTTTTTTTTGATAGGCAAATAGAGAATATATATTAAAGATGCCTAAGCAAAAGGCACAGCAACTTACACACGGTGTATACATTTGACATTCGCCAAAGGCACACTTAAAAGGAGAGAAACATAAAAAGCAACCTCCCTCGCCTTACTTTAAGCTAAGCCAATCAACAAAGTCAATCATTAACATGGTCACCTAGCTCTTCATACTCCCTTATACCAACTAACCACACTGTAGGCCACCTAAAAAGTCCAACAATTTACAGTTCTTCAGTCCTAACGGAGCTCTAGACCACTCCACTATGTATCAGATGAAGTTCTCCTTCAATTTTTGATTGGGAAGCTCTTTCTTGTCAAAAACCTGACTAATACATGCATCAGAACAAGCAAAGGGGAGCCATACACCAAACCTTCTGCCTTCTCTTATCCAAGCCCTGAAACTTCCATCCTAATAAAGATCTCCAACTGTGTCTGGAAGCACCCACTAAAAAAACAAAAAATAGCTAGTAACATGCCCCGCAATTTTCTGGATCTGGCACAATGGATCAAGATGTAGTTTGCCGACTCTTGATTGACTTTGCATAGACTACATCTATTCACCATTGATGAGCCTCTCCTCATGAAGAAGTCTATCATTGGGAACTTCCCTCACACGGACTCCCAAACAAAAAGGAAACAAAAAATGCAAGATCTCATAGGGGCACAAAGTATTAATCAACTTCAACATATTCAGTTCTGCTATGCTGACTGGGTCATTCTAAATGCTGATTGCAGCTTTATTTTAGCAATATAGCCCATTGTCTCTTCAGTCAATAAGCCCATTTTCCCTAACAAATCTTCAACCGGAGAAACTTACATACACAATGGGCCAATTGAATCATGATGGACTTTTTATCTATGTTGTCATCACAATACTAGATTGGGGGGAAATAGAGATTGGTAGAAAAACAAGTATATGGGCTCCTGTGAAGAGGAGTAAAAAATATTTTTTTTTTTTAATAGGCAAGCGTAGAAAAACGAAATATATTAGAAAAGGGCACCTTAAGGCGGACCCAAAAGCATACAAGGAGTATACAAGAGGCGCCAAAAGGCACAAACAAAGGAAGAGGAAATACAAACCCAGCCCTCAACTAATACCTAGCCAATCAAAAAAACTAAGAAGAGAAAGAGGACCTTCATTTACAACCGACTTGGCCCACAACCAAAGATTACACACAAAGGAATTTTTTAACCTATGGATCGAAACCTCCTCGTTGTCAAAAGCAACCCTATTTCTTTCCTTCCAAACCGCCCAAAAAAGACACAACGGGGCTGCCTTCCACACCTTTCTACGCTTCTTGCCCAACTTGAAGCCACACCACCCAATAAGAGTCTCCCTAACCATAGAAGGGAGGACCCAAGCAACGCCAAATAGAGCAAACAACAACTCCCATAAAACTCTAGCCCTGGTGCAATGAATCAGTATATGATCAACTGACTCTTCTTCCTCACAACAAAGGAAGCATCTATTAGCTAGAATACGACCCCTCTTTTTAAGCTGATCCAAGGTGAGCACCTTACCCCAAGTAGCTTCCCAAGCGAAAAAGCTCACTTTGGTAGGCACACAAGAGCTCCAAATAATACGATTAGGGAACCGATCCACTCTTCTTGAATCTAGAGCATTATAAAGAGATTTGACTGTGAAAAACCCATCCTTAGTCACTTTCCACTGCATTCTATCTTCCAAAAGAGGATTAAGCCTCCTTCCCCGGATCTTCAAAAGCAGTCTCTCCACTTCCCCCACCTCCCAGTCATTAAAAGGTCTAGAAAAACTAGGACTCCACGCCCCCTCCTCTCCCGAAGGATCCCACATCTCCTCAACCCAAGCCTCTTTATGAGTCGCAAAAGCATACAAGGAAGGAAAGGAATTACAAAGGGCGGTGTTCCCACACCAAGTATCCTTCCAAAATTTCACCCTTCTCCCGTTCCCCACAGAAAAAACAGCTTTATTCTGCAAAAGAGAACCTTCCCTCCTTATTTCCTTCCACAGGCCAACTCCGAAACTCTCCCTAACTTCTCTAGTAAACCACCCCCCTTCCTCCTCCCCAAACTTCCTCCTAATGACATGCCTCCATAGAGTCTCCCTTTCATTCGCATAGCGCCAATTCCACTTACATAAAAGGGCCCTATTGAGAGTAGTTAGACGTCTTACTCCCAAGCCCCCCTTCCTTCTGTCCAAACAAACAGAAATTCTAAGAGAAATTCATGTTCTATCATTATTCATCAGCTATGCATTCAAATCTAAGAGAAATTCTAGAGAACATTTGCCAGTTGCATCAGTTATAAGAGTAAATCTCTCCAACAGTTTCCTTCAGTGTTCAAATATATTTATGGAATGAAACAACTCAGAAATATCAGTCAGGCTCATTGATAAGCTTCAGAAGACTCCACTTGGATACATTAAACTTTTCTTTTTAATTTATAAAAGCTTATTTTCAAAAATAATATATTTCATTTTAACCCAGTACAGGTTTTTTGTCCAATTATATCTTGAACAGATTTTATCTTGGCTATGAGAGTAAAAATTTTCATGTTCACCAATTTCCTATGTCTAAGTAAATTGCTTAGCTTCCAGCTTGTCCTTGGATGTTTCAGTTCCCACATGCCCCACATTTCACTCTAAAAACTAATATATGACCAACAGTTCCTTTTGACAGATCAAGCAAATCCCATTTTCCCATCTATTATTTGTTGTGAGAGCTCTTATCTCAACAAATGTTCTGCCTTTCCACTTACACTGGCATTGCTTTGTTTATGTTCCATCCATAGGCA
Organism: Vitis rotundifolia; assembly: GCA_030254885.1. NCBI lineage: Eukaryota > Viridiplantae > Streptophyta > Magnoliopsida > Vitales > Vitaceae > Vitis > Vitis rotundifolia. The sequence continues at coordinate 15,675,168 of CM058152.1, forward strand.
TTGCAAACAACTAGATTATAGGCATGACAGGATAGTGAAACTGATATTTTCTAAGGAGGATAGAGTGATTGGTAAGAAACAAAATAAGAAATCACATTATGAATACAAGTGTTGACTCCCTTGCCTAATGCAATAGCAACATCTGAATCATCTATGACAGGTGTCCTAATATTACAAGTGGAGAGAGGAATTACCTGGCCCCAAAGGAACCTCTTGGGAAAGGTTCTAAGAGAGAATAGAAGACATAGGTTTGAGAATCCCCTTATTAGATGCCCAGTACGGATTCTTACTTTAAGACAAATCCCAGATTCAAGTAAATGCTAGAGCATTGCACCTCCAAAGTCATACATGAGGGACCATGACATATGATGCCTACCTCAAATAAGATCAGGGCCCTTGGAAGAGCATGGTGTCCGTTGGCAACTTGCAATTGATCACCATAACAATTTTTTTTTTTTTTTGATATGTAAATGGAGATTGTATTAATTTTAAAAAGTATACACGACGTATACAAATCAACAATTGATCATCAGAATTTGGTAGCTAGACTGGTAGGCTGCTAAGAGGCATAAGTCTTGCTAAATATATAAAGGTGAATCCTGCAGCTTAGGTTCTTGTTTACAACACTGATATTCAGATTAATACTAATTTTCCAAGAAAGAACATTTAATTGCCTCTTCTAACAGGTATAACATTAGCATCTCTAGCGATGAACTTAGAATGTACAAGATGAAATTGATTCTTCTCAGTTTCAGGTTGCAGAAAACTGGTTGAACAGCGTGACAACATGAACCTAATTTCTTGTTATGGTGCATGGTTATTGTTGCAAATTTGCACAGGGCCTCTCCTGAGAGATTCCTCAAAGGCTTAACATCATACTCAGATGCTAAGAGATACTTCAAATATTTTGCAAAGTGCCTAAAAATTAGGTCCCCACATGGTCAAGTAGAAACATTCAGAAAGAGCATATTGCACATGTACAAAGAAACATTTAAAATGCATTAGGAAATTACCAATTGCATGTGATAAAGATGTCAAAACAGCAGTTGGTGAAGCAAATGGACCAAATGTGATGATGGGATAAGAGGATGAAGCAATAAACTTTACTGTTGATTCTTTCCGCAAATCAATCTGGATAGAAAAGAAATGAATAGGTAGAGACCCAAGTAAAAAGATCCTTTACAAGATTGAACTTCAGCATATCATATAAAATAGAAATTCTCAAAACCTCGCAGCGCCGTGTTGTATCAGCAAGAATCCCAAGTGCCTCCCCATTTGGAAGAACAGCTAGAACCCAAGGATGTGACTGGTACAAGGATGTCGTTCCAGAACCATAACCCCATGCATCTGTGTTCCACGTAAAAACCTACATGGAATATAAGTTTATCAATACTTGTAGAACTCGAACAAGGCTTCATGATGAGAAACTATACAAACTGTCTTACTCTCTTCCCTGTCCGCTCAAGCTGTCCACTAACTTCTCCTGTTCCATAAAAGGAGGTACCAGTGGGAAGCTAAATCAAGACCAAAATCTATTTTGTTAGTTAAGGTACAAGGAAATATTTGAAAAACAGATAGTAAAATATGCTGGTTAGTAGAGAATGTAGAATATGTTGATGGCACTAATACTGGAAAATAATGCAAGATAACTTACCTCAATTGTAACAATCTGTTGCCCCAAAACACATTCAAATGTAGGGGTATACATAGGAACCTTGTGATTCATGATTGGCGTATCTCTATTTTTCTGATTAGTAAATGAAAGACTGGGAAATGCAGCATCTCTATCATCCGAAGAACAATCAAACCGGAAAACCCCTTCCTCCAGGATAGGTTCAAAAAGCATATTTCCAGAAGTGAAATCTGCAGGGACAACCTTTCCTTCATATTCTGCCATCTTGATCACTAATCTTTCACCAATCAGCCTCCTCTTAACCCTCTTTTTTCTGCATGCTAAAAAACTTGTGTTAGGAATTCCTCTTCAACATAGTGCCTCCTACTCAGCCATTTCTCAAAATGAAGCGAAAATTTATATGTTAGCTGAAACAAGCCAATTAATTCTTTGGCATCTTTACAAATGGTCAAATAATGGTATTTGATTGATTACTTACAGGCTAAAAGCATGAGAGAACTTACCACGAGTCTGAACCTAACATATGAAACATATGCTCAAGGAAAGGACTGACAAGCAACATGGCACTATGTCCCCTCTAGAGGAACTTACATGTACAATCAAATGGTTTTATTAAAAAATTACTCACTTCACATTGTGACAAAGATGGCCTCTCAATAAAATAATTCATCTTGGTTCCATCAGTTATAGTGAAAAACAAAATCAGAAAAGAACTTTGTTCATGATGATTAACAAGCTGTCCATCCTTGACATTGTAAGACTACTAAGCTATCTTCAGTACAGAAAATTTAGAACATATGAGCTTCGTGAATCTAGAATCTAGAAGCTAGAAGCTAGTGAGTCCATCCTATTTTCTAAACATGGGATGTGAAAAGTACCAAAAGGTAACCATTTCCCATCATTTTAAAGCTAGCAGTGCCAGAACAACTTACCATTGTTATTGTGCAAGAACAAAATTACTTGTGGCTTTCCAAATTCATTTTCCACTATTTCAGTGAGTTCATTTTTAGTTCTTTTTATTATTTTCTTAATTTCTGTTCTGGTGGTCCTTTATAGACTTCCCGTGTACCAGGGTTGATGCCCTTTTGTGCCCTTTTGTGTCCTTTTGGCACTTCTTGTGCTCTGTGTAATAACTTTACTTCCCAAGTTGTTAATAATCAGTGATCACAGGTGATACTAAGATTAGATAAATCAGGAATACAGAAACAAAAACAGCAATTGGAGCAGAGAATGCGACTGCAGTTGACCGCATCAATCAGAATAGTTCCTGGAACCCTATCTTTGGTAGGTTTATTACTCTGCACCCTCAAGAACTAGCACACCCATTCTTGAAAGCTGAAGAGCAGCTAAACTAAGTAATTTGTTGGTTAAAGCTCAATGAATGCATACCATAATTAAGCATAGAAAATTGAGATTGCTATTAGCAACTAACTCCCAAATCTATACTAACATATAAAGCGAGAGGGGATTGGGCTTGATCTCTTACTTTAAATAAGGGCAACACCCATAACTGCTTAAAACTGTTAACTTAAATCAACAAGAGCTCCAACTTCAATTTCCACTGAACTCCTAAAAACTTGACATCTTTTTTAGAACTTCCAACTCTTATAGCTCTGATCACTAGTACTAGTTATGCTCTTTTTTTTAAGTCTAAAGATATTCAAACATTTCACATCAAGGAACCATTCCTAAAGGGGTTATTGAGGATCAAACAGATAAAAAATGAACAAACAAAAATAGATTTTATACATTCAGTGGGATTCATTATATCATGGATCGCCAATTTTTCCCCATGAATTGTTATGATTTTTATCCAGAACTTGAAAGAAAAAAAATATACACACTTCCAAGATTGTGGGACATGACGTAACCCATAAAATTCGTCACAGAACTCAGACTTCCCAAGTGATTTAATCACAGGAAAATCCCTCTACCTTGTCAGTAAAATAATGATCAAAGCAACTCCAACCCAAAATCAAACCAAAAATGAAAACAAAAATTAAAAAAACAAAAAATAAAAAACAAAAAAACCATGTGATATGGACGTGGGTAACAGGAAAAGGCAAAAAAAATTGGAATTCACCTGAAGGGGCGAGATGGAAAAGATGGGTGCCGAGGAACACAATTCTTCAACAATGGCCTGTTGAAACCCCCAGAAATAAACCCATATTGGTGGGTTTTCCAAAATCCCAATGCTCCCACTCCGTCACTGCTGAATGCAACTGCTTCTGCCATTTGGTTGCCACCTAACACCAGCTTTATGCCCACGTTTTAACTGTACATAATTGTACCAAAAATACATATATTATATACATAGAAAGAGAGAGGGATTAAATTTGAGTTTAAAATGAGTTACAACAATAAAAAAATTAATGAGAACAATAATCAAATGGATTCACGGGTGGCCACCATGTTGAGAGTCCAGAGGTTTGGTGGGAGGCAATGATAATTGGGTTGCGAACACTGAAAAGCAAAAAAAAAGGCATCAGCGAAGTGCCCATAAGGATTGGCTTTTTGTGTGGACTGATAGTACACGTTCTTCTCACTTTTCTAGGATTAACTTTTTCAGGGTTGTTGGCTTTCTGTCTGCTACAAGGGTTGTCCCACATTTTAAGTTGGTTTGGCTAAGCCATGGTGTATTGAAAAGGCATATACGCTGATACCAAAAAACACCATCAATCCTAGGATAGTTTAAAAAGGGATAATTATGTTTTATACTTAATTGAGTTTAAAAATTAAGTTTTGATTAGTATAAATTTACTATTTAAGCCCAAAACCTAAAGAATATGTGAAAATTAAGAAGAATGATATAAATTTTTTATCTTTCCAAAAATAACCTGACTATAAAAAAAAGTAAAAAAATATTAATTTAAATTTTATTTTTTTTACAAACCTCAATAAAATTTAATGTAATTTAGTGATTTGGAAAAAAATACACAATTTTCCAAAAAAAATAAAAATAAATTATTATTATTTAAAAATCAAACATCTTGAAAATATATATATTTTTAAAATTGTGTATATAAAAAATAACTGAAAATATGTCAATTTTATTTTTTTAAATGATATATTTTTAAAATTAGTTTTCTAAAAATAATAAATTTTCAGAATAATTATTAAAAAAAAAATAAGAACAAAAAGTTTCTCAAACATTATGGTAGAAAATAATTTTGAATGGTATATTGGTCTTTTCATATTTTATATTATTTCCATCAATTATGCAACTTTTACGGGCCAAATCTTAATTTTTGGACCCAACTAGGTCCAAAAGACAATTGTCCCATTTAAAAATATGACTCCTAATTTTGTATTAAACCCACATTTTAAAAAGTGCAACTTTAGTTTAAATTAAGAATATATATAATAATAAAATTTAATCAGCTTCCATAATCAACATCAATCTTGATCTCAATATCATCCTCATCATCATGATTGTTTGATTCTTCTTCTTCCTTATCTTTAACCTCAATAATGCCTTCATTATCACCATCTTCTTCAACTTTAATAATTTTTTTCTTCCATTTGTCTTTAGCATTTAAGTTACTTGGTCTAACGATGAACTAGAATTGAATAATTTTTAATATACTATTTGTATGTGAATATACAAAGTATAAAGTTGAAATCGACCTTGCTTTCTTTCATTAACTTGAAAATGTTCATAAATATCCATCCATGAATTATCTCCGACTAAGCATGACTCTTCTTGTTTTGTAATCTATTCATCATCATATTCCATATTTGAGAAGTAAATTGGATCATGAATCCCTATTTTCTTACCTTCTTAATTTTCTTAGGAGTTGTTTGATAAAACTTAATATTTATTATTTAATAACTTAAGTAGACTTTAAGTTAAATTATACTTAAGTTGTTGACTTAAAGCTTATTACTTTATTTTTTACTTTAAGTATTAAGGTTATTTGATAAAATTAACTTAAAACTTATTCTAAATCATTAAATATATATATATATATATATATATATATATATTCTCATCAATTAATAATGAAGGGCGTGGAGTAATGAATGAGATCGTTGAGGTAATTAGAACAAATGAGAATAAAAAGGTAAAATAAAGATGAGGACTTAGGAATGAGTTAATTGCTTTTACTTATTATTTAATGTTGGTTTTTTTTATCTTAAGTCATACCATTAAGTTATTTTACCAAACATACTTAATTTGCTTAATGACTTAAATTAAGTTATTAAATCACTTTAAGCTATTAAGTTGATTTACCAAACACTCACTTAGTTTTGTACATAAGAAAAATGGAGAATTATGTAAATAAGTAGCAAGGAGAATTAATCGAAGACATTAGAACCCAAAAAGGTCCTTTTCAGGTAGAGTACCATTTAACCCCAAATAATGCCCATTTCATGCACGATAACAGTGCACCCCCTTTAATGGATGAAAATGCCCTTTGGTGGGTTGTTTGGCTTCCACCTATAACTACCATTGGTCCAACTTGGCAGCTACGTCACCTTCTCCACATAAACAAAGTTAAGTGCTGAATGGAACTTGATTGGAAGACCTAAACATCCTTCTTTAAAAAAACTCAATCCACATAAACACATTGTTTCTTTAAAACATAATAAATTAAAAGAATTAAATATTCCTTGAAACTCCAAGCAGCCCGATGAATTTGGTGGAGCCTTAAGCCAGGAAGAAGTCGTTAATGGTAGAGGCCCAACAGTGATATGGAGATAGTGGTGACAAACCTCCCATTTGCTTTCTAAAAAATGTGTAGTTTTTTTTATGCTGTAAGGCAATTTGGAATTGGAAATTTGCATTGAAGGTATCTCCTTATGCTGTATGTGATTGTATTTTTTCCATGTAGAATCAATTGTGATGGACGCCTTTTTTCTTGGTTGTTTCTAGTTATGGGATGGGGTTAGGGAGAAAATGTTTTTGAGATTTTTGGGTGACTTGGATGTCTCATAGGTATAGTGATGGCACGACCATGAGTATTGTGTAGAATCGGTGCACCACATGAAAAATGGCATTGGGAACTTATTTACCTCATGTGAAATGGGGTTGAGCATTAATGGGTTTCGTGTCCATTTGTTATATTTATTTTCCATGTGAAATGCACATTAAGTGCTTGTTGAATAAAGATGTATATGTAACAAAAACCAAAGTTAGAAACACAATGTATTAGCTTAATCAAATTTGGAGACAAATGCATGCTATGTTGATTCCACCCATTGGATTAATCAATGGGGGAATTATGTAAATATGTTGTAATTGGGAATTTTAGACGCAAACAAAACCCAAAAAAGAACCTTTCATGGGTAGTAAATTTTTCCCCAAATAATGTCCCCATTTCATGTGGTGGAACTTTGCCCCACCCACATTGGCTGAAAATGCCATTGGATTCTTTTTTTCTTGCCACCCACATCACCCAACAAATCCATGTGGCAACCACAACAACCTCTTCATTGGCTGAAATACGATTTCCCAACTACTAGATTAAATAGTTATTCAAATATAACGACCTTTTTGAATTAAAATTATACAGGTTAAACCAAACCTAAGTTTTACATTTGATTTAAAATATATTTGTTATAATTTTGTATAAAATAAAAAAATTAAAAAAAAAACTTAGGGAGATTTAAATAAATATATTTTTTGATGGGAGTGTTATTGCAATTAAAGAAACTGATTGTCTACAATTCTTTCATATAAATGTAAGACTATTTTGGCCTTAAAGTAACAGTATAGGTTATATGATGCAACAATGTATCTCATGTTAGATAGGATTCAAAATTACTCGGTTTTGTATCCTTGTTTGAGTTGGTAAAATGTACATTGGTGAGGGGTTGAATTAAGAGTTTTGAGATAGCAGAAGCGATGTTGGTTGAATAATGTACGATCTTCATGTGAGTTGGGGTATAGATCTATTATGGCTTTGTTCTTAATAGTTCCTTTTCATGGTTAGGGCGTTAGACAATAACCAACGTGAACAATCATATTTATGAATAGTGAAGTCAAAATTATGATGTAGGTTATTCATCTCTTTAAAATGTGTTAAGAGTTTATTCAAGGTACCATATTTTTTTCCTCTATTATATAATTGAACCTCTTGAGCAACGCACAGGTTGAATCTTATATACCATTTATATGTTAGTTTAACACAACTGTTCTAATGTTGGCCCAATGTCATGTAACTACATCAATAGCATGGTAGCCAAGGCTTGTTGTGTCGAAGGTGAAATAATTGTAATTTCATGATATCACATTTTTAGATATAGATTTGTAATGTTCGTTGAATGATGTATAGTTGTGGTGACGTTTCTGATTTGATATTGACTTAAGGTACAACTATATAATCATGAGGTAACATTGTTATTGCCTGAAAGTAAGAATGTAGGTTGAAATATGTACCAATGTTATGTCATTGCAAATTCACCTTCAATTAGGAATTTGTTTGTTGGAAATGTATTGAACAAAGTACATATTGATTGACATCACACATCACATATTATTGTATGCTTTATATAATTTTAAATCACCCCTAATTACATAGAAAACTAAATACATTCAAATATTTATTTGGTTAATCTTTGTTCTTGTTTTGCTACGAAAGGTATCTAATCCATAATAATTTTGGGCTAAACTGAATTATCGGAAATGGTTGTTAGTTTTGATGTAGCTTTTTATCGTATATAAGTAGTATTGCAATTTTTTGCCTTCTTAATGTAGTTTCCAATATTTTCCACTTCTTTTATGAGCAGTCATCATAGTAAGATATATAACATTGGGTTGTGCTATTATAAGGATATTTGCTTGCATGTCCATATTATTGTTCAACTGGTTTTTTTGAGTACGTGTATGACCTTAATTCATTTCCCATTTCATTGAATCTCATTCGTGTTATCATTTAAATTCCATGCTATTTTATTCCACATACTACCTTCCCCAGATTTATCTAGAGCATAAATTCTCTTCAATCTAGTCATCCACCTATAGACTAATTGCATGTATATGATAATTCAATTCTCTATTGTCCATCATGCATCTATGTCTTCCTTACATAGTTGCCTCTTTTAGACCATATCCAAATTTAAGAGTACGACCATGACAACCATAATGTAACAATCGTTATGGACTAAAGTCCCACATCTGGTAAGTTGATTTACCATCTAGTTGTCAGACACGTTTGGGATTGAATGCACTCCCAACCCTTGATTCTACATGTAACATTCTTTTGAGGTTCTTTGCCCAATCTTTTCTTCACCTAGTTGTTGTGACATGCACCATTGTCTTATTGTGTGACCCTGATTGCTTTCATTGTTCATTCAGTCCCATTCCTATTGTAAATTAAAATTCATGCTATTTTTATTGCATATATAACCTTACTCAAATATATCTATACCATAAACTCTCTTCACTCCAAACATCTACCTATACAATAATTTAATGTATTTCATAATTTAATTCTCAATAGTTCATCATCCATCTATGTCCTTACGTAGCTATCCTTTTCATATCATTGACAAATTTAAGAGTACCACCATGACAACGTAAATGTAACAATCTTTATGGCCTAAAGTCCCACGTTTGGTGAAATGATGTACAATGCAATTGTGAGGCAGGTTTAGGATTGAAAGTCCCACCCCTAATTACATAGAAAACTAATTACATTCGAATATTTGTTTGGTTAATTTTCTTTCTTGTTTTGCTACAAAAGGTCTCTATATGCATATTTGTACTTGGCTAAATTGAATTATGGGAAATTGTTTTAGTTTCGATGCCGCTTTTTATCGTATATAAGTAGTATTTCCATTTTTTGTCGTTTAAATGTAGTTTACCTTATTTTCCACTTCTTTTATGGGTACTAATCATAGTAACATATATGTTAAGTTACAATACAGGCCGGACTTTCTAACCAGATTATTTTCCTTATTTCATTAATTTATTGAGATTATCTATGTTTTATATAGTCAAAGAGCAACTACCATTATCTTTGTTCCAATGTGTTTCAAATGCTGATCAGATCACGATGTTCTGGCCATCGATTTCTTAGTGGAGTTTAACATCTTTTTGATAGGTAGAAAGAAGTTATAAGGGAGTTAGGATTTAGTGGCCTCATCCAATTGGGTTGCACCCAACTTCATATGTCGTTATGTATATGACTTTTAAATAAGATAATGTGGCATACGACCACATTGATTTGGATGGATGAGCTGTAGTTCCAATGACTACTAGTGACGTGGGACTAGTTTTTGGACCTCTCCACACTGGAAGGACATTAAACTTGCCAAGGACAGAAATAATGACAAAAGGGTCCCTTTCATTAATGAGATTCAATTGTAGATGGCTGAAAATGCGAATGAGGATGACTTCAAGCGACTTTTTATCATATTTACCTATGCCATTATCTTGGCACCAACGACTTGATTGGAAGGCCACCATGCCCTTTAGTATGCACCAGTTAAATCCATCTTTGGCCATGTTAATTGGGGCTAGTTTCTCTTAGACCATCTCATTGATGGCATTAATGACTTCAGGTAACATGGCAGGTCCTATATAAGGGGATGTCTGCTCTTCTTGCAGGTTAGCATTTCCTATCGCTACATAACTATGACCAGTTTTGTTTTTCCTAGTGAGGTGATGTCTATTCACCAATTCATGATTACAAATTGTGATTTGTCTATAGGTATTTTACATTTCTTGTTTGCACTTTCCGTCAATGACGATACGAAATTCTTTTCCATGTTGTGCACATTAGATAGATGTTCTTGTGAGAAAACGTGTAAAATTAGAGATTCAAATGCTTAGAGCTTTAGGCCATGTTCAGGTGCTTGAATGAGTTAATTAGTACCCCATTTTATAACTTAAGCAACAATATTTTGGTTGCACATTTCTCTTATTCGCATAAAGGATTTTTTTAGGACTCTTTTGCAGTTCCATCGTGCCTTGCTTAATGCAGCTGTTGAAAATAATGGTTCGACAAATGACAACAATGCTGCAACGTAGATAGGTACTGGGAATGAGTCCATTCAGGTTATATGATGACACAATTTAATATGTGATTAAATTAGTTTACAAATTATTTTACGTATGCACTTGATTATGTTCTTTGCTATATTTAAAGGAATCATATAACATCTTATTCATTCAGGCTATTATTGCTCGCATGGAAATGACTGGTCATCAATTAAAAGCAACACATGCCCAAATGAATAATTTGATAGCAGCATATGGTTGCGCCCTTATTGCTCTGAAAAACTTGCAGCCCAATCTTTCCATTCCTATAGATGAAGATTTTTAGCCTTTCGAAAACATGATCGATGCAACATAACCAGTAGTTGAAAGGCCTGTTGATGAAACATTAGTTCAAGGGGATGATGATGGTGGACCATCAAATCGCGTATCTCCAAGGGAACAAGATGATTCTGGCACTCTCCAAGTTCTATACCTCAAACGTCCTCACTCTAACAAAGAAGAAAGAATGGACAATGAAAGTGGACTTGTTTGAAGACTGCCATCAAATATGGGAATTCGACGTACCAGGCAGCAAGTAGCATCTTGCAAGCCACCATTTGTGCTTGAGTGCACAACGAAATACACCATCAGTCAAGATGACATTATAATTGTAGACTATGTCTTCGATGATACAAGAGATCCAATGTGAGAATGGATACTACCTTACTTAAATTTTCACTACGTTTATAGTGTTTCCTTTTTTATTTATTGCATATGCTCATTTATGGTGTTGTGTATGCGTTTGTTTTGTATTTTAGGAAAGTCATATACTTGTTGATTCGTTCCCAATTGGTGTATCAGCTGATTCATGTTCTCTCAATGGTCCTTAACAATGGTGCCAATTGATTCGTGCCCAGCTGGTGCCTTGATTTTGGTCCTCAAACGGGAGCAATCAACAAAATTTATAACCTATTACACCATGTAATAGGATAGCCTCAGCTAGCATAGCATAGTGGCTCTAGGGTCGTTCACTAGGATGGGTTTTCACTCCACAATTGATATTAATTCAAAGATGAATTGGTGCTTTTCCTTTCCAAGGTTAGCTTTAAAAGAAAACATAAGTTTGCATGAAAAACGGATGGTTTTAAGCTAACCAAACATAAAGTAACTAAAAGTAATTAGAAAGAAAGATGTTTCTTGAGATTTCAGGTCACTAGGATCAGGTGCCTGAAACAAAAAGGGAGATTCTGGTCACTTGTTTCTTTTCCTCGCGTTAGGGATTTAACATATAGTTATTTCCCGAACCGGTGTGGTACAGATGCTTACCATTAATGGTTTCAACGCTAAATCCCTCTCACTGATCCATCTTGCAATGGCTCGTGCCTCTCACCTAGCATTTGCCATTCAAGGTGATCCTTAACCTTGGATTACCCATCAAAAGCTTGCAAGAGATAACTAATGGATGTCTCCTTGGAGTCCAAAAGCTTACCAAGTGTTGGCTATTCTAGAAAATCCTACCTTTGAATCACCTCCCAAAGGCTTGCAAGAGATAAACTAGTGAAACTCAATGGACGGAGTCCACTTGCCTTACCAAGTGTTGGCCTAGGTGATTCAAAGGCGTTTTAAGTTAACTAAAAATATAGAAACCATGAACAGGTCACACTTTCTTTTCATTAAAAATGGAAACAACAAAAACTCACGTTTATGTATGCGGAACCTTACCTAGCTTCCTTCACCCAAGAGACAAAAAGCCTAGCCTTTCATCCTCTGAGGCCTCAGAGGATGTTTGGCTAGAAAGAAAATGAAAGAGAAAACAAAAAGAGAAGGAAAAACAGAGCAAGGCTCTGTATATTCTATATAGTGATCGATTCTATATATCTACATCATTTTTACAACGGATGCAAGAGAACATATATAGGGAAGTTTTTCCAACCTTCCTAACTAAGTAATCCTATGATTCGTGGATTACAAGGAGAAAATAAGGATTTTAAACATCAAATATCTAAAGCAAAAAAATCTCAAAAATGGCTCAACCACTTAAACCAGATGAGAAACCGGTCGACCCCCCGCTCAATCGGTCAAGAGGTGCAAAAAAATTTTTTCTCTTCCAGAATGGTTGTTCAACCGGTTAAGGTTAAACCTCAATTAGTCGACCCCCACCTCAACCGGTCGATCCCCACCTCAATCGGTCGAGGTCCGATCAAGGGACGGTCGAGTTCGAACGATCACCTACCAAGCATTAAATGCTAACGGCTAGTCAACCAATCAACCCCCAACTTAACTGATTGAACCCCCAACGGCTAGTTTGGTTTTTTTTCTCTATAAAAAAGCTCCAATCTTCATTGTTTCATGAGCTTAATCTTCCTAAACATTTTTTGAATATATTTGAGCCTTGGGAGAGTGTTTTGAGTGCACAATTGTTCTAAAACTTGCATATTATTAGTGAACCATTCAATCCTAATTTACTTGTATCATTTGAGTCAAAAGTCCAAAAGGGTGGATTGGAACCATAATTCAATTGTATTGCTTGAAGGCTTGGTTTGGAAGCCTTGAATTAGTGGAACCTTAAGCTTGGGATTGAAGCTAGAGGAGAGTGGATGTAGGCCGGGTTGCGCCGAACCACTATAAAAATCTTGTGTTTGTATTCTTTCTTCCCTACTCCTTTACTTTATATTCAATTGCCTTTACATTGTTTTATTATATACTTGCATATATTTGTCTCTTACATTCACATAATTTAAATTTGCAAAAAAAGACCATCACCCTATTTCCTCCCCTCTAAGGTGATTACCATAGGTTTGGATTAGCCTAATTTTTCTAACATATATGTTTCACCATTTGGTTGTTTTCTTGTAGAAATTGATTTATGAGAGCATTAAAATCTAATGAATGTTTCTTATATATCTTAATTGAACTGCCTTAAGAACCTTCAAGTGTAACCATCAACATTGACATTGTGTCTGTTACAATGAAAGGTCACCTCTTGTTTATAGCCTTATCCAAATTAGATGAAGTATAATCATAGTGAGGTATTATCCACCCTAGATTATTAACAAGGTTAAATGAGTAAAGTCCATGATTCAAAAAATAATGTTGATCATTCGATATAGAATTGTTGGTTATGATGATAATCAACTCTCAACTTCAAAGTGATTTGTGATATCCCCAAATAGTCTATTACTCAATGACTTGGTGAACCTTTAGCTTTAGTTGATGAATTAGTGGTAGCAGAATGTTGGGGTGCGCTACTTATGCATCTCCTATGAGGCATAATGTATAGTGGTAAATTGATGCCCACACAAGAAAAAATAAAAATAACTGTAAATACTAGTTTTTCAAAAATAAATTCTAAATGCTTTATGTGTTCTTGAAGAGTGTATGAAAAAACAAGAATATCATCCATGTATACAAGAGATTTTTCCTCTAATTATTATTTGTTAGTCTATACTATATACACTTGAATTTTCACTTTCAAAATCTAATTCACTAATAAGTTCTTCTTCTTCACTATCTACTTGATACTCATTTAATAGGTTTCAAAATTGTCCACCAAAAGATGGATAAAGTTTCAAAACTCTTTAATTGGTTTTAAACCTAAATTTGAACATATTAAAGGAAAAGATAATATATTACTCTGTCTTTATCCCGACATTTTTGGTTCTGTCTGAACAATATGAAAAACTTGTTATTAAAAACCTTATTGGAGCTGAGAATTACTCTTTAGTTGAAACATTTTTCTACAAACCCAATATAACAACTTTTAATTATGGTTTTGGTAACAAAAAGTTAAAGAAAAATTCAAGGTCATGATATGCCATATAACCTGTCTTTATCCCGACATTTTTGGTTCTAAAATGTTGCATCATCATATGTATTATCATTTAATCTTTTATAATTAATAACCATCCTAGCTTTCCCTCGTTTTTCTTCATTATAGTTTTTGGTTTTATTTTTATTCCAATGTTTTTGTGGATCTTCTCCTATGATTCTCAGATATTCCAACATGTAAAAGAACTTAATAATAGGTTATATGCTCAACGTAAAGAATTTAGAGAAACTTGTGATAAATTGCATAATTTAAGAACTACTGTAAAAGATTTAACCACTGATATAAAAAATCTAACATCTCTTAAATATTTGAACGAATACGAAGTAGCAATACAAGAAGCTTTTGACGAACTTTTTGTTACAGAAACCATAATTAAAAGAGAAATTATAAAATATTATATTGATAATTTATATGCTAGTTCATCTCATTAGAAATGAATGAACCCTCATTTACAAACCCAAGAGGTAAAACAGTTAAAATTTCTAGTAGAAACACAATTAAAAATAACAAACGAAGTATTGCAAGAATATAAGAAACAAATTCAAGAAGAAAACCAAAGAACTATTAACCAAAATAATATAGTCTGTTTAAAAGAAATCCAAAGAAGACAAATAAAATCTGTAGAAAAACTAAATATAGTCTTAGGAATTAGAAAAGAAGCTGGAAGACTTTAAGAACCATAACTTGCTAAGAATCAATTTGTGTGGGCAGCAAAAAAAGGCAGTAAAAAAAGACAGTAAAAAAGGTAACACCTTACAAAAAACAATTAGTTCAAAATTCTAAAATAACTAAAATTTTAAACTAACATACTATAAGTTCAATAGGAAATATTGTATATTTAGATTTAGTATCTCCAGAAACAAAACATAAATTATTAAAAAATAAAACCAATAAATACATGCACTTAGGAATAATTCTAATAGGAATAATAAGACTTCATCGTAAAGAAATAGGAGCACATATAAATATTAACCTTTTAGATACTAGAAACAATACAGTAGGACGAGCTCTTTTAGCTAGCGCAGAAGTAAATATGAACCAAAATTACGTAGTCATTGGCTGTATACCACAAATTTGTATAGATCTTAAGGAATTCAAAGAAAGAATAAAAATAACTATAAATACCTAAGTATTTATATGGTTATGATATGGAAGTAGGAAGTAAGAACCTAAGTATAGCTATAGGATTTATAGGAAAAACCACAAATGCCTTAAGTTTAAAATGTATGATGGAATTTGATGATATAGTAAAAACCTTTGGAAGTAAAGTTGTAAATATGATAAAGGCAAAACCTGTGAATATTGATTATCTACTAGGAGAAGAGTGGGAATTACCTCAAATAAACAAACCAATAATAAAATATCCAACATCTAGTAGTTTATATGAAAACCAAGATGGAAGTGCAAGTATAACCTTTGGAAATTATAAAACTGTAAATGTAGAGGTAGAGTCAAATAGTGAGATAGAAACTATAAATGTTATACAAGAAGATATTTTACTAAATATTGAAACAATAGAAAACCTATACAAAAACTCATAATCAGTTAATATAATGTTAGAAGAATTCAGTAACCCAACGTTACTAGAAGAACCGGTAGACCAAGAAAACTTTGTTGATATAATTTGTAAAAACTATATAGATGAACAAATAATAGAACAACTTTATAAAACTAACTTGACCAAAAAATTAATAGATATAGAAATAATAAATCAATTTACTATTCAACCAAAAGTTAAAGAAATCATAGAGATAGTCTCAAATGAGTCAATAAATACAATAAATGAAGAAAAAGAATTTGTAAATGTAAAAAGTGTAATAATAAGGTATAGTAAGTTGTACAGTAAGCCAAAAGGACCTCAATGGAAAACTAAAACAGAACCTTCTAGTTCTTTACGACCAATATATGAATATAGAACAATATTAGATATAGATAGTGCACAAGATCTTAGGAAAACCATAGAAAATTGGGAACAATCCTTAAACTCAGTAGGAGTGGTAGTATCCTTTGAAAACCAACAAGAAATTTATGAATTTTGTAAAAGGACTCTTAGGGGAACCGTATTACAATTCTTTAGAAACATGGAACAAGAAAATAATAGTTATTTTCAAGAAGTTAGAAATAATTTTAGCATATCTATACTTATAAATTTAATAAAACTCTATTTTTTAGGAACAATTCAAGAAGATGTAAAAGAACCCGCAATATATCTCCATAAGTTAGAACAATTGAAGTTATGTAACCTTTCGTATATAAGGGAATATGAACAAAAATTTAGAAAATATGCAATCCTTGCTAGAGTAGATCGAACCCCTGAATATTAAAATAAATATATATTAAAAATACAATGAGCCGTAGGACTTAGACTATGGAATGAATTTACAACCTCGAAATATAAAAACTCTCCTTATATAGGCGCTAGAATAGAATTTGTAAAAAATTGGTTCGAAAGAGAATGTGTAAGTATAGGAGAAAGAAGCCAAATAAAGAAACAAGACATAAATCAACAACTTTGTAGAAAATTACATATAAGAGAAAATTTAGACATAGGATGTAGAGAATATAGGTTTAGAAAACCTAAGAAACAAAATAAATTTTTAAGAAGAAAGTCAAGAACCTTTTATAAAAAACGACCATATCAAACGAGATATAGGAAACCTTGAAAGTTTTGGATAAAAAGAAAAAGACGTACAGAAAGAAAAAGACAGTGTAAATGTTATTTGTGTGGTCAGGAAGGCCACATAAGACCTGAATGTCCTGAACTTAAAAAACCATTAAATGAACGAAATAGAAAAACCCAATTAAAAATGAACCTATTAAATGAGTATCGAGTAGATAGTGAAGAAGAAGAACTTATTAGTGAATTAGATTTTGAAAGTGAAAATTCAAGTGTATATAGTATAGACGATAGTGGAACTGAAAAGGAAGAAATTTGTATGATTATTGAAAAAGAAGAAGATCAACCTAAGAAAACCCCTTTAAATCTAGAAAACCTTGTACAACCCTTAGAAAGCAAAATAAAACTTTATAATATATGGAAAGACTTACAAATAATAATTAGAGGAAAAATCTCGGAAGAAGAAGAAGGTAGTTGTTCAAACCCTAAAGAAATAAAAGAATCAAAAAGCCCTGAAAAAGAAACAAAAGAACTAATAAATCCTGAAAAAACAACCATACAAACAATAGAACAAGTAAATACAGCCAATAAAGTTAAATGTATTATTTTTCCTACAACAACTAAATTAAAAACCATAGAACTAATGGTAGACACGATGTTAGATACTGGAGCTAGTAAAAACCTTTTATTTGAAACCCTAGTACCTCAGGAAGATCAACAAACATTAGTTCAACCAGTAGAATTAGTTCAATATAATCACCAAAAACCAATATTAACCAAGTATATTTCAAACGTACCAATTATAACTAATAAAATAACCTTAGCATTACCCCAAACTTATCTTGCACCTACTATAAGTTTGTATCCTTTCATTTTAGGCTTAAATTTTGTACATTCTTTACAAGGAGGAATAACAATTTAAAATAACCAAGTCAGTTTTCATCCTGAAACTATAACAATTGTTTATACAAGCATGGAAAATGTATTAAATAAAAATCAAAATGTAACCTCCCATCAAATTAACAAAATAGAAGTACAAAAGGATAACATAATTAATGATTACTCAGAACAATTAAGAAATGTAGATAGATTAAAAAACCTTGTATTAGAAGCAGAAAAAATAGGAATCATAGGAGAAGATCCACAAAAACATTGGAATAAAAATAAAACAACTTGTAAAATACCAATTAAAAATCCAAATTTAACAATAAAAACTGCAGATATAGTGTGTAACCTTATAGATACAAAGGAATTTAAAATTCAAATAGAAGAACTATTACAAAATAACCTCATAAAACCAAGTTTTAGTCCTCATAGATCCTTAGCCTTTTTAGTCAGAAACCATAATGAAGAAAAACGAGGGAAAGCGAGGATTGTTATTAATTATAAAAGATTAAATGATAATATATATGATGATGCTTATAAAATTCCAAATAAAGATTCTTTAATTAATTCTATTCAAGGATGTAAATACTTTTCTCAGTTAGATTGTAAAAGTGGATTTTGGCAAATTAGATTAGAAGAAGATTGTAAACCATAGACAACGTTTTCATGTCCTTGTGGATTATATGAATGGAATGTAATGCCGTTTGGACTAAAAAATGCTCCTCAGATATTCCAACGAATGATGGATAATATTTTTGGTAAATATTCTTTTGTTCTTGTATGCATTGATGATATTCTTGTTTTTTCATACACTCTTCAGGAACACATAAAGCATTTAAAATTTATTTTTGAAAAACTAATTAGTCATGGATTGATAGTAAGTAAAAAGAAATTGAAACTATTTAAAACCCAAATAGAATTTTTAGGATTAGCATTAGAGAATGGACGAATAAAATTGCAAGATCATATATTACAAAAAATAAATAATTTTCTCGACAAACTTGAAGACTTAAAAACCCTTCAAAGTTTTTTAGGATTATTAAATTATACTAGACCATATATTAAAAACCTTAATAGATTAGTTGGACCCCTTTATAGTAAAACAAAAAACACAGGGTAGAGATATTTTAACCAAGAAGATATTAAACTTGTACAAAAAATAAAAGAACTTGTGAAGCATCTCCCAACCTTACATTTACCCTTAAAAAATGAATATAAAATAGTTCAAATTGATGCTAGTCAAACAGGATAGGGAGGTATACTTTTAGTAGTCACTAACATAGGAGAAGAAAAACTTTGTAGATATTGCAGTGGAACTTTTAATGATTATCAAAAGAACCTTAGTTCTACAGACTTAGAAATTGAAGCAATAATATTAGTCTTAGAAAAATTTCAATTATTTTTTAACCAAGAACAATTTACTTTAAGAACCGATTATGAGAATATTAAAAAATTCTTTGAAAACAAAAATTCTTCAAAATTGTCCACCAAAAGATGGATAAAGTTTCAAAACTCTTTAATTGGTTTTAAACCTAAATTTGAACATATTAAAGAAAAATATAATATATTAGCAGATTGGTTAAGTAGGCAAATAATTAATAATGTTGATAATTTTAACGATTGACTTTATGTTATAGGAACATGGCTCAAAGAAAACCCACTAAAGTTAAAACCTTTCAATATAGAACCAAATGTCTGAACGAAGTGTTGAATCCAAATTTGAGGTTTAACTCTTTATTTTCTCAAAACCTTTTTGAAGAACATAAGATTATTGTAGATAATTTTTGGTCTCTAAAACCACAGAGTTTTCCGAACCAAAATTTAGAATACGCTTATGGAAAAACCGTGTCAGTTTTAGCCCAACATTTGCAAAACCTTCAAAACCAACTAATTGCTTTAGAAACCAAAAAATTTCAAAACCTCAAAATCCAAGAAAATTAGGATAAACTGATAGAAGATTTGAAAACCAGTACAGTGTCAACCAGTCCAACCAGTTGTTCAAACGGTCAACCTGAAGTGCTTAGTTTAATTAAGAAATCAGCTCTTCTGTCTGAACAATATGAAAAACTTGTTATTAAAAACCTTATTGGAGCTGATAACTACTCTTTAGTTGAAACCTTTTTTCTGCAAACCCAACATAACAAAGTGTTTAAAAATTAAGAACTTTTGTATAAACATTTTAGAACAAAAAATATCAAGATAAAGACATGGTATATGACATATTATGACCATTAATTTTTCTTTGTTATATATTTAGCCCATGTGAATATGTTTGTTGAAAATAAAGAAATTTTTTATTTAGTACCCCAGTTCATGGAACAGGGAATTTATAAAATGTTTTTATGAACCATGTATCTCAGATCCCTGAAAATTTCCCAGAAAAATTGAAAGATATTTTAACCTATCTTTTTAAAACTGAAAAACAAATAGACATTTCTTTTGAAACCATTCCACCTTTATTTCAAACCGATGGATCAGTAGTACCAGCTTATCACCATGTATATATAAAACACAATAAAGAACCACTCATCCCTCAACAAGAACCAGAATGGGAAATGACTCGTTCAAATGAATTTCCAGGATTTTTTACTCGCTTTAGAGCTTTTCAAATCTATGATCTTAGACCAACCCGGAATAAATTATTTCATCTCATCGATGAAACCAGAACCATGTTTATATGGAGGAATAAACCTTTAAAACACATAATTGTTCCAAAACCTTTTATTACCTCTGAAGAACAAGATTTCATAACCGAACTCGATGTAGACATACTAAAACCATCTTCTTACCTCAGCAATGACGCATTATTTTGGGAGAACCTGGACGATTAAAGTTATCATAATTTGCAAAATGCAATGGAAGGATGATGTCAACAATGACGACAATGAAGCAGTAAATGTGTCTTCAACTGCAAAAATTCAATGAAGCAGTACAAGTCCAGAAGCAATAAAACCATCAGCAGGCCATGTATTATGCATGTAGAAAAGAAAAGAGAAAAGGACAAAAGAAAAGGACAAAGAGAAAAAAGAAGGAAGTAATAAAAAGATCAAATGTCTTAGAAGACTTTTCCAACCTTTGTACTTATTTTGTAGTTATTTTGAACCAAACCTCTGCATAGTTTGTAAATATTTTCCTACTGTCCAACCACTTAACTCACCTGCCACTGTAAATGCTGAATTAATTCTCACCTGTCACTCATAAAAACCTTGTCTATAAAAGAAATTATAATAAAAGAAGGAAGTGTGGTGTCCGAAAGAGTGTAGAAAAAGATGTGTGAAAAGTGAGAGTGAAGTAGCAATTCAAGTCTTGTAAATTTATTAGCAATAGCAAAGTAAGAATTTTCTTTTAAATTTATGCTTTCATTTTTATTCACAATTTATTTTATTTTGTGTATTTTTCTTACCCTTAGGGGGTAAAAGGGGTAAAAAGGTAAAGTAGGGAAATGAAAATTATTTGAATTATTTTAGTTTTCTTTACTAGTTAATATCTGCAATATACATGGATCCTTGTTATACATAATGTTCCTGTCCACATAAAAAAAAAAAAAAAAAATCGGTTATTTAGAAAATTTTAGGTGTAAAATTCAGATTTTAAAGCTAGAGTTTTTAGTCTTAACCCTTGACCTGTAACCCGTTTTGTCGGAATATTGGTGTTTTAGGAAGACTTTGTCTGGTCGGAAGAGGGGTATCACGTTGACATGAAGTGATGTTTTAAAATTTTGAATTTTATTGCTTGAATTTTTTAGATATCCGATTTCAAAAAATGTTAACTTTTATACATTAAATGGTTTCAAACTATAAGCTAAAGGTTTTGATTTAAACAAATATTATAATAATATGTAATAAATGGTTTCACAATAATGGCTTTTAAAACTTTGATTTTGAACGAGATTGTTTCAAACCAAAACAAAAACTCTTGAAAATATTTATATTAAAATAATAGGTATTTGGAAATTTTATATTATTTTAATGATAGTAATAAATGCATTCACACAATGCATTCACACTCAAAAATTTCAAACTTTTAAGAAGGGAGATTTCAAAACTTCTTCTACTTCTTTGACTATGTATGTAACTGTTGTTGAAACTGATGACTGAAAAAACTGATGGGAAAAGTATATATGTGTATATATATATATATATATATATATATAGAGAGAGAGAGAGAGAGAGAGAGAGAGAGAGAGAGAGAGAGAGAGAGAAAGAGAGAAAGAAAGAGAGAGATGGACATATCACTACACAAAGTTATATGAGAATTGCATTGACATAAGTGATATCAAGGTTTAATATTGGAAGCAACCAACACAATAACACCCTTTAAAATCTCCACATTTAGTCAATTTTCACCATAGTTTGCATAATATGGCTATTGTAATGATCATGTGGTATCATTAGGTAGTAAAACCCATCCTCTAAAACCCAATAACAACCTAATTTATAGAATTATATCCATATGTGTGTGTATATATATAGAGAGAGAGAGAGAGAGAAAAAAAAAAAAAAGAAGAAAGAGACATATCATTGCTCAAAGTTACATGAGAATTACATTGACATAGGTGGTATCAAGGTTTAATATTGGAAGCAATTGACACAATAACACTCTCTGAAATCCTCATATTTAGCTAATTTTCACCAATTTTTATATCACGTCATTGCTTTTTTTTTTTTTTTTACTTTCAAAATTTTGAATTTAGCTCCCAGAACTCAGCCCAACCCAATTAACTAAATACCAATTTTGGATGTTGTTTCTAGCTAATGTGGAATTTCACTTGGAAGATGAAATGAAAAATAAATTGGTGGTGTGGAATTAAAGAGAATGACTATCACTAGGTCAACTTTGCTTTGAAATAAAATGGACATATGTATATATACATATATACATACATAAATACATATTATAAATTATATATGCATAAATTAATATTTATATTTTGTACATATATTATAAATTAATTAAAATAAAATTATTGTAAATAAATTAATTTAAATTATTTTGTATTTTGTATAATAAGTAAATATAAAATAAATATAAATTTATAAACAAAATTATCAACATTTTAAAATAAAAAATACTTGCACATGTATCACCATTCATTTTGTCATTGAATACATCTAAATTAAATAAATCTCTACAAAACATGCTTTTAAATTTTGAATATTATTATTGGATCTCTCTCTCTCTCTCTCACACACACACACACATGCACACATCTAATTTCCATCTTATTGATATTTCATGTCAGAATATCCCTATATTCCAACATATTTTTATAATCGAGATATCAATACATCCGTAAAAACTTATATTTTTATCTTTAGGTGTATAGCAATTCATTATATAGCTTTGTAGAGTGTAACAATACTATGAACGAACTTTATGTGATTTGACCTCATGTTCACAGTATTACATAAGGATTATTAAACTACATATTATAATGACCTATCTTTAGTTTTGAAAGACCTCACAATTATAGTACTAAAGTGACAATATAGTTTATATTTTAATATACATATTATGAGAACACGATTGATCATGTAAGTTGAATTGATGCAGTGGAACCAATCACATTATAATGTTGAAATGACAATACATTTCACAAGTACTATCATATTGAAAAATAATATACTATAAGCATGTTCATATATATAATAAAATCATACTATTAGTCTTGAAGTGATAAGATAATTTGTATTTTAATGTGCATACCATGTGGCTGATGTGGTATGTTAAGAACACCATGCATCACAATTTATTTTTAAAAATAGTTTGTGGCTTCTATTATATTCACTTGTAGTTGTAGATTGAGCTAGGAACAAGGATGACCGCACTTCCATTATTGCCTATATACCTTGGTGGTAGCTCCAATTTTTTGTTGTTCTAAAAAGCAAAACATAGTCACTCACCCCTCTACTTCTATAGTAGCTAAAGTAATATGGATTCATTCATGTAGCATTCTCACTCGCACTATTCATTCTAACAAAATTGGAGTCACCTCTTTAAGCTCTAACCTACTTATACACTCAAAAATGAGTGAATGGCTATAAACTACCACTTTGTTGGTGAAAAAGAGACCAATAGGAATCTCACTATCTCCTATGTCTTTACCAATGATCAATTAGCCGATGCCTTGATTAAACAACTTGCTAAGCAACATTTTTTTCTCCTCTCATTCAAGATTGGTATCTCCAATCGAGGATCATCTTGTGATGACATAATGGACAATCCAACAGTTAAGTATCTTCCTCCACCAATTTGGCCAAGTCAATAGTTACAAATTTGATGTAACTCCACAAATTTTCTATCCATAAAGAAAGTCTTCCTCTACTTTAGCTTGTTAATATATAAACCAAAAATAGCTTAATAGCCTTGTATACATTAGTCTTATAAAATCAATGATAGTGACAACTTTTACACTATTTATATTGTCTATATATATATATATATATATATATATATATATATATATATATATATATATCTTTTATATTAGTTTATCTAGAAATATTTTTAAGGGACTTATTCTTAGTCGTCATATTAAAGGTCAGAGTAGGGTCAATGAGTGTTGTCATTGTAAACAAAGGCCAAGAATCAAAAGAGTATATTTGCGGTCATGGTAGAGGGGTCTCCAATCTCTGGTCTCCAATGTTAGGAGTCCTATCCCATTTAGTAAGAGAGGATTTGATGGTATGCCATGCCAATTTCATGGAAAATAAAGAGACGTGCTTTTCGTACTTGTTTTTAATTTTTTTTAAATTACAAGAAAAAAAAAAAACAATCTTTTAGTATTTTCTAAAAAAAAAAAACAATAGTGTTTATTAAGTTATTTTTAAAAATGCATTTCAAAAAACAAAAAAACAAAAAACTTGTTTATTAAAGTTATTTTAAAAATACTTTTTTTTGAATTTTGATTTTATGAAAAAAAAAATTATAAATTCAATTTATAATATGAATACTAATATAATGATAAAATCATAAATTATATTTTTTTCATAGAAAATTGATACTATTTTATTATATATTTTAAATTATGTATTATAAAAATACGAATATTAACATTTTCATGAAAGCATGATTGATTTTTTTTTTTTTGTTAAAAATAAATAATAATCATTTAAAAATAACAATGGTTAATAATATTTTATTTTAAAAATAAATGGTTTTTTTAATATGTAAATAAGTTGAGTTTTTCTTATTATATGTGCACATTTAGTACTCAATTATAACACAACACATAACTAAGTATTTTGAACTATTCTTGATTTAGTCTATAATTAATTTGGTCAGTTTTTTTAAATTCTAAATTATTCTTAAAATTAGAAGATTCATTAAAAATTTAAAGCACTTAATTTAGAATCTATGTACTTTGCAAGACAAGTTAAAAAAAATATAGCTTGCACAAGAGAAAGAGTAAGTTATGACTTATTATATACTTGTTTTAGTCTATATTTCTAGTAGTGATTGGATCTATTTTTTAGTTTTAAATTACTTTAATAATTATTAGAATTATTAATAAATTCAACACATTAAATTTTAGTTAATTTGAAATCCATTTGTTTAGCAAAAAAATCATAAAAATATAGTTAAGGAATTAGTAGGGATACAAAAATGTGAGGAGGGTACAACAAATTTCATTTTCATTTCTTGTACCGTCTTCATATTCCTTGTATCCTCTTCACATTCATTGTACATTTCTCATATTTTTTTGTACCCTCTAAATTTTTTTAAATTAAATTTTTTTTTTTTCACTTTACTTGATGATAATATTGTGTAAAAAGACTAAATAAATTTCAAATTGAAGCAAATAATGTTAAAAAAATTAAAATATTAAAATATTAGGAAATTAGTGGGGGTACAAAGAAGGTGAGAAAGGTACAAGATATGTGAGGAGGATATGACAAATTTTGTTTTCATTTCTTATACCCTCACATTCCTTATACTTTCCTCACTTTTATTGTACCCTTCTCATATTTGTGTACCCTCCATTTTTTTTTCCATCACTTCACTTGACGATAATATTGTGTAAAAAGACTAAATAGACTTAAAATTGAAGCAAATAATATTCAAAAGTTAAAAGATTAAGATGTTCAAAAATTGTTGGTAGTACGAAGAATATGAGGAGGGTATGAGAATTTTTTTTTTTTTTCATTTTTTATACCTTTACATTTCTCATATCGTCTTCACATTCTTTATACCATTCTCACATTCATTAACCCTTCTTACATTTTTTGTACCTTTAATTTTTTTTTTCATGTCGTTAGCCGATAATATTGTGTAAAATAAACTTGAAATTGAAGCAAATATATTAAAAAAATATTAAAATATTAAAAAATTAGTGGAGGTATGTAGAATGTGAGAAGGGTACGAGATATGTGAGGAGAGTACGACAAATTTTGTTTATTTTTTAAATATTAAAAAATTAGTGGGGTTACAAAGAATATGAGGAAGGTACGACAAATTTTGTCTTCGTTTTTTTGCACCCTTACATTTCTTGTACCCTCCTCACATTCATTGTACCCTTCTCACACTTTTTTATACCCTCCAAATTTTTTAAAATTTTTAATTCTTTTTTTTCACTTTAATCGACAATAATATTGTATAAAAAGACTTAATAGACTTCAAATTCAAGTAAATAATGTTAAAAAAAAAATAATATTAAAATATTAAAATATTAATAAATTAATAGAGGTATGAAGAATGTGAGGAGGGTACAACAAATTTTGTTTTCATTTCTTGTAACCTAACATTTGTCGTACTATCTTTCACATTTCTCGTACCCTCCTTACATTCAATGTACCCTTTTTACATTTTTTGTACACTAAATTTTTTAAAATTTTTAATTTTTAAATTTTTTTCACTTCACTTAACATAACATCGTGTAAAAAGACTAAATAGACTTGAAATTGAAGTACATAACATTAAAAAAAAAATTAAAAAATTAAAAAATTGGTGGACATAAAAAGAATACGAGGGTATGTGAAATATGATGAGGGTATTTTTGTTCAATTCTTTTATCCTCACATTTCTTGTACTCTTTTCACACTCCTTGTATCATTTTCACATTCATTGTACTCTTTTTACATTTTTTATACTCTAATTTTTTTTTTTTTCATTTCACATCATGTGACGATGATATTGGGTAAAAACACTAATTACACTTGAAATTGAAGCAAATCATGTTTAGAAAAAATTGAAAGATTAAAAAATTTAAAAATTACAGTGGGTACAAAGAATGTGAGAAAGGTACGAAAAATGTGAAGGTTTTCATATTCTTCATACCTTCCTCACATTTTTGTACCCTCTAATTTTTTTTAAAAATTTAATTTAATTTTTTTTCAATTCACTTGTAAATAATATCATGTAAAAACACTAATTATACTTACAATTGAAGTAAATAATGTTTGAAAAAATTAAAAATATTAAAATATTAAAAAATGGGTTGGGGTATGAAGAATGTGAGGAGAGTACCAAAAATGTGAAGTCCTCACATTTTTCGTATCCTCATATTTTTTGTACTCTCTAAATGTTTCAAAATTTTTATTTTGAGCTTTATATTTGTTTTTCCCTACTTTAAATGACAATAATATTTGTAAAGATTATCATTGTTTTTCGAATTTATGGAAATAATCTCCAAAACAATTCAAAGATTAAAATACAAAAAGGGTATCATACAATTATGATTTTTCTATCATAATTATATCATTTTGGTAAAAGTTTATCATTTCACAAAAACATTTTTCCCCAAATTTTCTTTATTTTATTGCTTGATGAAAAAATTCCAAAATTTTTTTATATTGATTGGTAACAATGCTAAACTTGAAGAATTGGTTTTTTTTTTTTTTTTTTAATTGTCTTGCATGTGTCTTAACCTTATTGGCCTAAAAAGGTGGGTATGGTACCGAAAAGTAAATTTTAGTAGCGTAACATTGCCCATTAATTAATAATAGAAATTTCTATTTTTGCTTTCTAATAAGTTTTTATTTTTAGATGTAATTTTCTTTAGAAACCTATCTCCTTTCTGGTGGCAATTTTAGGTATTAATATATAGTCAATAAATTAAATACATTTACATTGATCATGTGTCAACTTCTCAAATTAGATTGAGGTTCTATTTCAATTCAATCAAGACCTCAATTTAATCAAAATCATACTAAAACTTTTTTAAAAGTAATTTGAAAACTCAAGAGGTATTTGATAAAACTTAATATTTATTATTTAATAACTTAAATTGACTTTAAA
The DNA here is from genome assembly GCA_030254885.1 of Vitis rotundifolia. Lineage (NCBI taxonomy): Eukaryota > Viridiplantae > Streptophyta > Magnoliopsida > Vitales > Vitaceae > Vitis > Vitis rotundifolia. Next base: position 15,703,294 of record CM058152.1, read on the forward strand.
TTAAATTATATTTTGATTGTTGATTTAAAATTTATTATTTAATTTTTACTTTAAATAATAAGGTTATTTAATAAAATTAACTTAGAACTTAACAAATGTGATAAATTTTTTTTAGGGTAACTGATAGATACTTTTTGGATATTTACAAAAAGATATCATTAATCTGATGATGTTATGTGTAAAATAAGATCTTTGTACTTATATGCGACCTTATATTTGTACCCCTTGTTCAAAAGTCTAAATTCCACTATACACCTTCAATGGTCCATATAAAAAATTCAATAGATGCCGATTTTAACCTGAACTTGAAAACCTTTGATCTATCTTACTCTGAAAATCTAATTAGGGGCTTCAATTCAAGCTCAATCTAACCTCATATTTCCAAATTCGAGTTAGATTGAGTCAAAGGGCAAGCTTTTTAATGAGCACATTGAGGCTTGTGAATTGAGTTGAATTCTACATATTCTACTTTTCACAATATTAAAAAATATATCAAATAAATAAGAATACATAGAATATAAATTATAAAGTCACAAAATAATTAAATCAAGTTTAGGTTATGACTCCAATTTTCTAATCCTTGGCCTGAAAATTAAGTTCCGGTTGAAAAAACTCAAACCAAAATAACCCTAATGTGAGAATTGGTTGCGCAACCTTAACCAAAGAAGTCTATTCAATTCAATGTTGCATTAAAACAAGAAAAGAAAGAGTGTTGATGAAGCAATGATGCCCAATCTACCAACTTGATATTCATAACTTTCATCGCAACAATTAAATTATCAATATCCTAAATTTCTAATATCAATTTTAAAAGGAATTCTCTATTTTGTTTGGAAGAAACCTAATGGAAAGGAAACTCGAGGCAAGGATAAAAAGAAAGCACACCTAGTACCCTTTGCTTCTTATAGACGGGCTCCACTAAAGGCAAGACAATCCCTAAGAGGAAAACTTTTAGGGCATGTTTGGAACATTGAAATAGGGAATAAGAATTAGAAATCCATACTATTTCCTATTTATTATTGTGTTAGATTGCGAAATGAGAATTGAAATAAGAAATTCATTCTTATCAAGATCAAAACTCACTATAGTCAAATTTTTTATTCCTCTTTTCCACATGATATAGTGATCCACTTTCATTCCCATCTTATTTCTACTCCTATTCTTATGCACCGAGCACACCTTAATGTTATAATAAATGAGAAACCAAAACCCACTCTTACTAGGATTTTGATTCATGTTTTCCACATAGTATAGTAATTCGCCTCCACTTCAATCTTATTTCCATTCTTATACTAGTATAAAACAAATGCACTCTAAATGCAACTACAAGGCCTACTTTCCTATAGGCCAAACACTAGGAAAAGAATCTTTGTCATTTCCTAACCTACCAATTTAGATTATGTTTGGTTCTCGAAAGTTTTGACGAAAAATGTTAGGAAAAAAAAATAAAATGAAATAAAAAACAAAAAAATAAAAGTAAAATATAGGTTTATTGTTAATAAATTATTTTTATATATTTTAAACACATTTTACTTATTTTAACTTTTTATATAAAGACTAAATAATTTGAAAATGCATAAAATTTTTAACTAATTTTAATTACATTTGATTTTCTTTTGTACAAATATGAGAAAATAATTTTTCTTAACATTTTTCTTCTTTCTTTCCTTACTACTTTCCTCGAACCAAGCATAATATTAATAACTTTTATCAACTTGCCATCCAATATTGTAAATTTCTAACCGCGAGTTCAAACTAAATTCTCACAGAACGTAGAAGCTCCAAACATATCCTCAATGATCACAAAAAGCATTTAGGTAATAATTGAAGAACATTCTTAAGTAGTATACAAGCTTGCAGTTCCAAGTTTTGAAATCTTGTGACTTAAAATTCCAAGTTTATGTTGAAAATAACAAACTATGGAATTGCTCTCACCTCATATTCATGTGAGATAGTTAGAGGTGCTTGCTTGGAAACCAGTCTCTGTTCCGACCACAGCTCTAAATTAACTGTCCCGGTTCCCCAGTGAATGAGACACTTGTGGACTTCAGTGATATCAAACCGGTTCAGTAGAGCCAGCCCAAGACATTTATCGACCAGCATCCATTCACCTGAAAATAAAAATCATGAAGAAAGGAGATGATCAACTTCGGTTATGAAAATATATGAAGGGTGGCTGCTTCGAAAGTTTTGAAAATTTGCCAAGGAAATGAGCTGTAATTTTGAAAGCTGAACCAGACTGGCCATCTTGGTTTAGTTCTATAATGCCAGCTGGTAATACCATGTTTGATCATAATGCTGAGTTTGAAGAAGGATAGTGAGTATATAGAGGATGCAAATCTAGGGTTTGGTTGAGAATTTCATTAATGTTTTAAGAGCACAGTAAGGAAGCCGACTGAAAACAGAAAATCGGCTAATTTCATTTTCGCGTTGCAGCACCTTAAGATTTTTTTGTAGTTAAAAAGCCTGGATTTCTTATCCCAACGATAGTGAATATTGTAAAGATGGATAAAAGGAATATTACCATTAGGCCGAAGATTCCCTTCATAAGACTGCTCATTGGCTTCAGGCCAAACTTCGTGCTTAGATCCATCGATGGAGATAAACAAGACAAAAGACTCTGTAGGGTGCAAGAGATTGAACATTGGGTGCACACGGAGGCAAACCAGCCTACAAGATGGACAAACCACAATAAAGCTGTTAGAATAGGGAATAAATTGTTGGAGTAGGCATTTGTTACTGTAAATTAGCTGAATGTTTATACTTGTATTATTCCCATTGATGTGTTCTGCTATGTATAGGATATTAGGATTTTTTTTTCCTTGTTTAGAGCTCTATAGGTCAACTAATGTATTCTATATATCTTGTAATATTTTTTTTTCCAAGTAACAGATCAGTTTTTTATCACTCTTTCACTACTCTACATGGTATCAGAGCCATTTAGGCCCTTGGGTTTACAGGCAGCCTCGAGTGTTGCTCTGTTTAGGTGGAGTTAATAGCCACCATTTTGTGTCCTACTTCACGACCTTCATTTTCATTACCATTACCATTTATTTCTCAATTCACAGCCTTCATTGCTGTTGTTTTTTTGTCACCACCTAAGAAAATATCCTTCTCATTCGGTTCCTCCTGTCATATTCTCCTTCAATCATGTCTGAAACACCTAAGCCCACCAACACCACTTCTGCAGTAGCTTCTTTCAGCGCCCAGGCATCCATACATTCTGAAAATCCCACCCTTCAAATCACCACGTCAAAACTGAATGGAAGGAACTTTATGGAGTGGTCCCAATCTGTAAAAATTTCTTTGAGAAGCAAAGGGAAATTTAAATACATTATTGGGACAGCAAGACCACCACTTGAAAGTGATCCTAAGTATGAGATTTGGGAGGCGGAAAACTCAATGATAATGTCTTGGCTACTACACTCCATACAACCTGTGATCAGTAAGACATCTACTTCTTCCCACGGCTAGAGACATTTGGGAGGCTGTTAATAAGACCTATTCAAAGGTTGGTTTCACCTCCCAAATTTTTCAGATCAAGCGACAGATTATGAATACCAAGCAAGGGACTCCAAGTGTCATGGAGTACTATAACTCTCTCAAAGGGTTATTGATGGAGTTAGATCTCTACCAAAACATAGAGATGGAATCTGCTGCTGATTCAAAGAAGTTGAAGGACATGCTGGAAATGGAATGAGTCTTTCAATTTTTGTTGGGACTTAATCCTGAATTTGATCAAGCATGTGAAAAAATATTAGGAAAAGACCTTTTTCTTGATCTTGATGAAGCTTTTTCACACATCCGTGGGGAGGATAGTCGCAAAGAATTGATAGGCAACAAAACTGAAAATTGTGGAAGTCTTACAACAGAAAATTCTGCTCTAGCAGTGGCTAAACAAAATCAAAATGCAAGTGACAACAAGAAACCAGTGGACAAGGATAAAATGTGGTGTGACCATTGCAACAAACTAAGACACACAAGAGCCATGTGTTGGAAGCTACATGGAAAGCCTCAAAACCTTAAACAAACAGGCAGCAAAGGAGGAAATCAGCCTACTAGATTGGGACAAGGCAATCACACAGCTATTGTTGAAGGAAGATCAGCACAGTTGGGATTCAACAAATCTGATATTGAGAAGCTGAAACACTTGTTGAATCAGTTGGAGGATTCTAATGCAAACCCCCCGCCAAATTCAGGTTCATGTTCCATGGCTCAATTAGGTACAAAGGCTTCAATTTCCTTCCAAAATAACTTCAATACCTGGATCATTGATTCAGGTGCTTCAGACCACATGACCAGAATGTATAATTTTTTTTCCAGCTACTTACCATGTTCAAGAAAACAAAAAATCAGGGTAGCTGATGGATCATTTTCCTTAGTTGTTGGTCAAGGATTTGTACACATTTCACCCTCCTTAACCCTACACTCTGTTCTTCATGTCCCAAATTTAAACTATAATCTATTGTCTATTGGAAAAATCACAAAAGAGTTAAATTGTTCTATTGAATTCACCCCTACAGGTTGTTATTTTTAGGATCATTTGGGGAAGATGATTGGGCATGGTAAGTTGAAAGATGGACTTTACTACTTGGAGACCGATTTGAAAAGTGGAGGTGAAAAGTCTCAATGCCTGGTTTAAACCCACCAAACTGGTTTGGACCAAATCCTTCTTTGGCATAACCATTTAGGACACCCCTCCTTTGCCTTGGTTAAAAAGGTTATTCCCTTTCTTGTTTGAGAAAATAAACATTAGCAAGTTCCATTGTGAGTCATGTACTCTTGCTAAACATCATCGTGTGAGCTTTCCAATAAAAGAGATTCAATTTGTTTCCTCATTCAATTTAATTTATTCAGATGTTTGGGGCCCCTCTCGTGTTACACCAATATTTCAGGTGCTTGTTGGTTTGTTACCTTTATAGATGATTGCACTAGGACTACTAGGCTTTATCTCATGAAGTAAGTCTGAAATGCCCTTGATTTTTTCTGCATTTGACAAGCCAAAATTCAAACACTGAGATCTAATAATGGCAAAGAATATTTCAATCAGGAATTGATGAATTACTTGAGCAATGAAGGCATTCTACATCAGTCAACATGTGTTGATACCCCACAATAGAATGGAGTGGCTGAAAGAAAGAATAGAGCATTTGTTGGAATAGGCATTTGTTTCAGTAAATTAACTGTATATTTATAGTTGTATTATTCCATTGATGTGTTCTGCTATGTATAGGTTATTAAGATTTTTTTTTTCCTTGTTTAGAGCTCTATAGGTCAACTAATGTATTTTATATATCTTGTATTATGTTTTTTCTAAGTAACAAATCAGTTTTTTATCACTCTTTCACGAGTCTACAGAAGCCTTATGCATGAAATTCCCAAAAGAGGAGCAACTGAAAGCATGAAAACCCCTGAAAACTATTGAGGTAAGGGTACCAAAAGTTTGTTCAAAATATACTTCAACTTAGACCCACATTTTTTTATGTGAAAAGACCAATGGGCTTGTAGTGAAACCATGGAATAGTTTGGGACTTGAACAAATTTTTCAAATACATAAACTAATTAACTTCTTATTAGCTAGGAATTTACCCACCTCTAATTTTTCAAACTTTGTCCTTCCAAACTTCTTCATTAGAAAGTTATGAATAATAAAGCAATGCACCTTAACACATTGCATGGACTCAGATATTCGCATATTCCATGCTTAGTTTCTACAGATTTCCTCCTATCTTCTCCACTAGAACTATTATCTCTTAATGGCTTAATGGGGAGTTTCATTGAATTTCTTCCAAAAAATGAATTGTTCAAAGTACCTCATTTGATGAAAAGATTCAATCATGGACCTCTGGAATGCAAATTACCTGCCACTAGTTGGTATATTTCCTATATAGATGTAATTAAAAAACACAAACCTTGAATATCCACCAGATCCATCACCAACATAACGGGCTATAATGCCAGAATCTACTCGGAAAACCTTGGAATTATCTTTTGGCAGGGATATTTGCCGCTCAATAACTAATCCTCCATCAATTTCACCTTCCAACTTAAGTGATTCCTCCTCTCCTGCCTGCTCAAGATTACGCCTGCAAGGAAAGAAGATTCCAAAGTATGAACATGGATTAACAAGAAAGTGATAGAACAGCATTTATGATAATTTCAGATGTTTTTGGATAATCCACAGATCCATCACCGCATCATTTTTAACAAGGTAATCGGTAATTAATCTTAATTCTTAGACCGATTCGGAAATGGTATTAGCCCTTCTTTTTCTACAATTATGAGATACTTAAAAGTAAGGCTATTGGCAGCAAAAAAATTGCATTTTATGATACCATGGCCAGAGAAATTTGCAGGCCTCTCAACCTGAAACAAAACACTTGTCCTAAAAGAGATTCCAAAATCATTGGCAGTGATTAGGGATAAGACTGGATAATTCCTGAAAAATATATGGGAATCTAGAGTGCCACTCATTCAAGAGCAGAAAGCTAACAAGTGTTCTGCAGACTAATCCTTCTTGAAAATTGGGTCAAGCGAAAGAGAAATTGCCAAGGATAGTATCCTTAATTCATTTGGGAAAAGTCTGTCAAATGTGTTTACTAAGAAAAATGTTATCAAAAAACAGATACCAAACAAGCCCACCTTCCATGTGGTTGGATTTGTCACGTAATATTAGGATGAGCAACAAAATAATTGAGTGTTTAATCTATTGCAATATTCTTTCAATAAGAAGTAAAGCCATGAGTGATAGTGTAGAAACTCACTCTAACAATGGTATAGCATAAAGCCATGAGAGATAGTACAGAAACTCACTCAACAATGGTATATTCCTCAGACCATCCAGCTGACCGGTACTCAACACCACTATATTCTTCATATCCATTAGCTTCAATCTTGCTATGAAGCCATTGAGTTCCTGAAACAATGTTCATATAGGAGAGGAAGACATGGTCAACTCATGGCAAATAATTCATGTTCCAACCATCTAAATTAGTTGATTTAAGGAGCTTTGAGAATCAAAACATCGGCATTACAGGATACCACAAATTTAGCAAGTGAAAAACCTTGTCCATACATTCATTTCTAAATATTTGGGAGGTTATCTTAATCAGTAGTCCATTTATATTCCTTCTTGTAACAGAATTCTCCATTTTCTAGGTAGACACTTGTCTAGAAAAATATAGTACCATAAACTTGTGGTGGCATATGACCATCACATACACAGCATAGGAAAGGTAATTTGACACAATGATTCTTAGAGACTGGTGCCTACAACATCTGTTGGAGCATTTGGAAGCTTCTGGGACTTAAAATCTCAAACAGTGAGATGTTTTGAATTTCTGAGTTAGGAAACAAGAGTTGGAAATAGAATTTAATTTGGTCAATGGGTAGGAACGTACAACAGAACACAAAGGCTCTATTTGAATCATGGAAAGTGTTGTTACTGTGGCAAATATGAAAGAAAACCAAATACAATGAAAATTATTGAGAAACTTATATATTTTCAACTTTTTCATTCTTGGTAAAGGAGAGAAAATAAGAAAAAAAAAACAAAAAAACAAAAAGAATTGAAGTTGGAGAGAAAATAAGAAAAATAAATTTCAAGATCCATGAGAGGAAGGTTTATCATCTTTATTTTCTTTTTCTTGTACTTTCTCCCTAACTTTATAAGAGTTAGACGAAGCATAGGATTTGTAGGGAGATTTTTCTTAGGTTACTTTGATTCATTTTTTCGGTTTTTTTTCTTTTTTCTTTTTTTAGTATTATATGAAATCCTTGACCTTTCAACACCCGTTCCCCAACCCCACCACCCCAGCCCAAGTTAACTCATTTTCATTTCTCTTAGTCATTTTTTTTTATTTTTGATAGGCAAATAAGAGTATGTATATTAATGTCTATAAAAAGGATGCCAAACTAAAGTGGCAAAAGCAGTATGCCGGAAGTATACAAGTGATTCATTTCTCTTAATCATGGTAGAGAACATTGACAATCATTGGTTCCAGATGAATCGGTGGACTGCAAAAGGAGAATTATATGATATATATGCTCTTTGAAAGTCAACATTTTCATGAATAAGTTTTGGATTGCAGAAGGGGAAAAACAAATGAATCGTTTTGCTGTCAAAAACTAACATTATAGCTCCAAAAAGAAAGAAAAAAGAACTGATGAAGGGGATTGAATTGTCATTTTCTGGATCAATAAAATCACAAGGGCAACTTGATCCTCTTCAACACAGACTCAGACAAGAGAATTTCTTGGTAGACTCTTTCTTGGTTGGTGATATAAATTAAGAGACTTTAAGAATCATTTCCCAATATAAGTGGAAAAGTATATCTTCCATTAAATACAAATGCATGATAGAAAACAATGATATGGATAAAAGATTCAAGCATAGGGAACTGAACTTCACAGAAGTAGATGAGAAACTGAAAAAACAAACCATATCGAGAAAAAGAGTTGAGAGAATCAATAGAGGATAAAAATTCATGAAGAACACAAGCATACCAGAAGGAAGATGCATCATGGAAATAATTCTACCCCCAATCCAAGGGACCACTTTGAGAGCCCAATCACTACTTTTCAGTTCAATAGGAGTACTTGAAAGTTCTATTCCCTTGTGGCCAGAAACCTCTTGTACATCTGGAATAAGCTTAGCACTTTCTGCATTTAACAGCTTATATGGTAAGAAACAGTATGGTCAAGACCAGACACTCAGAATTTGCACATTAGAAAATAAATGCATTTGGGATAAACAATACTGCGGATCCATTGAACCATAAGACAAAAAAGGTTCCAAGAGTTAATTGCTAGTCATCAGAAATACAATGCAAGAAAAGAAAAGATCCCATCTTCGTGAGTTAGTATTTCTGCAGCTACTATCACCCCCAATATGAAAAACGAGTTGTCTAGCTCAAGTTCTCCATTGAGTTGTGTCAAAATGTATTTTTACATGCATGCAATCATGAGGTACACAACATGAATAGAAAAATGTGATTCTCAAAGAGAATATAATAAGCAAATAGATGCCGCAGAAAAGTGATCATTGAAACAATAATTTAAAAGAAAAAATTAAGGACTCTGCCCTATTCAGTTCATTGGTAAGGTCATACTTTGGCATCAAAATGAACTGCACACAGACACAAATTAACATGGTCTCTATTAAGAAAATTCTGCATAAATAGCATTCCAATAAATTGTAGAGCACTAATTTCCAGGAAAACTGAACCAGTACATAGTCATGGAATAGCATTACTACCTAGACGATTCCTGTATCGTTCCTTGCTTGTAGATACCAGGTCAGACACTTCATGTTCTGAAGGCATCGTAATTTGTAAAACCTCTCCATCAGTGCCTCGTGCATCAATCTACTTTCAGGATAGACAATTAAGGACAATAATTAGTAAATAGGGAGTCTCCCATGGTGAAGCAGTTTGTCATTATAATGCCTTTTTTGTCTTACTCACCATCATCCTTTAAAAAATGAACATACCTTCGCACCTCCACCGAGCAATAATTGGACATGAAGACCACGCTTTGGTCTCTTCCATGATCCTTCGGTTTTGGAAACTCTAACAGAAACAACTGAAGTTTGAAGTTCAGCAACATAGTATGTCAATAGATATCCACCTTTTGTGAATTCATATCCATCACCATCATCTTCAAAGAGAACACCTTCAGCTTTCCCTGTAATACAAAAATTTAATTTAGATATGCACACAAAATATTGATACACTTAACAGTACTCTCAGGCAGAGACTTTATTAGTTGCCAATTGTAGACCATATTTTCTATTATATTTTCTGCATAGCCATAGAAAAGCCTCAAAGGTGTTAATGGATTATATGTCCAGCAATCCTCTTTTTCCTTTCTTCTCTTCCCCTTTTCCGTTTTCCCTTTTTCTTTTCTCTTCCATCAAGCTTCTTATCAGAGCCTGGCATCAGTTGCTGGAAGCTTATGACTGTGTCTGTAAATGCTTACATCAGTATTACAAAGATACTAAAAAATGTGAAATCTTGCTTAAGAATTGTTAAGGGAGTTCAAATTTGTAGTTTCAGTCCTTTGAGGACAACTCATCCTTCTTGTACTTTATGATTCATAATAAATTAAAAATTAAAAAAAAAAAAAAAACCCAGTGAATAAATAAATAGATAAATAAAATAAAAAATAAATAAAATTCCATAAAGTGAAAGTAGCAGTGAATTCAGTGGAACACCAGACTACATAACTTATATCAGATAAAAGGTGTATAAGCCAGCTCACGACCTCTGTTACTACCTCATATTAGTACACTAATCAGTCTTATAATTATCTTTTAAAAATATTTTTCAACAAATTAACTAATTTCATTGCTATTAATACTTTTCACAGTGAGCACAAGCCTAGAACTGGCCCCAACCCTTCCAAGCATACTGTATTTTCCCCTTGTACTGCATGCTTACCACAAAAAATAAAATAAAATAAAAAATAAAAAAATGAAAATTAAGAAGCTTGTCCAGATTTTGAGAGTTTTTGGAGTGTTTCTATTTCAAGTGTTTTTAGTTTGTGTTTTCCATAGAAGTGTTTTGAAGAGAATCACTTATCAACTGCTTCTCCAAGAAGCACAACAACTGATTTTTTTACTTTTTAAAAGTAGTTTCTAAATTTGCCAGACACCTTATTTTTCAAAACAAAAGATTTGTATGCTAAGAGCGCTTTCTAAAACCACTGCCAAACAATGGTTTCATAAGTGGAGCCAAAAAATGGAGGAAAATTCAAGGCAGCAACATCCATTGAACATGGCAATGGTTTCATATGTGAAGCCAAAGATGGAGGAAAATTCCAGGCTAAAAAATATGTCCCTATCAAGGCTCTGAACCATTTGAAACTTAAATTTATAGATTTCACCAACTACAGATTTCATATCCTTTAATCAGAAAAAATTTAGCATCAGGAAATTACCATGTTCATCTAGAGCCACAAGGAGTGTTATGTCATCAGTTGGATCAGCTTCACCAACATGTTGATGGGGAGGACCCAAAGGAATGACCGATCCACCTTGCAAATATAGTGCTGGTAAATCCTGAAACATTAAGAAAAAACAGGATAGAATAATAAAGCATAATAATCGACAAATGCAAAAGGGAATCTACAAAGAAAAGCCTATCAAGATCTACAGCATTTTATACCGGATGTGAATCATCAAAATCAAAGCTCATCCAAATGCCTTTGGGTAATTTGTGCTGCAATTCATCCAATCCCTGATCAGGTATAGTGCTGATAAAGAATGAAAAGGATGTCAGTATCAAGTGCACTGGTTAAAGTAGATTCCTCTAGTATTTCAAAACCAGACAATTCCCAATAGTTCCCTCTGCTCAAAGGATCAAAATGTCCATATGATGGTATTAGTATCACATTAATATTTTCAATTTCCAGTTCCCCCCATAATGCAAATGAAGTGTGTGATATAAGGTCAAGCTTTAACATGAGACACAAGGAACAATCAATCCCAACTTACAGAAGACTAGGGGCAAAAAGCAAGTCTTTTTGTTCCAAAACAACTACTTTAGGAAAGGAAATTTGCTTTCTTTCATTTTGGAGGATTATTAGAAGTTATTAACAATAAAATTTTATTATCCTACAAAATGCATGCAACTTTACTAGAACCACGTCAGTGATCTAGCTTCCCAACAAAATACCCAAGGAAATCCATCGAAGGTCAATGTTGGATAATGCGGTTTGAGATGAAACAGGAAAGACAATATATGGAATGAAACAAAGCCAACGAGTACACACAATTTTGTTATCTTGTAAAGTAATGGATAATGAAGAGAGCAATAATCTTGGACCTCTCAAAATTCTTATTCCACTGTATACAAAAACCCATCTTGTCATATGAAAAAATTAATAACCTGCTTACAATACATCCGTAGAATCTAAACAAAGGAAATATAGGTATAAGAGTTGACAGTTCACACCATGCATCAGAAAAGTTGGCCCCTTATTGCATAAACAGGACAGCAAATTAAGCAATATAAATACATATTAAATCCCACAACCAACTACAGATAATCTCCAAAGTAAGAGAATCACCTTGCATATATTAGAAGTGGTCCCAAGAGAAAGGAGTTCTCAACTGTCCTCAAGCTGGGATCCTTTGGATCTGCAAAATCCGTTTATAAACATTTGCAATCTCCATAAAGAGCAAAAAATTCCATGAAATCCATTAAAATGGTGATATGGTAATTCAACCACAAAGGGCCCACCTGCAAAAAAGGTGGGAGTTGCCACTGGAGTGCCAGTTGTATGTGCCACATAAAACAGAGTATATATGTGTGGTATCAAGCGGTACCGCCTCTTCAATGCCAAACGGCAAACTTCTTCACACTAATTGATAGAAATAGAGTTAGTTGAGAATGAAAATCATTTGGCACATCAAAGATAAAAATCTAAAATGAAAAAGCATCATGACAATTTTCTTTTTCTCGTTATCATGTGTATAAGAAACTATTCTTGCATTCATATTAAGAAATAGAAAGATACAAAAAGAAACATGAGACGTGTTTCATGGAAGAAGAGGTACATGGCTACTACAAAAATAGAGAGAAAATTGATCTCCTTACAAAAACCATCCATGTCCCAACCCAAAACTACATATCAAAGAAGGTGATTGAATATTGGCACTCCTTCATTTGGATTGAAAGTACTCCATATCCAACATAAAAGGATGTCTTCAGCCAACTCTATGTCAGTGCAGTGTTGAAAACCCAATGTACCATATAATAGTCATATATATTCTTTAGACAAGTATGATTATTAAGTTTACCAACTCAAACTCAAGTTTAAGTAGGATGACAACTCTTCTCATTTTTGGGCCTCAAAAGAAGTAAAGTTCTTCTCATCATGTTAAGCATTACTCGAGTTCTGCTCATGTTTCACCTTTCCAAGAGCAATGAAGAAGGTCTAGACACATCATTAGAGAACACAAGTTCCAAATCCACACCAAATGACATTCTTGAACCAAGCACAACACCTTAAACCTATTGATCTCACTAGTCAAAATGTGTCACTAAGTGTCATCCAGCTGGCAACTGCAGGCACAATTTCTGGATGGTAGAGGAAAGATAAATTTTAGTGTGAGATTAGTACCATGAATATAGGATTTAGGCCTTATGCTCAAAAGATATAGTGTTTAGGTTAAGAAAGAGCTTCTTTCACAGTGTCTACAACAAAGCAGAAAAATAAAATAACGAAAAAGAATTAAAGAGAAGATACACATGGGAATCTTGCCAAGATCTTTTAGGTGTCTCAGAAGAAGAGAAATTAACAGACAAATCATTGATGGACTGCAAAATCTGTGCATGATTGTCTCTGATAATCTGCTCCATCACCACAATAGTTTTGCTAATATAGACGTATGGGCACCAACTCCTCAAAAATTAAAAAATTAAAAAATGAGTTCATATTACTAACAGAAAACTTGCTAGACTCTAAATAGAACTCAAATCTAAAGAGCATCAAATAGAAAAAGAAACCTCTATGAGCCTTGCTTATAAACAGAGATTTTCCAGATTGCCAAATCTGAAAACATAAATAATTAAATAAGACCCAAACTAAATGCAAACAAAAGAAGTGATTAACGTAAAGCACAAGAAAATGCCTTCTGACTTGACAATAGACAACAATATTAAACCATAACATTGCCAAATTCCCCATTCATTTTTTTTTATAGGTAAAATAAGATTGTATTGAAAAAGTAGAAAAGACACTCAAAAGGCGATCAAAAGCATATAGGAAGTATACAGCTATCGCCAAAAAGAAGAATCCACAAAAAAAGGGGTAACAAAAAACACCACCTGCCCTCATCTAGAGCCCAACCAATCAAAAAAATTGATTAAGGAAGAGGCCCCTTCATCAATACACAACTTAGTCCAAGCCTAAAGAGTACAAATAAAGGAGTTTTTCAGCTTTTGAACCTACAACTCCTCGTTATTAAAGGCAAGCATGTTCCTTTCCTTCCAAACTATCCAAAAAATACAAATAAGAGCTGCCTTCCAAGCCTTTTTGCACTTTTTGCCTGTAAAGGATCCATGCCACCCAAGAAGAGTCTCTCCAACTGACAAGGATAGGACCCGAGACACTCCAAAGAGAGCAAAAAGCCATATGCACCAGCCTTTATTCAGTCAGTAGGTGGGAGCTTGTTCTTTCAGTCTTATCCGAGCTAGGGTGAAAGAATGAAAAGTTGCATCAAAGAACCTAGGGAAAAGACTTAGTGAATAAGAATAAAAGATTGTGTGGTGCTTGCTTTTCTTTCTCAAACTATAAGTCTGAAGCGGCATTTTTTTTTTTTTTTGAAAGGAAACAACAAAGGAATATATTAATAGAAAAAAGAATTACAAAAGAAGGATGAGAAATCCTTCAACCCAAGAAACTAAACAACAAGAAAATGGAAGCAAGAAAATACAAAGTAATACGAACAAACTCTCTAGACTAGACCACCCCAAAAGAATTACACGCCGCTAGCCAATCAAGTTGTAGCGCAATAAGGGGAGTCCCCTTAAAAACCTTGGAACAAAAAGCCCAAAGAGAAGCAAAGAAATGAATGGAATCCCAAAGATTCACTGAGTTCCTTGCTTTATCCTCAAAAATCCTTGCATTTCTTTCCCTCCACACTACCCAAATTAAAGCTATACAAGCATCTTGCCACAAAACTATCCCTCTCTCTGATAAACCAAAGCCATTGTAATTGATGGACAATATGTCAGAAATGCTCCTTGGGGGAACCCAATCCATCTTGGCTAACTGAAATAATCTGTGCCATAACCCCATCGTCAAAGGACAATGAAGGAAAAAATGATCAACTGATTCTCCATTCCTCATGCACAACTTACAAATATCAGGACTAAGAGCTTTGTAGGGTCTTCTCAGTTGTAGCAAGTCATTAGTATTTACCTTCTTGTGTGCCACCAACCAGACAAAGGACTTGACTTTGAAGGGGACTTGAGATTTCCAAACACACTTAGTAGGGAAAACTGGATGAGAACCAGAACAATGGGATAAGGCCAGAAAGAATGATTTGACTGTAAAAAGCCCTGAAGAAGATAAGGACCAGGATCTCGCATCTGGAATCGAAAATGACACATGTAGACAATCAAGTGACCGCATGAGGCCTTCAAATTCTTCTATCTCAGGATCAGAAAGGTTGCGGCGAAAGTTAAAGTTCCATGAGAAAGGATGAGTAGATCCGAGAATTGAAGAAATAGGGCTATTTTTATCCGTGACTACTCTAAATAGTCTTGGATATTGAGAACCCAAAGGTTGATCCCCCCACCACAAGTCTTCCCAGAACCGAATTCTTTCCCCATCTCCTACTACAAATCGAGTAAACTTGGAAAACTCCTGAAAGACTTGTGCAATAGTCTTCCAGGGACATCGATGTGACCACCTGACTATAGTATTGGCATCCCATCCATTAGAGTGTGATCCGTAAATGCTTAAAATAACCTTATGCCATAGAGCTGAACCTTCCCTAGGGTACCTCCACAACCATTTCCCTAGGAGTGCGACATTCCTTAGAGCTATCTTCCCAAAACCCAAACCCCCATTTGCCTTCAGCTTGCACACTACATCCCAACTAACAAGATGATCTCTTTTACCTTCCCCAACCCCTGACCATAAAAAATCCCTTTGCAATCTCTCAATTTTTGCGGCTACTGAAGCGGGAATCTTAAACAAGGAAAGAAAGTAGCACGGCATGTGGGTGAGGCAAGATTGGATAAGAGTTATCCTACCCCCAAAAGATAAAAAGGCCTTTTGCCACCCATCTAATCTTCTCGAAATCCTCTCAACCACTGGATCCCAAAAGCCGCAAGTCTTGGGATTTCCTCCCAAAGGGAGACCCAAGTATGGAATAGGCCACCCAGAGGCCTTGCAATCAAGCAATTCGGCCAACCTAGAAAGATGATTCTGTTCAAGATTGATGCCATAGATATTACTCTTGTCGAGATTAACCTTAAGCCCAGAAATATGCCCAAACACTAGCAATAAACTCTTGAGAGTTTGCAAATCTTCCTCCCTAGTGTTAGAAAAGAAAATGGTATCATCTGCAAATTGCAAATGGGACACTCTTGTTCTGTTCCTACCCACCCTGAAACCCTCCAACAAATTTCTCTCCTCAGCTCTCAATAATAACCTGCTCAAAACATCTGCAACTAGAGTAAACAAAAAGGGGGATAAAGGGTCGCCTTGTCTTAAGCCTCTGGATGCTTTAACCCACCCCTTAGCGTTTCCATTCACTAAGATTGCAAAAGATACCGTTGACAAACATCCTTTCATCCATTTCCTCCATCTAGGACTAAACCCCTTCTTCTCCAGCACATGATCCAAAAAATCCCAACTCACATGGTCATAAGCCTTTTCAAAGTCGATTTTGAAAACGACTCCTTCCTCCCCTGATCGTCTTTTCTCATCCACTATCTCATTGGCTATGAGGACTGCATCCAATATTTGTCTTCCTTGAACAAAAGCGCCTTGAGTCGAATGAATGGTTTCGTGTAGTACCCCTCTTAGACGCCCTGATAACACTTTAGCTATTATCTTGTAAAGACTCGTGATCAAGCTTATAGGTCTAAAGCCTGATATTTTCTTTGTCATGCTTTTTTTGGGCAACAGAACTATGAATGAGGCATTAGTGCTTTGATTGATAATCCTGCTACTGTGGAACTCTGCAAACACTTTCACTAAATCCTCCTTGATCACGTCCCAACAGTCTTGAAACACTGCCATGGTAAAGCCATCAGGACCCGGTGCCTTATCCCTATCCAACTGAAAAATGGCTTTATGAATCTCTTCTTCAGAAAAAGGGGAGTCCAATCTAGATGCACTCTCTTCAGATATAGGTGACCAATCTAAACCTTCAACTCTCCAAGACTCTCCAGCGAGACCCGAGTAGAGCTTTTCAAAGTACAATAAAATCTCCTCTTTAATGCTCTCTGGATTATTCAACATTAAACCTCTTTCATTCTCCAGCTCCTTTATAAATTTCCTGTTTCACCTACCATTAGCCACTTTATGAAAAAACCTTGAGTTGCAATCCCCTTCCTTTACCCATTTCATCCTAGCTTTTTGTCTCCAATGAATTTCTTCCCTCAAAATTAACTCCTCTAACTCCCCTTTTCTTAAAGCTCTTTGAACTAAAAGTTCAGGAGTGAGACCCCCTCCTTGCTCAAAGTCATCAAGGTTAGCAATTTCATTCAGGATGCTTTTCTTCCTTTCTTCTAGCACTCCAAAAGAAACCTTATTCCACTCTTTCAAATTGGCCTTCACAAATTGTAATTTCCTCATGAATTTGTGACCTTCCCACCCAGTTCCTTGAAAACCTCTCCACCAACTTTTAAAGCACTCTTTAAAATTATGATGTTGCAACCACATATTCTCAAACCTAAAAGGTGTTGGGCCCCACTTGAACGGGTTAGTTTCCAAAACAATCGGCCAATAATCCGAAGTCCTTCTAGGAAGAACTTCTTGAAGGTTTTGAGGAAAGGATTGCTCCCACTCATTTGAGTAAAGAAATCGGTCCAATCTTTTACACACAGGATTCTCTTGCATGTTTGACCAAGTGAATGGTGCGTTCCGCAAAGGTGGATCAAGCAATTCACATTCTCTTATAAAATCATCAAAGTCCTTCATGCTTAAAGTTAGACTAGATCCTCCCAATTTTTCTGAACTTCTCCTTATGACATTAAAATCACCACCCACGCACCATAACGGAAAAGATAGACCATAAATGTCTAGCAACTCCATCCAAAAATCCTTCCTAAGTGAGGGGCTATTTGGGCCATAAACTGCGGACAACCAAAGAGGTCCGCATCCATCCAAAGCAAACTTGACCGAGACCGAAAAGGATCCTATTACCACCTCCTCACTGTGCAATTTATTAGAATCCCAAATTATCAAAATCCCTCCTGAAGCCCCGCACGCCGGCAAAACAGCCCATTCCTTATTTCTGACCGTCCAAATACTTCCCACAAACCTTCTATCGCACTCCTCCTTTTTTGTTTCCTGTATCATCACTACGTCCGGGTTCTCTAACCTTAAAAAATCTTTGACTACCCTTCGCTTTTTCCTTGAACCCAAGCCTCTGGTGTTCCAACTAATTATTTTCATGGGAAAACAACACAGACCCTAACCCCCAATCCTGCACTACCAGATCTCACAAACCTGTAGAGCATCTGCTCTTCCTCCTGGAATAAACCTTAATATCCATGAAGCTTAAAACCTCACGCACTTTAGCCATTTTTCTGGGAGACAGGCCTTCAATTTGGAACTCGCCCGATGGGGAGACCACAGCATCTCCCCGGCTAACTGTCACCAGATTGGGAACCTCACTGGACTCATTGGGTTTAGGCATACTAGGGTTGAGGCTCTCGAGCATCTGGTTTGAAAAAGCAGACTGGGACTCCACCACAGCCAGGTTTGGAATGCCAACACCATTCTGACAGCACGTACCACCGACGTCATTTTTGGAAAAAAATTTGGAAATTACTCGATTTTCCATGTGATCTGGGGTCTGAAAGACTGAGCTAGGGAAAACAGGAGTAGAAGGGCTCGGAAATGGAAGTGCCAACCCAGAAGAAGAGAGAAAAGAAGGTACGGGTGACTGAGAACGTGAGGGCGAGATTACCTCCAAGTTTTCCACTACCGAAATTCCACAATTCCCCAACAAGTTGAGTCCTTTACCTCTGATTGCAGGATTAGAAGGCAAAAACGTGACTGAAGCTCCACAAAGATCCGACCCCACTCGGCCCAAACATCCTTCCTTGTCTTCTTCGTGAAATGGTTTGCGCGCGGAGACTCCGCCTGTGGACGACGATGTTTCTTCCCCCGAACACCACTTGCGGCGCGATTGGCGCATGCAGAGAGGGCTCGCGCTGAGTCCACGGGCTCTCGCCTCGAAAGCCACCTCCAAAGGAAGCACTTCGCTGTTCGACGAGGACTTCCCAAGCAGAAAGGGCTCGCTTCGGCTTTGAGAATCATTTCGGCGAGCTGAACTTGGGGGAAACAAGGTATTCCACAGCTTCTTTGAACCGAACTTCACTTCCTTCTTCGCGGGTCCTCTCGTCTGACCGTCAGAACCAGCTTCAACACCTTTCCCCTTTCCCTCTGCAGAAACACCATCTCTTCGTCGCGATTCCAACTCTCCAACGGGCTCCTTTTCTTTTATTTCTAAGCCCATCCTCATCGGCCTCTTATTAAACTGCCCGCTTTTGCTATTGGGCTGAAGATGGATAAAGACTGGGCCTCTCTCTCACAAGCCCGCCCATTCTCGCCTGAGAAGGCCTTATACCTGCCGGCCGAGGCTTCGCCCCCCTTCTGTGTTCTATCAGGCACATGGCTCAGCTTTTTTGAATTCAAACTAAGGCATCTATTCCCCATGGTTTGACCATTATTGCCACGTGTCCTCGCTGGAAGAACATCAGCCAGCCATCTTTCTTCTTCCTTCTTCTTTCTGCCAGCTTCCCCAACACGACAACTGCCTCCAGCCGTTGATCTGCCTAACTCCTCCCGCCTTCCACCACCTGTCCCCGAGTGTGTTTCAAATCCCTCCCGAGTCGACTCACCCATTATTCTGCCACTCCTGATCTCTTTACCTCCTATCACTGCGACAGAAATAGTAAACGCCCAATCCCCGTCGATCACTTCGATCAAAGCAGGAAGAATTGTCCGATCCTTCATTGCGATTCTTAACCTCGCCTTGCTAAGATCAAACAACTTCAACGTCCGCCAGTCAATTTCAGTCACCGTCCCCCACTGCTCCACTAATTTCTTCAGATGTACCTCAGACCAGAGATGAAATGGTACACCCCATAGCTCAATCCAACCTCCTCTGAACTTCCCCTCAACTATCGAATTTTCCTTTGGCGACCACCTTCTCAGTTGAACTGAATTCCCCCCCTCAATCTTAATGAACCTTAAATTCTGGAGAAAGATAGCTTCCTTTATCGTTTCAACAAAAAAAAACGCCTTTTCCGTCTGAGAAGGGCACTATCGTAGCCACTCCCTTCTTCCCTAAGCTTCTCGCCACAGCTCGGCCAACCTCAGCCCATTTACCACAACCTGCACTGCATTCGCAAACCACGGCTCGCACCCACCTCCCAACAGGAACAAGACCACCCCTCCTTGGTTCTTCATCTCTGACCACGTTCGCAAAAGACCTATGCAGAGTGCCCATGTGAATGTGGTTAAATTCTTCTCTGAGTAGTCTTTCTTTTTCAAATGCTTTCAATGGGGGGACCACCGACAAAGAAGACAGAGCGCTTTTTAGATTCTCCCAGCCTCTGCCCCTCTCGCCCTCAGGAATAACCAGAAAAGTTGGTTTTCTGTTGGTAGCAAACTCCGAAATCCTTATGAACCTTCCGTGATTGTTGAAGCAAACTTCCAACAAGTGGACGCGTGATTTTCCTTTGTACTTTCTGTTGAAACCCAAATGACTCTTCAGATCAATGGCCTTCGTCAAAAGATCGATCAACCACCCGACTTCTTCTTTTTCAAATCCTAAGGCATAAACGTAACCTCTGCTGTGCTCTATAATCGAGCACCAATTTCCTCCGTGCTCGCCTTCCCTCCTAACCAAGAAGGTCTTCCTCTCCACAGAGACCTTCAACGTCCTCATTCCTCACTTAGGTTTGAAGCGGCATGGCATCCTAGCCTTAACATAGTGAAGCAGAATGCGGTCAATTGTCTCTTCTTCAACATGGCAAATGAAGCATCTGTTTGCTAAAGACCATCCTCTCCTTTTCACCTGATCTAAAGTTAAGGCCTTGCCCCATGTCGCTTCTCAAATGAAAAAACCCGCCTTAGGAGGAACGCATAGGCTCCAAATGATACTCCTTGGAAAAAGGACTGCATCACTTGGCTCCAAAACATCATATATAGACTTAACAGAAAACTTCCTGCACTTTGTCACTATCCAAAGCACCCTATCTTCCAAGTCTCGAGACACCCTCTTCAATTGGATCTTTTTATAGAAACGTCTCCACAATATCCACATCCCAATCATTAAGAGTCCTAGAGAACGTTGGATTCCAACTACCACCCTCAATCATGGAGTCCCATACGTTTGCACTCGCACCCCTTTTGAGGAGGCAAGTGCAAATAGAGAAGGAAAAAAACACACAAGGCCTCGTCACCATACCACTTATCCTTCCAAAAACTCACCCTTCTGCCTTTACCCCTTTCAAAAGCAATCTTGTCACTCAAGAGATTCCATTCTTTCCTTATAACTTTCCAAAGGCCCACCCCATACCCCACTCTCACTTCATGGGAGCACCACCCCCCTTTTTCTATACCATACTTCCCACTAATAATTTGCTTCCAAAGAGCCCCCTTTCATCCGCAAAGCGCCAACACCATTTACAAAGAAGAGTCCTATTAAGCAAAGAGAGACATCTAACACCTAAACCACCCTTCCCCCTTCGCCGAGCAAACAATCCCCCAATTTACTTAGTAGGGCTTCCACACAAGAGCCCTCCCACCCCAAAGGAGTTTGAATTTGCTCTATTCTCAACCTAACCGACCTAGACATTGTCAACAAGGACATAAAATAAATAGGCATACCACCGAGAGTGCTCTAAATCAGTGTGATTCTCTCTCTTTTAGAAATGTATTGTCCTTTCCACATAGCTAACCTTTTGCGAAACCTCTCCTCCATCCCATCCCAAGCTACCATGGATTTGAATGGAGCACCCAAAGGAAGACCTAAGTGAGACGAAGGAAGCACAACCACCTTACACCCAAGCTCTAAGGTCAAAACCTCTAAATTCTCCACCCTACTAATTGGTAATAACTCACTTTTATCCAAATTGATTCTCAACCCTGAAATAACCTTGAACCACATTTAACAACCAGCTTAAGAAAACCATTTAATTCTGTGAAATCTCACAAAATACAAGAGTATCTTCAATGAACAAAAAATGTGATATTGGGACCCCTCACCACCCCTCCCTAACACCCTGCAAGCAGACACAAAAATCCCACTCACTGCCCTCTTAATAAGGCAACTGAGAGCCTCCATACCAATCACAAACAAATAAGGCAAAAGAGGATCCCCCAAGAGTTAGGAAAGAAGCCAGATGGGGTACCATTGACAAGGACAAAAAATCTAGTTGTAGAAATGCACCACTTTATCCAACTAATCCTCCTATCCCCAAAGCCCATTTTTTGTAGCATAAGTAAGAAATTCCAATTTACATGATCATATGCCTTCTCTATATTTAATTTGCAAAGCACGCCACACTCCTTCCTTTTTAACAAAGAGTCTAAAGACTCATTAGCAATTAAGACCACATCCAAAAGTTGTCTCCCCTCTATGAAAGCATTTTAGGCTAAAGAAATGACTTTGCCCACCACCTTCTTTAGCCTATTGGCTAACACTTTTGCCAACAGCTTATACAAAAGTCCCACCAAACTAGTAGGCCTAAAGTCTCTAAGATCTTCAACATCCCCTTTTATTGGGACTAAAACAAAAAAAGTAGCATTCAAGCATTTTACAAATCTACCCTGCTCATGGAATTCTCTAAAGAATCCAATCACCTCCTCCTTCACAAAATACCAAATCGAACTGGTCAAATGTCATGGAGAACCCATCAAGACCAAGCACTTTATCCCCACTCAACTGTGACAGGGCGTAGGAAACCTCTTCAATTGTGAATTACTCCCCTTAGCCTTGCAGCATTCTCACCTTCTAACCCCATCAAAAGTCATCCCACTCAAACTAAGACACCAATCCCTAGGATCAATCAAAAAAATTTGAAATGCCCAAGCCACCACCTCCTAAATTTCATTTTCCTTCGAAAGCTAAGTACAATTTATTTTTATTTTAGCCAAATAGTTCCTTTGTTTGTGAGCATTAGCCATCCAATGAAAGAAACTTATGTTTCTATGACTTTCCTTCAGCCACACATCTCTTGATTCTTGTCTCCAAGACCCATTTTTTGAACTCCTCCCTCACCTCCTTTCTTGATTCCACCTCCTCCACCATTAAAGCTCTCATCTTCTCCTGCTCATCCCAAAAAGACACTTGATGAAGAGCCTAAAGAAAAACAATATTTCTTTTCTTAACTAAGATCGATTATTTACACAACTATACAGTTTCCTTCTTATAGGAAAGTCTAATGCACAAATTTTTTTATATATTTTGTTTATAGATAAATAGGAAAATATATTACAAAGGGCTGCCAAAAAAATACCCCAACGTATACAAAAAGTATGCAACTATCACCAGCCTCCACCACAATAAAACCAAGTTACAAAATAAAAGGAATACAACCAGCCCGCCCTCACCAATGGCCCAACCAATCTAGAAAGCTGAAAAAAGTTTGAGGAACATCATCTAAGCACCCCTTTGCTTCCAACCAAAGATAAGAAACAAATGAACTTTTTAGCCTTTGGATAGAGAGCTCTTCCCCCTCAAAGGCAATTCTATTTCTCGCCTTCCACACTATCTAAAACAAACATAAAGGATCCGTTTTCCACACCTTCCTATGCTTGTTGTCCTCAAATGGCCCATGCCACCCTAGAAGAGTTTCTCTAACCGACAAAGGTAACACCCAAGATACCATAAAAAGGGCAAACAATAGCTCCCACAAGACTCTTGTCTTTACACAATGGACAAGGAGATGGTTTATGGATTCTTCCTTAACATGACAGAAAAAACATCTATTTGCTAAAGACCACCCCTTTTTCTAAACTTGATCCAAAGTTAAGGCTTTTCCCCAAGTCGCCTCCCAAGCAAAGAAACTAACTCTAGGGTACACCCACGCCTTCCATATGTTACTCCAAGGAAAAGAAATCGAAGTCCCCGACTCCAAAGCCATATAAAGCGACTTCACAATAAACTTCCCATTCTTAGTCTCTATCCAACGCACCCTATCTTCCTCCTCCTTGTTCGCCCTCATCCCATCCAAGCAAGAAGGAAACCTCTCCATGCTTCCCACTTTCCAATCATTGAGAGGTTTAGAGAAAGGCAAGCTCCAACCCCCTTCCCAAGGATAGAAAAATCCCAAACATCCTCCACCCACATATCCTTAGAACATGCTAAGGAAAATAACGACGGAAAAAAGTCCTATAACGGACCAATCCCACACTACTTGTCCTTCCAAAATTTGACCCTTTGACCATTACCCGCCTCAAAGGAGATTTTACTACTCACAAGCCCCCACTCCTTTCCTTATAGCTTTCCAAACACCTACACCAAACCCTTACCTCCCTAGAGCACCAACCCCCTTCTTCTTTCCCATACTTCCCACTAATAACACGCTTCCAAAGGGCCTCTTGTTCAATAGCATAGCGCCAACTCCACTTGCTCAGAAGAGCCTCATTGAGAGTGGAAAGACTCTTTACTCCCAAGCTCCCTTTCCTCTTGTCAAGGCAAACTATATCCCACCGCACTAGATGTGTTTTCCGCTCAAGAGCCCCACCACCCCAAAGAAAGTCCCTATGAATTTGCTCCAATCTCAATCTAACATGCCTTGAAATGCACTACAAGGACATAAAGTAAATAGGCAAACTAGACAAAGTGGTTCAAATAAGAGTAATCCTTCCTTCTTTGGATATGTATTGCCTCTTCCACATGGCTAATTTTCTTCGAAACCTCTTCCACGCCACCCCAAACCGCTACAGACTTAAAAGGGGCACCAAGTGGGAGTCCCAGATAAGAGGATGGAAGCCCACCCACCTTACAACCCCATCTCAAGAGCCAACTCCTCAATATCATTCACCTCTCCCACTAGAATTAACTCACTCTTCTCCAAATTTATTTTCCCCAAAAATAGCCTCAAACCACATTAGCAACCAGCTTAGATATGTCATCTACTCCTCAGAGGCTTCACAAAATACTAAGGTGTCATCCGCAAACAGTGAATGGGAAATATTCACCCCTTCTCCACCCTTACCCCTCACTTGGCAGCCCTTTAAGAGGCCCTTATTGAGTACTCTTTTTATCAAACAGTTAAGTGTCTCCATAGCTACAACAAATAAGTAAGGTGATAGGGGATTCCTTTGTCTTAAGCCTCTAGAGCTTTGAAAGAAACCAATTGAAGTGTCGTTGACCAAAATAGAGAAGCTTCTTGTAAAGATGCACCTTTTCATCCACCTAATCCACTTTTCACCAAAACCCATCTTATGCAAAATTGAAAGCAAAAAAGTCCACTCCACATGATCATAAGTTTTCTTTATATCAAGCTTGCACAAAATGCCACAATAGTTATTTTTCAAAATAGAATCGATGGCCTCATTAGCAATAAGAGAAGCATCCAAAATTTGTCTACCCTTCACAAAAGCAATTTGAGCCTCTAAGATCACTTTTCCAACCACCTTTTTGAGCCTATTGGTCAACACCTTAGCCAACCATTTATACAAACCACCCACCAAATTGATTGGTCTAAAATCCCTTAAATCCTTTGCCCCCTTCCCATTTCCCTTTCTTTGGGATTAAACACTAGAAAGGTTGCATTCAAGCTCTTCACAAAAAACTTCCATTCTCGTGAAACTCCCTAAAGAAAATGCACAAAATTAGGAAAGAATAAATAATGTCCAGCTAATATCCCTAATTTACAGGGCTGACTAAACAACATAAATGCAAAAATGTATACTACAACTATCATATCCCTCAAATCTTAGTTAATTGAACCAAATCTTTAATTTCTCAATAGTCCCCTCAAGCTAGTTTGAAAATATCTTCCATAGCCAGCTTGCCAACTAAACTTTCAAATTGCTTCCCATGTAGTCCCTTTGTCAGTATATTAGCAACTTGTTCAGTTGTTGGAATGTACGCCATGCAAATCAAGTCATTGTAAAGCTTTCTTTGATAAAGTGCTTATCCACTTCTACATGCTTAGTCATGTCATGAAGAACTAGATTGTGTGATATTGAGATAGTTGCTTTATTATCACAGTAAGCTTTCATGGGAGATGGACTAGGAATCTTCCATAGTTTTAAAAGGCTCAAGGCGCACCAAGGCGCAAAGTCCTCTTAGAGCCTAAGGCGCAAGGCGCAACTAAGGCGCGGTGTCACAGGATGCTTCAAATGACCCTCCCCATGGGCTTATATAGGAAGAGGGAAGCTTCTGGAGACTCCTGGAGACTCCTACACTTAGCCATTAGTGGGAAGAGTGTGGAAGGTTCTAGAAATGTCTAGAGAAGTCCACACATTTCTACACTATGGTAGAAGGCATGAGAAGAGTCTAGGGCTTTCTAGAGAATTCTAGAAGTCTCTTGTACATAAGCTAGTACATAGAATAGTCTAGGGAGTTCTAGAATGTTCTTAAATTGTAAGGAACCCTCCAAGGTTCTAGAGAGTTCCATTGGTGCCTATAAATAGGTGAGGGCCTCATTTGGCCAAGGCACCACCCAAAACCACCCAAATCACTTCCTAACCAAGCAAGTGAGCTTCCAAACACTTGTAAAGGTTTCCTTGAGTTAGTGAAAGCTTCCATTCTTTAAAGAGTTGCCTACTAAGCTTCTTAAGCTTGTGAGTCGCGAGTGTCTTAGCCAAGCAAGCTAAGCATTGGGGAACAAGGCTGACTTAGCAAGATCAAGTGTCTTGACTTGCCTAAGTGCCGCACGAGCTTAGTAAACGACTAAGTCCGTGACAGCGGGCTTTAGTGAAATGAGACACACCCTAGTTTACATATGTTGCTGCTTCTCTTCTTCCTCTACTCAATGGCTTCTTCTTCTTCTTCTTCTTCTTCTTCTTCTTCTTTTGCACGCATGAGACAAGGAACCCTAATATGGGTTGAGCCTTTTTTTTTTTTTTTCAAATTTTTGTTGGGTCAAAACTGGTTAGGCCATTTTTTCTTAAGCCCTAATCTAGGTTGGACCTTTTTAAAAAAAAAAAAAAATTGTTGGGTCAAAACCCCATTTTGGGTTGGGCCCTTTCTTTTCTTTTTTTTTTTTAATTTTTAATTTTATTTTATTTTGTTGGGCCAAAATGCAGGATTTTGGGCTACAGATGTTTTAAAGAGAAAAGGGCCAAAACGACGTTGTTTTGGCTCCTTTTTCTTTAAAATATGTTGTAACTCAAAACGCTGTGTTTTGACCCAATTTTAAAAAAAAAGAAAAAAGAAAAAAAAAAGACCAGATTAGGGCTCTTTGCTCCGCCTCTGCAACTTGTTTAAGGTTTGTGGAGGAAAAAGAACAAAAGAAGAAGAAGAAAAAGAAGGGAGAAGGGAGAAGAAAAAGCATACCTTTTTTAG
The DNA here is from genome assembly GCA_030254885.1 of Vitis rotundifolia. Taxonomy (NCBI): domain Eukaryota; kingdom Viridiplantae; phylum Streptophyta; class Magnoliopsida; order Vitales; family Vitaceae; genus Vitis; species Vitis rotundifolia. Next base: position 15,730,520 of record CM058152.1, read on the forward strand.
GCCTCAAAACGCTGCGTTTTGACCCTTTTTTTTTTTTTTTTTTTTTAAAAAGGCCCAAATTAGGGCTCTTTGCTCCACCTCTGCAACTCGTTTAAGGTTTGTGGAGGAAAAAGAACATAAGAAGAAGAAGAAGAAAAAGAAGGGAGAAAGGAGAAGAAAAAGCGTACCTTTTTTAGGCTTTGCACCTGGCCGAAGGAAAGCGCCTTGCGCGCCTAAGCCACACCTCCTTCAACAAGCATTGCTTGGAGTAAGGCGAGGCACTGACGGTTTCAGGAACGCCTGAAACACGCCTTTCACAACTATGGAATCTTTAACTCTTCAACTATCCTTTTGATCCACATTACTTCACTAATCCCTACCTCCAACAAAGGTACAATAACCTATGTTGATTTTTTATCCATAATATTTCCTGCCTAATCTACATCTGTATAGACTTCAACTTGTAAGTGGCCACATTTTCTAAATAATAACCCTCTTCCTAGTGTCCTTTTCAGGTATCTTAAAATCCTGTAAACAACATCAAAATGTTTTGGTCCTAGAGAGTGCATAAACTGGCTCACCATGCTAACTGCAAAGGCTATGTCCAGGCGTGTAGGAGACAGGTAAATTAACCTTCCAACTAGTCTTTGGTATTGTTCTATATTTTTCACATCCTTAGGTTTGGCAGTGTGTAACTTCAAGTTAGGCTTAATGGGCGTTTCAGCTACTTCATAACCAAGCAAGCTTGTCTCACCAAGCAAATCAAGTACATATTTCCTTTGATTAACAAAGATACCTTCCTTAGATCGCGCAAACTCCTTTCCAAGGAAATACTTCAACATACCCAAGTCCTTGATCTCAAAGTCTTTTGCAAGTCTTTTCTTCAGCCTTTCCAATTCGTCAATATCATCACCTGTTAGAATTATCTTATCAACATAAACAATTAGAATTTCAACTTTTCCATCCTTTGAGTATTTATAAAACAAAGTATGATCTATTTGACTTTGCTGAAAACCATAACTGGTCACAATTTTTCCAAAGCATTAAAACCAAGCTCTCGGGGACTGCTTAAGCCCATACAAGGACTTTATTAATCTGTAGACTTTGTCACTCCCAAGTTTCTCCTCAAAGCCTAGTGGTAAACTCATGAACACTTCTTCTTCTAAATTGTCATTGAGAAAGGCATTTTTTACATCTAGCTGATACAAGGTGCAGCTGGAGTTAACTACTAAGGACAATAGAACTCTAATAGAGTTTATTTTTGAAACAAGAGCAAATGTTTCCTAATAGTCAATCCCATAAGTCTATGTAAAGCCTTTCGCCATAAGTCTTGCCTTGTACCTTTCTATACTTCCATCAGAATTGCACTTTACGGTAAACACGCATTTGCAGCCCACTATCTTTTAGTCTCTTGGAAAATTTGCAATTTCCCATGTACCACTTCTTCTAAGAGCATTCATCTCTTCCATAACTACCAATTTCCAATTCAGATCACCAAGGGCTTCCTGTATATTTCTCGAAACAAACAAGTGAGAGATCCTAGAGATAAAGGCCCTATGATTTTTTGACAGTTTTGTATGAGAGAGATATTTGGCGATAGGATGCATAGTGCAAGAACGGGTTCCTTTTCTAATTGCTATGGACACATTTAGCTCTAAAGGTATGGTATTAGAAGGAATAGATGAAGAAATAGGAGGATTTAGAGTACCTGAAATATTTAGATGACCATCTCTCAGAGTTTTTGATTGATCCTATGCTGGTATGATAGTTGGGTCTTGTGTTTGATGATGAAGTTTCCTTCGAGTATAAACCTGAAACTCAAAATTCAAATGATTTACATTCTTTTGTAGTACTTCTCCTCCTATTTGTGAAACATCTATACTAGGCAAGGACAAGCAAGGATTTTCCATATTCCCGGTACCTACAACATTTAATTCCTTAGTCTGAGTTTCTAAATTATTAGGAGAAGAATACTCTAGTAAAATAGTATTCAGTAAAGGGATAAAAATATCCAAAAAAAATTTTCTACTCCTTAATTCTCCCCCTGAAATTTTTTTTTTATGAAAGTAAGGCTGATTTTCTAAAAAAGAAACATCAATACTAACATGGAATTTTCTGGTTTGTGGATTATAACACTTGTATCCTTTTCTATTTGGAGCATAGCCCACAAAAATGCATTTTTCAGATCGAGGGTCAACTTTAGATTGAAGTTTATTGGGTATGTGAACAAAAATAGTACAACTGAAGACCTTTAGAGGTAAATCAAAGTATATTCATGTTTTAGGAAAAAAAAATTTTAAACACCCGAGAGGTGTCATGTACTTTAAAACACGAGTCGGCATCCTATTAATCAAATAGCAAGTGGTTAAAACAGCATCACCCGATAAATATTTTGGACCATTCATATAAAACATTATGGCACCTGCTACTTCGAGTAAATGTTTGTTTTTACACTTAGCAATGCCATTTTGTTGAGGGGTATCTCACCATGGCGATTGATGCTGAATTCCTTTTTCTTTCAAAAAATTTCCCAAGAGCTCATTAAAATATTCTGATCCATTATCAAAATGAAGAATACATATTTTTCTTTGAAATTGGTTTTCAACCATAGTGTAAAAATCTTTAAATAATTTCTCAACTGAGCCAAACTCTTTCTCACCACGACTTTGCCAAACACTTCTTTGTTCCATATTTTCAAATCAGCCTTTAAAGCTTTCAACTTTGCTACTAGAATAAAACTACAAGAGCCGCTGAAAATAAACCCCTTCCACCAACTCTTTAGCAATTCCTCAAACTCCTCCTTCTTCAACCACATATGTTCAAAGTGGAAAGAAGCAAACCCTCTCCTCACCCCTCCTCCATCCAACAAAATAGGAAAATGATCTGACACCAATCTAGGTAAGACACTCTGCAACATCCCACTAAAATGACACTCCTGGTCTCCAGAAACCAAAAAAAGGTCCAATCTTGACTTGGACATACTATTCAATCCACCACTTCAAGTGACAGAGCCCTCTTGTAAGGTCACATGAACATGGTCAAGTATTTTAATTTCTCCTAACCAAGTAGGTTCAACTGTCAATTTGTCTAAATGACCTTCATGTCTTTAGACCTTTCATATATATAGGAACTATACAACAAGATTTCACAGCATTTCCACTAATTACAATAGATATTTTCTCCCAATCCCTTAGCTATACACGCTACTCCTATATGGAAAACCCAACTGTACAAAATAAAGCTAATAAAGACCTGTCGCATATAGAGAAAAATAGGGATTGATGCGGGGCAGATCAAGAAGCATCAATTTGTCAATCATGAACTGATGACGGTGTCGGGTAAGAGCCTTTGTAAACACATCAGTGGTCTGAAGAACGGTGGAAATATGAGGAAGAGTAATCACACCCCCATCAAAAGCTTCACGTATGGAATGACAATCTACCTTAATGTGCTTGGTCCGCTCATGAAACCCGGGGTTAGTAGCAATCTAAATAGCACTTGTGTTGTCAGCATGAAGCGGAGTAGGCTAGAGCTAAGGAAAACCAAGTTCGGCTAACAACCCACGAAGCCATACAATCTCAAAGCAAGTAGAGGACATAGCATGATACTCGGACTCTGTAAAGGATTTTGAAACGTGAGCCTGCGTCTTGCTCTTCCAAGAGATAAGAGCATTTCCGAGAAACATGCACCACCCTGTGACAGAACGACGAGTGTCTGCACAACTTGCCTAATTAGCATCACTATAACCAACCAGCAGAAGAGAAGAACCAATCAGAAAGAACAATCCATGTTGAGAAGTCCCCTTGAGATAGCGAATGATACGTCGAACAACAACAAGATGAGGGTGGCGAGGTGCCTGCATAAACTGACTAACCTACTGGACAACAAAGGAAATATCAGGTCTTATAATCGTTAAATAGTTTAAGCTCCCAACCAATCATGGGTAGAATGAGGGATTGGAAAATAGTTCCCCTTCCTCTTGTTGCAATTTCAAATTCACCTCCAAAGGTGTAAGAACTGAATTTCCATTCTGAAGACCAGCCAAAGTAATCACCTCCTGTGTATACTTGTGCTGATGCAGATATGTACCTTATAGTGTGGTTTGAACCTCAAGGCCGAGGAAATACTATATACAGCCAAGATCTTTCATATGAAAGGAAGCCATGAGGTGTCGTTGTAATTGCTCAATCAACTGGGAGTTCGTTCCTATAATCACGATATCATCCACATAGACCAGAAGCACGACAATCCCGATAGCAGTCTTGCAGGGAAAGAGAGATGAATCAAAATTGTTTTAAACAAAATGTAAATCAAGAAGAGTGGAACGAAACTTATCAAACCAAGCACGCGGTGCCTACTTTAAGCCATACAGAGACTGTTTCAGGTGACAAACATTTGAAGATGGTGTAGAAAACAGACTTTGGGAAGGAGTCATATAGATGTCCTCCTTGAGATCCCCATGTAGAAAAGCATTTTTAACATCCATCTGTAAGAGAGCCTAGCTTTCAGAGGCAGCAATGGCTAGAACGGTCCGCACCGTAGTCATCTTAGCAACAGGTGCAAAAGTTTCCGCATAATCAACACCATACTCCTATCGATTTCCAAGGGCCACTAGGCGAGCCTTATACCTCTCTAAGGAGCCATCAAATTGAAACTTAATAGAATAAACCCATTTACACCCAATAGGATTCACACCAAGAGGACAAGACACAATATCCCAATTGTGATTGTCTTGTAGTGCCTAAAGCTCTTCTTGCATAGCTCGTTTATCCAGAGGTCGAGTGACTCTACTAGACCGTCGAGGTTCAATGTCCACCAGATCAGGTGGGGAATCAGTGGCGGGAAAGGGCGTTGTTGGGCATGGACAACGTCGCTGGCATACAGAGCCTGGCTTAAAGCATTCAACAACAAGGGACACATCATCAAAATTGGGAAGCATGGCAAGATCAAATTGCGAAAGAAGGTAAGACTGAAAGCAATATTGATTCTCAAAGAAAATCACATTTCAGGATACATGAAGTTTGTTAGCAATAGCATCATAACAAACAAAACCTTTTTTAGCATTACTATACCCCATAAAAGCACATCGTGTAGATTGAGCAGTAAGTTTGTGACGTTCAGTGGGTGGGAGATGGACAAAACAAACACACCCAAAAGTACAAAGGGATTGATACTCAAGATGATTACCAAACAAGCGGAGATAAGGAGATTCATACTGCAAGGTCTGCATAGGCAAGTGATTAATCAAGTAGACAGCAGTAGACAAGGCTTCAACCGAAAATTTAGATGGAATAGAGGATTCAATTAACAAAGTACGAACAACATCCAAGAGATGTTGATTCTTGAACTCAGCCACCCCATTTTGGTATGGGGTGTAGGGGCAAGAGCGTTGAGAAAGGATCCCCTTCTACTATAAGTAGTTCTAAAAATTGTGAGACATATACTCTTCCCCTAAGTCAAAACGCAAGACCTTCATACAAGCTGAAAATTGCATTTCAATTAGAGCAACAAAGGTTTGAAACACAGAGAATACATCTGCCTTAGATCGAAGAAAGTAGAACCAAGTGATACAACTATAATCATCGATGAAAGTTACAAAATACTTGTACTAAGCATGTGAAATAACCGGACTAACACCCCAAACATCAGAATGAATGATCTCAAAGCATTTTGTAGCACGACTGCCATGCATAGGAAAAGGTAAGGTCTTGCTTTTGCCAAGTTTACAGGTAGCACAATCGAGACACAAATTAAGAGATGAAAACTAATCTTTATTCCCCAAATGACCATGTTTCATTAGATGTGTCAATACTACAAAATTTGGATGGCCCAATCTTCTATGCCATACCTCACTTTTATTTGCTACTATAATACAAGCCAAAGACATTAAACTAGGAATAGAAAAATGTAGAGGAAATAAACGTCCCACTTTAGGCCCCTTCACGATCACCATCCCGAACACCTGATCCTACACAATACAACCACCATGAGAAAAATGAACTTCACAGTTAGTATCCACCAATTGGCCGACATAAATCAAGTTTGTAGACAACCCCAATGACACAAAAACATCATTGAAACCATGGCCAAGAGTGCCAACAGCAGTAATAGGAAGAGTACTGCCATTGGCAATCTGAATGTGTTGGGCACCTTTATACTTGTGAATACCATGTAACATATGTGCGTTGCCAGTCATATGATTTGAGGCTCCCGAATCCACAAACCAAGAGGTGTGAGTTGGAAACTCTTACCTTGAAGTTTGAAAGCAAAGAAAGCTGACATAATCATTTGTTGCACCATCTCAGGTGTGAGTCCAGGTTGATTAATGCCAGCTGGTCCAGTTGAAGTGGATGCAACATTCTATGAAAGATCTAAAGCCACTGGTGGGATCTGAACATCCGTATGAAATGACTGTGCCTATTTGTTTTTGGGTCGTATTGGGCATTCCTTAATGATATGGCCATCTTTCCTGCAATAGTTGCAGAATTTCTTGCTGCAATTCCGTGCAATATGCCCATATTCCTTGCAGCTGTAGCATTGAATTTTTGTCTGGTTTCTTCCTCTTCCCTGAGCGGCATAGGCCACATTAACTACCTCGGAATGAATCCTAGCTTGAGTCATTCCAAGTTGAGAGGACAGCCGCTACTCCTCTCTTAACAATTCACCAAGACAGACATCCAATGAGGAGACAAGATCATGTTTAGCAAACCTGCCCATGTAGTCTCAAATTCTGATCTCAACTTCATCAGAAATTGATCTCTCTGACTCTCGGCATGAACATCCTGAAGTGCACTTAGTGCTGCTTGAGGAATCTTGGCATGAACAATGCTCGAATACTCGCTCCATAAATTCAAAAATCCACCATAAAATTGGTCAATGGACAGATTTCCTTGGCTGTAGTTAGCGATCTCCAATTCCAACTGGAACCTTCGAGCATTGTTGTCTTGATTGTAGATACGCCTCAAATACTCCCACATCTCTTTAGCAATGGTGAAGCAACGAAGGTTATTCACCATGTGAGGCTCAATAGATCCCGACAGACAAGAAACAATTCTTGTGTCCTTGTTGTCCCATTGAGCAAGATCTGTTCCGCCGGCAGGAGCTTCGCTCTTGCCATCTATATGGCTCCACAACTCTTTCCCTTTCACAAATATCCTAAATTGGAACTCCAATGCCAAGTAATTTTTTCCATTAAAACGCACAATAGTGTTTTCTCCTGACATCATGCAAAAGTATTAACTTCTAATGGACAGAAACTCCATAAACGAATTCAGGCAATCCGCAACACACTAAATTACCCTCTGCAGATCAAAAGGAAACCCAGAAAACTCTCAAGAACCTCCAGAAATCCTCCAAGAGAACACACCACCGAGACCCACAAATTGACTAAAAAACCAAAGAGCCCAAAGGGCTAAACCAAGAGATTACGAGAGATTGAGACAGCAAAGAGTTCTGGTTCAGAAAGTAGCTCTGATACCATGTTAATTTGTCTGAATGACCTTCACATCTTTAGACCTTTCGTATATAAGAACTATACAACAAGATTTAATAGCGTTTCCGCTAATTACAATAGAGATTTTCTCCCAATCCCCTAGCTGTACACGCTACTCCTATATGGAAAACCCAACTGTACAAAACATAGATAATAAAAACTTGCTGCATATAGAGAAAAATAGGGCTTAAAGACCTGCCGCAAGCCTCAATGGGCTTGGGCTCAAGCAGCGGCACTTAAAGACCTGGCGCAAGCCTAATTGGCCTTGGGCACAAGCTGCAGCAAACCTAACTAATAGGTTGCCGCACATCCTATTAACATCAACCACACCCACCAAGAGTACTATCCACATCCACTTATCTTGAGATCCATAGTTCCTGTAATGATTCCCTTTCCCTTTTCTATTTTCTTTCATCAAGCCCTTGTTTTGAAGGGCTGATTATCATCACCCATCCTAACAAAGAAAAATTACTCTTAGAAGTAAAAAAATTAAAAAATTCTGATTATGATTATACTTGCCTCACAGCATTAAGTTTCCAGCATCAAAGTATTTAAGCTCCAAACTAGAGGCAACCAGACTGTTTACATGCCGGTTTGTCTCTCTCAACCAATTATCTTCCAGCTCTAACTTTACTTCTATGAGCTCTTGAAATGCTGACATAAGGACTGACGTCTCATGTAACCAATCAGAGTGGTGTCAAAAGGTAATTACATCACATGTTAACATAAAAGAATGGAGATAGAATGCAAAGGAGTTCAATATGAAAAACATACTCCACATGTTCAATCTAATGTGTAGTGATCCTTAACAGAGTAACATATGAAAAGAAACACTAAGAAAGCCAATCTACTAAAAGAAACAAGGCATGAGCTTTCTCAGCCAGATGCAGCTATTATCAATCTTACAAACACGATTTCTAGGTGTTTAAGCATTGTTTCAATGATGCAAATGTCATTTATTCCTTATTGAAACAGTTGTACCTTTATCATTTTGAAGACAGGAAAATAATTGCTATCATACTATTGGGACAATGACAAACCTCTTCCCCAAAAGACCAGGGTTCATGGTCAATTGTGTCAGTTTCAGAATGCCCACGACAAAAAGGAAACATAGCACCCACACCCATCCACCTTCCAAACAGCCTGGGTGTCGCATTTCCACCAAATCCACCAATGTCTGGTCCTGAAAATGGTTGACCACTGAGCCCCTGGACACACACTAAAAAGCATAATTAGAGCAATGATTTGTATTATAGAAACTTAAGGTGGGATCATATGTAACTTTCTCCTCTGGGGTTGAGTGTATGTGTGTGTTTAAGGTAGGGAGGATGTTAAATCACAGTGTCTAGGGGAAACATGTCAAACTTCAAATTAAACACAATTTCTTTCATTTGTTTGAAATCAAATGTTCGTAACTTTGGATTTTAAGGAAGAATCCAGGAGAACATCAATTTTTGGTGTTTTCTTCTTTGGCGTCCAAGTTGGTTGACCATACCAAAATTCTTATCGTCACTGATTTTTCCTGATGAATTACATTGTTTTATTCATGTTATCTTGGCTGTTTCCTTGCTAGACAAATTGGGGAACAAATAATATAATGTCACTCAGTGCAAAGGACGTATTAAACTACACCATGTTACTAAGAGGATAACTAGGCCCTGCTACTGATTCTTTGTGCAAGAGGTAAGGAAACATAGTTCTCCTCTACTCAGTGCAGCTGAAATTAAAAGAGGTAGTTCTTCTCTACTCAATACAGCTGAAATTTGAGGAGCTTCCCTTTGTTTGAAAGAGCTAATGCAGCTGAGGGGATATAGAATATCATTGTTCAAGTGGATATCCAGATCCTCAAAGCATCATGCTAGTGAGTGTAAGTGGGATTAGAATGTGGTCAGACATGTATTGATGTTAGCAAAGAGAAAGAACTTATGAAACTATGGAGTCATGGACTGTGGATTCAGATCAGGTGCAACTTCCACATATCGGTATTTCTATACCTCCATTTCTCTAGTAGTGGCTTGCTTTCAGATGGAAGTCCTGTAGTTTTCACCCTTCGGGTTTTTCCACATAAAAAGTTTTGCATTCCTCCTGTTTATTTTTCTACCTTATTCTTTTATTTAATTGTCACTGCATATCCAGATCTTGGGACTCATCTTGACTCGGCAAACAAATTTAGGTGTGTTAATTCAATCATTAATTCGGAATTCATTGACAAGTTAAGTTTTAATTCAGACCTACTTACCCTCTCACTCTAAGTCTTTCCGAAACTACCATGGGTATTCTCAAAGACAACTGATTATTATCCATCTGAAGGAACTCCCTTAACTACAAAATTGTGGAACTCTGGATTCTTCTAAGTTCTTTACTTGATTTTTCACTCAATTAAACATTAATATTCATATTTAAATATTGAAATTCTGTCCTTCATGCCATTTACAACAGTTTTGTGGTCATTAAAAATAAATAAATAAATAAACTGAGGATCTCATGTACTGTTTTTGAAAGAACACATTCTAACCTCACACATAATATTTTATATGCAACATAAAGTTCACAGCTTGGCGTGGCAAGAGAAGTATGCAAAAGACATAACTCAAAAACATGTTAAAAAGCATAAAACAAGTTAAATCTTCAACTTTGCATCAGGCAAACAGCACAAGATTCTCACATCACTTACCAATTGAAGCACCATAGGGATACTCATATGGAGGTGATCCCAGTTTGAAAGGTTATCTCCTGTCCATGTTGCTGCATATCTTTGGCTACCTATAAACCCAGCTCTGGTGAGAACAAAAGGACGCTTATTTTCATTAGCTAATTTCATTCCTTCATATGTTGATCTTGCCATCAGCATGCCATAGACCTAATTGGGCAACAAATATAAATAATTGAAGTCCAAAGGAGATTATTGTAGTACCATCCACTCCCAAAACTAAAGCAGTGACAAATATGACTTTCATAAACCATTATGTCATTTAAATTGCTACGACCCAGTGTATCAAAGACATCAACCCTATTTCAAACTTGCATATGATATATGCCTATAATTAATAATAAAGCATGTACTACAGAAAGCACAAGACTGGGTTTGAAGATTAATACATTGTGATAGTGTGAGTGATTCTGACAACCTCCAAGCTCAGCATCTCCTCTATGAACATTGTCCTCAGGCATTGACTTTGTTACAGCCTGAAAAGCAAAAACATTGAGACCAAAGAGCAATGAAAGGAAATCCAAGAAATTGAAAAAGGAATTTGAAAAATCACCTTAAAAACAGTTGGCTCATTCATATCGTTCCATATACCATCAACACCATTAGAAATAAAATCTTTGACTAAACAGGCCCACCATGAACGAGCTTTTGACTGAGTAAAGTCAGGGAAAACACAAGGACCAGGCCATACTTCCCCTAAAATTTGATGGGTAAATCTCAGTAAATCCAGAAAACCAATAATAACCAAGAATACAAATCTGTAAGGAAAATATACCAACAAAAGGTGTTCCTTCTGCTTTATGTATCCAGACATCGTTTGCAGAACCACTATCATAAACAAAGTAGCCATCTTCTTGTTTGATCCCTGGGTCAAGCATCCAGATCGCTTTGAAACCATTAAGATGAAGATCCTTGACCAAAGATTTTGGATCTGAGAAACGCTCCTGGGGGAAATTAATGTAGTTTATTATCCAAGACATGAATGGGACAAAGAAGTAATAGATTTCATGGAATGGGTAAGCCGTTTCCAAGTGAAAATGTTGTTTTCAAGTAAACCATGTGTACGTATGGCATGAGATACTAATCAGCAATCAGCAGATCTTGTAATGAATGCATTCCTGATGATGTAAAGGCCTCTATGTAGGTAACAAATAGATAATTTATATCCCCCATGCACATGAAATACAATTGTAGATGAATACACAAAGGCTTCTTTTTCTGGCTGAGACTTTCTTTCCTAATTAGTCAAAGGGACGGGGAACATTCATGGAGTCCATGCCTTCATACCACCACAAGACTGGTCTTTCTTGGCATATCCACTTCCAAACATAAGGAAGGGATAGGGGAAGGGCCTACCACATCAAAAATCTTTGCCACCTATTTCATTAAATGTTCTAGTGCAGGGTCTGGCCTTATTTTACTGACCTTTGCATAGCAATAAAGAAAATGGATCTGCTTTGATAAAGCAGTAAGTCCAGTCAGCCACAACTCAGTGCAGGTCATGTGACCTACAGCTTGACCATGTTCCCTCAACAGCACCTAATCTATGTTGATTTTGGCAGAGCATGCTCCAGCACAGTGAAGACATGCAGTTCTGATGTACCCAGAGGCAAATCCGTTCACAAGTGTATGACCAACACCTTTCAAGTGGGTGGTCCACTAAAATTGACTGGTTAGAGTTAAATTGCTGAACAAGTCAGAGTAGCATTAGCATCCAAATGTGGCTGCTATATAGGACCACTGACTGAAAGCTGTATATGATTGCATAAGAAAGTCTTAGGCATAATATACAACATCAAAGCTGGTTTGCTTAAACTGATGATTGATTATCAGTGTCAAATTGCTAAACAAGCCATCCAAAGGTTGAAAGCTGATGTCTATGTAAGACTAAGATATTGTCAGATGTACGCAAGCTTAATTGTACCTTACAGGCAGGATCATCCAGATTTATCAGAGGAAAATAATCCAAAAGATACTGAAATGCAAGTATAACTGATTGCTTCCACTTGTCTAATACACAAGCACACTGACACACATTTTTCAGGAGGGGAAAAAAAAAGACCTTGGACAAAAAATAGCGAAAGACTCACATGAAAGTTTTCATCCTGTATTAAATCCTGAATAGCATCTCTAACATTATTTGCAAATGATAATTTAAAAACTCAGACTCTAGCCTACACAGTCAGAACAATGATGAAATTTCTGTTATTTCCCTTGAGTATTTTGTTGAATTAATCCTCAGTGTGTACATTGGTGGAAATCAAAATATTTAAGAAATGAGTAAACCGATAGCTCAAACTACTAGAATGCACGATGTACATTGTAGCCCCAAATCCTATAATAAGCTTAAACTTTTCAAAAAATCGGTTGTCTAACATGGCATTAGAGTTTTGTTTGGTGGGAGGTTATGTGTTCGAATATCACTATTACATATTTCTTTCCCTATTTATCAAGTTCACGTGTAAGCCAAAAAGGAGGCTACATGTAAGGGAGGGTGTTGGAGTGCATGATATACATTGTGGGTTGAAATTTTACAAACTTAAACTTTTAGGAAAATTGATTGTCTAACACAGACCACATGGAGAACTCAAGCTCTTGCTAGACATATATTTCTTATTTTGTTAGGTGATCTAGGCACCAGATGTCTTTATTTGGAAACCAACCCTCCCTTACTCGTAAGTCTTTTGCTGTTCTTACAGGTTTTGTAGATTGCTTTATACTTCTCACTTTTCCTGTTGTTGCTGTTATAAAGGATATGGATTCTTTATCAGGGGGAAAAAAAAAAGCTTTGACAAAAATAGAGAAAGACTCACATGAAAGTTTTCATCCTGTATTAAATCCCGAATGGCATCTCTAACATTATTTGCAAATGATAATTTTAAAACTCAAACTCTAGCCTACACAGTCAGAATAATGATGAAATTCTGTTATTTCCCTTGTGTATTTTGTTGGAATTAAGGGTATGGAAACAAAATACTAGCCCAAAAGACACAAACAAAGGACAGAATAAATAAAGAGAAAAAACTTATCGGTTGAGGCGTGACAAACACTGTCCTTGAAATAGATCCACCGTCCTCAAAGACGAACTCGGTGCACTAGGAAACCAATGGTCTACCTCCAGGATTCAACAATTAGATCTCGACTTGGGTGCACTCTGTAAGCGAAATGTGTACAGCTTGGGTTTGAAAAAATTCCTCCTAATGGATGTATGAAAATACTCCCTGAAAAACTCTTTAGAAAATTCTCTGGAAAAAATTGGGATTTTTTTTTATGAGAGAGGGGTGATCTGCTTTTATAGGCCACTACACAGTCCCAAAAAGAATCTACTTGTAATAAGAAGATGACACAAAGTGGAAAGTGATTCTACTTATAAAAGGAATAAAATTCCACTTGCATAATCCCAATAAGACTCTTCCCAAAAATATAATACTAATAAAATAAAATAAATTAAAAAATAATTCCCAAAAAATAAAATATAAATTATTTACACTCTTCCTACAATCCCCCACAAAGTGTAAACGTAATTTTTTTTTTTTTTTTTTGGAGGAAAAAAGAATCCAATGCATCAGTACTGGTGCCCGAAGGCTATGAACCAGTCTTAGGACAAATAAGTATTGAATCACGAAACATGGTGAAAATAAATTTCTATGAACTAGTGTTTCTTGATGTAACTCAAGGGACTTTTATCCACATTGGTTTCTCAACTACACTACGAGCTGTACAAAACGGGTTGGCACAAATAGGCCATGCGCCCTGCCTGGATATTCATGAGAGCTCTAGAGAACCTGCCTAAGTTCTCATAGGAAGCGGGCCCACCTCCACTCTCATATAAGTGAATCCATCAAGTATGTTCTGCATTTAAACATACCATCCATAAGGAATATGGAATTCATTAGGAGTAAACACTCAACCTTAGTCAATGTAAAATACGCTCTATCTACACCATAAGGATGGACTCTCATACAATTAGAGTTGATAGAGCACCTCAAGTCAACAAGTGATTTATTATTACCCATATGAACCTACTTCATGTAATTTCCATTCTAATAGGTTGGTTTACCACTACTCTTGACTTCTGTAATAGGCATAAGCCCCATTCCCCTCGATGTTTCTTCCACTAGTTTCTTATTTAGTGGTTTGGTCAAAGGATTGGCCAAATTCAACTCTGACCTCACAAATTCTAGGGATATAACCCCTATTTCAAGCAGCTACCACACAATATTGTGCCTTAGGCGTATATGCCTATTCTTCCCATTAAATATTTTACTCTTAGCCTTAGCAATTGCAGCTTGGCTATCACAATGCATAGACACAAACGAGGCTGGTCTCATCCATAAAGGGATATCTGCTAAGAGGTTTCTAAGCCACTCAACCTCAGAACTTGCCTTTTTTAAGGCAATAAACTCAGCCTCCATAGTAGACCGAGTAATGCAAGTTTGCTTGGCAGACTTCCAAGAAACTGCTCTTCCACCAAATATGAAAACATATCCACTAGTGAATTTCATCTCCTCTGAATCCGAGATCCAGTTTGCATCACTAAATCCTTCAAGGACACTTGGAAATCCACTAAAGTACAAACCATAGTTAATGGTGCCTCTCAAGTACTTAAGGACTCTACGAACAACAGTCCAATGGTCCTGATTAGGACTTTGGGTGTACCGACTCAATCTACCTATTGCATAAGCAATGTCAGGTCTGGTACAGTTCATTAAGTACATTAGGCTCCCTATAATTTGAGCATACTCTATTTGGGCAACACTATATTCTCTATTTTTCTTCAGCTGTAAGTTGGGATCATAAGGAGTTGACACTGATTTACAATCAAAGTGTTCAAACTTCCTTAGGATCTTATCAACATAGTGCTCTTGAGAAAGTTTAAGCTCATTAGGTGTTCTAGTTATTTTAATTCCTAGAATCATCTCTGCCTCTCCTAGGTCTTTCATATCAAACTTAGAGCCTAGGAATTTCTTGGTCTCACACACAACCTTTAGGTTAGTTCCAAAGATCAACATGCCATCAACATAAAGGCAGATGACTACACATGTGTTATCCTCATACTTGCTATAGATACACTTATCAGCATCATTAATGGAATATCCATTAGTTACTAACACATGATCAAACTTGTTGTGCCACTGTTTGGGAGCTTGTTTTAACCCAAATAGTGATTTAACCAATTTACACACCTTTTTCTCCTTCCCTAGAACTACACAACCCTCAGGTTGATCCATATAAATTTCCTCTTCCAAATCCCCATTCAAGAATGCAGTTTTGACATCCATTTGGTGTACCACCAAATTATGAATGGAAGCTAGAGCAATCAATACTCTAATTGATGCTATTCTAGTCACAGGGGCAAAGGTGTCAAAGTAATCTACATTTTTCCTTTGTTTAAAGCCTTTGGCGACTAAACAAGCTTTATACTTCTCTATGGACCCATCTTGTTTTAACTTTCTTTTAAAGATCCACTTACAACCAATAGTCTTTGCACCAGGAGGTAAATCTACTAACTCCCATGTATGATTATACATGATTGATTCGATTTCACTGTTAATGGCCTCCTTCCAGAATGGTGCATCAGGAGAAGTTATAGCTTCTTTGTAGGATCTAGGGTCCTCATCTATTAGGAAGGTGTAGAAACCATCTCCAAGGTTTGTTTCTTTCCTATCTCTTTTACTCCTTCTAGGTTCAAATTCAGAAGGTTCAATAGACTTGTCTCTACTTGTTTTCTGAATTAGTTGTTCACCATTTAGTTTCATAGGAAAGATGTTTTCAAAGAAATTTGCATTCTTTGTTTCTATTATAGTATTGACATCTACAAGGTTGTTTTCTAACTTAGTAACAAGAAACCTATATGTCGCACTATTCTCAGCATAGCCAATGAACATTGCATCAAAGGTTTTAGGACCTAGTTTTCGCTTTTTAGGTTCAGGAAGAAGAACTTTAGCTAAACACCCCCACACTTTAAGGTATGCTATATTAGGTGCATAACCCTTCCACAACTCAGAAGGAGTTTTACCAGTTTTCTTGTAAGGTATCCTGTTTTGAATATGACATGCGGATAGGATAGCTTCCCCCCACAAGTTCAGGGGTGCTCCTGAACTTACCAACATTGCATTCATCATATCATTTAAGGTCCTATTTTTCCTTTCTACTACTCCATTAGACTCAAGGGAATAAGGAGGAATAGTTTCGTGAATGATCCCATGATCTTCATAAAAAGAATTAAAGGGGTTGGACTCATACTTTCTTCCCCTATCAGTTCTAAGCCTCAGCAATTGCAGCTTGGCTATCACAACACATAGACACAGACGGGGCTGGTCTCGTCCATAAAGGGATATATTTCAAGATTGTTGGAATTAAGGGTATGGAAACAAAAGACTAGCCCAAAAGACACAAACAAAGAACATAATAAATAAAGAGAAAAAACTTATCAGCTGAGGCGTGACAAGCACTGTCCTTGAAATAGATTCACCCTTCTCGAAGACGAACTCGGTGTACTAGGGAACCAGTGGTCTACCTCCAGGATTCAACAGCCAGATCTTGCCTTGGGTACACTCTGTAAGCGAGATGTGTACAACTCGGGTTTGAAAAAATTCCTCCAAATAGATATATGAAAATACTCCCTGAAAAACTCTCTGGAAAATTCTCTGGAAAATTCTCTGGAAAAAATTGGAATTTTTCTTATGAGAGAGGGGTGACCTGCTTTTATAGGCCACTAACACAGTCTCAAAAGGAATTTACTTGTAATTAGAAGATGACACAAAGTGGAAAGTGATTCTACTTATAAAAGGAATAAAACTCCACTTGCACAATCCCAATAGGACTCTTCCCAAAAATATAATACTAATAAAATATAATACAATAAATTAAAAAATAATTCCCAAAAAATAAAATATAAATTATTTACACTCTTCCTACATATTTAGTTGAATTAGTCCTCAATGTGTACATTGATGGAAAACAAAATTTTAAGAAATGAGTAGACTGATGGCCCAAACTGCTAGAGTGCATGATATACATTGTACCCCCAAATCCTATAAGATAATATCACTACTACCTATTTCTTTCCCTATTTATTAAGTTCACATGTAAGCCAAAAAAGGAGGCTACATGTGAGGGAGAGTGTTGGAATGCATGATATACATTGTGGGTTCAAATCCTACAAGGTTTAACTTTTAGGAAAATTGATTGTCTAACAGAGACCACGTGGAGGACTCAAGCCCTTGCTAGAAATATATTTTCTTCTTTTGTTAGGTGATCTAGGCAATAGATGTCTTTATTTGGAAACCAACCCTCCCTTACACTTATGTCTTTGGCTGTTCTTACAGGTTTTGTAGATTGCTTTATAGTTCTTGCTTTTCCTGTTGCTGCTGTTATAAAGTATATAGATTCTTGCATATTTTCTACCTTCACATCATAAATACACTTTCCTTTCTTGTGAAAAAATGATAAACAAATGACAATGACAATAATAGTAATTGAAATGTGGTCCAAATGACTATGAACTCATCATGAAACTATAGTTCATAAATATCTTATAGGGGATATATAGCTTGCCTGATCAAAAGTGAAACAGCGAAAACCATCCATGTAATCAATATCCATCCATATGACATCACAAGGTATTCCCTTCTCGCGGAATGTTCGGGCAACCTGTAAGTATGAGTGGCTAAATGAAGCAGAAAATTTGAGGGAATGAAGTTCAAAGTTTAAAAGGTTCTACAAAGTACTAGCAGTATGTAAAAGAAGCTCTAAGAATTACAAAATCTAGGATTCTACTTTTCCTCAAAAGAACAAGATATCAAACCACAAATGTCATCTCAAAAA
Organism: Vitis rotundifolia; assembly: GCA_030254885.1. Lineage (NCBI taxonomy): Eukaryota > Viridiplantae > Streptophyta > Magnoliopsida > Vitales > Vitaceae > Vitis > Vitis rotundifolia. The sequence goes on from CM058152.1 coordinate 15,748,531, forward strand.
AATACCATATTTAACACATTCTGGAGCTTATTTATGCATATGTTACCAAAACAAAACAGAGGACATAATATTTGAATGCAACAGCTATTGAAGCAGAACTCTTAGCTTTGAGGGCTTCAGAGATTATCTACTGGACATACCACATTCTTACCTTCTTCAAGAACATGGTTTTACTTCTAATGAGACATTGATCCAGGAAAGGGTGATGAGTTCTAGCAGCATTTCAGACACCACTGTTGGGTGTCCCACATTCTTGACCTCTTTAAGAACATATGCTTTTTACCTTTTCTTGGAAGCTTAGATCTGCTAACCAGTAAGCTAACAGGCTTGCCAAGAGGGAAGGTTCTCTTGCAAAGGACATTTGGAAAAACATCCACTCTCCTTTCTATTGAGGGTTGTTTGGCTGAGTCTAAAGATGTTGTTGTATTGATTATCATGTTTACTAGTTTTCTTTACTTCTACCGTCTATGATTACAGGATCTCTCATCCCTGTGATTTCTTTCTCTTTGAAAAATAATACTTTTAGTTTCCTATGAAATGAAAGATTGAGATAGGTTCATAGCACTAACCTCGAGTACTCTCACAGCAGAATCATAGCTCCATCGGCATTGCTGATAGCCTAAGGACCACTTTGGGGGCATAAATATAGTTCCTAGAGAGAAAGCATCAGGCATGCAACATAAATTGCTATGAGCAAATATTTAAATAGAAGGATGCAAGTGTTAAACGCAAACTACGAGACTTTTAAATAAGATGTTTCCTATTTAACAAAAGAAGTATCTTCCTTGGAATTCATGATGATGCCTTATGAAGAGTTAGATGCAGCACCAAGATCTCAAAACAAACTTCAACTGTTCTTTTAATTGGATAAATGTCACAAGAACAAATGAGATCAAATGTCATTCTCCTTTAAATAAACGAAAGCATAGAGTACTTCTTGCTTTTGGAAATTTGAAATAATTGATGATTTTTCCTATACATTAACAGCCTACTTAAAGGGTCCATAGAAAAGAGAACTTTATCAACAGGAAATATATCCTCCCCCAGTCTCTTTATGAAAGAGCTTGCAAGAAGATCTAGTGGCTGTCATTTCAAACCCATAAATTGCAAATTACCGTTTCTTATATTAAGGGGAAAAAAAAAGGAGAGAGAGAGACCTTCCTACATTATGGTTCTGAGAACATGAGTCCTAAAAGATGAATTATTATGATTTCTAGAGCTTCAGCACAAGGGGAAACATTTTATTTTTTTATAAGAAACAACAAAGAGATATATTGATAGAAAAAAGAAGTACAAGAGAAGGATGAGAAATCCTCCCACCAAAGAAAACTAAACTACAAGAATACAAACACAAGAAAGTACACGGAAAAACAAGCGAACACTCTAAATTATACCAATCCTTAGGGATTACACACCGCTAACCAGTCAAGTTGTAACACATTAAGGGGAGTCCCTTTAAAAACCTTAGAACAGAAAGCCCAAAGAGAAGTAAGGAAAAAAATAGAATCTCAAAGATACTCTTAATTCCTTGTTTTATCCTAAAAAATCCTCGCGTTTCTTTCCCACCACACAACCCGAATTAAAGCGATGCTCGCAGCTAACCACAGAACTATCCCCCTCTTAGATGAACCAAAACCATTAAATTTAATGGACATCATGTCAAAGATGCTCCTTGGTGGGACCCAATCCATCTTGGCTAACTGAAATAATTTGTGTCACAACCCCATCGTCAAAGAGCAATGTAGGAAAAGATGATCTGCTGATTCCTCATGCTTCATGCATAGAATACAAATATCAGGACTAAGAGCTTTGTAGGGTCTTCTCAATTGTAGCATGTCATTAGTATTTACCTTCTTGTGTGCCACTAACTAGACAAAGGACTTCACTTTGAAAGGAACTTGAGATTTCCAAACGAACTTAGAAGGAAAAACCTGAGGAGAACCAGAAAATTGGGATAAGGCTAGAAAGAAAGATTTGACTGAAAAAAGTCCTGAAGATGATAAAGGCCAAGATTTGGCATCTGAAATCGAAGGTGATAGATGCAAACCATCAAATGACCGCATGAGGCCTTCTAAATATTCTATCTCAGAATCTGAAAGGTTACGGCGGAAATTAAAGTTCCAAGAGAAAGGACGAGTAGAACCGAGGATTGAAGAAATAGGAATATTTTTAGCCAAGACTACTCTAAATAGTCTTGGATATTGGGATCCCAAAGGTTGGTCCCCCCACCACAAATCTTCCCAGAATCGAATTCTTTGCCCATTTCCTACCACAAACCGAGTAAACATGGAAAACTCCTAAAAGACTTGTGCAATAGCCTTCCAAGGACAACGATGTGACCATCTGACTAAAGTGTTAGCATCCCAACCATTAGAGTGTGATCCATAAATGTTTAAGATGACCTGATGCCATAAAACTGAACCCTCTCTAGAGTACCTCCACAACACAATCATTTCCCTAAAAGAGCGAGATTCCTTAGAGAAATCTTCCCAAAACCCAATCCCCCTTTTGCCTTCGGTTTACACACTACATCCCAACTAACTAAATGATCTCTTTTGCCTTCCCCAATCCCTAACCATAAAAAATCCCTTTGCAACCTCTCAATTTTTGCAACCACTGAAGCAAGTATCTTAAACAAAGAGAGGAAGTAACAAGGCATGTGGGTGAGGCAAGATTGGATAAGAGTTATCCTTCCTCCGAAAGATAAGTAAGTCTTTTACCACCCATCTAATCTTCTTGAGATTCTCTCAATCACTGGATCCCAAAAGCCACACGCCTTGGGATTCCCTCCCAAAGGAAGACCCAGTTAGAGTATAGGCCAACCAGAAGCCTTGCAATTAAGCAACTCGGCCAACCTAGAAAGATGATTTTGATCAAGATTGATGCCATAAATATTACTCTTGTCAAGGTTGACGTTGAGTCCAGAAATATACCCAAATACTAGCAAAAGACTCTTGAGAGTCAGCAATTCTTCCTCCCTAGTGTTAGAAAAGAAAATGGTATCATCTGCAAATTGCAAATGGGACACCCTAGTTCTATTTCTACCCACCCTGAAACCCTCCAACAAATTTCTTTCTTCTGCTCTCAATAGCATTTTGCTCAGTACATCTGCAACTAAAGTAAACAAAAAGTGGGATAAAGGGTCTCCTTGTCTTAAGCCTCTAGATGTCTTAACCCACCCTTTAGCGTTTCCATTCACCAAGACTGCATAAGATACCGAGGACAAACAACCACTCATCCATTTCCTCCATTTAGGACTGAACCCCTTCTTCTCTAACACATGATCTAAAAAATCTCAACTCACATGATCGTAAGCCTTTTCAAAGTCAATTTTGAAGACGACACCTTCCTCCACTGATCGTCTTCTCTCATCCACAATCTCATTGGCTATGAGAACCACATCCAAAATTTGTCTCCCTTGAACAAAAGCGCCTTGAGTAGAATGAATGATTTCCTGTAGAACCCCTCTTAGACGCCCTGAAAGCACTTTGGCTATTATCTTGTAGAGGCTAGTGATCAAGCTAATGGGTTTAAAATCTAAGATTTTCTTAGTCAAACTCTTTTTGGGTAAAAGAACTATGAAGGAGGCATTAGTGCTTTGATTGATAATTCCACTCATGTGAAACTCTGCAAACACTCTCACTAAATCCTCCTTGATCACATCCCAACAATCTTGAAATACTACAATGGTAAAGCCATCAGGCCCCGGCGCCTTATCCTTATCCAACTGAAAAATGGCCTTAGAAATCTCTTCTTCAATGAAAGGGGAATCCAACCTAGATGCGCTCTCTTCCGAAATATGGGACTAATCTAATCCTTCAACACTCCAAGACTCTCTAGTAGGACTCGCGTAGAGTTTTTCAAAGTAAAGTAAAATCTCCTTTGTGATACTCTCGGCATTATTCAACGCTAAGCCCCTTTCATTCTCCAACACCTTGATAAATTTCCTATTTCGCCTGCCATTAGCCACTTTATGAAAAAACTTTGAGTAACAATCCCTTTCCTTAACCCATTTCACCCTAACTTTTTGTCTCTAATGAATTTCTTCCCTCAAAATTAATTCCTCTAGCTCCCCTTTTCATAAGGCTCTTTGAACTAAAAGATCAGAAGTGAGACCCCCTACTTGCTCAATGGCATCAAAGTTAGCTAGATCATTGAGGATGCTTTTTTTCCTTTCATTTAGTTCTCCAAAAGAAACCTTATTCCACTCTTTCAAATTGGCTTTAACAAATTGTAATCTCCTCATGAACTTGTGGCCTTCCCACCCATTTCCTTGAAAACCTCTCCACCAATTTCTAAAGTTCTCCTTGAAATTAGGATGTTGTAACCACATATTCTCAAACCTAAAAGGTGTTAGGCCCCACTTGAACGGGTTGGTATCCAAAACAATTGGCCAATGATTCGATGTCCTTCTAGGAAGGGCTTCTTGAAGGTCTTGGGGAAAGAGCTGCCCCCACTCATTTGAGTAAAGAAAACAGTCCAATCTCTTACATACGGGAGACTCTTGCAAGTTTGACCAACTGAAAGATGCGTTCCGTAACGGTGGATCAAGCAATTCACATTCTCTTATAAAACTATCAAAGTCCTTCATGCTTGAAGTTAGACTAGAACCCCCAATTTTTCTGAATTTCTCCTTATGACATTAAAATCACCGTCCACACACCATAACGGAAAAGATAAGCCAAAAATGTCTAAAAGCTCCACCCAAAAATCTTTCCTAAATGAGGGGTTGTTTGGGCCATAAACTGCGGATATCCAAAGAGGTCAGCATCCATCCAAAGCAAACTTGATTGAGACCGAGAAGGATCCTATTACCACCTCCTCACTACGCAGTTTTTTAGAGTCCCAAATGATCAAAATCCCACCTAAAGCCCCGCACGCCGGAAGAGCAACTCATTCCTTATTTCTGATCATCCAAACACTACCCATAAACCTTCTGTCGCACTTTACCTTTTTTGTTTCCTGAAACATCACAACATTCGAATTCTCTAACCTTAGAAAATCTTTAACCACCCTTCGCTTATTCCTTGTCCCCAAACCCCTTGTGTTCCAACTGATAATTTTCATGGAGAAACTCACAAACCCAAAACCACCAAACCAGTTCCAATAGGTCTCAAATGCCTGTGGAGCATCTATTCTTCCTCCTGGAATAAACCTTAATATCCAGAGAACATAAAACCTCTCGCACTTTAGCCATTTTCCTAGGGGACAGGCCATCTATATGGAACTCGCCCGATGGGGAGACCACAGTATCATCCTAGCTACCTGTAACTAGGTTGGAAACCTCCTTAGGCAAGTTGGGTTTAGACTTACTGGGGTTAAAACTCTCGGACATCTAGTTTGATAAAGCAAACTAGGTCTCCTCCTCATCACGGACAAGAATGCCAAGATATTTTTGATAAAAAGTGCCAACAACGTCTTTTTTAGAAAAAAATTCAGAAATTACTCGATCTTCCATAGGAGACTGAGAAAGAGAGACTGAACTAGAAAGATCTGGACCAGAGGGACTCGGCAAAGGAAGTGCCAGACCACAAGAAGGGATAGAAGAAGACTCAGGTGGCTGAGAAGGTGAAGACAGACAAACCTCCAAGTTTTCCACTCCCAGCATTTCACAGCCACCCGAGTCTTCTTTTATCCCTTCTTGTCTTCTTCAAAATGGGGATTGCGCAAAGCCGCTTCGCCTCTTGACGACGAGGTCCCTTCCCCCAAACACCGCTTTCGATTCCTTGACAAATGACAGCGAAAGATAGGACTCGCTCTGAATCCTCGTTCCATCTAAGATCCCGTCCCAAAATCCTCTTCCAATAGACAAACTTCACTAACTGACAATGACTTCCCGAGAAAAAGAGGCTCACTGCGACTTCGAAGTCCTTGTCAGCGATCGAAGCTTGGAGGGAAAAGGGTGGTCCACTGTTTCTTTGAAACTACCTTCTCTTCTTTCTGCGCAGAGCCTCTCGTCTGAACCTTAGAAGCTTTCCCCTTTCTCACTACAACATCTTCTTCCCTTCGAGACAAACCTTTCTTAACAGAGGACTTTGTTCCTCCTATTCTTTGGCCCAACCACGACGGGCCCTTTAAATTACAGCCCACGATTGCGTCTGAAGGTGGGCTAGGGTTGGGAAGAGACTGGGCCTTTATCTCAAAGGCCCGACCATCCTCTTCAGAGAAAGCCTCGTCGCCAGCCATAACTTCGACTGGACCTTGAGAGCATGCAAACAGCGGGACCACCTTTGCAGAAGATCCAACTCGCTGGAGCGTTGAAAACGATAGCGCTACAGTCTCGTGGGCTTGAAAAACAACTGGACCAGCAAGAAACCCACAATTTTTCGTCTCACTCTGGGCCCTAACAGGCTAGGCTTTAAACAAAGACTCAGGCACAATGGGCCCATTGATGTTTTCTTCCACTGGGCCCAGAAGACTCCCTTCCCAGCCATTCTCCCTTTTGGACGCCAAGTTTGAACTTGAATGACGATAACGTGACCAGGGAAAAAGCCTCCTACTGTAGCACTCATTATCCCTAGTGCTACCGAGTCACCCCTCTGCATTCTTTGACCACTGAGAAATGCAACCTCCCGTTTTCAACAACTCTTCCCTGCTACGGGTTGACTCAGACGTGAAAATGTCGTCTTCTTCAACTTCTCCGGTGACTGAAACTGCGACTGTGAATGTCCAGGCCCCATCTTCCACCTCTAGCAATGCTGGTAGCACAACATTTGGAAGCATCTCCACCCACAGCTTCACCTTCAACAAGTCTACAAGCTTCAATGATTCCCTTGCCACCTTCGTTACCCTCCCCCACTTCTTCAGAATGAATTTCAACTGATCTTCATCCCACAAATGAAAAGGAAGACCTTTTAGTTCTAAACAGCCCCTTCTGAATTTTCCAAAAACAACCATATTTTCTCTTGGCAACCATCTCCTCAAATAATAGACCTTCCTCTCACTAATAATCTTCCCTGCTCTTGAACCCAATCAACACTCCTTGCAAAATCCTCAAAGAAACACCCCTTGAAAGCGGAAATGTGGGTTACAGACACCATTCCTTTCGTACCCATCATCCTTGCAATAGCTTTTCCTACGTGAGCCCAGTCTTGAACTTTTTCTTTGCATTCACAAATTACAACTCTGGCCCATTTTCCAACTGACAACAGAGCTCCATTCCTAGGTCCATCCTCTGCAACCACTTCTGCATATGACCGGAAACCTCTGTAAATGCCCCTACTCGCCTAAGCATCTTCAAACGTCTCCTTCGAAACTCTTCCAGCTTGATCAGAATAATCTTGCACTAAAGAAATCGCCTTCCTAAGGTCTTCCCACCCATTGCCATTAACACCCTTGGGAACGACAAGGATTAATGGTTTCCTTTTTGTAACAATTTCTGTAATTTTCATGAAACGCCCTCTGCTATTGAAACAAATCTCCATCTAGTGAGTTCTAGTCTTGCCCCTAACCTTTCGTATAAATCCCCTAGAAGCCTCCAACTCCACAACTTTCTTCAAATGCTCCATCAACCAATCCAACTCCTCCTTTCCAAATCCTACTGAGACAACAAACCCTCAGCTCCTTTCTGTTATTAATATCCAAGTTCCCCCATTTGATCCTTCAAACTTTACCTAGAAAGACTTTTTCTCCACTTCAAACTTTTCAACCTTCATTCTCTCCTCGAGTTCTTCTTTTATTCTCTTTTTCTATCTGTTTTTTTCTCCTCTACTCCAGGTAGACTCTCCTAGCACAAGGGGAAACATTAGACAGTGAATCCACTAGTTTTCCAAGGTTTTTGGGTATAAATAGAGAGAGAGAGAGAGAGAGAGAGAGAGAGAGAGAGTAAAATGCTACTATAGGGCTTGCAATTTCTCCCTTACCTCTTATATTTCTAAATAAAAAAGATATCATAAAAGGCCAAAGACAACCTTATATTGTCTAGAGGATAAAAAACAATAAAACACGAAACTTACAACACACCCGTTCAAATTAGTCCATCTATGTCTCAAAGACCTAGCTTGCAAAGCTAGCACTTCGCACCCCTCCCCCCCACCCCTCCTTTTCTTTTTGATAAGCAAATAGAGAATATATATTAAAGATGCCTAAGCAAAAGGCACAGAAACTTACACACAGTGTATACATTTGACATTCACCAAAGCCACACTTAAAAGGAAAGAAACATAAAAAACAACCTCCCTCTCCTTACTTTAAGCTAAGACAATTAATAGAGTCAATCATTAACATGGTCACCTAGCTCTTCATATTCCCTTATACCAACTAACCACAGTGTGGGCTACCTAAAAAGTCCAACAACATACAGTGCTTTGGTCCTAATGGGGCTCTAGACCACTCCACTAGGTATCTTATGAAGTTCTTCAATTTTTGATCGAGAAGCTCTTTCTTGTCAAAAGCCCGACTAATACGTGCACCAGAACAAGCAAAGGGGAGCCATACGGCAAACCTTCTGCCTTCTCTTATCCAAGCCCTGAAACTTCCATCCTAACAAGGATCTCCAACTGTGTATGGAAGCACCCACTAAAAAAAACAAAAAATAGCTAGTAACATGCCCCACAATTTTCTGGATCTGGCACAATGAATCAAGATGTGGTTTGCCGACTCTTGATTGACTTTGCATAGACTAATCTATTCGCCATAGACAAGCCTCTCCTCAGGACAAAGCCTATCATTAGGAACTTCCCTCACACCAACTCCCAAACAAAAAGAAAAAAAAAAATGCAAGATCTCATAGGGGCACGAAGCATTAATCGACTTCAACAGATTCAGTTCTGCTATGCTGAACTGAGTCATTCTAAATCATGATTGCAACTTTATTTTAGCAATATAGCCCATTGTCTCTTCAGTCAATAAGCCCATTTTCCCTAACAAATCTTCAATCAGAGAAACTTACATACACAATGGGCCAATTGAATCATGATGGACTTTTTATCTATGTTATCATCACAATACAAGATTGGGGGGAAATAGAGATTGGTAGAAAAACAAGCATATGAGCTCCTGTGAAGAGGAGAAAAAAATATCAATTCATGTTCTATCATTATTCATCAGCTATGCATTCAAATCTAAGAGAAATTGTAGAGAACATTTGCCAGTTGCATCTGTTATAAGAGTAAATCTCTCCAACAGTTTCCTTCAGTGTTTAAATTTATTTATGGAATGAAACAACTCAGAATATCAGTCAGGCTCATTGATAATCTTCAGAAGACTCCACTTGGAGACATTTAAATTTTCTTTTTAATTTATAAAAGCTTATTTTCAAAAATAATATATTTCATTTTAACCCAGTACAGGTTTCTTGTCCAATTATATCTTGAACAGATTTGATCTTGGCAGGAGTAAAAATTTTCATGTTCATCATTTTCCTATGTCTTAAGTAAATTGCTTTGCTGCCAGCCTTTCCTTGCATCTTTAAGTTCCCATATGCCCTACATTTCACTCTAAAAACTAATATATCACCAACAGTTCCTTTTCCCAGTGACAGATCAAGCAAATCCCATTTTCCAATCTACTATTCATTGTGAGAGCTCTTAACAAATATTCCGCCTTTCCACTTACACTGGCATTGCTTTGTTTATGTTCCATCAATAGACATTGCAAACAACTAGATTATCGGCATGACATGATAGTGAAACTGATATTTTATAAGGAGGATAGAGTGATTGGTAAGAAACAAAATAAGAAATCACATTATGAATACAAGAGCCGACTCCCTTGCATAATGCAATAGTAACATCTGATTCATTAATGATAGGCATCCTAATATTAGAAGTGGAGAGAGGAATTACCTGGCCCCAAAGGAACCTCTTGGAAAAGGTTCTAAGAGCAAATAGAAGACATAGGTTTCAGAGTCCCCTTACTAGATGCCCAGTGCAGATTCTAAATTTAAGACAAATCCCAGAATCAAGCAAATGCTAGAGCATTGCACCTACAAAGTCATATATGATGGACCACGACATATGATGCCTACCTCAGATGAGATCAGGGTCCTTGGAAGAGCATGGTGTCTGTTGACAACTTGCAATTGATCATCATAACAATAGTTTCAACTAATGTGATAGATCGATGATCAAAATTTGGTAGCTAAACTGGTAGGCTGCTTAGTTAGAGGTATGAGCCTTGATAAATATATGAAGGTGAATCCTGCAGCTTAGGTTCTTATTTACAACCAACACTGATATTCAGCTTAAAACTAATTTTGCAAGAAAGAACATTTAATTACCTCTTCTAACAGGTATAACATCAGCCTCTCTAGTGATGAACTTAGAATGTACAAGATGAAATTGATTCATCTCAGTGTCAGGTAGCAGAAAGCTGGTTGAACAGCATGACAACATGAACCTAATTTCTTGTTACGGTGCTTGTTTATTGTTGCAAATTTGCACAGGGCCTCCACTGAGAGATTCCTCAAAACTACAACAAGGCTTAACATCATACTCAGATGCTACAAGATGTTTGATGGTATACTTCAAATATTTTGCAAAGTGCCTAAAAATTAGGTCCCCACATGATCAAATAGAAACATTCAGAAAGAGCATATTGCACAGGTACAAAGAAACATTTAAAATGCATTAGGAAATTACCAATTGCATGTGATAAAGATGTCAAAACAGCAGTTGGTGAAGCAAATGGACCAAATGTGATGATGGGATAAGAGGATGAAGCAATAAACTTTACTGTTGATTCTTTCCGCAAATCAATCTGGATAGAAAAGAAATGAATAGGTAGAGACCCAAGTAAAAAGATCCTTTAAAAGATTGAACTTCAGCATATCACATAAAATAGAAATTCTCAAAACCTCGCAGCGCCGTGTTGTATCAGCAAGAATCCCAAGTGCCTCCCCATTTGGAAGAACAGCTAGAACCCAAGGATGTGACTGGTACAAGGATGTCGTTCCAGAATCAAAACCCCATGCAGCTATGTTCCACGTAAAAACCTACATGGAATATAAGTTATCAATGCTTGTAGAACTGACACAAAGCTTCATGATGAGAAACTATACAAACTGTCTTACCCTTTTCCCTGTCCGCTCAAGCTGTCCACTAACTTCTCCTGTTCCATAAAAGGAGGTGCCAGTGGGAAGCTAAATCAAGACCAAATTCTATTTTGTTAGTTAAGGTACAAGGAAACATTTGAAAAACAGATAGTAAAATATGCTGGTTAGTAGAGAATATAGAATATGTTGATGGCACTAATACTGGAAAATAAGGCAAGATAGCTTACCTCAATTGTAACAATCTGTTGCCCTGAAACACATTCAAATGTAGGGGTATACATAGGAACCTTGTGATTCATGATTGGTGTATCCCTATTTTTCTGATTAGTAAATGAAAGACTGGGAAATGCTGCATCTCTATCATCTGAAGAACAATCAAACCGGAAAACTCCTTCCTCCAGGATAGGTTTAAAAAGCATATTTCCTGAAGTGAAATCTGCAGGGACCACCTTTCCTTCATATTCTGCCATTTTGAGCACTAACCTTTCACCGATCAGCCTCTTCTTAACCCTCTTTTTTTTCTGCATGTTTAAAAACTTGTGTTAGGAATTCCTCTTCAACATAGTGCCTCCTATTCAGCCATTTCTCAAAATGAAGTGAAAATTTATGCTTTAGCCAAAACAAACCAATTAATTATTTGGCATCTATACAAATGATCAACCAATGGTAGTTGATTGATTACTTACAAGCTAAAAGCATGAGAGAACTTACCATGAGTTTGAACTTAACATTTGAAACAGATGCTCAAGGAAAGGGCTGTGAAGCAACATGGCACTGTGTCCCCTCTAGAGGAACTTAAACGTATAATCAGATGGTTTGATTAAAAAAATTACTCACTTCACATTGCGGCAAAGATAGCCTCTCAATAAAATAATTCATCTTGGTTCCATCAATTATAGTGAAAAACAAAATCAGGAAGAGCAATGTGTTCATGCTGATTAACAGGCTGTCCATCCTTGAGATTGTAAGACTACCAAGCTATCTCTGTTCAGAAAATTTAGAACACATGAGCTGCATGAATCTAGAAGCTAGAATCTAGTGATTTCAGCCCATTTCCTTAAAATGGGATGTGGAAAATACCAAAAGGTTACCATTTCTCATTTTAAAGCAGCACAACATTGTCATGAACAACTTACACTGTTATGCTGCACGAACAACATTCCTTGTGGATTTCCAAATTCATTTTCCACTATTTTAATGAGTTCAATTTTACTTCTTTCTGTTCTTTTCTTAATTTCTGTTTGGGTGGTCCTTTGTATACTTCCCTTGTACTAGGGTTGATGCCCTTTTGTCCCCTTTTGGCACTTCTTGCGCTTTGTGTGATAACCAGTTGGCCGCATCAGTCAGAATAGTTCCCGGAACCCTATCTTTAGTCTGCTTCTTAATCCGCACCCTCAAGAACTAGCACACCCTATTCTTGAAAGCCGAAGAGCAGCTAAACTAAGCAATTTGTTGGGTAAAGCTCAACGAATGCATACCATAACTAAGCATAGAAAATTTAGATTGCTATTAGCTACTAACTCCCAAATCTATACTAACATATAAGGCGAGAGGGTAGTGAACTTGATCTCTTACTTTAAATAAGTACAACACCCATAACTGCTTAAAATTGTTAACTTAAATCAACAAGATCTCCAACCTCAATTCCCACTGAACTGCTAAAAACTTGACATCTTTTTTAGAACTTCCAAGTCTAATAGCTCTTGTCTCTAGTACAAGTTATGCCTTTTTTTAATATTCTAAATCACATGCCATGAGATTTGGGTCAAGTCTAAAGACATCAAAGGAATCATGCCAATTTTTCCCCATGAATTGATATGATTTTTATCCAGAACTTGTAAGGAAAAAAATATACACACTTTCAAGATTGTGGGACATGAAGTAACCCATAAAATTCGTCACAAAACTCAGAGTTCCCAAGTGTGAAACCCCTCTACTTTGTTAGTACAACAATGATCAAAGCAACTCTCCGACCCAAAATAAAACCAAAAATAAAATAAAAATAAAATAAATAAATAAATAAAAAAGAAAAGAAATGGACATGGGTAACAGGACAAAATCACCTGAAGGGGCCAGATGGAGAAGATGGGTGCCGAGGATCAACACAAGTCTTCAACAATGGCTTGTTGAAACCCCCAGAAACAAACCGATATGGATGGGTTTTCCAAAATCCCAATGCTCCCACTCCTTCACTGCTTCATGCCACTGCTTCTTTGCACAGACACTTTCATTGTACATGATTGTACTAAAAATACATATGTTACAGGGGAATCATGCAACTATACACACTTCCAAAGTTGAAACACTTTAGAAAAAGTAATCCTTAGCGAACGGTGAAAAGCATCAAAGTTTTCAAACTAGTCTTTCTATCATCTCCCTGTTACCGCCAACCATTTCATTTCTTTTATTAATTTGACATGACAAGAGCATCTTATTGTCTTTAAACTTAAGGGAGAATTGTGTTTTGGCCTAAAAATTAATAAAAGATCCTCCAAACACCTATAATTGGTTGCAAGGATATAAGATTGGAATAGATAAAATTACCCCTTTTTACTTACACCCATCATTTTGTCTTTATACCACATCATTTTGTCTTTATACCACCGCTCTTTACATGCCCCATCCATAAAATTCTCCTTTATTTAATTATTTTTTTATTTTTTATTATTTTTTAAACTCCTTTAAAAATAATTGAAAAATCAGCATTATTTTCTATTTTTAAATTATAAATAAATAAAAATTATATTAATGATTCAAAAATTATTTTGGAACATACTTTTGAAAAAAATATTAATTTAAATGAATAAAAATTATTTTTTACATTTTATAAGTAAATAATTTAATGATTAAAACACTATTTAAAATAAATATATTTACTATTTTTTCTTTTATACTAAATATTATTTTAAAGTTTATTTTTTTTAATTATTATAAAATAAAAAGTTTAAATTTTTTTTTTTAATCTTTTTCTTTCCATATTTTAATAATTTTTTGAATAGAGACTTTTGTAATAAGTTATATGAATGTTTCAAATTTGTTTATTAAGGAATTTTTTTAATGATTTGAATTAACTGAAAATTTATTGAAATGAGAAAAAAGAAAAAGAGAGAAAGAGGATAGATGAAGAGTTTTTATTTTAAATATCCAACTAAAATGTTTTTGTATTTAGAAATGGATTATATCAATACATAGTATAGTAGAGATTGATTTTTTTCTCATACAAAAGGGTTAAATGATATGTTTACTCATTTTAAATAAAAACAAGTAGTTAAAAATTATATAGATTATGTTTGAGTTTGGTTTTAAAATATTTTTTCTAGTTTTTATTATTTTTTTATTTTTAAAAATTATTTTTATTTTCTATATTGTCTCTTTTTGAAAATACATTTAATTAAAAAAATGAAAAATATTTTTAAAAATGAAAATTGAAGACCTTGTTTAATACTAAGATAATAAAAAGAATTAAATTTTATTTATTGATTATTCTTTTTTATTTTTAAAATATAATATGTTCACAATTAAATAAAGGAATTGGTCAATTGTATATTTTTTTCACAAAAATGTAATATGTTCATAAAAAAATTGGATTGAAGTTTTTCGTCATTTTTTTTAATCAAACTACTAGAATCATGTTTAATACATATATAAGCATATATGCACTATGGGGATATGAAATTTGTGTCACTATACAAGAGTATTTACTAACTGTATAAGGGAAATATACTAAGTGTACAAGCAATGTATAAGATTACCATTTATAAAAGATTTCAATCTATTTTGAACCACTCCTTTATTTTCCTTGTCACCCCCAAATTGCATACTCATGTCGTGCACTTTATTTAACTCCCATATGGAAATTCCGATACTTTCCCCAGTAATGATGTTTGGAAAAAAAAAAAAAACTAACTTTAATTCATCCATCCTTTTATTAGTTAAACCATTAGAAATATGGTTAACACACCTACATGGACACATTACTTAGGATAGATATATTGTACAATGGTATTACACTAATTGTACAAGGGAAATGTACTAAGTGTACAAGGAAAATGTACTAAGTGTACAAGGGTGTACAAGGCTACCATCTATAAAAAAATTTAATCGATTTTGAATCACTTTTTCATTTTCCTTGTCACCCATAGATTGCATACCTATGTCATGCAATTTATTTAACTTTCACATGGAAATTTCAATATTTTTCTTAGTAATAATGTTTGGGAAAAAAAATTTAATCCTAATTCATCCTCCATTTTGTTAGTCAAACCATTAGAAATAAGATTAATATACCTACGTTGACACACAACTTAGGAGGGATATATTGCACCATTATACAATGATGTTATATTAATTGTACAAGGGAAATGTACTAAGTGTACAAGGGAAATATACTAAGTGTACAATGGTGTACAAGGCTACTATTTGTGAAAGATTTTAGTCGATTTTGAATCATTTCTTTATTTTCTTTGTTACCCATAAATTGTTTATGAAATTTGCACTATTATATAAAGGTGTTACACTAACTATAAAAGAGTATTCCACTCACTGTATAAGGCAATGTACTAACTGTATGGGGTAAATATACTAATTATACAAGGGTGCACAAGGTTATCCTTTATGCAAGATTTTAATCAATTCTGAACTTTTTTTTTTTCTTGTCACCTAAGGATTGAACACTTTTCCCCCACACATTCCTTCACCTAAAAATTGTTTTAATTTGAAATTTGAAATTTCATCATCCAAAATTTGTAATTGCATATTTCATTTAAGTAATTTTAACAACATTTTTTCTTGCTACATTTACATCCTATATAAAGGAAAATTAACCATAATATTTAGGTATTACCTTTTTTTTGTGAAATCAAATTAATATAAATGGATAACACATTAATATCATTGTTTCAAATAACTCAAGACAATATAAACAACATATAATAGCTGTTGAGGAAAAATTATGAATATTTTTTACCAAACTATGTCATTTAGATCTTCTCTACCAAAATTAAAACATAGGAAATAAAATTAAAATTATTCACATTTAAAGTGTTTATTACAAGTAAACCAAATGAAATATATATTTTTATTATTTTACCTTTATAAACATAATGTCAGCAGATATTAAAAAAATTATATTTAAATAGAATTAAAAAGGATAAAAAATTATCTTTGTAACATTTGAAATTTTTTTTATAAAAAATCATTAATTTAAATTATCAAGTTAATTTAAATTTTTTTTTTTTGTTGTAATTATAGTTTTGAAGATTCTACTATTTTTATATTATTACTTTTAATTTATTTTCTTTGATTTTTTATTTTAAATTTCATCTAAACTTGTTTTTTTTTTACATTTATATGTTTTCTATTATATCCTTATTTAAAGTGATTTTCATCTAATTTGTGTTCCATTATATTCTCTTTTCAATTTTAATGTGTTGTTATACCTCTTTACATAACAAAAGATTTTGTTATTTTTCATCTACAAAACTTTATACAAAAGATATCATGTACGAGGAAAAGAATAAAAAAATAGAAAATTATGATATAATTTACATATACATCTCTTAATATGATACATTTGCTTAACTTAATGGCATCATGCTTTAATAATTTAAACTATGTCAAGTCCACATCTATTTTAGATTTAAAAGGGCATTTGAATATTTTTCAAATTATTAAGTTATAATACATTATTCAATTAAAAATTAATTATCACCATTAGTTAAAAGATGACCATGTTACAAATTAATATATTAAGACAATATCAATGTATTGTCCAAAAAATAGAGAAAATATTCAAATAATTGTCTACAACCTTAAAGATATTTATATATATATTGGATAAAAAAGAATAATAATATTTTTTAAGGTGTTTAAAAAATATTTATTATATATTTTGTAAGTTTAAAAAAAAAATATTTTATGAGGTGTTTAAAAAATATTTACTTTAAAAATATAGTAATAATCCTTTTCAACCATTGATTTCCAATATTTAATTTATTAGGCATGGTTTTGGGAGAAAAATAATTGATGAAAATAGTAACACCTTTCTAGAAAAGAATTAATTTACATGTCCCACCAATTAATATGTGAGAGAAAAAGATAAGGTGAATGATGAAAGAGAGAGGGAAAAAAAGAATGAAAGTGAGTGGGAAGTTAGTTGTTTTTTTTTTCTTTTTGACAATAAAGGGCATTTTCAGAAAATTGAATGTTTCATATCCTTCTTTTCAATTTGTAGACTTTCTTTAGGTGTTGGGCTTAAATATGGAACTTATGAGGATCTTTTATTAATTTTTGGGCCCAGCTAGGCCCAAAACACAATTCTCCCTAAACTTAACACGCAACCAACATAATTTTTCCTTTTTTATTTTCTTTTCTCTCTTCCATACGTGTTAATTTTAACAAATTTAATATTTTTATATAATCAATATGTTACAATATTATAATATATAAATATATAAATATATATTATTATTATATAATTAAAATATTAATATAATATACATATTTAACATGTTTTGCCATTAGACTCAGTTTTTAGTAAAAAAAAAAACTAATAATTTAAAAATTAGAACCATCAATTATTTTATTTTTTAAAAATAAAAAATAAAGCCCTTAAAAAATAACTATTTTGTTTAGGAAAAATATGTATTTGAAATCCCGAAACTAAGTTCGAGAATCAATTTACTTATCAGGAGTGTACAGTGATAAACCATAATATCCCTCTAAGCCCTAAATAGATTTCTACTTATTAAGTTTGTTTGATTAGTTATATGTCATCTTATAATATAATTTTAATAGTTTCATTATTATCAAGAATTAAAGAGATTTCTAAATAATATGGATTGTAATTTATGATTTCAATAAGGAAATAAACGGAAGATTATATGAGATAAAATTAAAATTTTAAAATCATTTTGTATGTTGGGATTTATTGAGTTCCATTTTGATTTCCACAAATTTATCCATGACGATTTCATTAATTAGAGTTATGAAATTAATCCATGTATACCTAAAATCATTTTTAAAACATTTTTTAAATCTGCATACTGAATAAAACCGATGGCCTTTACCTTTTTAAAAATTTGATACTTTATTCTCCAAAAGATCTAAGATTAGCTTTAAATGAAAGCCAAAGGACTGTTTCAATAAAGAGAGTTTAAAAACAGTTTCAAAGTAACAATACTTTATATACTTGGGGTTATTAAGGTCCCTTGATATTATTATGATAGCTATTTCCTTGTCTTTCATCCCTTATATGTTTACTGAAATGATAATGCATATTTTCCTCAATGATTTTGAATCACGATATTTGCTATAATGTAAACATTTGTCCATCATGCACTATTTCCAGAAAATATTACTAAATTAAATCTAAGAGAAAACCCTATTATTATTTATCGTTTATCTTTATTGAGAAAATCATTTCATCAAGCTAATCGAATTCATTCTAAAACATTCAGATTGAATATAAGAAAATCGTGTTTAATTTTTGGCTGAATAGAAAAAATTAAAGTATTTGACTTTTTTTATTCAATTAAAAGTAACCTATCGATATTAACCAATATAAATAAATTGAACTTATTAATAATAAGTTCACTTTAATTACATTGGTTGATACCAAAATACATGATACTTATGAAACTTAGAAACACAAGGAAAATAAAACCAAAACAGAATACAAAATAAATAAGATAAATACAGTGGTAGTAACATGCATGGCCATGAATGGCCTTGTTAAAATGGATCCATATAAAAAACAACTTGAGCCCAAACAAAAAAAACTAGCAACACCAGGTCGGTCAACCCACAAACTTGATGAAGCCATCTTGCTTCTGGTTGACGTTGATCTTGCAGCGTAGCGCAGTAAGTATTACTACCCAGGACACGAGGGATCAGATATGGGAAATGGCGTTGACTGTGGCGCGACGAATGAGGTTTGAAATCTGAAGCCAATGGAGCTTGGCTGTGGAAACAATGGAGTCTATTGTTGTTGTTGTGGTTGTGGTCGAGAGAATGGGGTGGGGAAGAAAGAAGATATGAATCCAGAGGTGAAGGAAAGCATGGAGGGAGTGTTGAAGGCATGGCTTCCGAGGGTAGAGGAGGAGTGTCGAAGACATGGTGGAGGATGATGGGGCACCACTGGTAGGTGGCGAAGGAGGACTCATTGGAGGTGCGAGAGGAAAAGCCTATAGGAAGAGTGTAAATAATCTTTATTTTATTTTATTCTATTAGTCTTATATATTTGGGAAGAGTCCTATTGAGATTGTGCTAGTGGAGTCCCATTCCTTTTATAAGTAGAATCCCCTTCCACTTTGAGTCATATTCTAATTATAAGTAGAGTCCCATTGGGATTGTGTTAGTGGCCTATAAAAGCAAGTCACCCCTCACTCTCTAAATACGAATAACAATTTTTTAGAGAATTTTTCAGAGAGTATTTTCATACATCTATCTGGAGGAATTTTTCCAAAACCCGAGTTGTACACATCTCGCTTACAGAGTGCACCCAAGGCGAGATTTGGTTGTTGAATCTTGGAAGTAGACCATTGGTACCCTAGAGCACCAAGTCCTTTTTCGATGAGGGTGAATCTATTTCAAGGACAGTGTTTGTCACGCCTCAGCCGACAAGTTTTTTTTCTTATTAATTCTGTTATTTATTTGTGTCTTTTGGGCTAGTCATTTGTTTCCATACCCTTAAATCCAACAATCTTGAAATATATCCAAATGGAAGCTTTCCTAGTTCACACCCGTCCTGACACCTCTAAAATTGATCCCTTCAACGGGACATTCTTTAAGAGATGGCAAGAAAGAGTTTTCTCTACAATTGATGTAGTGAACTTGGGACACATTTTGACTGACCCAAAACCAAAAGATGATTCTCATTTGTTATTAACCTGGGAAATTGGAAATAAACAAGTTAGGCATGCTATTCTGAGTACCCTTTCTAATGAGTTTTTTTTTTATATTTATTGTTAATTTAAAGTTGCAAAAGAAATTTGGGATGCAATGAATAAAAAATATATTTTGGAAGATGCAGGAACTCAGAAATATGCCATAGGGAATTTTAGAATTTTCCAAATGACTGAGGATAGAGATGTATCATCTCAAATCCATGACTACTACTTGTTGATTAATAACTTAGCTATTGAAGACATTAAATTACCCGAACCTTTTGTGGTTGGTTATTTAGTAGAGACTCTTCTAAAGTCTTGGAAAGACTATAAAAATAACATGAAACATAAAAGGAAATAGATGTCCCTAGAGAATGTCATAATCCATATTAGGATTGAGGAACAAAACCGAAATAGGGACAATGTTGAGAAAGCTAAGGAATTGTCTTCTAAGGCTAATGTAGTAGAAGAAAAACCTATAAAAAAACAATAGGTCCAGGAAGCAAAACTCTAGGACCAAGCCCAATGCATCAAACAAGGTTCAAAACTCAACTATTAAAAAATGGGGTAATTGCTTTGTTTGTGGCAAGTCTTGATACCATGTAGTTCAATGTCACCACAGGAAGAGAATTGAGAAGTCCATTTCAAAGGCAAATCTGGAAAAGGCAGAGGTGATCACAACAGTAATCTCCTCTAAGGTGAGCATGGTCACCAATATGAAGGACTGGGTAGACTCTGGGGCTACCAAACACATTTGTGGGAATAAAAGTGCATTTACTTCCTATACCACTTTAAAGGAAGGAGAGGAACAAGTGTTCATGGGTGATTCTAGATCTACTCCAATGATTGGCAAAGGGAAAGTTCTCCTCAAGCTAACCTCTGAAACAGTGTTTGCCCTCAATGATGTTCTTCATGTGCCAGATATTCACTGGAACTTGGTGTTAGTATCTCTACTTGGAAAAGTAAGAGTGAGGATCTTTGTCTGACTCTGATAAAATAGTTTTAACCAAGAATGATGCATTTGTGGGAAAGGGTTATTGTAATCAAGGTTTATTTATGTTGAATGTTTATGATATTATCAATAATAATGCATCTTTTTTTTTTTCTGCTTACATAGTTGATTCTTGTGATATTTGGCATGGTAGACTAGGACATGTGAACTTTTCATATATGAAGAAAATGGTTGAATTGAGTTTAATCCTTAAACTATCCGTAGAAAATCATGGAAAATGTGAATCTTGTGTGGACTTTAAAACCACAAAAAAATCTTGCAAATCTGTTGAAAGATAATCAAATCTACTAAGTTTAATACACAGTGACTTAGGATACCTAAAAAATACAATGACTAGAGGTGGTAAACGATTCTAGATAACTTTCATAGATGACTACTCAAGGTATACAAGGGTATATATTTTGATAAACAAATACGAAGCAAAAGATGTTTTCATCAAGTACAAAAATGAAGTGGAAAATCAACTAAGTAAGAAAATTAAAAGGCTTAGAACTGATAGGGGAGGAAAGTATGAGTCCAACCCCTTTAATTCTTTTTGTGAAGATCATGGGATCATTCACGAGACTACTCCTCCTTATTCCCTTGAGTCTAATGGAGTAGCAGAAAAGAAAAATGGGACCTTAAAAGAAATGATGAATGCAATGTTGGTAAGTTTAAGAGCACCCTTGAACTTGTGGAGAGAAGCTATCCTATCCGCATGTCATATTCAAAATAGAATACCTTACAAGAAAACTGATAAAACTCCTTATGAGTTGTGAAAGGGTTATGCACCTAATATAGCATACTTGAAAGTGTGGGGGTATTTAGCTAAAGTTCTTCTCCCTGAACCTAAAAAATGAAAACTAGGTCCTAAAACCTTTGATGCAATGTTCATTGGCTATGCTGAGAATAGTGCGACATATAGGTTTCTTGTTACTAAGTCAAAAAACAGTCTTGTAGATGTCAATACTATAATAGAAACATAGAATGCAAGTTTCTTTGAAAACATCTTTCCTATGAAACTAAATGGTGAACAACAAGTTTAGAAAATAAGTAAAGACAAGTCTGTTGAACCTTCTAAATTTGAACTTAGAAGAAGTAAAAAAGATAGGAAAGAAACAAACCTTGGAAATGGTTTCTACACCTTCCTAATAGATGAGGACCCTAGATCCTACAAAGATGCTATAACTTCTCCTGATGCACTATTCTGGAATGAGGCCATTAATAGTGAAGTCGAATAAATCATGTATAACCATACATGGGAGTTAGTAGATTTACTTCTTGGTGCAAAGACTATTGGTTGTAAGTGGATCTTTAAAAGAAAGTTAAAACAAGATGGGTCCATAGAGAAGTATAAAGCTCGTAGTTGTCAAAGGCTTTAAACAAATGAATGATGTAGATTACTTTGACACCTTTGCCCCTATGACTAGAATAACATCAATTAGAGTATTGATCACTCTAACTTCCATTCATAATTTGGTGATACACGAAATGGATGTCAAGATTGCATTCTTAAATGGGGATTTGGAAGAGAAAATTTATATGGAACAACCTAAGGGTTATGTAGTTCCAAGGAAGGAGAAAAAGGTGTGTAAGTTAGTTAAATCACTATATGGGTTAAAACAAGCTCCCAAATGATGGCACAATAAGTTTGATCATGTGTTAGTAACTAATGGATATTCCATTAATGATGCTGATAAGTGTATCTACACCAAGTATGAGGATAACACATGTGTAGTCATCTACCTTTATGTTGATGATATGCTGATCTTTGGAACTATCCTGGAGGTTGTGTGTGAGACCAATAAATTCCTAGGTTCTAAGTTTGATATGAAAGACCTAGGAGAGGCAAAGGTGATTCTAGGAATTAAAATAACTAGAACACTTAATGGGCTTAAACTTTCTCAAGAGCACTATGTTGAAAAGATTTTAAGGAAGTTTGAACACTTTGATTGTAAACTAGTGTCAACTAATTATGATCCCAGCTCACAGCTAAAGAAAAATAGAGAACATAGCGTTGCCCAAATAGAGTATGCTCAGATCATAGGGAGCCTAACGTACTTAATGAACTGTACTAGACTTGACATTACTTATGCAATAGGTAGATTGAGTCGGTACACCCAAAGTCCTAATCAGGACCATTTGATTGTTGTTTGTAGAGTCCTTAAGTATTTGAAAGGCACCATTAACTATGGTTTGTGCTTTAATGGATTTCCAAGTGTCCTTGAAGGATTTAGTGATGAAAATTGTATCCCAGATTTTGATGAAATGAAATCCACTAGTGGATATTTTTCATCCTTGGTGGAAGTGCAATTTCTTGTAAGTCTACCAAGCAAACTTGCATTACTCAGTCTACTATGGAGGCTGAGTTTATTGCCTTAGAGGCAAGTTCTGAGGTTGAGTGGCTTAGAAACCTCTTAACAAATATCTTTTTATAGACAAGACCAGCCCTGTCTGTGTTTATGCGTTGTGATAGTCAAGCTGCAATTGCTAAGGCTAAGAGTAAAATATTTAATGGGAAAAACAGGCATATATGCCTAAGGCACAATATTGTGCGGCAACTACTTGAAACATAGGTTATATCCCTAGAATTTGTGAGGTTAGAGTTGAATTTGGTCGATCCTTTGACCAAACCACTAAATAAGAAACTAGTGAAAGAAACATCGAGGGGGATGAGGCTTGTGCCTATTATAGAAGTTAAGAGTGGTGGTAACCCAACCTATTAGAATGGAAATTCATGAAGTAGGTTCATATGGGTAATAACAAATCACTAGTTGACTTGAGGTGCTCTATCAACTCTAATTATATGAGAGTCTATCCCTATGGTGTAGATAGAGCGTATTCTGCATTGATTAAGGTTGAGTGTTTACTCTTAATGAATACCATATTCCTTATGGATCGTATGTTTAAATGCATAACATACTTGATGGTTTCACCTATATGAGAGTGGAGGTGGGACCACTTCCTATGAGAACTTAGGCAGGTACTCTAAAGCTCTCATGAATATCTAGGTAGGGTGCATAACCTATTTGTGCCAACCCGTTTGTACAACTTGTAGTGTAGTTAAGAAAACCAATGTGGATAAAAGTCCCTTGAGTTACATCAAGAAACACTGGTTCATAGAAATTTATTTTCACCATGTTTTGTGATTCAATGCTTGTTTGTCCTAAGACTAGTTCATAGCCTTTGGACACCAGTACTGAGGCATTGGATTCTTTTGTTTTTCTCTAAAAAAAAATATATATATATTACGTTTACACTCTGTGAGGGATTGTAGGAAGAGTGTAAATAATTTTATTTTATTTTATTTTATTCTATTAGTCTTATATTTTTGGGAAGAGTCCTATTGAGATTTTGCTAGTGGAGTCCCATTCATTTTATAAGTAGAATCTCCTTCTACTTTGAGTCATATTCTAATTACAAGTAGAGTCTCATTGGGACTATGTTAATGACCTATAAAAACAGGTCACCCCTTACTCTCTAAATAAGAATAACAAATTTTCAGAGATTTTTTCATAGAGTATTTTCATACATCTATCTGGATGAATTTTTCCACAACCAAAGTTGTACACACCTCGCTTACAGAGTGCACCCAAGGCAAGATCTGGCTGTTGAATCCTAGAGGTAGACCACTGGTACCTTAGTGCACCGAGTTCGTTTTCGAGAAGGGTGGATCTATTTCAAGGACAATGTTTGTCATGCCTTAGCTGATAAGCTTTTCTTCTTATTAATTTTGTTCTTTGTTTGTGTCTTTTGGGTTAATCATTTGTTTCCACACCCTTAAATCCAACAAAGCCACTGGAGGAGATGGAGCAAAGGCTGGTGGTGGCACACAAGATGAATGGTTAAGAACCCTGATTTAACGATGTGACCATGGAGCTGCGGGCCCTTAAATAGGAACTTTGAGTGGGTTATGGAGAAGAGAAGGTTGCAGATATTTTTGTAGTTATGTTCAAAGCTTGGCTGGTTTAATGGATTTTATAGGGTTATTGTAGAATGCTCGATTTTTAGCGGGCCATTAAGGCTAACGTACTTGGTCAACACAACCCACTTAAAAATCACGCTAAGTCGGACCAATCCATGCAAATCAAATAGGCGACCCAACATGGCCCATAAGCTTTTGGGCCAATCGTGTCATGCCAACCGTGCCATGCTGATGGGCCGTGTTGGCGGCCATGGCTCATGGGCCACTCACTTTCAAGAAAACCTAGGTGAGTTGGAAGGCACCTAGAATGATGTGTGAGTGAGTTGGGGTGTGCCTGAAGGTGCTTAGGTGTGTTAGGGTGTTCTTAAATGGGCCAGGATGTGCCTAAATGGGCTGGTGTATGCTTAAATGGATCAAAGTGTGTCTAGATGGGTCAATGTGTACCTAATTGGACTAGGTGTACTTAGAAACGTGTCTAAATGACTTAGGATGATCATAAAAGTGCCTTACACATCTCTCGACCTAGAGTCATTTTTCATTTATGACCTAGAGTCATTTTTTTTTTTTTTTCATTTAGAGCCTAGAGCTCTCGACCCAGAGTCATTTCTTTTCCATTTAGAGCCCAAAGCTCTCAACCTAGAGTCGATTTTCATTTATGACCCAAACTCATTTCTTTTCCATTTAGAGCCCAGAGCTCTCGACCCAAAGTCGATTTTCATTTATGACCCAGAGACATTTCTTTTTCATTTAGAGCCCAAAGCTCTCGACCTAGAGTCGATTTTCCATTTATGACCCAAAGTCATTTCTTTTTCCATTTAGAGCCTAGACCTCTTGACCTAGAGTCGATTTTCATTTATGACCTAGAGTCATTTCTTTTCCCATTTAGAGCCTAGAGCTCTCGACCCAGAGTCGATTTTCATTTATGACCCAGAGACATTTCTTTTCCATTTAGAGCCTAAAGCTCTCGACCTAGAGTCGATTTTCATTTATGACCTAAAGTCATTTCTTTTCCATTTAGAGCCCAAAACTCTCGACCCAAAGTCGTTTTTCATTTATGACCCAGATTCATTTCTTTTCCATTTAGAGCCCAGAGCTCTCGACCCAGAGTCGATTTTCATTTATGACCCAGAGTCATTTCTTTTCCATTTAGAGCCTAAAGCTCTCAACCCTAGAGTTGTTTTTCATTTATGACCCAGAGTCATTTCTTTTCCATTTAGAGCTCAGAGCTCTCGACTCAGAGTCGATTTTCCATTTATGACCTAGAGTCATTTCTTTTCCATTTAGAGCCCAGAGCTCTCAACCTAGAGTCGATTTTTCATTTATGACCCAGAGTCATTTCTCCTCCATTTAGAGCCTAGAGCTCTCGACCTAGAGTCATTTCTCTCATCTATGACCCATAGTCATCCATTTTCCACGTAGAGCCTTAAGCTCACAATCTAGAGTTGTTCCATTTTGTGATTGCGGCCCGTGTTGTGATCTTACTCTCGTCATGTGCCAGGAAAAAATCTCAGGTCCTTTAGTTCTTTGGTATAGTTCACTTCAGTCCGCTCATTATTCGTATTTTTACTCACATTCCCTACACTCGTGATCTCTACCGAAGAGGGGCATATTTGTAGACCCTTCATTTTGTCCTCCTAGCACATGTCCTATTAGGTATTTGGTCGATACTTCACAACAATTCCTTGGTGGCCCATTACTACTCGTGTAACCTATCTTTTCTAAGCCACCTTAGGGACTATGGTTGAAGGATTTATCTATCCCCATTGTGACTCTTGGCAGCTTTAATTTAGACTCAGGTTCACTTAGATACACTTAGGCCCATTTAGGCACCTTAGGCCCATTTAAGCACCCTAGGCCCATTTAGGCACCTTAGGCCCATTTAGGCACCCTAGGCCCACTTAGGCATCCTACGCCCATGTAGGCACCTTAGCCCCATTTAGGCACCCCATGCTCATTTAGGCAGCCTAGGCCCACTTAGGTAGCCTAGGCCCATTTAGGCACCTTAGGCCCACTTAGGCACCCTAGGCTCATTTAGGCATCTTAGTGTCACAAGATGCTTCAAATGACCCTCCCCATGGCCTTATATAGGAGGAGGGAAGCTTCTGGAGACTCTTGGAGCCATCTACACTAAGCCATTGGTGAGAAGAGTGTGGAAGGTTCTAGAGATGCCTAGAGATGTCCACACATCTCTACACTATGGTGGAAGGCATGAGAGGAGTCCAAGGCTTTCTAAAGAATTCTAGAGATCTCTTGTATATTCTTGTACATAGGGTTGTACATAGATTAGTGTAGGGAGTTCTAGAATATTCTTGATTTGTAAGGAACCCTCCAAGATTCCAGAGAGTTCCATTGGTGCATATAAATAGGTGAGACCCTCATTTGGCCAAGACACCACCCAAACCACTTCCTAACCAAGCAATAAAGCTTCCATTCTTTAAGAGTTGCCTACTACGCCTTCTAAACCTTCCTAGTTACGAACGTCTTAGTCTAGCGAGTTAAGCATCGTGAGTTAGGCTGACTTAGCAAGATCAAGTGTCTTGACTTGTCTAAGTGTCACACGAGCTTAGAAAACGACTAAGTCTGTGACATTAGGCCCACTTAGGCACTCTAGGCCCACTTAGGTACCCTAGGTCCATTTAGGCACCTTAGGCCCACTTAGGCCCACTTAGGCACCCTAGGCCCATTTAGACCTTAGGCCTACTTAGGTACCTTAGGCCTATTTAGGCACCTTAAGCCCATTTAGGCACACTAGGCCCATTTAGGCATACTAAGCCCACTTAGACACCCTAGGCCCATTTAGATCATTATTGTATGGCTCACATTTTTGCATGGCTGGCGCGACACTTTTTATTTTATTTTATTTTATTATTTTTATGATTATTTACTTATTTATGATTTTATGTTTTTTATTTTTATTTTATTTTTCATTTTTTATTTTATTTATTTTATTCTATCATTTTCTAAAATACCTCTTTTATTCATTTATTTAATCTAATAATTTTGTGCTTTTGTAAGGAAATTTATCAATGAAAAGGAAAGGGTGGCCGATTGAATCTTACCATTAAGGACTCTTCTCATGCTTGGAAAAATACCATACAACATTTAGCCCGTGCTTAAAGATTTAATTCAATTATGAAAGGGACTGCAAGAGAGAGAGTAAGACTTACCAAATGAAAGGTCAATGGGGAAGGGAAGTTTGAAAAACTAATTAGAGGATAAATCATTTACTAAAGGGAAGAAAATTTGAAGAAAGAGAAGACCATTTTTTTTAAGGAAAATTCAATGTGAATATGGAATGAAAGGGGTTGCATTTATGAGGGAGATTCAATATGAAATAAAGGGGTCGCACTTATGTGGAAGATTGAATATGAATTTTTAAGGAATGGGATTGCGTTTATGAGAAGATTCATATGAATGGGAAGGAATGGAACTTCATTGAGAAAAAAAAAAAATTCAACATGCATATGGACGAAATGGAGCTACGTTTAAGAAGAAAACTTCTGCATGAGTATGGAAGGATTGAGGTGGTGTTTAAGGAAAGAACTCAAGATGCACGGCCAGAGAAGAAGAGAAAAGGAAAATAAAGGAAAGTAAGAACGGAAGGAAGGAAAGGGGTAGTAGAGGGGGCACGATTGGCAGTGGAAAAAACGGGAAGGGAGGTGCAGCCACACGGAAACAAAAAGGAAATTCTCAGCAGGTGGAAAAGTTTTTTTTTAGGAGAGAGTTTGTTTTTCCAGAGGGGGGAATACAATTTGCAGCAGAAAAGTGAGAGAGATCGATTAGGAGAGAAGAGAGAGGTGGGCCACACCAGAAAAGTTTCGGGAAACATTACTGCATCAAGGAGCCGCACCATCAAAAGAGCCAAACAACAACGTTTTCTTTTCCTCTACCAAAGGTAAATTTTGAGTACATTAGTTTGTTATTTATTTTTAATTTTAAGTTTTGATTTTTTTTAGAACTTTAATGGATTACATTTATTTTTTATTTCAAATTTATTTTATATTCCTTCAGTTATATGGTAATGTTTTAGATTTAAGAATTCTTGATTAATTGTGTTAATATTTCATAATATCTAATTCCAACCTTTGTTTGTCTGGAGAACTTGACTGAACTTGACCAACATTTTGGATTGCATTTCGAGACATGTTTGAATTTTATTTAGCCAAGTATTTAGGTTGATATTGGGTAAGCTTTTCGGGTTGGATTAGTTTAGAATCAAGGCGGGATATTATTTAAAATCTGGGCTGCATCTTTGATCGAATATAAGGTGATTTATCCATGAAAAATGGGTTGTTGTCAAGCTGTTTTGAAATTAAAAATGTGGGTTGATATTGCTTTAAAATCAGGGCTGGTGTAGAATGAAATTTATAGCCACCAGATTTTAAATGAGAGAGCACCAAAATAAGTGAGAGAGCCACCGGATTTTTAAATAAGAGTGCCCAAAATTTTTTCTTTAAGTTAGAGAACCACCAGATTTTAAATGAGAGAGCACCAAAATAAGTGAGAGAGCCACCAGATTTTTAAATAAGAGTGCCCAAAATTTTTTCTTTAAGTTAGAGAGCCACCAAATTTTTAAACGAGAGAGCACCAAAATATTTGAGAAAGCCACCAGATTTTTAAATAAGAGTGCCCAATTTTTTTTTTCTTTAAATTAGAGAGCCATCAAATTTTTAAATGAGAGAGCGCCAAAATATTTGAGAAAGCCACCAGATTTTTAAATAAGAGTGTACCAAATTTTTTATTTATTTTTATTTTATTTTTAGCCATGTCTTGTCTTTATTGATAACTCTAGTTAGGCTAATTATTAAGTTTTTTTTAAAAAAATTTAGTTTTAGATAGTTATATACTATGTCCAAGTTGATAATTAGTTACAGATTAAGGCTTATAGTTTTTATGCTAGTTATATTTTAGTCATAGTTTAATTCATGCCTATTTTTAAATTGATAATTCCTATGTTTGATTGATCATTGCAATTATTAAGTTGTTTAGAATTTTTGTTAAATCTATGTCTCCTCTTAGTGGTTTCTTTTAGTTGGATTGACCTCATTTGTTTATGTATTTATTTTTATTTTAGAATCTTAGTTTTAATCAAATCCTTGTCACGTCTTTAAATTGATAACTCTTTACTTTGATTGAATCCATTTAGTTTTTAGAATTTAGATTTTAGTTAGATTTTTTATTTTGCCATCTTTAAAAGTCGACAATTCTATTTTTATTTATTTATTTATTTTTATTGAACTCTTTTAAGTCTTGAACTCAAACCTTTTTATTAAGAAAAGAGTTCTTTTTAATTGGCGTCTTGAATTAAGTCAAAATAACTTCTTTTCTTTCAAAAAAAAAAATGAACATTCTCCATCAATGATATGGCTCCTTGATCCCATATGAAAGGGTAGCCAATAAGGGGATCCAAGTTGATATTCTTTTGTTTTCAAAACCCATTTAAATTAGAAATGAAAAGAAAAAGAAAAATCTTCATTTTGTGTCCTATGTTATGGATTTATCAAATCACATGGTTCCTTTTGATTTCCTAAGATCATTCTCAAAGGAATGTAAACCTTTTAACAATTTTTTTTAAATAATAATAAATATCTATTCTGGGATTTTAGTGCAAAGATCTCACTTTCTTTTTAAAAAATATGCAACTTAGTTTTATCTAAGTTGTATTCCTTTTTCTCAGTTTCCAAAACTTTATTTTCTTAACATAGGTTTGAGCTTGTGTTCCCAAGCTAATGGGAATACACAGGTTAAACTTGTGAATATTAACTAGGGACTTGATGGAACCCCAACATAAAATAATCTTTTTATAACTCATCTTTTTGGTCACTTTAGCTACTTTCTATAATCAAAATCATCAAATTTTTTTAGGAATTATATACAAGATGCATGCGATCATAGATGATTCTTTATATTGTGATAATTGATGATCTCGTATACTTTGATCATTTTTTGCTATGCTAATTAGATAACAAGCACACTAGGATCTCTTTATTTTATTATTATCTAATCCCTCATGTCTTGTGGAAGCACATTATAAGTTATCCATGCTATCTAGGTACACCCCCTGTCACCTACCTTCTAAATTCTATAAATATGATTGTCATTGTGAATTATACCTATGTTTGAGAATGTTTGGGATGTCTTGATATATTGTTTCATTGTTTGTTTATTTATGATAAAACACATGCTGGATGATATACTATTTGAACTAATTTTGATGTCTTGTGATAGCACTTAAGAAGCAGTCCAGGTATGCACCCTAAATTTTTTTATGAATGTGATTGGTTTTTTTGTTAAGCATGTTAATTCCGAAATCACCTCAGTCTACCTAGGTACCCTCAGCCAACTGATTAATTGCCTCAATTCCCTTAACTTAGTCAGTAGAGACTTTTGTAGGGCTTAGAAGGGTACTGCCTCCTAGAGGTACCTTCCCAATAAGTAACATGATCCTCGGACCTAAACTCGGGTTTTTCAAAGACATGCTTTTCCAAAAACTATGGAGTCATTTTTTAGGGTTTTATTTCTTGTTTTATTTTCCCTTTAAAATAAAATAAAACAAGTGGCGACTCCGACTTTTCTAAAACAAGTTTTCACAAATAAAAGCGAGTTTCGCCGATTTGAGTGGGGGCGCACATGAAAAATGCGGGTCCACAATTAATTAAATATTAAAAATTATTCCTATATTATAATTTATTTTAT
The DNA here is from genome assembly GCA_030254885.1 of Vitis rotundifolia. Classification (NCBI taxonomy): domain Eukaryota; kingdom Viridiplantae; phylum Streptophyta; class Magnoliopsida; order Vitales; family Vitaceae; genus Vitis; species Vitis rotundifolia. The sequence goes on from CM058152.1 coordinate 15,780,021, forward strand.
ATCATTTAATACAATTGAATTAAATGGATTATAATTTTAATATTAAATATATTTTTAAATTAGACATATTATAATCAAATATCATAATATTATTGTTGAATAATATTTGACATAATTTAATAATAAATGTATACTTATGAAATTCATATTTTTTTTATCGAAATACATAATATTATTTTTAAATATGATAAATTATATCATTGAACAAAATAATTTTAAATTATTTATTATACTTCTAATTTAATTTTTAAGAGTTTTTCTTATATTTTTATAAGTTTTAATCAATTTTAGGTCCACTAATATTTTGTATCAAAATATCCATAATAAAAGTATTGATATACCGTTAATTTCATCCTTAATTATTCACATGTTTAGGAACTAAGATTTCAGTAGTGAGGTCATGGAATATGTGATGTGACTCTTTTCCATTGATTAGTTGAAAACCAAAAGTTTCCCATGAATTCATAATCTTCATTTCATTGGTTTGCTATGTATAAATGTCTTGCATAGTCAAAAGTCAAGCCTCCCAAACAAGGAAAAATCATTGATATAACCAATCATTCAATAAACCTAGAAATTCAAATTTAGAATCATTATTTGTTTTCATGTTAATGTTTGATAATAATAGGATTACAGAAACGTGAATGAAAAATAAATAAATTGATAATAATACCCTTAAATATAGTTTAAACTAATTTTTTTATTTTCATTTATTAGAGTTCTTTTTATTTTATTTTTTACTAAATAATAAGATTAGAAAAAATAGTCTTATATGGGATGAAGGGACATGAGACTTGATGTATGAAATTCAAGAGTAAAAAAGTAATTTTAAACAATTTTATATTTTCTTATGGGATGAATGAATTAATTATCACTTACTTGCAATGAATAGAAATATTACTTATAAGTGATATTAGATTTCTTTTGGAATCATTTTTTATTCCATTCCTAACTTCATAAAATTTATTCAAACATGGGAATGAGAGAGGAATGGAACAAAATGTTTATTCTCACTCTTTGTTCCCAAGTACCAAACACCCTCTTTCTATATATAGTTCTAGGAAGTTTGCAAATAATTTAACCTTTTGGCCATAAAAAATAAATAAATAAAAAATAAAAAATAAAAAATAAAAAGAAATCATATAACCAGTGTCACTCCTTAGTTCCATTTTGCAAGAGGACACTTGCTACCTTATTTCCTCATTGGATTTATGAAACAAAAGATTTTGAAAATCACATTTTTCTAGGTATGTGTAGATTTTGGAATTAGGGAGAGTAAGGATTTGTTTGATAACTATTTTGGAAAATGATTTTCTATTTTTTAAATAGAAAAAAAAACATGTTTTACAATATATATAAAAAAAAATTGAAAATAAGGGTTTATTTAGTAATTGTTTTCAAAAATAGTTCTAAAAAATAGTTTTTAAGGACAGTTTTTGATATCTATTATTTGATGTTTTGTAAAATAAAAGTCTGTTTCAAAATTTAAAATGTTTTTAACATGTTTTTAATATTTTTAAATATATTTTAAAAATATTTTTTGTGTAGTGTAATAGAAAACATAAAATAGTTTTTTTGTTGTCAAACGAGTTTTCCAAGTTTTTTGTTTTAAAAAATAGTTGTCAAACAGACCCCAATTTTCTATTCTTAAAAATAAAGAACATAGGTGTTTTCGAATAACATCTTTTAATTATTTTTATTTGTTTTTTGAGATCTCTATAAAAAAATAATATACAAATATAAAAAATGATTAAAAATAACACATTGCATATAAAAAAGTTATTTTTAAAACATAGAAAATAAGTTAAAAATATTTTTGAGTTTCTAAAGAAATATTTACTCTACAAAACATTTTAGAGCGAAATTATCAAATAAGGTCTAAGACTATAATAATCTTAAGTCATTTTATTTTCTATAGTTATTTTAATCCATTTTTTTCTTTTTTAATTGAATTAAGATAATTAAGTAATGGTTATAACCATATTTTTCAAATCATTTAGAATTCTTTGCGTCAAACCAACACCAATATTTTTTTTCAATTTCTTTCTATATTCAATGTTTATATTCCTTGTTAAAAATTAGGAAGCTCCAACCAATGGTTTGATAATTAAAATATTTGTAATGTTTTGGTTTAGAAGGAAAAACATGAAAATAGATTATAAATATAATATCTTATATTTTGGGTCATATTATGGTTCGGAATGATACTTTTTCAAGTCTCATTTGTTTGTACTTTAATACATTGATCCCATTTTTTTATATCTTCATCTAATAGTGTAAATTTTACAACGAATGTTCAAGACTCGAATTAATAGTGTAAATTTTACAACGAACGTTCAAGACTCAGATTTGGAGTTCGGACGTGTCATTTTTTCTTTAAAATTGTATAAGGCATTTTAGATATTCTAATTTGTATATAAAATAAAAATATATATTGAAAAGTTTAAGATGATGAAGAGATATTTATCATTTTTTTTATAAAATTTATTGAATAAAGACATAGATAATGAAGAGACAGTTTGAACAAACAATTTCTTGTCAAATGAAACTCTAATACCATATCGAACAATCAATTTTTTAAAAAGTCGAAGCTTGTATGATTTAAATTCAAAATGTATATTCTGCTTTTTAAGAATGCTAATCATGATTCGAATCCGCATTGGAATCGGGTCAATGCGGATTCGAATCATGACTTTCGGTTAGGTATCAATTCCATATTCTAACCTAAGAGGAAAATATCGCGATATGTCAACGATATATCGTGTATCGGAGGATATCGATACCATATTTCATGGAGAAATATCGGTCCGGCAAAATTCCCAAAAATCTATCTCACAATATATAAGCGATTTTGGCGATAAATTGCCGATTTTTCAAACGCGCCACTGAAAAAGGCCCTTCTTTTTGAAGTTGAGGGGATTTGAACCCCAAACCAAAAGGTTTGAGGTTCACCCCACTTACCATCCGAGTAAACTTGCCCTTGTATTATATTATGCACTAAACATATATATACTTAAACTCATTATATAAAGAAAATATTAAAAAAATATTTTAAAGAGCAAATTGATTATAATAATTTTATAATTAAATGCAAAATTTTCTTTTAATTGATTACAAAAAATATAAAAATTATATAATTTTCTTCATAATGTTTTTAATATCATTAATAATTAATTAATTAATAAAAAATCATATATATATATATATATATATATATATATATATATATATATATATCATAATTTATTTTATATTATTTAATACAATTGAATTAAATGGATCATAATTTTAATATTAATATATATTTTAAAATTAGACATATTATAATCAAATATCATAATATTATATGTAATTTAATAATAAATGTACACTTATGAAATTCATATTTTTATCGATACATACGATATTATTATCAAATATGATAAATCACATTAGACATATATCAAATTATTTAATAAAACAACTTAAAAATATCATTATACTTTTAATTATATTTTTATAAAGCTTTTCTTATATTTTTATAAATTTTGATCAATTTTAGGTTTATTGATATTTTTTTCCAAAATATTAGCCGATATATCTGATATATCCGTAAAATTGAAGTATCGATATATCCATAATTACCGATATTTTCATCATTGATTCTAACCACCCTTTATTATGACACCACAACCCACTATTTGTTATACTTTTCACCGCATGGCTAGGAACTAAGATGTCAGTAGTGACGTCATAGCATTGGTGATTGTGATACTTTTTAATTCATCAATTGAAAACCAACAGTTTCCCATGAATTAATAATCTCCATTTCTTTGGTGATTTGTGTAGATGTCTAGAAGCTAACAGTCAAAAGCCAAGTCTTCCAGGCAAGGAAAGATCATTAATTCCACCAATCATTCAATATAATCTACTCCACTGCATGGAAGTGGCATCAATAATTCAAGATCTAACCAACTCCGCTTTTTCATCACATCTACTTTTGACCCATCAACCAAATCTATTGTAGTTAGTGTTTTTCCTATAAGAATTACTGGTGTAGAAGATCACATAGAGAGGTAGTTCAGAAGGAAGATTTTAGAATCATTTCCATTTCCCTCTCTGCTAGCTATCTTTTCCTTTCTTCTCCTTCCCAGCTTGCTGTTTATTCTTACTAATTTTCTTCTCTTTTCTCTTGACTTCCTACTCATTCTCCCACAAGGAAAATTGTTCACGGCATTGGAAGGAGACGGTACAAGTTTGCACCAAGCACATAATAGAGGTGAGAAGGATTGCATCCAGCTTTCATATAAGAGTGTAAAGAAGTTTTTTAACTCTTGCAGTCACTGTCACTCCTCAGTTCCATTTTGCAAGAGACTTACAGTTGCTACTTCATTTATTTGTTGGATTTATGAAAGAAAAATATTTTCAAAGTCAGATTTCTGGATGACCCAGATGGTACATATAGTTTTTGGAATGAGGATGAGTAAGTAATAAAAAGAACTTTGCAGTCAGTGTCTGTCTTTAGGACCATTTTGCAGGAGCTTTTGCATACTTCCTTCTCTTTTTGTTGGATTTAGGACAGGAAAACCATGTGTCCACACTTTTTAGCACACCATTTTACTGGTTCTTACTTACTTTTGGTTTCCATTATTTAGTACTTCCCAATGTACTTTTGTTGATCTAACACTCCTCTCCTTTGGTTGGGCCTCAGCAGCCTCACACATGGCCACGCCTCACATAACAGTGGCAGTATAGGGAGGCACCATCTATGAATAGGCAATTTTATTCTCTCAAGTTGTCGATGTGGGACAGCTTTTATTTACAATTTTAAACGAACCCGAGTGCACAAGTTTGTCATGGGAAGGCAATGCCATTGAACCATATATGGATTATTGTTTTAAATGTATATAGAATTATTTTTATATACATAATATACATATCTTTTATATATATATATATATTATAAATTAATTAATTTTAATTATCTTATTATATATTTTATACACTAATTAAAAACAAGGTAAATGTAAATTTATAAATAAAATATTAATATTTTTAAATAAAGAATACTTATCTAAATATCATTGTTTTTTTTATCCCCCAAAATTTTCAAATTAAGTATATTATCATTTTAATATTAATGTGTTCTTAAATTAGTATATTATTACCTAATGTTATAAATCATATATATATGTGTGTGTGTGTATTCTTACTTATTTTATTATTTTTTGAATTTTTTTTAAAGTATTTTCATAAGTTTTGATCAATTTTTGTTTCATTGATTTTTTTTGTCAAAATATTTATCAATATTTTCCAATATATCCGTAAAATCGAATGACTGATATATCTGTGATTATTGATGTTTTCATCCTTGGTCACAACTAATTAATGAAAGAAAATGTTTTCAACATCTTTATTATTATTATTATTATTAATGATAGCCATGGTAAATGCAGTTTGTTGAATAAATAGTCTCCAAGTTTGTGTTAAAGAGCATAATATGCATATTGAATCAAAATCTTGCAAATTTAAGCTTTTGATAAAATTGGTTGTTTAATGTAGTATTAAACTTAGTTTGATTCTCTTTCTCCACAATTCATATTTTGTATATATATATATGTGTGTGTGTGTGTGTGTGTGTGTGTGCGTTCTATTATTATACTTGAACTTATAAAGTTATTATAGAATTTTGAAACTCAATTCTATTTGATTCTCTTTCTTCTTTTGTTCATGTTCTTATGAAATTAGGACTATGGATAACAATATAGAAGAAAGGCTTCTTGGTTTAGAAGCAGAAGGTGAAAGAGATTTGAGGGCAAAAATTTGGGAAGAATCAAAGAAGACATGAAGGATTGCATTTCCTTCTATATTGTTTAGGGTAACATCATTTGGAACCTTGGTTGTGACACAAGTATTTATTGGTCGTATTAGTCAGCTTGATCTCGCGGCATATGCACTTGTACAAACCATCCTTATACGCTTTGTAAATGGGATATTGGTAAGCTCTTTCAAATACTCTATGTACTTATTTTTATTGTAGCATAGTCGCATGTGGGAGGTGTATTCTTCCTATTTTATTTTTTGTCCTATTGTTCCAAATATTACAAAATTCCCTATAAATTATGTATATATGCTCGTTATCTTATTAACTTGACTTATTTATAAGTATACTAAATGGTGGAAATTTGATAAAAAGAGTAAGAGTTGATGAAACGATTATTTCATAGTTTATCATTTATCTAGCTTTTTTTTTTTTTTTTTTTTTTAATCTTTTTTACTTTCTAAATTGTAATGAAGTAGCTATCTTGTTTCTAAGTTTTTCTTATGGAGTTTATTCTTAAAGGTAAATATGTAAGGATGAATGAAATTTGATGAAGTTTGAACATTGGAAGGAATGACTTGAAACGGGTTTGTGTGAGGGACTAAGACATAGGGTATATTAGTAGCATTAGTAAGAAAATGACCTAGGCAAATTTCACAATTATGTCCTTTTGGTTTTTATTGTGTACAATTGAATTTAGTATGATCTTAATTAAAAGAATTTACTGTAGCTTTGATGACAACCTCATGGTAAATAACATAAAATTAACAGATTAAATAACCTAAATTCTTGTTGGTTAAATCTTCTAATTTCACACCTTATTGTTCCATATAGACAATATGGTTTCCTTTGTGACCTACTATTACAACTTTAAATCTAAAAGACTCATATGTATGTATTCTAGCAATTTCTTCCTCCTAAGCGATTTGTGACATAATATCCACCATCTCATTTAGGCATGACATGCTCATTCATCTCATTGCTTACAAGATACTAAACTCTACATGGTTCCAACTAGGAATTCACTTTGACACCACATACCATGACCCTTTTGTTGAGTTATGTAGCCTAATTATATTGTACACCCTTTCCCATGACCACAAATTGACCTTTTGCACTATGTTACATGCCTATTGCAATTCATTGCATGTGTGTTGAGTTTTAAGAGGTATTTTAGGTATTCAACGCATGTATTAATCTTCTTTAATTTTCACATTATATAAGGATTATTAAGGAAACCATTTTTCTATAAGAGGAAAAACAGAGGAGAGACAATTAGTTATAAGGCATGAGATCATCTTGTATTTTTCTTTCTGATCATAATGGAAAATCTATAGTGACAAAGTGGACATAGTTCTCACATTGAGGGCTAACCATAATAAATCATGTGTTTGCTCTATCTATAGGGTTAACCACTATTAATCATGCGTTTGTTTGTTTGTCTTTTTTTTAGTTTTTATAAATAGGGATTTTCTCTTAAGAAATGGTATCAGAGCCACATTTAACTGAGAGTAATGGTCGGAGAAGATGGATCTAAACCTAAAATTGACAAGTTCAATGGTATAGATTTTAGATTTTAGAGAATGCAAATAGAATATTATTTGTAGTAAAAAGTTGCATCCCCTCTTCTTGGAATCAATGTCGAGCACAAATTAGAGTCTTCTTGATAAACAAGTGTTTGGAGTCATTTGATTGACACTATAAAAGAACATGACAATTAATATGGTGAAAAAGAAAATTACAAGGGGCTAATGGAGGTCTTGTCTAACATTTATGAGAAGCCTTTTGCAAATAACAAGGTACATCTCTTGAAAAAATTATTAAATCTAAAGATGGGAGAATGTGCTAATGGCAAAACGTCTAAATGAATTTAACATGATTGTTAATCAATTATCCTCAATTGAAATCAATTTCGAAGATGAAGTTTGTGCTCTAATTCTTTAGACATCACTACCAAATAGTTAGGAGCCCAGGAGAGCAATGGTTGATAATTATATGGATTCTCAAGTATTTATGAGGTACTATAGGTTTAGCTCTATACTTCAGGAAATCGGACTTGGGTTTACAATGCTAAGTTAATGTTCATATAGTTAGTGATAATGATAGCATGAGGAGTAATACTGGGTATGTATACATGATTGATGGTATAGTGGTTAGTTAGATCTTAAAGCTACAAAAGATTATTACTCTCTATACTATTGAGGAAGAATATGTTATTGTGATTGAAACTAGCAAGAATTGGTATGGTTAAAAAGTTTCTTGGAAGAGTCATGTCAAAAAAATGGGAAAAACACTTTGACAAGGTGAATCTCAATAGTAATGGAATACACCGAGAGAGGGGGGGAAAGGGGGAGGGGGTGAATGAATAGGTGTTTTGACCAATTAAACAAAATCTCAACTCAAATGAGCAAACCTTAAAACTTTTTGAATGTTTTTCTTTTCTTCACACAGTCTCAAAAACACAAATTATAAATCACATGCATATATGAATACAACAACACTTCCCAACAATATTAAAATGCAATTCATATGCACATGATCTAGCACTCCTACACTCAAATCAACTTAAACTAAATTTTGATAAAAACAATATCAATATACCTCAAAATGTCAATGATCAACAATCAGAAACAACTTCAATGATGGTTCATAGCTATTTCTCTTCATCATTCAATCAAATAGTAGACAATCAAAATTATAATAAATTGTTGAAACTAAAAACTTATGCTAAGAAGAAAAAGAGACACAATGAGACACCATAAATTTATGTGGAAAATCTCTGAAGAGATCAAAAACCACGAGCCTACTACTGATTGAAAACATCCACTATGAAGAATAAAAACTGAATACAAGGTTTTACCCAGCTCAAGCCAACCAATCCTTTTCGAACCACTTGACTAGTACTTTCACTTCCAGCTTCTCACCTTCTTCTTCTAGAGCACACTTGAAGTCTACACCAAGTTCAATCTTGACATCTTCTTGAATTCACAAAAGAAGAAAATGAGTTTTTACACAAAACTAAGAGAATGAGAAATGAATGTTTCAAAAATCAACCCATGTTCATTTTCAGAAAATCCATTTAAAAAAAAAAAATCTTGGAAATGGTGAGAAAAGAAAGACTCTCTCACAACTGCTACAGTCACCACCTCCAGAAATGAGAAAAATTTGATTTTAAATGAGAATGAAACCCTTAATCCAAGGGCTGAAAATGGATATTAAAAATAGGTTAGTTGGATCGATCTATCCTTACACCTTGATCGATCTAGAAACAGGGGAACAAAAGTCTTGTACCAAAAATATTTCTCTCATCTTTCTTAACTCATTTAAAGATGAAAAAAATAAAATAAAAAATAGGGTTGATTCACATTCAATCACCACTCACTTGGCTACATACCTCGGCCTCTTGGTAAAGTCTTAATCTTCAAAGGTCAAGTAGTCCGAAAATGGATTGGTAAATCGAGTTAGGGGACACTTACGAATTTTGTTCGGAATTGCCAACTTAGATAAACACTCATAATCTCCCCCTTTGGCAATTCTAGGACAAAACCCTTTACAACACGAATACGTACAAGTAAGTAAGCCTCACCCAACTCTCATACAAGGCCACTCATACACTTAAAACCTCACCAAATGTACTACAATACCTGAAAATGAATCTAAAAAAAAACATTAGTATCACTTGCACATATTACCAAGACACTTTCACAAGTTTCAAATGAATTGACACACAAATATCCACATATATCCACAAAAATCACTTGTCTAAAAATAGTCAATATGTATTCATGAGTTCAAAACCATGTCAAATATCCACAGATATACAAAAAAAAAAGTGATTATGATCAACATATCAAATATCCAAAGCAACAAAACACAAAGAAATTGTCATAATCAACTAGATGTTATATCAACATCCATGTAAAATTTAAAATGTCTCTCATTTTTTGTCCCAAAAGGAGACAAAGATCACTTAAGAGCTATCCAAAACAAGTAAAGTATATAAAACTAGCAAATTGAACATGATATCAAAAGAAAGCTGTCCAAAAAGATAACTAGCAACTACAGGCTAAGGGAGAAGTTTGTGGACAAAGTCTTCAAGATCTTGCAGCCGATCCATGTTGCACAACATTTGTCCATCAATTAGTGAGAAACCTCTTTCCATATGAGATTGGAGTTCAAAAATCTATTCAAACAACAAGGTGGGTTGTGTAGAAATTTTCTCATCCAATGCATCAAAGTTAGCACAAAGTTGAGCCTAGACACTTGAATCTGAGTCACCTTCACCAATTTAGATCTTAGCCATATGACAACATACCTTCTTCTTAGAACCAAAGGCACCCTCAATCTATGCCTGACTTCGATTCCAAGATGATGTATCAATGGGACCCATTGGTTTGAGAAATGAAGAATGTACAGGAAATTCCACCCAACTCATTGGAAAATTTTTGTGATTAAAATGCTAAAGGGAAGAACCTCCTTTTTAGACACGAAAGGATTTCCTTGAACAATGATTTCATCTAGGATGCAAGATACTAGGTTGATGGGTTCCTGATGAAGAATTCAGGACAAGAGAATGCAACCCTTCTTACAAATATCTGCCCGATGAGAAAATGGATAAACAGAGAATGTTAGAAAGGTTGCCAAAACCCATGCAAGATGAGATATGCTACTAGTGTGTACAATTAAGTCTAGCTGACCTTGAACCTCTTCCCGTAAGTCAATAGACACTTTATCCACCAACTCAAAGGTGAATTCCAATTCACTCATAAAGGGTGCTTCAACCAATGGGATGCCTAAGACTTTAGCAATCACCTCTGAAGTGACTTTAACAACAATTTCAAAGATATGAAGTCATCTCTTAAGAACATGAGACCTATGACGATAAACCTTGGTGTATAAGTCTTTATAGAATTTTACTAAGAAAACATTGAAAGGAATCTTATCTGTGAAAGTTTTTGTAGGAGCCTTAGGGATACTAGGAGTCTGAATAGGTGGATTGATGGGTAAATTCTCATCCTAAGCACCTTTTGGGGTTTTAGAGGATGACTTTTTAACTGGGGCCTTGCTCCCACGACCTTTTAGAGGTATAGTTTTGAAAACACGTACTCTATAAACCAGTAAAGCAGGGAGACCCGATGCCCATTCAAACCTTTGCTAGAAAGCTTGAGTAGAAACCCAATATAGACACATAAGACTAGTGGAGGATGACAAACCTATATACAAAGAAGTAGTAGTTGTCAAAAAAAAGATCCTGTAATGGAGAAGACACAAGCACAGGAAGAAGAACACACAGAAATGGTGTCGGCAACAACAGATGGAACACTAGCCGACGATAAATGTTGAAACATAGGCAGATGAAAGTAGTTAGATTGAACGTGTTGTTTAGAACAATGGTCTCAAGGGTAGATTGTGATTTTCGGTTGTGACAATAGGATGTAATCCGGTGGTAAGACGTTGAAAAGATGCAAACTGCAAGTGAGATGCACAATTCGATGACAAAAGGTGAAGAAGATGTGTTGTGCAAAGGATGAAAATGACGTATTGTGAAATAATTCTTGCGAAAAAAATCAAACATGGCAAAAAGAAAACACCAACAACAAGATAAGGAACACAGTGTGCTAGCTGTGCAGACTGCTACTAGCTTAAGAAGATTTTGATGAAAATGACCGAAAAAAAAAAAAACTGATAGTGGCTGGAAAGGAAATCTAGTGACACTGGGCAAAGAAGAAGCATAAAAACTAGGGTGATGAATTGTGTTGAACGAGAATGGAGGAGAGCTTCAACGATGATGATTTTTGTTGAAAGTGACCGGAATGAAGAACTGGCGGTGATAGCTAGAGAAGATGCACAAAGAAGAACGGTTATCTTCTTTGGAAGAAATGACTTATGGTTTTTTAGAGAAATGAAAGAAAGAAATGCAATTTTAGGGATTTTGACTTTTTCACCTTTAAACCATATGAGTATAATCAGTTGGGGGCAAAAATTGAAGTTTTCACAAATACATAAGTGGTATCAATCTTGGTGGATCAATCCAGTTTTCGATCGTGAGCTATCGGTGATACATAATCACATAGGTTTGAATAGGCCAAATCTGAAAAAAAAAAAAAAAAATAGCTAAGTGTGTGAGAGGCAATGAATAAGTGGTATCAATCTTGGTCGATCGATCCTGGATTTGTTCAAGAGCTCTCGGTCACAAAATTGTGCACATAGTGGATCGATCCACAAATTCAATAGATCAATTGACACCTTATTGAAAAATGACTTAGGCAAAAACCGACAAAAAATCATAAGAAACACACCAACAAGCTTTCCAAAAATTGAAAATTGATCCACCAAAGTTGAGATACAATAGGATGACATACTTATCTTTCAATCAATGAGTTAGAATTGATTCATATTGAACAAAAATGCTTCCAAGAACTTAACAATAGACAAAATTAACACAGAGATTGAAGAACCTTCCAAATTTATCAAATGAATAGGTAAAAAACAAATGATTATCAACACTCTAACAAATAAACTTAAGCTCAAAGAAGACTTACTCATGACACCATAAAATAATGAGAATGTTAATTTCTTTCCACTTATGAACATATATCTATCCATGAGGCAAAAATCATTTTCAAGATACTCTTTATTTCTAGATAAATTCAAGATAATGTTCCAAGAAGTCAATTTGTACCTTTCTTGGCCGAATTTCTGTTTAACACGATCCATTTACATCCTTTTAACAAAGTTCCTACCTCATTTTCTTTTCACATTTAGCATTAAAAGGAATACAAAGATATAGACTTTACCCTTAAGATCTATTTTTTTATTTATTTTTTATTTTTTTTACTTGAGGATCTCTAAGGATGCTTTTACAACATAACAACATAAGAGACATCCCACTCTTGCAATGAAATCTTTTTAATTCTTGAAACATTACCAAGGAGCCATAACCATTCCGAGAAACTTCATATTCATTTTATTTTCCATTTTTTATACTTAATTTCAATAACAAGCTATGTTGATGGCTTCAGCCCAAAAATGTGTAGGAAGTTTATGTTGATTTAGCATTGTTCAGGCCATTTCTGAAAGGACACAATTCTTTTTTTTAACTATCTCATTTTTTTAAGGTATTTTAGGAATGGAAAACTCATGTTTGATTCCTAGAGAATGACAAAATTTTAGAAAATTAGAATTATCAAATTCTCTCTCCCTATCACTCCAAATTCTTTCAATGGGATACCCTTTTTCATTTTGAATTTTCAAACCAATGTCCTTAAAATTTATGAATGCCTCATTCTTATCTCTTAGGAATGCAACCCATGCATACCTAGAATAGTCATCAACCATCACCAAAATGTATTTCTTGTCTCCTAAACTCTTCTCATTGTTCCCATTAGGTTCATGTGTAAGAGTTCTAAAGGTTTAGAGGTTAATATTTCACCAATGTGTACTCTTAGTTTGTTTTCCCTTTTGACAAGTACCACAAATAGGATTAGAGGGTTTTCCAAGCTTAGGAACCCCTTTGATGACTTCATTATTAGCAACCTTCATCAAGTCACGGTAGTTTAGATGACCCAACCTATGGTGCCACAAATCGATCAATTTGACTTTTGAACTACCACACACAAGGTAAGAAGAAGAAGAGGTAGAAGGATTTTGACAAACAACATAACAATTATCTAAAGTTCTCAATCCAATCATCACACAATTTCCATTCAAATCAAACACTTTATATAAATTTTGTGAATATTGAACATTGAATTTCTTGTCACATATTTGACTAATGCTAATCAAGTTAGCTTTCAATCCTTCCACTTACAAGACCTCTTCAAGGTTAGGGATATCGAGAACACAAATTGTGTTTTTTCCTTTCACACTAACAACATTACCATCACCAAAAGTCATATTTCCTCCATTAAATTCAATGAAATTAGTGAAGAATTATCTATTACCTGTCATGTGACATGAACAACCACTATCAAAGTACAATAAGTGTGACTCACTAGCCCTAAGTGAAATGTGAACAACAAGGCAATTAAGTTCATTCTTTTTCACTCATATTTGTTTTGATACTTGTGACTTTGGTCATTCCATTGGAAGTGCTTTCTTGGAAACCACTATAATGAGGGACATTTGAATCTCTCTTGAACACTCTCTTGCCTCCTTGTAACAACCTATTTCTCAAAGTGAATGATTCATTCATTAGGTTGGTCAACTTTCTTTGGAAACTCTCAAAACATCCTAGCATAACATCTATCAATGGTGTGTCCCATTTTAGTGCAATGAGTGCAATGAAGTTTCAGTTTAGTGAGAGTTTTTTTAGGGAACACTCCTTCACAAGGCTTGACAAAAATTGTTTTACCACTACTTGGAGTAGTAGTTTCATCAACAAAACCTAAGCCTCTTTTGTCAAATGATTTTCTCTCTGAATTGATCAAATCATTTTGTATTTAGAGTTAGGGTGTCTCTTTTTTCTTAAGACTCAACTCATTCTTAAACACTTGATTTTCACTCTTCAATTCATCATACATTTTCTTTATGTCAAAGTGTTCATTCTCAAGAAAGGCAATCTTATCAAGCAAAGATTTTTTTTTTTTTTTTTCTCTTTAAAGTTTTAATCTCATTGATTAAACTCCTTTTAAAAGCCTTCCACTCAACTTGTTCCTGTTTGAGACTTAAGCACTCCTTATACAAAGTCTCATATGCAAAGTCAAAACTCATTTCTTCACCATCAGAGTCACTCGACTCACAAGACTCACTAAGAACCTCTTTCTTGAGTGGTTCCTCAATGACACTTGCCATAAAGGCTTTGAAATTAGTGCATTCCCCACTTGCATTGGATCTTCTTTCACTTGATTGACATGATTCTGTGTCACTCCAAGTGACTTACATGGTTTTCTTTACTTTTTTCTTTTGAGGAACATTCGGTGGCATAATGTCTTTTTCCCCTACATTTGAAGCACTTAACCTCATGGTCCTTTTTGACACTCTTGTCTTTCTTTTTGTCTTTTACATTTGATTTTCCCATTGAATTGTTCAATTTTTTAGCATCTTCCTTGGACTTCTTATATTTCCTGAACTTCATGTATTTTTTAAATTTTCTAGCAAATCTAGCAATTTCTCCATCCAAAATTTTCTCATCACCCTCACTTTCGGAACCTAAGGACTCCTCTTTAATGGCATTCAAGGCAATACCCTTTGATTTCCTAGTTGATCTAAGAGTCATTTCAAAGGTTTGGAGTGAACTGACATGTTCATCTACTTTCAAGGAATCCACATCCTTGGACTCTTCAATGGCGGTGACTTTTGCTCCAAATCTCTTCAGAAGAGATTTTAGAATTTTTCTAACCACTTTGGAGTTAGGAATGGACTCACCTAAACTAAAGCTAGAATTCACAATGTCCATCAATTTTGCATGAAACTCTTCAAAGTTCTCATGATCTTCCATCCTAATTGTCTCAAACCTAAAGGTCAACATTTGAAGTTTGGGCACTTTCACGGCATTAGTTCCTTCATGAGTTACTTGGATGATATCCCAAGCCTCCTTAGCCGAAGTATATGAGGCTATCCTATGGAATTCATCCGTGCTAATGGCATTAAAGATGGGATACATGGCTCTAACATTGTTCTCAGTAGCTCATTATCACCTCTATCCCATTCCAACTTAGGCTTAATAACATTAGTTAGTCTACCTTCTCTATCCAACACCTTAGGTGAAGACCAACCAAATTCAATGGCATTCCAAACTTTTTCACTTTACATTTTTAGAAAATATTGCATTCTCACTTTCCAATGAGAATAGTTTTCGCCGGTTAAGAATGGTGGTCTCCCAATGGAAGCTTCCTTTAATGAGGTTTCATAATTGAGATTCAAGGATCGAAAATGATTCTTGCTTTTAAAAACCTACTCTGATACCAATTGAAAATGTGAATCTCAATAATGGAATACACCTAGAGAGAGGGATGGGGAAGATGAATAGGTGTTTTGACCAATAAAACAAAATCTCAACTGAGATTAGCAAACCTTAAAAATTTTTGAATATTTTTCTTTTCTTCTTACAGTCTCAAAAACATAAATTATAAATCACATGCATATATGAATGCAACAACACTCCCCAATAGTATTAAAATGCAATTCATATGCACATGATCTAACACTGATCTAACACTCCCAAACTCAAATCAACTTAAACTAAATTGTGATAAAAACAAGATCAATATACCTCAAAATGTCAATGATCAACAATAAAAAATAGTTTCAAAGATGATTCATAGTCATTTTTCTTCATCATTTAATCAAATAATCGACAATCAAAGTTATAATAAATTTCTAAAACTAAAAACTTATGTTAAAAAAAGAAAGGAAAACAATGAGATACCATAAATTTATGTGAAAAATCTCTGAAGAGATAAAAAACCATGGGCCTACTACTGATTGAAAACATCCACTATGAAGAATAAAAACTGAATACAAGGTTTTACCTAACTCAAGCCAACTAGTCCTTCCTGAACCACTTGACTAGTACCTTCACTTTCAACTTCTCACATTTTTCTTTCAGAGCACACTTGGAGTTCGCACCAAACTTAATTTTGGCATATTCTTGAATTTACACAAGAAGAAAATGGGTTTTTGAACAAAACCAAGAGAATGAGGTATGAATGTTTTAAAAATCAACCTATGTTCATTTTTAGAAAATCCATTAAAAAAAAATTCTTGAAAAACTTGGATGGATTTTCTTCGTAGGCAAACACTCTCAAAATGGTGAGGAAAGAAAGACTCTCTCATGACTGTTGCAGCCACCACCTCCAGAAATGGGAGAAATTTGATTTTAAATGAGAATAAAAATCCTTAATCCAAGGGTTGAAAATAGATATTAAAAACAGGTTAGTTGGATCGATCTGCCCATGCACCTGGATCGATCTAGAAACAGGGAACAAAAGCCTTGCACCAAAGATATTTCTCCTAATTTTTTTAACTCATTTAAAGATGAAAAAAAAAAAACAGGGTTGATTCACATTTAATTACCACACACTCAGCTACATACCTCGACCTCTTAGCAAAATTTTAATCTTCAAAGGTCAAGTAATCCGAAGAAGGATTGGTAAACTGAGTTAGGGAACACTTAGGAATTTTGGCCAAAATTGCCAACCTAGCTAAACACACACACTTTATATTGTAATAATTAGAGTATTGTTCACTAAACAAAGAATTTAGTTTATCATACTAAGAGAAAACATAAATAGATTCGATATCATTACATACAACCAGTTCTTGAGAAAATTAAGCATGTCAAAATCAAAACTAATATGATAATGAGAAGTAGTAGAGAAGTTGAAGTTTTGTTCAACTTCAGTTGAATTTGTCATTTAAGGAATAGGGAGTTGCTGGCCGTAGGAGCCATTAGGTAGTGGCTTACTATCTAACTATGAAATTATTGAATTGTGTGGAGCTTAATTATACTACTTTTTCCCATGATTGCACATTGACCTATTGTGTTATGTTGCGCTTGAGTTCCTAATAGAATACATTTTCTTTCATTCATTCATTCTTTCTTTTTTTCTTTTGTAGGTGGGCATGTCTAGTGCAACCGAAACTCTTTGTGGCCAAGCATTTGGAGCAAAGCAGTACCATATGTTAGGAATATGCTTGCAACGCTCATGGATTGTTGATGCTACTACTGCAACAATTTTGACTCCTCTCTTCATCTTTTCAGCTCCCATATTCAAATTACTTGGTCAAGAAGAGGACATAGCTATAGCTACTAAAAATATTTCTCTATGGTTCCTTCCCTATCTCTATTGTATGGTTTTTAGCAGGAGCATCCAAATGTACTTGCAAGCTCAGCTCAAGAACATGATTGTGGGATGGCTATCTGCTTTCTCATTTGTGTTTCATGTGTTCTTGTCTTGGATCTTTGTTAGTGTATTAAAGTTTGAGATTCCTGGAGCAATGGTTGCATTGAACATATCAAGTTGGTCAATGGTCATTGGAGCATTTGTGTATGTGTTTGGAGGTTGGTGCCCTAAAACATGGAGAGGATTCACTACTGCAGCCTTCACTGACCTATTGCCTATGGTAAAGCTCTCAATATCATCTGGTGTGATGTTTTGGTAATCACTAATCACCATACATTTTAGTTTACTTGCTATAATATATTTTTCTCTCTTGCTACATATATGTTTTGTTCTTATAAATAAGAATGATAGGAAATATACATTCATTTGGTAATGATTTCAAGTGATTATTGCCGAAAAAAGTGGTCTTCTTGCTATTTAATTTTCTATTATGTTCTTATGAAGATGATGATCTCAAGTAAGTACTACAAACATGGTCATATTTTCAAGCAAAATAAATATATTAAATATAATTTTTAAAAGGTGATAGAAATGGAAAGGTAGATCATGCACATTTTTGTCATGACATGGGAGAAAACATGTGTTCTGGATATATCTAATATTGGTTTTCCACCTTGTTGGATCAATGACTTTGATAACCTAGATTAGATAATAAGAAACAAGATTATAACCTACTACAGAATTCACCTATGTAATATTTTGAATCAATATGCATTGAAAGTGATAATGCACTTTCCAATATGAAACTCATTGTTTACACAACAAAAAATCTCATTCATTTTTAGTGTTAATCTACAATATTTTTCCTTATCTTCAACAGCTTACAATTGTGGTATAATGCTATTCTACTATTATTGGCTGGATATCTGAAAAATGCAACAGTTTCGATATCTGCTTTCTCCATTTGGTGAGGCTTTAACCAATTTCTTGATCTTATTTATATATGCAACATTACTTTTTTCTTGAAGAAATTACATTTAAGTTAATGACTTTGCAGTCTCAATATCAATACATGGGAAGCGATGTTAGCCCTTGGCTTCGTGGGTACCACTTGGTATGTCTTCTATTACCAATTAATACCACACACCTGCTTCCTCTAGCAATGGAGTAGCCTATTTCCTTATAAAAAAAGTTATCTTTGTGTTTGCAGTGTGCGAGTATCAAATGAGTTGGGAAAAGGAAATGCTAAAGCTACAAAATTTGCTATTAAATACATCTTAAGTACTTCAAGTTGTATTGGAGTAGTCTTCTGGATTTTGTGTTTAGTCTTTGGTCATGATATTGGATATTTGTTTACAAGCAATGAAAAAGTAGCAGAAGCTGTTTCAAGCCTTTCCGTCCTTCTCGCTTTCTCAATTTTGCTTAATAGTGTTCAACCTATACTCTCAGGTAAGCACTTCTTCGTTTGAGTGTAAAAACTTTTGTTCTTATTCCATGATGCTTACATTCATGATGGATCGAGTCAAGAGCTTCATCTTAATAGTCAAGTAAATATCAAACCATATATTCATGCATACATAAAAATCTTCCCAAATTTTTGTTTCTCTAATCTTAAAATTCTTTCCTAGCAGGGGTGGCCATAGGGGCTGGTTGGCAGACCAAGGTTGCATATATAAATGTTGGTAGCTATTATATCATTGGGGTTCCATTAGGAGTTTTGCTCGGTTATGTGGCCCATCTTTCAGTCAAGGTAAGAAGCTGATTTGCTAAATTAGCAATGATGGAATCCACACTGCATCTAATTAGCTTGTAACATTATTAGCAAATACATATCTCTATATAATTAATAACAACCTAATGGAGACTCATTATTATAAAGGCTAATAGGTTGGCTGATATTATTGCTAAGAAAGGGTTATATACAAGAAGGAGGGTCTAGGGTTTAGCTTGAGAGTTTCCTTAATTCCAAGTATTTATATCTACCATGATGGCATTTAAGGTGTCCCCATGTATAGACAGTGAAAAATTAGTTGCATAATTTTTATATTTTATTTTTACAGGGTATGTGGATTGGAATGATATGTGGAGTGGTAGTACAAGGAATGGTGCTAACTTATATGACATGGAGAACCGATTGGGATGAGCAGGTAAATGAAAGAAGAGAAATGAAGTTGTACAACAACTGATATCTTACAGTTTTTGCATCAATATTGTCATATGCCTTGATGTATTCGAATCAAATTAATTGATGCGAAAGAATTCAATTTTGATATGGATTGAAGGGTCATGTATCATTTTATAACAATCGCTCATTTATTCTTATAGGTTAGAAAAACATCAGAACGTCTCAATAGGTGGTTCTTGAAGCCTTCAGAGGAATCTAATGAAGGCCCTTCTCAAGCCTAAAAGGAGTGAAGAGGAAGAAAGAGATTAAATGATAAGAAGTTGCCTTAAAAACTGTATGCAAAATACTAATTTGAGACAGAATGCTTGATGATACTGATTCCTAACCTTGTAATGAGCCTAGTGGTATTCACTTCTCAGTTTTTTTTTTTTTTTTTTTTGAGTTTTATCAAGCTTGATTTTTGATTAATTAATTCAATATTTAAATCTCATACATGTGTTCCCATTGAGAGTTTAAATCTATGTTCAGTTCCTAAAAAATTTGAGGAAAAATGCAAGGGAGAGAAGATACAAAGATAAAGTAGAATGAAAGAAAAAGGCAAAGAAAATAAAAAAATAAATTTGAAGTCAATAAATCATTTTTACATGTTATTTCAAACTCAATTAATTTATTTTAACTCTTTAATATAAAGATTAAATAATTTGAAAATGTATAAATTTTTAATTAATTTTAATTATATTTTTTTTCTTTAATATTTTTCATAGTATAACTAAATATGAAAATCATTTTCGATCCCTAAGCATTTTTTTTATTTTTTTAGAATTTTTTGAAAATCAAACATAGTCTAGATTTTTTAACTCTCAATAGATCATGGAATCATAGTAGCAGTTTTGCATACATGTAGATATTAATGTTATATATGGTACCACTTCAGTATAATACCAAAATTAAACTCTTAGATGATTGTAAAGGGTCAACCTTAGTTCTACAAATATTAATAATTCATCAGATATGCATACTACCTGATCGTTAAGAACATTTTGGATTCATTTGATCAAGGGTAAAATACTTTTTTAATTCAATTTTTCACTCTACTTCTAACCAAACCAAACTAAATAATTAGTTAGAGAAATATCTATAACAGAACCTAACCAAATTAATCTCTCTCACTAAACCAAACCAAACCAATCCATATGATGATGAATTATGTTGGGTTAGTTATGTGAATTCTCACAGTAAGATAGGTCAATTCAATTCTTGATTCCATTTATCAGTATGGATAATATACGCTGAGTATAGACTTTATAGGAAATGATAATGAGCCAAAAAAAAGATAGAAAGATATAAGCAGTAACTTGTGCTTAACTGTTAGATGATGGATTACATAGTTGACTCATGATTTGTGCATATTGATTTTCCTCCTAATTCTCTTGAAATGCTACTTGATATGTTTCTTAACCAAAGATGCCTGTGGATTGATTTGTAGGATTGTTATTCTCAATATGCTCCCTCAAACTAGCGTGAGCATGGACACCTAGTTTGTTTTTGAATGCTTGAAAGGTATCCTTGGCTAATGGCTTTCTAAAGATGTCAATGGGAATGCAACATACCATGTGATAAGATTGCCCATTACAACTTTTTTACCTTACGAAATGACAGTTAAGCTCAATGTTCTTTGATCGCACATGAAAGATCAGGTTAACTGACATATGAAGTGCATTAGTGTTGTCAAAATAACTATGGTAGTTATACTAATGTAACTCCAATGTCATAAAGAAGGAAGGCTAGCCTTGTTATTTTAGTTGTTGTGGAGGCCTTGTATCAATATTTGACTTCAAATCTAGATCGGGATATGATGGTATATTTATTTGAACACCAAGAAATGTAGTTCACACCAAGGAATGCACATAATCCAGTGGTACTTCTTCGTGTGGTAGGGTAACCAACCTAATCAAAGAGTAGTAGGATTTTGGGCAATACAATGAATATCAAATTTTTGTGTGTCATTTAGGTATCTTAGGATACACTTTGGTTCCTTTAGATGAATGAAAGTAAAGTTGCTAAAAAAAATGGGAAACTTTGTTGACTATGTAAATGATATTAGGCCCTGTAAAGGTGATATGGTATTAGAGCCCCTATATTGCTACAAGAAATTGTTGCATCTATAATTTATGAATCACAGGGATGAACTTTATCTTTTATTATCATTGGTGTAGCAAGGGTAGAACTTTCAAGCATTTAAGTTTTGTGAAGCAAATTACACATGTACTTTTGTTGAGGTAGGAACACACTACTGGCAAAAGGCTTTACTTCCACTCCAAGAAAATAGAGCAGTGATCCAAGGTCCTTGATTGCAAACTCTTAGCCAAGATTTGCAATTAAACTTTCAACAAAATCATCATTATTTCTTGTAAGAAGAACATCATCCACATATATGAGAATGACGATGGTAATCTCATTAGGACAATAAACAAAGTGTAAAGCATCAGATTTGCTACAATGGAAGCCAAGTTGAAGTATATATTGAGAGAGTCAATTGAACCAATCATGAGGTGCTTACCTTACCCCATAGAGTGATCTTTTAAGTAAGCAACATAGTCTTGTTTGGTGGAATCAATGAATCCTAACGATTACTCCATGTAGATAGTTTCCTTAAGGTTTCCATGTAAGAATGTGTTTTTGATATCAAGTTGTCTTTTCTTCCACTTGAATGACAGGGAAAAAGCAATTATTAGCCAAATACTAGTTAGTCTAACTATAGGATTGAAGGTTTCATCATACTTGATTCCAAAGATTTATGTGAATCCTTTTGTGACCAAGCAAACCTTAAAATGATCAATGGTTGCATCTTTCTTAGTTTTAATATGATAAACTCACTTTGAGCCTACAAAGTTAATTCTAAGAGGTTTAGGCACTAGCTATCATGTTACATAGCTTCTACCCAACGTGGATCTTTCAAGGCTCATTTGAGAGTCTTTGGTTTAATTAGAAAAAATGAGAAAGGCCTTTTAGTAGCAATAGTTGCATAGTCTTGCAAAAATGAGGGTGCTTTGCACAACTGGCCAAAAGAATGACTGAAGACTTGACTCTAATCTTTCCATGATTGGTGATCGACTTTCCATATTTTGTGGTTATAGTATGACATGATTAGATGGAGTCTTAAATGGTAGCTCAATATAGAATTCTCTCATCTACTCATGATCAAATTGAGTATATGGCAATTGTGCTAAGCTTTCCATGAATAAAGATGGATTTCCATATTTTTTAGCTGAAGTGTGGTGTGTTTGGAAGATATAGGCATATTAGTATGAAATGGCATTGTAAGTCCAATCTCAACTTGTACATGTTTTCACTATGCTACCACATTTTGTTAGGGAGTATTTCCCGAACAAGAAATGTTTAATCAATGCCACAAATTTGAATATGATCAATGAAGTTGTTGGAGTTGAACTCTCCATGCCATCACATTGGAAAATCTTGATATTTCAATCAAATTAGTTTTCAACAAACCTCTTAACACTTAATGAAGCAATCAAGGAAATTATAGTTTCACTTTAAAGGTATATCTATGTGAATTTGTTAAATTTTCAATAAAGATTGCTTAATACTGAAAGCCTTAATTTGAAATTATAGGAGTTAGCCTAAAAGATCTCAATGTATCTTTTAATAGGAGATTCCAAGTTTTTATTGTTATTTTTTAAAGCTAAAGGACTGTTTCAATAAAAAAGACTTTAAAAACGATTTGAAAGTAACAATACTTGATATACTTGGGGTTATTAAGGGTCCTTGATATTATTATGATAACTATTTCGTTGTCTTTCATCCCTCATATGTTTACTGAAATGATAATGCATATTTTCCTCAATGATTTTGAATCACAATATTTGCTTGAATGTAAACATTTGTCGATCATGCACTATTTCAAGAAAATATTACTAAATTAAATCTAAGAGAAAACTTTATTATTATCATTTATCATTTATCTCTATTGAGAAAATCGTTTCATCAAACTAATTGAATTCATTCTAACACAATCAGATTGAATATATTGAATATATGAAGATTTGTGGACCCCGCATTTTGCTCGATGCGTTCCCACTTGATAGCGCAAACTCTCTTTTTATTCATTTGGTGAAAATATGATTTTTAGAAAAGACTTGGAATCGCCACTTATTTTTGTTTTACTTTTAAGGGAAAACAAAATAAGAAAGAAAACCCTAAGTGTGACTTCTTATTTGGAAAAGACAATCTGTGGAAAACCAAAGTCAGGTCCGGGTGTCAAGTTACCTATTGAGAAAGTGCGGTGGTGAGCCGTACCACCCCTCTAAGCCCCTAAAAATGGGTCTTTACTAAATAAGATGAGGCAAGCATGACAATTAACTAGGAAATCAATGGATACCCACAATGATCATAGGTTAAAAGCAAGTCATGATAATGAATAAATAAACAAAGTGAGAGTGATAGCGTACCTTGGCAGTAGGTAATGAAGCGCTATCATGGAAGTAAGGTTAACTCAAGTATAAAATTATCACATGCATATCAAAAAGCAAGACAAAGATAAAGTAATATTCATTAAGTATAGCAGTTGACAATCAGAAAAGAAAACTCACATGTAGGGCCCCCACCAAAGGCCAATTTATCTTGCATGAATTAGTCTCACAAATTCCATTATTTTGAAATTATGAAAAAATTCATTCTTACTTATTTAAAATCAAAAGAAACAGAAAATTATTTGAAAATCAAAGAAAATTTGTACAAGTGTATACCAAAATGAGAATGACAGCAGACTTGTTAAAATCAAAATTTTTGGCGACTTGAAACCCTAATAAAGGATGAAAAGTTGTACAATTAAAAAATATTTGAAAACTGTAGTAGAATTAAAACTGTTCGAGAGAAAACTAGAGTTTTGAAATTTATTTGAAAATTGAAGTCTCGAAAATTAAATTTAAGAATTGAAATTTTGGAAATTAAATTTGAAAGAAATTGGAATTTTGAAAATTAGTTGAGAATTGAAGTCTTAAAAATTAAATTTAAGAATTGGAATTTTGGAAATTAAATTTGAAAGAAATTGGAATTTTGAAAATTAATTGAGAATTGGAGTTTTGAAAATTAGTTTTAAGAAATGGAATTTTGGAAATTAAATTTGAAAGAAATTGAAAATTTGAAAATTATTTGAGAATTGGAGTTTTGGAAATTAAATTTAAGAATTGAAATTTTGAAAATTAAATTTGAAAGAAATTGGAATTTTAAAAATTAATTGAGAATTGGAGTTTTGAAAATTAGTTTTAAGAATTGGAATTTTGGAAATTAAATTTGAAAGAAATTGAGACTTTGAAAATGGAAGTTTTGAAAATTAAATTTAGGAATTGGAGTTTTGGAAATTAAATTTGAAGATGACAAAAAAATAATTTTGGAAATTTTATTTTGAGAATCGAATTTTGAAAAATTTATTTGAATGCAACATTTTAAAAATTAAATTTGGAATTTGGAATTTTGGAAAATTTATTTGGAGATGGCATTTTAAAAATTAAATTTGGAATTTGGGATTTCTTAAAAATTACACTTTTCAATCCAAAATATATAAACCCTATCCATCTACAATTCCAAATGTTCTGCAAGTAATCACATGGAGAGATGACATGTCATTTGGGGAAGATAAACAAAATGGTTAACTAGAATGCATGGTTTTTCCAATGATAATTGAATGTAAGATATACTGAGTGGTATGAGAAAACTTTACTGCATTTGAAGATAACTTCAAACTATCTGATTGCTCTTCCGGAAACTAAAATATTTGAAAAAATGGAGTAGCCCATTTGGTGATTAGAGGCATTTGGAGAGTACATTCTGCCTAAATGGACACCACCCATAATCTGGTGGCAACGTTGGGCTTTCAAAGTACATGCCCATCTTGTGAAGCTCCTTCAGCCTGCTAGTTGAGTTGCATAAACCCAAACATTTTGGGATGTCCCAGACAACAATAGACGTTAGTGTGCATCAAGGATCACATATTGTTCGGTTATCTTCATGATGGACATTCATGGCAAGCATCCATGATCCAATAGTGACATCCTCATTATTAAACATTCTCAAACTGTTATTTCTAGCAACATTTCATTTTAGGGTCAGTGATGACTAGCCCTTTCTTCATGCACCCAATGTAAGTTCACGAATGGCTTCGCTCCTTAGCTAGAAGAGTGGAGAGTCGATCTCTTTTGTAACTCTGCCATCTTCTTCACATCCTTGGACCTTCTAATCACGAACCTAAAGGCTAAACCAACAGCTTGTTCCAATTTGATAGGTCTCCCCTCAACCCTTGCTTCCAGCTCTCTTTCTCCGGCTCTTTTTTTTTCTCGCCTAAAAAAAACCTTCTCTTTGTCTTGCCCCTCCCAGGATATCCGCAGGCTCACCACTCTCTCCCCAGCTCTCCGGTACTTCTCCGTCTTCTTTGCTTTCCCTTTTTCTCACATTCTCTCTAAACCTCTACCTGGTGAAAGCCTCTTTTTCAATCCCGTAAAACTCTCATTCCCCTGTTTTTTTCTCATTCTCAACCCAGCTGCCTATTTTCTTTTCCTATCTACCACTTCCACCTATTCCACTGCTCCCAATCTCATCCTCTGTCATCCGTTCAGAACCAATCCCATCTCAACCACCACCATGGCGAGGTGGTGGTGTGTTCTTGGGCATGCGTCCCATGCATGTGGCTCCAAAGGAAACCGACCCGAATTCCAAAAACGAGCTACCAGCTCTTCCCGGGGTGGTAAAAATATGCTAAAAAAATAACCAAAAAGACTTAAGCCAAAATGAGGCTCTACAAATATGTCTCTCTTCTGTAGAGATCACGAGTGAAATGAATGGATCAAGAATACGTGAGAGGTGAATGGAATGAAGTGAACTGTACCGAAGAATAGAAAGGATCCTGAATTTTGGTCTAAACACATAACATGATAAGCTCAAGATCAAGGGCACATACTAGGAATGTGAGACTCTAGCCAAAGATGTGGATGATGTGAAGAGTGTATATGAAATGAATAACATTGAACCATGATACAATGAGTAGTATAAAGATAACTAAGATAAGGAGTGATCGACAAACTGAAAAAAAACTCAAATGAAGGATAAGGTATGGCTCAAGGCTGAATAAACTCAACTAGGTAGGCGCGACTCGAAGCCAAACAAGACTCAACTCAACTGATAAGATGAATGACCGATCGATATAAGTGCAGTCCCAGAAACTCAAACTGACATGGAAGATAACCGATCGATATAGGTGTGGTCCCAAAACTCAAACTCATATTGACATGGAAGATGGCCGATCGATATACGTGCGGCCCCTAAAACTCAAACTGAACTCAAATTGACATGGAAGATGATTGATCAATATAGGTGCGGTCACAACTCGAAAACTCCAACTCAAACTGACAGGAAGACGGCCGATCAATATAGGTGTGGCCCCGAAACTTAAACTGACACGGAAGGTGACCGATCGATATGGGTGCGGTCTCAAACTCTAATTGAACTAACAAGATGAATGACCGATCAATATAGGTGAATTCCCAACTTGAACTAAACACAAACTGACAAGAAGATGGCCAATTGATATAGGTGCGGCCCAAAAAGCTCAAATTAAACTCAAACTGACATGACAAATGACTGATCAATATAGGTGTGGTCCTGACTTGAACTGACAAGATGAATGACCGATCAATATAGGTACGGTCCCGAAAACTCAAATGCATCACAAACTGACAAGAAGATGGCCAATTAATATAGGTGCGACCCCAAAAACTCAAACTGACATGACAAATGACCGATCAATATAGGTGCGACCTTGACTCTAACTCAAACCAACAAGAGAATGACCAATCAATATAGGTGCGGTCCCGAAGAACCCAAACTCAAACTGACAAGACAATGACTAATCAATATAGGTGCAGTTCTGAAACTTAAACTGACACGAAAGGTGACCGATCAATATAGATGCGGTCCCAAACTCTAATTGAATTGAGAAGATGAATTACCGATCAATATAGGTGTGGTCCTAACTCGAACTGAATACAAACTAATAGGAAGATGGCCGATCGATATAAGTGCGGGCCCAAAAACTCAAATTGACATGACAAATTACCGATAAATATAGGTGTGGCCCTGACTCGAACTGACAAGATGAATGATCGATCGATATAGGTGCGGTCCCGAAAACTCAAATTGAACACAAACTAACAGGAAGATGGCTGATTAATGTAGGTGTGACCCCTAAAACTCAAACTAAACTCAAACTGACATGACAAATGACCAATCAATATAGGTGCAGCCCTGACTCGAACTCAAACTGACAAGAGAATGACTAATTGGTATAGGTGCGGTCCCAACTCGAACTCAAACCAACAAGACAATGACAGATCGATATAGGTGCGGTCCCGAAAAACCCAAACTCGAATTGACAAGACAATGATCGATCAATATAGGTGTGGTCCCAACTTGAAAACTCAAACTCAAACTGATAGGAAGACAGTTGATTGATATAGGTGCGGCCCCAAAACTTAAACTGACACGGAAGGTGACCGATCAATATAGGTGCGGTCCCAAACTCTAACTTAACTGACAAGATGAATAACTGATCAATATAGGTGCAGTCCCAATTTCAACTGAACACAAACCGACAAGAAGATGGCCGATCGATATAGGTTCAGCCCCAAAAACTCAAACTGAACTCAAATTGACATGACAAATGACCCATCAATATAGGTGCGGCCCTAACTCGAATTAAGAAGATGAATGCCCGATCGATATAGGTGCGGTCCCGAAAACTCAAACTCAACACAAACTGACAGGAAGATGGCCAATTAATATAGGTGCGACCCCAAAAACTCAAACTGAACTCAAACTGACATAACAAATAACCGATCAATATAGGTGCGACCCTGACTCGAACTCAAACCAACAAGAGAATGACTGATCGATATAGGTGCGGTCCCAACTCGAAAACTCAAATTGACAAGACAATAACCGATCGATATAGGTGTGGTCCCGAAACTCAAGTTAAACTAACAAGTTGACAACCGATCGATATAGCTGCAGTCCTGAAATTCAAGTTGAACGAACAAGATGAATGACAGATCGATATAGGTGCGATCACGAAACTCAAACTCTAACTAACAAGACAATGACTGATCGATATAGATGCAGTCCCAAAAATTGAACTAGCAAGATGAATGATCGATCGATATAGGTGCGGTCCCAAAAAAACCCAAACTCGAACTAACAAAACGATGACCGATCAGTATAGATGAGGTCCAAACTCGAAAACTCCAACTCAAACTAATAGGAAGACTACCGATCAATATAGGTGTGACCCCGAAACTTAAACTCAAACTGACAGGAAGATGACGGATCGATATAGGTGCGGTCCCAAAAAAACCTAAACTTGAACTTACAAGACGATGACCGATCAATATAAGTGCGGTCCCAACTTGAAAACTCCAACTCAAACTGACAGGAAAAAGACCGATTGATATAGGTGCGACCCCAAAACTTAAAATGACACAGAAGGTGACCGATCGATATGGGCGCGGTCCCAAACTTTAACTGAACTAACAAGATGAATGACCGATAAATATAGATGCGGTTCTAATTTGAACTGAACACAAACTGACAGGAAGATGGCTGATCAATATAGGTGTTGCCCCAAAAACTCAAACTAAACTCAAACTGATAGAAAGATGACTAATTGATATATGTGTGATCCTAACTTGAACTGAACACAAACTAATAAGACAAATGACTGATCGATATAGGTGCGGTCCCAAAAACTCAAACTGAATTGACAAGATGAATGACTGATTGATATAGGTGTGGTCCTGAAAAACTCAAACTCAAACTGACAAGACGATGACCGATCGATATAGATGCAGTCCCAAAAATTAAACTTACATGGAAATGACCGATCAATATAGGTGCGGCCTCAAAAACTCAAACTCAAACTCAAGCTGAAAAAAGGATGACTGATCGATATAGGTGCAATCCCAACTTGAATTGAACATAAACTGACAGGAAAATGGCCGATCAATATAGGTGAGAGTTACATCAAATATAAGACTGAACTGACATGATAAAGATCTAACCAAATGGCTCAAAGCCAAAGGATGTCGGGGATAGTGATGCAAGCAAGCTTGATAGGAAGGGATATGCCCCAGTATGACAACTCATAAGGATCGACAACTAGGTCAAAAGATAATAAAGCCTATGAAAGGTCCGATGATCCCAGGGAATGAGGGTATGCCCCAGTATGCAACTCACGGGGGTCAACAACTAGATCAAAAGGTGAATGAAAGTCTGCTGAAAGGTTTGGTGCTCTCGGAGAAGGGGGTGTACCCTGACATGTAACGGTGAACAAACTGAGATACAAAATGCCTCAAAACTACTATGCTCTAAAATATGCTCATTCATCATGTAATGAAAATGTCCAATCTCGAATAAGTAATGCCAAACAGGACCATGTATCGCGATACCATGCTAACAAAACAAAACTAATTGATGAATAAAAACAAATGATAATCGATGCTCAAAATGCAAAGAGCAAGCAAATCAATACTTAGCATGCCAACTGTCAAAATGAAAGCATCATCATTAATAAATCGACAATTTGTCAGGCCTTGCCATCATGGAAGCTGTTGAACCTAAAGTCCATAAGATGTATGAAAGCACAACCAAAGGAAATCGAGGATTGATCTACATCTTCTCCTAATCGAGAAAGAGGTGTGAGGTCATGTGTCATGGTGAGATGTATAGGATAAAAGAAGGTAATGATCAAGCTCTGGTAAGATAGAAAGCATGAAAATATCAAAGGTGAAATGTCTATGTATGAAATGAAAGATAGGTAGATATCCGAGATCATCCAAATATGTCGAGAAGACTCAACCCAAGGTGTCAATAACTCCATAATCTATCGAATGCAACAATCATAAATAGAAAGTCAAGTCTCAATGTCAAAACATCTGACTAGATGGTTATGCCCCAGTATGCAATAAGGACAACATGAAACAATCCAATGATCTCTATATCACCCGTCAGATGCTCCAATGTGAAGAATCAATTTGATCTCCCTCCAAAAGATGGATATGCCTCAGTGTAACGGATCCAATAGGGTGGCTATGCTCCAATGAAAAATACTCTCCATCCCATCTTTGTCCTAGTATAAAGTAGTGTATTTGAATCAACAACTGCTGAGGAAGATCATGCCTAGTGTATGTCAACAAATCAATCAATCTCTACTCCTGGTGCCAAAGATGGAAACATCTTAACATAATCCATATGAATCAGAATCCCTGGGCTCTATGAATGTGAATGAAGTGGCTATGCCCTAGTATAAGCCATCTGAAGTGTCTATGCTCCAAGATAAATCAAAGTCTATCGCCAATGAGAGGGCTATGTCTCAGCATGTGTCATCATAATAAGGTCAATCTCATCTCTCAATGCTGAAAATGAATATACCAATATAACCTCAAGAGACCCTAATCACCTCATACTCCACAAGAAATAATAGAGTGGCTATGCCTACCATGCACAATCTCTGAAGCAACTATGTCTTAAAATAAACCATCATCTCAAAAATCAACCATCAATGAGTGGAGTGTGTCCCAATGTAAAATATCGAGTAAAGTGATTGTATCTTCAATAAAAGTGCTCTCTAGAATGGCTATGCCCTAGTGTAGGGTTATCCCACAACTCCTAATCCATCATAACCCAAGTGAAGAGGAGAATTGGTTATGCCCCAGTGTAGGGTGTCACCCTGAAAGAAACTGTCATCGATGAGTAGGGTATGCCCCAGTGTAAATCACATCATAGCTCCTCATTCATCATGCTCCAAGAAATAATATCAACCAATCTCAAGTATTGCCCATGTGTGAGCTATCAAGCACAATGTGAATTCATGGCCTCAGGGTGGTCTTAAGACACGGGACGTAACGTAAGCTAAGGTAATAGGGTGAAAGAAATGAAAGGAAATTAGGCTCAAAGATCCCAATGATATAATCCTCATACCTCTCATGCATGAGATGCAATGCGTAGAAAACATCATGAGTCGCAGACCTAAGAATCCTCACACGAAAAGTGATGATAAATGAATGACATATCAAATAAGCAAAAATAAAGTATGAATGCTGAACCCAAGTCAAACATCAAGCAGGATGAGAAAAGAAAGAAATCAGATGAGGTAGAGTGAAATGGAAGAATAAAATAAAGATAGAAGAAGGAAAAAAGATAGAAAAGTGAGTGATGGTCAACCTGTATCAAAGCATGGAGATAAGTCACATAAAAATGGATGTAATGATGAATAGGGCAAAGATCCAGAAATCCTAAAGAAAAGTCGCTCGCCTATCACAAAAAACGAATGGGCGACTCATACTCTCACCCAAAATATATACCAAGATAGAATATCATAAATAAGCTTCATACGAAGTCTCTCTAACACATAAACTCAATGAAACAAACTAGCACATCCATACAAGTGTTCAATGGAGAAAGATACAATGAAAAATGCGTTTTTTTTTTTTTTTTTTTTTTTTTTTTTTTTGCGCATACTCTGATCAATAATGAATGACCTCCTATGAAAATACATACCCAAATGATCAAACCCTCTCCACATACGAATGTAACACGAATCCTCACTAACAAGACAACCTCTCAAACTGAGATCTTTGAACCACTGCCCATGGGGTGAACGAGGGAAAGAATGTGACAATCCTCCATGCAGTGACATGTGAAAATCCACCACTCAAGGTGCAACAAGGATAATTTTGAGTAAGCAATGATGAGAGAAAAGATAGGACGAATATTATAAGTGGTGAAATGTGATGCCGAAAAAAGTGATGAGATGATGTCAAAGTGGAAAATATCACAATGAAGAGTGAGGAATGAGGCCTGAATATGTATGTTAGGTTTAGAACTCATGATGTATCTAATCAAAGCATCCAAGCACTATAAGGTCCCAACCCAGTGTAATAGGTAAATAAGGTGATGAAAGAAAAGGCTATGGTGCTCATGTGAGGCTCAAAGGGCTAGCAACAGGTAGTTCTATATGCGAGGGTGATAGGGTGATAGGGTGATAGGGTAAATAAGCTCCTGAAATGATGGCCACTCATCCTTTGACCACAACCTCGAACATCATACTCTCAAAATCTCACATGGTCAATACTAAAAACTGGCATCTATCAAACATAGACATGTCAACTCCTTTGAAATCGTGTGAAAGCTTCTACTACGGATGCTCTGTGATGATCATCAATGTCATCTGAAAATCAACTCACTCTCTCATAAAATCACCATCTCTGGTCATCCCTGAGTCATGTGCAATGGCTCAAATCTGGATGCTCCATGACAACCCATCCACCTCAGCAACATCATCAAGCAGTCAAACCACTCTCTCATCGTGATCCAACCACTCTCTCATCGTGATCCATTTATCATCATGCAAAGCTCACCTCAGGTCTAACCATCTCGAACTCTACCTGATCAGATCAAGGAAATGATGGAAAGAATAGGCAATGGTACTGTAGTATACAAAGGCGAATAAGGATGGTAAGATCGTATAATGGTACCAAGGGGTGGTGTCATGTCAGGCTCAAAATGGGTAGGTCATCAAGACTACAAAGTCAGGATATGGATATAGATACGGTACTACTCTGATTAGAAGGTGAAATAGGTCATGATCTGTAATTCTCTAGGCTAATATTTCGATTCTAGGTTAATAGGCTCAATATCCTCCATGATAGGTCAGGCTTCAAGACCACAATGTGCAAATGAATAGATGTCCCAAGTCAAAAGTACAACACATCATATGATATATGGTCCTGTGATGGCAATCTAAAACTGGAAATATGACAAAAACTCTAAGGTCATAAGGGTGTCCACTATGAGATGGCTACAAATGTGACTAAAGAATTTCTATCAATGATCCAAAAAATGAATGAGGTGTGAAAAACAACACTGTCATGAGATCGATACTCCATCTATAACAAAATATCTCTTATTCACTTTCAACCCAAGTTCAATAAAGAAAAAATGATTAGGTGAGAAAGGCAAACCTCTCAAAAATGGTGTGAATGTGAAAACATGCCTTTCACCTTTCTGTAATGAAAATATCGCGTTGAAAATAGAATCAGGCCAATCAATCAAAGAATGAAGTATCAAGCCCATGATAGATGAAGAATATAAAAAGGTGAGCATAATTAATGAGCATATCCCAAAACGTGAAGTAGAAAGTGACAATAAACCAAAAGAAAGTGTCAACTCAAGAAAAGAAGACCATCTAAAGCTCTAGGGAGAAAAGGTGCTAGACTCAACTAGCAACAAGAAGAAACCAAAACCATACAGTAAAGGGTGGTCCAACTGATACTTAAACTCGCACTGATCTCTAAGCACTCTCAACTAGATACCATATGAGGAAGTATTGGATCCGAACTGTAACTAAAGAGGCTTTGAAGGCCCTCAAATGCACCCACGTGTAAAAAAGGAAATCCTAATCGAAGGATTTAAGACTCAACCTACAAGGTCAAGGTGGCTCTAAAAAGAAGAAGGGTGGACTTTCAAGGGTCCCTAGCAAAAGCGATCATACCCTCCGGCAGTACGCAACCCTATGCACGCCTCCGAAGAGACGGGGCGCTTCCATGCAAGGTGGTCATCACCTCCACACATGCACTACCTCGCATCCCAGGAGGGCTCCTATGGCGAAGGCTCTCCTAATGGCTAGTGTATCTCACAACTTTTATCACTCATCGACGATCTAAGGTGCACAGTGAGTGGTGTGGGTGTATTTGAAAATCCTATGAAACTAAAAAGAAAACACACTGGTCACACAAATAACCTAAAATCTAGTTCTGGGCTATACAAGTCTTCAAAGGTCAAACTTCAATCAGCATCAATGTGTTGGCCACCTCCAAAATGCTCCCAAACATAGATATAGCCCATCACTAGACCCTACTCCTAATCACTAGCTTGGTCGAAGAGCAAACAAAGCAACAAGTCTCATATCAAATACGAGATCAAGTAAAACAAGGCCGACCGAGACTAGGGACTTGGAGACAAGAGGATAGGTGTGTGTCCCACATAGACAAGCAACTCATGCAATCACACGGAATAAGAGAAGTCATGCAATAGACAATCATGCAAAGCACATGTATATCATCCAAATCTACACACAAGCTAAGCAAGAAATATGATAATCGAGATGAATATCTAGCAAGGATAAATGGCATGCTCAAAGGTGATCAAGATAGTATATAGCAGAAAGAATCAAGATATAAAGATGAAAAAGATAAGCAACACTGAGAATATAAAATTCAAGGTGAGCAAAGTAATCATACAACAAGGAGAGTCGATATATGAGGATAAACAAGAGGATCAATCAATAGAATCAGTCCATGCCTTAAACGAATACAATGGCCAAACATTCATCAAGGATAATGATATCAAGAGCATTTAATGTGCAATCAACAATCAAACAAACACACGCACAAAGAGAGGTGGGTACCCACTAATCGACCAATCAAACGCCACATTTGCCTCAAACTAAGTTCGAGCTTGACCTTAAAAAACTTCCCCAACGGAGTCACCATTTTGTGGACCTCGCATTTTGCTCGATGAGTTCCCACTTGATGGCGCAAACTCGCTTTTTATTCATTTGGTGAAAATATGATTTTTAGAAAATACTTGAAGTCGCCACTTTTTTTTTTTTTTTTTTTTTAAGGGAAAACAAAATAAGAAAGAAAACCCTAAGTGTGACTCCTTATTTGGAAAAGATAATCTGTGGAAAACCAAAGTCGGGTCCGGGGGTCAGGTTACCTATTGAGAAGGTACAGTGGTGAGTCATAGCACCCCTCTAAGCCCCTAAAAATGGGTCTCTACTAAATAAGATGAGACAAGCATGACAATTAACTAGGAAATCAATGGATACCCACAATGACCATAGGTCAAAAGCAAGTCATGATAATGAATAAATAAACAAAGTGAGAGTGATAGCGTACCTTGGCAGCAAGTAATGAAGTGCTATCATGGAAGTAAGGTTAGCTCAAGTATAAAATTATCACATGCATATCAAAAAGTAAGACAAAGATCAAGCAATATTCATTAAGTATAACAATTGACAATCAGAAGAGAAAACTCACATGTAAGGCCCCTACCAAAGCCCAATTTATCTTGCATGAATTAGTATCACAAATTCCATTATTTTGGAATTATGAAAAAATTCATTCTTGCTTATTTAAAATCAAGAGAAATAGAAAATTATTTGAAAATCGAAGAAAATTTGTACAAGTTCATACCAAAATGAGAATGGTAGCAAACTTATTAAAATCAGGATTTTTGGCGACCTAAAACCCTAATAAAGGATTAAAAGGTCTAGAATTAAAAAATATTTGAAAACTGGAGTGGAATTAAAATTGTTCGAGAGAAAACTAGAGTTTTGAAATTTATTTTAAAATTGAAGACTCGAAAATTATTTGAAAATTGGAGTTTTGAAAATTAAATTTAAGAATTGGAATTTTGGAAATTAAGAAATTGAAATTTTGAAAATTATTTGAGAATTGTAGTTTTAAAATTTAAATTTAAGAATTGAAATTTTGGAAATTAAACTTGAAAGAAATTGGAATTTTGAAAATTATTTGAGAATTAGAGTTTTGGAAATTAAATTTAGGAATTGGAGTTTTGGAAATTAAATTTCAAAGAAATTGGAGTTTTGAAAATTATATTTAAGAATTGGAATTTTGAAAATTAAATTTGAAAGAAATTGGAATTTTGAAAATTATTTGAGAATTAGAGTTTTAAAAATTAAATTTAAGAATTGGAATTTTGGAAATTAAATTTGAAAGAAATTGGAATTTTGAAAATTAATTGAGAATTGGAGTTTTGAAAATTAGTTTTAAGAATTGGAATTTTGGAAATTAAATTTGAAAGAAATTGGAATTTTGAAAATTATTTAAGAATTGGAGTTTTAAAAATTAAATTTAAGAATTGGAATTTTGGAAATAAAATTTGAAAGAAATTGAAATTTTGAAAATTATTTAAGAATTGGAGTTTTAAAAATTAAATTTAAGAAATGGAATTTTGGAAATTAAATTTGAAAGAAATTGGAATTTTGAAAATTATTTGAGAATTGGAGTTTTGAAAATTAGTTTTAAGAATTGGAATTTTGGAAATTAAATTTAAAAGAAATTGGGATTTTAAAAATTATTTAAAAATGGAAGTTTTGAAAATTAAATTTAGGAATTGGAGTTTTGGAAATTAAATTTGAAGATGGCAAAAAAATAAATTTGGAAATTAGAATTTTAGAAATTTTATTTTGAGAATGGAATCTTGAAAATTAAAGTTGGAAATTAGAATTTTGAAAAATTTATTTGAAGACGACATTTTAAAAATTAAATTTGGAATTTGGAATTTTGAAAAATTTATTTGAAGATGGCATTTTAAAAATTAAAATTGGAATTTGGGATTTCTTAAAAATTACACTTTTCAATCCAAAAATATACAAACCGTATCCATCTACAATTCCAAATGTTCTGCAAGTAACCACATGGAGAGATGGCATGTCATTTGGGGGAGATGAACAGAATGGTTAACTAGAATGCATGGTTTTTCCAATGATAGTTGAATGTAAGATATACTGAGTGGTATGAGAAAACTTTACTGCATTTGAAGATAGCTTCAAACTATCTAATTGCTCTTCCGGAATTTGAAATATTCGAAAAAATGGAATAGCCCATTTGGTGATTAGAGGCATTTGGAGAGTACATTCTGCCCAAATGGACACTACCCATCATCTGGTGGCAACGTTTGGCTTTTAGAGCACATGCCCATCTTGTGAAGCTCCTTCAGCCTGCTGGTTGGGTTGCATAAACCAAACATTTTGGGATGTCCCAGACAACAATAGACATAAGTGTGCATTGAGGATCACATATTGTTCAGTTATCTTCATGATGGACATTCATGGCAAGCATCCACGATCCAATAGTGACATCCTCATTGTTAAACATTCTCAAATTGTTATTTCTAGCAACATTTCATTTTAGGGTCAATGATGACTGGCCCTTTCTTCATGCACCTAATGTAAGCTCGTGAATGGCTTCACTCCTTAGCTTGAAGAGTGGAGAGTCGATCTCTTTCTACAACTCTACCATCTTCTTCACATCTTTGGACCTTCCTATCACGAACCTAAAGGCTAAACCAGCAGCTTGTTCCAATTTGACAGGTCTCCCCTCAACCCTTGCTTCCAGCTCTCTTTCTCCAGCTCTCTATTTTTCTCGCCCAAAAAAAACCTTCTCTGTGTCTTGCCCCTCCCGGGATATCCACAGGCTCACCACCCTCTCCCTCGCTCTCTGGTACTCCTCTGTTTATTGCTTTCCCTTTTTCTCACATTCTCTCTAAACCTCCACCTGGTGAAAACCTCTTTTTCAATCCCGGAAAACTCCCATTCCCCTATTTTTTCCTCATTCTCAACCTAGCTTTCTGTTTTCTTTTCCCATATGCCACTTCCACCTGTTCCACTGCTCCCAATCTCATCCTCTATCATCCGTTCAAAACCAATATCATCTCAACCACACCATGGCAAGGTGGTGGTGTGTTCTTGGCCATGCATCTCATGCATCTGGCTCCAAAGGAAACCAACCCCCACCCCGAAAACCAGCTGCCAGCTCTTCCTGGGGTGGTAAAAATATGTTAAAAAAATAACCAAAAAGACTTAGGCCAAAATGAGGGTCCATAAGATTGTGTTTAATTTTTAGCTGAATAGAAAAAACTCAATTATTTGAATTTTTTATTCAATTAAAAGTAATATATTGATATTAACCAATATAATTAAACCAAACTTATTAATAAAAAATTTACTTTAACTATATTGGCTGATATCAAAATACATTATACTTGTGAGACTTAGAAACACATTGAAAATAAAACCAAACAGAATACAAAATAAATAAGATAAATACAGTGGTAGTAACATGGCCATGCATGGCCTTATTAAAAGGGATCCATATAAAAAACAACTTGAGCCCAAACAAAAAAACTAGCAACTCCAGGGCGATCGACCCACAAACTCGACGAAGCCATGTTGCTTCTGGTTGACGTTGATCTTGCGGTGTAGCGCAGTAAGTACCACTGCCCGGGACACGAGGGATATGGGAAATGGCGTTGATTGTGGCGCGACGAGTGAGGTTTGAATCCGACGCTAGTGGAGCTTGACTGCTGAAACAATGGAGTCTATTGTTGCTGTTGTGGTTGTTGTCAAGAGAATGGGGTGGGGAAGAAAGAAGATCTGAATCTAAAGGTGAAGGAAAGCATGGAGGGAGTGTTGAAGGCACAACTGCCGAGGGCGGAGGTGAAGTGTCGAAGACATGGTGGAGGACGATGGGGCACTAGTGGTAGGTGGCGAAGCAGGACTCGTTGGAGCTACGGGAGGAAAAGCCACTGGAGGAGATGGAGCAGAGGCTAGTGGTGGCACAAAAGATGAATGGTTAAGAACCCTGATTTGACGATGTGGCCATGCAACTATAGGCCCTTGAATAGGGACCTTGAGTGGGTTATGGAGAGGAGAAGGTTGTAGATATTTCTATGGTTGTGTTCAAAGCTTGGCTGGTTTAATGGATTTTGTAGGGTTATTGTAGAGTGCCCGATTTTTATCAGGCCATTAAGGCTAACATACTTGGCCAACACAACCCACTTAAAAATTATGCTAGGCCGGACTGATCCATCCAAACCAAATAGGTGGCCCAACATGGCACATAAGCTTGCGGGCCAATCATGTGATGCTAACCGTGCCATGCTGATGGGCCATGTTGGCGGCCATGGCTCATGGGCCATTCACTTTCGAGCAAACCTAGGTGAGTTGAAAGGCACCTAGCATGGTGTGTAAGTGAGTTAGGGTGTGCCTAAAGGTGCTTAGGTGTGCTAGGGTGTTCTTAAATGGGCTAAAATGTGCCCAGATGGGCCGATGTATGCTTAAATGGATCAAGATGTGTCTAGATGGGTCAATGTGTACCTAATTGGACCAAGTGTACTTAGAAATGTGTTTAAACGACTTAGGATGATCATAAAAGTGCCTAAGTGATCTAGAATGATTAGAAAAGCGTTTAAATAATTTAAGGTGATAAAAAAAGTGTCTAAGTGACTTAGGGTGATCAGAAAAGTGTCTAAGTGACCTAAGGTGATCTAAAATGTGTCTAAGTGACCTAGAAAGATAAATAAATAAAATAAAATAAAGTGTCTAAGTGGCCTAAGGTGATCAAATATGTGCCTAAGTGACCTAAGGTGATTGAAAATGTACCTAAGTGATCTAAAAAGTGTACTTTAATGAGCTTTCCTTAAAAAGAAAAAAGGGAAAATCCTATATAAAACTCAAGGTTGCTAAGAGTTATAATAAGAAGTTAGATAAATCCTTCAACCAAAGTCTCTAAA
Organism: Vitis rotundifolia; assembly: GCA_030254885.1. NCBI lineage: Eukaryota > Viridiplantae > Streptophyta > Magnoliopsida > Vitales > Vitaceae > Vitis > Vitis rotundifolia. The sequence goes on from CM058152.1 coordinate 15,820,174, forward strand.
GTGGCTTTAAAAAGTAAGTTGTATGCGTAATAATGGACCATCAAAAACTGCTTTGAAGTACTAAAAGAGTACCTAATAGGACATATACTAAAAGGACAAAATGAAGGATCTACACTTACCCATTACTTCAACTTAAACATCAAAGTACATCCAATTTTCTTTCGCTTCACTTTATATTTATTTAGAGTTTTATTCACATTTTTAACTTTTTTCTTCAAATAAATTATTGTAACTTCATGATAAGAAGGTAATCTCAATTTCCTTTCATATTCGATAGCGGAATTAATCATTTTAGAAACAAATGACCTTTTTTTTTTCCTTTTTGAAATAAAGTACAAATCATTTGCATAAATAAATTTATAAATATTCATACATACTCTATCACAATTTTTTCACCGTTTTACTCAAAGATGCTTTCCCTTTTCCTTTCTTCTTCCTTTAACTTTCATATTAAGAATCCATAGTTCCTTTTTTTGCATATTGTGTTTCTTTTTTATGAAAGCCTTCTTCATCGGCTTCTTTATCACAAACACTATTCTTTTTTGCCAACTCAATCAAATTTTTCTAAACATCTCTTGAATATCTTTCAAATTTTTTTCTAAAAGTCTAAACCTATGAGTTCAAGCTAAATGATATTTCATTCTAATTACTCTTCAATATTCATTAGAATAATAGTTACATTTTAATTTCAATCTTTCAAATGTGTCTTTAGAAACATGTGTCTTCCAAAACATGTATCTAGTGGTCCAATGTAGGATTACACCTTTTCTGTCTCTTTCTTTTATCACTCATTTTATGAAAAAAAAAAAAAATGCAATAAGGAAAAAGGAAAGAGCCTTACAAGAAATAAATAAAAAATAGCTCCATGCAAAGGATCCATAAATAAATCCTAAAAATAAACAATATAAAAATATTTTTTAACCCAAACCGTTAAAAGTTCTTGAAATCTTTATTTAGTGTTGCATGGCTATTTAATTAGGATTCTATGAAATATGATTTGACCTTAAAAACTTAAAGAAATATTAAAATAAAATAATTTTTTTAGTGATATTTCAAGGACAAAAGGTAAAAATTTTCCATATTTAAAGACTATACAGATTTGATTCCTAAAATAAAAAAAAATATTAAAAAAAATTAATTTTCATAATGCTATATCAACAATGTCTTGACAAGTGGCAAAACAATAAAAATAAAAAAAATAAAAAAAATTGGTGTGATGGGACTATACAATTTGAATGTACTATATTATGAGTAGCTCATGTATGATAAAGCTGCTTAGAATCCAATTTGAAGATGAAATTGAAGATAAATGACACTAGTACGACACTTATTCTTGGATGGTTGAGATGAGGTGGAGAACTTTCCTTAAAGAAGACTCCTTACACATGTATTTGGAGGAGTATCCTTGCAGTGTCTAGGAAGTGAATAGCTCCAACAATGGCGTGTTTGTTGCTTACAATGTCGTTGTTACAACAATATTTTCTTTTGAAAATTTAAAAAAAAAAAATTACAAAGAACAAGCTCTAATTTTGAATCTATTCACTAAAAATCAAGTAGGTTTTTCGTATTTTTCTCTTTCATTCATTTTTTTTTTCCCCTTTTAAGATTCATATTCTTCCCATTATTTTATGATTTTTTTTTTTCCTATATAATTCTTGCAAACAAACAAAAGGAAAGAAAAAAAAAACAAAAACAAAAATGTACATTCAAAAGGTATAGTTTGATATGGTTGTGTTGTGTGTATAACATGTATTACCCAATGCATACACTATATTATACAATGAAAGCTTTTCCATGATACAATTTTTGAGTCATATCAAAATCCTTCAATATCTAGATGAATCAAATTATGTATCATGTATTGTATGATATTAACAACCATAATCATAATGATGAGAAAATTATAATTCATTAACCTAAAATGTCATCATCAACATAATAGTAATAGATAAATTGACATCTAGTATATACTATGGTCTTATACGATAAATTGTATTTCATGAGTAAAATTATCATATTGTCTTATAGCTTTATTTATTGCAAATTGACATTTTATACATTTCACCATTTGGTTGTTTTCTCGTTGAAGTTGATTTATAAGAGCATCAAAATCTAATGAATTTTTCTTGTATATCTCAATTGAACTGCCTTAAGAAGCTTCAAATGTAACCATCAACATTGTGTCTATTAATATTATCCAAATTATATGAAGTGTAATCATAGTAAGGTATTATCTGCATTAAATTATTAACGAGGTTAAATGAGTAAAGTCCATAATTAAAAAAATATGGTTATGCATAAAAAGGAAAATAATAAAGTCATTTGTAATGAATTTGAATTTTTAATGTTAATTGAATTAGTTTTAAGTTTCATGACTTTCGAGTACTAGTTAAATAAGCTTTTTAGTTTTAAATTATCTTTAAATATTAGTAATTGTATATATCAAATATTATTTGATTTGAAAATTTTCGTTTAATGAAAATATTATTTGCTTTTCTATATGGATTTTTTTTCTCCTGCCTTCCATTTGTTTTTAAAAATGGGTGAACCTTTTACTTTGTTTTTAAAAATTGTTTCCAAAAAACGAATTATTAAACCAGGGATAACAATTTTGATACAACACAATAACATGACTTGAAACCCATTCAAGTTAGGTATAATTGAATTCATGTCGTAATCATGTCAACCTTCATAACCCATTTAATAAATAGATTATGTTTCGATTTTGACTATTTAACCCATCTAATCTATTTACTTATTCATGTCAATGGAAGTCATTTATAACACATTTAACTTATGTAAAGTTATAATCTTATTTTTATATATTTAAAATTCATATAAAAATATTAAATATATTTTTAATTATAAATATCATATAGTTAAAAAAATTAAATAAATAACTAAATAAAATTTTATATATTTCATTATAATGATTAAAAATATTTTATGATAAAAACATTAAAATAAAATTATAAACAAATGTAAAACTAAAATTCTAATTTATTTTTTATATTATAAACATATTATAATTAAAATTATAGAATTAAATTAATTAAGTAAAACTAACTAAAAAGTATTAACAGTTATCGTTGTTTCGGGTCTCAAAATGAGAGATTAATTGCATACTCTCTCTTTCCACATGTCATTAACAGTCCTCCGTAGGTGATGTGTTGATCATAACTGATTAAATAAACCCTCTACTGTCTTGTCGTTTCCTTAAGAAAAGGCCATGGAGATGGTGAATATAAAGGCAAAAATTTGAGCAATATCAACCTGTTTCTGTTAAATTAGAAATGCATACCTGCCATTAGATTTCCAAAGGCTGTGCTTTCTCATTTTCTGGGAGTTCAGCAGATTTATAGAAGGGTGTCTGATATCACTATCATCGGTTTGTTTCAAATTCTGTCATGTTTCATCTCCACTGCTCTCAATCAGAACCACTGCCTTCTTGGACTTCAGCCTTTTGGTAGCCCTGTTTTCACTGCCTTGCCCTTCATCAGTCTTCAACCTCTTTGTAGGTTTCTTTTCACTGCCTTGCGCTTCATCAGTCTTCAAACTCTTAGTAGGTTTCTTTTCACTGCCTTGCCCTTCACCTAACGTACTGTCATCAGGAGCAACATTTTGAGGCTGCTCTGTCTCGGTGTACTTTGCAATCTCTTCAAGAATCTTACTCCCATACTTCTCTGTCTTCAGCTTTCCAATCATCGTCTCTAACTGGAAAAAGGAAGAAAAAACAGTTTCTTAGTTTCAGGAAAATCCATTTTATTGCAGGATAGAGGGAGGGCAAACTTTTGCAGCAGTCAGGCCCAAAGCGCTTAGTGTCAAGGTAGAGAGCACTAATCTTTGATCAAAATTTTAGCTAGGCTAATAGCTTTTAATTATTATCAATATAACATACAAATAAGATGTCATTTCTATAGACATCTAGTCCTCTGCAGTAAAATTATTGTGAGTGTTTAGCTAGGTTGGTAATTCCGGACAAAATTCCTAAGTATCCCCTAACTCGGCTTTCCTATTCCTATTCGGATTACTTGACTTTGAAGACTAAGACTTTGCTAAGAGGCTGAGGTATGTAGCCGAGTGTGTGGTTATTGGATGTGAATCAACCTGGTTTTTAAGCTTTAAATGTGTTAGAAAGTTAGGACAAATGGTTTTTGGTACAAGGCTGTCATTCCCCTGTTTCTGGATCGATCCAAGTGTAGGGATGGATCGATCCAACTAATGTTTTATTTTTATCAAATCTCAGCCATTAGATTAAGGGCTTTTTTTTACACTTTAAAAACCAATCTTCTCTCATTTTTCTGGGGAGAGTGACTGCAAAAACGTGGAGAGAGCAGCCACGCTCCTTGTGTTCTTCATCTTCTCATTTTGTTTTCCCAATTTGGGGTTTTTAATTGCAAAGAAAATCCACTTCTCTTAATGTTTTCCAAACTGGTTTTTAATGGATTTTCTTGAGCAACAAATGGGTTGATTCCTTCTTTCCTTCATATCTCAATCTCTCATTCTATTTGAGTTTGTGCAAAAACCCATTTTCTTCTTGTGTGGATTCAAGAAGAGGCCGAGATTGAGCTTGGTGCGGACTCCAAGTGTGCTCCAAAAGAAGAAGATGAGAAGCTGAAAATGAAGGTACTAGTCAAGTATTCCAGGAAGGATTGGTTGGCTTGAGCTAGGTAAAACCTTGTACTCAATTTTTATTCTTCATAGTGGAGTTTTCAATCAGTGATAGGCCTGTGGTTTTTGATCTCTTCGGAGGCTTTCCACGTTAAAAATCCTGTGTTCATTGTCTCTTTCTCTCACTCTATATTTTGATTTATTTTTAAGGAGTGTTGAAGCATTTGCATGTGTTTTGCATTTATAAATTGTTAGGAGAATGTTGATGCATACATTATTGCTTGTGGATGTTTTGCTTTATTGAAAAGTTATTGGAAGAAAAATTACTTGACATTAAGGTAGTCTAAGGTTAGGTAATCTTTGTTGGGAGAATTTTGAAATTGTTCTACAACACCTATTCACCCCCCTCTAGGTGTAGTTCATTATTGGGATTCACATTTTCAATTATGTTGACCAATCTTCAGTAGTATCTCAGATTTTGCCACAATAGAATCAGAGAGCTACACTGACCATCACTTGATTGGAGTTGAATCCAACCTAACTGGGTTTTTCCTTTCCCAGTCCATCGTATAGATGGGACCCATCATATAGTGAATTCTTCTTTCAATGCTGACATGGGAAAACTATGATGCTTACTGAGGATTACTGTGGCGATGAACTTCTTCAATACAGCAAATTAGTTGGACAAGCCCTTATTAATAAGACCAAGCTTTGTTAAAAGAAAACTATAACAAGCTTCGAGAGGTGGATAAGCACTTTTAAGCTTATGCCTCTTCATTAAGATAAAGGTGTTGGGAACTTGCCTCTTGAATTGAAGTTGGTTTCTGGGCACTGAGGATGCTAATCTGTTGTGTAGACAACACAGAATGAGGGAATATTCCTCCATGAGTGGAAGAGAGTTCCTTTCGTAGCTCGTCAAGCTTCAACTCCAAACCCGAAGATGTCAGGCTGCGTTTGGATGATTTCATGTTACCAGTCTTAGTCTTCACTTTGGTAGAAATCTCAAGCTTAACAATCCTTTTTCCTGCTTGCAAAAATGTAGTTATTAGAAAAGGAATAGTTGCAGCAGTAGTGAGAAAGAGCATGTAAATTTGGCTCTGGGAAGAATTAATATTCTAATGAGTGATATCAAGTAGGTGGGTAGATAACAGACCAAGAGAAGTGAAGGAAGTTGGCAAGTTTATAATACCATATCCCTAGTAGTTTGTATTTAATTTGAACTTCACACAAGAAGGATATGTATCTTTCATCTTGGGGCTCTTACCATCAGTGAATTGGCATGGAAAATCTCAATCTAAGCATGCTACTCCAAGTTCTGTAGCTTATGGTAGGAATTTTTCACAATAGCAAAATTAGTTTCTTTTCTTTCTTACATTTCATTGTACTTAAAAACAAAGGTAGCTTACCATGTGATACTTGCTTCCACAATAGTCCCAATGTCACGTAAGCATTTGTAGCATAAGCTGTATGCTGAAATTCTTCTTTCTACACCAGAAACAAATAATGGTTCCAAATTATATGATAGTTCATCAAAAAATCATGCTAAGAAATTGCACAGAAACAATAAACTCCATGGATCAATCAAAAGATCATGGTGTATATGTAGAGTCTACAAGGGAGCTTTTGCTTTAAAAAAGGGAAAACACTAATTTACTATGGACATTTGCATTTTATGCAAACTACATGCATTCAATACAAAATATACACGTATACTTCAAGATTAATTCCATTTGGCATCCTGGGCTCATAAATATGGGTAAAGAACATGTTTATGTTTACATTTCAGAGTGAGTATATTGATTGCAAGCGCAAAGATTCTGATATCCAAAATTCTGTTTCACATTCTTCACCAGCCCAGAGATTGGTACTTTCCTAGTAAGGCTATCATCACTATCAAGATGCAGTTCCCACACTCTATCATTATTCTGTAAATATGAACTTCCAGTGCCAAGAAGGAAATGCTAGATTTCACATCTACATTGCATTGGATATGGCTAAGATCATGAAGTAATTCTAATTAATTTTTCAGACCTGCATAATATTATATGCAAATTTGAGTGAACCGTTTCATGGCTCTCATCTCTTTTTATTCTCTGTTCATCTCAAAATTTAAAGGCAGCCAAAGCTCAACCACCCAGCCATTAATAGGCAAGAGGGTTCACACATAGGTCCCCCTCTTTCCCTTACATGATATTGAGACACATCATTTTCCAACAATTACAGGGAGTAAATGATTGTTTCCACTAAATTCTGTCAGAGCAATTTCTCAGGGGTATTGCAAAGCATAAATAACATTCCCCTTAAGTGAAAGGCAATTGATATTTGTATAGAAGTTCCTGAATTAAGCCACATCTTTCTAGCAATTGGCACTTCAAACAAGAAAGCCAATAGTGATCAAATATGATAATTGTTGAGCAGAGTAACACATCAAAAGAATAGATATTTTAATTTTGTATAGTTCTTTTCTCATTGCATGTTAAATAGCACAAGCAATTTATCAGCATTACTCTCCTCTTGTCAGTAACAAATCATACATACAGGTTTCATGATAACAACTAATTTTGGGCTAGTGGCTAGAGTGTCTGTAGAGTTAGGCTTCTTACCAAAACGCGATCCCGTATAAGCTGAATCACAAGGTGCTCTATTTCCTCTTTCCTTAGGCCAGAACCTACATCACCGAAAGTTAAACACTATATCATAGATGTCAATGTATGGCATTAAGCAAGTATGAGACATGAAGTTCTGAAGGAGTAGGGTACAAAAAGTGTCATTATTATAGCAGTTAAAATTAACTACTATTAGAAATGGTATGCACTCTAAAGGGCTCCAGCAATCATCATTACAATGCATAAGAATAACATTAACTTTAAAGAAAGAAAGAGTTGCTCATTTTCTTTACCCATTTAAAGGAATTTTTCCTTAGTAAATACTAAAAAGAGTAGTACACTATAATCCATCAAATTCTAAAAGTGCAAAGCCATATTTATACTAAAATGACGGATTTAAGTCTGCACAGACTCTTGAATCCCTTAAGCCAACAGACACATTTCAGAGATGGTAAAAGCATTACATCAGAATTGGCTTAATAAGACAGAGGCCCCCTGAATGTGCATCTTAAATCAGTAAGGCAAATTTTAAATAAGGTCATAAACACCATATGGAAATGATGCTATGAAATTGCTCAGAAACAATAATTTCAATGGACCAAGATCAGGGTATATGTGTAGAGTCTACAAGGGAACTTTTGCATTTAAAAAGTGGAGTGAAATTTTTCTTTCTACACCAAAGAACAAAAAGTGGTGCCAAACCATATGATAGATGATCAAAATGATGCAATGAAATCGCCATATGGAAAAGATTTTTAAGGATAACATTTCATTTCAATAGAACTCAACCTTACCACACAAGTCAATTTTAAGTCCTTTTTACACCAAACAATCTTCCAGTAAAATTAATCTTCAATTTTTTGTTTAAGAAAACCAGCATCAGTTATGTATTTGGCAATGGATATTGGTATAATTGAAATCTATTATTCTCAGAAAATTTTGGTGAATAATTGGTAATTTTTGGGCTTAAACCCATGAAGGATGAACACCATTAGCACTCAAAGGTTAATAATCTGTCAACCACAGAAAATAAGGAACAAGATCAGTCTCTAGCCCTTGAAATAGGGCAGAGACTAGGGGATTGGAACACAAGAGGATGGTCACCCATTGCAGATCTTCCCAGAGCCAAATATTAAGCCATTACCAACAAACAAATGAACAAAAAATGAATCAAATCTGGAAAACCCCCCTGTGATAGCTTCCCAGGGGTAATGGTAAGACCACCTACTTAAAACAATAGCATCTCTTCTACTAGATATAAGCCGTAGATGCTTTTAGCAATACAATGCCACAATTATACCCTCTTCCAGGAAAAGCTTCACCACTACTTGCCCGAGAAGGCTCTACATCTGATAGAGATCATCCCAAGCCCAAGCCCTCTTCGCTATCTGATTTAAATATCTAGCTCCACCCTATCAGGTGATCTCTCCTTTCTCGTGCTACCCTTGACCATAGAAAGTCACATTTGAGTTTCACAATCCTAGACACAGTCTAGATGGGATCTTAAAAGCAGATGGATGGTGTGTGGGGCATGAGCTAAACAAGACTCAATAAGGATAATCCTGACTTTCCACAGTTTTAGGACCCCAAGATAGAGAGATTCTCAGAGATTAGATGGTTGGAATAAATTTTTTTTCCATCTCTAAGGGTTCATCATTCTTTAACTCACATCTTGACATACTATTGTAGGGCTGAGGTGGTTGTTTAACCTCATTCAGGCTTCAACTTGAAAAGGGACATCTTCGTCTAGGTTAGTTTAGCAAGCCAAAAGACAAGCTTGGTTTGATTGCATCGCCTCTCTTGTTAGTGGGCTGCACCTGCTATAATGCATATTTGCACCTAGTACTTAAGGCCCAGTCTTCAACGCAGATGTCATACACAGAGTACTGATTTGCTTTTACAAAAAAAATATAGCACAACCTCAATTGAACATTCAAACCATTGTTAACACCTTTATGAATGCATGTATTTCACAAATCCCTCTCCAAAAATGATTAATAATGAACAATCAATTGATCTTCAAAGAAATAATGTGGCAAAAACTAAGATAATGACATGAATTTGAACCTTTAACAATGGAAATTCTTTAAATTGAGTTGAAGAAAGTTTTCAAATCAATGGCCCAAAAAAGCAGAAATCATGTCTGTATGTGCACAACACTGAAACTACTAAAAGGAAAGATTCAAACTATTAAGTGGTAAGACGAGTGCATGCATGATATATATCATATAATTTTGGTATTTATGCTTGCATAACTGCATATGTATCCTGACCACTCATATGGGAAGCAGTCAGAGACTAGACCAAGCCATTGAACCAACCTAGGTCCTTATGCTTAACCTTCATCTTGTCCACCAATTGCAACATTGTTAATCTCTGATCGTTATCTTGCATATCTTGCAGCAAAGAAATCATAGCTTTTGCAAGACCTGTAAAGCATAGCCACATTAAGCATATGAAACCATAAGTATTGGTCATGCAAGATATATGTAATTTCAAAAATAAAACAGCACATAACTAAATATATTACATTTCAAATTTTGCAAGGAATTAAAGAAGACTGAAGAATGGAACTACATAGATATAAAAGATGCCAAAAAGAGAGAGTCCACAGAACAAGAACAACCTCAGTATGAAACTTAGAGGTAATATACTTGCAAGTATATTCAGCTACCTTGGGAAACTAATAGTCAAGGTATAATCAACCATAATATGCCTTTTTCCCTCTGCACAGGTGGGACCAAAGACGCAAAACAGTGACACTATTAACATAAAAAGATTTAGCCCGAAAGAAATCCACAATGTAGGAACTCCATTTTTGTTTCTTTATTCGATGGTCACTAGAATAAAAAATTCCAATCCTACAGAACTTTGGGAGACTGATCCATGGAGTCTCCAGATGCCTGGAAAGTAAATACTGCTATTTTTGTAGACTCATGACCAGCATCACCTAGCAAAATGCAGCAGAAAACCCATGGCATGATAAAAATCAGGCCTACTGGTACAAAGATATAGCAAAGGCCTAGAACCACAAACAAGACCATATTCTTACAAATAAATTTCTCAGAGGCCAATTGGAGAGATGAAGTTTTGAGTCCAAACCATAGTTGAATTACTTTAATATTTTTACTCCTGAAGTCAACAACCTAATAACTGTTCATCATAGGCACTTCATATTTGATGTCAATAATTAGGGTTTTCCTCCTTAATCACCAAGATGATTATAAAAATAAAAAAATAAAAAAAAGGAAGAGAGAGAAGCAATGGAGTAATTCTATCAGTTAAGGAGTAACAATCAACAGGAAAGTTATGTAGAAGGTCTATGATCATGTGGATTGGGCAGTTTTTGGATTGCACTCTTACTGAGAAGGGGTTCAGCTTTAGTCCTTGACTAGTTTTATTGTTCATGTGAATGGAAGAGCAAGGGATTAGATACCTATGAAATAACAAGGACAGAATCATCCTCTGCAGAAAGATTGAAGAGACAAAACCCTAGCCTGTCGCAAACCCTCCAAAAGTGATCAAATCTCCACCTCAATGGCCAAACATCCCTTATAGGTTTCAAAAAAGCTCCACAAACTGTACCATAATGGTCTCTCATGAAACTGCCAATCTCCAAATGCCTTTGTTTACCAAAAGAACACAAATTTAACATTCCTGAACCTCAGGGCAGCAGTTCCACTCTGAAAGCAAGTCCTCAGCAACCTCTTAGACCTACAAACCAGATTCCAATCGTGCTGTATGGAGGAGTTCCAGCAGAGAGGCTTCAGTTACAGAAGCCAATATAGGAGACAAGAAATATACCAAGTCCCTTTTGGCCTCCATCTATCCTCAAAAGTTCTAGCATTCTTCTCTTAGCGTTGGTTTGTCAGGTTATGCATGTGAAGAATAACAAGAAAACAAAACAAACAAAGTGTATTGACATTAGACCAGAAAGGACAGAAGTAGAGTTGGAAAACGTCATAATGCATAATAATGGGTTCCCAGTGGTGATTTATGCACAAATATACAATGCTAAAAGAAAAAAAAAAAAAAAAGGAAGTTCCTAAGATCAAAGCAGCACAAAAAAGCATCCAGAATAAAACAGAGGAAAAAGCAGCAAATCTCAAATCTTAAAATATAAAAGTGATAGTGAGAGAAGAAAAGAAACAATAATGTATTTTCTGAGAAGTCTGTCATATGACCGTACAGGAAACATCAACTTCCTTGACCTCAGTTGAAAATGCACAGTTATCACACATCCCTGAGACAAAATAAAATTTAGTTTGGTGTTACTCAAGCTCATATCAGAGACATATATAAGAGACATATTATTTAAAACATACAATACCGTTGCAGTCTTGCAATGGCTCAGCAAAATGTCGAAAAAAAGCACTTCGATGACATTCCCTTTTAGACTGGAATAAAAAGAAAAATTAGCATATACAATAAAATCATTCATACATGCAGATAGATTAAATGGCAAGACTTCAAAAGCCTTAGAAGTTCCAGGCCAGGAGCAATTTGAAACCTGGAAAAGGAACAATTGGTTGGAGTGTAGACAAGGGAATATGCTCAAAATTTAGTTTTCCAAAAAGGTCTGAAAGCAATAACAGATTATTGAGGTTAAAGGCCAATTAGAATGAATTAACCCAGTTAATCAAGAAGTGAAAGAATGAGAAATTCATTAAAAAAAAAAAAAAAGTTCCTACAAAAACCTTTCTCCTCACTAGACATATAGCCACTCTATAAAATCAATCATCGACAAAATATGATCCTCTATAAACACCCTAGCCCAATTTACAAGAGTATACAAAAAGGAATGTTTTAAAGTTTGGTCAAGCCGTTCAATATTATTAAACATTCTTTCATTTCTTTCCTTCCATAAAGTCCACATTAAGCATAAAGGGGCAGCCCTCCAAGCCTTTTCCCTTCTCTTACCCAAAAAGGCACCATGTCAACCAAGCAAATTCCTTTTAATCGAAGAATGAAATATGGGCACACCAAAAAGGGAGAAAATCAAACTCCAAAGCATTGTAGCCTTTTTGCAAAACAAGATTAAATGGTCATTGGTTTCCTCTTTCTCTTTACACAAGTAGCACCTATTCAGCATATTCCATCCCCTCCTTTTGAGCTGATCGGTGGTTGAAATTCTGTTCCAAGATGCTTTTCAAGCAAAAAAGCTCACCCTCATCAAAGCCCTAGACCTCCAAATGATACCCCAAGGAAAAGCATCACTAGAGGCCCTCGTGAGGGAACGGTAGAGGGATCTAACAGGGAAAAAAAAGAAAAACCGTCCCTACTTTCTTTCTAACTCAAAGCATCCTTCACTTCTCTTCTCACTACCAAAGGTTGCAATTTCCAAAACAAGCCCTCCACCTCTTCCAATTCCCAATCATTAAAATGTCTTGAGAAGTGAGGATTCCAACTACCCAACTCCCCACTCCCCTCCCAAGCATCTGACACTTACTCATCTTTATTAACCGCAAACCGGTATAAGTTAGGGAAAACTTCTTTCAACGTTTGGTTCTCACACTTCAAGTCCTTCCAAAACTTGACCTTTCTCACATTCCCTACAATAAAGCAAGATCTGCAACGAACACCCTCTCATTCTTTTCTAATGGCTTTCCACACCCCCACATCGTAGCCTCCCCTTGCTCCTCTCGAACACCACCCTCCTTCCTGTAACCCAAATTTGTTGATGACTTGTTTCCAAAAGGACTCTCTCTCTACAACACATCTCCAACTCCACTTCCAAAGTAAGGCTTTGTTTAGAGCCATAAGTCTACAAATTCCTAAGCCTCCCTCCTTCTTATCAGCACAAACCAAACTCCAATTCACCACGTGAGGTTTTTTCTCTAAGGCACCACCACCCACAAAAAGTCCCTTTAAATCTTTTCAAGTCTTGCACACACCTTCCACAAAATAACAAAAAGAGACAAGAAGTAAATTGAAAGATTTGATAAAGTACTTTTTATCAAGGTGAGCCTCCCTCCCTTAGAGAGGTATTGTATCTTCCATAAAGACAATCTTTTCCTGGATCTCTCCTTCACTGCATCCCACAGCCTTAAGGATTTGAAAGAGGCACCCAAAGGAAGTCCCAAATAAGAAGTGGGAAGCTTCCCAACCCTACACCCCATCACCGATACAACATCCTCCAAAGACTTGATCCTTCCTATGGGAATAGCCTCACTTTTATCTTTGTTCACTTTTAAACTGGAGATCGCCTCAAACCACAAAAACACCCAACTCAAGTATCTCAGATGGTCGCTATTGGCCTTACAAAAAATTAAAGTGTTGTCAACAAATAGGAGATGGAGCAAATCCCTCCCTTCTCCACTACTTCTCCTTAATGAAGCCCTCACAACTGGCTCTGGATAGCAGTTGATTGAGAGCCTCCATGACCAAAATGAAAAAATAGGGAGATAACGGGTCGCCTTGTCTCAAGCCCTTAGTGCTACGAAAAAAGCCGAAGGGTGTTCCATTGATTAAAACTGAGAAGCTAGCAATGAAAATACACCACCTGATCCAACTAATCCACCTTTCCCAACTAATCCACCTTTCCCCAAAACCCATTTTAGACATAACAGAAAGAAGACAGCCCCAGTCAACATGGTCAAAGCCTTCTAAATGTCCAATTTTGGGAGGCCAAGGATGTTGACTATTGTGAAAAGACAGAAAAGGGGGAATCCCTAATTTTTGTTATTAAAAAAACTATGCAATAATACACATTGGGTTGTATATATATACATGCTAGTGTGACCCACAATACAATAAGAAAGAAAAGGAAAAGTAAATAATTAAAAATAACTGCACACTATTTAACACTCCCCCTCAAGCTGGAGCATATATGTTATATGCACCAAGCTTGTTACAAATGTATTTAATTCTAGAACCTCTGAGAGATTTAGTAAAAATATTTGCTAATTAATTATTTGAATTGACAAAACTAATCGCCACACATCCTGATGCGATCTTCTCTCTAATGAAGTGACAGTCAACTTCAATGTGTTTGGTCCTTTCATGGAAGACTAGATTGGATGCAATATACAAAGCGGATTGGTTGTCACAGATGAGCTTCATCTGTTCATTCTTTCCCAATCTCAACTCCCGAAGAAGATGTTTCAGTCATATGAGTTCACATGTTGCCAGAGCCATAACTCGATACTCGGCATCAGCACTAGATCTGGCCACTACATCTTGTTTCTTACTCTTCCAGGATATTAGGTTACCTCCAATAAAACACAATACCCGGAAGTGGAACGTCTATCTGTGGGTGAGCCAGCCCAATCTGCATCTGTGTAACCACCAACCTGGGTATGACCTCTATTCTCGTACAACACACCTTGGCCTGGTGTGCTTTTGATATATCGAAGAATGCGAATTACAGCATCCCAATGGCTATCACATGGTGACTATAGGAATTGACTAACAACACTTACAGGAAAAGAAATGTTTGGACGATTAATGGTGAGGTAGTTCAATTTACCTACAAGTCGCCGATAGCTCCCAGGATCTCCTAAAGGCTCCCCCTGTCTTGGTATAAGTTTGACATTTGAATCCATAAGAGTGTTTACCGGTTTACAGTCTAACATACTGGTTTCTTCCAAGATGTCTAAAGCATACTTCCTTTGGGAAAGAACCACACTAGAACTGGATTGAGCTATCTCAATCCCTAAGAAATACTTGAGTTTCCCCAAGTCTTTAGTCTGAAAGTGGGTGAAAAGGTGTTACTTTAGTTTCTGAATACCCTTCTGATCACTGCCTGTAATGACGATGTCATCCACATAAACTACCAGATAAATACACTGCCCCGAAGAGTTATGATGATAGAAAACGGAATGGTCTGCTATACTACGAAACATGCCAAACTCCTGAACAACAGAACTAAAACGGCTAAACCATGCTCGAGGAGATTGTTTCAAGCCATATAGAGAACAGCGTAACTTGCACACTAAACCAGACTCCCCCTAAGCAATAAAACCAGGTGGTTGCTCCATATAAACTTACTCAGCAAGATCCCCATGAAGGAAAGCATTTTTAATATCTAACTGATAAAGAGGCCAAGAACACATAGCAGCAATGGAGAGCAATAGACGAACAGAAGCAATCTTGGCAACAGGAGAGAAAGTGTCACCATAATCAGAACCATAAACCTGAGTATAGCCTTTAGAACCTAAGCGGGCCTTAAGGTGATCAACCTGACCATCAGGGCCAACCTTAACTGTATAGACCCAACGACAACCAACTGTAGATTTACCAGAGGATAAAATAACAATATCCCAAGTGTCATTGGAGTGTAAAGCAACCATTTCATCTACCATTGCCTATCGCCAGCCTGGATGGGAAAGAGCCTCAGGGGTGCTCTTGGGAAGAGAAACAGAAGATATAGCAGAAACAAATGCAGAATAGGGTGAAAATAATCGATGGTAACTCAAAAAATTGTAAATGGGATGAGGATTACGAGTAGATCGATTACCTTTCCGAAGAGCAATGGGTAAGTCAGCAGAAGGAGGCAAAGCCGGGGCAGGAGAAGCCGATGGGATTGGAAGTGAGTCAGCAGGTACCTCGGCCAAAGAAGGAGAAACAGCGACGCGATGACAGTGATGATAAACCTGAAGTGGGCGAGAAGGCACTGCATCAGGTGAGGAGATAATGGGAAGGGGTAAGACTTCAGAAACAGGAAGAAACTCAGAGGTGGAGAAGAATGGTGAGTCCTCAAAAAAGGTGACATCAGCGGAGAGAAAGTAGCGATGAGTCTCAGATGAATAACAACGATAACCCTTTTGAGGTCTGAAGTATCCCAAGAAGATGCATTTGGTGGCTTTAGCAGAAAGCTTATCCTGTCCAGGAGTGAGAATATGAACAAAGCAAGTACAACCAAAAACACGAAGATAAAGGAAATAAAGTGGTTGATCAAGGAAAAGAAGGGAATGAGGAATCTGATCGTGTAATACAGATGAGGGCATACGATTAATCAAATAACATGCTATAAGAACAGCGTCCCCCCAAAAATGAAAAGGAACATTACTATGGAGAAGGAGAGTACGAGCTGTCTCAACAAGATGGCGATTCTTACGTTCAGCTACCCCATTTTGTTGAGGAGTATGACCACAAGAAGACTGATGAAGGATCCCATGTTGGGACATAAATGAAGTAAATGGTGCAAAAAAATATTCATTGGCATTGGCATTGTCATTGTGTAACACATGAATAGAAATATTGAACTGGGTTTGGATTTCAGCATAAAATTTCGGGAAAATAGAGAATAACTCAGCTCGATTTTTCATTAAAAATAACCAAGTACATTGAGAATGTCATCAATGAAAGTGACAAAATACTGAAATCCTAAAGTAGACGCGGTCCGACAAGGACCCCAAAGATCAGTGTGGACAAGTTCAAAAGGAGACTTTGCCCGATTATTCAAATGCTTTGGAAACAAGACACGAGTATATTTCCCAAGCTGACAGGACTCACATGCAAGCGACGACAAAGATGAAAAACGAGGGACCATCTTCTAGAATTTGGATAGACTAGGGTGGCCCAGGCGACTGTGGATGAGGAGGGGAGCATCAGTGGAAATGCAAACTGCAGGAGTTGAAGGAGAGGTGAGGTGATAGAGGCCTTGAGACTCACGTCCTATGCCAATCGTCTTCCCCGTACGCCGGTCCTGCAAGGTCACAAATTTATCAGAAAAAGTAATAGAGCAGTTAAGAGTACGAGTGATTTTGCTAATGGAGATAAGATTAAAGGAACACTCAGGAGTATAAAGGACAGAAGTGAGAGGTAGAGAAGGGAGAGGATGTGCCAAACCAATGCCTTTAGCCACAGTTTGAGAACCATTAGCTAAGGTAACAGTAGGTAAGGCAGAGGTAGTAGTAATAGAAGAGAAAAGATCCTTATTACCAGATATGTGATCAGAAGCGCCAGAATCTAGAATCCACGGTCCAAGAGAAGATGTGTGGGTAAGACAAGCAGAGGAATTACCAGTCTAGGCAACAGAAGTAACAGAAGCTGACTTGGTGGCCTGATCATACCCACTATCAGTGAGGGAAATATCCTGAGATGTGGAGGAGCTCGGAGGCTGAGGCAGCTGAGGATCAGATGACTGGGCCACGTGGCCAGTGTGGGGAGGCCGCCCATGTAACTGATAACACCGATCACGAGTGTGGCCAAGCTTATTGCAATAGGTGCAATGAGGACGTTGGCCTCTACCTCGGTTACCACTGCGTCCTCCTCGAGAGTTAGTTTGAAAAACTAACACAGAAGAATCTGAAGTGTGATCAGATGGCAAAGTCTGAGTGGAGGAGATACGAAGGAGGCGAGCAAACACATCATCCAAGGATGGAACGGAGGAACTGCCAAGAATCTGATCGCGGACGGTCTTAAGATCTGGACGGAGGCCAATAAGTGTAAGAACCATGAAGAACTTGTCAATTTGTATTCGTTGATCCCCAACATCAATAGTAAGAGGCATCACGGTCAAGAATTCCTCCTTAAGAGAGGCGATCTAGCCAATATAAGTAGATAAATCCATGTCTTGTTGTCTGACATTGACAATAGAAGAAGCCACCTTATAAAGACGTTAGATATCATTCGTGTATAGCCCTTTCGCCTGATTCCAAAATTTAAAACATGTTTTGTAGGCCCGAAGATGAAGCAGAATCTTAGGATCAACTGATTGCCATAACACACTACAGTGCATCTATCTTTCTCCATTGTACTCTGTCAACCTCAGGGATATCCGCCTCCTGCGTAACAAGGTGATCCTCATAACCTTGACCCATAAACCAAAGCTCCACAGAGGCAGACCAGGACAAATAATTTTCACTGCCAACCAATTTCTCCGAAGTAATCATAGGAGATCTAAATATAACAGTGGAAAAAATGGAATTTTTAGTAGCCATATCTACTTATCTGGAGAACGAAATATGTTTGGATCGAAGAGAGCCCTAAAGGGAAGACGGATCACAGCCCAAACAAAGGAGAAAAGTGACTGGAGATGAAGAAAAGGCCTTCCCAAGGCACACACAGGTCTCGGCCAAGGAAGGGAGTTGCCGTCGGAGGCCGGAGAGCTGCCGTCAAAGGCCGAAGGAGGCTGAAATGCCAAAAAAAATGGAGAAGCAGGGTTCGGAGAGGACTGAAGGAGGCTTAGAAGTGCAAGACGGCGCGAGACAAGCCTGCTGGTGGAAGCTCGGCACCAGAAAGTGGGCCACGCACCCTCACGCGCCGGCGCGTGGGATTCAGGCCGCTGGAGAAAAGCGGCGCGTGGGAGGCGCGTGGATAGGTGTTTGGCTCCGGTGCCTTGAGGAAAGATGCAAATCTCCTCTTTGCGCTCCTGATGATGTGGTCGGTGTCGGAAAATATCACTGGAAAAAAGTCGCCGGAAAAAGTTGACAGCGATGTAGGTTTTCTAACGGCGGTGAGGGTCGAGAGATGGGAAAGGTGACCAGAATGAAACACGGTCACTGAAAGGTTCCCTAGAATTGATTCACGGATAAACCGGAAATAATTGGGTTTTTCTCCCTAGGCTCTGATACCATGTGAAAAGAGAGAAAATGGAGAATCCCTAATTTTTGTTATTAAAAAAACTATGCAATAATACACATTGGGTTGTATATATATACATGCTAGTGGGACCCACAATACAATAAGAAAGAAAAGGAAAAGTAAATAACTAAAAATAACTGTACACTATCTAACAACCATTAACCTAGAATTCATAGTCTCATTTGCAATAAGGGCAACATTCAGAATCTATCTACCCCGAATAAAGGTATGTTGGTCTCTGAAGCCAACCCCCCCACAGCTAACTTCAACCTATTTGTCAAGACTTTGGCAAGCAACTTGTACAGTCCCCCAACAAGACCGGTTAGTTTGAAGTCTTTCAACTCTTCCGCACCCCCTTTTTTTTGGAATCAGAACTAGAAAAGTGGAGTTTAGACTCCTCTGGAACGTGCCAAGGGGGGAAAAATCATCAAAGAGAGCCATAATCTCAACTTTAGTAAAATCCCAACAAAAGTGCCAAAACACCATGGTGAAATCATCTAGACCTAACAAATTGTCGCCAAAGAGGCTATAAAGGGCTTTAAACATTTCTTTCGAAAAAAGGCTCCTCTAAGCTTCTGAACCTTTCTTCTCCTAACACTCTAAATCGTAGACTCCCAATGCACGGTCTCCCATCCCCATTTTCAGTCAACAGAGTCCGGTAAGCCCTACACACCCTAGCCTTGATCTCTTCCTCATCAGTCAGTGTAACCCCATTAATTTTCACCTTGGATAAAAAACCCCTTCTCGCCTAAACATTGACCATCTTATGAAAAACCTAGTGTTTTTGTCGCCATCCTTTAACCAAATTTCCCTAGATTTCTATCTTCATGAAGCTTCTTCCAATAAAACACATTTCTTGTACTCCTCCAAGGCCCCCTTTGTAGCCTCTACCTCATCAATAGAAAGGGGATTAACTCTCTCCTTGAAGGCCCATAATTGAACTTGAGAAAAGGCTTCTGATTTCCTAAAGGAGACATTGACAAAAACTTCTTTATTCCACACTCTAAGATCCTTTTAAAGAGCCTTCAACTTCTCAGCAAGACAATGACTACTACTCCCTGCAACCGAGTACTCAGTCCACCACTTCCTCACTAACTTTTTGAAACCATCCAATGAGAGCCACGTATTCTCAAAATGGAAAGAGGTCTTGCCCTTTTTAACCCCTCCACCCTCCAAAGTAATGGGACAGTGATCAAAGACAATCCTAGGAAGTGCACATTGGAAGACACCTAGAAAATGGTCCTCCCGTTCATCGGAAACTAAAAAGCAATCCAACCTTGATGCTACTTGAGAGTTAGAGCCACCACACCACATGAACTGACCACCAGAAAGGATCGTTTGTTTGGTGTTTCCTTGGTCATACCTAATGTCAGAAGTCAAGATGCATCCAAGCATGTAATCTCCAATGTGCTGATAATACCCCCTTTTCTCATCCACTGAAGAAACCAAAATGCTGCTTTTAAGCTCATTCTCCAAGTGTTCAGCTTGTTTAACAGTCCAAGATCAATTCCATAAGATTTCTTTGTCTGGGATTAATGAATTTCAAAAGGGCTCTAGATGGTATTGCTTCTGAGATGGGGTGTACTGCTGGTGAGTGGCCTTTGAAATACACAGTCATCCTCTTGGTGGTAATCCTAGAGGCTGATGTTTTGGAACCCAGCCATTGAGAAGTCTCTAGCCAGCTGGAAGAAGGGAGAAAGCTTGTCCTTCTTTTGGGGGGAGAATCACTTTGATACAGTATTCCTTAACTCAAATCCCTATCTACTTTATGTATCCCTTAAAATCCCAATTTGTGTAGCTTCTAGAGTAGAACAACTTCGGATTTCCTCTGGTCTAAGGGTAAGGCAGATGAACCTAACAGCTACAATCAAATTAGATGAGAAGAGGTATGCTGATATGGGAGAGGGGGTTTATTTTTGGTGGGGCATCCCTAGGGAACAGGATTTTATCACTAAATAATTGTGGCATCTCCTGAAACAGCATAATGCACAACAATACTATGTTACTAAAAGCAAGTATAGGTTGCAAGTGTAATGGTCAGGATGTTAACCATGCAGGAAGACAGCTACCGTATTGCCCACATTGTAAATGTTTCTAATCTTTGTTTGGGCTTGCTTAGGATGCTAGGGTCCCTCCAAGCTTTTCCTTCATTCCCTTATTGCTTTAGGATTATGACATGTTATTTGGACTTGCTTACATTGCTAGGGTTCCTCCAAACAATTGTAGCAGATGTGAAGATCAATGCTGTTAGGCATTTTGGAGGAAGTTTCAGAGGATATGTTTCATAGTAAGTGGCTACACTTGCTTTTCTTCAGTGATTTGGTTTGAGAGGAATATCAGAATTTCGAGGACAAGTGGTGGAGAAATGCAGAATCATTATAGACTGTGGTATATTTTCTTTCCTCTGTTTGGGTATCAGTGTCTATGGTGAACATGAATATAGTGGAATGAAAATCCATTTGTTCTTAAAGTTGGAGGGTTAAAGGATGCATGTAGAGTGAAAACCCCTCCAATCAGTTACCTAAGCTTGATTTTCATGGAAATTGGTGGAGAAACCGAGACAAGTAGGGATCAGTGGAGCCTTTGGGAATCACTTGGCAGAATAGTTAGAGTTTTCTCCAACCTTGCTAATGTGGGGCTAGCCTTCAACAAGAGATGCTAGTCTTATTGGAAGGATTACTTCAGAGCCAGGTCCCTAGGTATCGATAATTTCTTTTTGGATTGGCTCTTATCAATAAAACCTTTCTATTTGTCCATCAAAAGATTTTTTTTTGGTGGAAGGGAACTTAGATAAATTTTATTTTGTAGCCCTCATAGGAGAAGCAAGGCCCTTGGGAACTGGATGTCTGCTTGCACAAAATTACTGCTCTGTCTCGAGGATGAGGTTCTTCTAATACTTGAATTCTTCATTCAGCTAAACAAACAGCAGATTAATAGGCTAACCAAGGTGTCTCACTGGTAGAGGCTTTTGTAGGGCATTTCATGTCTCCGTGAGTTTCTTCCCTTGCTAGGGCCTTTTGATGTAACATTGTGGCTACTGTTTACTTTATATAATTCTTGTAGTGTACTGTTCAGGTGTTTTCCCTTTTAAGGACATCTTATCTTTCTTGTATCTTCAATTCACAATTAACAATTTTTTTTTAATCAGAAACAACAGATGTATTAATTAAAAGTGCATAAAAACATGAGAAGGATGTCATATCAAAGTCTTAAAAGTTCTTTCCTTTACAATATTGCTTTGTGGATTTGGGTGTACATTCATGGGAATTCTTTGTCCTTAGTTAATTGTGTAGATTCGTTGGGTCCTTCTTGAGGGTGGAAGCTGTTTTTGTTTTCCCCCTTGTTCCTTGTTTTTGTTTTTCTAGCTCATTGTATACCCCCAGTGTACTCTCGTGCACTTTTTGCTCTTTAATACAATCTCTTACTTATCAAAAAAAAAAACATGAGAAGGATGAGAAATCCTCCCCATGATTTACAAACCTAATCAAAAGACCTGAAGAAACCTCCACTATACAAGGAGGGCTATACAAAAGGAACAAAAAAACCTATACAGGTATAACATCTCCTGAAGCTCATCTAGGAACCTCACCCTATAGGCCCTAGGGTGTACATATCAAAAGCCACCTAAGCTGAATTACACTCAAAGAATAGGGATTAAAAACGTCAGCACAGTAAATCCAAAAAGAAACATAGAAATGAACCAAGTCCCACATTATCTCAGACATCTTCCAAGTATCCTCGAAAATCTTAGCATTCCCTTTCTCTCCACGCAATCCACAACAAAATGGGAAAAGTGATCTTCCAAAGAGTCTTGCCTCTAGTAGAGTTCCCAAAACACTTCAAAGAAATAACCATCAATTCACAATTAACAACTGTTGTTTCCAGAAAAAAAACACTGAAAACTTCATGCAAGGGCTCTTATTCTAAGCAGAACTTTAGACTGGCAATCTAAACTAACTTCTAGAAAGGTAACTGAAGAACCACCCAAAGGGTGGTTACAAAAGAATGACTTCATGAAGTTAAGGATATTGCTTTCCTTCTCTTTTCAATCAAGTTTCATTTGTAACTGGTCTATCCCAACCAAAAACATTGGCATTCAGATAGATAGCAAATTTTGATTCACGTCCATGTCCTTCCAATCTCTTTCAAAAGATGTCCAACTTTCAGTTGTTTGAGCCAGCTAAGTTAATTAAAAGCCAACAAGACCCCTGAAGTGAGAGATCTTTCTTAGTTAGCAGCTAGGGAGGCAACATTAATGATTTTTCTTAAAAGAGAAGGCCCACAAAAGCCCTCATTTCAAGTAGGTGTGTGATCTGTTCAGTGAGCCAAGAGACAACTAATCATCTATTTTTGGATTGCCCTTTGATTTACACCATACAGTAGATGTTATTTTCTATTGCAGATTGTCCAGTGGGTTGCCCCATTATGATGTCACAGACATGTTTATTTTCTTTGGGGGTTTTATGAGGAGACTTTATAGTGGTGTGCTCTGGTGATGTGCATTTCTTCTAATTGTTTGGGTGATTTGACTAAAGAGAAATACAAGATTTTTCTATGATAAGAATGACATAAAATAGGCCATTTGGGACAAAGTCTGATTCATGACTTTTTTTCAGGTTATGGTCCCTAAGAAACTCTAGAAGCATCCCTCTCAGTCTCATCATTAGAGATTGGGTGGTGATTTGTTCAGCAAGGGAAAGAATGGCAATCTTCTTTCAACAAGAAGGAAAGAAAGAAGAGGAGGGAGTCTATTCCATTAACCTTGAACTTAAATTTGATGTTGCTGCATAAGAAACCCCAGACAAATGGGTGTTGGAGAGTACTACAGACCAAATGGGCATTTGACACAGGTAACCAAATAGTGAGGCTCAAGCCTCCATTCCAACACCACATCAACAAAACCTGAAGAAACCCACCCACCAAAATAAAAAGGGTTTACACCAATTGGGTACGAGTGTTCTCATAAAAATAAAAATAAAAATTGCATGAGTGTAAAAAGCTTGGAAGTTTTAATTCTTTTCTAAACAGTAATTTATGACTTGCTTCACAAGATTAAAAACTATACCTGACAATATTGTACTATGTCATAGAGATTTTGCAATCCAGAATTCTCATAGAAGACCATTGAACTCTGCTCAGAAAAAGTTTCATCCAGAACTCATCAAATAGTAAGAGTACATATATGTATGTATGTATGTATAAAATATGGAAAACCAAAGAAAGGTTTACCTGCCTAGGTACATCCCCAGGCCTAAAATAGAGCAGGCATTCAGAAGGGAGTCCATCTCTTCCAGCTCGACCACTTTCCTGCAGTGAGAAAAGTTACATCCGGAAATAATATCTTAGGTAAAAGAAAGACTGGTAGGATGAGGAAGAAACCTGGTAGTATGTCTCCATTGATTTACTTAGGCTGTGATGGATGACAAACCTGACTACAAGCAACCACTATTTATTAATTATAATAAATACATGACAGGCAAGCATGACTGAATATCACACCACATGAGTAATAACATATGCAAGTTCACACAATTAAGCATGTTATTTGAAAAAAAAAAAAAAAGTCAACTGCATGATGTCAAGTACATGTGCAAGTTAAACAGAAATGTCACAGTATTTCAACACCCAGTCCCAAGATAATATATGATTTCTCTGTTTTATTTTTTTTTTCTTGTTCCTTTTTTTTATTATTAATATCAGAAACAAACATTTTATTAACAAGAAATAAGTAAAACAAAAAATGATGCGAATCTTTTCCCCAAACACAACCACTATATTACTCTGATCAAAAGCAAGAAAAGCTATTTACTCTAGATATCAATGGGTATGCACCAAAAGTAGCTACATTTACGAACTCAAATCTTAGGGGGTAGAAAATCCCCTACAAAAGAGATTGATTGAAGGGCTTTCCATTTTGCTAACATAGCCATCACCTGATTAATTGCTCGAGGGATCCTAGAGAAGGAATACCCCATATTTTAAGTGATGCCACCCATCAAATCTCCATGAGTCCCTCTCCTTATTTACCCAAGATAAGACTACAGCAGAATTGCCCTCTTTCAGAAGGTTGGAAATACCCTCAGCTTTAGCTAGCCTTAGGCCTTCCAACAAAGGCTCATATCTATGCCTCAATGGCTAGACCCACTCCAGCATTTTCACATAATGCTCTCACTAATGTTCCATGATAATCCATGAGTGTTCCTCCAATTTTGAACTGTCCTGGGTTATCAAAGGAGCACCTACAAAAATTCAATCTGACACAACACACTGGAGGAAGCATCCATATCAGGAGTATCTCTTCAACAAACCTAGCAGATCTGCATAGGTTTTAGTCTTTGCACTAGTTGACACCTAGACAGAAGAAATAAATTAAATCCTACAGTGCAATATAATACTCTATTTTTACCTATCAAAAATATATAATACTCTATTTCTATTTTCTTTTTCTTTTTTTCTTTTACGTGTGGGTGGGTATTTGGGGGTGTGTCTAATATCCTGTTGAGTTGGCATAACCCTATCAACCAATACAGTACAAACAAGCAAAAAACATGCATAAAAATGTAATGCTTCCTGCTTATTCTAATATATCTGAGATTATTAGTTAATTGATCCATTCCTCCCATAGTATCAATATTTCCAATGTCCCTGAGCTCTGAAGTTTTCATTTCCCCTGGATTCCCAACTGATCATTATTCCATACCCACAAGATCTGATTGCTTTGAACTTTTACATAATTATATGGCCTTCCCAACCAGAAACCTCAATCTCATCCCACCAATGCTGAAAAGGTTTCCCCAAACTTTAGATGTTGAAGCTGCAGACTCCATAACTATTCTGCAATTATCAAAAATTGGTCTTGGCAAAAATGTATTGAATCATAACGAGGGATCCAGAATCTCGTTCATTTGAAAAAAAAAAAAAATGTTCATTCTTTGCAGGAAAATGACAAGAGTATGAAGAAGTACGATGTCTAATCAAGTATATTTCAAATAAAAATAGATCAGAAACTTTATAACACGTAATATCCAAAACTGACCATCAGGCTTGTTAATTCCCATACCAAAGGCCACCTGTAACACATAAAATTGGGAATATTAAACTAATGTAGAGACAAATAAACAAATGGTAACTGCAACCATACATACTGTACCAACAATGACCTGCAACTTGCTATTGCTCCACCTGTGTCATAAAACCTAATAAGTGACTCCACAAAGTTAATATGTGCAAGAAAATAAATCATTACTTATCTTTACATGATTTCAAAACAGTTGCCAACCCGCAAGAGTATCAATTATATTTAAGGAGGGAAAAACCAACTTTCTGAGTCTCAACTTTCACAAAACAGAGTGAACTAATTTAGTTGAGATAAGCGAGCAATGATTTAGGTCCAGGAAGGCTCATATCAAGTTGAGGGAGGCCGAAAATTGCCAACCACAACCTCTATACAAATGGAAATTACTCAAATATTATCTTGAAAATTTTAATCAGTTTACAAGTAATAGAAGTATATTTTAATAAACTGACAATTAAGGTTGAATTCATTTCAATTGGGATAAGAACTAATCCCATTTAACCCATGTGACCTGGGCAAGTTAGCTTGATTCTGATAAGACTTTGCCCACCACAGACCAGAGAACATTCTGTCTGTGCTTTATTAAAAATGGGTTTTCATTGTGAAGTATAAGACAGATTGATCAATTAAAAATTGCAAACTTGTACCAAAAATTTTGAACACAAGCCTATGGAATTGACTACCAAGAGACTGTTTCCTTGGTTACAAAATATCAATTCAATCAAAGTACTTTATCTCTTAATACAAATCTAAAATGGCTGCTACTTTAGTTGGATGAAAATGCATTTCTTTATGATGAATTAGAGGAAGTGTAGATAGACCATGTGTATGGTAATGAAAAGGTTTGCAAGCTTAAAAAAAATCCATTTATAGCCTCAAGCAATCACCTCGAGCTTGATTTAAGAGATTCACATGATTTCTTCTTAGGTGTGGGTACTATCAGAGCCAAGGTGACCATACTATGTTTTTTAGAAACTCTAAGGATGGCAAGATAACCATTCTTATAGTTCATCTCAACAATATCATCCTAACTAGAAACGATAAGCATGAAATAGAAAATTTTTTAAGCAACTTCTGGCTAAAGAGATTAAGATCAAGGATCTTGGGACAATGAAGTGCTTTCTCAGAATCAAAGTTGCAAGTTCACGAATTGAGATAATTTTTATCACAAGAGAATATGTGTTTGACCTCCTAAAAGATTATACTCCAATTGGCATTGGTAGAAGTCACTATGAGCATACCAATTGAAAAAGGTAAATATCAAAGATTGGTCAGGAAGCTAATTTATTCATCTCATACCAAGCCCGACATTGTTTTTGTGGCTAGAACAGTTAACCAATTTATAAACTCACCAAGCAAGCTCATATAGAGACTTCTTTGCCCCCAAGATCAGTAGAGATGGATGGGCATGGATTTTGGTCATATTATGTAAATATTGGGAAGGAACTTGTACTTCTTTAAACTTTTCAATGATTTTTTATGAATCTGTCATCCTTCTTTGGTGGTTCCTTCTCTAGTGTTTATCCATTAATCTCTTAGAAAAATTACTTAAATCTATAATTCAAGAGAGAACTAGGCAAAATGTTAATGATAATTATGGTAGAACATATAAAATGAGGTGTGCTAAAAACATAGTTTTTTTAAAGCTGACATCGAAATCTGCTAACACTCTTTAACAAATGCATGTGCACTAAAGTCAATGCAAGGCATGTACGGTATAAACTTCCTTGAAATAGAGGAATTGGCATCACACATCACATTGACACACATGGTGGATTTCATCAAAATAAAGAATTTACCGAAGATGAACTCTCTCACGAGCATTCACATCCATATCTGCATGATAATAATCAGCTGAAATTCCTCTTTCACGTAATTCCTTTGCAACCTACATTTCTTGACAGTCCAAGGAGAAACCATAAATGTGATTTAACTTTGGAAAATAAGATACTACTGACAAAAGTTTAAGACAAATAGTGCAAAGAGTATATTATATTTCTACTGAAAATAGAAAAGCATTGCATAATAAATTTAAAAAATACCTAAAAGGTAATGCAAACCCACAATACCTAAAACAGAACCTCAGCACCAGAGTTTTAAACAGTTTCAAAACTATGAGAACAGTAAACAGTAAGAAAAAGTTGCCACTGTCTAGTGACAGATTAATGGAACTGCTAACAGAGAACTTCAGTTCCATGGTTTTAAATCAGTTTTAGAGTTATGAGAACTGTTAACAGTGTGGAAATAAATCAATGGTGTTAATTAACAGATGAAAAAAAAAAAAAAAAGAACATAACCAAAACCACTCAAGTGAGTACTGGGTAGTTTGGTGTTGTCTAAATATGATAACTCACAAGAATACTCTTAGCCTTACTATAACTAAATGAAGGGCTTACATAAAATAAATAAATTAAAAAAGAGTATAATGGATAACCAAGTCTTCACGTATGGACCTGGGAATGCTAGTCATCTAGGAGAAGACAATAGATTAGCATGGCACATCAATTGTCAGGTGTTTTTATGAAGAAAAATGTAATTACAGAACCAAAATTCTTTCTTATAAGAGAACAAAGAAGATAACAAATGATGATTAATTTCAAAGCAGATGGTAGTCACAGAAACTGCCACCATGCTCAACCATAAAATCTAGCTGCAGTTTGGCCAGCAAAAGGAAATCTTCCTGTCCAAAAATGAAGGGGAAAACTTTTCTCCTTGTATTTTTCTAAAAATATTCTCCATACTAAAACTTTGAAAACAAACAAAAAGACGAAATCCATGACACTTTACATTTCAGAACCTCCAACAAACTTTTTGAATAAAGTGAATAACAAATCAGAAGTACAGAAGTACTAGAGATACCCCTCCATTGAAGTGTCAAGGGACAAGGAAGCAACTGTAGCTCCTAAACAAAAAGGGAACAAAGAAAAATACAACCAAAAGACCTGACTAAAAATATAAAAGTACAAGGCTTAAGTAAGCGGGCATTCTCCCCAAAAATACTCTAACAATGAAGGACCTTGGGTAACTTATCTGCTGTTTGGTTGGCTAGACAGGGGCCCACATTAAAGTGCAACCCAATTATACAGATTGATCAAAGATTTTATGCTGAAAAAAAAAAGAAAAAAAAATGGATTTTATGCAGCCAATGTTCCAATTCCAGGATCCTCACCTTTTCTATGAAACCCAAGATGAAACTGTAATTGGTTTATCTTCCACAGGGAAATTGTTCAAACCTAGAGAACTAGCCCTAGTCAAACTTTCAAGAAAAGCTACTAACACTGCCTCCACATTAAACTGCTCCAGAGCAGGCTTGTTAAAGGACATAATCAACCAGGCCTTGTGGTCTCCAGACATTTCATCCATGCCTATTCCCCACCGAGCAACCATCAAAAAATTCTGCTAAAGGTGCCTGATTGGGGGAACTTTTCACTTAGCATGCACCTCCTCAACCTTGCTCACACAAAAGACAAATTTATCCAACATTATGACATTCAACCCCTAAATACATAGAACTAACTGAAGTCCACAGGGAGAAGAGAAAGTAGACAACATCCATAAAGACGCCAGGCCTCCATCTATCTTCAAAATTCTTCATGTTCCTCTCTAACCAAGTTAGTCAAATTAGTGTAAGTATAGCCACTCAACCCTATTCTCAGCATTTTCTCCAAAATCCAAAATGGCAATCACCATTTGTGCCACAAATATAAGAGGAAGCTAAAGAATCCAACAAATCTGAAAAGATTGTTCCACAAATTCATCATAATAGAGCAATGAGGGAAAAACAATCCACAACCTCACCAATACACAAACACATGATACGATGCTCAGGTCCAAGGACTTTAAAAGACTTTCTCAGCAATAACTTGCCATTGATATTAGCCTTTTAGTCCTAAATTCCGGTGGATGTTTAGATTTCCATACAAAATTGGCCAGAAGGAAGTAACTAGGGCCTCAAATTTAGACAGTTGCCACCTGAAAAAAGCTTCCCATGGAGAAGCACCCTGAAGGGTTCAATGCCACACTGATATTGTGGAAGGAGGAGACAAGTAGAGGTAAGTAAAGAAAGCAACAGCAAAGAGAGATCATTAATTTCAGGATTCAACATATTTCAACAAAAAAATAAAATTCCATGATGCAAAAGGGTATAGAGTGATCTCAGATAAGAAATGGCAGAATCTTCTCATTAGTATTTATTTTCTTGTGGACCAGCATATAAGAAACATCTAAAACTTTAGGAGGAATATTGGCTTTCGAGATCACCTTTTACAGCCTTAAAAAGGTAACTAGACAACCCCATACAGTTGAAGTGTCCCATAGGCTGCCTATTATTTAGCAAAACATATGGCCCCAGATAGAACTAAATGGTGAAATAAGATTCACGTAGTAGACCACACATACTTGGGAAATATAGCTTCATTATTACTGTTGTCTTGCCTAGCTTTCAAGGAAGACCAATTGTTAGAGTGGCATAAAATACTCGTCATTTTAAATACTCAATCCTACTTTATCATCATTTACGTGATTCTAGTAGAGGTCTTGTAATACCTAGTAGTGAAATAATAATAATAATAATAATAATGAAAACATTAATTACATTAGTACTTAACCTTAAATGTGTTTAGTTAGAGGCTAAAACTAGTTTAATGCTAATCATATTTAATTATGAGTTAAACTTATCAAAAAAAAAATTATGAGTTAAACCTTGATCAAGTTAATTATGATTAATTAACAACTTAAGCACATGTATCATCTCCATGGAGGTTTATTTTAATTAAGCATACTTGAGGAACCGATAAGTAGGTGTAACAGCATAAACATTACAAGTAGGGGGACTAAGGTGAAATTTGGAAAATTTTGGTTAGTGGCAGCGTTAGAGCTTGTCATCTCATGCTTGCTTTTGAACCTTTATAAAAGGGCTACTAGTCTTCATTTTCAGCCCAATCTCTGCAGAAATCTGGTGGGTATAGAGAGAGAAGTTAAAGACAGTTTTAAATAATGATAAATAGATTGATGAATCATGTGATTAATTACTGATCAATACACTTGGAGCATGTTAATGGATTGAGCTTAAGGAGAATCAGAATAATTAGAGCATGCTAATTAATTGGGGAATATAAGTATACATAGGAAAGATTCTCACTCATTGTCTGAAAGCTCGTCTTTGGTGGTAGTTGATTTTTGCACTTTTCGATATCCAATGGCTAACACATTCTTCTGTTAGAGAGGTCCTTCTAAACTAGCACGGCTCCTTTGTTGGTAAAAAGAGGAAAAAAAATTGGAAAGTTGCTCCATTGTGTTTGTTTTGGACTTTATTGCGGGTAAGGAATAGGAGAGTTTTTGATAATTGTGAAAGCATGGACCTAACAATTAAAAATTCTTTTTTATATCTTTTTGGGGATTAGGTTAGATTGTATATTAGGGATGATTCTTTGTCACTGTTAGACTTTGTGGATTGGTTAGGCTCTCTATAGCGCGTGATAGTGGGTTTTTGGTATTTTTCCTATTTTGTATATGTTGAATATAATGTATTTATAGTGTACAATCTTTCTTTCCTTTCTTAATATAGGTCACATATATGGTAGTTAGTTCAACCTAGCCTTGTATATATATTTCTTTATTGTAAGAAGTTAATTATATAAATGAGAATTAAGATTTTCTCTCTCTCTCTTTCAACATGGTATCAGAGCCAAGGGAGAAAACTTTATTCTTTCTGGTTTACCCGTGTAATTAATTCCGGGAATCCGTCCAGTGACCGTGTTTCATTCTGGTCACCTTTTCCATCTCTCAAAGCTTTCCGGTCAGCCATATCGTGGTCAGAAAACCCTCATCACCGTCAACATTTTTCCGGCAATATTTTCAGAAGACTTTTCCAGCAAGATTTTCCAACATCGACCACATCATCAAGAGCGCAAAGAGGAGATCTACAACTTTTCTCAAAGCAACGGAGCCAAAAACCTATCCACACGCCTTCCACGAGCCGTTTTTTCTCCGACGGTCTGAATCCCATGCATCGGAGCGTGAGGGCGCGTGGCCCACTTTCTGGTGCCGAGCTTCTACCAGCAGGCTCGTCCGACGCCGTCTTGCACTTCTAAGCCTCCGTCAATCCTCTCCGAACCCTGCTTCTCCATTTTTTTTGGCATTTCAACCTCCTCCGGCCTCCGACGGCAACTCCCTTCCTTGGCCGAGACCTACGTGTGCCTTGAGAAGGCCTCTTCTTCATCTCCAGTCACTTTTCTCCTTTGTTTGGGTTCCGACATACCAGGTTCTTCTTCCACAGTTGTGATCCGTCCTCCCTTTAGGGCTCTCTTCGATCCAAACGTGATTCAATCTCAGGTGAAGTAGATATGGCGACTAAAAATCCTCTTTTTACATCCGTCATCTCTGGATCTTCTACTATCACATTGGAAAAATTGATTGGTAGTGAGAATTATTTCTCCTGGTCAGCGTCCGTGGAACTCTGGTTTATGGGACAAGGTTATGAGGATCATCTTGTTACACCTGAGGATGCTATACCTGATGTTGACAAAGTGCAATGGAAGAAAATCGATGCACAATTATGTAGCGTATTATGGCAATCTGTTGATCCCAAAATTTTACATCATCTTCATGCCTACAAAACCTGCTTTAAATTTTGGACTCAAGCTAAAGGATTATACACAAATGATACTCAACGATTTTATAAGGTGGCTTCTGATATTGTTCATGTGAGACAGTAGGACATCGATCTGTCTACTTATATTGGCTGGATTGCGTCTCTTAAGGAGGAGTTCTTAACTTTGATGCCCTTCACTAATGGTGCTGAAGCTCAACAAATACAGACTGACAAGTTCTTTATGGTGTTAACCCTCATTAGCCTCCGTCCAAATCTTGAGTCTGTCCGAGATCAAATTCTTGCTAGTCCATCAGTACCATCATTGGATGATGTGTTCGCTCGTCTCTTACGCCTCTCCTCTACTCAGACCTCGTCGACTGATGGTCCTTCAGATTCATCTGTGTTAGCCTCTCAGACTAACTCTCGAGGAGGACGTGGTGGCAATCGGGGTCGAGGACAATGTCCTCAGTGCACCTATTGTAATAAGTTTGGTCACACTCGAGATCGTTGCTATCAATTACATGGACGGCCTCCTCGCACTGCCCACATTGCTCAGTCATCTGATCCTCTGCTATCTCGACCTGACTCCGCTACGAGCTCCACATCTCAGAGTATCACCCTTACTGGTAGTGATTATGATGCCTATCTCCGATATCAGGCAGCCACATCAGCTTTTGTTGCTTCTGTTGCCCAGACCGGTAATGTCTCTATCTGCTTTACTCAGTCTCCTTCTCTTGGCCCATGGATTCTAGATTCTGGAGCATCTGATCATCTTTGGTAATAAACACATTTTCTCCTCTATTACTACTACCTGTGCCTTACCTACTGTTACTTTAGCTAATGGTTCCCAAACCATGGCTAAAGGTATTGGTTTGGCTCATCCTCTCCCTTCCCTACCTCTCCATTCTGTCCTTTATGCCCCTGAGTGTCCTTTTAATCTTATTTCCATCAGCAAAATAACTCACACTTTTAACTGTTCTATCACTTTTTCTGATAAATCTATGATCTTGCAGGACCAGAGTACGAGGAAGACGATTGGCATAGGGCATGAGTCTCAAGGCCTCTATCACCTCACATCACCTTCATCTCTTGCAACTTGCATTTCCACCGATGCTCCTCTTCTCATTCACAGTCGTCTAGGTCATCCTAGTCTCTCCAAGTTCAAGAAGTTGGTCCCTCGTTTTTCCAATTTGTCTTCGCTTGCATGTGAGTCGTGTCAGCTTGGGAAACATACTCATGTCTCGTTCCCAAAGCGTTTGAATAATCAGGCAAAGTCTCCTTTTGAACTTGTCCACACTGATGTTTGGGGTCCATGTCGAACCGCATCTATTTCAGGATTTCAGTATTTTGTCACTTTCATTGATGACTATTCAAGATGTACTTGGCTATTTTTAATGAAAAATCAAGCTGAGTTATTCTCTATTTTTCAGAAATTTTATGCTGAAATCCAAACACAATTCAATGTTTCTATTCGAGTGTTACGCAGTGACAATGCTCGGGAATATTTTTCTACACCCTTTACTTCTTTTATGTCCCAACACGGGATCCTCCATCAGTCATTTTATGCTCATACTCCTCAACAAAATGGGGTTGCTGAACATAAAAATCGACATCTTGTTGAGACAGCTCGTACCCTCCTTCTCCATAGTCATGTTCCTTTTCGTTTTTGGGGGGGATGTTGTTCTTACAGCCTATTACTTGATTAATCGTATGCCCTCATCTATATTACATGACCAAATCCCTTATTCCCTTCTTTTTCCTACCCAACCTCTTTATTTCCTTCCTCCTCGTGTCTTTGGTTGTACTTGTTTTGTTCATACTCTCACACCTGGACAGGACAAGCTCTCTGCCAAGGCTACGAAATGCATCTTCTTGGGATACTCTCGACTTCAGAAGGGCTATCGTTGTTATTCCCCTGACACTCATCGTTATTTTCTCTCCGCTGATGTCACCTTCTTTGAGGACTCTCCATTCTTCTCATCCTCTGAATCTCTTCCCATTTCTGAAGTGTTGTCACTTCCCTATATATACCCCCCTTCAGATGCGCTCTCTCGTCCTCTTCAGGTTCATCATCGTCGACATCATGCTGTTGTTCCTCCTCTCTCTTCAGTTGAGGTACCAGATGACTCATCTCCTGTCCTACCGATTTCTCCTAGCCCGGCCCTGTCATCTACTGACCATTTGCCTATTGCTCTTTGGAAAGGTAATCGATCTATTCGTAATCCTCATTTTGTTTATAATTTTTTGAGCTACCATCGATTATCTTCATCATATTCTGTCTTTGTCTCTACTTTATCCTCTGTTTCTCTTCCTAAGAGCACTAGTAAGGCACTTTCTCATCCTGGGTGGCGACAGGCAATGGTTGATGAAATGGCTGCTCTACACTCCAATGGCACATGGGATCTTGTTTCTTTACCTCCTGGTAAATCTACAATTGGATGTCGTTGGGTCTACACTGTTAAAGTTGGTCCTGATGGTCAGGTTGATCGCCTCAAGGCCCGCTTGGTTGCTAAAGGTTATACTCAAATTTATGGTTGTAACTATGGTGACACCTTCTCTCATGTTGCCAAGATTGCTTCTGTTCGCTTATTTCTCTCCATGGCAGCTATGTGTCATTGGCCTCTTTATCATTTGGATATTAAGAATGTTTTCCTTCATGGTGAACTTCTCGAGGAAGTGTATATGGAGCAACCACTTGGTTTTGTTGCTCAGTGGGAGTCTGGTTTAGTGTGCAAGTTACGCCGCTCTCTATATGGCTTGAAACAGTCTCCTCGGGCATGGTTTGGGCGTTTTAGTTCAGTTGTTCAAGAGTTTGGAATGCTTCGAAGTGAAGCAGATCATTCAGTTTTCTATCATCATAACTCTTTGAGCTAGTGTATCTATTTGGTAGTTTATGTGGATGACATTGTCATTACAGGCAGTAATCAGGAGGGTATCCAAAGACTAAAGCAACACCTTTTCAACCACTTTCAAACCAAAGACTTGGGCAAACTCAAGTACTTTCTAGGACTTGAAATAGCTCAATCCAGTTCAGGTGTGGTTATGTCACAAAGGAAGTATGCCTTAGACATCTTGGAAGAAACAGGTATGTTAGAATGTAAACCTGTTGACACTCCAATAGATCCAAATGTCAAACTTGTACCAGAACAGGAGGAGCCTCTAAGAGATCCTGAGAGATATCGACGACTTGTAGGCAAACTAAACTACCTCACCATCACTCGGTCAGACATCTTTTCCTTTGAGTGTGGTTAGTCAATTTCTACAGTCACCATGTGACAACCATTGGGATGATGTGATCCGCATTCTTCGATATATTAAATGAACACCAGGCCAAGGTATGTTGTATGAAGATAGGGGCCATACCCAAATTGTTGGTTACACAGATGCAGACTAGGCTGGTTCACCCTCAGATAGGCGTTCCACCTCAAGGTATTGTGTTTTTATTGGAGGTAACTTAATATCCTGGAAGAGTAAGAAACAAGATATAGTGGTCATATCAAGCATCGAAACTGAGTATCGAGCTATGGCTTTGACAACATGTGAACTCATATAGTTGAGGCAACTCCTTCAGGAATTGAGATTTGGAAAAGATGAACAGATAAAGCTAGTCTGTGACAATCACGGCGCATTACATATTGCATCTAATCCAGTCTTTCATGAAAGGACCAAGAATATTGAAGTTGACTATCACTTTATTAAAGAGAAGATCGCATCAGGGTGTGTTGCTACAAGTTTTGTTAATTCAAATGATCAACTAGCATCTTCACTAAATCTCTCAAAGGTCCTAGGATTAAATACATTTGTAACAAGCTTGGTGTATATGACATATATGCTCCAACTTGAGGGGGAGTGTTGAATATAATGTATTTATAGTGTACAATCTGTCTTTCCTTTCTTAATATAGGTCACATATATGGTAGTTAGTTCAACCTAGCCTTGTATATATATTTCTCTATTGTAAAAAGTTAATTATATGAATGAGAATTAAGGTTTTCTCTCTCTCTTTCAACAGTATATAACGTGTATACTTTATTTCTTTTAATACAATTCTTATTTACATATCAAAAAAAAAAAAGTATGCATAAGAAAGATTGTTTACTCACCATAATTTTGACTTAAAGCTTGAAGGCATGTAAATTAGAGAATGTAGAAACTAAAGTTATTAACATTAAATTGTTAAATCTAGCAAAAAGGGAAAATGTCATAAACCTTAATTGTGCAATTTTTACGGCTAGAAAATCAAAATTGTATTGTTTTATTTCAGTTCTTTGTAATAACTAAGGGCAATAACCTACATAGAAGAGTTGCAAAGGAAAGTAAGTGTAAGGGAATCTTATATTATTCTGTTGTGTATCTTGGTTTTCTTTTCGTAAATTGTATATTGAAAATTCATATATTTAAATTGATTTTATTAAGTATTTCGATGTGTCATGGTGTTCTTAGTGTATTTTCATCATTGGTTTAAAATATTGCAATGATGTTTGGATATGTATTGGTATGACAAATCACGACTTCAGTATTGTGGACATGGTTCATAGTATAGTTACATAGCAAGAATGATATGGAACAACAGCAGATAATGTCCAAAGAACATTGGTATGTGGGAATTATCTATGAGAATCCACAAACACTATCTTTGAATATATTGTTTATGTGCGACCGTGGGTCCTTGGGTGAAAATCCCTAAAGCCCTCCAAGAAGACACTTTGATGTGGGTGTATAAGGTTGAACCTGCCCCTAGGTTTTAGTCTCTAAAGACATAGGATTGGTCCTACCCTTGAGTATAAGTCCCAAAAGACACAGGATATGACTTGTCCTTAGATGGTTGTCCTATAATAGTCATTATTTATAGTTGAGCATCTTTTGGAGCATTGATTAATGATATGTACATTGGCAGGGATTAGCAGCATATCATATGTGAAAGAATGGATAAGGCAAAGCAAAGATGAAACCATCAACAACATTCATCCATAATTGACATTATTGCATATTTGTTAATGATTATAAAATGTTTATCCTGCATGTTGCTATATGTTCAATTCAAGTTTTTTATTTTATTTTTTTATAAGGATATACGTAGGATGATCATAAACTTTTCTACAAAGTTGTGAACTCACCCTATCCCTTCCACTCTTAGATGTGGGACAGAAGACACTTGTTGAGGTTAATGTTTGAGCTTGGCATGTGTTGTTGACTAGATGTTGTTTTGTTCATGTTGAGAGTTTTTTTAGGCTTTCACCTTTGTATCATGGGAAGACTAAACCATTTTGAAGATATAACGTAACTTATGTTTGTTTTTTGTACTTTTGTAGTATGGGTTACTTGTAATGAATCATAGGGTTTGGGTATGTACAAAGTACTATTGTATAGGCTTCCAATATATTAAATGAAGTATACTTTGTTGATTAGTTGTTTAAAAAGGGTTATCACAAGATGCATACTTCTTTATAATAGGTTTCCACATCCTTAATTTGCACAAAAATCTACCTGAAACTCAACATTTATTTCTCTCTTAGGTTTTGAGAGCACTAATATTGTTTTTTTTTTTTTTTAAAGGTGAGAGCACTAATATTGTATTTTGAGTATTAATTAGTGAGTCCCAAATCCAGGATGTGACAGGTCCCATTTCAAATACCAACTTGTACACACAACTGAATGATTTTTTAATTCCACCCATATCCCAAAAGGCCCCATAATATTGACATAAACCAAGCATCAAACAAGGTTATTAACCAAGAGCAACATTTTTTTATCAAGATTAGAAGATACAAATTTTTTAACCCTTTCAAAATCACAAAATGCTGTTACAAAGACATTAAAGGTTAGACATATTGGCATTGCCCGCACCTGTTCACATTCCTTCCTGGAGAAGCAATAAACAATTCCAGATTCATTATTTGGATATGATTCTTGAATATATTCAGCAATTTCATCAATAACCACCCTTCCAACAGATGACTTTTCGCGTACCTGCAATACGAGAGACTACATGACTACCACTCAGATCATCTAGCAAGTAAATGTTAGGACTAAAAACATAAGTTACCAAAAACTACACCATGTAAAAAAGATTTGGCCGATTCACTGTGCTGACAAATTTAATGCATTTCGGGATATGCAGCATTTCCATAAGATCATTTTGGACCTTCTTCGTTGCTGTGGCCTGGGAAATGCATAAAATGTAAGAAACTAGACATCAAAGTTGTAGAGCATGACAAAGAGTGAAAAAGAAGAAAAAGAGAAAAATATAACATGACATACAGTCAAAGCAACCACTGGAACATCAGGAAACTGAGTCTTTAAGATGCCGAGATTTTTGTAATCTGGGCGAAAGTCATGGCCCCACTGACTACAGCAATGTGCCTCCTGTAAAGCAATCAAAGAATTAACATTACACAGTCCTGCAGCTTCATATATAAATGCCCAAAAAATAAAACCATGGTAAACAGATAACATAATGAAAAAGGAGTTTAGTTAATTAAAACGTATAGTCACCAACCAGACCATGTAATTGTCAACAAAAATTTGAAATTTCCAACCACATTTTTTGTTATTTTGCTGAATGCCAGCACCTCATAAGAGGGTCATAGAACAGTACAATCCATCAAGTGGCCTGAGCATAAAAAAATCATCTGCAGAAGCAGTGTAATTTAACTACAGTGCAAACAATGGAAAATATTTTCCTTTTACATTTTCGGAATACCATCTTAAAGGAAGTCAGCTGGACTCACCAGCCTCATTCCCCTTGTAAAGAGCTTAGTAGTATTACAATACCTCATTAATCAGCAGGAACATGTCACCTTTCATGATTCTATGTTCCATATTTAAAAAATAAATAAATAATAAAAAAGCAAACAAACAAACAAACCTGAAGCCTAAATTTAGACAAGAAAAAACGACATTCAAAGATCAACACCAGTATAACACTCCCAATCCCAATAACCAGCCATTTGGATTCAACTAAACACTGTGGACAGTTGCTTACAATTGACGTGTTGTGAATATCTGAAAGGATATGGCCAAACTCCTGATTAGCTTTGGCAGAATTTGCAAAGCCACAGCCTGTAGGTCCAGCTCATGAAAGAAATCAAACCACCACCATCATCAAAATTATGTCATGAAACCCAAGCTATATATATGACTAACAGGGGGGCAAGAGATCATCTTCATTTTGAACCAAATCCTAACAGTTTAAGCTTTTAGGAAAGTTGGTAGTCTAACATGGTATCATAGCTAAGCTTTTAGGAAAGCTGGTAGTTTAACACGGTATCATAACTAAAGGTCTCAACTTCAAGTCTCTCCTACTACTGTTTCCTCATCTATTTATCTACATTTGTTAAGGCTGACTTGTCTCTCCACATGCAAGTATGGAGCTGCACATGAGGGAGAGTCCTAACAACTTAAGCTTTCAGGAAAGTTGGATTTTTAGCAATTTGCAAATCTTTTCTAACATTCGCCTTAAGTGGACCATGAATCCTATGACTTTTACAACTGCAACCATATGATTTCAAAATTGCCTTTCACTCTAGTCAATTTTGTTGGGGATCTCCCTTACATTTTTTTATATTTTACCACCTTAGGCATGGGGAGCCCCCAAACACCAAAACTAAGTCCGATGCTTAAGTATCCTGGGAGTGATTGTGTGACGCTAGTAACTTCCCTAGTCATTTTACCAATTATTCTATATTTTTGAATTGTTTTCCCTGTAACTACAGCATATTCTGTAGATCTTCAGTACTGATAACCATTTAACCCGCAATTAGCTACAGTCATCATCAAAAAACCCTAAAACCACTGCTGCCAAATCCTATTTACAGTCTTAAACTACACCAAATAAGCCTTCTTTAAACCCTAAGCAAAGCTCAATCACCCCAATTTTACAGTACCCAAGACCCCAGTTCTTTTCATATCAGGGCTGACTAACTTCCTACATTTGCTACATTTGCTACATCACATTTGCATGTTTATAGGCTCCAGTACAGTTATACATATCAGCACCAATTGGCTTAAGGCAGATCGATGCTCCAAAACCAACATTAACCAGCCTCTAATGGATCACTACTTTAGACCCATAGTTAGGCACATAAAAAAAGAACCAAGTTGGAGCAAGCTGAGGCAAGGCAAGGTGGCAGAAGGAAGCAAGGATATCCAATTTAACACGCCCTATTGCCATCTTTTGAAATAGCAAGCAAGTAATTACTACTAAAAATGATGAAAATATATATATATATCCATTGTTCCAGATCAAGTCTAGAGAAAAAAAGGCAAAAACTGATACTCACATCAATTGAAATGAGGGAGAGACGACCAGAATGATGACACTTTTCAAGTTTTGACACAAATCTCTTGCTCTTTGATATCTTTTCAGGTGTGACATACAGTATTTTAAGGTCTCCGTCGCCCTTCTCCAGTGCCTTGTATATGAACTTCTCATCTTCCTTGCTAGTAGTAGATGTCAACATGTATGCTGGGATTCCTAAAGCAGCCAATCCCATCACCTGAAGTAATGATTTTCATGGTAAAGATTCTTCATTTGATACACAATGTTTGCATATGGCATATTCAGATAAAAATTAAGCATACCTGGTCCTGAATCAGAGAAAGCAAAGGACTGACAACAAGAGCAACTCCATCACGAAGTATAGCTGGAAGCTGGTAACAAAGGCTCTTACCACCACCTGCAGCCATGATCACCAGAACATCTCTTCCACTCATGACCGCATTTATAATCTGGTAAAAATTGAATGATTGTAAATTCATGAACATTGTGTAGGGAACAAAATTTTGAAACAGTGTGTTCAAATTAAACATAAATTTTATAACAATAAGGATACAAGTATTCCTGAGATCTCCAAAATCAAAGATAAAAACCAATGATAAAAAGATAGAAACTCCAGCAACTTTCTTACAAAGCCAATATCAAATCAAACCTGGAGTCGAAAGCATAAATTCTAGAGTACTCATAACTTCATGTGCACTCACATTTTGCCAAGTTCACCACTGGAATAGATGCCCCTCTCATGCATGGTATGCACATTAAATTGGAGCTCCCATAAAAGGAGATCTACCATTGTAAACAGTCTGTTCTCCCATTCAGGTTTCCCACAGCATTAAAATCATTCCTCAACATGGAACAGTATTTTAAGCAAAAGGTACAAACCAACTTTCCACCCCAACCCCTATGTAATGAATAGAAAAAGTAGGAGGCATCATGACATGCTTCACCTGTTTCATTTGGTTTCACATGAGAATCGAGACATAGCACAATTGCAAGATTTTCTTTTTTTGGATCAGAAACAGAATTACATTAAAAGTAAATAAAAGTACATGAGA
This sequence comes from Vitis rotundifolia, assembly GCA_030254885.1. Classification (NCBI taxonomy): domain Eukaryota; kingdom Viridiplantae; phylum Streptophyta; class Magnoliopsida; order Vitales; family Vitaceae; genus Vitis; species Vitis rotundifolia. The sequence goes on from CM058152.1 coordinate 15,861,920, forward strand.
AGGATGAGGAGTCCTCCCCAAAGTTACAAAAACTGATCAAAAATGGCCAAACTCTACCACAATACAAGGAGACCTAGCCAACCAGTAAGGACTAAAAAAAAATACAAACGCCTCTATATTATCCCATACGAAACCCCTCTCATTACTATTCAACCCCTTTTGTTCTACATACTGAGAACCAATCAAGCTGATCAACATCTTGCATTTTCAGCCACTATAGGTTATACTTATAAGCAATTGATGTGATGTATTCCATCTGGTGCAGGACTTCTCACATCTTGATCAAGGTTCACACCAATTGGCACCAAAGGAGGTTACACATCCCAGACTAATTACTGCCAAAGTGGAGTCAGCACAGCAAGGGCAAACTATAAAAGGACTCCATGGAGTAGTGTAGCAATTATTCCAAAGGGAAAGGGCAACCCACCAAGTGACACTAACCTAGAGCAAGAGCAGTTGAGGATCTTAGCCACAGAAGAATGAAGGTATGTCACAATCCTAAAAGATTATAGACCCTTTTTTTTTTCTTTAAATAGGCAAACAGAAAGAATGCATTAAGAAGTGTCTAATAAAAAAGGGACTGCAATCCAAGAATATACAAGATGTATTCAAGCAGTGCTCAAGAGTCAAGACACTCACAAACACTACAACAATGCTAACCAACCCCCATTTTTTCTATAAAATCCAAAAAAGGCAACATCTGAGAACCTAACTTCCCACCTGACCACAAAAATAGAGACTTTTGAACCAACTCTTTCAACCCCATACAAGACTGTTGCACACCTTCAAATATTCTTCTCTTACATTCTTCCCAAATAACCAAAACACGGGATCAGCCTCCAAACATCCTTGCATTTGGTTCCAATGTGAGACTCATGTCAACTGAAAAGGACTCCTCTGACCGAAAGGGGAAACACCCAAAACACTCCAAAAAGAGAAAAGACCAATGCCCTATAAAAAGATTATAGGGCTTTAACTTGTGAGACACGTATTGGTCAAGCCTAAAAGCCCATGAGGCCTAGCTCAAGTGATAAAAGGTTGGGAATTTGTGGGAGGTTCCAAAGTCAAGTCCCAATGAGGACAAAAATTTAACTCTCAAAAAAAAAATATTGGTCAAACCTAAAAGCAACTCCTTTCTGTCAAAAATCGCCAAACCCTTCTGTAAGGGTTAAACATGCACTTCTCTACCCTCCTTAGATGATTTTAGGCTCAAATCTCATGTCTACATGTTAGAGATTTTTCCAGTTCTTCATTTCATTCAAGCTAATTCCTCATTTCTTTCAAACCAAAGTGTCTTGTTTTCTTTCACTTACAACTGGTGAGAAAGCAAGGCTTAGTAATGATTTTCTTCAAATCTCACTTTTTTGTGGTAGATTTAGCTTCATCAAGAGAGATTCATGTTTGATTTACTTAATATTTTTCGTTTATTATTTTCAAAAAAAAAAAAAAAAAAGACTAAATATCAATGGTTTGGCATAGATCCATGAAGAGATAGATTGAGGAATTTCAAGGGGATGGAGAGGGAATATCACAGGTTCCAAATTTAATGCCAAGTGGAAAAAATATCACTTTTCAGACAGTAGGCGTATTGAGGATTTTTACATAGATCAAGGAATTTAAAGGGGTTGGGGAGGGAATGTTGCAGGTTCCAAATTTAATTCCAAGTGGAAAAAATATCACTTTTCAAAAAGGAGTAATGAGGATTTATTGATTTATTTAATCTGACAATAAATGATGGAATTTAGAAACAAAGTCCTTTTTAGATCTGCATTTGCTATCAAGAACAACAAATCCATTGATATGAATTAATAATTACAAAGAAGAATGAGAATTCCTTCCAAAATATACAAAACCTGATAAAGAACAATGAAAGTAATTGTAACCTACTCCAAAGGATAACTAGATAAACTCCATGTCAAAACTAGGAGACTGAACAATGAACATTCCAAAAACTCCATAAAATAGGGTCAGGGTAAAGTTCTCTACAAAAGAAACCAATTGCTCAGCCCCAGTCTTCGCTAAAAGATCAAAAACATTATTAGCTAAGCATCAAAGACCAGGAGAAAGAGCATACCAAATCTCCAATGACACCAATAACTGGGTGAAGTCAACCATCAAACTTCCATGAACCTATCTTTCCTCTTTGGACACCTACAAGATAACAATAGCTAATCCCTCTCCACTAAGGGATTGGAGAGGCCGATAGCCTTTGCTTGAGACAAACAGCAAACCCTCCAAAAGTGATAAGATCTATACCTGACAGCCAAACCCTCTCTAACAAAATCAGAAAAGGCTCCCAGCACTGTAGATTATGACCTTTGATTACAAGTCCAGTTCCCACCCACACTTCGCAATCTAGAGAATACCCATCAAAGTTGAACTTAACAAAGCCTTCTAAAGGTGGAGTCCAGACCTATTACACCTATTTAAGTGTCCTGCTGGATTGCATTTTACCAAGAAAACAGGCAATATAAGGAAAAAATTGTCTTCAAATCTTCATATGCAGTAGATGAAGAAGTGTAGAAGCAAACTCCTCTATTGGGTTTGCAATTTTGTGTCTAAGCCTTTTCAAATTTTTATTTCCAAATTGTGTTGTTCTTTTAAAGGACTAAGTAAAAATATCAAGTGACATTGATTTGGAGTGGACACAAGATCACTGATAGAAGCACAAATTTTGGAAGTGAGAAGCCTGGCTGGTATGCAATTTATGCATAAAATAGCAATTTTATAGTCTTTTTTTTTTTTTGCTTTATAAAACTAGGAGTCCATAAAAAGTGCAACATAGAAGTTAGAAGCATTGATAACCCAATGGTGGAGATACTCTAGCACTCTTTTTGCGCTTTTTTTAATACATTTTCTTACTTATCAAAAAAGAAAAAAAAAAAAAAACCCAATGGTGGAGATTAAAGCTTAGTGAATGGTGGAAAGCACTTTGCTAATTTGCAGATGATACCATCTTCTTTGCTAATTCTAGCGCGGAAGAACTACAAACTCTTAAAAGTTTATTGCTAGTGTTTGGGCAAATTTCTGGGCTTAAGGTCAATCTTGACAAGAGTAATCTTTTTGCCATCAATCTTGATCAGAATCATCTCTCTAGGTTAGCCTTGTTGCTTGACTGCAAGGTCTCTGATTGGCCTATACCATACCTGGGTCTCCCTTTGGGTGGGAATCCAACTGCTTGTGGATTTTGGGATCCAGTGATTAAGAGAATTTCAAGGAGATTAGATGGGTGGCAAAAGGTTTACTTATCTTTCGGTGGTGGGATAACTCTTGTCCACTCATGTCTTTCCCACATTCCTAGCTACTTTCTTTCTTTGTTTAAGGTTCCCGCTTCAGTAACCGCAAAAATTGAGAGATTGCAGAGGGATTTTCTTTGGTCAAGGGTTGGGGAAGGTAAGAGAGATCATCTTGTCAGTTGGGATGCAAGCCGAGGGTAATAGGGGGTTTGGGGTTTGGGAAGATTCTTTTAAGGAATTGTGCTCTTTTAGGGAAGTGGTTGTGGAGGTTTCCTAGGGAGAGTACAGCTCTGTGGCATCAGGTCATTCTTAGCATTTACGGGACACACTCAAATGGTTGGGATGCCAACACTTTAGTCAGATGGTCACATCGTTGTCCTTGGAAGGCTATTGCACAGGTCTTTCAAGATTTTTCCAAGTATACTCAGTTTGTCGTTGGAGATGGAGAAAGAATTTGATTTTGGGAAGATTTGTGGTGGGGGGATCAGATCTTCAAAGTCCAATATCCAAGATTATTTAGAGTAGTCACGGATAAAAATATTCCAATATCTTCAATTCTCGGTCCTGTTCGCCCTTTCTCATGGAACTTTAATTTTCGTCGTAATCTTTCCGATTCCGAGTTAGAAGATCTAGAACGTCTCATGCAATCTCTTAATAGCATGCATTTATCAAATTCGGCGTCAGATGCGAGATCATGGTCCTTATCTTCTTCAGGACTGTTTACAATCAAATCTTTCTTTATAACCTTGTCCCAAATGCCTGATTTATCTCCAATTTTCCCTACTGAGTTTGTATGGAATTCTCAAGTCCCTTTCAAAGTTAAGGCCTTTGTTTGGCTTGTGGCACACAAGAAGGTAAATACTAATGACTTGCTACAATTGAGGAGACCCCACAAAGCTCTTTGTCCTGATATTTGTAAGTTGTGCATGAAGCAAGGAGAATTAGCAGATCATCTCTTCCTACATTGTTCAGTGACGTTGGGGTTATGGCACAGATTATTTTAGTTAGCCAAGATGGATTAAGTTCCTCCGAGAAGTATTTCAGACATGATGTTCATCAACTATAAAGGTTTTGGCAACTACAAGAGAGGGATAGTCTTGTAGCAAAATGTGAGTATAACTTTAATTTGGGTTGTGTGGTGGGAAAGAAATGCTAGGATATTTGAGGACAAAGCTAGGAATTCAGAGAATCTTTGGGATTCCATTCATTTCCTTGCTCCTCTTTGGGCTTTTTGTTCTACGGTTTTTAAGGGCATTCCCCTTAATGTGTTACAACTAGATTGGATAACAGTGTGTAGTTCCAACACGACGATCTAGTCTTGGGAGCTTGTTTGTAGTTTCATAGTGTAGTGTCTTGTTATTTCTCTGTGTTTAGTTTCATCTTTGATGGGAGGATTCCTCATCCTTCTTTTGTACTTATTTTTCTATCAATATATACATGTGTCGTTTCCTATAAAAAAAAAAAAATGGGGGAAAGCACTTTATGGAAGTATTGCATGTCATGTGATGAATCTGCTGCAATCAGAGGAAAGCAATAGGCACATCAAATAGTCTATATTGCTGTTAATTGTGCCTTATAATGTATTCTGCATTTGAATTGGAAATTTAACACTCAAATTTTGTTGTAGTGGTACACTAAACCACTGCAGCAGCGTCTTAAATGACATTTAGCCTTCTAGAACACTTTTTTCCCTTTTTCTTGTTCTTTTTTTTTTTTTTTTTTTTTTTTTTATAAAAAGACACTACCAAACAAAATATCTATAAATCCTATTGAAAAATGAGTCATAATAATCTTCAAATCCAAACTTTGTAATATCTCTAGAAAACTTTGACCTCCAAATGATAGGCTCTACATTACAAATACATTTCTTAGCTAGACAATTTGTTGTTCTATTTGCTTCCTTGTAAATATGGTGATAATTGTAAATATTTAGGTCCTAAGTTAACTTCCAAATATCCTCCATTAATGACATAATAGAACTCGGAATATTAATCTTTATATTATAATAATCTATCACTATTTATGAGTTGCCTTCAATTTCTAAGTTCAAGAACCCATTGTTCTTAGCAACTAGCACACCATCTCTTAGAGCTTTTTAGAACATATCATGTAATTTACATAGTGTCTTACTTATTGTAACATTTTATGACTTCAGAATGTTCTTAATTTTTCTCATTCTCCATTATTTTTAGGAATGCTTTTCACTAATAGTTGTTCAGTATGTTCCATTTCATCAAAACCCAACCCATACCATCAACTAGTAGACAGATAATTGAAAAGAAACCCACTTCTTTTTTTTGAAAAGAAACCCACTTAGAACTGGTATTTTGAACCCATGTTCCTGAGGCTTTAGATTAGGCTATCTCTAGAAATAAGAGTTCTCTTTACCAACCAGTACTTACTATGACAATTTGTTAGAGAGCAGTCTGCAAGGTTACATTCTTAGTTGGGAATCTCAGATTGTTCCTAAGTTTCAATAAAATTAGAAGAAACCATAAATAGAGTTCAATATATAAGGTTGAAGCTCCAAAACAAAGATCAGATTGCAAAGGAAATTCATCAACTTTTTCATTTCAGAGACCTTTATAGTACTGTCAACATCCTCATTTTACTGATAAAAAATCCCACTTAAAGTACACAATTTCTTTGAAATCCAGATCTAAAAAGTGGACATATAATTCACACAATAAGGTCCTGCATTTGAGGGGCTTAAATCAAATCACCGTTACAGCAGACAAACTGATTGCAAGAGCACTAACCTCACGCTGGTTTGCACGATATGTGGATATGCCAAAAATATTGAACCTAACATCATCTGCTTGAGCATCCCACTCAAATGGCCCTGACCAGTTCTCTACTGCAACAGAAGCACCATCGTTTACAGGGCTTCCTGATCCTTTACATGCCTCCAACAGGGTTTTCAGTTCAGATTGTCTCTCATGCAACTTCTCTTGCCGATCAAGCAAATTCTTAATCTGGTCTGGACAATGAGAAACAATTTACTAATAAACAATACAGATTACGATTTTTTTGTCTTTTTTCTTTTTTTTTTTTTGATAAGAGAAGTATATATAATAAAAAGAGGTGCCAAAATGGCGCCTCAAGGTATACAAGATAGATACACCCACCCCCACACAGCTGGAACAAAAAAAAGCTGTCAAAATGGAGGTACAAAAACATCCCCACCCTCAACGAGAGCCCAACCAATCAACAATACAGATTAAGATACTAGAAAAAAATACTTAGTTCCTACTGATTCATATACCCAAACATGTACATTTTTCATTCAAAACCAAAATAAGATCATGTAAAGGTAAAGATGGGATGTTCAAGATGTACAGCAGTAGAAACATAAGAAAAATAACAAAGAACCAAAATGAGGCAGCCCAATGAAGCCTAGAATAAATCTATCTGAGATCCAATAAGATATTACCGAGGGCCAGCCACATCCTTGGATACAGATATCCAAATAGATGTGAGGTAACAGATTCTATCCTTGAAAGTCTCCATTCCACTTGAACCAGATAGCCCATGAGGTGGCTGAGATTGCCCAACTCCACAAAGTTCTCCTTCTAGGATTTCTTCCAAACCCCCATAAGGAGATCACCAGCAAATTTGTAATGATTCTAAGAGCTACCCAAACAGTCCCTGCCAAATGGAACAGCCTCATCTGTATCTCCAGTGCAAAGACCCCACACACACATCTTTTATAGGAACCCAAAGCGACAAAAACATGATTAAAAGTAAGTTCAGGGCCTTTGCTTTGACCCAGAGAGATTGTCTCTTAGGATTTTATTATTCAAGTTTTAGTTTTTGTTCACTCCTCATGAAGGCCTTTTTAGCATTTATCAATCCACAACAAGGGAAACAACATAATAATTGCTCTAAATATCTATACATTTGTCCTTTGCAAGAAAGGGAATTTACCAAAGGTTTATAAATTGCTTCTTCTCCTCAAATGATGAGTATTTCGATCTTTGGTGGATTCTTATTTTCAGATCTATATTTCAACCAATTACCCTGTTCTAGTACTTTTGCAACCTCTAACCATTATGAAAATCATACATTCTCTTATTTTTAAAGATGAAAACTGTGAAAAGAGAGAAAAGGGAGAATCCCTAATTGTTGTTATTCAAAAAACTATACAATAATACACATTGGGTATATATATATATATATACATGCTAGTGGGACCCACAATACAATAAGAAAAAAAAAGTAAATAACTAAAATAACTATACACTATCTAACACTCCCCCTCAAGTTGGAGCATATATGTTATATGCACCAAGCTTGTTACAAATATATTTAATTCTAGGACCTCTGAGAGATTTAGTAAAAATATCTGCTAGTTGATTATTTGAATTAACAAAACTAGTCGCCACACATCCTGATGCGATCTTCTCTCTAATGAAGTGACAGTCAACTTCAATGTGTTTGGTCCTTTCATGGAAGACTAGATTGGATGCAATATACAAAGCGGATTGGTTGTCACAGATGAGCTTCATCTGTTCATCATTTCCAAATCTCAACTCCCGAAGAAAATGTTTCAGCCATATGAGTTCACATGTTGCCAGAGTCATAGCTCAATACTCGGCTTCAGCACTAGATCTGGCCACTACATCTTGTTTCTTACTCTTCCAGGATATTAGGTTACCTCCAATAAAAACACAATACCCGGAAGTGGAACGTCTATCTGTGGGTGAGCCAGCCCAATCTACATCTGTGTAACCAACAACTTGGGTATGACCTCTGTTCTCGTACAACACACCTTGGCTTGGTGTGCTTTTAATATATCAAAGAATGTGGATTACAGCATCCCAATGGCTATCACATGGTGACTGTAGGAATTGACTAACAAAAACTTACAGGAAAAGAAATGTCTAGACGAGTAATGGTGAGGTAGTTTAGTTTACCTACAAGTTGCCGATATCTCCCAGGATCTCCTAAAGGCTCCCCTTGTCCTGGTATAAGTTTGACATTTGGATCCATAGGAGTGTCTACTGGTTTACAGTCTAACATACCGGTTTCTTCCAAGATGTCTAAAGCATACTTCTTTGGGAAAGAACCATACCGGAACTGGATTGAGCTATCTCAATCCCTAAGAAATACTTGAGTTTCCCCAAGTCTTTAGTCTGAAAGTGGGTGAAAATGTGTTGCTTTAGTTTCTGAATATCATTTTGATCACTGCCTGTAATGACGATGTCATCCACATAAACTACCAGATAAATACACTGCCCCGAAAAGTTATGATGATAGAAAACGGAATGGTCTGTATGATGCCCATAGTAAATTCAAATGATCGTGTTTCAATTTTCATTGAATAGAAAATAAAATTTTGAATTTTGACCATCAGGGCCAACCTTAACTGTGTAGACCCAACGACAACCAACTGTAAATTTACCAAAGGGTAAAACAACAAGATCCCAAGTGCCATTAGAGTGTAAAGCAGCCATTTCATCTACCATTGCCTGTCACCAGCCTGGATGGGAAAGAGCCTCAGGAGTGCTCTTGGGAAGAGAAACAGAAGATATAGCAGAAACAAATGCAGAATAGGGTAAAGATAATCGATAGTAACTCCAAAAATTGTAAATGGGATGAGGATTACAAGTAGATCGATTACCTTTCCGAAGAGCAATGGGTAAGTCAGCAGAAGGAGGCAGAGCCGGGGCAGGAGAAGCCAAAGGGATAGGAAGTGAGTCAACAGGTACCTCGGCCAAAGAAGGAGGAACAGCGACACGATAACGGCGATGATAAACCTGAAGTGGGCGAGAAGGCACTGCATCAGGTGGGGAGATAATGGAAGGGGTAAGACTTGAGAAACAGGAAAAGGCTCAGAGGTGGAGAAAAATGGTGAGTCCTCAAAGAAGGTGACATCAGCGGAGAGAAAGTAACAATGAGTCTCAAAGGAATAACAACGATAACCCTTTTGAAGTCTGGAGTATCCCAAGAAGATGCATTTTATGGCTTTGGCAAAAAGTTTGTCTTGTCTAGGAGTGAGAATATGAACAAAGCAAGTACAACCAAAAACACAAGAAGGAAGGAAATAAAGTGGTTGGTCAGGGAAAAGAAGGGAATGAGGAATCTGATCGTGTAATACAGATGAAAGCATAGGATTAATCAAATAACATGCTGTAAGAACAGCGTCCCCCCAAAAACGAAAAGGAACATTACTATGGAGAAGGAGAGTACAAGATGTCGATTCTTACGTTCAGCTACCCCATTTTGTTGAGGAGTATGAGCACAAGAAGACTGATGAAGGATCCCATGTTGGGACATAAATGAAGTAAATGGTGCAGAAAAATATTCCCTGGCATTGTCACTGCGTAACACACGAATAAAAATATTGAACTAGGTTTGGATTTCAGCATAAAATTTCTGAAAAATGGATAATAACTTAGCTTGATTTTTCATTAAAAATAACCAAGTACATAGAGAATAGTCATCAATGAAAGTGACAAAATACTGAAATCTTAAAGTAGACGCAGTCCGACAAGGACCCCAAACATCAGTGTGGACAAGTTCAAAAAGAGACTTTGCCCAATTATTCAAACGCTTTGGGAACGAGACACGAGTATGTTTCCCAAGCTGACAAGACTCACACGCAAGCGACGACAAAGATGAAAAACGAGGGACCATCTTCTGGAACTTGGATAGACTAGGGTGGCCCAAGAGACTGTGGATGAGGAGGGGAACATCAGTGGAAATGCAAACTGCAGGAGTTGAAGGCGAGGTGAGGTGATAGAGGCCTTGAGACTCACGTCCTATGTCAATCGTCTTCCCTGTACGTCGATCCTGCAAGGTCACAAATTTATCAGAAAAAGTAATAGAGCAGTTAAGAGTACGAGTGATTTTGCTAATGGAGATAAGATTAAAGGAACACTCAAGAGTATAAAAGACAGAAGTGAGAGGTAGAGAAGGGAGAGGATGTGTCAAACCAATGCCCTTAGCCACAGTTTGAGAACCATTAGCTAAGGTAACAGTAGGTAAGGCAGAGGTAGTAGTAATAGAAAAGAAAAGATCCTTATTACCAGATATGTGATCGGAAGCGCCAGAATCTAGAATCCAAGGTCCAAGAAAAGATGTGTGGGTAAGACAAGCAGAAGCATTACCAGTCTGGGCAACAGAAGCAACAAAAGCTGACTTGGTGGCCTGATCATACTCACTGTCAGTGAGTGAAATATCCTGAGATGTGGAGGAGCTCGGAGGCTGAGGCGGCTAAGGATCAGATGACTCGGCCACGTGGGCAGTGCGAGGAGGCCGCCCATGTAACTGATAACACCGATCACGAGTGTGGCCAAGCTTATTGCAATAGGTGCAATGAGGACGTTGGCCTCTACCTCGGTTACCACTGCGACCTCCTCGAGAGTTAGTTTGAAAAACTAACACAGAAGAATCTGAAGTGTTATCAAATGGCAAAGTCTGAGTGGAGGAGATACGGAGGAGGCGAGCAAACACATCATCCAAGGATGGGACAGAGGAACTGCCAAGATTCTGATCGCGAACGGTCTCAAGATCTAGATGGAGGCCAATAAGCATAAGAACCATGAAGAACTTGTCAATCTATGTTCGTTGATCCCCAACATCAATAGTAAGAGGCATCACGTTCAAGAATTCCTCCTTAAGAGAGGCAATTGGCCAATATAAGTAGATAAATCCATGTCTTGTTGTCTGATATTGACAATAGAAGAAGTCACCTTATAAAGACGTTGGATATCATTCGTGTATAACCCTTTCGCCTTATTCCAAAATTTAAAACATGTTTTGTAGGCCCGAAGATGAAGCAGAATCTTAGGATCAACTGATTGCCATAACACACTACATAACTGTGCATCTATCTTCCTCCATTGTACTCTGTCAACCTCAGGGATATCCACCTCCAACATAACAAGGTGATCCTCATAACCTTGACCCATAAACCAAAGCTCCACAGAGGCAGATCAGGACAAATAATTTTCACTACCAACCAATTTCTCCAAGGTAATCTAGGAGATCCAGATATAATAGAGGAAAAAATGGAACTTTTAGTAATCATATCTACTTATCTGGAGAACGAAATATGTTTGGATCGAAAAGGGCCCTAATACGACTTCAGATCGCGGTTCCTAAGACACGTGCAGGGCTCGGATGGCACAAGCACAAATAGAGAGTGGCTAGACGACGTCAGGCGAGGCTGGAGGTGGAAGCGCGTTGCCAGAAAGTGCTCCACGCATCAGATCGCGGTTCCTAAGACACGTGCAAGGCTTGGATCGCACAAGCATAGATGGAGAGTGGCTAAACGACGTCAGGCAAGGCTGGAGGTGGAAGCGCGTTGCCGGAAAGTGCTCCACGCGCCCTCATGCGCTGGCGCGTGAGGTTTAGGCCACCGGAGAAGAAACACGCGTGGCGGGCGCGTGACTGAGATTCTCCCTCCAGTGCTTTGACAAAACTTGAAGATCTCCTCCTTGCGCACCTGATGGTATGGTCGGTATCGGAAAAGGACTTCGCCGGAAAAGTCGCCAACGGTGAGGGTTTTCTGACGACGGTGAGGGTCGACCGGAAAGCTCTAGGAGATAGGGAAGGTGACCGGAATGAAACACGGTCACTGAAAGGTTTCCCAGGATTGATTCACGGATAAACCGGAAATAATTAGGTTTTTCCCCCTAGGCTCTGATACCATGTGAAAAGAGAGAAAAGGGAGAATCCCTAATTGTTGTTATTCAAAAAACTATATAATAATACACATTGGGTATATATATATATACATGCTAGTGGGACCCACAATACAATAAAATAAAAAAAGGAAAGTAAATAACTGAAATAACTATACACTATCTAACAAAAACATTGGTATCATATTAAGTGATTGAACCCTGTAAATAACTGATGGAAGTTTCAACCAGATTGACAACAATGAAGGAGAAAATTAAAGCTAAATTTGCCATGTTAAATTGATAAGTCTATCCTATAATTATCTAGTTTAGTTGAGTGATACGAGAAGCAGTATTTTAAAAGGTTATTGAGGCTTGTGGCTTGAGCCTCGAGGTGAGGCTCTACAAATTAACCTTGAGGCTATAGCCTCAATCAAGGTAATTGAGCCTTAAGCCTCACCCTATCAAGGCTTATAGCTTTGAGGCTTACAACTTTGAGGCTATAGCCTCAAGGCTGTTGAGGCCTAAGCCACAAATATCCAAAGAGTTTTTTGCCTTTAAGGGCTTTTGGTATATATTTTATTTGAAAATTAAGTATCAATACTCAATGAGTTTTAATGGGTTCTATCATCTATGCTTTTGTGGACTTTTGATATAGATTTTATGAGTTTTCTATTGGGTCCTTGCTTAGTTAAACCTTTAACAAAATACAGACTTAATTGACTTCCAATTAACCTTTTAAATAGAACAAAAAAGGGGGATTGAGAAAAATAACAAAATTAGTAATTGCCTTAGTGGTTGATCTCACATAAAATCTAATTCTTGATAGATAAAAAAAGAAACCACTATAATTAGTAGACAAAGAAGAAGAAGGATGGATGGATAGATATTAACACAGATGAGCAATATAATATAAAAATTGGATATGACAATATTCCTTGGAGGATCCTATTAGTGATAAAAATAGTAATGTTGAAAACTATTTGATAAACCCATACGTGAGCTAGATTTTTTGGGAAAAAGAGGAATTAAATTAGAAACTATTAACAATAAAAAATAATTCATTTTATCATTATTTAGTTTATGTTTTTTTTATTATTCAATTTTCTTGCTACTTTATGAGTTTTTTTTTTTTTTTTTTTATTATTAGTTATTTGTTTAAGTTGAGGATTACATCTCATTCTACCCTAAGGCTTATACCTCACCTCATTTAGGTAAAATGCCTCAAGACTGTCTTTAACCTTTTAAAACATTGATGAAAAGGAATATGTGATTTTTCTGAATGATTTGCAAATGATTAAAATATAAATGTTAAAATTACAGGTTGCAGATGCTTAACAAATGTCAGAGAAATTCATGGCTTGGTGGATGGGTGGATGAGTGGCAGTAGAAGGACAACACCAAGTAACATAGGGATTCAAGTCCAAATTGTCGATTTTGATTGTTAGTTAAGTAAGCAATCAGCCTACTCATGCTCATGTGATGGTTTGATAAATAGGAGAAGAAACGCCAAAAAACCAAGGCTCTAATACTAGATTAAACTACCAATTTGACTCAAAAGTTTAAAGATATAAGATATTCGGCCAACAATGTATATCAAGCCAACTAATACTTGGGCCAATAGCCTTAACATTTCAAAAGTCATGCTATTTCACGCAACCCAATTCCCTAATTAAATCTCTAGGGAGACCCACACCACATTTTTCTTGAATTGGTTCTCCAATCGAAGGCATATCATATTTGGCCAATCAAGGGACATGTGATCATACATTCAAGAATCAACCGTTAAATAGTTTCAAAAGTTTATCATTTTTCTCATATCAGAAACCTCAGCAGCGGCCAATGTCATTCCAATTACTTCAAGTTCAAGAGAGGTAACCCATATATCAAAATGCAACAAACAGTAATAACAAGCTTAAAATGAAACTAAAATCACACTGATAAATTAAATTAAATAATAATTGTTAAAAAAAAAGGGGGGAGAGAGAGATTGAAAACCTTGGACGTCTTGAAGCTCCAATTCGACGTTGAAGAGCTCCTCCAAGATATCATAATTACTATCCATCCTCTTTATAGATGAAACCTAAAAACCACAAAATTTACAACATTGCCCACGCCTCGTTTTGAAGCCCCAGAGCAACCGTGTCACTGTGGGAAGTTCGATGGAGATTTGGCTCCCGTTGCTGATGAAAATCTGGGGCTTGGATTTTGTTATGAAGAACGTATTCTGGTCCTGTGTGATCTATGGAGTGTGGACTACCGCAACTGAAAGCAATGTGCTTCAACGTCTAGGGTTTTGTCCCTTTTTTTCTTTCTTTTGCAAAGAAGATCCGCTGTTTGGATGGAAGGAAAATGAGAGACTGCTTGGCAATGAAAAATGTGAGATTGATTTGTCAAAAATTATTGTTTCAAAAAATATATATTAATGCCCTTTTAGAAATATTTTATAAAATAATTTTCCAAAAAGAAAAAAGAATTAACAATTCTATTGCAAGTTATTTCACTTTGGTAAGCAAAAATTTAGATATAAACAATAATTTTTAAAATAAAAAATATTCATATTTATAATTATGCGTCAAGACATTTTACCAAAAAAAACAAATTCTTGTGCAATAAAAAAAACAAAAATTTGTTTTCGTAGATAACTTCCAAACATATTTTCAATAACAATATAAAAAATTATCATTAAAATTATTATTATTTTTTTTAATCTCTAAAAATCAAGATGGCAAAGTAATTAATTAAGTAAATTACTCTCAATATCAACATTATTGCAAAATGAAATTAATTAAGTAATAAATTATATTGAATATCAATATAATTGTTTATTATCTTATGTAGTTGTCTTAACGATGTTTGGTTCTCAAAAAGTAATAAGAAAAAAAAATTTCTTATATTTAGTCGTAATAAGGAAAATGGTTTAATACACTTTACCCTCTTAACTTATCATATGTTTTGCACATTGTCATCTCGGATTTAAAATCGAACACATTTTATTCCAAGTTTCTTTAATACTAGCATTTTGCCTTCTTTGTTGAATTGAATTAGTTTTAATGAACAAAAATGTTATATATTATGCATATTACTGACTAGTTAAAGATAGATTTGTAAATTCATTTGCCTCAAAAGCCTCAAAGAGAGCTCTCCCTCCCTTGTTTCTCTTCTTTTTTCCTCCGAAGCCCTAATCTTCTTAGCTATAACAAACCGGAGGTGTTTACCTTTGAACAGGAAAATTCTCAAAACTAAAGTAAAAAAATTGTAAGAAAAAAGAAATTTATAGTTAAAATTCATTTCAATCGAACTTTAATCCTTCGATGTATGCATTAGGTATTTAGGGCTTTTGGGGGTTACGGCTTCGGAGAAAGAACAAAGACAGACAAGAGAGGGGGAGAATTCTATTTAGGCCTTTTTGGATGAGTCAATTTACAAATCTACCCTTAATTAGTCACAACATGTGACATTTTCGTTTATTGAAACTTATTTCGTCTAATAAAAAAGACAAAGTGCTGATATTTAAGAAGTTTTTGAGTGTAATGTATTCGATTTTAAATCTGAAGGTGTAATGTGCAAAACACATGAGAGGTTGATGGGGTAAGTGTATTAAACCCTATGAAAAATATAAAAGAAAATTAAATATAAAAAAATTAGTCACAATATGTGATGTGTCTCATACACGTCATGCTCAAGATATTCCCTTGGAAGCCTACCCAATGTTATGGGTTGTTTGGTGTACAATAAGAAAAAATTGGACTATTGGATTGGATCTGATATTGGGAATCTTATATTAAAAATATTTTTATTAAAACTAAATATAATTTTTCATATTTTAAAATTTTTAATTAAATAAAAATATGATTTGAGAACTGCATTTTTTTCCTTCTCCAATATTTAAATAAGTAATGTTTGAAAGTATCTATTTATAATTGAAAGTTTAGCCAAATGCTCTTAAAAACTTGTATTTCACTTTTAAACTTATTTTTAAAATTTTCAACAACCAAACATAGCTCGGATGAAACCACCGTATATTGTTAATTATTTGTCCTACTTCTATCTTTCACCCTACCTAGAGTAACATCTCACCGCCAAACGTGCACCAAGTTTTCCTCAATTTATTTCCAGGAAGTGAAACATTCCTATGCCTAGTGGAGCTCTAAGACAAAAAATGTCACAGCTTTCAAAAGAAAGAAGAGACCCAGGCAGCTTTGGGGTATCATTCAAGCTCCAGTAGCCTGATTCCAAATATTGTGCATAATCAGATGTCTTCCCCTGATCAGATACTTTTGGAAATCCAGTTCAAAACCTAAAACAACAACAAACCAACATCATGAAGCATGTTGCCTAAGAACAGATGAAAATTTAGAAAAGGTCATTCATGGGTTCATCATATACCTCAATTTCTCCTGTTGAATTTTCAGCAATTCGCCTTATATTCACCCTCAACATTCTCCGGTGATGGTTCCCACTGCTTTTTGAGCAAAGCTGAATCAACATCTGAATCTGTAACCCCATCCTTCTTGCAGAAAATACAGTCCCTTGAGATCATCTGCATACTTCTCAAAAATTTTCCAGGGTGAACTCTGGACCAGGTTCAAATTCAAAGCCCATTATGAAGTTCCAGTTTCATGGCATCCAGCTTCATCAGGAGTTGTGATATGCTCATTGTCTAATTGAAATTCCAAGCCCATTATGAAGCTTCTTTTCCTTTTTCCTTTCATTCATTCATCAAATTTAGAAAATTTTCTCTTTGAGGTCTGATTCCACAGCTCATCAATCTGTTGAGTTTGGGTAGGAAATTTATTCCTCTGTATGTTTGTTTCCCTAATAAGGCATGGTGGTTGCCAGGAAGGAGGGGGAACTATACAGAAAAATCCATATGGCTCTGCTTTTGGACGTATACTTGCAATATATACTTAAGCGTGTCTCCGAACTTCTGTAAATAAGATCCAAAGCTCTTTCAAAGCTCCATGCCATAGGAAAAGCTCTAGGTTCAATAAAAGATAAAGGAAACATAAAAATGGAGACAAACAAGGAAATGCATGTTTGCCATCATTTCTTACAGTTGACAAGAAATACCTCTTTAGTTTGGTGGAACTCAGGAGCCTCTTCAAGCATATCTGCACATGCATCTTCTGGATGCCATCTTGCACTTACCTGCTCAATGAGTGATTGTGAGAAAGATAATCTTAACATGGTGAACCTTTAGCAAAGACAAATGGAGAAGTTGAAACTTGTACATCCAGATCATAAAGTTTTCAATTTAATAGATAAAGTTTGACCAACTGACAATTACGACAATCTGAACATCAAAGGATAAACCCCTAGGGCAGAGGAGTTTTTTAAACGAGTTTTCTAGGAGAAAATACAACCACTCATGAAATCTTGACATGTTCCAAGCTGTAGGCTATTTGCCATGCAATTCAGCAGTGCTTCTACACTATCTGGGTCAAAAACTTAATGGAGAAAAAAATCCCAACTCCTTTGCCCTTCTAGAGTTCTCTCAACAGGATGCATTTTAAAGGATTGCCATGATGTACTCAACATTCCGTTAACAAACTAAATCATCCCAAAGATGGTTCAATCCATTAGCTATACAAAACGATGTGCTGACACACTCCAATGAATAGCCTTTGAAGGCAAATTACATCAATCATGCATGCCTATTATCCAAAGTCTACAAGTAATCTCAAATATTTCCACTGGATTCTCACGTTTAACCCATAAAAGCATATTTTGTAACGATTTGCACTCAATTGTGTAGATATTGTCCGCTTTAAACCCAAAGGGGACCTCACGGTTTTAAAACGCATCTACAAGGTTAAAAGAGACACATACTTATATGGTATCAGGAACTTTCTCCTCTATCCGATGTGGGATATCACAAACACCCCCCATATAAACTTGTGTCCCATGGGATTACGAGGCCAAATAGACAAACACCCATCACGAGGCTAAATAAACCCCTACACTGGGGTTGAAGATTGGCTCTAATACGATTTTGTAACAACTCGTACCCAATCGTGTAGATATTGTCCGCTTTAGACCCAAATGGACCCTCACAACTTTAAAAAACGTTTACAAAATTAAGAAAGACTCATAATTATGTAGTGTTAGGAACTCAAATACTATCATTTTCATTTTATAGTGAAAAAGTCCACCAACCCGTGCAATAATGTTTCAGCATCACATCAAATGGGTTTGTGCCAATTTGATTATTTGTTAAAGAAAAAGACATAAATGAACTGATCAGATTGAATCACAAAATTCTCATTGCATGAACATCAAAATAGAAATCATAATCAGGAAAAAAGAAAAAGAAAAACTAGAAACAAAGGAAAGAAGATTCTGAAGATTCTTTTCTTCCTTGTGAGCTAAATTGAGGAGAATAAGAGAAAAGCAATCACAGCAACACCTGCCATCCCCTTCATGTGAAGAAACCTTTTGATTTCTTTTCATTTTCAGCTAACAAAGAAAAAAAAAAACTCATTTATCTCATAAATCTGAGAAAGAGCTAACATCAAGAAGTATGCAGAACTAGGGTAATAGCATCAACATGCACAAATAAATCTTAGCCCCCTTCTGGAAATACTCTTGTGTCTGCCAAATCCCCAGGCCAAGACAAGTATCAAGAAGTTAAAATGTTTTTCATTGCTTGCACATGAATTTCAGGGTCACCACCCGGCTCCCACTCAATGGAGAGTGCGCTCCCTAGGTTTTTCTCACTGGTTTTCAAGAATAGCTTACCCAGTCGAGCATGAAGCTTCTCATCCAACTTTGAATCTCATTCTAGAACTCTAACCCATAATGGAACACCCAATGGGGTTCAACTTGGCACAAGTTGGGTCAAGTTGATAGTCAACCGATGCTCAAACCAAGAATAAATCAAATCAACCCGAATACCAACCCAACCCGATTTGAAACCCCAAGCTCAACCCAAATTTTTTTTCTCAAGCTTGGTTTGAAATCAGGTTAGAGAAAAATGTACGAGTTAGGCTCAAGTTGGTCGGGTTCATGGGTTAATCAAGTCAAAACTTAGGTTGGAACGGGTTGGGTTGCACTAAGGGGAAAAATGTATAATAGATTAATAGGACAAAAGAAAGCTTTCTCATGGACGTTTACCTTTCACTATGTGTAGTAATAAATTATATCTCTTAATCTTATCAACATCACATCTATCAATCTAATGTGACAATTTGATACAAGATAAATTCTTTAATTTTAATAAATAAGAAATTAACATATTTATTTATTTATATAAGATAAACTATTTAATTATTATTATAATGTTGACCCAATTTCTAAACACATTAACACATCCATCTAAGAAGCATAAACTTTGACCCATTTTCTACGAGTCTCATCATAATATCCTAAATGTTAATGATTTTTAGAAGCATCATTGCTTATGATTTTTTTAGTAATGTGATCAAAGCATAATAAACATGCCTCACTCATAACTGAAAAAATTAAAATGTAATTGGACTCATTTAAATTGAAAACTTCTATTTGAAGACAATACAACTATAGCAAAACTATACAATCATTGAGGCAAAATAAAGATGATGGATGTTGTACTTAATTCAATCCTAAATATATTGGCAGCTAATGAAGGATAATCGAATACTTAGTATTAAGAAATTACCAATAATCCATACAAGAACACGAGCCATTCACAAAATGATGAAAGCGCTTTCGGTCCCTTACAATGATCTTCCGTTTATATATTTTTGAGATTAGTTTTATTGAAGAGTGACAATCTTCACATATGCGAAGGTTCTTAGTAATCCGAAGTGGTGTTTGTGGCTGTGTACTGATTAAGCCAAAGGCAATCGCAATCTTTTCACTGTGATAGTTTAAGGAGCTTTCTTTGTCTTCTTCATCCATGTTGGTCAAGACTTGTGTAGTGTTTGGCCTATAGCCTACCAATATCAAATTTCTTGACATCTCCTGCAACATTGAATGGATCTTTTTGAATTTGGGATGGGAATCATCTTCCACAAGGAACTCATGAATCACTCCATCAAGCTCAATCCAACTACACCCTGGGTCTTTCCTTACATCCATCTCCTTCATCATCAACCTCACTTTAGCAACCCCTTCCCAATTTCCCGAAGAGGCATATATATTTGACAGGGCCACATAGGAGCCACTGTCATGAGGAGCCAACTCCATCAGATGCTCTGCAACACGTTTACCCATCTCAACATTTCCATGCATCTTACAAGCACCAAGCAAGGCCTTCCATATCACATCATCAGGTTTAATCGGCATGTTCAGTATAAGCTCTTCAGACTCTTCCAAAAGACCAGCTCGACCTAATAGATCAACCATGCAACCGTAATGTTCAATCCTTGGTTCTAAGCCAGATACCCTAACCATGTGGTCAAAAAACCATCTACCCTCGTCGACTAAACCTGCATGGCTACATGCACTCAAGAGACTGATATACGTGACATCACTGGGCATAACTCCAGCCCGTTCCATATCCTCAAAGTGATCGAGTGCATCTTTTGCTCGGCCATGCATCGCAAGCCCTGCAATAATAGTACTCCATGTGACCACTTTCCTTTTTGGTAACCCCTCAAAGACCTGCAGTGCCTTCTCAATGCTCCCACACTTAGCATACATATCAATTAGCGCAGACCCAAGCACATCATCAACCCCAATATTGTTCCTCACAGCATACAAATGCACCCACTTCCCCAACTCAAGCGCCCCGAGCCGGGACATGGCAGGGAGAACACTAACCAAAGTCACATAATTCGGGGGCACCTCAGCCATCTGCATCTCGCGAAACACCTCCACCCCCTCCTTGAAATGCCCGCTTTGTGCATACCCCGTTATCATCACATTCCAAGAGACTACACTTCTTTGAGGCATTTCATCAAACAACTTCCTAGCAACCTCAAGCTCCCCAATCCTCACATACCCATCAATCATGACATTCCACAAAACAACATCCCCATCAACCCTCCTCTTCTTATCTCTAATTCCATCACACCCATCAACAAAAACCCTTCTGTAGAACAACCTATGAGCATCCTCCGTAACCCCACAACTCAAATACATCCTAACAACATTACTAACCACAAATTCATCACTATCAAGTCCAAATTTCACCGCCAACCCATGAACCTGCCTCCCCTCTCGGAGCCTCTCAGCTCTACCACAAGCCTTAAAAACAGAAGGAAATGTGAAGCAATTGGGCTCCACACTGCAATCTTCAACCATTTCAATGAACACCAGCAAGGCATCACATGGGTCGTTGCTCTCGGACAGAGCTCTTATGAGGGTGTTGTAGGAGAAGCAGTTGGGTCGGTGCATGCTTAGGAAAATCTTGCGGGCGTAGTCGAGATCACGGTGGTCGGAGAGGGCGGAGAAGCGGAGGAGCTCGGCAGCGGCGAGTGGGTCTCGAATTTGGGCGGTCTTGATCATCTGGGCATGGAGTTGCTTCAAGTTTTGCATGGTTTTGCATGGGAAGAAAGAAGATGGAGGCCATAGTGAGGTTGTGGATGTGAAGATTGTTGAATTCATGGTTGAAATGAAATGTTTCCAACTTCACTAATTTTCAAGATTCTGTTGAGGAATTTCTGGTGTATGAGAGTTAGATGAAAGAATTTTAGTACTTCTTTCACAAGGTTTTCAAAAGTAGTTTTTAAAAATCAGATTTTAATTGTTTTCAAAATAATTTTCTATTGTTATTTACATCAACAAAAATATGAACTTTTGAATAAAAAAAGAAAAAGAAAAATGGTGGTGTTTGATTTTTTGAATGAACTGAAAAAATTAAAATATTTTTTTATTGAGTAAAAATATTATTAAACGCACTTTAAAAGTGTGTTTAACAATGTTCTCAGAGTTTATTGTCTCGAGGATAATCACATTTTTAATGTTTTTTCAAATAATACTATTAATTTTTTACTACTATTAGTGATTTTTCAGATTTTCAAAAATATTTTTTAAATTTTATCGAATATCTAATTTATTTTTAAAAACATTTTTTACATTAAAAGCATTTCCTAAATTCTCTATTAAACGGATTTTAAAAGTATATTTAATAATATTTTTACTTAAAATATTTTTAAAATAATCACTTATCAAATATTTCTTTAAAAAATACCTGATTTTTTCGTACTATAATTGATTTTTCAAAATTTTATTAAAACTAACTTTTTTTAAAAATATTTTATTAAACTAAAAACACTCCTTATAATCACTTATTTCTTATTATTTTTAAATATTAAAAATATTATAAATACTTTTTATAATCACTCCAAACATACTCTTCTAACAACATTCATGAGTATTATTTCTATATAGTGATTAGCTCACGTGTGCACTCACTAGTAAAATCAAAAGGCTAGCATAGCAGCCCACCCTTTTGGGCCAAAATAAATAATACTCGGCCCATCTGATTGTTAGGTAAAATTGAATGCCCAATTGAGTCTTATATTTTGAGAACTTTTGGGGCGATTAATTGTAACGAATTGGTTTACATTTTACCTTTTCTAAGGTCTTGTTTGTTTAAACTGCTTTTTTTCTTTATTATTATTTTCAAATAAAATAAAAATTAGGGTCAAAAACATTTTTGGATAGTATTTTTTCATTTTCCAAACCCCAATTTAGCATTTTCAAAATTTTTTTAAGGAACATATCTTTCGGTTTACTTTTAAATCATAATAACCCCTAGTTCACTTTTATAAATACCCATATCATTAGATTCGTTTTTTAAAAACACCTATGGGCTTGATTTGTGAAGTCTTGTTATTCTACCTAGGAATATACCTAAGAAGGGAGACGGAGAGGGGAATTGGGAGTTGATCAATTTTAATACATTGTAGTAAGTAATAATGTGAATGACGCAATTACTGATAACAAAAGCAACATAAATTAAAGAGAGTAAAGTAGAATAATGAAAAAACATATTTTATAGTGGTCGGTGATATCTCGACCTACATCCACTCTCTTCAAACTCTAAGCACAAGTTCAGGGTTCCACTAAATTTTCAAGATTTCAATCACGCCTTAATCTTCTTTACATTTGGATTCTCAATTCCAATGAATCCTATGCACTTTTCATATAAGAAATATCTCACCCTTGAACTCCCTCAATCGTTTGCAATTGGAATGAAACAAATTTACAAGCTCCTAGCATTTTTGGGCTTAGTCAAGTACAACAAAATGTTAGAATTGAAAAGTTGCACTTAGGGTATGGAAGTTTGGCTTTAATGTACTTAAAGAACATTGTGGAAGCTCTTAGGATAGTCGAAAAGTAAATTCAAGGTACTTTCTTACTCATAAATGCAACTATGAGTTCTTATATATGAAATGCATTAGAAAACTAACCATTTAGACTTAGTTTACCTCAATCGATTAACCTAGATAATTGAACAGTTCACCATCTATTGGTGGTAAAAGGTACAATAAGTGGTTATTGAAGGTTCCAAAGTTCAATTGATCGATTGATGGCTTGACTTAGAAGGTCGAGCTTTCCAGCTCAACTGAAGGTCATTGTCAAAATTATGGTAATCACCTTTTCACTAACCTTGACCAATTGACTGAGATGGTCGATTGATACCCTTGATACTTCAACAAATTTGATAAAAATGCAAGTTTGAGCTTAAAACAAGGGAGTTTTACTAGTTAGACATACCAATTAATATGTGAAAAACCTCTTTGAAAATATTTGAGACCACTTTAAGCTCAGGTTCTTCTTCAAATTGATTTTCATTAAATTAGAAATGAGTAAAATTGATTTTAAGAACTTATGGATGAATGAAAGGTGCCTTAAATAATATTGAAATGTAGTTAAACTTATTTGAGTGCAACAATATCGCTCTTAAGCTCAGTGGATGGATCACCCAAATGATAGTGGTCAAATACCATAAAAGGCTTAGCTTACTCTCATTAAACAACAATTGATTTTTAAATAAGATTATCAAAGCTCGATCAAGGAATTTGTATTAGATCTAAGGTCATAGATATAATCCACAGGGGTGTCATATCAGGCAAGCGATTGTTAGGGTGCAATGATGCTACTTTTAAGACCGGTGAATAGGTCACTCAAATGATAGTGGCCAAATGTCATAAAAAACTTGTTTACCCTTACTAGACACTAATTAGTTTTTAGATAAGATAATCAAAGCCCAATCTAAGAGAAATGCACCAATTCAACCTCACATAAAATGCATGCTTATGGGTCTTCAATGCATTTATCTTTATGATTTTTTCTTGATCCACATTATACTCTTGACTTGTTTAATTTCCAAAACATCATTAATCACTTTTAACCTTATTTTGTACTCATCAAAATATCATTAAGGAGAAACCTTTGGCTAACATGGTTTACTTTTACAAATATTCACACTCTTCGTTCACTTTTACAAACACTTATACCCCTTAGTTTATTTTTAAAATCACTCACTTCTCAGTTCACTTTTAAAAACACTTATATCTCTTAGCTCACTTTTAAAAACACTTATACTCATATTTAAGGTAAGCGTTGAATATTTAGGGTCTCCAAACATATCCCCAAATGTTCCAATAATACCCATGATGGAAATCAAGTAAAAAAATTAATATAAATATGTCTAATATGACCTTTCTAAATTATGTTTAGGTAATTTATAATTTTCTAAGGGATTCTTTCACTTCCATTGTTGCACTTAAATTTCAAATAAGGGGATATATAATATGAGCCTTATTTTCTAACTATATTGTTTCCAAATAATTATGTAAAATATTTTTTAAAAGAAGTGATCAACTATATCAATGAAATTTTGGAATGTGATTTAACTAACTTTTGAATAATGTAATTGTGATATTTTAATATTTTGCTTACATACATGTGCATTAATTTAAAGTTCATATAATCTAGTTATTTAACACTGGTCAAAAAGGGTTAAGCTATTGACCTTCACTACCATCAATGGGGGTGGTGGTCATGACGATCTGTTATAAAATACACTAAATACGGTTGTTACTAACCTATAATATACCATGAGATTGGATTGGATTTGATTTTAACCATCACATTGAAGAATTTTTTATTGTAACTACTTCTATAAGTACCACTAAATTTAGCATTATTTTTGTTAGTACCGGAGTTTCATGATGGCTTTTATTATGAATTATTATGTTTAACAATCTCTAAAGTTTCTAAAGCCAGTGCATGTATAGTTGTATGCATGACTCACATGTTATGACTTGATGTCTCCATCTTAATTTGATAATATATACTTGATCAAGGTTCATACTATCCCATACTAAGGCTATCTAGGTCTTTAGATGATAACAAGGAGTAAGGTGGGTTAGGAAAGGATTCTACATCAGTTTTTTCGATCTTAAACATTTTGTAGGTTTCTTTTAGGAATTAGTTGGTTGGTATTTGATTTCTTTGTATAAGTTATTAGTTGACATTCTTGTTTTGGGAGATTGTTAAGTGTCATATTTAAAGATTTATTCATATTATTCGAAGATATTTTATTTTAGATATATTGTTATTCTGAACTGTGAACCAAACCATACGCACAAGTAGAAAATAAAAATAATAAATAAAAACAAACAAAAATTTTAACGTGGTTCGACGATCAATGTAATCCCTACATCCACAAAGTGCACTAACACTCAATAATTCAGTAATAAAAAAGAATAAGAAGAGTTACAATAGTAAAATTCTTGAAAAATACCTCTCAATTGATGTTGCACCATCTAAAAAAAAAACCCTAAATATAAAATGGTTAAATATATAATAGGAACAAACTCGTCAATTATCACATAGAAAAAAAATATCCAAAGGCATTTTTCCTTTCAACCCCCATGAGCTAATTGAGTAGTTTGACTACCAGCATCCCAAGCAAAATGCAATAAAACTAATTCAAACTTCATAATTCAACATAAACAAGTTTATGAGGTAACATGTTCATTTCTAATTTAGTTTGTCTAGGTTATTCTCATAGTGAGTCTTTAAGCCTAACATGTAAATTGATCATGATACTCTAAGCCTCTGAATTTGGGTGTTACATAGATGTAATACCCTAAACCCATGGATAGGAAGAAAGATGCTTTTTTTCCTAAATAAGTACGAAAAAAAAAAAAAAAAAAAACCATTGAAAGGGGGAGGTTCTCTTTATAACCTCTTCTAATTAGTCGAACACAAACAAAAAGAAAGGCAAGAATTTTTAGATATAGAATGCTAAAGAGTTATTCTTTTAAGTTCATCCTTTAGAAGTTGATTCTTATTAGTAATTATCTTGCTGAAGAAAATAAAAGGACCAGGACTACAGTAGAAAATAGAGAACAAAGCGGAAAACAGAGTGTTAGAAAATTCTAGAATTGAGAGTGAAAACGTGTTCTTTTATATCATTATCTGATTGCTTTACATGTGTTTTTATATCAAAATTTCTAGAATCTAACTCTGGTTACCAACTAACCGTAGTTACTAATTGACCATAGTTACAGTTACATAGGTTAGCTAACTTCCTAACTGAATTTGGTTAGCTTAATACCCCCCCTTCAAGCACAACTTGGAGAGACAACAAGGTTGAGCTTGGTTAGCAGATACTGAAACATGGGAATAGACAAAGGCTTAGTGAACAAGTCAGCCACTTGTTCAATAAAAGGAACATAAGATACCACTAGTTTTTTATTTAGCACCTACTCACGAACATAATGGACATCCACTTCAATATGCTTCGTTCTGGAATGAAATACTGGATTAGTAGCCAATGCACCAACGCCTTGATTGTCACACCATATGACAGGTGTGTTGACAAGAGAAATTCCAAGTTTTGAAAAAAGAGAGCATAGCCATGCTACTTCAATTGATGCATGAGCAAGGGCGCAATACTCTGCTTCAGTTGAGAATCTTGCAACCATGGACTGTTTACGAGAGCTCCCTGTGAGAAGATTAGTGCTAAGAAACACACAATAGTCGGTTATAGAGCGGCGATCATCAATAGAACTCGCCTAATATGCATATATGTATACTTGAAGATGCAGAGATGAAGTTAGAGTGAAATGCAATCCATGATGAACTATACCCTTGAGGTAACGTAATACTCTCTTACACGCTGTCCAATGGAGCTCAGTAGGTTGCTGCAAGTATTGATTGAGTTTCTTTATAGCAAACGCTATGTCCAATCTTGTGTAAGTCAAGTATTGGAGAGCACCAATGATGCTTCTATAAAGTGTGGGATCAGAAAATGTAGGGCTGGAAGCTGCATGAAGTTTGAGGGCTGCACTCATGGGAGTAGGAATTGGCTTAGCTGAATGCATATTAGTCCTAGTGAGGAGATTAACTGTGTATTTTGACTATGTAAGATGAAGACCAGTAGTTGTATGAAGAGCTTCAAATCTAAGAAAATCTTTCACAAGGCCCAGGTCTTTTAATGCAAATCTATTTTGAAGATCCTGAATGAGAGTTTGAATAAGTGGAACATTGTTACCTGTTATAAGTAAATCATCAACATATATTAGCAACAAAAGGAAATTTTCATTGTGCTTGTAGATGAACAAAGGTGTGTTTGATTTGGAAGAAATGAACCCCCAGGTATGGAGGGCTTCCCTGAGCTTGTGGAACCAGGCACGTGGTGCCTACTTAAGACCATATAATGCTTTATGTAGCTTACAAACATGTTGGGGATGAGATGTGCTAACAAATCCAACTGGTTGGAAAATATAAACAGTTTATGTAATTTCTCCATTGAGAAAGGCATTGTTGAAATCAATTTGAGGAATCTCCCAATTATGTGTTGCAACCAATGTAAAGACGACTCGAATAGTAGAAACTTTGATCACTAGACTGAATGTATCAATAAATTCCATACCTGCATATTACTGAAACCCTTTGGCCACTAGATAAGCCTTGTAGCGTTGTATGGTACCATCAGAATTATATTTGACAAGAAAAATCCATTTACTATCTATGACATTCATAGATGGATGAAAGGGAACCAAGGTCCAAGTATTGTTATGGACTAAGGCTTGATATTTTTCAACCATAACTATGTGCTAGTTGTGATTTTTCAATGCTTGACTAATAGTGGTAGGAAGTTGGTTTGAGGGTGAAATGGAAGTAGACAGGTATGTAATATGGTCTCGGAGTAGTTTGGGTTTAAATGTACCCACCTTTGAACGAGTAGTCATGGGATGAAAAGAGGTAGTTGAAATAGGAGGTGAGGGTACAGAGGGAGCCACCGATCTTGATGTAGCTAGACACATGGAAGGATGAGAAGAGGTCTATGACATTGTTTGTAAAAGAGGTATAGTGAAAGATGTGGATGAAGTGGGTGGAGTAAGACTGGAACCATTCATTGGTAGAGATGAATAGGGAAATGTTTTTTCATAAAAAATAACACTTCTTGAAATATAAACTTTCCCGGAAGGATGCAAACACAAGTATCCTCTATGAGAGAGACTATATCCAATAAAAGTACATTGAGTAGATTGATATTCTAGTTTATGGTTTTTGTAAGGTCGAAGATACGAAGAGCAAGCACAACCAAAAGTCTTCAAGAATGAAAAATTAGGTGAGGATTTAAACAAGAGTTCATAGGGAGTCTTACTATGTAGAACTGGAGTTGGTAGTCTATTGAGAAGGTAAGTTGTTGTAGAGAAGGCATGCCACCAGAAAGTAAATGGCAATTGAGATTAAGCCAGCAAAGTTAAGCCAATTTCTACAATGCTTCTATGATTTCATTCCACTTTCCTATTTTGTTGATGAACATGAGGACAAGGATGACGGAAGAGAATACCTTTCTTCTGTAGTAGAGATTGAAGGGGATGAAACTCTCCACCCCAATCAGTTTGTAGACACTTAAGTTTGGTAGGAAATTGTCGATCAACCAATGCTATGAATTGTAGGACAATTGATGTTGCTTGGGACTTTTGTTGCATAGGATAAATCCAAGTATAGTTTGTAAAAGCATCTACAAATGTAACGTAATATTTGTACCCATTACATGAAGTTGTATGTGCAGGGTACCACACATCCGAAAAAACTAGTTCAAATGGAGCCTGTGTTTTATTAATAGTAGTAAGGAATGTAAATTGTTTTGCCTTGCCTAAAAGACAAGTAGTACAAGAACTGAGTTCATTTTAGAGCTTGGACTTAATGCCTAGTCTGTCAAGCACTAAAGACAGTTTTGTTGCATGGATGACCCAGTCTTTGGTGCCATAAGTGTCCAACACCCGTGTTGTTGTCTTCTACACATCTTGTAGATTCAGTTTTATTTACTTGCAAACTATATTCAATAGATGGAGTAGTTGGTTGCTTGTTAATAGTAGATGAAGTAGTAGCTAGATGAGGTAGGAACACATTTGCATCTTCAGAGAAACCTACAAATTGCCGGTTAGATGAGACCTTGAAGATATCTAGTTGATACAAGCCTTTCTTAAGGCTGCCTTGGAGTAATATCTCTCTAAACTTCTTGTCCTTAACAAAACAGCAATGAGAGTTAAACTCAAGAATAACATCATTATCTAGAGTGAATTTAGCTACACTGATAAGGTTCTTAGTAATTTGAGGTACATGAAGTACATTGGTAAGATGTAATGACTTAGAAGATTTATGTTAAGAAAAAGAAGTATGACCAACACTAGATATATTTAGTGTTTGTCCATTTCCCGCCACAACATTACCTATGCTAGAGTAGTGATCAGAGACATCAAGACTATTGGAATCAATGGTCATGTGGTGAGTAGCACCACTATCAACGAACCATGAAGAGTTTGATTCAAGATCCGGAACAACAATATAGGCATGAGGAGGTGTGTTTGTTGAATCATGTTGTTGAATTTTGAATTGGATATAATGGTACTAGTGGCCTTGTGGAATAATACTGAGACTAATTTTAAGACTGCATTTGAGACTGCACTTAAGGTTGCAGTGGAGGTGGTCGATGTTGAAGTTGTTGTGGTTGATGAGGAGATGGAAATTGTTGATTTTGTGCACATGGTGGAGCTTGGAAGTACACATCAAAACGGTGGAAGCACTTCATAGCAGTGTGTCCCATTTTTCCACACAATTGACAAACAATTCTTGAAGCTTGTGGATTACGTACATTTCTAGGACAAGAATTTTGAACACCTCCAATTGTAATATGTGTTGCTGGTGGAATATCGATAATAGAGGCTGTTGAAACTTGCTCAAGATGAATCTAATGACTTTGTAGCAGATAATGGACTTCTTGTAGAGAAATTGCCTCAGATCTAGACGTAATATTCACAACAATTGTTTCAAATTTTGGTCATAATCCACCTAAAATGTAAAGAATTAAATCTTCATCTGGTACAGGTTTTCCTGAGGCATAGAGCATATCTATTATGTTTCTCATTTTTAGTACATAGTCATTTATGCTTAGAGCACCTTTCTTTAACGATTGTAGCAAGAAATGTAGTTGAAGACTTCTTACCTTTGAATCCGAGACAAAAAGTTTTTCAAGAACACTCCACACTTCGACTGATGTTTGACAATGAACCACATGACCATACATAGCTTCAGATATGAAAGCAAGAATCCAACTTAACAAGAATTTATCTAAAATTACTCATTGATCATATTCTGGATTGGATGCAAGTTGAGATGAATTAATTGATGTTGATTGAGAGAATCTTGGAGGTTTTGGTTGCTTACCGATGAGAATTTGATCCAATTGATGTGATGTAACTGCTAGTAATACTTGAGATCGCCATATTGTGTACTTGTTCCTCTCTAGCTTCACCGAGATCGGATGAAGCGTAGAAGAAATTTGTCCTGTAAGAATTGAGGAAATTGCCGACGAGTTTCTTGTTGGAGATTGGAGTCCTTGTGAGAACATCTCTGGTGCAGAGAGAGATCGATGTGATCAGTCACCATTTTGGATGTGTGTCAATGGAGCCTGATACCATATCTTGCTGAAGAAAATAAAAGGAACATGGTTGTAGTAGAAAATAGAGAACAAAGCAAAAAACAGAGTGTTAGAAAATTCTCGAATTGAGAGTGAAAACGTGTTCTTTTATATCATTATCTGATTGTTTTACATGTGTTTTTATATCAAAATTTCTAGAATCTAACTCTGGTTACCAACTAACTATAGTTACTAACTAACCACAGTTACAATTACATAGGTTAGCTAACTTCCTAATTGAATTTAGTTGGCTTAACAATAATTTTCTAAGAATTTGTGCACAAGCAGAAAAAAAGACTAGGGTTTTCATATCTAGAATGTACATACACATAGGGAAATAAAAGTCAAAAACCCTTCAGACATTAATTGGAAAAATGACCACAGCGTCCCCTGGTTAATTTTAATGGAATGGGACCCACCCCACCCCACACCACTTCACACCCTAGGTGGGCCAGGGCCATGAATATGAAAAGTTGCTTTTACCATAGCTCTACGCCTCTGCCTATATAACATTAATGTGATATTTGATAAGTGAAGTCTATCTCATGGGCCTCATGGGTTCCATCAACAACTCCACATCGAGGAGGAGCCCACAAGGGCCTCATCATTAAAAAGGAGCTACTTGGCTTAGAAGTAAGCGGAGGTTGGAGGAAGCAATCCATATGCGTATGGTTTAATGCAAAAAAGGTAGTGGGGGACACTTCATTCAATTTGTCCCAACCCACCTCTCTTTCCTCTTCCACACCCACTCTTGTCTTTTGTGGTTACCATTTCTACAATTTTCCTTATTTTGGGGGGAATTTTTTTTTATTTTTTATTATAAATAATTTTTTAAAAATAAAAAAGTCATAAAAAAAAATTATGTCTTGAAAAAAAAATACAATAAAAATTTATTACTTATTTTTATTTCATCTCAATTATTAAGTGTCTGTTTGAATATATTTTTTATTTTTTATTTTTAAAATGAGAGATTTTTATCAAAAACTAGAATATATGATATAAAAAATATAAATTTATATTATATTTTTTAAAATTATTTTCTAAAATTATTAAATTTGAGATATTAGAAATTTGTTTAGATCATATAAAATTTATTATTATTTTTAAATTTTAAAAATAAACAACTAAAAGTGTATCTAAACCAAGGTAAGTTAACTTTTAATAAAAATAAAATATAAAAAATAAGGATGATTCAGATCTATAGGTTTGAAAAAGAAAATAATAATAATAATAATTTTAAAAATTAGAAAAAAATAAAAATAAAAATCACGTGAGAATGTACATAAGCAAGTGGATGACATCAAAGCGGCTCAAAAGCGCGTTCATGGGCGCCGCATGACCCACGCGCCTCACCTCATTACATGACAAAATCAACTTTTTTGCCTCCACCATAAATGCTAAACGTGGCTTTACACCATCGGCTGGAAAATAATCAATTTAATGACGTGTAATAAATGTGGGTCCTTCGATCTTGAGAAATGCCCTTTGGAGTCGGAAGAGTTTCGGAATTATGCAAAATGCTAAGTTATGTAATGGTCTATGTATAGGGAGATTAAGGTATAAGGTTACAAATGTATAGTGAGATTAAGGTATAAGGTTACAAATAATCGACAAAAAAATACATACGTTGCATCACTTGATTGATGATATTTTTTTTTATAAATATCAAAAAAATATCATTTGGTACTATAGGCAGACCCGTGATTATATATAAAAAAAATGGTACATTTGTGACTTAGGGATAACTAGGTTTAATAATCGAAAAAATATTCATATATAATTTACATATTTGGATCGAAAGTAATAAAATAAAGATGAATATATAAAATCTATATCGAGTAGATATAGACATTTGTTTGAACTAGGATTCTCAATTATGATGTAATTGAAAAATATAACATATTTCAAAACTTTAGTATATTTTTTAAGATATAGTGACTTATTTTTTCTCATCTGATTGATCGAGTTATATTAAAATTTTGTGCACCTTTATTTATGAATGTTTTTCTCAGTGTTGTTGATTACGATATTGACATTTGAAATTTCCAACGTGGTGATATTATATTTGTTTTCCTTTTGCAAAATGAAAGTGCATTTTGTATTGATTTAAAAAAATGTTATGGATTTTTCGGTATTTGAATAATAAAAATTTTCAAGTGTTATAAAAGATTATAAGCACTTTTCAGAATTATTGTGCTCTAAGTATTATAAAAATTAAAAACATTTTTTAAAATCATTATCAAACGAGTTATAAGTGATATAAAAAATTTTCGTTCATGTAAAAAAATGGTTAAAGTTTTAAATAAAAATAATTCAAATAAATGAAAATATGAAAATGGAAATATCATTATAAATCAAAATGACTCCATGGATACCATGTGACACACAAGATATGTAGGTAAGTCATGTGTTTTTTTATTATAAGACAAAAACAACTTTTCTTTTCCTTCCAACCTAAGAAAAAATAAGATGTGCCTTTCAACTTTCAATAATGGCATTAATATATATATATAATTTCCGGAGCCATTGTATCAAATGTTTGTTCATTTTCTTATGCACATTAGGCAATAATGATGCCATTGATTTTACATAGAATTTTGATGAAAATGTTTTGCCTTTTTTTTTTTTTTGAAATTTGAAAATAATTATTCCCTAAATTTTCATTAAATTAACCTCATCCAAACTTAAGCATAAAACAAAGGTTAAGTAACTAATAAAAAAGATGAAATAACCTCAAATTTGTAAATAGTTGAACTTGAATAGAAATTCATTTTTAATATGAATGTATTCAATATTTTAATTATTTATATGAAAATTTTAGAAGAGAAAATTATTTTTATAAAAAAAATGAGGGTTTTTTAAAATTAAAAATAGATATTTTTTAGGTTGAAAAAAAATGGAAGGTTAGATTTATAAAAGAATTAGTTAATTAAAATAAATTAAATAATCTCCAAATATATGAATTTAATATTTCTCATATTTTTATTTGAAAAGTAATTTATTTTCTTATATAAATATTTTATTATTATTTTAAACATTTACATATAGATTTTAAAATAAAAGGTTATTTTTACGAGGAAAAAAATAAAGGTATTTAGTTAAAATAAGATAAAAAATGATAGTCGGTTAAATTCTCAAAAATGTTTTTCAAAAATCTTTTTAATTAGGGGAGATATTTGAATTGGAATTGAACTCAAAATAAAATTAGGTGTTTGGTGAAAGGGAAAGTGAGAGAAAAAAAATAAAAAATAAAAATATCTAATAGGAGGTGATAGTGGACAAGAGAAAAATGAAGTGTGTGGTGGAGAATCTTGAAAGGAAAAGAATGGGCAACCAAAAAGGCAACATTTACAGCCGCTTGCCTCCAAGGGCTCATCCCCTACCTTTTCTCATTCATTGCTAAAGTCCAATGATACCTTTCTTGGGTCATGCTCCAAGTTAGTTGATTTATTACTATTCCATGCCCCACCTTTGTCTCTTCCATCCCAACTCTTCATTTCCAAAAGGGCCACCTCCCATTTTTATTATTATTTTTTTATAAAAAAATGAAAATACCTTAATAATTAGAATCATTGATGAAAAAAAAAAATTTAATCCATTAAACAAAATTTCTACTATACCAAAAATATTATACCAATATTTTTAATATTGGGTATTGAATTTTCATATAGAAAATTTGAATCATGGATAATATTAAGAAAATATGAGTTTATTTTATAACTCTTTAATTTTAAAAAATTGACAAAATTCTCTTTGTTTCCAAGAGAGGCACATTTTTTTATAATAAATATGTCATAATAATTATTAATAAGTATCAAATTTTTAATATCAATTATTGGATTTTAATTTGCAATTTGAATTTTGGGCATAAATAATAATAATAATAATAATAATAATAATAATAATAATAATAATTTCATATTTGAATCATATTTTTGGTACCTTGTTTTTTTATTGTTTTTTCTTAATTTAATCATTTTTGGTGATTGCATTTTCATCTTACAAATCTTAAAAATCTAATTAAAATTAAAATTTTAACACTCTATTTCACATTTAATGTATGGGAACTGTTGTAATATATATCTCATATTGAGTGAAAGACATACATGGAGAAAAATGGGTAAATGTCGAATGGAACGAGGGGAGCGTAGCTCTTTGAGTGGAACAAATTCAGGGCTATTTTTGAAATTTAAATACTTAAGGGTTAGTATAAATATGTCCTTTTATGTAACCCTAATTTTGAATATAGTAAAAATTTTTCTCTCTGTTCTCATAGACGTAGGAAATTTGTCAAACCACGTTCAAGTTGCGTATTTTCTTTTGTTTTTTTTCTAATTTCTTCACCAGGAATCTTCGCAAGAAACTCAAGAGGAACATAAATGGGCATCCTTTTTTGACTTCTAAATTTATAAGTAAATAAATGAGAAATGTGGGAAATGAAATTTATTAATGACATTTTCTTTTATGATATCACTTGTTGTTTGAATCTTGATCCTTTCTACTTTCATGGTTGCCAACCATACCTCTATAAAGTTTTGCAGGCCACCAACCACGCAAACCCAAAAAGATGGTTATCAAGAAAAGCATTCATTGACTTGATTCTAACATGGGGGACTTGTCATCTCTTCCACAAATTTTGCACCTTTCCAAACATGCCCTTAACATAATGCCCAACCAAAATTTTGCTTCTTGTCATAGCCATTTAATTTGATTGAATAAAATCCACTTATATTTATCCTAAATGATTTATTATTGATTTCTATTTTTTTTTTCATATTTGATATGTAGTAGAAAAGATTAAAGAAAATCAAATGTAATTAAAATTAATTAAAAATTTATACATTTTCAAATTATTTAATTTTTATATAAAAAAGTTAAAATAATTATTTGACTTTAAATTTATATATATTTTTCTTAATTTATTTCTTTGCCTTACATTTTTACTCAAATTTTTTCAAAACCAAACAAATCCTTAATATATTCTCCTCCTAAAAATTTTACTTTGGGTGGAGGGTGGTAATCCTTTGTGTAGAGGATTCAACATATTTAAGATTCACATGTGATTTTTTATTCTTAGGTCAAAGATTTTGGCGGGTCAAAAATTAAGACATAAAGAAAAAAAAAAAAGGCATATATATAAAAGAAGTCACCAGAAGAAAAGGATGTGAATTTGCATTTTAGCCACACAGTCCATGGAAGGAGGATCTAAATCCCATGAGTAAAGGGCAATATCTAACCTTTCACAATCCCTAGTCTTGGTTCATGCATCTTCCTAGATGTTGCACCTTAATGTCAAATCAAATGTGACCTCATGATTCATTGCCAACATTGATGATTAGAAAAACAGAAAATACGCCTACATAATTAAAAAAGGAAACTCATACTTAACCATAAACGTGTCTATATGATTAAAAAAAACTCTTATTTTTAGCATAAAAAACTTTCTTCCTTTTCAATGTGGGCACACAGACGCAACATCCCTTTCAATTCCCATATTTTAAAAGGTATTTTTTAAAACAATTATATATAATCCCTATTTTTATCAACATTTCACAAAACTTTAATTTACGATATACTTGTCCACACATCTTGTTAAGATATTTTAAAATAAGTTTCTATCAATTTTCAAATATTATACTACTAAAATGTTTCAAAATCAATCCTTATTTGGCTTAATGGCTATGAAGGCGATTAGTCGAACTTGTGCAAATCATGGAAGAATTGCCCTCCAACGAAGCAAGGGTCCTTGGCCTAGATCATGGGAGCATCCTTTCCTTTCACTCGAGGGTTTTTTTATTTTATAATTTTAAATTGTGTATAAAAGAGTGATTTATTGGATTGCAATAATTCTTTTCTTAAACTTGAGAATAAATTATTCAAATTATGATGTTTTTAAATATCATAAAAGAACTTATCTACCCTTATTAGATAAAAAACTTTCTTACTTTCAATGACGGCATTTGTATATATATATATATATATATATATTAAAATCCCTATTCTTATTAATATTTCACAAAACTTTAATTTACAATATACTTGTCCACACATCTTGTTAAGATATTTTAAAATAAGTTTCTATCAACTTTCAAATGTTAGATTATTAAGATGTTTTGAAATAAATCCTTGTTTGGTTTAATGGTTATGAAGGCGTTTAGTCAAACCTTTGCAAATCATGGAAGAATTGCCCTTCGACGAAGTAGGGGTCCTCAACCTAGGCCTTGGGAACATCCTTTCCTTTCACTTGAGTTTTTTTTTCTTTTTCTTTTTCTTTCTGTAATTTTAAATTGTGTATAAAAGAGTAATTTATTGGATTGCAATAATTCTTTTCTTAAATCCAAGGATAAATTATTCAAATTATGATGTTTTTAAATATCATAAAAGAACTTATCAACTCTTACCAGATAAAAAACTTTCTTACTTTTCGATGTCGACATGTCAATACAATATCATCATTATGTTTCATGGGATTGCAGGATCATATATATTAAAATTTTTATTTTTATTAATATTTCATAAAACTTTAATTTACGATGTACTTGTCCACACATCTTGTTAAGATATTTTAAAATAAGTTTCTATCAATTTTCAAATATTAGACTACTAAGATGTTTCAAAATCAATCCCTGTTTGGTTTAATGGTTATGAGGGCAATTAGTCGGACATGTGCAAATCATGGAAGAATTGCCCTTCGGCAAAGCAAGGGTCCTTAACCTAGGCCACGTGAGCATCCTTTCCTTTCACTTATTTTTTTTTTAATTTTAAATTGTGTATAAAAGAGTAATTTATTGGGTTGCAATAATTCTTTTTTTTTAACCTGAGAATAAATTATTCAAATTATGATATTTGTAAATATCATCAAAGATCTAATCTACCCTTATCGGATAGAAAGCTTTCTTACTTTCCGATGTGGGCATGTAGACACAATATCATCATGGTGTTCCATTGGATTGCGGGATTATATATATTAAAATTTTATTTCTTATCAATATTTCACAAAATTTTAATTTACGATATATTTGTCCACACGTCTTGTTAAGATCTTTTAAAATAAGTCTCTATCCAATTCCAAATAATTGACTACTTAGATGTTTCAAAATCAATCTTTATTTGGTTTAATGGTTATAAAGGCGATTATTTGGACTTGTGCAAATCATGGAAGAATAGCCCTTTAGCGAAGCAAAGGTCTGAGACTAGGCCATGTGGATGTCCTTTCCTTTCACTTGTGTTTCCTTTTTTAAAATAAATAAATAAATAAATTATGTATAAAAGAGTAATTTATTAGGTTGCAATAATTCTTTTCTTCAACCTGATAATAAATTATTCAAATTATGATATTTTTAAATATCATAAAAGATTTGATCTACCTTTGTTAGATATTATTAGAAAAATTAGGCTAATCCAAACCTATGGTAATCACCCTAGAGGGAGGGTGAATTGGTAATCACCCTAGAGGGAGGGTGAATTGGGTGATGGTCGCTTTTTGTAAATTTAAACTGTGTGAATGTAGGAGACAAATATATGCAAGTATATAATAAAACAATGTAAGAACAATTGCATATAAAGTAAAGCAGTAGGGAAGAGAGAATGCAAATACAAGATTTTTATAGTGGTTTGACGTAATCCGACCTACATCCACTCTCCTCTAACTTCAATCCCAAGCTTGAGGTTCCACTAATTCAAAGCTTCCAAACCAAGCCTTCAAGTAATACAATTGGATTATGGTTCCAATTCACCCTCTTGGACTTTTGGCTCCAAGGACCCTTTATACTTCTCAAGAGATACCCCACTCT
This sequence comes from Vitis rotundifolia, assembly GCA_030254885.1. Classification (NCBI taxonomy): domain Eukaryota; kingdom Viridiplantae; phylum Streptophyta; class Magnoliopsida; order Vitales; family Vitaceae; genus Vitis; species Vitis rotundifolia. The sequence goes on from CM058152.1 coordinate 15,900,462, forward strand.
TAAACAACCCCTCAAGTGATACTCCACACTTGAGAATCCCTAAGTGATATCTCACACTTTGATTCTTCCTCTCAAAGATATATAAATAATTTCACAAACTCCTAGTACAAAACTTTAAGCTCAACTGATACAACTAAACTAGGATTGAATGGTACACTAATAATATGCAAGTTTTAGAACAATGGTGCACTCAAAACACTCTTTCAAGGCTTAAATATATTCAAAAAATGTTTAAGAAGATTAAGCTCTTGAAACAATGAAGATTGAAGTCTTTTTATAGAGGAAAAAAGTCAAACTAGTCGTTGAGGGTTTGATCGTTCAAGTTGGGGGTTGACTGGTTGACTAGCTGTTGGCATTTAATGCTTGGCAAGTGACCGTTCGACCTCGACCGCCCCTTGACCGGACCTCAACCAGTTGAGGTGGAGGTCAACCAATTCCTTATTCGGTTGAGCAACCATTCTGAAGAGAGAGAAGGTTTTTTTTGCACCCTTTGACCAGTTGAGCTAGGGGTCGACTGATTCCTCATCTAGTTCAACCGGTTGAGCCGTTTTTTACTCAACAACCAACTTTTTCAACTTAAAATCTTTTAAACAAGTTTGGAAAACATTTGACACAAGGTTTTAGTTGAAAACATGAAATCATCAAATTTTAAAATATTTAAAACAAAATAACTATTGAATGATTTTGGTACATAAGTAAAGAATGTAATGTATGAAAATCTAGTGCACCAACAATCTTATAAAGAGATTTTATGAAGTTTAAGTCTTGAAAAACACTTCTCTTTAAGGTTTTCTTCTTCTTAATAATTCTTTTTGGCTTGATTTATCTTTGTAATTGTCACTTTGAAAATTGTTTTGCCTAACCACACTTGAAATATAATCATTAATTCTTAACCTTATTTTGTTATCATCAAAATCGAGATTAACCAAACTTTGGTTTCACAAATATATATATATATATATATATTATTATAAAATTTAATTAAATCTATCTTTATTAAATATTAATTAGTTTTTAAGGAAAATGTTCACAAAAGTGTTAACATGTGATTTTTTAAAAAAAAATCAAAGTCAACCAATTTTGGTCAAAAACACGTTAGAAAAGAAACATAGAGATGGGAGGTTCAAGGAACCTATTTGGGCTGTTCCCAAATGCCAAGGCATAATCTCACGCCACAATCTACAACTATGACTAGTATACACATTTATTTTCATTTATTTTATTTTTAAAAATCTAAATGGGTTTGGATTTGTATGGAATTTAAACAAAAATTAATATAAATTTATTATTTAGAATTCACATTTCATTTTAAAAAATAAAACATTTTAATTTTTGTATTTGCACAAAATATTTTAAATACTTAAATAACAAATAATATTAAAACACTTGAAGTATATTAAAACATAGGACAAAAAAAATATTAGATAGATTGATAAATCATAATTATTCTTATTAATGCATCTATAAATTCTTTTTATCAATAAATGATTCAATTTATTATATTTCTACTCCATTTGACATGTATCATTGATATTAATAGCAATTAAATTGTGATAATGAAGAAAAAAAAAATTTATTATTATTATTAGGGTTGTTTGATTAGAAGGGTACTTAAAAACTTAATTTTAAAAAATTTAACCTTTCATCATTTTTTTATCTTATTTTGATAAAAATATCCTCATTATTTAAAAATAACCTTTTATTTTAAAATATATTGTAAATATTTAAAATAATTAAAAATATTTGTGTAAAAAATTGATTATTTTTTGAACAAAAACATGAGGGTGGATAAATTTATAAATATAAGAATTATTTTTTCTCTTTTCTTTTCAACTTAGTTAATTTTTGTGTTTTGAAAATGAAAAGTTAAAAAATGGAATTAAATATTTTTTCAACCAAGTTGTGAAAAGATGGAAGTGTGGTGATATGAGAATTAAGATTCCAAGCAAAGCAAATTAAAACAAAAGGGTACTTTTAAAGGTAAGAAAACGAAGGTCATTGTGTTGGGAAAAGTAGAGTAAAAATAATAAAATAAGGCCAAAATGCTTACATAAAGGGACAACCACTTCTTAAACACTAAGGCATGGCCCACTTCTATTGAATTTTGGATTTATTTATTTAAAAATTTTAAGATGTGTTTCAAAGTCTAAATCAAATCAATCAAAAGAAATACTATTAAAGTACAAAGAAATAAGATATGAGTATCATGGATAAATAGTAGTGTGAAATTTTATTTTATTTTAAACACTTTTAGGTATGATAAATAAGGAAATGATACATGATTTTTTAAGAAAATTAATTTTCACATCTATTTTGTTCATAAAACCTTTTAAAAAGACTAGGAAAGGTGTTTGTGAGTTCGATGAAGTGTTTTTCATTACTAAATGAAGTTTTTCCCTATCGTACATCGAGATGAAGAAAGAATTATAGTGGATGGAGGGAGCTAGTGACGATTTTGGCTTAAATCGTAGAATGAGATGCATGTTAAACGAAAATGAGGTTCAATCTTAAGAGTGGTAAAGTTTGATAGATTCGCTAACACCACTAGAATTTCATACATCTTTTCACGAATTTGAGTTAATTATAATTTGATTTGAATCAAATTTGTATCCCACTCTAATAACCTACCTACCTAATAAACAAGAAGTTTTTGGATCAATATATAGAACACAAATTTGATATAAATTAACCTATTTAATAATTATACTAATTAACCTAATTACAATTTTAAACTATTTTACCTATATTTAATTTTTTTAAAATTTATTTTTAAATAAATGGATCAATTGAATCATAAACATGTTTGATTGAAACATTAATCGTATAAATTTATATATAAGATTTAACTCAACTTGATTATTAAATAAATTAATTAGGTGACATATAATAATAAACTTGATTATTATTCATTTGGATTTGATTTGTGATCTATGATAGAATTCTTAAGCTTTGACTTGACTTGGTCAAGGATAACATCTTTAATATATATTTGATTATCAATCCTCTATGCATGGTTAGTGTAATTAGTAGAGCTTAAAAAAGCACCTAACAAAATTTCAAAATTTGAAGTACAAATCAGTTGCTAATGATGTGAGAGTGTGGATAAAGTCAAAGACAGGTAGATGGCCAAACAGTAATTTGTGGAGCCAATGAAAATTGGAAAAGTAAGAGAGGTTGAATTTCCTTTTCTATTACTTTTGGTCTCTCACTCCATAGCATCCACCCCCACCTTCTCCTTGCAGCCAATCACATCCTCTAAACCCTCAACATGGGTGGAGAATAACTAACCCTCATATCCTTACTACTTTCCCTACAAAAATTCATTATAATTTTCCATGTCAGATTCCTCCTCCTCCGCCACCACCCCCACCACCAATCCTGCTCCCAAAAGACTGAAAGTTTTTTGCAGTGATCTCAGCCGTTGTCACCGCTGCTGGCGGTGCACTCAGCCGCTGCTCCCGGGCCTGCCGGACCACATCGCCCACCTCTGTCTCTCTAGACTTCATCCTTCGATTCTGTTCTCGGTTTCTTGTTCTTGGAGAGAATTTATTTATTCTTCGGCATTTCCTCCATATCTGTCTATCTATACTGTGCTGTCGTCCTCCATTGATTCCGGCGGTGATGCTGTCCACTTCTTCTCCTTCGATCCGATCCAGTCGCGGTGGCTCCAACTCCCGCCGCCGCCGCCGTCGGATCCTTCGCTCCGCGTCCTGCTGACTCACCCGTCGTTCCTCTCCCGGAGGTTACCGGTACAGTCTCTGGCGGTGGCCGGGCAGCTCGTGGTTCTGGCCGCCACCGCTCACGGCCTCGTCCCGGCCCTCCACCGCCCGCTTATCTTCGATCCGATGTCGCGAACCTGGCGGTTCGGGCCGCGGCTGTTGGCTCCGCGGCGGTGGTGCGCGGCCGGTACCCTAGGCGGGGCGGTGTACGTGGCCGGCGGGATGGGCGGAAGCTACAGTCTGGAGGTGGCGAAGACGGTGGAGAGATGGGAGGTGCGAAACGACGTCGTTGAGAGGATGGGGGGGTTGAGGCATGTGAGGATGAGTAGGGAGGCGATTGAAGCGGTCGGGTGGAGGGGGAAGCTGTGGATGGTGAATGTGAAGGGCGTGGCCACCAAGGAGGGGGCGGTGTACGACGTCGTTTCGGACGTTTGGGAGGAGATGCCGGAGGGGATGCTCGGAGGGTGGAGGGGGCCGGCGGCGGCGATGGCGATGGCAGAGGGAGCGGAGGAAATGTATGTGGTGGATGAGAGCAAGGGGATTTTGAGAAAATACGATGGTGAGTGTGACGCATGGGAAGAGGTGGTGGAGGCGGAGGTGCTTAGAGGAGCCGAACACATGGCGGCCGGCGGCGGAAGGGTGGTGGTGGTGAGTGGCGGCGGTGGGAGGATCGTGGTGGTGGATGTAGTGGCGTCACCGCCGCGGATCTGGGTGGTGGAGCCGCCGGAGGGCCTTGATGCGGTGACTGTTCATGTTTTACCCAGGATGAGCGGCTGTACGGATTGATTTATTTTTTGTCATACCCTGTACTCAAAAACCTATAAAATGAATTTTTTTTTTTTTTCTCTATCTTCGCCCTTAAATTTTGTAAAAACCAAACATACCCTAAAATTGTCCGTTACGATTTCCATATCGTCTTTTCCTTCAACTTTTAAGAACTAAACATATGTTTTCCTTTAAGATTGAAGGATGGTTATTCTGAGAGGGTACGTACGTGGGGTGAGGAGAGACATACAACATAATCCCTAGTCTATTTCTATATTTGGTCATTGTCTAAAAATCGACCATTCATTGGTAGATTTGTTCCTTCATCAATAGATTTTTTTGTGAAGCTACTAGGAAGACAGAGACTTGATGTTGTACTTTGGCCTTGAACCTAATTTCCCTATTTGAGAGGGCATCGTGTAACGCCATCCATATTTTTGGATTTGACCATTTCCTTTTTCTCCTCACATAAAATCTACTTCTCCACATTTTGTATTAAGATTTGTGTTGTAGAAGTGAATATTAATCACGTTGGGGTTGGAGCTTGTTTGGTAGAAAACATTTTTATTCAATTTAGCACTTAAAATAAATCTTCTCATAAAAATTTTCAAATACTAAAAATATTAGAAATATTTACTAAAATCACTATAAAAAATTCTAAAAATAATTAAAAATTTTGACATTTTCAAGAATCTCCAAAATCCATGTTCTTTTTTTTTCTTTTTTCTTTTTTATTTTTTTTTTTCCGAAATGAACAAAGGGTTTTATATTTGTTTTATATTCAACAAATTCTAAGGTGGTATTTGTGTTTTTTTATTTAATTCTAAATAAAACTTAAAATTAAATAATATTTAATAACATTAAATATTAAATTATTTATTTTTATAATATTTTATTTTTATTAAATATTAAAAAAAATTAACATGTTAACTTTTTTTAATTTAAAAAAAATTAAATATTTTGATTTTTTATATTCAATAAAAAACTTGTGAATCATGAAAAAATAGGAAAGCGAACAATTTAAAGTCCGAAAACAAGTACTTCCAATAAAAAACCAAAAAAACAAATACCCTCTAAATCTTTACAAGAAACCAGACTACAAGAAAATTGCCTTTTTTCATAAAAAGTTAAGACAATGAAAACCCGCACAAATGTTCCAGTCACTTCAACACAAGATGAGGCTAATTTCTTGGTTGAAAACTGAAAAAGACTCACCCAAAAAAAGACAAATCATGAAAGTTCTTGATTCTACAAAAAAATTTCAGAAGAATCTTCTCAAAAAGTGACAAACATCCAAAAATAAAAATGAGGGAGACAGAGCATTGAGACTATACAAAAGCATAGACAAAATGCCATGCCTTCCAGCAAGTAGACCTCTTTACACAGAAAACATCAGTAGTAAATGGAAAAATCTTCCATGAGAAGATGCGGCATATTATCTTAGAAATGATTCAGAAGTTCATAAAACCCCTCAAACAACCCAAATCCATGGATATTGAAACAATGAAGCCAAACGATAAACAAGAGAACCATAGATGGGATCGACGTACAAGTATAGAAGTACATCTTCCAAAATCAATCATCAAAACAACCCTATAAAACAAACCATTTTGGTTTTTTGAAAGATTTAGGGTTTATAGTTATAGTGGACCTCCTATTCAATTGCTTCAACCATTTTACAGATAAAATGTGCTCAGTTCATCAAGCATCCAAAACACACAACAAAACATAAATTTGATTCAAAGCAATACTTCATCGCTAGTGCGTGAAATTGGTTTTAGTATCCATAGTTACTGGAGGATATTATTGGGCTGAACATGGCACCAAAGGTTGCAATGTGGTGTACTTGGGATGGTATTTAGCTTTCAGAGCTGTAGGAAGTCTCACCTGCTGATGAGCTCCAATTCTCTTGTTGGATGCGTTTCATCTCCTCATAAGCCCACTCAAGACCTGGGCAGTAATGGAGGGGTGGGTTGAACCTGGTATCGTTGATTTCAGCAGCTAGGAATGCCCCATTCTCTATCAGGAATTTGACAGCATCCTTGTTTCTTTCTTTGGCTGCATTGTGAAGTGGGGTCCCTGGAAGTAAAAACGACAAAAAGTGAGATGCAGAGACAACAGTTTGGTGTGGTTCTACCTGAAAGAGGTTGACAATACTTACAGCCACAGGCACCCTTAGTTCTAGCATCAATATTAGCACCACGTTCAAGCAATTCATCCATGACTTTGAGATGCCCACCCTGAGCGGCAAGGTGAAGGGGGGTCACCCCTTTCGATTTGGGGCCGCATGCTGCCACGTTTACATCCATTCCTTCATCAAGAAGTCGCCTCACCTGCCAGAGAGGAAGAAGAGAAGCACGAATCACTAAACAATACTAGCACCAGAGAAGGGAGCCACCACTATTAGCAACTTAAAAACCTTCTCTTAAGACCTTTCACATTTAGGCCCTTGTTACAACAGGTTCCTTTGAATCTCTTCTAACATTATCACAAAACAAACTTCTTCCCTCCACTGCATGCCCCACACTCCCTCTCTCAATCTTCTGATTATCCAAAGATAACCTCTTTATTAACAAGAGTTAAGGAAAAGAAACTAAAGCTTAAAACCCAACCTTTTTTTATCTCTTGCTAAATATGTATTTTCTTAGGTATTTTGATTTTCTTTTATTTTTTGGACTTTTTATTTTATTATTCAATTGAATTTTCTCTCTCAAGGGTTTGAAGATTCATGTGACAGCCTTCATTGTAATGGGGCCAAAAAGGGTTTATATTGACATTTTCCAGGTTTTGTTTAGCATTTTGTTCATGTATTTGTCTAACATGTCTTTGATGAACGTCTACACTTGATAGCCTTTTCAGCCAGACAAGTTTGTTCTCCTCTTTTTTGAGAGGGCAAAGCAGAAAATATATCAACAGAGCCTATGAAAAGGATACACTAAAATATACAAGGAGTATCAACAGTGTAATGTCTACAATAGACACCTTTACACAAGCAATCCGGGTGCAGTAGGAGTAGTTCTCAGTATGGAGGTAGTGAGAATATTGTTTTAATGGAGTTGGATTCATAAGGATCCTCAAGTCTTGAGTTGACCATATCTGTTCCTAAGTTTAGTATCAAACAAAGTAGTTAATACTCAGTTATCAACAGTTTTTTTTTGTATTGTCTACAATAGACACCTTTACACAAGCAAAGGAAAGAGAGATGAGAAAAAAAAAGGTGTCCTCCCTATTGGAGTCAACCAATAACCAAGTATATGGTTATGAATGATCATATTAAAAATGGGTGTCTCCCTTTACTTGGAATCAACCAATTCAACCGAGTATCATGGCTTATTGATAATCATTATGTTCAACATTTCAATCCCTTCTATTCCTTTTCCTTTTCATTAAAGTCCAACACAAGCAGAAGGGAGAGGTCATCTAGCCTCCTTCCATTATTCACACAAATGACCCTTGCCAACTTAAGTGGTTTCCTCACTATAGAAGAGAGCCATTATAATAATCAAACAGTAATATAAACTAATTGCCACAATCTTCTTGCTTAAGAGCAATGAAAGAGTTATGATCACCCGATTTTCTCACCTTTTGCACATCTACAATCCCATCCCATCTTTTATGCCGAATTAAGCTTCAAAATTTCCATAAATACTTCCCATGTAAAGAGGCCTTTTCACTGGTACCTAAGGGTTCATGTTTGCTAGCAGGAACATGCTCCTCTTCTTTCCCAGGCCAAGGAAGAATAGAAAGATGTATTGGAGAACTTGCCATTATTGGAGTCCATCCAAATGTTCTTCCTCATTCCTTTTAATTAAACTCGTTGACTAAGATGTCATTTACTTGAGAATATGCATCATTTATTCATCTATAATCCACTTAGACCAAAATCTTTTTTTTTTTTTTTTTTTTTTGATAGGTTAAAACCACAGTTATAAAGACCAAAATCCATTTTTTTGGAAGACTAAAAGCAAAAAGTCTCCAGTGACATGATCATATGCCTAAAATATATCTCACTAATAAACCCACCATTGGCAATCTTCCTCCTTAAATCTACGGCTCTTTTGTGATAAATTAAAAAAATAAAAAAAAAAATAAATAAATCATTCAAAGCGTGATGCTAATCTAAGATCTTTTTTCTGCCACTTTTTAAGTCCGTTGCTAGACTTTTGCCAAAAACTCAAACAACCCTAACTCAGTAATGGGCCTCAAATGCTTTCAGTTCGTTGCTCCACCTTTCTTTGAGTTGATACCAAAAGTTGGCCTTTCAGCTTCTTTAACGAGGGTTATCAAAACTCACTAAAAAAAACTTTCATTCATACCCAACAACGTCTCAACACGTTGCTAAAACACATAGTAAAGTCATCCAGCCTTGTTAGTTTATTTCTTCACACAAAACTAGGACAGGACAATACTTTCAGAAAAAGGAATATTCACACTCCTAGAATTAATTTGGGCCAAGGAGAAGTCTCTTCTTCTCGCACATGGACCATTTTATGAAAAAAGTTAGTATTGTTATCCCATTCTAAAAATTTTTTTGATTTTAACCTCCATATTGTTTCTTCTAATCCACCACCTCCTTCTGCCTTGGTTTCTTCAACAAAGAGGAACTACTTCGCTCTTTAAGAATCTAAGCTAATGAGTTTTAGGAGACTTAACAGCAGGGGGATCGACTCTTATATTCACAATTTTCAGACTTTAAAGAGTTGTACAATTAGAGAAACCTATCATTTCGCTATCCTTGGCCATTGCCTATCTCTCTCATGGAAATCTATTTTTCCGCTAACCAAATGATTTGGATGATTGCGGTCTCGAAAGAAATTTATGACTTCTCTTACTCGTGTACGCTTGTTCACAACATGTCAGGATGTGCGGAGATGGGCATTGACCTCTTTAGCTTATTTTCGCAATAAAATAGTTCTTTTGCTTGTCAATTTATTCATATTCAATTCCTTTCATTCCAGTCCTTTTATTTGGAATAAAAGTCTCATCTAAGGTCAAGGCCTTTGCTTTGGTTAGCGGCATAATGAAGGTAAATATCCAATCACTTGCTTCTTATGAGAAGACCTTCCAAAGCCTTAGTCTGAAGTGGATATACTATGTTGGATCAAAGAGACAAGTGACCACCAATTTCTAATATTGTCCATTCACTTTGGGGGTGTGAACAACATTCTTTTTTAGACAGTGATGATGGGGCAGCTAGGAGTTCCTGTGATATGATCTTTGTTTCTTATATGGTTTTGGAACTCCACTAAAGGCTAAACACTTTAGCAGATTGTTTATTTCTTTTGATCTGGACGGTGTGGCAGAGTGAAAGTTAGGATCTTTAGAAAAATGAAGAGTCGAGCCTTTATGGATTTATGTCTTTTTTACTTTTTGTGGGCCTCTTGTATTGAAAATTTAAAGGATGTCTTTAAACCTCATTCAGCTTAGTTGGCTTGTTGTAGTACACTTACTTTGGGCCACATTGAGAGTAGCATAGTATCTTTTCAAGAGAGGTTCCTTTTGGTACATTCTTTTGTGATATCTTTATGTCCAATTCTCCTTGCATAGTGAGGGTTTTCTGATCAGATTTGTATATTTGTGGGGAGGATTCCTCCCCCTCTTTTGAAATCTTTTATGATATGAATACATTCTGATTTCTAATTTAAAAAAAAAAAAGAAAAAAAAAAGAGCCAATATGGGTTTAAGGCCTCAATTTTTTTGATTGATATTTCAAATCCCTCTTTTCCAACTTTTTCGACTATTTTAGGGGTTTAACTTTGTTGCCCACCATATGGCCATTATGAACTAACTTTTAGTCACTCCACAAGTTCCTCACCAGGTCTTAACGCTTCCATTTTCAGCTGGCTGCCTATTTCAAATGTTAAAAGAGATTTAACCATTGTCATCCTACATTGTATAAAAACAATGGGCGTGATCAACGACGGTTTAATAAGAACACTCTGAATTCAGGCTCGTAAAAATGTTTTATATCTACTCTTCAATTCTAGGAAGTATCCAATTTGAAGAAGGGACTGGGTTATTCAGTGCACACAAAAGTAGGCCTTAGCTAGTGCAAAATCCCAAATTAGCTCTCAAAAGTCTTCAAAAAGAGCAGCAGCCTCATGTCTGAAAGGCATTTTGGTAGTTCCTCTTCTCTAGAATCTGCAACATTGAAGTCCCTCATACGACAAGGCTAATCCAAAGATTTTATATCACCCAACTCGCCAATTGTCCTCTCTCCTCCTCCAACTGCCTGTACACCCTTAGAAACCTAGGACAGAACTGTTTCACAATTTTTGAAATTGACTGAATATAGAAAAACTCTCACTTTCCTTATCAATCAAACTCTCGCTCCTATGGCAAAAACTCAACATACTCCCTATGTCTTTCGCCATGCCTGATCCCATCAAAGACTCTTCATTCTTGGTCCCACTAGATTCATCCATCATATGTTGATCTTGTTTCTTGTAATTGTTCTCTTCTTTGCGCTATCTTTAAAGTTGTTTCGTCTCTCAGCTTTTTTTTTTAGACTTGAAAGAAAAGGTCAGAAAATGTGCATGCTATTATAACTGCCATCGTGCGTGGATGCATTTTTCAGGTTTGAAAAGGGGTGTGTAAACATGACTTTTTCATGATGGTGCTAAAAGCTTGGAATCCTTTTACCAAAAACCTACAACGCATTCTAGACCTTCTTAGACTCCATGTAATGAGATGAAGATAAGGACCTAAAGCAGAAAAGCATAATAGTAACAAAGAGTGTTGAGGGCTTCAATATACCAAACAGAATTTCCCCTTTTTTTGATTGGTACGAAGGATTGTATTAGTATAAAAAAAGAGATTACACCGACATAAACGCAACAAATAAGTACAAAAAGGCACAAAGACATAGATACCAACAACTGCACCCCTCAAAGACTAAACCAATCACACGTCTAACCAACGGCAATGAACCAAACTTAATATAAAATTTAACTCACTCCAAGTAAAAAGATACAAGAAATATTTTTAATAGTTTGGTCATGCTTTTCATTGTCAAAAGTCTCTTATTTATCTCCCTCCATATGGTTAAAAAACAAGCTATATAGCAACTCTCCAAGCCTTTTTTTCTCTTTTTTCAAATGAATGGACGGTGCAACTCAAAGAACTGTTCTACTTGAAGAGTAAAAGCACACATTGCCACACAAATAGCGCAATCAAACTGCCAAAAGTGTGCTTTTCAAAGAATGGATGAGAGAAGATGTGGTTTGTTCTTATTCTTGCACATGTAACATCTCTAGAAATCTCAGGCCTCATTTGAGCTGATCTATAGGTAAAAAATCCTAAGCTGAGTTGTTTCCGAGCAACGAAGTTATGTCCGATGGCACCCAAGGAATTTTCCATACTGTGTCATGGAGGGACAACCGCTCCCTATTTGCCAAAAAGGAAAAGAACACTTTATTGAAAAAGTTGTAGGAATCCCCTATACTGCTACATACCCCCCTCACTGAAAAACTTAATTGGAGAAAGACTTGTTCTTCAACACCCCACGAAACCTCAAGGAAATGCGTCTCAAAAGGCCTACTTTTTAAAGACTAGCCTACCCTAACGCGATTGAAACCACAAACTTTTATGAAGTAAGTGGGTGACACCTCCCAAACTAAGGTTAACACGGCAACCTTCCAACGAAATGACGGCTCAACCACACTTTAAACGCTTAAAAGAGCCTCTTTAGATCTCAATAAGCTAGATTCCCTTGGAACAATAGTCCCAAGGCCCTTCCTTTTGCAAAGCCCCCACCACAAGATAAACCTCCCCTACTACCTTCTCTTTTCTAACCCTATCGTAGCCTGTGTCTCTGCGAGGACATAGCCATTTTTCAGGATTTCATAGCCATCATGTCCTTCATGGCCCTTTTTCTTATCTAAGTTGGTCAAGCTAAACCTTACAGCCCCATGTGCGCTCCCGCTCCAAAACCGCACATGAACCAACGAACATCATCCAACCTTCACCCCCTCGAATTTGTTATCAACTCTTACTAAACAACCCATGGTGGACTCCACATAGTTGGATTGCATAACAAGAGACTTCCACCACCAGCTGAACGTCCCCAAATGCATCTTTCCCCTTTGACTTTACCAAATTTTGCCATTGGAGCTGAGTGAAACCTCTTTGTGTCTTCTCTACCATAATGAAGCTCCCACACGTTCTCAATTTGCTCCTCAACACTCTATCATTCCAAAAGTGTAGCGGGAGACCACCACCTCACCCACCTCCAGCTAGGACAATGACCAAAAGGTCCCCTGTCTGCAACCTATACCAAGCTGAAGCATTATGCTCCTCCTACTTCCAGCGAGCTCTGGCAACATTCACAAATGTTCTTTTCATTCTCCCTCAATTGCCAAGGACTCTTCCACAACTACCAGCTGCAGGCCTAGGTATCGTTTTAGCTCATCACGTAACCACTCAAGGACCTTTATTTCTCGCAAGTGACCCAACCTAAGCAACCTTTTCCTTTAGGGAACACTAAACAAAATTTCTTTGCCTCCAGATTCAAGGATAGATATAGGAAGAAAAACTTCCCGCCCTTTAAACCCTAAACCATGAACTTTTCCCCTCATCTCTAGACTTTTACAAATCTTCCTTTTCCTCCTTGCAACATTCTCAATTCTTCACGCCTCCTTAGGTCAACAAATTAAGATTTTAATGGGGTGTGGCTGGGTGAGGATCAGAGGGGAGGCAGGGAGGGAGGGAATTGTCAGGCTTTCAGCATTTGCTTCAGAAGAGAGGCTAGAAAGTGACTAGCGGGGCTGATCTCCTAATCTGAATGTCAAGAAGTGAATTTTTTGAAAATGCTCTTCTTGAGGAAGCAATCCATTCTGCCGTTGGAGGGGTTGATGGTGATAAGTCTGGCCGGATGGGTTCTCAGGTGGCCTTTGGCATGAGTGTTGGATTTTGTGAAGGATGAGTTTTGGTGATTGTTCCAGGAGTTTTCTGATCAACGTCCTATGCCAAGAGCCTAAACCATACTTTCCCGGTTTCTTATCACAGAAAGTGGGTTGCTCAGGACTTGGGGGGATTTTGGCCAATTAGCCTTTTTAGGGGGACTGTACATGTTGTTGGACTAAGGTGCTGGCTAAATAGGATGACGAAGGTGTTAGGTAAGGTGGTTTAAGGATCAAAATGCGTTTGTGAAGGGTAGACAAAATTTGGATGCCTGCTTTATAGCTAATGAGGTGAGTTTGACTTTTGGCAAAAAGCAAATGAGATACGTCTGATTGCATAATTGACATTGTAAAAGCCTATGACAGTATAAATTGGAATTTTCTTATGAAGGTATTTGCATAAGTGGCTTTGGGTCTCGGTGGGGAGTGGATTTGGCGTATATCTCACTTGCAAATTTCTTTGTTCTGGTCAATGGGGTGTACCTGCAGGCTTTTCTCATGCACCAGGGGCCACGCAAGGAGGACCCTATTTTCCTTACATTTTTGTGTTGGGGAAATGGAAGTGTAAAGTGCATTTCAAGAGGGTGCGGGGGTGGGGGGTTCATTTGGTTGCAAGCTTCGGGAGGGAGGAAGGGATGGTGGTTAATGTGTCTACTTACTCTTGCTGATGATACAATCCTTTTCTTGAAAGCAACGAATTAGCGAACTAACTTAAATGTGCTAGATTTTGCTTGGTTTGGGGCTGCTTCCAGTTAAAGATTCAATCTGGCCCAAAAGTGGAATAATTCAGTTAGAGAGGTGGAATGAGATTGAGGAAAATGGCTGTATGGAGCTAGGGTTTGGTAGGGTGGGGTCTTTGCCCACGGTTTATCTGGGCTTGCCTTTAGGAGCTTAACACAGATCCTTTATATGGGATGGGGTGGAAGAGGAATGAGGAGTAGACTACCTATGGAAGCAGTATATCTCCAAAAGGCGGGAGGAGAATCACCTTTATCAAGAGACGCTGCAGCTGCCAATTACGTCTATTTTCGAATAATGCCTAAGCTTGTTGCAAAATAGAGTGGAAAAATTACAAAGATACTTCTTGGGGGTGGGGGAAGTTTGGAAGGAAGCCATCGTAATCATTTGGTGAGTGGTGTGCACTCAAAGGAGAAGGTTGGTTAGTTAAGGAAGATTATCCTTTGAACAAGGTTTGCTGGGATAATGGGTTTAGAGATTTGCATTGAAAATGATAATCTTTGGAAGAAGGTGCTAGTGGTGATTTATGGCCAGAGGGTCCTTGTGGTGGAGGACAATGAGGGGTGGGACGTATGTGGAGGGGTTTGGAAGGGAATTCTGAAGGAGGCTTGTTGGTGTTGGGATTGGTTTAGTTGAAAGTGGGTAAAGGGACTAAATTAGTTTGGGTCTGATCATGGTGTGGTATGCTGCGCCTTTTGTCCATAATCTTCTCAGTTATTTTCATTTGCGGTCCTGTGGAATTGCAACGGTTAATGAAAGTGTGGGACTTAGTTTTGTCAAGGATGTTGGAATTTAGATTCTAGAGAGACTTTAATGATTGGGTGTTGGATTTGTTAGGTGAGTAGCTGAATTTGTTGAGGGCTGCAGGGTTTTCTTCAGAGGAGGTTTCAAGTTTGTTGGAAGGTGGGGGAAGTTGTTTTTCGGGGTGTTAGGACGCTTACTTGCTCTTGCTCGGTTTATTTGCTTTCTTCATTTTCTTTTTCTTTTTTCTCTCATTCTCCTTTTCTCTCACCCCATATTTTGTCACCCCATTAATTTCACTTTCCGAAGAAGAAGAAATTTGGGTGTGGACAGGGGTTCAACCAAAACTGCTTTTTTTGCTTAGGAGCTACTTGGGGGAAGATCTCATTTGAGATAGCTTCAAATAGGGGATGGCAGTCCCTACCGATGCTTTTTGTGTGGTTGTGAAGAACAACTGTAAATCATATTCTTTTACCATGTACAGTGGTTAGGTTATTTGGGATATCTTCGCCTTGTTTGGGGTTCCAGTGTGGGTGTTCCAGAGACAGTTAAAGAGGAGTTGTTTAGTTGGAACGACCCGTTTGTGGGGAAGAAGGAAAAAAATTTGAAATTTCATCCCGTTGTGTTTTTTTGGACGGTTTGGAGGGAAAAGTACGGAATAGTTAGCTTTTAGAGGGGGGGTCTTAGAAAAACCTATACAAAGTCAAAATTCTTTTGTTTGTATCTTGTGGAGTTTGGTGGTGTGACATCGGTGAGGAGTCTTATCTCCTCTTAGGCTTTTTGGAGTTGGCTAGCGTCCCCCCACGTAAGGGCTGGTGAGGGTGTTTGTTTTTTGCTTCCTTTGCGTTTGGTACTCGTGATATACTCCCTTGTTGTGTATGCCTTGTGGCTTTTTACCTTTTTAATCTTATGCTTGCTATTTATCAAAAAAAAAAATATCAATTCTTTTCATCAATTCGATTATCCAAGAAATAGTGTTTATATCACATTCTCTCCTCATGAGCCACCTCCATCAACTGGTAATTTCTTGTCTTTTCTTCTTTTAGACGATTTTAAAAAATATAATCAGTATTACACAAACCCAAATCTTACTTTGGCATCAGATTGTAAATGGATGGCTGGCAAATCATGTAAAAAGAGAAACATTGAAAGTTGTGTACCACCTTCAACAACTTGTTTTCTAAGTTAATGCTTTTCTTGCCTCTTCATGATCTTAACCAATCACACAAGAAAAATATGGCTTTATGAACCTAACATTATAGTCATCACAAGTTCCTCCAGGTCTCTTAAAGCCTATCCAATTTAGCTGCTTATTTTCAAATGGTAAAAGAAGATTTAATCCTTGTCATCCCTCCATCGTTCTAAAAATGGGAGGAGATCAAAGGACTGGTTTTAATAAGAACTCTGAATCAGGCTCATTAAAATGCTATTTCTATCTTCCAATACTACGGAAAGTGATCCAACTTTGAAGGAAGATGGTTATTCAAGTGCCACACAAAATGTTGGGCCTCTAGCTAGTGCAAAATCCCTAAATTAGCCCTCAATAGTCTTTCAAAAGAGCCTCATTATTGAAGGCTTCTTTGGGTAGTTCCTCCCTTACCTAGGAACATTCTTAACTTGAAGTCTATATGACCAAGGGTCATCAGGACTACTTATATCACCAACACCACCAAAAGTCTCTCTCTCCTCCAACTGGCCTGTACACTTTTCAGAACAACTAGACAGAACTGTCTTCACAGTTTTGAATTGACAGAATATAGAAAATATAACTGTCATATCAACAATCGAGATATCTGACCAATACACAAATACCACCTGCTGATCCTTCACTTGCATGCTCCCATTCAAAGATCTTCCCACTTCTAGGCTCCACTAGAACATCATCATCTGTGGCATCTTTTAAGTTTTTTCTTTGTAATTGTTCTCTTTACC
Source organism: Vitis rotundifolia (assembly GCA_030254885.1). Lineage (NCBI taxonomy): Eukaryota > Viridiplantae > Streptophyta > Magnoliopsida > Vitales > Vitaceae > Vitis > Vitis rotundifolia. The sequence continues at coordinate 15,917,257 of CM058152.1, forward strand.
TTTAGCTATTTTTAAATTGTTGCTTCCTCTCTTTGTTATTCGGGCTAGCCGAAAAAGACAGCAATGTGCATGCTACTATAATTGCCATCAGTGGATGCATATTTCAGGTTTGAAAAGGTAGTGTACAAACAGAATTTTTCATGATGGTGCTAAAAGTTGAATTCCTTACTACCAAATCCCTACAATGCCCTCAAAACGTTCTAAGAATCCTAGTACCAAGAATAGAAGCTAAGAATAAAGTGAAAAAGTCTAATTAGCAACAAAGGGTGCTTGAGGGCTTTGTTACAAAAATAAACCTTTCTTTTGTTTGATAGGCAAGAAAACGAATATACAAATTACAAAATACAAAAAAGCGAGGCCCGACCGACACAAAACGCTATCATGCCACCATAGAGAGCTAACAATCCACAACTCTAACCAGCCACAAAGAATTTCCTATATATATAATTTAACCCAACCCCAAAACAGATAAGAAGAATTTTTTAATTATTTGTCTATGTTTCCCCCATTATCAAAGTTCTCCTATTTCTCCCTCATATGGTTAAAAGGAAGCACAACCGCCCCTCCCAAGACTTTTTACTCTTTTTTCCAATACGAAGGACTCATGCAATTAGAAGGACCCATCTAATAAGGGTACCTCACCCCTGCACACCAAAGCGCAAATTCCAAACTACATAACAGTGTGCTTTCAAACCATGATTAATGATGATTGTCGTTTCTTCTTCTTCCTGGCACATGTATAGAGTGACATCCATTAGTAATATTCAAGATCACTGTACGCTTGAGTAGATCTATGGCAATCCTGTCCTGGTTTCACTTTCCTAACTCGCTTTAGAAAGCTCTATTCCAATGGCACCAAGGAATTTATACTTTGCCATAGGGAACAACTCCGCTCTCTATTTGCAAGAGTTAATAAAAGACTTAATTGAAAAAGTACATTTTTGTGTAGGAACCATACCATAGTATCGCTTGTCCCAAAGTATGGAGCGTTCAAATATACAACCTTCAAAAAAGACTTGGACCTCATTATTTCCAGTTGTAAGATATGAACTTCTTTAACCCTTGAACTCCAGCTACCATCAAAGGCACCACATAGATTTTTTGAAGAAGCATAGAATTGAGCTTCGAAAATGATTACCTCAAGACTTATCCCAACACAATTTGTCCTTCCAAAATTACCTTGTTCTCAGACCAACCTTAAAACTGTTATTATCCTTGATGAACTCCTACTACTATATTGCTAACACCCCACCCATACCCTTCTCTCATTCTTTAGTGCACAACCCCTTCATCTTGCCATACTTCCACAATTACCATTCCAGAGAGGATTTCTTTCCTTACAATTTTACAAGTCCATTTTCCTATAAGAACCCCTTTTAAAACTTGTTTTATTTGAACACTCTCAATGCCTCTGATTGCCTTCCACACACCATACTTCTCTCTATTCTTTAGTCCACACCCCTTATCTTGCCCATACATTCTTCCCATGATTTACCTATTTTAGAGGGATGCCTTTCCATTATAAATCCGCAGACCATTTCTTTATAGAATCTTTATTAAAGAAGATAAATTTTTTTTTATACCCAAAGATCTCTTTGTAATTTAAGTGTTTCTCTAGGACAAATATTCCAATTCACCCATTGCGGCTTTTGTTCCAAGCCCCATCCCTTAGAAAGTCACTTTGAGTCTTTCCAATCGCATGATCTTAAGGTTTTTCAAATCAATTTTGAAACCAACCCCTTCCTCTTGGTGCATTTTTCTTATCACTATTTAATTGGGCTATGGCACAACATCAATATTTGCCTTCTTAAACAAAAGTTCCTTCCTTGTGTAACAATGACTGGATATGAATAACACTCATAAACACCCTTATAGTACTTTGGCTATGTATTATACAAAAAAAGTGGTCAAGCTTATAGGTCTAAAATCGTATGAATTTGGTGCCAATCTTCTTAGGCATTAGAGCAATTGAGGTGACATTTGTACTCTAATTAACTACCCAGTTTTATGGGGAAATCCTGAAAACACCTTCATAAATCCTCCTTTAATCGTCATCCAAACAATCTTGAAACACTTCAATGAGAAACCATTAGGACAGGAATGTTGTCCCTATCTAATTGAAATATGGGCAATAACAATCTCTTCTTCGATAAGGGGCTTCCATCAAAGCACTCTTAATGAATAGGGTGAACCAATTACCTTCTAACTCGAGGATCTCCAGGGGGCTAACGTATAGCTTTTCAAAAATATGCACAAATCTCTCTAAATACATCTTGTTTGTTTGGATTCAAACACATTGAAGGAAAATGCAAAAATAAAAAATAAAATAGAGAGGAAAAAGTGAGGAAAAAAAAAAGTTCAACGAAAATAAAAATAAATTAAAGTTGATTAATTATTTGTATATGCTTCTTTAAACTTATTTAATTTTTTCCTGTTAATGAAGATGAATCATTTTAAAATGTAAAATTTCTAACTAATTATAATTATATTGATTTCTTTCAATTTTCCATCTGAAACCGCACACTGAGAAATCATTTTTCTTGATATTTTTTTTTTTTTTTAGTATTTTTAGGAACAATAATATCTCGATGTTATCAAAATTGTTTAATAATCAGCCTGATAATACTTCCTTTATGCCTCCATTAGCACCTTACAAAAAAAATTTGAATTACACGCCCTTTTTTAGCTACAACACCTAGATTTTTTGTCTCTAATGCACCTCTACGCTTAACAACAACCTTAACTCCAAGGCTACGCTCTGAAAGTCAAGAGATAGATTCCCTTCGTGCTTAATAGCATCAATGCTAGCGATATTAATTAAGGATAATCTTCTTCCTTTCCTATAACTTTTCCAAAAGAACTCTTTTTCCTTCTCCGGTTTCAAATTTAACAAGTTGTAGCTTCCTCATGAATTTATGCGCTGCCAACATCACACCAAAAAACTCTCACCTTGCTTCGTTATTTTCATAGGGTAATTGTCATCTACTATAGAGGAAATCAATTTGGTGATTTGTGGGATTTAGTCATAATAAAGGAATTTGGGATGAGTAGATTCTGTGTTGTCATGTAAGGTACATGTAAATGTGGAATAAGTAGTTTTCAGAATGCTTTGAGTTCAGTACTATAACATTTTCCACTAAATGTTGTTGAGCATCACTTGACCCACACCAACATTCAATATCTGTAGTAAGTATAAACAAATACCTATAAACTGCAACAAAAATCATGGAAGTCTGGCACCATTTCATTCAAGGCAATAGGTAGCTAGCTTACTTAGTAGCATCCCTGTGCGGGTTTTGTTATATTAATCAGGATAAATGCAATTGTATTGCGATCTGAGCTTATTACAGGGAGAACGAGACCATTAATTTCATTGACCAAACAATTCCATTCCTATCTTTCATAATATTATGCTTACATACTAGTCTCACCCCTCCGAATTTCCCTAACTGTACTCAAACATACATATCAACAATATATAACATCCAACTTAAACCACTCTTTTTTCAGATAAAAATTCCATATTTAGACAACAAAATAAATAATAAATCATCACCAAACTTCAAGGACTAGACTTCCTCGTTGTATACCAAAATTCCAAAACAAGGACTGCAAATACAATTCGTACACAGCTATCTGTAATAATCTGAATTTCGAAAAAATAAACAGTTAAATAATAAAAAAAAAAAAAATTCAAACGACAAAACACCAGCCCTAATTTTTTCGATCTTATTCCAAACATTTTCAGACAATAAAAAAGAAATAAAAAATCAACACAAATACAAGAACCTATACTTTCTCGACAAAAATCCAGAATCTAAACCGCAAAAAACAGGAATCTAAACGAAAATACCAAGCAAACTCAAGAAATCTCACTCTCTTTGGATACCTTTCGAGCACTACATGAGCAGAGTCACCCGCGGTGTCCGCCCAACCGCAGCCCTCTAAACGAGCCGTTTCGACGGTTCGACCGAACGAAACGGTTTCGTTTCAAACATCCTCTCACTTACCAAATCCCAATTTCAACGCACAGATACCTCTTACTCCACAACAACAGCGCGCCGAGAAAACAAAGCCAATAGTTTTAGTTTGAATAGGATTGACGGGCCACACGGTTTATTACTTGATCAAGAAAATCTGGGAAAAAGGAGAAGATGAAACGGGGGAGACAATTGGTAGAGGCGCTTAGCGAGAGGAGTGGTTGGCGAAGCTGAGTTTAGGGTTTGAAGGGATGCAAGCCAGGACGAAGACGTCGGAAGATTATGAAAGACCGAGAAATGGGAATGGGAGAATGGAAAAAGTTTATCTTATTTTGCAGAAGAGTTAGAAACACAGGGAGGAGATGGGTTGAAGGAGGATTATCGGATTGGGTGAAAGAAGGAGGGTGAAGTCAAGCCCCCTTGTATATAGAGACAGAGCGGCGATGAAGGGTTTTTGCTCAGTTTTGGATTTTGATTTAGGAACTTGTGTTTTGGCCTCGAAAATAATGCTTTTGGTTATGAAATTATGAGATCCAACTATTAATGAGCAAAATATTCTTGGAAAGGCACTATTTCTAGTTAACTTTTCTTTTCCCAAATTGCCCTTAAATTTCTTATGTCATCAGCAAGTCTCTTCATGTCAGTGTAAGCAATTTGAAACTTGAATAATTCTCAAGACGAAACACAAAAAAAAACCACCCCCATAACAAAATGTAGGGGAACTCTCTCTCGCTCTTGAGTTAGTGCCTCGCCGAGACGGCTAGGCTTGGCACGTGTCGGGCTTTGGAAGCTGTGAGTCTCCATCTAAGGGCCATAAAAGAAGGGAGTCGAGCAAGGCGATGAGGAGGAGCTGGTAGAAGTCTCCCTTGAAGCCCTGACAAACAGAAATGGAGGAAGGATCGATGGAGGAGTTTTCCGTAGACGCACGGAAAAGAAGGAGCGAAAATAGTTGAAATCCCAAACCTAACCTTCAAAGCCCCAATCTCTCAAAAACAAGTCTTCGGTCCAAACGCACCAAAATCTAGTCTCGGACGCAAAACTGGTCATAACCCTTCAAGAAACGGAGGAGACGATGGCAGAAACAAAGGCACGAGAATGGATTATACATGCACACCCTGACAAAACCAGTTGACTAGTCAAGAATGGTCACTGGTCGATCATGCGGTCAATGGTTTAGGGACTTCATTTTTTTGGCACTTTTTTATTTATGAGCAAATATGAATCATGGTATTCTCAAAAAACAAAACTCGAACATTTGTAGATGGCTTTTGTACATACCCTCTTTTATACATGTGTTGTCTAACGAATTGTTGTTCAAGACCTCTATATAGCAATGTTGATATATAAACAAATAATTTTTGTTTTGATTGGGGAAACATTCTATGTACTGGGTGCCTAGAATTTCTCTTCTTTCTTTTCGAGGATGGGAATGTCTTATTTCATAGCACTACCATTTTGGAAACCTATTCAGTTCATTTATCTCACTTTGTACATTTTTTAAGTCCATATTTTATTTCTTGTGTTAACATTACCTTGTCTTTGTTTGAAATTGATAACTATGTTTTATATTATGTAGGTGAAAACCCTTGGAATATGCCTACTAGGCAGGATCCATATGAGGAAGACAGGTATATTTATAAAAAAGGTGTTTACATATATTTGATGGGGTAAGAAAAATTAATTTTTTGGAGCTTGAACGCTTTTGAAACAATGATGTCCCTTTCTTAGTTTCATTATCTTAACATTGATGCACTTAATGTGTATCATGACTGTACTGCTATCCATATGTGTCTTAGGTTATACTTATGTGCTAAGATACTTACATTAATGAACTTAGTTACTGACATTAGTGAACATGAGGCATACCCTACCTTAGACACTTGGTGACTTCATTGTCAAATCTGTTGTACTAGCGAGTACTATATAGTCAATCATGATGTATCTTTTGGCTGTAATAGGTCGGAGAGCATAAGGTGAAGTGATTGAGAAATGTTGGCTTTTTCTACTAAAACACAATTTATTTTAGTGCATTAGAGATATGAGATGAATATTATGTTGTAATTGTTAGTCAATTTGAAGCTTGTTTTACACTTATAGTATTGATTTGTACCTTAATTAAACCTTGGTACTATTTAGGTACTTAGGTACCTCCATAATGTACCTTAGTTACCAATTTAGTGAACTTGGAAGCAACTACCTAGCAATTGGCTATACATTTGTGAACTACAGTTGCTTCTTTGTGACGTACAATCATGGTTAATTATAGGATGTATCTTTAGAATTGCTTCATTTAGTGTGAAGATGATCAAGAAAGGAGAGCAAATACTAACAATTCTACTAAGCATGAATTGTTATGTTGTAATTGGTTGGCACTCAGTTGGCCTTAGGTGTACCTTATTGATCTGAGGTCCTAACTTAAGGTACGAAGGTACTCCGTAGGTAGCTAATGGGTACTACCTTAATTCAACTAGGTATACGTCATGTACCTAGGTAGTACTTAGTGAAACTTCGTAATACTTAATAAGCCTTTTAAATATACTTTATTGATCGTTCCGATAGTCCTTAGTGATCCTTAAATATACTTAATTAGCCTTAAATAACTACCTTATTAATCATTAGACATATCTTAAGGCACCCTTAGGTATTTCATAATGGGCTTAGGTAGTTTGTTATGAATTTGGGTAGTTAGTGTATCAATCCTATGCTGAGTTGTCTAAATAGGCCCTAGATTTTTTCTTATATTTGGGAAACTTCATTTTTTGTTATCAAAAAAATTCATAAAATAAATTGTTTCTTAAAATTACTATCAAGTAGGAATTTTAATATGTTGAATGGTTGATTTGTAGTCATCCACTGGAAAAAAATTAGAAAAGATAATAAGAAACTATTTGATCAATGATGAGTGCAATTAAAATGAAAGGTGGGCACCAGTGGTGACATTCAGCATGTTGTAGGAAGAAGCAAGGCTTTAATTTTTATAATTATGTTGAGTAGGAACATATTGAACATGAATCAAAGGGATTCAAACTATAAAAGAGAAGGAGAATCTCTATCCTACTTTAGTTCTAATACCAAGATTAGAACCAGTCAAGTACAATAAACTAGATTTTTTGGCCATTGCAAATTGTTTAAATTAGGCAGAAACGGGCTATAAGTTCAGTAAACCGTTGACGCATTAACCTACGGTCAATCATTGATGCGATATTACTACGGTCACGATTCTTGGCTGGTCAACTGGTTCGTCGTGGTGTGCATGTAAGAAGGTCTTCACGCGCTTGTGTTTTTAGCACCATTCTGTTTGACGGGTTTTGAAGAATTTTGGGCTTCTAAGGACTAATTTTGGTGCGTTTTTAGACACAAATTAGACCTAATTTTAGAGAGGATTTAAGGGCTCTTCGAGCTGTTAAGGTTTGGGATTTCAGTTGTTTTTTTATTTCGTGCATCCTAGACTTATTGTCGATTTCTTCATTTCTTTGTCAGGGTTAGGTGTGAGCTTATAGTGCTCTTCATTCCTTGCTCTAGTCAGTCTTCTATGGCTCCGAGATGAGAGCTTGCAACTTCTAGGGCATAGGGCAAGCGCAAGTAAAGGCAACTTAGGTGAAGACACATCTCAGAGAGAAAGAGTTTTCCTACATTTGGTTCTGGGTTGGGTTTTTTTTGTGTTCGCTTTAAGATTTAGTTAAGTTTTAGGATTGTTCTACAGTGGAGAGACTTTGTGATGAAAGGAGAAATTTGAAGGCTATTATTGGAAGAGGAAAAGGAATGGATTAGTGCATGTTTTCGATATAATTTTGCTCATAAATAGTTGGATCTCATATTTCTATATATATATTTTTATAATTACAAGTTATATTAAAAACGGCTAAAAGTAAAAGAACAGGGAGTATACAGCAGCTAGACAAATAAAGAGCAACCTCACCAACTTAAGTGGTCGCAAGATAAAAAGCCTAGAGGTGAGGGGCTTCAATGTAACCCTAGCCCAACTTACATATTACATACAAAAGAATTTTTGAGTTTCTGTATCGCTAATGAACCCTAAAGTAATTCTATTTCTTTTTCCAAACCGTTCCAAAATACACAACGGAATGGAATTCCCATTTTTTCCTTTTTCCCCAAAAGGGCCCTCAATACATAAACCTTTTAACTACCTCTGGGAATACCATCGAACCCCAACAAGGGCGAGGGACAATCTCCAAAGAGCCTTCACCACTATGCAATTGTTAAAGATTGTGATTGAATTTTCCTCTCAAATACCACCAAGATACAATGGAAGGGAGCTACCACCCCCATCTTTGAAAGGCTATACAGATGTGAGGATTTCCTATGTGGCTTCCAAGCAAAAAAATGTGTGTTGTTGGCTATTCCTAAACTGCATCTATTCGAGACGGGAAGCATGTGGCAACAGCCTATTTGAAGCATCTTAACCCAAATGTATGGTCCCTTTCAGATCATGAGCCTCCTCAGAAGAAAGTCTGAAGACTCTGCAAGTTGAGCAATCTCTTATCTGGTCAGCTCAATCATTAAATTTATAGAAAATCTAAGTTCAACCTCTTGACCAGGCTAGAGTCCCACACTCATTGACCGTTGCATTCTTAGACACAGGTGAAAATTGGGGGACGGAAGGAAATTTTGGTACAGTGTTGCATTGACCACTGATCGTCCAAAAATAAATCTAGTCCCTTCCCCACTTAAACTTTATGCTCTCCAGCACCAATAGCTTCTTATATTCTTCCAACCCCCACTCCAAATATTCGCGCGCATTCCTTAGTCTCCAAAACCCTTCTGACGATTTTACCGATACTCTTCCAACGATTGTTCTTTTAGCGGCAAATCTCCAAATCCATTTACCCAACAGGGTTTTGTTCAACAAATAAATTTCGTTTATGCCTAGACCACCTTCTCTTTTTTATACAACACTCAGTTAATTAAATGGACTTTCCCTTCCAGTCCTCCCAGAGAAGTTCTTTGAAATTTTCAAACCTTTTTTTTGTACAAACTTAGGCATACAAAAAAGGAACAAGAGGTAGATGGGTATGCTGGCCATAGCTTGTAGATGGGGTGATTCGCCACCTTGGAATATATTGCTTTTCCACTGGGTAATCTTCCTCATTCTAACTTCACCCATCCCAATAGAAATGGTTTATGGGGCACAAGGGGCAAGCCCAAGTAAAAGTGGTAGAGCCCCCACTTACACCCTAGCCATGTCACTCATCAATTCATCAAATCCCAAAGGAATCAGAAGTCTTTAAGCAGATTAATTTTAGAACGGCGCCGCCTCGAAAACCATGCCAAATAGTTAGATTAGACATTTGCCTCTTTTTAGCTTTGCAAAATATGATTGTATCATCAGCAAAAAAAAAAAGTGGGAGAATTATCTCCCACCCCTCTCCCGAAGTCTGAACTGCAAGAAGCCCATACTAGCCTTTCAGAAGAGTGTTAGTACTTCCATACCACAATAAAGAGATAGGAGGAAGAGAGCTTCTTGTAGCCTTTTAAAATATCGAGGAATAAAAAACCAGCGACACCCATTGATTAAGGATAGAAAATTTGGCAATTGGATACACACCAAATAATCAATCAACGACAGACCAAAGCCCATTTTAAACAATATTCTTGAGAAAATTCCAATAGATGCTTTCATAGGCCTTTTTTTTACTGTCATTTTGTAAATAGCCTTTTCTTTTCGTTATGCCAAAATCAATGCCTCATTAGTTATTAGTGAACATCAAATATGTTATCTCCAAAAGGATTTTGGTCACAGAGGGACCACCCTTTCTAAACTTCTTACTATTTGCAAACTTGGCCAAAAGCTTATACATACCCCTAGCAGGATAATGGGCTGGTGAAATCCCCCTAAGTCTTAGAACTCCTTTCGTTGGGATGAGGACAAGAAGGTAGTGGTAGGCATTTGGAAAAGGATCCTAATCATTGAACTCTTTAAAAAAATATCCACAATCTCCTCCTACAAAATCCAACAAAGTTGCCAAAAATGCACTGTGTAACATCGTGCTTGGAGCTTTTATCACATTCATTTCCTTCAGGCGGAGTGGATTTCTCCTAGTAAAGATAGTTCCAAGACTTCCCTTCGTGGAATTGAGGTGAGTGAGTTACAGCCCTCCAATATCAGATCTCCAACCCGAGGCGCTTTTGGAGTTAATGTGGAAAAGCGTTAAATCCTCTCACCTCTGATCTCAGTACCACACCGTTAATCATAATTTGGTCAAGAGTTATTCTTCGTGGGCATGTGTCTCTGTGAAAGAATACAGTGTTCCTATCCCTTCTTTTAGCCACAGCTTCTTGGATGCTGTCTTAGTGGATTTCTTTCCCTAGCACCACTTTTAAAGGATCTTAGTTTTTTTTTCAACATGTTTTTATTCAGAAAAAAAATAATCTTCATTTCACACATCCAGTACTTATTGTTGAATAGTTGGTTTTTTTAACTTTCAATCCAAAAATCTGTCCAGACTGTGATTATTGTTTCAACTCTATAGTATGGTGGCACGTTGAAACTGGATTATATCCTGAACATCGGAGGTGGTCTTAAAATCATCAACTTTTCAACACTATTTTCAAAATTAATGAGGTAGGGCTACTTAACACACATCAGATTTATAGGAAAATGATCGAGGTGGGTATGGGCAACTTGGCACTGGACGACCCCATGGAAATATCAGCTATTCTAGTCATAAAACCTGTCCAGTCTTGCCCAAGATTGAATATTCCTACACTCAAGTAACAAGCGCCTTACATAGAAGATCCGAGAAGCTCCAATCATCAGCAATCTGGCGCAAAACCTTTCTTACACAGTCACTTCAGGATACTCCTTTTCCTTTGGTGAGAATGATATTGAAGTACCCTAAAACATGGATCATCCAATGCCTTTAATGCCCTTTATTTCCACATAAATCCTATCTTTCTTTAGAGAGAAAGCCTCGTCCCACTACCCGCAAAAATTAGTCCATTTATATTCTAACTGTGGAAATTGACAATTTCCCTTCCATTGTCAGATATAGAGTCTCTTATCCAACAAATCAGCAACCCTCCTGAGAGCATAGGATCCAGGGCCACCAATTAGACACTATAGGTACAAATTCTCACCCCTTGAATGTCTGAATTTTCGGTCTCTGGAGACAGGATAAATCCTCTGATCTAAGCAAGCTTAATTACTTTCTTTTGGATCTATCATAGCTACACGAACATTCCAGTCAAGAGCTTGCTTCATTTAACTTCATATTTGACACCTCTTTCTTGCACTTCCATTCTACTCTTTTCCTCCTCATAGTTAATGGTGCATAATCTTTTCAATTCATTTATTGATTTCTCAAAGGGTTTTGCTAGTGAACTCTTTATTTCTTATAGGATTTTATCCGGAAGTCCAAAATAACTTTTCCTAACATTCTGTCGGATATCTAAGAATGATGCCTGGCCAAATTATTTCTCTAGTGTCTCCCCTCGGCTGTTCTCGAGGGCATGTTTGAGCTAAGAAATCTTCCCATATTATTCTTTATGCTTGTTTGACTTCGTCTCCTAAACCAGATGTGACAGTCTTCACCCTCTGGGGGCTCATAACATTGTGCAAGCAAAGGATTGCCTCAACAATCTCCTTCGGTCCAGAAAGGTCGTAATACTCACAAAGGAGTCCGATCGAAAAAGAAGAAGGAGAAGAATGGAGCTTGAATCGACAAACAAAAGGAATAGGCAGCATTCATACTCAATGTTCTCAATTAAAGTGAGATTAATTTCGATCTCTCGTGGTATGGAGTATCTCACAAAGCCTTGTGGCATTCTTTCTCCAAAACAAGAAAGTTTCAGTAGACTCTCAAAAGGCGTGGGTGGAGCTTGGTTGGAGGCCTCACCAAAGTGGGCTCTGAACTCCAAAGACTAGGGTGGGCCTTGACAGTGTCGCTTAGCTGGGCCAGCACGTGACATCTCTTAGTCTTGGCCCACTTGGATCCACGATGACTTCGACTCAAGAGATAACGAACCAGCCTCAAGAAAGAGGATAGATTAGCCGAGGCAGATCAGGATAGCATCAGTGGATTCGAGAGGGCAGGCTTATTGGGCCCACAGAGATAGCACATCCAGGGCGGACCAACAGAGACCAACGAGCCGAATGGTCCAAGGCGTATCCAAATTGCTTGTTGCTTCGTCCCGTGGCAGACTGCAGTGGTCTTGAGCTGGGGCACGTGTCCTCCATCACGCGCTCGCCAGCGCATTGGCTGAAACCTCCCTCAATCAATGCTTCGCGAAGCTTTCCCTTTTAACGACAACGAGCTCAGTTCGGCCCTAGTCTCACCACAAAGTTAATGAGAAACACTCGTCTTCAACCTATTTTACTGTATTAGGGAGATCTTTTGTTAAGTTCACTAGGATCTGACCCACTGCAACTCTTCCTTTTCTTCCGTTTGAGGAATTGATAGCCAAGAACCCCACATCTCCCATTACTTCTTAGGATAAACCCGATACATAATGAGATGGGTAAAACCCACCGATTCTCATGATTCACTTTTCTTTCTCCTTCATCAAACACCCCGTATCTGGCCTCCACTTCTCTGACCAATGAGGAAATTCCAACCGAAAATTCCCACTTTTAGGGCTTTTCTCAGCTTACATCACTCATATTCCAATAAGCCTTAACCTTTGCCAACTTAGCAGCTTAGTTGCCTTCAAACCAACTTTTTTCATTTTGGGTCCCCCTACTTCTCAAATGTCCCCTCTAACTTGGGGTTCCAGAGTAGCCAACAAGACAGTGAGTAAATTCTTTAGGTTTGGCTTAGTGTCCTTATTGCAGACTTTCCACCTAACACCACTTTATTTGTACTTGGGTATTTAACCCCTTGCAAAGGATTTCCCCAGCACAGGTTTCGACGGTTGCCACGTCTTTCTAACTCTCGTGTCAGAAGACGACTCCAAGGCCCGAAGCGCCTCACTAAGAAGCCAACCCGGTTTTGTCATTACCTTTGGGTATAAAGATACTGAATCTTATCTTTTCTTGGTCCAAACAAAACCGAGAAGCATTCCCCGTATTTTCGTGGACGGTGAGTAGTGCCTCCATTTCATTTAACTTTCACTGTCGTTTGTGTCCGTAATGCAGAAACAAATTTTGAAAGAAGCTAGCTCGTGGCCTAGCTTGATCCATTTTATTTCACATAAAGATTTGCCTTACCTTCTTCTTTTCTAACTCAATCTCAAAGGTCTTCAACTCCATCCAATTCTCTTCTGAACCTCGAGAAGGACATGTGCTGCCTCTTCACCCTGAAAACTCGATCTCTCCGTGTTACATCAAAGGGCCAAAACTTAAGAGTTTCAATTTGACAATTAGTCGTTGAAAATACTTCCATGTTATTATTTTAAACTAAAATTTTCTTAAAATAAAGGAATTGTTCAACAATATTATCGAAAAGTTTTTGTTCTAAAAAATAAAAAATAAACAACTACGTTTGACAACCTAAAAAATATTCTTATATTTTTTATTCTTAAAAATATAAAATCTAAGGTTGTTTTTAAACGTTTTCAAAATAATTTGAAAAATAGTTTTTGACAATAGTTTTTTGAAAAAAAATGTAAGATTTTTGGTAAAACAAACGTTTATTGAAATCTAAAATATTTTTAACTTGTTTTTAATATAATTAAAATAGTTTTAAAAATAATTTTATATATTGTGTTTTATTTTATTATTTACATGTTTTGCATAATTTCTTAAAAATCCTTAGAAAAAAAGTGAAAACAATAACAGTGTGTTGTAATTGTTTTTAAATATAATTCTAAAAAAAATAGTTTTTGAGAACGTTTTGAAAAATGTTCTTTAATTTTTTATTAAAAAAATACAAATATATTTTGAACGGTAAAATGTTTTTAATTGTTTTTAATTATTCTAAAAATAATTTATACAATCTAGAGTTTTATTTTTAATTATTTTAAGGATTCTATAATTATTTTTTTAAAACAAACCCCAATTAAAAAAAGTTGAAAAACACTAAAAACAATTAAAAAAACCTCATCTGAAAAACTTATTTTTTATTACAAAAAAAATAAATAATAAGATAATTTTGGTTTCAAACGTGTTTTCTGTATTTTTTATTATAGATAACAAAAAGTTGTTCTAAAAATAGTTTCAAACGACTAAAATTTATATATGAAAACACATATTTTATGTTTTAATTAATAGAAATATAAAAATAGTGTTTTTGTTTCAAATCTGTTTTTCATGTTTTTTGTTCTTAAAAAATACCATATTTTCCAAAAAGTTCCAACAAATCCATGGAGTTTTAAAAAAACATTTAGTTGTTTTGTGTTTTTCTATGATATTTTTTTCTAGAAAATAATTTTTACTATCATATAGAATATAGAAAGATTAAAATAAAAATTAGATCTATAATTATTTTTAAAAAATATTTAAAATATATTAAAAAGAAGTTAAAAACATTTTAAAATTTTAAAACCAAAATTTTATTTTACAAAAATAAAAAAAAAAATGAACAAATTGTTTTCAAACAACTCGTTACCCACCTGTGCAAACATCTGAATGAAGCATACATTAATTTTTATATCCTTACAAACCATTTTTTTTTTTTTCAAAACTTTAAGCTAATAATTTCTTTAATATTATTTTTCTTAAAAGTAGTTTTTACCTTTGCTTAATTCATATAATTTCTAAAAGTTATTAAATATACTAAAACTTCATATATTTTTTCATTAAAAATAACTAGGAAATATATTCAAACTGGAATCTATTTTTATTTTAACTTATCTTATATATCTTCTTAAAAAAAAATTTAAATTTAATAAGATGGGTGGTGTAATTTTATTTAAATGCAATCATTATAGATTGATTAAAAATAAACAAGATATAAAAATATTATAAATACATATTTAAAATTATTAAAAATAAACATCAAAACATTTTAAATTCTTAACAAACATTTATTTTACAACAACAAAAAAGAAAATTACACATTCAATAATGTTGTTTTCAAAAAAATAGTTCACTCAAAATGTGCCAAAACATTTACATGAGTCAGTAATTGATTTTTATCTTCCAATCATTGTTTTTTTATATTAAGATCATAATTTCTTTTAATTTATTCTTCTTAAACTAGTTTTTTAAAGTTATTACTGTATTAATAATAAATTTCTACAGTTATTAACTCTTAACTAAAGCTTATTATATTTTTAGTAAAAATAAAATAGGAAATTTATTCAAAATGAATTTTTTAAATTTTAACTTATCTTATATTATTAAAAAAAAAAAATTTAATAGAGGGGTGGTGTAATTTTATTTAATTAAATCATATGATTGATTAAAAATAAAAATTAGAATATACAAAAATATTTTTAAAAAACTAATTTAGAATTTTTAAACGAGTTAAAAACATTGTAAAATCTGTACCAAATTTAATTTAACCATAAAAACACAAAACATTTAAAAATTTGTTTTCGCAAATAGTTGCAAAATGAGAAAATTTTACTGAAGTAGTCATTGATTTTATATCTTTACATAAAATTTTTTTTTTTAATAAAATTAAGATAAATAATTATTTTTATATATTCTTCTAAAGTAGTTTTAAAATTTTACTTTATTTAATATAATTTATAAAATTTATTAAATCATTCAATAAAAAATTATTGCATTTATAATTTAAAAAAAAAACATAGGATATATTCAATGAATATTCTTTTACTTTTTATTTATCTTATATTTCAAAAAAAATTTAATATAATAGATGGGTGGTGTATTTTGTATAAAAAATATTTAAAAACTATTTAAAATTATAAAATAAATTAAAAAACATTTAATTCTTAAACAACTTTTATTTTACAAAAATTAAAAAAAACAATTAACAATTTGTTTTAAAACAAAACTTAAATGTGAAAATTTACATGAGTAAGTTATTGATTAAATATTTTTACAAATATTTATTTTTTACATTTAGATAATATTTTTTTAATAATAATCTTTTTTAAAAGTAGTTTTTTAAAATTTTTATTTATTAATATAAATTTCAAGAAAGTATTAATCTTAATAAAGTTATTGTATTTTTTATTTAAAAATAAAATAAGAAATATATTCAATGATTATTATTTTAATTTTTAACTTTATCTTATTCTTAAAAAAAATTTACAAATTTAATAAGATGGGTGGTGTAATTTTATTTAAAAGCAATATAAAGAATGATAAAAATAAAATTAGATAAAAAATTATTTTCACTATATTAAAAAGTAGTTTAAAAACATTTTTACATTTTAAACAAATTTTATTTTACAAAAATATGAAACAAAAATTTAAAATTTGGTTTTAAAAAATGTACCAATTGTGAAAAATATGCTGAAGTAGTACATTGCTTTATATTTACAAGTTTTTTTTTTTTTTATTAACTTTAGATAATAATTTATTAATTTATTCATTTTTAAAATAGTTGATTAAAAATTATTATTTATTAATTATAAATTTTAAAAGTTAATTCATAATCTTTAATAAAGCTAATTTATTTTTTAATTTCCAACAAATAACATAGGAAATATATTAAATGAATTTATTTTATTTAACACTTATCATATTCTTAAAAAAAATTAATAATTTAATAAGATGGGTGGGTATTTTATATAACAATATTTAAAAAATTTTCACAAGTATAATAAAAAATAAGTAAAAACTTTTAACTTTCCCATTTTCTAATACAAAACATAAAAAAACCTTAAATAATTTGTTTTCAATAAATAGTTACTAAACAGTGAAAAAATTTACATGAATTCAGTAATTGATTTTATATTTTACAAATATTTTTTTTTTTAAATATAGATAGTAATTTTATTAATATATTATTCTTAAAGTAGTTTTTAAATTATTCTATTTAAATAAATTCAAAAAGGTTGTTTAAATTTAAAAAAAGCTTATTTATATTTTTAATTTAAAACATAAAATAAGGAAATATATTAAATGAGATAATATTTTAATTTTTAAATTATTTATTATTTACAAAAAAATTAAATTTTATAAGATGGGAGATGGGGGTGTAATTTTATTTTAAATGATTCTATAGATTGATTAAAAATAAAACATTTAGATATAAAAATGATTTTAAAAATTTTAAATTAAAAAATTTAATTTTACAAAACATATGAAAAAAATTTTAAAATTTGTTTTAAACTTTATGTGCATAGGTAGTTAGAGTTGTGATATGAAATTGTATTAAAAAAAAAAAAAAAAAAAATTTGTTTGAATGGGACTCATTCATTTGGTTGACATTATGTCACCCAGTGAATATTTCAAGAAAGAAAGAAAAGCAAACGGACAAAAGAGAAGTTATTGGAACGAATTGGCTCCAGTGTAAATTTTCATTTGAGCTTTGAAGTCGAAGCTTGGATATAAAAGGAGATTCTCTTTCATATAAGAGCACATTAATTAGATTAAATAAATTTTATTTTACAAAATCAAAAAAAAAAAAAAAAATTTAATAATTTTCGTTTACAAAAAGTAAAAATGTGCAAAATTGACTTGAAGTAAGTCTTAATATTATTATTTACAAATCATTTTATTTTTAAATTTAAGATCATAATTTTTAATATATTTTTATAAACTAGTTTTTATATTATTTTTTATTAATATAAATTTCTAAAAGTATTAAATCTAATAAGCTTATTATATTTTTTAATTTAAAAAATAAAATAGGAAAATATTAAATAATATTATTTTAATTTTTAATTATCTTTATCTTAAAAAAAAAAATTAATTTAATATGATGGGTGGTGTAATTTTATTTAAATGCAATATTATAGAATGATGTAAAAATAAATTAGATATATAAGTATTTTAAGAATATATTAAAAAGTCGGTAAAAACATTTTAAATTATAAACAAATTATATTATCAAAAATATATGGAAAACAATTTTAAAATTGTTTTTAAAAATTTTGTCTTTGAAAGACTCATACCTCATGTTTGAATGATATCACACTTTGTCTTACAATATATAACGTGCATATATAAGATGAAAGAAAGCAAAAAAAAAACAAAGAAAAGAAGCTTACTTGGTACTAACTGGTCAGTGTTTTTCAATTTGAAGCCTTGAAGTTCGAAAGTGGTAAACGGAGCCTTTTTTGACGAAGAGACACTTAATTTATATAAAATATTTGATTAACCAAATTTAAATTTACAAAACATAAAAAAAAAAAAAAAAAAAAAAAAAAAAACAAAATTACAAATTTGTTTTAAAATACCGTTATCAAACATGTGAACAATTTACATTGACGTAAGTAATAGATTTTCTATTTTTACAATTCATTTTATTTTAAATTTAGATAATATTTCTTTTATTATATTCATTTCTTAAAGTAGTTTTTAAAAATAATTTTCTTAATATATTTTAAAAGTTATTAAATTCTTAATAAAGCTTATTTAATTTTTTAATTTAAAAAATAAAATAGGAAATTATTCAATGAATATTAATTTTATATTTTTAAACTTATTTATTCTTACAAAAAAATTAATTTACTAGGATGGGTGGTTGTTAATTTTATTTAAATGCACTCATTAAAGAATGAATTAAAAATAAAAATTAATATAAACATTATATTAAAAAAAATTTAAAAAAAATAGTTTTAAAAAATTGTTTTAAATTTTAAAAACCTTTTATTTAAAAAACATAAAATAAAAAAAAAATTAAATTTGTTTTAAAGGGTTTGTTTTTTGCATGAGTCTAGTGCAGAAATTTTAATGTGAAAAATGATAATGAGAATTCAAAGAAAGTATTTCTGCAAGGCTACGTGTGCGCTAAAAAGGATTGAAAAATTCATTTGAAGTCGCACTTCGGCTATAAATTAGGAGGGAGTTTTTCATCGGAGAGCGGAAAATCGAGAAAATTAGAGCGATATCTAGTGTTCAACACAATCTTTTCTTTGAATTTTTTTTTTACCACAAATTCGTCTTTGTATTATAGTTGCGTACCTTGCTGTAACGAGTTGTATATAAATTCTTTATGTAATAAGGTATTAATTTAATAACAAACTTTTCAGATTCAATATTTGTGTTTTTATGTTAAATTTCTGAATAAATTAGAAGAATTAGAAAATATCAGATTAATATTTGTGAAAATTTGTTATAAACATAGTTAAAAATGTGCAAAAATCTTGATGAGGGTCCAATAGTGATTTTTACTCTTACAGTTTTTTTATTTTTAATTTTTTTTAAATTTAAGCTACTAATTTCTTTATAATAATTCTTTCTTACGTAGTTTTTTAAATTATTCTTTATTAATATAAATTTCTAAAAGTTAATAATTTAAATAAAGGTTATTATATTTTTAATTTTAAAAACTATAAAATAGGCAAACTATATTAAAGATATTTTTTAATTTTTAATTATTTATTTTTAAAAAATTACATTATAAGATGAAGGGTGTTAATTTATATAAAAATTATTTTAAAAACTATTTAAAATTATTAAAAATTAAAGTTAAAAAAATATTACTGTTTAAAATCTTTTAATTTACAAAACATTAAAAAAAAAAAAAATAAAAAATTTGTTTCAAAATAGTTATAAAAATGTGCACAATTTAATGAATTAGTAATTGATTTAGTCTTTACAAATCATTTTTTTTTTAAATTTAAGATAATAATATTTTTTAATATATTCCTTACTTAAAGTTGTTTTTTAAATTTAATATTATTAAATTAAATTCAAAAGTTTGTTAATTTAATAAAGCTTATTATATTTTTTAATTTAAAAAAATAAAATAGAATAGAATTCAAAATGAATCTTATTTTCTATTTTTAATTATCTTTTTTCTTAAAAAAATTAAATTTAATAAGATGGGTGGTGTATTTTATTTAAATGCAATCAATAGAATGATTAAAAATAAAGAATTAGATATAAAAAATTTCTTTTAAACAATTTTAAATTCTTTAACAATTTTATTTTCTCAAAACATATGAAAAAAATTTTAAATTTGTTTAAAAGTTTTGCAATGACTCATAACTCACTTTGTTTGAATGATCATCACCCGTCACCCCACTTTGTCTTTTTTGACATGATATAACTACTTAGTCTTAACACATTATCATCACCACGTGAATATTTCAAGAAAGAAAGAAACGCAAAAAGACAAAAGAAGAAGCTTACCTTGGAAACCTAACTTGTCAGTGTAATCATTCTTTGAAGGCTTTGAGTGAAGGTGGCCATAAAGGAGGATGTTCTAATCAAGCGACAATTAATTTAAATATAAAATATTTTGATTAACAACTTTTATTTAAAAACATAAAAAAAAAAAAAAAAAAAAAAAAAAAAAAAAAATTTTAAAAATTGTTTTAAAACAAACGTTACAAATGTGCAAAACTTAACATGAAGTAAGTCAATGATTTTATATCTTAAAATTTTCTTTTTCCCTATAAGATTAATAATTTTTTTATATTTATTTTAAAAGGAAGTTTGTAAAATTATTACTAAATAATTAACTTTTAAAAGTTATACAATTTAAAAAAGCTTATTTCTTTTTAAATTTAAAAAAATAAAATAGGACCTATCTTCAATGAATATTATTTTATTTTTAATTATTTATATTTTAAAACACAATTAAATTTAATAAGATGGGTGGTTGTAATTTTATATAAATGCCATATAAGAATGATTAAAAATAAAACATTAGATATACAAATATTTAAATATATTACAAAGTGTTAAAAATTTTCATGTTAAACCACTTTTATTTTACAACCATTATGAAAAAAAAATTTAAAACTTTTGTTTTAAAAAATAGTTTACCAAATTGTGAAACATATTGCCTAGAAAGACGTAAAGATTTTATAACTTTACAAGTTTTTTTTTTTTTTTTTATTTTAAATTAAGATCATAATTTTTTTTTTATATATTCTTTTCTAACGTAGTTATAAAAATTATTTTTATTAATATCCACTTTACACCCGTACTTAACTTTAATACAGTTATTATATTTTTTTAATTTAACAAATAAAATAGGACATATATTCAAGAATATTATTTTAATTTTTACTTATTTATATTCTAAAAAATTACATTTAATAGATGGGAGGTGTATTTAATTTAACTGAATTATAGATTGATTTAAAAAAAAAAATCGATATAAAAATGTTTTAAATATATTAAAAGTAGTAAAAAATTTTCAATTCTTAAAAAAATATTAATATACAATCATTAAAAAAAACACTTACTATATATTACAACAATAGTTACAAACTTGTGAACCCATCTTACTGAAGTTGTAATTGATTTATTTATAAGTTATTTTTTTTTTAATTTAAGAAATAATTTTTTTACTATCTTTTCTTAAGTAGTTTTTAAATTTATTATGTATTCCTACTAAATTTCAAAAAGTTATTAAATCTTAAATAAGTTATTAAATTGTTTAATAAAAAATAAATAGGGAATATATTAATTGAATATTATTTTAATTTTTAATTATTTATATTTTAAAAAAAATTAACATTAATAGATGGTGGGTGTCATTTTATATAAAATTATTTAAAAACTATTAAATATATTAAAATAATTTAAAAAATTTTAACTTTAAAACTTTTATTTTACAATATAAAAAATTAAAAATTTAAAAAAAGTTGTTTTTAAAATAGTATAAACATGTGAAAAATCTAATTAAGTCGTACTTTATTTTATATCTTTACAAAACATTTATTTTTTAAATTTAAGATTAATAATTTTCTTTTAATCTTTTTTCTTAAGTAGTTTTTAAAATTATTATTTATTAATTTAAATTTCTAAAAGTTTTTAAATGTAAAATATTATATAATATAAAATTTAGTATATTTTTTTAATTAAAAAATAATGTAGGAATATTTCAAATAATTTTATTTTAATTTATTATTATTTTATATTCTTATAAAAAAAATTAAAAATTATAAGATGGGTGGTGGTAATTTAATTTAAAGTTACGTGATTTTATGTTTGGAATAATATACTTAAATATGGAAAGTTTTTTTTTTTCTTTTTTTATTCAAAAACAACAAAAAAAGAAATAAATAAAAAAAAAAAATGATTAAGGATTATATTTTGGAAACTATTTTTTAAAAATTTGTTTTAATGGTCTTTTATCCTTATTCAAAATAATTATCTTCTTATTCATTAAAATAATTTATTTCATTAAAAAATAAAATAAACGGACAGAGTGAGTCTGTGAATTTTGGTACCTCTTTTTAACTTTTTTTTTGAAATTTTTAAATTTAAAAAGATTATTTTAATTAGTTTGTACTTAAAATAAATATTTTTATATAATTAAAATTATTTATCTTTTTATCATTATTTATTGAGATTTTTTATGTTATTTATATCGTAAAAATAGGGGAAAAAAAACTATAAATTAAATTAATTTAAAATTAAATGTTTTATATAATTGGGCTAGGAGGGAGGAGAAAGACAATATTTGCCAAATAATTTTAAATTATGTAACTATTTATGGGATTTAATTATAAGATATTGGACACATCAATGCAGGAGAGATGATAAGAAAGAGTTTGCAAATCTAAATTTATCATTAATTGTTTATTTAATTTTAAAACTTTTTTATTAACGTATGTGGGCATTAGAAAAATAAATTATATCTTATTTTTGTAAGAGATGATATTGTTTTTGTGTTTTTTTTATTTGATTTGTTTTCGGTTATTTGTTATTATTCAAAACCATTTTTAAAATTATGAATTTGAATAAATATGACTTTAAGTTTTCTAATTTAAAATACTTTTAAACGAGATATTAGTTATATTTGGTTTTTGAAAACTTGAGGAAAAAAATACTAAAGAGGAAACGTATAAGGGAAAGTGAAAAATAAAAAATATATTTAAATTATAAATTTTTTTTATATGTTACTTCAAATTATTTCTGAAATATAAGATTAATAATTTGAAAATATATGAGTTTATATTAATTTTATTATATTTGATTTTTTTTTTTTTTTGCATTTATTTAAGGTGAATTAAACAGAAAAAATATTTTTTTTAATATAATTTTATTTTTTAATAATTTTTGAGAAAAATAATGTCAATTTTGGAAGTCGAAAAGAGATAGGGATGAATTGGGTAGGATTTTAGACAAGAGACCTACTTGACAGCTAGGTTAGAGCATAGTTAAAACTTGGGCGGCAGTTTAGTAATTATTATTCAATTGCTATACCGAGTTGGAGGAAGTAGGCTGTTCAGGATCTCATTTACACAAGAATTCATATATTTTTGGAGAGGTTTCGATCGGATATTGGCGTCTGAGATACGGTATGCTCAATCCTAGTCATTGAATCAAGGTTAGATACACTTGGATGTTGAGAGATGAAGGCAAATTTTGACAGTAATAGGGATTGTGGTGAGTCGATCAGAGATTTTTTTTTTGGTTATTTGGATTTGTTAGCAGGGAGGTGGGAGCGATACATTGGAAGCAAATAGGATTTTTTTTATTTTTTATTTATTGGTACAACGGGAGGTCGGGTTTTACTTTGGATGGTTTATAACTTGGCAATGTATTGTGTAGTTTGACTTGTATTGTTTTCTTTGGAAAGCTGTTGGAATATTGCGGTTTTGATACAGTAGACTGTGTGAAATTTTTTGTTAGATTGATGGTCTTTGTATTTGGGATTTTTGGTATAAAAGAATTGGTTTAGAATTTAGATGCGGAAATTTTCAAATGAGGATTTGGAATATAGAAAAGTGCCATTTTGTTAAAAAAAACATGTTATTAGGTAGTTGGAGCAAAATTTGAGAGTCAATTGGCAGACAATGTTGGGGTTTTTTTTATTGACTCAATTTCGGTAAAGAAGGAGAGGGCTGGGTGTTTTCTTTTGAATGTTTAAATTACAGTGCTAATGTAAAAACTTTGAACTTAGTTTTTTTTGGAAGATTAAACATAGAGATGATTTAGGGAATGAAAATGTCATTTTTGTTTTGCTTTTTCTTAGGCAAGAGAGATCATAGGAAGAGGGTTATTTAAGGCAAATTTGGAGAAATAGATTGGGGATGATGAATGGTGGTGTGAGTGAGGTGAGAGAGGCTTTTGGAATGGGTTCTGAGGAAAAGACTCCAAAAAGGGAGTGAATGATCAGTCTTAGATTAATTAAGTTGGAGGTGGTTTTGAGGATAAAGTTTGTTTAGATAGGGTGGGTAAGGGAGTGCTTTTCATGTAGATTTTCCTATTTTTTTGGAAATTGTACTAGTTCGGTGGCATATGCATGTGGGAGTTTGCGGCCTGATTATGAGGTGAGTTTATCTGTGAAGGGAGGACAAAACTTTGGTGGAGTAAGGAACAGGGGAAGGTTAGGTGAAGTTAAATAAGGACCTTCTTTGAGAAAGAGGTTTGGGACTTGTGAGAGTGGTTTTCTTTGCTAGGATGTGGGTATCAGTTAAGATTTTACCTGACACCTAATGAGGGAAGTTCACTTATGGTTGGATATATGTATTTCTTTGTAAATCTCGCAATGAGTAGTGAATTATTTCAATGTGGTATAATTGGTGTATGGGTTTTTTTTTGGTATTTTAGTGCAAGGTATTTCGGAGGGTCAGTTACAGAAGCTTTTTATGGGGAAAGCTGAGGCATAGGTAGACTGCGGAGAAAAGAAATGTCTGGTGGATAGCTCTTGTTTGTTTTAGTGTATTTGGAATGAAGCATGGTAGTGCCTTAAGAAGGCGGAGCTTTCAGTCAAAAATCTGAAGTTCTTTATCAAGTCCTTCAGGAGTGGTAAGGGATCTTTTTGGGATCAAATGGCACAATTATATATTTCATTGATAGTATAAATTGGGGCTAGTTGGCTTTGTGAGAATTGTTTGTTGTGTTCTGTGATGGGTTTTTTCTTTTTTTTTTTTACATCTTCTATAATCTATGTTAATAAGGTTGACTTATTGTTGGTACTTCTATTTCTATCTTGGCTTGTATTAAAAGGAAAAATAAAGTTTATAGAAATGATTGGAAAACTGTGTACTTATAAGATAGAAGGAACAAAAAATAGCTTTAGAATTTGAGTGCACACAAATAGGCATAATATGGAACAAACGGATGTGCACCAATAGGCATACTAAGGCAGAAGAAACTTTTAGGCAATAACACTATGGACCAGAAGGAATGATGAAGCAATAAGGCAATGAAAAATTAACTGGGAGCATGAGAAGTACAAGAGAGTTTTCAAGAGGGGCTGCTAGTTGCAAAAAAAATAAAAAAGATTTAACATCGAAGATACATATATAGAAAATAAATTTATACTGAATTTAAAATGTATCTGTATATACCAATAAATAATGAACTGTTAATTTATTAGAGTTTAAGGTGCATTTATCATGATGTGCTGTCATTAAAATCAGATGTGGAATCTGAGGAAATAATTGAGATATAAGGGTATTTTAGGGAAAAAAAAGTTTACTAAATTCATAGTTTTTAATCTAGTATAGATATCATATAGTATGGATCTATACTATAGATATGATTTATTTATATTTTGGGATGATTCTTAAGGCTATCTATATGTTACTTTGTTTGAGGTTTAACTTGTTGATATGATGTTTATACCTTGGTTCGAGGATTTTATTTGGTCTTTTTATGCTAAAGTCATTGGAAGTAAGTATTCATGCTAACCCATTTCGATATTGGTTCTTTTTGTATTAGGTCTTGGGCAATACATGATTCATTGGACCCATTTATCAAGTTAATGAATTATATATAACCAATGCTGTGTATTAATTTAATAATTTTTCAGTATCTTTTATTTAGTGAAAAATCGCAAACAGGGAACTTCATCCCATTGTACCTTTTAAGTAGTGGATTGGCTTGCTTTTGAATAACAAAAATTTATTTAAGCAGAAACTGTGTTTATTTTTTTGATATTTTATAAAAGATTCTTGACTAAAAAAGAACAAATTAAGCTTTGTCTTGGGTTCCTTTTTGTTTTTTGGCTTTACGTGGGAGTTAAGTGAAGTTGAAGCCAAATTTAACGGGACAATAATGGGTTAAGAAGTTTCAATGAAAATAAACTAGTTTTGTTAAGCTTAAGTTTTTTATGAGAAGTAAAAATTTTTGGTTCCAATATTATGTTATTGTTATGCCATGGATCTTTAAATAAAATTACTTGGGTAGGATATATAAACTTATTGAGTAACGAAGAGTTTTGAAGGTTAAGAGTATTAACACAGGGTTTATATAAAAGTCAGAAACATGTTATTTTTTTTAATGAATATTTTTGCTTCTGTGCAACTTTTTCATGTTTAATGGAAAGTTGATGGTATCAAGTTTGCCTTTGTATTATGATGTGAAGACAAATGCGGGTTTAGTGCAATGTATTTTAATTGGTTATATTTAAACATAAAAATAAGGAGAAATAAAAAGTTACATAAAGACAATGCTTTTTCAAATTCATAATTAGGGAGTTCTTGCACTTCATAGGAAAGTAGTATGTAGACTTTAGATTTTTTTGATGGAAACGAAAAGGTATATATTGATAAAAGGAAGTACAAGGAGGAAGGATGGGAATCTCACCAAGAAAAAATACTACAGAAAAAATAGAGAAATACAAGTAGAAAAAAACAATGTTAGGTTAGGCATCCAATGGAGTTACTCATACAATCAAAAAGTATAATTAAGGGACTTCTTAAAATTAGAATAAAAAGCCAAGAGGAAGAAGAAGGAAATGAATCTGTAGACTTTTTTTATTATTTAAATATGTAATGAAAAGATAAAAAAATAAAATGGTTAAAAGTTTTTCGATTTAATAATGGGGTTCAGAGGTTTTTTAAAATCAAGGGGTGCGTGCAAGAGAACCGTTTCCTCTATTTTTTTTTTTTGTGTTTCGATGAAAGTTTTTGATTTGTTAAGAAGGGTGTTGATGGGGGCTTTTGTCAGGTGGTTGTTTTCGGGGGGAGAGGGGGCGGGGAGTGATGGTACATTTGTCTTGCTGAGACACAATTATTTTGTGAAGCAAAAATAAGAGGCAAGTTAAAAGTGGTTTGGCTTGCTGGTTTAAGGATTTCGGTTTAAGGATTATGTAAAAGCGGTTAATCCGTAGGGGAAGTTGTTGAGGGGGAGAAATGAGTGGCAACTAGGGTGTAAGTGGGGTCTTGCCTACTGTTAGGGGGTTTCTTGGAGCATACAAAGCTATTCTCTGTTGGGATGGGGTGGGGAAAGAGAGAATGAGGAGAGTTAGCAGTGGAAAGACAATTATTTCTAAAGGTGGGCGATTACCTCATAAGAGCACTTTGGAGAAATGTATTTTACATTTGTCTGTTCGGACATGCAAGGAGTGTTGCTAAAAAGGCTTGAAAGAATTACAAGAGACTTTCTTTGGGAGGCGGAGGAGTTTGGGAAAGAAAGTGATTTTATCAATTGGGAGGTGGGTGTGACATAAGGGAAAAGGCAGGCGGAGAATTGATATGTTGAACAAAGCCTTGCTAGGTAAATGGGTTTGGAGATTTGCCTCTGAAAAAGATAATCTTTGGAAAAGGGTGATTGGTGTAAAATATGGTCAAGAGGGTTCAGGGTGGAGGACAAGGGAAGCTCGCGGGACGTTTGGTGTGGGGGTTTGGAAGGAGATTATGAAGGAGGCAAATTGGTGTTGGGAGAGCATAGAGTTCAAAGTGGGGAAGGGGACTAGAGTTAAATTTTGGACGGATCAGTGGTGTGGCAATGAGGCGATGTCCCAAATCTTCCCCCACTTATTTACTTTGGCAGTGCACAGGAATGCAACGGTCAATGAAGTGTGGGACGCAAACCTTGGCCAAGGAGAGTGGAATCTCAGATTTTCTAGAGATTTTAATGATTGGGAGCTAGACTAGATAAGGGATTTGCTTATTTTGCTGAGGGACTTCAGGATTTCTTCAAAGGAGGACTCAGTGCTCTGGAAAGGAGGGAGTCATGGCATTTATGGGGTGAAGGAGGCTTATAATTTGTTGGTTGGTCCCACTACTTGTGCCTTCCCAAACAAGGCCATTTGGGTGGATAAGGTCCCAACCAAAGTTTCTTTTTTTGCTTACGAAGCCACTTAGGGGAAAATCCTCACCTTGGATAGGCTTAAAAAACGGGGGTGACAACTCCCTAATCGCTACTTTTTTTGCGGTCGTGAAGAGGAAAATGTAAATCACATTCTTGTACATTGTATAGTGGTAAGGGTCCTTTGGGAGATCGTCCTTGCCCGCTTTGGGGTTCAATGGGTGTTCCCAGAGTTGGTGAAAGAGGTGTTAGTTATTTGGAGGGGTCCTTTTGTGGGGAAAAAAAGGAAAAAGATTTGGAATTCCATCCCGTTGTGTATATTTTGGACGGTTTGGAAGGAAAGAAATAGATTAGCTTTCAAGGGGGGAACTTTAGCTCTACAGAAACTCAAAAATTCTTTTGTTTGTAACTTGTGGAGTTGGGCTAGGGTGTACATTAGAGAGAGGAGTCCTCTTCACTTCTAGGTTTTTTGGAGTGGCTTGCGGCCACTTAAGGGTTGGTGAGGTTGTTTTTCTTTTTGCTTTTGCCTTTGGCCGCTTTGTATACTCCCTGTATGCTTCGTGCTCTTTGCCCCCTTAATATAATTTGTGTTTATCTATCAAAAATAAAATAAAATGTCCAAGAAATTGCACTATTAAAATACAAGATAGAGGAGAATAAAAAATTCATTATAACAATTAGAATTGCTTTCTTAAAATTGTTAATCGAAGCACAACCAAAATTGCTTTTGATATCTTTACTTAATTTTGTTTCCAAAAATGTTTCCATCATTTAATCCATCTTAATTTGAATGCCATAGAATCACATCACAAGGATAATCTTTAATAATCCTAGATTAAATAGTGGAATGCATCCATTAATAAAAATAGCAACAAAATCTTCTTTGTTGTGTAATTCTTTTGAAGAATAATCATTAAAAGACCAAATAGGATGGCTAGGGGGCAAAGTAAGAAATATGAAAAGTAAAAGTATTTTGGAAATCTGATAGCATTGTACTTTGTGTAAATTGGTGACAATTTTGATAGGAAAGTATGTGCTTTTGTGCTTTGAGATGGTTTTGGGGCTAAAATCATGGGAATTATGGTTAGAGATGTTCAAGGTATTTGATGGGTTGATTGGGTTTAGTTTTGGATCCTTTGGATGGAATTTGTAAGGGGCATTTGGAGAATTTTTAGGTATTTTAAAAATATTTTATTGGAGTGTTGAAGGATGAGAGAGAAGACTAGTAGGGTGACATTGACGAAAGGATTTGGGAAATTTTAAGATTTAGAAGGGGTTTTGGGAGAGAGAACCTAAGGATGGGAATATCCTACTTATATTGTACCTAGTGCCCAGGTGGTTTGTCCAATAATGGGTGGGATGGGGATTGCAATTCTTTCTAATTTTTGAGGTACTATGTATATCAGAGGCTCAACTAGAAAGCATAGAATAGGAATAGGAATTTTGTGTTATATAGGGCAATCCTTGATACCTTCTGATTTTCAAATTGAAATCAATCCTTGGTAAAACGAATTGACCTTTTTATTTTGCTTTCAATAGAAATTAAAAGAATTGTATGAAATGTTTTGCATTGGTGTTCTAGCCAAGCATGAGTAGAAAAATGATGTGGTTTTGGCTTATATTTTATATCACATAGTGGATGCCTCTCAATATAACTATGACAAAACTATATTCAGCTCAGTATTATTGCTTGTCTTTTATTTTCTGAACCAACTTTCTTTTGAGGAATCTGTATTTTAGTTGTGCTTTAATTATTAGTCACTTCTTTGATTTCTTTCTTTGGTTGTAAAATTTGTATTTTGATGGTTGTGGTTTTCTCTATTGCATATGACAAACATCTAGTTGTAAATGATCCTTCACAGTCTCTAGTTCATTGGGCTGGGGGTCATTCTCGATAGTCCTATTAGTTATAAGTTATGGAAGATTTTACTTCTATGAATTTCTGTACTGACTGTTTTTATTTTGATATTTTAATGGCAATGGTGCATGTAACTTCATCTTTTTATCATGATTTTACATATCCAACATCTCAATTATAAGACATCTTTTATAATTTTGCAGACATTACTTTTGGTGTGAAAATGAATTTTTTGATGCGACCTTCCCATACTGCACATGCAGACAAGCGACCTGTTCATGAAATTTCGAAGGGTGCACAACATGTGACAAAACCTGAATCAACTTTGGAGGGTCTTATTGCTGAAGACTCATTTTCTAATAATTATATGGACGAGGTTAAAGATGAAGTTGGAGGTGAAAATGGCAGTTTTGCCAGTCTAAGTTCAAAAAGAGACTCTCCTGTCCAGGACAACATCTCAGATGTTACTGAAGAAGAAGGATGGATATCTATTCCATACAGTATTCCCTCACTATTTCAGTTTTCTAATTTACATTGACTTAACTAGCACTATGATTGTCCACCTGCACAAACACATATTTATGCATGGGTATACAGTATACTCACATATATGTATCTGCATTGGAGCATGTTTTTGATAAGCTTTAATTTGGCTTATTAGTAGGCTAAGATTTATTTGTTATACTAAATGCTTGAACCTACTGGTTCTGCCTTCTTGTTCATGTGAGAATCGAGCTTCAAATTTGAACAGAACCCTTCCTTGCTGTTTGTATTATATGTTACTATGTACTATACTGTCACATCTGTTGTTTTGAAATTGATGGGACGTCTTAAGCTTGAGTCTAGTTGTCATGCTGGCATTCCCGTCTCTTCATTGAGTCAAAGACATGCAAATATACTAATAATATCTTGTCATTGTCATAATATATTGATTAGACTAGAAAAGATTCAAAGGGACTTACTTTTGGGGGGGGGGGGGGGGGCTTTGGTTAATAAGCCTCATCTGGTGAATTGGTTTGTTGTTTTCTTGGAAAAACAGAAAGGGGGCTTGGGTTTTAGAAACCTTTCAATTTTTAATAAGGCTCTTTTGGGAAAATGGTCTAGGAGATTTGTGAGTGAAAGGATTCCTCTTTAGGAATGGGTGATTGTGGGAAAGTATGAGCAAGACGATGGGGGGTGGTACACCAAAGAAGTGAGAGAGAGGCATGGAAGACGACCGTAAATGGATGGGAAGATCAAGATTTTAAGGTTGGCTCTGGGAATAGGTTAAAGTTTTGGAAGGATAAGTGGTGTGGGGATACACCTTTGAGGGATTCTTTCTCGGATCTTTATTCTATAGCCTCTTCAAAAGATGCTTGGGTGGTGGATGTTTAGGATGGTGGTAGTTGGGGCCGTAGGTTTATTAGACAATTGAATGATTGGGAGTTGGAGGAGATAAAGGTCTTGTTGAGGAGGTTGCATGATCACTCTATCTCTTTGGGTATTGATAATATTATGGTGTGGTTGGAGACAAAGAATGACAACCTTTTAGTTAAGTCTTTCTACTCCCCCCTTGGCAAGCAGGAGAGTGGAGCCGTTCCCTTATGGCACAGTTTGGAACTCTTGGGTTGTAAGAGGCAGTTTCTTTGCTTGAGAAGCATCTTTGCCCGATATATTGACTCAGGATCAGCTTAGAAGGAGGAGTTGGACAATGCCTAATAGATGCTATATATGCAAAGTAGAAGAAGAAATGGGTGATCATATTCTTCTTCATTGTACGAAAGCTCGCATTTTGTGGTAGTTGATTTTTGCTCTATTTGATGTACAGTTGGTGATGCACTCTTTAGTGGGAGGGATGCTCTTGAGTTGGTGTGGCTCCTTTATTGGCAAAATAAGAAAAAAGCTTAGAAGGTTGCTCCTTTATTCGCCTTTGTGAATTGCGAAAGCTTAGACCAAACACTTAAAAGTTCTTTTTTGGGATTGGGTTAGAATGTACATTGGGAATGGTTCTTTGTAATTGTTAGATTTTGTGGACTAGTTAGGCTCTTTGTAGGGTGTGGTTGCTGGTTTTTTGGTATTTGTGCCTTTTTGCCCTTTGGTTGCATTGTGTACATCGTCTATACATTTTTATATTAATACAATCTTCATTACCTATCAAAAATGGGAAAAAAAAACACCTACCCAGGTTGAGGCTTAAGAAAGCAAGGTTTTGTCGAGGGAACTAGAAGAAATGACATTGTAGATGGAGATGTGTATATTGATTGTTTCTTACTCAAAATTATCAAAAGGATTTTGTGGCATTCCTGCTGATCTTTTGTGGCCTTTGAGCAAAGTTATTATTTTTCTTATGAAAAAAAAACTAATTTATTGATATGAATCAATAAATTCAACAAAGGATGAGAAATCCTTCCAAAACACCCAAAAGTTGATCAAGGGAATGTAAAAGGAAATGTAAAAGAAATCCTTCCAAAACACTTTTTTTTTTTTGGTTAGAGACTTTTGTCCTCCTCCCAAGTGTATAGGGCTTTGTAGTGTATGTACATTGCTTTGTCTGTTTACAGTTTGTATAGATAATTATAGGTTTTGTGGAGAAGCATATGTTTCTGCTTCTTGATCAGCAATTGTACATCTTGGAAGGATTGCTTGTCTTTCTTTGTGTTTACCATTCAATGAAATGAAAATTTTTGTTTTTGATAAAAAAGGACACTTGGCTTGGCCTTCCTGGACATGAGAGCAGCTATGGCAATGGAAGAATTGAGAGGCCAATTTTTCACCTTTTTCTGCAGTTCCTTTGTCTTGGGTTTGGGTTTGAGATAGCTCTTTTTGCTTTCTGCTCAGTTTTCTTTTACTTCTTATTTTTTGAATTTCTTCTCTCTAAAGGACTCCTTGTCCTTGTTATAAAAATCAATTTTTTGGGGAAAATTGGGGAAGCCTTAAATAGATTGTCTTTTATGCATTTCCTCTGATCATCCATTTCCTTGATTTGCTTCTTTGCAATCAACTCGAACATAAATCACTCCAAAGCTTGATGCTTGTATTGTTTGTGCGGATTACCTATTTAGTACTTAATTATCTATATAGCTAATTCAGATGGACTCAGTGGAATGGGGTGAAGAAAATGGGAAGTAAATATAAGAGTAATTAAGTGAATGAACAACAAATTATTTTGTTTTCATTATTTTCATAATTTAAAATGTTAACAAACTAGCTGTAGTTCACTCTATCTGAGTGTGTGGAGTTCGGGGAAAGTTTAGGTCTTCATTCCATGGAGAATACTCATGTACTAGGGACCCAGAAAAAGTTAAAATTCCGTTGTTTTGTTTAATACATTATGGCATTCTTACCAAATATAAGGATATCTTAAGTTTATGATCTGAATATGACCATGTGTTTTTCTGGCTGGAGAAGTTCTCATGAATCTTAAAGAATATATATATTTTTTAAAATATATTTGTTCTTCTGCATCCTTCTTACCAGTATCATGTTGTTTTCTGAATTATTGTGCTATACTTCTTTAGTTTGATTTTCATATTTTATTAATGGTTTGCCTTTATATTTCTAAATTTTGCACTCTTTCATTTACTTGATCAATTTTACTTTATTTTATTTTGTGATTTGTATTTAAAACATAATTTTACTACATTTGTTTCTTAGCTTTTGTATTGTATTTAATGTGCTAAGGGAGAAAGTTTATATAATCAATGGGATACTCTCTTTGGTTTATATGTTCTTGTAGAGGGACTTCCTGATAATTGGAGAGATGCACCAGACATATGTTCCTTTCGCTCTCTAGATCGCCCCTTTGTTTTTTCTGGTAGCTGTATCTTCCTTGAAACTCTTGTTTCTTTCAGTTTTGACTTGCATCGATGGTTTCTGATTTGAAGGGTGCTGTACTTGTTCTGTGGGACCTGAACTCTATTTATACTCCAGGTGAACAAGTTCATATACTGGCATGCCTGTCATCCTCTAAGCAGGAGACAGAAATTATAACTCCATTTAAGGTTGCTGCCATGATGAGTAAAAATGGAATAGGGCAAAGCACAAAGAACCGTAGTGGAGAGATTGGAGATGCAAGCAATTCTATATTAGGAAAACTGGAAGTGAATCCTGTTGGTGAAGCTACTTATCGGAATGGTGAAAACCTGTTAAAAGAGAAGCTTGATTCTCAAAAGGATATTTCTGCTAGTGAATCTCTTCTTAGAATGGAAGATCACAAAAGACAAACTGAAATACTCTTGCAAAAATTTAAGTCGTCTCATTTTTTTGTTCGGATTGCTGAGTCAGGTGAGCCTCTCTGGTCAAAGAAAGGTGCTTCAGAAACATCTCTA
The DNA here is from genome assembly GCA_030254885.1 of Vitis rotundifolia. Classification (NCBI taxonomy): domain Eukaryota; kingdom Viridiplantae; phylum Streptophyta; class Magnoliopsida; order Vitales; family Vitaceae; genus Vitis; species Vitis rotundifolia. The sequence continues at coordinate 15,951,331 of CM058152.1, forward strand.
CAATTTTCTGGAATGGCTGCTCCGAAGTCTACTGTGACAAAAACCAGAAAGACTGCAAAAGGCATGACTGCTCTCTCAGCTGTTATTGATAGAGGGAATTTTAATGCCAGTGTCTCTGGTGGAGTGGCAAGAAATATTGTTGATTGTTGCTCTCTTTCTAATGGAGATGTAGTGGTATGTTTTATAAAACATCTTGGTTCATGCAACTGGTCTTTTATGCGCTGATGAAAAAAAGAGTTTCCATGAATATAATGTGTTATTGGTCTTTTATCTGCTAAACAAATGAATCCTATCAAAAAAAAAAAAAACAAATGAAGGCATGGTATTTGATGGTTTTTTTTCAGTTCTCTTTTATATCAATTCAAATTGTTTTATTCTTTACTAAATAAATGAAACATGCTGTGGGGATCATGCCTCTATTCTTCCTTGTTGGATATTTGTTGGGCCTGTTTGTCAGCACAACAGGATGGAGGGTCTGTCATTCTGGTGCTTGGTGAATATGGTCTTGGGTAGATGCCTGGCACTAAGTAGGCTTATTTGAAAATTCGTGAAAGTAATTTTATTTGGGCTTTTTCCTTTTACCTTTTATTTGCTCTTTTTTTCTTCTGCTTCTCTCTCTCTCTCTCTCTCTCTCTCTCTCTCTCTCTCTCTCTCTCTCGGTTCAAGTTCTTATTCCTAACTGAGGACTATTGAATCCATATTTTAGATATATGAGGCAGCACTATGGCTTTCTGTTAGCTTTAGCTAAAGGAGATGAAGTTGGGTAAGAGTATTAAGATTAGGGAGAACTGTTGGAAAACGTCCTTATTTTTTATAAGGAAATAGCATACAACTGTATTGGGTTAGAAGTATATTTAGGAGATTTGGGTAGCTTGTATATTCCTGATTTATAGGAATTTGATTTAGGGTAGTTACTTATTTTTTTGGCTTCCTTATTTTGTAATTAGCATATATGTTTTTTAGCCCTGTACTCTTGTTGTATTCAAAATTAGTAATATATTAGAAAAAGGGCTCTCCTAGTTGACATGGTATCAGAGCTTGGTTAGAAAGTTATGGATTGAAGTGCACTTCCAAGCAGATCTTTTACCAGCTTTGAGCAACATTGAGCCCAATTGAAGCCCGTGATTGATCAACAGGTTCTGATTGGAACTACAAGCCCAAGAATTGAGAAGCTTCTCAAAGGAGAGGTGGAGAGAGAGTGCAGGAGAATCGGAAAGTTTGAGAAATGCCTCCCAGAGACACTCCATTTGGTTCAGTTTAGAAACCCTAGGGTTTATGCAATAGTGTGAGTGGAGAAGAACAGTGTGAAGCTTCCTGTCGTTGTTTTTCTGCTTGAACCTTGTTTTTTGTTTTGTTGTTTGATCGGCCTGTGTTGCCCTAGAAATCGATCTGTGTTCTTTGATTCCACTTCTTCTTCCTCGGTTTCATTCCCTTTATTGAAAATATGTCAGAAACCACCAAAGTCACCAGTGTCTCTGAGATGAATGTAACAGAACAAACATCCAACCATTCTTCGGGAGATCTACCAAACATCCAGGTTACCTATCGATTGAATGGTAAGAATTACCTAAAGTAGTCTCAATTGGTCTGTACGTTCTTAAAAGGAAGAGGCAAGTTGAACCATCTAAATGGTACTGGACCAAGTTGAAAAGATCTTAAATTCGAGGCATGGGATGAAGAAGATTCAATAGTGGTGTCTTGGTTGTGGAACAACATGGGGTTGGAGATCAGTGACATCTGTATGTTTCTTGACATGGCTAAGGAAGTCTGGGATTTTGTTCAAGAGACATATTTGAAAGTAAACGATGTCGCGCAAATTTATGAGATCAAAATGAAGATGTTAGGTGCAAAATAGGGTACTCTGTTGTCACAGAATACTCAAATTATTTGAAGGGACTGTGGCAGGAGATGAATCTCTATCAAAACATACAAATGAAATGCAGTGATTATGCGTCTCTCTTAAAGAGATTTGCCAAGAAGGATAGAATCTATGATTTTCTTGTTGGGCTGAATATGGAATTTGATCCTGTTCTAGTACAGATATTGTGAAAAGGAGACCTTCATTCATTAGATGAGACTGTTGCTCTAATAAGGGCAGAAGAAGGTAGACGTGGAGTAATGATTAAGACTCCAGGGACTGAGAGCTCAACCTTTGTGACAAAGAATGCAAACTTGAAGATAATGACACCCGATCAATAGCCTGGCGGAGAAAATGGTCAATTAGACCTGTCCAAAGCCATTAATAAGGACTTCCTATGGTGCAAGTACTGCAAAAAGCCTCGAGTCCTTGACATACTAGAGAAAAGTGTTGGAAGCTTCATGGAAGGCCACAACAGTAGCAGAGTAATAGAAATTGGTCCATGAGGGGTGGATCATCAAAGAGACAGGCTCATGTGTCTCAAACACAACTCGATAGTGAAGGCAATCCTCACGAACGAACTGAGTTGAACAGGGAGGAAGTAAGAAAGCTGAGGAACTTCTTAGGGACATTGGAGAATCTTGGAGCTACAGGTACTTGTTCTTTGGCACTCTCAGGTAAGACTTTATCTTTTGCACTAATTGTCTTAGATAAAATCCACCTGGTTCCTGGGTCATTGATTCAGGGGCTAACAACCACATGACCTGCAACTCCCAAAAGTTTATCTCTTACACCCCAAGTCCTAGTAACCCAAAAATCATTATAGTCAATGGAACTTCAACAACCGTAGCTGGCCAAAGTGATATTCATGTTAATCAATATCTTGCCCTCAAAAATGTCCTCCACATGCCTAAGTTGTAGATAAATCTTGTGTTAGTACAGAAACTTACAAAGAATTTGAATTGCTTTGTGGTACTCTACCCTTTATATTGTGTATTTCAGGACTAGGATATGGGGGAAGAGGATTGGATGTGCTAGGGAGATAGATGTATTTTACTATCTTGAAGAGTCGAGTGGACAATTTGAAAAAGAGAATAGTTTATCTTTGTCCTTACTTTTTGAGTCTTCCATGCCATATAAAGACAAGATTTGGCTTTATCACCATCGTCTTGGTCATCCTTTGTTTAGTGTTCTTAAAGTCATGTTTCCTATATTGTTCAAAGAAATAAGTGTTGAACATTTTCATTGTACCATTTGTGAATTGGCAAAACACAAACCTGCTTCTTCTTAAATAAGCAATAAAAAAACCATTGTTCCTTTCTCTCTAATTCATAGTGACATTTGGGGTCCTTCAACAATTCTAAATATTTTTGGGGCTTGTTGGTTTGTTTCTTTTATTGATGATTGTATTTGTGTGACATGGATTAATCCTAAAAAAAAAAACAGATTTATGTTCGGTCTTTCCTATCTTTTTCAATATGGTTAAAAATCATTTTGGGGTTGAAATAAAAAAGTTTCAGTTAGATAATGCAAGTGATTACTTTAATTAATTTGTCTTCATTCTTCCAAAAGGAAGGCATAATCCATGAATCATCTTGTCTTAGAACACCCCAACAAAATGGGGTTGCAGAGATGAAAAATGGTCATCTTTTAGCAACCACGAGAGCCTTTCTTTCTAAAAAAAATGTTCCTAAAAATTATTGGGGAGAGGCTGCTTTAAATGTTGCACATATTATAAACAGATTGCCTTCTCGAGTGCTTGACTTTAAAAGTCCCATGCGAGTCCTGTCTACATTCTTTCCAGATTTCAACACTTAAAATAATCTTGTCCCTAGAATCTTTGGTTGTGTTGCCTTTGGCCACATTCATTCTCAAAATAGGGGTAAATTAGACCTAAGAGCTCTTCGGTATGTCTTTGTGGGGTATTCTTCTACTAAAAAAGTGTACAAGTGTTATCATCCTTCCACAGGAAAATTCTATAGCTGTAGATGCCACTTTTGCTGAGAAAGAAAACTATTCTTTGAGCCTTATTTTCAGGGGCAAAAATCATTTGGGGAGGATTAGGACAGGGACTCATTCTTACTTGATCTCCTTATGTGTGCTAGACATCATTCTTCGCTTGTTTGTGAGTCAAGTATTGTGACAAATCTGCCCCTGAGTCAAGTTCTGGTTTGTGAGTCAAGGACCTTGACAAATCTGCCCTTGAGTCAAATTTTGGTCACTGAACTGGTTTCTGAACCTCCTGGCCTTGTTCTAGATGAGTCTGAACCGTGTACACCTCCTAATTTAAGAGTAATGGCAAAGGAAAAACTAGTTCAAGGTTCTACTTGTCCACTTCAGGTTTACTCAAGAAGGAAAGTTCCCATCTTTCAACCTATTTGCGTTCAAGAGTGTGAACCGGTTTCTGTTAATGAAGTAGCCGTTTCTCCCCTTGCTGTTTCTAACCCTGAATTACCACACAAAGGCGTATGTGACACAAATGACCATGATTTAGTCATAGCTTTCAAAAAAGGAACTAGGACACACACCCAACACCCCATATACCTATTTATGTCCTATATTAGAGTGTCTACTGCCCATAAGGCCTTCCTCACTCACCTGAACACAATGTCTATTACCAAATCATTATCTAAGGCACTTGGTCATGAGAAATGGAGGGAAGCTATGAGAGTTGAAATGGATGCTCTTGAGAAGAATGCAACATGGGATATGGTGGAATTGCCAAGAGGGAAGACTCCAGTGGGTTGTAGATGGGTCTACACAGTCAAATACAAGGAGGATGAATCACTTGAAAGGTACAAGGCGAGATTAGTAGCAAAGGGTTGTACTTAGACTTATAGGCTTGACTACCTTGAGACATTTGCTCCTGTTATGAAAATGAATACAGTCCGGATGTTGTTGTCATTGGTGGTTAATCTTGATTGGAGTTTACAATAATTTGATGTTAAAAACACCTTCTTGCATGGTGATCTCGAAGAGGAGATATATATGAAATTCCTCCTGGTTTCGACTTACAACTGGGAAATGGAAAAGTGAGTAAATTGAAGAAGACTTTATATGGTTTGAAACAGTGACCACGGTTACCAAGGTTATGCTCTCTATGGGATACAAGCAAAGCCAAGGTGACCATACCTTAGTTATCAAACATTTGGGTTCAGGGAAAGTGACAACATTGCTCATGTATGTGGACAACATAATTGTGACTGGAAACAATATAGAAGGGAGAGAAGCCTTGAAGAAGTGCCTTGTGAAAGAATTTGAAATTAAGGATCCTGGGAGATTGAAGTATTTCCTCGGCATTGAATTTTTATCTTTCAACAAAAATATGTGTTGGACTTGTTAAAGGTGATGGGCAAACTGGGATGCAAGCTAGTTGAGACACTGATAGAGCAGAATCATAGACTTGAGGCATTGGAAGACACACCAATAGACAGAGGTACTTATAAGAGGCTTGTAGGAAGGCTCATTTACTTGCTCCACGCTAGACTTGACATAGCCTATGTGCTTACCATGGTGAGCCATTTTATGCATGATCCTATGGAAATTCATCTCTAGGTCGTGTACTGGATCCTACAGTACTTGAAAGGAACTCCAAGAAAGGGAATTTTTTTTAAGAAGGGAGAGAAGTTGACCCTTGAAGCTTATACTGGCGCAGACCATGTCAGGTTTGTGGTGGATAGGAGATCAACATTAGGCTATTGCATGTACTTCGGTGGTAATCTAGTGACATGAAGAAGTAAAAAACAAAATGTTGTGGCTAGATCAAGTGTGGAAGTTGAGTTTAGGTCCATGGCGCTTGGAATTTGTGAATTATTGTGGCTGAGATAATTCTAGAAGACTTGAAGATCACATGAGAGACACCTATGAGGCTTTATTGCAAGAACAAGTCTGCTATCAATATTTCACATAACCTCATACGACATGATTGTACCAAACACATTGAGGTTGATAGACACTTCATAAAAGAAAAGTTGGACAGTGGACTATTTGCACTTCGTTTGTGCCTACTGGAGGATAGTTGGCTGATGTTCTAACAAAGGGACTATCTACTACCACATTTAAGACGATAGTTGGCAAGTTGGGAATGGAAAACATCCATTCATCAGCTTGAGGGGAGTGTTGGAAAATGCCCTTATTTTCTATAAGGGAACAGTGCATATTGGGTTAGAAGTATATTTAGGAGGTTTGGGTAGCTTGTATTTTTCTGATCTATGGGAATTTGATTTAGGGTGGTTACCTACTTTTTTGGCTTCCTTATTTTATAATTAGCCATTTATATTTTTAAGCATTGTACTCTTGTTATATTTGGAATTAATAATGTATTAGAAAAAGGGCTCTCCTAGTTGATAGGAACCATGTGAGCCAACTTGATCTTGTCATTTCAGCTGGCATGTGATATCATAGGTTCTATATTGCGTTGGCAATTTTGGCTTGGGCTTGGCTTGCATTGAGGGTTCTTAAGGAGACTGGTTAGCATTGGTTTAGTTATTAATTCCTTAAAATTTCATGTAACCATGCATATGTGCAATGCAATTTTCATGAAAGCAATATGCATTCCTATTTGTTTGCCTATTTTTTTAATACACTAAATGGAGCCTAATTGTTTTTCCTTCTTTGAATGTTTAGAGGTCCATGAAGAGGACCTCATAGAAGTGGAATTTCTAAATAGAAATTCAGAATCTTGATGCTGCATTTCTATGTGGAATTTAAAAAAAAATAAAAATCATGAACTTGAAACAGATGGGATTTGAAAACCTGTGACTAAAATCTGTAGAATATTCATTTTATTGTTTGAATGAATATTTTGAGTTTTAATTGATTGGTGTGGTGTGATAGTGACGACCTGACAATATTAGAAGCAAAGCTGCAACCTCAGGGTTGGAGCTGGTGGTAGTATCAATACTTGTAGAGGCAATGGGGGTGGAATGTTCAGCTGCTGCGGGGAAGTGTGGTTGCCATAGTGGGGTGGGATGTAGGTGGTGGTGGTCGGATGGCTATGTTGGAATAGAGTTCTTGAAATGTAACCAATCTGAAGAAAGGATTTAACCTTTTCACAGCCTTGTTCGGCTAGCTGGATGGATGTCCATAGTGGGGGTGGGATGTAGGTGGTGGTGGTTGGATGGCTATGCTTGAATAGAGTTCTTGAAATGTAACCAATCTGAAGAAAGAATTTAATCTTTTCAAATCCTCTCTAGATTTTGGAAATTTCCTCTCCTGATGTTCCAAACAATAGCATTTGCTTTGAGAAGATTTGAAATCCTTTTGGGAAGTCAAATACCATGTGAAATCCTTTATTCAAATGCACTGTAATGATATATTGACACATCATGCTTGCTATATTTCATACTTAAAGAGTGGAAGTTCTACGTACTCATGTAACTACTTGCAACATTGAAAAACTTCATACTTGAATTATAAATTTTTGTCTGCAATGTTGATCAATTTAATGAAGTATGATATTTTGAGGTTGTCTTATCTAAACCCTTCAAGGCTATATACATCAAGAACTAAATATTTGATCCTAAATTATTAGAAACCTAGTTGGGATATCTACACATCTGTAGAACTTATCAAAAGAAAAAAATATTTAATGCATCTGTAGAATAAGAAGCTTACTAAAGTTCAGGATATCATTTATGGATTGCTTGTGAGATAATCTCAGCCACATTCCCCAGATCCCAAGTCAAGATACCCAGATAAAATTACTTTCCGCTTATTGTAAATGAATCTATTCAATGTTACCAGAGACAATAGTGACCAAGAACTGGAGTAGGATCACCTGGTCTCTTGTGCTGCCAACAAAACTCATCAAGTCTACAATAATACATGATGAAAGTTCAACCATCAAATACCATGCTTTCATTTATGAATATTACTAAAAACAATTTGATATAGTCATTTAGAACTCTGACATGACAGTTTGGTTATGAAGCCAATGGATGGCAGTAGTGGAAGAATATGGACAATACTTTTGGTAGAAAGAAGAAAACTATGATATTAGGGTTTGGATTTGAGTACGATCCCCTTATTTTCTGTTGTTTATTATGCATTTTAACTCTTAAAAACTTTTTAGTCCTGGTTGCTACATTCAATACATCTTATGCTGCCTAATAAAAAAAAGGTTATTTACATATATGGCTGAGTAAATCAGTTCTTCCTACTGCCGCCTAATGCTGATTCTCATTCCATTTTCTTGTTTGGAAGGATGCAGGTACTTTTACAAGTGAATGTTGCTGTTGATTTTTTGAAAGATCCTGTCCTTGAGATTCTTCAATTTGAGAAATTTAATAATAGAAAATTTTCTTCTGAGAACCAAGACAGCTTAGTCCATGCAAACCAGGATCCATGTGGAGAACTATTAAAATGGTTGCTTCCTTTGGATAATACTCTTCCCCCTCCCACCTATGCATTATCTCCTTCTTTGAGTTCCAGTTCTGGCATTGGTAACACATCTCAAAGATCCACTCCTCCTGCATCATCTGGCTCTCAACTCTTCTCTTTTGGCCACTTTAGAAGTTACTCCATGTCAGCACTTCCTCAATATACTACATCAGCACCTCCACCCGTTGCAACTCCAAGTTCTAAACCAAACTTTGAACTTGAGGAATGGGATCGGTTCTCACCTCAGAAGTTTGTGAAGAGCGAAGAAACTGGAAGTGAGGAGCTTCTATCTTTTCGAGGTGTATCACTGGAGCCAGAAAGGTTTTCTGTTTGTTGTGGGTTGGAAGGCATCTATATACCAGGAAGAAGGTGGAGGAGGAAACTTGAAATTATTCAACCTGTAGAGATCCATTCTTTTGCTGCAGACTGCAACACAGATGACCTTCTATGTGTTCAGATAAAGGTGTGAGTCATAATTTTTACTGAATTGTATTTATGTCATCCTTTTTCTTTTCTTTCTTCTGTTTGGAGGACATTGGCAAAAGATTATTCATGTAGTCAAACCAATTAGTTGGGTCAATGCTTTGTTAAGGTAAACTTTTGTTTTGTTTGTTTGTTTGTTTGTATTTTTTTGTTTGTTTTTTTTTCTTTTTGTGGAATTTCTTGATGAAATAGTTAATCTGGATATGTAGAAATCACATAGCTATCAGGTTTATTTGTGCAAATAATATTATTAAGTTGTAATTTTTATTTTATTTTATTTTATTCTTTTTGCAGAATGTTTCTCCAGCACATACTCCTGATATTGTGGTATACTTAGATGCCATAACAGTTGTTTTTGAGGAGGCTTCAGTAGGTGGATCACCTCGTTCATTACCAATGGCATGTATAGAAGCTGGAAATGACCACAGTTTGCCAAATCTAGCCCTCAGGTCTTTGTCCACCCTAATTATCTTAATTTTTGTTATTCAGTAGTTAAATGCTGACGGACAATTTTAATATTGATAATTGTCATTATACTTCTATGAAAAGCAATGACTGGAAAGGAAAAGCCAAGGTTTGAAAGAGGTTTCTCTGCCTTTTTTTCCTCTCATCCAAAGGGTGCATTAGAAGTATTACATTTTATTTTGTAGGCATATCTTAGTTGTTGAATTAAGGCTATGCTGAAAACTAGTTCCTGCACAATTCATGTTTACTTGGGGGCAATTCTTAGTTAAATGCATGAGATTATAACCCAATTTACTCTTCAATGTTTCATGTAATGTAGTGAAGCTTTACTGTGTAATACAAATCAATATCAGTTTCCATATTTATACATGCAATAGTCCCACTTGGCAATGGACTAAACTTTGTTCTTGATCCATGGCTGGGCACTTTGACAGTGGATTTACTGCCAATCTCAGGTTAATATTTTTAGATTGAGTCCTGTAAAAGAGCACTTTTAGTCTGTGGGCTTAATATATATTAAACATGGTTTTCATCTTTATAACCTCTATAGACAACAAGAAGTAGAGATTTGTCAGTGTTAGCTCCATGTAAAGCATAGATATTAGACAGAGAAAAGGAAAGATACGTCCCTATACTGTTTCATTATCTTCCCATGACATTTTATTCTTTCATATTTTTTAATCAAAACTAGAAACAGTAGTGAAGTAAAATTTTTCTTCCTTTCTTTTTTCTTTCCTATCAACCTATTTCTTTCCAGCCAAACTGATCCTGAGATCCAAAGACTCCCCATAAGTGTAGCTTTTGCATGTCTAGTGGCTCACAAGAAAGTGAATGCCAATGATAAGCTTCAAATCTAGAGATGTTTTGGAGCTGTCAGTCCTAGTATATGTGTTCTATGCAAGAGCATAGGGTGACTATTAATTATTTGCTTTTCCAAAGTCCTCTTGGTTGTGATCTTTGACATTTCCTCTTCACTATGACAGGCATCTAGTGGTTGGCATTGGAAGAGATATGCTGGTTATAATTGTTTTAGTTTTCAATGTTTCAATATGAGTGCTATAAGTTAAGTTTTATGGTGCCCTGCACTGCTAATCATTCTTTAGATAATGTGGCTTAGAGAAAAATTAGGCCCTATTTGGATTGACTTTTGAGAAACCAAAAGCTCTTTTAAAGCTCAATAAGAGCATCCATGCTTATTTGGTTAATTTTGTTCAAAGAGCTTATGACTTGAAAAAGAGCTTAATATAAAAGTCAGGAAAATGTTGCTTCTTGTAGAAGCTCTAGTTTGGTTTATGCAAGAAGTTTTCATGTTTAATAAAATTTTTATAATACCAATATTGTCCTTTAAAATTTTTTACTTTGGCTGGAGCTTCCAACCAAATCCAAAAATAGGAAGCTATTCTAAACAGGATATTAGTATCTTTGGCAAAAGACTAAGTTTTGTGTTGGAATAGTTGACTTATTATTCTTTCTATAAAGAGGTTTAATAGGTATGATTGTAATCTAGATCTTATATTTTAGCTCTTAATTTACGGGAGTTAGCATGTTTCCTAGCCTAGCCTAACGTAGGTCAACTCTTGTATTTTTATATAGCTATGTAAATCTTTTAGATCAACGAGAATCAATTTTTCATTCTTCACGAACTTACATTTTGATATCACATTGGTGTGTGGTAATCACCCAACAACACATGGCAACTGAAAACTAACTAGGAGCTTGTTCCAGATGTCATATTTGAACTACCCTTGACATGTTCCAGATGCTTATTGTTGGTTGGCTTGATCATCTGTAGTTTAAAGGAACCTTGTGGGGATATTCTCTCTTTATTTTCTGTATAAATTGGTCTCCCTTTAAAGAGGAAAGAGTTTTTGGTAAAACAGGTTTGAGAGCGTTAGAAAATTTCTTTGAGAGACTTGAAAAACATTCTAGCACAACTCAGGGATACGAGGATATAGAATTTCCTTGAAGAGCTTCACAAGGATCATTTGAGGGAACTCATAAAATAGCCCCAAGGATATCCTCAGTTAATAAACTTGAAAGACATTCTAGCACTACTCAACCTATTCTCAGTCAGCAGTTTGAATGGTGGTTCTTAACTATCCTCAAGCCTCAAATCTAGATAGGTAGAGACTTGAGAGAGAGTCCAAAGCTCTCCTCATAATCCTTAATCCTTCCTTGATTTATGCTCCCCTTAATTGCTTTGTTATCTCCCTAAGCTTAGCATCCTCATCCATCCTCACTACTGAAGGGCTGTTTCAATATTGCAAAGCTAAGTCATCAACTAAACAAAGCACCTCAATGTTGACTGTGAAAGCCTCCCCAGTCCCCAATAGAAGAACCAAAAACACAAAATTCTCCTATGACCAAGCAATTTGCTGGCACTTCCTGTTAGTTTGTTTTGTTGACCAAGAGCTGGTTGCCAGGCTTTTCTATGATGCTCCTCTTGGGATATGATTTTTATTTATTTATTTATTTTCTAGTGTATGACACATCTGGGTTTCTGTTGTTCTTGTGGAGAGGATCAGACCCTTCTTTGTTTATACTTCTTTTTTCTTTTGATAATTTTAAGTTTTGTATGAAATCACTCCAAGCTTGTATTGTGTACCAGTGGAAGGAAAGTATGAGGACTGTTATCCATATTCAAGATGGTTTGTTGGTCATGCGTTACAGTACACTTAGAAAAGGGGAAACCAGTTCTTTTAATGAGTAAATTATCAGTGTTGGCTAATTTAGTTTTAAATTATGTCTATATACTTTCACTTTTGAGTTCTGATCGAAAAATATATTTTCACTTTTTGAGTTGCTATAATATATGCATGCACTTATGTGTGTGATTTGGTGGCTTTTTGCCTCTGAGAGCATTGTATGAATCTCCTATCCCTTCTCTCTAGTCATTTGTGCTTAACTTTGCATTTATTTAGTTTATACTGAAAGAAATTGAGTACTTAAGCTATATAAGCTATATTCTGGCTGGGAACTTTGTGGCAAAATTGATAAAACATGGTTGCCAAAGAGCTCAGTTCCCTCAGGCTGTTGGTGGTGCGTACAGGCCTGTGAACATAGCAGTTTGTAATATAGCTACATCAAATTCTGTGCTTTTTTCCTTTGCTTTATTTTACCTTCTAGTAGTGTGGAAGCCATTACCATCATGTTAATTTCCATGTTTCCAGTATGATGTTTAAAATTCTGCTCAATTTACTCAACTTTCATATACTTGTCCCTTCAAGGTCATTTTTTAACCTATTTCCCTCCCTCTAGTCATATGAACAAGAATTATCATTCTTTGTTAGATGTATGAAGTCTCTGTTAATTTCCCTGTAGAATAATAAGTTTATGTGGTACAGTATGTTGATGTTGACTTAATTGTAACTCAAGGGTGGAACTGGTTGAATGCCTCTAGATTCTTGCCCCATATTAAGAGGTTTTTGTGTTTCTCATTTATTCAATACTTTCAATGAGCTTTCAAGGCTCTGCAAATGTAGCTTTGGATTTATGGATGACATGAATGCTTTTCTTGAACCTTTTTCATAAAATTGAGGGCTTCAGAACTAGGCAAAACAGGGATTTACAAGATTTTTCTTGTTTCCCTGGGCTTATTTTGAATACTCTAATGGCAGGAGAGGTGAAGAACACTCTTTTATTCTCAAACCAGCAACTTCAACATGGAAGCTTCTTATGGCTCAGGGCCAGAGTTCTCAATCAGCACATTTACCTGCTGGAAATGCAGCCATTGAAGGGAAAAGGACCACACTAACTTCTGATCAGTATGCCGTTTTGGTCTCATGTCGGTGCAACTACACTGGTATATATACTTGCTCTTAGTTAGCTGTATTATCTGAATCCCTTCAGGAGTTTGTAGTTTATGCTTGCCACATTTTTATCCTAAGATTTATGATCAAATGTAGAATCGAGATTATTTTTCAAGCAGCCAACAAGCTGGCGACCACGCATCTCAAGGGATCTTATGATTTCTGTTGCATCTGAAATGTCAAGACAACCTCTTGGACCCAACGGAAGAGTCTCTGAATTTCCTGTTCAGGTTTTTGTTTTTATCTATGTTTATATATCTGTGTGTGTGTGTGTGAGAGAGAGAGAATCTGATTAGCTAGTTGTTTTCTACTTCTGATAAAATAATAAATTTTTATCTAACTAGTTCAAATCATCAGGTGTTAACACTTCAGGCTTCAAATTTAACACCCGAGGATCTAACCTTAACAGTTCTTGCTCCAGCATCATTTACTTCACCTCCTTCATTGATGACCTTGAATTCTGCACCATCTTCTCCAATGAGCCCATGTCTTGGGTTTTCTGAGTTTTGTGGAAAAATAGGTGGTGAGAGACAAGCTACTGCACTGCCAAGGCTGAGTTCAGCACCTGTACCATTGGAGAATCAGAAAGAGAATGGTGATACTGGAGCTCTTTCTGTTTCTTCTAATGAGAAAGCTGTTCCTATATCCGATGTCATTCCAAATACTGGTTTGGGTTGTACGCATCTATGGCTGCAGAGTAGAGTTCCATTAGGGTAATAACACTATTCACCACTCTCCTTTTGTTCCTCTTCAATTTGAAAATTTATGCACAGAGACTATAACCCATTATGGTCAAATCAGATCTATTCCTTCTCAATCTACTGCTACCATCAAACTCGAGCTGCTTCCATTAACTGATGGCATAATCACACTTGATACTTTGCAGATTGATGTTAAGGAGAAAGGTATTCTTCTGCTCATTGCCATTATTTGATTTCTTATCACCCATATGTTTTAAGTGCTTTCAAATTGACTATTCTTCATGCCCTAGACTATAATCTGTTGATTGGTTGAAAGTTCCAAGTTTTTACAATGTGCACCAACCAGTGATTCCTTACTTAGGAAATTCTATGCCTATCTAGGAAGCTTCTGGAATTTTTAGAATTGTGTTAAATATGATGAATGTCTTCCTCGAAAGTGCTTATGCTTAAATCTCTTAAAATGTGTCTTTGTTACATTTACTTCATAGCTTGGGGAATGGGTGAGGTTCATAGAAAAGCCAAAATTTCTTATTGAAAATATTTTTGGCATTAACAGGTCATACTTATATCCCTGAGCACTCTCTGAAGATCAATGCAACTTCCAGCATTTCGACTGGGATTGTTTAGAATGGATTGGTTCCAATTCATTTTTCTTACCAAACTTTCTCTTGAAACTGGGAAACATTCCAACCGTTGACTCATCCTGTTGCAAGCACCGGCTGTTCCATCGCTCCGTTCAGATGAGTAGCAGCACCAAGGTATTTGTTCTTTCTTCAATGGTGTGGGAATTTTCATGTCATTTTGTTTATAAAATACAGTCTTAGGTTTCATACTGTAAACCAAGATTTGAAAATATCATTTGTTATAGAACCTTCAATGGAATGAATGAAAATTTATACTTATCTCTAGATGAATTGGAATCCCAACTCAACTTGGGTTAGATTTGCATTGAGTTTTCATTGAAGTTGTATGTCACACCAACAACCTTAAGTGGTTTGAGTTGTCTAAATGCGAGTTGTTTATAAAACATTTAAGTCCATGAAAGGACTATTCTATCATTTTAATTATTTAATATTTTATGTTTTCTGGTGTTGTTTTCAAAATTCAATGTAATATTTGACATTTTAACAAAGTAGATTTCCATCACATCTATCTATTACATAATAAACTGGAAGGAGCAAATAATGGTGCATTATTTTTAAAATACATAAATATTGACTAGAAGTTGGAAAATTTTTGGGATTAGAATGGCTTGTTGAAGTTATTGTATTTTTCCTTTCCACTTCAGAAAATGACTGGTGTCAGAGATTGTTGATTAATATGTAATTTTTTTTTAATTTAATTTTTCTTAACCCTTTTAAATATTACATTTTTAATGTGTTTGAATATAGACTTACCAACATTGTCAAGCACTGAAAATGGTTAGGGCAAAATTATTAGTGATTTGACCATGTGTATATAGAACTTGTAATGCTAGATAACTATTCTGAATTGTTGAGTCTCTTTTTTATTTGTTTAATAATTTTTTAATACAAATAATGGAATTTAAAATAATTAAATTAATTAAAAATTAAAAGAAGAGAAAATGCAAAACAAATGATGTTAATCCATGGCGGCTCTCAACAGCTTCTTCACAAGCTTTGAGATTTTTCATTAATTCATCAACTTTTGAGTTTTTCTTTATATTAAGATTATGTTTGTTGTTCGGATATAGTAAGAGATATAATAAAAAGGATAATATTATATTTTATCGCATATTTGATTAGTAATGAGATAAAATATGTTATTTCATTACTTATCATAAATGATAAGATATATTATCTTATTCTCGTGATGAGATAGAATAAGTTATCTCATCACTTATCATATTTTATGTTCAATCAAGTATGAGATAAAATAAATTGTAAGATATATTATCTATCTTTTTTATTTATCCTTTTTACATGGATATGCTAATTTCTTATTATGTCCCATGTATAAATTTATTTATTTTTATGTTTTATATGTTTATTTTACAAAATAAAATAAAATACATTTATGATTAAAAAAGAAAAACTAAAAAATATTTATAAAATAAGATTAATATATATGTGTTATTTTTATATATTAAATGATATAATATAAAAAATCTTTGTTTTTAAAGTTTAAATATTTTAATAATGAATATTGTTAACTTAGCTAGCTAAACTAAGCATCCACACGACTTGGAAGCTAGAAGGTACAAGTAAGCAACACTTACAAGAATGAAAGTTTTATTGCTCTCAAAGGATGTTATACAAAGCTTTGAAAGCTCACTTGCTTGGTACTTTAACCAAATCAGACCCTTATCTATTTATAAACACCTTATGAACATTCTAGAACCTTGGATGGTTCCTTATAAATTAAGAACTCTTTAAAAGTTCCTACACAAGTCTATGTAGAAGGTTATATACAAGCATTTATAAGAGACCTTTGGAACTCTCTATTCAATTTTTTGAATAGAAAATACTAGAATATGATATAATTTTTATTTTAAATATTAAAAATAATATATATTTTTTATTCATTTAACAAAATAAATATAAACATAATATAATATAATATAATATAATATATTTCATTAGATATATTACCTTAAAAATGTCATGTTCATAAAACATGTATATCTAAGAGTATCATATTCTATTAAAAATCATATTTTAGGATATGTGTTTTTTGTCCAATGGGATATGATAGGTAAGGATATACACATCATATTATATCCCGTCGACCAAAAGTAACCTAAGTTTATTAGGCGCAGTTCTAAAACTAATTCTACTCGTGTAATGGACATTTAAGTAAGACTTATTACTTCTCACAAGCTTACATTGAGTAAAAAATGAAAGAAAATATTTACAAGCCCAACAATAAATGTCCTTAAAAGTACTTTTAGAGAATTCAAACAGACTTTTAATGAAATATAATTAGCTTGTAGGCATTAGGTGAACGGTAAATGATCTTTAAAGTCATGCATTCATACCTTTTGCAATCAAATTAGCTGATAGATACAACTTGTTCCAATAGCTATTGATCATTAATAACCTTTTTAAGGGTATGCATTTTCTACTCTTTTGAGGGTCAAACTCACCATTCAAGACAACTTCCTCTTGCAGTCAAATCTTAATAAATAAATGTTCCAAAAATTAATAACCTTATTTAAATAATAAAATATTTTTAACTCAAATAAAATAATAAAATTAATAACATCTTTAAATATGTAAGATAATAATGGGCCAAAAAAAAAAAAATTAATAATTAATAAAGTAAATAAAACATGACAAACCATCATATACATGAAATTCCTTTATTTTTTAAATCACTAAGTTTTGATAATACATGTCCTCATTTTAGAAATCTTTATATTTTCTACAATTAATAATCATATCATATTTGTTAAACTCTTTTAGGCGTTTATGTGATAACTTTTAACCGCATCCATTATTATTATTTATTTATAAATCGATATAAATATTGCATAATCGAAATTTAATATGCCCTGTAAAATAATAAATATTTATTTATATGTAAATCAATAATTCCTCACACACAACCCAAAAATATTATCTTATAGGTGTTTTACTTAAGTTAGTGGTTCATCTATTTTATTAATTATTCTCAATTATTTGAGCATTAACCATATAGTAAGCACCCATCATGACCCAAATTTGACGAACCACTTAGACAAGAGCTGGACAACTTTGTACCCAATAGCCTTTTTCTATGATTTTTTTATGTTAGCCAAAACAGTGGACGTGATCAAGCTACATATTTTGTTCTTTTATGCCTTCGGCGTCTAATGTTCTTTTTGATAATCTTAATCATTCTAAAAACTCTCCATGATATATAACCACCTTTCAATGATTTTAACAATTTTTTTTTTTATTTTATAATGATTTTCAATTATAAATTTTCATATAAAATTTAGTATTTTAAGTATTTTTTAAGAGTGTATTTAATGATATTCTTATTCGAAGTGTATTTATCTAAAAGTGTTTTAAGGAAAATTGCATATCAAGTGTTTCTTCAAAAACACTATAAGTGGTTTTTCAAAATTTTAAAACTATTTTTAAAACTTTTTAAACACCTTAATTTGGAAAAAAGAAAAAAAACATATTTTAGGTTAAAAAGTATTTTTTTAAAACATTCTTGAATCTAAGTTAGGTAGGGACCTTTCTATCATCGTCATGTAATGTGCTTTACATCAGTGTGAATACAAGAAAAAGACTAAATGGGTGTAGTGAGGACTGAGGATTGACTATGGGATAGTGACATTTTTGCTATTTTATTTGTATTTTTTATGTCTGAAAATTTGATAAAATGATTTTTTTTTTTTTTTTTTTTTTTTTTTTTTTTTTTTTTTTTTTGTGTGTGTGTAGGAAATTGAAAATTATAAGAATCTATTTTGAAATTTCATCACTTGTTGCATAGCTTTATAGTTGTCTTATAAATTAAAGGAGAAAAAATGGTTCAAATTTATGGGTTGGTTTGGTTTTTCTTAAACTTGTTTTTAATTTTTTAACTTAAAAACAATTTTTAAAAACAAGTTTCAAAAAACACTTCTAAACATGCCTATGTTTTCCTTTTATTTTTAAAAATTAGTGAAAACAACCTGTGAAAATAACTTCTACTTATTTTTTAAAAATTGATTTTTATTTTATTTTATAATAGAAAATTGTTTTAAATCACATGGGCCATCTAGTCAAATATCATAAAAGAAGAGAAAATGAAAACAAAAGATTTTAATCCATAGCCACTCTCAACAACTTCTTTACAAGCTTTGAAATTTTTCGCTAATTCATGAACTTTCGTGCTTTTCTTTATATTAAGGTTATGTTTGATTGGTTATATATAACATGAGATAAGATAAGAGAGATGATATTATATATCTATTTAATTCATTTATTTACCTATTTATCCCTTTATTTAAAATTCAATCTTTATTTAATCCCTCAAATTACCAAATTCATAAATTCATTTCCTCAATTTCCGTACCTTTTTGCTTAATTATTATAATCATTATTTAATTCATTTATTTACCTACCTATTCATTTATTCAAAATTCAATTCGTATTTAATTTCTCAAATTGCCAAATTTATAAATTCAATTCCTCAATTTCCGTACCCATTTGCTTAATTATTATAATCATTATTTAATTCATTTATTTACCTATTTATTCATTTATTCAAAATTCAATTCTTATTTAATTTCTCAAATTACTAAATTCATAAATTCAATTCCTCAATTTCCGCATCCATCTGTTACAATTATTATTCAATTCATTTATTTACCTATTTATTCATTTATTTAAAATTCAACCCTTATTTAATTTTCCAAATTACCAAATTCATAAATTTAATCCCTCAATTTCCGTATCCATTTGTTTAATTGTCATAATTGTTATTTAATTCGTTTATTTACCTATTTATTCATTTATTTAAAATTCAACCCTTATTTAATTTCCCAAATTAACAAATTCATAAAATTCAATTCCGTATCCATTTGTTTAATTGTCATAATTATTATTCAATTCATTTATTTACCTATTTATCCATTTATTCAAAATTCAATCCTTATTTAATTCCTCAAATTGCCAAATTCATAAATTCAAATCTCTAACCTTCCGCGTTTATTTACTTAATCGTTATTTCCGTTATAGTTATCACTCAATTTACTCATTTGCCCGCTTATCCATTTATTTAATTTCGTTCTTAAATAATTTTCATAATTGCCAAATTCATAAATTTAATTTCTAAATCTTTGCATTTATTTACTTAATCGTTATTATTCCCGTTATAATCATCACTCGATTCATTTATATGCACGCTCATTTATTTATTCAAAATTTCTTCCTCAATTAATTCTTTAAATTTCTTATTTCTAAATTCAATTTACAATTCCCAACATTTCTAAATTTCCACGATCTTTTACTTAATCATCACTATTCTCGTCATTACCATTATTCGATCTATTTGATTGTCCACCTATCCATTTATTAAAAATTCCATCTTTAAAATCCATCAAAATTTCATTTTTTTAAATTTAATCTCCAATCCTCACATTTATTTATTTAATTTGTTCATTTTCTAATTTTCAATATTTTATCGATTGCTATGTTCGATTGACTTACCTTAATCTATGACTTGCATGTAATTATTCTGTATTTGTGTACTAACCTTGTCTCTTATGATAGCGCTCGGCTTGCGACTAAGGTACGTCCCGTGCCTGATTATGTTTATTGATTTATTTGTTATCATGCATGTCTTGCTTTCATACATTTGATCACTGTTCGGTATCCGTGTTAAATCAATCAATTGCCACACTTATCTCATCTTATTAGTAGAGACCCATTTTTAGGGGCTTAGAGGGGTGCTATGGTTTTTACCGTACCTTCCCGATAAGTAACCTGACCCCCGAGCCCAGATTTGGTTTTTCACAGACCGCCTTTTCCAAATAAGGAGTCACACTTAGGGTTTTTCTTTCTTATTTTGTTTACCCTTTAAAAATAAAACAAAAATAAGTGGCGACTCCAGGTCATTTTCTAAAAAAAAATAATAAATCATTTTCCAAATAAAAATCGAGTTCGCCACCGAGTGGGAAACGCATGAGCCGAAATGCGGGGTCCACAATATCTTATCCCATGTTTGGTTGGTGATGAGATAAGATAAATTATCACATTACTTATTTTATCCTATATTCGACCAACTATAAGATAAGGTGAGTGGTAAGATATATTATTCACTTATCCCTTCTATATGGGATATGTTTGTTGGGATTGAGCCCCAAAAAACAAAACATAATGTAACAAAGTTAGACTCAATTATCCCCTTACTATCCTTTTGATATATTGACATTGATTTGAACATTCAGCTCATATCTCTTATATTATACATGACTGGGGTGCATTAGGAGTTGTGTAAAAGATATAAGTCATGGGTTCTTTGTAAGTAGATAAATTGTTCACAGTTGATTCATGGATTTTGACAATCTAGTAGAGATTGTAATACACCACCTTCTAATTGGAGGGATGACTTGTCTTGGCAATCAGGATGAGTTTCTCATGATGAGTGCACTGGTGTATGTGATACACACTGGACAGGACCCATGGTGATTCATGACACAAGGCTATCAATTGTCATGATTCACCAAGCTACTATACTACATGGACTTTCAACCTTGAGAGAATATTTAGTCTGTGTCAAAATCAACATAAGGCTTTGACCTATGGTTGGGACCCTAAAATGATCATATATCCTTATAGATTGGGTCACTATTGATGAAGGTTAGTGACAACGGGTATTCTTAATAAAGACATTATGATATCTCATGAGATTAAGATAGTGTGTTTTGGTAATTACGCAAGGTTGCACAAGGATAAGTGAATGGTATGTTTGAACTAGGCTAATTGATTAATTATGGTCTTATATTGTTAATTAATCAATTAACAACTTTTTTGGGTTAGAATAAGTGACCCAAGCCCATAGTGGATTTAAGTCACTTAAGCCCAATAGGAAGCCTATAAATACCTTATTTAGGGGTTAGGGTTTCTAAGTCTTTTCATTTTCCCTTTTCAGTCCAAAAAGAAAACCCTAGTCTCCATCCTTGAGATTTCCATCATCTCAATGCCCAAGATACAAGGAAGAGTCATTGAGCGGAAGATCTTGAGTGTACGAGAAGTGCATTAGAATCACACATGTTGCACACACGAGTATCACACGGGATGCACATAGGTTGCATGCACAAGAACCGCATGCGATGTGCACAGGCCATGTGCACGGTAATCGCATGGGACATGCACGTGGGTAGCAGCATGAGGAGAGATTCTCCAATTTTTTCTAGGCATGTTCTTCACCACAAGGAATTGATATGAGAATATCCAAATCCAGGTATAAGCACTTTATTCTCTAGATCTATGTTTTATATGGTATCCATATTGTTTTTTAATACTTATTTATCCATTGTGATAGATTTAGAGAGCATGGGATAGATTTGCATGCATCCTACACAATCCAGGGTGTGAGAACGGAGTAATCTAAGTTCCCAACAATGTTAATCTCATGTTAAGATATGAGATATGCATATCAGATGTATCATAAATTTATTTTTTATCAAATTTTTTTTTATACACTCATTTTACAAAATAATTTTTTTTATTATAAATTAATTTTATGATTAAAAAAGAAAAACTAAAAAAAATATTTATAAAATAAGATTAATATATGATATATAAATTATTTTTATATATTAAATAACAAAACATAAAAAAAAAAAAAATTATTTCTAAAATTTAGGTATTTTAATTATGAATATTATTAAACATAAGAGAAATTTCATTTTTTAAATAAAAAATATTGGAATGTGATATATTTTTTATTTTAAACATTGAACATAAGATGTATTTCATATATTTTTTTATTTCAAAAATTAAATATAAACATAACATAATATAACAATTATATATATATATATATATATATATATCATATGCCATTAGAAATCATATTTTAGGATATGTATTTTTTGTCAAATGAGATATGATAAGTAAGGATATACATATCATATCATATCCCGTCAAGCAAAAGTAGCTTAAATTTATTAGGCCCAATATTAGTTCTGTAGCTAATTCTACTTGTGTAATGGACATTAAAGTAAGACTTATTACTTATTAGGATTCTCAGAGGCTTACATTGAGTAAGAAAATGAAAGAAAATTTTTACAAACTCAACAATGAAGGTCCTTAGATCACTTTTAGAGGATTCAGACTTTTAATGAAATATAATTAGTTTGTTGGTATTAGGTGAAGGGTAAATGATCTTTAAAGTCATGCATTTATACCATTGGAATCAAATTAGTTGGTAGACACAACTTGTTACAAAAGCTATTTAGCATTAATAACCTTTAAGCTAATGCATTTTCTACTCTTTTAGGTGTTCAGGAGCATGGTATATATATATATATATATATATATATAGTGAATTCATATCCTATAAGTTTAATTTTCTTGGAAAATTAGTAGTTCAACATGATATTAAATTTGGGTTTGACATATAAAGGAAGGTGTTAAGAAGCATGATATGCATAATGAACCCAAATCTTGCAATCTTAGAAAAATTTTCTGATAAAATAAAATTTTAATAAATAAATATTTGATAAATTAAGTATCTTAATTAAATAATAAACTTTTTTTTAACCTAAATAAGATAATAAAATTAATAACATCATTAAATGTATAAGATAATGTTTTATCTTTTTTTCTTTTTTAGTTTTTAATGGGCCAACAAAATATAAATTAATAATTAATAAAGTACATAAAACATGACAAACCACCGTATACATGAAATCTCTTCATTTTTTAGAGCACTAAGTTTTGATGGTACATACCCTCATTTTAGGAATCTTTATATTTTCTATAATTAATAATCATTGTATCTTTATTAAACTCTTTTAGACTTCTATGTAATAGCTTGAAGCCACATCTATTATTTTTTATTTATTATTCAATGTAAATATTACATAATCGAAATATAATATGCTCTATAAAATATAAATATTTATTTATCAATAAATCAATAATTTTACTTAACTTAGTCATTCATCTAGTTTATTAATTATCATCAATTATTTGGCTATTAACTATATAGTAAGTAGCCATTATGATCCAAAATTGACCAATCTATCATCCACTTAGACAAGATGTGGACAAATTTGTACCCAATAACCTTTTTCTATGATTTTTTAATGTTAGCCAAAACAGTGGATGTGATCAAGCTACATTTTGTTCTTTTATGCCTTAGGCATCTAATGCTCTTTTTGATAATCTTAATCATTCAAAAAAGTCTCCATGATATATGACTACCTTGCAATGATTTTAGCAATTTTTTTTCTTTTATAATGATTTTCAATTATGGATTTTCATATAAAATTTGATATTAGAGATATTTTTTTGAGAGTGTATTTAACGGTATTTCTATTCGAAGTGTATTTACTTAAAAGTATTTTTAAGAAAATTATGTATCGAGTGTTTCTCCAAAAAATATTATAAATAATTTTTTAAAATTTTATCAAATACCTTATTTTTTTCAAAAACTTATTTTAAACTAAAAAATATTTTTTTAAAACATCATATGAATCCAACTTAGGTAGGTGCATGTAATGTGCTTTATATCGGTGTGAATACAAGAAAAAGACTAAATGGTAGTGACGAGGATTGAATATGGGATAGTGACATTTTTGCTATTTTATTTGTATATTTTATGTATGAAAAATTTGATAAAATGAATATATATATATATATATATATATATATATATATATTTACATCTACAAAATGCAAATTTGTATATTTACATCTACAAATAGTCCCTTTTTTTTTTGTTTTTTGGAAAACACATTTTAGGCTATAAAATGTTTTTCAAAAATATCGGCGCAATGAAAGTTAGGTAGACCCCTATCTATCGTCATCATGTAATGTCCTTTACTGCAGCAGTGTGAATACAAGAAAAAGACTAAATGGGAGTAGTGAGGATTGAATATGCGATAGTGACATTTTTGCTATTTTATTTGTATTTTTTATGTTTGAAAATTTAATAAAATGAATATTTTTTTATCTGAAATTTGAAAATATAAGAATTTATTTTGAAATTTCTTCCCTCGTTGCATTGCTTTACAGTTGTCTTATAAATTAAAGAAAAAAAAATTGGTTCAAATTTACGCCTTCGTTTACTCGTGTTCTTTAAAACTTGTTTTTAAAAATTATTTTTTATTTTTTAATTTAAAAATAATTTTTAAAAACTAGTCTCAAAAAATATGATTAAACAAATTTGTATTTTCTTTTTTGCTTTTAAAAATTAGTGAAAATAACTTTTATTTGTTATTCAAAATTTATTTTTTATTTTATTTTATTTTTAAAATTTGTTTTTGGAGAATATATTAATTTTTGTGCAACAATTTTTGGTGAAAAATTAGAGAGAAAAAAGGGAAAAGAAAAACACACAAATTTAATTGGTTTGATAAATTGCCTATATTCAAAGTAATAGGGAAAAAAACTTTTACTATATCATGAATGGAGATTACATAAAAATGTATTTATACTAATATCAAATAATAAAATTTTAAAAATATTTTTGAATAGTACTACGGGAGTAATACTAATATCAAATAATGAAATTCCAAAAATATTCTTGAATAGTGCTACGGGGTACTCCTATCTATCGTTCGCCCTTAAACTCGCTACTCCTATCCTATCATTCGCCCTTAAACTCGCTCCCATTGTTTCACTTCGCTCAATTTTTGACATTTGTACTTTTTTTTTCATATGTCATTCACTTAACATGAACCACGTATTATAACGTAATAATGATAAAATAATATTATAAAATTTTAATAATAGTTTTATATATTAAAAAATAGAAGTTATAATTTTGACATGATGGTAGCCCATCTAGTCAAATACCATTGAGAAATAATCTCACCGACGTCCATTCCAACTATAACATTATCATAATTTCAAGACCACCCGCTTCTTTTGTTGTAATCAACTAATCTAATTTTTTTGTTATTTATTTTTCCTCTTCTTATTACCTTCGAGTCATACTTCACTTATTATTAATTTTTTTAAAAAAAGGAAAGAAACTATTGGCTACATATTCTCTCATGAAACCTTTTTAATTTCATTTTTTTTTAATCTAATCCTTTAATATAGCTAAACTTTATTTCTAAGTATTTAATAAAATTACAAATATTATAAAATTATTATATTTTTTCATAAAGAGCCAAAGAGATTAAGAAAGACATTTTCAAATAAATTTAGAAGTAAATGTAATTTATTTAATAATAATAATAATAATAATTTTAGAATATTATTTTAATTAAAAGATAAAAAGCTCAATATTTTTCTTGTCAAGTACTTATGGGCATTTGAGAAAGGAAAGGGTAATTTATGTGGTCATCCCAAATTAGTTGAAATATGGCTTATGAGCATGAAGAAAAGAGTGTCAGCTTAGAGTGGTCATTATGGAATTGTAGGAAGGCTACTATACTAGAGTGCATGTTTGAATGGTTATTTCATTTCCATTTTGCACTTGTTATAATAAATCACTATAAAATAATATTCTTGGGACCAACATAAATTATTTTTTACCCGAGTTATTGATTTATTGATAAATGAATAATGTATTAATTTATCGATAAATAAATATTTATTAATTAATAAAATATGTTATGTTTATATTGTATAGTATTTATACATATATAGTTTATAACTTTAAAAATAATGGGTGCGCTCAAAAGTTAATACATATAAGTTTGAGACTTTAAAAAAATAAGCAATCGTTATTAATAGTAAATAATACAAAGATTTTAAAAGAAAAATGTTTGGTTTCAAAACTTAATATCTTAAAAAAATAAAAAGATTTCGAATGTGTGATGATTTCAAAGAGTGAATTGAAAAAGTAGAAATTCTAAAAGTTACTTAATATTATATTATCAAGTTACTCTCTCTCTCTCTCTTTATGTATATATATATTCATGAATTATTAATTTATATTTTCTTGAATCCTTAAGGATTTCTAAAAATGTTATTATTTTATATATTTAACGAGGTTATTAATTTAGTACAATGGGCTAGGTTGGGATTAGATGATTTTATTATTTAAAGGGGTATTAAGTTATATAACATTTATTTATCGGGGTTTTATAATATGAAAAGCAAATCTTAGGTTTTTTTTTTCTTTTTTTGTTGGAAACGATGAATGCTTGAATGATTCTCCCTTTTGTTTCTTACAATTTTGGCCCAAGGATGGTAAAAAATAAATGAAAATAAAAATAATGAATATAAATAATATAAAATAAATAAATACGAAGGCAATGTTAATAATGAAACTTCAAACGACTTATCTAAGATAGTAAAGAAAATGGTTGCATTGTTTGAAAAAAAAAGTTTAAATTAACTCTCTGAAATTTTGATTAAATATATTTTACCACTTAAATTTAAAATTTTATTAAAAACCTCCCTTATTTCCCATGAGGAGAAAGGTGAGTGAAATTAAATAAATTAATATTTTATTATATCATCACATTAATAATTTACAAAACCAAATCTAAATAAGTAATTTAACAAATTAATAATAATTTGTGTAAATATATATATAATTTTATTTTATTTTTAATGATTTATTCAGCTTTCCAAGCATAGCATAACATGTTCATTTTTTTAAAAAAGAAATAAGATTGAATTGAATTGAAATTAAAAAATTGAATTTTAAAAGAGAATTTGATGATGTCAAGATAAACTATCCTCAAATTCAACTTGTTAAATAAAAAATAAAAAATTGGAGGATTTGTTTGGGAACTATTCAATTAAAAATTATTTTTTGAAAATTTTTATTTAAAATAAATTATTTTTAGAACATATTTGAGATGTTTTAATATATATTTTTAGATTTATTATAAAAAATATAAAGAATGTTTTAAAACTTAGAGTACGTTTCACATTGATTCTAAGAAGCGTTTTTAATCTAAAAAGTGTTTTTGAAAAAAAAAAAAAATTTGGTAAATTTTAGATAATACTTTAAAAAAATATGAAAAATCACTTGTAGTATTCAAAAATCACTTGTAATATTTTTTTGGAGAACACTCTATAAGTGATTATCCTAAAAACGTTTTTAGAGAAACATTTCTACTAGAAACACTATCAAAGACACTCTTAGAACTCATTTGATAGTAAGTTTAGAAAATATTTTTAACTTTTTTAACACTTGAAAATTTTTAACGTTCAAAAATTTAGAAATATTTCTTAAAATAATTAGTTTTAGAAGTTTAGAAATGTTTCTAAAATCAGTATCAATTGACAATCTTTTTACTTGAAATGTTTCTCTAAAAAGCATTATAAGTGATTTTTAAAATTTTTAAAAGTGTTTTTTAAAATTTGTCGAACATCTAATTTTTTTTCAAAAATATCTTTTAAACTAAAAATATTTCTTATAATCACTACCAAATCGATTTTTACTATTTTTATAAATAATAAATGAATTAAATATGTTTTTTTATATATATTTGAGTTGAATATGTTGTTGAAAATATGGGAGAACAATTTAAAAAAAAATATCACCTTACCTAAAAGAAAAAGAAAGGTGAAAGAAAAGTGAAATACACATACAATAAAGTCAAAATTTAGCATCCCATTAGTCAAAAAGATGATCATAAATAAAACCATAAAAGCAAATAAAAAAATGAAAAAGGGAAAAAATAATAATAAAAGTGAAGAGAAGTAGTCCACATATCTGACTTTCTATCAGCACGAAAAGCACTTATGGAGATGGCCAAAGTCAGAAAGCCTGAACTGAATCGTACTCAAGAAGCAATAACCCTAATTCTCTGAAAATCCATGCTCGGAGAACAAGAAGGGGAAGGAGAGGAGGTGGAAACAACTCTAGGCGGTGGCGGAGGCGGTAGTGGTGGTGGTTTTGCTGCAAATATGAACATCAACATGAATATAGGGAATTTGAAGATGAAGGAGGAGAGGGTGCCGCAGTGGAGTCACCAGGAAACCAAAGACTTCATCGCCATCCGGGCGGAGCTGGAGAGAGACTTCGCGCTCACCAAGCGGAACAAGACTCTGTGGGAAGCTGTGGCGTCCAAGATGAAGGAGATGGGGTATAAGAGAACTCCTGATCAGTGCAAATGCAAGTGGAAGAATCTTGTTAACCGCTATAAGGTTTGCATTATCCCTCTTTGAATGCCAATTTCTCGATTCAAAATTTAAAATAATTGTAGTTTCACTGGTCTTGTTGCCAACATTTTGCAGTACTACGTCATTCCTGATGGAAGAAAAAGTGTAGATTTATTTTATTTTATTTTATTTTTTCTGATTTCTATGTTTCACTGAAATTCTAATATATTTGCCTTAGTTTCATGGGTCTTGTTGCCTTGATTCATTGAGATTTAGTCCTAGGTCAGTGATAGGAGAAAAATTTTAGACCTAAAGTGTCATTTGTTTATTGTTTTTTTTTTTTTTTTAATTCTGATTTCTAAACTGAAATTCTGCTGCCTGAAACTTTTGTTTTGAGGAATCTTTGGGTGGAGAATTGATTTCGGATTTTGTTATAGCTTAACTCTTTGTTTGGCACGAAGGAATTTGGAAAAAGAAAGGAAAGGAATCTATGGAAAGGGTGTTTCTCTTGTTGGTAAGGGGAAAAACTAAAATTTGAGGGGTTCGGTTCTTGTAAAGAATTAAAATTGTAAAAGAAGAATTGGTAATTGACAATTCTTTTTAAGAATTATGATGATGGAGGGTTTTGGGAAAGGAAAAGAATTAAATTGAAGGTTACAAATGTGGGAGTTTTTTTATTGAAATCAACTGGGTTTAACCGTTAAAAAATCTTGCTCTATTTTTAATTTTTCATTTCCATGTCTCTGGTATTGTGAGTGGCATAATGGTGTTGTGGTGGATTCATTCCTGTTAAGCTATAAATGTTGAAGGCTGATAAAAGAAATTGTGAGTTTTGTATATTTTCTAGGAAACCTAACAGGAGATAAAGTTGCTTGATGTGGGATTTTTTGGTTATAGCTTTGGAAAAGAAACCAGAAGGAATCAGGTGAAGTGACCTTTCTACTGTTTGGATTTTTGAAGAATTGAAATTGGTTCCTGGTGTAATAACAGACACCAATTTGGCTTAGGGGGTCGTGATTTACTAGCAATGGGTGGTAAATTAGCTTTGTTTCCTTTTCCATTAGGAATTGCAGGCATTTTGGTTCATCACATTCATTCCTTTATGATCCAGGTGATGGTATATAATTACCCCTGAAAGGTGTTTATTTGCTTGCAGCTCTCATTTGATACTGGATAAAGCAAGCCTTGGTTTTCATTTTCCTTGTGGAAAAGGGGTTACCTGTCAACTATTAGCTTGGGATTGGATCTTCTTAGGGCTAGTTTGGATGTACAATTCAATTTCAATATGAGAATAGGATTGACTTCGACATTTTTGGAATTGAATGGGAATTTAAAAGAATATGAGAATCGGTAGTGAGAAGCAATTGGAGGAGGGTTTGAATGCATATTCCTTTATTTTTTATGCTGTTAAAAGAAATTTGGGACAAACTAGAAAGGTAAAGAATCTTGGGTTTAAATGCATTGTTTTTCTTCAAATTCTGTGAGCTAAACTAGAATTGTTGGGATTTCATTTCAATTTGGGCTTTTGCCTAATCTATGGCTTCAAAGATTATAGATTTGGTTTTCTTTTTGTTTTCTCTTCCATATGACTCAAATAAATAGTTTAGGGCATTTTTCTTGTGCAATGTTTTGGTGAAAACCTACCAAATTTGGCGCTTAAGGTTTCATGATTTTATGGATTGACAACTTGACCCTTTGGTACAGGGAAAGGAGACATCTGATCCAGAGAATGGTCGACAATGCCCATTCTTTGAGGAGCTCCATGCAATATTCGAAGAGCGAGCAAAGAACATGCAGCGACGACTGCTTGAGTCCGAGGCAGGTTCTGCGCAGGCAAGGAAGAGGGCAAGGAGGATCAGTGCAGGAGATCATTCCTCAGATGAGTTCTCAGAAGATGAAGACGATGATGAAGATGACAGTGAAGAGGAGAGACTCCCAAGAAGCAGCAATCCCCGGAAAAGGAAGGCCGAGAGGGAAAGGCCATTGAGGGCAACGACATCAGATGTAAAGTCAGTAAGACCACCCAATGCTGCAAATATCAGTAGTGCTAGTAGTATCCCAGAAATGCTCAAGGAATTTTTCCAGCAGCAGCAGAGGATGGAGATGCAGTGGAGGGAGGCCATGGAGAGGCGAGCTCAAGAGAGGCAGATGTTTGAGCAGGAATGGCGACAGTCCATGGAGAAGCTTGAGCGGGAGAGGCTGATGGTTGAACAGGCATGGAGGGAGAGGGAAGAGCAGAGGAGAGCGAGGGAAGAGAGCCGGGCTGAGAAGCGAGATGTCCTCCTCACCACCCTTCTCAACAAGCTCATCCATGAGAATCATCTTTGACATAGCTGGGTTTGTATCCTAACTCTCACTCTCTTATATATAACATCTATACCAGAAGCATTGCTTTTGAATTATATCGTATATTTGATTGTACGAACAGATAAGACAGTGAATGCTCATACCCAAAAAAAAAGGAAGAAGAAAGGGTAGAGGCATGAAGGTATACAAGTAATTAGGGTTTACAAAATGTAGGAAGAAATCTTCAAATTCTTTGAATTGGAATCCCTAGAAGAAGGATATAAGTTTGGAGTTGATGATGGTAGTGGTTGCAATTTCTTACTTTGGCTTGAAAACAAACATTGTTTCAATTCATGTGAAGTTTATGATGTATTCTTTTATCATTGTATTGAAAGCAAAAATTGATACTGAATTATGGTTATTATTTCCTATATTTGGATGATTTTGACGTCTCATTTTTAACCTAGTTGCTTGAATTAAGGCCAAATGTCAAAATTATTTTTCTTCTTCTTGTTTTTTAAAAAATTATAGTAAGTTGAATAAAGTTTTTAGTTGAAATATGTAAACAAAGAAAATAATGGTCTTTTTGGAAATGTTTTTTAAAACAATTTTTCAGAATAGTTTTCAAGAATTGTTCTTTAGGTCTTATTTGGTAACTGTTTTTGAAGACAGTTCTGAAAAAATAGTTTTTAAGAACTGTTTTGGAAAACTGTTCTCTGATGTTTTGTAAAATAAAAGTTTGTTTGTTAACCTAAAATTGTTTTTAACTTATTTTTAATATTTTTAAATATGTTTTAAAAATAATTTTTATGTCTATAACTTTATTTTTAATTATTATATATGTTTGTATAATTATTTTTTAAAACAGTTCTAAAAAAAACAATTGAAAACAACTAAAAGAAGTTATTTGAAAATATCATATTTTTTATTTTTTGATAATAGAAAAAAAATAGTTTTTAATTGTCAAACGTGTTTTTCAAATTTTTTTTTTTTGTTTTAAAAAATAGAACATTGTTCTTGAAAACAATTATTAAATAAGGCCTTAATATTTTCTAAAATAAAAATTTGTTTTGAGAACTTGCATGTTCTCAATCTCCTTGTTATGTTTCCTCATATTTTTTAAAATAATTTTTATATATAATATTTTATTTTTAATTATTCTTTATATCTATATGATTATTTTTTAAGCCAATGTTATAAAACAAATGAAGATAATTTAAAATAATTGAAATATGTCCTTAAAAAATAAGATATTATTTTTAAAACAATTCTCAAAAACCTCTTTGGGAAATAATAGACTTAAGAAGACTCTTTCCGATTCATATGGATTCCATTATGGTTTAAAATACACATTTAAAGCATTTTCTAGTTATAGTGTCTCATTTGTCATGGTATGCGTCCCATTGAAGGACAAGCCTTGTTTACTTTATTTTTTGCTTTAAAACATTTTTATTTATTAAAATTTATATAATATTGTAGACCCCCCATTTTGTCCTACAGCACATATCCTATTACGTATTCAAAAAATAGAATCTAAGACAAATGCGAAATACAAATATTTTAATAATTTCTATTACCAATTTCTTATGAAATTAAGGTCTTATTTGAATTGAATTTTGTGAGCAAAAAAGTTTTTTTTTTTTTTTTTTTTTTTTTTTTTTTTTTTTAATTTAAATTAATAACACTTCAGTATGGATAGTTTAAGTAGTATTTGTTTTTTGATTGAATAGAAAAAATTCAAATATTTAACTTTTTTTTATTTAAAAAAATAAACAATCTAGTTTTAACTAACCATATCTTTAAAAGGATGAGCCCAATATCATGAAATTTTCAAATAAATATAAAATGAAAATTTCTGTATATCAAGGAAAAAAGGTAAGGCTGATGTGATAAGTAATATGTTTTTGTGTGAAGCGACATCTTGTTGGCTTCCTTGTTAAGCCTAATAATAAATAAAATAAAATAAAAAATCATTCAGAAAAGGACATGAAGTTTTGATTGAGCTTCTAAAAGAGATTTTGCAAAGCCGATCCAAATGGTGCCTAAGAATTTCTGGTAAGTTACAAAATTTACCAAAAGAGCTTATGGCTTAAAAGAAGTCTTCCCCTTAAAGAAGTTGACTTTTAAAATTTTGCTTTTTCATTTCAGCTTCATTTTCCACTTGGAGCCAAAGTAAAAACCATTGTTTGGAAAATTGGGATCGGCCAGTCCAACCAGTCGAACCGCCTACCAACGGCCTCTCCGATTCAATCCGGGAATTGGACCGTTCAAGGTCAGACCGGCTTTGAACCGCTTGAGCCGACGATCTGACCGTCAAACCGAACAGACCCGGTTTTGAACGAACCAGTCAACTGCTGGTTGACCAAAATTCTGGTGGGCTTTTGGCCCAACACCCTTCCTTGCAAGCCCATCACATTATCGTAGCAAACCCACTACGTTTTTCAGAATATGGCAAACAAGTCTTGGGTATTTATACTACTTTTGAAACCTGTTAGCTTCTGATATGGGGAGCTGTGGTTATCAAAATGACTAAGACCACTCAGCAACTTACCTACTTTGCTACATGAGAGGGTAAATATATTTATTATATATATCCTGGTTTTAATTTTTTATCATATAAACCATTTAAACAAATATAAATATTTATATTTACATTTATTTTATAATAATTATTAATAATAAATATGAAATTAATATAATAATTTTTAAAATTTTAACATAACAAAATATATAGATATATAATTAAATTAAATATTATAATTTTTTTTTCACCTTCATATTTAAATATTATACCTATTCCATTTAATAAAATTTAGTATATTAATACATTTATATTTATCTTTATAATTTAATTTGATATATCAAATATAAAAAAAATGTTATTAAAATTTTTAATTATATATATATATATATATTTTTTTTTAATTTCTTATAATAATTTTCAATTATAATAAAATATAAAATATATATTTATGATATCACCTATTCGACCATGATTCGACCAATGAACTGTAAACCAATAACTTTTCCAATTCAATGTCTAGTCTGATTTTGAAAATATTGGTAAAAACTAAAAACTACTCAAAACAAGGGGAATAGACAACCTCAAGTATATGACAAGGAAAATGCAAAACTATAATCAAGAAAATATTTCTGGGACAGTTTTATGTTCTCCCAAAAAGGAAAAAACCATTAGAAATTGTTTTTTGTTTTCTCATGGTAAGAACAAAAAAAGTATGTTAAGAAAATATCTTGTTGTATTTAAGGAATGTTTTAGAAAATAATTATACAAGTATGTAGAATGATTGAAAATAAAGTATTGGATATAAAAATTATTTTTAGAATATATTTAAAAATATTTCAAGTTCCAAACATATTTTTATTCTATAATTTCAGAACTATTTTCGAAAACAGTTACCAAATAGTAAAATATTAGGTTATATTTAGATACTATTTTTGAAATTGGTTGTAAGAAATAGTTTTTGGAAACTTGTTCGTTTGACATTCTTTGATCGACACCTTGCCACGAACAATATTGTTGAGTATGAGGCTTGTATCTTGGGATTAGAGACAACTCTTGAGCTCGGGATTAGACAGATGGAGGTGTTTGATGACTCTAATCTGGTATTGAGACAGATTCAGGGCCATTGGAAGACTAAAGATGTGAAGCTTAGGCCTTACCATGCATACTTAGAGCTATTGGTTGAAAGATTTGATGATTTGAGTTATACACATCTGCCTAGAGCATAGAACCAGTTTGTTGATGTCTTAGTTACTCTAGCTTCCATGATTGATATTCCTACTAATTCTATTATTTGCCCTTTATTGATTGAGTCGAGATCAGTTCCTCCCTATTGTTGCTTGATTGATGAGGCAGAGATGGTTTGCCTTGGGACCATGACATATATCGGTTTCTAAGACTTTTGGAGAGAGAGTTTGGGTTTGCTGAGGTTTGGATGTAAGCTTAAGAGAAGAAAAACAGGGGGAGCCAATGGAGGATGGGAGAAGGTTTTTTGTTTTTTTTTTAGAGATTCAGATTTTGAGGTGCGAGCAGAAACAGAGAGCTAGGTGAGCAAATTTTGAGAGCAAAAACAGAAAAGAAAGAAAGGCCGGGATGGGGAGTTTTAGGGATATAGAGATTTTTTTAGGTAAGCTGAACAGAGGGGGTGCGGGCAAATAGAGAATAAGGAAAAAATAGAGCAATGGGAGCTAGGGAGTAGTTTGAAGGAGTTGGACTGAGGAAGGGAGCAGCGTTTGAGCGAGAAACGAACAAAAACTGAAGGCTGGAGCTGAGTGAATTTTGGGTTTAGAAGAAGAAGCAAAGGAAGAGCTCGTCGATTTTGTCCGGAGATCTTGGACTTCTGGAGGTTTTTAGACCTGGAGGAGGGCGTCATGTCCATTAGCAGCTCATTTTTTTTTGGAAGGGGACACAGTCACTTGAAGCCAGGCTGATCTTGTTGAACGGGAGCACTTTCAGCTGCGTTGTGACAATGGAGATGGCAAAAGGGCCTTTGGCATTCTTTCCTTAGCTGGCCTGCACTTTTATACTATGTTTTTCTGTTTGTGTAGGGTTAGGGACGCGTAGCTAGTAAGTTCGGTGTTACTTCAATTCCTGCCACTAGTATGGCCTTCTGATAGATTGATTTTGTGGGAAGATAAGTTGCAATATAGCCATTAGGGTAATATTGGATGCATTGCTAATCTCTATTTTTAACTGCTTTAATGCCAAATGCCAAGCAAAAAGAATAAATGAGCTAAAGTGGATGCCACAACATCAAAGTACCCCCAAGGACCAAGTGTCGTCCTCTTAATCCTTCATCTCTTGGTGTCAAAAATATATATTTTTTAAAAATCCATTTTCAATTATTTTTTCAAAAATTCCATTTTCAAAATTTAATTTTTTTATAGAAAAAATTCCATTTTCAAAATTTTTTTAAAAAATTCCGCTTTTGAAATTTAATTTACAAAACTTCATTTTTTTCAAATAAATTTTCAAAATTCCAATTCTCAAATTTAATTTTCAAAACTTCCATTTTCGAATAATTATTCAAAATTCCAATTTTTAAATTTGATTTTCAAAAATTCCAATTTTCAAATTTAATTTTTTTGATATTTTATAGAACAAAAATTTATTTAAAAACTTGAAATATCTTTAACTTGTTTTTTTTTTTTTTTTTTTATGTTTTTTAATATATTTTTAAAATAACTTTTAAAAAAATTTTATTTTATCTATAGTACTTTATTTTTAATCATTGTTTGTATTAATATAGTTATTTTTTATTGTAATATTAAAAAAATGGTTGAAAAAAAACCAAAAAGCATTATAAACACTATATTTTCTACTTTTTAAGAATCAAAAACTGTTTTTTATTTTCAATAATAAAATTTATTTTCAATTTTTTAGTTATCAATGTTTTTATTTTAAAGAAAAGAAAAATTGTTTTAAAAAACAATTGTTATATATTGTCTTAATATTATAAAATTTTTAAAATAATACAAATATGTAAAAGTTTTATCAAAATGAAATAACTCTCCATAAAATAGTAGAATTTTTTCATATAAAGTTAGGACCGTTTTATAGTTGTATTTGAAAATAGTTCTGAAAAGTAATTTTTAAAAATAGTTTTTGAAAGTTGTTTTTATGTTTTGTAGAATAAAAGTCTATTTGAGAATTTAAAATTTTTTAAATATGTTTTAAAAATAATTTTTATATTTAGAGCTTTATTTTTAATCATTATACATATTTGTATAATATTTTTTTAAAACAACTATCAATAAACAAGTGAAAATTTTTGAAAACAATTAAAAGATATTTTCTAAAAAAATATTTCTTTTCTATTATTGAAAACAAAAAATAGAACTTTAATTGTCAAACATGTTTTTCGGTTATTTTGTTTTGGAAAATAGAAAACTATTTTTGTTGATAAACACACCATAATAGTCAAGTAGTTCTTGGTAAGTGAAACCTCAAGTATATAGTTTTGCCTGTTGGTTTTAAAATAAAAATAAATATTCACACATATTGTGTTGACAATCGAAAATTACTTTTTGTTTCTCTAGTGGTTCAATTTGAATTATATTCACATATTGGTTGGAGGACTCAATTTTCCAAGAAATTGTACTGGAGGTGTCTTTGTTTTCCTCTAAATGACATTTAAGATCATGTTTGGTTGGTTGGATGTGAGATGAGATATTTTTTTCATATTTTTTTGTATGATTTTTAAACAAGGATACATATTAAATGTATATGTAGACCCTCATTTTGGTATGTTTTTTTGTTATTTTTGGAGCACTTTTTTTTCTCACACCTGAAGGAGCTGTCACCATTTGGAGGAGTGGGGGACCTCTTTCTGGAAGAGCCAAGCTGCATGGGACGCGTAGCAATGGACGTGACCACCTTGCCATGGTGGTGGTTGAGGATAGTGACGTCTTTGCTGAACCTTGAGTAGTGGAACGGGTGGGAAATGAAGAGAAAAATAAGGAGAATTGTGTTTTCACCCCAATTAGGTTGAATAATTGAGTTAATGTCCTTGTATCACCCATGATTACAAGGATATGAGATGGTAATGGACACAAATACCTTTTTGACTCTTTTTTGTCTCTATTCTACCACCCTTTATATGCCACTATTGACACATTCTGTCTTATTTAACAATTTTTGAACTTTTCATTGGTTTTTTAAAACTCTTTTATAAATAATTGAAAAATCAACATTATTTTATATTTTAAATTATAAAAAAAAAATTATATTGATGATTTAAAAACTGTTTTGGAAAATACTTTCTAAAAAATATTAATTTAAATAAATAAAAATTATTTTATATATTTTAGAAGTAAATAATTTAATGATTAAAACACTATTTAAAATAAATATATTCACTATTTTATTTTCTTTTATGCTAAAGAGTATTTTAAAGTTTTCTCTTTCCTATTATAAAATAAAAAGTTCAATTTTTTTTTTCTTCCTTTCTTATTTTAATAACTTTTTGAACATGACTTTTAGAAATAAGTTATACGAAATGTTGTAAATTTGTTTAGTAAAGATTTTTTTAATGATATGAATTAATTGAAAATTTATCAACGTAAGAAAAAAAAAAGTAAAGGAAAGAAATAGGATGGATGAAGAGTTTTTATTTTAAATATACAATTAAAATGTTTTCGTATGACTTAATTTTAGAAGTGAATTATATCTATATATAGTAGATATTGAATTTTTCTTAAATAAAAGGGTTAAAAGGTATATTTACTCATTTTAGATGAAAACAAAAAGTTAAAAATTATATAGATTGTGTTTGAGTTTGGTTTAAAAATATTTTTCTAGTTTTTATTTTTTATTTTTTATTTTTTATTTTTAAAATTAAATTTTATTTTCTATATGATCTCTTTTTGAAAATACGTTCAATTAAAAAATAAAAACTATTTTAAAAAATGAAAATTGAAAACCTTATTTAGTACTATTTTTTCATATGAAAATAATAAAAAGACTCAAAAGAGTTTGACCCTAAGTCATACACTTTATTTAACTCCCACATGAAAATTTCAATACTTTTTACAGTAATGATGTTTGGAGAAAAAAATTTGATCCTAAGTCATCCACCATTTTCTCAACCAAACCATTGGAAACATGATTAACACACCTACGTGAACAAATAACTTAGAGGGATATGAAATTTGTGTTATTATACAAGAGTATTACATTAATTGTACAATGAAAATGTACTAAATGTACAAGGGTGTATAAGGTTACTCTTTGTGAAAGATTTCAATCGATTATGAACCACTCCATTTTATTTTCCTTGTTACCCACATATTGTACACTCATGTCATACACTTTATTTAACTCTCACATAAAAATTTCAATATTTTCCCTAGTAATGATGTTTAGGGAAAAAATTGACCCTAAGTCATCCAATATTTTCTCAACCAAACAATTAGAAATATAGTTAACACACCTACGTGGAAACATGGTTAAGATACCTACATATGGACACATAATTTAGGAGGGATATGAAATTTGTACCACTGTACAAGAGTATTGCATTAACTATACAAGGGTATTACACTAATTGTACAAGGGAAATATACTAAGTGTATAAGGGTGTACAAGGCTACCATTTGTGAAAAATTTCGATTGATTCTAAATCACTCCTTTATTTTCCTTGTCACCCAAGGATTGTATACCCATGTTATACACTTTATTTAACTCTCATATGGAAATTCCAATGCTTTCTCGAATAATGATGTTTGGGAAAATTTTTTGATCATAAGTCATCCACCATTTTCTCAACCAAATGATTAAAAACATGCGTAACACACCTACATGGACACATAACTTAGGAGAGATATGAAATTTGGACCACTGTACAATATTACACTAATTGTATAGGAGAAATGTATCAATTGTATAAGGGTGTACAAGACTCCTAATAGGTTTTGTACGATTTTTAAACAACTTGAGCTTGACATTAGAATGATTATCGATAGTGTTTTTTTTTTGTTACCAAACTATGCCATTAAGACCAATGAGAAATAATGTACAACATATTTATTATTTTGCAAGTAAGAAACAAAAAAATATTTGCTAAGGTATTTAAAAAATATTTATTATATATTCTATAAGTTTGAAAAAAAAAATTTAATGATGTCTAATTTGCAAGTTAGAACAAATAAAGAATACTAATATTTTATGAGGTGTTTAAAAATTGTTTAATATATATGAGAAATAATGTAAGTTTGAAAAAAAGAATAATATTTGATAAGGTATTTAAAAATTATTTACTTCAAAATGCATTTGACAATAATAATTTTTAACCATTTATCTCTCATGTTCAATTTGTTGGAGAAAAATGATTGGTAAATCATTCAACTTGGTCCTACTAATAAATAGGTGAGAGAATGGTAAAAAAGTCAAAGAGAGAATGAGAAAGGTAGGAGTGGCCGGTAGTTTTTTCATTTTATAGTCAAGGGTATTTTAGGAATTTTTTTAAGGCAATATCCTTCCTCTCAATTTCTACTCTTTCATTGGGTTTTGAGTTTAATTATGGGTGATTGAAGGACCTTAACTCAATTATTCAACCCAACTGGGGTGGAAACACAATTCTCCCAGAAAAATATGAGAATAGGGAGAAGATAACCAGAAGGGGGGAAGTAAGAGGGGAATGAGCTAAGCATAGGACAAGAAAACGGATAGTGGCTGGGAAGGAAATACGGAGAGCTGGGTACCTGAGAGAAAAAAATAGAGAGCTATAGAGGGATTTCTAGAGAAAGGAAGAGAGTTGGACGAAGCCGAGGTATAGTGCACGAAAATAAAAAGAAAAAGCAGTGAGCTGCAACCCAAAATACCTTATTGGGAAGGAGACTTTCAAGTATGGCCGTTATGGGTTTCTCATATATTTTCATCTTTCATATTTCTCCTGTCTCATTCCCTGTGATTTCAACTTTGCTTGTTGGGTTGCTATGATTTGGTGATTATTGGTTTAATATTCAAAGAGCTTGTTGTATTATATGTTTTACTCTAGAAAATCTTTCCCATAGTGCAACCCACTAACTGTTAAACCCATGGATCAAATAATGAAATGGGTTCAACATATTTGTTAAATGTTTCATGCTCTATTCCTGCTCCTATTCTCTTGCTTCTCTGTTTTTCCCCTGAATGTATGCCCCGAGCCCTAGGACTTGAAATCTGGGTTGATGCATTGGTGGGGAATGACTTGATGTGAGGAACATTTGATGGGTAAAAAGACAACCCCAACTGCAAATGTCCGTGAATCTGGGTGGATGAATGAGATATGGGGGCATTAAATCGATGCAATTGGATATTAATTTCCTATGAATGATCAGTGGCTTTCGTTAGAAGGTTAGAAATCTCACTGAATGCAAATGGTTGGTGCATTTGTTTCTTTAGAAGTCTTTCCTCTTAGGGATGGGTGACTTGTGTGCTTAGATGGGAGCTTTATTTGTATATCTTGTGGAAAGGTGAGTGACATGCCGGGATTTTAGAAAAGAATAAGTGTACATGAAAGCTATCAAGGTTGGAGGTTTTTCTGATTTATTCGGTGGGTCTGTTCTTGTTGAACTTTATGAAAACTGTGGTGAGATGTTGCTTGCAAAGAGAGCCTTCTTATGCGTGCCCAAGCAGAATGCTGTGTCTTGGAATAGCCAAAATAAGAAACTGTAAAGTGTACGTGAAAGAAGGATGATGTCTACAAGCTCCAGAAAATGAGAAGCTATTGTAATAGATGAAACTCCTAAGGATTCATTTCAGGATCCTCGGCGCAAGGTTCATAAGCTTATGAAAGGGGTTTTGAAGTTGGAAATAGCAAAACTCCAGGCTGACCATGCAGATTCAGAGGATGCTTCAGAGTTTGGTAACGTGGCCAAGGATATCATTGCCTTTGGGACTGCATTGCTGATTCCATTTTCACAAAAAAAAGTCACAGTGTAAACAGCAGAGAAAGAAAATGAATTTCTGTGCATTTTATTCATAACATAAACATCTTTATTTGTACATGCTATGCTAGTCTACTAAGGTAAGTCTCCTATATTTACATCCTATAATCAAGCCTATAATCAATACATAAACAAGGTAGTCAGTCAACTAATTAATTCTGATTCTATAACACTCCCCCTCAAGCTGGAGCATAAATGTTAATCATGCCCAGCTTGTTACAAAAATATTCAACCCTAGTTCCATTTAACGCCTTTGTGAAAATATCTCCCAGTTGTTCTCTAGTCTTCACATAACCTGTGGAAATCAGATTTTCTTGAATCTTCTCACGAATGAAGTGACAATCTATTTCAATATGTTTAGTTCTTTCATGATATACTGGATTTGAGGCTATATGAATAGCTGCTTGGTTGTCGCACCAAAGTTTTGCTGGCATGGGAGTCTTTATTCCAATCTCAGTTAAAAGATGACACAACCACATAATTTCACACATGGCTTGCGCCATGGCTCTGTATTCTAATTCTGCACTAGGCCGAGATACCACATTCTGCTTCTTGCTCTTCCAAGATACAAGATTCCCACCAACAAAGACACAAAAGCCCGTAGTGGATCGTCTATCAGCTTTGGATCTAGCCTAGTCAGCATCTGTAAAACACTCAATTTGAGCATGTCCATGATTGCTGTACAATATGCCAAGACTAGGAGCTCTTTTCAAATAACACAAAATCTGCTTCAAGGTTGCCCAATGCTTCACTATAGGTGTAGACATAAACTGACTGACAATACTGACTGCGTAAGCAATGTCTGGGCGAGTCATTGTAAGGTAATTCAATTTCCCAACCAATCTTTTGTATCTTTCTGGATTATCAAAGGGATCATCATCGTCTTTCGTCAAATGTACATTATGGATCATCGGTGTGCTACATGGCTTGGCTTCCATCTTTCCAGTTTCTGCAAGTAAGTCAAGAACATATTTCCTCTATGACAAGAAGATTCCCCTTTTGCTTCTTGATACTTCTACTCCCAAGAAATATTTTAGCTTGCCCAAGTCCTTTGTGTGAAACTTGGAATGCATAAACAATTTGAGAGAAGAAATTCCTGCACAATCATTTCCTATAATGACAATGTCATCAACATAAACAACGAGAAGAATAATACCATTTGCTGACTGCC
This sequence comes from Vitis rotundifolia, assembly GCA_030254885.1. NCBI lineage: Eukaryota > Viridiplantae > Streptophyta > Magnoliopsida > Vitales > Vitaceae > Vitis > Vitis rotundifolia. Next base: position 15,993,618 of record CM058152.1, read on the forward strand.
AATAGAAGACTGAATGATCAACTTTGCTTTTGTTCATCCCAAACTCTTGAATCACCTCACTAAACTTGCCAAACCAAGCTCAGGGACTCTATTTCAATCCATAGAGAGATTTTCTGAGATGACACACTTTCCCATACTCCCCCTGAGCAACAAACCCAGGTGGTTGCTCCATATATACTTCTTCCTGGAAATCTCCATGAAGGAATGCATTTTTTATATCCAGCTGGTGCAGGGGCTAGTGCTAAGAAGAAACAATTGATATAATCAGGCGGACTGAAGCAAGTTTGGCTACTGGGGAGAAAGTATCATAATAGTCCACCCCATAAGTCTGAGCATAGCCTTTAGCTACAAGTCTGGCTTTTAGTCATGCCACTGAGCCATCGGGATGAACTTTTATTGCAAAGACCCACTTACATCCCACAACTTTCTTTCCTTTTGGTAAATCAACTAGATTCCATGTGTGATTGAATTCTAGAGCTTGTATCTCCTCAAGCATTGCATTATACCATCCAAAGTGACTTAGGGCTTCTTTGACAGTTTTGGGAATAGAGACAAAATCTAAAGAGGCAACAAAAGCACTCGAGGAAGGAGACAAGTGATCATAAGAAACGAAATTAGTAATGGAATAAACTAATTTGCACTGACGTTTACCTTTACGAAGACCAATGGGAAGGTCAAGGTCACTAGGAGGATCAGATAACGAAGAAGTTGGTGCAGGACATGTATCTTTTGTCTCCTGACGCTTAGAGTATTCTTGAACAATTGGTGGCTTAGTTGGAGTAGGCAATAAGTCAACAAAATCGTGTGGTTGCTCAAAAGAATTAGTGGGAGTACTTGGGATGGTTACTTGATATATGAGCCAATTTTCACCTTCCCCCACACTTTCTGAATTTGGGGGTGAAGAATAAAAAGGTGTATCTTCTGAAAATACCACATCAATCGATACCACATACTAGTTGAGATCAAGAGAAAAACATCGATAACCTTTCTAAAGATGAGAATACCCTAAGAACTCACACTTCAGGGCTTTGGGATCTAGTTTAGTCACAGATGACCTTACATCTCGAACATAGCGAGTGCTTCCAAAAATTTGTGGTTCAACTGGAAATAGAGACTTCTTTGGAAATAATATATTGTATGGGATTTTATCATTGAGTACCGTAGATGGCATGCGATTAATCAGAAAGCAAGCAGCCCAAAATTGTTTAAGAACCTTCATCTGGAACAAGAGTGCCCGGGCTATTTCTAGTAAATGTCTGTTCTTCCTCTTAGCAACTCCATTTTGAGAAGGAGTATCCACACAAGAGGATTGATGAAGAATCCCGTGTTGAGTCATGTAAGTTTGAAATAAGTTAGACATATATTCTTTGCCATTATCACTTCTCAATATTCGTACAGAAACATTAAACTGTGTTTTAATCTTAGCACAAAATGCACAAAAATGAGAGAAAACTTCAGAACGATTCTTCATAAAATAAATCCAAGTCGTTCGAGAAAAATCATTCACAAATGTAACAAAATATCGAAATCCAGTTTTAGAAGTAACAGGACAAGGTCCCCAAACATCAAAGTGTACTAACTCAAAAATAGATTCAGCCCTCTAATTAACTCTTGGGCTTAACGAACTACGGTGATGCTTTGCAAAATGACATGACTCACAATTAAACGAAGGTAAACTATGAAACTGAGGACATAACTTCTTTAACACTGGTAAAGAGGGATGTCCCAATCGACAATGAGCTTCAACTAAAGAAGTGATGCTAGAACAAGCAAACCGACTGAGGTACCCACGCATCAAGAATGTAAAGACCATCAAATACATGTCCTTTACCAATAATTTGCTTCGTCATAAGATCCTGAAAAAGGCAATGGTCAGGAAAGAATGAGATACAACAGTTCAGATCTTTGGTAAGTTTACTGACAGATATCAAGTTAAAGGCAAGCTTAGGTAAACTTAAAACAGATGACAAAGTGATAGAGGATGTTGGTTTGACAGTCCCAGAACCCACAACATTAGAGGTTGACCCATCAGCAATGGTAATAGGAGAAGGAGCTAAATGTGATCGAAAACTAGAGAATGTTTTAGAATTACCTGTCATGTGATCAGTGGCACTTGAATCAATTACCCATTTGTTTGAGGAAGAGATAAGACATGTTTTACCTGTCTCAGCAAGAGCAGTAACCGAAGTAGAAATCCTTAATGATTCTTGATACTGAGAGAATTTTGCAAACTCATCGGCTGAGACCATGCCCGTCTTATCAAAAGAACTTGAAGAAGTACTAGGGACGGTGGCAACATTAGCAATCTGATTTCTTTGATTATGATTTTGTAATTTCTTGCAGTATCTCTTGGTATGGCTCGGCTCATGACAGTAGTAGCAAACAATGTTGCTTGAATCATTGTTATGGCTATCAGAAGTCTTGCTTCCTCCCCTATTGTTTGATTTCCTCCCAGTATCATTGCTTCCTCCTTTGGCAACAAGAACATTATTAGTCTGCTGGATAGATGAGGTACCTTCAGTACGCAAAATTCTACTGAACACTTCTTGAAGTGAACCAATCTCAGAACTGGAAAGAATTTGAGATTTAACAGTCTCAAATTCAGATGGAAGGCCAACTAAAAAACTCATTACCGCCATTTTTTCTCTCTGAGTTTGTTGCACCTTAATATCAGTACTAAAAGGTAAAAGTACATTCAACTCCTCATAAGTCTTCTTAAAATCCATTAAATAAGTTGTGAGAGATTTGGCCTCCTTTTCAGCACGATAGAAGGCTTTGCACACATCATACATTAGGGACAGATTCCCTTTGCCAGAATATAAGAACTCCAGATAATCCATTAATTCTTTAACAAACTCACAATGATTAAGTAGTCCAACAATTTCACTATTAATAGAATTCCTTATTTGTAGGAATAAACGTGCATCATCCCTTATCCAAGTCTTTCTAGTTTCATCATCAGGGGTTTCCATGGTCAGGTGGTTATCTTTTTCAACACTACGCAAATAAACTCTAATTGTCTTGCTCTATTCCAAATAATTAGTGCCATTTAATTTATGATAAGTTATTTTGGACAGTGCTGGAACTATTTCAGTTATAGAAGCTTTATTGTTAGTCATTTTAACTGATATTCAATCACCACAATAAATATAATTCCAGCAGCAAACCAGAAACAACTGATACCCAAAACGAATTTCCACAAGAAATCAGAAAACAAATTAAAGGGACAGAACCTGCCAAGGAGATGTTCCTTTCAATAGTTAATCGAACGCCAGAGTGCCACCTGAGAATGGCCGGAAACAAGAATGCGTTCCTCCCTGGGTCGGCGGTGACACAATCTAGACTCAAAAAACGTAACAGGCTACTGTTCCAGAATTCTAGGAACAAAACCCAAAAGCCAGAAAATTATTTTGAACCAGGTTACTATTCCAAACTGTTAGGAACAAAACCCAAAACCCAGAAAATTCCCTTGAGCCAAACGTGGCTTTGATACCATGTAAACAGCAGAGAAATAAAATGAATTTCTATGCATTTTATTCATAACATAAACATCTCTATTTATACATGCTATGCTAGTCTATCTAAGGTAAGTCTCCTATATTTACATCCTATAATCAAGCTTATAATCCATACATAAATAAGGTAAGTCAGTCAACTAATTGATTCTGATTCTGTAACACACAGTAATGGCTTAAATGGATCTCAGAATAGCATTTCTAAGTAGAGTCTCTTCCATGGAAAAGAAGTTCCAAGAAATGGATCAAATGCGCTTGAATTTTCAAATTTTAATGCTGATGATTTCTAACATTTTTATCACCATGGACAACTCTTTAACTGAGCGGGAATTCTTCTAGCTTACCATTATCATCTCACTAAGTCCTAGAGTAAATTATGTGGAGCCTTCTAAAACAGTAGCACTTCGAGCTTCGCTCCTGTGTGTCCACCTAAAAGAAGTCGAAGACCACGTATGAGGTAGTGAGGATGCTAGGCTCCAGCAATGTGGTGGTGATGTTCAGCATTAGTGGCTGTTGCATGTGCCATGTGGTGAAACAACCATTTTTCGGCCTTGGAGTAGGACCCGCTATCGTGGAGCTCAACAAGGAGAAGTATAGCTCTGAAATGCAATCCGTCCTGTACCAGCTCTCCGGCGGCCAGCATTCTGTCCTGTCTGTCTTTGTGGGCAGCAAGATCTTGGGCGGTATTGAAACTCTCATGGTTTGTCACATTAACGACACCTTGGTCTCTCTCCTGAAAGCTGTCGGAGCTCTCTAACTATAGCTTCATCATCACTGGAACATCCAACTCCTATTACTAGAATTTCCTTATTATAGCTCATGAAGATGAATGTTATTTGGCACCTAAGCTGGGCAATGGCTGCTAGGATGCTCAAGGCCCATGATCGCCCTTTAAAGGCTTCTCTCCACCGTGGGCCCATTCTTAAATGCTCCCACTTTAAATGGCCACCTTGGCACACGGTCCCAATAGCTACTTGTTCTCTTTTTGTTTCTTGATATTTTGATAACTTTCTAAACTCCAATTTATTATTATTATTATTATTTTTCAAATAACTTTCATAGTTCCAAACTCTCAAATAATTTTCAAAATTCTAATTTCTTTCAAATATAATTTTCAAAATTCCAATTCTTAAATTTAATTTTCAAAACTCCAATTCTTAATTAATTTTCAAAACTCCAATTTCTTTCAAATTTAATTTTCAAAATTCAAATTCTTAAATTTAATTTTTAAAACTCCAAACTCTCAAATAATTTTCAAAATTCCAATTTCTTTCAAATTTAATTTTCAAAGTTCCAATTCTTAAATTTAATTTTCAAAACTCTAATTTTCATTTAATTTCCAAAACTCCAATTCTTAAATTTAATTTCCAAAACCCCAATTCTTAAATTTAATTTTCAAAACTCCAATTTTCAAATAATTTTCAAAATTCTAATTTCTTTCAAGTTTAATTTCCATACTCCGATTCTTAAATTTAATTTTTAAAACTCCAAACTCTCAAATAATTTTCAAAATTCCAATTTCTTTTAAATTTAATTTCCAAAATTCCAATTCTTAAATTTAATTTTCAAAACTCCAATTTTCATTTAATTTCCAAAACTCCAATTCTTAAATTTAATTTTCAAAACCCCAATTCTTAAATTTCATTTTCAAAATTCCAATTGTTTTCAAATGTAATTTCCCAAATTCCAATCCTTAAATTTAATTTTCCAATTTTCAAATAATTTTCAAAACTCCAATTTCTTTCAAATTTAATTTTTAAAATCCCAATTTTTAAATTTAATTTTCAGAACTCCCATTTTCAAATAATCTTTCAAAATTCCAATATTCAAATTTTAACTTTCAAAACTTCAATTTTCAAATAATTTTCAAAATTCCAGTTTTCTTTCAAATAATTTTAAGTCTACTCCAGTTCTCAAATATTTTTAATTCTACAACTTTTCATCTTTTATTAGGGTTTTAGGTAAAAAAAATCTTGTTTTTAATAAATTTGCTACATTTTCCTTTAGGTAAGCACGTCCACAATTTTTTTTTTGATTTTTTAATAATCTTTTGTTTGTCTTGATTTTAAATAAGCATGAATATGCTTTTCATAATTCCAAAACAATAGAATTTGTGGGATTAATTCATACAAAATCAATTGGGCTTTGGTGAGGGCCCTATATATGAGTTTTCTCATCTGATTGTCAACTATTATGCTTAATGAATATTGCTTGATCTTTGTCTTGCTCTTTGATATGCATACGATAATTTTATACTTGAGCTAACCTTGTTTCTGTGATAACGCACTATTATTTGTTGTAAAGGTACGATCTCACTCCCACTTAGTTTATTCTTATGTATGATTCATTTTATTGTCTGATCATTTTATTGGTATCCATTAATTTCCTCGTTAATTGCCACACTTGCTTCACATTCTTTAGTAAAGACCCGTTTTTAGGGACTTAAAAGGGGTGCTACGGTCTTCACCGTACCTTCCCAATAAGTAACCTGACCTCTGTACTCGACTTTGGTTTTCCACAGACTGTCTTTTCCAAATAAGAAGTCACACTTAGGGTTTTCTTTCTTATTTTGTTGTCCCTTAAAAAAATAAAACAAAAATAAATGGTAACTCCAAGTCTTTTCTAAAAATCATAAATTTTCACAAATAAATAAAAAAAATGAGTTTGCCATCGAGTGGGAACGCATCGAGCAAAAAGCGGGGTCCATATTATCTAAATTTATTTTTTTCATCATTTTAAAAATATTTATTTATACTTTTTATTTTGCAAAAAAATAAAAAATAAAAATTAAATTTATGGTTAAAAGTAAATTGATATTTTATTTCTATTAATTATTAAGATTAATAGAGGTTGGAATGGCTTTACTAGGGATAAAATTTAGAGAAATTATATTTAAATCTACTAGAAAGGTTTTTATAGCCTAGTGTAAAATTTCTTCCCTTTTTTCTTTTTAACCATTCTACAACATGCAAAAGGGGTGCAAGTGAAGTCGCAGAAAGGAGGTGTCTATTCTTGAAGTGGGAAAAAGGGTATTACAAGAATATCGTTCTTAATAGGTGTAACCACTAGAGTTTGCAGCCAAAGTAGTCTTTACTTAAAAAAAAAAAACCATAGTAGTGCATCTTTCAAACTAATTGTCAAACTAGTCTTTTGAATTCACATCAGCAAGCTATGTTTGACTTTATTTTCCATTCAGCAGACTTTTATTCTGAAGCCCCATTTTTTCATCTGAAACCATTCAACAAAGTTATTTTTATCTAAACCCTAACTATTATTTTCTCTTCTCACGTCTGCAACTCCCACCATCTGCGGCTCCCACCAGCAGCTCCCATCAGCAACGTATTACAGTGACTAGGTAAAATTTTGAAGCATTTTAATTTTTGGTAAAATAATAGGCAAATATTTGGGTAAGTTTAGGACATTGTGGTTAATGGGTTTTTTCCTCTTACTTTCCTCAGCTTTTTCACTAACCAAATAGAGGAAAATGAAGCATTAAAAATACCAAAAATAAAAAAAGAATCAAATCGAAAAAGTGGTTCATGAGTTTTTTCCCCATCATTTTCCTTAGCTTTCTCACTAACCAAACGAAGGAAAAAAAAACATTAAAAACAATATTTGAAATTTTAAAAAATTTAAGGGCTTGTTTGGTTTCTGTTTCTGAATGTTGTTTTTTGTTCTTGAGAAAGCTGTTTCGAAACATTAAAAACAACCTTTGAAAATTTTAAAAATCTCAAGTTTTTTTTCATGTTTTCTACACTGTGAACAGAAGAAAAAAAAAAACACAAAAAAAATCATGGAGAACAAAAAAAAAACACTCGCGGAGAACAAAAAAAACCATTCACAAAAAAAAAAAAAAAAAAAAAAAAAAAAAACACCCATGGAGAACAAAAAAACCATTCACATAACAAATCACAAACCCTCAAACAATGTATCCTACAACAAATTCAATCAAATCCCAAATCCACACATAGAGAACAAATCCACAAGCCCTCAAATCAAATTTGTGCTCTCAAAATTTTATTTTCCAATTTCTTTCTCCAAAAATTGATCGGCTGTGGCAATGCTTCAATTTGAACTTCACATGGGCAACGGAGGTGGGTATGTGTGTGTGAGAGAGATAAGAGCACTGGGGAAATTGAGGTGTCGAGATGAAAGAGGAAGAGAGGAGTGTGGAACAAGGAGAGATCGTGAGAAGAGAGATGAATGAGAGAGATTTGAAGAGGAAGAAGAAGTGTAGGTGAAAATATAGGGAAGAGGTAAGTCTGAAAGGGGGTTTTTTTTTCTAAAAAAAAAAATGATTAATTTTTAATTTTTATTAATAAAAAGGAAAATAAAAAATGATTAAACAAATCATTTTATATTAAAAAAATGCATACAATTTTTAAAATTTTAAAATTATAAAATTAATTGAAAAATGGATATAATTTATTTTATCTTTAAAATATTAAGTTAGCCAAAGAAAATATAATTTAATAAATAAATAAATAAACATGTTGAAAAGGCTTTATATTTATAAATTAATTTAATTATCAAATTATTTTTATGTTTAAAACAAATTTATTTTTGTTATTTTAAAAATTAGAATAATCGGAAAGGATGTTGGAGGGATAAGATTTAGTAAAAAATGGGAGATAAAAAAGGCAAATAGTTAAGAAAATTTCAAATAAATATATTTGATTGATAAATATCCTTATAAATCATTTACAAATGAATATTTTGATTAATCAGGTTGTTTGTATTTTAGAAAATACCTCATTTATAGGGGAGACTCTATCGAATTTTTTAATATTTGGATGCGAACATTATTTTATTACATTTTTTTATTATTATTATATTTGGATATTGATATTGGTTGTAGATGAATATTTTGATTAATCAATTGTTTGTATTTTGGAGAATACCATATTTATAAGGAAGATTGTCGAAATTTTTAATATTTGGATGCAAACATTATTTTATTACATTTTTTTTTTATTATTGTACTTGGATATTGATATTGGTTGCAGATGAATATTTTGATTAATCATGTTGTTTGTATTTTAGAGAATACCCTATTTATAATGAAGACTGTCGAAATTTTTTAAATTTGGATGTGAACATTAGTGTTTGACATTTTTTTTTTTTCATTATTGTACTTGGATATTGATATTGGTTGCAGATGAATAATTTGATTAATCAGGTTCTTTGTATTTTGGAGAATAACCTATTTATAAGGGAGACTGTCGAAATTGTTTAAATTATAATATTAACATTAGCTTATTATGACAGTATAGTAATGGAGCATAAAGAGGACAGATTCGATCGAGATTCATTAGATCGCTCTATTTTAGTGCTACAAGACAGACATAGGTCTCAATTAGTGGATTCCGGTCAGGTATATATGTATATATAAATATAGATGTATATAAAAACATAATCATAAACCTTAATTAAGTTCTTATTTAATCGATATAGTATCTTTTGTAGCTTAATCGGGTATTGACATGTCGACAACGTTTATGGACATTCATGCGAGAGTGGAAGATGGACCCTCGTATTCAGCAATATGTGATGCAGTTTGGATTTTATGGTGTATATCGTGTCGAACACATTTCACTAGATTGACCATTGATAACGAGTCTTGTTGAGTGATGGCGGCCCGAGACACACATATTTCATTTACCTATTGGAGGGATGACTGTTACTTTACAAGATGTAGTCATGATTCTAGGATTATGTATTCATGGGCCTCCTATCACTAGCATATGTGACATAGATTGGTCACTACTATGTTCAGAGCTTTTAGGTGTCGTCCCACCTCCATCTTAGATTAGAGGGTCAGCTATATCAGCACGATGGTTGCGTGATCAGTTCTCATATCCACCAACAGGGGTTGATGATATTTTACAACGTTATGCTCGTGCTTTCATATTAGCACTATTGGGTGGAGCATTGTTCGCAGACAAGACTGGCATACATGTACAGTTATGTTATCTTCCACTATTAAGAGACTTCACTGAGATTTCTCACTATAGTTGGGGCAGTGCAGTGTTGGCATACCTATATAAAGAGCTATGTCGTGCGAGTTTGGATAGTGTTAGAGATTCCTGGACCAATCACATTATTATAGGTATTTCGACATAACTATCTATTCTAATTAATTGACTCACATTATTGTTGTAAGTTGTCTAATTTTGATAATGCTATCTGATTTTGTAGTTGTGGTCATGGGAGAGACTTCATGTGGGTTTACCTGATTTCAGTCGTCCTCCAGTGCATATAATAGTCCCACATGTACATGATGATGTAGTTGATGGTTTACTTGATCATTTATTGCTAGATGAGGCACTTCTAATTGATCCATTGGGCCACAGGTGGAGAGTATCCCTGTCTTGGTCTCATAACCCATCACCACATGTGTTGACATTCTATCAAGATCAATTGGATGCCCAGACACAGGATTAAGTAAAGTGTTGATGCATAAGATTACCTTTGCAACATTTTCCACAAATGTGACTAATTAATTTTTTAAAAAAATTATAGGTATTATGGGAACCATATACAGCAGATTTGATTACACATCTTTTGGCTATATGTCAGGCTGATGAAGAAATTTGGCGAACTATGTCACCTTTAATTTGCTTTGATATTATTGAGTGGCATAGACCAGAGCGAGTTTTACACCAATTTCGTATGCAACAAAGGATACCTCCACCTTGTTTGATAGATATGGAGCTACATTTAGTGGATAGGCGAGGACAACATCAGTATGATTGGGTGACATTCCATGCTCAGTATATTTCTCTCTAGGCTACTCATTTTGAGCGTATTGCGACAACACTACTTGCTATTACTACCATGGATTTTTATGATCCATATATGCAATGGTATCGACGTATCATGCGACACCTGATCGCACCTGTTTTGCATAGAGATCATATAAGGTTCCATAGTACAACTTCTACCACTGAGTTATTGGTGAGAGCATTTGAGATACAAAACCATTTTTTAATGAATGTTAAACTTAAATTATGTGCAAATGCCTCATGTTTCATTTTCTTATATAGATCACTATCGCATCACAGATGGCTATTTCAAATGATTTGGAAGAAACTCACTGAATTGCTATTGATGTTTTACGTGCTATAGGAGAGGACCATCGCGTACACTCGACACAGGAGTCATCCACATCTTCAGGGCCATCCATGAGACGACCATCATTGATTACGCCTGTTAGGGTACCACCCATTAAAGGTTGGGGGAAAGATGGTCGTCGAGCTAGTCACCGACATGTACCTCTGGCATATACTTTGGTACAACCCTCACATCCACCAGTCACATCTACCTTTCCTCTATTTTAGCCATCTGCATCATTAGAGTCGCCACTCTTTCCCCTGGATGTATCCATACCAGCCCATTCATCTCGACCCGAGACTAACATACCATCTACCCTTACCCCTGTTGAGCCATCTATATCATTAGACTTACCTTTCTTCCCTCATATTACATCTATACAGACTTTTTCACCTCCATCTCCACCTCCACTTCCACTTCCATCCCAGCCATCTATATCATTGGATGCACCCCCACTTGTTACAGAGTCTATTGCACCCCCACCTGTTACAGAGTCAATTACACCTCCACCTGTTACAGAGTCCATTGCACCTCTACCTTTTCTTCAAGGGATAGCTCATGTCGCACAATTACATGTACGAGCACCTAGAGAACATCGAGCTCCACGTGGACGTCGAGTTCTACCTTCATCAGTTCCATTTAACTCGACAACTCATGTAGATGACGTGTCATAGTCTATAGAGATGGAGACTTTTCAGATAGCACAGATTGATACAACAAATATGACCATCTACCGTAGATGTATACAATGAAAGAGAAAGATTCCATTATGTGGGACACATTGAGAGCTTTTTTCATATTTGTAGAACTATAATACTTTGGTTCATACATTTAAGGTTATATAAAGTGTTAATTCAAATTAGTGATGTTATGTTATTCATTTGTTTCCTTAATAATTTAAACAAATAAAACTCAAATGCATCCTAAAGTTTAAATAAAAGAAATTCTAACTAAACAAATTGTTACAACCATTACCTATTTTTCTTTCATATAATTAAAAAATTATACAATTTAACCAAGACATAAGTTCAAATCATACTTAATAAGGAATAACCTAAAATCATAATCATTGGCATTAATTTTCATATGAAAATATAAAATTTTAAAATAATTTAAACAATTTGTTTAGTTATTTTAAAATTTTAAAATAATATAAATAAATAATTTTTTTTAATTCATATGTGAAAATATTCATAATACAAATATATATTTTATTTATCATAAATATATAAATTTTTAATCCACAGTCACCAACAATGTGTTTTTACACTAAAAAAAAACCCCACATGGATGCTTACGTGGATGCAAAAGATTAGTTTGACAAATATTTTGAGATGGGTACTATTCTTACCATTTTTTTCAACCAATAGATTATTTTGGACTTAAACTCCAGCCACTAAGCGAAAGGAATGACTGTTTGGTAAAAATAATATAAAAATAAGGATAAGGATAAAATATATTCAGGACAAAAGTGCTGCCCGGCTTTTATAGTATAAAGATATATAGTCTGGTTCCGCCCATCTATATACTAACATACTCAACAAATAGAGCTGGCCCCCCTCCATAGTTTCTATCTCTTAGACTGAAGTTCATGGAACAACCAAGAAAACGATCCAAATAGAGCCTATTCTAACCTGGTTTTAGTTTCTCATTGGTGCCTAGGTTGTAGTATCTAGGGCCGTTTGGGTCAGGCTGAAGTGTATGAAGTTGTTGTTAACTGCCGCACGTGCGTTTAGGGGAGATCCAGATCCCTTACATAATTCATATTCCATCGAAGGGTTAAAAGGTGTTTGCACATGATTCCTGCATCACTACGATGTTCTCGTCTAATTTACCTAAACCTTGAAAGGTAACTAGACAGTCTAAATTATATGAGTAATAATAATTTCACTTTACCCGATAAAGTAATCTTGGGGTAACGAGAGAGACCCTTGGCAAGAGTTCGGTATCAAGGAGATGAGAACATAGCTTCCATATATTATTGTAACCTGTGAACATTCAATACCAATTTCTGCAGTTTTCATGAGGTAATTGTATATGATCATCCAGACAGAGAGGTAAATGAAATCATACCAAGAAAGTACAGACAGAAGCAAGTCAGGAGGCTTTTGATTCAGATATGTAGCAGTTGACATATGAATTTCTTTAAGTTCAGAAAACACACATGGATAGCTCGTTATTTTGATAAGTGAAAAAATCAACCCGAATCAGAAGGCGGCTTTTCCTTTGGATGTTTGGACGAGTAGTGATCACCAAGCTGGTTCTGATTTGCTAGCTGCACCTGAAATCCAGATCAGGTCAACAAATGCTGAGTTAGGAACTAAAGGCAAAATATTAAATTCAACATAAGTATCATCATCATATCTTCACAACTCACAGAACTTGCAAAAATGTTGCTAAAGGATTGTATTAATCTGTTCTTTTTTCCTGGGCAATTGATCATTTCATGGTATAAAAGAATCTTTATAATTGGTTGATTAGCAAACCATATTGTGGGGTATCACTATAAGAGCACAGAATTTTTAAGGAATATGCTTTATGGAATGTTCCACATTGGATTGGCTGAATGCTGACAGTTAAGCCAAATGTCTGAAAAAAGAAAAAGAGGGAAAAGAAACCACCAATAAATACATCAAAAGTGAACCACAACTCTAATAGGCATGACTTACGGTAACCAAATGGTGTCAAATAATGCATTTAGTGCTATTTCTTTTGCTTGGTACATGGTTCAGGAAGGCCTTGTAAAAGTACTTCCAATATGATGCTAAACTTCTCAACTGGAAACTACTGTGTTCAGTGCGTCAAATAATGCATTTAGTGAGTTCTGTCCAAACTTTATGGTGAATCTCCCCTCTCTTTCTCTCCCTCCCCCGCAAACCCATCCTTCTTGTAACCAATCCCCACAACCCACTCTTTACATCAAGGCATTCCAATCATAGAATTGATGAAGCAAAGACAACAACAATTCTATACGAGGTAGACATAGATTGTTTACTCTCTCATCATTTTTGACTCTGGTATGTCCACACCATGAAATGATTCTGCTGATCAGGAGTTGCTTTTCTGCTTAGTGATATCAAATTTCAGGCATTCCTTTTTCTGAATCCTTCACCAAATTTGTTTTGTAACTAGGACCTCCAACCAAACACCAGGCCCACCTCACCATAATAAATTCAATAAAAGTCATGGCTCTAAATATTGGATACTACTAAAATATAATAACCAATGCATTTAACTATCAGAAGGGCCAATCTCATAAAGAACAATTACACTAAGCAAAATTTGGCAGATATGCTTGAAAGGGAGATTGGTGATAGTTTTGTCATCATAAAGACCTAAATTTGTCTTCTCCATTAATTCTACGGATAACATACTATTTAATCAGCCACATCACATGACAAGTAAGCTAACCAATTCTCATTATCTTGTCCAACATAACAGAACATGTTCTGGACTTGAATGGATGTGTTCAAACCAAATCACATGGATAATGTCCATTACTCTCAAAGTGGCCTTCCCTTTTGAGAGAGAAAAAAGGACAACAAAGAAGGAAAGTACCAGTTGTTGGCTGATAACCAACCTTTTTTTTTATTTTTTTGATAGGCAATTATTCATCGCAGCCAGTAACCAGCTATAAGACACCATAACAGGCACCCAGATTTCCCCCTTTTATTTCAATCAGAAACAAATATATTTATTTCATTGCACAGTAAATACAAAGAAGCACAAGCAACCTTTCCAATATGTACAATTGCTGATCAAAAAGTAGACTCCACAAAAGATAAAACAATACCAGAAATCCTTTTTGTGAACTAGCTGTTTATTATGTTCCAGTTGTCATAATCATTTTAGATCTTACTATCTTGAATTTGGTGGCTCCTAATTTCATTAATATTTGTCCAAGCAAAAAGGAAAAGGAGTAAAAGAAAGAAAAAAGAAAAAAAAGAGGAAAATAGATCCTAAAAGTATGTTATTCTTTTTTTATAATATATCTCTAGCCATTTTTTTAATAGGCAGAATTTTTATTATTAACAGCACCTAATCAAAAGCAGAGCTCCAAAGTACATGGAGCATACAAAGGTGCCACAAAGTCAATTAGATTGATAGATTAACAAGGACAAAGAAAAGCCCCTTTCATCAATTTGAGCCCAACCAATCAACAAAATATAAAATAAATATTGAGGCACTCTCTAAAGACTTTCTAACCCAAAACTACAAAGAGAATTAGAAAGAATTTTTGAAAATTTAAATCGATTGTTCTTCAATGACAAAAGCTCTATAATTTCTCTCCTTCCAGATGGTCCAAAATAAGTATAGAGGAATTGTCCTCCACAGCTTCATGCACTTCTTCCTCCTAAAAGTCCCCTACCAACTTGAAAAGATTTCTTCAACTGTAGTAGGTATCAGCCATTCTATTTTGAACATTTGGAATAATAACTACCATAATATTCTGGTTTCAACACAATGAAGAAGAGCATCATCAGATTCCTCCTCTACTTTATAAAGACTGCATCTATTCGCTAGCGTCCATCCCTTTCTTTTTAGCTAATCTAAAGTCAGAGTTCTCCCCAAGGCTACTTCCCAAGCAAAGAAGCCTACTTTCATTGGCACCCAAGGGTTCTATAGTACTTTTACTGGAAAGGTTGCTTCTCTTTCTGGCTCCAAGCAAAAGTAAAAGGTTTTGACTGAGAAGTATCCACCCTTTGTTCCCTTCCATACTGCTCTGTCTTTTGTACCTTTCTTGACTAAATACTTTTAAGAAACATGGACTCCATTGCCCTCCCTCCCCTATCTCCTCTCAAATATCCGATACCCATGCATCCTTTGAGCTGGCAAAGGAGAACAATGATGGAAAATAGATGCTCAGTGTTGTGTCACCAAGTATCCTTCCAAAACTTCACTCTCTTTCCATTTCCCACCTCAAAAAATGTTCTACTTTCAATGTCCCCCCACCCTCTCCTTATTGCTTTCCATAACCCAACTCCATAACCATCCATTACCACATGGGTGCACCATTCTCCCTTTGCTTCCCCATATTTCCCACCAGTGACCCACTTCTAAAGGAGTTCCCTTTCTAGAGTGTATCTCCAATCCCACTTCCCAAGTAATGCCTTGTTTAGATTGCCTAAATCTTTGATGCAAAAACTACCTTTCTTCTTATTCATACACGCAATCAACCATTTTACCAAATAAAGTTTTTTTCTCTAAAGGAAGTCTCTTTCAATCATCTTAAGACACCAGCACAAGCAATATCCTAGCAAACTAAACAAGGTACTTTTAAATCAATGCTAGTCTTCCACCCTTTGATAGATATTATCTCTTCTACATAGCAAGCCCCTTAATGAATCTTTGATCCATTACCTCATAACTGTTTGCAACTTAAAAAGAACCACCTAGCAGAAAACTCAAATATGAAGTAGGAAGCTCCCCCTTTTATGCCCCAATAAAGAAGCTATATCCTCCCCATCAAGAACCTCTCCTACTTGAGTGAGCTCACTTTTTGATTGATCAAGTTTTAATCTCGAAACTGTCTCAAACCACACAAGGGTCCTACTTAAATACAACATTTGGCCTTCACAAGCATCATAGAAAATGAGTGTATCATTTGCAAACACATGACAGTCATAGGAAATCTCTAGCCATTACTTTTATATCATCTTCCTCTTATCCCACCAACAAGTTTAGGGCTTGTTAGGGAATGTTTTGAAAAAATTGGAAATGTTTTCAAAAAAAAATTCTCAAAAAAAAAAAAAAACAAATTGAGAACAGTAAAAAACTTTCTCAATTGTTTTCAAGAACAAAATTTTATTTGGAAACCAAAATATGAAAAACACTTTTTTGACTTATTCTCATGAAGATAGTATACCTGGACGCTTATATACAATACAAAAGTTTTCAAACTATTTTCCATCCTTTTAGTTGTTGCTTAAAACACTTTTTAAAAAAAACTGAAAACATCTCAAATTTGTTCTCTAAAATAACCTGTTTTTAGAACAAATTCTGAAAAAGCTCTTTCTTTCAAATATTTTCCAAAACATGTTTTCTAAGTTAGAAATTTATTTTATGATCTAAAAATAGAAAATTATTTTTAAGAACAATTACCTAATATGTCCTTAGGCATTGTTTAGGAAGTGTTTTTGCAAAAAATTATGAAAAATAGTTTTTGAGAACTATTTTTGAAAACTATGTTTTGATATTTTCTAGAACAAACTATTTGAGAACTTGAAATGTTCTTAACCCATTTTCTATATTTCTAAATATATTTTAAAAATAACTTCTATCTATAAAACTTTATTTTTAATCATTCTCTATATTTGTATGATTATTTTTTAAAATAACACTCAGAAAGCAAGTAAAAACAACTTAAAACAATTAAAAGATGTTTTCAAAAACACCCTATTTTCTATTTTCTAGTTGGCAAACATGTTTTCTTAATTTTTTGTTCTAAAAAATAATTCTGTTTTTGAGAACAGTTAACAAGCAAACCCTTAACCTTTTGTTTTCTTATACTATACCATTCTTTAAGTCAAACCGATGGGATTAGTAGAATTATGACGTACTGGTGACAAAGTTCTACCTTTTATACGTTGCATGATAATTAGATCTATTTATTTGTCTGTTGGCAGCCTAATACCACGATTGATGCTAAACTTATCAAAAAGTAAAAATATGAAGCCTGGTGTTAGAAATTGTTTAAGGTTACCACTTTGCCTATTAAAAAAAATGTTTAAGGTTACTACTTTCCCTACTAAAAGAAGTGTTAAGGTTACTACAACAAGAATGAGGATAGGCCTTCCTATAAAGAAAAGGATGATGCTAGGCCTTTTAATGTTTTGCTACAAAAAGAACTGAACAGTACAAGTTGCATATTGGGGTTGGATAGTCTATCAAACATGGCAGTTCTACAACCATGGGGGCCTTGGAGGAAAAGTTTTCAAAAGAGGCTAGGCCTATTAAATTCTCTAAATCATCTCGGCCCTGAGCAATGCTAAGGATTTAATGTTCCTAAAAGTCAAATTGATTTGGGCTTGGCTTGGTTTGCTAATGGTATGAAAAATTCAACTTAATTTGGAGGATAAGTCCTTTAGGGCATAGTATATGAAATTTTGCTGAATGACGAGTGGGACGCAAAGGATGAGGTTCTCATTATACTTGAGCTCTTTCAACCTGATTCATTTTATCTCTAAATATTTAAATTTCAGTTTGTTCATTTACCTAGTTTCTTCGACCTAACTTACTCAAAATACAGATTTTCTCAATGCTCTTAGGAAATCCTTTTTAATATATAAGGCTCAAGAGTTAAGAGTAATTTCAATATTATCCTATAGCAAACTCATAAAAAAGCCACCAGAAATCCTTATTGGATACATATATTTATTAGCAGAACTTCAATCCAATAGAGTGAAGACATGAACTAATAATGATAGTAATTTTAAGAAACTTTCTACAAGCGGGGAGACAACTCTCTTGTTGATTTCTTGGGTGAAAAATAATTTGGGCAGCACACAGGCCATAACTCACTGCAAGCCATGTTTGAAGATTCTGCCCCTTCTGGGAGGGTTGAACTACTAACACACCAAACTTTCAGCACTTCTAAATGAAGTCACAATAAGCAGGTATGAACCTGCATTATCATGCTTGGCAACCTGAGAAGTTACCATCGTGCCACTATAGACATAATCGTTAAATAACTTTCCATATAATAAGAAAAATGCCACATGGTAGACTATGCATTACCTAAGTATCAAGAAAAGAAAGTAGAAATAAACTTTCTTAGTTGATATAAAAGAGACCCAACACAGCTTTTATTTTTCCAAAACAGGGCAATCAGGAAGCTTTTGTTAGAGATGATAAATTGTTTCTTCATTTGACAATCCCAAGAGACAACACAATTTTGACCAACATCCTCCAACAATAAAGTTGTTTTTTGAAGATAAATTTCTCAAAATGACCCAGAAATTGTGAAGAGTACATCTTTTGGATATTCACTTGAAATCTAAAGAAGTTGCTTAAAGGGGTCAAATTTAAGGCAAAGTCATTGATTTTCTCCTAATTTTTCCAGGACCAGCATTGATATTTTGCTTCCAATATATAGTTGAGATACTTGTCACAATTAAAATATCACTCTAATCTTCACTTTTTTTTCTTATCAACAAGATTGTTTTTTAGGTGTCCAACAATCTTGATCAATTTTTGTGTCTAGATAAAAGATAACCAAGTCTTTTTCTGTTCTCTTTTTAATAAATTAAGGTGCCATATAGCTGCGTGCCTCTATCTGTTTTTGTACAGAGGTCAAATTTGATCTTCTCAGTCAATAATTGCATCAGGGTGCCTTGGTATGTACCTTGATCTTCTTGGTCGACCTTTACACTGAGGTGCCGTCACAGTTATTTTTGTACTAAGAACTTTTATCTTGTTTGTTTCTAGGCTTACAAAAATGCTTTTTCATTCATTTCTCACCGATAGTGACAATTCTAGGTGCAAAAAACTCTTTGGCTAGCTTTAGCTAAACTAGTGAACCATCTTTTTGTTTAACAAACCTATATTTGGACTGGCAATAAAAATGATACTGATGAGCAGCTGGCACTGGTTCTCCAACAATAGGATAGCTTCAGAGGATAAATTTTTTTGGAACAGAGGAAACCTCCCTTTTCTGGCGTTAGTCTAACTTCTTCATAGGTTGGTAGGTAAGGTCATTTGAGGTCAAGTCATTATTTTTCCTTCTAATTTTTGGAACTAACAATGATCTCTGTCCTTTTTGCTGTCAATTTATAATAATAAAAAAAATTTGTCTTAAATAGGGGATAAATTCTTCCAATTTCAAATTTACATCTACATAACAAACAAAACTTTTGGATGGTTGATAGGTCATTATCCATCCAAGAAGCTTGTTTTATATCCATCTTTGTTTAAATTACAAATTGAAAGAAGTATATCTCCTAGATCAAAATAACTAATATTGACTACAAATAGAAAGCAAAAAAGAAAGAGATCACTTTTTTCCCTTAAAGAGAAAGGAACCCAAAAATCAAAAGAAAACCAATGATCCAGACCGTATACAACTTCATAAAGCAACTACTGAGGAAGACAAAGTAACACCAAAAAAGGGACCTTTCATGTTCTCTTTTAGGCTGGTTCTCATAAATTTCTCCTCAAAAACTAACTTGACAGTCAGAGGACCAGTGCTTGGCCCCACTCAAGTGTCTCTCTATTGTAGGCCTAAAAGCAAGATTGCTTCAACAGAAACAAAACTCATCAACTTGGATAAAGGTAGCCCCAAATCTTTTTTGCACCTAGAAATGGCGTTATCTATGAGAAATCAATCAAGTGTCTTGCAGCTACCACCCTAAGAACAAAACAGATAAACATGAAGACCTCAATACAAAAATTACCAATGACCTCTTTACAACAAGTCGTCAGTTTTATATATATATATATATATATATATATATATATATATATACACACATATCAAAATTGCTAATACAAGCTGAACAGATCAAAATTGCTAATTCCGAGCAAAATTAGATCAGAAAAAACTTTTGATCAGGAATCCTCAATAAATTGCTAGTAAGAAAATACAAAAAAAATCAAAATTTCAAGCACTAAAAAAAAAAATCATCTAGAACAATTGGTTGAGACATCATTTTTCTTCTTTTACGAAACTACTAATATACAAAATTTTCAATATTTCACCAACATTTATATCTGCCTATCATCAAGATTTCAATCCAAGGTTATACTGTTACATCACTTCACAACCAAAAACATCGTAAAATAATAATTTCAAATAATTCAAACTGTCCCAATCTCATCAATGAAAACAAGAACCTAAAAATAGCAACAAATAAGCAGAAACATCAGAATCTAAGTCACAGATCTGACAGAATTGAATGAAAAAAAGTTTGGAAAAAAAAAACTATTGATAATGAAATATAGAATGAGATTGAATAAAAAGGAAGAAGGAAATTGAGAAAAAATAAAAAATTGAAAATGGAGAGATGAGAGGGCGAAGGAGAGGATACTTTGCAGATAGGACAGGTGATTTTGAGGGCAACAGCACGAGCCTCGAACTGAGATCCCTTGGGCTTCTGGTTCCTCTCTGCGTTTCGCCTCTGCGCTTCGATCTTCTGCTTCCCTCGCGTCATCCCTCTCAATCTCTCTCTCTCTCTCTCTCTCTCTCTTCTTCCCCTTTCTCTGTCTCACGAAGAAGCTGAGGAGAGCCAGGATGATTAAGAGAGAGAGAGAGGGGGGAGGGGGGGGGAGACCGTTTGTTTGTGAGTGAGGAGGAGACTGTGGGCCCTTTCGACGTCACTCATCCTCCCCCGTCGGCTTTGCTTGTTTCTCCTGATTTTGCCACGTGGCACCAGAAACATACAGTGAGCACAAGCGCAATCTATCGCCAATGTCTGGGCCCTTTCTACATCACTCCTCCTTCAATGTCGGCTTTGCTTGCACGTCCTGATTTTGCCACCTGGCACCAGAAACAAGCAGCGAGCAGAAACTTAATCCATCGCAATTCCCTTGTTTCTGTGTGCGATGGAGATTGTGGCCCCTTTCCACATTGCTCATCCTCCACCGTCGGCTTTACTTGCACCCGATTTTGCCATGTGGCGTCAAGAAACATGAAGTGTTGACGCAGTTAGAAAAAGTGTAATTTCATATCCTAATATAAAAATAAATAAAAACTCATAAAATAGAAAATAATTATCTAAATATAATTAATATTTTATATATTTTGCATCGAACTTTTATCATTCAAGTACTATATTTTAATAATATAAATACTACTTTTAATCATCTTAAGTGATAAATATATAAAATTTAAATTATTTTTAAAAATTTTCTTTTTTATAATTATTTTTACATAAATATATAAAAACTCATTTTTTTCATCCTCGATTTCAAGTCTCATAAAGTATTATTAATGTCGTGATGTCACTTATCTATTTGTTTCATACATGATATGTGATGTTTATATTTTAATTCTAATTTTATATATCCATATCTCTTATATGTAGGCTTAGATTCTTATTTTATATATCATGATTTCAAATATTTTGATCATATTTGTATATTAATTTAATATATGTATATTTTATTATACATTTTGAGCAATGTGAATAAAAATTTTGATATTTAAAAATATTTTTTTATTTTATTACATCAAAAAAATAATTTTGCTATCATATTTAATTTCATCGATAAATATATAATAAAAATATAATTAAAATTACTAATGGTACATAAATTAGATGACATCCACAGCTCAAAAGTACCTATCTCAATAACCAATAAACCTACCCAACAAAAAACTAAAACTTTCATACTTGGGATGGGGAAAAGTCCGTAAGAAGCACAATATCACCATGTGCGCCGAAATTGACCACAAGGAAAGAAAGTTAACCCCATAACAACCTAAAAAAAAAATTGATTTTGTTTCTAATAGAAGTATGGAATATAAAAGAAACCACACAAAAAAAACTTGAGCACACCCTAGAACATATCTAGTATGCAGAATCCTAACCTACCAATTGTTGGGAATTTCGAATTACTTTGTTCCTAGGCCTTAAATATCCTAGGATCATATATCCCTAGGGTTCTCTAAATCTAATGCACTTAAAAATAATGGTTTCAAAAAATATTTTAGAATAAAGATTTAGAAATTTGAAACTTATACCTACGATTTGGATATTCTTAGATCGAATCAAAATCGGTGAAGAAGAAGTTTGCAATCTACTGTCGTACACCCAAAGTCTTTCACCTCGATGACTTTGACCATAACCTTGGCACTCCAAAGGGTGGGCTTTGAAAATGCAGAACCTTTGGCTCTTTTTTTCTAGAGATAGAAAATGACTAACTAGAAACCCTAATCCATAATAGGTATTTATGGAGTTCCCCTTCTGAGCTTAAGTGACTTGATCTCATAATGGGTTTGGATCCCTTAATATAATAGAAAGCATATCTTAATTGATTAATTAACTAGAGTTATCTAATTAATCAATTAGTCAAATCCAAAAACCTTATTCACTATCCTTTGTACAACTTTGTGTAATTACCAAAAAGCCCTTATATATAAGAATGAATCTAAATCTAATCAAACTCTCATAAATTGTGCTAACATGGTATATGAGCTGTGAAGACCATTGGAACCTATGCATTTATGATTCAAATAAATATTTTTAAAATTATTAAGGAGTCTACCATATGTACGAATAAAAATATTGGTGAAATTAAGTATAGTTACACATGTTTACAAAGTAATCTTTTATTTAAAAAAAAATTATAATTAGTGTAAATAAATTTCAAAATGAAATAATTTTTTTAATTAAAATAAAGTGTGAATTTAAAATTTATTTATATAGTTACAATATCAAGTTAATTGAAAAAAAAAAAAAAAAAAACCAACTTCCAAACATGTTTTTATTGTACTTGTTTTTTTAAAAAAAAAAAAAACATTTTTATTAACTCCACCAAACATGTTTTTTTTTTTAAAACAAAAACTGTTTTTAGGAATTTAGTTCCCAAACACAATTTTTTTCCGAAGACACTAAAAATTGTTCTTAAAAACTATTTTTTAAACAATTTTTGAAAGCAACAATCAAACATGCCTTTTTTTTTTTCTCAATATGTTGTCATTTTGATAACATATGAAAGTGATTATATAGAAAGTGTTATAAAATTTTATGCCAAGAAGATATTCTAATTATATAGTGTGAGAACCATAAAATAGAGAGAATTTAATAACAAGGAGAAAAAAAAAATTGATTGTTCTTTGTTTAATATTCAAGACTTTGTTTGGGAAGTATTTTAAAAAGTAATTATGGAAAGTAGTTTTTTGAGCATTATTTTTAAAAATTATTTTTTTGATGTTTTATGAGATAAAATTCTATTTTGGATATTGATATGTTTTTAACCATTTTCTATATTTTTAAATATTATTTGAAAATAATATTTATATGTAGTATTTTATTTTCAATCAGTAATCATATTTGTATTATTATTATTTTAAAAAATTATAAAAAAATAAGTGAAAATAATTAAAATACGTTTCCAAAAATATATTAAACATATTTTCCTATTTTTTTTATACTTCAAAACAAAGAATTATTTTTGAAAACAATTTACAAATATATCATAATTCTTGGTACCCCAATTCTTCAAGTTTTGTACATTCTCCCAAGTCCCCAAGGCTTTGTTTGGTAATTTTTTTCTTAAAAAATATTTTTTGTTTTTCAAAATAAAAAGATAGAAAAATATGTTTGATAATAAAAAAAAAAATAGAAAATATCTTTTAGCTATTTTTGGCTATTTCCATTTTTTTAAGGTTGTTTTAAAAAAATAATTATACAAATATAAAAAATAACTAAAAATAAAACACTACAAATAAAAATTATTTTGAAAATATATGTAAAATCATAGAAACATGTTAAAAATATTTTAGATTCTCAAACATTCTTTTTTTTTTTCTACCAAACATTAGATAATAGTTTTAAAAAACTGTTTTCAAAAATTATTTTTCAAAACTATTTTAAATAATATCTCCCAAAAAGAACCTTAATTATTGACCTATTTTATCTCCATGATTTTATTTCATTTTGAGTTAGATAAAGGGTATCCTAGCTATCCTCACCATTTCTTAAAATCCGTTATGGTAAATTAGAGAGCATAAATTTTATTTATTTCCTTTTATGAATAATATTGCTTAAAAATCTAATGGATGAAAATAATGATACTTGTTATTAGCCATGATATAAATATATAATATTTCATCTTTAAATAAGATTGAATATATCTCTAAAGGAAGATTTTTAAGAAAATTTATTATTATATCATAATTTACACTTCATGCACACAAAAAATTAATTATGTTTAAGGAATCCAAGTATAAAAATTGAAATATTTAATGTCTAATTTATAGCAAAAATGTGAACATAAGAACAAATAAATTGATCTCAAAATAAAACTTTTGTATTGAAATTTATACCTTGATTACAAGAGAGAGTTGTTGATTATAAATAGACTTGTTAACAGTAGATGAATACAAAGGAAGAGATTTTTGAAATGAGAGAATACAAAAGCTAATATGAGAATTTTGGATAACACTAGTTGCTCGCTCTTGTGTTTTTGCCTTGTGATGAACTTTGAGCCTTTATTTATAGGAAAAATGTCGGACTTGAAGTCGGTTGAAATCCGTGGATGTGAAGTGGAATTGAATCTGAAAATAATTGCAGAAGACAATTGACCTCTTTCTTCCATGCTTTAAACAAAGAAATTAAAAGCCTTGCAAGTAAAGTGCTTTTGATTCCAACCAGTCAAGGTCATGACTCTAAGACTTTGACATTTGGAGAATGCAATCCTCTGAGGATTGTTTTTATTAGTATTATGAGTAATTTCGACTGAATTAGTATCAACTAAGATAAATTCATAAAATTGACGAGTTTTCAAAGGATCATTTGAATTAAAATTAACTTCTCGAGGGAAGATGTAAGGAAGGATTTTAGGAACTTCTTCAAAATTGAACTTATGTTCAATGAAAGCAATTTCTAATGTTTTAGATTTTCTGACATATTGACTAGTTGAAAAAGAAGAAGGAAAAGGTAGTGTTGAAATAGTGCTAGGGTTGGATTGACTCTGAACATGATTACTTTTAAAGGTTGATTTAGAAGCTTGAATAAAGCTTTTTGAAGGTTGAAGAGGAGGAAAATATGGACTTAGGACTTGAAAGGAATTTGATGTTTGTATTGGAAAAGTAGGATGAATATTTGAAAATTTTGAAATCATCGCATATGAAGCTTTGGTTTTCTTGAATGATGAAAGAAGCTAGGGCCTAATAGGAGTACCCATTAGGATAGAGGAGGATCCTTACCCTGCAAAAACTCCCAATTAAGGAAGTCAGGAAGGAAATTCAACTCTCCTTTGATATATTCAATTTCAAAATCAAAATTTGAAAGTAAAGTTTGCCATCTTGCAAAAATTTATTTTGAAACTAGATTTTTAACATCTTTTTGTAAAATGTTTTTTGCAGCTTTGCAATCAATTTTTAAAAGAAATTTTTTGTTTATCAAATCATTTTGAAATTTTGAAATACATAAAACTATTGATAAAACTTCTTTTTTAACAGTTGAATAGTTTATTTGAGCGCCCAACCAAATCCCGAAATGATATCTAACTATATGCACTTGATTGTTATATTCTTGTTTTAATATGCCTCCATAGCCTAAATTAGATGCATTTGATTCTACAATGAGCAATGCATTGGGATGAGAGATGTTAATGCATGGTAGATGTTAAACTCTTTGTTTATTTTCTTTGACTAAATTAGTATGATTCTCAATCCATGCAAGTGCATTTCTCCAAAGTCTTTTGTATAAAGGTTCACAAATGATTCTCAAATCTTTGAAATAATCAGAAACATAGTTTAAACAGCCTAGAAATCTTTTCAATTATTTCTTGTCTTTTATTTCATCAGAAAACTTGTCAGCAAATTCTATTGACTTTTGAATCGATCTTGTTTTACCTTGATAAATTCCATGTCCTAAAAATCGTATCTTTGTTTAAAACAATTTCATTTTTGGAGAGGAACATGCCATTCCATTTGCTTTAATTACTTTGAAAAACTTTTTAACATGAACAAAATATTTTTCTAATGAATCAAAAAAATACTATAACATCATCAATATACACAATAATGAATTGAAAATGAGAGTTAAAAATGTAATTCATAATATTTTGAAATTCAAAAGAGGTATTATTGAGACCAAAGGGGTGACATTCCATTCATAATGACCAAAAAGGACTGTAAAAGCAATTTTGTATCTATCTTCTTCTTTAATTTGAACTTGTCAAAATCCTTATTTCATATCAAATTTTAAATAAATTACAGCACTATGAAGTCTTTTGAGTAAATCTTACTTACTAGGAATAGGGTATCTTATCCATTGTAATATTTTATTTAAAGGTTTATAATTAATAACTAATTTGGGTGCACCTCTTTCTAGTTTAGCAACATTTTAAACATAAAAAGCAGCACAACTCCAAAGAGATTTTGAGGGTCTGATTAATATCTTTTTTGCTAATGAATCAATTTTTTATTTACAGTATTCTAAAAGTTTTTCATTCATTTGAATAGATCTAGCTCTAGTGGAAATTTTAGATTCATTGAAATTTTGAATATAAGGTAAACTTATTTCGTTTTTCTTTCTGGACCAAAAAACATTTGGAAAATCAGAACAAATTTCTTTTTGAAAAAGATCTTGAATTTCTTTTATTCTCTTTTGAACTTTATCTTCTAGAAGTTGTTCTTTTACTTTCTTATATTGAACTTCTTTTGATAGAAAATTTATATGAACTTGTTTTCTTTGAGTTAAATTTATCCTTTTATTTATTAAATCACTTTGGACTTGATGTATTTCTCTTTTAGTTAATGGATATATAAAGGGGAAAAATATGGTGTTTCTTAATATTGTAGTTTTGACACCTTCATCAGTTACTTGAAATGGGTAAAATAATGTAATAAAAAGAGTTCCTAAGACTAAAGGATCAGTCATGTTTTGTACTAACATAAATTGAGTTCTAAAAAAATAATTATCTTAACATATATGAACATTTTGAAATTTGTATTTTATGTGTAATTTTCCTTTATTTGCAACAAAAAATCTATGACCTTTTTTTCCATAATATTGAGTAGGGATTAATCCTTCTTGCATACAATTCATATCAGCTCCTGAGTCTATTAATGTTGTCATTTCTACTTCAAAATTTTCAATTATGACTTTTACATTTGTAAACCATCTTTGAAAATCTATTTTGATATTATATTTATAATGATTATATGGGAGTTTGTTTATCTGGATTATTATTCCTAGATCTTGATTATCACATGTTTCAGCAAAATTTTCTTGTTTGTATTGTATTATATTTCTTATTTGTTTATTTTCTTGTTTTATTTGTTTGTTTTCTTGTTTTAATTAATCTATTTGCCTTTTTATTTCTTGTATTTCTTCTTTCAAATCTTCAATAGTTATAGGTTTTTAAATCTATTAAAAATTTCATCCATTGAGTATTTGTGTAGGTCTGATTTCTTGAGTTTTATTTAGATTTTCCGCGAGAATTAAATTTTTTAAGTTTTATAAATAATTTCTTTGAATTTCCTCATCATTTATTTTGTGTATAACATAAAAAAAAATACTTGCATATCTACTTTTGAAGATATGACATTTATTATCTTAATTTTGTTTTTTTTCTTTATTTTCTATTTTTTGTACTTCATTAATCTCTTAAAGTATTTCTAACTTGAGGAGGAAGTTATTTAAAATAATCCACTCTACATTAGGAACAAAAGGATTTCTTTTAATATGATATATATGTTTAAAGGAAGATTATCAGGATGTGGGAAAATAGTTCATCCAAATCTCTTAGGATGGGCAGTCTTCTTACATCATATGCATCAGATAATTTTGCATATAATTTAGTCAATTCTTCATATGAGTTAAACAGGTTTACAAATTCATTAGTTGCATCATCATATAGCCATCACATAAAATTTAATAATTCAAAATTAGATGAAGAAATGATTCAAATTGAAAATCAACTAAAAAATTTGTTAAATGTGTCAAGTTTTGTTTAAAAAATATATTAAACACATTTTCCTATTTTTTTATACTTCAGAACAAAAAGAATTATTTTTGAAAACAATTTAAAAATATATCCTAATTCTTGGTACCCCAATTCTTCAAGTTTTGTACATTCTTCCAAGTCCCTAAGGCTTTGTTTGGTAATTTTTTTTAAAAAAATATTTTATGTTTTTCAAAATAAAAAGACAGAAAAATATGTTTGATAATAAAAAATATTAGAAAATATCTTTTAGCTATTTTTGGCTATTTCCCTTTTTTTAAGGTTGTTTTAAAAAATAATTATACAAATATAAAAAATAACTAAAAATAAAACACTACAAATAAAAATTATTTTGAAAATATATGTAAAAACATAGAAACATGTTAAAAATATTTTAGATTCTCAAACTTTTTTTTTTCTACAAAACATTAAATAATAGTTTTAAAAAACTGTTTTCAAAAATTATTTTTCAAAACTATTTTAAATAATATCTCCCAAAAATAACCTTAATTATTGAGCCTCCATATCAGTTGCAACCCTATCTCCATATTAGCAGGAAACCCTCCATGTCACATGAGAGACTAAAAATTTATAAAACAGATAAATCTTAATTTAAAACCTATGAAAAATCACTCGACCCGACAACTGGCTGTTATTTCCCTAATCTGAAACCTTTCTTCTCTCTGATTTGGGGAGCATTTCTCTCTTTCCTTCTCTCTCTCTCTTGGCTTCATCACACACACAAACCCGAGACCCATGTAAAATTTCCCAAAATTTGTCTCATTTGAGATAAAAAAAAAAAAAACCATTAATCCAAAACTCTAACCTATGTGTTTCTCTCTTGTCCACATAAAAGTGCAACGAAATGGAGCATTCCATCCTAAGAATATCCAGTTAAAAGACGATTTCAAGAGGCGTATCTATGATTGTGAATCTATTACAGCAACACATACCAGAATGGAAAGGTGGAATCCAAAATATTGGCTTCATGAACAAGATATCTCTTCATGTCATTAAGTGGTATTTTGCCCTAACCCCAAACCAAAATCTGAAGGTAAATAATTTTCATTTATTGTTCTTTAGTTCATTTATTTGAAATAAAGCACATCAACGATTTTAGAGTCGTTGGTGGACTTGAACTTTTGTGTTGGGTTGTGGGAACCATATTATTCCCAAATAACCATATGACCCACAAGTCGTATTGAATCCATATGGAACTTACAACATATCTGGTTGTAAGTCGCATTGTTATTTTGGGGACTATATCATAGGTACTACTTTAATAGCCCTTAGGTACCACCTTAATCTACCTTAGGTACTACCTTAACTGACCTTAGGTACTACCTTAGTTAAAATTGGGTTCTACCTATCCGAAGTCTCGAACCTTGAATCTCGGAGATTACTTGTTATATTTTAAATTTTGTAGTTAATCATAATTTTTATTGTCCTAAAATGTGGTACCCATGTGTGAATTATATATGTTTCGAACTATATTTTTCAATAGTTATTACTTGATTGATTATCAAAAATTAACCAACAACAATTATGTCACCAGATGATGAATAAGCAAACATACTATGTAGTGTTTGTGGGTTGTAAACATGGAATGTACAATTCTTGGGCTGAATGTCAAAAGAATGTGCTCCTTTATAAGGGGAGTGTTTGCAAATCACATACTTCTAGAGAGGAAGTTGTCCAAGCTTGGGTTTTCTATGCACCAAGATGGAAGAGAAGTGATAAATGTTTATCAGCTAACAAACCAAGCATTGAACTTGCAGTTGATGATCAACATTCCTTGCAAAATATTTCATATACATATGTAATCAGTTTCTTTGTTGGCTTCTTTGTAGCATGTGTTTTGCTTATTGTAATATCTAGTTTAACATAGGTTGTGAAAATGCGTTATGAATATCAATGTCTAGTAATGTATTTGTCGTAGTCTTCATAGGTACTATGTGATTATTATTATCAACTTTGTTAAACTGAAAATGCTCACTCAAACGTTTGGAGCATAAAACAATTTGTTTATTGAAGGTCACAACATAAGAGAAATTGAGATTTTTTTACACATCATAAGCTTTGGAATAAATTTTAGTAGAGATGTAAAGCTAACAACTATATTTAGGGAAATTAAATTTTAGTCTTTTCCAAATTTAAATTAAAGCTAATATGTACAAATTTTGTCAATATAAGCTAAAATAAATTTCTAATTTTTTAAATTATGTTTGTTTTTTTTTTTAATAGAAATTATATTTGGATAATGCAAAATTAATGTAATTAAAAATTATAAAATGAAAGAAGAAGGGCTAAGAAATTTTCCACATCTATAATTTAATCATGGACAATAAAATGATAGGAATTCTTTTCAACTTAAAACATTATGTTCACCTTATTAACAAACATAAATTGCCTCTAGTGACTGGATTTGGATAAATATTAACCAACATAAAAAATTTTGGCAGCTCATATCTAGAATGCCCACATAATATTATACGGGGTCTCTAGTTGAATCTCTCAGTACTTACAAACTCAAAATCAAAAGTTCATATCAAGCCCCTTCATTTTCTCATCATCTCCCACAACTTTCTTACACGTTTTCACTCAATTTCTAGGAAAGTAACACTTACCTAAAACTAAAAGGATCCTAAAATCAACCTAACAAACTTCAAACAAGCAATAATTAGCAACATAAACCAAACCCCATTTCAAGTTTCAACTTGCACTACATTTACAATTAACAAAACAAACCCATAAGAAAACAAAAGAGTAGGCAAATCTAACCAAGAGTAGACGGACTAAAATGAGATTTTGATTTCATTCGCCTGAAAAATCAACCCATTTTTACAACTACAATAATTGCCCTACACTTGTCCAAAAAGAAGACAAGAACAATAATTCGTGGATTCAGACTTTGTCTAGGATGACTAGGTATGGAATAAATATGAGGAGTCAAAATACTGTTAGTTCACACTCATAATATTCAAATAATGTCTATATTAAACCCTCTTTGTACTTTAAAGCTTTACAAATCAAAAGACTTACATGACCAAAACCCTTTATCTTGCCCCCATGATGCACAACTTTCTCACTCTCAACCAAATTTACAGGGGAAAAAATTATTTAGGCACCATACTAATATTCATCTAAAAATGCTACAAAAAACAAAAATGAGTCATCTTGTCCTTAAGAAAGAAAACATAAAACATATACAGAACAACTAAAAATGTCTTCATTCATGCTTCTTATCCCACCTTCTCTTACTGTGTGTATCCGTCTCATGTATCATCTATTCCAATTGTATCACTATAGTTGGTTTGAGTTGTTTGGTACAAAAATCATTAGGCCCACTATCATTGATCAACCCACAAGAACCTGTGTGCCTTTGCATTAAAGCTTATCTATTGGTGCCAAGGAGTTGATTAAGTGTAGAGGAGAGTGAAAAGGGTTTTGGTCCAAACTAATGTCTCTCTCATTGGTTCTTTCTTCTTCAGCTGGTGGATTACAATCTTCACTTCCTATAAAACAAGTGCTCATACTGCAGTAAAAAATGATGGTCATGAGGGTGTTTGAACTTTGGAAGCACTCTTTTCATTTTTTTTTTTCAAGGAAATGCATTCTTGTCAAATATGTTAACTTTTGTTATTTGGTTGAGTACAAGAAAATTGAAAACAAGGATATTAACATTCTTGTCAAAGATCCAAACCAATAAAGATTACAAGGCCTGCATCAACTATAAATAAAATTTAACACAATTACTTGAAAAGATGAGCATATAGTCCAAATTACCTATTTCATTGGTCTGTGATGATGGATCTTCAACTCCAGTCCAAGGCATAGCAGCATATGACATGTCATTATCATCTTTTTCATTGGCTTTTGATTAATTACTTTCAAAAGTGAATCATTCATACAAAAAGTAAATGTTAGCTAGGTTTAAAGTAGCTTCTACTTATGCTAATTACGTAGAATATAGGATTCAACATAAAAACTTTAAGGCCCTCTCTTTCTCTTATCATTATAATAAAGCCTCTATCAGAAAATTTGTAAATGATTCTCATAACTCGAGAAAGTTACCCTATGGATTTCCAAAAGTGTTTTTCTTTGATTGAGAGAGGCTTATTTGCATACAAGTTGACAGGTGCCATTTAAAACTTCATATGTCAACTCTATGACCAATATTCGCTAAGAAGATTCCTATTAGGAGCTAATAAATACCCTACACATGTCCAAGGAAAAATATAACAAAATTGTGTAAGTGTCACAACTCTGCCCTTGTTCCCTAAAGAGGATTCAAGCAAGAAAAAGATTCATTTTTACTATGGGATAGAACATGCAACTAGCTTGGTTAGTCTTGCTCTAGCCACGAAGCCACAACCCCTAAGCCATCCTACTCCAGCCACAAGTGGCAAAATTCTACAATGTCAACTAAAAAAATTGACACCTAGTCCAAAATATCTATGGATCCTCCAAATCCTGGCACAAATCCAGAAATGCATGATATATTGAGGTGCATAAGGAGAAAAAGATTATTACCCTATGCTTGCATTGCATTTATGTGTGTTGTTATGGTCATTGATCTTCACTACTCCTTCAATAAGGCTCAAATCCTTTTGCTTCTCTTTCACATTCATGTGTCCTATTGTGCAAGTTATAGGAAGCAACCATGGTCCCTGTTGATGGTTTGTGAATCGTTAGTTTTAATTTGTTATCAATTCAATTTGATCTTTTTCACATATCAACAATCCTTTTTACATACTAAAACAAATGCCACCCTCAACATTTTCAATTGCTACTTGCATGCTTTTGTCTTCCATAATTTCCATTTGACTTGAATCTAAAACATTTGAAGGACATGAGGATTCATTTCATATCTTAAATTCTGCAAAAAAATACAATGATGAAACTTAAGATGTGGTTGTCTGAATGTATTTTCTACAAAACAAACATTTAGAAACTAAAATTTCATATGATCATATAATTGAGTAAAACATATAGACTTGAAATGATTGATAGCTCATCCAAGCCAAGGATTAACTAGCCTGCACCAATTATAGTACTAATCGGGAAAACTGCTCTTCAAATACTGAAAAAAAAATTCATTAAATTGAGCACTCTCCAACAATGACATCGATATGTCCATCTTGAATAATTCTTTGCTTATAAAGGTTTGATTTTCTTCATTTGAAATAAGATATAAAATAAGAAACCTTAAAACAAAGGGTTATTATCTCCTTTGTTTACATTTTCTTCTTATGATAACTCTGTCTAGTTGATTTAATGAGTGAGTCAGTCGTCTACAAAACATGCCATAAGGTTCTCACCACTGACTGACAAATGAAGTCAAAGGAAACAGGATGAACTGAGGCCTAACCTAAGACTGTATCAGGATATTGCTCTAATCCCTAAGGGTTCTCTTTGGTTGCTAAGAAATTAATCACTTTGTTAAGACATTAGTGATAAATAATTACAAGAGTAAATGACATATCATTTATCAATTAATTTTAATTACCCTAAGATATAAAAATAGACTACAATGATTTGAATATTTCTTGTAGAAAACCACCTTAACAAGCATTTAATTTAATAAAATCAAGAAAATTCGTCTTTTATGTAATTTAGTCAATAAAATATATGCATTTAATTTTATAAAAAGAATAGTTAGCATCTAATCTCACCTCAAAATGATTAAGAATGTTGATATAAGTTATCATAAGAATATATATCTTACTTGTCCTCTAGAATTAAGCAGGGTTGTTTTTCTTGTCTTTTCTCATTGATTGTTTCACCAAAAAATGCATTATATATGAAGACTACTACAACCTTATTTCAGTACAGTAAAGACATAAAAGATAAAAAAAACCAACAAAGGAAGACAAGAAGCAGAAAAAAAAAGTAAACAATAACATTTAACAAAAACAACACTACAGCACAAGCTATGAATACAAAGGAATACAAAGCAGACCAATCTTTGGCTCCAATTTTCTATAATATTGCTGAATAGGAAAGGTAAAGAACCATGCATTGAATATATAACATTTCAAATAGTGTCCTAATAAGGTAATAAATGAATAAACAAATAAATAAATACATGATTATATAAATACACGTTTTCTTTCCTTGTCTTTTATATTCTTTTTTATAGACAAGCATGAGTTTATTAGAAATTACAACTAACAAAAGGAGCACAACCCTCATACCTCACATTGGACATGCTTACATGACCTTGTCTCTAGCATTGTTTGCCTTGTTGATAAGCAAGTTTAGTACAAGCCTCAATCTATATAGATGCATCTTGTCCTATACACTACACACAAAAATCATAGCCTAGTATGGAATAACTTCCACAAAACTAAATAATAATGTGTTGGTTGTGCTTACCTCCGCGAGTGAATATGCTAGTGTGACCCCATTCCAATATTGCATGTACTTGATGCGAACATCCCACAATCATATCTACACCACTAATTGCATTTCACCAATCAAATACATACATCAAGCGGAAAATACAATTATATTACTATCACATAGGTCATGATACGAAAATGATCACGACGAAAGTACCCTACCCATTTCCTTGCTGCACAATTTAGGGTTGTACATGCACGAATTTACACACCTTCAATTAGCTGTGCATGCCATGAGCATGGAAGGCTTTATCAATCACATCAGACAATCTTCTCGTTATGACGCTTATGTCGTTACCCCTTCATAAAGGCAAAAAAGATAATATTTCGACTCGCACTACTAGAATGTTGATAACGTGAACGTGCCAATGGTTGTTGTCACACACTAGGAAAAAAAGCTGCATAAGGATTGAGGACATTTCCATTAATAGGTCAGTAGGGAAAAATCATATTTTTAATAAATAAAACGAATAATTGGCTATGATTCCATTTTAACATATTTTTAGTACCAGCTCACAAGTTGAGAAATCGTGTCCCACAATTTCAGCATTAAGAAACATATAACACCTATCCCTGATTTCATGTTTTTTAGCCTTGTTCGTAAGGGTGCCCAACATCATACGTACAAGATTTTTTATGGTTCAACATATAGTATCTAATTAAAAATAATTGAAAAACACATTAAAGAAGTCTGATTCAAACCTCACAAAGAATGATGGGTCAAAGTAGTGTGATCACGAAGGTCGTGTTTGTTCTGTATTCAGCATGCGGTAGACCACTCTTATAAAACAAAATTATGTGATTCTTATTTAACCTCCATGGATCAAGAAGAAACATTTAACACATACCACACTATTAACCCAACGACATCCATTCAACGAAGAAAGCTCATCATGCGAGATGTATGCTCCATGCATATCGCACAATATTTCACTGCAATATACAAAACGCAATATATGGTGAACTAATGTGAAGTACCTCAGGTCACCGTCTTCTGTCAATGAAAAATCAACAACCAACCTTTCTTGATAGGTGATTTTAGGAAATTGTGTAAGACATTAAGACATGAAGGGGGATTTGCAAATGACTGTAGACTTAACAAGCCTTTTCGCTGTCCATTTATATCTCCTCCTAGAGGTAGAGATAACCGGTTTGCTGCCACTGCCTTTTTCAAAACCAATTTCCACCGTTTCAGGTGAATCAAATTCAGCACTATAATTGGAAGCTAGACATGACTGTTGGCCAATCAATGGGGAAGCATCTACTACTACAGTGGTGTCTTTTTCCAGCAAAGAATGTGACCTTGTTGAACCGGTAAAGTTTCCTATAAATTGATCATTACAAGGATGAACGTCGGTGCTTGTCTCCTTTTTGTTTGCTTCAACATTTATTGGTGCTTGTGGTGGGGGACTACACAACCACTTTGTCCTCTACTGGACTGTGAACGTAGTGTGGCAATGTCTTGTACCAAAGATGAAGCGAGACATAGAAGCTATTTTGATTTTCGAATCACTCGTGCTTCATTAGTATAATATAAAGGAACATGGAGTATTAATTAGCAAGGTCAACTATAATAATCATGGTGCTCATGTTTGTGTGTGCATTTCTAAAGTTATAGAACCATGGAGTACCTCGATGGGGTCATTGGAATGTGAGCATGTTGCTTCATGTGGAGGTGCATCCATATGTGCAGCTGGTTGTTTTTGCTGTGGAACCTACCCATACATTAAACAAACATTGATGATTATGTTCGAAATAAAAAATAATAATTTCACCAATCTACATTTATGGAGTTGCTGAATTTGAGCATACCTGGACATGACCATATTTTCTATAAGTCTAAATTTCTGCTGCTAAACGCCACTTAATTTATTCATCTATCCAAGCAACACATAGTGGGGTTCACACTTCAACTTGAACGAACGACATGTAGAACTTGGTGATATAGAAAAGTTATGCAATGAGAAGCAAATATAAGTAAGTTAGAGGAGCCTTTTAAAGATCAACAACTTCACAAATTAATATGAAAGACGCATATGACATTCATGTGAAAAGGGTGATAATGCACTACCTGAAGGAACAACATACAGCCTCTACTGTATGTCGGGTGACTATCACGATAGTCTCTCATTCCATCATCTACAAATTGTAGTATAAACTTTGCCCAATTTTTGTGGACAACCACATTACTATCCCAAATCGTGTCCCATAAGTCATGCATCCCTTCAAGTTTTGAGTTGGGGTTAAGGATAGTGGCACATGCAAATATGAGGAAGGATTTTTTGAATTCGTAGCCAAGCGGTAGATTACGCAGATTATTTTCCAATAACTGAATGTTGTATGTGTGGTTGGGTGTGTTGCGCCTATTACAAACGACAATGTCCACACCATTGTCTGGGATGCCTATTGCCTCTCTAACATCTTTGGGAGTAACTGGGATAGCAACATTTGTCCGCATACATAATCGATGATAGCCTATATCATAATTGACAATTATCCACGTGATTAGTTCATATCACAACTCTTTGCAACCCAACTGCAGCAAACCCCCGAATCTCATATCAATTATGAAAATTTTTTTTCTATTGGGAGTGTCTCAATGACTGTCAGGAATTTCTTTTTTGAGCATTGGGATTTTGGTAACTTAACCTATAACATGAAATAAGAAAAAAAATATTACAAAGATGTCGCAATGTTTGAGTTATGCCTAAAGGTTCAGAGTTATAAAAAATTGTGAAAGAACTGTATAATCTTTTACCAGAACAGATCTTAGTGGAACATGATTTTTTCATTTCCTTTGTTTGTTGTCCATTTTTTTCCTAATAGAGAGCTTTTTTTGCTTGACAGTTTTGTGCAAGAGTGGACAATGGCAATTTTGGAGAAAAATATACACTAGGGATTTTGATTGGGGCAGTCATCGTATCTACTGTAATATAATGGGCAGCTGTTGTACTTGCACAATAAACTGACCACATTTAAATTTGAATTCCTGATTAAAAGCATAACAACAGTAACTGACCACATTTATAGTGTTGTAATTCTAACAGTTTATTAGACTTGTGCCCAAATATTATAAAAACCAATTGGGAGGTTTCCATTTCTATGCAATGATCACATCCAACCTTAATGAATAATACTATAACAGAAGTAGAAAAAAGTGAAAAAACCTTATGGACCCCTAGCCATCATAACAAAGAATATGTTATTGAGCTTTTCCATCTTCTTGGCATCATAAGCCTGGTCTGTCTTGAACTTGAGACTATGGGAAAAATTAAAGGATTGATGACATAAGTTAACTTAGTATACCATGGGAGTTTTTATATAGTCTGGTTTCTTATAATTTTGTTTCTTTTGAATCTAATTTATTTTGGTGGTTGTCTCTTGGATGCCTCGCTGATTTGCTTCTTCCTTCATGCTTTTGTTTATATTCTTATCTTGTAATGTGTGGTACAAAACTAGGGAGTATGATGGTGCTTGCCTTCAGATGAGAATGTCATACAATCCAACTGCACACCTGTTTCTTTTCCTAGTGTAATGGACTAACTGCCACCTTGCTATTGTTGTTGGACTATTAAGGATCCTAATTTACAAAGTTAAATTTTTGTTGACTTCCGTGGATTTCACTCCTACCTTCCTGATTTCTTCACCAATCAAGAATGTGCCTGACCTTGGGGATTCCTTATGGTATAGGCTTATGTGGATGGCATGACGACCATGTCCACTCATGAAAGAAAAGCAAGTATTAAGGAGTTTGATGGTAATCTCTTGTTTCTTTGAATTAGAACCCATGATCATGGTGATTCTCTTAGGCCCTAGTATCTATTTCTTAATGATCCAATTCAAACTATGTCTGGTTGTAATTTATCCCTCTTTACTACAACTATAAAGAGGTCTTACTGCAACCATGCCATGTGCTTGAAATGCTACCAAGAATGGTATGCCTATTCATCTCTTTCTCTCTCTCTCTCTCTCTCTCTCTCTCTCTCATGCACGCACTCACTTCCACCACTCTCCCCTTTTTTCTCTTCCTTGGATGAGTGATGGGATTATGAACTAAGCCTGAGGCTATGATGGTTTCAAATTCATCAATAAATTCCTCAAGATAAACACATTCCACTTGATTCAAAAACCAGTCTTATAGTTACTTAATTTAGGAATTCAAAAGAAATACATCTGGGTGTGCCTCATTCATGAATAGAACAACTGACACATCTCTCATCACTATGTTCCACATTAGCACAATCTTCTCTCATAACTTTGTTCCAAATCAAGAATTGACCAATTGATCACATTAGCACAATAGTTTAGTATGCTGAGGGAGTGTTTTTATGATCTTGCATGCCCTTAAATATAGCATTCAAAGCCTAACCCTTCTCTGGGTGTTTGGAACTCTTTTATGAGACATTTTGTTGATGAGCCCTAAAGGATGTAATGAAGACGTTAAAAGACAAAATAGTATTGCTTCAAAACATTTGAAACACTTGACCAAGCTGACAATATAGATTATGATCTATATGTTCTCTTTACTAACATCCAAAGTACCATCTTTGCAAATTTTGTTGTGTGAATCGTGGATTATTAGTTTGCTAATTGTATTCATTAAGTGAAAGATTGATTCAGATGCATAAGTTTTTTAAACTGATATTCGAAGTATAATAGGTAATGAACCCTTTAGCTTTTTGGTTTCTTTTATTGATATTAAATTTTGCATTTTTGACTACTAAAATAACGATTCTCTAACTGCAGGTTCAGATTATTGCCTCAGTGGTTTTGATAACCTTAAGGTTCTAAGCCCCTAGTCCATAGAAACATAATTAAAGGGAAAATATGGATATTTACCATTAATTTAAATTTAAGTTTTACTATCTTTGGAGCTAAAAAAATCTAAAGCCACTTTTAGCTTATTAAAGTTAGATAAAAAATTTATTCATCTTCCCCCATTTCTGCCACATTGAAACCTCATTCTCGATTTCCTCTTATTTAACCCTATTTGGCATTTAAAGTTTTGGCTAGGGTTTCTCCGAAATGGGAGGTCCATGTCACGCCCCAAGACCCACTCCAAGGGCGTGACGGTCAATTCACACTTTAAACACGAAGGCTTACAATGTAACCTGACCCAAACAATTATCTTGTAATTGGAAGTTACCAATTACCAAATACCTGTTCAGAGTAGCGGAACAAAATCTAAAATCCTTAAAATTCAATTTCAAAACTAAAACATCAACTATCCAAAATCCATTGTCCAAATATTTGCAAACTTAAACAATTCAAGTACTAGAACAAATTTCAAAATCTCCAAAACTCAACTTTGATCTAACATAAAATTTGAAGGATCAAAATCCAAATAACTTCCAAATACCAAAAGATCCAAATGAACACAACTAACAGTTAAACAAAATCCAACATAAAATCCTAAGTCAAATCCTAATGATGACCATTCCTCAGCCTAGCCATCACTCCTCACCCAAACTAAGGATACCTGAAAAGTAGTCAACAAATGGGAATGAGCTCACAGCCCAATAAGGAATATAAATGCAGTTCATGGATCAAATATTTCCATTTCAAGTAGGAGATATCGTTTTTTTTTTTTTTTTTTTTCTCATCAAATATCAGAGTTTCAAAAATACCAATATATTTAAATTTCAACCAACCATTTTCATGTCAAATTCAAACACTTTCACATAAGATTCAATCAAATCCATTCAATTTTTTTTTTTATTACTTTGGTTATCAAATATCAAATGCCCAGTTAGGTGGGACTTTTCAAATGGGTGGCTAGCCTCAAATTGTTCCTGGTGGAAGGAACCAAACACTACTAGTACTAGTAACCTCTAACCAAACCCCTAGAGGTCGGGGTCCAAATCAATTACATTCCCACCATGAAATGTAAAGGTCAACTATTATATCCCGTTGACAATGGCCAAATAAACCAGAATGATGTTTTTGTTCAAGTATTCAAATTTACACAACATAATATCTCCATATTTTGTGTCATAAATAAAACAAAATATTCCAACATAATATTTAGTGCAAAACAGTTTGATCCATGCATGGTAACAAAATATCATTTTCTTTTCCACAATTCAAAATAACATATAAAATAATTTAATTTTATAAATATTGCATTAACTTCCCTTACCTCAAAATATGCAAAGACCTTGAAGGAAAAATAACCCTGAAAAGTCTACTCCTCACCTAACACAATAAAAAGACAACTATTACTATTTACCTCAAAATATAAATCTGATAATCCTAAAATTTCTAAATGTTAAGATTAATATTTCTGATTAACAAAGTAATAATTTAATTACTCTATTCCTTATTTAATTATAATTTTTTTTTTCTAATTTAAGTCAAAGAACACCTCATAACTTAACTATTTACTATTTATTTTACTAATTAAATTTTATTCTATTTATTAGCTTAATTTTACCAACTAATCTTATACTTCACTTTATTTACATAAACCTGTATATATAAATATTATTATTATTGCACTTCCTAATTCTCTGAATTGCTAACTCATTTCTTAATAATAAAAAAAATCTGGTTTATTATTACTTAACAATTACTAGCAAGAACCTATACCTCATCAAAAGTTCCAACACCTAGTTTCATATTATACTAGTCTTCATACTCGGAATTACTACCCATTCCTAACACCTGTACCTTACTTTTTTTTTTTTTTACCAATGAAATAATTCATGTTCATGAATTTTCAATGTTTTGATTTAAAAACTAAATAGACAAATCTAGATTTGGGTTTTCCAAAAGATATCTAATGTGTTTGAAATTAATCAATGAATCTAAAATATTAAACTAGGGGTTAGAATCTTACCTATAGAGATCTATTCTTCAACCCTGAATCTGACTCCAACCTATGTTCTCTGAAATTCTGCGAACAGGAACTCTATTCAGAAAAGAACAGGAAGAAATAGAATTTCTAATTTATACCTAGGGTATTTATTCGTAAAATTACACTTTTACCCCTCTTTCACTTTATTAAATTAATTAATTAACTAATTTACTTATTATTAGTAATTTCCTAAATTACCCTTAAAAAAATACTTGGGCGTTACAGTCCAAACATGTTTATTATTATATTTTTTAGTTGCTTAATCCATTTGCATATTTTACCTTTGTTCTTTTTTCTTGTACCTCATACTATTAGTTTTCAAGATGTGCTTCTTGAAAAAACAATAGTGTCAAAAATTGGGGAAAATTTCCCTTATATTTTGTGAATTACATGTGTGAGGGCATAGGTTGTTTGCATGATTTTGAAAGAAGGTGACTGTAGATTATACATATGACTAATCATAAATGGATTTCTAATAGAAACATTGCCTTGTTTGGGACTGGCAGAGGTTTGGGGACATGAGCTCTTGAGAATTTGCCTTATAGAGATTAGACAGTGCTGTGGTTCTTCATCAGATGGAATTTTTGTTCAGGGAAATGAAGTTTTGAGCATTTTCCTTGTAGAACTATCATTGTATCAAAGCTCTTCACCAAATGGAATTTTTGTTGTTTATTTTCAAATTGAATCCTAATTTGCAGTCTTTTAGGATCTAGATTCTATGATGGAACTTGTAACATGAGGGTTACAAAAGGATGAAATCTTGTTAGAGGACTTAATGTTAGTTGAATGTTAGTTTTCCAATCTATAGGTTTGTTGTCCATTTGTCTCTAAATGGTGGATTTTGTTTGTGATTAAGTTGGAAATGAATGTTATGTTTACCATATGGTAAGCATGTTTGAAGCATCTATTAGTAGTACTTCTGCATCCTTTAACTCAAGGCAATTCCTAGAAGTTTAAGGTATGTGAGAATTGGAAGAATTGGATGTGTCATTGGGACTAGTTGTTAGATATGAATCTAGGTCAAATGGAGGGGAAATAAATTGGTTGAGGATGAACACTCCCTTGAGAGTGAAAAAAAAATTTGTTCACTTCCATGTGTTGTTTAAGTTATTTTCACAACCGTCATTGACTTGAACAAGGTAGCAGCTATTTCATATTTTGAATGGATTAAATCAAAGTAATGAATCTATTTCATCACACCTCTTTGCTTGTAAAGGCATAATTCTATGCTAACCCAAGAATAGACCCACTTTGGTAGTTGGAAAAAGGAACTCTAAAAGTTAATATATTAATATTATTTATAAATGTTGTATTGCAAAAGATTCCATAGTAAGACATGATAATGCCCATATTTTGCTGTTGTATTGCTTTAATGGAGCCAAATGTACTTAATATCAAGCAGAAGGTTGATGATCCGCACCAACACCTGAATTTAACATTTA
Organism: Vitis rotundifolia; assembly: GCA_030254885.1. NCBI lineage: Eukaryota > Viridiplantae > Streptophyta > Magnoliopsida > Vitales > Vitaceae > Vitis > Vitis rotundifolia. The sequence continues at coordinate 16,036,564 of CM058152.1, forward strand.
AATGTGTTAAAAGTCAAGGCAAAGCTTCAGAAAATTGCTTTTACGAAGCCAAATGTACTTAATATCAAGCAAAAGGTTGATGATCTGAGTGCTCAACTTAATGATAGAATGTGAAGTAAACAATGCTCCTATGCACGATTCATGAAGTGAACCCTAAATATCATAAAACCATAAAACAAAACGATAAGTCGTTTTGTACTCTAATTCCTAGTTTTGTTACAAGTGACTTAGGTATGAGATATATACTTCGTATTTACTATCTACTTACCTAAATGTGTGTGTCAAGCCTATCTAAACTTGTTTCGCACAACTATAACTTCAGCTCAAGTATTTTACAACACATTTCTGAACGAACGGGAGGTTTCTATTTACCATATAACATAAATTTGAAGTTTGAAATATCCTAAATGATGCTATTAAGTAAAATTATCCAACTAAGAAATTTATTGAAGGAACTATGATAACCATTTTGAAGTAATATTAACCATGACAACACACTAATGATAAGCTTTACAAATTTGTTCTTGGTTGGTAACAACCTTTAGAAAGTATCTTCTAAAAAGATAATGACAATATAGCATAACAAAGTTTCAATAACGTAAGAAGGTGACAACAAGGCACTTAAGACAAACGATTCTTGCACATTTTCCTATTGTGCCCAAACATATGACACCTCGAGCAATAGATGGTCCATTTATCTTGAAATTGGGACTCAATGCACTTCTTGGTTTTCCGAGAGGGTGTTTTGTATGGGGAGGGTTAAGAGAGAAGAAAACTTCACCAATGACAGATCATACCAAACCATCAATATCCACAAATGACATGTCATTGATCTCTATACCGGAAAAGGAGCCCGAGTAGATCAACTCTTGCATTGGGAGTTTGTACCAATCTTGAACAAAATCAACAACATTCTTACCGATGGAAAGAATAACGGTTGTCGCATGTTAAAGAATAATGGTTGCTGCATGCTCACAAGGGATTCCTAACATTTCTCAACCTCTACATGTGCAAGTACGCTTTATAATGTCCATATTCAAGAAGGTTCTCTCGATACAAACCCCAAATATTCCGTTTATGAAAAGAGTGAGCAAATACATCTCACCTTTGGTTATTTTCTGTAGCACTTTGTCTTCAATTTTTGGCCTTATAGACCCTTTCCAATTGTTCGATTCCTCTTTATGCTTGACAAGCATATAACCTAACTTAGCCATCTACTCCATTAAAAAGTTACAAATGAAGTGATGTCTTTCATTCCTTAACCAAGCATTAAACAACTCGGCAAGGTTTGTGGTCATTTTATCCCATCTTTATTTTGGCAATTTTGACATAGCCCAATGTTCGGGTGCATTTTCTTCAACCCATGTGGCCAAAGTGTCATTGTATTTATGTAGTTAAAATATGGAAAAATTGTAATCATGCTCTAACCTTGCATAGACAATACTATCAAGGAATTGAAATGCATTTTCTTTACCTTTGTTCTTTCTTGTGTTATGTTTGCTTAAAAAATAACTGAAATTCTCCTTCAAGTGATAGTAATAATAGGCGTGGTTTTCAAGCCCAAACACTTCAGGAACACTACGAAGGAGGGCAAGATGTCTATCCGAGATAATAACGACTTCCTTATCTTCAACAACTTTCTTCAAGTTTTGCAAAAACCAAGACCTATCCTTTTAATTTTTTGAGCTCATCACACCAAAGGTTAAGGGGAACATAAAGTAATTAGCATCGTATACGGTGGCCGAAAATAACGCACTCCTATATGGGCCACTCATATGGGTTGAGTCAATAGCAATGATAGGCTGACACCTCATTGCAAACCCTTGGATAGATACTGAATGAGCAACAAAGAGTTACTCAAAATGCCCATTACTTAAATGACTCAACTCAACAATGCTTCTCGGGTTTTTTGCAACCATTTTCTCACACATTCAAGGCAACAATTTGTAATAATATTTGGTTCTCCATAAATGTGCTCATTCGCCTTTTCCTTGATATTCCATGCATGAAGATACGTCAATTGCATCCCATGTTGCCTTTAGAAGTCCTTACAAATTTGGCGCGGTTGGTAATCAGAAGTAAACCATATGACATCATCAATAAGCAATAAGACACAATTGGATCTCACTAAAAGTTGGGATGAGACAACATCTTCCAAACTATGATTATAGAGGTTTCGAAATGTGTGAACCTGAACGATGTTCGAATCCCCTACTACACGGGCGGTGACTTTCCAATGACATTCATTAATTGTGTAGACTACTGTCATGTGTTTCGTACTATTCATCTTGAAGCAATAACGAAATCTACCAGCATTTGACATTAAATACACGGCATCTCAAAACTCGACAGCATTGGGGAAGGTATGTCCACTACCCATAATGGAATTTTTGAATCGCCTTGAGTCACGTTCAAGTATATTTGATTCAGCACATTTTTGGGAAAACTCATATGACTCAATTGTAAAATAGTCATTACAGATATCCATTGGCGGATCACCACCGGAGGAAACTACTTGTGCCGAATTTGAACCAACAATAGAGTAAGGGCACTACAAATAAAACATAAAAACAAATTCTTCATCTATCTACATATCTTTCAAAAGTTATTACACAAAGTGAATATGGTGTTAGTAAGGCCATATATACCTAGTTGGTGCGATATAGGCTGCAACAATTTCACTTGATGGGGAGACATAGACACAACAAAACATTTCGTTGAATCTGAACATCTTCAGTATGACTACGTCATCATGTATCGGTAGTAGACATGATGGGTCAAACTTGACCATGAATTCCAATTTGATTGAATTCCGGTCAATATTCAGTTCATCACACAATTTTGAAACGAAATCACTATGTGACATATGCGGGCTAAAAACTATGCATTCGGTTCGATCACCCTGATATTCTAAGGACCTACCAGTACACTTAACTGGCTCACCGCCTCCATGAATATAGCAGAACATCTCCCCTTCCATCTCCTCAATCACATAAAAACTTGTTACAAACAAAACGATAACAAAAGTAATTAGGGATTAAATATAAGATTTCTTTGTATTAAGGACCACTTTTTAATTATAATAGTGTTAGATTAAATATCGTTATTGACTCATTTTGGCATTTAGTTTTGCACTTAACTAAAGTACTGCCTAAGGTTGTGTATGAAAGTACCTAAGATTTGGTAAGCAGTTAAGGTCGATAGTGAGGTCAAGTTTCACTATGATAGGCAATTTACATTATAAGGTAATATTAATAAATTTCATTCTTCCCCAAAACCTTGATATCTCATAAGATAAGGGAAATGCTCTTGTCAAGTACAATAATGAGGCACCTTAACCCTTCTTTGAAGCCTAATGGGCAAATATAACCTAATCTTGACGATACAAGGGTAAGATTAAAATGTTTGCAGCTTAAACACAAACTAAGGTACATCCAACCCACCCAACCTTGATATTCTTAGAATATATATAGAAATTCATGTAGAGAATAAGCATAGTGTGTTATTCAATAAAATGAAGCAATGCAATGTCATTTTCATATATTTCAAGTCGAAAAATTCATCTAAAGATGGAGCAAACACAAATAATAGAGTGATCAAGAAATTAAATAGGGAAAGAAAAATTGAAAGACGATATACCATGGAAATTAAAAATAAGGCTACTCGAATAACAATGTGAGTTAATTTCATATGTTAATGAACAACATACTTCAATGATTTATGCTTAATGGGACATCCAAACACGTCATAGAAGTTTTAAAGAATATGACAAAAAAAAAAAAGGGGGCATAGCATAAACATAGCCTATCAATTAAAAACCCTTAAGTAATAATGAGTATTTGCTATCTTAATCATGACCATAGAATTGAATGTTGTAAGTGATTGAAAGTACACAAAATATAACAAAAACCACACCTTCCTTTCTGCAGCCACTTTTAGTTGCTCCCAAAATGCATTTGCAAAACACACCAACATAAATAAAAATTAATTTAATTTGAGTGAGCACATTATAAGATTTAATTATTAAAGTAGAAGCAGACAACATAATAGGATGTGAGACATGTTGGCTTCATCAAACTGTTTGTTAAACTTGGTAGCCAATAGTTCAAGGTATTAATCAATGACCATGAATAGATAATGACAAAGAACCAAATAGATATTAAATGCTATATTTTGTAGCCATTTTATATAGACAAAATCGAGATTATTACATAGTTGTATGAAAGCTTCCATTTGAACCTGCACTGGTTTCCTCCTTCTGTTTGATTTGTCATCTCCATAAAATAGAGATTTACTAAACTTTTGGATGTTTATATTCCAGTATATCATTTCACCTCCTATGTTCTTGAGAAGGTTATTGACATGGCTCACTAATTATTGATGTTTCTAATAGGTTGGTGTTGGCATGTACATGTAAGGAATTGAGCAAAACCCAATTGTTTATGAGATGATGTCTAAAATGGCATTTAACAGTGAAAAGGTTCAACTTGTGGTAATTTACTCTCTAATTGTGTGGTAATTTAACTGCCCTAATTGCTATTGAATACTAAAAAAAAATGTGTTATTCTTTGCTCGAAGAATTTTTACTTGAGTCAATAATAATTGGAAAATTTTCGTTTTTCCCTTTTGGTCATGTTGTAATAAAAATAAATAAATAGTCACAATCAGATAGGTTCATACCCAAACCACATATCACTGAGGTGATTAACATAATAATCTAATGTTATTTCTATCGTATTGATGGTTGATAATTTTTCTAGGAGATCTTTCACGTTCTCAAAATTCTTGTCTTTATTTAATTTATAATCAACTTATCTGACTTCCTATCTTGCATTTGCAGCCCCATCTAGTGATTGTTTGTGACTTGAAAATTGAAAGATGCATTGTAAGAGCCAAAGTGGAAGAATATTATGTCCAAGGATATTAGAAGACAATGCATAAAAGTTTATTTTTCTATTTTCTAGTTTAAAATTCCATATTGCTCTTTGATCTAGTTAGGGTTTGTGGAAGAAACTTGTTGGATGCAAATGGGTGTTTTTGCTTAGTAGTACAAACTAAATGAAACATATAAGGTGTGATTAGCATTTAAAGGCTTCCTACAGAGACCTATAGGATTAACTATCTACTTAAGGTTAGTGAAAGAAATTTGTTGGATGCAAGTGGGTGTTTTTGCTCAGGAGTACAAACTAGATGAAATAGATAAGGTGTGATTAGTGTCCAAAGGCTTCCTACAGAGACCCATAGGATTGACTATCATGTGTCCTTTGGTTTGGTAGGAAAAATCTTAGTTCTTTCTCTTGCAGCCGAATACCAAAAAGCCTCATGATCTTAAATTTCCAAAACACCCTCTAAGATCAAATTTTCAGATTTTTTTCAATATCTGAGGCTAGAACCATGGAGGTTCAATCATACTCCACAAGAAATGATATCATGTCATGCGAAACTCTTGGTGGACCCTTTGGTCACTGGTGGGCCCTGCATGAATTTTGTGAAGTCTTTATCCAGCTTCATCACCTTGTCTCCTATGGCCTTTCCTATTTCCATCTTCTGTAGAGCTTTTCTAAATTCAAAATCCCACTTTCTCCATTTTCATATTATTAAGAGCTTCCATAACTTCAACAACCTAATTCTTTAATTATACTTTTATTTTCTAACCTTATGAGAACTAGAAAGCCCTCCAATAATTGATCCATGTTTATTTTTTCAATCTGGAATTAATAGACTGAAGTTTGGTGGCAATATTAATACCGAATGGTGCTTTTGTGTAAGCATAGGCCAAAAAAATGCCACTTTCATTTATTCTCCTAGGGTGGATTATTTTACTTAATTGTGATTTTGTGAATGTATGTGTGTTATGAATAGGACAAGGATCATGCTATACAATCTTCTTTAGCATTGTTATTTGTAATTATGGTGTCTTCCCCCTGCCCCATCTTTTATGAGTTGCATGGTTGATTTTAAATATTAGAATTAAGAATTTCCAAGTGCATGACATGAATGATATCAAGCCTTGCAAAACAGTGGTCAGAATTTTTGTTGATAATTGATGACATTTGGTGTTTTATAATCCTGATTTTAACTTATTTCTCTTTTAGGAATAGCTGGAAACCTACTCCTATAAACGTTATGGTAAAGTAGTTCATCATGTTGAAGCAGCATGGGAAATTCTTTACCACACAATTTACAACTGTACAAATGGAATTTATGTATGTTTCTAGGATAAATCAATTGACCATGTTATAGTCACAATTTTTTTGTTTCCCTTTTGGAAGATTATCTTGCAAAACATCATAGTCATATTCTATGCAATGATTCATATATCCATGGTATTGTTGTCATGCCTTGACTATGTAGATTCACCCTATTTTTAAGAATATTAGTATATTACAGTTACAAGGAAAGACAATCTAAAAAATCTCTCATTCTCACAAGTTTAGTTGAATGAATTGAGCACCAAAATGGCACTCAATTTGTGGGTGATACTTTATCATTTCTTCCTATAAATTTTTAGTCTTTCGTTTGTAAAGAAGGATGAGAGGATCCCAAAATTTTATGTGTTTGAGAATTTCTCCTTAGTTGGGGAATACTCCTTATGGCTATTTATCCAGTGTATTTAGATTAAACTAATACTTATGGATTTGAATTTTCGAGGAACCTATAAATGACCAAACGATTTTTTAATTTTTTTAATGTTTAATTTGGAAAAAATATGTGAAATAGCCTTTGAGGTAGGTCAAAGTCTTTGATCATTTCTTACCATGTTCGTTTGAAGTAGACTCTGATAATGTAAAATTATAAATTTGTTTTACTAAATATAGTTTAACTGCAATAATGCATATTTTCCAACTTCTCCTATTTGTGTATTGATAACTATAAAGCATCACCTAGTTGATGTAAGCATTTTGTGTAAACACTAAAATATGGTTTGTTAATTGTTGTAGGATCATAACACAGATTTCACGGTTAATTTTCTAGATTGGGACCCATCCCTTAACCCAAGATTTGATATATCCAAAGAACAACATATAATATAGAAGATCCTTACACAAACTAGAAGAAGAAAAATTTTATTCTAAAAGACAAGTTTTGATTTGCCTCAATCGCATTTATGGTATTCTACTCATGAAGAGGTCAATGTTTTACGCCTATTTCTCGATGTTGGAAATGAACTTTCCAAAAGCTCCACATATAGGTAAAATATCTAATTGAATATTTGTAAAATTGCAGTTGTCTTTTTCTTTCTTTTAGTTCCTCTTTTTTGGGCAATAATGCATTCCAACTTAATCTTTGAAGCATGTGACCTGTGACAACATTTTTCATTCAACAAATTGCAGTTGCTCTTTTCTTGAAGTACTTGTTTTATTCATGTCTTTGCCATGACTAAAACAAGTACATTAAGGATGATCTAATTGGGATGCTACATCTAATAAATAACCCTCATCAAACCTAGTGGCGCGCCTAGGGCTGTTCTAGCAATAAGAGGGACATTACTCAAGAGCCCAACAATTATAATAGTCATTGAGGATGATCTCCGCTTTCTGGCTTGGGAAAGCTTAAAGGGTTCTATCAGATTCAAAAGTGCTTTTGAAGCTTTAACCAAGTGGGGAAAACAGTAAAATGGGTTAAACTCTGCTTCTACATGCAATAAGTATGAAATTTTTTATTACATCCAACAACTACAAAATATAAAGAACTATGGTGTATGAACAGTCAATGACTAGCTAGCTTTCAATGAGTTGGAAACCAAGCAATTGATTTTATAGTGTTGAGGATCAACTCAATTTGCTAAATCGAAAAAACCAAAAAAAAAATATTGCCATCTCAGTGTGACATTTTTTAGATTTAAAAGCCTTAAGCACTAAGCATCTTCTGAAATCAATGTTCCATTAAGTCAACTTTTTTCCTATTGAATTGTGTTCACTTGTGCAAAACACCAAACATAACAAATGTGCAAACACTAGTTTTTTATTCTTTTATTTTTTTTTGGTATTTTTAGCACCTTATAAGGCTATTAGGTAGGCTCCAATAGACTACCCAATTGAAATAATTAATTTCCAACTAAAATGGATTCAGAAATCTCACAATATCAAGTTATTAACTTGAAAAAAAGATCATGTTTAACCAACAGAGAAATTATACTAATGAACTTCATGAGTGGATGGCATACCATGTTAGTTAAATCCTTGAATCTCAATTTCCCCTCTAGTCCCTTCAGCTAAAGAATTTTGCCCATTCAACTGTTGTTATAAAAATGAATGTTAGAACAATCAACTCGCACATTTCTATTTGCAACAACCAATCTAGCATCCAATAGATAGAAATCAACATAAAATCGAATAAAACAGTTGCAATGATACTGGCCCATCTTTTGATGATTGAGAAGTTGATTGTCTTGATGATTCCAAGTATGCCTTAGCTTATGAAAAGTGAGTTGGAAACAAAAGTTAATGCAAATATAAGCAATTTAGATTTGGACAATATACTTCAAACTAGAATAGTAAGTGATAAGAGAACTACACAGATGTAATACCATTGAATTATATCACAGAAAAGATCTATAGAGATTTTAATTTTTCCACAATAATTTTGAATTAAAAAATCAAGACCAAGTGCCAATTTTGAATAATTTAAATATATTCATATGTCAATTGCTGAAAAAAATCAACCCCGACATAAAAGTCCAATCCATAATATTGTTAAGTATTTTTTTATTTTTATCACAACTTGAAACACAATTGATGTAGAAACCAATTTTAAAATACAAACCTAATGCAGATCAGATTGTTATAACACTTTTTTTATATATGTTGGGAAGTTAAAGAGACCCATGATTCTTGGTGACCTAGTATTTACATGGGTGAGAATAAGTTCATAGACTATTCAAGCATATGTGCCATCAAATTACCCTGTGAACCTGACCTAGTTAGAAATTGAAATAGGGTTTCAATTTAGCTATATTGTATATTCTACAACTCTCCTCCACCATTGGTTCACCTTTAACATATGCAAGTTTTTTACATTGCCACTTTGCACATATGGTGGCATCATAGGTTCAAATTCTCCTCTATTGGGTAGTGGCCAGGAAAGGCTTCATCAAGAGATCATCATAGGTTTTTATTGTTCAGAAAACAAGAAATTCTTTGAAAATTTTATGCAACAGACTCATTAGCTTAAACATAGTTTAGACAAAAGTAAGGGCATTTGTGCAACCAACCTCATTGGAAATTCAGTTCCAAGAAACATTATGGCAAGTCTAATCTTTTTTCTTTTAGTGAGGTAATTAGTTTGTTTAAATGTTTCTGCCAATGTGGACCTGCATAAGAACTGTGTCTTTTTTCTCCAAAAGAAAAAAGTGTTTTGTAATGTGCACTCTACTCTTGAAAAGCTCACAGCAGGGCTCATAAAAGGGTTGTTTAGGATTTCAAATCTATTTATTTCTTTCCTTTTTTCACCCATATCAACACATCTACTACCATCCTTAACCTGAGGTATACCTAGATATGTTTGTGGTTGCATGTGTTTGTGTTTGTATCAAATTCATAAAAAAATAAATTAATTAATTAAAAAGTGTTTGTGTTTGTATCAATAAATACTAGACATAGGTTGCTAGCTAGTGTTGCACGTTCAGAAGTAATGAGGAATATAGAGAGAAAAGAAATGGATCAAAGAGGTGTACAAAACTCAAGGTTGGTCCTTACTAAGTCCAAGTGTTTTGAGCTTAGAGTTGGACGAGTCAAGGGGTAGAAGAGTGTATATATAATGGAAAAAGGCAAAGGTTATCAGAGATGGATCAAAGTGAGTAGAGGAGTGTTGGACTGGCTTTTGAAGTCCTTGGATTCATGCTATAACTGGATAGGGGAAAAGCTCTTCAAGAGTGAGATGACCACATATACCAACCTTAAATATTTTTGACATCAAATATTAAGCTTCTAATTCACAAGGACAACTAATTAAGACAACTCTTGACAATACTAAATTTAAGCAAAACCAAATATATCTCATTCTAATTGCATGCTTAACCTTTTCTCTAGAGCTAAAATTTATTTTTACGTATTCATATCTATGTTTGTTTTATGAGAAAATATATAGGAACAAGAAAACAATTTGAATATTTAAATTTTCATGACCAATAAACATGTTTTCCTTGACAAGTTTGCTAAACATGTAATTTGTTATAAATTAAATAACATTTATACACAAACTAGTTAAAAACCTAGCATTACATAAAACACTATGAGGTGAACAATTGATATTCATTTCATCACGAATGCATAAAGAACCTTCATCAAACAACAAAAAAAAAACACATTATGATTGCCAAACTACCATATATGCATGCAATAATCCAAATAACCACATTAACAGGTATTATGCAAATACTATTTACAATTTTAAATCAATTAAATTGTCAAAAGAGATTTGGTTTTATACAATATTACTTCACATATTGCAGTACTGTTCCACATTTTATATTCAGTGGCTTGTAATTGAAAAATAGTTTCTAGCTAAATGCACAGTATATGCAGTTCTAGGAAACAAACATCTTTACCTTAAACTTTGTCCCAACACTTTGCTTTTGCGAATCAAACACACCTAAGGGAAAAAGACTAGCTTGCTTCTGGGAGTGGTCAAGCAAATTGGAGGCAAACAACTGAGAAAGCTTGCAACTACATGATAAGAGGAGTTGGATCAAATTAGAGTGAAGATGATCTATGTTCTTTTCCAATAAGCTAGTTGTATCATAAAGAACCTAGCAAACCTCCAAATGTCAATAAATGCGTACACAACGATAAATCCTGATTTTTGAAGGGTTTTCATGAATTAATCAAGCCAGCTCAGACAAGCACAGGGTAATATTTTATAAGCATCAGGCTAGTCGGTAATCGTTGCTATGCTAATTTGATCAAGATAAGAAAACTCTATAAAACATGTAACCATTAAACCTCTTTAACAAGTGATCAACATCAAGTCAACTACCCTATGTTTGAATTAACCTAAATATTTTACCACATCATCGGATAAATTATAATTTTTGTACACAATGCCAATTTCAGGATGAGAATTAATTTAGAAATTACAACCATGCAATCATAGAAGCTACTTTCCAAGTAACAACTTGTTTAGTATTAAAAGACTCTTAACTGTCAAAACTCCTACTCGTTTCCCTAAACAAATGGTAGACACTTTGTAAGATAAACCTTATTCTCCAAAGAATTGTCTACTTCAAGATAAATATATATATATATATATATATATATATATATATATATATATATATATATGAAATAAATTAAGAAGTTAATAAGGGTAACTTTTAATCAAAGTTGGTCTCTATCCTTAGATAAATATTGTCTTCTTTAAGAAGTTAATTTCTTATGATCATTTCTTCTACTAAATCCCTAATTAACATCAATCCAAAAGGAACATCTAAAGGTAAGCCTAAGTATATAAATGTCAAACGCCCTACCCTTTAACCAATAATTGAAAGTAGTAATTCCTTGTTCTGACATTCTACTTCGAAAATAAAATTTTCTCTTCATTCAAAGAACCACCACAAAGAAAAGCAGGTTTACCCCACAACTAACAATTAATCATTACCATTTCCTATCAAATGAAAGAATACAACCCTTACTAAAGAATAAATGAAAAAATTATAACCCTTCAACATTATTTCGCTGATCATAAAGCCTTGAAGGAAACCATTATTGATGGCTCTTTGAACCATATAACTCGAAGCTTCTATGAGTACATAAACAAATATGAGGAAAAGGGATTGCCTTGTCTCAAAACTAGTAAGATTGGTGAAAAACCAAAAGGAGAATTTTATTTTTTCACTATAGAGAATTTGATTGTAGCATTGATAAACTTAATCCACCTATTTTCACCCATCAGGCCTATGCCACTTACTTGCATTTAAAATGTCAATGCCAAAATAGTTTTCTCTCAATGGGATAAAAAAATAAATTTCAAAGAGTTCAAACTTTGCCACTCATACACAACTCCCTTGGTTTAAATCCTCTGCAATATGTAACATCCATGAGCTAATGATAAATAGATTACAGGTTACCAAAAAAAAAAAATGTCTAGTAAGAACAATAAAGTCCTACAACAAGCTATTTTTGCATCAAACTACATAGTTACATTGTTAATTGTATATGCTTCTTGAAAGTACACAACCCAGAAACATCTTTTTCACTATTTCAACATAGTCTCATTCCTCTATTACAGAAAAGCTATTAAGCTAAGGCTCTCATTCACATTCAGAAAAATATCTTCCATTTTCAAAACTAAAAAGGAACATAAAACAAATTAATGATGTGTGTGGTTCTCAAAAATTTTTTCCTAGACAATTCCCCACAAACAGTTGTCCCTATAAACATAAAAATTTAATATATAAAAAAAAAATCCTAAATATTCTAAATCACAGGGTTGTTAACAATGGAAAACAACCATTCTCATTTCCAGAATTCACTCAATTTGAAAAGTTCTTTAACTTAAACAAATTTTCCTTATATTTCATTCATGCGAAAATGAATCAAAATACAATAAACCTCAAAATATAAGACCTTCAGCCCCAATATTTTCTTAACAGTCAAATGAATCCTTAAATGGAAAACTCACTTATGATTTGTTAATCCACAACAAGAGAAAGCTCCACTTCGGTTTCCAGAAACCTTAAAAAAATTCCACATTTGATGAAGAAATATGAAGATATGCCTTGATTTTGACTTTGTTGAAGGTTTTCAGAAGATGCCTATCGGGTTTGGGTAGTCAAACTCGTGAAGAGAGACACACTAGAGTTAGACCAAAATGAGACAAAGACGGCTTTGGGAATATGGGTATTCATCGCATGGTCAAGATGTTAATAAACAGATCGGTTACCTACCTTTGTGTATCAAACAAGCTATGAAAATAAGAATTTTCTGAGATCGGGTTAGAGAAAAATGAGAGAAAGTGACATAGAGAGTTTCCCAAATTTCAAATGTTTCTCGGGTCGGGTGTTTTGTGGGTTTTAGATTTGATAACTTCAAGTTTCAGATTTTGGTGCTTATTAAATTACGCACCTTCCTACTAACATGGACACCAGTGGCTACTGACAGGGAAACATTAAAGGCCAATTTTGGAAATGCATACCTAAACAGTATATAGCACACGAGAAATATAATGTTTTCCCCATTAATAGGAAAATCTCATATTTCACTTATGTAGAATTCCAAAACCATATATTTTCCTAATCATAGGTTGGAAACACAAGTTTTCCTTAGTTCTAACTAGTTAGAGAGATTTTTATTTATCTTTTTGTTATTCCCCCTTGATTAGGTTAATATTTCACATTCTCTTTCAATGTTATATATGCAATATAGTCGTAAGACATCGTATATTTTTTATAAACAAGTTGATTGTATCTATAAATATGATTTATGCAATCTTGACAGACCTAGATAAATTTTCTCAATCACACAACTATGTGACAAATTTTTTGAACGTTGATTGTATATATGTTATAGAAATTTGGTGGTACTACATACTTTGTGATAATGTCTATTAATGGTCCTACTAATGCTCTTCTTGGACTTGTAGAAAATTATAGTCTCGTGATATTGTTGGAAAGGTAGAACACATGCTTACATGTGATAAATTGACATGAATCTATAAAATAAGGAAAATAATTGTTCTATTAATGAATTATCTCAACGAGAATGGCAAGTAAGCTAGATTCAAAACCAACGAAGAAGATAGATTAATTCTTTGAGGGAGTTACCTTTGGAGGTATTTTTTTGTTATAGTTTGAATTCGATTCTTATTTTGAGCAATACCATTAATACTAAGTTTATCTAATCTAAGTTGTATTTCTTTTAACACTATTTCTGTTGGTCTAGCAAGTTGTATATTTGATTTTGCAGCGTTTATGGGAATAATAAAAGGTTGATCTAAAGATTTAATAGAATATGATGATGATGATAAAGTTGAAGAACAAGTTGATTTTAATGTTTCTTCTATCTGCCATCTCAGGGCAAAAGAAAACAAAAATCGATAAATTTTTGTTGTTTGTTGATTTAAATGTTGAAGAGAATGATTTGTATAATTTAATTGTTGTTGAACTTATCTAATATCTTTGGAATTTTGAAGGGTGAAGCGGAAATTGAATTATTATCAAAATTAAATTGATGATTATTTAGGAGTGGTTGAGAACCTAATTGTGAGGTTATTGTTGAAATTCTTTTTTGAACAATTTATGTGTGTTTTATTGCTAATTGATGTCCTTCTTCATCTCTTAAAGTTATGAGTTGTTTTCTTTGTTTCCTAAGTTTGAAAAACCAATGGAAAAATGAAATAATCATTTTCTTTTTATTCATGTAATTTTCATATTATTTTCTTAATCGTTTCTAGCTTGAGGAGGAAGTGTTTGAAAATAAGCTCTTTTAGGACTATTGTAAGAGGAAAAATAATCTAATTTTATCCATTCTACATTATGAGTAAAAAGAGTCTTTTTATAATTTTTCTCATGAATAATATTAACTTGATCAAGATACATGTCATAATGAGTAGGTGACACAGGAGGAGATTCTTATTGTTGATAGATAAGAATAGGAATTTTTGGAGTAAAATCGACACTATTTAAATTCATATTTGAAGTAGAAGGTCTCCTAAAAATAAAATCTTGAGTAAATGAATATTTTGAAGTTAGACTAAATTCTACTTGAACGTACCATTTGTATGTAGTATAATTTTTGAAGGAGTTGTTAATGGTTTAATTGGTTTTGGATTTGTTAAATCATTTAATTCTCATTGACCTCCTTGAGTAATTTTATTCCATTTTAGTTTTTTAGGAACAAAGGCTTGAGTATTGTTAGGATTATATTGTAATAATAATGTGTCATTTTTGACAGATTGACACACAATTCTAAGATTTAATTAAGTAATCATGACTTTATAATATATCCTATAAATTATTGTCATAGTTTGAGTTTCTTCTACAAAATTCATATTTTTGGTTTTAATGTTTAAAGTTAAACTTGAGATAATACTTGGATCATTTATGTTCATGGAGAAGTTGGGGAAATAGTTAAAATAAGCAGGACCATTTGCAAGGTTTGAATTAATCATGCTAAGACACTAGGTCTCTTAGGCAGACAAACACAGAAATATCTAAACATTAGCAAAATAAGGATTTTATTGCAACTTGAACTAATCCTATATGAATATAATTAAATTTTTTTCTATGATGATTAATAGTGTTTTGACTTAATAATTGAAGACTTTTTAAATTTTGATTAAGAGAAATAGATTTTTTCTTCAATTTTAATTGAATAATTTTGACTGAATTCAAAATTTCCTTGTTGATATATTGTATTAATTTTCATGTGTGGAATTAATCAATTATCTAATTGATTTTCTATTTGTGTTATATTTATTTCTTGACTATTAACAATATTTTGAGTAAGTTATGTGCGTGCAGAATTATTAGATGAAGATGTCAAACTATCATGAGATCTAAGAGATTTCAAAGAACTAAATCTACTTAATCTCTTTATAATATTACTCATTGTCACAAAATAATCATAATCTTATCCTTAATCAATTCAAATAATTTATTGAACATGGACCACCACAAACAAATCAACATGGGACTTATGTTCCTTCTGCCCTTAAACACCGCTATCTAGGCTCACCAAGCCGTTCACAGGAAATTCAATTCGAACTAAGTTAGGACTAAATTAGTGATTAAAGACTGTTTCAATTCGTAATACCACTCCGTTCTTAAGTAAAATGTGCCTCTAATACCATTTCACACCCATGACAAACAACAATTCATGCACACAAAAAATTAATTTTGTCTATGAACTCAAACATAAAAACATAAATATTTAATGTCTAATTCTATCTAATTTATAGCAAAAAATTGAACATAAGAACAAAGAAACTAATCTCAAAATAAAACTTTTGTATTGAAAATTATACCTTGATTACAAGAGAGTTTTGATTACAGATTGACTTGTTGACAACAGATGGATACAAAAGAAGAGATTTTTGAAAGGAAAAAATACAAAAGTTAAGAAGAGAATTTTCAAGAACACTCTCTAACTCTTGGTTGCTTGCTCTTGTGTCTCTGTCTTGGATTGATCATAAAGTCTTTATTTATAGGAGAAATTGACGGGATTGAATATGGTTGAAATCCGTGGATGTGAAGTGAGATTGAATCCAAAAATAAATGCAGAAGACAACTGACCTCTTTCTTCCCATCTTTAGATGAAAGCATTAAATCTTTGTAGGGATGTTACAGGTAAAAAGACCACATATTTGAACGTTTTCTTTTGAAATCAAAGTTGCCAGTTTAAAAGACAACTTTTACTGTTTGAATACTATTTAAGTACTATTCAACACTATTTACCACTTATTAAACAATTTCCAAGTCTCCTTATAAAAGTATCTTCCTCAATGGGAGTAGGATAAAAGAACATTTTTTATTCTATAATTTTCTTCTTTTCTTTCAACAATTTAGATAATTTAATTAGCACTTTTTTAGAAACGTAATCATACACAAGCATTGTTGTGAGCTGTTGAAGTTATATTTTAAAATAGCTATTGACGGTTTGTACTCAAATGTACGAAAACGATAATGACTTTAGAACAACATGTTTACATGTGCCTTTCAAAAATTGATCAACTTTTCTTAAAATATATGTTAAGAATATAAAATAAGTCCTACTTTAAGGGAATGTTTAATAAAATTAATGAATGTTTATTATTTAATGATTTAAGTTAAATTATACTTAATGAGGTATTTGGTAAAATTTGATACTTATTATTTAATTTCTTAAATTTAATTTAAGTTAAAATTATATTGAAGTTATTGACTTAAAACTTATTCTTACTTTAATTTTTAAGGTTGTTTTATAAATTAATTAAAATTTTATTTTAAATCGTCAAATTAACATATTTATTGTCATAAATTATAATTAAGGCAAAAAAATTATATTAACAATGGAGGTCGTGAAGTAATAAAAGAGATCATGAAGATAAGATAAAATGAAGGTGTAATTTAAGAATAGATTAATTATTTTTAATTATTATTTTCAGTTATTTTTCATTGAAGTCATTCTATTAAGTTGTTTTAATAAATATACTTAATAACTTAAATTAAATTATTTAATTCCTTTAAATTAATTTACTAAACACGACTAATTAATAATATTTATTTAGCTTAAAGTGTTGAGCATTGAGAATTTTATTTTTAATTAGAGTATAAATTATCTAAATTTTTTTATAACAACTTATTTTAAAATCGGGGAAAAATATAAAATTATTATATTATTTTTCTTTAATAGATTGTAGCTCCTAGTCTTCAAAAATATAGGACTCCAAGATGGGGAATAAGAATTATAACATCACTCTTTTTAGAAAGGTCTTCCATAATGAGGTGAGTACGCTTGTAGAGGAATGTCTCCAATTAAATTATTAGAAGAAAACAACACAAAAACAAATAAAAAAGAATAAAGTACATGCGCGTGAGCTGGCAATGAATGGAGACCAGTCAGTCGCACCCAAAATATCACCCCCGTCTCCGTACTCAAGTGCTGTCATGCACAACGTAACAACAGTATACCTACCCCCTCCATCACCGTCTAAAACCCACCGGTCCCACGAGACACCAAATCACGTCCCTCGACCATCCTCGCCACACCCGTACTTGGTGTAAGTAAAACGAAACCGACGCAGAGAATAATGGTGGGGCACACCAGTTTGAGTGGTATTCATCTATTTGATTTTAATACCCATAGGTGCCGTTGAAATTACTAAGACGGATTTGTCCTTGTCTTATATAATGAGATAGACAATTTCAATATTGAGGAGCTGTCTAGATGGAGGGTATTATGGTCTTTTCAATGATTTGTGTCCAGCAAAGTCAAATAAAAAACTTTTATTTAATAATCAGTGGCATGGTGGCCACATGGAATGGGCATGAGAGAAGGATTTTGTCATTCCTAAAAAAATACATAATTTATTTTTTAATAATAAAAATATAATAAATCTTAAATACATGTCTTATTTTGACTGATTAATTTTATTTAAAAATAAATTTAATGGTAAGGGCGTCGGTCCGCTCGTGCGGAGGGTCGCGGTCCCACGTGCGAATGCCAGCATTCCCATTGGCTCAGCTGATGGCTCTTTAATTCGAGCATCTATTCCACTCGCCACTCTCTCTCTCTCTCTCTCTCTCTCCTCAGTCCTCAAATCTAACCCAAAACCCAAATCGAAAAAATAAATATAAATAAATAAACAAATTTGGGAATTTTACGACCACATCTCTCTTCCTTTTCCATTCCATTTCTCTCCAGCTGCGTCATAGATCCAGTCCAGGTTGGTGCATTTCTTCTTTTCGTCTTTTGTTTCACAAATTTTGGAGTAATTTTACTTTTAAATTTGTAGCTTTTTTCCCTTTTTTATTGGGGTTTTCTGTTTGGGGTTCACATTGGCCTTTTCAATGTTGAATTTCAGTGATTCTGGAACTATGCTGAAGTTCTATGTTTTATTATTTATTTTTGAATTTTTGTTTGGTGTAGAAAGGTAAATAGTTGGATTATTGGGGGCTGTTTATTTATTTATTCAATTACTTTTTTGGTGCAATTAGGCTTTGATTGGGAGGCTTCTTGCAGTAGTGTTTTGATAATTTTGGAGTAATTTAAGTTCAATAAATCATCATAATTGCAGCGTGAAGGATTCTTTTCTTCTTCTTTCTGGGGAGCACATTGTTTATTTTGTGTTTTCATTTATTATTTCTGAATGCTGAATTTTAGTGATTCTGTAGCTGTTCAGTGGCTGAAGTTCGTTATTTTTTTAAAAAATTTATTTGGTGTGAAAATGTAAATAATTGGATCTTTTGGGGATAATCATCATCATTTTTTGGGTTTTTTTTTTTTTTTTTTTTTTTTTTTTTTTTTTTTTTTTTTTTGTTGTTGTGGTCGGTTGAGGTTTGATTTGGAAGCTACTTCTAGTAGGGTTTTAGAATTCTAGAGCAATTTTAATTTTATAAATCACCAAACTTGCAATTATCAGTATTTTTATTCTCTTTTGTTTGGTAATGACATTGTTGCTGTTGTTGTTGTTTATTTATTTTTTATTTTATTTTTTTATTTTTTTATTTTAATATTTTTTATGTTTCTGAACGTTGAATTTCATCGTTACGGGGATGTACAGTGACTGATTTTTATTTTATTTTTTTTAAATTTGGTGTAGAAATGTAATTAATTGGACTTCTGAAGGCTAACTACTACTATTTTTAAGAATTTGATAGGGAAGCAACTTCTAGTATGGATCACTTCTGCATAAGAATGTTTGGGATTCTTTAAAGTCTAACCTTTTTTTTTTTTGGGTGTGATTTTTGCTCAAGAAATAGTCAGAATTATGTTATGAAGATCTGTTTTTCTTTTGGTTGGGAATCACATTTTCTATATTTGTTTTGAGAGTTGAATTTTAGTCTTTCTGCTAGTGCATTGAAGCTCTAATTATTATTTGGTCCAGACATGTAAAGAATTGCACCAATGAGTGCGAATTGTTTATTTTGGTTTGTTTTAGTTGATTGAGGTCCAATCATGAAGCTACCTCTGCTAGGTTTTTTCAAAATCCCAAAGTAATTTTAGTTCTATTAATCACCATAATTACTATATCAGGATTTTCATTTATCTTGTTTGGGGATCACATTGCTTTTTTTTTTTTTTTCTTCTTGTTGCTAACTCTTCTTGAAAACCTCTTTCTTCTTTATAACAAAAACCAATTTTCTAACTTAGAAAATACATATAGCAAACTTTTGATAGAAAATTTCAAAATTTATGCTGAAAATAGTTATTTTGAGAACAAATTCGAGATGTTTTTTTGGTTGTTTTTTGTGGAATGTTTTGAGTAATAATTGAAAAGAGGGAATATAAGTGTATGGTATCTTCATGGAAAATAAGCCAAGAAAACTGTTTTTCATATTTGAATTCCTAAACAGAATTTAGTTCTTGAAACAATTGAGAAATGTTTTTAAAAATTGTCATTAAAAATTGGTTTTTTGGAAACCGTTTTTGAAAACATTGCCAAACAGACCCTTAGTGTTTCTAGAGCTCTAAAATTTTGTTAAAATTTGTTTGTTTTTGTTCTTTTAGTTGGTTGGGGTTTTCAGAGATTTTAATTTTTTTATTTTATTTTATTTTATTTTGAAAATTGGGAATCAGATTGCCTTTTTTTTTTTTTTTTTTTTTTTTTTTTTTTTTGTTTTTGTTGAATTTTAGTGTTGTGGAGCTTTGCATTGCCCAAGTTCCATTTTTATTTTTTATATTTGGTATGAAAATATAAATAAATTGACTGTCAGAGTTAATTGTTTATTATTATTATTATTTTGCATTTTTAGTCGATTGAGGCTTGATTGTGTAACTACTTCCAGCAGGAATGACTCTGCGAAGGAATATTTGGGAATTATTTTGCATGAGATTTTTTTTTTTTCTTCTTTCAATTCTTTTGTGGTGTAGAAAAACGAGGAGTTAGGTTTTTGAGGGGAAAATTATTTTTAGCTTCATTTCATTTGGTTGAGCTTTTGATGGGAAATTACTTCTAGAAGGGAAAGGCTTCTGCATAGGCATGCTTTGGGTATTATGTGGCTTGAATTTGTTATCTAATAGTGGGCTTTTTAGTTAATGTTTTAATTGTGAAGTTATACTGGATGCTTTCTTCTTTTAATTTTTTTCCATTTAGGGATCACTATGCTTGTTTTTTTCCTTGCTTTCTTTAATATCTTGAATGTCCTTGTCTGTGAAGAAGAAATTGTAAATCATATACTTTTACACTATATAGTGGTCAGAGTTCTTTGGAAGATTGTCCTTGTCTTGTTTGGTATTCAGTGGGTTTTCCTAGAAATGGTAAAAGAGGTGTTAATTAGCTGGAGGTGCCCTTTTGTGGGCAAAAAAAGGAAAAAGATTTGGAAATCCATTCTGTTGTGTATTTTTTGGACGGTTTGGAAGGAAGGGAATATATATGCTTTTAGGGGGGGTTCTTTAGCTGTACAGAAACTCAAAAATTCTTTTTTATGTAACTTGTGGAGTTGGGATAGATTGTATATTGGAGAGGAGTCCTCTTCACTTATAGGTTTTTTGGAGTGGTTAACATCCACTTAAGGGCTGGTGAGGTCTTTTGTTTCAAAGTTTGCTCTTAGAAGTTTAGGCTGCCTTGTATACATCCTGTATGCTTTGTGGCTATTTACCTTTTGATAATTTACTTCTTGTTTATTTATCAAATATATATATATATATATATCTTGAATGTCGAATTTTAGGGTTTGTTGAGCTCAATGGTGGCTCAAGGTTTTAACCTTTTATTTTATTTTATTTTCTTTAGAAATGCAAATAATTGAACAATTCACTCTGTTTTAATTGGTTGAGCATTTTGGTGGTTAAGAAAATGTTTGAGAATGGCTTTTGCTAGACATGCCTGGGAAGAATGTTCCATGATTTGATAGGGAATTAGTGGATAGTTTACCAGTAAGCTCAATTTGTTTCCTTTTTTTATATATATTTATTTATTTATAAATTTTTGGAATAGAAATGTACATAATTGGACTTTTATGGAAAACTACTTTTATCACTTGCTTTGTTTTAGCTGACTGAGCTGTGTATTGAGAAGCTGTGGGTTTTCTTAGGCTGTGTCTGAAAGTTATGTCTTGTAAGAATAGCTTCTACATGCATAACTTTCTTAGTAAACTAGTGGGGTGGTTTAATTGATGTTGAGTTTTGAAATCTATTGGATTTGATCTAATCATGAGTTTTTTTCTCCTTGAACTTTCATTCCAAATAGACCCTTAGAAGATTGGAGAGTGTAGTTTTGGTTTGAGGGAAAGGTTGCTCTAAAGAAGCATGGTTTTTTGAAATAAAGAATAAACAAAACCATAGAGCTTCCAATTCAGTTGATGCATTGACATTATCTTATCTATCAAAGGACTACACGATATTTAACTTCCACAGCTGTCCTTTTCTTATCTGCTTTCACTTTACACCCTCAATGCCCTCAGTGTGAGTGTTAGCAGTAACGGTTTTCGGATTTGTCATTCATGCATGCACATTTCACCCAAACCCTCTCCTAGATGTGCTGTTGGGTATGAAGTGGTGGCAGTGTTGTATAAAAGGCCTGTTTGATAGTGAAAATAAAGATTTTATTTTTTATTTTTTATTTTTTATTTTTATAATTTTTAGAAACAATTTCATTTTTGAAAATGCAAACAAAAAAAAAAGTTAGTCTATAGATGATTTTAATTATTAAAGGGCTCCTATTTTAAAAACATAAAACAACATTTTGGCATTTCTTCACTCTTTTTTGAGGAAATGTTAAGATAGTTTTGAAAATGTGTTTTTTTTTTTTTTTGATAACCGTGGATGTCCGGGCCAGCTTACGCGCACCTCGACTAATCCCACGGGGCCCTGAAGTTAACGACCGGGTAAACTTTCAGTGGCCCTGAGGGGATTCGAACTGGTGACCATTGGGGAACAAACCCAAGGCTGGACCAACTGAGCTACCCCTCAGGGTTGACAGTTTTGAAAATGTGTTAAGAAACATGTTTTTTTTTTTTTTTAATGTCATTTTCATTTCCATTTCCTTTGTTTTCCAAAGATAGAAGCAGTTCTCACTTCCACTACCAAACAAGTCCGTAGTTCCCATGTGGACATAACCTCCTTCCTTTACCATCTTTGTATTTTTTTTTTTTTTTTTGCCCCCTTTACCATCTTTGTATAGCCATTGAAGATGTAAAAAATTTCAAATTTTTCTTTAAATTGGAATAACTAGATTTGTCATTGAATCAGAAGACCTAGGAGTGAATCTAGAAATTTTTGGGTAATATAGTGTTCTTAGCATAAGAACTGGATCTTAGAGTTCCTTGTGTAAAGTGGAAGAGGAAACCAGTGACCACTTGATCCTATTTTGTAAGAAGGCTACAATGCTATGGAGCTTGCTTTTCTCTTTTTGATGTGCAGTGGGTCTTGCACTCTTCAATTGAAAGGAATTTGATTAGTTGGCATGGTGCTTTTGTGAGTAAGAGAAAGGAAAAGGTTTGGAGGGCTGTCCCCCTTTTTTTAATGTGGACCTTATGGAAGGAAAGAAATGAAAGAGTGTTCAATGACATTGAACGATCCGACCAAACTTTAAAACTTTCTTTTTTGTACACATTTGTGAATGGGGGTAGGGTGTATTTAGAGGATCATTCTTTATCCATGATTGATTTTATAGAGTAGTTTTTGTCTAGATAGGAGAAAGGTTTTCTTCTTTCTTTTTGCCTAGCTTCTTGGGCGTTGCTTGTATACTTCGTGTGTATTCTTTTCGCCGCTTTTAGGCTTTTCTAATACAATCTCTTATTTACCTATCAAAAAAAAAAAAAAAAAAAAAAAAAAAACTGGATCTCAGAGTTCCAATCGTTCTTTGAATCTGATGTTGTTACAAGATGTTTCCCTTGTAAGCTGAAGGCCATGTACACTGTAATATGCATCTATCTATGATCATAGCAAATTGTACTGGATGACGGATGATTAAAACTGATCGAAAACCATGAATACGCATGAGGTTGATAATATTGCATGTCAAGTTCCTTGAATCATGGTTGTTATTGTTGATACTATTATTTTGACCATGTTTTATTTATTTATTTATATTTATTTATATTTTTTTCTCCAGTTCCAGGCAAGGAAGTTTCTTTCTTTTTTGGTTGCTGCATGACATGGTCACCCATATAACATATATTCAAGGGAGCATTCTCGAATTTGGTGTATCTGATGATTCATAATAGTGCTGTTGTGCTTGGCCTGCACCATAATGAGCACCTTTCTGATCAGATGTCTGGTGCCGTTGCCCTTTTACCTTCTACTGCTGTACATTCTAATGAATCAAAGCAAAGCTCTAAGTCCTGATGGTATGGTGGCATCTTTTGTTTGTCTTAATTCTCATTTTTGTTTTCCTGGTCATTAATGGATTGAAGTATTGAAAAAGATTATGAACCCATGTCTTATCCTGATATTTCAAGATGAGGTCTGGTTCTTCCAAGTTTGAAACCTTATGTCAAGTTTGGTTGGAAGTCACTGTTCTACTAATCCGAAGTTTCCATTGCGAGGATTTGGTTGTTTCAAACTTGGTTAGATGTCATCTTTCAACTAATCTTTCTTAAAAGATCTTATATTTTGGTGCTCAACTTTATGATATACTTCTACTTATCTTATGGTTTCCTTCCATTTTGAACCATTCTTCATTTTCTTGTTGTTTAAAAATAAGTACCTCCAGATGGCATTGCTTGCTTAGCCTGATGGAAATCAAGCAAGAGGATTTGACATGACTATTGTTTGGATATTGTGTGTTTGTGTGTGCACTATTTTAAGAAATGATGATATGTAAAATTTTGCTTAATGACATGCAGGTGAGGCACTTTTAAGCTTTAGGAATTCAATTGTTAGTTCAGATGGCGTCCTTCGTCAATGGAGACCAGAGGATCCTGACCCATGTGGTTGGAAAGGAGTGACATGTGATTTAGAAACCAAGAGAGTAATATACTTGTGAGTTTTTTAAGCAACCTCAATATTTGTTTTGGAATGCTTGTGGTAGGAGCCTAGTAATTCCTTACTTTCATAATTGCTTCTATTATTAGCCTATGGTTTTTGTGCTGAAAAGAGATTCTTACCATTATTATTACATAGCATATGAACATAATCATATGGATTACCTCATTATTGAATGAGATGGGCTATTTGTTAAGAGTTATTTGATGTACTGCTGGTTTACTCTCTTCTTCTTAGGTTAGGAGCTTTAGTAACATATAACATGTTTCTTAGCAGTGAGAGAGGAGTTTTGATACTTGAGGACTTCAGAGGTCATTTTACCCTTTTAATGTCCATGTTGCATACTTTTGTTTTCTTTATTAGATGCTTTTGTTTATTTATAAGGATCCTTGCTCATCCTTGTACTATTCTTTCCTTTTTATTTGTTCTAATTTCTTAGTTTCTTATTGAAAAAGAAAAAAATTGTTGTACATTTGCTACTATCATATACTTCTGATCATTGTTACTTTTTCATGTTTAAGAAACTTTTTTTTTTTTTCTTTTGATCAGATAAAAAACTATTTTCTCTTTTTTATTGGTTAGACACTTGATAGCATTATTGTTCAACTACCAATTTTTCTAAAAGCTTAAGCTTGTAGAATTTAGGTTCACAATGTATATCATACCCTCTAATACCCTCCTTGTCGTGTAACCTCTTTTTTCTGGGCTTACACGTGGGCTTACTCGTGGACTTACTAAATTGGGAAATAAATGTATGGTGGTAAGCTCGAACACAAGACTTGCCACAAAACCAGACTTTGATACCATGTTGAACTACCAATTTTCCTAAAAGTTTAGATGGTATGATATATATTGTGAGACCAAATCCTATAAGCTTAAACTTTAAGAAAAATTGATAGTTTAACAATTATATATAAGAGAAGTCAACTAAAGGACTAAGAAACTAAGGTTAAGAAGAAAGTGCTTATTTTTTATCCTATTTTTTTCTTATCGGAAACAAAAGATGTATTAATTATTGTAAAGAGGTCATGAAAAGGATGAGGAATCCTCCCCATAAAATGCAAACCTGATCAAAACACCAGAAAACCTTTGCTTTACAAGGAGATTTGTACAAAAAGAATAGAAAAGACTATACAAATATTACATCTCCTCAAGCTCATTTAGGCTCCTCACAATGTAGGTCCAACCCTAAGGTGTATGTATCAAAAGCTAACTAAGCTGAATGACATTCAAGGGAATGACTTTAAAAGCATTGGTACAAGAGGCCTAAAAAGAAGCAAAGAAATATAGCAAGTCCCATATCATCTCAGACATCTCCCAATTATCGTAAAAAATCCTAGTATTCCTCTCTCTTCATACAATTCAAATCAAAGTGAGACAAACGATAGTTCAAAGAGTCTTGCCTTTAGTGGGGTTCCCAAAACACAAAAGAAATAATCATCATATCACAAAAACTCCTTGGCTAAACCTGCACCATCTTAACTTGTGTGAATAGCTTGTGCCATAATTCCAAAGTGATTGGATAATGTTAGAAGAGATGATCAATTGTCTTTCCACTCTCCTTACATAGAATGCACCAATTAGGACTAAGGGCTTTGAAAGTCTTTTCAATCATAGCATGTCATTGCTATTTACTTTCTTATGTGCCACTAACCAAGCAAAGACCTTGATCTTAGATGAAACTCTTCATTTCCACAAAAAATTGGTTGGACGGAAAGAAATTGAATTTGATAAATTGTACAAGGTTAGAAAAACAATTTTACAGAGAATACACTTGAAGGAGAAAGTACCCAATCTTTCGCATTTGGAACATATGGAGATAATGTACGTGGGTAAGAGAAGTCATTAGTCTTTTGAGATCCTTGATCTCCAAATCAATTAGGTTACAATGGAAAATAAGATTCCAAGAAAAGGAGGTGATGTTACCAATATAGCTGAAATAGAGAGGTTTCTGACTGTGATGACTCTAAAAAGTCTTGAAAATTGTAAACGCAAAGGTTTAATCCCCTCACCACATATCTTCCAAACACAAGTTCTCTCACAAAATGGCACATGCTTGGAGAAGAAGGTATTTTTTGGGCTCAACTAAAGTGAAGGGGAGAAGACTTTCCGATGAAGCAGAGATAAAGGAAGGAGTGGTTAATGCTTTTTATAGTATTTTGATCAAGTTAGGGGATTTGAGATTGAGCATTAGTGGGTTGTCTTTCTCTGCTTTAGGAAGTGAAGATTTGAGATCCCTTGAGGATCCTTCTTTGAGCAAGAGGTTCTCTTAGCTCTTTCCACCCTTGAGTGGGGGTAAAACTCAATCCAAATGACTTTTCCATGACATTTTGGCAGTTTTGTTGTGACTTTGTTAAGAATGAGGTAATGAGTTTTTTTTTTTTTTTTTTTTGTAAAGTTCAAGTTTGTTGATTTTAGCGAAGTAGATATGGTTATGGTAAGGATAAAGCTTGAATGACATCATAAGGTCCATATGTTCTTGATTTGCTAGAAAATATAGGCATTAGTAAGATCTTCAACATTGAGGATCTCACCATATGTTCTAATCCTAAAGATTTTGCAACTAATGGTGGCCCAAATGCTCACTTACCACTAACTCCTCAATTAAAGGATGAAATTGAAGATGTTATTGATCACCAAATTGCTTCAACTAGAGGAGGGGGTTATCAAAAGTATCTTGTAAAATAGAGAGGGAGGGCACTTTCAAATTCCACATGGATCACAAATAGAGAATTCCAACACTTGAATCGATGCCTTTATGAGAGGTTTCATGCCTTTAACTCGTCAGGGTTGAGTTTTCTTAAGTCAGGGGGAGTTGATGGAGACAAGTGGTAGCCACCTATAAAAGTTTACTAAAGGCACAAAGGAGTGGGCTTCAAGGACAAGACTTTAATTTGACACTCTTTGGATGATAATGGGCTTAGTTGGGATCTTATATAATTCAATATGGGTTCAACCTAGAAGTCTTGGAACTGCCTTTCACTGAGGAGGAAATTCACTCAGCCCTGATGGAAATGAATGGTGATAATGCTCCAGGCCCGGATGGGTTCACAGTGGCCTTTTGGCAAGCGTGCTAGGATTTTGTTAAGGAGGAGATCGTGGATTTGTTTAAGGAGTTTTAGGATCAAAGATCTTTTGCCAAAAGCCTTAATACCACCTTCTTGGTCCTCATCCCTAAGAAAGAAGGGGCTGAAGACCTGGATTTTCGGCCTATCAGCTTGTTAGGGGGTTTGTACAAGCTTTTGGTCAAGGTGCTAGCAAATAGGCTGAAGAAGGTTCTAGAAAAGGTGGTTTCTGTGGATCAAAATGCCTTTGTGAGGGGCAGACAGATTTTGGATGCTTCGCTCATAGCTAACGAGGTGATTGATTTCTGGCATAAACGAAAAGAGAAAGGACTGATTTGCAAATTGGACATCGAAAAAGCCTATGATAGCATCAATTGGAATTTTCTTATGAAGTTTTTGCTTAAAATGGGCTTTGGGTCTCGGTGGATGGAGTGGATTTGGTGGTGCATCTCAATTGCCAAATTTTCTGTCCTGGTCAATGGGGTGCCTACTGGCTTCTTCTCGAACTCCAAGGGGCTGCGGCAAGGAGATCCTCTTTCTCTTTATCTCTTCGTCTTGGGTATGGAAGTGCTAAGCACTCTTTTAAGAAGGGCTGTTGAGGGGGGCTTCTTGTCAGGCTGCAGACTTCGGGGGAGAGGGGGAGTGGAGATGATGGTCTCCCACCTTCTTTTTGCTGACAACACAATCATTTTCTGCGAAGCTAGGAAAGAACAACTAACCACTTTAAGCTGGATTTTGGCTTGGTTTGAGGCGTCTTCCAGTCTAAGAATTAACCTAGCTAAGAGTTTTTTAATTCCGGTTGGGGAGGTTCAAGAGGTTGAGGAAATGGTAGTGGAGCTAGGGTGTAGAGTGGGGTCTCTGCCCACTGTTTACTTGGGGCTGCCCCTTGGAGCACATCACAAAGCTATTTCTATGTGGGATGGGGTGGAAAGGAGAATGAGGAGAAGATTAGCCTAGTGGAAAAGACAATATATATCTAAGGGCGGGCGAATCACCCTTATTAAGAGCACACTGGCCAGCATGCCTATTTACCATCTTTCCCTCTTTCGTATGCCTAAGATTGTTGCAAAAAGGCTTGAAGGGTGGGTTGGGGATTAGAGGTCTCACTACTCTAAATAGGGCCCTCCTGTGCAAATGGAGTTGGCGTTTTGCGGTTGAAAGGGATTCCTATTGGAAGCTTATAATTGGCACAAAGTTTGGGGTTGATAGAGGAGGTTGGAGCACTTGCGGGGTTAGGGAGGGCTTTGGAAGGAAATCAGCAAGGAAGGGTTGTTGTTGCTCAACAATGCTTCTTTTTCGGTGGGGGATGGTAAAAGGGTGAGGTTTTGGAAAGATACATGGTGCGGGAACATTTCTCTTTGCGAGGCCTTTCCCTCATTGTTTGATTTAGCGGTTTCTAAAGACGCGTGGGTTGCGGACTGTTGGGATTCAATGGGGGAAGTGGGAGGGTGGAATCCCCGTTTCCTTAGACCTTTCAATGATTGGGAGGTGGAGGAGGTGGAGAGACTCCTCTTGGTCATTCAAGGAAAGAGGCTGAATGCTGATTTGGAGGATAGGATGGTGTGGAAAGAGATGAAAAATGGGATTTTCATTATAAAATCCTGTTTTAATTCTCTTGATCATAGTTGTGCAGTCCCGTTCCCGTGGAGCATTATTTGGAGTCCGTTTGTTCCTACTAAGGTGGGCCTTTTTGCTTGGGAAGCTTCTTGGGGGAAGGTGCTCACTCAAGACCAACTAAAGAGGAGGGGCTGGAATTTAGCTAACAGGTGTTCCTTGTGTTGTGATGAAGAGGAGACGATAAATCACATCCTTGTTCACTGTTCTAAGGCGAAGGTTTTGTGGGATCTCTTGTTTTCTTCATTTGGTGTTAATTGGGCCCTCCCGTTTACGGTTAGAGACACTCTTTTAGGTTGGCATGCTCCCTTTAAGGACAAGAAGCATAGAAAGGTTTGGCTGGCAGCTCCTCTTTGCTTATTTTGGACGGTATGGAAGGAAAAAAATAGGATAGTTTTTAAAAATGCGGTCCTATCGATTCAAAGATTGAAAAATTCCTTCGTTTGTAATCTCGTCTTGGGCTAATTCTTCTATAGTTGAAGGCCCCTTAACTTTGTTTAATTTTGTGGACTGGTTGGGTTCTTGTTGAGGGCCGGTAGGTGCTTGTCTTTTTTGTTTCCGGTTCTTTAGGTGATGCTTGTATACCCCCTGTATACTATGGGTCTCCTTTCGCTCCCTTTTTTAATATATTTCTGTGCGTTTATCTATAAAAAAAAAAGATTGTTGCAAAAAGGCTTGAAAAATTACAAAGAGACTTTCTTTGGGGAGGGGGAAGCTTGGAGAGGAAAGTCCACTTAATTAATTGGGAGGTGGTGTGCACTCAAAAGGAGAAGGGTGGTCTAGGCATTTGGAAGATTGATCTTTTGAATAAAGCCTTGCTGGGTAAATGGATCTGGAGATCTGCTTCTGAAAAGGACAATCTTTGGAAAAGGGTGATCGGGGTGAAATATGGTCAAGAGGGCTTTGGGTGGAGGACTAAGGAAGCTCACGGGACGTTTGGAGTGGGGGTTTGGAAGGAGATTATGAAGGAGGCAAATTGGTGTTGGGATAGCATTGATTTTAAGGTGGGGAAGGGGAATAGAGTTAAATTCTGGACTGATCAGTGGTGTGGCAATGTGGCGTTGTCCCAAAATTTCCCCCAGTTATTTGCCTTGGCGGTCCATCAGAATGCAACGGTCAATGAAGTGTGGGACTCAAGCCTTGGTCAAGGAGGGTGGAATCTTAGATTTTCTAGAGATTTTAATGATTGGGAGTTGGACCTGATAAGAGACTTGTTGAATATGTTGAGGGACTTCAGGATATCTTCAGAGGAGGATTCAGTGTTATGGAAAGGAGGGGTCATGGCATTTTTGGGGTTAAGGATGCTTATAATCTGTTGGTTGTCCCCATTGCCTGTGCCTTCTCGAATAAATGCATTTGGGTGGATAAGGTCCCAACCAAAGTTGCTTTTTTTGCTTGGGAAGCCACGTGGGGGAAGATTCTCACTTTGGATAGGCTTCAAAAACGGGGGTGGTAGCTCCCTAATCGATGTTTTTTGTGTGGGCGTGAAGAGGAAAATTTAAATCACATTCTTGTACATTGTATAGTGGTAAGAGTCCTCTGGGAGATCGTCCTTGCCCTTTTTGGGGTTCAGTGGGTGTTCCCAGAGTCAGTCAAAGAGGTGTTATTTAGTTGGAGGGGCCCTTTTGTGGGGAAAAAAAAGAAAAAGATCTGGAATTCCATCTCGTTGTGTATTTTTTGGACGGTATGGAATGAAAGAAATAGATTAGCTGTTAGGGGGGGTTCTTTAGCTGTACAGAGCCTTAAAAATTCTTTTGTTTGTAATTTGTGGAGTTGGGCTAAGGTGTACATTGGAGAGGAGTCCTCTTCGCTCTTAGGCTTTTTGAAGTGGCTTGCGGCCACTTAAGGGTTGGTGAGGTTGTTTGTTTTTTGTGTTCTTGTTTTAGGTTGTTATGTATACTCCCTGTATGCTTTGTGGCTTTTTGCCCCTTAATATATTTGTGCTTATCTATATATAAAAAAAAAGGGTTCAACCTAGAAAGTACTTTTCAAAAATCAAATTATGGGTCTAGTCAATGGTCATAAGTTACTATTTTTAGTTATTAATATTGTCATTTTCCAAGAGTCTTTAATATGGTTTAGTAGTTTGTCCAAGCTTTTGTAATTTTCAAGTTGCATTACTATTGTGTGACTAGTTCCAACGAGTTACAAGTCCCTAGAAAAGTTCTATATGGTAGTTGATTTGTTTTTTGAAAATAATCAATGAATGAATAATAGAATTTCCAGCAAGGATAGCCTTGTGGGAAGTATCAAGAAGAAGAGGGTGGGTGGAGTTCAAGTGAAGTGAGAGAAAGGTTTGAGGTAGGCTTGTGGAAAGCCATTAGGGGAGAATGGGATGTGATGGGCAGCAACATGGCTTCTATTGTGGGGAATGGGAGGAGGGTTAGATTTTGGAATGACATGTGGTGTGACGATGCTCCTTTATGCATCTCTTTTCCCTCCTTATTTGCTATATCCTTGTTTAAGGAGGCTTGGCTGGAGGATGTTTGGAACCATTTTGGAGGGGAGTTTAGGATCCCCGTTTCTCTAGGTGGCTCGACGATTAGGAGGTGATTGATATGGGGCAATTTTTCCAGAGTTTGCAAGGAAGAAGGGTGTGTAGAGATGTGGAAGATTAGGTGGTATGGACAAAGTCAAAGGATGGTAAATTTGCTGTGAAATCTCTCTATAAGGCTTTGGAGCCGAAAAGACAAGGGGATTTTCCTACAAGTGTGATTTGGAACTCATGGGTGTTGTCGAGGGTGGGCTTCTTTGCTTGTGAGGCTACTTGGAACCAAGGATAAAAATATCGGTAATCACAGGTATATCAGTACTTCAATTTTACGGATATATCAGATATATTAAAGATATATCGACGAATATTTTGACATAAAATATTGGTGGACCCAAAATTAATCAAAACTCTTGAAAATGTTGAGAAAAACCCTAAAAATGATATAGTGAGCAATAATAGACATTTGAAAGTCATTTTATAAAAAAAATGAATATATGTATATGATATAATTTATCATATTTGATAATAATATTGTGATAATTGATAATAATATATTTAATTTTAAAATATATTTAATATTAAAATTATAATTCATTTAATTCAATTGTATTAAATGATAAAATAAATGATGATATATGTATAATTTTTTTTATCTAATTTGGATATGTTAAAAGACATAAAAAAAAGGAAGTGATCATATATGTATAAGTATTTTTAATTTTAAAATATTGATAATTTCATTTATTTTATATTTAATCATTATAAAAAATACATAATAATTAAAATTAATTTACTCACTATAATTGATATTTTAATTAATTCATAATATATATAAAATATATATATTAATTTATGTATATATAATTTATTTATATATATAGATAATATTTATAATATAAATACATAAATGATATTTATTTTATGAATATTATAGATAATGTTTGTTTATAACTTAAATATATATAATGCATATCAAATATTTTATAAGCAGCAGTGTCAGCCTGGTGGCGTATTGGGCTTATTTTGAGCCTAAGATCATGGGTTCAATCCCATGCCTCTACACCGGCGCCTAATTATTTTTCATTGCATCTTGAAATGCAGTCCCACATCAGTCAGGAACAAAATCTAAAACCAGTATTTAAAGCAAAGGCAGTACAATAGTGAAGGAGCGGAGCGGGCTGGGCTGCACTTCTAAGGGCCCGAAATATGAGGGGGGATTTGGAATTCAAAATTTTGAAAGTTAAAATATCAGTGACGTGGCATTAAAATCGCCGAAAAATTGGCAAAATCTCGAAATATCGGCGATGAATACGAAAATATGAGGAAATATCGGTTGTCGATATTTCGAAGGGTATTATTGTATCGGTACCCTCCGATGCACGATATTTTAATCCTTGCTTGGAATAAGGTATTAACCTTGGATCAGATTTAGAGGAGAGGGTGCCTTTGACTAACAAATGTTACTTGTGTCGTTCATAGGAACAGTCTCTTGATCACATCCTCTTACATTGTGATATGGCAAGGAGTCTTTGGCCCTTGTTGTTTTCTTTGTTTGGGGTGTCGTGGGTGCTTCCTTTATCAATTAAAGAGAAGTTGTTAGGTTGACAAGGTTCTTTTGTGGGTATGTAGAGGAAAAATGTGTGGCGGGCTACTCCCTTATGCCTTTTCTGGATAGTTTGGAAGGAAAGAAACAACAAGGTATTTGAAGATGAGGGTCATTCGGTATAAGGGTGTAAATTTTATTTTCTTTGTAACCTTTGGCCTGGGCTAAGGGGTTTTTAGTTTTCGACCCTTATTCCCTTGTTGATTTTGTAGATTGGATGAGCTGTGTTTGAGGGGGGGCTACTTTTGTTGTTATCCTGCTTTTTTTTTTAGGCACTTTTAGGCATCCTCTATATACTTCCTATGTACTTTGGGGTGCTTTTTTAGTGTGCCTTGTTTTAATAAATTGCTTTTAATCCATAAAAAAATAAAATAAAAATTCCAGTAACCATTATTTTCTTTGTGTGATACGAAGAGCACTTGGGTGTGGTCTAAAGGTTTTTAGGAGTGATTCCTAGAGTTCTTTCAATTACTCCACTACTCTTGTTGCATTTTAGTTCCTGTCCTGCATCACTTAGTGATGATGGAATCTCACCCTAAAGTTGTGCAAGGATGGGGTATCTTTTTTGGAAGCCGGCATGAAGAACTGGGAAATATGGAAAGTTCAAATGGAATCAGATTGCATGAAGGTTTGTAAATTGATTTCAAATTGATTCGGTAATGAGAAATCAATTTGGCTGTTGGTGAAATTAGGTTCAAACTTGATTTCATGAAGCAATGCAATTTCAAACCAATTTGGGCTGCTGGATTGCAAGGATGACCAAACTGATTTTTGTGAAGATGAAATTGAAAATTTTGCTTTAGGTGAAGTGAAATAAATCAATTTGACCAAATGGAGCAAGATTGCTTTAGAAAAAAACCTTTCAATTCAATAATTACAAACAGCCTAAAAGGAGCCATTTTTTTTTAATCATGTCTATTGTTTCCATTTCCAAACAATTACAAACAACCGAAACATCCTTTCAAATCCCAACACCCTGAGTCATTTTTCTTGCATCTTCTCGACAACCAACCATATTCGATGATGCATTTTCATGGAGACCTGCCTCACAATGTTTAACTCAGAAACCATTTCCTTGGTGGGAAAGGAAAAAAAAGGCTTTTCCAATAAACATACCTGAAGATGGCGAGCCTAGATCTGAGCTTCACCCACAGTATGCCGAAGCAAAGGGTGTTTATTTTTTTTCTTGGTGTTGTTGTTTTTCTTTTTTCTTTTTAGTTCATAATAGTACCAAAAACAGATGGGAAAACAACTTAAAGGAGTTTTGGGAACAATTTCAGAAAAACTGTTTCACACTCTTCTGGGATCCAAATTTGTTTTCCACTTAAAAAATTTGTTTTCTAAATAGAAAACTGTTTTTGAGAGGAATTAACAAACAAGGCCTTAATTTTACTCAACCATTCTCCTATTAGTAAGAAGCTTCCTGCTAGCTGACATACCCCCAACACCCTTCTGCCTCTGGTGCAAATAACCCATTTTCCTGTAGTATAATGGCTGATGCCTATGCTGCAGAGAGACTTCCTACTGCTGCCTCCTTTGCTTCAGACTTTCTCACCTTCCAAGTGATATGACCAATCTCCTTTCCCTAATTCTGGCACTATGCTTACTCTCTGTGAATGACCTATTTGCTTCTAGTATTGTCGTCAAAGTCTATGCTGCTTCTTAGGGGTCCTGTTGGCCACCAACCTATGCTTACACAATCCTGTAAGTTGCCTCCTTGCCTACTTCTTGGATGGATGTCCTAGAAAAAAAGGTTATCCTGAACACGATTCAAAGGGTCAGGTTATTTTTCTTTTTTTTTTGGCTACTATGAGTATAAGACCTGAAAGCCCTTGGAGGTGGTACCTATATCTAGCTAAGGAATTGACTGATCTAAGTCTAGGTTAAAATTGCATTATAGGAGGTTCAAAAGCTCCAGACTTTAAAGAATGTGCAATGTGTTGAGAGTTTAGGTGTGTCTCATCCTTCCCTTGAACTTTACTTGTCTTTTTGGTTTTTAAGTTTTCTGAAGATAATGAGTTGGAATATAAGTTTTCCTAGCCAAGTACATAATGTCGTTACCTCACCATTAACAGATGGTTTAATACTGTTCTATATCCAAGCGTAACTATACTTGTCTACATCTATTTTTGACTCATTTTTCTTTATTTTTTCTTTTTGGTCAATTTTAATCTTGTAATTTATGTGCATAAAGAACTTAAATTTTTGAAATTATAGTTTTAAATTTGTTGTTATTTCTTAACTTCCAGGAGTCTTCCTCATCACAAGTTGAGTGGATCAATTTCACCTGATATTGGGAAGCTAGAGCTCTTGAAGCTTTTGTATGTATTTTTATGACTTTCTTTTTTCTTTGATGCATGTTTGCCTTTTTTCTGAATGTTGTGCTGCTGTGACTGATGGCATGTATACCAATGTGTCATTTGTTGTAGGGCTCTTCATAACAACAACTTTTATGGAACGATTCCTTCAGAATTGGGAAATTGCACAGAGTTGCAAGCATTGTAAGTACTACTACGTGTCATTTAGTAACACCTACATGCTAGTATTAATCTGAATATATTTTTCTTATTTCCTGCAAATGAAGATAATGTTAAATTTGTGGAAATTTTCATTACTATTTTCTTAATATTTCCTAATTTTGTGTCAATTCAAGTGCCGTATAGCTGAGCATATGATATTATATACAGAGAACTGAGATACATTTTGGTTTTTTGCCGATAAAAAAAATGATGTATGTAGAACTAAGCACACATCTGTGTGAGAAATTTTTTTTCAACTCTTAAATTTGCTGTTTTATACTAAACAAATGGAATAAAAGTTGTTTCAATGACTAATATAGGATTCTGTATTCTTTCCAAGATAGATTATGCTGGTGCTTAAACATGCATTTTTGTTTGTGCTGTCTAAATATAAAAATAAAAGTATACAAAAGGTACCTCATTAGAGTACAGTTCTTAAATTTCATAATTAGGAACTCCAAATGGAGTCCTATCTCATCAGATATCATGTATATGTTGTTGTTCTGTGGAAAAGGTCTATTCTAGAAGGAGGAACAAAACCTCTTCTGCTGTCCCTAGGCCTCTTTAGATTCTGGTTTCTTTGGTGTGTATTGGGCTTTCTTGTAATTATGAAAATCATTAGTTGGAATACTAGAGGTCTTGGTTCCAGAAAGAAAAGAAGGGTGGTGAAGGATTTTTTGTGTCATGAAAATCCGGATGTTGTTCTGTTGCAGGAAATAAAAAGGGAGTCATGTGATAGGAGGTTTGTGGGTAGCATGTGGAAGGTTAGAAACAAAAGAATAGGCTGTTCTCCCAGCTATCAGGGCTTTGAGAATGGTAGCAATCTTTTGGGATGCTTTGAAGTTTAAGTGCTTAGAGGTTGTCCTAGGGTTTTTCTCAGTGACAGTCAAGTTGGAATCAGAGGAAGAAGGTTTTTTCTAGCTCACTTCGGTTTATAGTCCTAGTACTTCCCACCTTAGAAAGGATTTTTGGGCAGAGCTTCAAGATCTTTCTGGTTTAACTTTTCCGAAATGGTGTGTTGGTGGGGATTTTAATGTTCTAAGATAAGAAGATTTTCAGAAAAGTTAGGAGGTTCCAGGCTAACCCTAAGCATGAGAGATTTTGATGATTTTATAAGGGAAAATGAGTTAGTTGATCCTCTTAGAAATGCTTCTTTCACTTGGTCAAATCAGCAAGAAAACCCCGTTTGCAAGAGGTTGGATAGATTTTGTATTCAAGTGAGTGGGTGCAAGGATTCCCTCAAAGTATCTGAGAAGCACTCCCTAGATTGACATCAGATCATTGTCCAATTGTTTTAGACACCAATCCTTTTAATTGGGGGCTAACACCTTTTAGATATGAAAACACATGGTTGCTTCACTCAGATTTCAAGGAAAATTTCGATTGTTAGTGAAATAAGTGTCGGTTTGAAGGATGGGAAGGTCACAAATTCATAAAAATGCTATAGTTTGTCAAGTCAAAATTAAAAGAGTGGAATAAGGTGTCTTTTGGTGACTTAAAGGAGAAAAAGAAGACTATTCTCACAGACATTGTTGGTTTGGATGCGAAGGTATAGGAAGGGATTCTGACTCTTGAACTTGCTGCAAGAAAGACCTTAAGTAAAGGGTAATTAGAACATGTATTGTTAAAGGAAGAGGTGTTTTGGAGACAAAAAACAAGGGTCCAATAGATAAAAGAAGGGGATTGTAATTCTAAATTTTTTCACAAGGTGATCAATGGTAGGTGGAATAGGAAGTTCATTAAGTCCTTGGTGTTAGAAGATGGGATAGTTTTAGATAACATTGAAAGCATTGAAAGCATTTAAGAGGAGATCAAACTCATTTTGGGAAGTTATTCTCCAAGCCTTAAAGTGACTCATGGAGGATAGAAGGCGTGGATGGGTTTTCCATTTCAACAGAGAATGCTGATTGGTTGGATTGTCCTTTTTCGGAAGAGGAGATTCACAATGTTGTGTTGCATTTAAACAAGGCAAAGGACCCAGACCCAAGGTTTAAAATATCCGGATATATTCTTGATATATCTCCAATATATCCAATAATTGTGGATCCCAATACAAATCTGGGAAGATATATCCATCAACCGATATTTTCGAATATTTTACTGATATTTTTTCGATTCTTCGAATTTTTCAAAATTTTCGATTTTTTCGATTTTTAAATAAATTAATTCTAATTATTTTATTTTTGCATTTGATTTAATTTATTATATAAAAACGTAATTTTCTTAATAGGTTTTTATTTTTTATTTTTTATATAATCTATATATTTATTAAATATAAAAAATATAAATATTAAAAAAATTATGCTTATATTATTATTTATTTGATATCATTGAATACATTTAAATTAAATTGGATCATAATTTTAATATTAAAAATATTTTAAAATTAGACATGTTATTATATTATTGTAAAATAATATATAATGCAACTTAATAATAAATGTACACTTATAAAATTTATATTTTTTATCAACGTAGAGGATATTGTTATTAAATATGATGAATTATATACATCAATTTTTTTTAAATAACTTTAAAGTGTCTATTTTTACTTTTTATATAATTTTTTAGAGTTTTTCTTAATATTTTTAGAATTTTCATTAATTTTTATGTCACCGATATTTTATATTAAAATATCTGTCGATATATCTAATATATCTGTAAAATCAAAGTACTAATATATCCGTTATTATTGATATTTTCATTCTTGCTCGAGCCCAGATGACTTTACCATTATGTTATACTAGGAGTGTTGGGAGACGATTAAGGACGGTCTTTTAAGGGTGTTCTCAGAGTTTCATAAAAATGGGATAATTAATCAAAACACTAATGTGACCTTCATTGCTCTAGTGCCAAAAACGAGTCAAACTAGCAGAATCTCAAATTTTAGACCTATCAATTTGGTTACCGATTTGTACAAGATCATAGCTAAGGTACTTTTAGGGTGGTTGCGTAACGTTTTGCAGGATACCATTTTCATGTCTCAAGGTGCTTTTGTTGAGGAGAGGCAAATTTTGGATGTTGTTTTGATTACTAATGAGTTGGTGGATGAGAAAAGGAGGTCAAGAGAGGCATGGGTAGTCTTTAAAATTGATTTTGAAAACATCTATGATAATATTGATTGGGGTTTTTTGGACCATGTACTTGAAAGAACAGGGGTTTGTTCAAGATGGAGGTCCTGGATGAGGGGATTTACAACAACTTTTGTAGTCTTAGTGAATGGAATTGCCAAAGGTTGGATTAAGGCACATAGAGGCTTAAGACAAGGAGATCCTCTTTTCTCTTTTCTTTTCACCATTGTAGTTGATGTTTTAAGTAGGTTGATGGTGAGAGTGGAGGAGAGAGGCTTTTTTGAGGGGTTTCTAGCGGGTAGAAAGAGGATTAGAGTGTCTCATTTACAATTTGCTGATGACACTATCTTTTTTTCTAGAACCTCCTTAGAAGAGCTGCATTCTCTCAAGCTAATTTTGTTGGTTTTTGGGTGACTTTTGGGGCTAAGGATCAATCTAAATAAGAGCAATCTTTTTGGAATCAACATTAGTTGAGAGAAAACTACCAGGATCGCTTCAATGCTTGATTGTGTAGTCTCTAATTTACCTTTAATGTATATGGGGTCTTCCTTTAGGGGGGAATCTGAAATCAATCTCATTTTGGGATCCAGTGATTGAATAGTCTCTAGGAGGTTGGATGGGTGGAAAAAAGCTTTTTGGTCCCTGGGAGGTAGAATTACGCTAATCCAATCTTGTTTAATGCACATCCCGATCTTTTTCTTATCCCTTTTCAAAATTCCTGTATCAATAGCTTCAAGGATTGAAAAGATGAAAAAGATTTTTTATGGTTGGGTTTTGGGGTGGATAAAAGGGATCATTTGGTTAGTTGGGATCTAGTGTGTAGGCCTAAGGAGTTTGTTGGGTTAGGGTTTGGGAAAATTGATTTGAGGAATCAAGGTTAAGTAGGGAAGTGACTATAGAGGTATCTTAAGGAAAGTTCCTACTCTTTGGCAGTGGGTCATCTTAAGTATCTATGGGACACCAATAATATAGTTAGATGGTTACACTGTTGCTCCTAGAAGACAATTGCACTTATTCTCTAGGTTTTTTTTACACACACTCGCTTTGTGGTGGGTGACGGGACCATAATTCAATTTTAGGAAGATTTGTGGTGAAGGGATCAACCTTTGCATTCACAATTTCCTAGACTTTTCAGAGTCATCATGTCTAGAAACCTATCCATCTCAACTATCTTGGGTAATGACATCTCTTTGTCTTGGGATCTTTATTTATTTCGGAACCTAATTGATGTGGAGATTGAAGATATCGAAAGACTAATGACCTTACTCTCTCATGTACATTTGTCTCCTTTTATTTCAGATGCGAAAACTTGGGTACTTTTTTCTTCTCAAGTATTTTTAGTAAAATCTTTTTTCTTAACTTTGTCCAAATTTTCACATTCAGTTCCTTTCTACCTAACAAATTTTTTTTGTGGAAATTAAGAGTCCCTTCTAAGGTCAGGACCTTTGCTTGGTTAGTGACACATAAGAAGGTAAATACCAATGATATGTTATAGTTGAGAAGGCCATCCAAAGCCTGTAGCCTTGATTGGTGCACCCTTTGTAGGAGGAGTGGAGAGACGGTTGGTTATCTCTTTCTACATTGTTTGATTATGTTTGGGTTATAGCATAGGATATTCTCATAGGTTAGGATGGTGTGGGTTCATCCATACAATATTCGTGATATGATGATTATTTCTTTCAAGTGTTTTGGGAACTCTACTAGAGACAAAACTCTCTGGAAGATTGTTTGTCTCACTTTGTTGTGGATTGTGTGAAGAGAGAGGAATGTTAGGATTTTTGAGGATACTTGGAAGATGCCTGAAATGATGTGAGACTTGCTTCATTTACATGTTTCTTTTTAGGCCTATTGTACCGACATTTTACAACCATTTCCTTTGAGTGTGATTTAGCTTATTCTTTGAGTGTAATTCAACTTAATTGGCTTTCAGTATGTACACCCTAAGGGTGGGTTTACTAGGTGAGGTCCTTAGTTGAGCTTCAGGAGTTGTTATACTTGCATAGCCTTTTTTGGTTCCTTTTGTATAGTCCTCCTTGTATAGTGGAGGTTTCTTTGGGTCTTTTGATCAAGTTTGTATTTCATGAGGAGGATTTTTCATCCTTCTGCTGTTTTTATTCACTTTAATTAATACATCTTTTCTTTTTGATTAAAAAAAAAAAAATGTTGTCCTCATTTGATCATTACAGAAAAAGCAAATTAATTTAAAACATTTTTGATGGAAAATTAAGAAAAGTCTCAAGGGCTTGATGCGTTTGACGGCGTTTTAATATTTCCACTAAATATTGACAAATTAGTTGAGTTCTGAATGTATCATTGCCTTTTTGTCACCTTTGTATACTTTCTATGTCATTTGGTGTGCCTCTTTTTGATTAGGTACTGTATCCTTGGTAAATGGGTGTGGAGGTTTGCTAAGTCTAAGGACGAGTTATGGAAACAAGTTCTCTTGGCCAAATATGGGCAAGAGGATTTTGGTTGGAGGACTAAAAAGGTCAATGGGGCGTTTGGTGTTGGAGTTTGGAAAGAAATTATGAAGGAAGCTGATTGGTGTTGGGAGAACATGGTCTTCAATGTGGGAAAGGGCACAAGAATCAGATTCTGGTCTGACCCGTGGTGTGGTGGAGAGGTGCTGTCCCATAGGTTCTTCCAGCTCTTTGATTTGGCTGCCAACAGGAACGCTACTGTGGGTGATGTGTGGGACCAGAATTCCAGATTTGGAGGCTGGAATTTAAGATTCCTAAGAGCCTTTAATGATTGGGAAATGCATCTTGTAGCGGATTTACTTCAAGTGTTAAGCAGCCAAAGAGTTAACTTGGAGGAAGACTCGGTTTCTTGGAAGGAATCTAAAAACGGTCAGTTTGGGGCTAAGAAGGCGTACAGCCTTTTGATCAGTCCCAATGTTTCTTTCTTTCCCAAAAAAGAAATTTGGGTGGAGAGGGTTCCTACAAAATTAGTTTTTTTTGCTTGGGAAGCCACTTGGGGGAAGGCTCTTACCCTTGATAGGCTTCAAAAGAGAGGGTGGCAGTTTCCAAATCGTTGTTTCTTATGTGGGTGCGAAGAGGAAAACATTAATCATTTGCTTATTCATTGTACAGTGGCTAGAGTGCTGTGGGAGATTGTTCTTGGTTTATTTGGTGTTCAGTGGGTGTTTCCAAAATCTGTAAAGGATGTGATTATTAGCTGGAAAGGCTCCTTTGTGAGCAAAAAGAGGAGGAAAATATGGAGGTCCATTCCGCTCTATATTTTTTGGATGGTGTGGATGGAACGAAATAGATTAGCTTTTAGGGGGGGGGGGGTGCTAGCTATTCAAAAACTTAAAAATTCTTTTGTATGTAATATGTGGGGTTGTGCAAAATTGTATAGTGGGGTGGAGTCTCGCTCCCTTATAGGCTTCTTGGAGTGGTTGGCTTCCTATTGAGGGTAGGGAGTTTCTAGCTTTTTTGGTTTTGTGGCTTTTGCCGCCTTGTATACTTCCTGTATGCGTGTGGCTTTTTGCCTTTTTTCTCAATATATGCTTATTTATAAAAATAAAAAAAAAAAAAAAAAATAATATTCTTATTTGCCTATCAAAAAGAAAGCAGAAAGTGCTGAATGTGGTTTTTGGCTCTTAATAAGAAAAATGACGAGACGCTTAAGGAGTCCACTAAGTTGTCTTTGCCTTCTTGAGGGAGAAATTGTGGTGGTTCTAGAAAAGAGGGAAGTGCCAATTATATAGATCAAGGTAAAACCAGTTGAAAGAAAAGCTCTATTTACTTGGTCAAATTTGCAGGATTTACTTGTTTGCAAGAGATTAGATAGATTTCTATTTTCACATGCGTGGGAGCACATCTTCCCCATTGTCTCCAAGAAGCCTTACCTAGGTTCACATTCGACTATTGGTTGATTGTCTTTGATAACAACCTATTCAAGTGAGGTTCAACTCCTTGTAGATTTGAAAACATGTGGTTGTTGCACCTAGATTTCAAGGTTAGCCTTTAGTTCATGGTGGAAAGAGTTTCGAGCGAGATAGTTAGAGATTCATGAAAAGGCTACAATATGTCAAATCAAAATTAAAGGAATGGAACAATGTATCATTTGGTGTCTTAAAGGAAAAGAAAAAGA
This sequence comes from Vitis rotundifolia, assembly GCA_030254885.1. Taxonomy (NCBI): domain Eukaryota; kingdom Viridiplantae; phylum Streptophyta; class Magnoliopsida; order Vitales; family Vitaceae; genus Vitis; species Vitis rotundifolia. Next base: position 16,079,594 of record CM058152.1, read on the forward strand.
ATATTCTTAAAGACCTAAAAAGCATTGATGCTTGTGAGTAGAAAGGGAGTATGACTCCAAAGCTTTTAGCTCTAAGGGCCTTAAGGAAAGGGGGGATGGAGAAATTATTGTTAAGGAAAAAAGTGTTTTGGGGCCAAAAGGCTAGGGTTAGATGGCTTAAAGAATGGGACTGCAATTCAAAATTCTTCCATAGGATGGCTAACAAGAAGCTCGCCAAGTCTTTAGAGAATGAAGAAGGGGAAACTTTATATAACATGGAAAACATCTTAGAGGAGATAAAGAAATTTTTTGAGAAATTATATGCTAAGCCCCTTGGGATTTCGTGGAGATTAGTGAGGTTAAACTAGTCTCTAATTTTGGAAGTGAGTGCAAATTGGCTGGAATGTCCTTTTCTGAAGAGGAAATCCATAAAGTTGTCTTTCAATTAGGCAAGGAAAAGGCTCCTGGTCGGATGGATTCTCCTTAACCGTGTTTCAGGAATGTTGAGAAGCGATAATTGAGGGTTTATTAAACTTTCTTACATAGTTCCATAACAACGGGGTAATCAACCAAAGTACCAATGCTTACTTTATCACACTTGTGCCAAAAACCAATTAGGCCTTTAAGATATTAGACTTTGGATCTATCAAGTTGGTCACAAGTCTGTATAAGATCATAGCCAAAGTGCTACCATGTAGTCTTCAGGGAGTCCTTCATGAAACCATCCATATTTCCTAGGGAGCTTTTGTTAAGGGGAGATAAATTTTGGACACGGTATTGATAGCCAATGAAATGGTGGATGAGAAAAGAAGATTAGAGAAGAAAGTTGTGGTCTTCAAAATTGATTTTGAAAAGACCTATGGTCATATAGATTAGGCATGCTTTGACCATGCATTGGAAGGAAGGGGTTTATTACTAGATGGCCATTATAGATTACGTGGTTTTTATATTCAATGAATTTTGACGTATTAGTGAATGGAAATGCCAAAGGGTGATTTAAAGCAACTAGAAGTCTAAGGTAAGAAGATCCTCTTTTCCCCTTCCTTTTCATCATTGTAGTAGATGTCTTAAGTAGGATGCCTATAAGAGCAAAGTGGTATTCTTGAAGGGATTCAAGTAGGGAGGAGTAGGAGTAAGGTGTCACATTTTCTATTTACTGATGACACTATCTTCTTCTCTAGTGTTAGTGAGGTGAAGTTGCAAAATCTAAAGCTAATCTTGTTGTTAGACAAAAGCACTCTATTAGGAATCAATACTAGTCAAGATAGGATCTCTAAACTGGCTTCATTGCTAGAATGTAAAAGTTTATGAGTGGTCCTTATCCTATCATAGTCTCCTTCTTAAGGGAAACCCTAAGACTAATGTCTATTGGGACTCGGTTATTGACAAAATTTCAAGGAGATTGGATGGATCGAAGAACCCATTTTTGTCCCTAGGTGAAAGAATAAACTTAATCCAATCTTGTTTTTCTCATATCCTAAGTTACTTCCTTTCTTTGTACAAAATCCCTTCATTAGTGGTGAATAGGATTGACAAAATACAAAGGGATTTTCGAAAAATGAGAGAGAGCGAGAGAGGGAGCGAGGGAGGATGAGAGAGCGATAGTGGCGAGGAAGACAGTAGAGCAGAGAACCGGAGAAAACGGAAGGTGAGCAGTTTTGAGGTGGAATCGAAGGCCTTCGAGATTGAAGTAGTGGAGAGAAGAGGAAAAATCCAAGTTTTTATAGTGGAAAGTAAGAGGGGGGTGTCGTCGTGGATCCGATTGGGGTCGGCCAGCGTAGGGCTTTTTCGGGAAGGGCTGTATCAGTGCATGGAGAACGCGAAGGAAGGAAAATGGGAAAAGTGCTGGATAGAGGAGGGGAGAAGTTTCTCCATGGTGCGTGATGCTAACAGGGCGGGTAGCTTTATCCGGCTAGGGGTCGTCGATTTGGAGAAGAAGAGATACAACATCTGTATCCCGAAAGGTAGAGGTGAAAGGGGGGGTTGGGTGGCTATGGCGGAGTCCCTTCGAAAGGTGGATGTTCGTTTCGCCGAAAAGGAGCAAAAACAAGAAGAGAGGGTCTTGGACAGATCATTTGTTGAAATAGTGAAGGGATCGGGGAATAAGAGTCCTAAATCGCTAAGAGTGGAGGTCAAAGGGGAAGAAATAAGAAGAAACCTTCATAGATTAGGCCATTGCTTAATCGGAAGCTGGAAATCTAGGGCTGAAGGAGGAGAGGATTTGGAGAGAATGGGGTGGAAAATGGCAAGTTCTTGGGGGTTGAAAGGCAAGATTGGCTTGGCAAGTTTGGGAAAAGGTCGGGCCTTGCTGGAGTTTGAGTTTGTGGAAGAAGCCGATCGGGTCCTTAACTCTGGAAAGAGGTTGGTGGGAGGGGTTCAGTTGGGATTGGAGTACTGGAGCCCAAGGTCGGGATGTTTGGAAGAAGGAGAGATTAGGGACGAAGTCTGGGTGAGGATCTTGGGTCTTCCAATCTCGCTTTGGGTCCTATCAATCTTGAGAAGGGTGGGGGAGGTCTGCGGTGGGTTCCTAGCCATTGATCCTCAGACGGAAAGCTTTGAGGAGTTGCAGTGGGCTAGGCTGCTAGTAAAATCGAGCCGGGATGATTTCCCCTGTTCGCTGGAAATAGGAGTCGAGGAGATGACCTATAAACTTTCTTTGTGGTGGGAGGCCTCACCAGTGCTGAGGCAGGAGTCGGGGATGAAGAAGGGATCAGGAAACAACCCAAGAGGGGAGGTTAGGGGAGATGCAAATACACGCGCTGGAGTGCGCGTGGAAGAAATGGGGAGCGTGGGAGACATGGTGCAGGCCCAGTCAGTGGATGGGACTGGTCGGCAGGAGCAGGGTATGGGCCCTGATAGGACCGGTCTTTGGGCTCGAGTGGGAACGCCGATTCGGGCTTGGGCTGGTTCCTCGGAGGCTGGGCCATCGTCGTCAAGACTGTGGTCGGGCCTTGAGGGCCTGAAATGGGCTGGTGGGCCTCTTCAGCCTGTTTCTTTAACATGCTTTTTATCTAAGGCGGATGAGGCTGCGGAAGCTTGGGCCTAATGGCCCACTAGGGTTATTAGGCAATGGGAGGGCTGTCGGATATGGACCATCCATAGAAAGGCCTGGCCCGTCTCATTTTTCAGAGGGCGGGATACTATCAAAAACTGGCACCCCAGCTCACAATCTGGATATGGAGTTCGTCAAACTCCGAGAGAAAGAAGCTCGGTGGAGGCATCATCAGGTCTCTCTACGCTCAAGGATAGATAGTGCTCTAGAAGAAGAAGCCAAGAGGTATGGATTAGTTGTTAATTCGGGGGGCCCAAGGGTACCGGGAACTTCTTCTTCTAATTCTCCTTTTTTTGGTCGGACTCCGGAGGGGGAGTATTACGACTTTTCTAGGGCACTAAGGGAGGGGAACCAGGAAGGACTTGGACTCTGTAGTCCAGCTGCTTTTGAAAACGTGCAGAGGAGGAACGGATGTTGGGACTTGATCGAGGTCAACAGTGGAGGCTTGCTGGAAGGAAGCTCGGATTGAGACATGGGTCAATTTGAATTACAAGAAGGGAGGAAGGAAAAACAGTCTAATTGGGAGCAAAGAAGTTTGGCTAAATTTAGTCAGTTTTTAGGATTTCCAACTGAAGGTCTGGAGAAGGAAATTTTAAGTTTCCTGGCCAAAATTAGTAAAAGAAGGGAGAAGATACACAGCAAAGGTCTTCTGGAGAACACTAAGTTTGAAAGGGAACTTAAGAGGCTGGAATGCTCGATTAATTATGAAGGGGATGCTAAGAAAAAAAGCCATATCCAGGGCCAAGGGAGCCAATTAGTAGTTGCCCAATGAATATCAAAATCTTGAGCTAGAATGTGAGGGGGGTGAATGATAGGCTTAAAAGGAAATTAATTAAGTCAGTTGTAAGAAAGCATAAGGTGGACTTGTGGTGTATTCAAGAGACAAAGATGCAAGAAATGTCTGAAGGGGTGGTGAGAAGTTTAGGTTCGGGGAGATTTCTAGACTGGAGGGCCTTGAATGCTATTGGAACAGCAGGGGGTATTTTAATTTGTTGGGATAAAAGGTCGATGGAGATTCTGGAATAGGAGGAGGGCCAATTCTCTATCTCCTGTAAATTCAGAAATGTGGCTGATGGAGTGGTTTGGGTGTTCGCGGGGATTTATGGCTCTCTCTCCAAAGAAGAAAGGGAGTGTCTGTGGGAGGAGATTGGGGCAATTAGAGGCCTGTGGGAGGACCCGTGGTGCTTAGGGGGCGACTTTAATACGATCCTCTACCAATCTGAGAGGAGCAGAAATGGGAGAATTACCTCAGTTATGAGGAGGTTCGCCCAGATCATAGACGATTTAGGGCTCGTGGACCTCCCCTTGCAAGGAGGATCGTTTTCTTGGAGTGGGGGGCTCAATAACCAATCTTGGGCCAGGTTGGATAGATTTCTGGTGACTCCAAGTTGGTGTGATCTAAACAGTAGGGTATCTCAAAGAAGGCTTCCTCGACCTACATCAGATCACTTCCCTATTCTTCTGGAGGGGGGTGGCTCAAGAAGGGGGCCCTCTCCTTTTAGGTTCGAAAATATGTGGCTCAAAGTTGAGGGGTTTGTAGATCTAATTCGGGGCTGGTGGCATGGATTGGTGGTCAGAGGTAGTCCTAGTTACAGACTGGCAGTCAAAATGAAAGAGCTGAAACAAATTTTACAAGTGTGGAACAGGGAGGTGTTCGGGAATTTGGAGAGAAATAAGGGTGAAGCTCTTCAACAAGTGGAATTTTGGGACTCAGTGGAAGGGGAGAGAAGTCTAACAGAGGAGGAATTAAACCGTAAGAAGGAAGCTAAGGAGGGGTATGCTAAGTGGGTGATGATGGAAGAAACCCATTGGAGGCAGCTGTCAAGGGAAATCTGGTTAAAGGAAGGGGACAGAAACACGGAGTACTTTCATTGCATGGTTAATGCCCATCGTAGGGTGAATGCTCTGGACAGAATAAAAATAAACGGGGTGTGGTTATCAGATGAGCAGGAAGTGAGGGAAGGGATAGCGAGTGCCTATTAGCAGCTGCTCACTGATAACACGGGCTGGAAGGCAGATATAGGGGGTCTTCAGCTGAACCAAATTAGTCAGTCAGAAGTGGAATTTCTGGAATGTTAGTTTTCAGAGGCTGAGATCCATGTAGCCTTAATGGAAATGAATGGGGACAAAGCCCCTAGGCTGGACGGGTTCACAATGGCTTTTTGGCAAAGCTGCTGGGAGGTTGTTAGGGAGGAAGTTTTGGATCTTTTCAAGGAATTCTATGAGAAGAAATCTTTTGTGAGGAGCCTTAATAATACGTTTCTGGTCCTGATTTCGAAGAAAGGGGGGGCTGAGGACCTTGGGGACTATAGACCCATTAGTTTGCTGGGGGAGCTGTATAAATTGGTGGCAAAGGTGTTGGCCAACAGGATAAAAAAAGTGATAGGAAAGGTGGTGTCTCCTGATCAAAATGCATTTATTAGGGGGAGGCAGATTCTTGACGCCTCATTAATCGCAAATGAAGTGATAGATTCGTGGCAGAAAAGGAGAGGAAAAGGCCTCATTTGTAAATTGGACATTGAGAAGGCCTATGACAGCATTAATTGGCAATTTTTGCTGAAGGTTATGCAAAAAATGGGGTTTGGGCAAAAGTGGCTGGATTGGATGCGGAGTTGCATATCCACTGCTAAGTTCTCAGTCATGGTGAATGGTACGTCAGCTGGCTTCTTCTCAAGTTCTAAGGGATTGCCCTAAGGGGATCCTCTCTCCCCCTATTTGTTCGTCATGGGAATGGAAGTGCTAAGTGTGCTGATTTCGAAGGCTGTTGAAGGGGGTTTCATTTATGGGTGTCGCATTTGGAGAGATAGAGGGCAGGCTGTCAATATCTCTCACTTACTGTTCGCGGATGACACAATAGTCTTTTGCGAGGCGAAGAAAGAGCATTTAACGCATCTGAGTTGGATCCTTTTTTGGTTTGAAGCAGCTTCGGGGTTAAAGATTAATTTGGACAAAAGCGAGGTTATTCCGGTGGGGGAGGTGGAAGATTTGAACAAGATGGCCGCTGAGCTAGGTTGTAGGGTGGGACAGCTGCCCGCAGTCTATTTAGGGCTGCCGTTAGGGGCATCTACTAAGGCCATATCGGTGTGGGATGGGGTGGAGGAGAAGGTGAGGAGAAGACTTGCCCTTTGGAAACGCCAATACATTTCCAAAGGGGGGAGAATCACCTTAATTAAGAGTACGATGGCTAGCATGCCCTTGTATCAAATGTCCTTGTTCCGATTGCCAAAATCAGTGGCAAGGAGATTAGAAAAGTTGCAAAGAGACTTTTTGTGGGGAGGAGGCAATTTGGAAAGAAAAGCTCACCTTGTCAAATGGGAGGTGGTGTGTGGGGATAAAAAACAGGGAGGGTTGGGATTAAGGAAGCTTACTTGCTTGAATAGAGCCTTACTAGGCAAATGGATTTGGAGGTTTGCTTGTGCTAAGGAGGATCTTTGGAAGAAGGTGCTTGAGGTAAAGTATGGGCAAGGGGATTTTGGTTGGAGGACAAGGAAGGCAAATGGGGCCTTTGGAGTAGGGTTGTGGAAGGAGATTTTGAAGGAATCTGATTGGTGTTGGGAGAATATGGAGTTTAAGGTGGGAAAAGGTAATAAAATAAGGTTCTGGACTGATCAATGGTGCAGGAGCCATGTGCTGGCCCGTAGATTCCCGCTTCTCTATGCTTTGGCTGTCCAAAGGAACGCCACGGTGGGTGAAATGTGGGACCAGAATCTTGGCCAAGGTGGGTGGAATCTTAGGTTTCAAAGGGATTTTAACGATTGGGAGGTGGATATGGTGGGTAGATTGCTGGATGTGTTGAGGGAGCAAAGGGTTTCGTTGGAGGAAGACGTGGTGTTTTGGAAAGAAGGCAAAGGTGGGCTCTTTAAGGTCAAAAAAGCTTACAACATTTTGACTAGCCCTATTGATGCTGTTTTTCCGATCAGCAATATATGGGTGGATAATGTTCCAACCAAAATGGCCTTCTTTGCTTGGGAAGCTGCTTGGGGGAAAGTGCTCACCCTAGATAGGCTCCAGAGAAGAGGGTGGCAGTTTCCTAATTGCTGTTTTTTGTGCGGTTGTGAAGAGGAATCGATAAATCATATTTTAATTCATTGTACAGTTGTCAGAATATTGTGGGATATCATTCTTGGGTTGTTTAGTGCTTAGTAGGTCTTTCCAGAATCTGTAAAGGAGGTGTTGTTTAGTTGGAAGGGCTCTTTTGTGGGAAAAAAAAAAGGAAAAAGTTGTGGAAGTCCATCCCGCTGTACATTTTTTGGACAATTTGGAAAGAGAGGAACAGGTTAGCTTTTGGGGGGGGGGGGGGGGGGGGGGGGGGGGGGTGTTAGCAATTCAGAAGTTAAAAACTTCTTTTGTTTGTAATTTATGAGGTTGGGCTAAATTGTACATGAGAGAGGAGCCGATCTCCCTTATAGGCTTCTTGGAGTGGCTAACCTCCAAGTAGGGGCTAGTGGGGTTGTTCTTTCTTGGTTTTGAGGTCCTAGCCGCCTCGTATACTTCTTGTATGCTTCGCGGCTTTTTTGCCTTGTTCTAATATATCTGCGTTTGCTTATCAAAAATAAAAAAGTAAAAAAAAATACAAAGGGATTTTCTTTCGTCAAGTTTTGGGGAGGGATCACCCTATAAGTTGGAACCAAGTTTGAAAGTCTAAGGAGGAAGGAGAGTTGGGGTTAAGGAGAATTTCTTTGAGGGCCCCATTAGGGAAGTGGCTTTGGAGGTTTCTTAGGAAAAGTTTAGCCCTTTAGCATAAGGTTATATTGAGCATCTATGGGATACTTCCCAAAGGTTGGATGCTAACATTTCATTCAAGTGATCATATTGTTGCCCTTGAAGGCCATTGCTTAGGTCTTTTAGGATATCTCCATTCATATCCAGTTTTTGGTGGGCAATGGGCAAAGATTTGTGGTGGGGGGAACGTCCTTTGATTTATCAGTTTCTTAGTCTATATAAACTTGCGTTGGAGATAAGTTTAAAAATCTGTTAAATGCACATGTTTTCAAGATAATTATTTTGAATGTAATATTTATAAATAGTCATGCTTAAATTACTTTCATTAATTTTCGTAGTCTTTGATATATAGCATAGATAAATAATCTTTTAAAAAATTATTAGCACACATGAGTTTTCTCTACTATTGAAGATTAGTTTGAAAAGTTATTAAATACATGTATTTTAAATTACTTGCAATAATTTTCATAGTTTTTGATATGTAGCATAGATAAATAATAGTTTTATGTTTTACCATGCTATAGCCTAACAATGAAAAATGATGTAAGATAAAATATAATTTTTTATAAGAGTAATTTATTTTTGGTTTGAGGCAGATTTTTCATAATTTACTTTTAATTTAGTTTTCTAATATGGTTAATTAAATAAATAAATTATTTGTAACATTAGAGCTATTTTATAAGTGTAATTTATTATGTTTTTTAACTATTGAAGTGTAGTTTATTGTCTTTTCAAGTATTCAAATTCAATTAAATAAAATTTTTATTTTCAAAGTCATATTCCTTATCAATGCATGTTGTATTATTGACTAATGTTACAAATTTTATCATGCATATAGTATTTTCTTTAAAAAAGCTAATTTAATTTGTGCATCACTTTTTCTTTTATTACATTCCTCAATTTTTTTTTTTAAATTTTCTTATTTTCGGTTTACTTTCATGTTTTTTATTTAATTTAATTTAATTTTAATTTTAATTTTTTATTTTTTATTTTTTATTTTTTTTCAATCCTCTAGCAGTATTTTAATTGATATTGTTATTGTTGTAAAATTGAACCATCGATATTTCTGTTGATATTGACATTTTCATCCTTGATTAGTCATGATAGATGCATTATTTGTGGGAAGTGTGTGAACCACTTGTTTCATCATTCTCTTGGCTCATAAGACTTATGGCAACTTATTTTCTCTTTCATGAGCATTCCCTAGGTGGTGTTAAAAAGACTCTAGACACATTAACTATTTTGTTTCTAGGGTTCATTGAAGGTGATAGGAGTGGAGTCCTTTAGGAATGTTGGATGTTTGGGGATTGTCAAAGACCTTTAACTAAGTTGACAGATAAGATTTTATCTTGGACTCCTCTTTATGTCTTGGTGGTTCTATTCAACAAGGGTTTGATTGTTTATCCTAATTTAGGGGTAACCTTTCTAGTGCTAGTTCCTTTTAGTCAACTTCATGGAATGTTTTGATTGAAAAATGGACCTTCCAAAAACCTTTCATATCAATAAATAGTTTATTTCTGATTAAAATAAGTGGATGTTGCTTTTGCCTTTGATTGTGTCCCATTTTTTTCTCCTATATGTATGTGAATGTGTGATAAGATTCATGTTTTGTCAAATCATTTATTCCTAAATTTTAATGCATTTTATATGTTAAAATGTATTTGTAGTGTATTGGAATAATTTGTTTAACTTATTTTCTTTTATGTAAGGAGTATTTCATTTATCAGTCTTCTTTTGCAGATATTTGCAGGGCAATATTTGTAGTGTATTGCAATAATTTGTTTAACTTATTTTCTTTTATGTTAGGAGTATTTCATTTATCAGTCTTCTTTTGCAGATATTTGCAGGGCAACTACTTAAGTGGATTAATTCCTAGTGAGTTGGGTAGCCTTTTAGAGCTTGAATATCTGTGAGTTGTTTCTCTTATGCTAGCTATTGTTTGTTTGTTAAAATGGTTTAATTTTTATATATTGGACAACAAATTATAAAGTAAAGGTTCTATAGAAACTTGAACTCCCTATCTTAATGAGAGTTTATGATATGTAGGTTTCAAACACCTATCAACTTGACATCTGTGTCCACTTGTTTACTAACTTTTTTGGGCACCTATAAAAGACAAAATTGTAAGCCTTTGGTTACAGAAGGGAGATAACAGTTAATTGATCATGATAATTAAGGCTTTTTTATGGTGGTTTTAGAGAAGATGGGATTCATGCAGAGATAGATCAAATGGATTAGATGGTGTATCTCCACTGCAAAATTCTTAGTGCTTGTAAATGGGACTCTGACTGGCTTCTTCCAAAGTTCTCAGGGTTGAGGCAATTGTTCATTTTGGCAATGGAGTCAATTGGTCGGATTTTGTTGAGTATGGGGTTTTAAGTTGGGTGGTAAGAGGTGGCAAAGGGCAAGAAATGACCCACTTGTTGTGCTGATGACCCTCTTGTTTTCTATGATGCTAGGTAAGATCATGTGGAATATCTAAGTTGGTCATTCATGTGGTTTGAGTCAATTTTGGGTTTTAAAATTAATATGAAGAAGAGCAAGCTGATTTTGGTTGGAGGGTGGGGCAACTCCCTTCTACTTACCTGGGCTCTTTGTTGGGTGTTTCGTTTAAATCAGCTAGGACTTGGAACTTGGTGGAGGAGAGGTTTTAGAAGAGGCTTGCTTTGTAGAAGGGGCAATATTTGTCTAAAGAAGGGAGACTCACTTTGATTAGAAGCACTCTTTCTAGTTTCCCAATTTACTTTATGTCTATGTTCATTATCCTAAAAAAGGTGGGCTGAAGGTTGGTGCAGGTCAAAAGAAACTTCCTTTAAGGTGGGGTAGAGCTTGCAAAAAAAATCACACTTTGTTAGGTGGCCTATTGTGTGCTTGGACAAAAGAGCAGAGGTGTAGATATTAGAAACCTCTATGTTTGGAAGGAGGCTCTTCTTGGTAAGTGGTGTTGAAGATTTGCGATTGAGAGGAATTCTCTTTGGAAGTGAGTTATTTCTTAAAAATTTGGGGACAAAGAGGGATGGTGCTCAAGGGCAGTGAGAAATGGTTATGTGGTGGGTGTGCATAAAGTGATCAGAAAGGAATGAGATTTCGTGAAGGGTAGAGTATTGTTCTCTATCTTGTACGTGTTCTTGTTTTATTCTTGAGCTGCATGACTATGTTGTTGCTCTTGTTAGTTGGTTCTCCCTTCCTTTTTAGTATCCTTTATCCTTCATTTGTACTTAAAAATTCATACTAATTAATTGTTTGTGTCTAATTGACAAAAATTCCCAAAAGACGATTATCAGAAGATATGAGCCCAAGTTACACCCCAAGTTTATGTGGTGCTGCATCATGTGTCAGCACACAAACATGAGATGAATGCTAATTGCTAAAAGTGAAAGATCAAATTAGGTTGTTTGGTTCAGTTTATTATGGCAAGAAAAAATCTGATTTGGTATTACATGTAACAAACTCATTCACTTTAGTGTTTCCTGATCTCACAGGGATATTTCAAGCAACTCTCTCAGCGGATATATTCCTCCATCACTTGGGAAGTTAGACAAGCTCTCAACTTTGTAAGTGCGCTTGCTTTCCTCCAGTTAATCTAATGCTAGACGATATTTCTGAGTTTATAATATTTCATTGAAGTCAATATTCATTATTATATTCCTGTGTTTTGAAGCAATGTGTCAACCAATTTTCTGGTTGGACCAATACCATCTGATGGTGTACTCACCAATTTTTCTGGGAACTCGTAAGTACAATCTTTCTTAACCTAATTTCATGCTAACATGTTTCAATAAGTATCAAGCAATATAGTTCCTTGAATTTCTTTTTACGTTTTTGAGGATTGCTTCATCTGGCTTGCAAGAATTGGGTTCAGGCTCTTCATGTAACTGCTTATGAAATTGTACTTTTATATGTTTTCTGTCCTGGTTAACTATTAGAACTTGTGAAGTAGCTAATATCATGTGGTGAAAGATTCTTATTGTGAATCATCTTTGTAATTCTGAAGTTAATACCTAGTTTTTGTGTTATATTTTTGAATTGACATATTGTGAAATTCTATGTTTCTGAAGGGGATTCTGGCAAGCTGAAAAATGAAACTAATGGGACTGAATATTAGCTTCAATGCTTTCTTTCTTTCTTTTTAATTATTTTTTTTGTTGGTATCAATTCCATACAGAATACTAATTTGAGGATGAGCCATCCTTCAAGAATAAAAAGAAGGATACAAGCACTAGAAAAGGAGGCACAGCAGTAGTTAGAATTGCTTGCAGTTCTCCCAGTAGACACTGAAGGTAAAAACACCTTAAGGAGGCATGAAATCCCCACAAAGCTGTCTATCAAAGATCCACTATGATTGGCTAATTAGTTAGCTACTTGACTGTAGGATCCATTTGAAATATCATCCTAAAAGCCTCACTGTATTGATGATCTTGCTTGGATGTGTTTTCACGCCCATATGATTGATAATAAGGTTTTATTGTCACTTGTGGTAGACTATGAGAGTTAAAGTTTGGAATGAGTTATTGACACATTCTACATCTACATATATATATATATTGTATGTGTGTATGTATAAAGACAATATAAAAAAGGATTTCTTATCTTTCCAACAGAAAATACAATAAGCAAAACTGGGAAGAATAAAACTCAATCTCAGATCAAGTGGAAAAATGGTAGGACACCTGAGAATTCCTAGTACTACATATCTAAAGAGTTGTAAAGTTGTATATCTATCGTAGCATCTTACATCAATATCCACCTAGCCTAAAAATTCTGGTATAGCAAAGATAGCCCCTCTCAATCTGTAAGGATCTTTTTTCTGTCTGATTTGCAATGCCTCTCAGAAACCAAAACTGCTATGCAAAGTGTTGCCAATAAAGGAGGAGATGGTCAGTTGACTCACCACATCTTATACATAGAATGTGACAATCAGGGCTATTGCAGAAGCAAAATCATTAGTTTGACCTTTTATTAACCACTAACCGTACAAAAACCCTGATTTGCATGAGTGTTTTTTGACTTCAGATTAACTTCACTAGGGCGATAGAACTGGGGTTCAGACTTCAAAAGAGCAGAGAAGAAAGATTTAATTCAGAAGAATACCAGGAACCAGGGTCCAACATATCTGGTCTGTGGTTAACATAGAAAGAAAAACATTTTACAAAGATAGGGGAGAGGAGACGGTGGTCATTAATTACTAGGTCCCTTGAGTTTGTACAAAAATCAAAATTTCAGGCTGAGGAATTATAAGATATAGAGAAGAGAGATATGAAGAACCTGTGTGTGTGTGTGTGTGTGTGTGTGTGTGTGTGTGTGTGTGAGATACCATAAGACAATGGTTCATATCCTTTTTTATTCCTTTCTCAACTATAAATGTGACCTTTTCTTGGTTATTGCATCCCAATAATAATGAGCAATTGTTAGTTTAGCAGTTTAGTAAATCCAACCTATCTTAATGCCTATTTAGAGATTAAATTCTGGACGATAAGATCTTCCAAGTTTGAAGTTATAATCTCTAGTCAAATGTCTAAAAATTGAGGTGGCTTTTTTTCATGCAATGCTAGTCTCAAGAAAGAAGATTGGAAACCAAAATGTTTGAATTATATACTTAATATTACTCAATAGTTATCAATATTATACTGTTGTTTTATGCCAAAACTTGTTGAATCCATACAATTGTACTTTGGATGTGATCTATGAATTTAAGCCTCAAGGAACCCATTTTACAATGAAGCAAAACAATTCTCATTTGATTGAGAGTTTTTACAGGGAGTTACTGTTTATTAACTAGGATGTGTTCAAATTAACCATATATGTTTCTTAGCAGCACCATAACTTTTTTCCACATTCCATATGCTTTTCTTTTTTCCTTTTCTTTTTTCTTTTTCCCCATAACTTTAGAAGTCATAAGTTGTAGCAATACCCTACAGATTCTATGTCATATAACTTAATGTGCAAACCCAAGCTCTAAAATCAAACCCCACAGGCAAGGTTCATAAGTAAAATTTGGAGTAATATTCACACATCATAGCCATATGTCAAGAACTTCAATTTGATTATCTAACTATGAATGAAATCAGATTACAACTCAAACAAATCATAAGAATGACCTACCTCATGCCATAAATTCAACTCCCAACATCAAAGGACTCCTTTCTTTTTCTCTCTTCTCTTTCTTTCTTCCTTTGGGCATGACTTCAATTGGCCACTTTAAAGGATATGACCTAATTAATCAAGCTAAATCCAATTAAACAATACCCAAACTTAATCACTTTAAATTAGTTTTGGAAGAAAATTGTTCGTTTATTTGCTTCAAATGAAAGCTTGAAACACAATATTTGCAGAAGCTCCAACTTCTTCCTTTTTTCCTATTGCTTCATTTACCATTTTCTTTCTTTCTAACTCAGCCATTTCTGGCAGATTTTTTTAGAGCTGAAAATGAGGCCAAACACCCCTTATGTTTAGGTGCAGAGAAAGTCTGAGGTGGCATGTGCTAGTTTGCCACCCATTACCTCTTTTTCTATTTGCACCTAAGCCCTTTTGCTTTTAACTCTTCCCAGTTTCAATTTCAATTTCCTCTTTTGATGGATTGCAATTTCAATCTCCTTGTAGTAGTAATTTAGTAGGTGCTATTCCATGAATGTTTGGCCTCATTAAATGCATTTAGCATTAAACTGGGTTTAATATATAATTAAAAAGATTAGTAACTAAACCTGATTAGCCTTAAAAATAATTTTAACCTCTAATTAATAACAATTAATCTTTATGCAAAGATGTAGGGTTTTAACAATACTTCCTTGTATTACAGTTGTTTTAGGGAAGTTGGTGAAAGGCTAGTGGTGGTGTTTTTAAGAGGGTGGGGTGTTTTTCCGACTTGGTGTTTGAATAGCCATTAAAAGAGGTTAGATCACGTTAGTTTATGAAATAACATATTTGTAGGGAATGACAATAGAATGAAGTTGGTCTGGCAGTTGTTGTGGGGATTTTGCTTTGAAGGATCATTCCTGGACTTGTTTAATGTTGCTGCAATAGGGAAGCTGCAGTAGCCTATTATTAGTTGTGGAGGGTGGTCAGGGTCACTTGTGTCCTGGCCTGATCCCAGACCAAGGGTACATATGTCCTTTGCTGATGGTATTTTCTGTGATGCTTTTATCATGTTATGTTGAGGGTTGCTCTTGACTTCATTCTGGACATATGCAAAACTCAGCTTAGAGAAGAATATGACTCTTAGGTTCCCTTTATTGGTACTTTATCTCTATTTGTGTTTGTTTTTAATTTTTAGGGACTGTTATTCTCTTTTTTCATATCAGAACAAACCATTTAATTTCATTTAAAATAGTAAATATAAAGTAGGATAAAAAATCCTCCCAAGGTTTACAAAAAACTGATCAAGAAAGGAAAAATGTGCCTATATTACTCCCAGCTAAAGAAAAACAATTAGCACATCTTATAAAAAGGAATCCAAAATCAAGCACAATCCAAAAATGAGCCTTTTGCTAAAGGATCTGCTGAGTGATTGGTTAGCGTGGAGCCTGAGTTAAGGAACACCTCAGGTTTCTAGCAACATCAATAAGCTGGAGGATCTATCCATCATACTTCCATGGATCTTTCTCATTTTGGAATGACATTGACAGAGTCACCCTCAACCTAGAAATCTAAAAGACTCGAAGCTTTGGCCTGCAACAGACTTTCCAAACCAAAAGCGCTTGTATCACTCACTATAACACAATGATCTGCATTCACTCCAATCCCCAGTTGTTTTATGTTACCGAAGGAACATCATCGAAGTTTAATTTTGTTGATTATAGTTCAGTTAGTGGTCTTTTTAAGGTTTTCTTCTCAAGTTTGCTAGAAGGATGGCCAATCCTCTTATACTATATTCTCTTTATATGATAAACCTTATTCTCTTACACTATATTCTCTTTATCTGATAAACCTTATTCTCTTATACCATATTATATTGTTGTTTCTCATGAGAAAAAAAGAAGAATATTCTCTTTATCTAATAAACCATTCATTTCTCCTACACAAGAAGATTTTGTTTGTGTATAACTATTGCTCCTCTTCCACTTCTAGGGTGCCAAATATGCTCTCCATCCTTAAGGTAGATTCAAGCTTAACTTTGATGGATTCTCAAAAGAGAGCCTCAAAACAATTGGTATTGGAAGCATTTTTATGGATGATTTGGGGAAAATCAAGAATATGCCTCCTATGCTAAATGAGAGGGGTAGTTGTATAGAGCCACCCATTTTCTCAAAGATTCTTCATATGACATTGAAGTCCCCTCATACACACCAAATCAGGAAAGTTAGACCAAAAAGGTCTTAAAGCTCCAACTAGAAATCCTTCCTCAAGTTAGAATTATTGGGACCATAAACTGATGTGAGCTAAAAGGTCCCCTCTTCATTAGAACTCAACTTAATAGTTACTGAAAAAGACCTAAAACCATCTCTAAACAATTGAACTTGTTTGAGTCCCATATTATTACGATTCCTCTTATGCTCCACAAGCTGGAAGAACACAATCCTTATTTCTACCTTTCCAGACATTGCCCACAAACCTCCTATCACAAGTCTCATTCTTTTTTTCCTAAAGCATCACAATGTCTAGGTTTTCAAAGCTAAGAAAATCCTTTACAATCCTTCTTTTCTTTCTGGAACCCAACCCTCTAATATTCCAATTAATGATCTTCATGTGGACACTGAAGAGCCCTTCAAACTACCAAATCAAACCTAAGAATTGCTAAGAACTCCAGATAAAGTCCTATACTTTCTTCTAAAATAAACCTTAACCAATGGTTGTGCGTTGCTATTGTCCACTGGGAAGACAGCCTCACCGCCTTTGACTAGCTTGATGTTCATAGTTTCGAAAACCTACTCTACATTGGCCATTTTATTGGGTGTGGGACCCTGTATGTGAAATCCTCCTATTGAGGAAGAGGCTGGTTCTAGGGATTGATCGCTGACTATGAAAAGGTGATCAGTAGGGTTGCTAAATTGTGCCCTGAGAAAAGAAAAGCCTTACAGTCACACATGGTTCCAAAATTGTCTTTTTTCTCCAGGTTGTATGGGCAACCTTGTATAGTGGAGGAGTTTAGTCTTTTTGTTAAGGGTTTTGTATTTGTGGAAAGGATTTCTCATCCTTATTTTATACTTTTTATTAACAATTAATACATCTTTGGTTTTTGATCAAATTGCAAAAAAATGTCTTTTTTATTTTTTTTAAGTGATTGGAAGCAATAAAATTCTGTAATTACTTTGTTCTCATTGAGATGTAATGAGATTTTTTTTTTCTCATTTTCTCAATTATTTTGTTGAACTCCTAGGGGGAATACGGCTAGAATGAACTTTTTTCATGTATTTGGTTATCCCTGTTTCTCAATATGCTTTAACTTTATTATTTATTTATGATGATTTCCACCCTGGTAAAATTTTGATTTCATGCATTTCTTTCTCTCTTCGGATATGGGTTCACTTTGTGTATATAACATGTGATGGATGTATTTCACTTTTAGCTTTTGAAATAAATGGGCAATATAAAATCTTTACTACAAGGAGAAAACTTAGTTGCAGTCAAAACAAGTGAGAGTGGTAAGAAATGCAACTGTAGAAATAAATTAATAATACAAGTGTGTATGATAAGAAGGGAAAATTAGCTTCCCATCAAATAAAGCACAATGACAAAGAAATTGCATACTGATGAAAAATAGTAAGCCACTCCAATAAAAAGGGGAAAAAAAAAAAAAAAAGTGAAAAATAGCAGGCAGCAAGTACTTGTGGGTATCAGAGAGAAACCTCCTTCATTTCTGTTCGGTACCATTGTCCCACTATTCGAAATGTAACTAAGTATTAATATTTAACTATTGAATGATTCATATTGTCTTAAAGTGATTTCTTGGCATATACACGTCATTGAGGAGGATGTAGTGCATGCTGTTATACTATATCATACTTCCTGGTCCAGCAAATTTTCCCAAATTATTGGCAACTAAGATGTCATTACATTAGAGTATTGTAAAGAGAATATGTTAGAAAGCCAAACAATATTGTTATGTTACTGCAATGTTGATTTAATATATTATTTTGCAGCTTTGTCGGAAATCGTGGTTTGTGTGGGAAGCAGATTAATATCACCTGCAAAGATGACAGTGGAGGGGCTGGAACAAAATCACAACCTCCCATTTTAGGTAGATCTGCTTGATCTATGGTTATTCATTGGTTGTAAAATGTTACATTGCTCTAGCATTTTTTAAATTGAACGCTTGCAATTCTTGTCTGCAAAGGGTTTAGTTTCCATGACAAAGGAAATGAATCTTTTGCTGTTTGTGTCTACAATATGGGTCCAGAAGATTGATATACTCTTTGTTTATCTCAATAATTTTCCTCAGGCAATTCTGTTATTTTGTTGAGTATTATTACATTCACTACTTGATCAATAGTGCTTATTTACGGTGATATCTTACTTTGTTGGTGTTTTGTACTTTTAGACCAAAACCAATTTGGGAAGAAGAAATACTCTGGCCGACTACTTATAAGTGCATCAGCAACAGTGGGTGCACTGCTTTTGGTGGCACTTATGTGCTTTTGGGGCTGCTTTCTTTACAAAAAATTTGGTAAAAATGATGGCAGGAGTCTTGCAATGGATGTTAGTGGAGGTGCTGCTCTCATAACTATTCTATAACCTACTGTCTGAAAGTTTATTGAGCTAATATTTATTATATCCTTGTCCTTTTGGGATTCTAGAATTCAATCATATCTATTGACAAGTCATATAACTTCAGGTGCATCAATTGTTATGTTTCATGGAGACCTGCCATACTCTTCAAAAGATATCATCAAAAAGCTGGAGACATTGAATGAGGAACACATAATTGGTTCAGGCGGCTTTGGAACAGTGTACAAGCTTGCCATGGATGATGGCAATGTGTTTGCTTTGAAAAGAATTGTAAAGATGAATGAATGCTTTGATCGTTTTTTTGAGAGGGAGCTTGAAATTCTTGGAAGCATAAAACACCGATACCTGGTGAATTTGCGAGGATATTGCAATTCTCCCACTTCCAAATTGTTAATTTATGATTTCTTACCTGGCGGTAGCTTGGATGAGGCTCTTCATGGTGAGATCCCTTTCTCTCTTCTATTTATATGCTTTGAATGTGTTTTATGTGTATGATAAACATGCATGATGTTGAAAAATGTTGCATAAGCATGATGCTGCAGAGGGACATGTGGCACTTACGACCGGATGTTTGTTCAAATGTTAGCCTTCTACTTGATCACCCCCAGCACAACATCAACCTTAAACTTATGATAGCGATGGTTACCTATATTCCTTGAAACTTATCATGTCATTGGTCTGAATCTTGTGCCTAGATTACTCACAATATGTAGTAATGTCATTATGTTATGAGGATACCAAAAGAAAGAAAAAAGATTGTTATAAGTTCTTGTGGTTTATTTATGCCCTGTTTCACATAAGCTCTTAGTGGAAATGAGTTACTGTTAGATTAGGGTTAGCTGGTAAAATTTGGCAATATGATAAGGACTAAAAATTACAATAGATTGAGAAGCCAAAACTGCTTTTCTTGGTTTTATTTGGGTGGACAAAAATCCTGTTTTCTATGCTTCTTGAATTGGAGCAACAATTCACCATGCGCAACTCATGGATGACCTCTGACACCAAGCTATAAATAGGTTCTTTCATAAGAACATGAACCAATCTTTAAGAGATACAACTTTAACCTGTTACATGTTGCCGATGCATGGCCCGCTTACAATATGGTTGTATAGTCAGGTTGTATGAAGTTGTGAGCAACACTGATGGGCCTTTTTTTTATCATAAGATATGCCCATTGACCTCTTCCTCTGATTAAACAGAGTTGACATTTTCAGTAGATTTTCGCAGGCCTTCAACTGTAATCTGTCTGCTTGTTCCACCTGAGGCAGATGGCTAAGAGAGGCAGAATATATGATGAATGAAAGAAATAGTTATAAAATTCTTAGGATTTTCCTGCAGCTCAATTATGACACCAATGGGGTTGATCCTTTCAAATCAAAGCAGAAGTAAGACAATTGAAAGATAATGCATCCAGATCACAGTTTGCACCTATCTTGATCAGACAACAAGGTGTTCTTGAAGATTTTTAAGACATGTTCATCATATGATTTTCTATATTGAATTTGAACACATAGTTCTTTATATTTTTGTTAATGGAGTTCAAGAAGTCAGTTCTAAAGATAGATGATTGTTTCAATCATTTATTAATGATCACAAAAAATTCATTTTATAAAGAATCTGGGATGGCAAAAAGACATCTTACAGTTTACTAATGCAGTCCAATTCGACTTTCTTCTGGTGAGAAGCTCCATATAGTTTTTGTTTTTTGGAGGCATTAACTTCTTGTGCAATAGGTTTTCCATTTATAATTTTGGAATGATGTAATCTATAAGTTTTTTGTTTTAGAATAGATCCTATATTCTTTGTATAATAATTACTTCTTATGTGTGACACAGAGAGATCAGAGCAACTAGACTGGGATGCACGCTTGAATATTATCATGGGAGCTGCAAAAGGACTAGCCTACCTGCATCATGATTGTTCCCCTCGGATTATACATCGTGACATAAAGTCGAGCAACATCTTGCTTGATGGCAATTTGGAGGCTCGAGTATCTGACTTTGGACTTGCTAAATTGTTGGAGGATGAGGAATCTCATATTACAACCATTGTAGCAGGAACTTTTGGTTATTTGGCTCCAGGTGAGTAATGTAGTAAACTGTTCATCTCACATATAATATTTAAGAATGTTCCAATTGGCACTTGGCTTTTGATAGACTTGATGGAATGGCAGAAAATGATTCTCTTTCACTAGTTGAAGACTTTTGTCGGGCTTTCACCTTCTCCTGAAAATTTTCTTAAACATGCAAAATGGTATATAATGGCCCTGCCTAGGTTCTCCTAGGCAAAATTTCATGCAATAAGATGAGTGTATCTATCCCTTTTGTTGCATTCTTTTAGAGGATCAAGACGATATGATGAATGTTTTGAGGAAGAAAATAAAAGGACTAGTCCTTGTGGCCCAGCTCAAGCAGCAAGGGGTTTGGGTGGGGGATATGGGAGGTTACAGGAACAAGTCCCAATAGGGATGAGGAAAATAAAAAAGAATTCACGTACAAAAATTAAATAAACCAACAGGCAAGAAAAATAAACTGAAGTGAAAATTTCAGAGTTTGTCATGGTAAGGCATTGGTTGAGGCATCCCTCCTCTTGGGAAAGTGTAGAGCATTATTAAGTTGAATTCACCTTTATTAGTACAAGACAATTCCAGCAGCTAATACTTTTAATTTATAATGCCTTGTATAAAAAGTATCTTCCAAGTATGGTGTCTGAATCAGCTGCTTAGAATACGTGGACAGCGTTGATATTCAGCTTATAAGCCAAGTATCATATTAAAGCAGAGGACAGGAATCTGGATATACTTGCAGAATTGTACCCTATTGTTTTTCTTTTGATAAAACTGTAGCATAGAAATTGTGTTGATTTGAATCTTTGATCCTGAGTTCCTCTGTCACTCCATCTGCAGAGTATATGCAAAGCGGTAGAGCAACAGAGAAAACTGACATTTATAGTTTTGGGGTTCTGATGCTTGAAGTATTGGCTGGGAAGCGACCCACTGATGCTTCGTTCATTGAAAAGGGCCTCAACATTGTTGGCTGGGTATGTCTCCTCCCTATGCTTGTTAAGATTGTTTTAAGCTTATTTACCTTATATCTTCTTTCATCAGGATCATTTCTGGTAACCAATTATCATAATTCACTTTTCTCTGAAGGTATTTGAGATTAAACTATCACACTAGAAAAGTACAAAACTAGCTAATAGCATGGTGCATTTGCAATTGTACCTAATTCAGCAAGGAATGAAAAACTATCCTTTGTTCTTCATGATGTCAAATCAGTTTTTGTTCATATGACAATTGCATATTTAATTTCTTTTTTTCTTTTTTCCCTGCTGTTCATTTTCTTCTGTCCTGCAATATCTTTCCATGCCATCTATCTAAGGGTTCTGTATTTTTGAATGCTGTTCATGTGGAACAAGCCTGCACAAAATGCATAGATTTAGAGTCAGGTGACAAAAAGAGTAAGAGAGGATATTATATTCTAAATGCTATGTGAATTGGGAAATGAACTTCCAGAAATTTTTTTAGTTAAGGTAATGCTTCCAAAACATTGGACTCTGTCCACATAGATATCAATGAACTTTTATGAGTTGGTTTCAAAGGATTCAGCCAATTGTCTTCATTGCGAGATATTGTTGAGCTAGGAATCCATGTTGCCATAGCCTGCATACTTGGAATTCATGTCTGTTCCAATTATGGTGGGAAACAAACTTTCCATTAATCTGGCTTATCTTTCTTCCTGCTATTTTATTTTTTATTTTTTATTTTTTATTTTTTATTTTTTTTGATAGATAAAATTTTCTTTGGTCCCCATTGAGACTCTAATCCATAACAAGAGCAAATCTATTGTTATCCCCAATAATAGAATCTTCGACACGTTGACATAGAATCTCAGTATGTCAAAGATTCTATTATGCCTTGTCTGTGAGAAGCTGATGGCATACCATATAAGGTGTCTTTGACATCTTATATGGGTATGGGGGCCAATTGAATATGATCCTTCCCTTTGTGATTCTGTGTGATATATAAGACACCCTATTAGGTTACAAAGACAGCAACTAGGTTTTTTTTTTTTTTTTCTGGAATATGTTCCATTTATTTGTCATAATTCCATGTTACCAAAAATCTTTACATTTTAAATTATCTCAGAATGATTCTCATTTAGAACTAAGTCCTACCATTGTTTTATCAATAACAAATTTATCATTAGAAAAGAAAAATACACCAGTGTCTCTTTCAGATATGCCCTGTGAGTTAATAGAATAGAGCACCATCACAACGCCATGCAGTCCTAGAATCCAAAAATTACAAATGGATGTTGGTTTGAGTTCACTTACCAAAATCAAACCTACTTCATGGATTATATAAGTGATTAAGTGAGAAGAAGCTGACTGTTTCTCCGAACTATCTTAAAAGCCAAGTAGTCTATAAATAAGGAAGAAATGAAGATCTCAAGAGACAGAAAGATGTGATTATGGGGTATGCTGTTCAAAACTCCTTTTAGTGAAAGGATTGTCCTCAGGGTTACAATTTCCAGGAACCATTGTCCTTTGAAAGTTTAGTATTAGTAAAAGATTGACAAGATGTTGATGATGATCGATTATGAAACCATGTTTCCATATATGTGCCTGATGCAAGAAGCATAATATAATCATTGGTTATGCTGGTTGCACTAACATGTCAAAAAAGCAGTGAAGGAATGAGGTCAGGAAATCGAGCCACATCGAGAGCTATACAAATAATACAACTCTCTAGGCTGATTAAGGATTCTTGTTTTCTGTGTAGCTGAATTTTGATGGCTTATGTGATGTGCTTCCTCTAATGTAATGTTGTAATTAACTAGAAAGCTCATGGTAGATGAATAATTATACATATTGACCTGGAATAATGAAGATTATTGGATCTTTATGCTGTCATATTGAGGAGTGTTGGTTTTTAAAAGTTTGTAGATCTTACTTATGGAATACCTAGAGGGGGGTAAATAGTTGTTATTAATTCCCTTTTAGCCTGAATTTTTGTTTTATAATTTCTCTTTAAGGATCATAGAAGAAGTAGAGAAATCAATCACATAGGACACAACAATTTTTACGTGGAAAATCACCCATAAAGTATCAGAGACTTCATGGATGTAAAACCATGGGGTTTAGAGAAATTAATCGCACTGTATACAACAATTTTTATGTGGAAAACCATCCATAAAGTCTACTGGAGACTTTATGGATGTAAAAACCATGGGGTTTAGAGACCATAAAGCTAATTCACTATTGAAAGAAAAGTACATAGATTTACTTGGTGGATGCTATCCGTAAGTCTTACTCCATAGTATATATACTAGTCCTTATGTCCATGATGCAATATCATATGTGCACCCAGTGAATTACCTTAACACTTGAGAGGATGCAAATCTCTCTCATGAAACCAAGAACGAGAATAACGAACAGTTTGAGAGTTTTGGGATGCAGGAAAAACTAGTAATTGTCTTCTCTAAAACTTGCATCATGACTAAAAGACATTTATGGCATGACATTTATAGGGGTGGTTCCTAGTGGATGAATTCCAGAATTTTCCAAAGAGAATCTATTAAAAAATGGAAAGAATTAACTCTGAAATTCTAGAGAATTTTGCCTCGAGCGCTTAAACACTTATAAGGAATGCTTGAGCACCAAGTTTGTGCGCTTGAGCACTCAACTAGCTTCTTAATTCAATAATTAAAGACATTTTTTGCTCAATCTAAAAACCTAAAATCCATTTTTTTTTTTTTTAATCGAGGAACTCTCCATGGCCAAGCCCTTAGAACTCTCCTTGGGGACCCAAACCTCGGGTGCTGATTGCAATCAACATCGGGTAAATTCAGGGTGTCATCAGTGGTAGGATTTGAACCCAGGACTATGTGCCACTTACTAGGACCACACTTCATAATGTTCGCCTAAAATCCGCTTTATGCCATAATTTAATCAAATTAGCATTTTCCGAACCTTTCTATACTTGTGTCATCCCAATCATGCACAACCTTGAGTCTTCAAAGAAGAGAGACACACAGTAAACTAGAAAAGTCTTAAGCCAAGATGAATGGAATAAAATTGCTAACTTAAACTAAGCAACCTAATGCACCAACAGTTTTTATCTTAATTGTGTATCTTCAGGGAAGGGAGCCTTCTTGACCACCCTCAAGCTCTACGGGGTTAAGTTTTTCACAACTAGAGAGAATTTAGCATAATGAGAAACTAGATATTGCAATTCAAGGTATGAGGCTCTATGCTTCAATGGCGGAGAAAGGGAAATGAAGAAAATGAATATGCACAGAAAATTTGTGGTAAATAATTACAATCAAATGATGCCAAGAAGATGGCAGTCTTTTCTATCTCTTCGTGTCTCAGTTTAAGAGATTTTGAATAAGAATATGGCTCTGGTATCAAACTGTGCAAGACTAAATGAGATGTGCTTCTGTTGCCACTGGATGGATAGGAATTTGTGTAATGTATGTTCAGTTCACGAGTTTCATCCGGAGTTATGAATAAAAGTAAATCATTTCAACTTAGAAAATGACTGAACTAGCAACTGAAAGTACCTAGTGTTCATTAATTGATTACACTCACTAGTAGGAGTTTAATGGTAAGCCTTTGACGAAGTTGAACTGAGTGTCTCTAGTATGTAAGGCCACACTCCTCATGGCAACTCTCTATCCAACTGCTATCACTAAAAAATGGTTTGAAGGTGAGCCCTTGAAGCACTTGAAATTGGCTTCTCAAGCGGGTAATAACCACCCTGCTAGTTGTCCCTACCTGTCTGACAAATTTTGATAAATGTGTTGCTTGAGATTGAGATTTGATGCTGGATTCCTCTGAGATCCCCTGCAGAGAGGGGAGCTGTGTATGATTCCTTCCATGCAGAGATGAACCAGGGTGTCTATAAATTAGCTTCTCTGCTTGTACAGCTGTTGTGCCACCATGCATATGGGAAGTTCCACTGGAGTAGCATCTCGTAGGCCTTGAGCATTGTGTCCTGAAGTAAACTTCCTGGCTTCTGATGCCAAGTTGTGTTCTAGGGGAAAGGTTCTAATATTAAGAGGAGTTGAAGAAGATTACACTTATTGTCTATCTCCCGCATTACATACAATTATCAACAAGGCAAAATGGGAAAAATGTCCCTATACAACAGATATTACTCCAACTGCTTACAGTCTGTTACCTTCTTCCTCCAGACAATCATGCTCATGCTTCATATCTAGACATGTGCACATGTATTCATATAAAAGTGGGACATTTTGGTTAATACTAGATGTTCTTGTCTATCCAATTGGTTGATCCATCTCTTTTGTTTTGCCTTGCAGTTGAATTTTCTGGTTACAGAAAATAGGCAACGGGAGATTGTTGATCCACAATGTGAAGGGGTCCAGTCAGAAAGTCTTGATGCCCTGCTCTCGGTCGCCACCCAGTGTGTATCTCCAGGACCCGAGGATCGCCCAACCATGCACAGGGTGGTCCAGATACTTGAATCTGAAGTCATGACTCCATGCCCTAGTGACTTTTATGATTCCAACTCAGACTGAGAGCCCTCCGGGAGACAAAGAAGACATGCTTTTGTTCATATTCCATGTTATTACAGCTTCTCCCAACAAACTAGGAAGGTTATGCATGCAGTGAGGGGCTCAAAATCTGCAAGGTTTCATCGTCCACTTCATTTATTCATTTCTTTTGCAGATGTATGACAACTAGAAGATGCCTTGTTCCATCCATCCATTCATTTATATGCCTTGTTCCATCCATCCGTTCATTTTTCACCAAAATCCAAGCACCTGATCAGCCACCAATGGGATTCAAGGTAAAACAGCCTACTTTTGTTATCCTCATTTTGCATGGATTGCATGCAGACTTTCCTTTCTCAACCTGAATGAATTTTCCACTTGTGGTATGCTTTATCCGTTTCTCCTTACATTTATTTTCCCCTCTTTGGTGATCTTCTCTAGCATTTGTTCTCTCAAATTAAATGTATAAAAACATGTACAAATTGATACCTATATTTTAAACCAATCCTTGTTTATGCCATTTTTGTAAAATATGTTTCCTTTGCTATAGTCAATTCCTCTACAAGGCTCAGAACTCCTATATAATCATTTGACTTGGGGTTGTAACTATTACATTTGCCTTCAATTCTGTCTAGTTTTCCACAGGGATTTTG
Organism: Vitis rotundifolia; assembly: GCA_030254885.1. NCBI lineage: Eukaryota > Viridiplantae > Streptophyta > Magnoliopsida > Vitales > Vitaceae > Vitis > Vitis rotundifolia. Next base: position 16,106,185 of record CM058152.1, read on the forward strand.
CAAGATATTGTTCCATTTGATCCATTTACATCCATGTCTTTTCTTTTCTATCAACTGTGTAAATCTTTAATGTGGATAGGTTTGATTTATATCATCTTCATAGCATGTGGGTATGTTGAGGGCAGAGCAGAGCAATGTACTATTTTCTATTCCTGAGAACTGAAAATATGCCCAGAAAACATGTTTGGTACCACATTTCTTCATGCTTTTATTTTCGGTCTCTTCAAGAAAATGCAAGTTCTGGAATCTTTGTAATGTTTTGTAATGATTTGTTGTCATAGCAGGTAGGGTTTTTTCTCTGTTAAGTCTAGTTGAAGATGACTTTTGATGGTGGGGGGTAACGGGAATTATAGGGCCTCTTTGGTAACATTTTTGAGAACGATTCTCGAAGAACAATTATTAGAAGCAGTTCTCAACTGTTTTCAAGAACAAAATTTGTTTAAAAGCTCAAATTGTTTTTCTTTTTTATTTTTGTGCTAAGGAACATGCAACCGTTTTCAATATCACTTTTCAAGCAGACCCCATTACTGTCTTCGAGGTTGAAACAAAATGTGATGACGGTAAAGGGTGAGAGAATTGTAAATGGGTGGATTTGATTGTATAATAAGGGTGTGTTTGGGAGGCTTTTTATTTGAAGTATTTTCTTTAAAAACGTTTTCAGTCTTGTAGAGAGCGATAAATGATTTTTAATTTTTAAAAATACCTAATTTTTTCTTTCAAAAACCTTTTTTTACGTTGGAAATATTTTTTTTAAAATAATTATGTTCATATTTTCTAGGAATTTGTCCCTTGTTACTATTATCATGGATTCGATGGGGAAAAAATTGATTTAAAGGAAAACGATTCTGATAAGAGTGCTCTTGATAAACACGTTCATTTGAGAGTGATTTTAAGATGGAGCAAAAATATTTCATAATGTTTAGAAACGCTTCCGATTGGACGTGATAATTTTAAAAAATGTTTTTATCTTTTTTAATATTCGAAAACTTTTATTTTAAAAAAATTAGAAACACTTTAAAATCATTAATCAACACACTCTTAGAGTTCATTTGGTAGCTTAGAAAACACTTTTTAAGCATAAAATGAGTCTTTGAAAAAAAACTAAGCATTTGGCATTTTAAAAAGCATTTCCAAAAAGGTTAAAAAAGATAAGTGTTCTTTAAAAAAATATTTGATAAATAATTTTTTTAAAAATGTTTTCACTAATCAAATATAAAAACTCTTAAAGCATGTCTAAAGGTGTTTTTATTTAAATTACTTTAATTGAAGTATTTTCTCTAGAAACATTTTTTCAAATACTACAAGCAGCATTATAAGTGAATTTTTTTTTTTTTTTTTTTTTTCCAAAAAAAAACCGTCTATTCTCTAAAAGCAACGTCAAACAAACTCTTACAAGGTTGCAGAAAGCTTCTAATCAAAATTCAAAGTTTCAGCCATTTAAAGAAGCAATCAACAAAAAAATCAATCGCAAGTTTCAATCCAACAAGGCGGCCCGCAAAAGCAAAAACGACTATGAATGCATGAGTTGTTGCTTTTCTGGATTTGCATTATGTTTTTGAAGTTAATTGTTCAAGGGTTAACATAAATGCGATTCTAATCATACAAATAAGAGCTCAATAATCAGCCTACCGCCATGAGTTCCAAGTAATATTATTTCATTTGCAATATCACAAGAATGCAGCAAGAATCAATTTGTATAAGGAGTTGTAGGTTACCTCTGCAAGTAGCTTTGCTGAAAGAATTCTTTCAATGACAAGATGTAGCGATGTAGTCCATGGATCGGACCATGACTTGGTTTCTGAATACCGGCTATCAGCCACCGATAATCTGACAATGTGGCATCAGACAATGGCTCCAAGAACTCGCAGCGAGCCAAAATTTCAGGTGGGGGCATTCCAGCAATGAGGTTGGTTACCAGTTTTGGTTTCCCCTTGGAGAGCTCTCTAGGGGCTTCAACTGAGGCACATTCAATAGCAGAGGGGGATGCACCAGGGATTACTTCCTCTGTGAAAGGAAAAGCTCTTGCAGCTTGCAAGCAGAACTCTATCCATTGATGGATTACTGGAGATGGCCCTCTGACTCGGCCCCCAATTTGGCTTCTTCTTTCAAGTTTCGAAGTAGATGGGATTGCCTGCAGAAAGGATACAACAGAATATTCTAGTAAATACACTAGTACACCGTGGAACATAGACCAGCATAGGATATCCAAATCAGCTGAAATATCAAAACAGATTCCAATTCTCATTATATTTATCATTAACCTGGTTCTTTCCCCAATTTTTTTGTTTTTCCTTTTTAAAAGCGAAGATCAACACACTATGAAGAAAGAAAGTAAATGCAAAGTATTATGAGATGAAATCAGGACATACCCAAAGATCTGCCCATAAGCTAGCTCCAGACTTGGGAACAATTACTGCAACATTAGACATGCGTTTGGCTGCAGGAAGGACATCACTACTCCACCCAACAGCCACCCATACATCTCCCACACTAAGTGCTTTTAGATAGTGTGTGCTGTCAAAGCATCGTACCTATATAAAGCCATTTGAATGCGTAAGTCCCATTATTCATATAAAAAATAACAACCATTGTACCACTCCAAATGCAAAATACCTTTTATGGAATTCAATTTCCTATTGTTTTTCCTTTTTGACAGCACAAAAATGGTAAGTCACCCTTACATGAGCCATAACTCACAAGTTGTATCAGAGTGATTACCGTCGTAGTTTACAAAATCCAGTACTAAACTGAAATCTTGACCAAACAGAATTGACTCAGGGACTCAAAGTTAATACAAAACATGTCGAGTCCCAGAGCAATACCATCCACTATTTTTAGTTTATCACATGATATTTATTTCTTCTATTTTATATTTTTTCCTTTTTCCTTTCTTTTCTCTATTTCTTTGATGAACTCAGGGCTCTCATCCTGGATGTAAGAAATATCTAGCCAATGCACTATACTTATTATTGCATGAGCATCAGATAAACAACCAGCATAATCTCAATACCTGTTTTGCAAGCAACATAAGATTCTGCTGTACAGCATTCCTCCCACCATTAACTTGCAGTTCAATGTTATTTGTGTTGTAGGATGCTCCCATGTACTTTAAAACAGCACCAACAACCTCTCGTGGAGAATCAATCATTGAAATCCTCCCTGCAAGTTCAGGTCGCCATAAATCTGCCCAGTCCTGCAGCCATCAACTACTTAGTCCCAGAATAATTGTTTATAGAAAACAAAGTTTTCGGAAAATCCATAGCAATAACTAGAAGTTTTTATAATGAGATGAGTTGAAGCCATGGCAATGACAAGCAATTATATGAATTCATGCCTTCCCAAGTAATTGGACGAACAAATGCAGTGGTTGTGGGGGTTCTATAGGAGACACAATTTGCTGGGGCATTATTGAAAATATTTATTTATTTACTTTTTGATACTTAATATTGTTGCTACTCTTATTTCTTTGACTTGAAGATATTCAAACCTGGAATCTCTCAAATCCCAGTCCAACCAATTGCCCCTTGAGCCAGGCATTATTGGAAGCATTTATGGACTAAAACAACAATCACTTAGCTAACTTTGTGGATACGTGATCACACGTTGTCCTAAGAAAGCCATATCTTAATGTCACCAAAATTGTGCTTCCTATGTTCAACTCATTATTGATGTTGGATTGAAAATTGGTTTCTTGGAGAATTTACATTGGGAGGATCTACCCCTTTGACTTCTTTTGATCCTTGTCGATTTCCTTCCTCAGGACAGAGATTTCCCAATACCCACTCCATTCTGGAACTCAAACTAATCAAGAAATTAATGGCCTGTATATTCTAATCCTGTCCTTAAACCATTTATCTATCTTCATCCTTTCCAAATGAAAGAATAGGATCCATGGCCTTCGGTTTTTTCTAAGCTAAGCCCTACTTTTCTAGCCTTTCTAAAAGTAGCAACCCAACACTCCTTTGTCATCACCAACTTTATTTGAAGTCCATGGCTATTCCAGAAATTGGGCCTTGGCATAGTTTATCTGAGATTGAAGCTCAAGAATGTAAATTGTATTTTCCAGAAATAGATTCCAAAAGAGGAACAGATAAGAGATTCTTGTTCAAATGTTTAGTTATCATTAGGAATTTGAGATTCCCCTCTATCTTAATATTTTAGTTGTAGGTTTTCTCAATATTATGAGAGAAATAGAATTGATAGAAAAATGATGAACACCCCTTCAAAACATATTTATTAATAACAAAAAGATTTATTTATAAGGGAATAAAAATGGGGTTGTCTCTTTGATTTTTTTCCATTTTCTAAGATCAAGAATAAAATATCATGGGTGGAGTGGGTAGGAGATCCAACCTCGTTTGGGATGAACTCATACCTAAGGGAATTGAATTAAAATTTTCCAAGCAATGTGTATCCCAAATAGGATAAATTTTATATTCGGCAATACACAACATTTTCCAGTTAAAATACCTATGAAGCAAAAAAGTTATCAAGGTCTTTAATGTGTTAATGGACCTCTAGGGGGTTGGTACAACTTTTTGTTACTGTTTTGACTGCCCAAAGGATTTCTGATCCCATCCCTCTTCATATCACATCCTTTCATGATAAATAATATGTGTCTCCAATCAAAGAAAAAAAATAAAATTATTAAATAAAGTTTCCTCTAGCCATAGATCATTATGAAGTGATAATCAATTCTTTTTTTAATAGGTAACGTTCTTTTCTTTTGTTGCCAATGGAACCTGGAACTTAGAACCTCCCACATCTCCGCTTCAACCCTTTGCCACTTTGAGCCACACCTCAATTTCTCAATTATGGATTGAAGTGAGAATACAGATCATTTCATAATCTGTTACATTAACAGAACATCTTATGTTTTGATATTAAATTTTAGTTACTTTTTTATTCTAGAATTAGATTTTCTTTTATAGAAGGGGATTGGTCCATGCATTGAGGTGGATTTTTTATTTGTCATTTGAATTAAAAAGATAAAGCATTTTCTTTTTAAAATTTTCTGCAATTACTCAACAAGAATTGAGTATATACTTTATACATCAAATATTCAATTTAGGCCACAACTGAAATCAGTCTCGTTTTGTACTACATATAAATTTTTATAATAGCATCCTTTGTTCTTGTTAGCTGTTACTTGAAAGTAGAAGTCACAAAAGCATTGGAAGGAAAGGCAAGGCTAAATCTAGACTGTACTAAATTATGAGGACAAATGAAATAATGAAGGAAGAAATAATTGCAGAAGAGAAAACTGTGTTAATTGCAATTGCAAAAGAGAAAATTGTGTTGATTTCAAAAATAGATATTTCAATTAGGTTCAGGTGAAATAACCAGAACACTCATCCAGATTAAAACAAAGTAAAAAAAGAGTAGAATACTTTTACAATATAACAAATACAAAATTATGAAATAACTTTGTATAGATTATATCCATATCCAACAAATAGGACAGACAACCATCTTGACATTGATTTCAAGACAATAAAGATATGATAAAACTATCAAAATTCTAAAAATAATTTACCTCTATAGGAGCCAATTTATGCTTTTCAAATTTGCTTTTCTTGTATGCTATCACCATGCTTCCCCATCGATATGGAGCAGCCCATATTTTACCGTCAGCATCTAATTCCCCTTTGCTGTTCCTGCGTAAATATACCTGAGACTATCTTAGTAGAAGTTAAATTGCAAAATAGAACTGAAAAATATTAGTAACTTGTTAAGGTACTTGCAGTTTTTCTCAATATTATCATTTAATTTTATATCCTTCAACATAACCAAACTAAAATATATTATAATTTTAATAATATTATGCTTTTAAATTCTATATATTATCACAAAATGTCATAAAATATTATACATATCCATACATATATTATTTTTTCAAAGAATTCTTATTTTATCATTTCTTGAAGTTTTTCTCAATATTTCTATAAGTTTTTATCAAATTTCCTCTTACCGATATTTTTTGTCAAAATTTCCACTAATATTTCCTGATATGTACCAATATACTCGTAAAATCCAACTATCAATAAATTTATGAAAACCAATATTTTTATCCTTGAGTATAGAGAGATTTGATGAAAGCTAATTTGGTTAAAATATGACATAAAGTAGACTTTAAGTTTTTAATTGAGCTAAAATATTTTTATTTAATTAAATTAAAAACTAGACAAGCTCTTAAGCACTTAGACCTGGCGCTGGAGCAATCAATCTCTTCTTAAGAGCATTGAGCGCTTGTGCATTGGAGGCAGAATTCTCTTGATTTAAAGTTTCAATTTCTCCATTTTTAAAACAAGTTTTTTTGGAGAATTCTAGATTTTGTTCACTAAGGATCTCCCCTTCTAAATACCATGCCATAAAGGATTTTTAGTTTGATGCAAATTTTGGAAACATCAACTATTAGCCTTCCCGCGTCCCACAACTCTCATATGGTATGTGATTCTCATTCTTGGGTTCATGAGAGAGATTCATATCCTCTCAGGAGTTGAGATATTCCATTGGATGCATGTGTGGTGTTGCGTTGCAAACATGAAGACTAGTTTAGATATTGGGGAGTAAGATTTAGGAAGAGCATCTATCAAGTAAATCTATGTGCTTTTCTTTCAATAGTGGATTTGTGCTCTATGGCCTCTAAACACTGTGGTTTTTACATCCGCAAAGTCTCTAATAGATTTTGTGGGTAGTTTTCCACGCAAAAATCATTGTTTCTTATGCAATTGATTTACCTTCTTCCTTTTAAAGAGAAATTAAAATTAAAAATTTAGAGTAAAAAAGTGCTAAATAATTATTCACCCCCCTCTTAGTATTTCATAATTTTTTTTTTTTTTTTTTTTTTATAGGAAACGACAAAGAGATATATTGATAGAAAAAGAGGTACAAGAGAAGGATGAGAAATCCTCCCACCAAAGAAAACTAAATTACAAGAATACAAACACAAGAAAGTACATAGTAAAACAAGCGAACACTCTAACTTAGACCAATCCTTAGGGATTACACACCGCTAACCAGTCAAGTTGTAACACATTAAGGGGAGTCCCCCTAAAAGCCTTGGAACAGAAAGTCCAAAGAGAAGTAAGGAAAAAAATAGAATCCCAAAAATACTCTAAATTCCTTACTTTATCCTCAAAAATCCTCGCATTTCTTTCCCGCCACACAACCCGAATTAAAGCGATGCTCGCAGCTTGCCACAAAACTATCCCCCTCTTAGATGAACCAAAACCATTAAATTTGATGGACATCATGTCAAAGATGCTCATCGGGAGGACCCAATCCATCTTGGCTAACTGAAATAATCTATGCCACAACCCCATCGTCAAAGAGCAATGAAGGAAAAGATGATCTGCTGATTCCCCATACTTCATGCACACAATACAAATATCAGGACTAAGAGCTTTGTTGGATCTTCTCAATTGTAGCAAGTCATTAGTATTTACCTTCTTGTGTGCCACTAACCAGATAAAGGACTTCACTTTCAAAGGGACTTGAGATTTCCATACGAACTTAGAAGGAAAAACCCGAGGAGATCCAAAAAATTGGGATAAGGTTAGAAAGAAAGATTTGACTAAAAAAAACCCTGAAGAAGATAAAGGCTAAGATCTGGCATTTAAAACCGAAGGTGATAGATGCAAACCATTAAGTGACCACATGAGGCCTTCTAAATCTTCTATCTCAGAATCTGAAAGGTTACAGCGGAAATTAAAGTTCCAAGAGAAAGGACGAGTAGAGTCGAGAATTGAAGAGATAGGAATATTTTTATCCAAGACTACTCTAAATAGTCTTGGATATTGGGATCCCAAAGGTTGGTCCCCCCATCACAAATCTTCCCAGAATCGAATTCTTTCCCCATTTCCTACCACAAACTGAGTAAACATGGAAAACTCCTGAAAAACTTGTGCAATAGCCTTCCAAGTACAACAATGTGACCATCTGACTAAAGTGTTAGCATCCCATCCATTAGAGTGTGATCCATAAATGCTTAAGATGACCTGATGCCATAGAGCTGAATCCTCTCTAGGGTACCTCCACAACCATTTCCCTAAGAGAGCAAGATTCCTTAGAGAAATCTTCCCAAAACCTAATCCCCCTTTTGCCTTCGGTTTACACACTACATCTTAACTAACTAAATGATCTCTTTTGCCTTCCCCAATCCCTGACCATAAAAAATCCCTTTGCAGCCTCTCAATTTTTGCAGCCACTGAAGCTGGTATCTTAAACAAGGAGAGGAAGTAACAGGGCATGTGGGTGAGGCAAGATTGGATGAGAGTTATCCTTCCTCCAAAAGATAAGTAAGCCTTTTGCCACCCATCTAATCTTCTTGAGATTCTCTCAATCACTAGATCCCAAAAGCCACACACCTTGGGATTCCCTTCCAAAGGAAGACCCAGATAGAGTATAGGCCAACCAGAAGCCTTGCAATCAAGCAACTCAGCCAACCTAGAAAGATGAATTTGATCAAGATTGATGCCATAAATATTACCCTTGTCAAGGTTGACCTTGAGCCCAGAAATATGCCCAAACACTAGCAAAAGACTCTTGAGAGTCTGCAGGTCTTCCTCCCTAGTGTTAGAAAAGAAAATGGTATCATATGCAAATTGCAAATGGGACATCCTAGTTCTGTTTCTACCCACCCTGAAACCCTCCAACAACTTTCTTTCTTCTGCTCTCAATAGCATCTTGCTCAGTAGATTTGTGACTAAAGTGAACAAAAAAGGGGTTAAAGAGTCTCCTTGTCTTAAGCCTCTAGATGCCTTAACCCACCCTTTAGCGTTTCCATTCACCAAGACTGCATAAGATACTGAGGACAAACAACCACTCATCCATTTCCTCCATCTAAGACTGAACCCCTTCTTCTCCAACACATGATCCAAAAAATCCCAACTCACATGATTGTAAGCCTTTTCAAAATCAATTTTGAAGACAACACCTTCCTCCCCTGATTGTCTTCTCTCATCCACTATCTCATTGGCTATGAGAACCACATCCAAAATTTGTCTCCCTTAAACAAAAGCGCCTTGAGTAGAATGGATGGTTTCATGTAGAACCCCTCTTAGATGCCTTGAAAGCACTTTGACTATTATCTTGTAAAGGCTAGTGATCAAGCTGATGGGTCTAAAATTTGAGATTTTCTTTGTCAAACTCTTTTTGGGTAATAGAACTATGAAGGAGGCATTAGTGCTTTAATTGATAATTCCGCTCCTATGAAACTCTGCAAACACTCTCACTAAATCCTCCTTGATCACATCCCAACAATCTTGAAATACTGCAATGGTAAAGTCATCAAGCCCCGACGCCTTATCTCTATCCAACTGAAAAATGGCCTTAGAAATCTCTTAGTATTTCATAATCAATCCCTACAAACTTTCAAATGGCTCTCTTGGACTAGCTTATAGATTTTGAAATTTAAAAACAATAAGCATCATATAGATTTTAACAATTCATATTCAAGTGATTCCTTTTTTATATCTTGGGGGGTTATATCAACTGTCATTGATCTTTCTCCCTATCTGTTGGATATTTGAAAACCGGTAGAAATATACCTTTAAAAGATAACATAGAAGCTTCTAAACCAATCTATGCCAAATTTGAAGTAACCCTAAGTTTGTAAGAAGGCAACTCAACCAAAAGATGACTATGATGAGGGAATGATGAATGGTGACTATGATGAAGGAATTATTATTATTATTATTATTATTATTATTATTATTATTATTATTATTTTGAAGTAGCCCTAAGATTCAAGGAAGGCAACTCGACTAAATGATGACTATGATGAGGGAATTATTATTATTATTATTATTATTATTATTATTATAAGAAACAACACTTTCATTGCATTGAAATATTAAGTACAAAGGAGGATGGGAAATTCTTCTAAGAAGTACACAATTATCTATACAAAGAAGGATTAAAGAGGTAGGTAAGTGTATATTAGTTCAAAAGTTCAAATCTAACTATAATTCACATAGGTATAAAATCTCCTACAAAAGAAATCATATGTCTAGCTCCACATTTTCCTAATGCATCTGCCATATGATTGCCTAAGCAAGAAGCCTGAGAGAAGGAATTTTTGTCAAGCTATATATGATGAGGTAACTATTTTTCAAGCTACTTAAGCATATTGAACATGAGAAAGACATATGACCTGCAATGCACACACAGATTATAGGGCAAGCACATACATAGAAGACCCCAATGAAAGGTACCTGATCTTTTAATATTTAAATTTAAAGGTTAGAGCATTCTTTTAAACAAAAGTACAAAACTCAAACTAGTCCTCTGATATCTCTATTCAACTCACACTTTCCTAGTCCCTATGGTACACCTCATGAAAAGACTAATATCACAGACGTGCATTACATACCATTTAAAAAACATATGCATATAAATTATGAACTTATCGGCTAACCAAAGAGACCAATAGAGGAACCTATACTCCCGTTAAGTTTGTATTTTTCTCCTTCCAGTGACTATTCAGTCTTGTAGAGGGAGTTTCTGTTGTGGAATTTGATTTCTTTTGAAGGGTTTCTTATTTTCCTTTTTCTATGTATGTGTCTAATGAAGTATCTCTTATTCTACTTCACATGTCACCTTGTCTTTTAATAAATATTTGCACCCTAAAAAATAGCTATACATATATTAAGAATTTTTGAAGGGTTTCTTACTTCCTTTATCAAATTAAAGGAAAACTATAATTGATTGGGTGGTGTAGATATAAACAATAATACTTAAATTATACCATGAGCATAGCTAAAATGATGGTGCCAAGATAAGAAAGCATTAGTGAACAAGAGCATTCATAGGCTGTGAGAGGTAGCTCTAAATGTAAAAAAGATGATAAAAATTGAGACGGTTGTTTGATAAAATAAGTTGGGGTGGTTCCTTTATGTATACAAAGACAAGAAACTAGTTCAGTAAGGAGCAATATGTTTCTGTATTCTTACCTTCCATTTATAGCTTAACCCTCTAAACCAATCTTGGTCTTCCACCCCTTGTATGGGCTCAATTATACCCTTATTAATGGCTAAGTCAAGCCAGGAGTCACCAACAGTGACAATATCAGCTGCTAGGGTAGATTTAGGCTCAATATTGCCTTTGCTCAAGGGCCGACATAGTTCAGAGAATATGTCCTGAAGACTTCCACGGAAATTTGACAGTAACCTTAATCTCCTTCCTTGTGATTGCATAAAATCCTACATGTCAGAAAGCAAATTAAATAACATATCTACAAGGGATTGGCATAAATTTGACCCAAATAATAATATCAATAGTAACAAAAAATATCATATATGACAAAATTTATGATGGGAAAATCCTTCTTTGATTCTGTAGCAAGATATTTGTGCAATAAAATACTTTATTAACTGAAGAAATAGTGTTCACAGGCAAGCCTAAATGAGCCCAATACAAGGTCAATCATACTCTTCCTTAAAAAAAAAAAAAACAAAAAAAAAAAAAAAAAATACAAAAAAGATGAATGGAGATCAAATTCCAAATTTTTTTTATAATTCTTTAGCAACCTAGACATATAGATATGGATGCAAGATATGCTGCAAACCTTAACCCATGAAGGAGGTAAAGAGCCACGTAGAGTGACAATTCTCAGAGGGACTGTCAAAGCATATGGTTTAGACTTCCATCTTTTGAAAGCTTCTTTCAACTCCTTATCTTCCAAGTTTTCTGTATCCTCACTTTTTCCAACACCATCACTATCTATGTTCAGAAAAATACATTGCACAATTAGAAGCAACCAGGAGCTTAAATTCAGTTTTTTCCATGGGAATAAAAAAACATATCAGTGCAACTGTTTTTTTTTTTTTTTTGATAGACCATATCAGTGCAATTGTAATTCAAACAAACCATCCAGACATATAGTAAAATCACAACCATGTTTCAACTGGTATTGTCTCCTCCCAAACCACAAAAAACTAATTCAAACACAATAAGCCAATTTAGCTTACCATATAATATGGTCACACAGTCCATAAATAACACCATGCTTGGCTCCAGTTTGCTAAAATCAGGTCCAGGAAGTTCAAGAACTTGCTTTGAACCACCACTTAGTGTCCCCAAAGGGGCCAGATCTTACCATCTGATGAATCCCAATTACACTAAAACCCTTATAAAATAATGCTCCTGGGACCAAGAGCAATTATTATGAATTTTTGTTTGCTATAGCCATGTACCTCATCAATTATTAATTTATATTTTTTTGTACCTTTCAAAGGATTTCTAAAAATATTATTATCTTATGCATTTAGTGACATTATTAATTTAGTACTCTGGGTCGAGTTGGGACTGGAAGGTTTTATTATTTAAACAAAGTTATTAATTTATCAAACTTTCATTTATTGAGCTTTAATTGTAAATGAGTAAGTAAATCACATGCATTTGATTTTCAAATTTTGCAAGCATATATGCTTTTACATTGTACACAATGAAGCATGGATGCTCTTGTAGAGTTGCCAAGACATATTTGAAATGTCCCAACATAGGTATGCCTTAGACCTCCCAAATACTCTTAAGTTTATTTGACTTCATTATAATGGGATACAATGAATACAACTAGGTTATGATAGGATATCTTATATTTTTCAACATTTTTACACTTTGAAGCATAGATACTTTTGTAGAGTTGCCAAAGAATATGTGATATGTTCCAAGATAGATATGCCTCAAACCTGCCAAATACTTTTAAGTTCATTGGCTTCAATTTTTTTATTAGAAAAAACATTTTATTACCATGAGGTAGATATGAAGAAGGATGAGAAATTCTTCCCCCAAATAAAACCACTACATAACTTTGATAAAATCCATGAAGAACTATCTATTCTAGCTATCGATGAAAATTGATACAAGCAGGATCTGACAGGATATCCCGTACAATGCAATCATGGCCCAAAATTCTAAAAGGGGAAGATGATGCCCAACAAAAATAAAGTATGCTATACTTTGCAACCAATGGTCATACATTCATGGTCCTTTCCTACTCTAAGGTACCCAAGAACCAGCTGTTGCTACATGTGCTCAACCAATAGGCTTGAGATGCCTAAATATTTGGCCTCCATCATTAGTGCTAGAATTGATGCATTGATAGCGACTCTAAGCCCATACTTGTGATCTCCAATTAGTTTACTCAGTGTTTTCTCAGCAATACTCTCTTGAATGTATTCAAGTGATAACAAAATTGAAAGAAAACAAACAAAAGTATAAGGAGGTTTCCTTCAGTTGTCATTTTTGGGATAGTTTTTATAGATTTCTGAAGGCCCTAAAGTCGTACTTACAAGACTGCTATTCAAAAACAGAACTGAAATTACAATGAAAGATTCTTATAATTATTTCACATTTAACATAGTGTCTATAATCACACACAAGGCATCCACCTAGATCTATAACTTCATAGAAAATGACTTGTCAGATTAAAAAAAAAAAAAAAAAAAGGACACTTCATAGAAAATGATTCATGTTATAAACATACTGGAGCATGAAACATAATTTTGTGCAAGATCAAGAACATTTGTGTAAAATCAAGTACATTTGTGCACTATATCCGTTCAAACGAGCACAATGAAGATCTCATTCCAAGCAAAAGACACCACTCAATTTTAGACTGTAATAGCGAGAAAGCTGCAATTCCTCTGAATTGCTGCTTCCGAACAGACACGTGATACAAATGATCGATATTTTGAGATCACATACCATCGAAAGCAAATCGAAATCGGTAAACCCACTCTGAAGATGAAGCATTTTTTTTTCTGGTAAAAATGCTGGTATACAACAAATTTTGGATATCTTTTCTGATTTGCTTCTCGAAGCAGACAAGGTAAACACATATCCTTCATTCATATGCAACATTTTTACAGGACATGCCCATTAAATTTGGAAACTTTCAAACAAAATTGTTTTTCGCACTACCTTGAATCCTCTGCTCCTGAACAGTTCGACACTCGGCAGCTACAACCGCCGGAAAACGTCCTGAAGTGGCAGAGCAGGCGCGGACACCGAACCCGAGGAAGAGAATAGCAGAGACGGCCGCAATCTGAAGCAAGTCGGGAGGCAGTCTGGAGGGCTGCTCCGGTGCTGGCGGAGACACACCGGAGGTGGGCAACGCCTGCAAACATGGAGGGTACCGTGGACCGGAAACGCAGGAGAAGTTAAGGGAGAATCTGAGACTACGATGCTGTAGGAATGGAAGGTTAGGGTTAGGGTTAGGGTTAAGGTTTTGGGAATGGTGAAGTGGGTGTAAGAGAAAGGAGGAGGAGGAAGAAGAAGCCATGAAGCGAGGAGAATGGAGACTGGATAACACTTTATAGGTAAGACTTAAGAGGATATATTTGTCTTTTCATATTCGTGTCAATGACCTTTTAGTAATTATGATATTTCAACGTCCAACTAAGCTTATATATTATTTTAATTTTGTTTAAAATCAAATCTTATATTATATGAAAATTTTTTATTGAATTTAAACCAACAAACCCTAACTACAAATCATCTTGTTCGAGACTATTTGATATTAGAAAATTATTGTAAGTATATTCATAGTTTATGAATATCTTTTAAGGCTTATTCATATATGATTTTTGAAAAAGTAAACTTGTAAAAATAATTGAAAAACAATTAGGAAAAATTTTAAAAGTGATTTAAAAGCGAAAAATCGTGAAATGGTGCAATGTAAGAAGCACATTTCTGGACATTATTAAAATGTTCGAAAGAACACTATCGGACAATTTAAAAAAGTTCATCCGGACAATAATCGTCGAACCTCTAAACTAGCCCATAACTCTTTTAGGCTTCTCCAAAATCTTGTCGGACCAAACAAGACAAACTTATAAAAAAAACCCGACCCATTACCATCCCAACAAACATAGATATGTTGCTAATCTCTCTTTTTTTTTTTAAATAATAATATATTTCATTGAATAATCAAAGCAATCATGTTATTACACTACTTACAAAGCGTGTCTTATGACATTACACACAAAATTGATCCGGATATTTGAGAAAGAAAATACAAATAGTTAAAGAGAAAATTACATACAAAAATTACACAATAAAATAGGAGAAAGTGCATTTACATGAAGTGTTATACAAACTTCCACAAGGATGATTTCAGTTTGGAATCATAGCTATGGGCTTCTTTCTTCATTTATCACGCTGGCCGGAGCTTTGTCACGCCTTTCTACGTAAGCAGAGGGAAACCATCCGGCCTTGCCCTTGCATTCACCTTCCGACCATCCGTTTGGAGCCACCTGATGATATTATGGCCAGAAATGATATTTTGAAAATTGAATGAACTTTGATAAACTTGGTAACTTTTTTATAGGTAAATAAGAATATAAATTAAGAAAAAGGGCCTCAAAAGGCACAACAAAGTACACTCAATGTATATAATAGCCTTCTAGGCTAAACAAGGAAAGAATAAACCGAAAAGAAAAGATTCTCTCTTCTTATTTGAAGCTGAGGTTGACTCTACATGAACATTCGGCTTTGAATGCCAAGAACACTATGAATGGTTCAAAGTATAGTACGTATTGGTTGAGTCATATCTGTCTTGATCATGCCTGATGAGTTTGATACTGGAGTTAGTATTGTGTGATTCGATAATAAACTATTTTCAACTTAAGTATGGATCATTTGACCAACTCAGGGTAAACCTCGAAGTTGCAACACAAAAAATTCAACCCGATTTATTTTTTATCATTCTTATTTTTTCTTTTCAAGTTATACATTTATTAAGAATTGGTAATTGTTTTTTTATAGGCATTTAATTTTTTTTTTTAATTCTTAACATGGAAATACAAAACATTGAAAGTTCCAATAAGCTGTTAAAAGGTCTCAAACATTCCTCTTATTGCTAGATGGATTTGCAATAGAGGCAGGTGGTACCTGGCGAACAACAACATAATCATCAACAGAAAGACCGAGCTCACCATCTGCTTGAGCATCAAATGAGTGTATAACCTGCACGATGAAAGAACAAGAAGATAATATTTAAAATGAGAAGTCCACTAAGAAAATATTAAATGATGTTGACACAAACTTCTCATGATAGTTAGTTCAGCTACCACAGACAGAAACAAGGGTTGCAGACAGAAGATACATAGTGAAGCCATTCACAAATGGAGCCAAGAATTTATTGTTAGGAACCCCAAGGTATGCACAAAGGTCATCAGTTTGTTTAGAAAGTTATATTTTTCCATTTCCTAGAAACAATCCTTTTCTGCAGATTTAATTCAAAATTATGCAGCCATCCAGGTTTTTATAAACATATTTATGAAAAATTTCCATCTTTTTTTTTTTTTTTTTTTTTTTTTTTTTTGCATTAGAAATAAAACAAGGAAAGAATAAATTTTGTCCTTCAACATTCTAGAACCAACTGAAGCTCTGAAATGCCAAATTTTGGCTCTACCAAAACTTACTCTAAACCCCAAGAAAAGTTCCCCTCGATCTTAACCAAAAACTCTTAAACTGTGAATCTGTGCTTCTCCCATTATCAAACACTTCCTAGAACAAGCCCAAGAGTAAACTTGTAATGAAGGATGCAATAATTCCTCGGATGTGGATAAAAAGGTTATTTGACCTCTACACAACATTATGATCATTGCCTACATAAATTGAATAAAATATTCCCATTCATTTAAGAATAGTGCACAAAAGATACTTTATTCTGTGACACAACACCAAGCATGAGAGGATGATGAGCTGCAAAATATATATTGATGTGGTGAAATAGTCGCCAATAGTGCAATGAAACAGATTACGAAAGAAAAAAAGAATGGAGTAAGTGAAGCAATACACAGTGAGCTGCCCTATAAGAACTGGGAATTTCCAATATCAAGCAATTTTAATAAAACAGGGAGTAATCCATAGGCAGTAATTAATGGATGGTCTAGGCTATCAAAGACTTTACTTTTGCAATAAAGTATGAACCATTTTCATTTGCATGTCCATGATCGCCAAATCCATTTGAATTTGCATCCTTGGATGTGGTAGGAACGCAAACATCTTTCTCCATAGTTATTTGCTTCTCCATAGTTATTGGCTGAGATGAAGACTCGTTTCGTTTCTTCTCCATAATCATCTAATTCCAATAATAAACATGTGGAGAAAGTATTCCAGTCATAATCTTTGTTATACTGAAAAGAAATATGTAAAAAGTAATGAGAATAGTATCAGCTCCTGATGAAGGTATCTGATACTCATGAAGAGCAGTACATAATTTGTCTCAGTATGAAAACAAAGCAGGATGTATGATTACAAACCTCATCGTATAGTTTCTCTAAGGTAGCAAGTACACTTTGATGATAAGATCTCTCAGCTTCCACCTGTAAGTTGAGTTCACTTGAGTTCCCACAACCAAACAACATCTATTAAAAGTCAATAATGCCTAACATGAATTTGTTTAGCAAGAATGGAAATAAAGAGGCTTGTCTGAGTCAAATGTGCAAAACAAGTTCACCATCATAAGTTTCACACATATGTGAGGACCTTTATAATGAAAAGTAGAATTGAGAATGTGCTGAAGCATTCTAGGTTTTATTTTTTCTTACGGGTGATGTACATTTTTTCCCCTACTGGGACTTGAACTTGAAGCCTCCCACATCCCTGTCCCAATCCCTGCCATAAGCCTTGCAACAACCAACACTGGGCAAACTGAACAATTTAACCCGCAGCAGGATTCAAACCTAGGACCTCAAATATCCCAACATTTGCCCCAACCAATTGGGCCACCCTGACGGGCTTTTCTAGAACTCGTAACAACTCTTTTGACAAAAATTTTCAAGTGCTGGAAAGGTTAAAAGTGCTTCCTAGAATAACTACCAAACAGATTCTAAAAGTGATATCTTTGCTTATATAAATTTAAAAAAAAATAAAAAATGACTCAAGATGGTTTTTGGATTGCTAGGAAAAGCAAACATTTTTTAGGAACCAAAATATATTATCACTACAAACAAAAAATGTGTTACTGAACTTGAAAGTGGGAAATCCTCTTTTTGGGTGCAATCTTACTTTCAAGGACATATGTCCTCATAAAAAGGCAAAATGGTTCAGTTCCCTTCATATCTCTTATTCCATCTGCTCCTGATCAAACAGAAAGGTAAACCCCAAATCATAAAAGAATCCAGGACACTGGGGAAACATGAAGTTCATCTTTTCTCTTAGAAAAGGGTGATTAAAATATGAGAGAGAAGTGCTCCTGTTGCATTCTTCTTCTTCCTCTTCTTCCTTTTCTTCTTTTTCCTTTTCAGTGACTCATTTATGTAACCCCATGGACCATGTCCATTTTATTTTGTTTTATTTTTGGACACATAATTCATTAAAGGGATAGCTAAACCTGACATACATGCAAAGCATATAACAGATCAGCAAAGGCAAAAAGGCTCTAATGCAAAATAAATGGCCATGAAACCTTGAGGGGTAGCTCAGTTGGTCCGGCCTTGGGTTTGCTCCCCAATGGTCACCAGTTCGAGTCCCCTCAGGGCCATTGGAGGTTTACCCGGTCGTTAACTTCAGGGCCCCGTGGGATTAGTCAAGGTGCGCGTAAGCTGGCCCCGGACATCCACGGTTATCAAAAAAATAAATAAATAAATGGCCATGAAAGTCAAGAACACCCTGTCTACCACCCATCCATAAACAAGCATTAAAAAATTTGAAACAATAATTGAAATACTGGTGGTATTTGTGTATGTTGGTGGGTCCCCATATTTTCTGCATTGATATTTCTTTGTCATTCTATCATAGAAAAATAGTACAAATACTTTGGCATATCAAAATTTCAACATCATCTCCCTTGGAAACCATTTTCATGGGGAGATACTGGGTATCAATGATATTGTTGTAGTCATTCATGCTCAACAACATTGAAGAGAGAGATATAGAAGAAAGGAAAAAAAAAAAAGGATGTGACAAAGCAGGAACCAGAATTGTAGAGAAAAGATTGGAAATTAAGTCGTAATATATGGGAAATTGAATGTGTATGGAGCCCCATACCACCCCCTTGAGCCATGAGCAAGTCAATTTGATTCAAGCACCTAGCTAATTAGCCAAGGATTTTGAACTTAATATGTGTGCACTTGTTTGGTATTCCACTCTAAGAAGCAATAATCTTCAAGTTGAATTTAGGTAGCAATACAAGTTCATGAACCCTTGATTAAATATGCTCAAGTAAAAGGAGGGTAATAAAGAGCACCCTTCTTGGTTAATCTTGTTTGTCTATGAGCAGATTTCAGATCTTAAGATCAAATTATAGAGCATGAATTGGGAATAAATCTCTAGTCTGGCTTTGATGCTTAAATGCAAAGTCTCTTATTAGCCCTTATCCTAACTGTGTTTTCCATTAGTGGGGAATCTAAAGGCAAACACTTTTTGGGATCTTGTGATTGACAGAATTTCACTGAGATTGGGTAGAGATGGAAAAGAGCTTTTTTGTCATTGGGCAGTAGAATTACTTTAGTGCAGTTCTGTTTGTCTCACATTCCTCACTATTTCCTCTCTTTTCAAGATCCCATCTCTAGTGGCTTTTAAGATCGAGAAATTGTAAAGAGATTTTTTTTGGTCAAGGGTGGGGGAGAGTAAGAGGGATCACATTGTTAGTTGGGATCTAGTATACAAGTCAAAGGTGGGAGGGGGTTTAAAATTTGGGAGGATTTTTATGAGGAATGGAGCCCTTCTAGGGGAGTGACTTTGGAGGTTTCCTAAGGAAAGTTTCCCTCTTTGGCATTAAGTTATTTTGAGCATCTATAGAACACACCCCAATGGGTGAGGTGCTAACATTATAGTTAAGTGGTCACACCATTCCCCTTGGAAGGCCATTGCATAAGTTTTTCAAATTTTTTTTAGATATGCTTGTTTTTTACAAGTGATGGGAGGTGATGGGACAAGAATGCATTTTTAAGAAGATTTGTGGTGGGTCAACCATTGTGTTCTAAATTTCCAAACCTCTTCAAAATTGTTACAAATAAAAATCTTTCTATCTCAACTACCTTAAACATTTCTCCTCTTTTTTTTTTTGGAACTTTAATTGTAGTCGTAACGTTTATGATTTGGAGATAGAGGACCTTGAAACACTCATGTCTCTCACACTAGGGTGCACTTGACTCCATCTATTCTGGATATAAGAGCTTGATCCTTATCTTTCTGGGGCTTAGTTTCAAGAAAGTCTTTTGTCTTAGCCTTATCTAATCTGATAGACATAGTTCCTTTCACTATAACTAAATTTCTATAGAAACCTAAAATCTCATCTAAGGTAAAAGCTTTTGCTTGGTTACTGGCTCACAAGAGAGTAAACACCAACACCATGCTACAATTGAAAAGACCTTGCAAAACCCTTAACCCTAATTGGTGCATTTGTGCATAGGAAGTGAAGAAACGGTTGACCATCTTTTTTTACATTACCTGTTGACTTTAGGCCTCTGGCACAAGCCATTCAAATTAGTTAGCTTGGATTTAGTTCCTCCTAGGAGCACACGTGATATGATGTCCATCTCATATAAAAGTTTGGGGAGCTCCATCAAAGGCAAAGTCTTGAGGTAAATCACTTATCTCACCTTGATATGGATCGTGTGGAGGAGAAGAAATGTTAGGATTTTTTAGGACAAGTAGAGGACTATGAGATCTAATTTATTTCTGTTCATTCTTCTAGGCCTCTTGTTTTGCGATGTTTAAGGGAATTCCTCTTAGTGTTGTTCAACTTGATTAACACTCATTGTATAAGTCATAAGGGTGGTTAGTTTAGAGAGGATTCCTCATCCTTCTCATGTACTTGCTTTACCCAATTCTAATACACTTTGTTTCCAATCAAAAAATGACAAAAAGAAAAAAGGAAGGTGATAAAATATGCAAGATTCTTCCACAGGTTAGCTAATGTGCATAGAGGACTTAACTATATTGGGAAGTTAAATATTGAAGGTGTTCTCATATCCAATGGGGAGGTGATCAGTTCAGAGATCATCTCAGCATTTTTATAGGCTCTTTAAAGAAAAGCGTGGTTGGAGACTGATATTCGATGGGTTGAACTTTACTTCGATTGACAAACAGGACAGGGTTTCATTAGAGATAAGGTCCTTATTAAGTTGAAGGGAGATAAGGCCCTTGATCCACATAGTTGCTGCTATGGCTTTTTGTCAGTGTAAATAAGAAGATATGAAGAAGCCTTGCCGGATTTGACGGCAATATTCTATTATTTTTTTTAACATTTGTAGTGTTGATACTGAAGAAAAGGAGTGTAAAGGAGCTTAAGGATTTTAGACCTATTAGTGCAGTGGGAATGTGTATAAAGTAATTGCAGAAGGCCTAACCCTAAGAATGAGAAAGGCAACTGGCAAAGTGATTTTGACTATCAGAAAGCTTATGTAGAAGACCGACAGATCTTACATGTGGCAACTGGCCATGGTAGGTGATGAGGCTATGATTCACAGTATGATATCTTATTTTAGGGGTTGTTTGCAAACTAGATATTGAAGATCCTATGAATTTGGAACTCTTTTTTTTTTTTTCCTTTTTTTCGTCTTTTTTTTTTTTTTTTTTTTTTTTTGGTATCTGCTCTCTCTTGTGGGATCTCATGGAAAAGTGGATTAGATGGATAGGAGCTTGCACTTCAATCCACTTTTCTGTTCTCATCAATGGAACCATCCCGCTTATTTGATAACTCTAGGAGGTTATGCCAAGGGACTCTCTCCTTTCTTATTCAGTGGAGTGATGGAAACTCCCAAGCCATTGACCAAAAGGGCTGTGGGAGGTCACTGTTTTTGAACTGCTTGTTGCTGATAGCTCCCTTCTTGTGTGGAGTAACTTAGGACAGCTGGAATACCTTAGACATGTATTGCTTTCTTTTAATGTTATTTTTGTCTGAAGGTAAATTAGATAAAGAGTCGGCTCAATCCTGTGGGACATGTGGGAGATAATACTCTGGTGGCGGCCTATGCAGGGTCTATAAGCTACCTAGTTCCTTGGACTTTCTCTACAAGGCTAAGTTAGTGTAGGATTCAGTAGTGGAGAGGTTTGAGCAGGGATATTAACCACTTGAAAGCATTGGCACCTCTTTAAATGAGGTCACTTACCATGATCAAGTGGTTACTGGTGTATCCTTCTCCACTTTTGTCATGTCAATCTTGGTTTTTACCATTTGGAGAAACTACAGCGAAATTTTTTTATGTTGGGTGGCTTAGAGGGAGGGACGAAGATGCACGTTGTTTATTGGAATGTGGTGTGCCCACCCAAACAAAAAGAGGGCTTGGGAATTAGAAAGTTGGACAAAGTAAGTTGAAGCACTTGCCATCAAAATGGACAGCCTTTGGAGAAGTATGAGATTGAGATTGAGATATAAGGATGCCTAACATGGTGAGGGATTTGAATGGGAAAGGTTTCTTAAAGGCTGTGGGGGGTTATGGATGCGTTCACCAAGTTCACATGCCCTTTTTCTGGGAAATGGGCAAAGAAAGAGGTTTTGGCATAGTGCTTGCTATTGCAACTTCTGCTCAAACTGAGGTTTCCAGAATTTTTATCAAGGCTAGATATGAAGAAACCTCAATATCTAATTTCTGCAGTTATTAGTGCTGATGCTTCTTAGCATCCAAGATTTGTAAGGGATTTTTCAAATTTGGAAGTGGAGATGGTAAGAGAATTCTTGGATGTGATTACCAAAAAGGTTGGATAAGGGAGGATGGGTTGACAGGATGATTCAATATCCAATGTGTTTCGCTGAAAGTTTTTTACTTATTGATTTTTGGGGGGCTGTTTAGGAGGGAAGCCTGACCGTGGATCATTGTAAGGTGAGAGGTTGGAGCATGACAATCATTGTTGCTTATGTAAAAGGAAAGAAGAATCAGTACACCATCTTCTGTGTCATTGCACACTTGCCTGGGAGCCTCAGACTATGGTGTTTATGTTATTTCAGATTACTTTGATGCTACACTGATACCGGAAAGAGGTGCTCAGTAGTTGGAGTGAATACTCTAGTGCATTTGGAAAGAAGAGAATAAAAAGATTTTTGAGAAAATGAATCCATAATGCACAAAATTAAAGAAATCTTCTTTACAATCTTGGACTGCAGGTGATTCTGGTAGCATGAGACAATCACAGATAATTTCACTGGTAGCTTGGATAGCATTACTGGATAAGGAGATTGGTCACTTTCTCTTAGTATTCTTTGTAATAACACAACAGGCACAATCTGAGTATACTTCCAGTGTAAATCGATTAGGGGCCCTTTGACGCTCTTTCAATCTAATTCTGTTATCTATCAAAAAGAAATAATAGAATAAATATGGTTTAATCTGCCCAAAACATCTTGTGATGCTACTACAGTCTGCTATGAGAAGCAAATAAATAACCAGAATCTCATGTAAAATAAGGATCAACTAATGAATAAATACACTACCATAGTTAGAAGCCGTTGGAATGTTATTCGCTGCTGCTGAGCCTCAACTGACAGCATAGCAGCAGTTGCTTCTCTGCCAAGTACCATCATAGCATTTTTAAGCTCACTCAATTTTGCTTCTGCACTTTGAAGCTTCATGGAACTCTCTGCAGAGGTAGCAGGGTCCCTGAACTTTGCTTGGCGCCTTAACACATCAGCTGCCTATGAGAAAATATTAACCACATATTTACTATGTCTCCTGTACCACATGAACCATACACAACTAGATGGTATATTAAAAAGTACCTGGGACTCCACCTCTTGGCGAAGTCTGTCATAGCGGTGAGTCAAGTGGCGAGCATCCTCCAAAGGAGCTCCTGTTATTAATACTCGTAGTGGCTCAGAAACCTACAGATGCATAACCAAGCTATAACACAAATATAATATATAAAAAAGGGAATATTCGAAGACCAAATCCAAAAAATGGAGCATTAGATTATGGTAACATATCCCAAAATAAGCATTGTGATTACTAGGTAATACAAAGAACTGGTAAGCTATAATATCATCTGATATTTTCTTGTTAGAACCAAAATGAAAAAGCACAACACGCATGGGGTATGCTTGTATACCTTTTCTTCTGTTGCTTTTTGTTGTTTACCATCTTTCTCTCAATGAAACATCCCACATCTGACAGCTATTCATTTATGTTAGTAAAAGGTTCAGGAAATTACTTTCATTTGCTAACATGGTTCTAGAATGATATGAAACTTGTGACATGATTTTATGCATGAATGTTGATATCTGTGCAGATATATACATATCTGTTAATGTATCAAAACTCAACTATTATCTAAGGCAGACAAATTTATTTCTTTTCAAACCTCATAGGAGCCCATAAGGCCATAACAACCAACCTCACTTCCCTTGGTTTCCTAGTCTTCTAACCTGGCAGCTGTACAAGCAAGGAGCCTTAGAGCCAGTCAGAGACACTTGATCGTGATTTTATGCCTCCTTTGGTTATACCAATAATTGGATCCAATGATAGATGCATCTTAGGTCTTGGTTCTTATAGTCCTTTTTTCCCAGGTTATACTTGTATTTGTAGTTTTGGCTTACAGGATAGCCCATTCTTCCTTGCATTTTTAATTTATTATTAAATGAATTGTTTTTTTCTAATAAAAAAAATACAATAAAATTAAAGAAACAACATGTCAATATTTTATAAGGTTCTAACAAAATGTCCTCAATATTTGAAATTTGTAATGCTATATCTCTGCATGTTATTTTAGGTAACACTTAGCATTGCACATGTTCTTCATGCTATTGAGTGCAACAAGCACTTCAAAATGCTACTGAACTATCAAAATGTTGGCATATACCTGATCACAGAGGACCCCAAGCAAAGTCTCCCTCTCTTTTTCCATTGAACTATGTGAGTTGCCAAAGTAAAGAGCAGCTCTTGCAAGAGGAGAACCAGTGCTTTGATTCTCAGTTCCATATTTGCAACAATCTTCAGCCATCCTTCTTACTAGAAATTTTGGGATGAAAATTTTTGCACATTAGCCTTGTAATGGAAGCAACATGCTACAAAGAAGCAAACCATAGTACCTATCTCCATTTGCTTTGAGCTTGTAGAAACAAAACCTTCAATACCACGAACAATGTCCTTCTGAAAATGCTGTTCAAAATAATGAAATTTAAAACTTTGATCAATTAAAAGCTTTGTCTACGAGCTAGCTGAAGTTGCATGAGAGGATCGTTCATCAGACAAATAAGCCAACTTGTTAATTCCAAGAATACTGGATAAAGGTTCGATGATTGTACCTTAGCTGCCCTCGTCGAATTGTACAAGTTCTGTAATTGCATCTGTTCAGCTTCATCAACCACAACAGGTTCAATACCAAAATGTCCCAATTGTTTCAGAACTGCCTGAAAAATAACGAACAGTTAAACATTACAACATGATAAAAGACACAAACTATAAAAATAAATAAATAAATAAGCATACAAGAAAAAAATGTCATTTCTATACTTAATAAATTTGAGAATGATGCAATTTGGTTTCTTTTTCCATTGAATTGCTAGTGGCAAACATAACAGTAGTAGTAATTACCAAAAATATCTGATATGACTGTAGATAATCCAAAGGATATTAAATTCATGAAAAGAATCTCTGGATTTTTTTTTTTTTTTTTTTTTGATAACCGTGGATGTCCGGGTCAGCTTACGCATACCACGACTAATCCCACGGGGCTCTGAAGTTAACGACCAGATAAACCTCCAGTGGCCTTGAGGGGACTCGAACTGGTGACCATTGGGGAGCAAACCCAAGGCCGGACAAGAATCTCTGGATTTTGAATGTATGATACCATTCTCCAGAGATCAACATGCTGGGTAGATGGTCGTCATGTCCAGTTTGATGACTTATTTTTTGTCATCTAGCTCTACCTAAAACCATATCCTCATCCTTGGTCATATATTGTTTCTTGGGTTTTTAGTTTTATTTAAAAACAAAATACATTTGATAGGCATTTTTTTTAATTTAAATATGGATATAAATAGAATATTGCATTAATTATTACATATATGCATTGCATGTGACATTATTTCTAGTAGTTTTGAATGAGAAAATATATTCTTAGTTAACATTATATAGCATGAGAAGAATAAGGTTCAATCAAGTGGAGTTCTTTGTTCAGCATCTAAAAATTTTGACTCAAACAAGAAAAATATAAAATATCTCATTAAAATTATTTAAATTTTTCCATTCCTCTCCACATCTTCTTACTCCACTTCTGAACTTTTCTTTTCCTTTTTTAAGTAGTTTCATTCATTTTCTTCCCTTCCTCTACATCTTCACATCACAAATTTTTATCAATCAAATTGATTCAACAAATAAAACCATTAAATGAAATTAATATAAAATATCTCATGATTTTCTTGTACCAGCTTAAAAATTGTTTTTAACAATTAAAGTCATTAAAACATAAACATCTCATCATTTCATTTCTGCAATTTTTTCATCCATCTTCTGCCGCTACATATTCTTCATCCGTTCCCCCTATATTTTCACACCATAAAATTCTAACGAATTCTCATCAGTTTTTTCCTTTTTAAAAATTGAGTTCCATAGCACATAAAATATTGAATTGCTTTAAATACTTATGATTCTAATATAGTTTTTAAACCGCATGTATCCCATGCAATTTTACTAGTACTTATAAAAACTAGATACATTTCATATAGAGGTTGCCAAAAATGATTTGTCATATAAAATTACCATCACCATACTATTACAAAATTTAACAATTAATATCCAAAATTCATTTTTTTTTTTTTTTTAAAAAAAAAAAGTGCTATAACATCAATAGTCTGAAAACCCACATCTTATTTGCTATAAGATTCTGTTAGGTAGCCAAGAAAATAGAAGGAAAGAGAGCAATGAAAAGAAAATACAAACTGAAAAACAAAAAATTAATATTCTCTGTTTCTTTTGTTTTTTCAGCAGCAAAAGGGAGCAAAAGTGGTTTTAAGATCAAAATTACAAAGTTCGTTCTCATTTCTTTCCTTTTCTCAGAAGGCAAATGGAGCATAAAAATTAAGATTAAAAAAAAAAAAAAAAGGTACCATGGGAAGAATAAGGCCCAATTAACCAAAGCTATTAGTTATAAGATTGAAATTATCAATTTTCTTTCTTTTCTTTTCTTGACAGCCAAATGGAGCATTAGAAAAAATAAAAATAAAAAATCAGTAAAATAATGCTATAACATCGAAAGTCACAAAATAGAACCCACGCCTTAATTCCTAGAACTTGAAAGATTTTCTGTTTCGGTTGCAGAGAAGACAGAAGGGAAAAGAGAAGAAAAGAATAGAAACAGAGACTGAAAATAATATCATATAAGGGAACATCAATCTTGTTTTGAGTGAGAACTTGTATCACTGTCAGTCACAATTGTACCATGAGGAGAACAAGCCCCAATTGGAAAAAATCATTCTGAAAATTTTAATTTAATTTTTAATTCACATGCATCATATGGCCAATTTTACTAGTAATTAAACAAGCTATATATGCTTCAGTCATAAACAATAACTACTGATACTCAAAGAAAGTCATCCAAGCTGTCTAAAGATTCTTATACAATACAACAATTAGTACCCAATTTCAGGGGGGTGGGAAATCTTATTCAATGTAACCATAAAGACTCTGTTTGCTAGCTGAGAAACCTGAAGGAGAAAGAGAAAAGGAAAAAAAAAGAGAGACTGAAAACAGAAAGCAAAATAACTATATGTTATGGTTTCAAATCAGACAGTATAGCATTATCGTCAGAATCGCAACAAGCTTCAATCCATCAGAGCTATTAGTTTTACTATCGAGATTATCAATTTTATTTCCCTTGCTTTTCTTTCTTAATAGCAAAGCAGCACATAAAAGAAAAAAAGAAAGAGATCATTTAAAACTGAATTTATCACTTTTACTTTCATTTCTTTTTCTTTCTCAGCAGCCAAACTGAGTATAGAAGGAAAATTGAGGATAAATTATCAACTTTCTTCTAGTCTCTCATCCTTTCATATCACCAAATAGGAGCACAAAACAAAAGAAAAAAAAAAAGAGGAGAAAAACAAATGGTACCATGAGAAGAACACCCAATCGAGCAGACTATTAGCTTAAAGATTGAGATTATCAAATTTTCCTCTCATTTCCTTCCTTTTCCTTAACAGCCAAAAAAAATGGAGTACAAGAACAACGTCCAATCGAGTTAATATTTTAGGTTTAAGATTGGAAACATCAATTCTCTTGTCTCCTTTCTTTTCTCAGCAGTCAAACGGACTATATAAGAGAGAAAAAAAAAAACTAATTCTTAAAGTGAAATTATCAATTTTCTTCTCCTTTCTTCTCTGTTCTCGGCAGTCAAACGGTGCATTAAAACAAAAAATATCATAATTTTAAAGAAGAGCTAATCAATTTTCTTCTCGTCCCATGGGAGCATAAAAAAAATGGCGCCATGAAATGAACAAAGTCCATCCAGGTAGAGTAACAAGTCTTAAAGATCAAAATTATCAAGTTCTTTTTCGTTTCATTCTTCTCTCTTTCTCAGGAGCCAAACCAAAACACCACAACATCAACCGTCCCACAATAGAGCCCACACCTTATTCGCCACAATTCAATTTGGTTGCCGACCATCGAACAGAGCTGTTACTTTCAACATTGAAGTTAACATTTTTTTTCCTTTCCGTTTCCATTCTTTTTCTCAGCATCCAAACAACAAAAACAACAAAAAACTCAGAATACCTGTTGCTGCCTGGCTACTTGCTCCCTCAGCTTGCTTGCCTGCTTGCGAATGGCCTCCATATTCAAAGTAAGTGAAGAAACCAGTTGTATCTTGCAAGAAACGAGAGAAAATGATCGAGAAAAACCCTAGATCTGCTAACAAATTGTGATGGAGACAGAGAGATACTGACAGAGAGGTGCGGTGGGGTGAGGACAAGGGTCACTACCCCAGTGTGGAAAACGCTGGAAAGTACCTAACCCACCAGTAGGATAACTGTTAGGAAAGTCGAAAGTGATGGGATTTTGAGGGATTACCGCGTTGCGCCTTGGCATCTGGTGAAAACACCTGGCCAGACCACTGAGGAGTACTGGACCAAGATAATATTTTTTTTAGAAAAATAAAGCATATCCTACAAATCCAGTGCCCCTTAATACACGTGGATAGTATATGTATAAAATTTTATAATTATTATTATTATTATTATTATTATTATTATTATTATTAGGGTTAAATATATTTTATTTCTTGAACTTTGACTTGTTTCATATTTTGTTCCCTCCTACTTAAACCTTAACACTTTGCTCCCAAAATTTATTAAAATGCAATACTTTATCCCTTAAACTAACTAAAAAGTTAATAATAAAAAAAAACAATGCTAAAATACAAAAAAATAAAATAAAATAAAAAATGGTTGAAATGTAGAGAAAAATATTCGTTACCCAAATTTTACGTTGCCATATTTTATAGTTACATGTAAAAATCACAAATAGTAATGTGGACATCTCTCTAAAATAAAAAATTAAAATTGGTAGCTATTATATTTTAAAAATATTTGAGAAATTTCACTTCAAGGTTGTTAATTCAAAGTTGGTTTTCCCCAATTTCATGCTAGTGTTCAAATCAAAGTATGAAAAAAAGATCAATATTTTTATAATTTTATGAAGGGTTTGTAATTGCGAGCAAAGTGTTAATATTTAATAAGTTTATGAGACAAAATGTTGAATTTTGAATATGAGAGGACAACATGTAAAACACAACAAAAATTGAGGTAAAGTATATTTAACCCTATTATTATTATTACTATTATTAGGGTTATTTGGTTAAAGGGGTTAAAATAATCCTCCATATTTGCAAGAATAAATCACCCGTCAAAAAGCAAAAAAAATAAAAAATAAAAAAAAATAAAAAAAAAATTGATTTTTGCCTTTCCTTTTATTTCCCTTCAACACTAGAAACTTTTCTTCTTTTGATTCATTCTCTTCCTTTAGGTGTGGTGTATAGAACGATGCTCCTCATCTTTCCTTTAGAAACCGAAGAAAATTTCTCATCTTTTTCTTCTACTTCATTCTCATCTTCTTCTACTTCATTTTCTTCTTTTAGGTGCATGAGACGAAAAACTCATATTTCCTTTAGAAACCCTATAAAATTTCTCATCTATCATTCCTAAACTTTAGAAAAATTCAACTCTCATCCTTTGTTTCATTTTTAATTTTTGAAAAAAAATTCTTATCATATTTTTGTCAAGTTATCTCATATTGTATTTTCAAGCATGAAAGAAACAAAAAATGAGTTCATTGAAGAGTGATAAGAGAAAGAGGTTAAAAATGATGGTGAAAAAGAAAAAAAAAATCATAATTACAAATAGAAGAAAAAAGTGAAGCTATTGAGCAAAAATCCCGATTAACAACAAAAGAGAAAAGTGAATCTACTAAACTAGTGGGTATAGTCTTTACATTTGATGAATTTTTGAAATTTTTGGAATTTTTAGAGATGTTATACAAAAATTTAGGAACTTTGAAGTGTATTCAAAATATAAAATTGTATATTTATAATTTTTTTTAGTTTTCCATTGTTATCAGTTTTCTATTTGGAGTGCATAAATTTAGGTTGTTGGTTGATGTTTAAAAATATTTGGAAACTATTAAAGTGTGTTGAAAAATAATAGATTGCATATTAATATTATTTTAGTTTTTTGTATTATTATCAATCACGTATTTAGAGTGAATTAAATATATTCAATGTTGGAGCATCTAATTAGGGATAAGTTTATAAAGAATTTATGAAATTTTAGGGATCTTTAGAAATTTTAGGGGTATTTTATAAGAGTGTTTGAGTGGGTCTGTGTGTTTGTTAATTGATGCTTTTAAAAATTTGAGAATAACTAAAATGTTTTTAAAATAATAAATTGTAGTTTTATATTATTGTCAATTATGCATGTAGAGTGAATAAAAAATATAAAATAATTTCATGCAATAACTATAATTTACAAATTATAGTTTTCAAAATTTGTGTTGTATAGAACTTTCGTATTCCAGGTTATCCGTAACTATATATATATTAATAGGAAATTCTCATATTTGCCTCATCTCGTTGATTTTTCATTTGTAATTTTTTAGTTTTATAATTTTAAATTACATTAAAAATAAATATAATTATGAATAATTAAATATTTATAATTTTATATTCATGGAAAGATATTTTATTTTATATATGTTAAAAAGTGAAAAAATGAAAAAAAAAAAAAAATCAATTAAAATAAATTATTATTTAATATTTTATATAATTGGGGTGGGGAAGGAGAAAGTTAAGGCTACCTAGGTTTAAAAAAATTTACAAACTTATCGGAAATTTGTTTATCTTCATCCCAAACTAGTATTATCAGGGATGGGACGGGGTGGGTAACCAAAAACGCACTGGATTGCCATACCTGGCATCTCATTTCCATTTTTATTATTATAAACTTTTGTTTTTTATTTCCATTTTCACTACAATTATGAACTTGCAGCCTTCCTCCCTTTGTCTTCGGAAGGAATTAATCCTTATTCTCTTGGTAAGAGATCTGTACTTTTGAAGGGGAGTAGGAGGGAGAGGTTTAGGAATTATTAAGTCTTGTAGCCAAAACTATATATGGACAATACCAGAGAGGAAAGTTGGAAGAATGAATATGCATTTGATAGTAAATACCAACACATGCACGAACATTATTTCACCATACAACTTCCAACTTGTATCAGATCAAATCCAAACGATACTAGGGACTAAGATTCCAACTACTACTGAGTGCAATCAGTATGTTTGAAGGAAACCTTATTGTTCTTGAGATCATACCCTACCAGGAAGTTCATCTGAGCCAGGTTGCCAAAGATGGCCAAATTGGAAGCTGGAATCATGGAGAAGCAAACCAAATCTTCCTGCACTTGGACAAATGTGTTCAATGGCGGCAACTGCACATCTGCGCCGGTGAAATGAGCGGTAATGGTGGGGATTTCTAAGTTGGTTACGCTACTGTAACAAAGACTGAAAGTCCCGCTCGGGTCAGTAGTAGTTTGGCCGCCGATGGCATTTGTTAGGGCTGATTCCACATCAGTGTAGAAGTCTTGGGGGAGAAGGGTTAGGGTCGTCCCTGAATCAATGATAATGTTGCCCTCCTCTACAGCTGCAGGCGAAGACTTGTTCTTTGAAAAACCTTTGAATGCCACCTTTTCGCTTCCCACACTCATGCCTTCCAATGTAAGGTAGTAGAAGGTATCAGGGGTTCCTTTAATCAAAGGAGTCGAGACCGTCCCAGAGCCCGAAACAACTCCACTTTTACCGAAATTTATCTTGCTTGACACAGTTGAATCGCTTGATAGTGGCACCAAGCAGTAGGAGAACTGTCCCCCCACTTCGGAACTCAATTGCATAACTAGTGAAAGAGGGCCACCCCCAAGGCCTATTAAGCCACCGTCCTTTTCATTGAAGGTTCCTCCATTGTCGTGTCCGCACCCAAACGCAATGCCTGGAAACGAAGCTGGATCACCTTCGGTAGACCCGATTGTGAGGGTATCAGAAGAGAGATCTCCCCTGGTGTATGATTGATCTCCATAGGAGTAACTATAGGTGCAGGTGTTGTCATCATCGCAAGAGCCTTGTCCCAAATCTTGACAGAACTCATTATTACAGTCTAAAGTTTTGTAGGTTTTCGACTTTGTGGGATCGAAGAGAGGTTCTACTTGCTCGTAACAATTAGGACATGGGAGACACTGCCTCCATATGAGATCACTTCCAGTATCAGCAATGCCAAGCATTGGAACCGGTGGGGTTCCGAGTGATATATTCATGAGATAGGCTCCACCCCCGGAGATTACATCGGATTGGATATCATTTGGAGACGCCCTCATAGCCCTGAAATGGTTGCCACGCAAAATGGAACGACGGAAGGCTTTTTGCAAGCGTTGGTACTTGGTTTCAGATGGATTATAAAAGGGGGAGTGAGGCGAATCACGGGAGATGAAATCAGTGGTGAAGCCATCTATTTTGGCTTCTGCATGAGAATGCTCAGAGAAATAAATAAGGACGATGATTGCTAAGGTGCAGAAGACAAACTTCACGTTGAAACCTTCCATTACTCAGAGGGAAAGAAGAAGATGTGATGAAATAAGGCTTGGAATTGGAGAATTTATAGTGTGAGAAAGAGAGATGCATCAGGTAACTTCAGTTAAGGTATTCCTGGATTCTCCTGATTTGTTTCCCTGCATACACTTGATTCTCTTATAGAAAGATGTAATATGGGTAAAATTCTCTACCAAAAAGGAAAATTTGTTTCATATATTCATCTAAAAGAAGTATCTAGTGTCATGTCTATGCATGATTTTTATTAAAAGAAAAAAAAAATTCTCTTTCAATGACTTCAAAGGCTATCATTAATTTTTGTTTCTAAGTGTTTTAGGTTATATTTAGTTTTATTATAAAAATATAAAAGGAAATAAAAATCTATTTAAAATTAGTAACAAATTTATATATTTTTAAATTATTTAATCTTTATATTAAAATAATAAAAATAAGTCAAATATGTTTGAAGTAGTCTATAAAAATAATTTATTAACTTAAAAACTATTTTTTTTCCTATTATCTTCATTTATCCTTTTCTTCCATTTTATTTTCCTTGTATATCATTCTGAATTACCATATATTTAAGTAATTAAATC
The DNA here is from genome assembly GCA_030254885.1 of Vitis rotundifolia. Classification (NCBI taxonomy): domain Eukaryota; kingdom Viridiplantae; phylum Streptophyta; class Magnoliopsida; order Vitales; family Vitaceae; genus Vitis; species Vitis rotundifolia. The sequence goes on from CM058152.1 coordinate 16,139,793, forward strand.
AATGTCCTAAGTTGAGTGTACTTTCTTTTCCTTCTTAGTACATTGGCTTCTTGATCTCTTGACCAATGTCGCTAATCTTAATTCTTATTTTAGATTATGGAATACTTATAGACACTTTGAGTACTTGAAGTTGTCTCTAAACCAATGTCTTGTGTTGAGTGTACTTTCCTTTCCTTCTTAGTGCATTGGTTTCTTGATCTCTTGACCAATGGTCACTATATCTTAATTCTTATTTTAGATTATGGAATACTTATAGATACTTTCAGTGCTTGAGGGTGTCTCTAAATCAATGTCTTGTGTTGAGTGTACTTTCCTTTCCTTCTTAGTACATTGGTTTCTTGATCTCTTGACCAATGGTCACTATATCTTAATTCTTATTTTAGATTATGAAATACCTATAGACATTTTTGGTGCTTGAGGTTTTGTCTTGTAACTTAGATTTTTCATGATTTGATCATAAATTTAGAATAAGAGTTAAAGGATTGTAAACATTGTGTATGTTTGTGAGAATTAATACCAAGTGATTTCAAAGCTAAATCTTCTAAGTTGAGTTGCTCCTTTTGTAATATCTTTGTTCCTGTGAATCAATCTCTGCCTTATGCTTGAGATCAATAGTGGTTGAGCCAGAAATTTTTGCCAAGGCCCAAAGTAGAATATTGGTTGATTATAATAAATATAATTAAATTTTCATATTTTAGAAATGGTTCTTCAACACTATTCCATTCAATAAAATAAATACTATCATTCAATAAAATAAGCAATTATTGACATTAGTTATAAAAGAAAAGAAGAAATTTATAATCTATCAAATTAAATCACAAAAATATTTAAGAGTTTTAAATTTTAATAAAAGTTTATTAAAAAGTTCAAATAATATTTTTGAAAGAATCTTAAAATATGGTAAGAAATATGACTAAAACATTTTCTTTTTTTTTTTTTTATAAATTTTACAAATGTTTTGCTATAGAACTTTTTAGAAAAATTCAATACTTTCACTAATTATTTTTCTTTGATTTTTGAAAATTATTAAATATAAATTACTTGATAGTAATAAGATTTTTATTTAAATGTTATTTATAATATAAATATAATGTTATCATTAAAATCATAAGCACTTAGATAATTAGTTGCAAATCAATAAATGTGTGGTTAAACCTAAAAAGTTAAACAATTACAAGAATCTCAAAATTAAACAAAAAACAACCTATGAAAAGATATTTGATAAAATATTGGATATTTACATAAAATTAAATTTATCAACCATTAAATAACATATAATTTAAATAATTGTATAGTTATTTATAAATTGGCGGGTATTTGACTAAACCTAAAAATCCAAAACTTTAAAAAAATCTCAAAATCAAATAAAAGATAACTCACCACTAAAAAATATTTAATAAAATATTAAATACAAAATTATAAAAAAAAGTTTTTATTATATTATATTATATATATTAGGATTAGAATAAATTTAGTTTTATAATTATTAACTAAAATTAAAAATGATTTTTTTTAATTTTTATAAATCTATTTTCTATCCATACACCCTATTTATCTTTTTTTTTTTTTTTTTTTTTTCACAACAAAATTAGTTTCTTATGGGGGGCAAACTTGCATTTCTATGTTTTTAACTTTCCAAAATTCTTAAATAAGTAAAACAAAATTTTTATTTTTTAAATTTGAGGGGGGCATGTGGCCCCTTCCCCCCCCCCTTCCCTAAGCCAATGCTGGCTCCTCCCCCAAACTGGCTCCTCCCCTAAAAAAGATAATCATTTCGATATGTTAAGGCACAAGTGTAGGGAGAGCTAAATATGGCTTGATTGTTTTCTTTTCTTTTTATTTTTTTAGTGGGAGTTGCAATGGATTCCATTTCTCTTGACCCATGCACCAAGTATTAAGGTCAGTAACTCTCACCTAATAACACCATAGTTTAAAAGCCCTTGTGCAGACTCTTACTAGAGTACATTCCAACTAAACACTAGTTTTTCTCGAGGAAAGTCATGCTTTCAAACATCAATAAAAAAAAAAAAAAAAAAAAGCTTTTAAAATCTCCAACTTTTATCTTTCATACCAATTACACAATGGGAAAAATTATTTTTTCAACATGCAAATAATAATCAAAATAAGAGTTTCATAATTGTCTTTCTTTAAAGTTTTGATGCAATAAAACACTAAAGAAGGTATACCATCTTTTTAATTAAAAATCAAAGAAATTAGAACTTCTTTGGGACACTTTCTCCCTTAACATACCCCCTCTTTTTTTTTTTTTTTTCTTTTTTTTTCTTTTATCATTTAACATAATTTTTTTAAATTTATTTTTCCTCCACATTGTCTTGATATCTTATTTTTTTTATTTTTATTTTTTATTTTTTATTTTTTTTTAATATCTTGAAGCAACTACAGTTTCCTTTTACAACCTTTTTAATTTCAAATTTTTAATATTTTATTTTTTCATTTATGAGAAGGCCTCAAATTCATTTTAACCCTTCCATAAATTAATATTTAGGCCCAAATAAGGCCTAGTTGGGCATAGTATACCTAAAACAATGTAGATATTTTTCTTAAGAATGTATGTATTTCTCTTAAGGATGTGTGCATTTTTAAGAAATTGACCATGGAGGTAGGGACAAGGCCTCAAAAAATGACACCTCCTTGGTCGATTTTTAAGTTTATGTAAAATCTTAAGAAAAATACTTACATTCTTAAGAAAAATATGTATATTCTTAAAAAAATACATACATTTTTAAGGCCCAAAGAGGCCTATTGGCCTTATTAGGATCTAACTATTCATTTGTTGAACCTCAGGAATGGATTTGTTGCCTTCCTTCACTTCCATGGTCAATTTCGAAGCCCACATACATTATTAAAAAAAAATACGTATATTTTTTTAAGGCTGACCAGGACTCTACTTGTTCATATTGGAGTCTAAGAATTCATTTGTGGAATCTCAGAATGGATTTGAGGTCTTCCCTCAACCTCCATAGTCCATTTTTAAGTCATGTACATTCTTACGAAAATCATGTATATATTTATTAAGGCCGACCAAGACCCCAGTCGAACCTTATTGGGGTGTAACCATTCATTTGTTGAACTTTAGGAGGTTTGAGACCTTCCTCAACCCCCATGGTCGATTTTTAAGCCCACGTACATTTTTAAGAAAAATACGTAGATTTTTTTAAGGTTGACTAGGACCCTACTTGACCTTATTAGGGTCTAAGTATACATCTATGGAGCCTCAATAATGGGTTTGAGGTCTTTCCCACTTCCATGGTTGATTTCTAAGTCCATGTACATCCTTAAGAAAATATTTACATTGTTAATAAAAATAAGTACATTGTTTACGGTCGATTGGGACCCCACTTAACCTGACTATGGTTTAAGTGTACATTTATGAAGCCTTGGGAATGAGTTTGAGGTATTCCCTTACTTCCATGGTTGATTTCTAAGCTTACATAGATCCTTGAGAAGAATATATGCATTCTTCACAAAAATATGTACATTTTTTTTAAGGCTAATCGAGACCTTGTTAAGCCTTATTATGTTTTAAATATTCATTTGGGGAACCTTGGGAAGTGATTTGAGGTATTCTCTCACATTGAATTCTAATGTGGACCCCACATACATTCTTAAAAAAATATGTACATTTTTCCACAAAAATACGTACATTTTTTAAGGCTAACCTGGACCCCATTAGGCCTTATTATGGTATAAATATTCATTTAGAGAACATTGGGAATGCATTTGAGGCTTCCCCCGAATTCTAATTTGGAACCCATGTACATTGAACCATAAGAAACATACATCATTTTTCACAAAAATATGTTGCTTTTTTAAAATACAACTAGGGACCATATTAGGCCCTATTAGGTTATAAATATTCATTTGGGGAACATCGGGAATGCATTTGAGGCCTCCCTCCACCTTGAATTAAAATTTGGAACCTTATCTACATCCTTAAGAAAACTAAGTACATTTTAAAGAAAAATAGGAACATTTGAGGCCTTCTCCTACCCAAAACTCCAATTTAGAACCCCATGTATATCTTTTAAAAAATATGTACCTTCTTCACAAAATACATACATTTTCACAAAAATATGTACATTTTTTCTAAGGCTAACTAAGACCCTATTAGGCCTTATTATGTCTTGATTAGGGAACCATTTCAATTTGGAACCCATCATACATCCTTAAGGAAAATATGTACATTCTTAAGAAAAATGCGTACATTCTTCATAAAAATACATACATTATTTTAAAGGCCAATTAGAACCCCATTTTATACTAATATGGTCTAAATATTCATTTGGGAAACATCAGGAATGAATTTGAGGTCTTTCCCCTTCTTGAATTCCAATTTGGAACGTCATGTATATTTTTTAGAAAAATAAGTGCATTCTTTACAAAAATACGCATATTTTTTAAAAAGCCAATCAAGACCCATTAGGCCTTATTATGTACTAAATTTTCATTTAGGGAACTTCGAGAAGTAATTTAAGGCCTTCCCCAACCCCAAAGTCCAATTATACATCCTTAAGAAAAATACATCTATTCTTCACAAAAATAAATACATTTTTTAAGCTAATTGAGACCCCATTAAGCCCTATTAGGGTTTAAATTATTCATTTGGGGAGTATTGAGAATGGATTTGAGATTTTCCCCTACCTCCATGATAGATTTCTTAGCCCATGTACATCCTTAAAAAAATACATACATTCTTAAGAAAAACACATACATTTTTTTGGGCTATCAAAGACCCAATTTAGCCTTAAGAAAAACACAAAATTAAAATATATAAAAGATAAAAAATGTATATATTATTTTTAAGAATGCATGTAGTTTTCTAAAGGATGTACATGGGCTTACAAATCAACCATGGAGGTGGGGGAAGGTTTAAAACCCATTTTCAAGGTTCCACAAATAAATACTTAAACCCTAACAAGGCTGAATGGGGTCCCAATTGGCCTTATAAAAAATGTACATATTTTTGTGAAAAATATACATATTTTTTTTTAAGGATGTATGTGAGATTTATAATTGAAATTCGAGGTGGGGGAATGCCTCAAATCCATTCCTGATGATCCCTAAATGAATATTTAAGACATAATAAGGCCTAATGGGGTCCTTAACGATATATGAGAGTTTCCAAATTAGAATTCATTTGTGAGAAGACCCCAAATCACTTCTCAAGGTTCCTCAAATGAATATTTTGGAAATAATAAGGCCTAATGGGGTCATTGTTAGCCTTTAAAAAAATATATATTTTTTTGTGAAAGAATGTACTTATTTTTCTTAAGCATATACATGAGGTTCAAAACTGGAATTCGGGGTGGGAGAAGGCCTCAAATCACTTCCTAAGATTCTCCAAATGAATATTTAAGACATAATAAAGCCTAATGGTGTCCTAATTGGCTTATATATATATATATATATATTTTGTGAAGAATGTACATATTTTTCTCAAGGGTGTAGGTGGAGTCCCAAATTAAAAATAAGGGTGGGGGAAGACTACAAGTCACTTCTTGAGGTTCCCCAAATGAATATTTATGACATGATAAGGCCTAATGGGGTCTTGGTTGGCCTTTAAGAGAATGTAGGTATTTTCTCAAGAATGTACGTATTTTTCTTAGATGCATGTGGGCTTAAACACGTTCCTGATATTCCCTAAATGAATATTTAGTATAGGGTGTAATGGGGGTCATGATTGGCCTTTAAATAAATGTAAATATCTTTATGAGAAATGCATGTTTTTTTTTTTTTTTTTCTTAAAAATGCATTTTTTTAAAAGATGTACGAAGGATTTCAAATTGGACTTTAGGGTGTGGAAAGGCCTCGAATCAATTCCCAAGGTTCCCTAAATGAATATTTAACACCTAGTAAGGTCTAATGGGGTAACGGTTGGCCTTTAAAAGTATGTATGTATTTTTGTGAAGACTCTATGTATTTTTCTTAGGAATGTACATGCATTTCCAAATTAGAATTTAGGGTAAGAGAAGGCCTCAAATCACTTCTTGAAGATCCCCAAATGAATATTTAAGACATAATAAAGCTTAATGAGGGCTTGGTTGTTAGTATATATATATTTTAAGAATGTATGTACTTTTCTTAAGGATATACATGGGATTCCAAATTGGACTTTGGGGTGGGGGGAGGGGTCAAATCACTTCTCAAAGTTCCCTAAATGAATATCTAAGATATAATAACGCCTAATGGGGTCTTGGTAGGAGTTTAAAAAAATGTATGTATTTTTCTTAGAAATGTACGTATTTTTCTTAAAGATGTATGTGGGGTTAGAAATTGACCATGGCGTTGAGGTAAGGCCTTAAACCCATTCTTGATATTCACCAAATGAATATTTAGATCTTAACAAGGCCAAATGGGTCCGGGTTGGCCTTTAAAAATTGTATATATTTTTGCAAAGAATGTATGGATTTTTCTTAAGGATGTATGTGGTGTTTCAAATATGAATTCAGGCTGAGAGAGACATCAAATCACTTCCCAAGGTTCTCAAAATGAACACTGAAGACATAAGAAAACCTAATAGGGTCCTAGTTGGCTTTTAAAAAAATGTATTTGTTTTTGTGATGAATGTATGTATGTTATATGTTTTTTTCTTAAGAATGGATGTATATATATATATATATATATATTAAAGATTGTACATGGGGTTCCAAATTGGAATTCAAAGAGGAGGAAGGCCTAAAATCACTTCTTGAGGTTCCATAAATGAATATTTAAGATATAATAAGGCTTAATGGGGTCTCGGTTGTCCTTTGAAAATATGTACGTATTTTTCTAAATGATGTACATGGGGTTCCAAATTGAAATTTAGGGTAGAAGAAGACCTCAAATCATTTCCTAAGTTTGGTTAAATGGACTTTTAAGACATAGAAACACCTTATTAGGTCCCAATTGGCATTTGAACAAATTTGCGTATTTTGTGATAAACATACATATTTTTTTTAAAGATGTATGAGAGGTTGAAAATTGGAATTTAGGGTGGGAGAAGGCCTCAAATCGCTTCCTAAGATTCCTAAGATTTTTCTTAAGGATGTATGTGGTGTTTCAAATATGAATTCAGGCTGAGAGAGACATCAAATCACTTCCCAAGGTTCTCAAAATGAACACTGAAGACATAAGAAAACCTAATAGGGTCCTAGTTGGCTTTTAAAAAAATGTATTTGTTTTTGTGATGAATGTATGTATGTTATATGTTTTTTTCTTAAGAATGGATGTATATATATATATATATATATATATTAAAGATTGTACATGGGGTTCCAAATTGGAATTCAAAGAGGAGGAAGGCCTAAAATCACTTCTTGAGGTTCCATAAATGAATATTTAAGATATAATAAGGCTTAATGGGGTCTCGGTTGTCCTTTGAAAATATGTACGTATTTTTCTAAATGATGTACATGGGGTTCCAAATTGAAATTTAGGGTAGAAGAAGACCTCAAATCATTTCCTAAGTTTGGTTAAATGGACTTTTAAGACATAGAAACACCTTATTAGGTCCCAATTGGCATTTGAACAAATTTGCGTATTTTGTGATAAACATACATATTTTTTTTAAAGATGTATGAGAGGTTGAAAATTGGAATTTAGGGTGGGAGAAGGCCTCAAATCGCTTCCTAAGATTCCTAAGATTTTTCTTAAGGATGTATGTGGTGTTTCAAATATGAATTCAGGCTGAGAGAGACATCAAATCACTTCCCAAGGTTCTCAAAATGAACACTGAAGACATAAGAAAACCTAATAGGGTCCTAGTTGGCTTTTAAAAAAATGTATTTGTTTTTGTGATGAATGTATGTATGTTATATGTTTTTTTCTTAAGAATGGATGTATATATATATATATATATATATTAAAGATTGTACATGGGGTTCCAAATTGGAATTCAAAGAGGAGGAAGGCCTAAAATCACTTCTTGAGGTTCCATAAATGAATATTTAAGATATAATAAGGCTTAATGGGGTCTCGGTTGTCCTTTGAAAATATGTACGTATTTTTCTAAATGATGTACATGGGGTTCCAAATTGAAATTTAGGGTAGAAGAAGACCTCAAATCATTTCCTAAGTTTGGTTAAATGGACTTTTAAGACATAGAAACACCTTATTAGGTCCCAATTGGCATTTGAACAAATTTGCGTATTTTGTGATAAACATACATATTTTTTTTAAAGATGTATGAGAGGTTGAAAATTGGAATTTAGGGTGGGAGAAGGCCTCAAATCGCTTCCTAAGATTCCTCAAATGAATATTTAAGACATAGTAAGACCTAAAGGGGTTCTAGTTGGCATTTAAAAAATTTATGTATTTTTGTGATGAATGTACATATTTTTCTTAAGGATGTATGTGGGGTTCCAAATTGGAATTTAAGGTAGGGGAAGGCCTCAAATGCATTCTTGATGATCCCAAAAAGAATATTTAAGACATATTGAGGCTAAAGGGGTCTTATTTGGCCTTTAAAAAATATATGTAGTTTTCTTAAGAATGTACGTATTTTTCTTGATCATGAATGTGAGTTTCCAAATTAGAATTTTGTGTGGGAGAATGTTTCAAATAACTTCCTGAGGGCCTATAAATGAATATTTCAAACAAAAGAAGACCTATTGGAGTCTTAGTTGGCCTTTAAAAAATGTACGTATTTTTCTAAAGAATGTACGTATTTTTCTTAAAGGTGTATGTGGGCTTAAAAGTCGACCATGGAACTAAGAGAAGGCCTTAAACCCATTCTCGATATTTCCCAAATGAATATTTAGACCCTAATAAAGCCTAATGGGGTCTTGGTTGGCCTTTAAAAAAATGTGCGTATTATTTATTTATTTATTTATTTTTTAAGAATATACACATTTTTCTTAAGAATGTATGCATTTTTCATAAGAATATACACATTTTTCTTAAGGATATACATGTGGTTCCAAATTGGATTCAGGATGAGGAAGGCCTCAAATCACTTCCCAAGGTTCCCAAAATGAATTTTTAAGATATAATATGACTTAGAGGGATCCCTAGTTGCCTTTAAAAAAATGTATGTATTTTTGTGATTAATGTACCTATTTTTCTTAAGAATGTACATATTTTGTTATAAGGATATTGGTCTAGGGTTCCAAATAGGAATTTGGGTCAAGAAAGGCGTCAAATCACTTCACGAGATTCCCTTGAATAAATGTTTAACATAATAAAGTTTAATGGGGGTCTCGATTGGCCTTTAAAAAATGTACATATTTTTGTGATGAACGTACATATTTTTCTTAAGGATATACGTGGGGTTTCAAATTGGAATTTAGGGTAGGAGAGGCCTCAAAGCACTTCCCAAGGTTCCCGAAATGAATATTTAAGACATAATAAAGCCTAACGACTGCCTATTTGGCCTTTTAAAAAAGTGTGTATTTTTCTAATGAATGTTAGTATTTTTGTTAACAATGTATGTATTTTTCATTTAAGGATATATATTGGATTCCAAATTGGAATTCGAGGTGGAGGAAGGCTTAAAATCACTTCTCGAGGTTCCCCAAATGAGTATTTAAGACACAATAAGGCCTAATAGGGTTTTGGTTGGTCTTTTAAAAAAATATACATATTTTTCTTAAGAATAATGTACGTGTTTTTCTTAAGAATGTATATAAGCTTAGAAATCGACCATGGAGCTAAGGGAAGACCTCAAACCCATTCTTGATATTCTCCGAATGAATATATAAACCTTAATAGGGTTTAGTGGCCTTTAAAAAATGTACGGTTTTTTTTTTTTTTTTTTTTTTTTGTGAAGAATGTACACATTTTTCTTAAGAATGTATGTATTTTTCTTAAGGGTATACATGGTGTTCCAAATTGGAAATCGGGGTGGGAAAGGCTCAAATCACTTCTTGAGGTTCCCAAAATGAATATTTAAGACATAATAAAGCCTAATGGGTGCTTAGTAGGCCTTTAAACAAATGTGTGTAGTTTTGTGAGAAATGTACATATTTTTGTTAAAAATATATGTAATTTGTTTAAGGATATACGTGGGGATCCAAATTGGAATTCATGGTGGAGGAAGGCCTAAAATCACTTCCCAAGGTTCCCCAAATGAGTATTTAAGACATAATAAGACCTAATGGGGTCCTAGTTGGCCTTTAAAAAAATATACGTATTTTTCTTAAGAATGTATGTGAGCTTAAAAATTGACCATGGAGCTGGGGAAAGGCCTTAAACCCATTCTAGATATTCCCCAAAAATGAATATTTAGACCCTAATAGGTCCCGGTTGGCCTTTAGGAAAATGTACATATTTCTTTTAGAATGTATGTTTTTTTTTTTTAAATGTGTGTATTTTTCTTAAAGATGTACGTGGGGTTCCAAATCAAACTTTAGGCTATGGGAAGACCTCAAATAACTTCTCGAGGTTCCTTAAAGGAATATTAAAGACATAATAAGGCCTAATGGGTCTTGGTTGGCCTTTAAAAACATGTACATATTTTTCTTAAGAATGTATATGAGGTTTCAAACTGAAATTCAAGGTGGGAGAAGGTCACAAATCACTTCCTAAGCTTCCTCAAATTAATATTTAAGACATAAAAAGGCCTAATGGGGGGTCCCACTTGGTGTTTTAAAAAAATTACATATTTTTGTGATGAATATATGTTTTTTTCTTAAGGATGTATGTGAGGTTCCAAATTAGAATTTTGGATGAGGCAAGGGCTCAAATCACTTCCCAAGGTTTCCCAAATGAATATAATGATATAATAGTCTAATGGGATCTTGATTGAATTTTTAAAAAATGTATGTACTTTTCTTAAGAATGTACGTATATTTCTTAAGGATGTTTGTGAGCTTCGAAGTCAACCACAATGGTGGGGAAGTCTTGAAACCCATTCTTGATATTCCCCAAATGAATATTTAAGCCTTTATAAGGCCTTATGGTGCCCTGGTTGGCCTTTGAAAAAATGTACACATTTTAGTGTAGAATATACATTTTTCTTATAAATGTACCTATTTTTGTTAAGGATCTACATGGGGTTCTAAATTGGAATTTGAGGTTGGGAAAGGCCTCAAATCACTTTCTAAGGTTCCCTAAATGTTATTTAGGACACAATAAGGCCTAATAGAGTCTCAGTTGACCAAAAAAATATATATGCATACATATATTTTAAGAATGTAGACATTTTTCTTTAAGATGTACATGGGGTTCCAAATTGAAATTCGAGGTGGGAAAGACCTCAAATCACTTCCCAAGGTTCCCCAAATAAATATTTAAGATATAATAAGTCCTATTGGGGTCCCGAGTTTCCTTTTAAAAATATGTACCTACTTTTTTTAAATTAACTATGAGATAAGCTTGAAATTGCATATTGGTAAGTCACATGTAGGGATGACCACAATGTGGTTCAAGATGGGTCATCCTATTTCAATGTTGTCCAATTTATTTATATTTGTTTTTTTTTTTTCCCTCTTAATAGGATAGGATGGGGTTGGTAAAGGAAATTCTCATACTTGACCAAATCCACCTGTTTATTTATTATTTTTAATTTTTATAATTTTAAATTACATTAAAATAAATATAATTTATGAATAAAATAAATAATGTAAATTTATAATTTTATTTTATGCAAAGAATTTTTTTATTTTATATATCATAAAAAAAGTAAAAATGAAAAGAATTCAATTAAAATGAATTTTTATTTAACATCATATATAATTGGGTTGGGGTGGGAAAAAGTCAACCCGTCTTAGGTCTAAAAAAACCTATCCCAAACTAATCTTATTAGGGATGAGTCAAGGTGAATATCCAAAAAAAAACTTACTCCATTCTCATTCCTAGTCTCATTTCCTTTTTTAATATTCTAAACTTTGGTTTTTCATTTCCATTTTTACTACAATTATGAAATTGCAGCCTTCCTCCCATTGACTTCGGAAGGAATTAGTCCTTAATCTCTTGGTAATAGATTTGTACTTTTGAGCTATAATTTTGAGTGGGAGCGGGAGTGAGAAGCTTAGGGTTTAAGTCTTGTGGCCAAAACCATATATGGACAATATAAGAGAGGAAAGTTGGAAGAATGAATATGCATTTAATAGTAAAAACCACGCAACACATGCACGTAAATTATTTCACCATGCAACTTCCAACTTGCATCGGATCAAATCCAAACAATACTAGAGACTAGATTCCAACTACTGCTTAGTGCAATCAGTAGGTTTGAAGGAAACCTTATTGTTCTTGAGATCATACCCTACCAAGAAGTTCATCTGAGCCAGGTTGCCAAAGATGGCCAAATCGGAAGCTGGAATCATGGAGAAGCAAACCAAATCTTCCTGCACTTGGACAAATGTGTTCAATGGCGGCAACTTCACATCTGCACCGGTGAAATGAGCGGCAACGGTGGGGATTTCTAAGTTTTTTACGCTATTGTAACAAAGACTGAAAGTTCCGCTTGGGTCAGTAGTAGTTTCGCCCCCAATGGCCTTTGATAGGGCTGATTCCACATCAGTGTAGAAGTCTTGGGGAAGAAGGGTTAGGGTCGTCCCTGAATCAATGATAATGTTACCCTGCTCCACAGCTGCAGACGAAGACGTACCTGTTCTTTGAAAAACCTTTGAATGCCACCTTTTCGCTTCCCCCACTCATGCCTTCCAATGTCAGGTAGTAGAAGGTATTAGGGGTTCCTTTAATCAAAGGAGTCGAGACTGTCCCAGAGTCCGAAACAACTCCGCTTTTACCGAAATTCATCTTGCTTCACACAGTTGAATCCCTTGATAGTGGTACCAAGCAGTAGGAGAACTGTCTCCCCACTTCGAAACTCAATTGCATAACTAGTGAAAGAGGGCCACCCCCAAGGCCTATTAAGCCACCGTCCTTTTCATTGAAGGTTCCTTTATTGCTGTATCCGCACCCAAACGCAATGTCTGGAAACGAAGCTGGATCACCTTTGGTAGACCCGATTGTGAGGGTATCAGAAGAGAGATCTCCTCTGGTGTATGATCGATCTCCATAGGAGTAACTATAGGTGCAGGTGTTGTCATCATCGCAAGAGCCTTGTTGTCCCAAATCTTGACAAAATTCATTGTTACAGTCTAAAGTTTTGTAGGTTTTCAACTTTTTGGGATCAAAGAGAGGTTCTACTTGCTTGTAACAATTAGGACATGGGAGACACTGCCTCCATATGAGATAACTTCCAGTATCAGCAATGCCAAGCGTTGGAACCGGTGGGGTCTGAGTGATATATTCATGAGACTTAATAGAATAACAACTTGGTATATTTGAGCTGAAGAGATATATCTTTTCTATTCATTATGAATGGTATATATAATATACAAAGGATAACACTATAACTAACAACCAAACTAATCAGCTTAACAACCAGCTAATAACAGAAACTGGTACAACTAGTTTTGCTGTTCGACATCCCCTTGCAAGCTGAACGGCGGATAGGAAAGTGAAAGCTTGGAACATAGAAACTGAAACTGAGAAAGAGACAAAGACTTAGTAAACAAGTCTATTGGTTGTTCTTGAGAGGGTGTATAGCGAACTTCAAGAGCACGGTGGAGAATCTTTTCTCGGATGAAATGGACATGCACCTCAATATGTTTAGTGTGTGAATGATAAACAGGATTGTGGGCAAGAGCATGCACACCCAGGTTATCACACCAAGCTATGGGACGATGCTATAATGGAAGTTGAAGTTCATCCAGTAAAGATTTTATCCAAATTAATTCCATAGTAACACTAGCTAGCGCCCGATACTCAGATTCAGTGTTGGACCTTGCAATGACCTGTTGTTTGCGAGAACTCCAAGTTACAAAATTGCCACCAAGAAAAATACAATAATCGGTCGTAGATCTTCTGTCATCAACATTACACGCCCAATCCGCATCCGAGAAGCCTTCAAGTGTAAATCGAGCAGTAGGTCAGAAGAATAAACCAAGAGTGCGGGTACCACTAACATAGCGCAAGAGACGTTTACAAGCACTCCAATGATGTTGTGTAGGAGCCTTAAGAAATTGGCTCAACTTATTAACCGAGAAAGATATGTCAAGTCGAGTTAAAGTGAAGTATTGGAGAGCATCGATGGTGTTGTGATACAAGGTGACATCAGGAAAAGGAGCACTGTCTTCAAGAGCAAGTTTCTGACCAAGAGCCATTGGTGTAGAGGATGGTTTAGCATGAACTATGTTTGTCTTGACAAGTAAATCAAAAATATATTTGACCTGATTGAGATAGAGACCCAAGCTATCTCTAAATGCTTCAAATCCAAGAAATTAACTAATAGAACCAAGAGTCTTCAAAGCAAACCGAGAAGTGAGAGCCTAAATCACTGAATGAATGAGTGCAGAACTGTCACCAGTTATTAGGATATCATCAACATATACTAATACCAAAACCAAAGGACCATTTTTCTGAGAGTGAAATAAGGAATTATCAGAAATGGAAAGCTAAAATCCTCATGAGACTAGAGCACTGCGAAGTTGAACAAACCAAGCTTGAGAAGCTTGTTTAAGCCCATAGAGTGACTTAATTAGCTTGTAGACATGAGTAGGATGAGTAGAACTAACAAACCCTTTAGGTTGACACATATAGAAATTTTCATGAAGAATGCCATTTAGAAAGGCATTATTGATATTGATCCGTTGTATGTCCCAATTGTAAGCGATAACAAGAGTAAAAATTATCCGAATAGTAGAGGCTTTGACAATTGAACTAAATGTGTCAGAGAAATCTACACCAGCATGTTGTTGAAACCCCTTAGCAACCAATCTGGCTTTGAATTTATCCAAAGAACTATCAACCTTTAACTTGGTTTTAAAGATCCATTTGTTCTAGACAATATACATTCCTTCAGTCTTAGGAACTAGCCGCCAAGTACCATTGCGAACAAGGGCAGAATATTCAGCCTCCATTACCGTTTTCTAGTGAGGTAATTGTAAAGCTTGTCGAACACTAGAGGGCTCTTGGAAGTGATCTGGCAAAGCAACAACAACTGTGTAAACCTTAGGTTTGTAGATGCCACTTTTAGACGTTGTCTACATAGAATGAATATTGACAGAAGTGTGGATGAGAGGCTAAGATGTAGTAGCAGTAATAGGTTGAGCAACATGCATGCAAGGTATGGAAACTATGTCGTCAACAATAGTAACTGTAGTGCCAGTAGTAGGACAGGGGGGCAGTGAAGCAGAACCTATTGTAGAATTAGAAAAACTAGAGCACACAATGTCAGATAAAGTATTAGAGATAGGTAGGGTAAGAGCCATTGGAGTATCGGTAACAGCTGCTATAAAAGTATTAAACATATTGGCAAAAGAAGAAATATGACATTGAGAAGATGAAGTAGGTAAATGAGTAGAAGGTGGAGAAACCGGAGGACAATAAGGCAACACATATAATGGACAACTGAACTTGTGGATAAAAGACTGATGTGGAGTATTGGGTTGAGTAAACAGCGTAAAGTAAGGAAAGTCATTTTCATTGAATGTGACTGACTTAGCAACATAAATCCGACCAGAAGGACTAAGGCATCTATACCCTTTATGAGTAGGGCTATAACCAAGAAAAAGACACTTGGTGGACCTGAAAGAAAACTTATGAGAATTGTAAGGACGTAAGTAAGAATAACAGGAACAACCAAAAACTTTGAAAAATGAGTAATCAGGTTTAGAACCAAAAAGAGTTTCAAAAGAAGACTTGAAATTTGCTAGAACTTTTGTAGGTAACCGGTTGATGATGAAAACAAAAGACACACAGGCATCCCACCAAAATGTCAAGGGCATAGTAGATTGGGCAAGAAGTGTGAGGCTAAGATCAATGATATGACGATGCTTTCGCTCAACTCTTCCTTGTTGTTGATGGGTGTAGGGACAAGGGTGTCGAAAAAGAATACTAGATTTTTGGAGAATAGGTAATAAGGGCCAAAATTTCCCTCCCCAATTTGTTTGCAAGGCTAAAATTTTAGAAGAAAGTTGTTTTTCAACAAAAACTTGGAATTTAAGAAATATAGAAGGTACCTCAGACTTGTGTTTCATAGGATATATCCAACAAAAATGACTAAAATCATCTACAAACAGTAAGTAAAATCGATAACCTTTAATGGAAATATTAGGAGAATGCCCCCACACATCCGAGTGTATCAATTGAAAAGGTTGATTAGTTTTGACAGCAACAGAAGGAAAAGATTCTTGATGAAGTTTGCCTAGTTTACAAGCATCACAAAACATCTTAAGAGAAAATGGTGAGATTGACATAAAATGTAAGATTTTATTGAGAACAGAAACAAATGGATGCCCCAATCTATTATGCCATAGAGATTTTACAGGAGAATCTTGAACAGCAAAAGTATTACAACTGTCATGTGATTTATTTGGAAAGGAAACATTACAAGCCACAAAAGAGTGACAAAAAGCAATTTTATTGTAAAAACATGAAGAACAAGATTCATGTTGACTAAAATGAGCAAGGAACGCCTATGTAGTACGAGTAGGAGACAACTCAAGATCATAAAGTCCATGATCATGTACTCCCTTTAGTAAAGTGGCCCCCATGATTAGATCCTTAACATAACAACAAGAAGGTGTAAATTCAACAGAAACAAAGTTGTCAGTGGTAAACTTGGAAATACTAACAAGGTTTTTTGGTAATATGAGGAACATTTAAAATGTTATTACAACGTAAAGATTTGTCAGAATGATTAGAAAGAAATTTGGAATTGCCAATATGACTAATATGAAGTTTAGAACCATTGCCAATAACCAATTTCTCTTTGTCGTTGTAATAATTCTTGCTGGCCAAATTAGAGCTGTCAACTGTAATATGATGCGTAGCTCCACTATCTAGAAACCAAGAATTGTTGTTTGGATCACCAGAACTTGGTGTAGCCATGTAAGCTTAAGGATTGGTATATGTTGTAGATGAAGTATTATCTAAATTAGCATTGGCAGTAACTTCTTGACCTTGATAACTAAGGTCAAACTAATGATAGCATTTTAATGCTATGTGTCCAGGTTTCTTACAGACTTGACAGATCGGTTTATTCTTGGACTGATTCCGTCCTCCTCCTCCACCTCGTGAACCACAAGGTCGTTCACGATATTTTCCATTGCCTTTGTTATAACTAGAGTTGAAGGAGTCCTCTTTGGCAGCATAGTGAGCACTAGTGCCATTAACATCCACTTGTGTAGTAGATTCACAACTTTTAATTCTTTGTTCACCATTTTGCAACATGAACATAACACGTTGAAGTGTTATATGATCTTTAGAGGTTATATTCACCATAACAAACTTATATTCTGGACCAAGACCAGATAAAATGTAAAAAATAACCTCATCATCAGATATTGGTTGTCCAACAGCAATTAAACAATCTACTAATGTACGTTTTTTTAAGACATATTCATCAACAGGTGTAGCACCTTTCTTAAGTTGTAATTGTTGACACAATTGAAGAATTCTTGCCTTATATTGAATTCCAAATACCTTATGAAGTGTGCTCCAAATCTCTGTTGTAGAAGTGCATCGTATAACATGTCTAAGCATTGCCTTAGAAATGGATCCAATTAACTAGCTAATAAGAAATTGATTCACACGAGTCCAATAGAGGAAATCAAAATTTTCAACAAACACTTGAGGATCCTTTGCATCAGCTACCACGTCAGGTGGATGGACACGATCACCAGTTAAAAATCCTTCAAGACCATACGCTCGGACTGTAGGAAGAATATGTGATTTCTAAAATGAATAATTGGTGCGGTTGAGTCAAGTATGCAATGGAGGAAGCGTTGCTGGGGTTTGACAATTAGCGCCAGTATTGAATGGAGCAGAAGAAGAAGCATCCATGGAAGCAAGAACCGTTTTGCGCTCTGATACCAACTTAACAGAATAACAGCTTTGTATCTTTGAGTTGAAGAGATATATCTTTTCTATTC
Organism: Vitis rotundifolia; assembly: GCA_030254885.1. Lineage (NCBI taxonomy): Eukaryota > Viridiplantae > Streptophyta > Magnoliopsida > Vitales > Vitaceae > Vitis > Vitis rotundifolia. Next base: position 16,157,681 of record CM058152.1, read on the forward strand.
ATTATGAATAGTATATATAATATACACATGATAACAATATAACTAACAACCAAACTAATCAACTTAACAACTAGCTAATAACAGAAACTGGTATATCTAGTTCTGTTGTTCAACAATGAGATAGGCTCCACCCTCGGAGATTATGTTGGATTGGATATCATTTGGAGATGCCCTCATAGGCCTAAAATGGTTGCCACGCAAAATGGAGTGGTGAAAGGCTTTCTGCAAGCGTTAGTACTTGGTTTCAGATGGATTATAAAAGGGGGAGCAAGGCGAATCACGAAAGATGAAATCAATGGTGAAAAATCTATTTTGGCTTCTGCATGAGAATGCTTCGAGAAATGAATGAGGAAGATGATTGCTAAGGTGCAGAAGACAAACTTGAGGTTGAAACCTTCCATTTCTCAGAGGGAAGAAGAAGATGTGATGAAATAAGGCTTGGAATCGGAGAATTTATAATGTGAGATGAAGAGAAGTATATGGTAAAAATTCAGTTAAGGTACTCCTAAATTGTCCTAATTTGTTTCACTAGATGCACTTGATTCTCTTATATAAGAAAGACAACCATGTAGGACGTAAAATGGGAAAATTTCTCTACCAAATAAGAAATTCTGTTTCATATATTCATCTTAAAAAAAAACATCTATTGTCATGTCTATGGATGTTTTTTATTAAAAGAAAAACTTTTAAAAAATAATTCTTTCAATGGTTTCAAAGTCCATAATTTAAAAAAAAAATCCTTATAAGTAAATAAAAACCATAAATAAAATTTGCCATAAAAGCTAGCTAATTTGCCCCTTTATTTTTTTCTCTTTAAGTGTCTTCGGTGATATTTGATTCTTAAAAAGTATTAAGCAAAGAAAAAGAATGTTAAAAAAAAAGATTTTTTTTTCTCATATGTTGTTGCACTATGAAAAATATAAAAAAAATCAAAATTAATTAGAACTTTATGTTTTTTTTTTCAAATTATTTAATCTTTATATATAGGAGAATTATAATAAATTAAATAAGTTCAATGTAGCATATAAAATAAATTTAACTTGAAATATATTTTTTATTTTCTTTTACTTATTCTTTACTTTTAGTTTTTAATTTTCTTTATATTTTCCCTCAGATTTTTTGGAACTACATATCAGCGTTGTTACTCTGAATTACCATATGCCTAAGTAATTAAACCAATGTCATATGTTGAGTGTACTTTCCTTTTCTCTTTTCCTTATTGGATTTTGAAAGATGTGAGGGAAAGGGAAAAACAAGGTAAAAAAGAAAAACCATTTTTTTGTGTTTTCATAACAAGGAAAGGAAAGTACTAAGAAAAATGTTAAAATAGTTTTCTCAAAATTTTCCTAAAAAGGACTTGAAGGAAGTTTGAAACAACGTGTTGCTTCGTATTTTAATTTTGTTTTTGTAACTTTGACAAATAAATTTCCCTCATATTTTCTTTTCTTTTCTTTTTATTATTAATGTACTTCCTTCAAAATTTTCGAATAAAAATATGTCTTTAAATTTTCCTTCAATGTATTAAAAATATGTCTTAGTCATTATTTGTCTTATTTTCTCCTCCAATAAGGCCTTCTAAAGGACTTTTTCCTCAACTACAAGGACAATTATCAAATGATGAGTTAACAAAATTTTATCTAGATAAGTCTAAAATGGTGGATAATTAGGTCTTGTGTATGTAATTAATAATAATAATAATAATTCCAATCTTCAACTTGCATATGTGAAATCCAAAAAGATTCAAGGAGAAAAAGAAAATCTAGGGTTTCTTATTATGAGCACTCTTGAAAAAAAGATAGAACACTATTAGAGTTTAAATAGACCTAATAAAAGGCAATGAAGACTTATACTTATAAAAAGAAAAAGAAGAATTCTAATATAGTAATTGATTCTTCAATACGCACAAGGGAACACACTTCATTCAATAAAGGAAAGGGAACTTTTCCAATGATTTGACTTTGGATTCAAGCCAGCAAGGAATTCAAAGATCCTTTGTCTTTCCAATAAATTAGCAAGCTTTGCAACATCCTTTGGTGATTCCATTTCAATGTATTGATAAATGTTTACCTCATGTCATAATACCTTCAATGTATTATAGCATGTTGTGATTGTCAATTCTCCTTGTTTGGTCACATTAGTCTTGTTCATCAATTCAAACACTTGAGCAACATCTCTTTGCTTTGAATAGGTATGTGTGACAACATCCCAAATCTCTTTCATCGTAAAGAGATAAGAAAGGCTTAGGTATTTCTAGTTGCATTGAATTCAACAACTAGAACATTATCAAAGAGTTTTTAGCTTTCCACGATTCAAAGTTAGGATCTAAAGTTTCTAGTTCTATTATTGTCCCACATAGTACCTCATCTTTCCTTAACTTAATAAAAAGAGTTTGGCTGATCGAAACCACTCAAGGAAATTATGATCATTGAGTTTTTGGGTGGTGATTTGGAGAACAAGATTATCATGTTGATTGGAGACTTTAGGGACTATAGAAGTCTAATTGAAGGTTTGTTCAACCATGAGGAAAACTGAAAAATGAAAAATATTCAAAAGGGGAAAAAGAAGAAGCAGACACCAAAGTTAGGAGAAGGAATGGTGGAGACACCAAGAAAAAATAAGGAAGAAAGGTAAGGTAAAGTTGCTAGATAAAAATTGAGCCAAAGGAACTAAAGTGGCTCTGATACCATATTGGTTGAAAAAAAACTTTGATATTTGATTAAATACACATATATAGTAGTGTCTAAGAGGCAAACACCTAATTTACAGCTATCCTAACCACTAATTTACCTCTATCCTAGTCAATAATTGACTTTTACAATTATCCTAATTTGTACATTGATTAACTAATTCTACTAGCTAATATAAATCATATATAGGTCCTTTAAAGCTTATCAAACCCTAAAATCAAGGGATTGTATTGATTTCCCACACACATAATTACCCAACAGGAACAAGATTCAATGTAAGATTGGGAATATGATAGACATGAGAATGAGACAAATGAGGTATAATAATAGAACTAATATCGGCTAAGGGTATAGAAGTGTCATCAACACTCATAATAGACAAAGAATACATAAGAGATAAAGAATCAAAAGATAATGAATCAAGGAACTTACGGTAATTAGCTCCCAACTCACAGAGGAAGACATACCTAAAGAACTAGTGGTTGGCAAACTTGAAGAGGCAAACATAGCATATGGTTATGCAGCGAGGAACTTCTAGGAACTGTTCAGCAAAGAAAGCTATTATGGGATTAGAGGATAATGTGGGTCCAAATCTAGACAAGTTAGATGGAGGAACAATTGTTGTGGTATTAGACTATGAAGACCTATAAAAACGTTATTGGCCAATATTCAACTGACTTTGCTGAGACTATTGAGAAGGTTGGTGTTGCATTGTTCTAGGGGCCGAGGATCATCGAACATTAAGCCTTCTAGTGACCTTTCTACTTATAGTAGCTACATTCATCTATAGCAACCCTTGAGTAAGGCATATTCTGATTGTTGGAAGGTGGCCTAGAAAGTAGTCTGGAAGAGACTGCCAAAACAAATGTATAAGGTGTGAAAAAAGTACCTTTTTCTACTTGAGACTTAAGATGTATCTCCTTGGCCAACATTTCGTTGACCATTGAATTAAGAGAGAGAAATGGGTTGAGATGCAAAATTATTCCATGTAATGCTTTAAAATCATCACGAAAGGCTATTAAATTGAACTAGATGTTGTTTATGTCTATGGGCAATATAACATGCAAAGGCTTAGAGCTCCACTGATTCTATGAGAGGCAACTAGCCCAAAAGATTAGTCATAATGGAGTAAAACTCCTGAATATACTCATATCATTCTATTCAAGGCCTTGAATATCAGTTTCTAACTGATACTATTTTACAATATTAAACTGTATATACAATCTTTCCAAATGTTCCTAAATCTTCTTAGCAATTTCATACTTTGTGAACTATGTAGCAATCAAATTATCAACGAAGTTGTTGATTTAAGTGATAATTTTCAAATTGCTAATTACTTCCCAAATATCTAACTATTTTGAATATTTTTCATCATTTTCATTCCTACGTTTGCATAAAGCGCAGAAAATATAAAACCACATCTTTTTGCCTTGTAGAAAATTTGTCATCATATGAATAATTTTTTCCATCCAATATCATTCTAATAGATTGAAGGGAATCATCTCGTTCACTAGCCATAAAAAATAAATAACAAATATCATCTTTAAACATAATATTTGAAATTTCAATGGAAAAAGTTATGTTTAGAGACATATTTTAATTAACTCTCCCTTAATTTTTCTTGGGAAAAGTGTGTTTTCTTATAGTAACATTATAAATATCAAGGGATGAGTAAACATAATTCTATGAAATAAGCTTGAAATTACCCATAGGTAAGTCTTATTTAAAGATGGCCACGGGTTGGGTTTAGGACGAGTCACTCTAATTCTAATCTAGTTCTATTTATTTATATTTATTCTTATTCTTGTTTATTTTGTTAAAAGAATTAATTGGTTAAAAATGATGGAATAATCCTTAAATTTGTAAATCTAACCCCTCCCATATTTTTACTTGAAGAATAACACCTTTTTTTTTTTAATTAAATTCCCTTCACCATTTAAATTATTTACATATAGGTTTCGAAAGAAAATATTACTTTTATAAGTAGAAAGTGATGGTGTTTTTATCAAAAAGAGGTCAAAAGAAGATGAAGGGTTAAATTTTTAAATTTGGGTTTTCAATTACCCTCTTAATCAAATAACCATTTTCTTTTAAAATGATGGGACAGGGCTCATGGAGGAAATTATCATACTTACCCCACTCGACCTTGTTTATTTTTTGTATTTCTTTTTTTCAATTTTTAATTTTATAATTTTAACTAACACAAAAAATAAATATAATCTTTGAATAAATAAATAGTATATAAGTTTTTATAATTTTATTTTTATGAAAAGAATTTTTTAGTTTGTATATGTTAAAAAGGTGAAACTTAAAACAAATCAATTAAAATAAATTTTTATTTAATATTAGATATAATTGGCGCAAGTTGGGAGAAAGCAAACAGGTTTAAAAAAATTCTCATGCCTATCCCTAACTCATGTATCTTTGTTCCAAATTAATCTTATTAGAGGCATGATAGGATACATACCCAAAAAAAGCCCACCCAATACCATCCATAGTCTCATGAATTTCCATTTTAATTCATATATCACACAAAGACACATCTTGAGTACTTGGACGAGGAATTAATCCTTATTCTCTTGGTTACAGATCTGTTCGTTTGAGCTATGATTTGGAGTGTGAGTGAGAGGTTTAGCGTTTTATGTACCCGAAACTATATATGGACACGAGAAAGGAAAGTAATTGGAAGAAGGATTAATTCATTGATCGCCATATAACACATGCACTTACATTATTTCATCGATACCCATACAACTTCCTACTTGCAACAGAAATCCAAGCAATACGAGGGACTAGCTAGAGTCCAACTAAACTACTGCTTAGTGCAATCAGTAGGCTTGAAGGAAACCTTATTGTTCTTGAGATCATACCCTACCAAGAAGTTCATTTGAGACAGGTTGCCAAAGATTGGCCATTTCAGAAGACGGAATCATGGAGAAGCAAACCAAATCTTCCTGCGCTTGGACAAATGTGTTCAATGCTGACAACTGCACGTCCCCGGTGAAATGAGCAGTAATGGTGGGGATTTCTAAATTTTTTACGCCACTGTAACAAAGGCTGAAAGTCCCGCTCCGGTCAGTAGTAGTTTGGCCGCGGATGGCCTTTGTTAGGGCTGATTCCACATCAGTGTAGAAGTCTCGGGGGAGAAGGGTTAGGGTCGTCCCAGAATCAATGATAATGTTGCCCTCCTCCGCAGCTTCAGGCAAAGACTTGTTCTTTGAAAAACCTTTGAATGCCACCTTTCCGCTTCCCACACTCATGGCTTCCAATGTAAGGCAGTAGAAGGTATCAGGGGTTCCTTTAATCAAAGGAGTCGAGACCGTCCCAGTACCCGAAACAACTGCGCTTTTACCGAAATTTATCTTACTTGAAGCAGTTGAATCGCTTGATAGTGGCACCAGGCAGTAGGAGAACTGTCCGCCCACTTCAGAACTCAATTGCATAACTAGTGAAAGAGGGCCACCCCCAAGGCCTATTAAGCCACTATCCTTTTCATTGAAGGTTCCCCCATTGCTGTGCCCGCACCCAAACGCAAGGCCTGGAAACGAAGCCTGATCACCTTCAGTAGACCCAATTGTGAGGGTTTCAGAGGAGAGATCTCCCCTGGTGTATGATTGATCTCCATAGGAGTAACTAGAAGTGCAGGTGTTGTCATCACCGCAAGAGCCTTGTTGTGCCGAATCTTGACAGAATTCAATGTTACAGTCTAAAGTTTTGTAGGTTTTCGACTTTTTGGATCAAAGAGAGGTTCTACTTGCTTGTAACAATCATCACAAGGCAGACACTGCCTCCATATGAGATCACTTCCAGTATCAGCAATGCCAAGCATTGGAACTGGTGGGGTTCCGAGTGATATATTCATGAGATAGGATCCACCCCCGGAGATTACATTGGATTGAATATCATTTGGAGACGCCCTCATAGCCCTAAAATGGTTGCCACGCAGAATGGAGCGGCGCAAGGCTTTCTACAAGCGTTGATACTTGGTTCCAGATGGATTATAAAAGGGGGAGCGAGGCAAATCACGGGACATGAAATCAGTGGTGAAGCCATCTACTCTGGCTTCTGCATGAGAATGCTTAGCGAAATGAATGAGGAAGATGATTGCTAAGAGGCAGAAGACAAACTTGGGGTTGAAACCTTCCATTTCTCGTAGGGAAAGAAGATGTGATGAAATAAGGTTTGGAGGAAAATTGATAGTGTGAGACAAAAAGTCAGTGATTCTAGGAATTGCTTTTAGTTTTTTTAATACTTAAAAATTTTTATTTTTCAAGTATTAGAAATATTAGAGGTATTTCTTGAAATCACTATCAAACACAAATATATATATAATAAAAATTCAGTTAAGGTACTCCTAAATTATCCTAATTTGTTTCACTAGATACAATTGATTCTCTCCAATAAGAAAGACAACCGACATAAAATGGGAAAATTTCTCTACCAAATAAGAAATTTCGTTTCATATATTCATCTTTTAAAAAAAAGTTTGAAGTGTCGTGTAAAAATCTTTTATTAAAAGATAACATTTAAAAAAAAAAATCTTTCAATGATTTCAAAGTCTATAAATTTTTTTTTAAAAAACTTTATAAGAAAATAAAAGCCATAAAATAAAATTCTTTAATCCATAAAAGCTAGCTAATTTGTCCCTTTATTTTTTCTCTTTAAGTGTCTTTGGTTATATTTGATTCTCCAAAAGTATTAAGGAAAGAAAAGCAATGTTTAAAAAATAAAAAAAATAAAAAAATCATGTGTTGTTGCACTATGAAAAATATAAAAGAAAATCAAAATTAATTAAAACTTTATGAGAGAATTATAATAAATTAAATAAGTTTGATGTAGCATATAGTATAAATTTAACTTAAAATATATATATATATATTTTTAATTACCATATGCCTAAGTAATTAAACTAATGTCATATGTTGAGTGTACTTTCCTTTTATCTTTCCTACATTGGCTTTTGAAAGGAAAAAAAAAGGTAAAAAAGAAAAAACACTTTTCTTGTTTTGATCACAAGGAAAATGTTAAAATAGTTTTCTCAACATTTTCCTGAAAATGACTTGAAGGAAGTTTGAAATAAGGTGTTGCTTTGTATTTTAATTTTGTTTTTGTAACTTTGAGAGCCAAATTTCCCTCATATTTTCTTTTCTTTTTATTTTTATTATTAAAGTACTTCCTTCAAATTTTTTGAATAAATTTTTTTCTTTAAATTTTGCTTTTATGTATTCAAAATGTCTTAGTCATTATTTGTCTTATTTTCTCCTACAATCTTTCTAAAATGCCCTAGGACAATTAACAAATGATGAGTTTAACATTGAGAATATATCATATTTCACTATTTTAAAATTAAAACACATTATATTTATAAATAAATTTAAAATTTAAAACTTTTAAAAATGTTTGTATAAGAAAATATCACTTCAAATTAAAACTATATATAAAAAATAACTTCAAAGTAAATAACTTTAAAATAATTAAAATTATTCAAAAATTTGTTATCAATCTATATTTATCTAATTTTCTACTAAAAGTATCTTAAATTCTTTTAATATGTGTACACTAAGTTATTTAAAAAATTAATAATTATAACATTTTTCATTATATTTTGAATAAAAAATTAATGAAACATTTGTCATTGCATTTCGAATAAAAAAATTAAATTATTCAAAATGTTTGAATAAGATTTTATATAAAATATTTATCTTATCAAAATATTTTAACGTAAAATTTACATTTTATTTAATATTTTAAAATGTAAAAAATAAATGTAATTAAATGTATAAAAATAAAAAGTGGAGGCTCACATTTTTTGCAATTTAACTTATGCGATTGTTATGGAAAAATTAATATGAGAAATATGCAATTTTTGTAAAATTTTAAAATAAAATTAATTAATAAATATAGAAAAATTGAATAATAGATAATTGATTTTTTTAGCAAAACATCCGATTAGAAAAATTATTATGATAAATATGTTATCTTTTGTAATTTTATAAAATAAAATTAATGTGATAAATGTGTGAAAAAAATTAAGTATAAAAGGGATGAATGACTGATTTTTTTTTTCAACTTAAAATGGCTCTTTATTTTATATTCACAATTTTTTGTTTTTTTATTTTTTTTTTTAGAAAAGTTGGTTTTTACTCACTAATTTAAAAAAAAAAAAAAAATGAACCTCAACTTTTATAAATTAATTTTACCTTCATTTATTTTAAAATACATGCATTTTTTCATAAGTTAAATAATTACCCTTTTACATGATAATATTAAATAAAATTATCAAAAAATTAATTTATCATTTTAATTTAATAAATTTTTTTTACAAATAAATATATTATAAATTCAATTTTATTAAAAGAATGAGAAGATGAATGGATTTATATAATATAAGATATAAAATTATTATTATTATTAGAGAATTAGAAAGATTTTATTTATAAGATTGTGGAGAATTTTTCCACAAAGATTTGTATATCATATTATATAATAAAAAATTTAGGGAAAATCATGTAACCATACACCAACTACAAAAAATATGAGATTTTGAAACTTGACTTTTTTCTTTTTAATTTTGGTGTAAAATGGGAAAAAAATATTATCTATTCATGCACTCCAATAGTGCTTTTAAATTTGTTCCACAATTACCCTCAAAAGTAAATGACAAAGTACACACCAGTTTAATACCACTGGTTAACAAGTAAATGTGTCATTTATTTTTATTATTTCTCTCATATCAATATATTTCTCTTACCACTTGCCACGTTTCCACTTTTTTTTTTTTCCCTTTCCTGCCACCATAATCCATTGTCACTTATTATAGTTTTTATTATTATTATTATTATTATTATTATTTTCCTTTATATTCTTTTTAATATGTTCGTACATTTTCTCATCAAACTTCTTTAATTTTAATTTTTTTTACTCTCTAATTTCTCCATATTTATTTATTTTAATTATTTTTTGACATATTAAATTTAAAATGATAATATATAATAAATAGATAACAAATTAAAGAAAAACAAAATATATAATGGAAAAAAATGAAAATATTATCCCACAAATAATATATTCTATGATTTTAAATATTAATTATAATAATACATTTTATAAATTAAGGTTTAAATTTAAAAATTCTATTTTATTATTTAGAAGTTTATGATATAATATTTTTTTATATTAATACTAAACAAAAGATTTATTTATTTTGTAAATTATATCACATGTATAAGTGAAAATAGCTTGTAATACTATTTTATTATTTACATTATTTTTCTTTTAATTTTCATTTTAAATTTATCATATCAAAATCACAATAAGTGATGGTGCTTTTATCATTTTTCTTATGATTTTAACTTGATTGTGGATCTTTTTTTTTTTTTTTTTGTTAAAATCATTAATTTTTAATTAAAATAAAATATATAAGAAAATATATTTTTCATAAAAAAATATATGTAACCTTTTATATTAATTTCATAAAAAATAGGTACATCCTTAAAAGAAATAGGTAAATTCATGCTTAGGGAACCGGAAACACTACCATACTTATCATGGTGTATATATTCCTTTAGGACCCTTGATAAGAAATTAGAGGTCCTCGCCCACTCCGAAAGGAACTTTGGAACCCTAAGTATATCGATTCTGAAAGGAACCAAGACCCCTATCTCCATTCTCATGGTTCATATATTCCTTTGGGGACCCTCGAGAAAGAATTGGAGGTTGTTCCCTACCCTGGAATGGACATTGGAACCCAAGGTACATCCTAAAGACAATTTGATACATCTTTTACAAAATTTGGTATATATTTCATAAAATTTGGCACATCCTTAAAACAATTTGGTACATCTAATCCATGAGCTATCGGGACCTCTGTTTTATTACCCATGGTTTGTTTATTTCTTAAGGGATCTTAGGAAGTAATTAAAGGTCGTTCCCTACTCCGAAATGAACTTTGGAACCATAGGTACATCCTTAAGGAAATTTGGTACATCGTTAAGAAATTTTGGTACATCCAATCCTCGGGCTATCGAGACCCCTATCTATCTTCTCATGGTCCATGTTATCATTTGAGGACCCTCAGGTAGCGGTTGAAGGTCATTCTCCACCTCAAAACGAACTTTGGCATTCTTGGCAAATCCTTTACAAAATTTGATACATCATTCACAAAATTTGGTACATCCTTCACAAAATTTGGTACATCATTCAACATATTTGGTACATCTTTAAAAATATTTGGTACATACAATTCTTAAACTATCGAAACCTCTATCTTATTACCCCTGGTCCATTTATTCCATTAGGGATCTTTGGAAAGTGATTGGAAATCGTTCCCTACTCTGAAATGGACTTTAGAACCCTAAGTACATCATTGAGAAAATTTGATACATCAAATCCTTAACCTAACGTGACACTTATCTCCATTTTCATAGTCCATTTCTTCCTTTGGAGACCCTTGAGAAGTTGTTGAAGGACGTTCCCCACCTCATAACATACTTTGGCAGCATTGGTACATCCTTTACAAAATTTGGTACATCCTTCACAAAATTTGGTACATTATGAAGGATGTACCAAATTTTGTGAAGAATGTACCAAGGGTTCCAAAGTGTGTTCCAAGATGGGGATCAACTCCCAATCACTTCCTTATGGGTTCCAAAATGAAATCATGGACCATCCATGTTTAGATGGGGGTCCTGGAAACAATAGGATCAAATGTACCAAATTTAATGAAAGATGTACCAAATTTTGTGAAGGATGTACCAAGGGTTCCAAAGTGCATTCTAAGGTGGGGATCAACCCCCAATCACTTCCTTATGGGTTCCAAAATGAAATCATGGACCATCCATGTTTAGATGGGGGACGCGAAAGTAATAGCATCTGATGTACCAAATTTAATGAAGGATGTACTAAATTTTGTGAAAAATGTACCAAATTTTGTGAAGGATGTACCAAGCGTTCCAAATTGCGTTCCAAAGTGGGGATCGACCCCCAATCACTTCCTTATGGGTTGCTAAAGGAAATTATGGACCATCCATGTTAAGATGGGGATCCCAGAAACAATAGGATCGGATGTACCAAATTTAATGAAGGATGTACCAAATTTTGTGAAAGATATACCAAGCGTTCCAAAGTGCGTTCCGAGGTGGGGATCGGTCCCAATCACTTCCTTATGGGTTCGAAAATGAAATCATGGACAATCCATATTCATATGAGGGACCCGAAAGCAATAGGATTGAATGTACCAAATTTAATGAAGGATGTACCAAATTTTGTGAAAGATGTACCAAGGGTTCCAAATTGCTTTCCGAGGTGGGGACAATCCCCCAATCACTTCCTTATGGGTTGATAAATGAAATCATAGACCATCAATGTTCAGATGAGGGTCCTGGAAGCAATAGGATTGAATGTACCAAATTTAATGAAGGATGTACCAAATTTTGTGAAGGATGTACTAAGCGTTCCAAAGTGCGTTCCGAGGTAGGGATCGACTCCCAATCACTTCCTTATGGGTTCCAAAATGAAATCATGGACCATCCATGTTCAGATGGGGGTACCAGAAACAATAGAATCGGATGTACCAAATTTAATGAAGGATGTATCAAATTTTGTGAAGGTGTACTAAGGGTTCCAAACTGCGTTCCGAGGTGGGGATCGACCCCCAACCACTTCCTTATGGGTTCCAAAATGAAAGCATGGACCATTCATGTTCAGATGGGGGACCCGAAAGCAGTAGGATCAGATGTACAAAATTTGATGAAAGATGTACCAAATTTTGTGAATGATGTACCAAATTTTGTGAAGAATGTACCAAGGGTTCCAAACTGCGTTTCGAGGTGGGAATCGATCCCCAATCAATTCCTTATGGGTTGCTAAATGAAATCATGGACCATCCATGTTCAGATGGGGATCTTGTAAGCAATAGGATTGAATAGACCAAATTTAATGAAAGATGTACCAAATTTTGTGAAGGATTTATCAAATTTTGTGAAGGATGTACCAAATTTTGTGAAGGATGTACTAAGCGTTCTAAAATGCGTTCCAAGGTGGGGATTAGCCCCCAATCACTTCTTTATGGGTTCCCAAATGAAATCATGGACCATCCATGTTCAAATGGGGGTCCCAAAAACAATAGGATCGGATGTACCAAATTTAATGAAGGACGTACCAAATTTTGTGAATGATGTACCAAGGGTTCCAAAGTGTGTTCCGAGGTGGGGATTGATCCCCAATCACTTCCTTATGGGTTCCAAAATGAAATCATAGACCATCCATGTTCAGACGGGGGACCCGAAAGCAATGGGATCGGATGTACCAAATTTAATGAAGGATGTACCAAATTTTGTGACGGGTGTACCAAGGGTTCCAAAGTGTATTCCAAGGTGGGGATCAGCCCCCAATCACTTCCTTATAGGTTGCTAAATGAAATCATGGACCATCCATGTTCAGATGGGGGTCCCGGAAGCAATAGGATCAGACGTACCAAATTTAATGAAGGATGTACCAAATTTTCTGAATGATGTACCAAATTTTGTGAAGAATGTACCAAGGGTTCCAAAATACGTTCTGAGGTGGGGATCGACCCCTAATCACTTCCTTATGGGTTCCAAAATGAAATCATGGACCATCCATGGTCAGATGGGGAACCCGAAAATAATAGGATCGGATGTACCAAATTTTGCAAAGAATGTACCAAGGGTTCCAAAGTGCGTTCCAAGGTGGGGATCGGCCCTCAATCACTTCCTTATGGGTTCTAAAATGAAATCATGGACCATTCATGTTCATATAGGGGTCCCGGAAACAATAGGATAGGATGTACCAAATTTAATGAAAGATGTACCAAATTTTGTGAAAGATGTACCAAAGGTTCCAAGGTGGGGATCGGCCCCCAATCACTTCCTTATGGGTTGCTAAATGAAATCATGGACCATCCATGTTCAGATGGGAGTCCCAAAAGCAATAGGATCAGATGTACCAAATTATGTGAAAGATGTACTAAGCGTTCCAAAGTGTGTTCCGAGGTGGGGCGGCCCCCAGTCACTTCCTTATGGGTTCCAAAATGAAATCATGGACCATCCATGTTCAAATGGGGGTCCCAAAAACAATAGGATCGGATGTACCAAACTTAATGAAGGATGTACCAAATTTTGTGAAGGAAGTACCAAGTTTCCAAAGTGCATTCTGAGGTGGGGATGAGCCCCTAAGCACTTCCTTATGGGCTTCAAAATGAAATCATGGACCATCTATGTTCAGATGAGGGTTCTCAAAGCAATAGGATCGGATGTACCAAATTTAATGAATGATGTACCAAATTTTGTGAAGGATGTACTAAGCGTTCCAAAGTGCATTTCAAGTTGGGGATCGGCCCCCACTTACTTCCTTATGGGTTCCAAAATGAAATCATGGACCATTCATGTTCAGATAGAGGTCTTAGAAGCAACAGGATCGGATGTACCAAATTTAATAAAGGATGTACCAAATTTTGTGAAGGATATACCAAATCCTTAAGGTGGGGATTACCTTCGTGTTATGTGAGGAGTCAGTAAAAGGGAGGTTGACTCATTAACACCATGAGAAGTCATTCGAACATTTACACTGTACCCTTAGAATCAATGGAATTTTTTTTATACAATAATATTAGTTTGGTATGTTATGTTTAAAAGGCAACCTAGGGGCATACCTTCCATTTGAAAAGCATGCTTATGTGTGAATGACATTATATTACTATGTTACATGCAGAAGGCAAAGTAGGGGTACACCCTTCGTTGCATAGGCATGCCCATAGGTATGCCCATAGGTATGATAACATTATTTTGGTATACTATATGCAGTATGCAAACTAGGGGCACACCCTTGATTTTAGAGGCATACCTATTACTGAAACCATTATATTAGTAGGTTATGTGCACTAGTCAACCGAAGAGCACAACCTTCATGGAAGACGCATGAATGTGGGTGAAAAACTTATTTTTGTTAAGCTATGTGCAGTAGGAAAAAGATAGGCATGACTCTTTGTCAGAGGCATGCCTTTAGGATGACTAGATTTGGGGTGTTGGTTAGGCAGTAAGGCAAATGGAGGCATGTTGATAGATTGAAAGGTTGGCCCTTGACATTCATATGAACTAAGCAACTGAAGGTCATTTCCCACCTCGGAACGAACTTTGACACCCTTGGTACATTATTTATAAAATTTGATACATCCTTCACAAAATTTGGTACATCCGATCCAATTACTTCTGGAACCCCCATCTGAACATGGATGGTCCATGATTTCATTTTGGAACCCATAAGGAAGTGATTGGGAGTCGATCCCCACATTGGAATGCACTTTGGAACGCGTGGTACATCATTCACAAAATTTGATACATCCGATCCTATTGTTTTCGGGTCCCCCATCTGAACATGGATGGTCCATGATTTCATTTTGGAACCCATAATGAAGTGATTGGGGGTCGATCCCTACCTCAGAATGCACTTTGGAACGCTTGGTACATTCTTTACAAAATTTGATACATCCTTCATTAAATTTGGTACATCTGATCCTATTGTTTTTGAGTCCCCTATCTGAACATGGTTGGTTCATGATTTCATTTTTGAACCCATAATGAAGTGATTGGGCGTCAATCCCCACCTCGAAATGCACTTTGGAACCCTTGGTACATTCTTCACAAAATTTGGTACATCCTTCATTAAATTTGGTACATCGATCCTATTGTTTCCGGAACCCCCATCTGAACATGGATGGTCCATGATTTCATTTTAGAACCCATGAGGAAATGATTGGGGGTCGATCCCCACCTTGGAATGCACTTTGGAATGCTTGGTACATTCTTCACAAAATTTGGTACATCCTTCATTAAATTTGGTACATTCGATCCTATTGTTTTCGGGTCCCCCATTTGAATATGAATGGTCTATGATTTCATTTTGTAACCCATAAGGAAGTTATTGGGGGTCAATCCCCACCTCGGAACGCACTTTGGAACGCTCGGTACATCCTTCACAAAATTTGGTACATCCTTCATTAAATTTGGTACATCCGATCCTATTGTTTTCAGGTCCCCTATCTAAACATGGACGGTCCATGATTTCATTTTGGAACCCATAAGGAAGTGATTGGGGGCCGATCCCCACCTCGGAAGGCACTTTGGAATCCTTAGTACGTCCTTCACAAAATTTGGTACATCCTTCATTAAATTTGGTATATTCGATCTTATTGTTTCCAGGACCCCCATCTGAATATGGATGATCCATGATTTCATTTTGGAACCCATAAGGAAGTGATTGGGGGCCGATCCCCACCTCAGAACGCACTTTGGAATGCTTGGTATATCATTCACAAAATTTGGTACATCCTTCATTAAATTTGTTATATCCGATCCTATTATTTTTGGGTCCCCCATCTGAACATGGATGGTCCATGATTTCATTTTGGAACCCATAAGGAAGTGATTGGGGGCCGATCCGCACCTCAGAACGCACTTTGGAACCCTTGGTACATCCTTCATTAAATTTGGTATATCTGATCCTATTACTTTTGGGACCCCCATTTGAACATGGATGGTCCATGATTTCATTTTGGAACCCATAAGGAAGTTATTGGGGGCCAATCCCCACCTCGGAATGCACTTTGGAACCCTTGGTACATCCTTCACAAAATTTGGTACATCCTTCATTAAATTTGGTACATTTGATCCTATTACTTTTGGGACCCCTATTTAAACATGGATGGTCCATGATTTCATTTTGGAACCCATAAGGAAGTTATTAGGGGTTGATCCCCACCTCGGAACGCACTTTGGAACTCTTGGTACATCCTTCTTTAAATTTGGTACATCTGATCCTATTGTTTCCAGGACCCCCATCTGAACATGGATAGTCCATGATTTCATTTTGGAACTCATAAGAAAGTGATTGGGGGCCGATCCCCACCTCGGAACGCACTTTGGAACGCTTGGTACATCCTTCACAAAATTTGGTACATCCGATCCTATTATTTCTGGGTCCCACATCTAAACATGGATGACCCATGATTTCATTTTGGAACCCATAAGGAAGTGATTGAGGGTCGATCCCCACCTCGGAATGCACTTTGGAACCCTTGGTACGTTCTTCACAAAATTTGGTACATCTGATCGTATTGTTTCCAAGTCTCCCATCTGAACATGGATGATCCATGATTTCATTTTGAGACCCATAAGGAAGTGATTGGGGGTCAATCCCCACCTCAAAATGCACTTTGGAACACTTGGTACATACTTCACAAAATTTGGTACATCCTTCATTAAATTTGGTACATCCAATCCTATTGTTTCCAAGTCGCCCATCTAAACATGGATGGTACATGATTTCATTTTGGAACCCATAAAGAAGTGATTGGGGGCCGATCCCCACCTCGGAATGCACTTTGGAACCTTGGTAGATCCTTCACAAAATTTGGTACATCCTTCATAATGTATCAAATTTTGTGAAGGATCTACCAAATTTTGTAAAGGATGTACCAAATTTGGAAATGATGTACCAATGTTGCCAAAGTCCGTTATGAGGTGGGGAACGACCTTCAATAACTTCCTGAGGGTCTCCAAACGAAGAAATGGACAATGGAAATGGAGATAAGTATCCCATTAGCTCAAGGATTAGATGTATCAAATTTTCTCAATGATGTACCTATGGTTCCAAAGTTCATTTTGGAGTAGGGAACGATCTCTAATCACTTCCCAAATATTCCTAAAGGAATAAATGGACCATGGGTAATAAGATAGAGGTTTCAATAGCTCAAGTATGTGCCAAATATTTTTAAGGATGTACCAAATTTTGTAAAGGATGTACCAAGAGTGCCAAAGTTCTATCCGATGTGGGGAATGACTTTCAATCACTACCTAAGGGTCCTCAAAGGATCATATGGACCATGGGAAGATAGATAGGGGTCTCAATAGCCCAAGGATTGGATGTACCAAAATTTCTTAAAGATGTACCAAATTTCCTTAAGGATGTACCTAGGGTTCCAAAGTTTGTTTCGGAGTAGCGAACGACTTCTAATTACTTCCTAAAAATCCCTAAAGAAATAAACGAACCACGGGTAATAATATAGAGGTCCTAGTAGCTCATGGATTGGATGTACAAAATTGTTTTAAGGATGTGCCAAATTTTAAGAAATATATACCAAATTTTGTAAATGATGTATCAAATTATCTTTATCATATAATATATTTATTTGTAAGATACTTTTATTAAATTAAAATAGTAAATTAATTTTATGGTAATTTTATTTAATATTATCAAGTAAAAGGGTAATCATCTAACTTATGAAAAAATGCATGTATTTTAAAATATTTTTAAATAGATGTAGATAAACCTAATTTATAAAATTTGAGTTCATTTTTTTTATTTTTTAAAATTAGTAAATAAAAACCAACTTTTCCTTCTTTTGTGAAGAATAAATCATTGAAAATGTAAATAATAAGAAATAAACAATTCTCTAATTATCTTTAACATAGCCGTGGAAGGAAGGTCGAAACTTCATGATTACTAAAAGATTGAAAGGAAAAACCATAAGTCTCAAAAATTATCATAGTGACCAAAGTGGATAAGCATTCATAGATAAAAGAAAGCCCCATTGGCTTCTCCTTCTAGCCTTTCAATTGCATGCACAAGCACTAATGAAGATCTGGGTCCATCGAAATTTAGGAATTTTCTTTCAGACTAGACATAACCATTTGTAATTTCAAGCTTGTCCTGACTTTTGTCAACTCATGACTTGCTCTTATTCTCATGTTAAAAAACTGTAAAGCTATGTTTGGTTTTTGGAAACTACTCAAAAAAGAAAAAGAAAATGTTAAGAAAAATAATTTTTTTATATTCTCCTATAAAAAAAATATAAAAGAAAATTAAATATAATTAAAACTAATGAAAAATTTATGTATTTTTAAATTATTTAATCTTTATATAAATAAATCAAAATAAATGAAAGAAGTTTGAAGAATCAAATAAAAATAATTTATAAACTTTAAATTTTTTTTCTTTTTCTTTTTTTTCTTTTTTTTTTCTTTCTATTTTCTTTTCCTTGTGTTTTTCTAAAAGGGTTCCTTCTCTCCCCGACAAGTGAAGAAGGAGATCCTTCACCGCAAGAAAGTGTCATGGTATTGATTTGGTACATAACATATTGAATATATGATTTCCACTATTCAAAAATTAATCATGAATGATAAAATCGTTGAATGAAGATATAGACATATAAAATTAGAATATGAGAAAATAAGATTAAGGTATAAAATAAATATATATAGGTATTAATGAACCTTAAGACACAAAAACATAGAATTTTGTTGGACACTAAACATTTTATGATTGATGGCTATTTTTTGGTATGATATCAAAAAATAGTCCTTCAATATCAAAGCAAAACCCTTGGGTAAAATTTCTCTATTCACAAAAGAGAAATTAAAGAGAGAAGAATGAGGCAATTAACGACTTAATAGTATGCATAGACAAACAATAGGCTAAATTATACGGTAGAGGTCAACATAAGAAAAGGAAAAGTACACTCAGGAAAGGGAAAAAAAAAGAAGGCATTGATTTAATTAAGGTAATAGGATGGATAGACATATGGCACTTTAAGAATGAGGTCCCCAAATGGAAATTTAACTTAATAAGCTAAATCAAGTGCATATTATCATAGTACAATATTTACCTACATACATAAAGGAAACTTGAGACAATTGGAACAGATATAATTAAAATATTTAGAGTCCTTTTTTCAGTGATTCTCGAAAATGTTTATTGCCTAAAAAGTGTTTCTTTTTTAAAAAATAAAATAAAATAGGTATTTAACATATTTTAGGAAACATTTTTTAAATTTTGAAAAATCATTTATAATATTAAAAAATCACTAAAAACACTATGAGTAAAAATATAATTAAATGCACTCCAACTTCTATATTGAATGAAATATATTACATGCTAAACCATGTATACAAGTATAAATATAGAAATGTATTGACTAAATTAGTTAAGGAAATAGATGCCAAATAAATTAACAATTGGTAAAATAAATAAAGATGGGATTAAAACTCTGGAAGATGAATGCTGAAGAACCAAGATACTAGAAAAAAAAATTGAGGATAGAAAAGAAAACATAGCTAAGAAAACATAGTTATCATATATATATATACATTCACTTACTTGTCAGGTAGCTTAGTTGATCAGAACAAAGATTATGAAACATGGTCTCAATAGGTGGTACATATATATATATGTTCACTTACTTATTAGGGTAACTCAATTAATCAGAGTGAACATTAGGAAGTGTGATCCAAGTGAAACATATATACATGTTACTTATTCACCAAGGTAGCTTAGTTGATCAAAACGAACACTAAGAAGTGTGGTATCAGCAAGTAGCATATGATCCTAGGTTTGAATCTTATCACTAATAATACCCTAAATTCATCCAGTATTGGTGTATATATATATATATTCTCGATAGGAGTATCACCTTGGTATTTAGAAAAAGAAAAAATTGGTATTCATTCATTTATAGTCTAAATAGTAAAGGTAATTAAAAAATGATTCAAGACGGGTAGTTTAGTTGATCAAAGTGAACATTAGGAAGCGTGGTCTTAGTAAGTGGCACATATATATGTACGTTCACTTATTCAATAGGGTAGCTTAGTTGATCAAAATGAACACTAAAAAGTGTAGTCCCAATAAGTAGTATATGATTCTAGGTTTGAATCTTGTCACTAATAATATCCTAAATTCATCTGGTGTTGATTATATATATAGTATTTAGAAAAAGAAAAAATGGGTATTCATTAATTTAGGGGGTTTCTATTCGCAATATCCCTTTTGCTAAATGTAACACTTTTTTGTCATATTTTTTCCACATTTACCCTTTTTAATAAAGAACTCTCTCTAACCTCCTCTCAACATATTGAACTTAAATTCTAGTTGATTAAAACTACGAATCACATACGAAATACAATGAATGACGAAATTCAATCATCTTATGACAATTTTCAGGTAAGATTTATAAAAATATATTTTTAAAAAAACCATTCCAATTAAATATTGTTTATTTTAAAATTTTAATAATAATTTTTATTTAGAAAAATTGAGTTATGAATTTCACATTAAAACATTGAATATAATAAAATCATTTTACATAATATACTTTTGGTGAAAAAATTATTTTATAATTTATTATTTAAAGAAATTATTTTGTTTTAAAATATCAAAAGAATATGAAAAACAATTAAGAGTGAAAAAATAAAAGAAATGAAAAGAAAAAAAAAATACAAAGTTTACATGGGGTGGGGGTTTGGGTGAGTAGAGATGAAAAAGAAGAAAAAAATGCTAAAATGTGGGGTGGGGGTTGCGAAAAAATAAAAAATATAAAATAAAAAAAGGGTGCTATCAGGACATGAGGTGAGGGAGGAGAGAGGGGAGAAGAGAGAGAGGAGAGAGAGGGGAGAAGGAATAAGGGATGATAGTTTAGGAATATAAAATGCTATATTAGTAAATATGTTGTTGCGAATAGCAATTGGATTCATTTATGATCAAAATAGTGAAGATAATTAAAAATTAAAAAAAAAATATTCGAGAGGGGATATGCAGCTGGAGACAGACAGGAGTATCACCTTGGTGAATACCAAGAAAGATAGATCATACCAAAGAGAGAGGAATGTAAAGAGAGAATTGTGTAATGGGAATGGAAAGTGGTACTGTCACTGATATAATGCCATAAAGGCACTGGATTCTTTCTTTGTTTGTCAGAGGAACATTCCCATATTTCATCTTGTATGGTTGTCTTCCTTCCTTATTTGAGAGAGGAAGCGTTACCATATTCATGTGTAAGCAGAACGAAATGATAATGTATCTAGAATAGAACCTTACCTTGTATTTCTCCTTTCCTCACACCATAAATTCTGCAATTGCAAGGAGCTTGTTTCTCCACAGCTTCTTTCTTACCCTTTCTTTGAGAAATGGAGGGTTTCAGCCTGAAGTTTCTCTTCTACTCCTTAGCAGTCATCTTCTTCATTCATTTCTCTAGACTTTCTCATACAGAAGCCAGCAGTAAGGGCGGTTTCAGTACTGATCTCATCTCCCGTGATTCGCCTCTCTCCCCCTTCTACAATCCATCTGAAACCCAGTTTGATCGCCTGCAGAAAGCCTTCAGTCGGTCCATTTCGCGTGCCAACCATTTTAGGGCTAATGGAGTGTCTACAAACAACATCCAATCTCCTGTAATATCCAATAGTGGAGAGTATCTCATGAACATATCACTTGGAACCCCACCAGTTTCAATGCATGGCATTGCTGACACAGGAAGTGATCTCGTATGGAGGCAGTGTGAGCCTTGTGATAGTTGTTACGAGCAAATTGAACCTATTTTCGATCCCGCAAAGTCCAAAACTTACCAAATTTTATCGTGTGAGGCCAAATCCTGCAGCAACCTGGGAGGTCAAGGTGGTTGCGGTGACGAAAACACCTGCGTTTACAGTTACTCTTATGGAGATGGTTCACACACCTCTGGAGATGTCGCTGTTGACACCCTCACAATTGGATCCACTACAGGTAGACCGGTTTCGGTTCCAAAGCTTGTTTTTGGGTGTGGGCATAACAATGGTGGAACCTTTAATGATCGTGGTTCTGGCCTTGTAGGCCTTGGAGGTGGCCCTCTGTCAATGATTTCCCAATTGCGTCCGCTGATCGGCGGACGATTCTCCTACTGCTTGGTTCCGTTCGGAACTGATCCAAGTGTGTCAAGCAAAATGCATTTTGGTAGTCGGGGAATTGTCTCCGGTCCCGGAGCAGTTTCAACTCCTTTGGCTAGCAGAGAACCTAATACATTCTACTATCTTACATTAGAAAGCATAAGTGTTGGAAGCAAGAAGCTGGCATACAAGGGTTTTTCCAAGGTGGGATCTCCTCTTGCAGATGCAGATGAGGGCAACATTATCATTGATTCTGGGACAACATTAACCCTTCTCCCCCGAGATTTCTATGCTACCTTGGAATCAAATGTAGCCAGAGCCATTGGCGGTACACCTGTTAGCGATCCGAATAACATTTTTAGTCTTTGTTACAGTAGTCTATCAGGCTTAGACATCCCTACTATCACTGCTCATTTCGTGGGAGCAGACGTTGAGTTGAAGCCATTGAACACATTTGTCCAAGTCCAGGAAGGTTTGTTTTGCTTCACCATGATACCGGCATCTGACTTGGCCATCTTTGGGAACTTGGCACAGATGAACTTCTTGGTAGGGTATGATCTCAAGAGCAGGACGGTCTCCTTCAAGCCTACTGATTGCACCAAGGCTAATTGAATTTAGGTCTTGTTTGGATTTCTGATGCAACTATGAAGCCGAATGGTAAAATAATGTATTTGCATGGTTTAGTATTACGTATGGTATTGCAAGGTTTTTATTATATGTATAAAGCGATTTTCCCAACTTTTATTAATATTGGTTTCAAGTATATATCTCAAAAGGCTAAACCTTAAATCCTAAATCCTAACCCACCCACCATATTACACTTGAAAGGTAATCTATAAGGGAATGGTTGTTTCTTTAACAGTTTAACCTATGATGGCTTATTGGATGATATTTGCATAATTTCTTCACATCCATGAAATATGAATTATTAGAAAAAGGAAATTATGAGATCTTCCCAATATTCAGCTACTCGATCATTGAAGTAAAAATGGAGAAAGAAAAAACTTTACAAATAAAGTGATCTTACCGGTTGTCAATGATCAGAGGGAATTTTCTATATGTCTAGGGATACATACAAAAGCGAGAATATTAATGAGGTAGAGTGGAAAAAGTGGAAGTTGAGATGAGATACTAACCCTCGTAACTATTTTTAAGAACAATTTTACCTGGAAACACATTTGAAAAACTAAGAGCCAGTTTAGTAGTAATTTTAGAAAATATTTTTAATATTTTTAATATTTAAAAATTTTAATCATTCAAATGTTAAAAATACTATAAATGTTTTTTAAAATCACTCTAAAAACAATATGGGAAAACATGTTTGACAAACTAAAAACTCTTTTATGATTTATGTTCTTAAGAAAAAAAATAGGGTATTTTCAAAATAATATCTTTTAATTGTTTTCAATTATTTTCATTTGTTTTGACTTATACAAACATGTAGAAAAATTTAAAATAAAAAATTTTAAAATATATTTAAAAATATTAAAAATGAGTTAAAAATATTTTAAATTTCCAAATAAACTTTTGTTCTATGAAACATTAATTAGATAACGGTTTTCAAAAAAAGAAAATTAAAACTATTTTCTAAAACTCTTTTCGAAAACATTACCAAATAGGCCCTAATTTAATTAATAAGATAGATCAAGATATGATCTTTAACAAAGTTTACAAAAAAAAGAGGAGAATTTGAAAAAAAAAATGTTTTTATTAAATATATTTTTAGTGAAAATATTTTTTCAAGAAGTGTATTTAAGAGAATCACTTATGAAGTATTTATTAAAAAAATCATTATACATGATTTTTCAATATAGGTTAATTTTTAATATAAATATAATATGTTTTAGGTAAAATTTTGTTAAATATTTTGAGAAACAATTAAAAATATGAAAAATAATTTTTCCATTATACTAGTTTCATCAAGAATAAGTTGAAAAAACATATTTTTTATATTTAAATTCCGAAATCAAAATTTTTCAAAAAATAAATAAGAATATTGTGAAATAGCCCCTAATTTCTATTTTAACCAACAATAAATAGGAAAAAAAATTAAATTTCTAATTCTCATTAATTTTCTCTTTAACCAAACACATCGTAATAGAATGGTGATAGATATGAAGAATACATGCATAGAATGATGGAGAGATTGACCAACGCCATTAAATTAAGAAAGTAATTAAAACCCATGACTCAAATTATTAGAAAATAAAATTAAATCAAATGTGATTATCTTCCAAACAACCCGTCCAATACTTTACACAGTTCTAATGCAGGGTGCAATCAGCAGCCTTGAAAGAGACCCTCTTCTTCCTGAGATCAAACCCTACCAAGAAATTCACCTGAGCCAAGTTCCCCAAGACCCCAATATCAGAAGTGGGCAACACTGTAAAGCAAACCAGATCTTCTTGCATTCTCATGAATGTGTTCCATGGCTGCAACTCCACATTTGCATCCTTGAAATGAGCTGTAATAATGGGAACATCTATCTGATCAACTGTAGTGTTATAGCACAGACTGGAAATCCCATTCGGGTCTCTGACTCGTTTCCCTTTAATGGAGTGTGCTACAGATTCCTCCAACTTGCTGTAAAACTCCAGGGGGAGATAGGTATATGTTGTCCCGGAATCAACGATAATGTTTCCCTCTTCAACTTCAGTCTTCTTCGAAAAACCCTTGTATGGCAGCCTCTTCTTCCCCACACTCAAGCCTTCTAACGTGATCAAGTAGTAGAAGGTATCTGGGCCTTTCATGACTAGCGGAGTGGAGACGGTGCCGGTGCCGGAGACGATGCCTGATCTGCCAAAATTTATCCTGCTGGACATGCTGGAATCGGTGAAAACAGGCAGCAAACAGTATGAAAAACGTCCTTTTATGGTGGATTTCAACTGAGAAATCATGGACAACTCCGCGACTCCAAGGCCAACTATCCCAGAGCTGTGCTCATCGAATATGCCACCACTTCTGTGCCCACAGCCGAACGCGAACCCCGGAAAGCTTACTGGCTTTCCGGCATTGGACGAGACAGTGAGCGTTTCGACTGCTAGGTTTCCACCAGTAAAGGATCCATCGGCGTAGTCGTACATGAATGTGCATTTTTTTTCCATTGTGACCTGAGCGGTCATTCCCCAAAGCCAGACAAAAGCTTGTTCCACAGGAAGAATCTCTGTAAGTTGATGATTTTTTGGGGTCAAAGAGTGGGACAACCTGCTTGTAACAGTGGGTACAGGGCCGGCACTGCGTCCAGGTGAGATCACTGCCGGTATCAGCAATGACGATGACCGGAACTGGTGGAGTTCCGATAGACAAATTCATGAGATATTCCCCGGCCGACGGGACTACCCTAGATTGAATTCTATCTGGGGTCATGGCACTTTGCCTGAAGCGGCCGACACGAGAAGCAGACCGGCGGAAAGCGTCCTTCAGCCGCTCTGTCCGAGTCTTTGAAGGATCAAAGAACGGAGAATGAGGGGAATCACGGTGGATGAGGTCGACACTGAACCCTCCGCCGCTAGCCAGACCCACCTCCAAGCGGTGGAACAAGAACCCTACTACTACTACAACATTGAAGAAAATCTTCACCCCGAAGACTTCCATGGATGAAATCTAGAGAAAACCAGAGAGTTTTGATTTGGAGAATAGGCCTGAATCATCAGATTATATAGAGGGTCAGGAATGGAGGATGGAAAGATCGAGTCACTTTTCGGAAATAGGAAAGTTAATTAATTTGATTTTTTTTTTTTTTCTTTTTGGTAACTGGAAAGTGGAAACTAAATTTTCTATTTTCCTTTCTTTCAATTCTTTTCTTTTTATTTTATTTTATTTTTTTATGATTAGGTTTGAATCATAATTAAAAATAGATATAAAAATCCAACACTAGAAACTAAAATCTAACTAAATATAAATCCGAATTAGCTAATTATATCATTTAGGTGTATTATTTCCAATGTTTTAAAAATCGGACCGGTCATTAAACCAGAAAAGTTACTGGTTCACGGTTCACTGGTCGGACTGCCGATCGAACCGCTGTCGAACTAGTGACGTCATAAATATATATTTTATTATTTTATATAATATAAAAAATTAATAAATTAATAAATTCTATGTAAATTTTGACAGCATCTACTTTGTTTATTAAGTAACTTGAGTTTTGTCACAAAACTTTTTACCTGTAGAAGTCATCAATTATCATATATGATATTTATAACACAACATAAGATGTTATACATTCATAATGTCAATAAACTCAATATTTATCAAATAATCAAACCATTACTATCCTATAATAACCAAATTATCAAAGAGTTGTTAACTTAACACATTGTCCATAAAAAATAATACAAATGTCAACCATAGGTCCACAACACTTAAATAATTACTCAAAATAAAAACATAACATGTCAATGTTTAAATATTCATGAAGATTTTTGCATACTAATAAATATAAAATTCATGTCTTCATTCATTTTGGAAATTGGAATATGGATATTGAAAATGAGCATTTGGAAAACCAAAATTCTCCACATCAAGCCCTTCTCTAGCCACATCACCACCATACTCATCATCTACAAAAATATTGAATATATATCAACAAGAAATCATTTTTGAAGAAAAAAATATAATTATTGAACTTTTATAAGTTTAAATATTTTACTAACCAATGTGAGAACTTGAACCTTCCACTTCATTTATTGGAATTGACCCTTCTTCATATAGAAGATTTTCCAATTCTTCAACATCAAGCTCTGCTGGCTGATCGTCATCAACTACCCAAAAATCGGTCTCATCAATGCATGCATAGTCAATGGGATCATAGATTCTTTTCTTGTTATAAAACCTAAAAAAGAAAAGCATATAATTATTCATAATTGTGAATAGAAGAATTTAAATTCAAAACAACTAAGAAAGCATTTATACCGATTTTTTAGCCGCAAATTGTAATGAATGTATACAAGATCATTAAGCCTTTGATGTTCCAATCTATTCCTTCTTTTGGTATGTATACGTTCAAAGACACTCCAATTCCTCTCACATCTAGACGACGATGTGGTTTGGCTCAATGTTTGAATGACCAACTTTTGTAAATGTGGTGCATTGTATCCATGTAGCCTCCACCATTCATCTAGTTACCATTTCACATTAAAAATAAGAAAAAAACTAAAACACATTAGCAAGTTTAAAATATTAAATAGTAAGTAGGTAACTAATAAAAAAGAACAAACACACTAATAAATGAAAATAATCTTTTGCCAGGTTGAAGTACTTCACGTGAAGAATAAGCAAGGTCTCTTCCAAAACTTCCCAATCGATCACGAAATAACCTCATTTCATTCATTGTTTCAAGCTTGCCTTTCAGAACTTTTTGATCAATAACATCCATGACACCTCCAATAACATTTGACTTATTACAAAAGTTTTCCTGATCATATTGGAAACATGGATTCAACCAATAAGCTGCTGAATGAATGCTTTTCTTTATTTGTTGATCCCAACGTTGCTTTATGATCTCTGTATAAGGCTTGTATAGTCTTTCGCTGTAGTTAAACAATTTCTTGATTCCCAAACGAACCCTATACATGCCTTCATACACATATCCCATCGAAGGCCTCTCATCACAATCAATAATACGCAATAAGCGCATTAGTGGAGACATAAGATTCACAACAATCAAATAATCATTCCAAAATCTATTATCCAAGATGATGGAAACTGCAACTTGGCTTTTATAATCCTTTGAATATCTAGAGTCCACAAAGAACTTACTAGTTACCAAAGCTTGCAAGTCATGTTTATGATCATGAAGACTCTTGAGTGCAATAAAAGTAGTAGCAAAGCGAGTTGCACCAGGTCGCAGAATCTCTGTCCATCCTTCCCTTTTTCTCAACCAACTTAACAAAGCAACATGATTATACACAAAAATTGTCACCTTTGATGCACGTCTTACAAGTTCAACAACATGGTCCATCTTACAAATATCCTTAAAGATCAAATTAAGACAATGAGCTGCACAAGGTGACCAATTAATGTGTTTATGCTTCTAAGAAATCAATCTCCCCGTGGCCACATAATTTGCTGCATTATCAGTCACTACATGAACTACATTGAGTGGACCCACCCATTCAATCACCTCATCAAATAACTGAAACAAATTAGTTGCATCCTTAACAATGTCCGAAGCATCAACAGATTTCACAAACGATATTCCTTTAGAACAATACACAAGGAAGTTGATGAGTGTTCTTTGTCTATTATCTGTCCAACCATCACCCATTATTGTACACCCAACTTTTGCCCAAATTGCATGATAAGAGTCCACAAGTAACTGAACTTCCTTCTTAGCATCCTTTAAAAGATTAATCCGCAACTGATAGTAATTTGGACCCTTATATCCAAGACCAATTGGAGATATAGCATCCAACATTGGCTTGAAGTAGAAGGAATTCACAGCATTAGTAGGAATGCATGCATCATAAAAGAATCTCCCAACCGCCATATCCGCTCTCCAAGTAGCTTCTTTCCCAGCTAGCACACTCCTCATGGAAGGTTGAGCTCTTTAAGTATTTCTTGATGCAAAATACTTATCCACTGTTGATTTTTTCCTTTTTCCACTACTAGCTGTCATAGGACTTTGCATTTCTTGAACCTCTTCTTCACCTTCTGCCATATCCCCTTCAAATTGTGACACATTAGTACTATAAGGATTTCTATATTCATCTGCTTCTTTGGTTGCTTTCTTAGCATTCACAAACTCTTGCAAAGAATTTTCCATGCAAAATTTGACATCAGGTGGAACCGATTTACATGGACCAATATCTCCTCTCACTCCAGCAAGATGTAGTTTCATTCTATGAATACCTCCACCTTTTGTAATCTTTTTATAATACAAACAAATAAGAGCTCTGCTTCCATTTCCATATCTTTCTTCAGAAACATGCTCCCATGCAGGATCGGTCTTACTTCTACTTGATTGAGAATTGGTAGTTGAATCTTGACCAGAGGATGGAGTCAAGTTTGATGCCATTTTTTATTTTTCTATCAAATTAGAAACAAAAATCCCACATTAATCTAAAGAATGAAAGTCATCAACAATTTTATGATTTATAATCAAGTCATCAACAATTTACAATCACATATCACATATTAATGATAGTAAAAAATACACTTTTTCACCTATGATTCCTTAGATAATCAAACATCAAATCATTATCACATTTTAGGCACATGAATCTATGGTTGAGTTACAATCTAATATCATAATGCACAAACTAGGATGACCTTGTTTAAGGTGGACAATCACCCAAAGAAATGAGAAGTTTAAATGTTTGGGGTTTTATATTTTGTTTTCAATTGTAAATTCAAAATCTACCATTACAAAATTCAAGAAGAAATTTAACATGAACATTGGATAGATAATCTATATATAAATTGGCACAGAGTCAGAATTCAATTCACCTCAGGTACCAAACGGGAATGACATTACGAATTAACAATAACAACAGTTACTTCATTTAATATTCAAATTAAAAATAAAATTTTAACAAAAAAAAACCCAACGAAAAAGCAAAGATCCACAAAAAAAAAAATTGATTATTATGTGTACAGAGACCAGTTCAGTCGCCAATCGGATCTATCAAGCAAAAGAGAAAAACCAAGCATCCCAACTATTGTATAATGGAAACAAACCGAGAATGAGCGCTTGACGAGGAGCAGGGCCATGGAGGTTGCGAAGAGACAAGAGGGCAGGCTGCCGGCGGGGCTATTGTGGCTTGTGGGCGTCGCGGGCTGCCGGAGGGGCTGTTGTGGGTGTCGCGGGCTGCCGACGAGGCTGTTGTGGGCATCGCAGCCGCCGGCGGGGCTATTATGGGCGTCGCGGCTGCCGTCGGGGCTGTTGTGGGCGTTGCGGCTGTTGTGGGCGTCGCGGCTGTCGACGGGGCTGTTGTGGGCTTTGCGGGCTATCAGCAGGGCTGTTGTGGGCCTCACGGGCTGCCGACGGGGCTGTTGTGGGCGTCGCATTGACTGTAGCCGGAGGAGGAAGGGTTAGAGCCTTGGAGGTTGCAGTCTGGTTTTAATTTCCTTATATAAGAATCCAAAACGATGTCGTTTTGATGCTGTTAAAAAAAATAAAAAATAAATTCATTTGAACCGGTTGGTTCCCTCAGAACCGGCTGGTTCGTCCGGTTCACCGGTTGGACCGTCGGTTCAAGCGGTCCAACCCGGTTTGGTCTCCATCCAGTCTAATGACCGGACTGAACTGGAACAGTGACCGGCCGGCGGTCCAACCGGTCGGACCGGCCGGTCCGGTCCGGTTTTTAAAACCATGATTATTTCACATTTTAAAACATCAATAATAAATTGAATCCAATTCTAATAAGGAGGCCTAATCTCAACAAAATGTTTAAAATTCAATTCAAAGGTTAAGAACCATTTATAATTATTTTTTAAATGATTTCGAGATGATTTTTTATTTCGTATAATAACAATATATATCGAATGAAAATTCTAAAATATATGCAAAAAAAATCTAAAAAAACAGGTATTGTTATCTTTCAAATATATAAAAATTTGTTTTAAAAATGTTATTATTAATATTAAATTTTAATTAAAGTTTTATTAATTATTTTCTATAATGTTACTAAAATGTTATATTATTAATAATAAAATAAAACAGGAAAATTAAATTAAATTTAAATTATAAAAAATATTTATTTTTACTTCAAATTTTACTTATTCAATTATAAAATATAAAAATTAAAAATTAAAAAAAAAAACTAAAATATAAATAATTTAGATGTTCATTCTTAATTTAACTATTAGTATTTATCTATTTATTATTAGTTTGATTTAGAGTAAAATATAAAATTTAAATTTGGTTAGAAGTTTACTATTAGTTTGAATTAGAGTATAATATAGAATTTGAATTAAAATAGAAGTTTACCATTGGTCATTAGTTTAAATTAGAGTATAATATAGAATTTGAATTAAAATAGAAGTTTACTATTAGTTTAAATTAGAGTAAGAGATAGAGTTTGAATTATAATATAACTCAATTGTATTTGTATATAAATATTGTTGATAAAAATAATATGTCATATTTTCTCTTCTATTTTCTTTTTTCAAATTTTTTTTAATAAAAGAGAAATGGAAAAATATTGAAATATTTTTGGAAA
Source organism: Vitis rotundifolia (assembly GCA_030254885.1). Taxonomy (NCBI): domain Eukaryota; kingdom Viridiplantae; phylum Streptophyta; class Magnoliopsida; order Vitales; family Vitaceae; genus Vitis; species Vitis rotundifolia. The sequence goes on from CM058152.1 coordinate 16,189,238, forward strand.
AGAAATTAAAAGGTGAAATACACGTGACACTTAGTAATCAAAAGGGGAGAATAAAATAGTAAAAGTAAAGAAAAAGTATATGCATGTATAAAAGTCAAATAATCCTATGAATAAAGCCCACACACATTTATTTTTTCTAATTTCCTTCGAGGGTATTTTTGTCTTTCAAATTTCATATCCTTAGCATCAATTATGCTAAATATATGGACCTTAAATCAATTATCTACTTTAACAAGCCTAAATCATAATTATCTCAATTTCTTAGTTCCCTAAAGTCAACTTTATAATGGTCGTAAAAATCATTACCTTCATGAATTGAATCTATAATAATCTTGAATTCAATGCAGTATATGTCACAAGAAAAATACAAAGTCTTAAATAAAGATATAGGAAACAAAATCATCTTAATCTAATAAGATTAATGAACTAATATAGACTATAATTATATGATATATGTTTATTATTATTATTATTATTATTATTATTATTAATAAACATATCTAAAAGAAAGGGAAACATTTGTTGATGACATGGTAAGTAAAATCATCTTTTTAGAAAATAATTATATGATTAATTAAAAAATGCATGTATTTTAAACTATTTTTAAATAGATGAAGATTGATTTTAAAAAATTGGGACTCAAAACCCACTTTTCCTTTTAAAATAAGTTGTAAAGTCATTATTTGTTATAATATTATTATTTAAGCTTTTTAACACAGTGTCTAATTATGAAATTTTTGTTTTCGTAAACCTTAAAAAAAAAAAAAATTAAAGTTTGTCATTAGATTAAAACAAATTAAACCAATTTAGATTAATTGTTATGATTAAACTTAAATGGACCAAACCAATTGGTTCCTCTTTAAATCCAATTAGTTTGATTCTTAATCATGAAAACTAAATATATCGATTCTTTTTTCTTCTAATACTTAAAACAAAACTAACTAAATCACACACATCCCTCTCGAAATTTTTTTTTTTTTTTGATAATTTATTCTAAAAATAGAATGAATTTTTATAATAAATTTCAATTGTTTCTTGTAGGGGTGTAAATAAGTTCATTTCAATTAGTTTTTGGATAAAAAATAAATTGAATCATATAATTGGTTTTCTATATGATAAAAAGTAAATCAACCAAATTTGGAGTTAAAAAATTAAACCAAACCAAGCCTTTTAAGATCGGTTAACCCTAGTGAGAAAATGTTTTTTCAGAACTAATTATTATTATTATTAAACCTAACCAAAAAGCTTAGATTGATCCCTTGATACCAAAGGGTTAACATGTCATTTGTAATCATATATTCAATTTAAATATATTAAAGTTCATTTATAAAATTAAAAAAAAAATCTAATTATTTTATTTTAAATTTTATTTAATTGATTAATAAAAATATAAAAACCAACATTATAATTTTTTAACAAGTATTTTTTTATATCATTTATATGATCATTAAATATAAAAATATAAATATTAAAATATCATATATGCATCATAATTTATTTTACATTATTGAATATATTTAAATTAAATGAATTATAGTTTTAATATTAAATGTATCATCATTTATCTCATTAATCATATTTTAAAAAATAATTATCACTTCAAATTTTGAATTTTTATATTTATCCTGTTAATTTTGAATGTCTTTATTTTAAAATATTAAAAATATAAATTTATTAAAAAAATACTAAAATATAAAATAAAAAAAATTAATAATGAAGTTATAATATTTTATAAATTGAAATTAATTTAATAAGATAAATAATAAATTATATATTAAGACCGATATATCTTTACTTACAGATATTTTTCTCTTTATCTATACTTATATCAATTACACTTACAAAATAAATTTAGCATGTGTATTTTTACTTATTTGTTCATTGTTTGGAGTTTTTTCAAATATTTTCATGAATTTTAAGTAATTTTCACTTTATCGAAATTTTTGTCAAAATATCCACAAATATTTTTTTTTAATATTTTCGATATATCCATAAAATTTAAGTACCAATATATTTGTATTTACCGATATTTTAAATCTTAAACCTAATGGATTCAACCAATCAAATTTCTCTTTAAGTTTATTTAATTGATCAATTCTTAATGCATGAAAATTAATTATAACAGTTTATTTTAATTCCTAATACTACAAAAACCATAATACTATAAAAACCATATAGGTGAATACTTTTTTAGAACAAATTCTAAATCTTTTCTAAAGAGAATTGCAAGTTTATTGACTTGAAGAACTTGAATCACAATGAGGAGTTACTAAGGAAGAAATTGAAACAAAAACTCATGGATCTTCCTTATCATATTTATCACTAAAATCCTTATTAATTCAAACTGATAAATTTTATCACTTGAATCCTTATCAAGAAGGAGAAAGTGAGAACACAACAATGAAAAACATGAGAATGGAAGGTGGATATTGTTAGCCACATGAGATAACGGTAATATTTTGATTATTTTCATAAAAAATTGAAAACAACAATAATATTTAAGAAAAAAAATTAATATTTATAAAAAAAATATTCATTTTTTAGATTGAAAACTATGGAGGATTAGATTTACAAATTTGAAATTATTCAAACCCTTTTAATCAAATAACCCATAAATTAATTCCCTTGAAAAGAAAACCCTGATGATTTAGGTAGTGTTTATTTTTTGGCTGAACAAAAAAAACAAAAATATTTGACTGAATAAGAAAAGTCAAAATATTTTGTTTTTTCTATTCAACTAAAAGTAACCTATTAACATTGTCTAATATAAGTAAACTGAACCTATTGATAATAAGTTCGCTTTATTTATATTGAACGATATTAACAAGTTGCTTTTAGCTAAATAAAAAAAATAAAATATTTTAACTTTTTCTATTCAATCGAAAAATAAACACCACCTTAGTTATGAGAAAAAAGGGAGGAAAACAACATTGGTGGAGTTGGCATGAACTCGAGGGGGTCAGATGCCTTCCCACCCCCGAAAGACCAAATTTTCAAGAAAATAAAAAAATAAAAAAAACCTTAATATTAAATCAAATTTACGTTTTGATGCCCGTCCTATATTTCTGGCTCCGCCAGTGGAAACAGTATCCTTGGTAGACCGTTTGGAGCCATTCTTTGTACATAGGTCGACTTAGTTATGCAGTTTTTCACCTAAACCTACTTGCAAGCATTTTTTGGTGTTGTCTATATGGGAATTCATTCTTAGTTGAAAATGGTGCCGGACTCAAAATCTTGGGCAAATTTAGTAGGTCGGTTTCAACTTACGAGGATAATGAATTTTGAAGAATGAATTTTTAGGATTTGATTAATAATTATTTAAAAAAGCATATTTCTACTTTTTACAAAGCATAGTATTTTAGCTTAAAAAAACATTTTTGACATATTTGGTTTTAGCAGGTGATGATTCCTTTTAGGTTTAACAAAAAGAACTAAAATAATTAATTTTTTTTATTCACTTAAAACTAAATTCATTATATCAACCAATATAATTAAAGTAAGTGATCCTGTCATCGATAATTGATATTTGAAAAAAATTAAATATTTTGATATTTAAAATAAATCCAACATATTTTAGGAAAAAAATTGTTAAATATTTTGAAAAAAATTAAAACTATGAAAATTAAGTTTTCCATTATACATAAAAGCACCGAGGAATAATTTGAAAAAACATATTTTTTTTATATTTAAATTCTGAAATAAAAATTTATTTCTAAAAATAAGTAAGAACATTGTGAAATAGCCCCTAATTTCTATTTTAATCAACAATGAATAGGAAAAATAAATAAATTTGCAATTCTCATTAATTTTCTCTTTAGACAAACACATCATAATAGAATGGTAATAGATATGAAGAATACATGCATAGAATGATGGAGAGATTGACCAACTCCATTAAATTAATAAAGTAATTAAAACCTATGACTCAAATTATTAGAAAATTAAATTAAATTAAATCAAATGTGATTATCTTCCAAACAACCCGTCCAATACTTTACACAGTTCTAATGCAGGGTGCAATCAGCAGCTTTGAAGGAGACCCTCTTCTTCCTGAGATCAAACCCTACCAAGAAATTCACCTGAGCCAAGTTCCCAAACACCCCAATATCAGAAGTAGGCACCACTGTAAAGCAAACCAGATCCTCCTGCATTCTCATGAATGTGTTCAATGGCTGCAACTCCACATTTGCATCCTTGAAATGAGCTGTAATAATAGGAGCATTTATCTCAGCTGTAGTGTTATAGCACAGACTGAAAATCCCATTGGGGTCTCTGACTCGTTTCCCTTTAATGGAGTTTGCTACAGATTCCTCCAACTTGCTGTAAAACTCCTGAGGGAGAAAGGTATAGGTTGTCCCGGAATCAACGATGATGTTTCCCTCTTCAACTTCAGCCTTCTTCGAAAAGCCCTTGTATGGCAGCCTCTTCTTCCCCACACTGATGCCTTCTATTGTGAGGTAGTGGAAGGTATCTGGGCTTTTCTGAACTAGCGGAGTGGAGACCGTGCCGGAGCCGGAGACTGTGCCGGATGTGCCAAAATTTATCCTGCTGGAGATGCTGGAATCGGTGGAAACAGGCAGCAAACAGTATGAAAAAAGTCCGTTTATGGTGGATTTCAACTGGGAAATCAGGGACAACTCCCCACCTCCAAGGCCTACTATCCCAGAGCTACTCTTATCGAATATGCCACCACTGCTGTGCCCACAACCGAACGCGAACCCCGGAAAGCTGACTGGTTTTCCGGCGGTGGATTTGACAGTGAGCGTCTCCGCTGCAAGGTTTCCCCCCGTAAAAGAGCCATCGGCGTAGGAATACCTGAATGTGCATTTTTTTTCTTTACTACATGAGCGGTCCTTCCCCAGAGCCAGACAAAAGCTTGTTCCACAGGAAGAATCCCTGTAAGTTGATGATTTTTGTGGGTCGAAGAAGGGAGCAACCTGCTCGTAACAATCGGTGCAAGGCCGGCACTGCGTCCAGGTGAGATCACTGCCGGTGTCAGCAATGGCGATGACCGGAACTGGTGGAGTTCCGATAGACAAATTCATGAGATATTCCCCGGCCGACGGGACTATCCTGGATTGAATTCCATCTGGGGTCATGGCAGTAGGCCTGAAGCGGCCGACACGAGAAATAGACCGGCGGAACGCCTCCGTCAGCCGCTCCGCCTGAGTCTTTGAAGGATCAAAGAACGGAGAATGAGGGGAATCACGGTGGATGAGGTCGACACTGAAGCCTCCGCCTCTGGCCAGAGCCACCTCGAGGAGTTGGAACAAGAACCCTACTACTACAACATTGAAGAAAATCTTCACCCCGAAGCCTTCCATGGAAAAAAAATCTAGAGAAAACCAGAGAGATTTGGTATGGAAAATAGGCCTGAATCATCAGATTATATTGAGGGTGAGGAATGGAGAATATGGAAAGATTGATTCACTGGTCATGCATCGTATTTTCTGGTTCACTGTTTAGGAAAGAAAATCCTATCTTCCACTTTTCTCGAATAGGAAAGTTCATGAATTGCATGATGCATTCATGAACATAAATTAATTAAATTGAATGTTTTTTTGTCAATTTGATTCTTTAATATTAATAAGATTTAAGGTATAATAGAAAGATACAAAATATTAAATAAAAAATAATAATACGAATTTTGCTTTATTTTTTTTATTTATTATTAGGTTTGAACTATAATTAGAAATAGAATTCAAAATAGAAATAAAAAATTCAGTACTAGAAACCAAAATCTGATATGGTAAGAATTTTGGATATGTTCGAGAACGGTTTTATTTTCTTGAAATAAAAAAAGAGTTCTCTAACCGTAAACAAAGATTGGATAAATCTTTAATTACATGAATGGTAATGCCAATCAAATATAACTAAACATAAGGATTACTTTAGGGTGGGTTTAGGACGTGTCTTTGCCATCTCAACTTCATCCCGTTTATTCAAAATAATTTTTATATCAATCCCAGTAAAAAAATTAAATGGGGCGGAGCAACATACAATAGGTACGTGAATTTCTCGTACCCGTCTAATTTAATATTTTTTAAAAAAATAACTATTTAAAAATTTTAAATTATATTATAAATAATTTAAATGTTATAATTTTTTATAACTTATTTTATTGAAAAGTATTATTATTATTATTATTATTATTATATTAAAAATAGGAAAATAAAAATTAAATTAACTTAGTTTTTAAAATTAATTCTATATATAATCGAAGCGGGGTGGAACAGGACAAAACACTCAAACCCGATACAAACTCGTCCTAAATTTACAAAGTTTAAAAGAATTTTCAAACCCGCCCCAAACCCATTTATTTAAATTTCAAACACATCCCATTCCGGGGCGAGACGGGCGGATGCTCGAAAAACCGATTCGTTGTCATCCCTAATTAAACTAACTCAATTCATTATTTTTAGAAATAAAAATAATAATAATTTTATTTTTCTAAATATAAAATTGAATTAGCTAGCTAGAGAGTTTCATAGACATTTTCTAACTTTAAAAATAGATTGGACACATTTTTAACTCAAAAGTAGTTGTATGAATCAATAACACACACTCCATTTAAAAATAAATAAATAAATAAATAAATATTTTATTATTCTAATATAAAATCTAATTAGCTAGCTAGATCGTATCGCTTAAATAATCAATAATAAGTCAAATATATAGGCCATAATAATGGTCATTTATGTAAATTAAATTGAGCATTCAAGATATCGGTCATGAAAGTGCCTTCAGGGTTGTGAATAGATAATATCTTAACCGATTAGCCTAAAATTATGTTTGGTTCTCAAAAACTATTAATAAAAGAAAAAGAATATTAAGAAAAATATTTTTCTCATATTTATTGTTATACGAAAAATTTTAAAGAAAATCAAATATAATTAAAATTAGTTTGAAACTTAATTATTTTTAAACTATTTAATCTTTATATCGACAAGTTAAAATAAATAAAATGAATTTGAAATAGCAAATAAAAATAATTTATGAATTTTATTTCTATTTTTTATTTTTCTTTATATTTTTCCTCTCTATTTTCTCTCCCTCGTGTTTTTCTCAAATTTTCCAAAAACCAAACTCAACTTCCAAATTTTCACCTTTTAAGAATTTTGCAATCAATCATATGATTAATCAATAATTCCAATATAACCATCCATAAAAGCCTCTTAAAAACTTTGCAAATTGTGCACCCAAATTCTTAATTTCACAAAATTAAGTTTACCAAAATATGAAAAAAAAAGAAAGAAAAAAAAAGTGAAACTTCACAAACCATGAAAATCTTATTTTTAATTAAAAAGAATGTTTGATTTCTTTATTCTTGAAAGTCCACTTTACATCAATCTTGAATCTTCAACAGAGTGAAAAAATATTAAGTATTAAATTAGAATAAATGGAACAAAATCATCTGAATCTAATAAGATCAATGCACTAAAATAGATTACAATCATCTGATTTCAAATAAGTTGTAAAGATGCTATTTGCTATAATAGTATTATTTAAACTTTTTAATCCCAATGCCTTAAACTAAAACAAATTAAACCAAGTTCGATCAACTATTATCATTAAACTTGAACCCATCGGTTTTCTTTTTAAATTCAATTAGTTCGATTCTAAATCTATGAAAACTAATTAGATGGATTCATCTTAATTCTAATACTCAGAAACAAAACCAACTAAATCGTACCATTCCTCTTAAATACAATTTTGTGACAATTTATTCTAAAAATAGAATGAATTTTTAGAATAATTTTCAAATGTTTTCGGTTATTTCTTATAAAATGCTCTAAAAACTAATGGAAAACATGAAAAATAGGTCCAAAATTTTTTGCACTATAGATAAGTATATAATGCTTTCATAAAAAACAAGCTAAAAAATTATTTTTCATATTTGAGTTTTCAACATAATTCCATGTTTTAAAATAATTGAAAATTATTTTTGAGAAATTTTATCAAATGCCTAAAGTTTGTTTGATCATGTGATTTAAAACAGTTTTATGTTTTTAAAAATAGCAAACTGTTTTTAAAATTTTTGAACATTGTTTTGTCATTATTTTTTGAAAATAATCTTTTTAAAAAAAAAAATTAAATAACAAGTATGAATTGTTTTCACCAATTTTTAAAAACAAAAGGAAAATATAAATATGTTTAGCCATGTTTTAAAAAACATGGCGAAATAGACACTTATTTTTCAAAAATATTGTCTAAAAGCGTTTTGATTCCTCTTTGTGCAACAATATTGTAATTTATCTTATTTTCATGTATATTCCATTTCCATTCTTGCACACCTTGAAAAAGAAAATTCTGGGGTGCAATTGCAGCATTGAAACAGGAATTTTTATTATTTGTATCACTTTACCCATATTATTATGTGTTATAATACAAAAGACATATCAACTCACATAATTGAATAATCTAATGTAGGGTAAAATAAATTTGATTTTTTAATTATTTGTCCATCCAAAAATGGTTGAAACTCACCTAAAAATCATAAATAAATAAAAAATTAAAGTTTTTTTCTACTAAGTGTGTTTAGTGTAGGGAGGAAAATATCGGGATATATCGATGATATATCGTGTATCGGAAGGTTTCGATATAATAAATCATGATGATATATCGGATAGGAGAAATTTCGGTAAATATCACCAAAAAATCACCGATATATCGATTGGAGGTGATAAATCGTCAATTTTTTTCATTAATCTGTTATCAAAAAAAAAAAAAAAAGGCCGATATTTCTCCCATTTATCACCGATTTTTGGGCGATATTTCTGTAAAGAGAAAACGCCCTCCTCTGCCCAAACTGCCTGCCCGTCTGCCCAGGCCTACCCTTTGCCCAGGCTCCCCTTCCCCAGCCAATCTCCTGCCTGGGCTCCATTCCCCACTTTGCCTAGACCTCCACTTGCCCCTCTACCCAGGCCTATCAGTCTGCCCAAGCTCCCCTTCCCCAGCCAATCTCCTACTCGGCTCCATTCAAACGTGTCTATATATATATATATATATATATATATTAAAAGTAATCACAAAAGAATATTTTTAAAAGCAAATTAATTATAATTATTATAAAAAATATATAAAAATTATCATCATAATTTTTTTCATAATATTTTTAATATTATTAATAGATTAATTAAATATTAAAAAATTATAGATATATTATCGTTTATTTTATATCATTTAATATAATTAAATTAAATGAATCATAAATTTAATATTAAATATATTTTAAAATTAGATAGATTATAATTAAATATTATAATATTATTATAGAATAATATTTGATATAATTTAATAATAAAAATACACTTATAAAATACATATTTTGTATTGATGCATATAATATTATTATCAAATATAATAAATCATATTATATATATATTAAAGTATTTAATAAAGTGACTTTAAAATGTTTGTTATACTTTTAATTATATTTCTATGAAATTTCTTTTTAAATTTATATGAATTTTAATCAATTTTAGGTTTATCGATTTTTTTTTTTTTAAATATCCACCGATATATCTTCGATATATCCGTAAAATTAAAATACCCGATATATCCGTAATTATCAATATTTTCATCCTTGGTTTAGTGAACCAACATAATAACTTAAAATAATTTAATAACTTAATTTAAGTTATTAAGTAAATTAAGTATATTTGTGTGGACCCCGCATTTTCGCACAATGCTTTTTTACTCAATGGCGAAACTCATTTTTTCTATTTATTTGGTGAAAATTTGATTTTTTTTTTTTTAGAAAAAACTTGGAGTCACTACTTATTTTTGTTTTATTTTTTTAAGGGAAAACAAAATAAGAAAAAAAACCCTAAGTGTGACTCCTTGTTTAGAAAAAATGGTTTGTGAAAAACCAAACCTAGGTTTGGGGATCAGATTACTTATTGGGAAAGGTACGGTAAAGATCGTAACACCCCTCTAAGCCCTTAAAAATGGGTCTCTACTAAAAAAGATAAAGCAAGTGTGACAATTAACTAGAAGATTAATGAGACCAAAATAATCAAATAATAAAACGCATCATGCATGAGAATAAACAAAAAGAGAGAGAGATCGTACCTTAGCAGCAAGTAAAGATGCACTATCAATGAAATGAGGTTAGTGCATAATAATAAGTGTAAAACAACCAATCAAAATCGAACAATATCAATCATGCAATTCACTTGAATTATTTTCAAAAGAAATGTTATGAATGTTGAACTCCACCAAAACCCCATTGATTTTGCATGAATTAATTCCATAAATTCCATTATTTTGGAATTATAAAAATTGCATCCATGCTTAGTTAAAATTAAGGAAAGTGGAAAATTATTTTAAAATCAAAGAAAACTTGTAAAAGTACTTACTTGAAAGGAAAGGTAACAAGTTTATTTAAAAACGAGATTTTTTTTACCTAAAACCCTAATAAAGGATGAAAAGTTGTAGAATTAAAAAAAATATATATTTGAAAACTGGAGTGGAATTAAAACTATTTGAAAGAAAAGTAGAGTTTTGAAATTTATTTGAAAATTGAATTCTCGAAAATTAAATTTAAAATTTTGAAATTTTGAAATTTTGAAAAATTATTTGAAAATGGGAGTTTTGAAATTGAATTTCAAAAAATTATCTGAAAATGGAATTTTTAAAATTTGAATTTGAGAATTGAAATTTTGAAAAATTATTTGAAAATAGAAGTTTTAAAAATTAAATTTGGAAATTGGAATTTTGGAAAATTATTTAAATATTAAAGTTTTGAAAATTGGAATTTTGGAAGATTATTTGAGAATTGAATTTTTAAAAATTAAATTTGGAAATTGGAACTTTGGAAAATTATTTTAAAATGGAAGTTTTAAAAATTAAATTTGGAAATTGGAATTTTAGAAAATTAGTTAAAGATTAAAGTTTTGAAAATTGGAATTTTGGAAAATTATTTGAGAATTAAATTTTTAAAAATTAAATTTGATAATTGGAAATTTGGAAAATTATATGAAAATGGGAGTTTTGAAAATTAAATTTAAAAATTGAAATTTTGAAGAATTATTCTAAAATGAAAGTTTTGAAAATTAAATTTGAGAGTTTGAATATTGGAAAAAATTATTTGAAAATGGGAGCTCTGAACATTAAATTTGAAAATTGGAAATTTGAAAATTTATTTGAAAATGAGGGTTTTGAAAATTAAATTTAAGAATTGGAATTTTGAAAAATTAAATTTGAAAGAAATTAGAATTTTGAAAATTGGAGTTTTGAAAATTAAATTGAAAATTGGAGTTTTGTGAATTATTTGAAAATTGAAATCTTGAAAATTAAATTTAAAAAAAAAATATAATTTTGAAGAATCATTTGAGAATGGATTTTTTAAAAATAAATGAATAAATAAATTTAGAAATTGGAATTTTGGAAAATGATTTGAAAATGGAAGTGTTTTTACACCAATTTTTTTTTAAAGCAAGAATGAAGAGTTAAAGAAATAAGAACACGTCTTCTTTGGGAATGATTCATAAAGGGTGGGATTCTAAAATTGACTTAAAAAAATCAGCATGGAAAGATTGAAGGAAAGTCATGTGTCTCTTAAAATAAAACAAAATGGGAGCCACGTGTGCATGAAAAAATGGGGAAAATATAACGGGCTGGTGGGGTCAATTTTTGGCTGGCTAAGAAGTGGGTCATTTTGATACTTGGGTAATCTGCTCTGGTGTTCCTCCTCTATGAACAAATTTAATAGCAACATTCTAGTTCTCATACTTTCCATCATACACTTCAGAATGAGCACCTTAGCTTAGGATCGACCAACCATTTGGCATCTAAATTGAATTCCTCTGACTCGTAGAACCCATTCCTAGATCCCATTTTTCTCCTCAAATCAATAGCTGAATTGACATTTACTCACTAACCAAGCCAAAACCCTTGTGTTTGTCACTCATTTGAAACAAACCAAGTACAAAAATTGGGAAACGGTGGAGTACAGGAAGACATGCACCGCTTGGTTTCACAGACCCATCTCATTCTCAAAAATTTAAAAAAAAGGAAAAAAAAGATTGAGAGGTGCTTTCGTTGAGAAGGCAAAGAATAAAACTCCAACATAAAGCAAAAACCCAAGAACTTCAAAATATCAACAATCAAGCAAAACCCATCAATCAAGCTCCACAAATTCACAACCACAACAGCAAAAAAACGCAAAACCCATATCCCAATTTCCAAAAAGATGGAAAAAACACTCACTTGGCACTCGGAGCCCTCCTGGGAACTTTAGGTTCGAACTCAACAGGCAAGCCCATGAACCCATTGAACCGATCAAAGGTAACATGTGCAACATGGCGCACATTAGTCAACCACCCGATCTCCATGGCGCAAAGCTCCTTCCTGTCTGTCTTGCAAGCAACCTAAGACTTCCCGAACAACGTTACAAGCAGCACCAATAGAGACAACTGTTCCCTATTCTTCACTCTCTGTTTTTCTTCTATTTAAGTTTACTCTCTCTCAATCTCTCCAAAACCAAGAACCCATGAACCACCCCTGCCCTTTTTTTGCTTAGTCCAACTCTCCCCTTTTTTCTGCTCACTCATGTCTTTTCCGTCTAGCTTTTCTTCTCTCACAAGTTGCTACCTGCTCCACTGCTCCTAGTTTAGCCAAAAATGTCACCATCTCAACCACCACCATGGCAAGGTGGTGGTGTCTTTCTTTCCACACGTCCCATGCAGCCCATTGGAAGCCTTCTCCCACTCCAAATGAAATGTTCAACCAGCTCCCGGGTAGCCAAAAAAGCCTTTGGTACAAATAGGGGTTACAGTTTGATAAAATAATTTAATGATATAATTTGAAGTTAAAAACAATTTTAAGTAATAAGTAAAAATAATTAACTTATTTTTAAGTTCATTTTTTTTTTTAATCTTTTTACCCCCATTTGTCCTGATTACCCTACAATTTCCTTTGCTATTGTATAGGTACTTGATCTCCTTTGTCTTAATAATAATTTATGAGGATAAATATTTCAATTTGATGATTTATAATAAGTTATAAGTTAATTTTATCCAACAATCTTAATATTTAAAATAAAAATTTAAGTAATAAGTTTTAAGTCAATAACTTAAGTATAATTTAATTTAAAATCAACTTAAATCAATAAATAATAAGTATTAAGTTTTACCAAACACTCCTTTAGTTTTTGTTTACTTAAAATCTTTTGAAAAGAAAAAAAAAATAAAACTATTAAATGTATTTAATTAATATTTATAGAAATTCAAAATATAGTTGAAAAAATGACTTATAATTCATTTTAAATTAGACTAGGGTGAAACCATGAGATCTTAATTTTCCGAAATGAGTTTGGCACAAGATGAAAAAAAAAAAAGGAACTTTGTGAATTGTGAAATATGGTAGGTAGGCTTTAAAAGCTTGATGTCACAGGATGCTTCAAATGAGCGTCCCCATAGGCTTTTATAGAGCCCAGGAAGCTTTTGGAGACTCTTAGAGTCATCTACACTAAGCCATTGGTGGGAACAGTGTAGAAGGTTCTAGAGATGCCTAGAGAAGTTCACACTTCTCTACACTATGGTGAAAGGCATGAGAGGAGTTTAAAGCTTTCTAGAGAATTCTAGGAATCTCTTGTATATTTTTTTACATAGGTTTGTATATAGAATTGTGTAGGGTATTCTAGAATCTTCTTGAGTTGTAAGGAACCCTCCAAGGTTCTAGATAGTTCCATTGGTACCTATAAATAGGTGAGACCCTCATTTGGCCAAGGCACCATCCAAGAACCTAACCAACCAAGCAAGTGAACTCACAAAGCACTTGTAAAGGCTTCCTTGAGTAATAAAAGCATCCATTCATTAAGAGTTGCCTACTACGCCTTCTCAAGCTTTCGAGTCGTGAGTATCTTAGCCTAGCAAGCTAAGCATTGGGAGTCAGGTTGACTTAGCAAGATCAAGTGTCTTGACTTGTCTAAGTGCCGGATGAGCTTAGGAAAATACTAAGTCCGTGACATTGAGCTCTTAAGTGTGCTTGAGCGCTCTAGGCCTTGGTTGATCTAAAACCTCAATTTTAATTAAAAGGAATGCTTAATTTCATTTAATTCCACTTTATATTGCTTGTAAAGTTAATACTATTTTTATAACTCTCTATAATTACATATGTTATCCCTCCTTGAATATGTAGCAATCTTGAATCTTGAACAGAGTCACAAGAAAAATATAAAGCTTTGAATCAAGATAAATGAAACAAAATTTGTCAACTTAATCTAATCAAGTTAATGCACTAACGTAGCCTATAATAATATGATATAAAATAAATTATAAAGATTTCATTTGCTATAGGATTAATTTCATTCGTCTTACTAAAAGTTTTGGCTAAACATTTTGTTTCTATTGGTTTAAAATATCATATTTTGAGTGAAAGAGGAGATAAGTGAACATAATAAATGAAAAGTATAGAGAATGCATTTGATGGAAGTTCAAACTAATCGAGAAAGTATGTATTTAATAAAAATCTTAGAAAAAGTAAATGAAATTAACTATTTACTATAATAGCATCTTTTAGGCCTTTTTAACCTCAATGTCTAATTATGAGATTTTTTGTTATCATCCAATTTTAAGAGAAAAAAAAATGTTTTGTCATTAAACTAAAATGAATTTGTTAGGGCATTATATTTTGTTTTTTTGTTGTCAATAATTTTATTTTATTTTTCATTCTAGTATAGAATCTTTTTGGATAGTGATTTACTTTAGTTTTTTTTTTTCTCATAAGCTAGGTTTAAATTAGAAATTTAAAATTGAGCTAAAATATATTAATTAATTAATTTAATTAATTTTAAAATAATTTAAATTAAGAATTTTAAAATAGAAAAGTTCTCCAAATTTTGTTAATTTAAAATATGAAATCTTTCCAAATCTTTTTAAAATTTCTAAGTTAAGAATTTAAAAAGAACTTAAAAAAAGAGAATCTTTCCAAAATTTTTAAGGAATTTAGAAAATAAATTTGAAAAAGAATTTTAAAAAAGAAAATTTCTCCAAATCTTTTAAATTTTAAAATATAAATTTTTTTTCCAAATCTTTTAAAATTGGTAAGTTTCAAAATTGTTTTTGGTAAAATATGGTATATAGTATTTTTGGAAATTAAAGATTTATTCCTTTTTTTGAAAATTTTGGGTATCAATCCTCTAGGTCTTAGGACTTATATAAACCATTTCTAAACCAGTTTTTAGATGAGAGGCTTTGAGAGAGTCAATCCTAACATGCCTAATCATTTCCAAGCTTTCTCAACAATTCATCGATGAGGGTTGTTGGAAGGACCTACATTCCCTCAGAGGTTGAGGCGAACCTACTAAAGCACCTCCCCTACTAGAGCATTGGAGGTGTTACGTTGTGGACGTGGATCACGATATAGGCTTTGGAGTAGAGGTGTCCAATGGGTTGTGCCCTTAAAAATCATGTAGGGCCAAGCTGGTCCATGCAAGACAAATAGGTGGCTTGACACGACCCATAAGCCCACGGACTAATCGTGTTGTTTCGTGTCATGCCATTCTGATGACCCATGCCCATGGACCATTCACTTTGTCAAAAATTTTAATTTAATTTTTTAAAGTCATTTTGTCTTAAGTTTTTTCCATTATTAAATAAAATTTCTTTTTGTTCCTTTAAACACCTTTAATAATTATACTTTTTATTTTTTATACACCTCTAATAATTATACTTTTTATTTTTTATATTTATATTTATCGAGTTTGTAATTATAAAATTTATAGAAATGTTAGTTTTTTGTTTTTAAAAATAGTAAAAAAATTATATTTGATTTTTTTTTTTTATCAAAATAACAATAAATTTAAAATAATGGAATATAAAAGGAAATGAAGTATAAAAAAATAATTTTTTTATTCAATATTTCAACAAATCATATGAAAAAAATAAAGAGACGAGCCAACACAATGGGTCGAAACGGCAGGCCGACACGATGGCATGACGGGCTATTTCCTGAGGCCCAGCACAATCCACTCCTTTGGGCCATGCCAGCCCAAGCCGCTACAATAATTGGGCCGTGTCGACCTAGTCCGGTCTTTTGGTGTGTGAAGCCACGGATCAAAATGGGCAACCTGGCCCATTGGACACCTCTATATTGGAGAATGAGTTATCAGGTATATTTGTGTATTTTGATATTATGTAGTGGATTGTTATATTAGAGGTCTTAAACCTTATGGTTTTTTATCTCCATAATACGAAGTTTTTCACATAAAATTATTTGTCTCTTGTGTGATTGTGTTTGCATTATGTATGTTTTTTTATCATACAAGATTCAATTAATAAAAGTTGGCTTACATACCACTTGTAAGTTAATTTGGGTTAAGAATTTTGAGTCGTAAATTAAAAATTTTAATTTCCACCCCTTCGCCTTTTAGTGTTACCCTACGAACAAAAAGGTTTTTTAAAACTAAACTAATTTGGATGATTCATTCAATTATTATTATTAAGTCTAATGGACTCAAACCATCAATTTTCTCTTTAAGTTCATTTAATTGATCAATTCTCAATGGATGAAAACTAATTATAACGGTTCATTTTAATTTTAATGCTACAAAATCCATACAGTTGAATAATTTTTTAGAACAAATTTTGTATCTTTTCTAAAAAGAATTGCAGTGAAAATGAAATTTTTTTTATACTTGAGTTTCTTAATAAAATTTTAATTTAAAAAAAAAATAGAATTCTATCAAAAATTTATTTTTGAGAATTATTTCTGAAAATAAAAAATAAAAAAATAAAATACCCCGTTTTTATTTAATTTTTTTATTTAGAAAATAAAAGAAAAAATAAAAAATTGAATATAATTATTTAATATTTAGAATATAATTGAAAAATCATTTATACTTCCTCTTTTTCAAGGTGTGACCAGGATTTTTGAAGCCTAGATCCTTGTAGAAAGTCTTAGTAGGATGAACAAATGACTTCACTCCTTATACCTCATAGGATCCTTTAGCAATCTAAAAAGTTTCTGATTTTCTATTTATTCTTTTTAATTATTTGCTTCCTCATATGGTCATAATTTAATTCTAAAAATCAAATCAATTATTAAACTAAAAAGAATTATCGATTCTCGAACTCATAATTGAATCACGGTCAAATCGATGATATCATAAATATGTAATTTATATATTATTAAAAAAATTTAAAATCAATAATTAGATATTTTTTATCTTTGATATTATCAAATTAACTCATATATGCATATAAATATATAAATATTATAGTATTTAAATGTAAATATATTAAAAATGAAAGAAAAATCAATTATTTAATTTTAACCAATTTTATAACTTAAAAAAATCATATTATTTTTATTTAACATTATAAATTTTATTTAAAAAGGAATATAGTTCTTTGTTTGCTGAATGGTCCCCGTGCCTTTTCTTAAGCTTTAGTTCAAGTCCTTCACCTGGAATTTCTTTCATTTATTTTTCTTCTTATAAATCCCACATGGGGTGCCGCCTTTAAAAATAATACTCATCCAACATGGATTCAAGGGCCAACCCACCAAGTGGCAGCCAAATTTGGGCTTTTGAATTGGGCCTGTTCGGATGAAACAAGGGTGGCAATATGGGTTGGAATTGGGCCTCTTTGTATGAAAAAGAGGAGTATTGAATCATTCAATTTTTAAGGACCCAATTTTATCAATCTGGTTGTTAGTTCAGATAGTTCGTGACATGTTAAATAGTCAAATAATTTAAAAGAAAAAGGATCCGACCGAAAAGACCATCAATCGACAGTTGGACCAATCAAATCGACCGATCTGATCGGATTTTTAAAACATTGTTTTTTATTTAATTCTATTTATTTATAAATTATTATTTTTTAATATGGTCAAAGAAGATATCTAGGTTGCAATTGTTTCTATAGTGAATATAGTGGCTAGGTAGGTTTAGAGCATCTCTTAGCATGTGGAGAAAGTTATCCATCCATTCACTCTCTCATATTCAAAATAGAATAATTTTTAAAAAGAAAAATGGAAAAGAAAAAACACAAAAACCCATTTACCTAATTAAAAAAAGAAAAGAAAAAACCTTTTATTATTATTTAATCTTAAAAGGTGAAAATATGGTTCCTAAATGGTCATTACTTCTTAAATGATGCATTTTTTTTTTCTCAAAATAAAAGAAATAATACAAATATTTGCTTTATGATCCTCATAATTACAAATATCAAATTTATTAAGGATAAAAATCAATTTTTCTTGCAGATTTTAAAAAATAAATATATTTTTTTTTAAATTTTTATTTTTATTTTTTGTTCTTTTGAGGGAGGATCTCCATAACGTTCCAAGAGCACAAAATCCCAAAGGGGTCCCACCCCTGTTGAAAATCAAAGCAGAAATGCCATAAAGCAAGGCTCTAGCCGTTGCACACAATCTTGAAGAAGAAGACAAGAAATAAAGCCCTGAAGGCAACAGGCTCCACTCTGCCATCTCTCCAAACCTTCTTTTCTCTTCCAATGGCGGATTTTTCTTTTCTCTCTGACACTGACGACTCCGCTGTTGAAGAGATCATCTCCCAAGCCAATGATCTCTTAGTTCTCGAACAAGTTGCTGCCATCAACTGCTCTGCCTTCTCTGATTCCGTTCTCCCCACTGAGCTAGAGACCCGCTTCAGCAAACTCAAATCCTTCCCATCCTCCAAAAACTCCGGTTTGAGGACTGAGCTGAGGACCCGCTCGGCCAAGGGTGGAACTGGGTCGGAGTGTGATGATGAAGCCGCAGTTCTCCCGCCTTCCAAACAGAACCCATGTGGCAGAGCGAAGGGAGGTTTCGGGTTTTCGCCTGGGGAAGGGGACCCAGATGGGAAAAGTGTGATTTTCTCGCCTTCCAAACAAGATGGGGGAGCCGACGAAAATGCCATGTTCTCGCCTGGGAAGGAAAACCCAGAGGGGAACTTTTCTGGGTCGAAGAGAAATGTGATTTATTCGCCTTCCGAACAATACCCAGATGAGAATTTCACAGGGTCAAAGAAAAATATGAATTTCTCGCCATCCAAACAGACTCCAACTGAGAAAAAGAGCGGTCTGAGAAACCCAAATTCAGGCTCTCTCTCTTCCCCCTCTTCTGGTTCCTCTGACTTCTCTATGGATTCTCCACCGCCCCCTCAGAAAACTGGTTGCTTCTTGTGCTCCCTTAAAAGCCCTTCCAAGAAGAAGAGCAAGAAAAATCAGAGCTGGAGCAAAAAGGATGAACTTGTATCAGATTTGAGCATTTTCTCAGAGAAATCACAGAGGAAAATTCTGAAGAAGGCCATGAAAGAGGAAGAGAAAATCAACAGAGAAGCTGAGAAAATTGTGAAGTGGGCCAAGCAGGCTTCAGCAAGAATGAATATTTCAGACATTGAAGATGGGCTGAGTGATGATGACAAGTTCAAATGAGTTGTCAGAGTCAGCTCATTGATGCATTGATAAGTAAATTAATTTTTTTTTTTTTGGTATAAAAATTGGTTCATGTCGAAAGAGGATTGGAAAATTTTATATAGTTTGGATGCTTTGTAAAAGAGTTTTCATTTGTATCTCATATTAAATGGGTTTTTTTTTTTTTTTTCCATTTGTAAATGGTTTTTTTTTTTTGTAATATCTTTGTGTGGATTAATTACGAGAAGTGAAAAAATAAAAAATAAAAAATCAAGAGCCTCTCGTTTGGTTAAATGTACTGAAACATCTTATTACTTAAAATAGTTTTTGAAAAAAATCAATAATTCGATCCAAACTAGCCCCAAAATCAATCATATTGGTTCTATTTTTAATAATAAAAATATTGATTCGATTTGAGAACTTTGAAAACCGATCATATTCGATTTTCAATTATTTTGTTTCCTAACCGATAAAAATTAAGTCAAATCTATATTTTAAAACTTATATATAATAATTTGATATTTGATAAAAAAATTTATATTAGTATAAATCTTAAAATTTTCCCTAATTTTATCTTTATATTAATTTTAAGTCTAATTTTATCTTTAAATTTTAAATCTCAATTACACGTGATATTTTCTGTCCACTCATCATTTAATTTTTAATTATTTTATATGTGTTATTTTATATATTATTTTATTTTATTATTATTATTATTATTATTTTCTTTTTTTCTTTTTCTTCTCTTTCTTTTCTTTTTTTTTATCTCTCTCCTCTCTCCTCTCTCTTCCTACATTCCCCAACCACTCCACCCACTCTTTCTCTCTCCTTCCAAGGTATCTAAGCTTAAGTTTATTTTGTGTTTTTTTTTTTTTAATTTAATGTAATCTTATTTTATTTTAATTTTCTTTGATTTCAATAATAATCATTTATGAGATTTGAATTGATAAATTAATATGAAATTTGAGCTTTGGTGAATTATATTAAATTTGGGTTCATTTGTTGTTAATGAAATTTGTTAGATGAATTTAAATTATTTAATTTTGACATGAGACACATTGTGGTATATTTTAAATATGAATTTGCACATTAAATTAGGTTGATTTTGGCTGTGATTTAAGTTTGCACATTAAATTGGACTTGAATTATGAAATATTAAATTTAGGACTAATGAGACTTATTTTAATTTATCACATTTTGAATTTGATTACTTGCACTTCTATTTAGGCTATTTTTGTTTTTGCATGTACCCATTCTGCAATTCTGTTAGTTGAGTACATATTTACAACACGTGGAAATAGAATTTTATGAAAGAAAGTAAGACTCAAAAAGTTGTAGGAAGACATTGAACTTGTTGTAAGTTTATTTGGGTACACATTTTATTTTCCATTACTATTTGATTTTATTTTTATTGGTTGCTGTAAATATTTGTTTGTATATAGAGAATTAAATTTTGAACAAATAAGAAATTTTTATTTAAATACGAGGAACAATTTAGTAAATATGTTTTAATAAAATAATGATTTTAAAATATTCTTCTTAATAAAAGAAAGTTTTTTTATTAATAAAAATTTATAAAAATGCTTTTAATAGAATTTGAAATTTTGTTTTTAATAATAATTGTCCAAAAATTGTTTTATAAATAAAATTGTCCCAAAAATTAATTTTTAATAAAATTGTCCACAAAATATTGTTTAAAAATGAATTCTTTTTCTTTAAACTATTTTTTTTTAATATTTTTTTATTTAGTTCAATAAATCATTTTTCATAAATTTATATTATTTATTTTGTGTATTTTTGTAATTAGATTTTATAATTATTTTTGTGTATATTGATTTTCATCATGACTTGTACATACTCATTTGCATGATTATTATTTTTTTTTTGTATTTATAATTAATTAATTAATTATCACAATTCCCTTAATTCGTCTAGTAGAGGCCGTACGTATTACAGATTTAGAAGGGTGCACGTATACAGACTTAGAGAGGTGTTGTGACTCACCACCGTACCTTCCCAATAGGTAACCTGATCCCGTATTAAAATTCTGTTTTAACAAACATGTATTTTCCAAATAAGAAATCACACAAGGTTTTCTTTCTTATTTTGTTTCTCTTTAAAAAATTAAAATAAGTGGTGATTCTAAGTTTTTTTATAAAAATCATTTTTTCATAAATAAATAAAAAACGAATCTCACTGTCGAGTGGGGACATACATGAGACATACTTGAAAAATGCGAATCCACAATTAGATTAAAGTAATTCATGGCCAAATTAATTTTAAATGCGTTTAATATACTTTAACATCAAATCCAAGTTAATTTCAATTAATTTTAAAAACAAATTAGACTTGAAGCAAGCACAAATTTACAATTGGGTTGAGGGCAAAAAAAAAAAACCATTAAATTGGATCAAAATCAACCTACGAAAACCGAACCAAACCAACCTTAAAATATTTGATTTTGTTTGGTTTTTTACTTCAAATTTGATTAATTTAGTTTCTTTCACATATAAAACCAATTATATCGATTCAATTCATTTTTTACTAAAAAGGCTATTGAACTAACCTTATTTACACTCCTAATTATTACTTCCTTTCAAATCCATTAACATGGCTCTATATTTGTGTGAATTCTATAATGAAAATTTAAATTTTAGAAAAAAAAGAAGATAAAAATAAAAATAAAAAGATATCTGTAGAGCCAATCCAGCCAAAAGTGTACCCTATTTCAATTGGCATGATGTTACCTGCCACCCAACTCTTCCCCACTTGCACAGTCCTCTTGGCCTTCGTCTCCATTTCTTTTCAAACCTGTCAAAGAAAAATGGGTCCAAACACCTCATCATCAAGCAATTTGAGAGACTTAAAAAAACGCTAACTACTGTGGAGATTATGACCTTACCACCAATCAACATACCTCTAGTCTTCTTCAATAATGGATGCTTCTCTTCACTAGTCAATACTGCTAAAACCCCCTGTTTCTCCATAGCTGAGTACCCAGAAGAATCATCCATCATATGCCAAGCACACCCTTTCAGAATTCAGCAAAAATCAAAGAGGGATTCTGAATATGAAGCCTCAGTCTCCACCAAGACAAGTGTGCTGTTTTTGGTACTCTTCCAAGAAAAGTGGGCACAGAAAAAAGAGCAAGAGGAGTCCTGAGGTTTCGGTATCAAACATGGAGGATGTGAACTTGTTTTCGGTTGAAGAACAAGAGCAGGTGCTGAAGGCAGCGATGAAGGAGGAGGAGAGGATTACTAAGGAGGCTGAGAGGGTTGTGACCTGGGTCAAGCAAGAATCAGCTAGAATGGATGTTTCTGCAGTCAAAACGATTATAAATGATGGTTGAGACATCTCAGATCATTGTTTTCCGTTTTCATTTTCTGGGTTTTGATTTGTAATCTTGAACTGTCAATAAGATAAAGTTTGTAGAAAAAAAGACAGGTCTTGGTTGACTTTGGATCATTTTTCCTTGATACAATTTATGTTGGACCAATCTCAGTCTATGTTAACATGAACAGTTGTTACAATTGGCAAGAAACTGAGAAAGAAAACCAAACAAAGATTATTCTAGGATGCGAAATCGCAAACTAAGTACCCTTTTTATGCATATATTCACGATGGGTCCAGCCAGCTGCAGCATTCAGTTGGAAGATAAAAAAAATGCCTGTCGTGTTTCCTGAGCAGTGAAATAAGATGCAAAATTCAAAGAGAAAAAGCACACATGGGAATCGAGATGTCTGGCATGAATTAACAATAATCTAAGCATCCAGAGTAAAGGCAAAATAGACCGAGGGACAGGTATGTTGTACTAATTTCTCAAGAACAACTTGGGTTTTATGCCTGCTCTCTCACATACCACATCAGTCAGGGAATGGGGGAAAAAGAACGATGTCCCGGAAAGTATACTCAATTTCCAGGAAGGTGATATGAAAATTCATCATGACAGAACAGGAGGCAAGAATGAAGTGTGACAAACCTTTGTGGGATAAAACTCTTTTCTGACACTGCCTTTTCAAACCTCTCAAGTATTTTGAACGCCAAATAACTTTTGATCCTGCAAACAAAACCAGTGTTTATAGAATCAAGTTAGATTGTGCCAACCATGAAAGAAGGGAAAAAAAAGGATAGTACAAGAAATACTTCCTTCTATTTATTAATTGAATTTGGGATCCCACAACCATCTCACCACTTGTGTGGTAGGCTCATCTTCTTTTCAACAAGCAGCAACAGCCCCAGGATGTGCCTATCCCTTGGGGTTCTGTCTAAATGATAATTTCCCACAGCATCGGTTCCATACCTTTGATGACTAGTTTATATATGAGTTGAATGGATTTTCACCCTCGACTTCCATATTTTATGATTATATATATGTTTGTGTGCAGTCAGATTCTAAGCTGCTGGCTCTATGTTCTGCTTTGTAAGTATGAGCTTTTGTCATCACAAAGCTAAAAGCTCTGATTCTTGAAGTAGGTACAAAGAAGCTGATGATTTATTGAAATTCATGCAGTCAACACCAAGACAAGTAATAAATGAATTAATGCTTAGCACATATAACAGGCAACACTCAAAACACATGCACCACTACAAACCACCCCTCTCTGAAGATCATTTCAATAGAACAGTCCCACAGAGAATACACGGTACCAATTTGAATTTGTGAAGAACAAACTCAGAAAATCAAATCAGAACCCATGGCTGCTTGAATACTTAACAATGATCAAGGGGCAAGCTCCATGGATCATTACATATTTGGTCACACTCCCAGCAGTGCCCTGTTTTAAATCTATCCATTCATAAAACTATGTTGTTGTGAGTGACCCAAGTTCATTGATTCTAGCATGCTAACAATATAAACAGAGCATGTAATTGCTCATAAGTATTAGTGGAACAAGTAGACCAATCAAGTAATAAATAAAGTTTGCCTTGCTGGTGAATGTATTTATGAATCTGATAAGCATGGAATGTTGTACAGTTATTAATGAATAAACTTTGGAATGCAATGGGAAACTATGACCTGTTAGCTGCCCCAGATAAAACTGGAGTCCATCCCAAAAGCAAAATCCCTTGTCATGCCAATATCACCAATTCCCCTGTATGCCATCTGCCAAGCTCACACACTGGATATTGAGAGCAACATGAAAGAATCACAATCTGATAAATAAGTCTCCACAAGGATTTTACCAGCTTTAAGTACTATATGGGATTAAGAAAAGAAATGATTACCTCGCATATAGAGATTCCCAAAGCCATTGGGGTCATTGAACGCTGTTGAACTACCAATTTTCCTCATGTAGAGAGACATGCAGATTCTTAGGCAAACAACCACAATCAACCTCTTTTGGCTTATTTAATAAATCGGGGATATAAATATAAAATAGTGAGGTTTGAACATATGATCTCCCATCAAACGAGGCTCTAATACCATGTTGAACTACCAATTTTCCTAAAAACTTAAGCTTGTAGGATTTTAGTCTGCAATGTATATCATGTACTCTAACAAACTCTAATCTTAATTTAAGCAGATTAGCCATAAAAAATGTGATAATAGCATCAAATAAGAAATCTAAATGGTAGAGAAAGAGTTCACATTAGGCACCAGTTTTTATGTATATCATAGTTACAACCCGTTATGTATGTTATCCAAAATGTATCAAGGGGGATCGGCCAATGTATCAAGGAACTAATAATATCAAATTATTCTATCTAAAATACATTTTTCTATTTCACTAGCCATGAAAGAAGAAAAAGTTATTGAGAAGGAAAACTCATAATGAAAAAATAAATGAATATATTGTAATCCATCCTTAAGCGCAACAAACAAGTTTATATTAGTTCCTTCACTATAAAAGGTCTTAAAGCATCCTATTAAAAAACACAAATATCTAAATATTATGAAGGTTATCAACCATATTTTTAAAATTTGGTTTATTGAAGTACTTTCAATCTTCAACTCGCAAAATCTACTGAACAACCTAGTTTCAGTACAACTAGATTCAAGATCATAATATGATGTAGATGAAGCCTCCATTCATGTTAGAAAAAAAAAAGGCTTTTCAAATCATGATGTAGGAAGGACTTAGATAAAGGTAAAATGGATGATAGAAGCCAAAAGAATGGTGGAAACAATACATAGAATAACCCATTTTTCCCTGTGATCAACTTACATTCAGGTTATTCATAGAAAAAGTTCTGTGTGATTCTTTTCTGCTCTCCTACCTAAGCTTTCGAAGCTTCAGATGACTTAAGGATTACCCAGTATGCTGTCACAGGGCTGAATGGAATACTATCAATTTGAACTTACCAGAATAATCACCTCATATAGACTCTGCTCATAAAGACTAGATCTCATGGGTATTCAAAGCTACTTTGTAAATACTGAACTTAGAACCAGAAGTCAGGCACTGGAATATTCTGAAATTCAAACTAGAACTCAGGCCCAAGAAAGGAACAATACTGCTTCAGTGGGAGAAGACGAAAATCACAAAGAAGCCTCCTTTTTTCCATGAATATTGTCAATGCAAGCAGAACCTTTTCTTCAACACTTTTGCTTTATATTCTTTGACATTTGTACATAGTAGCAGTGAGTCATGAGGATCATGATGTTAAAAAGAAAATGTAAACACATAAGAAAGGAGAAAGAACAGCATAGCACAGAGACCCAGAAAACCACAGAAAGAATATCATGAGGATCGTGATGAGGCTTTTTCCTTCTTTTTTCCCATGTTTCACATAGTTGTGTACAATAATTCAGTGATCAAGTAAATGATAAGAAGTTTCCCTCTCCTTCCATCCATCTCTTTCATTAGTTTTCTGCAATAATCAAGCTATCAAAAGAGGTTCTGTATCCTTTTTCCCCCCCTTTTCCTAAGTTCCATGTACAATAACTCAAGGCTGATTTTGCAAAGACAGCAATCAAAATAAAAAGTACTGAACTGTTAAGAGTATGTATCTATTCAATTAAAAGAGAAAACTTAAACGGGTAATGGAAACTTTACCAGATTTTGTTGCCATTGACACCAAAAAGAACAGAGCCAACAAAACCCTTAGTAAGTCAATTGGCATTGTTTCTTTCTGCCAGAGAAAGAGATAGAGATGGAGATATACCAGAATGGCTTTCTACATGTCAGTGTAGCCTCATTGCCACATCGAGCTGTTCTATTGTAATTAGAATATTAAATCTCTCTTGGCATTCTCAAACAATTGATCACTATAAAATAGAGTAAGGATCCTTAACAGTTGGTAGATGAAAAATGAGCAGGTAGTTTGGACTTCTTAATAAGACCCAGATTCCACCCAATGAAAAAGCAGTGTGTCAAGGATAAATTTTACCCTCTACATTTTTTTGATAGGTAAATTTTACCCTCTACATGGTGCACATGTTAAGGATTTTTCCTCTTCAGCAACAAATTCCATGAGTATTTAGTCCCTTATAAGTGAACATTATGTGAATTGGCCATTGTAATTTTTTGTTCTTGTTATGTTGCATTATGGTTGAAGTTTTCTCTCTATTCAAAGTTCTTCTGAGGTTTGAAATGTGTCCATAAGGAGCTCATAATGACAACTTGAGTTGGTCAAACTACCATTGATACATTATACCATATTTTTACAATCGAGTTCAGGGTGAAACCACACTTGCTTTCCAAGAAAAACACCTTATTCACATAATTGAACATTATGGGCTATATCAATGTCCATTTCCTTATGGCCATCTACAACTGAATAGAACAATTTGCAATGAATATAAAATCTTATAAGAAAGCGTACAAAGATATTGACCTATTGTCAATCAAATTTCATCAGAAACAGGTCTTCTGTGTTTTACACATACTCCCTTGAGTTTCACCTTGCTTCCAATCATAACCTCTGTTTGCTATGTTGCTCAACCCACGCCATAATGGGTAAACTTGAGCTTGAATGATATGGTCTCACAACAATCATATTCAACTCTAATGATATGAAATATAAGGAGAAGGGAATTCCAGTGTGTTTAGAATCATAGCAAGTATGTATCCAATAACACCACTACTTGGAAGCATCTCTGTTTCTATAATGAACATTACTGAATCACAATCTTATGTAACAATATGAGATGAAGAAATTCCATTGCACAAGTTGCTCTCTCTCCTACCACTAAGTGCTACAAATTTATTGTTAAATCTGAGCAGAGGAGATTTTTCTATCAAATTTGATCCATCATAAGCTTCTTTAAGAAATACGGTACTCCTTGCACCTTTGTTTGTGATATAAAAGATACCATGATGCTTAATCAAACAAAGCAGCAATCTAGCAGGCAACAGAAACTCAGAATGAAATGCATCCAATTGTGCAGATGTCATCCTCTTCTCCATAGTCAAACTGAGGAGCTCATGAAGCACTGCCACAACTCGTTTCCGAGCTTTTGGATCTGCAGCTTCAAATCTCCTCGCATTCAAGTATGGAGAAGGGAACTCCATTTTCTGCCACCTTTGGACTTCTTCCAGATAACTCATGTTTGCTCTAAACCCGGCCGGATAACTCATGAGAAAGGCATACGGACCAGAGAAGTTACCATCCTTCGAGACTCTAGCCTTTCTGGCATGCCCAACAGAGTCTAAAACTCTTTCACGTGCAAACCTCTTCTCGCGGGCAGTGACTGCCAGCGAAGAATCCCAATTTTCCAATTGAAGATAAGCCCTCCCATTGAAATCCTTCATTGAAAAAAATTCCGAATACTTTGGAATCAATGTCTCCTTGAAATCTTGAGGCAAACCCAGTTCAGATTCGATAAATTCAATATTTTCAAGCGGCACACGGCAATCAACAGACATCATCAAAAGCTTCCTAAGATTCTCAACCAAAATGGGCTCCATTTGCTTTCTAGCTTCAGCTTCTTCATCAGCAATCCTTTTGGCCTTTTCAGTGAGCTCAACAGAAGGGGGCGTTCTATTACCACCATTGACACGGAATATTGAAGGATACTTCTCAATGACAGCCATGAAATTCCATTTATGAACAAAACCCACTTGTTTTTCAAGGTCCCTCAGAAGCAGAGACTGGTGCTTTTGGCTCTGGATGATGGACTTGAGCTGCAGAATCAAGCATGGCTTCTTCTTCAAGTCCATCACTCTATCAAGTTCATGGACTCTGTGGTAGATTTTCTTCTTGGGTCTTCTTCCTCCACTTGATATATGCATGATTTGCACCCACACCGAACCCAATCTCTGAACTGAGTTTCTCCCCATCAATGGAAAAGCGCCATTTTTACCATAACATGATTCAAGAGATTGATGTAATCCCAAGAACATGGTGCAGAGAGACTTCATTGAGACAAAAGGTCGAACAGCCAGAGTGCAGATTCTGCAACAGTCACCACCCTGAATGATCTTGGAATTTGAGGAGAATTTGATTACTTTTGCTTTTCTTCTTCACCATCTGTAATGTTACATAGGCAAATTGAGGTAGCCGGCAGCGACAGTTGGCGGGAGAAGGTTGCTGCGGCTAAGGTTTTGGGATCCACGTTTGCGGCGGTGTGCTTTCCTTCTGCCTTGGTGTAATGGGGCTGGGTTGGGCCGGGAGTGAAATGGGCCTACTTTTTGGGCTAAAGTGAGTGAAGCTCGTAACAAGTAATAGATATTATATAACAAGGACAACTATTTTATTTATTTATTTATAAAATACAATTATAATAATTATATAGTATATGATATCCCCTTTTTAATCATGTATTCCAAGTAAAGAATAACTATTTCTTAATTAGTGGACACGAGCATAATCTGGATCATAATCATGGGGGGAGTATTGTTTGATCATTTCTATTAATTTGAAGCCCCAATTAGTTTTTTTATTTATACAGAAATGTCTTTTGGATAACTTACATAATCTTCATTAGTACTCCTTTATGTAGCTTGATGTTATGCTATATCCGTATTTTTGCTCAATCCCTCATTATGGTAGTACATATATGTTAATACATAGGAAAGATAGTGAAAACAAAAAACTTCATACAATTGGTGTTTTAAATTCACTTCAAGCTATGATTGATGCTTAATCAATCAATCAATCGAATCAGAGTTCGATGTAAATTTTTGACAAAGATGTGTTTTCATACACTCATATGACAAAATAAGAATTCTAGTTTAAAAAATATAAATTTTAGTTATCTAAAAATAATTAGTATTTTATACATTTTTTGTCAAAAATATTATATTTAACCGTTAAAGTATTACCTTTTAATGATATAAGTACTACTTTTAATCATCCTAGATATTAAACTTAAATTATTTTTAGAGGATTCTTATTTTATAATTATATTTATATAAATATATGAAAACTCACTTTTATATATAAATATATATATATATATATATATATATATATATATATATATATATAATATAATATAATATTACAAACAAGGGGGTTTACCTTAAATGAATGATTCTCTATATTAATAAATTAATAATACATGCATGTTCATATACAATAATAATAATAAATTTATATTTATATATCTTTGAATGCTCTTATGATAGATATTGAATAGTGAAAAAATATAAGTTATATTTTAAATTTATTATCGTCATTTATTTACATAATATTAATACTTATTATATTCTTATAAAAATATATCTTTGATGATACATAATTGATTATAGTCTCTCATTAGATTATATAATATTTGAAAATTTGTTTGTTTGATGGTGAATCAGTGTTTTTATATGACCATTGTAATAAGCCTCATTACACAAAGGCAACATGCTAAAAAATACATGGGAAACCACAAGGTTAAGGGAAAGGAGATAAGATCAATGACAACAATAATTAGGACCTTCAAGTCGCTAGTGATCAATAAAAAACTTGTCTTGAATCGACAACTTTGACCAAGGAGTAACTAGAGCATTTTTATTGGTTTATGAGCAAAAACACACCATCTCTTTCAATTCTTTATCTTCATCAAATCTGACCTAAGGAAGTTGTCTTGAACAGACAAAATGTTGAATTGAATTGTATCAATTTTTATTAGGGGTTATTACTAATGTCTTATATTCCATGTTTAAGTTATCAAAAATTTAAAATTGTTAATGAACCCATTTTTTCCATTGCCAGAAAGAGTACAATTTCTATTTCAAGAACCTCAACATTAAATTTAGTTTTACATGTTAGAAACTTATCATGGAATTTGATCTCCATTAGCAAGATTAATTGGGATCTAAATCACGTGACTATTTTTTTTTTTTTTAATTCATTGTATGCTTCAAAAACTATGTATCAGGAAGATGATCGATGATGCTAAAGAAGTGAATGGTTTATTTATCTTTGATGAGAAACCTAGGAAGAGAGAAATCTTATCTTAAGCTCTTCAATATGAGAACTCAATAAAATGTATGGAAGAAATAAAATTATGGCATCTTAAATTAGGACATCCTAGTTTTCATTATCTAAAAATGTTATTTCCTTCTTTATTTAGCAATAAAAAAGTTTATGAATTTCAATGTGAAACATGTAAATTTTTCAAAGATTATCATATCTATTTTCTAGTTAAAGTTTATACTAAATCAAAATTTTCTTCCTTAATCACAAGACTAGGTTTTGAACAAAGTTTCCCAATTAAGGTCTTTTTTTACAAATGTGTCAATATTGCTATTTCGAGGATTAAAAAGTTAAGAAAATATTGATGGTTGGATTTTATGAAAATATTAATAAATATAAGAAACATTGTATGAGCATTCAAACTAAGAATATTGGTGAAATGAAAATTAGTCAAAACTCATAGATATAATGAGAAAAACTCTAAGAAGATGATAAAAAAACAATACACATGCCGAAATTATTTTATTTAAGAAAATAAAGCAATGTGACACACAATATATATATATATATGTATGTATCTATGATCAGTATTGTCTAAAGTGATCACACCACTAGGTGAGACAAGAAAAATAAAAATCATTGCTTGAATGCTTAAGTGATGCAGCACATGAGTAGTGGTCTTAGGATAAATCTTAAGACATAACCATGATTGTCTTTTTTCACAAGGCTAAAAAATTTAGAAAAAATAAAATAAAATATTTAAGATAAAATTATAGAAAGGTGAGCTATGGAGAATTTGAAAGGTTGAAAACAAAACTTTGATAAAAGAAAAAAAAGAAGGGTAAAGGCTTAAGAAAAAGACAATGTGAAGAAATGGAGAAAAGAAAGTTTTCAACATTTGCCTTTTGTCAAGAGGAAAATGAAGTGGAGGGAAGAAGATTTTAGGGAGAGTTGTGTTTACAGGCTATTATATGGGAAATATATGGTTTTGGAAACCCATATAACTTAAATATGAGATTTGCCTGGTAATGAGAAAAATATTATGTGTTTCATGCACTATATACTATTTATATTTGTATTTCCGAAATTACCCCTCCATACCTCCCTATCACTAGCCATCACCAGTCAAGCCCACTATCACACGCAAGATGTTTCGCATTGCCCCTTGTTTCTTTTCTTCTTTAACCCACCCCACCTCATTTGTTTTTATTTTTTTTATTTTTCTATTTTATACTTTTAAGTTAAAAATAAAATAAAATAATAGGGGGGAAAAAATAACTGTCTTAAAATAAAATAATTGGAAGAAAAAATGAAAAAAGAAAAAAATAAAATTATAAGAAATAAACTAAAAAGATTAAAAAAAAAAAAAAAAAAAAGAATTCTAAGAAAGAATTTGACACAAGGATTTATATATTATTATTTTTATAATTTAATTTTAATAAATATAGATATAAATATCTATGGAAAAAATAAATTATTTTTAATTTTTTTATTTTTAAATTTCATTTAATTGGTTGTTAAAAATAAATAAAAAATTATAAATCGAAATGCAATAAGTGTATCATCATTTATTTTATATCATTGAATATATTTGAATTAAATATACTGTAATTTTAATATTAAATATATCTTCAAGTTGGAAATATTATTACCATATGTTATAATATTATTGTCGAATAATATTTAATGTAGTTTAATAATTAATGTATACTTATAAAATTCATATTTTTTTACTCGTATATGTGATATTATTATTAAATATATCAATAAAACAATTTTAAAATATTGATTATTACTTTTTATATCATTTTTAAAAAAATTTCTCCAAAATTTTTTTTCAACTATATTTTGTGTCCAAATATTTCTCAATATATCTATAAAATTGAGTTATCGATATATTTGTCAAAATCGATGTTTTCATTATTGGTTAGATTTTATAATGATTTTATTTTCAATCATGCTACCTAGTTAAGATTATTTATTTATTTTCAATGGTAAATGATTTATTTTATTTATTATCATTTATATTATGAATATAATGAATTTAAATCGGTATAATATTAAGATCTATTATTAGATAGGATTTTATAGTTTTATTTTTATTTTAAAAAAATCTAAAACATTATCTAAGGGACTCCCTTTATTGTCAATTAAATTTGTGGTATGTATTTATATATATATATATATTTGAAACTTATATGACTTATTCTATAATTTTTTGAAATTCTTATGACCAAAATTTATGTGAAAAAAT
Source organism: Vitis rotundifolia (assembly GCA_030254885.1). Lineage (NCBI taxonomy): Eukaryota > Viridiplantae > Streptophyta > Magnoliopsida > Vitales > Vitaceae > Vitis > Vitis rotundifolia. Next base: position 16,222,148 of record CM058152.1, read on the forward strand.
ATGTTATAGTTTGAAGTTAGACAATTTTTATTTTTACATTTTGTTGCAATAAAATCATGTAAAATAATTTATGGAGCGAAAGCTATGAAAATGAATAATGGATATCATTTACACATTTTTATAATAAAAAACATTTATATTTTGTATATCTATGATCGAAAGTTGTACATAACAATTTTTTACAATTATACAGCTAAAAGCAATATAAAAAAATATTTCAAAATCTAAAGTTATGCAAATATTCCATTTGATTGTAATAAAAATTTTTATAATTAGAAGTTATGAGAAAATTATTCTCTTTTATTTTTATTATTAATTTATATTATGGGATTTTAGTATTACTTTTATTTTTAGTTTAGTTTTTTTTTTTTATGCAATTATAATTAAATAATATATATAGTCCCAAAAAACCAAATGTGAACGACTTGACCACACAAGAGAATCACATAATGGCATGGTCTAAGCGTCACAAAGGAAGGTTCGAGGCTTGGAAAATGTAAACCTCAACTTTAACTAAGGTAGTACCTAAGGTCCCTTCAGGTAGTACCTAAGGGCTATTAAGGTAGTACTCAAGGTATAGTCTCAAAAAACCAAAGGTGAATCACTTTACCACACAAGAGAATCACATAATGACATGGTCTAAGGGTCACAAAGGAAGGTCCGAGGGTTGGAAAATGTAGACCCCAACTTTAACTAAGGTAGTACCTAAGGTCCCTTAAGGTAGTACCTAAGGTTGACTAAGGTTGTACCTAAGGGCTATTAAGGTAGTACATAAGGTATAGTCCCCAAAAAACTAAAGGTGAACCACTTGACCACACAAGAGAATCACATAATGACATGGTCTAAGGGTCACAAAGGAAGGTTCGAGGGTTGAAAAATATAGACCCCAACTTTAACTAAGGTAATACCTAAGATCCCTTAAGGTAGTACTTAAGGTATAGTCCCAAAAAACTAAAGGTGAACTACTTGACCACACAAGAGAATCACATAATAGTATAGTCTAAGGGTCACAAAGAAAGGTCTGAGGCTTGGGAAAGGTAAAACCCAACTTTAACTAAGGTAGTATTTAAGGTCCCTTAAGGTAGTACCTAAGGTACATTAAGGTAGAACCTAAGGACTATTAAGGTAGCACCTAAGGTATAGTCTCAAAAAACCAAAAGTGAACCTTGACCACACAAGAGAATCACATAATGGCATGGTCTGAGGGCACAAAAGAAGGTACGAGGGTTGGGAAATATAGACCCCAACTTTAACTAAGGTAGTACCTAAGGTACATTAAGGTAGTACCTAAGGTTGATTAAGGTAGTACCAAAGGGCCCATTTGTGACCCTTAGATCATGTCATTATGTGATTCTTTTGTATGATCAAATGGTTCACCTTTGGTTTTTTGGGACTGTACCTTAGGTACTACCTTAATGCACCTTAGGTACTACCTTAAGGGATCTTAGGTACTACCTTAGTTAAAGTTGAGTTCTACCTTTTCCAAGTCTTGAACCTTTCTTTATGACCTTTAGACCATGCCATTATGTGATTCTCTTGTGTGATTAAGTCGTTCACCTTTGATTTTTTTGGACTATATATATCATTTAATTATAAATGTATAAAAAAAAACTAAACTAAAAATAAAAGTAATACTAAAATCCCATAATATAAATTAATAATAAAAATAAAAGAGAATAATTTTCTCATAACTTCTAATTATAAAATTTTTTATTACAATCAAATGGAATATTTGCATAATTTTAGATTTTGAAATATTTTTTTATATTGCTTTTAGCTATATAATTGTAAAAAATTGTTATGTACAACTTTCAACCATAGATATACAAAATATTAATGTTTTTTATTATAAAAATATGTAAATGATATCTATTATTCATTTTCATAGCTTTCGCTTCATAAATTATTTTACATGATTTTATTGCAACAAAATGTAAAAATAAAAATTGTCTAACTTCAAACTATAACATATTTTTCACATAAATTTTGGTCATAAGAATTTCAAAAAATTGTAGAATAAGTCATATAAGTTTCAAATATATATAAATACATAAGACAAATTTAATTGACAATAAAGGAAATCCCTTAGACAATGTTTTAGATTTTTTTAAAATAAAAATAAAATTATAAAATCTTATCTAATAATAGATCTTAATATTATACCGATTTAAATTCATTATATTCATAATATAAATGATAATAAATAAAATAAATCATTTACCATTGAAAATAAATAAATAATCTTAACTAGGTAGCATGATTGAAAATAAAATCATTATAAAATCTAACCAATAATAAAAATATCGATTTTGACGAATATATCGATAACTCAATTTTATAAATATATCGAAAAATATTTTGACACAAAATATAATTGAGAAAAAATTTTGGAGAAATTTTTTTAAAAATGATATAAAAAGTAATAGTCAAGATTTTAAAATTATTTTATTGATATATTCAACAATAATATCACGTATACGAGTAAAAAATATGAATTTTATAAGTATGCATTAATTATTAAACTACATTAAATATTATTCGACAATAATATTATAACATATAGTAATAATATTTCCAACTTGAAGATATATTTAATATTAAAATTATAATATATTTAATTCAAATATATTTAATGATATAAAATAAATGATGATACACTTATTGCATTTCGATTTATAATTTTTTATTTATTTTTAACAACCAATTAAATGAAATTTAAAAATAAAATAATTAAAAATAATTTATTTTTTCCATAGATATTTATATCTATATTTATTAAAATTAAATTATAAAAACAATAATATATAAATCCTAGTGTCAGATTCTTTCTTAGAATTCTTTTTATTTATTTATTTATTTATCTCTTTAGTTTATTTCTTAGAATTTTATTTTTTTCTCTTTTCATTTTTTCTTCCAATTATTTTATTTTAAGACAGTTATATTTTTTTATTTTATTTTTAACTTAAAAGAATAAAACAGAAAAATAGAAAAAATTAAAACAAATGAGGTGGGCTGGGTTAAAAAAGGAAAGAAATAAGGGGCAATGTGAAACATGTTGTGTGTGACAGTGGGCTTGATTGGTGATGGCTACTGATAGGGAGGTATGGAGGGATAATTTCGAAAATATAAATATAAACCGTATATAGTGCATGAAACACATAATATTTTTTTCATGACTAGGTAAATCTCATATTTCAATTATATGATTTTTCAAAATCATATATTTCCCATATAACAGCCTGTAAACACAACTCTCCCAAAATTTTAATAATAGTGTGATTAACTTTGATAGTGTAATTCACTTTTGCAATTTTTTTTTATTTCTATTTACTCTTTTACACTTTTTCTTTGTTTATTTTTCACAGTTTTAGTTTTTTTATTTTTTTAATTATAATTTTACTTTGTTTATGTTGTCATTACTGTTTTTTTTTTATTTTTATTATTATTATCTATTTGTGCTATCACTACAAAGTATTTTTTTAACTTATCTATGACCCATCAATTCAATAGCTCGCTATTTTCCACCACTTCTTTCACTCTTATCTGAAGTTCATTTGATAACAATAAAAAATTGAGTTTTTCTCACCACTACATTGTCCGGCGTGACCTACTCAACCCCTCCCAATTAAAAAAAGAAATCATAAAATATTTATTTCGTCTTCCATTTAGTATCTCCAATTCTCCGTTACACCATGGATCTCATGGACTACTTTCCGCTTATTTTAAGTGCAATAGGTACCATTCAACAACAATCCGCTCCCTATTGTCCCTATTCATTTACATTTTTTATTTTACCCCTTTTTATTCTACCTCAAACTCTCAAAATTAGCTCTTTTTTTTCTTATTATTTTTTAGTCTTGTCATATTCTCCTTGTATTTAAATTCTTTCTTATCTTTTATAACCAAATTTTAGATTTTGTGAATAAAATTAGATGGTGGCACCTCATCGAGAGGTTCTTAAAAGACCCTAATGACACAAATTCAGTAACATATTTGTTTTATGGCAAAGTAACATCAAATAGAAATATATATATATTCCAAGGTGTTTAAAATATTTGAAGAAAGTAAGAGAAGAGCTTGAATATCACATGATTGATAAATCTTTGATTTTTTTTTACTAATTTGATTAGAAATTAGTAATAACTTAGTTGAGCGTGTGATTAAACAATATTTTACATATTAATAAGTCGATAATCACATTATAAGTATGCATTTTTGTACTAAATGCACTTTCTAAGGCCCAATTTTGAGCTACCCGAGCAAACTTGATTTTCTTACTTTTTGCCTGAATTAGAGGTGTTTTCAAGCTCTTTAGAGTAATAAGCAAGTAAAAATAAGGGACTAAAAATTACAGCTAGGATGGGGTTCTAGTAGAGCATTATGACCCATGCACCCCTGTTATGACAGTCTATCTAAGTTCCTCTCCTCACCTACTATCACCTTTGGGGGATTCTTTACAATTTTACGGCTATCAGGGAAAGTAATTCTTAAAATGCTGTAGTTTGGAAAATAATTCCAAATCTACGACACTTTTTAACACGTAGGATGACACGTCGGATGAGAGCAGAAAAAAAAAGCATTTTATATTTGAAAATAAGTAGAAACTCATTTTCCCCCCAGCCCGTTCTTTCTCTGCCTCAAAACTCTTTGTTTTCTGCCCAAAAATCCATTTTCCCAGCCCGTTCTTTCTCTGCCTCAAAACTCTTTGTCCTCTGCTCGAAAATCCATTTCCCCTTAAGCTGATCACGGAGTGAAGATTCTTGCCTCAACACCAATAGGAAGGAAGTGAAGTGCAGATCTGAGAGACCATTGCCCCGGTGTTTTCTGTAAGTTTTGTAGTTATATTTGGTGGTGTGGTTGTGTTTGTTCACCGAGAAAGTGTGGGAAAGTTGAAAAAAAATAAAGTTTTCATTTTTTTTTTACAATGAAACCGAGTAGACTACAAATTATGGAGAAAGTTTTCATTTTTTTTTTTGTTTGGCTTCTTGTGATTCTGTTTGGTTGCCAAGAAAGTGTAGGAAAGTTGAAAAAAAAATAAAGTATTCATTTTTTTTTTTCAATAAAACCGAGTAGACTACAAATTATGGAGAAAGTTTTTTTTTTTTTTTTTTTTGTTCGGCTTGTTGTGATTCTGTTTGGTTGCCAAGAAAGTGTGGGAAAGTTGAAAAAAAAATAAAGTTTTCCTTTTTTTTTTTTTTACAATAAAACCGATTAGACTAAAAATTATGGAGAAAGTTTTCATTTTTTTTGTGGTTCGATTGGTTGTGTTTCTGTTTGGTTGCCAAGAAAGTGTGGGAAAGTTGAAAATTTTGTTTTCATTTTTTTATTGGCCGGCTCCGACACAATATTCATCACCGATTATATGTCCACTTTTTTTTTTTATATAAAAAAACATAAGATGTTATTTGGTAATCTGATCATGATTTGCGCGGGGAAAGATTGTGTTTTTCAGCCTGACTCAAAAATCGTGGATTTAGGGTTGGTGAAATTTAAATCCAATGGCACAAAAGCAAAGAGACCCCTATTACTGATCCAAACGGCACAGGGAGGAAAGAAAAACCAAAAAAAAAAAAAAAAAACAATTTTTTTGGTTTTCCTTGGGGGGTTTTGCATGGATTTTCTCGGAAATCAAAGGAGGATGAATTTTCCTGGAAACGAATAGGAGATGGATTTTCTGGGGAATCAAACGGGGGTTGCAAAAAACATAAAAAATAATAACATGATTAGATTAGTACCTGCGAGGATTGAGAGTGGCAGAGGAAAATAGGGTCTTTTTCATGAGAGTAAATTGGGATTCTTCACTAGGTAAAGCTTGTTGCCAATGTAGTGAAAGAAATGCTACCAGGTGACAAATTCAATTTCATGGGGCAGAATGGGATTCTTCACTGGGTTGCAACTTGGAAGCAAATCCAATGAGATTCTTCACAGGGCAAAATGGATATACTATCTTTTTATTTGTTAAAATTAAATAGTTTATCTTGTATAAAATGAATACATTAAATTGAATATGATAAATTAAAATAAATTTAATTTGATTCAGTCTTATATATCTTTTATTTGATTTTTTTTAGGTACATGAATGGATAGTTTGCTTACAATTGTGTGTTACAATTGTGTTACAAGGATGGTGAAATAATTGATGGCCCAAATAGGGTGTGTTACAATTGTCCTCCTAAAAAAGGTGTTTTAGTGGACAATTTGATCAAATATGATGAGTTGGAGGATAAGTTGTGTCATGTTATGTCGATCGATCGCGCTCATACCATGTTATCAATGATATTTCGGTATCCAAGTCTTATGTCGATTGGAAATGGGAACATTAACTATATACAATTACCAATTAAGGATGATGATGATGTAAAGTTAATGTTTCATGTTGTAGCACAAATCCCACCATCGAATACTATTGAAATGTATTTGCAGACACGTCCAAGGGATCATTCATCTGGGTTAAGTCCATCACTTGATCAAGAAATTATGGGTCATGATGTGGAAATACCAGGAAAGGGGAATTTGGCAGTGCACACTGATGAAACGGAGGAGGATTTAGCACACAATGACGTAATGGGGGCGAATTTGGCAGTAGTAACTGAGTCAGTTATGATAGCAACAAACAACTATGTTGACATCCCATTTACAAATGAAAATGTGGAATTTTATGATGAGGACGAGATTAATGAGATGAATTATGATGATGAACCTCCAACAAATAAAGCTTCTTTAGATGATGGTGAACATATTATGCCTTCCCCAATGTTCAAACAATTGAATTTGGATGTAATAAATAGCATGCCTGCTGAGCCTCCCACCTCACGTACCGGATTGTGGAATGAATCCAATGAGTTGTTTAAAGGATTGAGATTTGAGAGTAAAGAAGACTTACAATATGCTGTAAAACGTTATGCAATATGTCGGAATCAACATTTGGTTGTTTGTGAATCAGAACCACAATTGTGGGCAGTAAGATGTAAGAAGTGGCAAGAAGGATGTAATTGGAGGCTTCGTGCATGTCGTCGTAAAAGCCATGGAATGTTTGAGATAACCAAGTACGCAGGTCCTCATACTTGTGTTTATCCTAAATTATCACAAGACCACTCTCAATTGGACTCTACATTGATTGCAAGAGAGATCCAAAATGTAGTTCAGAGGGATCACACTACCTCTATTGCTACATTACATCAGATAGTGAGGGATAAATTTGGATATGATGTCCATTATAAGAGAATTTGGGAAGCTAAGAGAAAAGCAATGCTTAGAGTTTTTGGTGATTGGGATGAATCTTATCAAGCATTACCGAAGTGGCTGAACATTCTTCAGCTAACTAATCCTGGAACAAAGATTGTTTGGAAGACAATACCTTTAGGAGGGATTTCTGGGAATGTGCGGTTTATGCGTGTTTTTTGGGCATTTGGGGCAAGTGTTGAAGGTTTCAAGCATTGTAGACCAATTATACAAATTGATGGTACATTCTTATATGGAAAATACATGGGGAAGCTTTTAATTGCTACTTCAATTGATGCAAATGGTCATGTATTCCCCCTTGCGTTTGCAATTGTTGAGGAAGAATCACAGGATAGTTGGTCTTGGTTTCTTATTGCATTAAGGCGTCACGTCACTCAAAGAGAAGGAATATGCTTAATTTCAGATCGCCATGCAGGAATAAATGCTGCTGTTAGAAATCCATCAGTTGGATGGAGTCCCCCTCATGCGCAACATCGCTATTGTCTTAGGCATGTAGTGAGCAATTTTAATGAAAAATTTAAGAATAAGGTCTTAAAAGAGTTGGCGTATAGAGCTGGATGTCAACATCAACCGCGGAAGTATGAGAGATACATGGAGGAGTTAAAACGATTAGATGAAAAAAGTCTGGCTTGGTTTTCAAAGTTAGACACTCAAAAATGGACTCAAGCATATGATCTAGGATATCGGTATGGGTGGATGACCACAAATATTGCTGAATGCATAAATGGAGTGCTGAAGGGGGCGCGAATGTTACCTATCACTGCACTTGTTCAATTAACTTTTTATCGATGTGTGTCATACTTTGAGACTCGTAGAGCAGAGATACGTGCTAGAATGGCAGCTGGAGATGTGTATACCACGTATGCAATTGAAAAATTTAGAAGAGCTGAGGCCAAAGCTAGTGGACATACTGTCACCATTTTCCATCGAATTCAACAAACATTTGAAGTAATTACTGCTCTCCATGGGTTTCATATGGATAAAGGACGTAACAAACAAGTTGTTAAACTGAATGAAGGTACATGTAGTTGTAATAAGTGGCAATCATTTGGCATTCCATGCTCACATGTGCTAGCTGTTTCTGCTCATATGAGGATTGATAGTTGGCAATTTGTTGACAAATACTATAGGATGGATGCCTATGCCAGTAGTTACGCTCCTGAATTTAATCCCATTCCTCATGAATCTTATTGGCCGTATCCTGATTTTCCTATTCTCCACCCTGACCTAACTTCGATGAGGGATAAGGGGCGTCCTAGATCATCAAGGATAAGGAATGAAATGGATTTGAAGGAACCAAGTGTTAGGGTTCGATGTGGCTTATGTAAAATAGTGGGGCATAATCGTCGCAATTGTCCCACAAAAGATGGAGGGCAATCCTCCAACCCCCTTTCTCATGACAATTAAAGTATGAAAGATTATCCATTTTGATATTATGATATTTTTATGTAATGTCTATAAATTTGTAATCATACTAATGTTAACAAGAATTAATGGTTATTTGCTATATGTAGGTATCACCGCACGATGGAGCCAGGACCATTGGATCCGACAGTTCTACATGGACAGGCCACACACAGGTCATCTCTAGCATGGACAGGTGTTGACTTTAAGGAGCTTCATTGTCGACGACGTGAGGCGATCTTCCATCGCACTAGTGTACTTGATGGGCGTATTATTCCATTGTTGCAGCAGGCGGGCTTCTATGGTGTTGCACGCTTAGGATTCATTTCTTTAGATTGGCATCTTATTACTGCATTTGTTGAGAGATGGCGACCTGAGACTCATACTTTCCACTTACCTCAGGGGGAGTGCACGATTACACTACAGGATATTGCCATTCTTCTTGGACTACCAGTAGATGGAGATGTAGTTACTGGTAGCACATGTTTAGATTGGAGGCGTGTATGTTCTTGTCTATTAGGACTGACTCCTGGAGATACAGACATAGATGGGCAGCGCCTTCATCTTACATGGTTGAGTTAGAGCTTCCCTACTTTGGCACCAGATGCTGATGAGGAGTCTATTCAGCGTTATACTAGGGCTTATATCTTACAGCTGATTGGAGGTTTTCTATTTTCAGGAAAGTCTAGCGATAAGGTGCATCTTATGTTTTTACCCCTTCTAGAGGATTTTGAGGTTGCTGGTAGGTATAGTTGGGGTAGTGCCTGTTTAGCCTGGCTTTATCGACAGTTGTGTCGAGCCTCTCATATTGATACACATGATATATCTGGCCCATTGATTTTGCTCCAGTTATGGGTATGGGAGAGGTTCCCATTTATTGCACCTCATCGTTTACGTATAGCTCCACATGATGACCAGCTGCCTCCACCTCCATTGGCCATTCGGTATGTATTATAATATTACCACAAATTTTACTATTATGAGGATACATGCATAAACTTAAATTCTAACATTTTTATTTATTTATTTATGCTTTGTTATTTTAATTTTATAGTTGGAGAGATGAGTTTCAGACTACTTCGATTAGCATGCATGTCTTAGCTCAGTATAGGCACCATCTTGATCGACTGACAGCAGATCAGGTCATAAAAATGTGATTCATTTCTTATACTTGTCTCTCTAAACAAATAATAAACCACTAATTATATCTAACATTTCTTGGGTACAGATTATATGGCAACCTTATGCTGATGACATGAGTGTTGGTCTTCCTGATTATTGTACTGCTGGGAAAGATATATGGTGCACTATCTCACCTTTGATATGTTTCCACATAATTGAATGGCATAGACCTGATCGAGTATTGCGGCAGTTTGGATTTCATCAAGGGATTCCTCAGCCATGTGATAATGAATCAATCTTACATAAATGTGATCTGAGAGGTAGACATGATGTTGATTGGGCTACTCGACATGGAGACTATATTCGACGTTGGACCTCTAGGCGTGAGCATATTGCTAGAGGCGAGATGGCTATAGGTTCATTGGGGTATCATGATCCATACATGGTGTGGTATCGCTCCATTACTGTTCGGTTTCTTACTCGGACTGGGTCTTTCCATGAGTTACTGGTAATTTTCTTGTTTTATCTTTTTATTAAAGTTTATTTTATTTTTATAAGAATTTAATTTAACCTTTATTTGACTTACAGACTACCAGCATACACCAGATATATGATATTGCACCTCTAGATGATTTTCGCATTCGCAGGCTATGTACTACTGTATTAGAGGCTATACATGAGATGGATCGCTTGGATGCTCCATTTAGTGTTCATGCTACTACACAGCTCCAGCCTCGATCAGGAGATGTACGACCTACTCGACGAGGGTCTCGTACGAGGGAGATTAGGCATACACCAGTTGTTGCCCCAGTGCGACCATTGACTGACATTAGTCCACCACCTGATCATCAGCCGATATCATCCATTACTCGATCAGGAGGTGTACGGACTAGAGGGGGAGGGGCTCATACGAGGGGTAGTCCATCACCTCATGAGCAGCCGATATCATCCATTACTCGATCAGGAGGTGTACGGACTAGAGGGGGAGGGGCTCATACGAGAGGTAGTCCACCACCTCATCAGCAGCCGATATCATGCATTACTCGATCAGGAGGTGTACGGACTAGAGGCGGAGGGGCTCATACGAGAGGGACTAGGCATACATCTGTTCTTAGAGATGCACCATCGACTGACATTAGCTTGCCACCTGTTCAGGAGACTCCTATTACACCTATGGAGGTGCCATCCACCCCACCTGTAGTACCACTTGTTGCATCTTCACCACCATCGATAGAGGCTACATTGGTTGATGATCGTGGTCGAGGACGTGGTAGGACACATGGTCGTGGAGCTCATAGAGGGTTACATATTAGCCCCATAGAGCCAAGTGGGGAGCATGCACATCATAGACGTCCACAACGGAAGAGGAAGGCTCCATCGTGCGGTACACATTGAGGATGTTACTACATTTGACTTGTATTTTGGATATTATTAGTATTTTTCATATCATTATTTTGGACAAATACTCAAGATGTATATTTATACTTGTTATATTTTGGATTGACTAACTTTTTATTAACGTAAGTTCCATAGTATTCTATCTATTTTGGACTTATTTTACACTTGGAAATGTGCTTACCAAATTGACATTTGGTTTACTTGTTTTCATTGGTTTTGGATTGAATGTTAAAATAGTGATTATAATGTATACAGGTGATAAACTTTAAACATTTAGTTGTACAGCAGGAAATACTAATTAAGAGATAGAACTTTTTTTTTCTTTTGTGGAAGGTGTCTCTTCAAGAGACACCTTTAGTATAATTCCATTTTTTGGGTTAATACGGAAAGTGTCTCTTCAAGAGACACCTTCAGTATAAATTCAAAATTTTCCACCGTGTATGGAAATTGTGGAAAGTGTCTCTTGAAAAGACACTTTCAGTATAAACCCAATTTTTTTTAAATTATGGAAGGTGTCTCTTGAAGAGACACCTTTAGTATAATTTCATTATAAACCCATTTTTTTTAAAATTATGGAAGGTGTCTCTTCAAGAGACACCTTTAGTATAATTCCATTTTTTGGGTTTACACGGAAAGTGTCTCTTGAAGAGACACTTTCAGTATAAATTCAAAATTTTCCACCGTGTATGGAAATTGTGGAAAGTGTCTCTTGAAAAGACACTTTCAGTATAAACCCAATTTTTTTTTAAATTATGGAAGGTGTCTCTTCAAGAGACACCTTTAGTATAATTCCATTTTTTGGGTTTATACGGAAAGTGTCTCTTCAAGAGACACCTTCAGTATAAATTCAAAATTTTCCACCGTGTATGGAAATTGTGGAAAGTGTTTCTTGAAAAGACACTTTCAGTATAAACCCAATTTTTTTTAAATTATGGAAGGTGTCTCTTCAAGAGACACCTTTAGTATAATTTCATTCCGATGTGGAAGGTGTCTCTTCATATAAACCCAATTTTTTTAAAATTATGGAAGGTGTCTCCTGAAGAGACACCTTCAGTATAATTCTATTTTTTGGGAATTGTGGAAGGTGTCTCTTTAGTATAAACCCAATTTTTTAAAAATAATGGAAGGTGTCTCTTGAAGAGACACCTTTAGTATAATTCCATTTTTTAGGTTTATACGGAAAGTGTCTCTTCAAGAGACACCTTCAGTATAAATTCAAAATTTTCCACTGTTTGTATGGAAATTGTGAAAAGTGTCTCTTCATTTCTGTATAAACCCAAAAATTGGAATTATACTAAAGGTGTCTCTTCAAGAGACACCTTCCATTATTTTTAAAAAATTGGGTTTATATTGAACAATTTTATGCACAGTAGAAAATTTCGAATTTATATTGAAAGTGTCTCTTCAAGAGACATCTTTAGCTTTAAAATTATTTCCATAATTTTTAATACATATTGAATTTTGTGGAATTGTGGAAAGTGTCTTTTCAAGAGACACCTTTAGTATAAATACAATTTTCTATAATTTTAGTATATATATATATTGGAAAGTGTTTCTTCAAGTGACACATTTTGTAAAAATTATAATTTGTTGGAATTGTTGAAGGTGTTTTTTTAAGAGACATCTTTAACTTTAAAATGAAATTCATGAAACATATTTAAATTTATCAAATTGTGGAAGGTGTCTCTTGAAGATACACCTTTAATGCATATTGGATTTTATGAAATTGTGGAAAGTGTCTTTTCAAGAGACACCTTCAGCTTAAATTCAATTAGTATCATGATTTTGAAAATTGTGGAAGGTGTCTCTTCAAAAGACACCTTCCACGTGGACAAAACTGCCGTAGATTTGTAAATATTTTCACAACTACCATATTTTAAGGATTATTTTTAAAAACTGCCGCAAAAGTTGAAAAAGCCCCACCTTTGGGCGCCACCATTATGTCATGGCCAATGTCACCGTAACTGTGCTACCTTTCCACCAATTCCTCGTATTTTTATTGATATATTTAGGTAACACTAGGGTGTAATGGCCCATTAGGTTTAAGGCTACAACATATCTTTATGTTTGGGGATTAACTCATGTCGCCTCTAAAGGAATGAACACCTTTTTTCCCTGAATATAAAACATCTTACATTGAAATTGCTACTAAGGATAGATTAAGATGAGTTTTATATTACAACATCTTTGTTTTTTCATTGGTTTTTACCTTTTAAATAGAATATATTTTCTTAAGGTTTTGTCTTGAAATTGGGAAAAAGAGGTAACATTAAAAATTTGAACCTATAAGGTCTTGACAAACATGACATTAGGTAGTTAGGTCTCCAACATCCCACATTTAGAAAAGTAAAGATTGCTTTGAGGAAAACCATGAGGCATACATTTTTAGGAAGAATGATTTGTCCCATGTAGCTCGGTTGAGAAACCTCTTCCAAGTTTACTTCAAAGTTGTTTCTACTTTAACATGATTTTATGTTCATTTAAATGTCAACTTATTAGGGTTCATTATAACTAGAGAACGTTATTAAAGTGGGCTTTGGGCTGATTTTTCAATGCCTAGGACCAATGGACCCAAATTCAACATGAACTTAGAGTTGTAACATGTTATATCGATCTTTAATTAATTAATTTCAAGTAATTAATTACTTTAAAGGCTTAAAACTTATTTATATAATTAAGAATGCGTTTGAAAGTTTTCTATTCAAAATCTTTTTAGAGTACGTTTGAAAATGATTCTAGAAAAAGTTTCAAATATTTCTAATATTTAAACGATAAAATTTTTCAAGTATTAGAAAAATTAAAAATGTTTTCTAGAATAATTGTCAATTGGGCTCTTAGTGAAAGGTTTTTTTTAGGAAATATTTTTAAAAGAATCATCTATGAAATATTTATTTAAAAAAGAGTACCAATGAATTTTTAACATTATAAGTCATTTTTTGAATTTTTTAAAAATATTTTCTAAATTTTGTCAAAATACCAAATATTTTTTTAAAAAATATTTTTTATATTAGAAACATTTCCTAAAATCAATATCAAATAAAATTTAAAACTTTGAAATAAAGTTGTAAAGCGAAATAAGATTGAAAAGAAATTCAATAATTTTGTCAAACAAACAAACAATATTTCTCAACAACCTATATACCAAACCTTATCTTTATCAAGTACAACCCTCTTTTAAATGAAAATCAGAATGTATATGGGTATCCCCATGTCAACTAACATTCCATTGTCAATTATATATCACATTAATACTTAATTAAAGAAAATGAAATTAATCATTTTCACAAAAAATCCTCATAACTTTGGTTGGCCGACATCTAAACTTTAGAATTTAAAATATATTTTTATAAATAAATTGCTAAAAATGGAATGAGTATGAGATTTCTATTTTAATGATTGGCTAAAGTAGAAATTTTTCTTAAATTTACCTAAAAATTAATATAAATTTACATAACAAATTTTCAAATTATAATTTTAGAAGTAAACCTAATAACAAATAAAGGAAAAAAAAAAAAAAAACCAAATAGTCTATCTTCCTTTTATCTTATTTTTCTCCATGATATTTCATATCAAGCAAAATTAAAATATCTCAGGTAGTAAGGATTGCATCATGAAAGAGAGGAGTTACTGAGAACCTTATACTAATGGTATTAAAGCAAAGAGCCTAGGACAATATTGGAGGGTGCAAAGTGGACACAAATGGTTGTTGTAGTGGAGCAGAGAGAGGGAGATATCCATATAGAAAGAGAAGTGTTATTGAGTCATTGCTCACCTCATTCTTAGAACTGCCCCCACTTATGTTATGTAGGCAAGACCAAGACATTTAACTGCCTGCTTTCGTCTCTTTAGTCCTAGGGTTTTCTTGTGGGCTATACCTATATATTCTCATGATTTATTTATTTTTGGATATTTTGTGAAGTTTGATATTAATAGTTTTATCTTTTTCCTCACAATAATTTTTTGAAAAGAAATTTAATGAGAAGGAGCAAAAAGAAAAAAAAATACAAATTATCATGGATTTCTATTGTTTTGTTGTGATTATAAAATAATAAAAAAAAAGTGAGAAAATTGATAAAAGTTAATAAAAGAGTCAAATTTATTATATATATTTTCCATTTTCTAGAGATGGGTAGATGGGGGTTGTACCATGTAATTTCTCTCAAGAAAGGTTTGATTGAAGCAAAACATTATGGTATATGCTCAAAATTAAATTTCATATTTACATGATATATAAATAAATAAAGGCTACAAGCCTACAATTGCTTTCTTCAAAGCTAACTGCCTACCTTTTTTTTTTTTTAATGTACCATTGACCTAATCAATGTACTTGTAGTGCTGCAAGGACCCATGAGTAGTGTACTTGGATAATGACCCAATAATTATAAAATCATCCACATATTTCTTCAAAAGTAAATCTTCAAGATTGCTTAGAAGATGTAACATCATTCTCATTTTTTGTTATTTTAATTTGTTTCACTTGCATAAAGGATGCAGAATTTAATATTACAAAATTTTTTAAGTTGTATTATATTTAATATTTTTTTTGTACTTTGTATAATAAAGAAAAGATAAGATTTTAGATTATTTTATTTTATTTTTCCTTTTTTCCATACTTTCTCTATCCAAACAGGTTATTATTTTTGCCAATTAAGAGTATCTTATATAGTTAATTTTGTAGGCACATTTTCTTGTTTATGATCAAAGTAACATTTTTTTTTTAAAATTTTTGAATCTAAACTTGCGTTAAAAATATTTGTCAAATTAATGTGTCTTTATAATATCAAGTTACATTTTATTTTTATTATTTTATTATTTTTTCGTTTTAAGATCATAATTACCAACAGTAGTTTTTATTAATTATGGTTTTTTACACTAAAAAAAAAAAAAAAAAAAAAAAGGTCGCATGAGTAGATGGTTACAAAGACTAGATTGATAAATGCTTTGGGAGGAGATCTATTTTCATAAGTTTTTTCTTCAAAAGCACTCCTTTTGCCTTAAACTTCACATTTTCAATAATTTAAACAAAAAAAGATTAAAAAAATGTATTTTTTGATATAACTTTCAAATAAATAACACACCCTTTTCTTTTGACTAAAGTATGGGTGGGAATGTTGAAAAATACTCCATAGTTGGTATCACTCTTGCACTTTAAGGTAGGCAAAATAATATATCTCTTATGATTGTATCACATCAGTGTATCACTTTGAAATGCCCTTACATCATTATCTTATCTTAGGTTTCTCTAGTTATTGAGAACCAATTACAATGTGCCACATCATACAAAATATTTTGAATTATTAATATATTTTTCATTTTTTTAATGCCCAATTGTTCATACTCTTCAAATGGGTTATGGTGGTTGGGATGGAGCCATGATCTAGTGCATTTGATTGGTTTGTTGTTTTTGGAATTGCCCAATTGAAACTCTAAAACGTTACAAGGGGTAGAAATTTTTATCAAGTCCATCAAATTGCATTTCAATGAAATAGGGTCTATTTGAAATTTCTAAAGAATTTTGATAAATATATATTTTTTTCATGTAAGGCATTAAAATTTTGAAAAAAGATCTAATGATGATAATGGAAAAATTAATATTGAATATATAAAAGCAAATATTTTTACTTGGCAATAAAGTTGTAAAACAAGCAATTACATCTATGCTAAAATCATTTTTGTAAAACCCATTTAAGGGGAGAATTATTTTCAAAATAAGAAAAATACTTTTGGAAAACATATTTTGAGAAAGTAATATTGGCTTCCAATACAAAAAGAGGATAAGGTTGTAGCAATTGTTTTCCATTTGTGTTGCATGGGAGCCTAGACTCCCTCAGTGGTGGGCTATATAAATATTGGAAGCTCTTGCATGAAGACATCCACGTAGGTGAAGAAACAATTCAAAAGAATTAGTAGAGTGGTTAGAGCAGTTAAACCGAGCAACTCTCTCTCTCTCCCTCTCTCTCTCTCTCTCTCTCTCTCTCTCTCTCTCTCTCTCTCTCTCTCTCTCTCTCTCTCTCTCTCCTTTGTATAAACGAATGCACCTTCAGTATCCAATTCCTTAGTCTAATATTTTCTTTCTCCTTCATTCTCTCTCCCATGCACCTTCAATATCCAATTCCTTAGACTCTCTCCCCCTTCATCCTAAATCTCTCTCTCGCTCTCATGCATGGACCTTCATTATCCAATTCCCTAGATTCTCTTCTTTCTCACCTGCTTTAGCAATGAAGGAGAGCAAGCCATGGAGGCCATTCACAGCAAACTGCTGTTCTGCAGAAGACCACACAGTTCTGGGAAACTTCAGCCGCTGCAGGCCATCTCGATCGGAATTCTCCAAGAACATAGCTCCATTACCATCTTTTCGCCGCTTGTCGTTCTCCGATCTCAGCCGCTCTTCATCAACCCGAGTTAATGAAGACTTGGCACAATCTTTCGGTCCTGAATTGCATGATTTTCAGCTGAGTGAGCTGCGTGCGATTACACAGAATTTTTCAAGTAATTTCTTGCTGGGAGAAGGAGGGTTTGGGACAGTGCATAAGGGTTATATTGATGAGAACTTGAGGCAAGGGTTGAAGGCTCAGGCTGTAGCTGTTAAGCTCTTGGACATTGAAGGCCTACAAGGGCATAGAGAATGGCTTGTAAGCATCAATACATCTTTTATTTTAATTTTATATATAAATTATTTTTGTTTGATCTTCATGTGAAAGAGTAGGTCTCTTTGTTTGGAATTAGGGAGAAAAAAAAATTTAATCATAAATTATTATCATCATTATTATTGTTATTGTTGTTGTTTTCGTAGTTATTATTAATTTACAATTTTTTTTAAAAAAATTTTTCTCTTTTTTTTTTGGGCATTGGAAAATGGTAAATCTATATGATTTTTGTGATGAAAATTTTGAAATAGTCACTATAATAATAATATATATATTTATATATATATATATATATATATATATATATATATATATATATATATATATTGAGTTTGAATGAAATATCAAGTGTTACTAGATAGAATGAAGTTATGGGCCAAACCAGCCTGGTCCTAGCCACAAGAAAGATATTAGGCCCACCTGCAGGAACTTGGGCCCAAGATGACCCCTTATGTCTAGAGGTTTGGCCCAGTCAAGGCATGATATTTAATAATTATATAAAATTTTAACTATTCATAGATTTTTGTAAGTTTGATAAAAATTATCACAAAAAGTTCTAGAATTTTATGATATATATGGATAAAATATGTATCTTAGTTCAATGTGAAATTAATATGAAATATAAATTCATAAATTTTAAAATGTCTTGGGCTTGGGAAAAGGCCCAAGAAGGTTTTCCTTCTCACCCTAAGCCCAGCATGACCCAATCAACTTTTCACTGCCCTAAATATTATTGAATTTTTAACTGTCCCTCAAAGGTGACAAGTCGGCCCAAATTTAGAGTGCATTTAAAAGTAATTTTAGAAAGTGTTTTTAACATTTGTAATATTTGAAAGATAAAAAACTTCACCTATTAAAAAGGTTAAAAATATTTTTTAAAATTACTATAATGCAAAATCATTTGATGAATTTAGCAATAGCTCCTCTTAGTCATACAGTTTTAAGCCTCCAATTTCCATTTTGTTACTGATAAAAAAAAAGGTATCTTATACATGTTTTCATTCACTGTGAGACTAGGTCAAGCTTACTAAATATTCATCTTCTTCCCTTCGTTGCAGGCTGAAGTGATATTTCTTGGGCAGCTTAGGCATCCAAATCTGGTAAAATTAATCGGGTATTGTTGTGAAGACGACGAGCGTCTCCTTGTGTACGAGTTCATGCCTAGAGGCAGCCTAGAGAATCACTTGTTCAAGAGTGAGTCTCATGTAGAATACTGCTCTAGCTAGGGCAATATTATCAATAGAGACTATATAAAATCTTATAAAGATGATGATCATCTGTGTTTGTTTCTATAGGTTTCTTTATTTTGCTCACCATTAGTGTACATTTATTGGTGCTATGATTTTAGGGTTATCGGTGTCGTTGCCATGGGGCACCAGGCTGAAGATCGCAGTAGGAGCAGCGAAAGGGCTCGCGTTCTTGCATGGTGCTGAGCAGCCTGTTATATATCGCGACTTCAAGACTTCCAATGTGTTGCTAGATTCTGTGTGTGATATCCTGTTTTGGACTTCATTTTTTTTGAGTTGAATTGTGGTTTGGAAAATTCTGTATCCTCACACCATTGAACGTACTTCTGTTTTTGTATATTAGGATTTTACTGCAAAATTGTCAGATTTTGGACTTGCAAAGATGGGGCCTGAAGGATCAAAATCTCACGTTACTACCCGGGTAATGGGCACATTTGGATACGCTGCCCCGGAATATGTCTCAACAGGTAGTACTTTAGGGCTTTTTGGACTTAGCTTCTTGCTTGATGTCTCTTTAATATTACTAAACTTTTATTAAACATGAAATACTTTTTCTTATAACAAACTTATGTGACTGCTTTTTAGGTCATTTAACAACTAAAAGCGATGTTTATAGCTTTGGAGTCGTGCTACTAGAACTGCTAACAGGAAGAAGATCAATGGATAAATCAAGACCGAAAAACGAGCAAAACCTTGTGGATTGGGCAAAACCCTACTTGACTAGTAGCCGGAGGTTGCGCTACATAATGGACCCAAGACTTGCTGGTCAGTACTCGGTGAAAGGAGCGAAGGAGATCGCCCACTTGGCATTACAATGCATAAGTTCAAACCCTAAAGACAGGCCGAGAATGCCCGGCGTGGTTGAAACACTAGAAGGTCTGCAACATTTGAGGGACATGGCTGTCACTTGTGGGCAATGGCCAGCAACACCAAAATCTACAAGAAATGGAGCTGCTGTCAAAGGAAGGAGGGAGAATAATAGAGTTGGGACTCAATGTAAATCCACTCCTATTGCTCCCAAACCAGAAAAGCTAAGTAAGGGGACCTAAATGTAAATAGGTGTATATGCTTGTATGTTAAGGAGATAAGACAAGTTCCTAAGGCATGTCTAGTACTAAACCATGTAAATATTGGAGTGGTATATGTATGCAATACATATGGAAATACTTTTGAGTGTGTATGATGATAAAATTTAAGCTTTTTCAACACAAGGTTGATTAATACTTGAGATTTTTTTGGACTACATATAAAATTTGTGTATGAAGGGGACAACATAATCCATCAATTAAGCAATTTTGAGAAGTAAATTTTGATGGGAAAAAAGGAAACATGAATGGGCCCTCAATTCAAGACTCAATTATTTTCGAGAATTTTGGAGTATTATTTTGAGTTGATTGTGTTAAAAAATTCTTGCGATTAATGAAAACATCTTTGATTGCAAGCGATCGAAGTTTAAAAATTCTTTTTCTAACTAGTATGCAACCTTGGCATCATCTCTTGTAATTGCTTATCTCTGTTGTGTCTTATTATACATATCAACATCCAACCATATTTAGCATTTCCAAGATGGAGGTCGACATCTATGAATGCAACAAAGTTGGTACCTAATCAATTGTATAATCAATGGGCTTTATATATAGGTAATCAAATGGTACTCATTAATTCACAAAACATATATTTGAAGCTAATGTTTGGCATCATGATATAATTTGTTTCTTACTTAAACATGTACATGATTCCCCGATATGATCCACAACTATGGTTATAAATTTTATGCCTTGATAAAAATCTAGACTTGGCATATAGTATATATGCCCTTTTTAATTTGGTATTTGTCAAATGTAAATAATAAGTTTGGTCATTAAAGTAGAAAATGTAGACAACTTGTGTGCATATATATAATTTTGGGAAACAAAAATTCCATGTATTTGTGTGATTGCTGAAAATATAAATCTACAAATTGATCAAATAGAAACAAGGGGTAGTGATAAAAGGAAATGATTCCAAGCAATATGTATTCCAATTAAAATGAAATTTATAAAAATAACAATAATAACTGTGTTCCGTCCCTATAGCCTAAGGGTACATACAAAATATTTCATTTTTGATACAAAGAAATAACCTCTCATATGCTAAGGCCATCTTGGTTGCAGAAAACATAGAGACTGCATATCTCCTACATGCATTTCCCCTTTGTGCTAACCTACTTCTCCCTTCTTTCGCAACTTGTTCCATTGCTTCCAACAGTGACTCCACATTTGGAGAAAACATGAACCCATACTCATCATCAACCACAATATTGCCTTTGATGCTTGGCAACCTTGATGCCAGTATAGCCTTCCCACTCAACATGGCCTCCACTTGAGTCTGATCGACCCCCTGAGGCCTAAGAGTTGGGTTCGCAAAGATGTCGATTGAGTTGTAGAAGGCGTGAAGTTGGGAAGCATTCATGGACCCCAAGACTAATACCTGGCCCCCCAAGTCCTTGTACCTGTTCTCCCATGGCCCTGAGCCTGCAACAATCAAGTAGGCATCTGGGTGCCGTTTCATGAACCTAGAGAAGGCAGCATGGAGTATGGGATGCCCTTTGTCCTTCACTAGCCTCCCTGCAACTCCTAGTACTAAACTAGCGTTTTGTGGGATCCCGATTCTGGAGCGGAACTGGTGACCTAGCTGCCAGTCCTGCTGGAAGTCTTCCTCATCGACTCCATTCAGAATCACATGGACTCTTTTGGTGGGGATTTGGTATACATCCCTTATTATTTCCCCAGAGCTATCGCTTGTGGCTACATGGTGGGCATAGTCCTTGAAGAACCTTATTTCATTCAGAACTTTTAGGACCGCCCGTTGGCCGTTGAAGCCTGGAGAGATGGGCTCACCGGGGCGACGCAGGGCGAAGTCTTGGTAGATGTCTGACATCAAGTTCTCAAGGGCAATACCGTGCCATGAGACCGCAAGGTTGGGGAGAGTTTTCGCCAGCGAGTGAGGCAGCGCGACGCTTTCTGAGTGGACTACGTCGAACGGGTCCAGGCTGTTCTCCTCCAGAAACTGCTCCCACGCCTTTTTGTAGACCCACCGCCCTGGTTCCCCTTCATGGAAGTGAATTCTCGGGGACGAGGACGTTGGGCTGCCGTTAGACTGCATATTAATTGCTTGCAAAGCAGCTGGTCCTCTCTGGTCTCCAGGCGGGGAGGTGAAGACGTGGACGCGGTGGCCGCGGCAGGATAGGGCTGTGTGCAGCCTGTTGGCGTGGCGCTCCATGCCACCTGGGGTTGTGCCAATAGGCCATTTCCTTGAGAAGACCGCGATCTTGAGGACGACGGGTGGGGCACGGCTCCCGTCCAGCTCTAGGCGGTTCCAGGCGAACTCAGCTCCACGGAGGTCACCGGTCCAGGGACTGACATGGGAGGAGAAGGTGTTGGAGATGGAGGTGGAAGGGGCATGGAGGAGAAGAAAAGCTGGAATGGCGAAGAGAGCAATGAAGAAAAGGGTTCTTGTGAGGCTTGTCTGGGGTGGGAGAAAGCCCCTTTTGGGCTTGGTGTTGGAAGCCATATTGGGGGAGTTTCGAAGTACGGAGGAGGGTGTTTGATGCTTTTGAAAAAACAAAATTTTCTAGGGTTTGAATCCCAATTATTTTTGCATAAGATTTATATTCTATTTCTAATTTGCTTATAAGATGTTGCTACTTGATCAAGCTTCAGCCTCATGATTGATTTTTTTCATTTTTTCTTCTATTCTTATCATTATAAATTAGAATTTTTTTTATAATATGCCGCAAAAGTCATTTTCAGAATCATATTAAAAAATAACAACTAATAAAAAATAGCTACATTGTGACATATAGGTCTTATTTATTTTTATTTTAATAATAATTTTTATCTATTTTATACTTAATTAGTTCTCATTTATTTACAACCTTCTTCAAAGTAAAACCTTAATCATACACATGAATATCCATACACAAAACATGTCATAATATATATTTTATTTATTATTTATTATTTTTTATTTTTAAGAATTAAAGAGAGCATGGTGATGATTCTAATTAGGGGTTGACAAGGTTTGATTTAGGCATATTTTTAATCAACTCAAGAATCAAATCAAGTTGGTGGTTTTAATCAAGTCAGACTTTATTTGGTTTAATTTATTTATTCACCCAAATTAACCCTGTTTAATAATATTAATTTGATTAAGTTGATTTGAAGTAAAGTTGGGTTTATATATTTTCTTCCCTCATTTTTCATGAAACTTAAATGGTTAATATTATAAGTTAATTTGTGGGAGTGGGCTTATAACATCTAAAAAGGTAATTAGTAGGTGAATTATCTTTTAACATAGACACAATAATTTAAATTTATTTGTTTTAAATAATTTTATATTAATTAAAATAATATATAAAATGATGTAACCTACCTATAATTTAATTAATCCATAAATAATAATTATAAATAGATATAAATATATTATCATATAATTATAGTAATAGATAATATATAGTAATATATTATTTTAATATAAGATGATGTTTTAGCTTTTGTGGGGTGTTTCCCACCACGTGTCCTCCCTCAAACTCAAAACCCCTTGGTCCATCCAAGGAAAGCAAATGATCCATCTAAGATCATCTTGTTTGGACCAAAATAAGCTCCGTTTGGCACAAGATGAGAAAATTTTCTTTTTTTCCTAATGCTAGATGGAATGGACAAACCAAGCTGACTGGGACTTCCAAACAGACAAACCAACTCAGTCGGAAATTATAGACATTAAACAAATGGTTAGTCATACCCAACGCCTAAGCGACAATTTAGACTTTATTTACACCTAAAAATTAGTGTCAATAAATTGTTACACGCAATCACTGACATTAACAAGCGTAAATACACAGTCAACTACATGGTCCGAGACTTTGCACGACTACCAACAAATGGCACCGATTAGCAGCTTTTGCTTGGTATGATTGCCCAACCCGCGCAGAGATGATGACGTTGACTATCTTGCTAAGGCTTGATTTCTGTCTTGATGGCAAACCCGCGCAGAGATGATGATGCTGACTATCTTGCTAAGGCTTGATTTCTACCCTGATGGCAAACATCATCGTAGGAAAAGCATGAACGCACAATGGTATGCCCCTCGAAAAGCATGAAAAAGGTACACACATACTTAGCCATTCAAAATAGTTGGACTCATTCTCATTGATTTCTGACTTAAGCTTCAAAGGGGTATGCCCGGACCACCTGTCTGAACATCCTTCTGTGTAGGGAAAAAGTTTGTTTGACTTTAGTGAAGCTAGACGAATCTAAATCCGGTTGGCACTACACCAACATTGGCACCATATGTGGGAAAGATTTAAGGATGTCAACACCTTCCAAAAGCCAATCATCATCTATGGGTGGCGAAGACTATTTTGTCTGGCGTGAAAGGATGGAAAGACGTCGACGAGAAAATGATCGGCAAATGCAGACTTTGCTTGGCCAAACAAAACAACTCAGAGAAGAGAATGAAGAGTTATGAGCTCAAATGTCAACAATGGGTCTCTCTCAAAAGCTGGCACACTCAAAGTTGACAAACAACCTCAAGACAAACTGTTGAGGCATCTTACCCTGAGGGCACAGAGTTTTTCCTCTAGTAGTTACTCGAGACAATCCGATGAGGAATCCTCGCCAACTCACCAAACACAACCAATCGAAGGTACCAACTCTACTCGGGAGTTAAGGA
Organism: Vitis rotundifolia; assembly: GCA_030254885.1. Classification (NCBI taxonomy): domain Eukaryota; kingdom Viridiplantae; phylum Streptophyta; class Magnoliopsida; order Vitales; family Vitaceae; genus Vitis; species Vitis rotundifolia. The sequence continues at coordinate 16,246,920 of CM058152.1, forward strand.
AGAGGAGGGGTCGCATTTATCTAACGTGACGTGAGCCCGATTGGGACCTTCAGTTTTAGGCGTGGAGGGGCAACCACATCTGTCAAAAACTTTGAGGGTCTGTCTAGGTCCCCTAGTCGCAGCAAATATGTCAAAACGACTCTCGCAGCTACCAAGGCAGTAGACAGAAGTATGAGTGACGTGAGCTCCGCCTGACTTTATTAGCTGACGGTTGGATGACATGCTCTCCACACTGTTCGACCCCTTATTATTAACTACGAGCCACCCAAAGGATTTGTAGTGCAAAATTTCACAACGTATGATGGAACGAGCGATCCATTTGATCACATCATGCACTTCAGGCAGCTCATGACCCTTGACATAAGGAATGATGCACTGATGTGAGAGGTCTTTCTAGCCAACCTACACGACCAAGCTGTCTCTTCGTTTCACCGTTTCCTGCAGAATTTCCTGAACACTTTCCGGGATATCTTGGAAACCTTTGTGGGCCACTACCTATGTTCCGCTCATCAAAAGTAGAACATAAGCACCCTGCAGAACATCAAGCTGTAGGAGAACAAGTTGCTTAAAGACTTCATGAAGTGGTTTGGGCAAGCAGTGTTTCAAGTGGAGTCTTGCAGTGTGGATGCCATCCTGCAGATCTTCAAGGGAAGCATTAGCCTAGGCATGCCATTTTTTGCGTCTCTCATAAAGAAGTCACCTTCAACGATGGATGACATGTTCAAACAAGCGGACAAATATTCTATGCTCGAAGATGATGTCTGAGCAGCTTCTCAATAGGTCTTGGTCACTAATTGTCCAACCAAGAACAATGAGGTAGGGAGTTTTAAGCCCTCAAACCAATCTAGGTAAGCTAACAAGAGGCGAAATAGCGGTAGTAGCAACAAATGAGACTCACCCCCTTCAGCATCTCTTATGAGAGACTCTTCCCACAGATCCATGATCTGTCAGACTTCAGATGGCTAGAGCCAATCTCAACAGATCCGAATAGACGGGATCAAAATAGAAAGTGCTCTTATCATAAGGATCATGGCTACACCACCGAGCAATGCAAGAGTCTACATTACTTGGTAGAGAAACTTATCAAGGTCGAGCACTTAAAATAGTATACCGGCACAACTAGCGGGCAAAGAGAGACGATGCAAGAGGAAGTCGTCCAAACCCCTACATCTTTGGCAGCTCCTAGAGCTATCATTAACTACATACACGGAGGCCCAATAGACTATAAGCACAACTTAAAATGACAAAGGCGAAGATTGATCTGTGCGATTTCTGTAAGAGAACATATTAACTCTATTTAGCGCACTTTTTTAGGAGTGTGTGCCTCATTGATGACACAATTACTTTTCCTCCAGGAGATGTTAATCGGGTGTTGCAACCGCATGAAGACGCCCTGATCCTAAAACTGAGGATAAACGTATTTGACATAAAGAGAATCCTAGTTGACCTTGGTAGCTTAGTTGACCTCTTGCAAGTATTGACCTACAGGCAAATGGGTTACTCGCCATCCGCCTTAGAGAACCCAGGACGTTTGTTGTCTGGTTTCAATGGAGCTACAACAACTTCATTGGGGGATGTTGTGCTACTCGTCCAAGCTGGCCCAATCACACTTGACGTATTGTTCTCGGTGGTGGACGATTTGTTCCTATATAGTGCCATTATGGGACGTGCATAACTTCACAGAATGAAAGTCATTCCTTCTATGTACCATCAGATGGTGAGCTACCTCACGGAAGAGGGATAAGTCGACCTTCTTAGCAGCTAGCTAACCGCACGCCAATGTTATTAAGTGGCGTTAGAGTCCGAACATTCAGCCAGTAATGAGGCATGTCCAGAGCCATCAAACGCAAGGGAGCAATAACAATTACTGAGCCCGGTGGAGAAAGATCCATTTGTTGCCGATCCGCTCCAACCATTGTGCCTCTCACACGACACAGGTTAAATCACCTATATTAGTTCCCTGTTTACACATGATGAACTGAAACTGATAGGGAGTATGCTTCAACGTAATAAAGACATCTTTGCCTAGACTCACTCGAATATGCCGAGAATTCATCCAACTGTGGCCTCCCACAAACTCAATGTTTCACCCTTCTCACTGCTTGTCTTGTAAAAGGTCTGGCATTTTCATTCAAACAGATAGAAAATCATTTAAGAGAAAATTGACAAATTAGGCAGCCGAATTTATCAGAGAAGTCAAATATTTGGACTGGTTGGCGAACGTAGTGATAATCCCGAAGAAAGATGGAAGGTGGCGAGTCTACGTTGATTACACCAATCTGAATGATGTCTGCCCAAAGGATTGCTTTCCCTTACCCAGGATAGATTAAATAATTGATGCCACTGCCGGACATGGGATGTTTTGCTTTCTAGATGCCTTCTCCAGATACCACCAGATCCTTATGTTCCAGCAAGACAAGGAGAAGATAGTCTTTGTTACACTACAAGGGCTGTACTGTTACAGAATCATGGCGTTTGGACTTAAGAATGCTGGTGTTACCTACCAAAGACTAATGACAAAGATTTTCAAGTTTCTGATCAGCCGAACTGTGGAAGTCTACATTGACAACATTGTTGTAAAGAGAAAAATGCGAGCTGAGCACGTCCAACACTTAGAAAAAGCATTCCGTCTTATGCGGGCATACAACATGAAGTTTAATCCAGCTAAGTGTGCCTATGGTGTCAGTGCAGGAAAGTTCCTAGGGTTTATGGTGACCCAAGGAGGAATTGAAGTTAATCCGGCTCAAGTGAAAGTCATCCTCGAAACACCCGCTCCAAACAACAAAAAAGAATTGCAACACCTCACCGGCTGTCTTACAGCTTTAGGTTGTTTATAACCCATTTCACAAACAAGTTGAGACCTTTCTTACTTACATTTAAGGGAGCGAGCACGTTTGGCTGGACACACGAGTGTAAGCAAGCATTTAAAGTAGTCAAGTGCTACCTGACTAAACCACCCATTCTAAGCAACCCCAAGTCCGGCGAAGAGGTCTACATGTATTTGGTTGTGTCTGACTCTGTTGTCAATGTTGTCTTGTTTCGACATAAGCAAGACAAAGAGCAAAGACCCGTTTATTATGTGAGCAAAGCAATGCTAGACGTTGAGACTTGGTATTCCCAAATAGAGCAGACTACTCTAGCATTAAAGAATTAATGTAAAAATATCAAATCAAATGACACGATGATAAAAATTAATTAGTTTTTATAAGTTGAGAAAATAAATCATTATGTAAACCCCTCATTTTGTCATCCTAGCACATGTCTTTAAGTACTCTTTTAGTATTCCAGAGTAGTTCCTTGGTGACCTATTGCTTCTTATACAACTAACAATTTTTTTAGGCCTCCTTAGAGACTTTAGTTGAGGGATTTATCTAACCCCATTTTGACCCTTGGTAGCCCAAAATTAGACTTAGGATTTTCTTTCTTTTTTTAAGATAGCTTATTTAGGTACACTTTGAAGACACTTAGACACACCCTAGGTCACCTTTAGTCATCTCTGCATGGTTTGCATGGTTACATGGCTCACATTCTTTCATAGCTCGTATGGCTTGCATGTGGTTGATTTTTAATTTTTAGTTGCGTCATTTTTAATTTCTTTTGATTTTCAATTTCATGATATTTATTGATTTTAATCTTTATTTTTATAATTATTTATTTATTTATTTTTGCATGAGAATTTGGTGACTTTCCAATTGAGAGGACCAGACTGCATGTGGGATAATGGAATTTATGCACAAACTTGAGGATCCAAGGGCGCTACACATATTGAGAGGATCTGTGCTTCCAAAAGAAGTACACAATTGCATTTTTCTTTCCATTGAGGGGATTGCACCACTATGGAAAACCACCAACAATAAGGAAAGTCAACACAGCTGCTATAAGAAAAAAAAGGAAAATATGGGCTGCTAAAAAAAAAAAAAAAGGTTATGGGTTGTACAGGTTGGGGAATTTTGGGTGAGAGATGAGGGAATGAGGAGACGTGAGGAAGAGCAAGGAAGAAAACCAAAGAACAAGGAAGAAAATCGGAGAACAGTAGAGAAGAAGAGTTAGCCAATTTTAGGAGTAGGAGCAGTAAGCCTGAAGCCCAACACACCTTGCTGTAAAGGAGACTTTCAGGTATGACTATTATAGTTTCCTGCTTATTTCATTTTTCACGTTTCTCCCACCTCTTTCCCTATGATTTTACATTGCTTGTTAGGTTATTATGGATTGATTGTTGTTGCTTTAATCTTTATTTCTCTGGTTCTATTCAAAAGATATCCTTTGTTGTTCCATATTTGAAGAGCATGTTGGATTTTATATTTTTCTTTTAAGACAATTTCCATGAATGAATCCACTAATTTTCAAACCCATGGATAAAATAATGAAATAGGTTTTGCTTATTTGGTGAATGTTTCATGCCCTGCTCATTTTCCTTGTTTTTTGTCATCTTCTTGTATTCCTCTGTTTCCAGTTCCCTTGAGGAAGTTTAAGATGTCGTTATTGGAAGGTTTGCTCTTGACAAGTATTAAGGCTAATCTTGTTGTGGATATCTGCATAAAGTCACTACACACAAGAAGGATGGAAGACCAGTATAGTTATAGAATATTTGCTTAAGATAGTGGGATTGAAATCTGTGTTGCTGCACTGCCGGGGATATTGACAGAGAGCATGATATCTTTGAGAATGGAAATCCAAGAGTTTCAGACTTTGGATGAACGCCTTTGCTGAACATAAGCGGTAAGATGATTGGTTTCAGAAAACTAAAAGGCACACATCAGATGCATCAAGTTCAGAATATTGACCGATGCCATTTTCCATAGCCTATTCCTCCATTCCTTACTTTTTCTTCATTCTAACACTAGCTTCTAGAAAGTACTCGAGTCATAATGTGTTCCATTCTAAGCTAAAATCATGCACTTTGATGAAAAACATGAGTTTCAGTGGTGCACTTAAATTTTACGATTCCAAGAAGATTAGTTGAATTCTAGAACAAAGGAAATATTGTGGGAGATTACAACATATGTTTGTTAGCCTTTTTCCTATAATGTGTAGCCATATATAATTATATTTGTATGAATATTATTTAAGGGTATCAATTGATAGGTAGGTGAATCAATTGATTGGGCATCCAAGAGTCTTATATATGGAAGACTCAAATTACAAATGAGGAGTTAGAAAATTTAATTTATATGAATGTGGTGTTACAACTTTTGCAACCCCATTATTATGAAATTTATTTTGTACATTATATTTATGAGTAATGGAGGAAACTGGAAATGTATAACCTATGCAATTATATAGATGCATTCAAGTTCATAACCCACCATTACCCATTAATTTGTACATAATGGATGTAAATAATGAGTATAACTCCCATATAGTCTTTGATAGGAAGACTAAGAGATGTACAATTTTTTATAAATTGAGGTCCCAAGCCACGCTCTCATTCTTATGTCCTTTTATTGTTTTATTTTTAACAACATATACCATACAAGTTACCCATCCACTATATGAGAGTAGTGAGTTGAAGACCTTGACAATATAATTCACAAGGTGACTCAATCTCACTTCATGGATCAAGGTAAGAATATGATCATTATTTTAGTATTTACATTTATTTTGTTTTATGCATCCAAAATTGTTTTTTAAAATAATTATTTCCGCATAAAGTTTATAAAAGTTTGGTTAACAATGTTTTCTAGCCTAGTTATAGACTGTTAAATGTCAAGAATAGTTCATTTGACTAATATGGGGTAGATTACCGAGGTTACTATTCTGATAAATCTTGCCTTTGCTGCAGTTGTTGGGCTTGATTAATCTCATAGTTGATGGCCTTATCAATAGTTGATGAATCTAAGGGAGCTTGGTGTGGTACCTTTTGCACTTTAATAAATTTCCAAGCGGACTGAGGGAGTGGTTAAAAGCTATAAGTTGGGGAACTTGAACAGTGGGATGAAGTTGTTGACTTCATTAAAACTGTGGAGATTTTAATCGAGGATGCTAGTCTTAAAGATGAAGTTCCTATGCATGAAGTTTAGACTTGTAGCAACACCGTTACTTCACAAGGCGGTCAGAAAATGAAGAATGGGAAACTTGTGGTCAGGATTCTAATTTTAGGTGGAAGCAAAATGTTGAATCATGAGGAATTTATGCATTGAGACTACTGATTAGTCTTCCATCGAATGTAAAGAGAGTGTTCTGGTTTGTAGATATCAGGATGCATACTTAGGCATTGGATCCTCCATGCAAAGATACTTCCAAATTTTGGTTCTTGTGATTGTTCTTACAAGACTGTCGAGGGTTCTAGATCATCAAATTCACAAAGTTGAAAGTTTGCTTGTTGATGAATGCGAGCATACAGATACAGATGCGGTTTCCTAAGTCTTCTATGCTCTAGAATCCATTCATGCAACATTAATAGTGATGGTGCATAATGACATGTTGAAACAACTTTTGAAGTGATCATTGAAAGAATGTCGGAGTTTCTCAAGGTCTTAGATAATAGGCACTATGTCAATTTGTAATCCTTCATATTGTGATTTGTATAAACCAAGTGAAAATGGAAACATGTTGCATGATAAGGTCTTCGCTTGCGTTCGACTGAACTGCATGCTTACTTTTTCTTACTGCTCTTTTGCCTTCACAAGTGTAAGAAGTTTTGAATCCAATTACATGGGGACTAGTTTATGATTTTGGCTAGTTTGATAAGTTTATAAAATAAGAAGATATTTAGGAGACTGAATATTTGAAGATCAACAAAGACATGATCACTCAATTGAAAGAAACTATTTAAGAGCAGGTTGATGATAGAGACAGAGCTCTGATTACGATCCAAGAGAACTCCACTTTGAGGCACTACTAGAATAATGACAGTGGTCTTACTTCTTCAGTGTGGTAAATCCAAGTGACCTCTCACCACTCTTTGAATCAGAATTGGGAAAAATCTTGGAAGGCATTTAGTTGGAGTACACTAGATCATGGCTTGGGTTGTGATGGCATTAGCATGAAAGCATAAACTTTGAGAGGAGATGGTAGTGAGACTCACTTCTCCATTGATGAATTGAGCGAATCAAGTTTGTTGGAAGTGACAAATAACATTGGTGTGTAGAATTCTACTCCGCTAATCCATGCATTGGAATTTAGGGGATCTAGAGAATTCTTTACTTTGTTGATTGATTCTGTCTCAATTTGGGCATTGAAAAGGGTTGTAAATTCACTACTTCATTGTGAATTTCTAGAACAGTTGAAATGATGGATGAAGATCGCACCATGTCCCTAATACAAGAAAATGGAACCAATGTCTAGATAGTAACTTACAACAACTGCGCCATCTGAAGGAGCAACCATTTAGACTATCTTCAGCAACCACTTCTGCATGGTCACCTTTTGTCCCTTAAAAATGCACCACTCCCAAGCATACGTTTGGCACAATTCTAGAAATAACAGCTAGAGGAACCAACTCATGGACTTTCTTCATACCTATAAAACCAATGTTACACGAGAATCAAAGCATAAGGTTTCAAACTCTAGCGCATTCTTTTGGGTTCCGCTCTACCACATGGAGATTTAAATGAAAAGCTTTCATGGATGGAAAAGTTTATGTAGAAGGAAATTGAGATCATGGCTCCTGACATTTTTGTGAAACCAATGTTTGGTTAATTTCAGTTTTGATGGTAACAAAACAAGGTTTAGAACTAATGATCATATTTCAAGTGTATTTAGGCAAGACGATTTCCAAATTGACAATCATAAAACAAAACAAGACAAAGAGAAATCATTAAGAAGAAGAAACCTCAAAGAGAAGTGTTTTTCAAGACCCAAGCTTTATAAGATCTCTATGTAAGGTTGTTGGTGCACTAGAATTTTCATGCATTATATTTTTTACTTATGCACCAAAGTCATCCAAGAGTTATTTTGTTTTAAATATTTTAAAATTGGATGATTTCATGTTTTCAACTAAAACCTTGTGTCAAATGTTTTCTAAACTTGTTTAAAAGGTTTTATGTTGAAAAAGTTGGTTGTTGACCCAAAAATGGTTCAACCGATTGAGGAGCAGGTTGACCTCCAACTCAACCGGTTTAGGAGCAGGTTAACCTCCAACTCAACCGGTTGAGGAACAAGTCAAACCCTAGCTCAACCGGTTTAGGAGCAAGTCGACCCCCAACTCAATCTATTGAGGAGCAGGTTGACCCTCAGCTCAACCGATCGAGGGTATAAAAACCTTTTCTCTCTTCTAGAATGGTTGTTCAACCGGTCGAGGTTCAGTCAAGGGGAGATTGAGGTCTGACGGTCACCTGCCAAACATTAAATGCTAATGGCTAGTCAACCGGTCGACCCCCAACTCAATCGGTCGAACCTCCAATGGCTAGTTTGGTCGTTTTCTTCTATAAAAAGGCTTCAATCTTCACTGTTTCAAGAGCTTAACCTTCCCAAACATTTCTTGAATATATTTGAGCCTTGAAAAGTGTTTTTGAGTGCACCATTGTTCTAAAACTTGTATATCATTAGTGCACCATTCAATCCTAGTTTACTTGTATAATGTGAGCCTAAAGTTTTGTACTAGGAGTTTGTGAAATTATTTGTATATCTTTGAGAGGAAGAATCTAAGTGTGAGGTATCACTTAGGGATTCGCAAATGTGGAGTATCACTTGAGGGGTTGTTTAAGAGTGGGGTATCTCTTGAGAAATGTAAAGGGTGCTTGGAGCCTAAAGTCCAAGCTGGTGGATTGGAACCATAATTCAATTGTATTGCTTGAAAGCTTGGTTTGGAAGCCTTGAATTAGCGAAACCTCAAGCTTGGGATTGAAGCTAGAGGAGAGTGGATGTAGGCCGGGTTGCGCCGAACCACTATAAAAATCTTGTGTTTCCATTTTCTCTTCCCTACTCCTTTACTTTATATGCAATTGCCTTTACATTGTTTTATTACATACTTGCATATATTTATCTCTTACATTCACATAGTTTAAATTTGTAAAAAGAGACCATCATCCTATTCACCCCCCCTCTAGGGTGATTACCATAGGTTTGAATTAACCTAATTTTTCTAACAATTTTCATAGAAGAGCCACCTCCAAAATTAAGAAAACAGAGTAGTACAACATGAGAACGTAATTCCAGGAATTTGTCTAGAAAGAATCCTATCCTTGTGGAAAACATTAATTTATGAAAAACTATGCTTATCTACAAGAACAACAATCAGGGATGAGCAATGAGAAGCTTAGTGCTCAGGAAAATGACACCGAGAAGTCAGATATGGAGATGCTAGAAATCAAAGACTACAAGCCTAGATAATAGCCCGTAGATGATGAGAGAAAAATCGATAGAGAATGCAATCTAAAGTAAGAGAAGAACTATTCTTGGGTCTGCTTAGAATATTAAAATGATCGCTAAAGCTCATCTACAGAACCTTGTTACACAACTCTTAGAATGTGGCTTTTAGTGGGATCACGAATAGGTCCATATTCCAAGGCTTGAGTGGTCAAACTCTGTAAGACCAGTCTAAGTGATCTCCATTGATAATCTAGCTTTGGTGATCTTCTGTGAAGAAATGGAGAAGGGCACACTCATCTTCAGAATGTCTAGGTTGCACCGCAATTGGAAAGAGAATTCAGTTGGACTCTCAAACCAAGCTATCCTAAAAACTAGATCACATTTGGTAGTTGTATAGTCAAGCAATGAATTGGGTTCTACTACCTAGAATTCCCAAACTCCAACACGATTAGTTGAGGACAACTAAAACGCTAGTTTTCGAGGGCTATTATCGTGTGTGATTGACAAAAAAGGTGTAACGAAAGACAAAAATAATGAAGAAAACGTACATACCTGATTAAATAAGGCATGTTAGAAAATTGCAGCATAATGGAATTAAGCAAATCAACTTCAGATTTAGCAATACAATCCCTATTTTCAATACGGCCTCTAAAAGGTGAAGTTTCTATAAAGAATTCAAAGATGGAAAATGGTCTTTTCGTTCATGATACACTTGGTGGCAAAAGTTCCATGAATTGTCTTCAACTCTTGTTACTTCTTACTAGGCACATAATGAATAGTTTGAATGCATCGTGTCTTCACCCAGACTTTAGAAGTTTCTCTTGTGTTTTTATGTCTATTGGCTCTTCTCATTTCTGGAAATGAGAGAACTACTGGTATTTAATGTCCAAAGTTGCAGACTGATAGGGAAAGTTCTAGAATGAGCTTATACAAAAGCAAAATCGATGCATGTTGAGTCTTTGGCTTATACCCTTGAAGGGAGATTGAAAGAGAAGAGCAAAATGTAGTTAGAGATCCAACACTAGCAAGGCAGTCTCATTCACACCTCTAGGCTCCACGCATACAGTGCCCACTTTTGATGCACCAAAACTAAGGACTCAACAGGATGAAAAAAGAAATGATCATTTGATTTGGAAATGAGGTTCCTACGTATTCGATTTTTAGGTTGTTTGATGGGCATAACAAGTCTGAGTAATGAGAGGATAGAAGTTTAGTTTGTGCCACAAGATTGAAAATTGCCACAGTTTTTTCCCGAAGGATTGCATTTCTTCATGACAAGGTGAAGCCACATGTTGTCATTGAAAATAACTTTTATCGTTGTCATTTTTTGCCCTTTGGTATTGTCATCATCCAAAGTATGAAGTTCTTGCCCTTGTGGAACAGTATGACTCTATTTATTATGTTGATGTTGTCCACATAGCCTTTTCGACACTTGAGAAGGGATTCAGAAGGCAAATCTCCGGAGAAACTTTGAAGTTGGGATTAAAGGCAACTCATCCTACAGAAATGGACCTTGAAATTTTGAGAATGAACACCACTATGGAACTTCAATAGTGGAGCAATTTTTTTGAAACTAGAGAATAACATTAATATCTACAACCATTTGCACTGTAAGTCACATTTGAGTCCTCGGGTTACACTCCTAAGTGGCCTCTCTAGTGAACACTTCCCTGTTTCTTTTGCACCCCTCTTGTTTTCCTCATAATCTTACATGTTTTAAATTATGTTTTCAAATTTTTTTTCATCCAAATAACCCTAACTTTAAATAATCATCCTCAAACCTTCCTTAAGCAGTAAAATTCAGTTTTTAATAAATTTGCTGTCATATTCCTTCTGTAAGCACCTTTCTCAATTTATTTAATAATTTTCTTGATTTTTTTCAATAAGTATGAATAAACTTCATGGTTCCAAATAATGGAACTCATTGAACCAATTCATGCAAGAGTAATTTGGACCTTGATGAGAGGGTCCAACATTTCTGACACCTTCTTTGATATTGATTCAAGTGAGACGTGTGTTTGATATTTGATTGATATTGATCCTCTTTGTGATGCATGCGATTGTTTTGCACCGTTATTAAGCTAACCTTGTTTCCCATTGAAGCACTTAACTGGCCATCTAGGTATGCTCTCTATCACCATACTTTCAAAATTCCTTCAATACACGTCATTGCGAATTATGTCTTTGTTTGATGTCATGTTTGGTCACCTTGATATTTGTTTGATTATCTCTGACAAAAATATATGTTGTGTGCCATATTTCTTAGCTAACTTTGATGGCTTATGATAATGCCTGAGAAGCAGTCCAAGTACACACCCTAACTCTCCTTTATGATTGTGATTTGATTTTTCTATTTGGCATGCTAGTGATAATAGAATTTTGAAATCACTTTAGCTTACTAAGGTACCTTCAATCATTTGATTGATTGCCACATTTCTCTCAACTTAGCCAGTAGAGACCTTTTTAGGGCTTAAGGGGGCGCTACTTCTTTGAGGTACCTTCCTAATAAATAACCTAATATCTGGACCTATATTCAGGTTTTTCAAAGATATGCATTTCCAAAACTATGGAGTCACTTCTTTAGGATTTGTTTTTGTTTTATTTTCCATTTTAAAATAAAATAAAATAAGTTGCGACTCGACTTTTCCAAAACTAATTTTTCACCCTTAGAAAGCGAGTCTTGCCATTGAGTGGGGATGCACGTGAAAAATGGGGGTTCACACATTATTTCTTCTATTTTTTTCAAAATGTTTTTTACCAGTATCCATAGAGTTGGTGAATCAACTTTGATTGTATCAACCCATTCTAAACTATAAAGTTGTAGCTTCAACTATGATTAGTTTAGTTAGGTTAGTAATTGTAGTACAAATTTAAAATTTAATATTATGAATATTATGTTTAACATATGATACCTTATTAGTAGTCATTGAGGATAAATGTCTTTTTATTACATGACAACCAATTTGAAAATTGGAAATGTCGAAGTGAAGCATAAATAAATAGAAAGATGATAGTAATTTATTATCTTTAAGATAGATGATATGGTGAAAGAAAGCGATTTTTCAAACATTGTTTATTATTAAAAATATCATGAGGGAAAAAGGACAAAATTTGAGACCATGATAGTTTACAATATCAATATTATTGCAAAATGAAATTAATTAAGTAAATTATATAGACTATCGATAAATAGAAAGATAATAGTAATTTATTATCTTTAAGATAGATGACATTTATTTTCTTTATAATAGATCTCATAGTGCATGTAAAATTAGTGAACTATTTTATCATAACAAGTTGAAAAGATGGAAAAGACATCTCTAAACTACCTATTGTCCTTTTTTCTATGATTTTATGTTTTTCGTTATTAATATATTGTCCTCAAATATTATCAACCAAAAAGAAAAGGCCACAAAGATAGAAATAAAAAATTGCAAAAGTTTAATCTCACTGATGCATTTAAATCTTCAGAACTAATATTTATCTCCATCTTATGAGAAATTTCTCTACTTGGAGTGATTGTAAAAATTATGAAAGCTAAAATCCAACATCAATAAATCATAATTAGCACAATTCTTTTCTATACTTTCAAGGAAAAGGTTTAAGCTTTTCAATGTGCTAAACATTTGAGATTCAAGTGATTGTGAATCAAGGGTGAAAAAATCGTTTGACATTGCTTCAAAATGAGTATCCCACAATTTTCTTACATCAGTTGATTGACAATACACCAAGATGGTTGAGAAAAGGTGTCACATTCTAATGACATTTGAAATGTTGCAGCGTCATGTAAACATTTAGAAATTAAGTCATCTAATTCTAACAAACCTCATTTTTGGGGGCAACCACTTTAAATGATAGGTATTGATCACCACTATAACCTAATAAATCTTCAAAAGATTTGGGCCCTCTAATGTGATGGAGTAAAAGTCTCAAATAATATTTCTAACATTTGGATGGATTAGTTGCATTTACTCAGCCAATAACTTCTCTAGTCTTTCTTTTGGTCCATGACTTACTTTGCTTGTTCCACATATAATGCTCTAGAAATTCTTTATATAAAAAATTTCTTGTTTCATTGTTCTAAGAGCATAGTGTGAAAAATTCTATAAGCATTGTTCTTCATCAACATCAAAATAAATCACATGTTCTAAATTTTGGTTTTCACAAAAGCAAATTGATTGCTTATTAGGAAGATGCAATTGCAAATTGATGACTGCCAGATAAATCTCATTTAGTTCAAACTAAAAAATTCATACGCCTTCATGTGTTGAAATCCACTAAGCATTTTAAAACTCTTTAATTTCATTAATTATACTACCATAATTTCTTTCAGCTACGTGAACAACTACTTTCTCATGCCTTTTGAATATGTATTTGTAAAAATACTTAACTAATTTAATGCTAAAGCATATTTTGACATTGATATGATAGTTATATGTTGTCAAAGGATAGGGATTGTAGGGACAACCCAACGGTTATCTAAAGTAGCATTATGCACAAATAGTTGATGTTTGTCATCTCTTCTTTTCTAGATTGATAAGAATTTTAACTTTGCTTTATTTTCAAACAAAATGAACGTGGGTGCTTGTTTTTGCATTTCCCATCACACATATATAAATTATTAATCATTAAAGGTCCATAAGGATCATGCATCATATGTTTTACAACCTTGTCATGTAAACTTGGATATCGTATTGGATCTAGGATTTTAGCATTGACAAATTTATCATTATTGGTTGGGAGTTAGAATCCTACATTTCGACTTTAAGATTATCAATATATGTGCATGAGATAAGCCTTTTTTTTTGGAACTCTTAAGGGATAATTTCATACCCAATAAAAAGTAAAAAATTGTGTTTTATAATTTATTCAAATAAAAAAAATAAAAAAACTAAATAAATAAAAGAATAGAAAAGAGTTACTATTGAAAGGGACTAGACCACAACGTGGTCCAACATTGGACCACATATGATTCAAGAACATGATGAGAGGGTGGTGAGTTTCCTGGTCTCTCTCGTTGGATGCCCTTTGGGATTGATTTGATAGTTGAGAGTTAAGGAGTTAAGGACGTCGAACTCCAAAAAAGTTCAAAGATAAAAAGAGAGAAAAGAAAATCTAGGATTTTTCATTGTGAATTCTCTTGAAAATAGGTATAACATTATTGGAATTTAAATAGACCCAATAAAGAAAATAAAGGCTAATTTACCATTACTTCTTAAAAAAAAGAAAATAATTTTAATATAGTAACTAAATAAATAAGAGTTATAATAATTAAATAATAAATATATAGTAACTAAATATATTAATAATTTCTAACAAAGAGACCTTACACCCAGATTTAGCATGGAGACAAAAAATGAGCTACAATAATTGTCAAAATTAAGCACTACAATGATTGTCATTTAGGTAATGTTTGATAAATTTGAAAATTAAGTACTATAAAAACTTAGTGCTAAATTATAAGTGCTAAAATAATAAGCGCTGAATTTAATTTGCTGGCTTGACAATCAAATTTGAAAATAATTCTTTTTCATAAACTTTTCCTTATACTTATTATATGACATTTTCTGAAAATTCAAACGTTTTCTATAGTATGTCAAGAAGATAGAAGTATATAATTAAAGTGAAGTAGTTATCTTCATTTAGTAGTCCAATTTGGTATGTTATCTTCTATTAAAGAAAAATTGACATCAAACATTTATCCAACACTCTATCTAATTTCAAATTTTTAACTATAAAAATAAAATTAATTAACTAAAGTTTTTATGTTCATGATGTGAGGTAGTAAAGTATAATTTTTTTTTTAATATTTTACAAAATAAAATAGAAAAATTTTAAATAAAAAAGTTTCCATTCAATGAGAAACTCTCTAAATTAATAAATTAATAATAAATTCATATTTATGTATTTTTATAATAAATAAATAAATGATTTTCTTATGGATATTGAAGGGTTAAAAATATAGGTTATATTTTTAATTTATGACAATATATCTAACATTAATATTTACTATTTTATTATATTAAATTATTTTCTTAAAATAAACAATTCTATATATTCTCTCATTTGCTTACATAATTGTGGACCCCGCATTTCTGCTCATGCGTTCCCACTCGATGGAGAAATTCACTTTTTAATTTGAAAAAAAAAATGATTTTATTTATTAAGAAAATGACTTGGAGTCGTCACTTATTTTTGTTTTATTTTTAAAAGGGTAAACAAAATAAGAAAGAAAACCCTAAGTGTGACTCCTTATTTGGAAAATGTGATCTATGAAAAACCAAGTCTGGGTTCGGGGTCAGGTTACTTATCGGAAAGGTATGGTAAAAACTGTAGCACCCCTCTAAGCCCCTAAAATGGGTCTCTACTAATAAGATGAAGCAAACATGACAATTGATTGATTAAACATGGATACCTGAATGAATATTAATCAAAACAAAATAATCGAATGAATAATAATATTAATATTTAATTTTATTATATTCATATATCTTTGATAATAAATTATTATATATGTATTTTCTCATTTGTTTACATAATATTAATATTTAAATGAATTATAAAATTTATGTTATATTTTAAATTTATGACTTTCAATTTGTTTGTAATATTAATACTTGTTTGATATAAAGAAGGTTAACAAATTAATAATATATTTATATTTAAAATATAATTTTTAAAAAATATTTTATAAAGAAAAAATTTGAAACTAAAGAGTTTAAGTTAGAAGATTAACTCTTTGTATTAATAAATTCATATTTACATTTTTTTATAATAAATAAATTAATAAATAATTCATATTCATACATTTTTTTTATAATAAACGAATTAATAATAATTTCCTCTATTCATGAATAATTTTCTTGAGTATTGATGGGTTAAAAAGTTTGTTGACTTTTTTGTTTTTCTAAAATAGTTTGGTCGTATCACTTATATACGTTTATATCCTATTATTATTTTATTTAAATAATTTGGATAATGTTTATCTTTTTTAAGGATACTAATTTTGATAGTATTTCTCCTTAAAAAAAATATCATAATTTATTTAAAATAATTTTAACGTAAAAGTTAAATATTATTATGAAAATTTCTGGATGAAAAAATAGATAATTATTCTTTTTCTATTTCTAAAAATGCAAACTCATAAAACAACCTAAAAAATTGATTCAGTTAATATTTTTCTTTAAACAACCATAATTTAAGGATTTTTTCATGTATTTATATCATATAAAAGTAAAAGAAAAATCGAAAAACACATAAGTATATGAAATGTCTAAAACATCAATATAATTTAGATTTATGAGATACTTACCTCAAATACAGGAATATTGGAAAGAAATGAAAATGATGAAATGATTCTAAGTTGAGTTATCTCATACTATCTATGTTTTAAGATAATTTGTAAAAATAGGACTAAATGTATAAAAGAAGAGAAGAAAAAAAAATGTTTATTTTTGTCGGGGAAAAGAAAAGAAGGGAAGAAAAGCAATGCCTTTTTTTTTTTTTTTTTTTTTTTTTTTTTTTTTGCTTTTTAGCAATAAATTTGTTGTTGTTGTAAAACAAGGATAAATGCAATGCAAATCAAAGTAGTAGAGATAAAATATATCTTACTTTGATAATAATATATAATCGAGAAGAAGGAATTAGAGAAAAAAGTTGATAAAGTTGAGAGAATGAAAAACAGAGGGAATGAGAGAAAGTAAGAAATTTCTTTCTTGCTTAGGGATGCATATTACAGGGGATGAGAAGGCCTTTTATAGGCTTTCCAAATGGCTTCCATTAATATTCCCATTAATGAAACTCATAAATAACATTAATGGTTTCCATTAATGAGTATTAATGGAAGTCATAAATAATACTTAATTAACATTTATTATAATTAATGTGGTGGCATTCATTACTTCAGTTATAACACTCCCTCTTGGATGTCCACCACATTGAAGAATATGCCTCATTAAAACCTTGCTAGTAAAAAACCTTATGGGAAAAACCTAGCGAAGGAAAAAAATACAATATTCTTATAATTCTTTAAGTTGCTCTTGGTATGTTAGGACTACCTCGTTAAAAATCTTGCCATTAAAACCTAGTAGGACAAAACCTGGTCAAAGGGAAAAAGAGTACAGTACACTAACACCCTTTTACAAGCATACTCCCCTCATGTTGATATCCTTGAGTTGACGCATTCCAATCCTGTGTATTAACTTCTTGAATGTTGAGTTTGACAATGATTTTGTGAATAAATTTGCTAGATTATCACTTAAGCGTATCTGTTGCACATCAATTTCACCACTCTTTTGGAGTTCATGTTTATAAAAGAATTTTGGTGAAATGTGTTTAGTTCTATCTCCTTTATTTATGCAATGCATGCAACATTATTTTCAAATAATATAGTCGGGTCACCTTTAATAGAGGAGAGTCCACATGATTCCCGAATATGCTGGATCATAGATCTTAGCCATATACATTCACGACTTACTTCATGAATTGCCAGTATTTTTGAATGATTTGATGATGTGGCCACCATTGTTTGTTTGACAGATCTTTATGAAATAGTAGTACCATTGCAATTAAACACATACCCTGTTTGTGACCTACTTTTATGTGGATCTAAAAGATATCCTACATCTACATATCTAAACAACTGTTACTTTGATTCCCTTGAGTAAAATAGACCTATATCAGTAGCTCCACGAAGATAACAAATATATGTTTGATACCATTCCAATGTCTTCGAGTTGGAGTAGAACTGTATCTTGCTAATAAATTGACAAAAAAAGCAATGTCTAGACGTGTACAATTGGCAAGATACATAAGTGCTCTAATAGCACTAAGATATGGTACTTCAGGACCAAGTCATTCTTCATCTTTTTCGCGAGGATGAAATGAGTCATTTTTCACATCAAGTGATTGGACAACCATTGGAGAACTTAAATGATGTACTTTATCCATATAAAAATGCTTCAAAACTTTCTTAATGTATGTTGATTGATGTACTAAAACTCTATTTGAAAAATGCTCGATCTGTAGGCCAAGACAAAATTTTGTTTTTCCAAGATCTTTCATCTCAAATTCTTTTTTCAAGTAATTTGTTGTTCTTGTGAGCTCTTCAGGAGTTCCAACAAGATTTAAGTCATCAACATACACTACAATAATTGCAAATCCGGTTTTTGATTTCTTAATGAAGATGCATGGGCATATAGGGTTATTCACACACCCTTCTTTTAGTAGTATACTCTAAGGCGATTATACCACATGCATCTAGATTACTTTAATCTATACAAGGATCGTTGTAACTTGATTGAGTACATGCTACGAGGCTTTGTACTATTTGCTTCAAGCAATTTAAATCCTTCAGGGATTTTATGTATATATTGTTATCCAAGGATTTGTATAAATATGTTGTGATAACATCCATGAGACGCATATCTAGTCTTTTTGAAACTGCCAAACTAATTAAGAAACAAAATGTGATTACGTCCCTGAAGGGAGAGTATGTTTCCTCGTAGTCAATACCAAGTCTTTGCGAGAAACCTTGTGCTACTAATCACGCTTTATATCTTATGATCTCATTATTCTCATTACGCTTTCATACAAATACCTATTTGTAGCCAATAGGCTTTACATCTTCAGTGTTTGGATTACAAGTCCAAAAACTTCTCGTTTTGTTAATAAGCTTAACTCTGCTTGTATAACTTCTTTCCATTTTGGCCAATCATTTCTATGTCAGCATTCTTCTACATTTCGTGGTTCGGGATCTTCATCATTTCTTATGATATCGGAGGCCACTTGGAAAGCTAAAATATTGCTAATAACAATATTATTTCGATCCCATTTTTCTCCCGTGTGCATAACTTATTGAGATCTCACAATTTTCAGGTACCTGTGCCTCTTTAGGGGTTTCTCGTTCAATATGTGCCTTTTCAGGGGCTTTTTGTTCAATATGTGCCTCTTTAGGAGCTTTTTGTATTATTTGTGCCTCTTTTGGGGCTATAGATTTATCAATTTTAAACTAATCGGTCGTTTTGACGGCCTCTTCTAGAGTATTAAGTTTTTCTTAGGTTCTCTTCTTTCGGGAAGTTACATCCTTTGAGCCGACAGGTCTACCACGCTTCAGGCGTATCTTAGATTCGTCTGTTAATTGTCCTACGGGGACATCAATCCGTGTGTAGACCCTCCATTTTGTTCTCTTAGCACATACCTTATTAGGTATTTGTTCGATACTTTACAGCAATTCCTAGTGGCCCATTACTACTTGTGTAGCTTATCTTTTCTAAGCCACCTTAGGGACTTTGGTTGAGGGATTTACCTAACCCCATTGTGACTCTTGGTAGCCCTACCACCCTAGGCCCACTTAGGCAACTTAGGCCCATTAGGATCCACCTTAGGCCCTCTTAGGCACCCTAGGCCCATTAGGCACCACTTTAAGCCCATTTAGGCACCTTAGGCCCACTTAGGCCCACTTAGGCACCTTAGAGCCATTAGGCACCACCTTAGGCCCACTTAGGCACCTTAGGATCACTTAGGTACCTTAGGCCCACTTAGGCACCTTAGGCCCATTTAGGCACCTTAGGCCCATTTAGATATACTTGGCTTATTAGACATCACCTTGGGCCCACTTAGGCACCCTAGGCCTATTTAGATACACGTGGCCCATTAGGTACCTCTTAGGCTCATTTAGATACACATGACTTATTAGGCACCACCTTAGGCTCACTTAGGCGCCCTAGGCACGTTTAGATGCCCTAGGCCCATTAAGCACCACCTTAGGCCCACTTAGGATCCATTGGATAGTTCTTGAAGCTTAGTGCACCAAGGTTTGTCTTCTGGAATTCTATTTGTTTGATTTTTGTTTTAAGTGGGTTCTAGTTTATTTATTTGTTTGTTCTTTTATTTTTTTAATTGGATGATTTCATTTTTTTTTTTTTTTATTATTGCATGGTTTTTTGGAAAGGAGATTCAACCGTGGTTTGAAAAAGCATTCAGCCCAAGATGGATATGAAAAAGGGAAGAAAAAGAGAGATAGGAAGATTTTAGGAAGGGTTGTGTTCAAGAAACTTACCAAAGTTGGTTTTGGCAGGTGAAAAGAAGATATTCAGTGTGTATATGGATGGAATGAAGGCTAGGTTCTGATCATACTAGACTGATGAAGAAGATTACGGGCTCTCTCCAGATTGGTGAGAGGTTTTTTCCATGTTGGTGGAGTCAACGAGACTGATTAGAGGAACCGCGGATTGACTGAGTTTCCAATACAGCCGCACCACTAGAGGTGCAAGATGCAACCACATCCTTGAGGGAATTTTCGAAACAATTGCACCGGTAAAGGAATGAAAGAAAGTTGGGTTTCAGAGACAATTTTGGGTCCAGTTCCTATCATCGGAGACACCACAGCTGTACCAAAATTTTAAGGAGAGAGTCTTCCATCCGGATAGCTATAGGTCGATTCCGAAGCGTGATCCTCCATTGTTCGTGCTGCCACAACACTTTGCGCCATACTCATGCATCTCCAGCAACACCTTATGGCCATTGGAGATCCGCACTAGCTTGTTAGTCCCGCCACCTAAACACCACAGCCGAACCATATTTTCAAAGGAAATTCCTCTCTATTAACATGCAGCACTTTGAGAATCAACTTGTAGTGCATGGGTATCCACCACACCATGCATCCTTGGAATTGTTTTTTTAAATAAAAAATCCTACTTTGTGGAAAGTGGCCTTCACGTTTTTGAAAAAACATTTTGAGAACTTGTTGTGCATGGGTATCCACCACAACATGCATCATTGGATTTTTTTTTTTTTTTTTTAATTTTATTAAAAAACCTATTGGCGGGAAAGTCCTTCAACGAGACCAAACTCACCCTATTGTCGATATAAACCTCTTGCTGCCAGTTTCCATTCAACCACTGACCTTCTAGATTTAAAATTCGTTTCAGCAACTTTGGAATGTTTTTAAAAATTTTCCAAAACTTATATGACTTTTCTCACTTCTTGGAATTGAATTTAAAGTTTCGTTTGAGTTAGAAAGCCATTTTGGAATAGAAGATATAAAGGAGTCTTTAGAGGGGCTCCGTTTTCACCCAGTTCTAGACACCCAAGATCTTTTTTAAAAAATAGAATACCAGACAACTTTTTAAATTTGATTCAATATTTTTCCTCAATTCTAGGCTTCTTGAAATTGATTTAGACATATATAATATTAAAAAAAATGTGCCTTTTGAGGGAGATATGATTTTTCAAAGTCATACCTACTGTGCATGATGGAATTTGAACATCTGATTAGTTGGAGCATTTAAAAATATTTTTGAGTACTACCCAACCCTGAATTTATTTTCCTTATTATATAGACACCTTAAATGATGTATATAATTTTTTTTTTACGAATTTATGTGATGTCTTATTATTTTTAAAAAATTCGTTTATGCATGTCACTATTTTTTTTACCTAATTTGGACCTTTTGGAATTTTTGGGTGTCTTTGCTGCAATTTGTCATTCGAATGAGTGTTTGGATTTTGGTATCTTGTTCTAGATATGTATGAGTTTCTTCTTGAAATTTTTTGTGATTAAATTCCACTCCAAGGCATTTTTTTAGCAATTGTTTTGTGATGCTCCCTTTACTATATGCATGCTGATGACTCAGTACTTGCTTGAATTTGTTATCTGCTTTTGGAGTCATTTGACTTACCTTGGCTTACTTTTGGCTTTGGCACTGTATATTAGATGTAATAAAGGTGTTATATGATATATACTTATCCTAACTACTCTAGCCTTTTTTTTTTAGGAGTCTTATAAATTATGCATGCTATCCAGGTACGCTCTCTATCACTACTTTTTGGAATTCCATGAACATGCATGTTGTTGTGAGCCTTGTTTATGCTTGATATGATCCTTCTATGATTAAATACATGTTGTGTGCTATATTTCTATACTAACTCCGATGTTTAATGATAGCGCTTGAGAAGCGGTTCAGGTACGCACCCTAAATCTTATTTGTGATTATGATTGGTTTTCTTGTTTGACATACTATTTTTTTGAAATCACCTTGTCTGCCTAGGTATCCATAATCAACCAAATTAATTGTCATATTTCCCTCAACTTAGTTAGTAGAGACCTTTGTAGGGCATAAAGGGGTGCTACCTCTTAGAGGTATCTTCCTAATAGGTAGCCTGATCCTCGGACCTAGACTCGAGTTTTTCAAAGACACGCTTTTCCAAAAACTGTGGAGTCATTATTTTTAAGGTTTTATTTCTTGTTTTATTTTCCTTTTAAAATAAAATAAAATAAGTGGCGACTTCGACTTTTCTAAAATTAATTTTTCACCATATAAAAGCAAGTCTCACCAATCGAGTGGGGGACGCACGTGAAAAATGCGGCTCCACACTGTGCTGGAGTATTTGCAGTTGGGATATATGACTTTGTCACTTTCTTTGTATCAATGAATTCATCTGATATTTGATTTGCAAGATTTTGCAAATGAATGATTCTTTGAACTTCTAGTTCACATTGATTTGTACGAGGATCAAAATGGGTCATAGTAGATGCTTTTCAACTAAGTTCTCGTCATTTTTCAAGAATCAACTTTTCTCCTCCTAATGACGGGAAAACATTCTCATTAAAATGACAATTTGCAAAGCAGGCTGTAAAAACATCGCCTATCAAAGGTTCAAGATATATTATGATAGATGGGGAATCAAAACCTACATAAATCCTAAGTCTTTGTTGGGAACCCATTTTAGTGCGTTGTGTGGGTGCAATTGGTACATATATTGCACAACCAAAGATTCGTAAGTGAGAAATATTTGGTTGTTTTCCAAGCACGAGTTGTGAAGGGGAGTATTCATGGTAAGTTGTAGGTTGAATACGGACTAAAGCTGCAACATACATAATAGCATGTCCCCAAGTGGAAGTAGGTAATTTGGTTTTCATTAGTAATGGTCAAGCTATTAATTGGAGACTTTTGATGAAGGATTCTGCTAAACCATTTTAGGTATGAGTATGAGCAAGAGGATACTCAATATTTATCCCTATTGACAAGCAATAGTCAATGAATGTTTGAGAAGTAAATTCGCCAACATTATCAAGATGTATTGTCTTAATTGGATAATCTGAAAATTGTGCTCGTGCTCTGATTATTTGTGCAAGGAGTTTAGCAAAGGCAATGTTACGTGTAGAAAGGAGACAAACATGTGACCACCTAGTAGAAGCATCTATTATGATCATAAAATAACGGATGGTCCACATAGTGAATGGATATGCCCACATATGTCCCCATGTATTCTTTCTAAAAAGTCTGATGACTCAAATATAACTTTAGTAAAAGATGGTCTGACTATCAATTTATCTTGTGAGTAGGCAGCACATGAGTATTCATTGGGCGAAAAAATCTTTTGGTTCTTTAGTGGATGCCCATGTGAGTGGTTGATTATTCGACACATCATTGAAGACCCTAGGTGACCTAGCCTATCATGCCAAACGACAAAAACTTTTGGGTCGTTAAACTTCTGGTTCACGAAAACATATGACTCCGAGAAAATAAAGACTATGCTTAAATGAGAAAAATACCTAAGAGAGAGGTGAATTGGGTTTTTCAAAAACTTTTTCAACACAACAAATCTAAGCACAATATAATCAAGAAATAAAGAGATAGAGTTAGAGAATTCAAACTCGGGTTTTATAGTGGTTCGACACTTCCTTGCTTACGTTCACTCTCTTTAATCTCCTAACCGAGTGAGGGTTCCACTAGCTTGAAGCTTCAACCAAGCTTCCAATCCTTTACACTTGGATTCCGACTCCAATGGGCTCTTACACAATCTCTTCAAGATTTAAACCTCTTGAAGGCTTTAACACTCAAGTTTTACAAGAGAGAATCCCTCAACCTAGCTCAAAGATAGCTCAAATACAAAACAAAGTTAGGATGACTCACAAGGGTGCACTAAAAGATATGCAAGTGATGATTTAATGCACTAAGAAAGAAATGAGAACTTTTAGATCTAGAACAGGTAGGTAGACAATTGATTGCAAGTGTTCTCTATATCATAAATGAAGAAGAGCTCTCAATTTATAGGTTTCTAAGCTTAGGAGCCAAAAATAATAAAAGGCAGTCTCGACCAATTGAGCTGGGGGTCGACCAGTTCACTAGCCGTTGGAACATTTAATGCTTTGGCAAGTTACCACTACCTCGTCCGAAGGTCGACTGGGAAGCAGGGAATCTCAATCAGGAAAAGAAAGCTACTAAATAAGAGAGTGTGTTTTTGGCACTCCTCGACTAGACCTCGACTAGATAAGGGCAATCGGTTGACCGGTTCCCCAATTGGTTGAATCGGTTGGCTAGAGCTTCGACCGGTTCAGCCTTTTGGCCCTGAAAACCTATTCTTTTCAATTCCTTTCTTTTCTATCACTTAAAAGTCTTCCAAAAGTCTCGATCTTGTATCTATTTGGTCTTTTGATGAATTTTCGAATTTATACCTGAGATTCTTTACCATTCAAACCAATTAGTCATTTAACTATGGTTTGTTATTATTAAAACCTGATTAGGAGAACCCTTGGGCTAACAGACTCAATAGGCTTTATAGTTGTATGATACAACCCAGATGAGAAAGCCAAGAGTTTTTCTATTATAAGCTTCTGGCCAGATATAATGAAGTAATCTAAATATATTCTACATTATCTTCATTCATAGTTTCAATATAATATCCATTTCTGCAGATATCTTTAAAACTGAGCAAATTTCTTTTGGATTTGCTAGAGTATAAAGTGTCATTTATATGGAATCTAGTTCCATTTGGTAGCGTTATGTTTACTCTTCCAAAACCTTCAACTAAGTTTGTACTACCAGATATGGTACTTACATTAGCTTTTATTAATGTCAATTAAATTTATTTTATCTTGGAGAATTATGTGTGTGGTTGCACAGTTTGCGAGACATACATCATCCTCATTCATCTTGAGACCAAATAACACATGGATTTTAGATATAACTAATAAATAAATAAAACAAGACATAATGTAAATAACAAAAGAAAATTAGATGTAAATATAAGACATAATATTATATTAATTGATATATAAAGTAACATTAATCAATGTTAATCTTTTCATCATTTATTAAATAGTCATTTTTTTTTTTTTTTTTTTTTTTTACTGGGACCTCCAAAAAAATCAATTTCATAGTAGATTAGGTCCAATCCATCATCATTGGTAAAGTTCATCTCTATCTCTTTTCGTTTTTTGCTTTTATTGGTGCTTGGTAAAGGTTGACCAAATGTTTGGGTGTACGACAAGTACACAACCAATGCCCCATCATACCACATCTATAACAATTATTCTCATGATTCTTAGGAAGTTTATCTTGTAAACACTTCCATTTTCTTGATTTGCCTTAGTATTGTTCCACTTCTGATGGTGCAATGAGGCTTTCATTTTATGAGAATTTGATGAATTATTACCATAAGAACCATGGTATCGAGGATTTCTTCCACGACCACGACCACGAGTTTGGGACGATTTTGCATTCACTTCAGGGAATGATTCAGATCTAGTTAGATAAGACTGGTGATTTCTCATCAAAAGCTCTTTTTTTTTTTTTTTTAAACCTTCATAGAGATGATGACGAAGGAAAATCAGTGTTTTTGCGCAATCCTGCAGGGATGCTTGATTTCCTTCTTTGATCATAGCTCCAAGATTCATCGCATCAAGATGTATTTCAGTATCAAGGATCCAAGATAGATAGTTCTTTTCCAAAATGTTAAGTGCCACAAATTTGAGTTTTGTGAGATTCGACATTGTCAAGTGACTTCATATATATGACAAAACAATATTATTAGAATCAGTTATAATAACTTGATAGCAATGGTATAACTTTGATTATAAACAAAATCAAATAATTTGTCTATAACTTTTAGTAATGTGTAACAAAACAAATCAACAATAATATAAATATGTAAAATTTTATTCTATATAAATAACTTCAAGTTTAAGATACAAGAATTACCTTTAGAGCAATTCGTCCTGATATCATGTTGTAAAACAAGGATAAATGCAATGTAAATCAGAATAGTAAAGATAAAATATATCTTGCTTTGATAATAATATATAATAGGAAAGAAGGAATTAGAAAAGAGAATTTAGAAAGTTGAGAAAATGAAAGATAGAGAGAATGAGAGAAAGTAAGAAATTTCTTTCTTACTTAGGGATGCATATTACAGGGGATGGGAAACCCTTTTATAGGCTTTTTAACTGGCTTCCATTAATATTCCCATTAATGAATATTAATGGAACTCATAAATAATATTAATGGTTTCCATTAATGAGTATTAATGGAAGTCATAAATAATACTTAATTAACATTTATTATAATTAATGTGGTGACATTCATTACTTTAGTTATAACAGTTGTCATTATATTAAAATAAAAATTGAACCGATAAGTGTATCAAAATTCAACTAACCCTTTACAATTTGCACCACAATACAATAAATAAAATTTAAGAGTCTTGTTTGGTACTTTTAATGTTATCTCAAATTTATCTCAATTAATAAATATATAATAAATCTAAATTCATTTATCCAAGTATATAATAAATGCTCATTCATGATATTTTGGTGCTATTAAAGATAATATAAATGATAAATTTATTAGTATTTTTAAGGACAGATGATAAATAATAATTTATTAATAACATACTATTAATTATTTTCATAAATACAATGTAATATCATATTATATATTATTATCTAATGTTTTTTGTTATTATATAACAAATTATCAATATATTTAATACACCGATAATATATTTAAGATGATATTAATGAATAAATAATATTTATAATTAGATATATCAAATAATTATCCCCTTATGTATGGTAATATATTATAATAATATAAGATTAATATAATTAAGATCTATCCCTTATTTTCTTTAATTATTTTATATATTTTTGTAATAATTAACTAGTCTTTATAGGTTTTATTCGTTTTTTATTCACTGTAATTATTTAGGTTTATCATTGCTTCAAATAAACTTTTTAAATATAAAATTATTATAATCATTGTAGAATCTCAACATGCCCCCTTAAAACTCAATTTCAATGATTAAACCCATATGCTAGAAAACTATTTTTTTCACTACATCAATTATGAAGAGAAAAAAATCATCAAATGGGTGATGCTCTCATGATGGAATGGAATGCTGACTCTTTTCGTTTGGATTAGTGACTTATATATATATTATAAAAGAATTAAATAATTTATTTAATAATTTTTTTTACCTTTTATAAGAAAATTAAATAATTTATTTACTAACTCTTATTTTCCATATTTCTTTGTTCTTTAATATATATATATATTCAATTCTTTAATGCATCTTATTTTTTTATATATAAAAAATTAGATAATATATTTACTAAAAATTAAAACCGTGTGATATGCATTTTAATATTTCTTTAATTCTTTAAGATACATTATTCTTTTTTTTTTTATAAATTTCCTACAACTAAGAACTCTCTCTTAGACCTTGGTATACTTTGAACCAAGGAAAAGCAAATATTTCTTAGCTGAATATTTTCAATTATGTTCCATTTGGTTACAAAGAAAATGCAGGAAAATTGGACTTCCTGTGGTTATATAAACAAGTGGAAGTTGAATCTAGGGTAAATGTTCTTCTCTCTTATTCCTCTTTCTTCTCTTCTTTATTATTTTCCTTCTTTCTCTCATTTATCAACTTCTTTATTCCTTAGAGCCTCATCAGTTTAGATTTAGAATATGTTTGCCTCATCATCCTCACAACTGACCCTCTTCTCTATAGCGAATGTCTCTCATTTTGTCTCAATCAAGCTTGATTGAGGGAACTATCTCCTTTGGCATAGTCAGTTTCTACCAATTCTTCACCGTTAAGATGTCATAGGTTTCTTCCTCTTGGATAAAACCCTAATTTACAATCAGTCTGTTGATCTTCTTATTCAAAGCTTTGAAAATGCTGGACCTCTCTCTTTTTTCATCCTTCTAAATATTTCCTCTTTTTCCCATGTCCATTTCTCATTAATCCTTTATTATGACTACTTATAATCCTATTTGGTTTTTATGGTTTTTCTTTAGGATTTTGTATAGTATTTATTCATATAATATTTCGGTTTCTAAAATTGTTTTGATTCCATATTGCTTATTTGCTTTATGTTTGAGATTCATATGAACGAATTATTGACTAGATTTTTATCAATTCAATGAGCGAGTTTAAAATTTTTGGATTTATAAATTTCATTTCCAAATCAATGATTTAAAACTTGAAAATATAGGAAAAGAAAAGAAATTAGTTATTGGTTAATTGATAAGCCTTGATTTTTTTAGGTTGTTGTGATTTTATTTTATTTTTAAAAAAAATGAGAATTTTTTTTTTTTTTTTTTAAATGTAAAGCTTTGCAATTAGGTCAAGAAAAGTCATAGGTTGGACGCTAATATTGGAATGAACTCTGAAAGCAAAAAAAGGAAAAAGAAAAAAGAAAAGGGGAAAAAATAATTATGTTCGATCCTATAGGCTAAGTGTCAGCCCCTTAGCCTCTTGACTCAGATAGGGAGAAAAAGGCCTCATGGGTAGGCCTTGCACCCATGAGAGCCTAGACAGTGAAACAAGGAGGACCTGGAGGTTTGGTGGTTCAAACCCCAAGAGCTAAGTGAGAAGGCAAAATACAAGCTAGACACGCACCGCGCGCGCACCGCGAGCAAGCCAGACGCGCACCGCGCGTGCACCACGGGCGAGCCAGACGCGCACCAGGCAGGCACCGCACGCGTACCAGACAGTTGTTGGCTATGAAGTGGGTGCAGATGGGGGCCGAGGGTTAATTTTGGAAATTATTTTATTTATTTAATAATTCCATTATGTCTCCTCAGACATTTTGATGTCTCCTGGAGAAACTTTGGAATCGGCCCGTATTGCTCTTTAAGGGAGGGGTAGGTGACTCAAGGGGGCGCTGAGGGGAAGCCTTGAGCGCACCAAGGGGGCACCATGGCATGGCCTTGGGCGTGCCTAGGACACACAGAAGGCACTCGAGCGCACACCCGCATGGGCTCCACGACATGTGTGGTGTGCACCTTGTGGCCGCAACGACATGGGGCTTGGTGCAACCTACCTCCTCCTCGCCCAGGCACGAGGGCGCCTAATCCTTGTGTGGTGAGCCAGTTGAGCAAGCCATGGGTGCAACGCTATGGCCTGATGGGGAACCAGATTTCAGCTAACTCGCACCATGACTCCTACTCACAGCACAGGGGCGCAATGTTCTGTGCACCAAAGGGGATCAGCCATGGACGCAATGCCATGGCTCGTTGTTATGGAGCTAGACCGAACAGTGGGATCAAGCAGACATGCCCAAGCCATGGGCACCTAGACATGGCATGGGCTTAACCATCAGTGTGGGGAAGGCACACTGACGCACCAGACTTGGTCAGCTGGTTCATGCATGCTGCCTAATTCAAAGGACCTTGATCAAGGCACGTTGGTGAAGCACTCGGTTACAAGCAGCACCTTTGGGGGAAGGAAGCAGCTTGTTAGGAGGACTCACCAGCAGCTAAAGAGACGGGTTCAAGACAAGGCAGCTGGTTAGGACAGCTAGTCAGTGGCAGCTAGTTGGGGCAGCAGAAGACCAGGTAAACAAGTAGCAGTTGGCTGAGATGCTGAAGGCTTGATGCAAGGGGTAGTCCACAAGCAGGCCATGACCTGGAGGGTGGGTGGTTATGCAAGGTGGTTGAGGGCGGTTCCAGCCAGTTGCATAACCACCAAAATTGTCTCCAAGCTTGAATTTTTGAAATTCAAAATGTAACTACAGTTGTGTCTCTTTTAAAAGGGCACCTGCATCCTTGAGACGGGTATGAGGAGAGCATATGAGAGAATGTGAGATGGGTTCTCTAAGCTTAGGGGTGTAAGCTTGCTCTCTGACTCAGGGAGAAACAATTTTGTAATCTTGTAGTTGAGAGTTTAATACAAGTTGGGAAGGTTCCCGTATCTCTGTTGTCCCTGTTCTTTGTTTGCTTTGCTGTTGCCTTGTTGTTTTAATATGTTACTTTGATTTTCAAAGTGTGCTGGGAAGGAAGGTTGGCTAAGGAAGGGTCCTTAGCACCGCACATCCAGGTGAAAAATTTTAGGGCAAAATCGAGGGTGTGACACTAAGGGTACATGCAAAATGTTAATTTCATGTATTATTCAAAGAAACAACCTCTCATTCCAAGGAATCTATATTTCAATTATAATGAAATCTCAAAGTAAAAATGAAAAAAAAAATGAAAAAAATAATTATGCTCTATCCCTAGAGCCTAACGGTAGATGCAACATGTTTTATTTTTTATACAAAGAAACAACGAATTCACCGCCGTATGGCTGACCGACGATTACTAGCGATTCCAATTGATTAAATAGCAACATAAGGTAGTGATAAAAAGAAATGATTCCAAGCAATAAGTATTCTAATTAAAATGAACTCTCAAAGTAAAAGTAAAAATAATAATAAAAAATGAAAAAGAAAAAAATAATTATGTTATGTCCCTTTGGTCTAAGGGTACATACAAAATATTTCATTTTTGATATAAAGAAACAAATTCTCATATGCTAATTGATCAAATGGCAAAGTTTTGATTAAATATATTTAATTTTATAGGTTTGAAATTGTATAAAATACCTCCCTTATTTTAAATGAAAGAAGAGGTAAATGAAATTAGAAATGAGAATGATAGGAGAAGTATTTGATGAAGTTTCGAAACAATGAGGATTAGGTGTATTTAACCAAAACATGAGGGACGTGAATGAAATTAATACTAAAAGGAAATGATTCCAAGCAATATATCTTCCAAAATGATTTCAAGCAATATATCTTCCGATTCAGATGAACTCTCAAAGTTAAAAATAGAAAGAAAAAAAAAAAAAGACAAATAAAAAGGAAAAAAAAAATATGTTCCATCCCAATAGCCTAAGGGTACATACAAAACGTTTCATTTTTGATACAAAGAAACAACCTCTCATATGCCAAGGCCATCTTGGTTGCAGTAAACATAGAGGCTGCATATCTCCTACATGCCTTTCCCCTTTGTGCTAACCTGCTTCTCCCTTCTTTCACCACTTGTTCCATTGCTTGCAACAGTGACTCCACATTTGGAGAAAACATGAACCCATACTCATCATCAACCACAATTGTGCCTTTTATGCTTGGAAACCTTGATGCCAGTACCGCCTTCCCACTCATCATCACCTCCATTAGAGTAATATCGAGCCCCTGGGGCCTAAGAGTCGGGTTCACAAAGATGTCGATCGAGTTGTAGAAGGCACGAAGTTGGGAAGGATTCAGGGACCCCAAGACTAATACCTGGCGCCCCAAGTCCTTGTACCTGTTCTTCCATGGCCCTGAGCCTGCAACAATCAAGTAGGCATCTGGGTGTCGTTTTATGAATCTGGAGAATGCCTCATGGAGTATGGCATGCCCTTTGTCCTTCACTAGCCTCCCTGAAACTCCTAGTATTAAACTAGCGTTTTGTGGGATCCCGATTCTGGACCGGAACTGGTGACCTAGCTGCAAGTCCTGCCGGAAGTCTTCCTCATCGACTCCATTCAGAATCACATGAACTCTTTGGGTGGGGATTTGGTATACATCCCTTAGCATTTCCCCTGAGCTATCGCTTGTGGCCACATGGTGGGCATAGTTGCGGAAGAACCTTATTTCATTCAGAATTTTTGGGATCACCCCTTGGACACTCCTGTTGAAGCCTGGAGAGATGGGCTCACCGGGGGGACGCAGAGCCAAGTCTTGGTAGATGTATGAGCTCAAGCTCTCAAGGGCAATACCGTGCCATGAGACCGCAAGGTTGGGGAGAGTTTTCGCCAGCGAGTGAGGCAGCGCGACGCTTTCTGAGTGGACTACGTCGAAGGGGTCCTGGCTGTTCTCCTCCAGAAACTGCTCCCACGCCCTGTTGTAGGCCCACCGCCCTGGTTCCCCTTCATGGAAGTGAATTCTCGGGGACGATGACGTTGGGCTGCCGTTAGATTGCATATTCATTTCTTGCAAAGCAGCTGCTCCTCTCTGGTCTCCAGGCGGGGAGGTGAAGATGTGGACGAGGTGGCCGCGGCGGGATAGGGCTGTGTGCAGCGTTTGGGCGTGGCGCTCCATGCCACCTGGGGTTGTGCCAATAGGCCATTTCCTTGAGAAGACCGCGATCTTGAGGACGACGGGTGGGGCACGGCTCCCGCCCAGCTCCAGACGGTTCCAGGCGAACTCAGCTCCACGGAGGTCTCCGGTCCAGGGTCTGACATGGGAGGAGAAGGTGTTGGAGATGGATGAAGGGACATGGAGGACAAGACGAACTGAAATGGTGAAGAGAACAATGAAGAAAAGGATTCTTGTGAGGCTTGTTTGGAGTGGGAGAAAGCCCTTTTTGGGCTTGCTGTTGGGAGCCATATTGGGGGTGAGTTTCGAAGTATGGAGAAGGGTGTTTGTCTTGTGCTTGATGCTTTTGAAAACCAAAAATTTATAGGTGTTCATTTGATGGTTTTGGGTACGTGGCTTTGAATCCCAACGATCTTTCCATAAGATTTATATTCAACTTGCTTTTAAGATGTTGCTACTTGATCAAGCTTCACCCTTATAATTGATTTGTTTTTTTTATGTATTCCTTCATTATCATCATTATAAATTAGAACTTTTTTATAATATGTCAGAACCAAAAATAACAACCAAGAACAACTAATAAAAAATGTCTTATTTATTTGTATTTTAATAATAATTTCATTTATTTTATAGTTAGTTCTCATTTATTTACAACCTCCTTTCAAAGTAAAACATTTGTTCTTGAAAAATATTTTAAAAAAAGAAAATAAATACTACGAAAACCGTTTTTTTCATGTTTGGTTTTACTATAAAAAAAAATTAAATATTATCAAAATTAATTTAAAATTTATATATTTTTAAATTATTTAATCATATTATAATAAAAAGAAATAAGTAAAATGAGTTTGAAGAAATCTATAAAAATAATTTATTAAATTTAAATATATTTCTTATTTTCTTTTACTTTTTCTTTTTTCTTTTTTCACTTTTTTTTTTTTTTCTTTTTTTTTCGTATTTTCTCTCAAAAAACAGACATAAAGTGTTAATCATAGACATTAATGGATATATTTTCTATGAAGAATTGTTAATATGGGTGAGCCTTCTCTCCCTCCTAAGGATTATGATGAGGTAATAATTCAACTACCCACCTTAGGATGATTTAAAGCGAACCCATTTGACTCTTGGTTTTGACCTAAATTTTCTTTGTGTACAAGCCACATTCCCTTTAGGTAAGTTTTGAGTGTGATGAATGTGTTCAGGCAAATGTAAAATGCCAATACACGCGGTATAGACTTGGCTCTTAGTATATACATGTGGAGGTGGTGGGTTCTATAAGCCGCTTGCACGTGCTCTTGCTTCGCCTAGAAGCACAAATTTTATTTATTTATTTTCTTTTAGGGATAGGCTACTTTGTTCTCTTTTTAAGGTCCACTTAGCTGTATATGTATGTGACTTTAAGTGTAACATTTATGCCTATTAATTCATGTGGTTGTGCTTTTTCCACATGTGCTTTGTCAAATCACATGAAAGGGGATTATATCTGAAGGAATTGATTAGTTACTATTTTATGGGATTTTTATTTTTTATTATTTAATTATTGTTTTATTTTTTTATTATCTAATTTTGGTTTTATTTTTTATTTTTGAAAGTTTATATTAAAAATAAAATTAATCGATTTATAATAGTAAAGCATTAATGTTCAACATTCATCCAACAAAATATGAAAATGAAAGAAAATTCCAAAATTATGGAAATTGAATAAAATGGAGGAGAGACCACAAGTTTTTAAAATTACTTTAGCTTTAAAATATTATACTTTATGTGGGTTTTTTAACGCCAAGCTCAAGATTCAAGTTGGACTACACATTAGGTTGGCTGTTCATGGACTATCAACCTAGGCCCAAGTTTTGACCCACATTACCCAAGCTTTAGATTGTGTTTGAATCATGGACTGGTCCAGTTTAAGCCCAACAGTGGAACAAGTAAATGGACTAAATTCATTCTACATTGACTTAATGCTTATTATATGTCACAATATATTTTTTATTTTTAAGAATTAAAGAGAGCATGGTGATGATTCTAAGTAGGGGTTGACAAGGTTTGATTTAGTTATATTTTTAATAAACTCAAGAGTCGAATGAAGTTGATGGTTTTAATTAAATTAGACTCTACTAGGTTTAATTTATTTATCAATGCAAATTAACCCGGTTTAATAATATTAATTTGATTAAGTTGATTTGAAGTAAAGTTGGGTTATATTTTCTTCCCTCATTTTTCATGAAACTGAAAGCTATGTTTAGTTCTAGGAAAGTATTAAGGAAAAAACTGCTAAGAAAAATATTTGATTTTACCACATAAAATATAAAAGAAAATCAAATATAATAAAAATTTGTCAAAAAATTTATCCTTTTTAAAATTGTTTCATCTCTACAGAATAGAAGGAAATAAGTAGATTTTGAATAAGTATTTAAAAATAATTTATTAAGTTAAAATTTATTTTTTATTTTCCCTCACATTTTCTTTCATTTTATTTTCTTTCTCTCACATTTTCTCTCAAATTTTCTAAGAACCAAACATAGGATAAATGATTAATATTAGAAGTTAATTTGTGGAAATATATATATATACATTCTTTTTATAAAGAACTTTAGATAATTTATTTATTTACTCATTCTTCTTGAAGAGAATTACAAGTTTATTGACTTGAAAAACTTCACGTACAATGAGAGTTACACCAGAATTTATAATCAACCAAAACCGAACCAAAAAAAAAAAAATTGATTGTCTTATCCTAGATCACAAGAATCCTTAGCAATTCAAACTGTTAAATCCTTATCAGTTTGGAATCCTATGATCATTAGAATCCTTAGCAATTCAAACTGCTAAATCCTTATCAGTTGAGTTCAAACTGAATCCTTATCCTTATCATCCCATTTCAAACACAACAGGGAGATTGCAGCGTTGAGCTTTGAGCGCATCACCAAATATCGATGTTGACACAAGCCCTTGGTCATAATATCAGCTGTTTGATCGATACTAGGTACATAACGTATAACCACATGTTTGCCAATGACTTTATCTCGTAGAAAGTGAAAATCCAGCTCGATATGCTTGTTACGAGCATGAAGTATGGGGTTTGCAGCCAAGGCAGAGGCACTTATGTTGTAACACCATATAATTGGAGTTTGAGGAAGACAAACCTGTAGCTCTGTAAGAAGAGATTGGATCCAAGCAAGCTCAGCGGCAGTATTTGCTAGGCTGTGATATTCTAATTCAGTACTGGAGAGAGAAACAACAGATTGCTTCTTAGCACTCCATGAAACTAAAGATGACCCTAGATAAATGCAATAACCACCAGTGGATTTGAGATCATCTGGATTGATGACTCAGTCAGCATCCGAGTATGCAACCAAATCAAGCCGTGATGTTGGTGTAATAGAGAGGCCACGATGCATAGTTCCTTTGAGGTACAGTAGCAATCTTTTGACAGCTTTCCAATGAAGATCATTTGGCTTAGGCATGAATTAGCTTACTTTGTTGATAGCAAAAGCAATTTATGGATGAGTGAGGGTTAGATATTGGAGTGCACCTATTGTACTTCTATACATTGTTGCATTTTCAAATGGAGTGCCATCATATTGAGATAATTGAGAGGAAGTGAGGCATGGTGTTGCTATTGGTGTTGCTCCAACCATTCGAGTCTTGGTTAGAAGATCCTCAATATACTTGGTTTGAGTGAGATGAAGTCCTGTACTTTGGCAAGTTACCTCAATCCCAAGAAAGTGATGAAGTTGACCCATATCTTTGAGTGCAAATTGGAGATGAAGATCAGAAATGAACTTTGAAATAAGCTGATTGTTGTTGTCTGTGACAACTATGCCATCAACATAAATAAGTAAGAAAATTAAGTTGCCTTGAGAGGCATAAATCATTAGTGAAGAATCTGACTTAGATGCTGTGAAACCCCACATAGTCAGTGTCGATGTGAGCTTGGTGAACCAGGATCGTGGTGCCTGTTTGAGGCCATAAAGAGCTTTATTCAACTCTCATACATATGTTGGAGTAGTTATTTTTTCAAAACTAGGAGGTTGTTGCACAAACACCGACTCAGTGAGATCACAATGTAAGAAGGCATTATTGCTGTCGAGTTGTCAAAGTGGCTAATTGTAGTGCACTGCAAGAGCAAGGATAATTATGATTGTTGTTGCCTTTACGGCAGGGCTAAATCTGTCACTAAAATCAAAATCGAGTCTTTGAGTGAACCATTTTGCAACCAAACGAGCTTTATGGCTTTGTATGGATCCATCTGGATTTTTCTTTAACCTGAAAGCCCACTTACAACCAATGACACGCTGATTAGGCGGTAAAGGCACAGTATTGATACAAAGAAAAACATTATATTCTTCTTGCATTGCTACTGTCCATTCAGGACTATGTAAGACTTGAATATGAGAATTTGGTTCAGCAGTGGAGGACTTTGAACGAGTTTGCATAAGATGAGTAGAGAGTGTGGAGATATGAGGATCAATAGGTAGAAGATTATCAAAATTTTGGGTTGGAGACTCTTCTGATGATGAAACAGCTGTAGTTGAAGAGTTGAAGATTGGACTTGGCAGAGAAACTATGAAGGAGAATGAGAAGAAACATTAGAGCTGCAGGAATAAAAAAGAGTTAGGATAGTAACATGAGTAAGGGGTTTGGAATGAACAATTTTGGATTGTAGATTGCTGAAAGGAAATGACGACTCATTAAAAACTACATGCCTAGAAATAAATGTTCTTCTTGTTTCCAAATTAAAGCACTTGTATCCCTTATGTGATAAGCTATACCCTAAGAAGATGCAAGGTTTGAATCTAAACTCAAGTTTATGGCTGTTGTAAGGATGTGTATAAGGAAAACACTCACTCCCAAAGATCAGGTTTTTGGTGATAAAGAGAGCTTGATAGGGTGATCTATTCTTTAATATTGGTGTAGGAAGTCTATTTATCAAATAAACTGCAGTTTCAAAGGCTTGTTCCCAAAATTTTAAAGGCATGGATGCTTGTGCAAGCTAGGTTAGGCTCATTTCAATAATGTGCCTATGTTTTCTTTCTGCATTTCCTTGTTGTTCATGTGTGTGAGGACATGGATGCCTATGTTTGACACGAAAAGTTGCAAGGAAATTAGTGAAAGACCTGTATTTCCCACTCCAATCAATTTGAAGTGTCTTTATTTATTTATTTTTGTTAAATTGAAGTTCAACAAAAACCTTGAATTACTTGAAAATGCATCAGATTTTTGTTTGATGGGAAACATCCATGTATATCTGGTGAAGTTGTTGTCATAGAAGTAGAGTGGTTAAAAGGAAGCTTGTGTGCTTTTCCAAGTTGGCATGCTGAACAAAAGAAATACTGATCTTTATTGCCTTGAACTTGAACTTTACAATTGGAAAGTAAAGATTCAACAACTTTCATAGCAGGGTGTCTAAGGCACTGATGTCATAGACTTACATTTGAATTCAAAGTAGAGTTAGATAACATTGAAAAAGAACTTACTGACCCCATGTAATTATTCTGTAGGCTTCTTGAGTTTATTTTTGATCCTTGATTTTGAAGTTGAAGTTGGTAAAGCGCACTTGATAAGTCAAGCTTCCCTCTGAGTAGAACTTTCCTTGCGGTTGAATCCTTGGCAACACAAAGAAGGATGAAATTCAATAAAGGCATTGTTGTCAGAGGTAAATTTGGATACACTAAGCAAGTTCTTTGTTATGGCAGGCACACAAAACAAATTATTTAGAAGCAAAGATTTATTGTTAGAATGAATAGCAGCATGCCCAGAATGAGTGATGGTAAAACCTTGGCCATTTCCCACCAAAATTTTGTCGCTCTTCCATATTCTACTGGCATTGATAGGTTGTTAATATCAGGAGTAATGTGATTAGAAGCCCCTGAATCTGGATACCAGTTTAGATCATTGACTGTATGTGGAGAAGCTGTCATGGCTGCAAGATTGGCTGTGTGCTGACTGACATTTGGGCCTTGATAGGTTTGATCAAATCTGTAATAACATATGGCATGATATGTGACCAAGCTTTCTACAACCCTGACATTGTGGCTTGAACTTATTTTGATAATTTCCTAGGCCTTTACCTCGTCCATATCCATGACCCCTGCCAGAAAACTTGTTATTTTGTAGATTTTTGTTCCGAAAATGTTGAGAATTCTTACCACCAGAATTATTTCTCTTATCATTGTTCATTGACGGATTGTTGTGTTGATAGAAAGTGCCTTGGTATTTTTTTTTTATTGCTGTTTTGAACTGCAATATGTGTTGAGCTTTGTAGCAGAGTTTCTTGACCTGCATTTGTGATATCCAGATGATTCTCTTGAATAAATAGGAGACTTCTTGATTGTCCTATATCAAGTTCACCAATACCTCCAGGTTTGGTGCTGATAGATGTAACAAAAGATTCATACTCAGAACTCAAATCATTTAGGATATGTTCGATTTGCTCTTCATGTGGCACCAAATGATCAGTTGTTTCCCTTTTGTCTACAAACCCTTGCATTTTTACCAGGTATTCAGTCATGGAAAGGGTACCTTTCTTTGTGGATTGCAGTTGAATTCAATATTGCCTGATCCTTGCTCTTGACTGAGAGGTGAACAACTTTTCTACGTAGTCCCAAGCCACAAACAAGGTTGCTGAATTAATGATCTGAGCATGGATTCCTTCTGATAGTGATGAGAAAATCCAATGATCATGCCTTTGCTATCGTAGATACAGAGGATTGATGGTGTTTGAATTCAGAAGAGTTTTTGGAGGATGTTTTATCATACCCTTGACATGATATTCTAAATGTGAGAATCTGAGATTTCCACAACAGATAATTGTGTTCATCAAGCTTGATGGTCAAGGAATGGTTAAGGGTGTTTGATGGAAGCTGAGGTGGTTGGGTCGATTGAATTTCGGTGGCTAGACTATTCTGTACATTCAAAGAAGATTGAGGTGTTTGGTCTCCAGTGATTGATGTCATTTTTCAGGCTGATGACTCTGATACCATGAAGAGAATTAGAAGTTTATTGACTTGAAAAACTTCACGTACAATGAGAGTTGCACCAGAATTTATAATGAACCAAAACTGAAAAAAAAAAAATTGATCAGCCTTATCCTAGATCACTCGAATCCTTAGCAATTCAAACTGTTAAATCCTTATCAGTTTGGAATCCTATGATCACTAGAATCCTTAGAGATTCAAACTATTAAATCCTTATCAGTTGAGTTCAAATTGAATCCTTATCCTTATCACTTCTAATTTTATATTTTCCTATATCTTCCATTTCTTTATTTCTATAATATATATTACTCCATTTATCATAAAAGATTTAAATAGTTTATTTACTAAACCTTGTTTCTCAATTTTTATTCTTTAATGTTTTCTCATACTTTTTATATAAAAATTAAATAATTTATTTACTATTATTTTTCCATATCTCTTTATCTTTTTTTATATATAAAAATTTAAATATTCTATTCTCTAAACCCTATTTTTCCATGTTTTTTTATTCTTTAATACATATTTTCATAACTTTTTATTAAAAAAACTAAATAATCTGGTTACTAAAAAACTTTTATTATGTTTAATGCATTCTTTACATATATATATATATATTGCTTTTTTATAAAAAATTAAATAATTTATTTCTTAAAAAATTAGTATTGATTTTCCATATTTTTAATCTTTTTAATAAAAGATTTAACTAATTTATTTGCTAAAAATTAAATAATTTATTTACTAAATTTATTTTTTTGCACCTTTTATAAAAAAATTAAATAGTTTACTTACTAAAAATTCCTATTATGTTTTACATTCTTTTTTCATATTTTTTATCCTTAATAATATTATCCCTTTTTAAAAAAAAAAATTAAATAATCTTGTTTTCCTTTTTTTTTTCTTTAATAAATATATATTCAATTCTTTACTGCATATTATTTTTTTTTGTAAAAAGTTAGATAATACATTTACTAAAAATCAAAACTATGTGCCATGCATCTTTAATATTTCTTTAATTCTTTAAGATACATTATTCTTTTTTATAAATTTCCTGCAACTAAGGTGTAGAACTTATAATTTGTCCATCTCTTGGTGGCCCATTGATTCTCATATTATAGACCCTTCATTTTGTCTCTTTAGCACATGCCCTATTAGGTAATCTTTCACTATTTCATAATAGTTCCTTGGTAGCCCACGCTACTCATATAGCTTATCTTTCGAACCACCTTCGAGACTCTAGTCAAGGGATTTATCTGGCCCCTCATTGCGACCCTTGATAGCCTCAAGTAAGACCTACAATTTTTCGTTCTTTTTTTAGGATAGTTCATTTATATACACATTTAGGATAGCATAGTTGGGCATTCTTCTATGTTCACTTAAGCCCATTTAAGCATATCATGCCTACCAAGGTCCATTTACATACACTTGGCATATTAGGCAAAACTTAGGCCCACTTAGACTCATTTGACCCATTTAGGATTACCTTGGCCTTTTTAGGTTACTCGAGCCCCTTTAGACCACTTAAGTTCACTTAGGCACATTTGACCCATCTACGCTTACTCAGCCCACCTAGGCCCACCTTAGGCTCACCTAGCTCACCTAGGCCCATTTAGGCCCACTTAGATTCACCTATGTCCACTTAGGTTCATCTAGGCACACTTAGGTTCACCTAAGCCCACTTTAAACACACTTAGGTCACCTTTTTGATATTTTTTGCATGACTTGTATGACTTATATGGTTGCATGGCTCATTTTTATCTATTTATTTATTTATTTTTATTATTATTATTGTCAATCACTTGTTTACTTTATTTGTTATCTTCTTTTTATTTTATTTATTTTTATTTTTTAATTAGCGTATTTATTTATTATTGTTTTATTGTTTTCTAATTTATTTATTTATTCATTTATTCATTCAATTATTTAATTTAATAAATTTGATGCTTTTGTAAGGAAACTTACCAATGGAAAAGAAAGGGTTGACATCGGATTTTTTTTTTTTTCTTTTAAAAAAAAGAGGAGATTTAGTTTTTAATCTTTATTTATTGGAATTTTTCTTTTCTTTTTTAAATAGAGAGGATAAGTTTTAAATTTTGAAAATCAGATTGTTTATTTAAAATGAGGGGATAAGTTTGAAATTGACATCAGAATATATATATATATATAT
This sequence comes from Vitis rotundifolia, assembly GCA_030254885.1. Classification (NCBI taxonomy): domain Eukaryota; kingdom Viridiplantae; phylum Streptophyta; class Magnoliopsida; order Vitales; family Vitaceae; genus Vitis; species Vitis rotundifolia. Next base: position 16,288,441 of record CM058152.1, read on the forward strand.
ATTAAAGGAGATTTATTTTTTTTATTTTTTATTGGAAAATCAAATTTTTTTAAAGAAAATAGAAGATAAGTTTTAAATTGAAGAATTTATTTATTTATTTATTTTTATTTTTTTTATTGGAAAATCAGAATTTTTTTTTTTTTAAATAGAAAGGATAAGTTTGAATTAAAAGAAACAATTCTAAAATGGAAGATATGAGCCTTTTAGGGGTTTTGTTTTCACATAGTTTTGGATACCCAAAATGTTTTTTCAAAAATAAATTATTATGACTTTTTAAATTTAATTTAATATTTTTGCATTAACTCTAGACTTCTTTAAATGGACTTTAAACATAAAAAATATTGAAAATAGTTTTTCAAATTGAAAGATACAATTTTCCCTTTCTATACTAACTGCACTATCCTAGTTTTGAACAAAAGAGTCATTTAATTGTTTTTAAAATTGATATGTATGCCTTCTCACCTTGTCTTTTTTTTTTTCTTGTAAAATAGGCATTCTAAAAATGTTTCTTGATTTTTTTATTTTTTTATTTTTGATTTTTTGGCACTTCTATGTTAGTTTTAAAAAATTAGTTTATGCATACTATTGAATTCTACCCCATTCTAGACCTTATTGGATGTTTTGTAAACTAAGATTAAATGGAGCTTTATTAAATTGTTCGGCCAATTGGGTGATCATCTAGACACATAGGAGAAGTTCCCTGAATTTTTTTGTAATTAAATTCTCATTCTAGATATTTTTTTAGCAATTGTTTTATGAAAGCTTCTGTTCGACAGCATGCTAGAAATTCTGTATAGTCTTTAACTTATCTTTTAATATGGAGTTAATTGATATATCTTTGTTTGATCTTGGCTTTGGTATTGTAATATAGACATGATGAGGATGTTGCTTAATTTTTCCCATGACAAAATAATGTTTTTAGATATTTCTTTATAAATTTTCAAGTGAATGCAATTGTTATGCCCCTTGTTGCATGTCTTTGTCTTAGTCACTAATTTTGATACTTATAGCTATCTTGAGTATTAGTTTAAATTTAATAATGAGCTTGTATGTATGTCCTAGGTGATAGAAGATATTCCTTTGGAATCTTGCCTTTTTTTAGCTATACAAATGTTAAAAGGTGTGAGAGATGTATTTAGATAGCATGCATAACTTACAGTGTGCTTACATGTGATAAAATAGGGTTAGAACAATTCATGATAACAAATAACTATGATACAAAACACTAATATATGTTTGCATAATTAAAGTGTTTTGTATCATAGTTATTTTTTATCATGAATTGTTCTAACCCTATTTCATCATGTGTAAGCACACTGTAAGTTATGCATGCTATCTAGGTACATCTCTCACACCTTTTATCCCTTTAATTATGCAAACATGCAAACTTTGAGTGTGCAAATTTGGATATATGCTATTGCTTTGTATGTTTTGCTTGTTACTTCATTATTTGAATGAGATAGAATGCATGTTGCATGTTATATGTCTTGTTGTTTGAACTAACTTCAATGTCTTTTTATGGCGTTTAAGTTGTTGTTCAAGTACACACACTATCCTCTTCTTTATGATTGTGATTCAACTTTCTTATTTGGCATGCAAATTTTGAAATTGCCTTAACCTATCTAGGTATCCATAATCAATTGATTAATTGTCACATTTTCCTTGACTTAGCTAGTAAAGATCCCTTTACAACTTAGAGGAGTGCTACTTCTTTGAGGTACCTTCCTAATAGGTAACCTAATCCTCAAACCTAAACTCGGATTTTACAAAGACAAGTTTTTCCAAAACTCTTGAAGTCACATTTTTTAGGGTTTTTCTTTCTTATTTTATTTTCCCTTTTAAAATAAAATAAAATAAGTGGCAACTCTAGTTTTTAACAAAAATAATTTTTCACCTTAAAAATATGAATCTCACCAACAAGTAGGGACACACGTGAAAAATATGGGTCCACATATATGGCTTAATTTTTCTAAACCATTTTCATGAGTCTTTTGTTCAGGGCTCATTTGGATCCTCAATGTGACCACAATTGCCCATAAATTTGTGGTATCCTGCCATTGAAATGGGAACAGTGGAAGGATCACTACTGCATAAAGAAGAAAAGGTGAGGCTCACATAGAGGAAGAAAGGAAGGGAATTGGAGACAAAAAGAAGGAGACGTTTTAAAGAAGAGGACATACAAAATGCTAATTTTACTTTTTTATTCAAAGAAACAACCTTTCATTCCAGGCAGTATATATTCCAACTAAAATGAACTCTCAAAGTAAAAATTAAAATAAATAAATTATGTTATAGTCCTATAGCCTAAGTGCAAACCCTAAATTTTTAGCTTAATTTTGTTACTCACTCTGATCGAGCTCATCTTGAAACACCATAAACCGTACACATGTTTAACCCAAACTTTTCCTTCTTTTTTTTCTTTTTTTTTTCCTTATTTGTCTTTTTTCTTCATTTTCTCATATCCCTCAAACTCACACCCCTTATTTTTCTTCTTCTTTCATTTTCATTCATTTTATTATTTTCTCTACATTGTTTTTCTTTCTCTTCTTCTTTGTAATCTTCAACATCTCTCTCCTTTTGTCGCTTTACCCTCTCGTTGCCCTTATCCATGGCAGCCCCCGACCCCTACTGGCACCACACCTATCTCCAAGCCCCGCCAACAATCACCAGTCACCACACCACCCACATTGAATCTGCCACTTGCAACTCCTCATCACCATCATCATCAATCTACTATATACCACCCTTCATGGATAGTCTAGCTTTCCTTTTCAACATAGGGTATTAAAAGTGAGGTAAAGTCCTCATTTGATTCCCATAATTTATATTTTCAGCATTGGGTTTTGTTAGTGGGCTCTCAAGGCATTGAGTTGTGATTGTTTTTAGGCCTAAATTTGTTCATGTAGGGTTTAGGCTTCATTTATTGAGTTTAGGTTTGATTAGTTTATATTCATTTGGGCTTTATATGATTGGGCTTTGCCGAATGTTGCTTGGCTTATTAATTTTAGGTTTATTTTTTTGGGCTTAATTTTTTGTTGCCTTTGTATAGACCCCTCTTTTTGGGCCTTAGTGATGCAATATTTTGGCCAACCTTAGAAAGCTTCTAAACTTCCATTTCTTGGCCACCTTTGAAGGGACATGTAGTAGGGAGAGAGAGGAGAGTGGGAATAGGTTTTTAAGGTTCTTTTAAGCCACCTGATGTGAGACACATGGATGAGGAATATTCTTTAAAGTAGAGGTAAAGAGAAAGTTAGAGAAAGAGACTCTTGGGTTTATTTAGGAAGGAGTCTTGAATAAGAAGAAAGAGTGAGATAGGAAAACCAGAAAAGAAAAGGAATAAGAACCAAATGAGGAAAAGCTTGAGAGAGCTAGATAAGAGCACTAGAAAAAGAGAGAAAAGAGGATTCATTAGCCTGCATTTTCTACGAGTGCATTATTGCTCGCTGCTAAGGTATGCTCCCATCCCCACTTTATTTATTTATTCTTTATGCACAATTCACCTTCATTTTATGATCATTCCTCGATATCCAATTGATTCCTTGATTAATTGTCATACTTGCCTTAACTTGATTAGTAGAGATCTAATTTTAAGGTTTAGAAGGGTGTTATAGCTCATCATTGTACCCTCCCGATAGGTTACCTAACCCCCGCACCTAGACTCAGTTTTTCACAAACTTGTATTTTTTCTTTTAAGAGTCGCACTTAGGGTTTTTTTTTTTTTTCCTTTTAAAAATAAACAAAAATTCAGTGACAACTCCAGAAAAAATTTTTGGAAAAAAAAAATGATTTTCACAATAAAAAACGAGTCTCGCCATCAAATAGGAACACATAAAAAATGTGAGTCCACAAAATGGCGACTTTATTGGGGATGAATGAGAGGGTTAAGATTGAACTTAAGTTAAGGCACATATGACGTTTGATTGGTCGATCAGTAGATACCTTTCTTTTTTTGTGCTTTCGTTTGCTTGAGTGTTGATTGCACATTGAGAGCTTTGGTGTGATTCATGCTTAGTTTTTATATTCGTTTAAGATGTTGATATGTTGATAACATTGATTGGTTCTTTTGCATATCTTAGCATATTGACTCTCCTTGTTGTATGATTATTCTACTCACCTTGGCACATGTATTATTGTTATTGTATATTTAGTTCATCTTAATATGTTGATTCTCTTTATTATATATTATCTTGATTATCTTTTAGCATGCTATTCAACTTGCTTATCCATTTTCTTGCTTAGCTTATGTATTGACATGGATGTTATTTAACTGCTTATTGCATAACTACTTTTCTTTTGTGTGATGCATGTATTGCTTATCTGTGTGAGACACACATTTATCCCTTTATCTCCAATTCCCTAACCTTGGTCGACCTTGTTTCTCTTGATCTCATACTTGATATGAAAGTTGTTGCTTTGTTTGTTTATCGACCGAGTTAATGATTTGAAGTAGGATCTAGTGATGGACTATATCTATGTTTGGGAGTATTCTAGAAGAGGTTGACACATTAATGTCGATTGGAGTCTAATCTTTGAAAACTTGTATGGCCTAGAGCTAGATTTCAGGATACTTATATGACCAATGTGTGTGTGTGTGTGTGTGTATTTTTTTTTTTTTTTTTTTTTTTTTTTTTTTTTTGCTTTGATTTCATAAGATTTTCAAATACACCCACACTATTCACTATACACCTTAGATGGCCACTAAGCATTAAGAGATATGAGAGCCTTCACCATAGGAAACCCCTTGGGATGTGAGGTGGTGCATATGTAGAGGTGATGACCACCTTGCATGGAAGCACCTCATTTCTTCAAAGGTGTGTAGAAGGTTGCATACTGTCAAATGATACAATTGTTTTTACTAAGGACCCTTTAAAATCTACCTTTCTCTTTTTAAAACCGTCTTGACCTTATAGGTTGAGCCTTAAATTCTTCAATTAGGATTCCTTCCTCACACGTGGGTGCATTTGAGAGCTTTCGGGGTCGCTTTAGTCATAACATGGAGCCAATACTCCCTCATTTGGCCTTTAATTGAGAGTGCTCGAAGATCAGTATAGGTTTAAGTATCAATTAGACCATCATGTTTCATGTTTCATTAGATTCTCTCTTTAGCTCATTAAGTTTAGTATGTCTTTTCCCTAGGGCTTCAATCTCCTTTTCTCGAGTTAGCACATTCTTTTAGTTTATTGTCATTTTCTACTTAACACTCTAGGATATGCTCATTGATCACTTACCTTTAATTTTGTATCTTACACCTATCATGGACCTAATACCTCATTCTTTGTTCGATGCTTAATTCAATCTTCAATCCAATGCTCATCATTTTCATTATGGAAATGTGAAGGACAAGTTTTCACATTCATCATTTTTTTGAGAGAGTTGCCTTGATCACTTTATCATTTTTTTTTTTTTCTATAGAGTTCAAGTTGAAAGTTAAGTTAAGGATATGTAATCATAAGTGAAGTATTGATCTTGTGATAACATTGTTTTTCACATCTTTCTTATCTTGGATTATTGATAGAATTCTTTAGTCCTATTTGCAATCATCTCATAATGGACACCTTTATGACTTTAGAGTTCTTATCATACATCCAAATTTTAGGATGTCACCTCAGGACCATGTGTTTGCCTTATGTTGTATTGTAGTCTTTAGGGTCTCATCTTGTGTCTCTCATTCATTTTGTTGTATTATTTGCATTGTAAGAGGTCAATCTAGGAGTCAGTTGAGTCTGAAGTCATAGCCTTAGAAAAGGTTGGAGGCTGATTGATCATATCAAATTCATCCTAGATTTGAAACAGTTCAGTTGAGATGTCAGACGAGCTAGCTTCCATTCTTGCTTCTATTCAAAAGTTTATGGTGTGAATGAGTAGACGTTTGGATTAAATTGAGAGCTCTCACTAGGATCATCATCCAATTAGCATAGGTACATATGAGACAGTTCCTCATACATCTAAGACAGCATAGGCTTTTCCACCCAAGGTTTCACATAGTGTTCCATTTCATTTATCTGATCATTATAAGATTATTGCACCTCCTACCACCACAACACCATATCCCATCATTCTTATTATTAATGATGCTAGATTGGTTGAGCAAGAAGCCAAGGTTGAGAGGCTTGAGTCCAAGATGAGGTAGAAGAGCTTATAGGATGGAGGTTTGACTTGGAATGAAAGAGATGGCATACTGACGGCTAGCTTGCCCGCCAAATTTCAAATGTTTCGAACATCGAGTGCTATAGTGGAGTGGGTTGTCTGAAGATCCATTTGAGACCATACAACATAGTCATGAGAGCATATGGGTTAGATGATGCATAGTTAGTAGCTTTTTTCCCTATTTCACTTAGGAGGACATGACAAAGATGGTTTGCATTGATTAAGCCTTCGAGACTCCACTAGAAGGATATGGCTCAAGAGTTCTGAACACAGTTTGCCTTTAGTGTTGATATTGATGTATCTAGATGAGAGTTAAAAGCCACCAAATAAAGGCTAAACGAGACTATATCTTACTTTATTAGTTGTAAGAGGGAAAATACGGTTGGAATGGTAGATTGGCTTAAATAGTAAGATCATATTGATATAGTTCTTCGAAACCTTTAATCGAGGTTTTCTAGATGCCTCGTAGGCGTCCCTTTCCAAGATCTTAGGAGTTTGTTTCAGATAGCTTTCAATGTTGAGGAGACTATTGCTTGAGGTCTATGGACATATACTATTTCTTCCCATGATAGAAGAGAAAGAAGTCAATCGGATCACCTAGTAAGGTAGGAGAGATTAACACTATTAGTTACCAGCATTGAAGGCCTGCTCATTACTCATATTATAGGTCTCCTACAATCAGAGTTTGCTTCTCTCATTCATAGTATCAATATTAGTCAGTTATGTTTAGCAGCCTTATATTGCTTGGACTAGTATGCAACCATGACCACCATATCTGAGACCCCCTACTCCTCAACCACCTAAATCATATGTTCAGAGGCCTATGAGATAGTATACACCATTGAGCATGACCATAGTTCGAGCTTTTGAGAAGCTCTGAGATGTCAACTTGATTGTTCCCTTGGCACCACGTCTTTTGTTGCATCCTATTCCTTCTCATTTCTATCTACATAAGCATTGTGCAGATCATCAAACCCAGGGACATGATACTGAGCATTGCATTGCACTCAACAATGAGATACAAGACATGATTTATTTTGGTGCCGTCAACTTGTTTGGCCTAAGTATGACTACTAATCCCTTTGTCTACACAGTCTACTCATGTAATTCCCTTTCATCTTGGTCTTCAATAAAGCATTATGGATGTTGGCAATATTCAATGACCACTTGACATTGAGATTTTTTTTAGATTAGGCCTTCTTTTAGTTAACATGGGTGCATTACTTTGTAGTGTTTTAGTATAAAACATTCCATGGTTTGATTATGGTAGTCGCCAAAGTCATCTTTATTTTATCAAGTCCAATTTTGGTTTAGAGTTGCAGTTTATAGTTCATATTGAGAGTAGACTTTTCACACATGATGTACTCATTGGTTCATTTAGTGATATGATCTTTTTCTTATGAGTATGTGTTCTTCCCTTTCTTATGAATATGTTTTACATCTCTTGTGTTGATATGTGTTATGTTTTCGATACGAGACATCTTTCACTTGTATATCATGATCTCTTGTGCCTAATCTATCATAGAAGATATTAAACCTATTGACCTATGATCAAGAGATTGACCTAAGGAGTTTGGGGCTGTGACACATTTCATCTTATGGTTAGAGTAGCGTCTTATACATATCTATATCCATACCCTGACTTTTTAAACTTGATAACCTACCTATTTTGAGCCTGGTATGACACTCCCTTGACACCACTATATGACTTTACCACTTTTGTCGATCTTAGTTTAATACAGTACATTGGACTTGAGATGAGTTTTGCATGATGATGGATAGCTTGTGATGAGAGAGTGATTTGATCACTTTATGAGCTTGTTGACTATTTTATGGTTGAGATAGAAAAAAAGGTTGTTGTAAAGTATCCAAATTGTCTTGCACATGTCTTTAGAGAGTTTTATATGGTTATGAATATTGATTTTATGAGATGATGACTAATGGTTTATGATAAAAGAGTGGCCTAATTTCTTCATGACATTGTTGACTATGTTATGGTTGAGATTTACAGAGAGGTTACATGGAATATCTGGAGTGAGCTTTCATATGATTCTAAAGGGTTGATGTAATTATATTGGATGGATACTAGTTTTTAGTGACGACCATGTGAGATCTTGAGAGAAGAATGTTTGAGGTTTTGGTCAAATGATGGGTGACCATCATTTTATGAGCCTATTTACCCAATCACCCTTACATATAGAGTTACCTGTTGCTAGCTCTTGGAGCCTCAAGTGGATATTATAGCCTTTTACATCATATCATCTCATTTACCTTTGGTACCAGGTTGGGGACCCTATAATGCTTGTATACTTTGATTATGGACCTCATGAGCATTGGACCTAATAGACACATTTGGGTCTATTTCCTCATTCTTCATTGTGATATTTCTATCTTGCTATCATCACTTTTTTCTATATCATATATCACCATTTGTGATGTTTATCCTCTTGTCTTCTCTTATCATTGCCTACTTGGCATTATCTTTGTTTCAACTTGAGTGTTGGTTTTTCACACATCACTACATGGAGGACAGTCACATTCTTTGCCTTAGTTCACCTCGTGGGTAGTGGTTCAGAGATCTTAGTTTAATAGGTTGTCTTTTCTATGAGGATTTATGTTACATCAGTATATAAGGAGAGTTTACTCATGTGACTACGTATTTTCATGGGAGATTGTTTGTTATTGATTAGGGTATGCACAAAAGGAAAAAAGAAAAAGAAAGGAAATAACGCATTATTTATGTGTTTATGGTATTATTCTCCTTTGGACACGTGTATGGACATGGCAATTCATTTCATAGGGTTTATATGTTGGAGAAAGTTTGTATGAGAGCTCCCAACGATCTTCAATTCTTCTTGAGATTTATCCTGTGATGTGTATGTATTCTTGGGTAGGAATATGAACCATTCATTTAACTTTTGCGAGAAAGATGAGAAATCCTTAGGGTCTCTGGATTCTTGCCCAATTCATTATTCCATCCATTTATGACATGATTGTTTTCCATGCTTTGATGCGTGTTGACCATTACTCACTTTCCTTTCTCTTTGCTTGCCTCTATCTTCATTTCATTACTTTCTCTCATTACTCAATCTCTTTCTTTCTTTTCTTATATCTTTCGATGTCAATTTTGGATTTAACATTCATATTTGGTTTATATTCATCGTGTTGATGTTTGGTATGCTCATTCTTCTACCATCCTTGTTGTATTTGGGACACCCCTAGGTCCATGACTCATGAGGTTTTTTTTTTTTTTTTTTTTATGTATTGCATCTCACGCATGAAGGTTATGGGTATTATATCATTGAAATTTTTTAGCCTAGTTTCCTTTTGTTTCTTTCACCCTATTACCTTAACCTACGTTACGTTTAAGGTCTGGAGACCACCTTGAGGCCATGATATCTTGCATTGTGTTGGATAGCTCACACATTGGCGATGCTTGAGATTTGAAGATTACTTGGGGCATTAGTGATGATGGATGTTGAGATGATGGCTTACATCAAAACATACCCCTCTTATTGATGACAGATTTTGATATGAGATGATGGCTTACACTAGGACATACCCTTCTTACTGATGATGGATTTTGAGATGATGGCTTACATTGGGGCATAACCTTCTTATTAATGACGAATTTTTTATGTGAATGAGAATGCATGTGAAAAATGCAAGTATACACTAAGGGGTCATGCAAAATGTTTTATTTTTTATACAAAGAAACAACCTTCATATGCTAATTGGTTAAATAATAACAAAGGGTAGTGATAAAAACAAATGATCGATTCCAAGCAACATATATTCCAATTAAAATGAACTCTTAAAGTAAAAATAGAAAAAATGAAAAAGAAAAAAAATATTGTGTCCATCCCTATACCCTAATGATACATACAAAATGTTTCATTTTTTATATAAAAAAACATCTCATATGCTAATCAATCAAATAGCAACAAAGGGTAGAGATAGAAAGAAATGATTCCAAGTAATATATAATATTCCAATTAAAATGAACTCTCAAAGTAAAAAAAAGAAAAAAAAAAAAAAACAACAACAAATAAAAAAAAAAATTATATTCTATTCCTATGGCATAAGGGTACTTATCAAATATTTCATTTTTGATATATAGAAACAACCTCTCATATGCTAATTTATCAAATAGCAACATAGGTTAGTGATAAAAAGAAAGGGTTAATTTCGTTCACCTCCCTTGAAGTTTTGGCTAAATATATCTAGTTTCCATAAGTTTGAAATTTTATCAAATACCTCTCTCATTCTAAGTGAAAGAGGAGGTGGGTGAAAAATTAGAAATAAAAATAATAAGTATTTGTGAAATTTCAAACTAACAAGTACCGATGTATTTAACCAAAATCTGAAAGAAGGTGAATGAAATTAATTCTAAAAAGAAATTATTCTAATCAATATATATTCCAATTAAAATGAACTCTCGAAGTAAAAAAATAGAAAAAAAAAAAAAAAAAAAAAAAAACCAAAGACAAAAAAATTATGTTCTATCCCTATAGCCTAAGGGTACATACAAAATGTTTCATTTTTGATACAAAGAAACAACCTCTCAAATGCTAAGGCCATCTTGGTTGCAGTAAACATAGAGGTTGCATATCTCCTACACGCCTTTCCCCTTTGTGCTAACCTTTTTCTCCCCTCTTTGACCACTTGTTCCATTGCTTCCAACAGTGACTCCACATTTGGAGAAAACATGAACCCATACTCATCATCAACCACAATTGTGCCTTTTATGCTTGGAAACCTTGATGCCAATACAGCCTTCCCACTCATCATGGCCTCCATTAGAGTGAGATCGAGCCCCTGAGGCCTAAGAGTCGGGTTCACAAAGACGTCGATCGAATTGTAGAAGGCCCGAAGCTGGGAAGGATTCATGGACCCCAAGACTAGTACCTGGCGCCCCAAGTCCTTGTACCTGTTCTCCCATGGCCCCGAGCCTGCAACAATCAAGTAGGCATCTGGGTGTCGTTTTATGAACCTGGAGAAGGCCTCATGGAGTATGGGATGCCCTTTGTCCTTCACTAGCCTCCCTGCAACTCCTAGTACTAAACTAGCGTTTTGTGGGATCCCGATTCTGGAGCGGAACTGGTGACCTAGCTGCAGGTCCTGCCGGAAGTCTTCCTCATCGACTCCATTCAGAATCACATGGACTCTTTTGGTGGGGATTTGGTATACATCCCTTAGCATTTCTCCACAGCTGTCGCTTATGGCTACATGGTGGGCATAGTTGTGAAAGAACCTTATTTCATTCAGGACTTTTGGGATGACCCCTTGGACACTCCTGTTGAAGCCTGGAGAGATGGGCTCACCGGGGGGACGCAGGGCCAAGTCTTGGTAGATGTCTGAGCTCAAGCTCTCAAGGGCAATACCGTGCCATGAGACCGCAAGGTTGGGGAGAGTTTTGGCCAGCCAGTGAGGCAGCGCGACGCTTTCTGAGTGGACTACGTCGAAAGGCTCTTGGCGGTTCTCCTCAACAAACTGCTCCCACGCCTTGTTGTAGCGCCACCGCCCTGGTTCCCCTTCATGGCAGTGAATTCTCGGGGATGAGGACGTTGGGCTGCCGTTAGGCTGCATATTCATTTCTTGCAAAGCAGCTGCTCCTCTCTGGTCTCCAGGCGGGGAGGTGAAGATGTGGACGCGGTGGCCGCGGCGGGATAGGGCTGTGTGCAGCGTGTGGGCATGGCGCTCCATGCCACCTGGGGCTGTGCCAATAGGCCATTTCCTTGAGAAGACCGCGATCTTGAGGACGACGGGTGGGGCACGGCTCCCGCCCAGCTCCAGGCGGTTCCAGGCGAACTCAGCTACACGGAGGTCACCGGTCCAGGGACTGACATGGGAGGAGAAGGTGTTGGAGATGGAGGTGGAAGGGGCATGGAGGAGAAGAAGAGCTGGAACGGTGAAGAGAACAATGAAGAAAAGGGTTGTTGTGAGGCTTGTTTGGGGTGGAAGAAAGCCCTTTTTGGGCTTGGTGTTGGGAGCCATATTGGGGGAGAGTTTCAAAGTATGGAGAAGGGTGTTTGTTTTGTGTTTGAAGCTTTTGAAAAACAAAACTTTCTAGGTGTTCATTTGATGGTTTTGGGTATGTGGGTTTGAATCCCAAATATGAAAGTGAGGAGAAAAGGAAGGAAAGAAGGAGGTTTTGTGGGAGGCCAGCATGCACTAAGGCAAGTGGGTTGGGTTTTGTAGTTAGTCTTTTCTTTTTAGTGCGTTTCCCACGCCTCTTCTGAGAAAAAGTGGGTTCTTTTTATATACATATGGTCTACATATTGACTTGTATGAAGGGAAATAATAAGATACATATATGTAGATATATAATCTACATAAAGTAGTATTGATTTGGTGAGCCTCAACCTTTGGATCAAATTAAGACTACCTTTTTTTAGGTCACATGATCCTTGATCTACTTCCTTCCAAGACCAAAAAGACACGCGATGAATTTATATATTGATGAAAAAGGGTATGTGGGTGGGGGTGGGTTGTGGGATATTCTTTGTGGGATCATAGTGGTAAGTGGGTAAGTCATGTGGGGCTGCCAAGATTGAGCCTAATTTTGAGCAGATACCCATTGACTTGAAAGCTAGGTTTTGAATGGTTTATACATTTTAAAATGTTAGCTTTGTAATCTCTGAACTATTTTATTCATGATGTGATAGGTGATCATGTGAAATATAAAGACATACAAAAAAACAATTTCTTAGATTTTTTTATTTTTTATTTTGTATAAGATTTATATTTTTATTTATTCCATTATTCTCATCGTTATAAATTAGAATTTTTTTTTCATAATAGGTCAAAAATTCATGTTTAGTATCATATTAAAAAATAACAACTAATAAAAAGTAGCTACATCATCATATGTAAGTCTTATTTGTTTTATAGCTAGTTCTTATTTATTTACAACCTTCTTCGAAGTAAAACCTTTATCATACACTTCAATGAATACATTTTTCTATGAAGAATTGTTAATATTGGTGAGCCTTCTCATCCTCCTTAGGATTATGATGAAGTAAAAGTCAACTACCCACCTTGGAGGATATGAAGCAGACCCATTTGAATGTGGATTTTGACCTAAATTCTCTTTATGTACAAGTCACATCCCCTTTAGTAGGTAAGTTTTGAGTGTGATGCGTGTGTTTATACAAAGGCAAAATTCCAACGCATAGATTATTGTCTTGGCCCTTAATACATACATGTGAGAGGTGGTGGGCTCTATAAGCCACTTGCATGTGCTTTTGGCTTGGCCTAGAAGCACAAATTTTATTTATTTATTTTCTTTTAGGGATAGGCTACTTTGCTTTCTTTCTGAGTTGCATTTAGCTGTATATGTGTGTGAATTTGACCGTAACATTTAAGCCAATTAATTCATGTGGTTGTCATTTGTCAAATCACAAGAAATTAAGGGGATTATATTTGATGGAATTGATTAGTTATTATTTTATGGGATTTTTCTGCTTTTTGTTATTTTATTGTTATTTTATTTTTTATTTTTTGAAAAGCTTATATGAAAAAGAAATTGTGATTTTGCGGCATAAAATGTGATGTGATATATTACTTATAATTTAAATTAAAATCATCTTTTGAAGTTATAAGTACGATGTTTTTCCCCTTATCATTTGCAACAATTTTTGGAAAAACAAATAGCTCGAAAAATAAAGCCCTTTCTTTTACATTAATACTTCCATTTTTTATTTTTTTTAATTTTTTTTGTGTGATGAAGCTCAATTTAAGTAGTCCTTGTCATGTAAGTATGTAACTAATTTACAAATTAATCTAAAAGTTTAGACTTCTTCATAACAAATCATAGGTGTATTAATTGATTTATAATAGTAAATTATTAATTAATGTTCAACATTCATCCAACAAAATATGAATATGAAAGAAAATTCCAAAAGTTTGGAAATTGGATAGAATTGAGGAGAGACCACTAGTTTTTGAAGTTACTTTAGGTTTAAAATATTGTACTTTATGGTTTTTTTAGTTCCAAACTCAAATTCAAGTAAGGCCACACATTGGGTTGGGCCATTCATGGCCCATTAACCTAGGTCCAAGTTTTGACCCACATAACCCAAAATTTAGATTGTGTTTGAATCATGGACTGGTCCAGTCTAAGCCCAACAGTGAAACAAGTGAATTCAATCCACATTAATTTATTGCTTATTATTTAATTATAATTATGTCACAATATATTTTTTATTTTTTATTTTTAAGAATTAAAGAGAGCATGGTGATGATTCTAACAAGGGGTTGACAAGGTTTGATTTAGGTATATTTTTAATCACCTCAAGAATCAAATGAAGTTGATGATTTTAATTCAATTAGACTTTAGTAGGTTTAATTTATTTCTTGATGCAAATTAACCGAGTTTAATAATATTAATTTGATTAAGGTGATTAGAAGAGAGAGAGAGAGAGATCTAAGTTATTCTTTCATAGTTTTTTAGTTTAATAATATTAAGTTGATTAAGTTGATTTGAAGTAACTTAAATGAGAGAGAGAGAGAGAGATTTCTAAGTTATTCTTTAATAGTTTTTTTAGTTTAATAATATTAATTTGATTAAGTTGATTTGAAGTAACTTAAATGAGAGAAAGAGAGAGTAGTTTTCTAAGTTATTCTTTCATAGTTTTTTTTAGTTTAATAATATTAATTTGATTGAGTTGATTTGAAGTAACTTAAAATATATATATATATATATATATATATATATATATATATATATAAATAAAAAGAGAGATGGTGGTAAAATGAGAATAAATTAGGTCATACACATCATGAGAGAGAGAGAGAGAGATTTTTTTTTTTCTAAATTACTCGTTCATATATATTTTTTTCTTTTCTAAAATACTTTCATCTATTGAAAATTCCTATTATCTCTCATTCTCCCAACATTTTTTCTCCAAATTTTTTATTGTTGAATATATATTACATTTTTTTATAAAGAAATTTATATAATTTATTTATTTACTCATTCTTTTATTTTCCATTTTTTTTATATCTTCTATTTCTTTATTTCTATAATATATATTATATATTCCACTTTTCATGAAAGATTTAAATAGTTTATTTATTAAACCATGTTTGTCAATATATCTTTATTCTTTAATGTTTTCTCATACCTTTTATATAAAAATTAAATAATTTATTTACTATTATTTTTCCATATTTCTTTATCCTTTTTTTTATGAAAATTTAAATATTTTATTTCTTAAACCTTGTTTTTCCATTTTTTTTTTAATTCTTTAATACATATTTCATAAATTTTTATTAAAAAACTAAATAATTTATTTACTAAAAAACTTCTATTATGTTCATGCATTCTTTTTCATGTTTCTTTATTGCTTAATATATATTATTCTTTTTTATTAAAAAAATTAAACAATTTATTTCTTAAAAATTAGTATTGCTTTTCCATTTTTGTTAATCCTTTTTATAAAATATTTAATTAATTTATTTTCTAAACCATGCTTTTCCATATTTCTTTATTCTTTAATATATATTATTTTACCTTTTATAAAAAATTAAATAATTTACTTCCTAAAAATTCCCATTGTGTTTCAAACATTTTTTTTCCATATTTTTTATTCTTAATATATATTATTCCTTTTTCATAAAATTCAAATAATTTACCTACTAAACCTTGTTTACCATATATATATATATTATTTATTTTAAAAAAATTGGATAATATATTTCTGAAAAACAAGTTGAAAGGAAAACTGTTCTCTCCTCAAGAACAACTGTTCTCTCCTCTCTTGAGGTGAAAAGGAAAACTTGGAGGATGAAGCAGAATCTAAAGATTTCCCCCACCATCTCCTAGGCAATATAGATGGTTATGAAGGAATTCTTTCTCCCTCCATCAGAAGATCAGTGTGAACTACGATCACCAATATTACAATGTCACTCTCAGATGATCAATCATGAGTCTTGAAAGTTTCTCCAACAACATTTTTCAGCCTTCTACAAGAAAAATTCTTCATTAACAACATCTTTCAAACTGCATTGCAAGATAAAGCAAATAAGATTTCCTTCATCTTTCAGCTTTAAATGAATCAACCTACATCGAAAGATGAAGCAAATAAGATTCCCTACCCATAACATCTTTTAGCTTTTAAGTCATCCATGCTCACAGCCAAAAGAGAATTCTTTACATGCGTGTGAAGTTAAAAAAAAGTCAAAAGTTCTACAGTAAAAATTACTATTCATATACGTGTGTGTACATATATATATATATATATATATACCTCCATACATGGCCCAAAGATGGCCAGCTTGAACTCACACCAAACTGGTATTCGGTATATCTGGTGCATGTTCCCATGCTAATTAAACACATGTACGTTCAATACACAGAGATATATGCATACTTTCATGACAGATACACAGAGAATGGGCCCAAAATGAACATATGACAGAATAATTAGGTACAAGCGCCTTGGTACGTGCACGATTCCTCTTCACATGTCTAGCTAACAAGGATTAGGCCACACCAGCCAGTCTCCACGGACTCCACATTTGCCAACATGCACGTTCACAGAAAAGGATAGGTGTAGATGACTGCTTTGGTTGTTGAAGCATGCATTTCCTCACAACCACCAAGGAAGTCATGATCATTCCTTCAAACCTGGTAAAGGAAATAGGAAATTAAAAAAATAAATAGAAAGAAAAAAAAAAATCTCTCTATTAAAGGAATGAATAAAAGGAATTTTTGGTAACCCAATGACTTCAAATATATTAATTAAGCAATCTCTTAAAGTGTAGTTTATTTAATTGATAATTTTGTTCATTTCTTATTAGTTAGATGTGATTCACTTCATTGAATCTTATTCATTGTTGATCTCAAAACAACTTTTTACTTCATCAAATTCAATTTAGGATTATTTAATGGTCAAAAGACTACTTATTGTTTTTTTACGCCTAATAGATCCTTACGTTCTCAAAGAATTGATTTAAAATAAGTCGGCTTCAAAAAATATTTTCAAGTTTATTATTATTGAAAGTCATCAAATAGAAAGTCTTTATAAAATAACTTTGATTTAAGTATTGAATTTGGAAGTTATTTCTTAAGCAAATAATTTAAAATTTTAAATGCAATGAAATTGTTTTTTAAAAACAACTTCAGTGTTTCAAGTATAATTTAAAATAAATTAAAATTATCTCTTTAAAAGATGATTTTTCCTCGATGACATAGAAAATATCATAAGTTTGAAAATAATTTTTGAATTGTCATATTTTTAAAAAATATTATATTTCCCTTTTTCCGATATCCCATGCTATCCCATACCCACTATGCGAGGCAAGACTTCTATTAAATACCCACTCATGTGCCCACCAAACCCGTTAGGTATAGACTACAACCGCGATCCCCATAACTCGTGGTCTACCATACCCATCATCGAAGGCATAACTTGATCATACGTCGTTAAATTCAAGTAACCAAAACTATGATACTATATGAAGCAACTAATTTTTGCAAAAGCTTAAATTTGTTATTAGGGGTATTAGCAAAATATAAAAAAATTCAACAAATCGATTCAAACTAATCAAAACCGATCATATTAATTCAATTTTTAATAATAAAAAAATTTGTTCAATTTAAAATTTTTGAAAATCAACCTTATTAAATCAGTTTTTTATTTCTTATCTCTTAATCAATAAAAATCACACTAAATCGATATTTTAAAATTTATATATAATTACTTGATATTTGACAAGTTTTTTTATATTATATTCTATTAAAGTAATTCATTGTTTTCATATTATGGTCAAATTAATTCTAAATATATTCAATATATTTTAACATCAGATATAAGTTAGTTTCAATTAATTTTAAAAATAAATTAAATTTAAGACCTAATATAAACTCAAATTAATAGGGTTTAAGTTCAAAACAAATACAAATTTACAATTGAGTTGAGGATTAAAAGACTTAGTTTGATTTTTTTTTTATTTTTTTTTTTAACTTCAAATTTGATTGGATAAGTTTTTATCACATATAAAACCAATTATATTAATTCAATTCATTTTTTACACAGTAGAACCCACCTTATTTATACCCCTATTTGTTAGGATTTGAAGTAACAACTCAATGATAAAAACTATTACGAAGTGTAGTATGATTTTCTCCTTTTAAGTGTGCATGACTAGCAATTCTATGAATTCTTGGTCATTTCACATTTAGATCGAGAGAGCGGTAGTAACGAGATCTATGATATCATATTAAGTAGCCAATTTTCCTAAAAATTTAAATCCATTAGGATTGAACTCATAGTTCAATGGTAAAAAGTATTTGAATGCCTAATATGGTTTTTTTGCTTTAAGTGTGCATGACTAGCAATTCTGTGGATATGATGATGATGAGGCCCATATATATGCAAATTGAAAGTAGGTTCAATGTGAATAATTTTAGAGGTTGATCCCATCTTCCTTCACAAATCTCATAAACCCAAAGCCCATAGAAAATTGGCTTGTTTATTATTAGCCTTTGTTGTTCTTGCAAATAACATCAAATGCACTCCTGTAAACATTGATATCTCTATACAAGTACTTAATTTTCTCCTCCAACAATCCACTCATTGAATCTTAACCGAAATATTAATAACTATCACCATTTCCTCTATAGTAATTAAGCTATTAATACAGTTGCGATGAAATCCGATTCTGTTCAAACCGATCATATGCATGTCTAGTTCTCAAGAATAGAAGCACACTGCACACTAGCCCTATAACTGAGAGGCTTCCCCACAAGACAAACGTCAAGAAATAACATCTCGTACCCATACACACTGTTGTATCAGTCACCATTCTTAAGCTCGAGCCTATGTTAGCGTCATAGATTATTGCAGCAAGCATGCCATACACAAGGGAGCCTATTGGTATGTTGGTGATGAGAATGTTGTGGTTGACTCCCACGCTATTGGGTCCAAACAGCTCTGATGTTATTGAAACAGCCGCAGCGAATATGAACCCTGAGCTTAGCCCTACCAGTGCGGTGCTTGCGTTCAAGACGCTGCCGGTGCCGCCTGATGCCGCAAGCAAGAAGAAAGCAACTGGGGTTGGCAGAGAGCGCTAGACTAAGCCACCCGGTTCTTGCAAAGTAGACCTTCCTGCATGGAACGAGTGAAGGAAAATTGGAGATAGTGAAATTGTGTAGATATTGACCTAGGTCCAACAGCTCTCACGATATAAATTTAATAGGAGTTTATAAATATATAGTATTATGAATTTTTTCTCCTAACTAATGTGGGATATCGCACTAATACTAAAGTTGAAGAGTACTTACGCACGCATGTAATCAGGAGCGGCAGAAAGCAAGCGGCCGAAGTAGGAGAAGGCAGAATAGATAGTGATTAGAGCTGAGGTGTTAGAGCTATTGCCAAGCGACTGTGCAATCTGCCCTAGGTTGTTACTATACACCAGCCCTATCGTTCCCCCGCAGAAGTAAGCAATGTAGTATAGCCAAAAATCCAACCTACGAACAAGCATACGAGCTCGATGTTCTTCTCCAAGCATTACCAACTGATCTTTTCCCATCAATTTCTCACAACAACATTCGCGTTCTTCGCTGTTATATTGAACAATTTCATGAGTAGATCCATTGCTCTTGATAATATCAGAAATTCCCTTCCCATAGCCACTGCCCGATCGTGTGATGAGCTCTTTGTGAAGCTCAAGATCATCAGCATCCACAAGAATGAAGCCAGAGCCATCAAGGCGGAAGCTAGAATTGACGGTTCTCCAAAACCAGTTCTTAGCATAAACAACACCAGGGATACATATGGGGAGGACAAGAAGAAAAATGGCCCCGGAAAAGAGGAGACGAGCTGTTGTTGCGTTGGATGAAATTGAGCTAATGAGAAGGAGATAGACGCCTGTGAGGACAGCCAAGAAATTCAGTATGAGGAATATAAGGGAGTCGCGGCGAACGGCATCAGGAGGAAGAGGGTCTAAAGAGGGTTGGCGGAGGATTGGGGGAAGGGCAACAATGGAAGTGAGAAGAGGAATTACGGCATTCAGAAGAAGATACAGTGAATCTGAAGATGGGTTAATGGCATCGGCAGCAAGGGCATATAGTGCTGCGCTTACGCCATTGAAGCTGACGGTGAGAGAGATTGCGAGAGGGCGATTTGCAGGGAAATTCTGAGTACAAAGAACAAAGCACACTGTGTTGAACCAACAGATGCTGCAGCCAGCTAATAAACATAGAAGAAACACCTGCCATACAACATATAAGAAACAATTTTCAGTTAGGAAAGACCATATATAACAAGGGGTTCATTCATAAATTGGAGCTAATAGAAACAATTCATGAAATCATACTGAAAAGATGGAAAACCTTGGGTATATATTCCTCATTGTCAATGATATGATTAGAAAATCAGAAACTTTAAAGGAAACTATATATATATAAAAGATACTAAACTGTTAGTCTTCCGTTGCCTAATAATTTAAGCTTTTAGATTAAATTAATAGCTTTGCATGTTACTCTGATCAACTAGATGTCCCAATTTTGAGTTTTTCTGACTAATTCATTCCCTCATCTGTTTATTCACACTCCATGCCTTCTAGATCAAATAGGTAGCTCAACATAAACCAATCAAACTTGGAAGAGATGAAGCTTTCAACATCCAAATCTACATGGATCCATGCCATATAAACTCAAAAATAAGAACTATTAGTTGGTCAGCGATAAACTTACTTAAGAAAACCCAAATCAAATGTATGAAGGCTAGCTAGCTAACTAAATGGGATCTATTGATAGGATTATAATCAAATGGACTTGCATTTTAAAGGCAAGATCGATATCGATCGGAACCATGTGACCCAAGCCTTGCATGCATGGATTCAAAAACCTCTCTTCTTCAAACATCCTATGTATGAGCATATGTGCACAAAGGTAGCAAAGTATCAACACGTACTATTCCTCACAATATACCAAAATGCAAGAAAGGGACAAAGCTTTGCTGCAAATCAACAAACAGTTGATCCACTGATTAATTTTACCCGCTTCCTCTCCTCACATGCTTAACTGACAAAGGACGATGCACTTACTAATCTACAATATGGAGTCCTCACTTGCCAGTTGCCACACATAAAGAAGATATATGGGTGTTGAGTGTCTTGGTAGTTCAAGCATTTTCTCCAACAACCCATGTGATTGGGTTGTTGAAGCCTTTCTCCAGCTACCACCTCTTTCTTTAATTTTTTATTTTATTTTTTTTACAATGAAAGCAATAATGAAAGTTTGTCTAGCTTTGGAACATCAAATTTGGTTTCAAGCTTACTTTTTTCCTATTTAAAAATAATAATAAGAATAATAATAATAATAATTTATTTATCTTTTTAAAAGCCCTAATTTTTAAATGTAATCTTTCCTCATGTAATGTTCTTTTAGGTATCTCTCGATAATAAAATATTTATCATGTCATGTCATATTATTCCAAATAATCAATTTGATATGCTATTGTAAAGCAACTTACTTAGCTAAAACTTGAATAATTTTCAATTTTTTTGTCCATATGTAAAAGAATATTTAATATGTACAACATTATATAATATTTGAAATCATTTTAAAGTGTGAATTAGAGGAAGCAAAAGATTAGGCCAATTGAGACAAAGGGTCAAACTAGAACCAAATAAATTAAGCAACAATAACAAAATACCATACTAGAATGTTTAATGATACTAAATTGTTGTTCCATTTACCTAGCCTCGTGACTTTGAAACATTAAATATTCAATGTATGATTTTATTACTACAAAATTTAATTATTTAGACTATTTATATATGATAATCTTTTAATCCTAGGGAGAACCCTTAATTTCCAACCACATATAAATCATCCCTAATGACTCTAATAATTAAAATATGATCCTAAGATTTCATATCTGAACTTGAGATAACATATAGTTATTCTTGAGGAACTACTTATGTGAATTCTTGTTCATATCATGTTGATATTTAAGAATAAAGTTTATCATAAGGGGGAAAATGAGAGTAGAAAATATAAAGCTAAAGGTAAAATGTTTGGATTCATGGAAAGCTTCGAAAAAAAACTGACAGGAAGTAGGTGAAGTGTGGAGTGGGTGAACTGAGGGGTAGGTGGTGAATATGTTTTGAGGTTCCAATTTTGACAAGGCGTTTATTTGGAGTACTTCTTTAAGAAGAGGTGTTGAGGGTCAGAATCAAATGATAAAAGTAAAATAATATTTTTGCAGAAATTTGTTGAAGGGATGACAAAAAAAGATACAACATAAAAATAAAAAAAAATAAAAAAATAACTCCAAAATTTGTATGCTTCTATGAGAGGAGAAGAAAAAATACTACACATGAATACATAAAGCATTCCCATATGCTAGATGCAAAACCCACCCTTCAAATTAGGAATATTATGATGTGATATTAGAGGTTCGGACTTTTGAATTTTGGTGAAAAAAACTCAACCATATATGAATCCAATGTTGTGAGTGTGTAAGTGTTGGAGTTGGGTTTGGGTATCCAAATGGGCTAACCCGACCCGATTCAACAAAATGAAAATTGGTGGAACAGTTTTGATGTTAAAATTGCCTAAAAACTATCACATATAAACATTTAAAAAATAAAAAATAAAAAAACTCTCTCACACTCTCACTTTGAGAAAAGTTTTAAAAACATGCTTTTATAAGAAAGTTTTCTCTATTTTTTCTTCATGATAAAAAAGGTGGAGACATTTGTACAACAAAAACAAAGTGATTCTTGAGTTTTTGTAGTTTCATTTACAACTTGGGATAGAGAATTTATTGGTGAAACAACCCATTTAGATTTTAGGCATTTCACAGGTAATCCAAAGTCTTATTTCCTTCAACAAGTAATTAAGAATAAATCATATTGCTAATTAAGAAGCTTGTACTATCTCTTTTGAATTTTATGAGTTCTTCTATTGTTTTATAATCAAGTAGAAGAGTGATATGTGTGAATGAGTATGGTATCACTCGACCATTTCTTTTGAATATATGGTCATTGGAGATTGAGATCATCATGAAATAGAAATCACCAAAGCATATCTTCCCCAATATTGGTCCTCAAAATAGAGAACTCCATGAGAAAATTCATAATTCATCTGAAAAAAAGAAGAGGTCCAAAACAACTCATCCATGGCATCACTAGTTGGATTGATAGCAACTCTTAAAGAGGTACTGGTGAAGAGCAATTCATCTATATATAATTAGACCCTACTGCAAAAACACAACGAAAACAACGAGAGGGGGTGTGGCATCATTGATGAAATTGAAACCGACCATACAACTTGATAGAAACAATGGAAAGAGAGGGAACCCTAAAGCCAGATATGAGAACAAGGAGGGAGAGATAGAGATATTAAGAAAAAAAAATGGAGGGGGCGGAAGAGCCCTCCTCGAAGCCAGATATAAAGAAATGGAAGAGAGAGAGAGAGAGAGAGAGAGAGAGAGAGAGAGAGAGAGAGAGAGAGCATCTACAACTACCCATCAACAGCTAGCACTATTCATTGATGAACCCAACCCAAACGAAAAAGAGAAAAAACTGCAGATACTAAAACAATCAATTGAATTGAGACCATCCTCAAAAACCCAATAAAAGAAAGAAGAAAGACAGAGAGAGGAACAACATACCAGAAAGTATGGCAAGGTAATGATACTCCTGATAACAAGCCACTGAAGGCCATAGGCAAAGAACCCCACGAAAGCAGACATGAACATCACAACCCACAATGGCATATACATCAAAGCCAGCCCAGAAGACCACCCAAACAGTTTCCCTAAATCCGACGCCGTCGCCAAATAGTTCAACTGTACCTGAGACACCCCCAACACCGTCTTCAGCTCCGACGAGTAGGCCGAGAAATCAAAATTCGTCCCTGTAAACGCCTGAATCCATATGGTTGCCACAAGGATCATCCACTTTCTGGACTCTCCAGCCATGATAATGATTATGACAGCCCAATTCTTCCCCTCTGCCCAAATTTAATCTCTCTTGTTCAATTTTCCCCTCTCATCTCCCTCTCTACGTGGCCTTATTTATAAACATTCATACACAAATTCTCATACACAAATTCAGTATTCACTTTAATTATTTGTAATTAAAAAGGAAAGATTTTCTTTTTTGTGCCTTTTTAAGGTCTGTTATTTCTTTTCCCTCTCTTTTCTCTATATTTGCGAAGCAATCCCTCTTCAATGGGATGCCAATGGCAGCCCTTCACGTGGCATCATGTGAAGCCTAGGTCATCTAGTGTCCACTGTCCACAGACAATTATTTCCTTTTAATATTTGAAAATATTTGTAATTGACGGTTGTTGGATTCCCAGAATCATTCTCCATCACATGTTAATGAACCAATTTTGCTATAATTATTTGTTATTTTTATGTTAAATTTTTTTTGAAGGTGTCTTTGGATACTATGTCTTTTGTTGTCTTGTAAATAAATTGTTTTGAAGACAGATTTTTAAATGATGGAAAAAAAATGTTTGTTTTTTTCTAAATAATGGTTACAAATAAACCATATATGAGAGAGAGAGAGATTAGGATATGATAAGAATTGTGGCCACAAATGATTCACGAGGACCTTTACTTGTATCCAGGGATTGAAAAATCGGGAAATATCGTCGATATTTCGGAGAAATATCGGATATCGGGCGGCACCGAAACGATAATCGTCACCGATTATCGATCGACGGAAAAATCGGCAAAAAATCGGCAAAATCTCCGATATATCGGCGAAATATCGGTGAAGCACCGATAAATCGGAGAAAAATCGCGAGTGGATCTGACGCGCGGAGCACCCGGAGGAGAATTTCAAAAAATCGCCGAAAATACCGCCGATACTTCGGTATTTTTACCGATTTTTCGGAAAATTTCCCTATATTTCCTACCAGTCCAGCCCGCGCAAAGGATACAAAATCTGGCTCAAAAATCGTGGATTTAGGGTTCGTGAAATTTAAATCCAATGGCACAACAGCAAAGAGACCCTTAAAACAGATCCAGAAAACACAGGGAGCAAAAGAAAAGCAATTTTTTTGGTTTTCTTTGGGGGTTTTGAAAGGATTTTCTCGGAAATCAAACAAGGATGAATTTTCCCGGAAATCGAATGGGGGATGGATTTTCTTGGGAATCAAACGGGGGTTGCAAAAAAAATAAAATCAACGTGATTAGATTAGTACCTGCGAGGATTGAGAGTGGCAGAGGAAAATAGGTCTTTTTAGGAATTCTCTCGGCTGGAGGGCAACTTCAGAAGTGGGTGGCCTTTAATTTTTAGATTTAGTAGAGGTAAAGAAAAAAAAACAAATCATGAGAACAATTTTCCTCTATCTATATAAATAATTATAAATTATGGAATTTTATTTTGATTATTAAATAAATTAATATTAATAAAAAAAAGTTGTTACTAAATATTTTTAATAAAATTTTAAAAATTAAATCTCAAATAAAATATTTAATATAAATTAATTTAATTTAAAATATAATAAAATATGTTTTAATAAAAGTATTTAAAATTTTTTTAAATAAATATTACCTTCAACAAGTTAGGTTCTCTTCATCTAACAATATAATGAAATCACATCGATCTCTTCCTTGGTATAAGGACTATTGCAATCTCATATGTATTATATTTATGTATAAATTATTTTTATTCAATAAAATCAAATATTTTTAACTCAATTCTAACTTTATACACTTTCAAAATTCATATATATTATTTTTAAAATTCAAATATCGAATCTAATAATATATCTTTGTTTATGATATTTTTCTTCTTAATTATATATATGTCAATTACACTTATAAGATAACTTTAAAATGTGTATTTTTACTTATTTTATCATTTCTTGAAGTTTTTTCAAGCATTCCTATTAATTTTAAATAATTTTCACTCTATCGATATTTATGAAAAAATATCCACCGATATTTCTCCGATATTTCCGATATATCCGTAAAATCGAAGTACCGATATATCCGTAAAAACCGATATTTCAATCCTTGCTTGTATCATTCAACGGCTTTCATCTTTGCATTCCACTTCTATTCAAGTTAATTTTTTTTTTTTGGAAAAAAATATATCTTTTTCAAGATTAATATAATTGTTTGAATGGCTGAAAAAAAAAAAAAAAAAAAAAAACTTTGTATTTAGAAATCAATTAATTTTTATTCAAATATTATTTTAATTTATATAAGAAATTATTTCATATTTAATAAAATTGATATAATTAATATTACTTTTTAAAAATTATAATTTTAACTTTAACTTCAGATAACTTTAAAACGAAGGACAAAACTATCTTAAACACGATTTCAATAAAAAAAGAAAAATAAAATCATCTCAAACATGAATTCAGTAAAAGTGGAGACCCCACTAAATTTCAATATGTTTTTAATTTTATATTTTTCCTTTTTCAACTTATTTAAACCCTTCTTTTGACTTATATAAAATCATTATAACGGCATTCATAAAAAAGTTTCATGATATTTTCATAGTAATTAATTCTAATTTTGTACCAAGACCCCACCCAAATTGTTGGTTAATTAGTATGTAACCAACTTTCATTGTCTACTTAACAAAATGTTGCAAATCTAACAAGGTTTGGGAAACTAACTTTCTTTGTCTAGTGAACAAACTGTTGCAAATGAACAAGGTTCGGGTATGCATATACTAGATGGGAAAGGAAGTTCTAATTCAATGTACAAGAAGCTGCCAAATTAGAGACTTGACCATATCCAACACCATGACCAAATTTTAACCACAATATTATATAATTTTAGAGCCACAACCAATTGAATTTTACATTCAATGTCTTAGGCTAGAAAGAGCAGCCTAACCCCAAGTCATGTCCTCTATGACCAGCCCATGAAATCTATTAATAATCATGTTGGGGTTATCATGTTCTTTCTTTCTTCCTTTGCCTTTTACTTTTACTTTTTAATTTCTTTTGCACGAAAGAGGATAAAGAGGCTAGATGTGGCCTCAATTGACTATGGAATTTAAAAATAAAAAATAAAATAAAAAATCTGACAAGTCACTTGGGTGCAACTTTTGTCCCACTAGTTGTTCCTTTCTTCTTCTTTTTTTCTCTTTCTGCTGTCATCATATGGGTCCAACTTGGTTCCATACCTGCCCTTCTCAAAGAATTTAAACCACCTTCAATGATAGATAGCAGCCATCCAGCAAGTGTCCACAAATTTTGGTGTTAGAAGTAGTGGTTGAGTGTGAGGCAGTGTTTGTTTTTTCACTTAATTTTAAATATTAAAAGTTAAATAATATTTAATAATATTAAATTATTTATTTTTATAAATTTTTATTTTTATTACATATTAAAAAATAAAAAAAATTAACATACTATTTTTTTCATTTAAAAAATTAAAATATTTTAATTTTTTCTATTCAAAAAAAAATTATAATAAATTATGATAAAATAAAAAAACAAACAATTTAAAATCTAAAAATAAATTATTTTTGACAAAAACTAAAGAAATAAATACCATTTTTAAGTCTAAAAAATTACTAACATTTTTGTATTAGCTTCCTCAGGCATATTCTCGTTGGCAGATTCACATGTGAATAATTGAATTATGGACAGGACAAAGATAATCACATGATAATATATAATTAGAGTGTGGAGCAAATTATTAAACTATATCACATGTTAATGATTGAAGCATGACGCACTAGTAACTAAATAAATCAGTGACAGCCCGTCTGAGTATAGGAGCTGAGTTTATTTTAGCTTTGATCTACGTTCAGTACGTGCATGCATGTGATCGATTAATGAGTCGTACATGTTTTTATTCAAAATATATTTTCATTCTATTTGTATTAGTTTGCATTTTTTTATTTACGTATCTTCAGATACGAAAAAGTTTTATTCTGAATTTTATTTTTTGTTTAATTTGGGCTTTGATTTTAATTATTGAAGGTGACCCCAAATAATTTTTCAACCAAGAAATCGTTAACAGGTGGTGAATTGTTAGCATTTTGACTCAAGCATGCAACACCAAAGTCTCATGGGTACCACCTTGGCTTCATGAATGGCATATGATTAAAGGCAAGATGAAGATAGAGGCAAAGTGGAGACCCGTGTAAGGCTTTTAGATGGCTCGAAGATGAGCACAGATGTTGGGAGGCATTAGCAAGGCATGGCTCACGTTTCTACCATGCATGGGCAGCAAATGGCATAAGCCACACCTGACCAAGGGCACACATGAGGGCTTCGGACATGGGCAAGGGGTGGTAGTAACCCTTGCCAAGCACGCACCCATGGGCATTTAAGTTATGGTGTGTGGTACAACCCATGGGTATAATGACACAAGGTGTGGCCACGAAACAAACATGAGTCGATTGCCTTAACTTAGACTTGATCCAGATGTGGGAATATATATGATCATCGTTGCCACACCCAAGGGCTAACATGGAGCAACATCGATCGACCATAAGCCAAGGGAGGGTATGGCACCAAGGTGCATTGATAAGTATGTAGGCTGAGAGGGGGCGTAATATATCCAAAATCTAATGTTTTTATTTATGAACATACAAATTAAAATTAATTCACAAAACAATTTCTTGATTAATGTTTACATAAAAAAAATTTTGATTCAATTCACATGGGTGTACAAAAACGATTTTTCCGATTATTAGTATAAGTACAATGAAAAAAATGATTTAATTAGCATTATCGACTCAATTTACATATTAAATTAATTTAAAAAATGGTTTCCTTTATTTTATTGATGTCAATAGGTAAAAATAACCCAATTCATATAATCACACAAAATTAATTAAAAGAAACAATTTTTTAGTTTATTAAATATACAAAGTAACCCCACTTCATACAACCTCACAAAATCTATTTAAAAATTATTCTTGGTTTTATTAATGTTAAAATAAAAAAATAAAAATTGTTCTTTGATTTTATTGACAATTATTAGAAGGAATGATTTCAATTTACATAATCTTATAAGATTAATTAAAAAATGATTTTGCAAGTTTTATTCATATTAAGAATTAATTAAAAAAATTATTAATGTAAATATACAACTAATAAAAAAATATATTAATAAAATAAAATAACAATATTTGAATTTGAAATTTATGATATAAGAATAATGGTTTGAATTATATATACCCAATTTCATTTGTATAAAACATGCAACACATCATATTTTTCAATTTAATTACAATGCAACAAGAAAGATAAAAATAAAAATAAAAATAAATAAATAAATAGAATGAAGAAGCCCCTCTAGCTTTTTTTCTCTTTTCTCTTTGTTGTCGTATTACTATAAGAAAAGATCCCTTTCATCCTCTCTTTTCTCATAGGAACTTTGACCTTTTTTGTCAAGAGTAATTGTGACATGATAGGAACCTTGACTATATATATATATATATATATATATTTCATTTTTCCATTTTTTTCATTGTTATTGACCATGGGACCTGGATTATTGTGACTTGAGAAATGATTTTGAAACTCTTAGGAACCTTTTCGCTGTGTTTGGAACCAATCTCAAGAATAAGAACAAAAATATATGAAAACATCTTTGATAATGATTATTCTCAAAATGGATTATTGGGAATTGTTCTAAAAATAAGTTTCTTCTAAGAATATACTTTATTTTTAGGGATTATTTAAAAATAATAATTGTATAAATAAAAAAATGATTCAAAATAAACATTATAGAAAAAAGTTACTTCTAAGAAATATTTGAAAATACAAAAACAAATTGAGAACTTTCCAAGTTCTCAAATATATTTTTGCTTTAAAAAAATATCATGATCCTATTTAAGAAGTGTTTTTAAAAATAGTTTTTGAATTTTTTTTTATTTTTTTTTTTTTGGAAATTGTTCTTTTTTAAAGAGCAAAAGTCTATTTAGAAACCTAAATATTTTTAATATGTTTTTAAATGTGTTTTAAAAATAACATTTATATGAAGTACTTTATTTTTAATCATTCTTGATATTTATATAATTATTTTTAAAAATAATATTTAAAAACCAAGTGAAAATAACTAATATATATATATATATATATATATATATATATAGGTTCGCTTCAATTTAGATCGTAATTGAATTCAAGCCAAATTTTTCACTAATGTTCGTTCAAAGAATTTAGATATATTTTAAGTTTACACAGCATATGGTCTTGAATTATTATTGGGTAATTTGGGCTTTAGTGAAATTGTCACCAATTGTTTTCTTCAAACAATCTATTGTAGTTTATATTCATGATAAGATTAATTTAGGGGGTATTTAGTAAAACTTAATAATTATTATTTAATAACTTAAATTGACTTTAAATTATATTATACTTAAATTATTGACTTGAAACTTATTACTTAATTTTTATTTTAAATATTAAGGTTATTTAATAAAATTAACTTAAAATTTATTCTAAATCATCAAATTGACATATTTATCATCATAAATTATAACGGGGGCAAATGAGGTCGAATAACAATAAAAATTATGAAATAACAAAAGAAATCATGAAAGTAACTAAGGCAAATGAAAGTAAAAAGATAAAATGAAGATATGGTCTTAAGAATAAGTTAATTATTTTTGTTTATTACTTAAAATTATTTTTTACTTCAAGTCATATCATTAAGTTATTTTATCAAACATACTTATTTTAATTAAATTATATTATTAAGTTATTTTAAGTTATTAAGTTGGTTTACCAAATATTCATTTAGATTATATTATTATTATTATTATTATTAGTATTAAGATCTAGGCATTTCATTCTACATTGTCACCAATTTTTTCTTCGATAAATCAATTGTAGCTGCATAGCTACATATTTTCATGAAATAATTTGGAGAATTTAAGGAGCCTTGTTTTCCTCATGGTATTGCCCTGGGACCTAAATGATTGTAACTTGAGAAATTACTTTGATATTCATAGGAACATTGACTTTTTTTTTCTTTTTCCCTTTTTTTTTTTTTCCTTGTTATCGACCATGGGACTTAGATGATTTTGAAACTCAAAAGAATCTTTTGGCTATGTTTGGGAACTAGTCTCAAGCACAACTTTATATTTTTAAGGAAAAAAAAAAAAAAAAAACATGTTTGATAATCAATTTTTTTTTTTTTTTTTTTTGAAATTGTTTTGAGGTTTTTTTCTAAGAAGATATTTTAGTTGTTTTATGAAATTATTTAAAAAATAATTGTACAAAAATAAAGAACGATTAAAAATAAACATTATAAATAAAATTTATTTCAAAGAAATCTTTGAAAACACAAAAAGCAGATTGAGAACTTTCCAAGTTCTTGATTATATTTTTGTTTTAGAAAATATCATGACCTTATTTGGGAAGTTTTTTTTTATAATAATTTTTAAAAACAATTCTTGAAATATGAAGTGTCAATCGAAGTTTTAATTTAAATAATGTTAGTCTAAGAATATAAAATAAATAATCTATACGAAGTTATACGTGGTTTTAACATGATTCAGTCAACCATACCTACATCTATGGATGAGAAAATCATTTCATATAAAAAATTTTATAAATGACAAAAACTGAATACAACAATTGGATTCTCAAAATATCTTATGTTTTCTCACCCCTTATATCTACACCTTCAACCACGACCCTCCTCACTCCATCGGGTGTCTCTCTTTGTTCCTCACATGTATATCCACCCTGTATGGTCTTGTTAATAGAGATATTTCTAATCATTTTCCTTATTCGATTTGGAAATTTAATATTACAATGACATATCAATATAAGAAATATGTTATAAAAAAAAAAAAATCATACCAATTAGGAATTTGAGATACTTCCTAACAATTTTCACCTTAGATCAAATTCATTAAATTAGTGTTCCATCTTTTCATGATACATATTTTTGTATCAAATCTCCATGAGAGAACAATTAACCCTAACTTCAAATAAAATTCCTTTTGCCATCTTATTGTGTGCTATATTCTTTTGGGCTCTTTTAGAAATCTTCATGAATACTAGTTTTTTTGCCATTAAAAGCTTTAATGTAAACATGTTAATTTTAGAACACAAAAGCAAATAATCCACACAAATGTACACCGGGTTTTAACATGGTTTAGCCAACAACAACTACACCCACAAATGCAAGATAATCATTTTACTATATTATAAAGAATATTACAGATGACAGAAATCATGTACAATTGGATTTTCAAAACATCTTATGTTTCCTCAGTTTTTATATCTATATCATGAACCACGTGTATCTATATCCTAAACCATGTGTATCTATATCATGAATCATGAGCCTTCTCACCTTATTGGGTGTCTCCCATTATTTCTCACATCTTTATTCATCTTGTATAGTTTTTATAAACTCATTTCCATCCAATAACATTTTCTCCTTACGATCTAGAATATTTATAGAAATATTTCTAATATTTTTTGTTATCCTATTAGGAAATCCAATATTACAATAACATCAACATAGGAAATATTCTATATAATATTATTTATAAAAAGAGAATTTGCATCAATTAGGAATTTAAAACATTTCCTAACACATATAACTATTTAAACTACCATCAAAAACTATTTTTTGAAATTTATTTGAGAAAATATTCCACAACAACTAGACCTTTGTTTTCCTCATGTTATTGGACCTAGATAGGAACCTTGGCTCTTCTATTTCCTCTTTATTTGCCATTGTACTAGATTGTTGTGACTTGAGTGATGATTTTGAAACTCATTAGGAAACTATCTTTCTTTTTTTTCTTCTTTCATTTTTATTTTTTGTTCTTGTTATGGTCATGGGACCTCAATTATTGTGACTTGAGAAATGATTAAAAAAACTCTCCCTTGAAGTGAAATTTTAATGAATTTGAAAAAAAATTATACTAAAAAGTAATATATATATATATGAAACACTCAACTCTTGAGTGTCTATTTGTATTCTAACAAACAACTCAACCCTTGATATATACTACAACCTCAAAGGACAAAGAACTACAGGGATGAACAAAGCAAATTTGTAGTTCTAGCAAATAGCTCAACCCTTGATACATGCTACAACCCTAAATGACGAAGAACCAAAGCGATGAACAAAGCAAATTCCTCTTAAGTGGCTAGCATATATATTTTATGAAGTAAACGTGTATGAAATGGAAACAAACGATAACATTATATATATATATATATATATATATATATATATATATTTAAAGAGAGAGATTTGTCCGATCATATTATGATCTATTATTATCTTTTATATAAAAGAAAAATTATTGAATTTGGCAATGATAAATATTCAATTTAATTATTATCAACTTCTATACTATTATTGTAATGGCTTAATTAATTATATAAACGTGTGGAGTTGCATTGAATAATTTGGAGAGAGAGTCCATACTTGATATCATTTTAAGATATGATTCCTTTGAGAGGGGCCATACTCAGCTCGATCCATATCATTTCAAGACGTGGTATCTTCATACTAGCACGAGGATATTAATTGTGTGAATCTTTTATTCATTTATTTACTATTATTATTTGGGTTGGAATCCCAACACATTTGGGTGATGGTCTTGGAAGTTTTGTAATAAAGGTGATGGTGAGCTCCATGTTTGTAGGAACAAGGATAAGAATGGCACGGACCACAACACACCAAGTTGGTCCGATTTCTACATCAAAGACACCCATGTGCACAATTGTTCGCACTCATTTCCTTTGTCCTCATTTAAATGAATGAAAAATATAGTTAAACATTTTCCCCATCACATTTTCTTATCCCTAACAACCAACTCAATCATAAACTTTTGTCTCTTTTTTATTTTTTTCGTCACATTTCTTTAATCGATTCAGACAATGCTAATGTATTGATTGAATACTATATGCAAGTTTAAAATCCAACCTCTTGATATGCATTATTTAATTTGATCCGTTGAATAAAAAAATAAATAAATAAATAAGATTATTGTTCAAATAAATGAAATCAATATATATATATATATATTAGTTGTCGGTGTACAAGGCAATAGTGAAGATGCCTTAGGCCTAAGACGAAAACGCCCTCATTAAAAAATTTACAGTTTAAAAGGTTTTCTTGTGTATGATTGAGTTATATAGAGACTTTTATAGTTCTTTGCCCCCTTGAAATAAATTTTAAAAATCTTACCCTCCTCCCTAAACTAATTTTCTAGTGTGGTACCAAAAATTAACTTCTTAATATATATATATATATATCCTTAAAAAATTATATTAAAAAAAATTTCAAACTAGAGATAGTAAAATTTTTTAATTAATTTTTAAAATCATTACATTTTCTTTTATTATTTTCTATTTTTAAAAATAGAAAACAAGAAATATATTTGATCATACATTAGGAAGTTGTCTTGCAATGCCACCTTTGTTCATGGTTTGTTCTAAAGCCAAATTGAAACTAGCAACATGATTAGAATTAATAAGCTTAATTAAGTAAGAACAATACTATTTAGTTGAACATCAATGAAGCATTAACCCAGGAAACATAGAGGAAATTGGCCAGGTAAAATTTTGTGATGTTGGATTATTGATACGACAA
Organism: Vitis rotundifolia; assembly: GCA_030254885.1. Taxonomy (NCBI): domain Eukaryota; kingdom Viridiplantae; phylum Streptophyta; class Magnoliopsida; order Vitales; family Vitaceae; genus Vitis; species Vitis rotundifolia. The sequence continues at coordinate 16,323,120 of CM058152.1, forward strand.
ATGCATAATTATGGGGGTTAAATAAAAGTAATTGAAGGAATTACTTTTTTTTCATGCAATTAAATTTTATGTTTGGAAATTCTATCTTAAAAATATTTTTAAAACAATTTTAGTTGCTTTCAATAAAAATAATAATAAAAAAAGGGAAAGAAAACAGGCTATTTTTTAGTTGTTTTCACTAAAAATACTAAATGTTTTCTATTTTTAAAAATAAACTAGATGTTTTTAAAAACAATTTTTTATTTTTAAAAATTAAAAACTAAATGTCTTAAAAAAAATAATACTCACATCTAACTGTTTTCACTTCTTTTTTTTTAAGAGTTGCTTAAAAAATATTTATACAAATATGAAAATTAATTAAAAATAAAGTGCTACATATAAAAATTATTTTTAAAACACATTTAAAAACATAAAAAAAAAAAAAAACAAGTTAAAAAACATTTTAGATTTTCAAAACATGTTTTTTCAAAACTATTTTTGAAAACACTTGATGAAACCTATTATGAATTATCATAGTTTTATAGATGCTGAGCATCCCCATGATGTTACCTTAATAAGTCTAATAACAAAAGTGATATAGCTAAAAGAGCTTTCACCCAAATCAATCCCCAATCCCCAATGGAACCTAAGTCATATTTTAACAAATGTAAAATATATATAATTTAGAAAAGGTTTTATTATTTATCCCCATCCAAACAATCCCTAAATTTCATAATTTCAAATAAAATAAAATAATCATTTGAGGGTTATGAAGAGGCCTCAAGGGAGGAATAACAACAAAATCAATGAGAAACCACAAGGCAGTCCTCTCCAAATCCTTAAACACAAAGAGAAGACCCCCCCACAAATCTTCATTTTTCTTTATTGAGTTGTCAAAAGAACTTATCATATCATAAAGTACCTAAAATAAAAGAATGGAGCTATCTCTTCATGGCTTACAAAGAAAAACCCACCAGCCATGGCAAAAAAATCCTACTCTGCAACTGGGTTATACCTTCACTCTCACATCTTTACACTGCAAATTTGACCTGTACAATCTTCATTTTTGTCTGATATATGTGACATGTTGAATATCAATAGATTATAGATACTGGCTGGGTACTTTCTGTTAGGGATTGTTACCAGTCTAAGCCTTTGTGCTTGTTGAGGAACAAACTGTGCCCTCCTTTCCTGCTATACAACGCAAAACCTGGAAATGGTAAGAGAAAACACTTTTAGACGCAGGATATTGGACTCTTTAGTTTATATCCAACAAGTTCTAAAAACCCAAGTCATGAATAAACAGTTTGAAATAATTCATTTTCTGAGTTGTTGGTAAGATACCCATTGAACAGTTGAAAATATATCAGGTAGATTTGGCACTAAGGTTTGTAAAAGAACAGGCATGGCTAGAAAACAGTCCTCTGGAAGTTAGAAACCAAGGAAACTACCATTAGTACCCAAGGGGAATAGCCAAAGAATATCATCCATAGGAGTGTGAAGTTCTCCAACAGTAGAATGAAAGGAAACAAAATCTTGGATGCCTTTTCATTTTGATAAGCATAGAAACCATTCAATGCTTTCTTTTACTTAAACCACTACTGTATCTAGTGAGGAACTTCCCTTTCATCGTACCACTTGAAGCTATGATATCTGGATCCTTCAATTTTACCTAACGTCCCCTCATCGACATGACATGATATAGGTGTGATAGGATCCTTATTGGACACTCTTATTTTACTTTGGATGTGTCAGTTTGAATTTTTTTTTTTTTTATTGCTTCAACTTTCTTAGTAATAATTACATTAGCGAAGAAAAGTTAGCTGAAAGATGAATTATTGTAAGAATATTTAGGGATAAGAGGAAAAAAAGGGGGAAGTAGAGGGAAAAGATGGAAGCTTCTAAAAATAATATCTTCACTACTAATTTTTTTTAATTGATTTTTCTTTATATGTGGTATACCAATATCCATGCCCTTTTTTGGATCCCTTTTGTCCAAGTCCCCGTAACCTAAAATTTGAATTGTGGAGGACCAGAAGGTAGACATATACCTGCACCAATACTCAAACCAAACTCATGCAACATATGTTTGAAGCATAAATTTTTGTAATTTCAATTTCTCAAACCAAGACAGGGTTGACTGGTTAAATGATTTGCTTCTAAAATAAATATTCATTATTTTTCAACTAACAAAAGAGTAGATAAGGAGAACAGAGATGTACTTACCTCACGTTATTGCAATCTTTGTTGACAGATGAGCTGATATTAGCATAGCCATTTCTAGCAAATTTCTCCATGAATGAGATGCCTACTGCGATTATCACATATGTATAAAATTGTTAGGAAGATATTCACAAAATGCTGCCACATGATGAAGAAAGAAATTTTGGACAGCTTATAGTTCTCAGCAAAGCTTTAAAAGAAAAAAAACACAAAGAAATTAGACCCTTGGAAAAAAACATGTTTTGAAGAAACCAGACCACAATAGCTTAACAAAGACTTGAAAAGATGGTAACAACATTCCCTTGCAATTTGAATTAGGAAACATAACACTGAGGATTATTCTACTATTAGTAGCCATAGAGGCTACAACCCTCTGGCCATCAAGTAGAAGATTTAGCAAAATATGAAATATGTTACCTTCAATTAACAAATAAATTTGTTTCTAATAAAAACTAAGAAACTAAGGAGGGGAACACAATTTAAGTTTTCTAGTTTAAATATAAGAAACTGATTACTATTCTTCGTAGACAGTAATCAAATATTCAGCTACAAATAAGTAACTGGGCACCAATTAGTCAAATGTTAGGTTAGATGTTCCCTTAATTTTCCATGTATGGACCTAACCTTATGCTTCAATAGACAGACATCTAGCAAGGTATGAAAAGTTAACATATAAGCAGAGACATTTTATTTTAGGCAAACAAGAAGTATACAGGAATTATGTAAACAGCACTGAACCAACAAAGATGAGAAAGGACAAAAGAAATATATCTCTAATACCTTCCATCAATAAGTTTCTAGCCAATCAACAAAATTTGATAATAGACAATGAGAACTGATCTAAAAACTTACCAGCACAAAGCCTAAGCAAGATAAGAAAGAAGTTCTTGAGAGCATGATCTTCTTGTGCCACATTTTCAAACGCTCTCAATTGCTCTCCTCCCCAACAATCTAGAATAAGCACAACAGGCAACCCACTACACATTCCCATGTTTCTTTCCCACAAAGGTCTCATGCCAACTTAATAGAGTCTCTCAAACTGTAGAAGACAACACCCACACAAAGCCAAACAAGGAGAATAACTAGTGCCACAAGATCTTCATGTTAGCACAATGAAAAAGGTCCATTCCCCAAGGTCCATCCTCTTCTTTTTTATATTACCCAAAGTCAACATCCTTCCCTAAATTGTTTTCCATACAAAGAACTCAAACTCTTGTCAACAACCAAGAATTACAAACTACATTTACTGAAAAAGTTTATACCCATCTTGGTTCCAAACAGGAGTAGAAGGCTTTAGAAATTTCTGACCCCTGAACCCCTCCAACACAATCTATCTTCCTCGTCCCTCCTCATTGATTGCTTTTCCAGCTGCAAAAGAAAAGCCTCAACATTTTCCAGCCCCCAGTCATGGAATGTGTCTTGAGAAACAAGGGCTCCAATGCCCCTGTTTGGAGACATCGATCCAAAAACACACCTGAACCTACCTACCTTTCCACCCCCCAAAAAATAATTACATTGATAATAACAACAACAATGATAATAACAACACATTAAATACATAAACAAATAAGGTAAATAAAAATCAAAGCAAAAAAAAAAAAAAAAAAAAAGGGAATCATAACCGACAATTTATATAATAAATCGGGATCATGTTGAATAAAAATCCTCTACAATAAAGAAAAAAATTAAGCTAAAATGAAATGGATGTAAAACAGCAACATGATATACCTTGCATCCTGTTATCTCCAAATGTTTAAAGCATTTGCTTTCCTCTATAACTGCAATGCCATCCTTTTGGTTTCATGTTTCTTTTATTGATCCGCTTATCTGCATCTAATAAAGATATGAGTCCAAACTCACACCCAGTTCAATTCCTAAAATTTAGAACATTTCTTGTTTTCTTCATGCCTGGAGATACCCTGGAAGTCAGATTAGTAAATTTAGCAACTGATAAGTGCAAATGATGATGTAATAAAATGAACTTGCAAATAAACAACATTTAATTAAATGAAGCTGTATCACCTCAGTGATAGATTGAACCATTTTCATTTTCATGTTCCATGCTAAAGAATTGGAAGGGAAAACAAAAGCATTGGCTTTTATTTCAGCTGGAGATTCACACCTGCCCAGGAGATAAACATACTCCCCCTCCCTCTGCTGGATATTCTCCCTTTCATAGACAAGAAAAATCTCATTCTTATTCAACCTTCCATTCTACCTCATCCTTGTCAAACTTTCAATTGGTGTAGCTGCAAATCAAGCGGAAGCATCCATACAAGCAAGCATGCTATGATGATTGAGGACTAAATGCTTCTCATTGCTATATTTGTTCTGCAGTCCAGCATCTCAGTCTCAGTGGCACCCTTATTTAACTACAAAATAAAAAAGAGAATGCAGGTTTAATACATTTGAACAATGATTAAATAATACTAGTAAGACCTTGAGATTATGTTTGGTCAGTTGTCAGATGTAATCTTGATGATTACTCTGCTTTAACCTTGGAAGCATTGGCATGTTATTGTCTTATTTTTCCATGTATGAAAATAGTAATTACACTCATATGAAAGCACATTTCTAAAAGGTAACAAGTTGTTGATCAGAAATCATATTTTACATATAAAGACATCTAGAATCAAAACCTTGTTCTTTTCCCCCAAAGGGTAGTAGGCTTTACATCTGATGTGAAATTTGTATTCTAACCCTTATTTAATTGCTGAAAAATGAATGAAAAATGACAGATTTTTCCCTTGACTTCATTTAAAATGAGAAACTCAACTCATCTATGACAAAAAATTGAATTAGGATCAGTTGTGCTGGAGTTTCAGGTATCTCAGAACATCAAAAGCATTTAAAGAAGTAAGCTTAAAAAAAATGATGTTTACTCTTTTCCTACATTTTTCATTAAGCAAATGGATGTGAAAAATAATCTTTTCTAAAAGTAGATTCCTTTTCCTCAAAATTAGTTTTAGGTTTTCATCAAGAAGCCTTGTTTACGAGAGTCATCAATTCTTTCAATCCAGATCCTATACTCATGGAATTATTTTTATATTTTTTGATAGGCAAATATCCATTATATTAACCACAACAAAGCAGGGCATTCAATCCAAATGTGTAGACCTAAAAGGACCCAAGTTGTCAGACAAAGCCCACTTCATTTCTAAATAAATAAATAATTAGTGGACAAATCACAACCTCCCTTCAATCTATTCCAACCCACCAGGTAAATCTTCTCAAATCCCCTAAAAAACAAAAAACCATTCCCCTGCTGATGTGGCAATCATTCATGTGGCAAGTGCTAATCTTCAGTGCCCTCCATATCTCCCTTGTGTCTCTCCCCTGCCTTTACTCACTCATAATGCCCAAGGAAGTCCCCTGAACTTCTTAGTGACCTCATGATGAGTAAACAACTTTTACCAAACTAATTCCTCATGGTTTTTGACTTATCCCAAAATGTGTTATGGAGTTCCTTTCCAATCAAATAATCCAAATTAGACCAAAGCATAAAAACCATACTGTCTTGTGTCTACCACCTCCAGTGTCCTAGAACCTTATAACCAATATAGAGGAGATTTCCAGAAGGAACCACCCAACTTAAGGCTGCTAAGTTAAGCCTCCTCCCATGATGAAAGTAAAAGAAAGCAATGCAAGAACAAGCAATCACTAGTTTCATCATTTCTTTGCAGACTAAACAAATGCCCATCGTTAAGGATTTATTGGATCTACTAGTTTGAAGCTTATTATTGGTGTTCACTTTGTTACAAGCCACTATTAAAGCTGATGCCTAATCTTGGGAGAGAGCTTTCCCTTCCAAATCCTTTTCTACTCTTGATAAGATCTAAAACTTTTTGCAAGAAGAAAATACAAGAACTTGTTTCCTTGATTAAGAAATGGAAATAAAGTTTCAAAGAAAAAATAATTATGTTCAAGGGACTAAATCTAATCATCTTGGATTAGAAGAGGCAAGCATAATGTAAGGTATCAAGAAGAGAAGTCACCTCAGACTATTCTTGGTTGTTGAGGTTCTAAACAAAATAAAATTTCCAAGAGAATTCACAAACATAGAATAGGAATATTACCAAAAATGTAATTCTTATGTAAGCTGGAAAAGACGGGAAAAAGGCTGATAAAAGACTCATTACCCACCGACTGTCCTAGAACCAAACATGAAAATCATTGCAAATACAGTAGCTCATGAGGGGCCAACAAAGGAAACTTCAAGCAAGGAATTTTCAATGACAACGGTACAAATCTGTTGTCACCAAAAGAAGCATCCTGCCTATTCTCCTAAAACCATATGATCTCTTGACTACTAGGGACAATAAATGCCCATACTCCCTAGCAAATCTCCATCCCATTTGCCAATCAGGGCATAATTTCTATAAATCACCTTGCCTAAACTTGTGCCCCTCTTTATATTGGACTAGCCAACAGTCTACCAATTAACTAAATGAATTTTCTTAATAATGCTTGCCCCAGTCCATATGAAATCCTTTAGAAGTTTGTCAATCCTATTAATTACCTTGACTTATATCTTGAATAAAGATAAGAAACAGGTGAGGGACTAATGCCTTACTCTTTCCCTCTTCCTAATTTCCCCACAGAAAACAAAGTAGTATCATCAGCAAACTCTCTCTTCACCAATTCCAGAACACCAAATGACATCTATCTCAAAAACTTCCACTACAAGCCTATTCTGCATTTCAGTTACCAATACAAACAATAAAAGAGAGATGGTCTCCCTGCTTAAAAACTCTCAAGCCTTCAAATCATCCTTTAGGTTCACTATTGATGATAACCACAAAATTAGATGATTCAAACATTTCTTAATTCAACTCCTGAAAAAGGAAACCTTTCTTGGGTAAGACCTACAGGAAGCCCTAACCCAGATGATCATTAATTTTTCAAAAATAGATCTTTAAAAACCTCCCCCTCCTTGCTATACTTCCAAAACTCTTTGACAACCTCATGGGCAATCAAGGTCTGATCAAGAAGCTTTATATCCTTGGTGAAGTCTTCACAGAGAAAGAATGCATGCCCTGAAGCACTTCTCTCTGTCACTCAAAATGAATTTGGCAATGACTTCAACTCAGTTGGATCAGATCAGATTAGAAGTCAACCTTGCCTCAACCGTAGAAATAACATCCTTAACCTACAGCCAAGGCAAACACCTGACCTCCTGCCAACCGAACAGCCCAACCCAAGGTGAAGCCAAAGAAGCTAAATCAGATTAGTAAAGTTTGAAGTAATTATTAGAGTAGAAGGCTGTTAGAATGAGGTAGTTATTAGAGTAGAAGCCCTTGTGTTCTCTACTTGTTTGCAGTAAGTCTCCAATATTTACTTTCTTAGAAGCCACAACCTATGAGAAGCTTTTAACCTTGGGGATGCAGGCTTCTCCAACCCAAATAAGATTAAAATAGAAAGACTGAAGAGAAAGATCAACACCTGAAAAATCTTTACAACATTTCATCAATGAAACAAAGTCGACTATCTTTCCACATGGATTCTACCCATTAGAATGTCTCACACATACCGAATCTCATAAATAAAAAAAAAAAATGATAGGTAAATAACGTAAGTATAATTAATTGCCAAAAGTCATAACCAAACAAGAGGGAACTACAAAAAACCACTCCCTCCCTAAAAAGAAATCCAACAAATCAATTAAATGCATTATACCTTCAACTAGATATAACTTAGTCCACCATAAAAGATTACTAAGAACAGTGCTTTTTAGTCTTTGGTTAGTCTCATTTTCAAACGATTTTCAACTTGTTTTCTTCTTTACCGTCCAAAAAATACACAAAAGAGCTTCTTTTTTTTTTATTTTTTATAGGCTACACAAAAGAGCTATTTGCACCACTTTCCTTCATTTTTTTCCTACAAAGGAATTATGTCATCCTAAGAAAATCTCTTTAACCATGGAAGATATCACCCAAGATATGCCAAACAAAAAGAGAAAGAAAATTGTCATAAAACCCTTGTTTTGACACAATGAAGGAGGGTGTAATCATTGGATTCTTTCTCATTCTTGCAAAGAAAACATCTATTTACCAACAAACCACCCTCTTCTCTAAAGTTGATGTAGAATCAATACTTTTCCCCAACTCACCTCCCATGGAGGAAAACTCACTTTCGACAACTCAGGAGTTCCAAATTACTCCCATTGGGAAAGGAATTGATCTCCCCAGCTTCAATATTGAGTATAAAGCTTTGACAGATGTAGTTCCATTCTTTGACTCCATCCAAATCACCTTATCTTCCCCTTCTCTATTCACCATCTTGCCTTGTAGTCTAGAAAAAAAAACTCTCTACATTGTCCAACTCTCAACCATTCAAATTCTTAAAGAAACAAAGATTCCAGTAAACCCCTTCCCTTAACTAGTCCCACAAATCCACCACCTATGTATCTTCTTTCGATACAACTAATGCATACAATGATGGGAAGGATACACATTAAGGTTTATCTCAATACCATTTATCCTTTCAAAACTTCACTCTCCTCCTAGTAACCATAGGAAAGGAGACTACTATTAACAATCTTTTCTAATGGTTTTCTATAACCAAACGCCATGCTCATCTCTCACCTTACAAGTATGCCACAATGCCCCTTGTCTAGGGCCCTCTTCATATTGTTCACCCATGACCTACTTTGAGAGAGCTACCCTTTCAGATGCATATCACTAACTTCACTTACAAAGAAAGACCTTGTTGAGCGAATACAGACATCTAACATCCAAGCTCCCCTTCCTCTTGTTTGTGCAGAAAATAGCCTACTTTATTAAAGTTATTTTCTCTCTAGAGTGAACTTCCATCCCTTGGAATCCTACACATTACCAACCTTTTACACATTGCACCTAAAGGAAAAGCCAAGTAGTTAAAAGCTCTCCCCACCTTGCAACTTATCTCTAGGGCTAAGTCCTCCATGTTATCCACCCTTCCAGTCAAAAGCAACTCACTGATCTCTAAATTTATTTTCAGCACTAAGATGGCTTTAAACCACCTGAGCAACTAGTTTAAATGAGTTATCTAATCTTGAGAAGCCTCACAAAAAATAGTAGTATCATTAGAAAACAACACATGGGATACTTTCACCCCCTCACCTCTTCTACCCCTCACCTTAAACCCCGATAGGAATCCCACCCCCCACCCAACCTTAGCCCAAATAAGAAAACAACTAAGAGCCTTCATGGCTAACATAAATAAGAAAGAAGATAGATATCCCCTTGTCTCAAGCCCCTAGAGTTTTGAAAAGAGCCAGAAGTGGTGCCATTAACAAGAATGGAGAACCTTGTTGCAAACATGTATCAGTTAATCCATGTGATCCATTGTTGAATAAAAGAAGTCTTAATTAACATGATCATATGTCTCTTCAATGTCAAACTTACACAATATCAAGAAAACAACAAATAAGATGCTTTCACCCCCTTACCTCCTCTACCTTTTATTGTAAACCTCAATAGGATTCCGCCATCCTTAGCCCTCATAAGAAAACAATTGAGATGCTCCATAGATAACATAAATAAGTCAGAAGAAAGAGGATCCTCTCGTCCCAAGCCCTTAGAGCTTTGAAAAAAGATAGAATAGGTATCATTAACAAGAATAGAGAACCTTGTTGTAGATATGCGCCATTCAATTCAAACAATTTTTTCCAAGATAAAAAGCAAAAAGCCTAATTAATGTGATCATATGCCTTTTCAATGTCAAGTTTGGACAAGAGGTCACTTTTTAACAAAGTGTCAATAGCCTCATTAGCTATAAGCATTGCATCTAGAATCCTCCACAAATGCATTCTAAGACTTGGATACTACTTTACCCACCACCTTTTTCCAAACCAACCCAATTCATTAAAATCTCTCAAAAATCCCACACCCACTTCCTTCACAAAGTCCCAATTGAACTGCTAGAAGGCTATAGAGAACCTATCCGAACTTGGAGCTTTGTCGCCATTCAAGTCCAATAGAGCATTGAACAACTCTTCCTCTAAGAACAGCTCCTCTAATTTTACTGATTCCTACTCATCTAAAACGTCAAAAAGCATTCCATGGCTACTAAATCTCTACTCCCCCAAATCAAATAATAAGTTGAGGAAAGCCCAAGCTATCCCTTCCTTTATCTCATTCTCCTCAGTTAACCAAACTTCCTTCACTTTAATCTTGGCTGGAAAGTTCCTTCTATGTGCATTAACCATTTTAAGAAAGAATTTAGAATTTATATCACCTTCCTTTAACCAAACCTCCCTTTATTTTTGCCTTCATGAAGCTTCTTCCATAAGGGCCCATTTTTTATGCCCCTTGTGACTCTTCTAGCTTCCACCCTACTTGAGACAGAGGACCTATCCTCTCCTTGGAATCCCAAAAGACCAATTGTCCTCTCAAAAATTACCAAGTACCCTAGTAAATCTTCATAGATTTCACTGCTAAAGCATTAGTTCCTAAAAACAAAACAGTGCTCATTTTTGTTGCTACACAATTTCACCAAGCCCATTAGGCATGAAAGGATCATCCCCTGTACTTGAAACAAAGAACAACTTTGACACTTCTATAGATTTCCTACATAACTTGAATGTGCTTGATCTATTTTCAGTAAGTTCTTCATAGCTAAACCTGACATAATAAGGATTGTCCCAGTAGGACAAGTAATGAGTCGATAACAGTGGCTCCTCAGCTTCTAAAACAAGATTGCTTTGGGTTTAGTCCCATTTAAACCACCCAGCCAGTCTTACAATTTTCTTTCCTCACAAACCAGGAGCAAACTGGTCTCCTTTATGGCTTTATCTATGGGTGCATCTGTTCCCTATCTTCTTATAAAAAACCTTTGTTTCCATGCAATTTTCTACTTGTAATTTCAAAATCAAAATAAATCAACAAGGCCATTTTAGCCCTTGGCATCCATTGGTCCAAACTGACATATCTCAGCAAGAAGAATTAAATATTCCACACTGGAGATACTCCATCCAAACAGGACTAGAAGTGGTTTCATAGTCATATAAGATGAAGGATTGGTATAATTAGCAAAAAAATTTCTTGGCCCACAGGTCCACTCTTCTGAAAATGGAATCACAGTGAAAACGTGGCATCAACAGCACTCCTAATGATGCAAAAAAGGAGGAAAGGATTTTAATTTAAAAAAATAACAATAACAGCAACATGCCATTCCTACCAACACTGAAGGGTTTATATTGTTAAACAAACTCGACTTGTATAAGGGCATTTATAAACAGAATATGGTGAGAATGGTGAAAGCAAATGCAAATAGCATGCTAGTTAATTACCTTATACAAGCTCTAAATGCTTCATGGATGAGAAATAATGGTGAATTAAAACCCACTCCATCTTCTGTGAGCAATTTTCCTAAAACAGGAGCACAGCAAAGCACATGAAAATCAATTACATTAGAGTGATGACAACAACAGAATACAGCCTCCCAAAGTTACTTTTTTTGATAGGTACAGCCTCCCAAAGTTACTTCAAATGCATTTATTTTAACAATTTAATCACAGTTATAATGCCAACTGAAGGAAATGAGAAGTGATTACAAATTAAGCACCCAACCTCTTAGAAGTTCACTGATCACTCTTGATTTGTTAATGCTGATGGTTGTTGCCACCCATGAACCAAAGTAGTATATGTAATTTCATCTAAAGGTAATCCTTCCTGGGACATATAATCACATATTTTAAAACCTTCTTTTATCTTCCCTTCCTTGCAAAACCCATTTGTCAAGACATTATAAGTGACAGTGTCTGGGACAATTCCTTTTCCTACCATTTCATGTAGAAGCTTAGCTGCTGTTTTCATATCACCTGATTTGGAATATCCATCAATCATGACAGTGTACGTAATTTTATTAGGGTGTATGTCATATGAAGACATTTCCTGCAAGACATTCACCACTTTATCCATCTGACCTAGCTTACAGTAACCACCAATTAGTGCAGTATAACAGACAACATTTGGAAGCAAACCCTCCTTTCTCATTTCATCAATAAGGCATTTTGCATCCTCCATGCGTCCAATATTGCACATTCCATGTATTAGAGAAGAATATGTGGCTGTAGTTGGTGGAATACCCTTGCTTCTCATGTCATCATGAAGTTTAAAGGCCTCCACTGTATTCCCATTTCGAGAGTATGCTCTGATAAGTGTATTATAAACAACAGAATTCAGTTCCAAATTCTGAGTGAGCAACTCAGTGAAGAGTTTTTCTCCCTCCTCAATTTTGTCAGCCTTACAATATCCATCAATCATGACACCATATGTATAAACATTTGGAACTAGATCTCTATTTTTACATTCATTCCAAAGGTTCACAGCTTCATCCAATTTACCAATACGACACATCCCGTGTATCAGCAAATTGTAAGTAAAAGTGTCTGGTTCGATTCCTTGCTTAACCATTTCTCCCCTCAATTTAAAACCTTCCTCAACCTTTCCCTCCTTGCAACACCCTGAAATGAGTGTGTTGTATGTGATCTTATCCAACACCAAACCCCTTTCTAACATATTCTTGAGAAGCCTAACAGCCTCTTGCATATTACCCGTTTTGCAAAGTCCATGAATTAGAGCATTTGTGGTCACTAAATTGGCTCCAAAGCCTTTCTCCAAGAGCCTAAACCAAAGTTCCACTGCATCTGAGTGCTTACCCTCCTTACAAAGCCCACCCACCAATGTGGTCAGCAACCCATCATTGGGTCTCATATTTCTTAATAGCATCTCCCTGAGGAATCTTAGTGCAGACTCAAACCTAGAATTCACACATAACCAGTGAATAATCGAAGTAAAAGCACCAGGGTTTATAGAGAATCCTTTCGATAGCATCTCCTCCAAAATGCACTCAGCTTGTTCCATCTGCCCAATCTTGCAAAATCCCTGGATGATTGAATTAAGAGTAACTGAATTGGGGTTGATTCCCTTGGAGACCATATCACCCCTTATCCTCAATGCATCCCTAAGGTTTCCCATTTTACAGTATCCATCAATCAATGTGTTATAAACAACCTCATTCGGTGTAAATCCCTTTTCCAATATTTCCTTCAAAATAGAATTTGCTTCATCAAACTTTTCCAATTTCATCAAACCATTAATAAGAACACTGTAAGTTATAAGAGTAGCATTCACGCCATCTTTCACCATTTTCTCCTTGAATCGAAAGGCCTCATCTAAATTCCCATGCTTGCATAAACCATGAATAAGATTATTATATGTAACAACATTCGGAGAAACACCCAACTTCTCCATGTCAAAAAACAACTGAATAGCATCCTCAACCTTCCCTCCCTTACAAAAGGCATTAATTGCAGTGCTAAACAAGTAAACATCTGGAGAAACACCTCGGCGCATAGTCTCAAACACCCAATAACTCTTTTCAAGTTCATTCGCCTTAACTAAAGAACTCAACAAAAAAGTACAAGTCTTGACAGTTGGAAACACACCCTTATTAGCCAAAAACCGGAAAACACCAATAGCATTCCGGAAACCCACATTCCTGAATTGGGTACAATAGACATGAATCAACAAATCAGCTGCCGCAACCACAACACCCGACTCGCCCACCTCATTCAAATCCGCCATTGCACTGGCTATCTCAATGTGCCTATTTTTCGGGTCCCCGAACAAAACCGGCAGCTTCCGATCGATTAAACGGATCAAAAGCAGCCTAGCGGGAGAGACAAAGCCCGAAACAATCAAACTACGCATCAAAACACAGTATGATCGAAGAGTGAATCGAAACCCACATGAATCAGAAGCAAAATAAAAGAAATTCAAAGCAGTTTTGGGGTTAACATTACGTCTTACGGAGAAGAATACAGAATCGAATTGATGAGGAGACAAATGGGGTATGAGTTGTTTACACTGAGTGGAATCCAGAGATGGGTTTGAGAGGATTGAAGTTACCGATTTGAGAAGAGCATGATCCGAAGAAGGAGGCTGATTCTGGGACGGCAATGGCGACGGTGGATGTGGGGCGGCGGAGGTGACACAGGTAAGGGGGCGTGCGATTGGGGAGAAGATTGGAGTGGGTTTTGGGAGGAGGGTTATTCTCAAATCCATGGATTGATGTAAACACGAAATGGGGTTTTTTAAGGGTTTAGAGGGCATTGAGAGGTGAACGTGGTGGAGGCGGCGGCGAGGCTGCCATGGCTGTTGAGAGGAGGCTAAAGGGCCACGAAGGCTGAAGAATGAGAGTGGGAAACGGTCTTCAAATGAAGTTTGTTGTGCAACAAGGGTTTGATTGGGAGCCAGAGGCAGTCCCATTCCACCACCCCAAAAAAAAAAACAAAAATACAAAAAACAAAAACAAAAAAAAAAATTAAAATAAAAAAATAAACAAATTAAATTAAATTAACAGGTTATAATATATAAATTTAAAAATAAAATAATTAAATTAAATTAAATTAAAAAAACCACTTCTTTTAGTCCATCATTTTTATATTTTAAACAAGTTTCTATGATATTTCGAAGAGTAAAGAAACTTAAATCTTTTCAATGAGTTTTATCTTTATATTCAATTAATGTAATTTAAGAGTGAAATAAAAATCATTTTTTTATATTTTTTTAATTTTTAAGTTTTTTTAGTTTTAATTTAATTTTAAATTTTTCAAATTTCTTATTTTATTGTTGATATCAACCAACAAAAATTTTATTGAATTTTTTTTTAAAAAAAAAGAAAATGAGGGGATTTATATAATATAAAATATGAAATTATTATTAATTAGAGGACTAGAAAGAATTTTATTTATCACATGAGTATTTGAAGAATTTTTCTATTGATATGTAGTATAATATATTTATTTATAATATACTTTCACTAAATTAAGATGAATTAATTGTTTAATCATTTTATTTAATATTATCAAGTAAAATTTATTTTAGGAAATAATTATCTCATTTATGAAAAAGTACATATATTTTAAAATATTAAATTAAGATAAATTAATTATTGAATAATTTTATTTAATATTATCAAGTAAAAAAGTCATTTAAAGAAATAATTATTTGACTTATGAAAAAGGGCATGTATTTTAAAATATTTTTAAATAGGTAAAAAAAAATATTAATTTGTAAAATTTAAGGTTCTATTTTCCATATATTTTCATATTAGTAAGACAAAATCCACTTTTTTTTGTCACATTTTTAATATTTATAGTCATATTAATGTTATCCTACTAACCATAGTCATATTCTTATTTTATAGATGTTGAAGTAAAATTAGATAAAAGGTTCTCCATTTAGTACCTAAAAAAAAGTAAAACTTTATATGACATAATGATAAAAGGAATTGTATGGCTCAAAAATAGTATAAATGGTATGGCTCACAAAAAGAAATAAAAATAAAATAAAAAATAAAAAGTGACACCATTTACCAATATAAGTGGTGGTGATTGGATATTAAAAACATAAAACAAAAAAAAATAATGTAATTGACAAAAACAATAACTTAGAATGGGAATCATAAAAGTTGACAAAAATTTCAAATTTCAATAAAATAATTATTGAATTGAGAGTCTATTGAAGACTTCGAGTTTGTTTGATGGTGATTTTAGGAAACTTTTCTAATCTTTATAATATTTGAAAATTTTTATTTTTTAAACATTAAAAATGTTTAGAACACTTCCTAGAATCAGTGTTAAACGCACTCTTAATTTGATAATCCATTTTATGAAAATATGTCATTTATTAGTTTAGATGTTGGTAAACCAAACACTACTTTGCCCATGCATATTCACTAAATATAGGTGCTTATAAAGCCTAACACTTTTTTCTTAGGTTGTAAAGTAACCTTCCTAGATTTATCACCCTATTTACATTTTTTATTTCAAAATCTAGTAATTATTGTCATCTAAAAAAAGTATTCACAAACAAAATAAACATTCTTCAAAAACTTTGTCTAGTTTAATAGCATGAAGGAAGACTTTCAAATTAACTAGTATCAAGTCATAGATGGTAGGTGTCACACCCCTAATATTCACCCCAAAATTTTCACTGAGTGTGCAGTACTAAGAACCTTTTCTCAGCCAACCTTTCCCTTTCTATCCCTTATAAAAACAACGTAACAGGTCAAATCAATTATTGGAATGTTTCCCAACTTGTATTATTCCAATCTCTACAAGAATACAAAATTGTCTTCAAAGTGTCTCAACACTTTGCCAGAGTTAGAAAGTACAATGCTTAAACCCCTAAGCATTCAAAACACCATCCATCCTTTGTCTCAAGGATGTAGGGGGCTTTTATATGACCCAACTTGCGATTTTCCATTTCAAATTTCAAATCAAAGAGCTTGCTGGTGGTTATGCAACCGCCCAAAACCACCCAATTGGAGACACCTCTTTGAACCAAGGTGTCTCTTCGCACTAGCCACCAGCTCCTCAACTTTTTGCCAATTCCCTACTGCGAAGTCTTAGTTGTTGCCACCTCACACATTGCATTGATCAACCCGCTGCCACTAGCTAGCTATTGTTCCTTCAAGCCTTTACTCATAGAGTAGTTGACGAGTCCCCCTAACAAGCTGCCTTCTCCCCATTAGGTGCCTCTTGTGAACAGGTGCCCACCAAGATGTCCCTGACCAAGGCTCTCTACATCAGCAACATGCATCAACCAACTGACTAGGTGTGTCTGGTGCATTAGTGTGCCTTCCTCACATTGATATCTAAGCCCCTACCATGTCAAGGTGCCCATGACCTAGGCATATGTCAAGCTCCCTTTGGTTACTTAAGGCTCCATCATTGCCTTGCTCTTGCCATGCACCACCAATTCCGCCCACTGCCTTAAAGCTTCCTATCTAGCCACTGATTCACAACATCGAGCCATGACATTGCTCCCATGGATGTTCCTTCTTGGTGCATAGGGCATTGCGCACTTGTGCCATGCAAAGGCGTCATGAGTTTGAGTCAGTTGCACATCTAGTGCCCCATCGAGTCATGGCATTGTTCTCATGGCTTCTCTAACTAGCTCACTACACAAGTCTTTAAGCGTCCTCGTGCCAACACGGGGATGAGGTAGGCATCACCAGGTCTCGTGCCGTTGCAACCACAGGGTGCACGTCACACATGTCATGTAGCCTATGTGTGTGTGTTTGTGTGCCATTTGTATGTCTTAGGCATGCCTAAGGCCGTGCCATGGTGCCCTCTTAGAACCAGCAAGGCTTGGCCTCAATGCACCCTTGAGTCACCTACCTTCCCTCCTTCAAGAGCATTACGGGCCATTCTCAAGATGTCTAAAGGAGACATCAAACCCCCTTGAGGAGGCATAATGGAATATTTAAATAAATAATAATTATATTCCATAAGAAACCTTACCCTTCATATGCATCATCTCTATAGCCCCATATGTGCATGATGTGCGCTAAGTGTGCGGGCGGGTGTGGCTTGGTGCGCACATAAGCGCAACATTGTGTGCATATGGACTAGGGACTGTTGTGCGTAGTGTCTATTTGGTGCGCACATGGACTAAGGACTGTTGTGCGCAGTGTCTGTTTGGTGCGCGCTCGATGCCTGTCTGGTACGCGCATGGCTTGTGCCTATCCTGCTCGTCTCCTCATTTTTGCTTCCTAAGGCTTAAACCACCAAACCTCCAAGCTATCCCTGCTCTCCATCTCCATGGGTGCAAGGCCTTCCCATGAGGCCCTTTCCTCCATCATTGGGCCAAGAGGCTAAAGCGCTGATAAACCCACCCCCACCTGTCGAAGTCGACGCTCTCGTCGACTTAGTCTACAAGTACACCTAGACCACCTCCTCAAACTACCACAAGGTAACATCTCTCTCCCATGTAGCTTCTGCTTCTAAAGTCTCTTTCCACTGAAACCAAGAAATCGGTTTGCCGATTTTTCTACTATGTCCCATGGTCCTATGATCTAAGATCTTCTCCACCTCTTGATCAAATTGTTTCATGACCCAGGGAGGGGTTCGTTTTGTCTGCACCTTCTTTGTGTCCAGGTCTTCATGGTATGGCTTTAGAAAGCTAACATGAAAAGTTGGGTGAAACTTGAGCCTCTCAAGCAGCTTCAACATATAGGCCACTTGCCCCACTATTTTTATTACTTCAAATAGTCCATCATATTTAAGAATCAGACCCCTCTGTCTTATCTTACTACTAATTTTCTTCCATATTTGAGGAGTCAATTACAAGAGGACCCTGTTCCCAATCTGTAATTTCAAGGGTCGCCAGTCATGGTCTGCATACTTCTTCACTCATCTGGCTAGCTTCTCCAAGCTGTCTTGGGTCTCATTAAACATCTCCTACCGAAACCGAGCCAATTTATATATTGTAAGGTTATTTCCTCCTACTTTTTTCTTAGCCACCTCCAAAGGCTCCTTAGTTTCACCCCAATTCATTCAAAAGGACTCATTCATGTTGCTAAGCTCCTTTGCAGATTATAGCATAACTGGGCAGTGTCAAGCAAATCAACCCAATTTTTTTATGTTGTCGTCACATAGTGCCTAAGGTACTTCTCCAATAAGGCATTGATCTTGTCTATCTGCCCATCAATTAGAGGATGATTAGCTGTAGAAAACTTCAACTCTAAATCCAAGAGTTTGAATAGCCCAATCCAAAAACAGCTTGTGAACCGTGCATCTCGATCACTCACTATGTCTCAAGGCAACCCAAAGTGCTTTACAACATAGCTAAAGAACAGCCTAGTCGCTTCCTCCGCGGGACATGCATCAGGAGTAAGTATAAACACAAGATACTTAGAAAATCTATCCACAATAACAAAGATAGATTTGAAGTCATGAACCTTCGAAAATCCGATAATAAAGTCCATGGAAATGTTTTCCCAAGGTTTTTTTGGAATAGAGAGGGGTTGCAGCAACCCTGCTCTATTCTTCCTCTTAGTCTTGTCCTTCTAAAAAACTAGGCAAGGCTTCACATAAGCTTGCACAGCCTCACCCATCTTAGGCTAATAGTAGGATCTAGCTAGCAATGTCAGAGTCCTCTCTTCATCAGGATGGCTTGCCCACTTCGCATCATGAGTCTCCTGCAGCAATTCCTTTCTCAAACCACCTGCAAGGACTCACCACCTTCTTCCTTTAACCACAAGGAGATCTCTCTCTAGCCAATACCTCCTTATTACACCCTCTTTGACTTGTTGTCTCAGCCTACCATATGCAGCATCATGCTCTACAACCTACTTAATTCTTTCATTGAAGTCAGAGATGACTTCTGAGAGGGCAGTGATAAAAGTAATCACTTCCTTTCTACTTAAGGCATCAACCACTGTGTTATACCTTCCTGGTTGACATAGCCATTTAAACTTGAGGTCGGCCAAAAACTCCTACCATTAGGCCTATCTAGGACTCAACTTTTTCTGAGTTTTAAAGAAGGTGTTGGCCACATTATCAATGACCACTGTGAATATTCTTCCTAACAAGTAATGCCTTCTCTGCTGCAGGCAATAAACTACAATTGTCATCTCCTTCTCGTGAGTGGAGTATTTCTGCTCAGTACTATTCAACTTCTTGCTTTTGAATGCCACGAGTGCCCTTCCTACACCACTGCAACAGAGACTCAATGGAGATGGCTTCCTTTAAGCCTTCAAAGGTCATTTGACACTGCATACTCCTGTCCCACTTGTTGTCCTTCTTCAACAGGTCAATAAATGGAGACAATTTTTTAATACCCTTTGATGAACCTTCTATAATAGTTGGCTAAGCCAAAAAAAGACCGTAATTCTGTCAACTTGTTAGGGATTGGCCACTCCTTAACAACCTACACCTTGCCTGCATCCATCCTGATCAGGCTTGCACTGATCTTGTGTCCAAGAAATGTGATCTCCTCCTGAGTAAACTCACATTTCTCTAGCTTTACATAAAGCTTGTGCTCTCTCAATCGTTGGAACACCATTCTCAGATGTCTTTCATGCTCTGTTAGAGTCTGGCTAGACACTACAATGTCATCTAGATACACTACCACAAATGCATCCAAGTAATAAAATAATATATCATTCATCAAATTGCAAAAAGTAGCAAGGACATTAGTTATCCCAAAGGGCATTACCAGAAACTCGTATGAACCATACCGAGTTACACAGATGGTTTTCCCCTCATTTTCTGCTGTAATCCACACCTGCCAATAGCCCGATCTCAGATCCAATTTGGTGAAATATGAAGTTTTTGACAATCTGTCAAACAACTCGGCTACCAAGGGGATTGAGTATTTGTTCTTTATGGTGACCCTATTAAGGACCCTATAATCCACACACATGTGTAGAAAGCCATCGTGCTTCTTTTGGAACAGCACTGGTGCACCATATGGAGCCCTTGAGGGTAGGATCAAGCCTGCATCCAACAACTTCTTCAACTGTTTGTGTAGATCCAACAATTCTGTAGGAGACATCCTATAAGGGGCTTGAGTCGGAGGCTTTGTTCAAGGCAATAACTCTATCTTGTGGTCAATGGGCAACCGGGGTGGCAACTCACTGAAGAGTTCTGCATGCATCACATCTCTGAACTTCTCCAGAATCTTGACCACTTAATCAGGGACTTCCACAAACTGTCCCTCCTTGATCTCAATCAAGGTTGCAACGTATGTATTTTGGCCACGCTTCAATCCCTTTTTTAATTGGATAGCAAACAACATCTCAGGTTGATCCTTACCACCATCCTTTACCCTCAAGGCCTGCATAAAGTAGGGTTGACTTTCCTCCAACACCATCAAACCACCAAGGTGCAGGAGCAAGGCCATCTTAGCCTTCAAGAAGAAGTCTATGCCAATGATCAAATCGAAATCATCTAAGGGCACACAAAGTAAGCTACATATGTCCTTCTAGTCACCAACTTGCACTGGGACATTCTTGGTTATACCTTGGATCTTTTGGGCTTTGCTATTGACTATCTTGATCCAACTGGTATCCTCTTCCAATTTCAGTCCCAATTTGGCTGCCTCTTTGGTGGCCACAAAATTGTGAGTGGCACTTTTGTCCACCATAGCCTTAACCTGCACACCATTCATAATTGCCTGCACATGCATTAAGGACTTTTGAACAGGAGTTTCACCATGAATAACCTTTAGGAGTTGCAGTAGGTTGACTTTATGAGGGGTCTTTGAGTCCGATTCTCCTTTGCCACATGCAGTCACAAGGGCTGAGAGTTTTTCTCTTTTGGGACAGCCCCTAGCTCGGTGTGGGTCATTGCAAATGAAGCATTTTGCCATCTGGGTAGTCTATTGCACAAATTTTGTGGTCTTCTCCATTGGTTTTGCCCCTACAACATTATTCTTGTTTTGTTTCTTCCACCCTAACTTCTTATAAGTCTTGTTCTCAGCCTTAGTCTTCCTATCTCCTTCTGACTTTGGTTTCTGCATGGTGGAGATGGAGCCACCCATCTTATAATCCACCAAGCAATCTGCTATAGCCATGGCAACAGGGAGATCACAAACCCTTTGCTTCCGGAGTTCAGTTTGAGTCTACCCTTGTAATCTAGACATAAAATTGAAGAGTTTGTCCTCCTTTGACATGTTCTTTATATCCAACATCAAGGAACTGAATTCCTTAACATAGTTTCTCACTGATTCGGTGTGTCTTTGAGTCTTTTCAACGATTCTCTGGCCAACCAAGCAATGTTGGTGGGGATAAATTGATCTTTGAATTCTTTTTTCAAAGTATCCCAAGTGGTGGTTTGAGGCATTCCAGACTTTGCATCATCCTTCATTTCTTGTTGCCACCACAATTTCGCATCACCAGTCAGATACATATTAGTAATGGAGACCTTCTCACTATCAGGAACATGAGCAGCCTTAAAGAACTGCTCCATGTCCCATAAGAAATTCACTCTTTCGCGTTCTTGTTACCATTAAAGCCCTTAGGCTCTGGGACCCAAACTTTGGGAGGGGCTTTAGAGCCTGAGAAGCATCCTTGCAATATCGTCTTCTTTAGGACTACAATGTCTTCTCCATAAAACTGTAGGGTGCCCTTGAAGTCATCCATTAGGGATTGGATTTCTGCCTTCAAGCCAGCAAACTTTTCCTCAAAGAATTTGCCTTGCATCTCCAACAAACTTCTCTGTACTTGGATTTCCTCTCACAGTGTGCTCTACCCACGAAGCCATTGTGTCATCCTCACATAGCCACTCTCCCAACATTTCTTCTATTCAAAAAATCCTTTCCTACAAGGCTTCTGTTACACTATAGTTAGTCATCTCTGCTACATGTTGTTATACCACTTGTCACACTCTTGATATTCACCCCAAAATTTTCACTGAGTGTGTAGTGCTAAGAACCCTTTCTTAGCCAATCTTTCCCTTTTTAACCTTTATAAAAACAACGTAATAGGTCAAATCAATTACGAAAATGTTTTCCAACTTGTATTATTCCAATCTCTATAAGAATACAAAATTGTCTACAAAGTATCTCAACACTTTGCTAGAGTCTTAGAGAGTACAATGCTTAAACCTCTAAGCATTCAAAACACCATCCATCCTTTGTCTTAGGGATGCATGGGGCTTTTATATGACCCAACCTATGGTTTTTCCTTAATCAAGGAGCCTGTTGGTGGTTATGCAACCGCCCATAACCACCCATTTAGAGACACTCTAAATCGAGGTGTCTCTTTGCACCAGCCACCAACTCCTCCACTCTTTATCAGTTCTTTGTTGTTGAGTCTTAGTTGTTGCCACCTCATATGCTGTATTGATCAACCTACTACCACTAGCTAGTTGTTGTTTCCTCAAGCCTTTACTTATAGAACAGCTGACGAGTCCCCCTAACAAGCTGCCTCCTCCTCGTAAGATGCCTTTTGTGAACGGGTGCCCACCAAGATGTCTCTGACCAAGGCTCTTTGAATTAGCAACGTGCATCAACAGGCTAACTAGGTGTGTCCGATGCATTAGTGTGCCTTCTTCACATTGATATCTAAGCCCCTGCCATGTCAAGGCGCCCATGACCTGGGCATGTGTCAAGCTCCCTCTAGTTAGTCAAGGTTCCATCATTGCCTTACTCTATCCATTGATTTACAACATTAAGACATGACATTGCACCCATGGCTATTCCTTCTTGATGCACAAGTCATTGCACCCTTGTGTCATGTATAAGCGTCATGAGTTTGAGTCAGTTGCATATTTAGTGCCCCATCAAGCCATGGCATTGCGCCCATGGCTTCTTCAGTTGGCTTACTGCACAAGTCTTTAGGCGCCCTTGTGATAACACGGTGAAAAAGAAGGTCGCACTAGGCCTCGTGCTGTTGCAGCCATGAGGTGCATGCCATACATGTCATGGAGCCTATGTGTGTGTGTTTGTGTGTCATTCGTGTATCTCAGGCATGCCCAAGGTCGTGCCATGGTGCCCTCTTGGTGTAGGCAAGGCTTGGCCTTCGTGGCCCCTTGAGTCACCTACACCTCTCCCCTTAAAGAGCATTATGAGTCATTCTCAAGATGTTTGGAGGAGACATCAGACCCCCTGAGGAGACATAATTGAATATTTAAATAAATAATAATTATATTCGATAAAAAACCTCACCTTTCATATGCATCATCTCCATAGCCCCACATATGCATGATGTGTGCTAAGTGTGCGCGCGGGTGGGGCCTGGTGCAAGCATGGGCACGGGACTGTTGCGCACGGTGGTTGCTTGGTGTGCGCACGATGCATGTCTAGTGCGCGCGCGGTACCTATCTAGTGCGTGCCTAGTGCGCGCATGACCTATGCCTGTCTTGCCCATCTCCTCATTTTTGCTTCTTGGGGCTTGAACCACTAAACCTCCAATCTATCCCTACTCTCCGCCTAGGATCCCCATGGGTGCAAGGCCTCCCCACAAGGCCCTTTCCTCCATCATTAGGTCAAAAGGCTAAGGGGCTGACAGTAGGAGTGTAAGTGAAAACTGAAAACCAATGAAAAAAAAATGATCCAATCTGATAAAACAAAAAATAATCAAATTAGTTTGATTTTCACAAGTTGATTCAGTTGAGAATTTTAAAAATCAACTTTATCAATTTGGTTTCCTTGCCTTCCACTAATGAAAACTAAACAAAACCAACATTCTAAAACTTCTATCTCTTGTGATTTATAAGTTTAACACTTGATGAGTTTTTTATGTTTATTATTATCAATATCTTGTAGATTTTATTAAAGTGATTTATTCTTATTAGACTATGGTCAAATTAATTTTAATTTTAATTTTAAAGACATTCATTATATTTTGAGTTAAAAATTTTAATTTTTTTTTTTTTAATTTCAAACCCAAGTTGTTTTTAACTACTTTTTTTTTTTAAAAATAAAAAATAAAAAATAGATTTAAGGCCTGGATTAATTTGCACCCCATTGATCATCTAAATTAAACTAAATGGATCTTCAAAAAGTTTGATTGGGTTTGGTCTTTTCGTCACTAAAAGATCGATTCGATTTTAATCCCGACATAAATTGACCATTTTGGTTAGTTAATTTTTCCTCCAAAAATTGACCAAAACCACACCTTTCTAAACCCCTAATGGAAGGTGATCTATTTAGAAGTAACTAATTTAGAGTTATTGTGTCTCATTAGGAGTTATCCAAGAACATGTGAAATATGCCAAAGCCTAAGCCAAACAAACTTAACTTGAATATGGATCTTCAAATAGAATAACTAAGCCAAAGTACAAATGAATCCAAGAAGAAGAAAAAAATCATCTACAACATAACAAATATGCATAGTAAGAAAAAAATTACATAATTATAACTAACTAATCATCCTTTCTACCTCTAGGAAGGAGCATATGATACCAACAACTAGTAAAATTTGAATTTCTATTTTATAGGATAAAATTTGATTGTATTTTTTATTTTTTTATTTTTTTGTTTCATCAAATCTAGTTAGTTTTGTGTTTGTTAGGTTGTCAGATTATTGATTCTTTTATGATAGTCTTTTTCTATTTGTTTGTAATTTCTCGATTCTCAAAATGAATGAATTTCGATTCTTAAAAGCTCACATGGTATCAGAGCTTTAGCTTAAGAGCCCTAATAAAAAAACTTTCAAATGGAAAAAACTATCATGATCAAAGCCACCAAAGGCTCGACCATTATTGGAAGGGATGTGGATAGCACTCAAACTATGTCCTCAACACTGTTTCAACAATTTGATTATGCTAATTTGAATTCTTATCTACAATTAACCATTCATATTTTGAATGGTAAGAATTATCTAGAATAGGTCCAGTATGTGGAACTAGTAATTGATGACAAAGGAAAACTTGACCATTTGACTAGTAAAGTAATGAAACCAGCAACAAATGGTCCAACTTTGAAGACATAGAGGTTTGAAAAATCCATGGTGATTGTTTGCGTAATCAATTCTATGGAACCAACAATCAGGAAACCTTATATGTTGTTATTGATGTTTAAAGAAGTCTGTGATGTCATTCATGATACTTATTTACATTTGAAACTGTGAAACCAAGGTTTGGTTAATCTCGATTTTGATGATAACAAAATAATATTTAGAACTAATGATTATATTTCAAGTGTGATTAGGCAAGATGATTTCCAAAGTGGCAATCACAAAGACAAATCAAGCCAAGGAGAAATCATGAAGAAGAATACCACCTCAAAGAGAAGTATTTTTCAAGACCCAAGCTTCATAAGATTTCTTTGTAAGGTTGTTGGTGCACTAGGTTTTTCATGCATTACATTCTTTACTTATGCACCAAAATCATCCAAGATTTATTTCATTTTAAATCCTTTTAAAATTGGATGATTTAATGTTTTCAACTAAAACCTTGTATCAAATGTTTTTCAAACTTGTTTTAAAAGGTTTTAAGTTGAAAAAGTTGGTTGTTGAGTAAAAAATGGCTCAATCGGTTGAACCGGATGAGAAACAGGTCGACCACCAGCTCAACCGGTTGAGGTCCGAGTTGACCCCCAGTTCAACCGGTTAAAGGTATAAATAGTGACTGGTCGACCGAACCCCCAATGACTAGTTTAGTCGTTTTCTTCTATAAAAAGGCTCCAATCTTTATTGTTTTATGAGCTTAACCTTCCCAAACCTTTCTTGAATATATTTGAGCCTTGAAAGAGTGTCTTTGAGTGCACCATTATTCTAAAACTTGCATATCTTTAGTGCACCTTTCAATCCTAGTTTTCTTGTATCATTTGAGCTTAAAGTTTTTGTACTAGGATTTTGTGAGATCAATTATTTGTATGTCTTTGAGAGGAAGATTCTCAAGTGTGGGGTATCACTTGAGAGGTTGTTCAAGAGTGGGGTATCTCTTGAGAAGTGTAAAGGGTGCTTGGAGCCAAAAGTCCAAGAGGGTGGATTGGAACCATAATCCAATTGTATTGCTTGAAGGCTTGGTTTGGAAGCCTTGAATTAGTGAAACCTCAATCTTGGGATTGAAGCTAGAGGAGAGTGGATGTAGGTCGGGTTGCGCCGAACCACTATACAATCTTGTGTTTGCATTCTCTCTTTCCTACTCTTTTAATTTATATGCAATTGTCTTTATATTGTTTATTATATACTTGCATATAATTGTCTCTTACATTCACATAGTTTAAATTTGCAAAAAGAGACCATCACCCTATTCACCCTCCCTCTAGGGTGATATTTTAACAGAAACATTCTACCCATATATCTAAGTTAAAGAGCAAGTTTTGGTAGTATAAAAAAATAAATCAAGAAGTGACCTTTTATAACAACAAGATGATGGCTGTATGGTAAGAATTGGATTTGTGTTATGATGAGGAATGAGAGTACACTAATGACAACATGAAACAGATGGAAAATGACAGAGTTTATGCATTTCTAGTTGGACTTAACAAGGATCTCTATAAGAGTAGAAAATCACTACTATTCATTCAAGAAGTTTTCTCTGAGGCACGAAGGGAGAAGGCTTAATGGAATGTGATGCTAAATGGAGAACCACATTTGAATACTAATGTATAAAATTATGTTGTTATGTCAAAGGGACTTGAACAAGATGGAAATTGAAGAGACACAAAAAAGCCTTGGTGTGATCATTGCAAACAGGCTCGGCACACTCATGAGACTTATTGGAAATTTCATAAGAAACCTCAAAACTAAAAAAAAAAAGCTAAGTGGAGAAGGTCAAGCTTTCTAGCTATCTAATATTGATCAAGGGCAACAAACTACTTTGGAAATGCCTCATTTCACCAAGGATTAGCTAGAACACTTGTATAAGTTGCTTTAATCTTCCTCTTACAATGTAAACTCCAACCTATCTCCCTCTTATTCAGTAACCCAAAAAGGTAACTACCTCATAACCTTTCTTGTTAGTGCTAATTCCATTTCTAATCCTCCTTAGATCATTCATACCAGTGCAATTGATCACATGACCAAATCTTCCAATTTGTTTTCTTCTTATAAAACTTGCGCAGGGAATAAAAAAATTAAAATAGTTGATGGATTTATTTTGGCTATTGTTGGAAAGGATTTATGGTTTTTTCTTTCTCCATTACTCTTCATAATATTCTTCATGTCCTTAATTTGTCCTATACTCTCTTATCTAGCAAACTAATTCGTGATAAAAATTGTTAAGATAATTTCTTTTCTTTTCAATGTGAATTTCAAGATTTGAACTTAGGAAAGAAGATTGGGAATCCTGGATAAGGTGAAGGAATTTACTTCTTTGAAGATGGATCTAATGTGAAAGGACAACCTGAAAGTACTTGTTTCAAGTCTATTTCTAATATTAGTGATAATGAAATTCTGTTATGGCATTTTAAGTTAGGAAATCTAAGCTTTCGATATTTAAAATATTTATTTTCAAATTATTCATCAATAAAAATCTATCTTCATTTTAGTGTGAAATTTATGAGTTAGCAAAACACCATTATGTCTCATGCCCTTCATAGCCATGTAAAGCATCAAAACCTTTTTCTATGATTTATAGTGACATTTAGGGACCATATAGAATTTCCATACTCTCGAGAAAAAGATGGTGTAAACCCTTCTTTGGACCGGGTGAAATGGCAGCATTTTGGAGTGGATGACGACTTCTAGGGGTGAGCAAGCTACTGAGACATGTGACAAAGACAAAACTACCACCTTGCCCGTGGTGGTAGTTGAGGATGGTGACATTTTTTATGAACCAGGAGCAGTAGAATTAGTAGAAGCTTGCAAAAGAAGAAAAACATAGGATGATGGTTGGAATAGGGAGCTTTAGAGGATGATGAGCTAGGCAATGTCTTCAGGCAAGAGGAGCTCTATAAAAGGGGAGAAGGCTTTCAGTAGAGTGGATTTTTTTTTGGAGCAAAAACAGAGAGCCAGAGAGGAGCGAGGTCGGGACTTTTTGGAGAGAGCTTAAGAAAAGGAGTTGGAAGTTGGGCTCGAGGGGAGAACTATTAGGTATGGTCACATCGTTTTTCTTGTTTCCATTTCTCTTCACTATTTTGCTCCATTTTTTGTTGATTTTTTTTAGCATTATTGTGTTAACTGAGAGTGGGCGTTGAGGATTACATGTTTGTTCTGATTGATCTCTAAGTTGTTTTTTTATTGTGTTATAATGTGTTCACTTCTTTTTATTTGGTTTCGTTGGGATTGGTTTGGCTCTGTATTGGTTTCTTTATAAGATGCTCGCAACTATGTTTTCAGTTTATATTTAAATTCCATTTTTGCTTAATCCCACCATCACTAGTTTGTCACCCATCACCATACCCATCCTATATCCATTTGGAGGTCATTTCAGCTAGACCCGCAAGAATCTAAGAAATTCTAGCTATCTCATTTGTAGGCACTGAAATGGCTCTCCATCCTGGCGGTCCCCATGCATGGCTTGATATAAAATTTGGAAACCCGGATTATCATTTGCAAAGGCAGTTTGCAAGATCTATTTAGATGTTCATGAAGAAAAAAACATGCTCAAGGTGGAATATGATTGTAAAGGTACCCTCAGAAATTCAATTTCGGGTTGTTGGAAGTGCATTTTTGCAAGCATTCAATTGCATTGCCGATACCGCTAGTACTTTCTTTTATGGAACAAGGAAAGTTAGTGGACCACATGAGTGAATTGGAAAGAAAGAGTTTCTATGTAGAGCGTAGATGCATGGGGTTCGACATTGATCCAAAAAGAGTTTCTGGGTCTGAGAAAGAATGCTCTTGCTTTGAGGAGAATTTTTTAGTGCCTGAGGGTTTGCCAAAGGCAATGCAAGAAATCATAGTGTAAACGAGAGTGCTTCAGAAAGTAACAATGGAGAAGGCTTTCTGGGATGGTATTATGGAATCTATAAAAGATGATGAGCCCAACTATGATCAGGTTGTTGAACTCATGTTGGAAGTGAGGCATGAAATCTGCACTGTAGCTCCTCGGAGCTAGAAACCAAATATTGTTGAAGCTAGTAAATGAGATATCTGTCATAGCACCAGAATCTTTACCTGAAGCACTTAAGCTTAACCTCAATAGGCTGAGAGCTGTTCAAGCCCAGATTTAGATAATCCTTGTGATTTCTACTAGCATTCTTGTTTGTCAACAAATCCTCATGAGTGAGGTAGCACTAGCCAACCTTGTGGAGATGGAAAACATGGTAGTTAGGTGTGAAGAAGAAGTCTCAAAGTTCTTAGGCCATTCCAAATAGGCCTAACTCCTGAACTACTCTGTCAAGTAATGTTTCGTGAAAGGTCTATCAAGTTCTATGAAAAGGCCTTAGGAATGAAGATGGTAAAGAAGACTGACAGACCTAAATACAAGTACTCCATAGCCAAGGGTGGGATTGTCACAAGGGAACCTGGTCCAATTAAAGTTGGAAAGAGTGTCATTACTTTCAACTAAAGGGCACAAATATATATGGTATGCCCTTTCAGGATATGCAATTGGATTTGTAATTGCTTTGGTAATAGGTGTTTTGACTCACCACCAACAAAACCTACACCTTTTTCACCCCGAGCCCACACTTTGCATGGCCACCTTTGGCCTGCAATCGCAACTACCATATTTTTTTTTTTATTTCTTCATATTTTGATATCAAAATTTAATTTTCCAAAATTCTAATTTTCAAATCTAATTTTCAAATAATTTTTCAAAATTCCAATTTTCAAATTTAATTATTAAGAAATCTCATTCTCAAATAATTCTCCAAGATTCCAATTTTCAAAATTTCCATTTTCAAATAATTTTCCAAAATTCCAATTTTCAAATCTAATTTACAAAATTTCAGTTTTTTCTCAAATAACTTTTCAAAATTCCAATTATCAAATTTAATTTTTAAAAAATTCAATTCTCAAATAATTCTTCAAAACTCCAATTTCTTTCAAATTTCATTTTCAAAACTTTCATTCTCAAATAATCCTTCAAAATTCCAATTTTCAAATTTAATTTTCAAAACTTCCATTTTCAAATAATTTTCCAAAATTTCAATTTTCAAATTTAATTTTTTAAAAATCTCATTCTCAAATAATTCTTCAAAATTCTAATTTTTAAAACTTTCATTCTCGAATAATTTTCCAAATTTCAAATTTTCAAAACTCCAATTTTAAAATAATTTTCAAAATTCTCATTTTCAAATAATTTTCAAAACTTCAATTCTCAAATAACTTTCAAAATTCCAATTTTCAAATAATTTTCAAAACTTCAATTTTCAAATAATTCTTCAAAATTCCATTTCTCAAATTTAATTTTCAAAACTCCAATTTTCAATTTTTTTTTAATTCCAATTTTTAAGATTTCAATTTTCAAATAATTTTCAAAAATCTAATTTTCTTTCAAATAATTTTAATTCTACTCTAGTTTTCAAATATTTTTAATTTTACAACTTTTCATCCTTTATTAGGGTTTTAGGTCAAAAAAATCTCGTTTTTTTATAAACTTGCTACATTTCCCTTTAGGTAAGCATTTTAACAAATTTTCTTTGATTTTCAAATAATCTTTTATTTTTATTGATTTTAAATAAGCATGAATATGATTTTCATAATTCCAAAATAATGGAATTTGTGGGATTAATTCATGCAAAATCAATTGGGCTTTGGTGGGGGCCTTACATATGAGTTTCTCTTCTAATTGTTTACTGTTATACTTAATGAATATTACCTGATTTTTGTCTTGCTATTTGACATGTGTGTGATATATTTTGTATTTATTATTGTGCACTAACTTTGTTTCATGATAGCACTTTATTACTTGTTGCCAAGGTACACTCTCACTCTCATTTTGTTTATTTATTCGTTATCATGACTTGCTTTTTATCTATAATCATTTTGGTATCTATTGATCTCTTAGTTGATTGTCATGCTTGCTTCACCTTATTTAATAGAGACTCATTTTTAGGGGTTTAGAGGGGTGTTACGGTCGTTATCATACCTTCCCAATAAGTAATCTAACCCTCGAACCTAGGTATGGTTTTTCATTGACCGTCTTTTCCAAATAAGGAGTCATACTTAGGGTTTTCTTTCTTATTGTGTTTTCCCTTAAAAAAATAAAATAAAAATAAGTGGCGACTTCATGTCTTTTTCAAAAAAATCAAATTTTCACCAAATAAATAAAAAACAAGTCACGCGATCGAGTGGGAATGCATCGTGCAAAAATGTAGGGTCCACCGATGGTTTATCACTTTCATTAATGATCATACTCACATGTCTTGGGTATATTTATTGAAGGAAAAGTTTAAGTTTGAACAAGGTTTCAAAATATTTCTTAACGTGGTAAAAACTCAGTTTCAAACAAACATTCAAAATTTAAAAAGTGACAGTGGAAATGAATATTTCAATAAAATCATAAGGAAATACTTTGAGGAAAATGACATTGTGCACCAAAGTTCTTGTAATGAAATTCCTCAACAAAATGAAGCGACATTTTGTTCTACCAAAAGTTCTTTTGGAATCCTATTATGATCATACTTGTATTTGTTTTTTTTTTTTTTTTTTTTTTTTTTTTTTTTTTATCTTGTCAGATGAAAATATAAAATGATTTGTTTCTTTCATAATAAAACAATGGGTTCTATGCTATTGATTTCAAAATAGTGGGCCTTGTAAATTAATAATGGACTTCCTTATATAGAAATCCATCTAAATGAGCCAATTTGGTGCAACCAACATACCCAAAGTCTTGATTTCATTTTAGCCTTTCAATTTAAACCTTTGAATCTTAAAATTCATCTTTTCAATTAGGATCTCAATCCACAATTAAATTTAGTTTTTGGTCTTGGTTTGATTTTTAAGATTTCTATTCTAAGCTCTTCCAAAATTGCATATCTATGATTCTACTATTTACTTGAAACTATATAGAGCATTAGATATTAACTTTAGGGTTTAAACTTAAAAAAAGAGAAAGAACAAGAAAATGGAGATGTTAAAAATGAAGTCTACCTCAAGATCTAGCCAAATATGGAAACTAAGTGATGAAGTGTCGTTTATTTTGAGAGTTATATCTATTAATTTGTAATCAAATCTTGCTCATTGTGAGTGTTGATGTAACTATGGGAGACACCTCAATAATTATAAAGGTTCATCAATATCTATGAAATCAAATCTATTAGAAGAAAAAGTCCTTAATTGAAGACTCTTTGTATATAGTGGAAACCTCAAGGTTAGAAAGAACTTGAGGACGTAGTTTGACTATGATAAAATCTTTGTTTCCGTTCTTTTTATTCTTACCTCACTCTTTAAATTTTAAGAAATTTATTTTTACTTAAATAATCATTGATATTATATTGTTGGTTTTTAAAAATAACTTTATATTTAATACTTTACCTTTAATCATTTTTTATATTTATATAATTATTTTTTAAAACAATCCCCAAAAAACAAATAAAAATAATTGAAAAATAAAAATATGTTTTCAGTAAAAACCTTATTTTCAAACAAGTTTTCAAAAACTGCTTTTTGTTTGAATATTATCAAATATGTTCTCAAGTTTAGAAAAGAGTTCTCAAATTGGCTTATCGCTGTTTCTTTTTTTCTTCTCTCTCCTTATGTTTATTTGTGCTTTGATGGAAGAAATTGATTTTCTTAATTCTTTAGTAATTTAAAAGACCAAGTTTACACATAGGATCCACTACTTAAAAAAGGTATAATATTATACCAAAATCTCTTTGCTTGAATTGTTAACAAAGATAAGGAAATGGACACATTGGAAGCCAACTAGTTTAACCCTTTAACACCCTTAGATGAAGAAGGCATTTATATCTTATATTTATAAGTTTATTATATGTTAATTTAATATGTTTAACTAAGACTGCATTTGGACACACTTTGCATTTTTTATTTTAAAGATAAAGCTCCTATAAAAAAATACAAAAAATAATTAAAAATATATATATTAAAACTCTTATATAAAAGTAAAAGCCTATTTTGTGTTCTTAAACCACCTTTCAATATTTTGGAAATTTTGAAAAATGTTTTCTAATATTTAAATGAATAATACAACCTAGTCCACATAGAAATATTTTAAAAAATATTTGGACTAGGTACCTAGTTCTTGTATAAGAAATCATATATTTTGCATGAAAACTTCTATTTTTAAAAATAAAAAAATAGAAAATGTATTGAAACCTAATTTAAGGATGTCATTTTTCTTCTTCTTTTTTTATATTACTTTTAAATAACTAAATTGGACCTACCCTTCTGGAGATATGTTTATGCAAATTCTTAACAACGAAGAGAAAGTTTAGCAAAAGGCAATTAATATAATGAAACTTGACTCAAAGCCAGTTAGTTTTATTATTATAGTATGATCACATTGTAATGTTTATGACGTACTTCAATTTATTTTTATTTTATTTATTTATTTATTTATTTTTACATTTAGTATAAAAAAATGCAAAACCAAAGTCTAGTTTAAGTTAAGGTATGGTATTTTTATTGCCCTGGCCTAGCTATGTTGTGCCTATTCCAGCCACCAAAGGCCTCTAGTGCTACTAGGAGAAGGTGCATGCCCAAAGGTACTCTTTCTCTCTCTACTATCTTTCTCTATGCAAATCATTCCAAATTTTTTAGCCATTGGTTGATGTAGTTTTTATTCAAAGCAATTTTAATGGAAGTATTTGATGGGATAAATACAAACAATGCACAATCAGATTTTATCCCCTCTTGTGAGAACCTAATAGGCATCAATCAAATAGAGAAGCAAGAATACACCCAATTAACAAGTATATGAACACCAATAATTTTAGTGTGGAAAACCTTCTCCAATATGAGAAGTAAAAACCACGGGACTCCTAGGCCACTTAAAAACTCCACTAATATAATTAATGGGTTACACAATTCTCTCTAAATAAAACTAGAGGCATACATCAACCATATCTCAAGACAAATTGATCTTGGCAATTTCAACAACTTTGCATAAAAACAATGGAGAGATCTCACCAAACACACCACTATTCTCAGACTAAAATATAAATTTTCAGAACTCCAAATTCAATCTCTACTGTTCAGAATGAAGATCAATGAGAGTTCTAAATGTGCTCTCCAAAAATCGGCTCAATTGAACCACAGATTAACCTTGATCGGAGTTCATGATTAAAACTGTCCGGATAGAAAACGCATCAAGACGGAGGCTCTGTTCTCGGACTGAAAGACAACTGTCCGGATCTCCAAATCCGATCTTTACCATTCAGATTGAAGATCAATGAGTCACAAACCTTTCCTCCAAATTTCAGGTCGATCGGCCCACAGATGGAGCGGGATATGACCTTTGATGAAATTTGGGCAGTGAGAAAAAAAACTGAATTTTTCTCTCTAACTTCAAAAATGGTGATTCTCCCTTTCTCTCTCTTTTCTTCTACCTCTTGTGGCTGCAAAAAAAAAATAAATAATAAAAAAAATAAAAAAAATAAATAATAAAAAATAAAATTAGAAGAAGAAGAAGAAGAATTCTTTTTCTAGCCCTTTTATATAAAGGCCTAAGAAACCTTAAATTTTGGGCTCTTAATTTGGGTCTTCCACATGAGGAAAAACTCAATAGTGTTTTATCAATTAACTATTAAGATTTCATTTGATAGTGAATCTGCGTTTTTACTCTAAAAAGTGTTTTTGGAAAAAAAAAAATTAATAATAAGGATTTGTTTGGAAATTATTTTTGAGAACGGTTTTCTATTTTCTAGAATAAAAAAACCAGAAAACATATTTGACAATCAAAAAACCGTTTTTGTTTTCTATTCTCAAGAATATAAAATAGAGTATTTTCGAAAAATATTTTTAATTGTTTTCAGTTGTTTTAAAAAATAATTATTCAAACATGTATAATGATTAAAAATAAAGTTCTAAGACATAAAAATTATTTTTAAAATATATTTGAAAATATTAAAAATAGGTTAAAAATATTTCACGTTCCCCAACAGACTTTTGTTTCATAAAATATCATATAATTATTTTTTAAAATAGTTACCAAATAGGACCTAAATATTTTGTAAAATTTAGAAAACACTTTTAAAATTTTGAAAAATTGCTTCCAATATTGAAAAATCACTTGTAGTATTTTATGGAAAAACTCTTCAAACTTTGTATTGTACTTTTTTGTGAAAAATCACTTGCAATATTAATTAAAAAATTTATTATACCATAAGTATCCTTAAAAATTATAACTAAAGCTCCAAAACTAAAATCAAAACCAAAAAACTATCCCAAAAGGTCCTTAAATATATTTAATCTTGCTTAAATAAAACCCAATATTTTTAGAACCAGATCGATCATTGAACTGAAAAAATTTTCAATTCGCATTCACTAATCGGACTAGTGATCGAATTGCGATTGAATCAATGATATCATAATTATATAATTTATATATCATATAAAATTAAATTTTTTAATAATATTTTATTTTTATATTTGATATGTCAAATTAAATTATAAAGATAAATATAAATATATTAATATCTTAAATTTTATAAAATAGAGCTTGTATAATATTTAAGTATGAAATGTTTTTAAGATAAAAAGAAAATCATAATATTGAATTTTACCTCCATATCTTTGTATTTTATTATTTTAAAATTATTATATTAATTATTTATATTATTTTCATAATTTTTATTATAAAAATAAACATCAATGTAAATATTTACATTTGTTCAAAGTTTTATATGAAAAAATAAAATAAAATCTTGCTATATATTTAATATTACAACACTAATTTACAAAAATAACACGTAGTTCAATGGTGCTACTGCTACTTCTAAAGCTGGAAGGCAGTGAAGTTGCAAGACCATTACTTGGCAGGCCTTCATATGGTTTGGGCTTTGGGTGGTTGAACGCTCTTTGGGCTTTTGTTAGTGGGAATCAAGTGATTTTTGGGCTTATTGGTTTTCTGGGCTGAGCCATCCCCATATGGCTTCCACAGCAAGGGGACGATTGGCCCAGTTTTGAGCTTCACCAGTTCGACGGTTCAATTGCCGGGATTGGGCGGTTCAATACCAGTTCAATAGGGAAACGGTTTCCGGGAGCAAAGCAGACAAAAGAGATCGCCGGTTGACTGTCCGACCGATGGTCCAATTTTCAAAACATTGATAAAACCTCCCCTTAAATTTGGACTTTCTAATGGAAAAATAATAATAATAATAATAAAATTATTAAATGTAAATAATAATAATAATAATAATAATAATAATAAAATTATTAAATTTGGTTTTCTGGGTTGGTTTCCTTCTACTTTTTTTTTAATAATATTATTAATCAATTTAATTACATTTTAATGCACTCTTCTATGTGGACTAGGTTGTATTATTCATTTAAAATTTGGGGCTTCCATATAATTTGATTCAGGAAAAAGTCTTTTTTATTAAAAAAAAATTCTTCTTAAGAAGCATTTACTTTGTGGTGTTTAGTTGATGTTCCGTGGTGATCAATTTTAAAGTTATGTTTGATTTTTAAAAAATATAAGAAAAAAGAAAAAGGGATAATTATGATTTAGGGTTGGTAAAAGCAAATAATGGATCTAAAGTCCACATATTTAACATAATTGATGGTAAGGATATGAAATGTGAAAAACAAAAATACCCTTGAAGGAAATTAAGAAAAATGAGTGTGTTTGTGGGTCTCATCTTCTAATTCTTTGACTTTCATATATTTTTTCTCTCTTTCTTTACTCTCCCCTTTTGATCTCCATGTGTCACATTTATTTTATCTCTTTAATTTCTTTTCTAAAAATATTTTAATATTTTTCCATTCCTCTTTTTGTTAAAAAAAGAAAAAGAAAAAGGAAAGCACAATAGACTTATTAATAAACTTTTAGTTGTATCTTTTTAATTTATAATTTTTCTAATTTAATTTAATTTTTATATTTTATAATTGAACAAGTTAAATTTTAAGTAAAAGAAAAAAGGAAAGTTAAATTTTTAGTTTTATTTTTTATTTTCCTATTTTATTTTATTATTAATAATATAACATTTAGTAACACGTTGTTAAAAGTAATTACGAAAATTTCATTACAATTTAATGTTAATAATAATATTTTTTTAAAGTAATTTTCATATATTTGAATAAGAGCAATAACTTTTTTTTTAGATTTTTTCATATTCTTTAAAAAAAATCATGTTGAAATCATTTGAAAAATAATTTTAATATTTTTATTTTAATTTGTATTTTGAAAAATAATTTAAAATTATATAATGATTTTCATCATTTAAAAAAAAAGAATTTAAAAATAAATCACTAGAGAATTAAAAGGCAAAAAAAAAAAAAAAAAAAACTAGTAAGATGTATCATAGATTATACAATATAGTCACACAATATGAATTCATTTTATACCATTTCCATGTCCTTAAGGTATTTCTGGTATTATAAAAAAAATTATATTCTTTAACTCAATTATAAATGTTTGTCAACCTTTGAACTAAATTTTACATCTTTTGTGAACCTTATGCCCATTATTAGTTTTATCCATCCTTAAAGTATAATTGTCTCAAAGAAAAAGTAGGAATGAAAAAGTAAATAAAAATTTAAAAATAAAGTTAAAGTAAATAAATTATTTTTATTTGTTATTTTAAACTCATTTTATTTATTTTAATCAATTAATATAAAAATTAAATAATTTAAAAAT
The DNA here is from genome assembly GCA_030254885.1 of Vitis rotundifolia. Lineage (NCBI taxonomy): Eukaryota > Viridiplantae > Streptophyta > Magnoliopsida > Vitales > Vitaceae > Vitis > Vitis rotundifolia. Next base: position 16,361,200 of record CM058152.1, read on the forward strand.
ATGTTTTTAATTATATTTGATTTTTTTTTGGAATTTTTCATAGAAAAAAAAATTATTTCTTTTTTAACATTTTTTTCTTTTCTTTTAACACCTTTTGGAAAAAAAAAAATAACATAAGGGTTTGCCTAGTTAATAGCCTGGATATACCTCTATGAAGTCTTATGGTATAACTTGTATCTATTGTTAACCTGACCTATCTGGATGCTATGGGGTAGGAAAAATGAAGATTATTTTGTATCTTATGCATGGATGAGAATGGAGTTACAATGCTGCACAATGGTCACCCCAGTTTCTAACCAGGAATAGGGCAGACTATTTTTCATTACAGTATAGTTAAGGAGAGGGAAGAAGGCCCATCCTATCACCTAGCTCCTTGATGCCAACCCTAGTAATACTAGATTGCATGAGATACCCAAAACTTTGGCATTTGTTCAGTCTCGTAATGATGTGCCTGAAAAGTTCATTGAGTAGACATTTTATGATCTTGTTTGTGAAACCACCAAAATTTTGATTTAAATTTTTTTTTTTTCTGCTCCAAAATCAATTGAAAGTTTATGATATTGTTTACGAAATTACCAAAGGAGGTGAATAGGCGACACTCCTCTTTAATTTAACCCAAAATTTATCAATGTTTTTCAATGAGCATATGATGATGTGTTATATATATATACGAAAAACTATCCACGAAGTTTCTCAGAGGTTTTGCCGATGCAAACATCATAGAATCAGGGATTGTGAGTTATAATTAATCCACTAAATATGAAAAAGAGGTACAAAAATTTTAGTTAAGGGTTACTACTTCCCTAAGACTTATATCCTAGAACCTACATCTAATCTAATCTCCATAAAACAGCACCATTGTACTCTTTTATGAACTCCCCAATGTATGTCTTGAGGGGATATCAATCTTTCTCACAAATTCAAGAATGAAACACAAATCGATTTTGAGAATTTTGGGATAAGCGCATAGAATAATGACAAGCTTAGGCAGATAAGTTCTTGAAAACCTAGTGGACTATGACTCAATTTAGAAATCATATTTTACCAAAAAAATTAAGGAACTTAGAAAATTTTGAAAATATTTTTTCTTTCGAATTCAAATGGATTTCTTTTGCGAAAATATTCCTCTTTAAATGAAAAGAGATTTGGAAAGATTTTCTTTTTCAAATTTTAAATTTAAATTTGTTTCCAAATTTCTTTTATTCTCAATTTTCATATAAGCCCATTAAATGTCTTTTATATACTATTATTATCAATTAACCCAACCATACTTATATGTTTAATCTTGGGTTGATTACACAGTAACCTCGAATATTTAAAAGAGTGTAAATCATGAGAAAAAACGCCAAACCCTAAACCAGAATGGATGAACAAAATTATCAACTTAATTTAAATAGTAATAAAAATGCACGTTGTATAAATAGATTGATAATGTTGTATATAATACAAAAAATGCCTAATTGAAACTTTTCACCAAAGGCTCCATTTCATGATGATCCACCCCTAGAGTTTGATGAGCAAGTTTATGTCTAAAACCAGAAAGGAGCATTAGAATATTATTAAATGGATATTTTGATATCTAAGGGGCTGTAGAGGCGTTGGTCTGATGTATGAAAAGTGGCAGAATGCAGAAACAAAAATAGTGGGCGGTGGACCTCGCCCTCTCAGTATATAATTCAATGATAGTCAAAGTGTAATTTATCTCACAAAGAATCAAATTTTCCATGAGACCACAAAGCACAGTGACATTAGACTACATTCATTTCATAAGGGATGTGATTAACTAAGGGGCGGTTGAAGTTAAGAAAATCTTTCAAGTTGAAAGCATATATGATTACAAAACCTCTTCCTAAATTCAACTTCAAATTCTGCTTTGTCAGAGGTATAGAGTAGGCCCCCAAGGGCTCTCATGGTGATCAAAGGAAAGATTAATTAATGATCCAAGTGGAGAATTGTTGTAAGTGGCTTAATAAACCTTTCTAACTCAAGGGCATCGGTGGAAGAAAGTTGGAGAAGAAGAAAACTAGTGTTGCAGTTATAGTTTCAGGACACACCCCATATATCTGCTGTGGGAAACTTAATTCTGCTTTTCCATACATATGGTATAAGATAGGATCTTCCCCCAGTGTGAATGGGTAAGTGAACTTTTAGAAGTCTCCAAAGAAAAAGTGCTTAGGTCCTTGGGGTTTTGGTATCTGTTGCAATGCTTGTTTGGATTGTGAGAAAGTGAAGGAATTGAACTTGTTGGGTACAATCTCGATTTCTTATTGTTAGGTAGATTGATTTCTTTGACTGCTTATGTATGCAAGTTCTTTGTCGAACTGAACTACGTAAATCTGTGTCTCTTGAGTCAGTACTTTCCTATTGCAATTTGGTTGTCATCTTGATCAATTGCTTCTATGATTCTGTGGTCTCCAGACTTGGATTCAACGTGTTGGGGTGCAACAATGCTACTCTTAAGCTTGGGGGTGGATCACCCAAATGATGGCTGTTAGAAGAGGCACGCGAGGAGTGGTATCGATCAATTAATGACATGAAAAGTTTGGCCAACCCACTGAACGCCGATTAGTTTTCAGATGAGAAGGTCAAAGCCCGATCCAACAAAACTCTTGCCGTACCAGATTAGGCTTTAATAATGGTTCCAAAACACTACAAAAAATAATGGCAATTTAGTAGAAACTTTTGGTAGCCGGAAAAACTGCCGGAAATGGTTAAAAATTAATTATCTCAAAACTGCATTTTGCAGTCTTGTTGCATATTATTGAAGATATGTTCTTAATTTTCTGGTTGTTATTATATGCTTTAACCTTAGAATCAGGAATTTGTTGTCGATATGCTTGAGGCCAAAAGAAAGATACCCTTATAATTCTGGTACCAGATACTAATCACCTGAACTTCCATGAACCCCTTCCTAATATATTCTCATCTGTCGATTCATATACACTTATAGCCACATACTTTTGTTATTTTTATCAGTACAGATACTATTTTTGTCTTGATCATCAGCATATACTAATACAATGGCTATTTAAATGTACAAGCAGTTGATAAGATGGAAATATAGCAGCTAAAGTTGAAGATGAGTTGCAGTCATGGGCTGCAAAATGGAGTCTGATTCCAGTGCAGCAGCCAGTTCCGGCCATAAGATGGCGGACACAGTCCAAGAGCCATCACCTCTAGCACTCTGCCTTTGGTTGATGTAACCAACACCAAGCTTTTCTATAGTGGAGCAGACAGTTCCAAGAACTGGAGTTCCAAAGCCGAAGTCCAGTTCGCTAACAGGAAACCGCCTTCCTGAGGACACAACAAGAGTAGGTCCACCGCGACCTAGTACCGTCCTTGACAGCATCAGTCCAGGCCTGTGGCACTCAATCCAGTCGATCAAATCCAAGAAATGAGCCTTGTTAGTTACCTTGGAGATTACTTTGTGGACGATCTTGGCGACATCCAATATAGAGCCTTGCTTCACTTCAACCACACTGGCCTCCCCAACAGCGACTGATAGGACATTTCCTATGTAATTCGACAGGGAGTTCTGGCCTCCACACATGCTCATCCGCCCATCAACTAACCATCCCATGTTACACTTTTCATGTTTTTCATCTATGGCCTTGACCATAACCTTCCATAAGTAAGCTGAGAAAGCCTCAATTTTTGTTCTCTTATGCCCATTAAGGCATGCAAGTTTTTGCAGATGATTAATGCTTGATGCATCAACATGATAAAGGCGCTTAAGCAAGGTGTTCATTGTTGGTATATTTACAATCTCTTCCATGGTACACTTCACAAACGTACGGTCCAACAATGGATCATAATTAGGAGGGCAGCGCGGGTGAAGGTTCCTTCGATGATCAGGTATGCAGGAAAGTGGCCTCCTTAGCGCTATTTCAGACCATGAGACGAGAAACTTACCAAAGGCGCTCGCGTCTCCAAGAGCATGGTCGAAGGTGAATGTTATGGAAATGCCTCCACAAGTGTAGTTTGTTACTTGGACTTGGCAAGGAAATTCAGGGTTGATGGATACTAGTTTTCCTTGCAAAGATAGGTTAAGGTTGTGGAAGTCTAGGTCTTTTAGAGGGATATTGGCATGAGCTTCTACAACTAGGGCACCACTATTGTCACAAATGATTTCGGGCTCATTAGTATTGGGGTTTTCGGCAATTCGACCAGAAAAGGGATAGTAGTAGTTGAGAATTTTGGCTAATGAGCACTTAAGAGCCTCAATGATAGAGCTGAAGTCATCCAATACTGGTCTATGGTAGAAATAAAAGTATGTGACAGGGAAACGACCCGAGAGGAGGTCAAGGTTTGAAAGAGTAATGATATGGGGCTCAGGCAAAGGACCGATAGCTTTGATGACAGTTTGGCTGGTGAAGTTCACTTCAAATTTTCCATGGACATCAGCTTGATGAACTTCCATGTTGAAGCCTAGCCTTTTGTGAATGCCCCTCGCTCCCTAGCTAGTTTCCAGTGAATGGAAGTGCTTGAAAACATGGCTTCAGTTAATAAACATAGCAATACTTATATAGTGGATGTGTTATTGTGATTTCTTGTAATTCAACTCAAACATGACCTTAATAACCAAGCTAAGTGCTTCTATAATCTACACTATCATATATATATATATATAATGAAAAATAAAGTGTATTAATGAATGAAAGAAGGGAAATCTAAGAGTGTGTTTCATAGTGATTTTAAAAAATATTTCTAATTTTTTTAATACTCGAAAGATAAAAATTTTTAAGTGTTAAACTAAAAATATTTTTTAAAATTACTGTCAAACGTATTTTAAATCTAATTGAATTATGAAGGCAAATAAAAATGGTGAGATTGCAGGATGAAACCTATACATGTAAATGAACCAACTTTATGCAATCAACCGACAACCTAAATTAATAAAGAAATGTTTACATGCTACTAAATACAATTTTAAGCTCACTATGGACATTCAAAAGAATTTGGAAAAGGAATTTATGATGTTAAAAGAAGTGGCAATGAAATCCAACTGAGGGTTTCTTTTCTTTTTTTTTTTTCTTTTCCCTTGAAATTAATGGAATGGAATAGTGTGAATGGGCAAAAAAAATTGAAATGGTGGTGGTGTTTTTGGACTTGACCCATATGTGTCCCACATTACCTCATTGAGACACTGGCTACCTATGCTTGGTTGCATTCAACATGCTTCTGTCGCATAGAAAAAGGCTTGATCACTAAAAAAGGAGACTCATTGAACCGTGAAGAGTGGAGACCGAAAGCATATGAACTCTATATTGGTTTTTTAACCAATACTTAGAAGCCAAGACATGAATGTGTGAGAGAGAGAGGAAAAGAGAGAGATTGATTGGAGTACCTTTTAAGGAAATAAAGGTGATCATTAGAGAATTGAAAGTGCCTCAAAGATGCCCAATTGATTTATGATGCGCAAATCAAAAGTATGCATGATGGCCTTTTTGAAGTGGGAATCAAATCAAAGTCTCCATGGACTTTGATTTGGACACCATTTTCTCATCATAATTATTTAAAATCTGAAATTGATCGATCACTAGCTTGAAATTGCATGGCGTAAGCATCCTGATCATCTTGTCTCTGAAAATCTTCTCTCAACAATGATGGTGCTTATCACTGTAGAAGGCAGTGAAGATCACTTTTTTTTTGTGGGAATAAACTTTGTTATCACTATTGTTAGTGCTTGTCAATGTAAAGAATCTCCACGAAGATTTTATTTGATTCAATAATATCAGTGGCTGGGTTTTGTTAATATACCATTCAAGTACTTCTGTTGAAAGGGATGTGTTATTTATGTGAATCAAATTCCTTGAATGGCGATGTTTTCTAACTTTCTTTTGATTTAGAGATATAGAAATGTTTTAAAAACTCAATAATTGTATCTAGTTTTCATTTTTTGTAAAATTTTATAATGGAATAATTCTCTCTTATCCATGGATTGATGTAAACCAAGTTAACTGAATCACGTTAAAACCTCGAATACAATTATGTAAATAATGTGAGTTATTTGTGTTAAAGCTTCCACTTGCACAATTGTCTCTAATTATTTCATGCTGATGATAATGACTGATTATATGGGAGGGTTTGAGACTAACTTCATAACAGAATTTGAGGCTGGTTGCACAGGAGTTGACTGGATCTATTCCCATTTTTGGACAACAGTCTTTTCAGCTTCCTCAAGATGGAAGGTGGAATGATATGGTTCCCCTGCTTGAAATGAAATTGCGTGGGATTTGGTAAGAGCAATTGCGCTCAATTTGAATTGTGGAGGAATACATGCTGTGACAATGACCCCAATAGCTAGTTTTTCTCAGACAAAGTGGCAGACTAATTCAATTTGAACTTGGTTTGTTCCTGCATGAAAAACAGGATCAGCCATCATCTTCAGTGCACTAAGGTTATACCATACAAATTGAGGAGGTTGAGATTATTTCACACCAATGTCACCGAAAGGAAATCTAGGTGAATCCAGCTGCGGTGAAGGATGTTAAAAAGTAATCTTCAATTAAGAAAGTTACCAAAAATTGTGACGAATTTGATTTTTAAAAGTTAATTAATAGTTCGAGTGATTGATTTAGTTTCTATATTTAAACTATTCAATTTCACAAGCTTATCAAAAGAAAAAAAATGTTAGGTAAAATGATTTTCTCATGGTTTCACTATGGAAAATAGGAAAGAAAATCAAATATAATTAAAATTAATTAAGAATTTGTACATTTTTAAGTTATTTAATCTTTACATAAAAAAAAAAATAAGTGAAATGAATTTAAAATAACATATAAAAATAATTTATTGATTTTAAATCAATTTTTATCTTATTAAATTACAAACACCAATTCATAAGAAATTTACATTTAGTGGATAATAGGTCATAAACCGGAAAAATTGAGTAAATTAAATCAAATTAATTCTTATCTCAATGTAATGATATAAGATACTAGAGTACAATTAACTTTTTTTAGTGCAATATTTAGTCAACTTCATAATTGGATTCTAAATGAATTAGTATTTTTCTATGGGTCTTAGTAGCCCTCACTTGGGCTCATAATTTTTATTGGCATAAAGGTTTGAAGAAAATTGGAGAATTAGTTATTTATGTGCATAAAGACATTTTCATCAACGTGTAAGGTTACACAAGATTTAATGATTAATTATAATGGGTTTTTCTATAGTAGGCTAATTAATTGATTGGAGCCTGATGAGGCTAATTAAAATTAATTAGGACCTAATGTGTTAGATTAAGTAATTCAAGCCCAAGTTAAGCCAAAGATAAGCTAAAGACTCTTAAGCCCAAAAAAGTGGCTATATCAACCCCTTAGTTTAGGATTGACTATTTTATTCACTCTATTCTCGATTTACTATAGAGAGAGCCTTAGCATCCACCTCTCTCCCTCTTGAGTGTATAGTGACCCTACACATGTGCCAAGGATAAAAAATAAAGTTATTGGGTTAAAGATTTATGATTTTTTAAAATCTCTATTGCAAAAAGAATTAGGTTTGAGAACATTCAAACCCCAAGTATGATTTCTAACACAAACCTATGGGGTCAAAGTTAAGTTTTTTATCGTTTTCGTAATGCTTATGTCTTAAATGCATGCATCTCAAAGCTCAAATGAATATCGAATCACCCAATAGCTTTTTCATTATAATCAGACTAATGTATTAACAACAACAATTTCACAACTATCATGCTCAAGACATAACTTTCAAACCTAGAATCCTAAAAATAATACTATCCCGCTAAATGTGAGGTCTTAAACTGATCAAGAACATAAAGACCTAATTTGTAGACCAAATACACTACTCCCCTTGAAACCAAGGCCTAGACTTAATGAAAATAATACTATACCACATTAACAATGTAGTCATAAGTCAAAAGCAAAGACAAAAAATGACCTAAAAACTATTAAAATGAAATAGCCCTATGGATAAAAAATGAAGTATAAGACCATAACCAAGGCTTTGAAATAAAATGTTATTTAAAAGTGGAAGCTTCTAAAAATTTCCTAGGATATAAAATCCTTAGTTCTAAAGGAGTGAAATTAGAATGCATTAGACTATTACTTTGTAGTGCAACTAAGCCATTTTTATTGTCTAAATTTGTCTAGTTTTATCGACTTTTGAAAAATAAATTTGAAGAGCTGGAAGTAGAAGTACAAAAAAATAATAATAATAAAGATAAAAAAAAGAAAAAAAAAAAAAGAAAGAAACATGAAAATTAGTCCTTGGCTTAGCTTGGGTTGGAGCTTTGGAAACCCATTTATTATTATTTCTTCTCCTATTATATAAGATCATATCTCTGGGTTGGAGCTTTAGAAATCCATTGATTGTTGTTTTTTTTTTCTATTATATAGGATTTTATCTCTTAATTCTCTAGGCGCAATCACAAGCTTATTAATTTGCTTATGGAATTCCTCAAACTTTTTAATATAATACTTATTACTAATGTGACTTTTTCTTATAATAAAATAAACATCAATACATCCATACATACATACATAATAAATATATATATATATATATATATATATATATATACCTTTTTAGCTAGGAATCACCTTTTTAGCCTTGGCAAAGTTAGTATTTACACAACCAGGAGTAGTAGATTCATCAACATAACCTAGGCCTCTCTTGACACTAGAGGACTTGCTCAAATTTATCTAATCATTCAACAATTTAGAACTTAAGTGTTCCTTCTTACAAGTTAAGTGCTTTTCAATCTTATAATTTATAATTTCAAGAGCCATAACATCATTATTTTTAACCATACTTCTATGTTCATATTGAAGAAACTTATTCTTATTAAGCATATTTTGATATTTAGAATTTAGCTTCTTAATCTTATCTAGCAAGCAAAGATTTCCATATTTCATGAAGTTGAGCTAATTATCATTTGTATTATGGTTCTTCATTTTCATAGAACCAATATAAGATAGATAAATTTCTCTTTAGTTTAATATTCTCACTTTAGATTTTTAAGCTTTCCTCATATAAAGCATTATAGGCATCTTGTAACTCATCACATTCCACTTCATCCTTATCACTAGAGTTCTCATCTTTCATGATATCAAACTTTGTTACCGAGATTACAAAGGCAATATATCTAGAATGATTTTTGGGTCTTATGAATTTTTTTTTTCTAAGACAGAAATTTCATTTTAAAAAAAAAAGGACTTTCTTCATTTTCAAATTATTAATCATATCTTATTACTTCTTTGATTTAAGAGTAAAAGATTCACCCAAAGTTCCTTAGTTTTTGGGTTTCTTATTCAACCTTCTATTTCCTTTACTCAATCTTTCCCAATCAAGATAATTTTTTCAAAATATGAATGTAAACTAATTTTCTTTCCTTCAAACTTCATGTTATCAAGAATAGAGGTAGAAATAGAAAAAAAAAATACTAAAGTTAATTTTCACCTATTCTAATACCAATTGAGAGTCTATCTTGATCACAAAACTACTTAGAGTGGGAGAATATATGGTCCAAGAAATATATTTTCCAAATTTTAAATATGTCTAAATTTTCTTAATTATTAACTAATTTCAATAAAAAATAATCAACACAAAGAAACACTAAATATAGGTGAAAAACCACCTGCATAATCTCTCAACAACTCTACAAAAAAAAAAAACCACGGTCAAATGTTAAATAACTACAAAATGCATCCACTACATTTGAAAAGATTTACCTTATACATGCAATTGCAGCCATTCTCAAGGGTCTTATACAAATAAGCACCTACACTCTTCTTTCACACCCATAATGTAACAATTCACTCCTTAATTAATTACCTCAACATCATGATGAGGCTAGCATTGATTCTTTCACACCCTTAAAATTCTCTGAAAATTTGGTATTCATCTATAGAGAGAGTGATGACTTGCTTTTATATGCCACTAACATAGTCTCAATGGGAATCTACTTGTAATTAGAAGATAACACAAAGTGGAAGTGGAATCTACTTATAAAAGGAATGAGATTCCACTAGCATAATCCCAATAGGACTCTTCCCAAAAATCTAACAATAATATAATAAAATAAAAATCTCAATAGGACACTTCCCAAAAATATAAGACTAATAGAATAAAATAAAATAAATTGAAAATAATTCCCAAAAATAAAAATAGAAATTATTTACACTATTCCTACAATCCCCCGTAGAGTGTAAACGTAATTTTTTTTTTTTTTTTTTAGGAAAAAAGAATCCAATGCATCAATATTAGTGCCCAAAGGCTATGAACTAGTCTCAGGACAAATAAGTATTGAATTACAAAACATGGTGAAAATAAATTTCTATAAACCAATGTTTCTTTATGTAACTCAAGGGACTTTTATCCACATTGGTTTTTTCAACTACACTACAAGCTGTACAAAATGGGTTGGCACAAATAGGTCATGCGCCCTGCCTGGATATTCATGAGAGCTCTAAAGAACCTACCTAAGTTCTCATAGGAAGCAGCCCCACCTCCACTCTCATATAGGTGAATCCATCAAGTATGTTTTGCATTTAAACATACCATCCATAAGGAATATGGTATTCAGTACGAGTAAACACTCAACCTTAATCAATGCAGAATATGCTCTATCTACACCATAAGGATGGAATCTTATACAATTAGAGTTGATAAAGCACCTCAAGTCAACAAGTGATTTGTTATTACCCATATAAATCTACTTCATGGAATTTCCATTATAATAGATTGGGTTACCACCACTCTTGACTTCTGTAATAGGCATAAACCCCATCCCCCTCGATGTTTCTTCCACTAGTTTCTTATTTAGTGGTTTGGTCAAAAGATCAGTCAAATTCAACTCTGACCTCACAAATTCTAGGGATATAACCCCTATTTCAAGCAGCTACCACACAATATTGTGCCTTAGGCTTATATATTTGTTTTTCCCATTAAATATTTTACTCTTAGCCTTAGAAATTGCAACTTGGCTATCACAATGCATAAACACAGACGGGGCTGGTCTCATCCAAAAAGGGATATCTACTAAGAGGTTTCTAAGCCACTCAACCTCAGAATTTGCCTTTTCTAAGGCAATAAACTCAATCTCCATAATAGACCAAGTAATGCAAGTTTGCATGGTAGACTTCTAAGAAACGGCACTTCCACCAAGGATGAAAACATATCCACTAGTGGATTTCATCTCATCCGAATCCGAGATCCAATTTGCATCACTAAATCCTTCAAGGACACTTGGAAATCCACTAAAGCACAAACCATAGTTAATGGTACCTCTCAAATATTTAAGGACTCTACGAATAACAGTCCAATGGTCCTAATTAGGACTTTGGGTGTACCGACTCAATCTACCTATTGCATAAGCAATGTCAAGTCTGGTACAATTCATTAAGTACATTAGGCTCCCTATAATTTAAGCATACTCTATTTGGGCAACATTATGTTCTCTATTTTTCTTCAACTATGAGCTGAGATCATAAGAAATTGACACTGGTTTACAATCAAAGTGTTCAAACTTCCTTGGGATCTTTTCAACATAGTGCTCTTGAGAAAGTTTAAGCTCATTAGGTGTTCTAGTTATTTTAATTTCTAGAATCACCTTTGCCTCTCCTAGGTCTTTCATATCAAACTTAGAACCTAGTAATTTCTTGTAAGGTATTCTATTTTGAATATGACATGCGGATAGGATAGTTTCCTCCCACAAATTCAAGGGTGCTCTTGAACCTACCAACATTGCATCCAAATTTCTTTTGCAATTTTAAATTGACAATATATATCAAAAGGTTCATTAGAAAGTGTACTTAGAATAGCATGTCTAACTTGTTTATTTCCAGTTTCCCAGGTTGGTAATATATGAGAATCATCTTTTGGTTTTGGGTCAGTCAAAATATGTCTCAAGTTCACTACATCAATTGCAAAGAAAACCCTTTCCTGTCATCTCTTAAAGAATGTTCCATTAAAGGGATCAATTTTAGAGGTGTCAAGACGAGTGTGAACTATGAAAGCTTCCATTTAGATATATTTCAAGATTGTTTTCTGACTTAGTAACAAGAAACCTATATGTCGCATTATTCTCAGCATAACCAATGAACATTGCATCAAAGGTTTTAGGACTTAGTTTTCGTTTTTTAGGTTCAAGGAGAAGAACTTTAGCTAAATACCCCCACACTTTCAAGTATACTAAATTAGGTGCATAACTCTTCCTACATGAGAAACTTGACCTCAATCAAAACAATTAACACCCGGGGAAGTAAGTAGTGTTATACCAATGTATAATTGGAAATTGTCGACCTAAGCCGAAGCACCGCCAATTTCCCCAATCATTGTAATATCAATCTTTTTAAGATTCCCTTCAATGAATAATCACATGTAGTAAAGACAACCCAATACTTGGAAAATTGTGTTGCATGCATGACACTTCATTGTATGTGTTGGGGACCATCAATAATGTTGTGCATCTTTCCATTATTAACCGACATTTGCCTTATTTCTTTTCATTCTATCTTCCTTTGCAACAAGGATATCTTTTCAACAAAAAGGTGGTGATTGTCTAAATGTCAGTAGACGTGCAAACAATTGAATAACAGTCAGTACACAGCATCTTTGTCCCTTTCTCCCAAATGGTATAATGTAGAAAAATAAATTAAGCATTATAGCATAACATTATTGTCTCTGACAGTCTAGTTCCTATTGGGAATTTAATTTAAATTCAAGATTTTAGAATTAGAATGAAACTATTAGAGGATTCTTCTTTTAATTATCTTTAATTTGGTTGGTGAAGTACTATTCTTCTTTATGAAATGATTGGGAAAAAATTGATCGTATGCGACCCCTACTTCTTAGTTCTCTACAGAATTTAGGTTTTGTTTGATTCTTAAAAATTTTAAGAGAAAATGCGAAAAAAAAAAAAAAAAAAAAAAGGAAAAAAGTAAAAGATAAATAAAAAATAAATTTGAATTCAATAAATTGTTTTTATATATTACTTCAAATTCATTTCAATTATTTAATTCTTTTATATAAATATTAAATAATTTAAAAATATATAAGTTTTTCACTAATTTTAATTATATTTAACTTTCTTTCATATTTTCCATGGTAAAACCAAACATGAAAAAAATAATTTTCCTTAATAATTTTTTTTAATACTTTTTGACAACTAAAGATGGTCTTAGAGTGATGGTAACTTGTGATTACTATGGCATTGCTATAAGCTATTTAGAGGCGATCGTGGTTTAATTTGCCCTTTGCGATTGAAATAATAATTTGGAAGTAGTGATGAGAGGTTTTCTGAAAATATTTTCTTCAATTTCATCACTAGTGATGTAAGTATTATCTTTCTCCACATTGAAATCACATTCAATTTTGTCACCAAGGATGTAATATATTAACCATTGTCTATTCAATTTCGTCATTAAGGATGTAATCATTATCTCCTCCCAAATTAAAGTCACATTCAATTTCATCACTAATGATGTAACTATTGTCATCCTCACAAATTGCTACTTAATTAATTTTGTTTTAGCATAATAATGAAAATTTAATTAGAAATCATCATTGCATCCACTTTGAATGATAGGTCCATGGATGAATAATAAAGTAGAGATTCAGATGCACCAAATGGTCTGCTGACCTATATGTCATTAAAATACTTCGATTAATCATTAGATCTTAGGTCCTATAAATTGCATTTCTAAAATTAATGCAGCATTAGCAAGCACCAAAGCCAAAGGTGCATCATTGCCAAATGGAAATCAAATTGGCTTATTTAATCAATTATATGTATAAAAAGTTGTTCCATTTGGAATATTTTAAATCACTAATAACTTAATCTTTGGGAGTGATTATATTTTATTAATATTCTAGTTAGCTATGTAAGAAATTTGGTAGCCAATGATCTTAGGTTAAATATTTGTATGTTCTAGGTTTTTTTTTTTTTTTTTTTTTTTCCCATTTTGGGGAAATTTTATTTTTCTTCCTCTTACATATATGTAACACAATTTCAAGTATTTTTGGTATTAGAGAAGGGAGACTTTTTCTAAATGATATAGAATTTTATTTATTTATTTTTATTTTTATTTTTTTGTTCTTCTATGTCCTTGGTAGTTTGGTTTTGAAACCAATAACATTTTTTCGAATTGATTTTTAAGAAGTCAAAAGCTCTTTTTGAAGTTTAATTAAGGTTTTTAAGTTTGTTTAGTTTTTTTTTTTTTTTTTTATCAAAACGCTTATAGTTAAAAATAATAATAATAAAAATAAAAAATAAAAAACCTTAATATGAAAGTGGGAAAAATATTATTTTTTGAAAAAGCTTTATTATGACTTATGTAAGAATTTCTTTGATATTTAAAAAAAAAATTATAATACCAATATTGCTTTTTAAAAATTGTGACTTTACTTTCAGCTTTAACTTTCATTTAAAACCAAAAATAAAAAGTTATCTAAAATGAGGCCTAAGACTTGGATCCTACTTTTGATAGTTCTGCACAAGTCGACAAATTTAGAATAAACAATTTAAGAGTCGATTCATATTATTGTCATTTGTGCACAAATCAAAAAGTTTGGACTATCTTTTTGGATATTTCTACAAGTGTATATTTACATTTTTGTTAAAATGTGATATATCACATCAAATAAGAAAAAAGTCCGTAATGTTATATGCGTATAAGTTCTTCTTAACTTCATAAACATGATTTAAAATTGTGATGAGTACCCGTTATACCCAAAACAGTCAATATCTAACACAGATCTCAGGCCTATAGATTGGAGTATTCTACTTCTTGTTTAGGAAGAGTCCATCAACATCAAAGAAAATTGATGCATGTCTTCAAGATTATTGAAAGAAGAGGAAATCTAAGATAGAAAATTATCAAAGCTTATGTCAGATATAGTCCAAGTTAAGATGCTTGGCCGAACATCAACTTTCCCCGAAAGTGAGAAGTTGCCAAAACGGATGCTTTTCTTAAACAATACCGAGGATTGTGTGCTCATCTTTGTGGTTTCATTTTAAACTTCCACAATCCATTATCTTCGGAAACTTGAATGCAGCTACACCTTTCATAGTCTTGCAAACCAGTCAATATTACAGGCCGAAAGACATTGCAGATGTACATACAACAGGATATTTAAGAGCAAAGAAGAAAAAGGACAAAAAGAGTGGTGGCTTCTATATATCTATGGCCTTAAATTCAAGGTGACCCACATCACCATTTCAAGTTGTTGGTTCAAAAACTACCTAACCAGTTATCGTACTACAACATTTATTGAGCTGCCCTACAATGTATGATCACATAAAGAAAAGACACCCAATACTTGGGACACTGTTGGATGTATGACATTTCATATATAGCTTGGGACCATGAAATAATGTTGTCCCTTTTCAAATTTAACCTACATCATCCTGATCTGTTTTGATTCGTTCTACCTTTCCGACAATGGTTACTCTTTCTGCAAAATTAAATAGCGGCTAGTACACGGCTTCTCTGACTTTTTCTCACAACGGGTATAATATGGTGTCTCCAAATGTGACAGCCTAGTTCCCTGTTGGGAATTTAATTTAAAGTTGAGGTTTTAGAAGTAGATATTTGCTTACTTCTACATCTAGTTATGTATAAAATTTGTATTTTTTTTTTTTTTTTTTAACTTTTTATTGAAAGTAACTTCCTTTCGAATTTCAAATAATTTATTTTTTTTACTTTTTATTGACTTATTATTTATTTCTCAAATTTTTTTAAAAAGAAATTAAAATATTGGACTTTTTTTAAATGTTAAAAGTAACTTATTGGAACCAATCAATACAACCTATATACTGAAATCACTAATAAAACACAATCTAAACCCCAATCCTTCCCATCAACTAGTATAATTGAAGTGAACATATTAATTTTTTTTACATCTTAATACTTGATAAAAATTAAATATTAAAAAAACAAATAACTTAATATTTAAAACTATTAAGCACTATGTAATCTTGAGTTTTATTTAGAATTAAGTAAAATAAACAAACACTACCTTAGATTGATGGTAGCTTTTGATCTATGGAGTTGTTATTAGTGTTTAGTAGTAAATTTTAATATGTATTTTTTTAGGCCTTTTTGACCTTTAGGGTGGAAACAAAAACTTGTGGTGTAGGCATCGTTTTCCTTGAATTTGTGGATTCGCCAATGATAAATATCTATTGAAATTTCATCACTAGTGGTGTAGGTATCGTTTTCCTTTCAAATTGTGGTCACATTCAACTTTTTTGTTTTATTGTTATCACAAACATCATTATTAAGTCAATTGCGTAAGAGAATTAAGAAGGAAGATTTTGGTAAAGAAAAGCACTATCATCATATCAAGACAATCAAAATCATCTCATGAGTGGTCCAATCCAAATCGTTTACTAATGGACAAATAATTCAGATTTTCTAGATAAATGATAGTTTACATGATATCTTACGAGATTATTGAACTAAACCCCTTGGAACCAAGTAGCGTATGTTTCGAGATATATGTAAGCACAAATTCTAGACCTAATCAAAGCAACCTATGTACACATACACATATGTTTTTAATTACTTGATTCTATATGTTAACTTTTAATTTTATCGAGGTTTTGTAAGGAAAAAAATACCTTAATTAAGCCTTTATTAATTGACATCAACAAAAATAATAAAAAGTGAAGCCTCCTTAATATGATAATAGGAGAATAGTCTTAGGTTTAAGGCTTTATGGTGATGTTTTTATATCTCCAAAAACATCAATAAATTATTTCCTTTGATTTGGAATTTTGGAGTTTAGCTTAAATCATGGAAAGTCGAAGTGAAAATAGATTTTAAAAAATATATGAAGGAAGAAAAGGGAAGGAAAATAAGGGAAAATTAAAAATGGCAAGATATATGAAAATGTTACCCCAAACATTTTTGGTGCTTTCAAAGATGAAAGCAATGACCATGTTCAATTTTTTTAATTCAAGAGACTAATGTGATCTACTCCACTTATGCTTGAATGCACATAAAAGAAGTATAAATAATCTTTCAATTGAATTTATAGATACTCTACTTACTAATCTCTTTTCGATTAAAAAAAAAAAAAAAATAGAACTCAAAGGATAACTCACAATAAGAGATTACTTCTTTTCACCTCTTTTCCTTTTTTTTCTTCTTCTTTTAGTAAAACCCTATATCACCATACTACAATTGGTGGGGGCAAGTTAGTTTCCCTATTTATCGAGAAGCTTTTCTTCTTCTTCTTCTAATAAAACCCTACATTAACAGTCTATGTTTTGTGGGCGTCAGTCGGTTTCCCTATTTATCGATAGATTTTGCTTTCGCTAGACCCACTATGCCTGCCAGAATACAATTTGTGGATGAGAATCAGTCCCTAAGATGGGGCTGTGTGATCACATGTTAGCCCTTGGGGACATTGCCAAAGTCTACACTTGCAAGTTGCCAAACCTTGGCCTGACTTTTTGTATCGTCTACTGATAGAGTATGCCAAATTAGTCCCCCTCCCCCCTCTCCCCCCACCCCCGGTGAGATTAATTTCTTAAGGAGAAGAATGAGATTAGTTAACCGATTTTCATGAAGCAAATATTTTGTGGATGTGCATAAAAGTTAAACCATTAAAGCAAGTTCGGAGGTGAAAAATGGAGTAACATATTATCCTTAGTACATATATATATGCATATAAATATGATTTATATAATCAATAATCGTGCACACCACCTTCTATTATCTTTTAAGCTCAAATTTAAAGCTCGATAATCTTCTTGTACAAATCAAATTTGCAATGATTAAAGAGAAAAAGTAACATTTTACATAAGATAGGGAAAAAAGTTCATGACACTATATATGTACAGGTTTCTCTTAACTTTATAAACAAGGTTTAAAGTCATACAAGTTAGCCAATTCCCGACTTAGGTTTGGGAGTTTGTTTGGCCCCAGTTATGTCAAATGGGGAAAAAAATTTCACAAAACTATATATATATATATATATTTAGTTGCAAAGGTCATTAGCCATTGGGCTCTAAATGATTGAAAGTGGGTTATTACGGAAAAAATACTCTAGTGGTTAACTTAATTTGATCTTAATAAATTAGGGGATTAACCCTGGATCCACCCCACCGCATCACACCCCACAGGTCCCTTTTCTTCCGAATTGTGCCCCCATTGGAGCGTTTACCATTGTATTATTAGGACGGCCCTAGCTAGTCTGTACCATGAGTTGTGTAACCAAGCTGGCATGCAAGTATATGAAAAAGATGGGACAAGCCGGCTAGTTAAAGAGGGACCCTACATTTCATGTTTGGTCCCATACGTTTAACAGCCCTCAAACCCCATTGAGATCAGCCTCTATATAAAGCAGAAGATGAACATTTCTCAAATCCCACTCCAGAACTTTGATTTCCTTGACACACTCCATGGCCAATTTCTCAACACCCCATTACCAAAATTCACGGCTCTGTCTAAGAGGAAACCATGTTAAGGTGGAAAATTACTCTGAAGAACGAATGAGAGGTGCTAAGGCCGGTAACAAACCATGGCCAGCTAAGCTGATCCAGAGGCACAGGCGAGAACATCGGACACAAGAAGTGCATCAACTAGGCTTTTCGTATCTCGCATCTTCCCTAAGATACTTCCTAAGCAAGGCAAAAGCATTTTACAACAGGTTCTTCCTCGAGGCCATTGACAACCCTATGGGAAGAACTGAAGTGATGCTGGTTGATCCATATTTCTCATTTCCAGTTGTTCCTGCAACAACCTTTGCTCCCTTCTAATTGTTTTCTCCAATACCAGAATCAATGGTGGAAACCAAAAAGAAAACAATTGCATATATATTCTAGTACACTAACCCTTCATCTTTATCATAATGTTTACATATATATACATATGAATCTGTGACTTTTTTTCACCTTGATTAATTACATCAAAGAGCAACATGTTATCATAAGCAAACAAAAAGCTAGGTAAAAATTGTCCCAAGAGCACAGAAATTTGACCATGTGAAATGATAAACGAAGCTAGTTAAGAACAAAAATAATATGCAATTTTCCTATGGGATTTCACGCTTTGACAAATCTGGATCATCAACTCTATGGTGGGCGTTCATTTTGAATGAGACTGTAACGCATAAAATCCAAATCTTGAGCACCAATTATTGTTCATGGTAATGTATGTAGACTTGCTTTCAATCAATGTACTGAAAGATCTAGATCCCTCGATGCTCACACGCGCGGTTGGCAATGCCCCGTGCCGGCAGCTCAAGGCAATCAAAGCATAAGATACGTTGTCCCAATGAAAATGACATAGAAATAGTATCAATCTAATTTTTACATGGTCATATTTCAAAACATGCTTAATTATAATCTAACAACTCAAGCAAGTAAGAGACTGCACATGCTTTTATGGCCACATGAGATTGCATATGCGGAAGGGAAAAGACTACGGACAACGAACATAGGGTTTACCAGAATTACCTACTTTGTTTTGTGTCCCTCATCGGTCTACTTAACATTTTTTATTGATCATTTGCTTTCACCAGACCCACCTCACGATTAGGAAGAATGATTAAGATATATTTGAATGATACATATATCTACTAATTAATATGGGACCACGATTAAATGACAGTATTTTGGGACACAGCAATTGTCCATCTCATGGTTAAACGTTTTTTCAGCACTACTGAGTAATAGAGGCAGACAGTAGTTAGCTCATGGGGTAGAAAAATTGGTTCAGATTTGGTGAAAAATTGACAAGTGAAAGGCACTTCCCCAAGGAACTATACTTGGTGAAAGAAGGGAATTCTCAAAGTCCAAATTAATTTTTTATCGATAACTACACGGGGATGACTCATGCAAAGAGAGAATTGGCAGTTAAATTGTTCTATGCATGTCTGTCCAATGCTAAAAAAATTGTTCATAGCAGTGAAATTACTCTATGAGCTTGAACACTTAGAAATGGAAGTAGCTAGGTGGAAGAGAGACTGAGACCTGTAGGAACATGGAAAGACTTTACCTATAACTCTCTCCTATCTTTAGAAATGAAGGTTTGTGCCTAAAAACTAAAAAAATTATTATATTATAACTACCTTGTTCTAGATTAATGATTTGAAGGAGCATTTAATAAAATAAGAAATATAATATATATTTAGAGAGAGAGAGAGAGAGAGGCAGCTAAAGTGGACATTTCTAGAGTCATATAGCTTGGGGCAAGTTAAAATCTAGGGTTGGGTTATTTGGACCTAAAGAGGTCAATAGTGATATCTATGGTTGAAGAGCACATTTGGACAGACAATTTCTCTGGGGTTCTCGGACCATATGTGAATGTGAGAGGTATTATATTATCCAATATTACAAAGTTAGATTCTAGTTATTCTAATTTTCTCCTCCCAAAAACAAAGTTTGGCAACAAAATTTGTATTCAAATTAAACTAATCGTTCTTGGTTGGGTGTTTATGCATTGTCCTTGAGGGAAAGGATCAGTGAAATTGACTTCATATATATTAACACCATGTTTCTAAGATTGTTTTCCCTTTTCACATCCTTAGCAAAAAAGTGTTCTACTAGAAAAACAACTTCAATAATAATAATAAGTTTGATTTTAGGAGATTCTTGCTAGAGAAACCTGAAGAATATACCATGGAATCATATGAGCTAGAACCAACTAGAATGTACACAGTTTCATGAAAATTAATGACAATGACAGAAGCCAGCCCGTTTGAGTGGGGCTTCACATTTCACATGTCAAGTACTTTTGGGTCCATCCAAATTATATGTTGATAGCCTCCAAAAGCCAACCTCTCAATACCCTCTATATAAACCATATATACACATTTCCCCAATCCCACTCCACAATTTTTGGCTTTACCTTAAGTTCTACTCTATTCTCATGGCCACCCAACAACTTGTAAGCACAAGCCAGAAACCTATGCATGCAGCCTCTTACGGAGACAGAAGGAGCAAGTCTTCACCGTCTCACCGCCTGAGAACTCGCTCTAGAGAACAAATTGGTGGTGCAATGAACGAAAAGCTATGGAAGGCTAAGCTTCAGAGAAGGCGCCAATCAGGAGAAACTCGGCTATTAGGATTCAAGTACCTCGCATATTCTGTAAGTTGCATGATCATGAGCAAGGCAAAAGCGATTCGCAACCGGGTTTTTAGAGATTTTGTCAAGAAAACTCCAGAGGTGGGAAATGAAGTAATGTTGGTAGATCCATATTTCTCAATCCCAGTTGTCCCAGCCACAAGTTCAACCCCGTATGTATAGCGTATGTAGTAGTATCCATCTCTGCAGCTGTGAATTACGTACTATTTGTTGGGTTATTGAATAAATGTTTATTTAAAATTGACTTTGTATTATGATGTCATTGTATGTAGATTTCTTGGCAGTGTCGTGATAGGGATTGAAACTTCATAAGGTTGATGAAATAACTAATTTAGGAAAGTGGTGTTTTTAACCTTTATGGCCAAATTTGGAGAGTTATTAACTTAGAGTGCATTTGACAATATTTTTTGTTGAAGTTTTTATAGTAGAAATGTTTTCTCTGAAAATATTTTTAAGGAAATCACCTATCAAGTGTTTTTTCAAAAAACACTGTAAGTGATTTTTCATATTTTTCAAAGTGTTTTCTAAATTTTGTGTTTGGAAATCTAAAATATTTTTAACATGTTTTTAATATTTTTTAATATATTTTTAAAATAATTTTTATATCCAGTACTTTATTTTTAATCCTTTTTCGTGTTTGTATAATTATTTCTTAAAACAATCTTCAAAAACCAAGTGAAAACAATATAAAATAATTAAAAAATATTTTTTGAAAATACCTTATTTTCTATTTCTAAAAATAGAAAATATAAAACAATTTTTAATTATTAAATATATTTTCTTTTTTTTATTTTAAAGAATAAAAAGTTGTTCTTGAAAACAATTTTCAAACAATAATAAGAACAACGAATCTTGATTGAGGATGGAAAAATGCATAATGTGTTGTCTTATATGTCACACATCAAATGACAAAAACTCATAAAAATAGCCATTAATTTGGGGTGTATTTTTTAGGTGGGCCACATTGGGGTTTATTTTTTAGGTGGGCTACATTTCCAATAAACTTGATATATATTATATTGTTGACCTAATGCAAAACAACTTAGATCAATCCATAACTTAACATGGTATCAAAATCTTTTTTTTTTTTAAGAAATTATGAATTCCATCCTCATCACTTACTATTAAAGATGTTAGACTCTAAATAGCCATATATTTGCATGTTTCAATGTAGATTAAAAATATTTTTAATTAAAAGAACTTCGTGATGGCCTCTTGTTTATTTCATGGTAGATTAAAAATACTTTTGAAAGTTCTTTAAGATTTTGAACCACTTAAGATGAGTTTGCTTTGGGGAACATTTAGATAGGATTGAATGAAGGCATTATATTCTAATCAAGTTTAGGGTTATCACCTTTCACCAAAAATAGGGAAAAAAATGTTTATAATCAACAAGTTAGATGAGAGACTAGAAATTATTATTCAACTCCAACTCTATGCTCCTTATTTGCAAAATATATGGAAATCTCATGGAAAAGAGAAGATTTTTGCATCCTACTACTATGGTTGCTAAATGCCCCAACCAAGTGCTAGATCTATATGTAAAGGGCATGAAAGTAAGGAATCATTCATAATAGCAGCGCCAAAATGTATAGAGATGTAAGTTTATACCATCCACAAAGATGAAAGCAAGGAATAGCCTTTTGCCTTGATGCAATTGGACTAGTGAACCTTGATTGTATGGGCAATCAAAACTTGAGCAAGGTGGGAGAGGAAGAGAATGGGGTGGTAGCTACTAGGGTTTCACAAATGAGTGTCTTCCAATAGAGCACTACAGTGTTTTATACAGACCATAGGGTTATGTCAAAATTACAGTACCTACTCAAGTATATGCTTTACCATTGCGCAATGTTCTTGTCTTGGATTGGATCGGCATCCTTTAATCATTCCTACAACAAAACAATAGTCAAGTGTACAACATTGCGTACATGAGAATGTCCACTACTAAAGCATAGGGAACTTCTTTCATCTTATTTTTCTCCTCAATGATTTTTGAACGCTAATCTTAAGAAAGAGAAACTTTGTGTATGAAAGGCATATAACATGCCTTTCTTGGAATCCTACATTGCATATTTGACTAATATTTTATCTATGTATGTAGTTTGAGATAGCTCAATCTTCTTAATCTTCCGATCTAGCAAAAGGTAGGTACCAAGAATATATTGAGCATCTCCCAAATCTTTTATCTAGAATTGTGTCGATAACCAAGTCTTAACTATATATAATAACCTTACATCATTCCTAATTAATCGAATATCATCCACATATAGTACCAAAAATACCACCATGCTACCCTATGTTCTCTTGTACATGCATGGTTTATCTTTGTTTTAATCAAAACCAAAGGCCTTGATTATCTTCTTAAAGTGTTTATTCCATGATTTGGATGCTTGCTTAAGGTCATAAATGGACTCATACAACTTGCATACCATCTTGGTCCTTAACTATAAATCCATCCGATTGCTTCATGTCGATGTCTTCATGAAGATAGACATTAAGAGAAGTTATCTTAACATTCATTTGTTGAACTCCATAATCAAAATAAGTCATAATGGATAAGAGGATCATAATTGATTTAAGCATGGCCACTAACAAAAAGGTCTTATCATAGTCAAAACTAGATTTTTAACTATTACCTTTTGCAATAATCATACCGTCAAAGTTTCCACCTTTTCACCTGCTTCTCTCTTTCTCTTCTAACCCTACTTACACCTTATAGGTTTTATTCATTCAGATACTTCTACAAGTTCCCAAACCTTATTAGAGTACATAAACTCTATCTCAACCTCCATAACTCCTTAGCAAAGATTTGCATCTTATCACCTACTGTTTCATCATAATTTATGAGTTTTGTTTCATATTCTTCAAGAACTACCTTAAAAGACTGTCAAATACATAAATCTCTTATATTATGTAGCAACTCTCCCACTACAACAAGACATCAATGGTGTAATAGGATCATTAGGTATAACTAGTCCTAGTATTACTTTGGATATTCTATCCTGTGGTCTGCTATGGAGTTTTCATTACATTCTTTCTAGTCAATATCACCTCTAGCTTTGTATCCAATCATTCAAAAATCTAACATTTATGTTTACAAATACCTTCTAACTTTCCTAATAAAAATAATATCCTCTTATACCTTTAATTAGGATATCCTACAAACAATATACTTTTAACCTTGATTCCAACTTATCAATTTAACTCTTTTGGCACATGAGTAAGACACCCCCATATATGTATATCTTGTAAATTGTGTTCACAACATATCCATATCTCCATAAGAGTCTCAAGTAGTAATTTTATTTCTATTATCAAATCAACTCTAAGAGATTATTAATGAGTCGGTCAATATTCTTGAATTTATTGAAATCCTTGTTTCTAAATTCTAGATATGCAAGGAGATTATGGCTATTGTTGAATAAAATGAAAAATAAATAAAATAGTTTATGTTACTAATTTCACCATTATTCTTGATATTTTTCAAAATGAACAAGATATTAGATATTCTAATTTCTAATATTTCTCCAAAAAAAATCGATATTGCATTGCTCTTCAAATATATATGTATATATATTCTTTATTTTCCTCCACACATTCATTTTGTGTTTATGGTTCTGAAATATTGACGATGAATTTAAAACTTAAAAAAGACATGTACTTTTTTGGACCCCCACTATACTATTTTGAGCTTGTTCCCCTAACATTCAATCAAATAGGCTTCTATTTCCTCCATATTTTCAATTTTTAGGAACCCACATTCTTATCATCAAGGATATGACAATCCAATTATTTGGTCCAATCAATCTTTTTTAAAAAGGATTTAAACCATCCATTTAGGTGTGACGACTATCGATATTACATAGATTGATGATGGAAGAAAATCATGAACCGTTCAGGTTTAGCAATCAATATTAATTACTCATAAGTGATTGATGATGCAGTAGCACTTGTCATCCACTAAGTCACGTTTGACATTTTTCTGTACCTGAATTTTTCTAGAAGAAAATGACTACCACCTAAAAAACAAATCACCAGCATTTTCACAATATGTATTTTGCTTAACAAAATGAATTTGAGGCTTTGGTACAAATATGCCTCTAATTTATATAAAAATAATAACAATAATAAAATATGTAAAAAAAAAAATTAAAATTTTAAAATCTAGCTCTCTCTAAAAGATTTTCTAAGCTCTTAAGCCTCGATAATTTCCTACCTTTAATTGATGTATGAAATGTTTTAACCTAGTTAATATTTTCATTCTTGTCAATATTTAAAAAGTCCAACAAACCATACTTAGAGATAATAAGACCTCCATGAACCAAAAAAATCAAAATTAAAAGATATCGTTACAATGAAATAAGATTGGGGTTATTTTATATTTCCAATTTAGACTTCCATTTTGAAAAGCTTTGTTAATTTTTCATTCTTGTAAGTGATTGTTATACTAAATTATTTCAATCTACAATCCAATTATAAGTTTATATTTATCTTTATAAATTATAACTAGGATAAGAGAAATCGAATAATAGTAATTACAATTAAGACCTATAAGCTTTATTGAATTAAGAAGCTAAATTGCAATTAGCTCATTGGGATCATGCATTATTGTAAGAAGAAGAGGGTCAAAAGTCAATTGTTCTTGGATGCATTAATTATTTGCCAATCATTTAATTTTTAAATACAACTAAATTCCAAACTTGTAGGTAAGATAATGTCTATTGTTGAATAAAATATAAAATATAAAATATAAAATTGTATGTTTTTCTCATTACATTTTCAGAATATGTAATTTTCTTGAGAAAATGAATTTCTATAATTATTATAATTAAATGTTTTTGCATTAATTTTTACAATCATTTAATGCAAAAATATTCCTTTCATTTAAAGGCAAATATTTACTTCCATCTTCTTCTTTTTTTTTTTTTTTTTTTTTAGAAATTAATTATCACTTAGTAATTACAAAATGAAAAACAATTTCACTATTTTGTTATAAACTAAAAAATTAATGAAGATTAAATTAATGAGTTTAATTATAAATCCCCTTATGTTTTTTTGTTTAAAGGGTTTAACTCTATTGTTTTGTCTAAAACTTGGATGGGTGATTAATCAAAATAAATTACTAAAATGATTAAATCCAATTTATCTTTTCTAAACTTAAAAAGCAACTATATTGTAAACTTACTTGCTTATAATATTTATATAAATTAAAATTTATATAATATGTCAAAAGAATTAATATTCAAAATTCTATCTCTGAAAATTTTTTAGCTTTTAAGCATATATCCATCATCTTTTGTTGTAAATTAAAGTCTCTAGGTGATTTTAATGGATATTTTCAATTTTGTGGATACCAAAAATATCCAAGAAATTGTATTTCTATTAAAAAAAAAAAATCTAAAATATGTAACTAAAATAGAGTTACAACTAAGTTGCAAATTTAAAGTGCATTTAGTAATATTTTTACTTTAAGTATTTTTAGTGAAAGCATTTTCTTTAAAAGTGTTTTTAAGGAAATCACCTATAAATGTATTTGGCAATAATTTTAAAAAGTGTTTATATCATTCTCTCCTTTCTAATTCTTGAATTTTCAAAGAAGGTGTTTATACCATTTGTAATACTTAAAATTTTCGAAGGAAGTGTTTCTCCCCTTGTTAAAATTAATGTCAAACACACTCAAATGTTCATCCAATAAACATTATAAGTGATTTTTCATATTTTTAAAAGTATTTCTTAAATTTTACCCAACACTAAATTTTTTTTAAGAAACTTTTTAAGCTAAAAAAAGCTTTTTAAAATCACTACTAAACAAGTTTTTTAGTCCAACACGGTCATAATCAAAAAATTTATAAAAAATTTAAAAAAACACTTGATAAAAACATTATTAATTATATTTAACGGTTGTAGAAACAATAAATTTCAATTATCTTCATTGTTGTTACATCCCATATACAAATTCAACAAATAAAGTAGATGAGCATATGAAGCATATGGATGTTAGTGTCAACTTTTTATAATTGAAAATTATAAAAATTTAAGGTTATCAAATAAACTTTTGTTCGATAAAGCATCAAATAACAGTTTTTAAAAACTGTTTTTTAAAATTGTTTTCAAAAACACTTCTCAAACAAAACTTAACTTGAAGTGTTTTTAGTGAAAATGTTTTCCAAAAAAGTATTTTTCAAAAAATCACCTATAAAATATTTCTTCAAAAAACATTACAAGTGAGCTTTCAACACTATCAATAGGGATGGCAATGGGGCAAGTTTTTTCGGGTACCCGCCCCGCCCTGCCCCTAATGGGACGGGGTTAAAATTTAATAAACAGGTTTAGGACAGGTTTGGGAATTGTTTAAAAAATCCGGTGCGGGTTCGAGGCGGGTTTGGGTATTGCCCTGCCCCACCCCGGCCCAGTTATATCTAAACTTAATCCAGGTATTCCTTGATTCTTCCCTCGACTCAGATTCTTCGGTTACCGTCGAAGGAAGGGCAGCGGCTGGCGTTCCACCATTCTGGGTATGGTAGCTTCCTGTCGCTGGAAACCAAAAAGCACTAGCTCTTCTCCACTTCTCGGCTTCCCTCACGAACAACTCTAACCACCCACAACGACAATCTCCATTAGGACTCCGATAGGGCTCTGTAGGGGGGTGAAATAGAGAGAAGGATGACGTACATACCAGAGGTGATTATGGTGGACATTCTATCGAGACTACCAGTGAAGTCTCTGCTACGGTTCAGGTGCGTATGCAAAGCCTTGTGCACCTTAATCTCCCATCCCCAATTCGTTGAAACCCACTTCCATCAACAACATAAACGCCCCGTAATTGGACTCGTTATTCCACACTCCGTGGACGACCCTCTACATAAGGATGATTTGGCGGTGGATCTTGAACTTCACTTGGGTATCTCAAACAAACGCCCAAACAAACGCACTGCAACAGTTCTGGATTCTTGTAATGGGTTGTTGTGTGTAGTTGATTGCGTTTGTGGGTTTTATTCCCTCAAGCCCTCTCAAAAACTCATCCTTCGGAACCCATCTACCAGACAGTGCAACCATATTCCATGCCCTAGTTTTGTCGAACGGAGCAGTGCGGGGCGAGTATGGGAATTTATCATACCCACCCCGCCCCACCCCGCCCCGTTTAATTTTTTAAATGGGACGGGGATGGGATTTGTTTTGAATAAACGGGGCAAAGTTGGGATGGGGGCGACCCGTCCCGAACCCGCCCCGTTGTCATTCCTAACTATCAATGATTTTTCAAATTTTTAAAAGTGTTTTCTAAATTTTGTTAAATAGCAAATATTTTTTCAAAAATATTTTTTAGATTAAGAGTACGTTTGGCAGTGATTCAAAGAAGTCTTTCTAGTCTTTCTAATATTTGAAAAATAAAAATTTTAAAGTGTTAAAAAGACTAAAAATACTTTACAAAATCACCGTCAAACGCACTCTAAAAGTGCCTCCTAAAATCACTATCAAACAAGCTCTTACAATGCATTTGACAGTAATTTTAAGAAATATTTCTAACCTATTTTTATCTTTCAAGTATTAGAAAGGTTAAAAACACTTCTTAGAATCCCTGTAAAACACACACTAAGATTCCATCATTTTCTAAGTAGCAACAAAGCATTGTATTTCATTCTTTTGTCCTTTTTCCCATTTTTCTCTTTTCTGTTTGAAAGTGCAGTTCAGTGCTGATCAATGCATGCAGCAAATATTCCCAGCAAAACCACAAAATCCAAATTTTTCAGCTTGAAAATCTTATTTGTTCCTTGCATTTTGTTCAAAATAATGTAATACATCACTGTAAAGAATAAATGAAAGAAATATCTCGCAAAAATGTCAACTTCATAACACTACGTTTTTCTGTCTCAGTTTCTGGGCTACCATTGTCATTTCTTTCTATCAGAAAAAGAGGAAGAAGTAGAAACTTTTGGAGAATGTAAGTGTGACTTACCAAAGGAGAGATTCTATGCCCCGGTAACTTTGAATTCAGCACCAATTGGTAAATGATCACTTGGGTGGTGGTGGTTTGGTAGTCCACCAGCTACATCAGAAGAATCTGGTTCCGGGAGTTCAAGGAAGCTGACTGGTTTGATGTGCCCAGAAGGGGAAAAGAATATATAATCAAGAGTATTGGTGAAGTCAGGAGTGCAGTTTGTGAATGGTGGTTCTCCTCTTGTGAAATCGTATACACTGCATAAGGGAATAGGAAGCTCATCCAAACATTCCATCTGTGGCACTGACGAGTTGCCCGAAACAAGGTACTGGTAGACCTGAAACAGTGAGGATATTAGAATTTATCACAAGAACTCAACTGTCTGCAAACTTCTGAATTGTTTCTCAAAGCTTGCTATTTCGCTGAAGGTTCATCTAGAGCAGGTAAACAATTAAACATGATTTCTAGACAAGCTGTGAATGAAAAATGTTGGATTCTACTCAAGTGAGATCATATAATCTCAGGTTGGTGCCTTGCTGCTAAAATAACATAAATGCCAGGAGAAACTTCCAAAAGATAAAGAAAGTTAGCATATGATGTAAGGCTATAACGGGAAAAATTTAGTAGCTCTGAGTAAAATTGGGAAGAGAGGAGAGTCTATGTTGTGCAAGTATGTGCGCAAGTTTTGAACTCTAAGATACATATGGCCGTTGGATCAGACCCATGAAAAAATGGGTAAAGGCTGAACAGGATTACATAAGATTAAGGTAAAGCTTGAGCATAATAGACCTTCAACCAAGAGGAGATTGAATGACTCGCTACTCAGCAACACTTGATTCAATTACACCCTTAAATTTATTACCGAACAGTTGATTGGTAATGGAAGAAAAACTCAGCATGTGATCCAATGGTATTTATCAACTAAGGATTCTTCTACAGACATATCCTGTAAATGGTAGCTTTGCAAGGTGATAAAAACTCTCACCTACATTCTCACTGTTCATGATATCACGCTACTACTGATCAAAAAAAGAAAAGAAATGATATCACTCTACTAGTGGAATAGTAACAAAGTTTGTAGCCACAACAACCTTTGCAAGGAAAATTCTTTTCAAAAAAATTAACTAGTAGTCATCACTAACTGATCAAAATACAGGGTAAAGATCAGATGCTAGAAAGACGATCTTTAGCTTGACAAGCGTTTAGATTTTAAGTTTGAAGGCATTTCTTAATCAACTTCAAGCCAATTCAGGGTGGCCATTAGCCATCAACTCCTCTTATAAAACTTAAATCTCCTTACACAACCCGAGATTCCAACATCAAATCACTTAAAAGCCTGTGTTCCCAATCATTCTCAAAATATTATAAAACAACATCAATTTACTTTCTCTAAAAAATATTTTTTTACCTATTTTTTTAATCAAAGTTTTCGATAATAGGTAACAAACAAATTCTTTAGGTGTTTCCAAATTTGTTTCCAAAGGCAGAAATTGTCTAGCAGAACATAGGAAAACATGCCCATAATCTCTTTTTTAGCCTGTCCCTCTCTTCTATTGTCTTCTCTTTTCACTTTGTTTCTACATTGAAGCCCAAGGAACAGACAAACCCAACTGTGTAACCAAACTCACTTCAAATAGCAAGAAAAATAAAGAGAATGAATTAAACCAATACAATGTAGATACAAAAATAGGTAAGAGAAAAAAGAATTTAGATCAACTACAAATATAAGTGTCAAAACAAACCTTATCCCCTGGGGTTGAATTGAAATCACCAGCTACGACTACAGAAGGCGTACATTCAAATTTGTCTGACACTGCTGTTTTAAATTGAGCTAAGCGTGACAGAAGATATTTAGCTTGCGCAAGCTTGACGTCAGCCCATTCTGGATCCCTGGAGGAGAAAATTTCCAATATATAGATTAGATGTACAAAAAAAATAAAACCATAATTAATGTTGTGACAGAAAATGAAAGGGGAACAAACTTACCAATAAAGGTGAGTGTTTGCCACGATAACAAGATGATGAGAAGGATCCTTAAGCCTGAATGCAGCCATGATTCCAACACAATCACGCTTCAATCTTACACGAGGATCATTAGGATCCCCTCGCTCCTCTGTAGTGTTCTGTGGTGATGAACCTGAAAATGTTTCAATGAAGAAGTAAGCTGACAGTAAGTTTTGCCACTCATTCAGTCTCCATCCTGTATCAATAAGGACTTGAAAAGAGTACTGAATCAAATAGTGACTAGCAAAAGACTGCAATTACACCTTAGATATTAGTAATGATTCAATTATCAAACATTAGAAAAAAAATTTCCAGAAACTGCAATGTACGTGTGAAATTAGAACATTCCCTTGAAATGGTCTGTTTCTCAAGAAGATAAAATATCCCAGGAAAGTTGAATTCTTAGGAAAAAAAACGGGACTAATAAGTAAACATTTTAACCTATGACACATTATCTTTACAATATGAGTGTTTCAATATAATATAACAAAATCAAAATTAAAGCAAATAGATAAAAAAATAATTAATCATTCCGTGATGTTTGTTCCATTAGTTTACTGCATATTGGTATCTCCAACTTTTGTGAAAGGCTGCATTTATCAATCTGTGAAAGTAGCGTACATTTACTAGAGTTGAATGCATAATTCTCAAACTTCAAGCACAAGTTTGTGGATTTGGCTAATTTTTAAAATTTGAGATCCTAAGAATTACAGAAAAAGAGGACATAAATTACCTTTTTTTGGTTCAGCATCACTATTTGCACTTGCTGGTGTATCACAATTCCTATCATTGCTATATGAACCATCATCATTCAAGTCTACAAGATCATTGTATTCTATTTTCTCCTCAAGGACCAGCTCTGCACTGAATAAGATATAAACAAAAGACATTTACTAGAATTGCAACTAAAATGGATGATTTTTTTTCTTTTTTCTTTCTTCTTTTACCTCTATAAAAGAGTTAGTGAAGTTAGAAATTCAACAGAGGGATGCTCAGTAAAATTACAGTCACTTCTACTGCATTGCCCAAGACAATGCCAAAGATTAAATTACAAAAGAGTTTGATATCTCAGACAAATTAAGCATCCTTCTTTCACTCCCAACTGATTTTCATGTGAATGAACTTTGATGTTCTCAAGGAAGCATCTTCACTTCTATGGGATTTCCATTTGTGCATTGGAAAATGGTTAGATTTTCTAAACTTGTGGCCTGCTCCATTCAAAGCTCCAAGGAAATGGATCAATATGTTCCTCAATTCTGGTTTCTACATGATTCAAGTTCAAAGCTGCTCATCTTACATGTACTTAGAATCAATGAATAGTTTAGGTTCAGTATACCTATTGTGCTTATAGAAAATCCCACAACCATCATGTTTCTGCCCACTTCTCTGAACATAGATACTTGAATAGCCATTGCTGTCCATATTTCCTTTATAGAAGCTATCATACTCATCTACTTCCTGGGAAATTCGTAACATCAATCAAATAATTGGAAAAAAAATGGAAGATGAAGATTAAAGGAACTCAGATAAAAAATAAGCACACCTTAAGAGAAGTACACATTTTTTTAATTAAGGGGATGCTAGGCAGGAGTAAAAACCTGTAGGCAGAGGAAGTCAGCCCCAAGGTTCCTCAGAACAGTCAAAATGGCCTGGGAACGAGCTTTCCACCTGTAAGACGTAATTGAAAAACAATACACTGACTTAAATACGATATTCCCTGCTGGAAGTAACAAATCAACTGACAGAAACCTGGAATCTCACTAGGAGAAAGACTGCAAGAAGTTAAAATCGAGCTAAGTAATTAATCAACTGAAAGAACATGGTAAAACTGCAAAATAAGCAGTTGTCTAAGCAAACTTGAAGACTTCTGGAAACAAATAAAACATCCTTCTATTTTGTTTTTTGTAAATAATGGCCAGTGGTTAAACTCTTTTCTTCTTTTTTACTTCTACCTATAACCCTCTGCCACTATGACTCTAATTTCAGAATTCAAGTTGACACCAAACAGCTAGATAAACTCCAAAAAAGTATTAGAATCTAATCTGGAATGGAAAACTAACATCACTTGACAAAATAGTGCATCCTGCAAGAGTGGCAAATGGGGCTTGCTTCTTATAGGCCTCCATGTCATCAATTCCCTAAGAAGCATAAGAATTATCCTCCAATTTCTCTATTATAAACCTTCTATCTATGTTGTTTGAGTGGAGTTCTTAGTTGGAGCAAGTCAGCCACTTGGGAAGATAAGGTGTCCAAGTTTGAGGAGATAGCAGAGCAGATTAAGAGGTGAGAGTGGGTAGGAGAGGTGGCAATGGTCCCAT
Organism: Vitis rotundifolia; assembly: GCA_030254885.1. Classification (NCBI taxonomy): domain Eukaryota; kingdom Viridiplantae; phylum Streptophyta; class Magnoliopsida; order Vitales; family Vitaceae; genus Vitis; species Vitis rotundifolia. The sequence continues at coordinate 16,394,517 of CM058152.1, forward strand.
ATGACAAGCTCACATGTTGACAAACCTCAGGTTCAATGAGAACAAAGAGAATTGGTGAAGCAAGTTTCAATTCCATCTTCCATTTGTTATAAAGAAATTGGTTTTTACAGTACTCTTGAAAAGTAAGTTCCACCTCCAATGAAATAGACACTCTGGATGATGACATGTTTCTCTTTAATACTAGAAGGTTCAACCCCCATCATCCCTTCTTATTCTTACAAAAAAAAGCTAGATGCATATTAAACCTGCCTCAATGAGCATCCAGTGCTAACCATTAAACCAAGATCCTCAAACTAGTCTCAAAGTGCTTAGCGGAGGAAGCCAAGCCATTCCCCCAAAGCCTAGCTCCTCACTTGACCAAGCACAATTGCAATAGGGTGCAAAAGAGCATCCAATGCTAACTGTTAAACCAAGATCCTCAAACTAGTCACAAAGTTCTTAGTGGAGGAAGCCAAGCCATTCCCCCAAAGCCTAGCTCCCCACTTGACCAAGCACGATAGCAATAGGGTGCAAAATCATGCAGATGATACCTTTGAAAAGGTATAGGACAATCATTAGGCAATTGCCATCTTTGATGAACATTGATTTTCATCTTGCAGTAAGAATGGATTAGTCTTCATTTTTACATCCATATGGTGTCACCTCCACCAAAAGAAAAGTAGAAGAATCCCCTCATCTGCTACAATAGCCATTTACAAGTCATAGGCGTCCAAAGTTTTCAGGTATCTACCTAAAGGTAAGCATCTATTCCCCAGTATGCAATACTATGGCACCAGGAGAAATGAGGAGGTGATAAATAGGGGAAAAAAGGTACTGAGTGAGCCATCTGGTGCATTTATCAAAAGCTAGAAAATCCCCATGCTGTTATAAGGGAAAGTATAGTCTCCGTGGCATTAGGTTGTAAGCCACATGACATAGTATGACAGATCATGTAGAATACAAAAAATAGGACATCAAAATATGTTAAACTAGGCACCAAGTAACTTTTCCATCAAAAGAAAATAATTCAGGATAAGTAATATCCAACCGATAGTAAAATCCAAGTTCCAATTTCCAAGAAAACAATCAAGCTCGTATCTCTTATTCTTAATATTCTCTTGGCAACCTCATCCAAAACAGTTGGCAAAGAATAGTCCCTCAACTTATCAATATTCAGAGAGCTTAGTGTATCTAGAATTATAATATAAATGCCACATTTGTTTCCACCTATTCAATACTATTAAAAATCAATCAATTAATGAAAGAACCAAAGGATTAGCACAATCAAAGCTTCAATAGTTCAAAATGCCATGTACAGGGATGCAAAATACCATAAATACCAAAAACACATATATGCAGCATACATGCATAACAATGTTAACTGGGATTTCCTTCTTTTAATAATAGGCAAAATAGGGTTCAGTGAGATATGGATTAGCTGGATCAAGTTCTATATTTCCTTTTTTCTTCGTATACGACGTGTATACTTTCTTTCTTTTAATACAATTCTTATTTACCTATCAAAAAAAAAAAAAAAAAAAAAAAAGTTCTATATTTCCAAGGTTAGGTCTCTGAATGTTGTTTAATTTGCTTTCAACAGATTTTTCTCAGACCTCGAGAAATTTGAGATAGGGCAACCCTATCTCTCACTACTTACTCTTCAGGTGGTGGAGACCTTGAGTTTCTTCTTTGATATAATGATAGGACAGTGGAGGGAGGTTTTATCAGCAGTTTCAAGATGGGAGGAAGAGCTCAAGAAGATGCTGAGATTTCACACTTACTATTTTCTAATGATTCTCCTCTATTTTTTGAGGAAAAAATAATGATCAATTATTGTATTGAAGTTGGATTCTTCTTTGCTTTGAGGTGGTTGCAAGAGTTAAAAGCCAATTTGGACAACAAAAAACTTGAATAAATAAATAAATAAACTATTTCTGACAAAGAATGTGTCAGATATGGATCTATCGGTGCTGAGGATCCATAGTAGGAAGTGTATGTATTGGATATCCCAGTGGTAGCCCCATTAAAATTAATTTGGTGTGGAATTCCTCTGAGCAGAGGTTCAGTAGAATACTTGCATCTTGGAAAAGGCAATTTTTGTACTTCATGAAATTTAAAAAATATATTACTAAATACTCAAAATTATAAATCTTGAAAAAATAAAAATAAAAAATTGCCAATAAGAATTTAATGGAACTGATGCACGTAATGGATGTCAGAGGTGGTGGAACCTCATAACACAAATGCAACACATGTCTTAATGTTTTAGATATTGACATGCAACACAAATCCAACTCCTATCTCACATGTATATGTATATGCCCTCTCAGTTTCTTCTACTAGCTTTGCCTTCTAAATACATTAGAAACAAGCAAAATTCAGGGATATTCTGGCCCATGTAAAATTTTAATTATTTCAAAGCAGGCCACATTGGGTTTAATAAAGAGGTCTTTAAATTATTATATCAATAGAACCACACATCAGGCAAACATGTACACAAAAGGTAAATTTAAATTAAAAGTTAAGTTAGAATATCTACTTGAGACAAGGGGATGGAGAGTGCGGAAACAGAGAACTCTTCACATAAACCTACATATAAAATGACTTTGAAGGGTTAGACGAACACATTATTGAGAGTGAGTTACAGAATAATATACTATTGAGAACTGCACATAAATAAAAATTAATAAGAACATAAATTATGTTTACATAACAAACTTAAACTTTATTAAAAAAAAAAGACGAAAAAATAATTGTCAAAAAAATGGATCCATTTTGCCACATAAAATGATGTCATGAAGATTACAGCAATGCCTTCCTAGATTGTCTACACAGAGGTAACAGAGAGCATATGTATGTCACGCACTAGGTGTTGGATATGAGAGACACCATAAACAACATTCAGTATGCTTGGTATAGACTTTTCACAAAAACATTACTTATGAAGTGTACTTCACAGAACAACTTACTACAAAGAAAAGGGTAGTAGAGAGCCGTAACAATCAACACATAATTCCAAGGACCCCATGAAGAAAGTAGAACAGACGAGGAAATTTCCATGACACATCAGTCTCCTACAACTTATATGGTATAGAGCTTAAATCAAAGCCAGCAGATAGAAGTGACCTTTCATGAAACTAAAATGAGGAAATTTCTATCTTTTAAGATTCTCCACATATGGGCATCCAACTCACATAGCATCATACCACCAAAACTCATACCTAACAACATAGGCTCTCTCCTGAACCAGGTCATCACCAGGCCAGGGAAAACGATACACGGAGGACTGTTCTCACTAATGTATATCCTTCCAAAAGCTAGCCTTATCATTTCCATTAACTTTAAATGAAAAGGTTTCTGTAAATCACTGGAGACTTTCTTGATAGTCAATTTCTAAATGTGTCCCATAAGGTCTGTTCAGGCATCAACAACTCTAATCAGAAACAAAGATACTCGAGGCCCGGTCGATTGATACTGATCCCAAATTAGTTAAATGTGTTGTTTTTGTTAAATGGATTTCAAACTTTAATAGGCTTTTATAATTTATTTGTGTTAAATAACACTAAGGGCAACAACTAATGAGCATGACAAACCAGGATACAACATGGAAAAAATTATGTCCAGGGGAAGAGAGCCATTTTAAGCTTGTTAGCTTATTCAAGGCTTCAAGGGTTAGCAACTTAGAATGAACAAAAGGGCAATAAGAGGTAAGCCAAGCCTAAATAGCATGGAACTCTTAAGAGAACCTTACTAGCTTAGCATTCACTGCCACAAAGGAAGCCAAAGGAATCCATCTTTCCATCCAAGCTTTCTATACCTAGATTCAATCCCAAGTGACAAGAAGAAAATTCCAAGCACCAAGGATGATCACCTTGAAAGTTAATTTTGTGAGAATTACCCAAAGACCTACACCATTGCCCCAAATTTATGCATTCATTAAAGAGAAAAACCTCCATATTATCCCTATTGAACTCTCTCCCTTTTTCCTTTCTGTTGGGCTTGGCACCGTAGGAACATAGTATTATTTCACTCCCATATCACATCAAAAAAACATGATAATAATGGGACTCATAATAGAATTAGAAATCAGGGTGTTCATGACGTAGTTGAACTTAAGTGAGAGACTAATTTACCCAAGATTTTTATTTTTAAAATGTTTTGCTGATGAAAACTTGGAGGATAATTTTCACAGAAGTTGAAGTACACTTCCAGAAAGCAATCTCCATAGTTTATTTGATTTATTGATCCTGGCATATATGATTACATTAGGGCCTTTTGGTGTGTCTAGGGCTAGAAAATAAAATTATATAAAGGGACAAAGTTGCCTGTAATTTATTAGGCAGGTGACAAATCTTTGGTGAGTTAAAATTTAATATAGAATTTTAAGTCCCCACCTTCCCCCTCCCTTCTCTTTTCTCCTCAATTCTTCTGCCTCTTTTCTTACCTTTTATAGCTGTATTTCAATTTCCTAGAGGCTTAGAAGATTCCTTTGCAACAATCCATTTTATCTACTCTCTTATCTTCTATAATTTGACATTCTTTCAGCACAAAAAATAAATCCCCTCAACAAATTCATCTTTCCTTCAACCCCTTTAATTTTCTTCCTTTGTTTCTTAAGAAGGAAACATCTTCTCTCTCATTTTGAAGCCCAGCCCCGCAATTTGGGAAAAATAGAAAATTGACTAGGAGAAAGTACATGAAAAACCGTCTAAACAGCTAATGCAGTAGGTCTTAAAATTGATGAGTGAAAAAGTAAAGCCACATTCAAAATTAGAGGCAAACCCACCCAAGAACGAGCATTGTCAATATCAGTTTGTTCATCCAAACAAAGGGGTAGGAACTCTGTGAGGGTTGAGTTGTAGAAGAACATCAATCAAATTGAGGTAATGAGAAATAACATCTTACAAACATGTCCATAGATTTAGTATAGTGGAAATCAAGATGTTAAAATTGATGTGAGTTAAGACATATCATGAGGCCAATACATGGAAAAATGACAATAATTCAATAGAAATGGTTTGTTCATATACAATTAAAATCATAGTTGGCTCTCAATTTGTACACATTAGGGTTGGGTTATAGGAGTTGGTGTTGTTATACTTGTATAGGCCTTTTGTCCTTATTGTATAGCCTTCCTTGTTTTGTGGAGGTTTACTTAGTTACTTTTGATCAGGTTTGTACTTAATGAGGAAGACCTCTCATCCTTCTTATGTTTTTATTATCTATTAATACATTTGTTTGTTTCTGATAAAAATAAAAAATAAAAAAATAAGGATTAACACTGTTTAGGTGATGGAACAAAAAGGACAAAGGAATGGCCAAAGATGGTGTAGGTTGAGGTAATGAGAAAACACTCAATGCCTGCGATTTTTCTTTTATAGATTACAAAAAAAAAAAAAAAAGGGAAGGAAATATAAGTATATCAGAAATACAATCTTGATAAAAAGTCCAGAGCTAATAGCTCAAGATAAAGCCTAGTCTAGCAGAATTTTTATAAGCATGTATGCATCATCAAACAAAAATCCAAGGCTGTTAAGAAAGAGCAATATTTACAACAAACTGACTAAATTAAGGTGCCATATAGAACGCCTTACATCTTGCCCCCTTATAAAACAAATACTTGACACCAATGAAACTCATTATTTCACCAAAAACCCCATAAGCAATGATGTTGATGTAATAAAGGAAGAACAAGTTACAACATTAAGGTCCATAAACTTTAACAAACTGTCTATGATAAGTTTCTCATACCTGTGCCAAAATGTTATAAGAGACAAGACTGAATCTGAAGCCTGCAATATCAACATTCAGCATGACATACCATAATTGTAAATCACAAACATAAAAATTGTGGATCTTTTATATTTCTTTCTAACAGAATGCAAGTGGACAACATAATTAAATTGATTCATGGTTTTAAAAACAAAAAAAACAGGAAAAGGTTCCAAGTGGACAAAAGGCGAACATAACAATATCCAACTTGCACTTTTATAATAGACAAAATTTTAGGCATTTGGTAATGAGAAAATAGAATAGGAAGGGAAGGACTTGGTCTAAGTGTAAACTAGCATCAAGTGATACACAATATAAACAAAGAAGGCCAAAAGAAGACAGAATTATAATAGCAGTTCTTTCTCCTTTGACAATGAGGACAATAGTCCCCCAAAAGTTTGAGCCCTGCCAAAGCACCCACGCCAAGGTGTTCATTTTGTTATTGGCTGATCTACAAGCCCCCGAAGCCTTGATGCCTAAGGAAGAAAATCTAACTATGACTGACTTCATGAAGTGGGCATATCTCTAATATCCACAACTCCTACCCTTAAGAAATTAGTGCCATCAGATGCCCCTCAATGAAGATCTGTCTCAAAGCTCAAACAAGGTGGCTTTTCTAAGGCCTTACAACAAAGGCAGGGTCTCAGCCTCCACAATGAAACCATCATCGTTGGTCTGAAGTAAGCAAACGGCCTTGCATTCAAGATCCCTACTGATACCCCCAATTCTCACGCAGACTGGATTTCCCAAGAATTACTATCAAGGTCGAGCTCAAGACAACTCTAGGGAGGATTGCTTGACAGGAACAAAAACTAAGTTCTCTGCTCCTAATGGTAGCATTCAAGGTCCTCCAGTTAGACAAAATAATAGTAAAACTCCATCAAAACTATCTTAACCAACATACATAGAGAGGACAGGAAAAGGACCCTATATCAGACATCCCCCACAGAATTCTCCCCATCTCCAACGACTCTGGTTTTCCTCTCAATCCCAAATAATCCAGATAACAGTCATAACTACACCATTACATAAGGTTTTGTATGTCCAGGTTTCCAGCATAGCATGTATTTCTTTAAAGGCAAGCCAAGGGATATCAGTTAAAAGAGTTTTCAACCAAATTTCACAAAGGGTGGGGGGGTGGCAATGACGAACTCTGGTCAGTTGACTTACTGCTTCTGCTACACTTAAAACAAACATATGGGCAAACAAATTTATGAGGTGTTCTAGCATAATTATTACCAGTGTTCACTTTCTTGTGTGCCACAGCCTAAACGAATGGCCTGATTTTAGGAGAGATCTTGGCCTTCCTTATCAAGTGTTTGGGATGAAAGATGCTTCGAAAATATAAATCTCCCACTATCATGAAGTGTCCAACAACTTCCATCCCAGTAACCAAACAAGAGAACAATTCCCAATGAGAAGGTCATTTCCCCATCCAACAAACATGCAAATGAAGGGGAAGGGAATCAAATTCAAAAAAAATGTTAAAAAAATCCCAAAACAGTGCTGATGACCTCAAAACAAAACCAGGAAAAGCGATGATTACATCATTTCCCAGCCTAAATCTGCCATTTTCTATTTCCACTGCATTTACTGTTTATATTAGTAAGCATATGATAAAAATAAATAAAATAAAATGAACAACTAACACCAAAGCTAAAAAAAGATTCTTTCCAACATTTGAAATAAGAAATAGAAGCTAATTAGCATTTAATCAAGAGAAAATATATGAATAATTAAAACACACAAGAAATATAAAAAGGAAAATACATGCATCCATGCACCAAAATCCAGATAGGGACACTGAAAATACTCCTAAAAGCCATACAAAATGAACTACAACAGTAAACCAACACATCTGGAGAATGCATACACACCATCAGGGATACTTCTTGAATTAATATCAACCCCTTCCACAGAAATGAATTTTGGGATTATCGGTGCAGCTGCAGTGCTCATTTTGCTCAAACGAATCCTGCTGCAGATTCAAACAGTAAAACATAATGTTAATAGATAGAGATATTGTCATATTTCCTTTTAGAAGCTTAAACATCGCAACTCATAAGTACCATCATCTACAGTTGTTCTCTATTATAAAAAGAAAAAACAAAAATCAAGTTAAGCAACCTTTTTCATTTATAGAAACCCAATGAAGGTTTAGATTTTCACATAGTGTCTTGAAATGGTTCTTTAACTGCTCAGAAACTATGTGAAAAGAAAACAATACTCCAAAATTATAGTTGCCAACATATACCAATCCAAACCCAGCATATTATAAGATCCTAAACATTCACTCCTCCATGATCGGAATTCAGTGAAATATTTTCTAATGGAGCAATGACTTTATTTTCTAACTCAAGTGGAACCATAATCTTGGTCTTCGATAAGTATTGCTTGATTTTAACAACCAATCAATTAATTTTGTAGCTAAAGCACTCTTCAGGCTTAAAAGCACCATTGGCAACTCTGTCAAATCCTCAAAACTTACATTATTATTTTGAAATATGTCCAAGGAAAATCACAACAGAGTTTTCTTATTGGAATCTCCCCCATTTGAGAATTCTAACTATCCTCTGTTCGGTTTCTGAGAAAGCCAAGGATAAATCTTTATCCTCCGTGTGCTCTTCCAAAGTGAATAAAAGAGCTCAATTTTAGCTTAACTTACCCGGTAACAGTACAACTGGGATAGAAAATACGAGTCGCAAACTTTCCTTTCCTTACTCAACCCCAAACAAAGCATTTCTCGAATAACAACTTCCGAGAGCATGAAATGCGGTTATCAACATCGGGACACCAAATTCAAGTAAAAACACAAAAGATTCAAACCACGCCCATTTGAGAAAACCAATTCTCCTATGTTTGGATGCTGAGAAACCCAAAGAAAATTAAAAAAAAAAAAAATCTGTAACTAACCCAGATAACTGAAACTTCGATTTTCTTTCTCAATAGCCAAACATAGCATTATTCTGAATCAAGATTGCCAAGACCATACAGAAATAGCTTAAAAAGAAAAGGATTAAATATTTAACCATTCCTAACTTCCCTCTATGTATTCATAGCTCATTTTCTCGGGAAACAAACAGAGCGTGAAAGAAAACGAGGTACCTTGAGATGGAGAAAGAAGGAGAGAAGCGAGGGAGCACAAAAACACCTCCCTTGAGTAGCATTTGCTATTTATGATCTAAAACCCTTTTCAACGTTTCAAACTTCAATTTATATGGTCCAAGTTTTCCATTATTCCGAATTGATTTTCCACATACATTTTTAATAAAAATAAAAAACATACAATTACTTATTTTAAAAATCACTTCTAATATTTTTAATACTGAAAAATTTTTATTATTAAATTTTAGAAATATTATAAGCGTTTTCTAAAATTCCTATCAAATACATTCAAAATATAATAAAGATTTATTTGACGATGATTTTAAAAACGTTTTTAATCTAAAAATTATTTAAAATATATATATATTTAATAAATTTTAAAAAATGTTTTTAAAAATCTAAAAAATTATTCATATTATTGAAAAATCATTTATAATATTTTTTTTAAAAACATTTGATAGACGATGTTTTTGAAAATACTTTCTAATAAAACGCTTTTATTCAAAATATTTCACATAAAAATACTACAAAATGCATTCTAAACATTATTAAAATGTTTTCTGAGTATCTTAATTTAATTTTCCTAAATTATATGTTATGATTTGATATTCTTTCCCAAATTAAAATTATTCGGAATTAATGAATAATGGAATTCACGTTTTAAGCATGATCAAACCGGGTCGGGTCGATTTGCTATTATCCGGGTCAATCTAATATGTGAATAATGGGCTCAGCCCAACCCTATGAGAATTGAGTCTAGGCCCTCATAAACAATGGGCTTGGGAGAGCCCATGGGCCTGCATCTATCAAGCTTAGTTAGATCCGTCCAAAGATGACTTTCACAATTATATCTATGTAAATTTAGAGGTAGGACATGTATTTTTTTTTTTTTTTACAAAATTATCATAAAAATTTTGAAAAAAAATCATAGTTCAATTAATATAAAGATCTATTAAGAAACTTTTAATTTTAAAATTAAAAAAAAAAAGGATCGTGATTATTTTATAATTATCGATAAATTTATGGTACTCTAAAAAAATTTAAAAAATAATATTTTTAATGTTTTATAAAAGTATTTGTCAAGAAATATTCTTCAAAAGAATTAAATTATTTTTACATATTTCTTTGAACTCTTGTATACATTTTTTCTTCTACATAAAAATTAAATAATTTAAAAATATATAAATTTCTAATTAATTTTAATTATATTTTATTTTATTACATATTTTTAATAATAAATCAAATATGAGAAAATAATTTTTTGGGATATATTTTTATGTACTTTTAAAATCAAATTTATTTAAAGTATGTTTCATTCTAAAAAAAAAGTTATAAGAAAAAAAAAAAAGTAAAGAAAAATTGTTTAGATGTAAGTAGAAAAGTTGAGAAAATGAAAATTAAATACTTGTTTGGTAAGTGTTTTCAATAACAATTTTCTGTTCTTCAAAATTCAAAAAATAAAAAAAGATGTTTAATAATTAAAAAATTATTTTCTATCTTCTGTCCTTAAGAACAAAGAAAAAGAGGATATTTTCATATAATAATTTTTAGTTGTTTTCTCTAATTTTTTCGACGATCTATATTAAAAAATAATTATATAAATATATAATATAATTAAAAAAATAAAACAATACATATAGAAATTATTTTTAAAATATATTTAAAAATTTTAAAGTCCTAAATAAATTTTTGTTTTATAAAATATCATAAAATTAATTTTCAAAAACTATTCTTCGAAATTGTTTTAAAAAACAATTATCAAATCATACTAGATTATCAAGGAAAGCACTTTTCTCAAACTTCTTTATATAAATTATGCTCAATTTTAAGAAAATATTAAGAGAACAAAAAAAAAAAAAAAAAAACCATTGTAAATAGTTTAATACAAAAAAAAATGAAGGAAATAAAATAAATAAAAAATAGTTTATAATGCTAAAAAAATGTGAAAAAAATAGTTTATTAATTTTAAATCTTTTTTTTTTTCTTATATTTTGACAAAACAAATATAGTCTAATTGAGGAAAAAAAAGTTAAGGCACATGCTTTTTCCTCATTGCATGTATACTTCAATTAATTAAAACAAATTTAATACTAAAATTATTCTTATTTTTAATATGATTTTTGAAATATATTTATCAAATATAAGACCAATCCACAACAAAAAAACACAAAGTTAAAAGTTTTCTCAAGTAAACCATTAATAGAACTCCCCCAGTCATTTTCATTTTCTATGTGGGTACTAAAAATGGTAAAATGTGACATCAAAATTTTCAAATTTTATTTTCAAAATAAAATTTGAAAAATGGTAAAAATTAAAAATGGTGAAAAAAAAAAAAAAAAAAAAAAGTAGGTGTCATTTTCAAAAAATGGACAACAGCTAAGAGTGAAATTGTAATAGACCAAGTTCAATGGTTTGGGGGTGTAGGCCAAAGTCCAAACAAAAACACAAGCAAACACACAAATTTAATGCATTTGCATGGCTTTCTTTTTTCTTCCTTCTTTTTATTTTTCCCTCTTGTCTTTTGCGTTATTCTCTTCTAAAATCATTGTCATGAAGAAAATTCAAATTAAAACTATATAAATAAAATTACTAGCAATAAAGAACCCATAATAATGGGGTTGTTGAGGGGCAAAAGCCCAAATGAATGCAACCATTTGAAAATTTAATATGCAAAAAAACACTTAGTAATGAGACTTTACACCACCCCACATCATTTCCAACTTTGAGTGGGCCATTGAAATGGACCTTGTCTACGATTTTGGGATTTTTGCCTTTGCCCCATTAGAGGAAGATGAATGTCTTGTGGACCTTTTAAAAGCCAAGTTTGAATTATTTATGAATTTGTGTGAATGGTTAGATTCTATGATGTCTCCATCAAGGGATTGGGTTGAAATTTTAGTATCAACAACAATGTTGTTTATGATTATATTAGTATTAATACAAAATAATAGGGTTGTATAGACAAATTCGGCCTTTACAAGTTTCTAACTAATCTTATCGAACCAAGATTCTTGAGTTACCATCGAGGTGCAACAAATTCAATTAACTTCCTCGGGTTCTATTCCCAACTCAAGTAAACTTTAAGTATTCATATATATACTATCCTATGAAACCTTTTTACGAGAAAGTATGAGACACATCTTTAACATTAAAAATAAAAATAAAAATTTACATTGACAATCACTCATGTATACAACCATGATTAGATATTTTCACTCAATAAGATGAAAAGGGTTGGTGAAACCAATAAATGTTAATAAAGAAGGGACCACCCAATAGCCTAGCCTTAGAATATTACAAATAGATCGTTTTCATTCATCTTCTAAAGCACATGCTTCTATCATAAGATGAGTGAAAAAACTTTACTTCAAAAGCTGTTATGAGAACTTGACAACTCCCGACATCTAATCAAAGGACATGCATTAGTGTCAAGTCATTACTATATCTTAACATAACAAAGAAAACTAAGAGATTAAGAAAAACGAAAGTTTTGTTCTACACAAATGCATGAATGTGAAATAAGGGTTTTTTTGTCTTATTTTTTTCCTTTGATAAGAAAAGGAAGAATTAATAAAAGAAGGGTGTGCCCCAAATGCATAGGGAAGTTGTCTCCTGATTTTAATTGTCATCTTTATTTGGTCTCTTCATTAATCTTGATATTTTCATAGGAATTTTGAAAATAATTTTTTTATGATTTACCCTTATGAAGGGCTACATCATAAGTACATGTTTTTTTCTTAACAATAAAAGATTCTCAATCAATCAACGATAGAATCACCAACCACAAAATTGCTTAATCCATAAGATCAATAATGTTAGGCTTTAATTTTTTAGGTTAGCTTTCATAATCACTGATATGGAAAACTAGGATAAGCTCATGGAAAGAACAAAAATAATTGAGAATCCTTCATTAAGATATATGTGGACCATTCACCAAAAACCCTTTGATCAACATAATAGGGTTGTATAGACAAATTCAGCCTTTACAAGCTTCTAACTAATCCTATCAAACCATGATTCTTGAGTTACCATCAAGGTGCAACAAATTCAGTTAACTTCCTTAGGTCCTATTCCCAACTCAAGTAAATTTGAAGTATTCAAATATATATTGTGCTATAAAACATTTTTACGAGAAAGTATGAGACACATTTTCAATATAAAAAATAAAAATAAAAATTTACATTGACAATTGCTCATGTATACAACTATGATTAGATATTTTCACTCAATAAAATGAAAAGGGTTAGTGAAACCAATAAATGTTTATAAAGAAGGGACCACCCAGTAGCCTACTTAGAATATTACAAATAGATCGTTTTCACTCATTTTCACAAACAAATGCTTCTATCATAAGATGAGTAAAAAAACTATACTTCAAAAACTATTATGAGAACTTGATAACTCTCGACATTTAATCAAAAGATAAATATAAGCATCAAGTTGTCACTATATCTTAACATAACAAAGAAAACTAGGAGGTTAAGAAAAACAAAAGTTTTGCTCTACACAAATGCATAAATATGAAATAAGGATTTTTTTTTTTTGTCTTTTTTTTTTTCCTTTGATAAGAAAAGGAAGAATTAATAAAAGAAGGGTGTACCCCAAATGTATAGGGAAGCTACCTCCCGATTTTTATTGTCATTTTTATTCGGTCTCTTCATTTTCTAAAGCCACATAATCAAAGTCTCTAGCTAATCAACTCCAAACCTTGAAATTTTCATACGAATTTTGAAAATAATTTTTTTTATTATTTACCTTATGAACGGTTACATCATAAGTACATATTTTTTTCTTAACAATAAAAGATTCTCCATCAATCAATGATAGATTCACCAACCACAAAATTGCTTCATCCACAAGATCAATACTGTTGAGCTTTAATTTTTTTAGGTTAGCTTTCATAATCACTTTTATGGAAAACTAGGATAAGGTCAAGGAAGGAACAAAAATGATTGAGAATCCTTCATTAAGACATATTTGGACCATTCACCAAAAACCCTTTGATCAATAAGTCAAATTCGTCCCTTATGCTAAAGTTGAGGTTGATGTGATGTAGAAATTGACCTATGAATGAATCATGATTCCAATTATTTTTTTGCAATTCCAAAGGCCAGTCTAGAACAGTGGAGTTAGGCTTTATCAATATTATATATGCAATATTTTGACAATAAGCTATAGTCACTTCCCTACTTATGTTGATTTCTTGATTGACAAATCACCAATCTAAGCTGTTTTGTAATTATTTATCTTTAGTGGTATGGTCGGTGTTTTTTTTAAAAAAAAAATGTTTTTAAAAAATTAAATAAATAAAGTTGAGTTGTGAAAAAAGTGATTTGAAACATGGGTCACACCCACTTGGTTGAGCAAATTTTAATAATAATAATTTTGTAAATAATAATAATATAAATAAATAAAGAAGAGAAATTGGGTCTATTTTATCTATCAATTTGCTTTTAAATAATGGCATATTCAATTTATAAAAATAAATCAATTTTTGGATTTTTATTCAATTCACAATGATTAATAAATAATAATGATCATAGGGTGAATTTTTTCTGATATTCATCTTGTCATATCTTTAATCCGACAAGTTTGAAAGAAGCACAAACAACTTAAGAATAAGTTTGAGATTTTTTTTTTTTTTTTTTTTTAAAAAAAATCTTTGGTTAAGTTTGGAACCACGTATTGTCTTGTCATTATCTGATTATATATATAATTAAATAAAAAATTAATTTAATGTATTTGTCATTTTCTTTCTTAAGATATATATATAAAACAAAAATTACTTCCTATAAAATATATCTTAAAAATTTATAATATTTATAAATTATATTTTTTTTAATATAATTAAAATAAAAAATTAAATGGTATAAGACAAGGGGATATGGAAGTTTATTTATTTATTTTTTTGGAAGGAGATAAGAATAGGTTTATATTATAAGGGCGAAGTCATGATTGGATAACCCATCTCAAGCCCACTTGTTGCTATATTTATTAGTATAATAGGAGTAAATAATTTTTTTATTAAATAATTTTATGGTTTTTCATTAATGAATTTATCATATTCGGATGATTAAATTATAATTATTATTATTACATAAAATTTGTCGGTGCCATGTGATTCCATCTCACTTGTAGTTGTCAAAGGCCAAAACATTGATGTCCAAAGATTTTCATTAATATTCTAGCATTATCTTGTTCTTATCCAAACTTCTCTTCCATTCATAAAATTTGGTTTATTTGTTTCTAGTTTTTTCTTACATTATTGAATTTGTAATCACAATATATTCATTGTAATTTGAAAATTTTTAATTAAGAGTTGAATTCATAAAAATTACTTTCATTGCTGCCATGATGGTTCTATTTACTATATTTTTATCTATTATTTTAAAGGATTAAACTCGGTTTGAAAATTGTTTTTTAAAAATAATTTTTATTTTTAGAAATAAAAGACCCTTTTGAAACTTGAAAATATATTTGATAATTTAATGTGGCACAGATTTTTTTAAACTTATTCTAAAAATGTATTGCTTTCGAAGAATATTATTTTTCTATTATTATTATTTTTTTTTTGGGGGGGGGGGGGGGGGGGGTGGTGGGGTGGAATTTCTAAATAAATCAAAAGCTAAACATTTTGATAAATGGGAACCAACAATCACATGGGTATGCAATTTGCTTCAAAAAATTTGGCACCTATGTGATTTGTTGACTTTTTTCAATAAAGTATCACTCTTCAAACACAAATTATATTGAAAACATGATGAGTTTCTAAAACTAATTTATAGAACTTTTTTTCAATTAATTAATTACAATTTCTTAATACATTTTTATAAGATTTTGCAAAATTGATACACTCTATTGAAAAACCATTTTTATATAATGTTTAAGAGTGATTTTAGGAGAATTAGAAATGTTTTTTTTTTTTTTTTTTATGATTAAAGAATTGGTTTATAAAAATTAGATATTTGGGTTATGTTTAAATCCCCACAATTTGAGGGAAAATGAGAATGAAAGAAAATAGAAAGGAAAAAGTATAAAGAAATAAAAAGTGAAGAAAAACAAAAAAAAAATAGATTTAAAATTAATAAATTAGTTTTATATATTTTTTCAAGTTTATTTCATTTATTTATTTTTCATTATATAAAGATTAAATAATTTTAAAATGTACAAATTTTTTAGCTAATTTTAATTATATTTTATTTTTAATATTTTTTATGGTAAAACCAAACATAAAAAATCAATTTTTCTTAATATGTATATATTTTCTTTACCTAAAAGTTTCCCAGAAGCTTAATATATATTAAAAATCTAGAGAATTGTTTGAAATCACCTGGATAATAATTTGATAAGTGAATTTTCCATACATCATTTTGTTTTGTTTGTTGGTGTATGTAATAGTGATTCTAGGAAGTGTTCCCACTTTTTCCAATATTAATAGTGTTTTGGGTAAAAATTAAGTATTTCATAATATTTTAAAACATATTTTTTAAAATCTAATAAAAAAAAACTTAATTTTTAAAAAAAAAAAAATTAAGCTAAAAACGCTTCCTAAAATCACTGAAATGAAATAAATTATTAGGAATTGTTATACCACTTTTTCTCTCTTCTTTATCATTAATAATTTTTTCATTAAAAATTACACATATTTAAATTATTTAAAAGTTTTAGAATTTGTTTGGAAGTAATTTTAATTAAAAAAAGTTTTCAATGATAGTTCTTTTCTTAGGAGGGTTTCCATTAAAAATAATGGTATTACTAAAAAATAAACAAAATAGTATTGCTGAAAGGAAAAATAAACACTTGAAGTGGCTCATGCTATAATGTTTTCTATGAATGTTCCGAAATATCTATGGAGAGAAACAGTTTTAACAGCTTCCTATTTGATTAATAGGATGCCTACAAGAATTTTAAAATATAGCATTCCCTTAGAATTTTTCAAAAAAAAGCTTCCCTATGTCTCAGATTCACTCGGATTTGCCACTAAAAATATTTGGTTGTATCGTTTTTGTTCATATTCCTAGCCACTTTTGGTCAAAACTTGATTCACGGGCAAAGAAGTGTATTTTCATGGGGTATGCTCCCAATAAGAAGGGATATAAGTGTTTTAATCCTCAAACAAATTTTTATTTTTTGTTAGTATGGATGTTTCTTTCTTGGAAAACAACCCTTACTTTAATAAAAATTCTCTTTAGGGGTAGAAAGAGGAAGTGGAAGATAATTTTTGGGATTTATCTCTTATTCCTCTACCAATTAAATACTATTTTGAACACTACTTCTAAAATACAAAGTGAGGATGTTTTTAATAAAACCATTGAGATGCCTAGTCAAAAATTGCAAAATATTGATGTATCATCAACAGGGGGAGAAACACTACGAATGAAGAATACTGAGCTTCAAGTTTATACTTGGAAAAGGCACTATCAAAAGATCTAAGGTCTGCTTTTAATCTTAGACACTAATCAATCTTTAACTTTGGGAACAAGTGCTTAGGATAACATAAGCATTCCTTCTTCTATCTTAGAACCTATCCCTACCCCTGTTTCTATTGTGCCATTAGATCTAGATGTTCCTATAGTCCTTAGGAAAGAACCCTTACATGTGCCAAATATCTCATTACTAAATACCTATCCTATGAAAAATTGTCTCATCACCATAAGGCATTTACCTCAAAAATTTCAAACATGTTTGTCCCTAGAAGTATTCAGGAAGTCTTGAATGACTCAAATTGGAAATTAGCAGTTATGGAAGAGATAAATGCTCTGACAAGTAGTGGTACTTGGGAGATAGTAGATTTACTAAAAGGGAAAGAATTGTAGGGTGCAAATGGGTATTTACTGTTAAATGAAAAGTTGATGGTAACATTGAAATATATAAGATAAGATTAGTTACCAAGGGGTTTACCCAAACCTATGAGATTGATTACCAAGAAACTTTTACTCCTGCTACTAAGATTAACTCAATTCTTGTTTTATTATCCTTAGTTGTGAGTTATGACTGGCCCTTACACCAATTGGATGTGAAGAATATCTCCCTGAATGGAGATCTAGAACAAGAAGAGTTTATGAACTTGTCACTTGGATTGGAAGACAGATTTGGACCTAACAAGGTCTGAAGGTTGAAGAAGTCCCTATATGGCTTGAAGTAGTCTCCTAAAACCTAGTTTGAATGCTTTGGGAAAGTCATAAAAGGTTGTGGTTATTGTCAAAGTGAAGCCAACCATACTATGTTCTATAAACATAGTAAGGCGAGCAAGCTTGCAATTCTAAATGTTTATGTGGATGATATAGTCTTGACAGGTGATGATTGTGAAAAGTTAGAGAAACTGAAGAAGAAGGTGGTAGCTGTTTTTGAGATCAAGGACTAAGGCTTATTAAAGTACCTCCTTGGAATGGAGTTTGCAAGGTCTAAAGAAGGCATATTTGTCAACCAACAGAAATATATTCTTGATTTGCTCAATGAGACAAGCTTACATGGGTGTAAACTAGCAGAGACTCCTATAGAACCCAATTTGAAGTTACAAACTGCAAAAGTCGAGGAAGTGAGAGATAAAGAACGTTATCAGAGATTGGTTGGTAGACTCATCTATTTGTCACATACACGGCCTGACATAACATTTGTCGTTAGCATGGTCAATCAATTCATGCATTCTCTTGGTCCAGACCACTTCGATGAAGTTTATAGAATTCTAAGATATCTAAAAGGGACTCTTGGAAAAGCATTGATTTTTAAGAAACGTGACCATTTACAAGTTGAAGCATACAATGATGTGGATTAGGCAAGAAGTATTATTAACAAATGCTCAACTTCTTACTATCGTACATTTGTTAGAGGCAATCTTGTAACTTGGCAAAGTAAGAAACAAAATGTTGTTGCTAAGAGCAGTGCTGAAGCTGAGTTCAGAGTTATTGCTCACGGGATTTGTGACGTTTTATAGATTAATAGATTGCTTGATGATTTAAAAATGTCTAATCAGTTGCCTATTAAGGTGTATTGTTACAATAAAGCGATTATTTCCATTGCTCATAATCCTGTACTCCATGACAAAACGAAGCATGTGGAAGTAGATAAGCACTTTATCAAAGAAAAGTTAGAAACTGGATTGATTTGTATGCCATATATCCCTACAGCCAAGCAAATTGCAGATGTACTTACCAAGTGATTATCGAAGAAACAATTTAATGATTTGATTGGCAAGCTAGTTATGGAAGATATCTTCAAACTAGCTCGAGAAGGAGTGTTAGAAAAATAGAAGATTC
The DNA here is from genome assembly GCA_030254885.1 of Vitis rotundifolia. Classification (NCBI taxonomy): domain Eukaryota; kingdom Viridiplantae; phylum Streptophyta; class Magnoliopsida; order Vitales; family Vitaceae; genus Vitis; species Vitis rotundifolia. Next base: position 16,413,629 of record CM058152.1, read on the forward strand.
AGTTAGAATATTAGGGGATTTGTTAGGTGTAAATAGCTAATTTGGCCAATGATGTAAATTAGGACGGTTTGTTATTAGTTAGCTATTTTAGGGAAATTTTCCTTATTTGTTCTTAATTGTTGTATTATTTTTCCTCTATAAGAGGTATTTGTGTATAGCACGAAAACATACAACTAATATACAAAATTCATTCAATCAGAATTCTCTCTTTCAGAATCTTATATGGTATAAGAAAAAACACCTTAATGTTTTTTTTTATAGTATTTTTTGCAATATATTATATATGTAAAAAAAAATCAACTCCCAATATTTTTAAACAACATTTCAATTCACCCACTTCTTGTCAAATCCACAACACCATTACCTCGTTTAGGAACACTGAAATTTTGTGAGAAAAGCAAAAGTATTTGTACAATAAAAAATATTATTTTTTGTATTTTTAAAATTCATTTTTTATTTTTTTAAAAAATAATTAAAACAAAAATAAAGTATATATTCAAACCACACCTTACTAATAATTTAAAATGGGAAATTAGTACTCCAAAAAGTTTTATATTTGAGTTTAAGGCCAAATTATCCTCCCTTTTTAGTATACTTCTATTATTAGTATTATTATTATTATTATTATTTAATTACTATTTTAGTTCTTTCTTTAAATTGTCTTATCTAAATCAAGCATTATCTACAACTAAATTTCTTTCAAATTTGGTGATTAGGTTGAGTCTTGTACACAATTAGAAACCTTACATTTGTGGTATTATTGGTCTCACATGATCCATATGTGATGAGTAATCGCATAAAAAGGGTGCAAAAAGTTACAAAAAAGTAATGGAGAGATCATGTGTGAGGGGTGGATTAAAAAAATGAGAAAAAAAAATAGTATAAATTATATATTTTATATTATGGGTAAATATCACATCAAGTTGTTTATCAACCTCACATGACCCATACCCTTTTATTAGCCCAAGCCCAATTAAGTTTTGAAAAGGAAAAAGTTTTTTATTGGGTTTGAGTTGGAAACTAGGCTATAAATTTAATTGGGTTCGACTTTTTAAAAAATGTGATTTATTTTTCTATTTTGAACTTGAGTTTTTTTATTGATTTGACCCACCTCACCCAAATTATGCTTAATATAAATTTTTGCCCCAAATAAAAACATAATACCTAACAAGCTAATACTCTTTGACCCAACTTACTTGCCTTTATTATAAGTTACGTAAAAAAAATTAATTTCATTCACCTCCTCTAAGGTTCTGATTAAATACATTTAAATCTCATGGATTTGCAATTTCATCATACAACTCTCTTATTTTGAATGAGAGGAGAGGTGAGTAAAAATAATAAATAATACAGATAAATAAGATATTTGATGAAATTTCAAAGGGGGTTGGATGTATTTAGCTGAAACCTTAGGGGAGGTTAATGAAATAAACAAAAAAAAAATGCATGTTTAATAAACTATACACATCCTATTTTTCCGTGTGATCAAAAGAATAATGACTTAATGGAAAGAGTTTTTTGTCGTCCTAATCAATTTCTCATATCTTTGAAAGATTTTAAATTTTTATTCATTTCAAACATTTAAAAAATAAAAATAAAAATATATTTTTTAAACCATTTCTATCTATTTGTGGTTATATTTATAATTTTAATAAAATTTAAAACTATTTGCTTAACACACTTCAAATTTGAAGACCAAAGATTAATTTTCAAACTATTTTTGCTTAGATTAATAATTTTTAAAAATTAAAGTTTTTTCCTTTATTATAGTTCATCTAAAGCTAGAATTTCTCAAGTGTGGACTCAATTTGATTAACAAAACATCATACTATGTGAATCTACTAATTTTTCTAATACTATGCTTGGCTCTGGAAAACATATAAGAAAAAAAATATATTAATGAAAAAAAAAAGATAAATGATGGTAAAAAATAAAAAATCTTTCTATTTTCTTCAAAAAAAAAAAAAAAAAATTGTATCATTCATTAATTTAATTTTTCTTCATCTTAAATTTTCTGTTGGTAATTAAATAAGAGATAAATTTTATAAGTTTTTCCTTTACAAAAACCAAGAATCACACATAACTTAAAAGCTTTAAATAGTTATAATTAGTAAAACTTAGTACTTATTACTTAATAAATTAAATCGACTTTAAGTTAAATTATTTTTAAGTTGTATACTTAAAATTTATTACTTAATTTTTTTTACTTTAAGTATTAAGGTTGATTAGTAAAATTAATTTAAAATAAATTTTAAGTTATCAAATTGATATATTTATTCTTATTAATTATAACTAGTATTTATCATTATTAATTTTAATTGATATATATTTTCATTAATTTAAGCAATAAATTTGTTTATTAAACATCGTTACTTAGAGTATCGTAGATATATAAGATAACCTTAAAATATTTACAATAAAAGTAAGTCAAGTCATAGATGTAGAGTTTGGTTGTTAAATACGTTCTCATTAGATGTAGGTAAATAACACAAAAAAAGATTTGGGATTAAAAATAATTTAATCATTTTGATTTAATACTTAAAGTTATTTTTAATTTTAAATTGTAATATTAAGTTATTTTACTAAATATATTTAATCTATTTAATGACTTAAATTAAGTTATTAAGTTGTGTATATACCGTTAAATTAAGACATAAATAAGTGATATCATATTTATGACCCGGCCATTTATCATTGATTATCACTTTTGGGTATAATACTAAAAAGTTACTTTTTAATCAATCAAATGATTTTTAATAATTACGATTTTCAAAATGAAATAATAAAAAACAATTGTACAATAATGGCAACATTTTTTGAAATGATTCTCAAAAAACAAATTTAAAAAATATTTTAAATTATTCTAATAAATAAAATTTCGCATAAGAATTCTAATAAATTTATTCTAAAAAGGCAATATATTTTTGAAAAAAAAAAATTAAAATAGTCCAAAACACCCCCATACACGTGGCCATATTCCATTGTTAGCAATAAACTTTCCCCGATGCCAACGATATCATATGATAAAAATCGTTACACTCGTCGGCGAATTAAATAATGAAAAAAATAATAAAAAAAATTCAATTAAAAAAATAAAAATAAAAATAAAATTCAAAGACATGTCGTATTTTCGAGGTTAATGGTATCTTGGTCCAAGCCTTAAAAATAATTAAATAAAATTTAAATCAAAGTTCAAAAGCTTTTGGGGGGCCCACTGGTCTAAATGCTAACCTCACCCGGCTCTCAGATCTGGCTGCCTGACGCGCTTTATTCAGGCCACCTACTGCGTGACAGCTCTGAAAAAGTCGAAAGGTACAAGTACAACTAGCATTGACTGTAGCCCATTGCAGCCCACTTTATCTTGTCCCACTCTCCTGTCTAATCAAATCACTGCCGTCCACGTGTCGATTGGAGGAGCGGTGCTTTCGTTGAGCAATATCGAACGAATCCAAACATGCCACGTGGGGTTGCTGTGGTTCTCGTTGCTGTGCCAATCATGGGCATCTCCTCCAAGAATTTTTTTATGGTTTAAATTCAATATTTTTTTTTTGTGGAATATTTATACATTTTATTAATTTTTAAAAATAAAAGAGGAAATTTGATTTAATTTAATTTATTTTATTTCAATTAAAAAATTATAAGTTATTATTAGAAATAAAAATTTTCAAAATAATAATAAAATTAAAAAAAAAAAAAAAATCTCGTGGGCCACTCAAGTTATGAACTCCTCCAAACGGAGGCTGTTCACATTCAATGCAGTGCGCGTAAACCGATAAGATTCGTCTGTCAATATCTGACCGGACCGGTTCGAACCGGGTTCAGTTAAAATAAAATATGATAAAAAATAAAAGTGAACAAAATGTTAACGAATGAGTGTCGGCGGTTGGATTCTCTGTAGAAGAGCGCTTCTATATAAAGCTGCTTTTCTGCTCTTGCAAAGTGCGGGAGCTCTCACCAGTCACCGCATTGTTATAAGCACTTGTTTAAAGCTCGTTTTCCGCATCAGAAGCTCACAATCTGAACTGGGTTTAGTTTAGATTCTTTGGCGAAAAGGGGAGTCTTCTCTTGCAATATCAGGTGCTTTACTGCTTTTGGTATAATTGTATAAGCACTTCTGGGCTCTCTCCGTTTTGCTTGTTTTGGGTTCGGTTTGTATGTATAAGCGCTTATACGAGACAGCTGATTGTTCAGTTTCATTATTATTATTTATTTAAATTCTTATTTTTTAAAATTTATTTGAAATGAATTAATGCTGGTTTCTTTGTTCTTTTATTTGTCTTTTTTTTTTTTTTTTTAGATTTATTTTGAAAAATTGTTGTTCCTAATTTTTTTTCTTTGAAGGAGAAATCCGTGTAGTGTTGCTCGAAGCAACTTAGATTTTCATTTTTTTGGTTTGGAATTTACTTTTTATTTTCATTATTCAGTGGATTTATTTTGCATGATGCATTTTTGGACTTTTTTTTTTCCTTGAGTAAATACCAAAATTTTCCTGAGAAAATGCTGTTCTTGGGAAAATGGACTTACATCCAATATGTGACTCAATATCTACAATACTGGTCATAGTTGTAAAAGGGGATGATGTTTCTTTGTCGAGTACTTTTCACCATTTTTAATCATAATTTTTCGAGTTTTTGGCAGAATGGCTAATGCAAGATCAGGCCACTGGTTAAGCATTCTGGCATTTGCTCTGATCTTGCTCAAAACAGAAGGCTTCAATGTGGAAATTACTTATGTGGTTAGTGCAGTAGCAAAAGGAGCAGGTGAAAAACCTTGTTAGAATTCGGGTTTTTTCCCAAATTTTTGTTCATAATCTGTTGTTTGATTGATTCTTATGTGTGTGAAAATTCGATATTCTTATTATGCAGTTTGCTTGGATGGTAGCCCACCTGCTTACCACATGGATAAGGGATTTGGTGCAGGGATTAACAATTGGTTGGTTCATATTGAGGTACTAGACAACTGTTTGAAGTTTTGTTTCATGATGTATATAGCGATTGGTTGCTAAGAAATTGGAGGAAAGGGAAAGAAAATTTTGGGATTTTAATACTACCATACTATATAATCTTATATTTCAAGGTTATACTTGGTTGGTTGATATAGAGGTATTAGAGATGGCAACCCTTTAGCATTTTGTTTTACCACATATATGCTGATTGGTTGCTGAGAAAATGGAAGAAAAGGAATGAAAATTTTGGAATTTTACTACTACCATACTACATAATCTTTTGTTTAAAGGTTACAATTGATTGGTTGATGTGGAGGTACTAGCAAGACATTTAACATTTTGTTTTACTAGATATATGCTGATTGGTTGCTGAGAAAATGGAAGAAATGGAAAGTAAATTTTGGAATTTTACAACTATCATACTATATAATCTTATATTTCAAGGTTACAATTGGTTTTGTCATATATATGCTGATTGGCTGTTGAGAAATTGGAGGAAAAAGGGAAGAAAAATTTTTGAATCTTGCAACTACTACACAATATAACATTATATATATTTCAAGGTTACTATTAGACAACCTGTTCAAAATTCTGTTTTATCATATATAATGATTGGTTGCTGAGAAATTGGAGGAGAAGGAAAGAAAATTTTTTGAGTCTTACAACAAGCATACCATATAATCTTACATTAAGGTTACAATTAGACAATATATGCTGATTGGTTGCTGAGAAATTGGAGGAAAAGGGAAGAAATATTCTGAGTCTTACAATTAGCATACCATATAATCTTATATTTACAACTAGACAATATGTGCTGATTGGTTTCTGAGAAATTGGAGATCTATAATCAGACAATATATGCTGATAGGAAAATGGGAGAAAATTTTTGAGTCTTGCAACTAGCATACCATAGAATCTTAAGGCAATATATGCTGATTGGTTTCTCAGAAATTAGAGGAAAATGGAAGAAAATTTTTGAGTCATACAACTGGCATAGCATATAATCTCATCATTTTTGGCTTTTTGATATCAGGGAGGAGGATGGTGCAACAATGCCTCAACTTGCCTTGCTCGTAGGGACAACCGTTTAGGTTCATCGAAGCAAATGGTGAAGCAAATTGCTTTCTCTGGGATTCTGAGCAACAAGCAAAAATTTAATCCGGGTATCACTCAAAATCGCCAATTGGCATAGCTCTTCTTGTTGATGTAATCTTTGAGATTCTCCCGAGCTCTAATCTCCATTCCAACATCCAGACTTCTACAACTGGAACAAGATCAAGGTTAGGTACTGTGATGGGGCCTCCTTTACGGGCGATGTAGAAGCAGTTGATCCTGTAAGTAATCTGAAATTCATCAGTTCTACTTGCATATGTTTGAGAACGTTTCTTAAAACAGTTTTCAAAAAATAATTTTTGAGAACGGTTCTTAAAATTTGTTCTAAAAAACAACCTATTTTTAGAACAAATTATCAAAAAACTGTTTTCTGTCATAAGTTTGCCAAAAATTTGTTTTTGCTCTAAAGAATATAACATTGTCTTCAAGAAGAGTTTCCAAACAAGGTCTTATTTTTCAACATTTTTGACATATTCTGTGTTGGTCTTTTTCAGAAGACTAATCTTCACTACAGAGGAGCCCGGGTGTTTCTTGCTGTCATTGAGGATCTTATGGCAAAAGGAATGAAAAATGCTGCAAATGTACGGCTTATATCATTCATTGACTTCTCGGTTTCGGTTTCATCCCTCTTTCTTGTCCTCATTCATAATAACTTTTTCTGCTCAGGCTGTTCTCTCTGGCTGCTCTGCTGGTGGGCTGACTGCCATTCTGCATTGTGATAAATTTCGCGCTCTTCTCCCTGTCAGCACCAAAGTAAAATGCTTTGCAGATGCCGGTTACTTCATCAATGCGTAAGATCAAGAATTTTAGCTCCTACCCTGATCTCACTTCCCCAGAAAATCCTAGGAAAATGCTTAAAATTTACAATGTTTTCCATTACAGTAAGGATGTTTCAGGAGCAGCACACATTGAAGGCTTCTACAGTGAAGTGGTTGCAACACATGTAGCAACATATTCCCTTATTTCGGTTTTTTTTGTTCATACTTCATACTGATTTTCTTGGAGAAATGAGAGCTTCTAGTTATGAATTTTTCGGTAAAACTGATGCAGGGATCAGCAAAGAATCTGGCCCCATCCTGCACTTCAAGTCTAAGACCAGGCTTGGTGAGTGTGGCCATTGAAGTGGTTTTTGCATTCTTTGCCATTTTCGGGTCAATGTGCTAATAGCCTAATACTTATTGACAATCTGCAGTGTTTCTTCCCACAATACATGGCTCAACAGATCAGAACACCGCTTTTTATCATCAATGCAGCCTATGATTCATGGCAGGTATGATATGAATATGGGTTTTCTTGGGGAAATTTTTGTTATATTTTTGGGTCTCATTCTTTGTTGAATTCTTTGGCCCATTGTTTGGTCAGATAAAGAACATCTTGGCACCGGGTGTTGCTGATCCTCATGGTACTTGGCATTCCTGCAAACTTGATATCAAGGAGTGCTCATCCTCCCAACTTGAAGCCATGCAAGGTCACTCCCATAAGCCTCTTCTATGAAGTTTTTGGTTTTTTAGTCTCTTTAAACATTGACTAGACTGTTGAAAGTAAAGAAAAAGTGCAGTTTGATCCTTGGAGCTCTCTTAGGAAGTTGCGAATCATGAAACTGGAAATTTCTTTCTTTCTTTCTTTCTTTTTTTGTTCTTTTTGCATTAGGCCTGAACTTGGCTTGTTTCCAACCAGCCTTTTTCCTAGTTTCTGCAAAAACAACCTTTTGTTGGAGGATTTTTCGGGTTTATTTTCAGATTCCAGGCCTGCTCTTTTGAATGAAACAGGGAAATTCTTCTTTTTTCTTCGATCTTTTCTTGCTTTCAACAGAATGATCCATTTTCATCTAGAAAAATGTAAATCTACTCCACGCTGCAGGCTTGAATCTCTCATCCATGGCCTAACTTGGCTTGTTTCCTACCTGCCCATCTTGGGTTTTCTGCAACAACAACCATGTCTTTGAGGACTAATCATTTTCGGTTTTTTTTTTCCTTCTCAGATTTCAGGCTGCAGTTTCTTAGTGCAATCAAAGGACTGATAGGCTCCCCCTCCAAAGGAATGTTCATAAACTCCTGCTATGCCCACTGCCAAACCGAAATGCAGGAAACATGGCTGAGGGACGACTCCCCAGTACTTGGACAAACAGTAAGCCTTCTACCTACACCACCTTCTTCTCCATTTCCCCGATCGTTTCACTTAAAGGCTGCAACTTAGTCGGGTTGGACAGGCTAGAGACTAACCCATACTAAATTTATCTATCAATATGTCCAACCACGTCAAAACTAATCCAAGGTCGGATTAGAAATTTCAAACCTGTGCCGAACCTGTGAATAATTCGGGTTCACATTAGAGTTTTTTCTTATCATTTTTCTATTTTTCATATTAATTAAAAACTATTTATAAAAAATAATAATCCATGGATTCAAATTCTGACATGTTGCCTAGAACTACAACCATGCAGACCCTAATATTTTCAAATTGGTATTTTTCTAACCCAAGTCCGGTCTTATTAATCCGTTCAAACCTTGTTCACACCAACCCGGTTCAACACAGGTTGGGCGCACGTTACCCGTCCAAGTTGCAGCCCTAGTTTCACTGCTCTTTCTCTGCTTTTTTCCATTTGAGAAAGCCTGAATATTCTTATTCTTCCATTGGCATGCAGACAATTGCAAAGGCAGTAGGAGACTGGTACTATGACCGGAGTCCATTCCAGAAGATAGATTGTGCCTACCCTTGTGACTCTACTTGCCATAACCGGGTTTTTGATGCTCAAGAACACCCAGAATTATAGACAGAACCCATCCAAAACTATATATATTCTTGATGAACAAGGAGGAAGAAAAATTCCTCAGTGATTGATCAAGTCTTCAAAATAAGCTAAGGCCATCACTGCACTGAAAAAATATGTGCAGGGTGTCTTCTGTTATTGTTAATGGAATGACTTATTATTATTATTATTATTATTATTATTATTCCATCAATAAAATCAATATATTCCATCTTAGAGGAGGTTTTGGAAGCGATTTTAGTTAAAGAGTTTTTATTTATGGTATGCATTGTGATATCCTACATGGTTGGAGGAAAAAGTTTTTGGTATTATATAAGTATGTACTCCTAATCATATAAATGTGTCTTAAAGGGTTTGTTTCTGTTCAAAGCAATTGTTTAAGGTTTGAGGAAAAGGAAAAAAAAATAATGTTAAGAAAAATGATTTTTTTTATATTTGATTTATTTTGAAAAATATAAAGAAAATTAAATATAATTAAAATTAATTCTAAATTTATTTAGATCAATGCATTTTTAAGTTATTTAATCTTTATATGGATGAGAAGAAAAAATTAGATCAATGTAATGTTTGTTTTTTAGCTGAATGTAAAAAATCAAAATATTTGACTTTTTCTATTAAATTAAAGGTAATTTGTTCATATCAACCAAAATAATTAAAGTAAATTTGTCATCATCAATTTAATTATGTTAATTGATATCAACATATTATTTTTTATCATGTTTAATAAATATAATTTTATTTTTTAATAGAAAACATAAATTAAAAATAATATATGCAGCATAAATTTTGAAGCTTTGTTCCTTATTGCAAATCATTACATTTTTTGTTTCTATTCATTGAAACTTCTCAAATTGAGAATCTACATACAATGTTGTATTATAAAAAGAAAATATCCAAATTTTCAACTTTAGAAGTTTGTATTAAATTCAATCATGGAAGTAAAAGAACAATTAAAATTATGAAATTCATCGATTATTGGAATTATATTGATCTTGGCTAAATTTTATTATTTCTTTTTCCAAAATGAAAATAAAATAAAATTAAGTGAATGATTTTAATTTGAACTTTTATTGGAGACATTTAAATTTTAATCTTTTTAAAAAAGTTTTGACCCATCATTTTTTTTAATTACAAGTTGAGTTTATTTTTTAGTTATAAATTATTTTTAAAAAATACTAAACTCATTCAAAATTCAATACATTAAGTTTTATTTTAATGAAGTTCATTTGTCTAATTAAAAAAAATCATAAAATTACAATTATATATAAAAGGTAAGCGATGAAATCACTGTTGAATTTCTAATGAAGATTGGATTGTTTTGTTTTAGTTCATGATGTGATGTTTGATTTGAACTCTATTCATCTAATGAGAAAATCATTTTTTAAAATATAATTCAATATAAAAAAAAATAAAGTTAGTGTGCAACAATTTTGTAAAACCAAGGTTTGGTTAATTTCAATTTTGATGATAATAAAATAAGATTTAGAATTAATAATTATATTTCAAATGTGATTAGGTAAGATAATTTCCAAAGTGACAATCACAAAGACAAATCAAGCTAAACAGAAATCATTAAGAAGAAGAAGATCTCAAAGAGAAATGTTTTTCAAGATCTAAACTTCATAAGATTTCTTTGTATGGTTGTTGGTGCACTAGGAGTTTCATGCATTACATTCTTTACTTATGCACCAAAATTATCCAAGAGTTTTTTTCATTTTAAATCCTTTAAAATTAGATAATTTCATGTTTTCAATTAAAAATTTGTGTCAAATATTTTCCAAACTTGTTTAAAAGGTTTTAAGTTGAAAAAGTTGGTTGTTGAGCTAAAAACAACTCAATTGGTTGAATCGGATGAGGAACCGATAAACCCCCACTTCAACGGGCAATGGGTGCAAAAAATCTTCTCTCTCTTCTAGAACAATTGTTCAATAAATCAAGGTTGAATCTCAATCGGTCGACCCCCACCTCAATCGGTCGAGGTCCGGTCGAGGTCCAGTTTAGGTCCAATGGTCACCTACCAAGCATTAAATGTCAATGTCTAGTCAACTAGTCAACCCCTAACTCGACCAATCGAATCCCCAACGACTAGTTTGACCTTTTCCCTCTATAAAAAGGCCTCAATCTTCATTATTTCAAGAGTTTAATATTCCTAAACATTTCTTGAATATATTGAGCCTTGGGAGAGTATTTTTGAGTGCATAATTGTTCTAAAACTTGCATATCATTAGTGCACCATTCAATCCTAGTTTTCTTGTGTCATTTGAGTCTGAAAGTTTTGTACTATGATTTTGTGAGATCCTTTATTATCTACATTTGTAAATTTTTGAGAGGAATAATCTAAGTGTGAGGTATCACTTACGGATTCTCAAGTGTGGGGTATCACTTGAGGGGTTATTCAAGAGTGAGGTATCTCTTAAGGTTTGTAAATGGTGTTTGGAGCCAAAAGTCTAAGAGGGTGAATTGGAACCATAATCCAATTGTATTGCTTGAAAATTTGGTTTGAAAGCCTTAAATTAGTGGAACCTCAAGTTTGGGATGGAAGCTAGAGGGAAGTGGATGTAGTTTGGGTTGCGCTGAACCATTATAAAAATACTGTGTTTGCATTCTCTTTTCCTTACTCTTTTACTTTATATGCAATTGTTTTAATATTATTTTATTATATATTTGTTTATAATTGTCTCTTGCATTTATATAATTTAAATTTTCAAAAGAGACCATCACCCTATTCACTTCCCTTCTAGGATGATTACCTTAAATTGAATTAGCCTAATTTTTTTAACAAATTTTTATCCATAAATTTATGCTATTAATTGGGTCAAATATTTGGATTTCAAATTATTTTTCAAAAATTATTAGGATCATTAACAAATTTAACATTGTGAAGTAAAGGTTAATTAATTAAGAAAAACACTTAAGAAGGGGTGAATTAGGTTTTTGAAAAGTTTTCAAAAACTATTCTCAAGCAATATTGAAATAATAATAGGAATGAAGAGATGATAGTTAAAGAGATTATAAACACTGATTTTATAGTACTTCGATTAATTTCACCTACGTTCACTCTCCTCAAAATCCTTCCAAATGAGGGTTTCACTAATATGAAGTTTCAACCAAGTTTCTAAATCTTTACAATTAGATTTTATGGCTCCAATGGGCACTACAGTCAATCCTTCAAGTTTATCCCTAACTCGAAGACTAAGCACTCAACCTTATTTGAAGAATGAGGACTTAAGACACTCAACCTAGCACAATTAATGAACAAGTACAAAGACGACTAAGATGAATATAAGGGTGCACTATAAATGAATTGTAAGTGAAAGTTTAATGCACCAAAAAAAAAAAAATGTTTTGAAGGTGAGAAACAAGTAGATAGGGAGTTTAATGTAAGTGTTATCTTATTAATAAACAAATAGAAACTCTCTATTTATAGGTTTTCGATCTCAAACATAAAAAAGTGTACTAACAATATTTCTTGATTGACTAGCCGTTGGGCATTTAATATCTGTCAAGTGATCGTTACAATTCACCTGGACCTTGACTAAGAAGAGTACCTTCAACCAAAAGAAAGATACTTTCGATCAAGAAAGGCTTCTCCTCAACCGAGAAGACAAGCTTATTGGATAAGAGAGAAGGTTTAATACACCCCTTTACCAATCCTCAATCAAGAAAAGGTAACCAGTTTGACCTTTCCCAACAAGTTAAGCCGATTAGGCCCACCCTCAACTGGTTGGCCAAATCCAACCCAAAACCCTTCATTTTTTATTTTTTATTTTTTCCAAAAACTTACTAATACCTAGGCAAGGTCTTTAAAAGCCTCAAAATATTTAGTTAAACCACTTTTATCTAAGATTTTTAAAGAAATACTTGAGTTTTGATCAAATAGACATTTAATGCATGAATTGGGTATAAGATGATGCATGATTTTAAATTAAAAAAATCTGAATGCACCCACGTATTCATCTTACATTTGGTTCATAAGCTTGAACAATCTAAAGCTTAACTAGATTTTAAATTATTATTACACTAGCAACGATTTGCTATCATTAAAACATGATTAAGAGAACCCATAGGCTAACAAACATATCAAGTTTTAGTTGATTAAAAAAATAAGTCTATTTAACCATGTTTGGCTCCAAGTGGTAAGGAGAAAAAATGTTAAAAGAAAATGGTTTTTCTTGTATTTGATTTCACTATATAAAATACTAAAAAAAATTAGTTAGAAATTTATGCATTTTAAAATTATTTAATTTTTATATGATAAAGGAAAATAAGTGAAATGATTTTGAAGAACTATATAAAAATAATTTATTGACTTTAAATTTATTTTTTATTTTCTTTTACGTTTTTTTTCCTTCTATTTTTTTTCTTTATTTTCTTTCCCTTGTAATTTTATTTATTTATTATTTTTTATTTTTAAGAATAAGCGAAATAATTTTTACTTATTATTTAAAAATTATTTTCTATTTCATCTTGTTGTTTGAAACTATTTTAAGAAACATCAAACAAACCTTACTATAAATCTTTTGAAAACAATTTTTTGTTTTTAAAATTACGATGTCAAATACAATCTAAATTTCTATTACTTATTTATTTTATATAAGTTTGTTGGAAAACTCAAATCTGTGAAGTGGTAACGGGTCGTGTCTTGTTGATGTAAGAAATAATAAAAATTTATTCAATCCTTCGACTCATTTAATAATAATATGAAAATAATTTGACATGAACACAACTTGATTATTATATGAAATATACAATATTGATCATTTTTTAGTCCTTTAAAAGTTGGATTGGATATGAATTGATATTGATAACCCATTTACAAGTTTTAAGTCATGAAACTCATTCACATTATTATTATCCATTAAAATTGTTATTATTTAGCCTATTTAAAATTTAAATTCATAAATATTTTAACTTTTAAGTTTAATTTTTAAAATTTTGAATTAATTTAATTTTAATTGTAAAATGTTTATAAAATAAAATTTTTAAAAATTTAATTTATATTCTTTTATTATTTTATTTAGTGTTTTAATTAAAAAATATTTATAATTTAAAAGATATTTTAAATTCTTAAATATATAAAAATTAGTAAATTTGGGTGACTTGAACGGGTTATAACTAGGACAATTTGACACAATTAAATAAACAATAAAAAAATTATGACGTGGCACGGCTTTTATAAGGAGCAATACGTGAAGCATCACGGTCATCATCAACTGATGCGGCGTCGTTTCGCTTCTTTCTGTAGCGTTTCAAGGTACCTGGCGTTTCTTATTTTCCCTCCTTTAACTTCTGTTTGGTTCCCGAGAAAACTGAGCAAAGAAAATCGATATTTGGGGAGGAAAAAAAAATCCTGCTTCTCTGTTTGGTTCCCGGGAAAACTGATCAAATGAAGTCAGAAAAGTTCTTAGTTTGTGCTGTTTTAGATTTCGAATGAGTGAAGAAATTTCATTTGGGTCATAGTTGGGTGGATTCTTCTGTTGTTTCAGGTCCCAAATGATGAAAAAACAATCCGACGGTTTCATTGCTTTTCTAACATTTCTTGGAAAGCAAACAGAGGACTAGGGTTTTGCACCTTCTAGTAAATTTAATTGTTTATGTTTAATGCAGATTTTCATTTCTAGCCACGAGCTTTGCAGTTAATGGATTGGACTTTTGTACGTAAAGCTTGGGACAAGTGGATATCTACCAGTATAGGTTCTTCTGGTGAGAAAGCTCAAGCCTTTATCCCCCTTTTTGTGGTCGTGTGGGTACAAATTATTCTTGATTCTATGAATAGACTCAAGCAATAACCACCTCCATTTTTTTTTGCTCAAAAAATCATATCCATGTCATTGCATATATTCAGAGAAGCAATTTGGTGAATCCATTCTAGTGATTTAACCTTTTATTTAAGTTGGTTTAATTGGACAATTTTCCAATCACAAATGTTGAGACATGAAATCCCGCAGTGTTACTACATCTGAGCATGTTGATCTAAAAACTTTAGTGTGTCAGGGCGGGAGAAAGGAAAAAGTTGGTAAAAGTAGTGTCTTTCTGAGGTGATAATTGAGAAAGTTCTGATTTATATAAACTTGAATTGTAGGTGAACCCTTGAAGGCAGCTTTGCTAATTAACTATGACCCAACTGGACCATCTCGGCTATTGTCCACCATGTAAGATAAACCAAAATTTTCTATGCTATGGTGTGGATATCTTGCATGTACAATCATGTATTTATTGTGTATCCTGCTGTTTTGTTTTATGTTGATCAAGACATTTAAGTGTAGGCGTTGTGAATTTAAATAATTAGTGTCTTGTTTGCTTAGTTTTGTAAATTCAGCTTTTGCTATTGATTTTCAAGCTAGGAGAGGATAAAACTCAATATATTGTGTTTTTAGATGACATATGGCTTCTACTACTTGACCTTAATATACCATATGTTGGTTTTCCTTTGTAAAAATGGAAAATGAAACAATTTTTTTTTTTTTGATAAGCAAACAAAGAGATTCATTAATGAACAAGCCAAAAAGCCACAACACATACAGGGAGTATACAAGGCGACTTAAGCCTCAAGGACAAAAAACCCGCAAAAGCTCACCTCCCCTTACTTGGTTGCTAACCACTCCAAAAAACCTATAAGGGAGAGAGACTCCTCACCAATATACAATCTAGCCCAGCTCCACAAATTACAAACAAAAAAAGTCTTTAATTTCTGGATATTCAACTCCCCCCCTCTAAAGGCTAACCTATTCCTCTTCTTCCACACTGTCCAAAAAATACACAACGGAATGGAACTCCAAACCTTTTTTCTTTTCTTGCCCACAAAGGTGCCCCTCCAACTAATTAAGACCTCCTTTACAGTTTCTGGAAAGACCCAGCAGACTCCTACTAACCCAAGAATTATATCCCACAAGACTCTAACCACTATACAATGTATAAATAAATGATTTACATTTTCTTCTTCACAACTGCACAAAAAACACCGATTAGGAAGATGCAACCTCTGATTTGGAGTCTATCCAACGTAAGCACCTTTCCCCACGCTGCCTCCCAAGCGAAAAAAGCAACTTTAGTTGGCACCCTATCCACCCAGATACACCTAGCAGGAAAGGCGGTGTTGCTAGGATGTGCTAGCAATCTATAAGCATCCTTGACCTTAAACTGACCATTTCTTCCTCCCTTCCAAGCAACCGCGTCTTCCTCCAAAGAAGGCCTGTGACCCCTCTAAGTTTGAAGCAAGTCCTCTACCATATCCAGCTCCCAGTCATTAAAACCTCTAGAAAAAATCAGATTCCACCTTCCTTGACCAGAATTGTGGTCCCACATTTCCTCTATTGTCGCATTCCTTTGGGCAGCCATAACAAAGATGTGGGGGAAAACTTGGGACAGTGCTGTACTAGTGCGCCAAATATCTGTCCAGAATTTGATTCTGGTGCCCTTCCCGGCTAAGAAAGTCATATTATCCCAGCACCAATCATATTCTTTCAATATTTCCTTTCATATCCCTACACCAACTGCCCCATTCGCCTTCTTTGACCTCCATCCAAGACCCTCTTGCCCATACTTCGACGTGATTACTTATTTCCAAAGATTGTCTTTGTCACGAGCATACCTCCATATCCATTTACCAAGAAGAGCTTTGTTCAACAAAGCTAGCTTCCTTAGGCCAAGACCACCCTTATTCTTCTCTGAGCAAACCACTTCCCATTTAACCAGGTGAGATTTGAAAATGAAACAAAAATTAGAACTTGTGATAGTCTTTCATATGACAAAAAAGATACTTAAAAATCTGAAATTTCAAGAGATATGGAATGTAAATTTAGTAAAAGTAGGAGGCTAGGAGCAGAAGTGAACAAATAGTGAAAACTGATTATTCAGAGGTGATCATTTTCTTATATGTTATCGTAAGGAAGGGAAGGTTATGGAGGGCATTGGCCATAGAATTGGTGTAGGATGGATGAAATGGGGACTGAACTATTGTGTTGTGTTGTAGTATGTGGCTCATATTAAGTGAAAGACATATGGAGAAAAATAGGCAAGTGTCGAAGCGAAGCGGAGCGACGACATTTGCCATTCAAGCTTTTATTTTTTTATTGTTGTGGGCGAAGATAGGTTGGGTTGCCCCCCTGCGATACAGTTCAGGGGTATTTTTGGAATTTCATTACCTGAGGGTTAGTATAAATATCCTTTTATGTAACCCTGATTTCAGATATAGTGAAAGTCTTCTTCCCTGTTCTCATGGATGTAGGCAATCTACCGAACCACGTGGGTTGCCCTATTAAGGGCCCTTTGTTGAAGAGAGGCAAATCCTTAATGCAATCCTTATTGCTAATGAGATTGTACAGGATGTGATTCTCTCAAGGAAGCAAGAATGTTTCTTAAAGTGGGCTCTTTGGAAGCATACGATCATGTAGATTTGAATTTCTTTGATCACACAATGTATTTTTGAATCTCTTTGGGTTTAGATGGTGCAATTAGATTAAAGGTGTTTTGCCTTCAGTTTTGTGATGTTAATGAATGGGAAGGGGGAGGGCGTTTAATGCCTCAAGAAGCCTAAGGCTAGGGAATTCATTTTAGCCATTTGTTTTTGCTCTTTGCTGGATGTTCTTAGTAGGATGATTGGTAGATTGGATGTGTTAGATCTAGTTGGAGGTTTTGCTGTTGGCAAATATAGACTGCAGGTTTCTTATTCCAATTTTCTGATGATGATACTGCCATGTTATCATCTATTGATGAGAACAAGATTTCTAATCTTAAGCTTATCAGCCTATGGTTGAATTTGAGTCTTAAGATTAACCTTCATGAAGGTCTTTGTCTGAGATCAATGTTCATCAGGGTGATCTAACTAGGATAGCTTTTGGAATAGGGGCACTAGTGGTTGGCCTTTAAATTGTCTAGGCTTCCTCTTGGAGGTAAGGGACCTACATTTTTATTGAGAAGATGTCCAAAAGTATTGATGGATGAAGAAAGCTTATTTGTCAGGAGGGAGAATTACTTTCATTCAGTCTTACCTTGCTCACATGCTTATATATTTCATATATCTCTCTGGATTCTGGTTGTTTGCTTTGGTCTTGTGTCATTCTAGCCACTCTTTGGGTGATTTGGTTGGCAAGAAATGCAAGAATCTTTAATAATAGACTATGCATGATTGATGAGATATTGGATAATATCCATATTTTGACTTCTTAGTGGGTGTCCATCTCCAAAGAGTTTACTGTAGTTCATTTGAGCCACAATATGATGGACTGATTAGCTGTTTGTTTGGAGGGAAAAGAGAGAATCTTTTGTGTCAGAGGAAGCAAAAGTATAGAAGCATTCTGATGATTGTGGAAAAGATACTGGATTAGCAAACTCAAATTGGAATTATCAAGACATCCATGTCTGCTTAGTAAAAGAAGGAACCCAATTTGGTTAACAACTCAGATGGTGAAAGAGTCGGTGGATGCCCCAAAAAGATTGATTATTATGAACCAAAAAAGTTCCGTAGTTTATGTTGGATAACCTTGGGCTAGTTATAGAGTCTAATAGGAGACAAGGCATCATTAAGCTTTCATTTCATTGGTTGCAATTTGGAACAACTAGGTCAGATGTTGGGGGGGCAGATTAAGATATAAGGGGGAATATGATATGTGCTTTATCTAGACCAACTGCATGGTGGCAATTGAAGCTGAGAATTTGGCTTTTATTGAAAGATTTTAGGAAGCCTCATACAAGGGTATCTACAAATCTTATCAGTGATAGGGACTCATCAACCATTATAGTTTGGGCTGCTTGTGTTAGTAAAGTTGCTAGTGTTATGATTATACATGAGGGGGATCATAGAAGGGAGATAGATTCCTGACAGATTTTGTAGGGTACTTATATCTCAAGGATAGGCTGGTTGGGCATAGTTTGTGTTTTAATCTTGTTCTCTCTCTCTCTCTCTCTCTCTCTCTCTGGTTTTGGGGGCTTCTTTTGAAGGATTGCTGATCCCTCTGTTACAATGCCTTCCTTTTATTCTTAATATAATTAGTTTTTTTTATAAAAAAAATGGAAAAAGCAATTGTTTTTATGTAAAGAGGAAACTGAAAGAGGAAGAGAAGAATTTATAATACTATTCAATCACTTAGCTGCTATTTAAGGGCAGTCTGAAATTATGCCAGTTGAGGTGGTAAGGTAAGATACTGTTTAGACACAGAATAAGCTGCCAAGCCTAAAGGACAGTTCAACAAAACTCTGGTTGATATGGAGAGAGAAGTCCCAAATAGACATGAAACTATCCAAATTATAATTTTCACAATCTAGCCATCCCCTCAAGATAGAGAAAATAGGTATTTGATAAAATGATGCTTCAAAAGAAGTGAATTTTGCTAGTTGCAGCTGCTTTGAGGAAGCAACTTTTGAATGTTTTGATGGAAAGTGACTAGTCTGATCATGGATGAAGTAGTCTCTACTTTCTGTGAGCTGCTAATGCAATATATTATGTAGGGCTGAAGTGGACCAACTAAGACATTTGAGATGCATTTTATTATGCTTTTAATTATGGTTTGTTAGTTAAGTGTGACTCATCTTTACTTCTCCTAAACTTAATGTGCTTTTAGCTCAACTTTTAATACTTATGATAACCAGGTTTTTCTTTTTATTGTTAACTGTGTTACACCCATGTCGCTACTGGTGAGACGTACAATTGAGAAATTCCTTTTCAAATGGGAAATATTGAACTGTGGAACAAAGGAATAGTAATCTGGAATCATGATAACATAGAAGTTCACCTGCAGTAACGTTCTAAACTTATGCAAGAGAATAGTCGTGTTTACTACCCCTTGAAGTCAGGTTGCCTGGACTACCTGGCTATATCTGTCTAACTAGGTAAAATTGCAGATATCTACATAAGATTCCATACTTCCAGATACATTAAACATCCATATATTTTAAGGTATGTCTGTATATTGATGTTTTGCATACAATGGCTGTCAATTTTGGCCTCATGTAATATGTTGTTTTGTATTTCTTTTCTATCCTTTTGTCTTTTTTTCCTTTTTAAAGTGAACATCTGAAGGGAAGATTACTTGTTGATTTCATATGGTCTTGTAGAGCCCTCAAAAATTGATATCGATCACAAGAAACATGTATCTGTCGCATGTCTCCATATTTTTCCATTTTCTTGATGTTGCCAAGCATAGCATCTAAAGCTTGACTTTGGTGTTTTCAGTGCAGAGCAAGAAGGGATTAGAGCAAAGCCAATTGAAGTGAATCAATTTGTTGATTTTATCAAACGCAACAACCTCCAAAGTGAGAGCTTCTTTATCGGGCAAAACCAATGTATGTTCTACCGCAGCTGCATAAGTAATGCCCAATATTTGTACCCTAAGTCTGAGAAATAAGACTTTAAACAGCATTCTCAACTAATCAGGTTATTAAGGGCTTGAAGTAATGCTGGGAAATCAGTTTTGCCTGAACTCATATGGTGTCAAACCATTACAATCTGTAAATATCAGAATAATGGCAGTTAGATTAATTTAGATTTCCCCCCATGTCCATGGGAAATTGCTGTATTACTCAACTTTCAAAACTACTATATATCTGTTAATTTAGGCACTCGAGGTTTTCAAACCCAAGTGCCATAAAAACCAATTCTTCCACTTCAACTATTTATTGACTAAACAATAGACCTATTCAATTGGGTACAGACCCAAAGAATCTTACAGGAAATGTCGCAAAGAGAAGAGGTTTGGAACCACTATTTTAGAAAATGCACCATGTCAAACTACTGCTGTTATTTCCAGTGTTATACTAATATGACCTATTGGTTTCTAGACTTCACTAAATGGAATTTTGACTGCAGATTTGGTAACTTCAATTCATGACGGCTGGTTCTGTGCAAGGTGCATGAACACATCACATCCTGCTGGTGAAGGTGCTATAGTTATGCAGACAACATCATTCATCTTGGTTGCATTGTAAGAACCTGCAGTGTTCATTTTTACATATTCATGCTTGCTTTCTGTACATTTCTAGACCATCATTGAACCTTTGCATGCTTGTCATCAATCTTTTACAGGTATGATGGTTCCATTGGTTCAGCATCTCGTGCTATGGTGGATGTTGATCAGTTTGCATGGCAATTGTGCAGAAAGAACCTTTAACCTCATATTCCACAATGGTGCGGACTCCTTTGATGTGCCTTTTGTTGACTGTTTATTGTGTATCCATTGTTTATTGATCATTATTACTACTACAACAGCCAAAACTCTATTCAA
Source organism: Vitis rotundifolia (assembly GCA_030254885.1). Taxonomy (NCBI): domain Eukaryota; kingdom Viridiplantae; phylum Streptophyta; class Magnoliopsida; order Vitales; family Vitaceae; genus Vitis; species Vitis rotundifolia. The sequence goes on from CM058152.1 coordinate 16,434,675, forward strand.
ATTGATGAATTTTCACATTTCAATTTGAAATTTGTTATTCCCATCATAGTAGTTCTGCGATACACTGAATTTGATTGAAATTTAATGAAGATAACACCCAAAATGAGCTGATTGTTTTCAGACAACTGATCAACTAGGCCTGAGTTATTTTACTGGACCTCATTAAGACTGGATCAAATTAACAAAAAATGACTTGACTTTTGCAAATTTGATATGAAGAGTATCATTTCAATTTTCATTATAGCTAACAATTCATAGAATAGTGGTTAATCAATAACTGATATGATATGAACCCATCAAATGGTGGGTTGATATTTTTTTTTTTTTTATTGCCCAATATAAAAAGGTGTTTGGCTCCAGTCCAGTCATGGAAAAAAAAAAAACACCATCTAATGTCTATTGCTGATAGACAAATGTTTGAAAAATATTCGTACATTGTGGCTAGTAACCATAACATTTGCATAACCTTTTTCGAAATGTTGTCTAGGGTTGAGTGACATTGAAAGAGTACATCAACATCGAGAGTTGTTTTGCCTAGACTTATTAGCAGCTAGTCTTAATCCTTCCCCCCCATTTTGTTGGTGCAGCTGTGAGCAGATTAGTGAAATGTTGTTATTATCGAGTTATTAATTTTCTTAAAAGTTTAAGCTGTTAAGATGCATATCATGTTCCAACACCTCGGAGGAGTTACCAACCTTCTAAAAGTTAAGGGGTTAGAATGTAGATCATATTCTAACATACCTGGCAATGAGCTACCAACCTTCCTAAAAGTTTAATCCAGCTTAACTGTTAGCCTTTGGATTCACAATGTATATTATGTTCTTAAACCCCCGACAAATCATGAATTTTTTATCACAGATGTCAGATGTAAATAGATGGAGGAGGACCCAAATATTATTATTATTTTTAGCATTAATGGGAAGTTAATTGAATCTTTGGGTGCAGGTGTTGTCTACTACAAACCAATTCTCGGAAACTCTTGAAATGGAACTTCTTTTTGATCTTACCACATTGAATTTTCCGGGGAGGCTGTCAAGTGGAGTAGCAGTGTTCTTACTGGTTCAAAATGTTCAATTCATGATCGTTTACCGATCTTTTGTTGTAGTTCTAATGCTCTTGTTTCTAACTAAATCATTTGTATCAAAAATGGTTTGGTACTTTACTAATTGATACAGAAACATCAATGTAAATGAGTTATTGATCTCGGTTTTGAGATCAATTAAATGATGATGTATATTTTGTTTTGATTTTCTATCAGAGGTCAGCTTCTCTGCTTGATTATAGGGAAATGTCCCTTGAAAGAGTTCAAATCTCATTCCTGAAGTATTGGGCCTGATCTTGGCCCGGGTTCAACCATGGCCAGGCTAGTGGTAGCCCGATTTGAGAGAAAAAATAACCCGATATTTAGTTTTTGAAAATTTTGAGAGAAAATGCTAGAAAAAAAAGTATGAAAAAAAGGCAAAATTAATGCTAAATTATTTTTATATATTTTTTCAAAGTTACTTTTTCACATGTAAAATAAAATAATTTGAAGATGTATAAATTTTTAACTAATTTTTATTATATTTTATTTTTTTCATATATATTTTTTTATGATAACCCAAATATAAAAGAATTATTTTTCTTACCTGTTTTTTTTTCTTTAGTATTTTCTTGGAACCAAATACAACATAAAAAAAGTTTTAACTTATTTAGTTTTCTAATAAGTTAAAAGTTAAAATTATTTATACGGTAAATGTGAACTTAATAATTTAGGGAAAATGAATATCAATAAAGTTTTAAGACTTTTCTATTATTTTTTGCACTTGGTTTAAATCCCTATTGTTTTGCCTTATGTTAAATTATCAATTTTAAATTAAAAGTTAAAAATTGTTAAGTTTTATTTAGACTACAAACGTAACTTTTTTTATCTATCATTGCTTATATCGACTATGCTATCCCACCTAGTCAAGTCATTCCCTTTTATAATGTATGATACTAGCCAGATAAAGCCAATAAAGAAAAAGTCTTTTAACTGAGGAAAAAAAAGAGTGATAAATTTGAAACCTCTATAGTTGAATATGAAACTCGCCTAAAACAAAATCTTATTATGTGTGATATTTCGTTGAATAACCATCTTGTCTTTGTTATTTCTCGTAGAAAGTGCATATCTACTTAATGATAGAACAATTTCCTTTTTCTCTTTAAATAATAAAAAGGGAAACAACTAAAACAAATAAAAAAAAGCCGTGATTCCTCATTATCCATATCCCATTCTTTTATACCCGTTGTCTCATTTCTTTATATTTGGTCCTATATTTGTCTAGTCAATTAACGATCCAAAATTTCTTCTACACTTGAAAATCCCAAATTCAAAGTTCAACACAGTGCAGATTTTTCTCAAACATAATTGAAGTTTGGTATACAAATGATCATTTAGGAGTGAAGATATTTTTAATTGTCTTTTGGTGCAAGGCACAAGAAAGGTGAAGTTAGGTTTATGGGCTCCAAAAGTTGACCCAACCAAAAAAAAAAAAAAAAAGGGGGGGGGGGGCTATGGTAGGAATAGGATGGGCTTTTCTCACAATGGAAAGTCCTACCTATCGTGGGTTTCTCAGTATTGGCCTGGACCCCTTGCCTTGAATGGTTAAGTTGCTCCACCTTTTAAGACCCAAAAGAAGCATGTGGTAAAAGGTGCTGAATCTCTTGCTTTAAGATTAAAGTCACCTTATTTATAGAAAAGTTCAATAAATAAAATTTAATTTTTCATTTAAATGGGCCCTTTATACAAAATGATCTTTTCCTCTCACATAATTAATAATTATTCAAAATCATCATTTTCTATCACATAATTAACTTGAAACTGTGGCCTATTTTGAACAGTTTTTTTTTTTTTTATTAAAAAAAGGTAATTTAATATCATAATTTTTTTTTTTCAATATATAAAAACGGAGTTTTATAAAATTAAAAGTATTTAAATATGATAGTAGTAATATTTTTAAAAAATTTATGAGTATTTGAAAAAAAAAATCATAAATGTTAAAATTTTGAATTATGAACATTATAAAAAAGGTTTAAAAAAATTGAAAGAAAATGAATTTCGCTAATATTGGGTTGAAGGTGGTTGGTTAGCCCACTGGGACCAAATTCAAAATGAAGAATCCCAAAATCTAGGCATTTGCAAGAGGGAGAAGAAGCACACTAGATACTCCCAATCTTCCATGTCAATAACTTGGTACACAATCTTCACCAAACCCACTGTTAACTTCCTTTCAGAAGGAAAAACCCACATTGGATCTCCCAAAAACACAACAAACCCTTGATGGGTTTTGTGGGTTTGAGCTCATTTGGTAGATCTATGAATGTTTTCCTACTGAACCCATTGTGGGTTTTGGGGGTTTGGGGTCATTTATTAGATCTGTGAATGTTGTTGCAGCAAACCTGTTGTGGATTTTGTGGGTTTGAGCTCATTTGTTAGATCTATGAATCTTCTTCTTGTTGTGTGAACTTGACAGAAATGGGATCCAGTTCCAGCAAACCCCATTCAGCTTCTTCAACTTCATCTTCATCGGTACATAGAGCTCACAGGGTTTTCCACTCATCATGCCTCAGGCCTCCATCTGGATCTCACCACAGTGACAGTGACAATGACAGTGATGACCACCCGGTGATTCTTTTATCTTTCTTTCCCTCTTGCTTTCACCATTTTTCCCATTTCTATTACTTTTTGTTGTTTCTGAGTGTTTTTGGTTGTGTAAGATGTGCACATTGCCTAATTTGGTTGTTTGTTTGTTTCCTGGGAAAACGTTTCCCAATATGGAAAATAGTTCCCTGATGTTGTTTAGAAATATTTGATTAAAAGGGATAACTAACATTTGTTTATTTGATTGTTTTCTGGGATATGAGCTTTCTTTTCCTTACGGCATTGATGGGTATTTTGAATACTTTTGAAATGATGGCTCTGCGCGCATGTTTGGTTTTTGGGAAAACAGTCTCCTGGATTTTTTCTTCTTTGGGAAGATGGGTTTCCTTTCCTTGAAGGATTTTTTATGGATATTTTAAGAAAATATAAATGTTCACGTTTGGTTTTGATTTTTGCCTTTTGGTATTTTCTTTTTGAGAGAAAGTAGAAATAGTTTTTATAGAAATGACAGATGCAATCAAAGGAAAAATTTCTTTGGAAAAAATTGTCTCACGGAGAAAGAATTGCTTACCAATAATAGAAAATGTGGTTGACATAATCCTAAGATTTTCTGATAAGAAATGAAATTTTATGAATAATTGGGAAAAAAGAGTACAAGGAGGTATAGGACATCCCCCAAAACAGCAACAACATGAAAAACCAATACTAGGAGGAACCTACAAAACTCGCATGGCCGACACAGCTTCTGGAAGTAAAGGAGGGTGGGTATCTCCAACAATATATTTTAATAATTTATTTGGGTGGGTCTTAACCTACATTCCCATTAAGAGAATGAAACCTCCTTATCCAATGAACAAAACCTCCATTTTTAGTTGAAGCCCGAGAAATGATAAACTAGAGTCCTCTTCCACAAGTTCCTGAACATCCAAACCAAAAGCCATTTTTGAACCTACTTAGAGAGTTAAATGTTAAACTACAACTTGTCTAAAATGTTTAAGCTATTATAGAATGAGCTAATGTATACGAGGCTTCCACCGTCCCTCATGTGCAACACTGACCAACTTGTGGAAATGTGAAAATCAATCACAAAAGGGCAAATGGAGAACAGACTAAGGTTTGAATTCTAGACCACTTGGTGTTAGGGTTCTAATACTAGGTTAAGTTACCACTTGCTCCAATAGCTTAATGGAAATTGGTCAACAACGTACAGCAACTTAATGTTAAAAGCTTAGAATCAACATATGTCAATCAGTTTGGAAAAGATCAACAGCATCTCTCTATAATCTGCAAAGCACTCCACTCCCGGTGTATCTTACCTGGACTCCTGATATTACAACAACAAAGCCATCAAATTCAGCTTTAAACTGCCAAGGAGAGGGAGAGGCTGAAAAGAAATAATTTACCTTCTTCTCTGATTATACAAGCAAGTATCTTTCATTCAACAAGATAAATTCAACGGAATGTAAAGCAATTCCTTGGTGACAGACACCTTAAGTGAGATTAGGAAGTGGACTTTATCCCATAACTCTACTAATTTGGTTTTTAGAAATCTTTCTATACCCATCCAACCACAATGCCTAGATCACAACACCAAAAACAAAAAATAAAAAATAAAAAATGCTAATTATAATAACAACATGGTAGTGCTTTAGAAAATATCTTGCTGATTTCAATTTTCTTGATATACTATCTTGTAACCAATAATTGTTTTCTATATTTATCCTTTTATGTGAGCTATGTATGCAATTGAATGGCCAAATTTCTTTAAGGAACTCAAGTGGTATTTAACTCATGCTTTAGGTTTCTGATCATCAGAACAAAGAAAATGGCTGCAATGGTCCGTGCACAGACCAGAATGAGACAGAGTCTGACCAATTGAAAAGTGGGTGTTTCAGAAAGGTTAAAGTTGAACAATCTGATGAAATGCCCTCCATATCTTCTAATGTTGGTCTCCAGGAGTGGGACCAAGCGAATTTCACTCGTACTTCCTCCAGAGCAGGTAGCAGCTCCACCCGAGCTTCATCGACTCAATCCTTGAACCCTTCTAGTCGCTTCCTCTCTCGCTTTAGTTTAATTCCTGGTAACATAAGCTTCAGGCTAAGCAGAGCAAGCAGTTTAGGGTCATCTCGAGCTTATCCTGTTTCTTCCTCAAGTATTACTTCGAACAGTGGAGAAGAGCTGCATCTACGCACTGGACCTTCCAGTAGCTTGGTTAATAGAAATGGGACTCAACAAGGGAGTGATTTGCTTCCTGTATGCCTGATTAATAGATCTCCCACATCATATTATGAAGATAGTTCTGCTAATAGAAGACTAGACCCTCCATCATCTGTTTTTTCTGATAATATGCGGGAGAACCCAACAATTACTACTCATGATGTAAATTTACATTCTACAAGTGGTCATGCTGAGATAGAGAGCATGGAGACAAGGCTTGCTGATAGGCGGATTGGACCTCGAGAACCTGTAGAACGAAATGTTCGTTTTAGCCGAACCTTAAGTGTTGGAAGACTCCGTGACAGAGTTCTTCGACGATCATCATTTTCTGACTTAACATTTTGTCCTCTGAGAAGAGAGAGGGAAGCAAGAGATATGAGTGAGGGTAGTGAGAGACAGGTTTTGGACAATGAGACAAGAGCATCAGCAACTGACAGGAATGTTGCAACCTCACCAACTTCATCTGGGTATCCTCTGTCCAGCATGTCTAGCTCCTTGTTTGGCAGCCAAGATTTTGAGATGGAAACCTCACGTTCTAGGGAAGCCAGGTATCATGATCTGCTGGAACATAGATCAAATTTTCTTGAGAGGAGAAGACGAATAAGATCTCAGGTTTGTGAACTCTCTGCACTTGGTAATGATTTATGGTTACATATAACTCTTTCTTGATATCTTTTGAGCAGGGAACATTAATAAGATAAGGTGTTTGTGACATTCTGTGTTCAGTAGATAGTGACAGTTGCAACTTTCTCCAAATGACATATAAAATTGATGTAGGATAACTCTTAAAGTGTTGAATAACCAACCCCAATGACTTGAATAAAAGTAAAGATCAGGTGTAGATTTCAGTGATTTTGGATTGGAATTATGGGGTGAAAATTTGTGTTAAATTATGGATAGCAAGAAAAAGGTGGGACTCTAGTGACAGGCTGGTGGGTTGAACATTTTGTTTTGGTTTATGATCAAAAGGATAAGGTCTTGGATTGAAGATTGAGGTTAAGCATAAAAGCATGTAAAAAAACACTAAAGAAATAGAGAAGAAGCAGAAAAGAGAGATGAATCTCACAAATAGAACAAATTAACGGAGTCTTTCCATTAAGTATGAAAATATGTCAAGAATTCTTGTTTATTCATTTCTCTCTTAGATTGTCTCTGCCTATATAGAAGCATAGTTATTAAATTCCTCGAACACAAAAAATATTTACTTCTTGAATAACAAACTTCTACCAAATAAAAGCTCCCCAACTATAAATAAACCTCAGAATTAGAAAGCCATAAGCAAACAAGAAACTTCTATGAACTTGCTCATAGAGTGGTTTTCCGAGGTGTATTTAAATTCAAATACTTCTTCTAAAACAAGATAGAAATGTGACCCAATCAAGCATAAATAAGAATAAGAAGTGACGCAACTTATAATCTTATGCTTACTAACTATGGAGCCAAAAAGCCATAATTGAAAAATTATCAAAAAGCCATAGTTTCTTCAACTTCGATGAGGCAAGTGCCAAGTAGGTTCACCTGTATGACATCAAAAGTACTGCTCCATCATTCAACATCTATTATGAGATCCATGGTCCAGTATGAGGCCCTCACCAAACTTGGGCATGAAGGGGGATGACCACTGTTAGCCCTACATTGTGGTGTATTTCAAAGTAGGGGTTCTAATTTGCAGTCTCATCTTGGACATAACTAAAGCCACTGCTTTATCCCAGTGGACAATATAATAACATCTTCTCAATTGGTTGTGATTTTCGACACCCCTAATGTGGTGCATGCTCTCATGAGCTAATTCATATCTTACAGAAGACAAGTTTCTCATTTTAAACCTTTTCTCTGGTTTTGATGTAATCATGTAACCGGTTCAAATTAGCGACTCATATTTCAAATGGTGCAGGTTCGTGCTCTTCAGAGGCTAGGCAGCCGTTTTGAGAACCTGTCTGGACATGAGAGATCTTGTATCTTATCAGGTCAACATAGAACAGGTCGTTGTACATGCCGTGTAAATACTCGGGATGCTAATTCAAATGATGACACTAGTGCTAGGGCTAGCATATCAAGAATTGTTATGTTGGCTGAAGCGCTTTTTGAGGTAATGCTAATATATTATTATATTTTGTGATGGTCACTTTCCAGTATTTTCTTTGTATTATTCAATGTAAGTTGAATTTTTTTTTTTATACCTATAGGTTCTGGATGAAATTCACCAGCAATCTGTGGTCTTATCGTCCCGACCTTCTGTATCTTCTATTGGTTCTGTTCCTGCACCAAATGAAGTTGTAGAATCTTTGCCTTTGAAATTATACGACAAGTCACAAAAACATCAAAATGATGAGGCTGCACAGTAAGTGTTCATATTTTTCTTTCATTTGCTACTCATTTTACTACCATACTGTTGAGGGAGATGATTGATCGTTTATAAGGGAGCACTGGAACATATTTAGAATATTTATTTACCTTTTTTTTTTCTTTTTTCTTTTCTTTTCTGCTGTTATGAGTTGCATGTAGCTATACCTTAATTGTGCTTTCATGAAATTAAATCTATTTAAAATCTCATATCAAGATAACATGAGAAAAAAGGGAAAAAAAACACCCATATCCATGGTGGATTTTCTTGTTTATGCACTAGGGAACCATTCCCATTATTTGCTTAGACCAGTGCTAACAAGACAGAAAAACATTATGCCTTTGCCGAGAAAACGTGTCATAGCTTTTTCAGTCTTCTAACCTAAAATGGCACTGAGTTCAGTCAGAATTTGGTCCAAGTCATAGCTTTGTTAGTCAGGAAAATTCCAAAGGTGAGCCTATGCTGTATTCTGACATTTCTGCTAATTTTACACATCTTGTCCATATTTTGAAGTCTTTATTTTTGTTAGATCCTGCAAGTGCTAATGCAAACATCAAACAAGCTATGTGTAAGGTTTGTGGCTGCCTCTTGTAGGCACATGGTAATTTATGCAACATCTTTTCGCAATTATTAGAGGCATTTCTTTCAAATTGGTATTTATCATCAGCAGGCTTGTTTAGGTATCAACATTGCTGCTTGCTTTTACAATGCAGCATCTGTCCGATAAGCCATAGACATGTTTCTTGAAGGTTTAGCTTTTTACTTTGTTTTCTTCCCCAAATAAATCGGCTTATAAGATGTGTGTGTGCTAGAGATGGTTTCTGCTTATGGATGGAAAACAGGGTGGGTTTCAAAGAGGACAAGAACTTCCTAATCACATTTTTGTAGACAAAGCACTTTTGCAAACTCTTGCCTTGCCCATGGAATACATGTTGGGATGCCTTACACATGAATGATCTGAGCTTGTCATATGTGCAGGCTTATTCGTGGATGGGTGCCTATTCAATGTGAAACTTGGCATTTTAAAGCTATTAGCTTTTTTCTTTCATGAAATGACTCTATATTACACGTCTCAAAATTTTGGATTTCAATGTCTCTGTATTCTGTGTAAGTGCTGTTATATAATCAGATGCGAACCTTCTACTCAACCTTCTTATATTATAATTATGCTAAGAAACTCAAAGATCAGTAGCACTTGTTTGAAGTGCACTTCTATTATATTATTTAAAATAAATGGGTAATTTGATAATATATTATCCAGGGCAGGGATGGCAGGACTCTATATCCTATTCCATCTCAAACCTGAAATGTGTTGAGACCTAACTTTCCATCCCCACTGCCTGTGTGGATACGGGTAAACTAGGTCCCAATAAGAATGTTTAGTTTGTGAGTTTACTTCAGCTTTGCCATCTCTATTTGGTGTATTAAATCACACTTGATTCCTGGGACAAACAATGACAGTTGACTATTGAATGCTGGACATATTCACTATCAATGAGAAAATAAGTGAAAATCTGATCCCTGAAGAGTTTCTGAAAAATTCGACTAGGGTTCTAGGCAGCATAAGAAGACAAAGAAGTTCTTGAAAGTTAGCTCTCTAAATCTCTTGTAGAGTATTCTAGTGGAAAGAAACATTTTTTACCATACATCATACTGATTAAGGAAAAAAAATGGTTGGTAAACACTGTTCCATTCTTTTGGCAAGAGATGGTTGTATGAATTTAAAGATGTAGTGTGGTGGAGTTTTATATGATATTGGAGAGTATTTAGGTCGTTCTAAGGTTCTTGTTTAAGTAGGTTTTCTGGAATTCTTGGACTATGACATCCATGTGTAGTGGAACCAGTATTTATCGTCTGCTGAGGATTGGTTGGACATTTGTAACAGTTGGCACCTCATGCAATGAGTTTTCAACAAAGAAAATTTTACTTTTTCACAATTTGGAAAAAATACTTATAAAAAAAAAAAAAAAACAATATAATGGCAAGGAGAGACTTGATGATGGGGCCTCTGCACATACAGCCCTGCCTGCCTATTTTCAGTTGGGAGGAACTTTGAGCACTGATTAATGCCACACTTAGAAACTGGTACAGATGTATTTTTCTTCTGTTGGTGCTTATGGGACCCTTGTGAAATTCCATTACATTGTTTTTTTTTTTGGGATGGGGGTTGGGGGAAAGGAAATTCTCTCTCAAGTTAATAGAAATGTGTTTGGGATGTTGGAGAGAAGGAAAAAGAATGCAAGGTGTTTGATGTTTTATATAGACAAACAGAAGGGTCTCCCCAGAATTGTTATAGATGGATGTATAGTTGGCTTCTTTATCAATGGTTGCCCTGTGACCCTCCCTGTGGCCTGCTAAATTAGTGCCACTGGATGAGTGTCCAGATGCTAAATCGGGAATGGTTGCACAACTTTGCATGTGTGTTCTGGACTGCCCTGTTAGTTGGAAGAAGTTCTTGCGAGGCATTGATGCTTGTTCCTAGGACAAGGTGCCTGAGGCAACCTCAGATGTCTGTTCAGATGGAAGCCCACTAAAGGGTGGTTGTTGGGTAAGTCTCCCTGGTGGACCCCTTTAAGATGGCTGAGGTTGTTTTCTGAATTGTAAGACACTATTCCAGGTTGGGGATAAGGCTTAGGCAGTCATTTTGGATCCAGTGTTTGCCAGTGATAAATTCATTTACCCATTGTCGGCTTATTCAGATGGTTCATGGTCTTGGCTTGGTGGCTAGAAGCAGAGGGTTGTTACAATGGGTGTGGTTGCATGTGTGTGCCACATAAGGGCACTGCCTCAGCTGAATTGAGAAGAAAGGGGGTTCTCTTCTAACCCTGGCACACGAGTCAATCTTAGTGTTGCGTACATTAAACTTCACGCTATAGACACGCTCAAGTAACTGTTTGGATTCTTTAGGAGCCCTGTTCAAGAGATTGGTGTGCTTATTAAATGCATTAAAACAATATTTTCATTTTTACATGACTACCAGTGAGACTTACTTATGAAGTACTTTTTTGTATATTTGTTGTTAAGGGTCTCAATCATTTATGACTTTTTCTTTTCTAACACTCATATGATGGCAGTTGTAAGAACATTTTTTCATTTGTACACTTATTCGATATAATTGTTTTCCTTCATATGAATTTTGTTCTTAATCAATTTAGTCACTTTGGACTAATTCTTTGGTTTAACAGATGTTACATATGCCTTGTGGAGTACGAGGAAGGAGACAACATGCGGGTATTACCTTGCCATCATGAATTTCATAGGACATGTGTAGACAAGTGGCTAAAAGAGATACACAGGTATGTGGTCGATTTGGGGTCTCCTTGAATCTTTGATGTCTTGTTTACAGTATAATATGCATATGCACGGGCGTGTAAGTTCTATTATCATTTATCTCCTTAGTGTTTTTTCTACGTTAAGTTTTTACCATGGAAACATTGATCAAGATTTTCTTACGTTCAACTGAGAAATGCATGAATGATTACAAAAGCATCAAATTTGACTAAGTTACTCATTTTATGACCTGTAATACTAATGTGATTTTACAGATTATCCATGTGATGATAATTTACGTTTTCACAAAAGTCATATTCCTCATCCAACATTGAAATTACTAATTTTGAGAAGTTTCAAAGAGTTTTGGTCTGTTTTACATGGGCTTTGTACAAGCTTGGGGTGTCGGTGTGTTTTTTTGTGATTGATCCTTCACATCTTAAAATTTAGGATATGAGGACTCAGTTGAAAAATTAATAAGAAGCCAATTAGATAATAGAACATTCATTAAAAATAATAATAATAATAATAAATAAATAAATAAATAAATAAAAACTCTTTATTTCCTCTCTGTCCCTATTAAAAAAAATAGTGAATATTTGAAGAAAAAAAGGGAGTATCCAAGAAGGATGCCAGACCCACATTGTTGTCATGTCATAGTGACATGGGCATGCTGAGTGAAGTTGAAGAGCCTGGGTATCACAAGTTTTATTCAAGACCTCAATGAGATTTGAGGTGGTCTTTTTTTTTTTTTAAAAAAAAAAATGTTTTTTCTTACTTTTTTCTTCAATGACTCGAGTATTTTATTAACCAGGAAAGTGGGAAAATAACTCACTTCCTTTTCGTTTCATCTGTTGTAAGAGTTTTGATGGGGTTCAATGGCAGCACTGGAAAGTGCAGAAGAGAATGTTCAAAGGTCTTGATTCTAAGGTCCAAATGCTCTGGTGGCGTTATCAGCATGGTCTAGGTGCCACTTAGAAGATTTCCTAAGCATTTAGATGCATTCGAATTCTTAACTGTCATACAGTAATTGCTTGTTAGAGTTTGTATTTTGAAGTTTCTTTTGTTTATTTAGGATCTTCTTGAAGGGTTTGTTGTTTTTGTTACCTTTTCATTTCTATGTCAATATAATTATTTTGTTTGCCTAAAAAAAAAAAAAAAACACACCTTTAGCGCATATGGTAGTTGTGATCTGCTCAATTGAGAGCTAGGATTCATTCTCATTGGGTTTTACTTGTGTAAATTCTCTCTTTAAATAACCTTGTTCCTACATTGAATCTTAACCTGAGAGGTAGTGCTGCTAGCAATCACGTAATTAATTTTGTGCCACAAACCCTAGAACCTAATCCTCCTCTGCAGAGCCTAAAAGGGGTAAACTCTACCCTATCACTAATTGATTATAGGTAGCCTCCTTATAATTGGTCTATATGAGCTATTATTTCACATATTTATTGATACTGAGTTTAGTGTTGTGTGACGATCCCTCTTGTTGTGACGGAACAAATGGAGCATCAAAGAATTTCTGGCTGGGCTTTATTACATCTTTTACTGATACCAATTTTTGGCTAGAGAACCTGTCCAGATTTGCATGTGTCCAGGACTCATGCGGGAAGTAGGAAAAGACATCGTATGATACATTTTAACTTATGTGGCCTTTTTAGCTAAGTGTCTTGAGTTGTCTAAGTGCTGTATGGTTGCTTAAAAAGCATCCAAGTCTCTGAAATAATTCTGTTCTTGCATCTATAGTTAGAAACCTTTCAATATATTTGCATACCATTGTACATTTCCATTAAATTTGATTATGTTACTTAAACTGAGATATTGCCTAACCCTTGGCTTTGCACACAGGGTATGCCCACTTTGCCGCGGGGATATTTGCAGATCAGGTTCATTGCTTGCAGAAAACTAAGGCAGCTAGTCTGCATTTGGGCGTCTAGAAAACCGACATAGCTACCTCTTGGGGAGCGATGAAGTTCTCCACCCTGGAGAAAATAAAAACGATGCCTCAGAGTAGGATGTTTTGGAGGGTTCAGTCTTTTTCTGCATGTGCTTTTGTTGTCCTACTGTTAGTTTCTTCAGTTGAACCTCCAAACAATCAACCCGAGGTAGAAATGGACTGAACTACCCGCGATTATCGTTCTCCAGCCTGAGCTTGGAGATGGAGAAGAGAGAATTGTCATTGTTATGAATATGATCCGCAAACATTTATTGAATTCTATCTTGATTCCCTGGGTTCTTCCCATCACCGATTTGGTGTCCTTAAATGTTTTTGCAGTGTTTTAGTGCAAATGCATAGTCAATTGAGCAAGCCTAAAGAAAGCTTGTGAATATCAGCAGGAAGGAAGAACTCTGATTTCACCGAGGACACATGATACTCATTTTTCATGCTCTAATATACCTAATATGTACCCACCTAGCTCGAATATGGATCTATGGCTGCAGCATGGGGGAGTCTAACTCATACCTAATCGGTATTCAGTCTGGTATGGGCAAGCTTTGAATGGGTTAGGGTTGTAGGTCCTTTTCTTCAATAGTCTGTGAGTTTGGCTGACACAAGCCATCTTAGCCAATTCCTCTATTGAAGTGGCATTGTTCTTCATAGCTAGTACGACCACGAAGTATGAGGAAGTGAGAGAGCTAGAGTGTTTTGGCAAAGTCTCTTTCCTTGACCTTCTAGTTCATACATGTTTGGTAACTGTTTTCAAAAGCGGTTTTGAAAGATAATTTTTGAAAATATTTATTTAATGTTTTGTAAAATAAAAATATGTTTGGAAGCTTAAAATATTTTAAACTTATTTTTAATATTTTTAAAAATAATTTTTATATTTAATATTTTATTTTTAATTATTTCACAAGTTTATGTAATTATTTTTTAAAATAATTTTAAAAAATAAATGAAAACAATGGAAAATAATTAAAATATGTTTTTTAAAAACATCTTATTTTTTTATTTTTAATAATAAAAATTTAAAAATAATTTTTTGTTATCAAACATGTTTTATTTAATTTTTTGTTCTAAAAAATAACAAAAAATTACTATAAAAAATAATTACCAAGTACACCCTAAATATTGACCTTTCAAGTTTGTACCACTTCTTAAGTGGTGTTTATTTTTTTAGCTTTTTACTTAAAGCAATTTGTTTTTATTTTTAGAATTTAGATAGTTTGTTTTTTTACTTTTTTTTATGACTTATTATAAATTTTTTATTAAATAGAAAAAAAAATATAACTTTTTTTAAATAGAAAAAATAATATATTAGTTTTTCTTTATTTTTTAATACTTAATAAAAATAAAATACTACAAAAACAAACAACCTAATATTTAATACTATTAAGTATTAAGGTTCTATTTAGAATTAAGTAAAAAAACAAACACCACCTAGTGTATTATATATTAAGCCCAAACATTAGAATAAAATGACATTTTTGATATATTAGAAATTTGTAATGATGTATTAACAATGTTAATATTTTTAAATCAACGTTTAAATAGTTGAATATGGGAAATTTTACACTTGCAAATATAATTTTCCTTTACAAAAAGAAGAGTATTTTTTGACGGTGATTATAGAAAACGTTTTTATACTTTTAATACTTGAATGATAAAAATTTGAAAGTATTAAAAGTCGTTTAATAGTAATTTTAAAAAATACTTTTAATATTTTAAAATTTTTTTCATTCAAATTTAGAAATACTAAAAATACATTTTAGAATAACTTCGTAGCACAAAAACACTTTCTAAACTCAAATGTAGAAATTAGTTTTGGGTTTCAGGGGTTAGAAAATGAAAACTGTTTGGAAGAACGGAAAGATGAGGAAAGGGGGCTCATCCAAAAAAAAAGCAAATACAGTCGAATGAGAAAGAGAGGGTGAGGATTAGGGAGAGAAGCAAGTGAAGAAAGAAAGTGAGATGAACAACAACAACAGCAGCAATTTGAAGCAAGATCTGGAAAACCAAAGCGATCACAGCTCCAACCACACCTTCTCTCAACCTCAGCCTCAGCCTCAGCCTCAGCCTCAGCCTCAGTCTCGCCGTCCCCGTGGCTTCGCGGCCACGGCGGCGGCAGCAGCGGCTGCGGCTGCCACCAGCGGAGGAGGAGGAGGAGGGGGAAAGGGGAAGAAGGAGAGGGAGAAGGAGAAGGAGCGGACCAAGCTTCGGGAGCGGCACCGCCGGGCTATCACTAGCCGGATGCTCGCCGGACTCCGCCAGTACGGCAACTTCCCGCTTCCTGCGAGGGCTGATATGAATGACGTTTTAGCGGCTCTCGCTCGCGAGGCCGGTTGGACCGTGGAGGCCGACGGCACAACGTATCGGCAGTCTCCGCCTCCCTCACAGATGGTTTGATTTCTATATAAGTTTGGATGATTCGGTGAATTTGTTGTTTGGTT
This sequence comes from Vitis rotundifolia, assembly GCA_030254885.1. Lineage (NCBI taxonomy): Eukaryota > Viridiplantae > Streptophyta > Magnoliopsida > Vitales > Vitaceae > Vitis > Vitis rotundifolia. The sequence goes on from CM058152.1 coordinate 16,450,517, forward strand.
GCTGGGAAAATGTTGGTAAAGTTTTAGTTGGTAAATTTGTACTGTTGCTCTGTTTGTTTTGCTCATTTGTAAGAGTTTTTGTTGTGGCTTTTGTCTCCCCCCAAAAATGAAGAATTCTAACTCATCGTTCAAAAAAATGATTTCAATTTGACCTGGGTGATATAAAAACTGAGATTCAGAGAACTTGCATTTCTTATATTTTCCTACATTTTCTCATAATCCAAACAAAACAATAATTTTTTCTTTTTCGTTTTCTTTTTTCTGTGTCATTAGGTTGGAGATTTTTTGCTATCTTTTTCGTTTTAGATAATTCGTATTTGGTTTGCGAATTTTTGATTGAGTTGCGTTTGGGTGCTGAGAAAATTAAGGAAAGAGGAGAGACCTTTACTTGGGAAATTGTTTTTACTGTAGTCTTTTTTTTGAATAATGTTTTTGATAACATTTTGTTCTCAAAAAGATGAAAAATTGAACTTAGCTTTGTGAAATTTAGCCCCATTTGGATCTGAATAATGAAAAAAACTAAGATTCAAACTTGATTTCTTCTTCCCAGAAGATTAAAAGTTGAACTCATCTGGACCAAATTTATTTCATTTGGATCTGAATAATGAAAGTTTTAACCAAGTGATTCCTTTTTGTTAAAGGATCTTTTACCTGTGCACTGTTTGGTTGTTAAGAAAAGGGAGGAAAAAAAGGAGCTTTGAAATTTAGTTAACTTATTTACCATTTGGTTGCTGAGATACCAGACAAGATGAAAAAGAAGCCAATTTTGATACTGATAATAAACTTCATAATTTCTATGTCTTGCAATGAAATTATTTGTGTGGCATTGTGGACTGTTGTGTGGTCTATGACTTGATGAGGATTCTAGCTAGTCTTTTGTGGATGCCGGGATTTCTTTAGGGATAGCTTCCTAGAGTCTTCAGGTTCTTGCCATTCTTTCCAAGTGTTCCTTGTTGTGTTATGTTTCAGTTCAATATTTTTCAAAAAAATTGGACATATTTTAATTGAACTTTATTATTATTATTAGAATCAATCATACTACTTGCTGTTCTGGGGTTTCCCTTGCTCCCATGTTATTAATACTGAAGAATGTTACTGAGTTTTACACAGTTGAATTGGCTTTATTAAGGTGGAAGGATTTTAGAGATCTTCTGTCCAAGTATAGGTATCTCTGGTTTTTCTATTTTGAATTGGGTTAAAGGGAAGGTTGTTTAGCTAATAAAAAGCTCATTTGCTAGCAAGCTGTATTATTAGTCACATGATGATTTGCTACAGTGAATATGTTAATGAAGGTGTAATATAATCACATGGACATACAATGTGAAGGTCTTTAATTAGTTGTATAGAAGCTTGAAAGATTAATGAAAGAGCACAAGTGTTTAGCATAAGCACTACTTGGTGAAGTAGATGCAATCCACTAGGTCTGCCACTCCCCTAACCCCTAATCTGCTGATTGCCTCCATAGTAGGTAGAAGACAACAATAGATCATTCATATAGGTTCAGACTTTCAAGTCTAAAGAATACCACATTTGGTGTTTTGAGTCCCATCTAGCTTTGTAATGGGCTTCTGTGTTTTCTCTAGCATGAGATGGAGTAGATTGAAGGAGGTTGCATAACAGTGCTAGGTTTTCATGAAGATTCCCCAAGAAAGGTTTGTGTCAACCAGGCCTAGAATTTAAAGGAAAAATTTCCCCTCTATGATCTCCACAGTAGGTAGTGAAAGAAATACCAGGGTACCAACCTCTACCCTATCCACTTGGTTTTGGAGATTTAACCCTAGAAAATAATTGAAGGTATGAAAAAGGGAAGAGGAGAGAGATAAAGAAGAGTGAGATAAACAAGTTAATAGTATCCCTGTCATCCCTTTCTTATATACTGTGAATGTGAGCATAAATTTGGGAAGATATAATTTCTAGCCCAAAGTAGTATTTGTTTCTTTTCATTTTATTATATTCAATATTCCCTTTCAAGTTGAGATGTACTCAATAATAATTCCCATCTTGTCTGCCACATCAGTAGGTGTACTAATTGATTTCTAGTGCTCACAGAAGGAAGTACAAATAGGCCCAATTTTTTTCTCCCTTAGATTGCTTCTACTCTAATTTGTTTTGTCCTGTCTTGTTGAATAAGATTGTCTACAAAAGTAATTTCAGCTTTATTGTCACAACACAGTCTTGGTCTACCAAGTAATATATGTAGATTTTATTCAAAAAGCAATGAAAGAATTACGGCCAAGGAAAAAAATAGAATAGAATTACAGCCAGGTACACTATCCTGAGGTAGCACTTTGTTTTACTCTAGTCTAAGCATGCATTGGTAAATGCCTCTATTGTTACATAACCATGTTTTCTGAACAAAATACTTCTCCCATGTGTCACCATCAAGTTCCTATGAGTGCTATAAGAAGCATCCAAGTGGACCTCCTAGAGGCTTGAACATGCATAATAATTGACTAACTCTACTAATTGTATGCTCCATCAAGACATGTTGGGACTGATAAATGAACCTTCCACAAATATCTTGAAGTTTCCCATATCAGCGAGAGAGCTTTTAGTGTCATCACCTAACTGATGGTTTTGATTAATAAGAGTATCTGCTGATTGAGAAAAATAATAACTCTTAAGGAAGTCCATGGCAAATGTCTCCACCATAGGGGCTCCTTGCATTGCCTGCCAATCTGCTACATCAATAACTGATTTAGAAGTACAAGGGAAAGGACAACTCAAATGCACTAAGAAATCAATGAATCTTGAACATCCAAACGTCCAATTTTCAAGACCTTCTCTTTCCCTCAGACATCTAAGAGAGAACAAGGGCCAGAATCCCTTCCACTTCCTAACATCCACAGAGGTTGTCTTCACCAAACTTTGCAAAGCTAGGGTCTCCACATCAATAAACCAAACGTGAAACAATTAGCTTGGAGAAAGTAGTAACTGAATTATGATCATATATGTGAAGATGCCTCCAATTCCTATCTCCCTTGGATTATCCAACAAACATCCATCAATATTAAGCTTAATACATGATAAGGGAAGAGGTATCCACTTGGCCCTAAGCTCAATGTCTATCCTCTTAACGCAACAATCTCTATTTGATCAGTCTCTCCTATTAGAGGATTTTTGACATTTTTCTTTCAGAGAATTTCATACAGATTGGAGATTTATTTTCATTTTATAATGGAGGATTGGTTCTCCTTCTTGCCTTTAGATGATGTTACTTATTTGTTCAATTTTGATTGAATTCCCTATGGTAATGTGGCTGAAAAAGAGAAAAAAAAGAAAAGAGAAGGGAGGTTCTTTGAATGCGCATTAGCAAAGTAACCCTAGCTGATTTGCCTTTCTGGAATATTGATCCATGAAAAGGCTCCTTGCATAATTAGCAAATCAATATTCAGGATTGAAATGGTTGCTACCATTGATATTAACTCATTTGAATCAGGAAAATTCTCTTCTAGTGTTTGATATATATAGTTGATGAGGAATTTCATTGTTGACTTTTTGAAGGCATTGTTCTTTATTTTTAAGGTGCTTGTATATCCTGAAATACGCCAAAGAAGCTGCAAGAGTGCAAGTTCACTTTGTTTTTTGTTGCTTAAAGCTGTTTACATTGTGTTGCTTAAGATATTTATCTATCATAAATCAAAGGAACTGGGTTACTTATGTGTGCATGCATATTATGCAAACACGTTTGTTGTCATATAATATAATGAATTAAATTTATAGTAATTATCATTATTTGACCTCCTGATATGCATACAGGCAACATTTCCTGTTAGATCGGTTGAAAGCCCACTATCAGCTAGTTCTTTGAGAAATTGCTCTGCAAAAGGATCACTAGACTGCCAGCCATCTGTTCTCAGAATTGATGAGAGTTTATCACCTGCATCTCTTGATTCTGTTGTGGTTACTGAGAGGGATACAAAGAGTGAGAAGTACACAAGTACCAGCCCCATCAGCTCAGCAGAATGCCTGGAGGCTGATCAGGTAATTTTGTTATCTAGTATGATGTAATTACTTGATAAACTTTATGCAATTTGTATTTTATGATTCAAGTATTCTTGCCCTTTCTCGTGGATGGTGATCAAAAGTATGGCTTCTAATATTGTCCTTTAAGAAAAGCAGGTTGGGGTCTTTAAAATTTGCTAGCCTGGATGCCCATGTTGTGCTTCTGTTTTATTTTTCTTTATATCTGAATATATATATATATATATATATATATATATATATATACACCATAAACACCCAGGACAAGGTACTATGCAATGAAAGGATGCAATTATGCCAAAATTCAAAAGGGGTTAGAGAAATAGAAAATAAACCAAAATGATAATCAAATAAATTTACAGGAAAGGAACACAAATTAAAATCTACCCAGCCATATAGGCGGATCTATAAACTTGAAATTTAAAGCATAAAACCATCCATGTAGGAGGTACAAAATAAAAATCAAAATCAAACACCAGCCATGTAGGCGGTAAACATAAAGCTTGAAAATTAAAAGATAAAACTTGAAACTGAAACTTGAAAATTACATAGATATTTTACATAATGGAGATACAAGGTTTGGATAGCTTACAATGGAAGAGGAAAGCTTTTTGAAGAAAGCTTTGCTTGGTGCTTACATGGTTGGGAAAGAAGAAAGGGAGAAGGGGGAAGCTTAAGAGAGAGAGAGGGGCTTACATGAGAGAGAGAGCTTAGAGAGAAGGTAGAGAGAATGGGAGAAGAAGGGAAAATTTTTTCATGCTTACAAGAGAGGAGGAAGTCTCCTTAAATAGCCAAAAAAGGAATCTTCAATAGTGGTGAATAGTGCTGTGTGAATAGTAACCGACGGCTACTATTCACCTTTTGACCATCACTATAGTGGTCAGCCAAATTATTGCCTTTTTCGGTGCTTGAGGCTGAAAGGGCTGAAAAGGCTGCTTGCTAGGCTGTCATGCTGTCTATTAGGCTGTCTGCTTGAACTGTAATAATCACGGGCTTGAAAAGAGCTGAACATCATCAGTTAGTTGATTTTCTTATGGGAGGGAGAATGCCTTCACAGTCATCTTCGTTGTCTTGGAGATAATTAGTAGTGGAATCATCAGACTCAACATAAGAATTTCCTTGAGAGAAGCCAGAACTGCTTTGGTCAAGGATATTCTGAAACTCTTGAGGTGTCCTTGCAGCGGCTAGCTTAGCTTGGAGCTGTTGCTTTTTTAGGAGAAACTGAGACATATCTTCAGAAGTTGAGGCTTGTGCAGGATGCTTGAGAAAATATTGTTTTACTGCTTGGACTGAGGCATCATTTTTCAATGCATCCCACCACTTAGTTTTGAAGGTTCTTCCAAGGACTGGAAAAGCTGCTGATTCGTTTGAAATAATAATATAGTCCCATTGGACTATCCATGCAAGTCCAAATTCGCTGAAGAAGAATAACAAAGGGGAAAAGGCTGAAAGCTCTTTAGTAGGAAGGAAAGAGATTTTAAATAACTCAAAGCCATCAAAGACAAGCTGAGGAAGAATCTTGTCGGTTGAACCAAAATAAGCCCACCAGTCATTAAACCAAAAGGGAAAAGAAGAGATTTGATGCTTAGATGGGAAATAGAACATCCATGAATGATGGAAGTCTTGTTCTGAATTAAAAAAGCATTGAACCATGCTCTTTGATAGTCCCAATAGTTGAAGAATCTGAGTTTTGAAGGTTTGGAAAATTCCCTTGATAAATTGGGATTTCCCCATTGCTTAACAGTAAGAACCTTGTAAATATGGCAGGTGGAGAATGTCAGATCTGAATTGCTGAATTTATCAGCATTGTGCTTAATCTTAACAGAGTCAGTTTCCACAAGGATAGCTTCAAAAAATCCTCTTGTTTTTAAAAGGTCACCAGAGGGATAGTGAAAATTTTCATGGAAAGCTTTTGCTGCTATCTCTCTGGGATTTTCAGAGAAAAACTCCCTTTCAATTGTAAAAAGGGGTTGATTAAGATCTTTTTGCCAATACCTTGATTTTGCTGAAAGAGGTGTGGGGTTGGCAGCCACCACAACTTGCTTGTTTGAAAATGATGAGCTTGAAACTAATTCCTTTTGAGAGGGATTAGTTGTAGCGATTTGCTTAAAGGTCTGAGACCCTGAAATGGTTGGTGATTGGGTTGCTTTAATTGGTTTGGTTGGGTTAGAATGCTCATAGTATAAAGATAGCATTTTACTTGGTAAGAGGTTAGAAGAAAGAAGCCTTGCTTCTTCTTCTTCAACCTGTTGGCTCCAAAGCATTTTATGAGGAGAAGGAGAAGGGGTTTTGCTTGGTTGGGAATCAGATGTCTTAGGAGGAGCTTGGATACTCTTTTTGGGGGCCATGATCTTGTGAATCCTGCAAAATTCACGGATTAGGAAATCAGGGTTCTGGAAATGTTCTCCTTTAATATACTTGAGTTGCAAATTCCTTAAAATAGCTTGGTAGATATTAAAATAATCTTTATCAAAGCTTTGAGAAAATTCTTTATTTTGAAAAGATGGAATGCATGAAGCAATTAATCCATTGGGAATGTTTGATCCTATAAAATTGATTTCTTTATTCAAGAGATCAATCTTGTTATCCCTGATTTGAATGCTTTGATCCTTAAAAATGCTGATACCTTCAACATCAGGAGGATTAGCAAATTCAAACAGGATTTCCTTGTCTAGGAGCTTAGTCTTTATTCCTTTACCATCTACCCATATAGGATATATGGAGCTTAAAAAGGGAATACCTAGAAGGACCTTCTCTTTAAGGTCTTTAACTAGAAAGAAGGTTTGCTTAATACAGATTCCCTGGTTACTAATGTGGGCTTCTGACAACTTATCAAGGCTTTTACCATTGGAACCAGGGAATGCTATCCCTGGTTAGAATGCTATCCTTATACTATGAGCATTCTAACCCAACCAAACCAATTAAAGCAACCCAATCACCAACCATTTCAGGGTCTCAGACCTTTAAGCAAATCGCTACAACTAATCCCTCTCAAAAGGAATTAGTTCCAAGCTCATCATTTTCAAACAAGCAAGTTGTGGTGGCTGCCAACCCCACACCTCTTTCAGCAAAATCAAGGTATTGGCAAAAAGATCTTAATCAACCCCTTTTTACAATTGAAAGGGAGCTTTTCTCTGAAAATCCCAGAGAGATAGCAGCAAAAGCTTTCCATGAAACTTTTCACTATCCCTCTGGTGACCTTTTAAAAACAAGAGGATTTTTTGAAGCTATCCTTGTGGAAACTGGCTCTGTTAAGATTAAGCACAATGCTGATAAATTCAGCAATTCAGATCTGACATTCTCCACCTGCCATATTTACAAGGTTCTTACTGTTAAGCAATGGGGAAATCTCAATTTATCAAGGGAATTTTCCAAACCTTTAAAACCCAGATTCTTCAACTATTGGGACTATCAAAGAGCATGGTTCAATGTTTTTTTAATTCAGAACAAGGACTTCCATCATTCATGGATGTTCTATTTCCCATCTAAGCATCAAATCTCTTCTTTTCCCTTTTGGTTTAATGACTGGTGGGCTTATTTTGGTCCAATCGACAAGATTCTTCCTAAGCTTGTCTTTGATGGCTTTGAGTTATTTAAAATCTCTTTCCTTCCTCCTAAAGAGCTTTCAGCTTTTTCCCCTTTGTTATTCTTCTTCAGCGAATTTGGACTTGCATGGATAGTCCAATGAGACTATATTATTATTTCAAACGAATCAGCAGCTTTTCCAGTCCTTGGAAGAACCTTCAAAACTAAGTGGTGGGATGCATTGAAAAATGATGCCTCAGTCCAAGCAGTAAAACAATATTTTCTCAAGCATCCTGCACAAGCCTCAACTTCTGAAGATATGTCTCAGTTTCTCCTAAAAAAGCAACAGCTCCAAGCTAAGCTAGCCGCTGCAAGGACACCTCAAGAGTTTCAGAATATCCTTTACCAAAGCAGTTCTGGCTTCTCTCAAGGAGATTCTTATGTTGAGTCTGATGATTCCACTACTAATTATCTCCAAGACAACGAAGATGACTGTGAAGGCATTCTCCCTCCCATAAGAAAATCAACTAACTGATGATGTTCAGCTCTTTTCAAGCCCATGATTATTACAGTTCAAGCAGACAGCCTAATAGACAGCATGACAGCCTAGCAAGTAGCCTTTTCAGCCCTTTCAGCCTCAAGCACCGAAAAAGGCAATAATTTGGCTGACCACTATAGTGATGGTCAAAAGGTGAATAGTAGCCGTCGGTTACTATTCACACAGCACTATTTACCACTATTGAAGATTCCTTTTTTGGCTATTTAAGGAGACTTTCTCCTCTCTTGTAAGCATGAAAAAATTTTCCCTTCTTCTCCCATTCTCTCTACCTTCTCTCTAAGCTCTCTCTCTCATATAAGCCCCTCTCTCTCTCTTAAGCTTCCCCCTTCTCCCTTTCTTCTTTCCCAACCATGTAAGCACCAAGCAAAGCTTTCTTCAAAAAGCTTTCCTCTTCCATTGTAAGCTATCCAAACCTTGTATCTCCATTATGTAAAATATCTATGTAATTTTCAAGTTTCAGTTTCAAGTTTTATCTTTTAATTTTCAAGCTTTATGTTTACCGCCTACATGGCTGGTGTTTGATTGTGATTTTTATTTTGTACCTCCTACATGGATGGTTTTATGCTTTAAATTTCAAGTTTATAGATCCGCCTATATGGCTGGGTAGATTTTAATTTGTGTTCCTTTCCTGTAAATTTATTTGATTATCATTTTGGTTTATTTTCGATTTCTCTAACCCCTTTTGAATTTATATATATATATATATATATATATATATATATATATATTTTTTTTTTTTTTTCTGTGGTTGGCCTGCAATATTTTTCAACTGGATAAAAAGGCATCTGCGTCAATTTCAAAGAGTTCATATTTCTGCCTGAACAAGCATAGGTAGCTGTGATATTGAATCTTGTCCCATTTTGGTGTTAAAATAAAATAGCATTTCCTGCCATTTCTTTTTATTTTATGTATTTATTAAGTTTTCCATGCCTGCACACCCATGCTGCATTTATGCTTTCTTTGCTTTGTTACATAATTTTTACTATATATTTTTTGGGTATTGGTTTGCAATATTTTTCTACTAGAGAAAGAAGCGGATCCATATCGAATGCAAGAAAACATTTATTTTTTTGATAGGCAAACACAGAAGTATATTAGAAAAGGGCACCTTGAGGCAAGCCCAAAAGCATACAGGGGTATACAAGAGGCGCCTTGAGGCAATAAACAAAAGAAGAGAAGATACAAACCAACCCTCATCTAGCACCTAGCCAATAAAAAAAACTGAGTAAAGGAAGAGGACCTTCATTTACAACCAACTTAGTCCACGACCAAAGATTACAAACAAAAGAATTTTTCAACCTGTGAAACGAGAACTCCTCATTATCAAAAGCAATCCTATTTCTTTCCTTCCAAACCGCCCAAAAAAGACACAAAGGGGCTGCCTTCCACACCTTTCTACGCTTCTTGCCCAAGTTAAAACCACATCAACCAATAAGTGTATCTCTAACCGACAAAGGAAGGACCCAAGTGACTCCAAAAAGAGCAAACAATAACTCCCAAATAACTCTTGCCCTGGTGCAATGAATGAGAATATGATCAATTGACTCTTCTTCCTCACAGCAAAGAAAGCATCTATTAGCAAGAATCCGACCCCTCTTTTTAAGCTGATCCAAAGTAAGCACCTTATCCCAAGATGCTTCCCAAGCGAAAAAGCTCACTTTGGTAGGCACACAAGAACTCCAAATCATACTATTAGGGAAATGATCAACTCTTCTTGAAGCTAGAACATTAAAAAGAGATTTAACTGAGAAAATCCCATTTGTGGTCTCTTTCCACATCATTCTATCTTCCAAAAGAGGATTAAGCCTCCTTCCCCAAATTGTCAAAAGTAATCTCTCCACTTCCTCCACCTCCCAATCGTTGAAGTGCCTAGAGAATGTAGGGCTCCAAACCCCTTCCTTTCCCGAAGGATCCCAAAACTCCACTACCAAAGCCTCTTTAAAGGAAGCAAAGACATATGAGGAGGGAAAAGAAATACAGAGGGCGCGGCTCCCACACCAAATATCTTTCCAAAATTTCACACTTCTACCATTGCCCACAGAAAAAACGACTTTGTTTTGCAAAAGAGCACCTTCCTTCCTTATTTCCTTCCAAAATCCTACTCCAAAACCCTCCCTAACTTCTCTAGAATACCAACCCCCTTCTTCCTCCTCGAACTTCCTACTAATGACATGCCTCCAAAGATTCTCCCTTTCGTTCGCGAAGCGCCAATTCCACTTGCATAAAAGGGCCCTATTGAGAATAGACAGACGTCTAACTCCCAAGCCACCCTTCCTTTTGTCCAAACAAATGGTATCCCAATTAACTAAATGAGGCTTCCTCTCCAAAGCTCCCCCTCCCCATAAAAAATCCCTTTGCATTTTTTCCAACCTTAAACTAACCACTCTTGGCATTCAAAGTAAAGACATCAAGTATATGGGCATACTCGACAAAGTACTACGAATTAGAGTGATTCTCTCACCTTTGGAAATAAATTGCCTTTTCCACAAGGCAGGCCTTTTCTGGAATCTCTCTTCCACCCCATCCCAAACGTCCACAAACTTGTGATTCGCCCCCAAAGGGATCCCTAAGTAAGAAGATGACAGCCTTCCCACTTTACATCCAACCTCAAGAGCCAAAGACTCCAAATTCTCTACTCTTTCAATCGGCAAAATTTCGCTTTTGTCCAAATTGATTCTCAAACCTGATATGGCTTCAAACCACATCAACAACCAGCTTAAGTACACCATCTGATCTTCGGAAGCTTCACAAAAAACTAGGGTATCATTGGCGAATAGCAAATGAGAGACCAAATCCCCTACTCCACTTCTTCCATTCACTCTACAGCTTGAAAGAAACCCCCCCCTCACTGCTCTAAAGATGAGTCTACTAAGAGCCTCCATCCCAATCACGAAAAGATAGGGAGAAAGGGGGTCCCCCTGACGCAGCCCCCTTGAACTGTTGAAGAAACCTGCCGGCATGCCATTGACCAAGACGGAAAACGATGCTGTGGAGATGCACCAAGAAATCCACCCGATCCACTTCTCCCCAAAACCCATACTTTGCATTACAAACAGCAAAAAATTCCAGTTTAAATGATCGTAAGCCTTCTCTAGATCCAGCTTGCATAACACCCCATTCTCATTACGTTTCAACAAGGAATCTATTGCCTCATTGGCAATAAGGGTAGCATCGAGAATTTGTCTTCCTTCAACAAAGGCGAAGACACCACCTTTCCCACTACCTTCTTAAGCCTATTAGCTAACACTTTTGCCAATAGTTTATACAATCCTCCCACCAAACTGATCGGTCTGAAATCTCTAAGGTCCTCTGTGCCAGTTTTTTTTGGGATTAGGACCAAAAAGGTTGAGTTCAGGCTCCTAACAAATCTGCCATGCTCGTGGAACTCTTTCAAAAAACCCAAAACCTCTTCTTTGGCGAATTCCCAGCAAAACTGCCAGAAACTAAGAGGGAAACCATCTGGACCAGGGGCCTTGTCCTCGTTCAGATCTGAGAGAGCAGAGAAAACCTCTTCCTCTGTAAAAACCTCCTCCAATCTAGCTGCTTCCTCAACATCAATCCTATTAAAGTCCAAGCCTTCCAAGGATGGATGCCAATCACTCGGATCAGTCAGAAGGTCCTTAAAAGCTCCAACCACACCCCCCCTAATATCCTGCTCCTCAGTTAACCAGGAACCATTTATTTTAATCTTGGACAGACAGTTTCTCCTACAAGAAAACATTCATAAGCCTTATGATTTCTTTTTCTGATAGGTAAATAAAGTGAGTATAACTGTATAATACATAAGAGTGCCAAAAAGAGCACATTGAAGTACACATGACTATACAACAATTGTCAAAAGTCAACACAAACGAGAGGGAACTACAATAAACTACTCCCTCCCTCCCTAAGAACCCAACCAATTAAAAAAATCAAGGGAGAACTATGCATGCTTCCATATAGTAACTACAAAAAAAATTACCCTTTAAGAATTCAGATTTTCATATTTCATCCCACAAGTACAGAGGAGAAAATTATTCTCATAATGTGCAGTTGAATACTAATCTAAAATGAATACCAAAATTACCCTTTTTAAACTTTTATGAGAAGTCACTTCTCACTTGCCACCCTTTTATTTTAATTTTTTCTCTCACCTCACTTCTACATGCCTCACATGTCACATCTCACTTTTACACACCTAACACATTTTTTTCCTTTTCTTTTCTTTTTTATATGCTAACATGTTCTCTAGTAAAACATTTTTAATTTCAAAATTTTCCACTCTTTCATCATTTCATATTTATTGATTTTAATCATTTTTTGGATACATTAAACATAAAATTATAATAAATAAATAATTAAAACAAATTAAATATAAACATAGATATATAATGGACAAATAATGAAAATATCATCCCATAAATAATATATTTGAGAATCTCAAATATTAATTACAACAATGCATTTGATAATTTGGGGTTTGAATTTAAAAATCACGTTTTATTATTTAAAGGTTTACAATATAGGATATTTTAGAGAGACGATTGATCATCTCTTTTACATTGTCTAATTACTTTGGGGTTATGACATAGGCTATTCTGACAAGCTTGGGTGGTGTGGGTTCAACCAAGGAGTATTTGCAATATGATGTTTATTTCTTTTATGTGTTTTGGGAATTCTAATAGAGGCAAGACTCTGTGAGAGATTGTTTCTCTCACGTTGATGTGAATTGTGTGGAGAGAGAGAATGCTAGGATTTTTTAGGATACTTTCAAGATGCCTAAGATGATGTGGGACTTGATTCATTTCTTTGTTTCTTTTTAGGCCTACTACATTGATGTTTTTTGGGACTGCCTTTGGGGGCGCCCTTCAAATCAGAGGTGGTGTGGGATGGTGTGGAAGAGAGGTTTCGAAAAAGGCTGGCTATGTGGAAGAGACAATATATATCTAAAGGGGGAAGACTCACCCTAATACGGAGCACTCTCTCTAGCTTGCCTGTTTACTTCATGTCTCTCTTTCATATGCCCAGAAAAGTAAGGATGAGGTTGGAGAAGATTCAAAGGGGCTTCCTGAGGGGGGGAGAAGCTCTTGAGCAGAGGCCACATCTTGTTAGGTGGAACCTGGTTTGTTTGGAAAGAAAGAAAGGTGGTTTGGGTGTGAGAAATTTAGCTTTGATGAATAAAGCCCTATTGGGTAAGTGGAATTGACGCTTTGCTACTAAGAGAGAGACTTTGTGGAAGCAAGTGATTAGTCAAAAATATGGGGTGGAGGTCGGGGGATGTTGTACTCGGGTCGCAAGTGGGAGGCATGGTGTAGGGCTTTGGAAAGCTATTAGACGGGAGTGGGTGGGTATGTATAGCAATTTAGCCTTCCGCGTGGGTAGCGGGAGGAGAGTGAGATTTTGGAAGGATAAGTGGTGTGGAGATGAGCCTCTTTGCGAGTCCTTCCCTTCTTTATTTGCCATCTCCTTAACTAAAGATGCATGGGTATCGGATGTGTGGAACCCAGATGGGGTAGGGGATGGTTGGACCCCTCTTTTCTCAAGGGCGCTTAATGATTGGGAGATTGAGATGTTGGAGCGGTTTTTGCTAAAAATCTAAGCATTTAGGGTGCAAAGGGAGGACGAGGATAAAGTGGAGTGGATAGCTTCTAAAAGGGAGTTTTCTCGGTCAAGTCGCTCTATTCTATTCTGGAGCCAGGAGGTTCTGCTTCGTTCCCTTATGGTAGTATTTGGAGAGCGAATGTGCCTCCTAAGGTTGCCTTCTTCACTTGGGAAGCTTCTTGGGGTAAAATTTTAACTTTGGAACAACTCCAGAGGAGGGGGTACTTCTTGGCAAATAGGTGTTTTCTTTGCCTTTCTGAAGCAGAAATGGTGGATCACCTTTTACTCCATTGTGTTAAGACGCGGGTATTGTGGAATCTTCTTTTCTCCCTCTTTGGTGTGGCTTGGGTGCTCTCTGGTTCAGTGAAGGAAACTCTCCTTGGTTGGCATGGAGCGTTTGTGGGAAAAACCCGTAAAAAGGCGTGGCAAATGGCCCCCTTATGTATATTTTGGACAGTTTGGAAGGAAAGAAATTTGCTGGCTTTTGGGAATGAGGTGCTTTCGCTCCAAAGGCTGAACTATTCTTTTATATGTAATCTCTGGTCTTGGGTTAGGGTGTTTATAGCTTTGAGCCCTCATTCTCTTGTTAGCTTTTTTGAGTGGCTAGACTCTAAGTAAGGGTAGGGGTTGTTGTTTATTTCCCTTTCTTTGGCTTCGAGTCTTTGGGCTGCTTTTGTATACTCCTTGTATACCGGGAGGGCACTAGTTTTGGTGTTTCCTCTCTCTGTTTAATATATTACTCTTTACCTATCAAAAAAAAAAAAAAACATTGATGTTTTTAAACCCTACCCCTTGAGTGCCATTCAGTTTAGTTGGCTCTCATTATGTACACCTTAAGGTTGGGCTTATATGGTGAGGAGTCTAGATGAGCTTTTGGAGATGTGTTTTTTGTATAGTCTTTTTATTCTTTTTGTACAAATCTCCTTGTAAAGTATAGGTTTTCTTGGGTTTTTTGAGCAGGTTTGTATTTCACGGGGAGGATTTCTCATCCTTCTTATGTTTTCTTATCATTAATTAATATATCTTTTGTTTTTGATAAAAAAAAGAAAAAGAAGATATTTTATACCAATGTTAAATAAAATATTTCTTTATTTTGTAAATGTAATAAAAATATCTTTATAATATTATTTTATGATTTATATTAATTTTAATTTTATTTTTTCGCATTAAAATCACAATAAGTGATGGTGGCTTTAGCTTTTTTCTTATGATTTTAACTCGATCATGGTTCTAACATTTTGCTTGGTTAAAATCTTTAATTTTTTTTATTTAACAATCTTTAATTTTTTTATTTACAAATTAAATCCAGAATCATTAGATATTTCTTCTGTTAATAAATTCTCTCTCTCTGACTCTCTCTTTTTGGGTTACTTGTAAAAAGGGCTTCTTTTGATCCATAGTCCAATTCTTGAAAAGATAATACCAGTGATTCCTTTATAAATAAAGAAGCACACTATGAAACCTTTCACCTTTTGTTTTATCAATATGAGGTCTTATGTTCTTAAAACTATCTTTTTGGAGTGCACCTGTTGGAGAAATGAATAGGGTACTCTATCTGGAGTTTAATCGGAGGCATTAAAAGAAGGAAAATTCCAGTGGCTTCCAGACATTTATCAGTAAATAGTATCATTATTCGAAAATGATGTCTTTGAACTTCTGCACAGCATTACAACTACCATGCTTTGAGTTTTCCTATGTGAAGGATTTATGAATACCTCTTGACAGGCTATTTAATTTTGTTCTCTGGAGGATGATGTGAGATACTGATCATGGGTTATAAAATTGGAGTGAAAAATATATGATGAAAATCGTAGATATTGAATAGTCTAAATATGCAGAAGGAAAAAAAAAAAAAAAAAAACAAATTTGGACAAGGATAATCATTGTTATTCAACCAAGGCATGGTAGAACATGGATTCTAAGCTCCAAAGATGTGCATTGAGTTTGAAATTCCAATGGACACTAGTACAGGGGGGACAAGTAATTTTGACCAATTCTGTTGGCTGATTGACAGTTGCTCATTCTATAGGTATGCTCATTCACACACACACACATGTATATACATGTGAAATTGTTGTGCTTCTACTTATTTGGATGTGAAATACAGTTTTTTGAGTTCTGTGGCATTCATTCCTCTCTTGTGGACTTATCCTAGCTCATGTTATAAAGTATAGACGCACCTGACTCTATGGTTGATTGGTGCAGCTTATGCAAGATGTTCGTTCTGGGGAGCATGAGAACGATTTTACTGGAACTCCTTATGTACCTGTTTATGTAATGCTTGCTGTAAGTGGTTTCTGCCGGCTCCTTGGGCTCTTTGTTTGTACTTAAATTCAGAGTGCTTGCTCTGGATTTATCCATTAATTAGTACTGTACATTTTTTTTCCCTACAAACTATACTTATGAGTTTGACTTCATGTTCCAATTGGATTTCCCTATTTTCCCTTTTCATGATCTTGGACTTGTACTATGATAGACAGGTGTTATCAACAATTTCTGTCAGTTGGTTGATCCTGATGGCATTAGACAGGAGTTGAGTCATATGAAGTCTTTACACACAGATGGAGTTGTGGTAGATTGTTGGTGGGGTATTGTTGAAGGATGGAGCCCACAGAAATATGAATGGTCTGGTTATAGGGAACTGTTTAACATCATCCGAGAGTTCAAGCTGAAATTGCAGGTTGGTTTTCAGAATTTTCATGAGTTGTACCTTTTTTTTTTGGGTCATTATATTCTGTATATATGGAACTATTTTTGAGCATTGTGAATTTATGATCTATTCTCAAGCTTGTGAGGGAAACCTGCTCTTGCGCATTTTCTTATAAATGCCTCATGTATAAGCATTTTTTCCTGAAGTAGAACAAGTAAAGGAGTTCAAAATGTGTGAGTCTGTCTTTTTTGTAACCCATGACCATTTATATAGTTATCTTTTTATTTTATTTTATTGTAGTTTATTTTTATAATAAGAAATGAAAGCTTTCTGAAATGAAAACAAAGAGCAATATAGAGGAAGGATGAGGAATCCTTCATATGAGACTGAGAAAGAAATAAACAGCATCATCCAAGAAGAACAATTAGAAAGCTAAAAAAATGCCCCCAATTAACCAATGATTGAAAGGGGGCTAATAATCCCCTATTAAAACTTCCAGATATAGCATCCTTTTTGGATTATCCAATCTAGGATTCCAAATGAAGGAGGGATGCTGCATCTGCTCGTCTAATTCATATTAACAATTGGATTTTTGAATTCTGTATAGTTAGCATCTTCCTTATTAATGGTTTGTCTGTAGGATTCCCTATCCTCAAAAGATTCTCTATCAATGGTTTATGTGTCTAATTTTATGTTTGCAAAAGCTTCTTCTTTGTAGTAGTTGAATGGCTTTTTAAATGCTGAAGGTTGTGATGGCATTTCATGAGTATGGGGGAAATGGCTCTGGCGATGTGATGATCTCTCTTCCCCAGTGGGTTCTGGAGATTGGAAAAGAAAATCAAGATATATTTTTTACAGATCGTGAAGGAAGGAGAAATACTGAATGCCTGTCTTGGGCCATTGACAAGGAACGGGTATTAAAAGGAAGAACTGGTATTGAGGTATTCAGTTCTCATATAGATATGAATATTAATCTTTGTCTCTGCTTTTCAGTCACAGACAAAAAGAGAAAAAAAAAAAAAATTCTATCAGACTATGTTTGGTTCCTGGAAAATCGGGAGAACAGAAAAAAACAAAAAAATCAAAGAAAATGGTTTTCTCATGTTTGGATAATACGGAAAAAGGAAAAGAAGTAAAAAATAAAAAATAAGAACTAAAGAAAAGGGAAGGAAAGGAAGAGAGGGGCTAGTGAGTGTGTGTGATATGCATATTTTTCCTCACCATTTTCCTTAATAAAAGCTGAGGAAAATTTGGAAAAGTGCATTCCATAATATTTTAATATTTTTCCCTCTCAACTTTTCCATATACAATCAAATAAGAGAAAATTTTTATGTTTTATCCTTAGCTTTTTTCTTTTTTCCTATTTTTCCTCTCTATTTTCCTTTCTCAAACTTTCAGGGAACCAAACATAGCCTTAAACCTTGGTTTATCCTTTTGCGTGCTTTTTCTGGGAAGTAATAATATTATCGTTATTTATATGAAATGATGAATATATATGAGATTTTATCAAGTACCATAAAGCAAAAGAAGTTTCATATCTTAAAAGACCATATTGTCTGAGTTCATGCCCTTATTTTATCATTCATTGGGTTTATCTTGCTCATGCAGGTCTATTTTGATTTCATGAGAAGCTTCCGGACAGAGTTTGATGACTTGTTTGCAGAGGGTATCATTTCTGCTGTTGAAATTGGACTAGGAGCATCTGGGGAGCTAAAATACCCTTCTTTTTCCGAGAGAATGGGATGGGGGTACCCTGGTATTGGTGAATTTCAGGTATCTGTTGTGGCTTTTCATGTTATTCCTTTTTTATTTTTTTTATTTTTATGTTGACAGGAAGCTAATCTCTGTTTTTTATATTCTTCTGAAATATTGATTGGAACTTCACTTAGATAATAAAAATACATTAAATATGTTTTTTTTTTTTTTGCTTTATTTTATGTACTGTGGGGATTTAGCATGCAAATCAGAGAATGGACTGCTGTTTGATGCAGCTAAATAACAAGTATTATTGGGTAACATATTCATGTTCATTTTCAATAACAGCTGTGATTAAGTTTACATTTTATTTTTAAATGATTTCTTTTTTGTGCTCTTGCTGTTAAAAACAAATTTTGACACAGAACATTTTTTGAAGCTGCTATTTACTTCCCTAAGCTTTGAGTTCTGAGTTAGCACTCGTGCTAGTCAGCATGACTTTCTCCTGACATTAGGGATTGGCTCAGTGAAGCTAATAGGAAGATTATGATGCATACAGGGATTTTGATGCTGATTGTTATTTTTATTTTTATGTTTTTGTTTTTGGAGGTATTGTGTTTTAGAAGTATGGTTTAGATTTTCTAACAGGTAGGATTGTTTGACTATAAGGTATACTTTTGATAACGTTGGGAAACCTTTGAAAATAGAAAATAGAACTTCTTAATCACAAACATTCTGGAGTAAGTAATTTTTAAAATATGATTATAACGAATGATATGAAATTTCTTTCTTTTAAACAAAATTTTGCTTATTAGGTAGTAGCAATTCTTAATTATCCACTATGGGGCCAGGTTGATTCCTCAAAAATGTATAGTTATTAGGATACTATTGATTTACTAATATTAAGTATCAAAAAGCAACTATATGTAATGATATATGAAATATATGTATCTAGTAGGAAAGTGATTTTACAACTTACAAAAACAAATTGACTAAAAATTGTCAATGAATTTCTTTCATACATTTGTGATCCCATTAATCCTGTAAACAATGATTGTAGTCTCATTGATCATTTCAAAAGATGCATTGCCTTTTTCTGTTATTTATCTAGAATTCTATTTTATGCTCATTTTACTTCTTCCCATTAATGTTAACTCCCTTTTCCAGTGTTACGATAAATATTCACAACAGAATCTACGAAAAGCTGCTAAATTGCGTGGGCATTCATTCTGGGCCAGAGGACCAGACAATGCTGGTCAATATAACTCTAGGCCACATGAAACTGGATTCTTCTGTGAAAGAGGTGATTATGATAGCTATTATGGTCGCTTTTTCCTCCATTGGTATGCTCAGTCACTAATTGACCATGCGGATAATGTTCTGTCTCTTTCAACCCTTGCATTTGAGGAAACTCAGTTAATCGTCAAGGTACAATTATTCTATGTTTTGAGTTTTTTTTTTTATAAGTATGTTAAGCGTTTCCTGGTTTACTCTCTATTATGACCTTCAAGGGTCATTATCCTGATGCAATATGGGTATTGCTTGCATTCGATTTTATTCCAAAGTGTTCATGGCTTGCTACTGGTTTAATGTTGTTGATCTTCGTTAATCTATGGGCTGCATTTGGGCCCCTAGAAAATGAGCACTAGAATTGGATCCATTTAGAAATTGGAAACCAGGATTATCCTGATTCTGTCATTTGGACCTAAATGTCCAAATGCAAATGCAGTCCTCATTTCCTCGTTGTATGAATCCAAATCCTGAGAAAAGGGCCACATCTTTTTATCCTAACTAAAATATTCCATGTGCAACTAACATGATCTGTAACTGGTAAACGTGAAAGATACTATCATGCAGGTTCCAGCAGTCTATTGGTGGTACCGAACTGCTAGCCATGCAGCAGAGCTCACAGCCGGATATTACAACCCTACAAACCAGGACGGATACTCTCCAGTTTTTGAGGTTCTTAAGAAACATTCAGTGACAATGAAGTTTGTCTGCTCTGGATTGCAGATCACTTGCCAGGAAAATGATGATGCATTTGCTGATCCAGAAGGTCTGAGCTGGCAGGTGATGTTCCTCATTTTCTGTGTTCTTTATACCAGTTCCCCATGTTGATAATTGGTGGGACTTGATAAAATGGTTCTATTTGCTGAAATTATGCATGTAGGTGAATTGGATTGAAAGATTCTCTTTTTGTTTTTGCAGGTTCTAAATTCAGCCTGGGATCGGGGTTTGACTGTAGCTGGTGAGAATGCAGTTCCATGTTATGATAGAGAAGGGTACATGAGAATAGCTGAGATAGCAAAACCCAGGAATGATCCTGATCGTCGTCACTTGTCATTCTTTGTATATCAACAGCCTTCTCCCTTGGTTGAAAGAACTATTTGGTTCTCCGAATTGGACTACTTCATCAAATGCATGCATGGTAAGAGTTGAAATTTTTTCATCTTTCTTTAACAGCATTCATTCTGTTTACATTGATGATTTGTGAACTCCATGACCTAAAAGTTTTCTATTTTATTTTTTGTTCCATTGTTTCCCATTGCATCATGCCTGATTGTGGTGACATCATTTCTTGAAATCCTAAAAACTATCCTATACAATTATTAAGAAAAGATTGATCTCCAACGTTATGAACATCTTATTTGGCTTGCTTCAAAATGCAATATAGAACATGAGCTCCCTCAGAAAAATGAAATCTGTTGGGTCGAAATATTCACTGTCCTGGATGGACAAACAATTTCCTTTCATCTTGTAGTTTGCCTTGAGGCAATGTAATTGAGCCATTGTTTGAACCTATATTAGTGGGACCCTTGGAAGTGTATGAGATACCCTTATTGGACATGCTTTTCTCTAGGACCAGCTATGAGCCTTCCCTGTGCTGGTTAGGTGGAGGGTGAACAAGGGTGAGCTAACTCCACAAATCCTTCGTCAGTTCTGGTTGCAGGCTGCAACTCACCTATATGAAGCTGGAATCCCTATTGATTACCTGTTAGCCATACCTTGGTGAATGTGTTTGTGGTCTTGTTCACACCTCTCATCATGCTATGGAAGGTGGCCATGCCTGAGTTTATTACCTTGACCTTGAGGGGGAAGCTGAAGGCAGTGTTAGTGACTCTAGTGGTAGCCCTATTGGGAGTGTTAGGAGGTTTGGTTAGGTCACCTCCTTTTCAGAGAGAGTTATTGCTTGTTGGGTATTTTGATTCGACGTTGCTTTACACCCAAAGAAGCCACCTATGTTTGAGATGGAAATCTTCTTTCCTTTCTCTTAAGTTCATGAGCTTATTATCTAGGTTGCAACATGTTGACAGGATCCCGTATTTCATGTTTCCATGTCCATCTCGTGGGGGTGACATTGGGTTGAAACAAAAGGCAAGAGAATGATGAGGTTTTAAGATGACAAGGATTTGGGTGTAGGTTATGTGTCTAGAAATGCTTATTAGGGAGCTATGCATCCAAAAAAAAAAAACAAAAAAAAAACAAAAAAAAAAACCAAATATGTCTTACTTTTAAGTAATCCTAAACTCTAGAACATTATTTCTTATTAGTCACACCCTTTAGTTCAGCCTTAGGAGTAGAAGAATAGGAAAGAGAAATTAGGAGCTAGCTTAGAAACGGTTCTTGAAATAGTTTTCTAATTTAAAAGATATGTTTGGCAAATTTTTAACTGAAAACAATTTTCTAAAAATTTGTTCTAAAAATAAGTTTTTGAGAATATGTTTGTGTTAAAAAGTATGATATGCATATTGAACTTAAATCCTGCAAGTTTAAACTTTTAGGAAAACTGGTAGTTTAATATGGTATTAGAACTTGGTTTGGCGGAAGGTTGTGAGTTCGAGTCACGTCTACTCAATTTGCATGTTTGTTTTCCATTCGCTATCTATTGGAAGTGAATGTCTCTCCACATTTGGGTGTGAGACCGCACGTGAGGTAGAGTGTTGAGAAGTATGATATGCATATTGAGTCCAAATCCTATAAGTTTAAGCTTTTAGGAAAATTGGTAGTTTAATGGTTTGATGTGTTTTCAAATTTTTTTGTTTTTTTTTTAAAAAGAAAACTCTTAGAAACAACTGAAAGTATGAAGAATACTTGAAAACTTTTGTTATCATACATAAGTTCATAATGCCTTTATGAAAAATAAGCCGTAAAAATTGTTTTTCATATCTGAGTTCCTAAATGGAATTTTAAGTGTGTTAGACTGTTTGCCGAATTCCTATGTTCTAAGTTTTGGGAATTAAAACCCTGATACGTGTACTTGAATCCATACAATGTAGGTTTAAGCGTCCCAAAAAAAATAAAAATAAAAGGAATAACTTGTCCAAGATATTGATGCACCCATTCCTACTCATGTGATCACTGAAAATATACAAATGTTTATTCTTTTTTGGGTTTTGATACAATTCTTAAACCATATTTTGCAGGGGAAATTGCAGGCTATCTAGACCCCTGATTCGGCTTCGACTGCAGACCGACAACTAAAGGGGTATATACATAAATTATGTGTCAGTTTTTAGATTTACTAAGTTTATAATTGTAATTTGAAATTCAAAAGCTAGAAGGGCAAAGGTTATAATTGATAATCGATTATACATTACTTGGTTAGTAATGGGTAATTATCGGGTTCGAGTTTGGGGGTAATGGAATGGTGGAACGATAATATCATTCCATGGTTGTGTTTGGTATGTGAGAATAGGAATGAAAATAATGGAGGTGAATTCCAATACTATGTAGAAGATAGTAATCAAAATGCTCCGACCTCAAAGAGGCCAAGTGGGGAGAAGATATCAATGGATTTTCTATTCCTATTTCCATTCCAAAAAACAATTTAAACAAGGAATGAACCATTCTATATTTCAACTATCGAAATATGATTTATGATTCATTATTTTTTTTTCCTTTTTTTTTTTGGCACCTTTGGCCATTCTCAAGGTCTGTTCGGTAGTGAGTTAAGTAAGTGTTTCTAATATATATATATATTTTAACACTTGAAAATTTATATCCTTCAAGTATTAGAAAGATTAAAAATGTCTGTTATTCCTTTTCAACATCATCATAGCATACTCATTTCTACCATCATTGTATTCATGATGTCTTATAACCGCTCTTTCTCATTATCATCATATGCTCATTTCCATCATCATGATATACTCATTCCCGCTAATCATAGTCACCACCTTTCATTCTCATCATCTACCATAATCATGATGTACCCATTCCTATCATCATCATCATCATATTCTCATGCCCATTCATCATCATCGGCATCATACATATTATCTAATGTATACATTTTTAAGAGGCATCATCATATATATTAATTCCTTTATATTTCTTGAAAGGTCAATGAATTGACAAAATCAAAACATACCCACTCCAATGGAACACAATCAAAACCTACCCTTATACATACAAGTTATCTTCAGAAACCAAATCGAATTCTATTGAAAATATCAAAACCTACCCCGAATGGGACACATCCACCATCATATATATTAATTGTCATGTATTTATGAAATGATCATTCAATTGACACAATCAAAACCTACCCCACTATGGCGCACAATTGAAACATACCCCATAGAAAACTTAGAAAAGAAAAATTATAATTTGAATGTATTTCCATTTTATACAATTTCACAAATTTAAAACTTGGCACCCTTTCCCAAAATGGGTACTATTGGATTAGGTGAATTCAATAATAGACATCTGTTGGCATTCTAATTTTCTTTTTCTTCTGGGTATAAAAATGAATATATTTTTAAGTGATTATATTATTTTTGGAAGCGATATCAAAGTTGTCAAATTATAATTCTAATCCATTATTATATATAATTAAAATATCGACAAATTTTAACTTTTGAGTTTTGACAAAAATTAAAAATTTCAATTTCATCCCAAAGAGAATACTTGGACTCCAATATATGAACTCAAAATTAAGAAATCCATTTTAGAAATATATTTTAAATAAAATATTAAAACGAACATACACAAGATTAATTTTTGATAGATAAACGTTGCTATCATAAATTTGATAAGTTTGCTGTTTGGACTTCAAGAATTTTGGGGAATGAATGTTAATTTTGTTGGGGTGGTTAGAGTTATAGTTGAAGTTGTCAAAAGTTCATTCAGTTAATAAATCCTATTATTTAGGACATGTAGGTAGAGTCTGACTATTTCCTCAGCCATTTAACACGTTACTAGGACCTGTAAAATGTGAGTTGTTTGTTTCCAATTTTATCTCTTTGTAAGGCTTATATAAGCCAACAACTTGTTTTGAATTTAATAACATTAATTTTTCAGATATTGTTCTGAATTACTTTGTGCTTAGAGTTTACAACAATATGGTATCAGAGCCCCATCACGGGCCCTAATGGTGAGAGAAAAGAAACTGCAGTTTCTTAAGAAGAGACAGTGAGAATCGAAGTATGGTAGCTGAAAATAATTTCGTTCAACTTGCAATTCCTAAGTTTGATGGCCATTACAATCATTGGTCCATGCTTATGGAAAATTTTCTTCATTCAAAGGAGTATTAGAGTTTGGTGGAGACTGGAATCCCTGCTGCAGCGGAAGGAGTGGAGCTTACTGAAGCACAACAAAAATCAATTGTAGACTAGAAGTTGAAAGACTTGAAGGTCAAGAATTATCTGTTCCAAGCCATAGATCGAACCATTATGGAGACGATCCTCAATAGAGACACTGCCAAGCACATCTAGGACTCTATGAAGCAGAAGTACCAGGGTTCCACAAGAGTCAAAAGAGCACAGCTCCAAGCTCTTTGAAAGGAGTTTGAGGTTCTATAGATGAAAGAGGGTGAGAGTGTTGATGCGTACTTTGCTCGAACACTCATCATAGTAAACAAGATGAAGATTCATGGTGAAAACATGCAACAAGTGGTGATCATTGAAAAGATCTTGAGATTAATGACCTCAAGGTTCGACTATGTTGTGTGTTCGGTTGAAGAGTTTAATAACTTAGACACCTTAACCATTGATGAGTTGCAGAGCAGCTTACTGGTACATGAGTAGAGGATGAACGGGCATGGAGGAGACGAGCAGGCATTAAAGGTGACCTACGATGATAGAATTGGTGGAAGAGGAGGCGGTCGAGCTCATGGAGCTTTTCAAGGAAAAGGCAAACAAACATTCAACAAAGCTATAGTTGAGTGTTATAAGTGTCATCAATTAGGGCACTTTCAATATGAGTGTCCTAAATGGGAGAATGAAGCGAATTATGCTGATCTTGAGGAGAAAGAAGAAATGTTGCTGATGTCATATGTGGAGCTTAATCAATCAAAGAGAGAAAATGTCTGGTTCCTTGACTTAGGGTGTAGCAATCATATGTGTGCAAATAAGGAGTGGTTCTCGGATCTTGATGAGGAATTCCGGCAATTTGTGAAGCTTGGGAATAATTCCAAGATGGCTATGTTGGGAAATGGTAACATTAGGTTGCAAATTGTTGGAATTACTTAGGTAATCATTGATGTTTCTATATACTTGAGTTGAAAAATAACTTAGTAAGTGTTGGACAATGGCAAGAAAGAGGTGTAGCTATTTTGATACAACATGGAGTATGTAGAGTCTATCATTCCAAGAAAGGGCTTATTATGCAAACAACAATGTCTGCAAACAGGATGTTCATATTGCTTTTGAAAAAATTGAAATGAGACATGCCAATTATTATGTGGTTATATAAAGAATAGTTATTCTTAAAATAAAAGATTCTAGTCATGCATAATAAATCAAAATAATTATCAAATTATTAAAAAATTTCGTAATATATGAAATAAAAATCCCATAGGATCCAATTATGTAGCCAACATAATTATATTATCTTTTTTGTGAAAGCACAAAATGGTAAAATAATTTTTTAAGGACTGCTTGATTTTCTTATTTTGCAACACATAAAAAAAGACCATATATGCTACCACCAACAAGTGAATTCAATTCAAACAACAAAATTTACATAAATTATGTCTCCTATTGGACCAAACTTTATCACCAAATTAACTTTAATTAGATAAATACTTGCTTTGGGGTTCTATTGGCATTGGTAGGATTGCATCTTCAGATGTTGTTATAAAATCCCTAACAACACGATTTGTAGCACTATTAAAATATTGACGAGGTGTGTGATGCTTCCCTTTAGCCCTAACTCTACCACAATACTCAGGAGTACCCAATGCTTTTACAAATATATCATTACTCCTACTGACACTTTTACCATTCTCTTGAGACTCTTTCAATAGCTTGTCCTTAAAAACAAATGCTTATTATAAAGTTCAATTACAAATTTGTTATCATAAATAAGCTATTATAAATAAATGAAATTACGGTTTGAAAATGTCTACTTACTATTTTATTAATCATTGGTATGGCCACTTCATCAAAGGTGCCATCCTTTTTTCCCCTTGCTTTCTTCCATAATATGCTTCAATCAATAGTTTCAGTTGACCCACTTGCAACCATCTTTTAAAAGGGGACAATGTATAATGTAATGAGCATATAACCCTAGTATGTATTATGTATTAAAAAAAAAAAATCAGAAACTATAAATTAGTATAAGCTTGCAATCTCTTCCTCAAGACCAGCATATCCTTTCCTACTTAGATGGTGATTATAAATGTGTTTCTTTCTTATTTCTTTTTGAATTTCTTGATAGTCCTATAAATTTAAAAATGTATAATTAATGAATGTAAATAAGAGGTATGCAAAGAGTTGTAATTTTACCTTAAAGTTCTCAGACAATCTATCTTTGGCAAACATTGTTCATTCTTCATCCTGAATAAAAGTATATTTAATTGGTGGTCTTTTGAGGAGCTCTAGTTGGTATTTGAAAGGAAAAATATACTTCACAGTTAGCATGCTCTTAAATGACCAAAAACACTTTCCAATTGTTAGCATACAATTCCTCTTGCTTTTTTGATTTAATGAAAAAGAAGCCTACACATTAATATCATAGTTATTAGCAACTTCATATGGTTAGGAATGGTAGATGTTTTGCATAAAGCTGATGTAGTTAAAAAAGGGTTACCTCAATGTAGTCCCATAACTTATCTTTCAACTCTTTAGGTACAACGTGCCAAGTTTTATATGTTATTGGCACCATAGTGCGTGCTAATACACCTAAGTAGCTTGTTAGATGAACAATTGATTCTCCTATAAAAATGCCATCAAGATTGTACTTGATTGACAACTTGATCCCTTTGCTTCTATTTTTGATAAGCATTGACTTTCGTGTCATTCCTCTGTACTTCTTTTTTGTGGGTTTTTCTCCTTCCTCTGCATCCATTCTTGTAAAAAAAAAAAAAAAACGTTAGCAAAAACAAAACCGATCAAGCTTAGTTAAAATAATATTAGATATAACCTACTCATAAAAGAGTTGTAAAAAGACAATTTTAGACAAAGCAATCCCTAGTCATTGCACAATAAAATACTACCAATGTATAATGCCACTAATAAAAAAATAACATCCAAATAGCATCAACTTAGGCAACTCCAAGGGCCTATATATAAGAGGGTTAATTCTACCATGGGAATTTCCTATAACAATCAACATGAAAGGAGCACGTGGTTTGTATAGGTTCATTTAGTCCACATGAATTGTTGAAGGTTTTTGGACTATTGATTTGTGGATTAAGTTTGGACAACACAACATGCATACTCATTATAAAAAATAAAAATAAAAAATTCTAAATTTTAGTTTTTACATTTTGCAAAAGACCATATATCCTTTATTTTTTGTATTCACCACACATACCCTTCAAAGTATAAATTAGTAGTTATCACCTACATGCCTTGCTTTTACTAATGTTATACCTCTAGTAAGAGTAAAAATGAATTGTAAGTCATCAAAACAACAATACAGAGATTGTTAATTCCTACATTTCTCTAAATCAAATTAATATTCATAACCAAAGTTTATTATAAATTTAATATCCATGGTGATAAACTGCAAGAATTGTAGTGGGCCTAGAGAGAGACTTTAGCAACACCATTTGATAGTTTAAAATATCCAAAACTTCACTATGAATATGTTTAAAAATTTCTTCATGATAATTTTGTTTCAAAAATAAATCAACTCTATGTTCTCTAGAAAAAAAATGAACATAAAGAATAAAAGTTACCTGTTTTGTGGGATCTGCAACCCATTCCACATACTTTATTCGTACATCATTATCAAAAGTTTACGATTCAGCTACATAAAGGATTTGTTTTCAATCCAAATCCCCTCATAGTCACCTCGCATACATATTGCATTTGAGTAATCCATTGCATCAAACGCTTCAACTTGTGGCAATGGCCCTATAAAGGGATAGTGTTCAATAAAATTGTCCACAAGGTCATCACCTCTCTCCCGATCCAAGAAATCTTTTTGAGGAGTACTTGACAAATTAAACAACTGACCATCTTGGATTATGTTGGTCTTGTACATAAAATACTTGCTTAACTTGGGATGCTAAAATGAAAGGATCTGATTTATGAACAGTTTTATTAAAGTCAACTAATGCAAACCCAAGGTCATCAACTTTTATGCCATTCCTATTGTCAACCCAATCACACTTGAAAACTGGTATCCTAAACATGGTATAATTAAGGTCCCAGATCTCAGTAATAATCCCATAAAAACAAAGCTCACCAAACACTGAATTTTGATCCTTAGCACTTGCAATTTGCAATGTTGAAGCTATAATACTAACTCCACTATTTTGGGTAGCTCGTAAGTCATCACGCTTCTTGGTATGGTATCGACAGCCATTAATGACATATCCTTGATATTTGGAGACATAATGGCTAAGACCATGAGCTATCCACTTAAGGGTTTCAGATATGGGTTCATTGTTACCAATTGCATCTTCAATCTGTAATTATAAATAATTGTTAGTATGTGTGTTCAACATTAATGAAAATGATAGTTCATATTTTAGGACCACTCAATACCTTTTTTTGCAACCAATAAGTAAAAGTTCAAAGGTGTTCATCCTGAAGCCATTTTTGTCTTTTAGATTGACGAGGATTTTTCAATTTCAACCATTCCATGTGCTCTCTATGTAATTATTTAGAAGAAATTCATAGTTAATGTCAAAAAGTTATTTTAAGTATAACAAGTAAAGATTAAGTGGTATTAGTTCTTACTCAATATAAGGTTGGACGATAGTTGTATTCTCTAAAACATAATGATGTGCATGCAACCACAAATTAGAATCAACTGCCACAACTTGGCCTCCAGGTATGGGTGCTCCAACTTTTTGGTCAATGTTTGCACTAATAGGAATCTTGATTGCATCTATATTTGATAAGTACTCTATACAAAATTCAATAGCTTCCTCTGCAATATAGCATTCAACAATGCAACCTTCAGGGTGATTACGATTTCGCACATAACCTTTCAAAACTTTCATAAATCTTTCAAATGGGCACATCCATCTTAAGTAAATATATCTACAAAAAAAAAAAACAAGCATATTAGAATTCCCTTCTCTGCCTTCCACTTCCTTCTTTATGTATTCTCACATCCTAAACCCCATCTAAACTCTACTATACTGGTGTAGTTATAATGCTTTGTTATGAAATGAATCAAACTTGTAATTAGCCATGAGAACTATATCCCGACCTTGTCAGGAAACAAAAATATCTTGTTTTCTTCTTCATTAAATAAGTGTGATGCACATATTCATGCATCTTCCAACTAATGGACTCTTCTCTCTGTCCAATCCTCTAATTTCGACTATATGAACCTCCAAACCAAAAACACCACATTGAATATCTTGATAACATATAAAAAAAAATCTAACTTTGATCATAAAACAAAACCCTCCATACCTCAGTCCATTCCTGGTTGCTTCACAGATGATATGGCCAAATTGCTCTATTTTCTGACAAAGCACACCTCATTTTTTTATGATGCGATGTATCCCTCTGCAATTGCCTCTCACTATACTACTGATTTCGTTATTTTTTAGATCTATGAGATTCTATTGCCAGCAAGTGAAGAAATATTGTGGGTCAAGGTGGGTATATGGTAATCTTCCAAGGGTTTTTCATGGAGAGTGAAGGCTTAAGGTTTTTGACGGAAAGTAAAGGCTTAGGGTTTTCAAAATAGAGTAAAGGTTAGAATTTTCAACAAAGAGGGATTTGAGGCTTAAGGTTTCAGATGCTCTACACTTGTTAGGGTTTCTTGGGTTCTCAACAAACGGTGAAGAGAATGTTATATGGGCATCGTGGGAGGGGCAAATATTTTTTAAGAGGATATATATATACCCATAAATCAATGACACTCCAGTAAAGCGCCAAAATTGAATAATAAAATTAGGACGCTCTCAATAAGCGCCATTGTCTACTAGTATTACTAATATGCGCCATAGAATTAAAAAAATTATACTAAACAAGGACGCTTCTAATAAACTCCATGGTATACACCATTGTAGGCTAAGTAATGACGCTTTATAAAAGCAACATGGAATAAAGTGTCATGATTTTAAGTTTTTGTAGTAGTGTTTCTAATGAAACACCGTTACATAATTGAGAGGTTTGATACCATGTTAAGCTACCAATTTCCTTAAAACTTAAACCATAGTATATATCATGGTCTTAAAAGCATATATGAAAATATGGCCAAAATTCAGATGCCCATATGCTTTCCAAGATGAAGCGAGTATTCATCTTGTTGTTAGGGTTGCTACTAATTTTCCGAGGCCGAATTATATTTCAGATTAAGTATTGGGTTTCTTAACTGAAAGTTTTGATACTATGTTAAGCTATCAATTTCCTTAAAATTTAAATTATGATATATATCATGGTCTTAAAATATATATAAGAACTAAAAAAATGAGACTAATTACAGTTAGTGCTTATACTTCATACCCTAACAATAAACTGAACTTGGCCTGCAGTTGACAATGGTGATCAATGAAACGCTGCGTCTTTATGCCTCCCGTGCCAGTGGTTTCAAGGGAGGCCCTCAAGGACATGAAGTTTGGGGACATTCATGTTCCAAAGGGATTCAACATTTGGATCCTGGTGGTCTAATTGCACACTGACCCTGAAATATGGGGATCAGACTCGTACAAGTTCGATCTGGAGAGGTTTGGGAATGGGATCACGGGTGCTTGCAAGCTTCCGCACTTGTACATGCCATTTGGGGTGGGGCCTCGCGTTTGTCTAGGGTAGAACTTGGCCATGGTTGAACTCAAGATAATAATAACTCTAATATTGTCCAATTTTTCACTCTCCCTAGCTCCCAATTATAGTCACAGTCCTGCTCTGAGGTTGATTATGGAGCCTGAAAATGCAGTGCAACTTCTTGTGAGGAAGTTAAAATGAGCCTGCTCTCAAGTTGCCCTACTAAGTAAAATGAATAAAATGAAGCAGCCTTTGTTAGAAGACAAGCTCTCTCCCTTTGTTAGAAGACAAGCTCTCTCCATGTGTGTCTGTGTATGTATATAGCCTATATATTCTTGTGTGCCTGGCTTGTCCTCGCTTCTCACCTATGTAAATTTCCCATTGATGAGAACACAGTGGACAACAGTTAGTGTCTTCTTATTTCTTTGTTTTTTTTGAAGCAGGGACCATGTTTGGATCAAGGGAAAGTAGAGAAATAGAACAAAGAGGACAAAGGGAACAAATTTTTTTAAACATTTAATTAAATAACATTTTTCTACCATGAGCAATGTTATTGGTTAAAGCGAGAATAAAAAACTAAAATATATTATAAAATATGAGGATTTATCGGATTGTAAGAATTTGTGGATTATAATCTATATTAATGTAAATTTTTTCTTAATTCTCTATTAAAAAGAGGAAACATGTTAATAAAAAGATAATCTATTTTTACTTGAGTATTCCTATTTATTCTATTATTTTATTTTACAACATGTTATCAACATGATTTGTCAGCTACCTCTCTATAGTAGAAGAAGACTTTCTATTTTGATCACTTCTTAATTCAATTAAGTAGAATAGAAAAGACTAATTACTATCTTCAAATACTTTTCACATTAAGGTATGTTACATTATAATTTTTATTTTATGTAACTATTATAATTCACCAATTCTTTTATTTATTTTTACAACATTACTCAATTTTAATTATTCATAACCTAACCTATGAAGAAAAGACTACAAAATTAATAAGTATTAAAACTCATATGATCAAAAGCTATATGAAAAATATTTTATTACAAGAGAAAATATTATGCATAACCAAAACTTATGTAATTATTATTATCCATAATCCAAAATTATGTGCAAAATATTTCATACCTAGAAACCAAGTAACTATTATTATTCATAATCGAAAATTAAAATCTCGTCTTTTTCTTTCTTCTACTCATGCTATCACCTAATATATTAAGTAATGCACTTAATGTTTCAAGTGTTTGGTAGAACAAAGACATTACCAAGTATTATCATATTGACTAATATAATCATGATTAAGCATTTTAAAAATTAATAACTACTTCAAATATAAAAGTGAGTTATATTTGATTGCTTTTGCTTTAGATTAAAATGAAATTTATTTCTACTAGTAGAAGAACATCTTATTTTTGCTCTCCTTGCTCTCTATATGTTCTTTCCTCTTTCTATTTTTTTTTCCTTTCATTTTGATTTTTACCAACTTGACATATCTTAGGAGTCTACCAAAAACATTCTTGAATTTTTTATTTCCAAACTAGGTCGGTGCAAATTTTGAGTGTCTTCTATGACATGAAAAAATTGCAACTTCAAAGTTTTCAACGCATTTTATTTTGAAACTTTGAAAATATTAAGAATGATAGAATATTTGTACTTTTCTTCAAAATTAGTAGGTGACATGTGAAGTGTGAACCAAACAACAACAAAAAAAATATCATGGGTCAAAGGTTATATAAGGCTCCCTCCGTAATCGAAATTCTCATGATTTGGATATTATTATTTTGGAGAAATATAATATTGAAAGTAATCAAAGAGCCAATAAATCTTATCATGTTTGGACTTTATATATAAAAGGACAAGATTATTCTTCATTCCATTGAAAATAAAATATTTGGAAAAACAAGCCCTTCCCCTATCGGTTTTTTGACACATTCAATAAAATGTTATTTGGAACCAAAAGAATTCATTCATTATATTTGTTTAACTAAACATGTCTTAATTTGAAGAAGCAATTTAAAGTAAAAGTGTATTTGATAGTGATTCTAATAAGTGTACGTTTATGATTTTTCTAATAAATTAAAAAATTAAAAATACTTTCTAAAATTACTGTCAAACACATTATAAATAAAATTAATTTATATAAATAAAATGAATGTTAAAATAAAATTGTTAGTTAATATATATATACACGATATCAACAACATGGGACCTGGCCACTTGATCATAATAATTGGTGAATAGAGGATCAAAATGTGAACTAAAGAAATTTTAAGCAATGGGTACAACAAAATGGTAGGCCACGGGACCTACCTTTCCATATATGTTTTTTAATCTTGGCCGGTATAGGATTATTTTGGTAAATTATAAACTTATTCATACGTTCACTCTATAAATAGGCCTCTATGCATAAATGTTAAAGATGTGCAACCGTAGTTCCTTAGAAAAACTGTTGTGAGGGAGGTGAGCATGGAGCTTCCAATGGTTGTGAAGGTGTTCATGTCTCTTCCTTGCTGTTTTCGGGTTGTTTATTCGTCTGTATGATGGACTAGTAAAGAACCTGAAAAGGCTTAGATCCATCCTGAGTAAGCAAGGGATTGATGGACCATTGCCAACTTTTCTACTTGGAAATGTATGGAAGATGAAGAAGGCTATGTCCAGAAAAGGCAAGGCCCCAGCCAAGAAAGCTCCCGTGTACCACAGCTGTGCTGATGCCATCTTTCCCTTCTTAAATCAGTGGAGGAGCAAGCCAATATGGTACACCCCATTTCATTATCATTATCGATCTCCAGCTAGATCTTTGCAAAAATCCTCTACTTGGGCAATGAACATTTGAAAGGCACTCCTCATTTCAAAGTACAATTAGGAGTACCGCATAGAAGCTTTAATTTCATTTTTTTGGAACCAAGTAAAGGAGATAGCTAATCATCCTTAATTATCACAAATTTGTAGGTCCAATATTCATGTTTGGCCTTGGTAACAGACAAGTAGTATATGTGACTAAACCCGATGTTGTGAAACATATGACTACCTGCACATCCTTGGATTTTAGCAAGCCGGCCAACCAATAAAGGGACTTCCGGCCTTTGCTCGGCCAGGGCATTCTAACGCTAAACGGTGCAGTTTGGGCTCATCAGAGGAAGATCCTTGCCCCTGAATTGCACATGGGGAAGGTTAAGGTGTGAATGTTATTACCAAGTATTAATCATAGTTGAATGTTATAAGTTATAAGATGGTAATCCATATATATAAATGTGTTTGTGTTTGTTTTTGTAGGGAATGATAAACCTAATTGTTGAGTCCACAACCATACTTGTAAACTCATGGAAGGGTAGAGTTGAGATGGAGGGTGAAGTTGCAGACATCAAAATCGACGAGGATTTGAGAAGCTGCTCCAGAGATGTGATCTCAAAAGGGCTTGTTTGGGAGCAATTATTCCAATGGGAAAGAGATTTTCTTGAACCTTAGAGATCTCCTGGAGGCCATGTCCAAGAAAATTTCATCTGCTGGAATTCCTGGGGTTAGATATGACTATATAGTAGGCCTTCTGTCACGACCCAAATTCTGGGCGACCCAAAATTTGGCCCGTGACCCCAGGTCAAAGGTTTGACCCTAAGGGTTTCTCCTATTCCACTTTGGCAATCAACTAAAACACTCTGAATTTTTTTTTTTTTTTTTTTTTTTCATATAAGTCCCACTAGGGTTCTCACCAACTAACAATATTTTAAACCTTACTTAAACACATCAAGATTTAATAAACATCATTGCATCCCAAAATAAAATTTCATAAAAATCCCCTTAATCAAACTAAGGTCTTATTACATTATCCATAATTCACTTATTACAAGGTCTCAATACCACAACACAATAAAAAAAATAAAACCTTTCCACTAAACCGCTCCAGGGGCATCCTGAAGTCTTCCCTGTCCCATCTGTGGATCCTCAAGAGTGATATCTGCATCTAAAAATATATAAAAAGGAAGGGGTGAGCATTTCCACATTGCTCAGTAGGGTGCCTAACACCCAAAGGGTTAATGGAGGATTACTATATTTTAAGAACCCAAACGCAACAATTCACCAATATAAATCAAGTCACACAATTTAACATACAACACTATACTTAATTCACAACATCCACTCATTAAATGAATGCATATAAACGTGTGACACACAATCATACAATGCACTATCGTTCTCGGGCTTTCACCGAAGGATACGCGTCCGCACCCAAATATACTCCCCATTTGGAGTCTTCCCGGGGTAAACTTTTGGGTCTTTCACCCTAGGGATCTCTCTCCCTTCTTAGTTCGCCTCACACGGACTTTCACTTTTCATCACTATTTTATTTTTTTCCATTTCATACACTTTTCACAATTTTCTTTTTTTTTTTTCATTTCTTCATACAACCATGATGCAAATGAATGCCACAAATTCCAAAATTCCTTGATAATTTCTACAATTCCAATAATTTCAACATTCTCAATAACCCAATAAAATAAAATTTTCACATTAAAATTCTCGAAAATATACCAACAAATTTTCGGAAATTCAAACATCAATATACTTGAATTTATATCACAATTTCAGAATTTTTCAAAAACTCTAATAATTCCCAATATTTGAAAATAACTAATTTTTCACAATAAAATTACCGCAAATATTCCAATCAATTTTCAAAAATTCATAAGTCACTAGATTTGAAATCTTGCCCTAATTCCGGAATTTTCCTACATTTCTAGCAATTTTTAACAACCTAAAATAATTATTTATTAATTACAAAGAATTCCGAAAATTACAAAAAAATCTAGAAAAAATTCCAAATCATTCTAGAAAGATGTAATGACCGGGTATTTTATGTCACATTAGCATTTTTAATTTGAAAAGTCTTATTTTGTGTGATGGTTGAAAAGTCAAAAAGAAAAGTGTTTGGAGAACACGTGTCAATTTCGGATTGGTGAATTTCGTTTTATTGTGTCGGTCAATTAAACGAGTTGAAATTTTATGTCATGTCAGCCTTAGGGTAGAAAATTTCTTAGAATTTTAGAAATTGAAATTTTCCGGAAAAAAAAGAAAAAGAAAAAAAAAAAGAATTGGAAATCAAATAAAACAATTAGAATAAAGAAAAGAAAAGAAAGGAAAAGAAAATAAAAGAAATAAAATAAAAATATTCATTGGGCTTTGAATATTGGCCGTTTAAGGTAATGGGTTGTAAAAGAAAAAATAATAATAATAATAATGGAGTTGGGCTTTTGGTTTTGGGCTTAAGTGGGTGATGTCTTAAAAAAAAAAAAAAAAAGATATGAAATGGATTGGGCATAGATATGGGCTGGTGGTAGGAAGCCTTTGTTGTTAAAAAAAAAAAAAAAAAAAAAAGGAAAAGGGGGAGAATTGGAAAACTGGCAGCACGCGAGGAGAGAGAGAGAGAGAGAAGGGGGCTACTGCAGAAAATTTGGTCACTCGCCGAATCTTTGACTGGCCGTTTGGACGGCCAAACGACCTCCGTTTCAGCCCAAATTCAGAGGAAGTGCTCTATTCGACTAGAGGAACAATTCTACGGTGGCTGATTTCGTTTTTAACTGCCAAATTTTCATATATGAGGTAGGGGAAAACTAACCCTAAAACTCAAATTTAATGTATTTTTCATTGGAAAAAAATTATAAATCTGATAATTATGAGTTAATTAGGTAATTTTGATGTTGTGTGAATTTTTGGAATGATTTGGAATTTTTTCTGGATTTTTTTGTAATTTCCAGAATTCTTTGTAATTTCCGGAATTCTTTGTAATTAATAAATAATTATTTTAGGTTGTTAAAAATTGCTAGAAATGTAGGAAAATTCCGGAATTAGGGCAAGATTTCAAATCTAGTGACTTATGAATTTTTGAAAATTGATTGGAATATTTGCGGTAATTTTATTGTGAAAAATTAGTTATTTTCAAATATTGGGAATTATTAGAGTTTTTGAAAAATTCTGAAATTGTGATATAAATTCAAGTATATTGATGTTTGAATTTCCGAAAATTTGTTGGTATATTTTCGGGAATTTTAATGTGAAAATTTTATTTTATTGGGTTATTGAGAATGTTGAAATTATTGGAATTGTAGAAATTATCAAGGAATTTTGGAATTTGTGGCATTCATTTGCATCATGGTTGTATGAAGAAATGGAAAAAAAAAAAAAAAAATTGTGAAAAGTGTATGAAATGGAAAAAAAATAAAATAGTGATGAAAAGTGAAAGCCCGTGTGAGACGAACTAAGAAGGGAGAGAGATCCCTAGGGTGAAAGACCCAAAAGTTTACCTCGGGAAGACTGCAAATGGGGAGTATATTTGGGTGTGGACGCGTATCCTTCGGTGAAAGCCCGAGAACGATAGTGCATTGTATGATTGTGTGTCACACGTTTATATGCATTCATTTAATGAGTGGATGTTGTGAAATTAAGTATAGCGTTGTATGTTAAATTGTGAGAATTGATTTATATTGGTGAATTGTTGCGTTTGGGTTCTTAAAATATAGTAATCCTCCATTAACCCTTTGGGTGTTAGGACCCTACTGAGCAATGTGGAAATGCTCACCCCTTCCTTTTTATATATTTTTAGATGCAGATATCACTCTGAGGATCCACAGATGGGATAGGGAGGACTTCAGGATGCCCCTGGAGCGGTTTAGTGGAAAGGTTTTATTTTTTTTATTGTGTTGTGGTATTGAGACCTTGTAATAAGTGAAGGATAATGTAATAAGACCTTAGTTTGATTAAGGGGATTTTTATGAAATTTTATTTTGGGATGCAATGATGTTTATTAAATCTTGATGTGTTTAAGTAAGGTTTAAAATATTGTTAGTTGGTGAGAATCCTAGTGGGACTTATATGAAAAAAAAATAAAATAAAATAAAATTCAGAGTGTTTTAGTTGATTGCCAAAGTGGAATAGGAGAAACCCTTTGGGTCAAACCTTTGACCTGGGGTCACGGGCCAAATTTTGGGTTGCCCGGAATTTGGGTCGTGACAACGTGGTATCAGAGCTTAAGGTTGCGATAATACCTGAGCTTGTGTGTTATGTGTGCTTACCTTCGTACGTTTTCCTTCTTTGACACTTTGATATGTCATATTAGTTGTCAATTGATTTTAATTTATGTGTTTAAGAAATAACATTGGAATAAGTATTGAAAATAGCTTGAGCATGCAAATTATCTGTAATGGGTGCTTAAATTGCTTGTAATTAATATTGTTGATAATGATCGAATAGAGCATGATTTGTTGTTGTTATTACTTATTGATATTAAATTCCAATCATGTTGTTATGCCTTATTGTAATTTTGATTATATTGTGATGGATTGACTGAAATGTTTCATTAATTTTAAGTTGAATGATTAAAGTAAGTGAAGTATTTGGAGATGGGATTGAGATATCCTAGAGACTCAGATGAGGTGATATGGTGTGAGGAAAAAAAGAAGGAAAAAAGTAGAATTGCACCTCATAACATTTATATGATTTTGGAGTTTTCCAAATACGAGTGGTATTGTAATTGTTTATATTGATGTTCTTGTATGTTCCAGTTTTCAATTGTTATGATTTTAGTAATGTTTATTTAGTTATTGATTGTTGAATTCAAAAGCAACATGTGTTATGTATTAATCAAGAAACATGTTTGTTTATGATGTGAAGAGTTGCCTAGGTTGAAGAGAGATATGATTGGATTTGAGATAGAGTTGGAGATTGAGTTTCTTTCAGACCCTGAGTGGTCAACTGGCAGGCCAACCAGTTTACCAGCTAGGGACTGTGGGGCCTTATTTTTTTGCTTTATCTCGTTTATCACATCTCCCTTGCCTTGTCATTTTGAAATTTAGTGTGGTCGTTTGTATTATATGCATCTTACTGGGAGATATGATGTGTGTTGAATGACAAGAAAAAGATTTTATAAAAAGGAAGTGTTGAAGGTGACGTAGGGAAATTAATTGACTAAGAGTACTGAAGAGATATAAGACATTCAAACTAAGGGGTTCTAATAGGAAATAAATAAAATCAAGTGACATTACAATTATTGGGACATTTGGGGCTGCATAAATGAATTATTTAAAAATATTAGTGCATTTGAGTTATAAGATATACTACACTAGTAAATTGTTAGTCTATCAAATCATGAAAAACAAAAAGAAAACAAATAAACTCTATAAGTATCAGTGATAAATCTTATCTAGAGACCACTCTTGTTAGTAGATTGAGTAGGAAACTTATATCTTGCTAAAAGGGAAAACGACGGCAATGAGTAGAAGAAACTATAAACTTGTTTAAGGGAGTTAAGATAATAATTTATTAAATGAAGTTAATAGTAGATTTAATCAAATTGTTTTCAATGTATGTCGAATAATAATAGTAATTATAAAAGGCTTTGAGAAAGAGAAGACTCTTAATTACTGTGTGAGATAAGATTGGAAAATTCAAACTGGGGTAAACAAAAGCAATAATGAAAGAAATCAAAGGCTAATAAATGCAAGGTATAATTTCTTAATGTGGAAGTGAGGAATTGTGATTATGGTATGAACTTGACAAAACATGCACACGTTCAAAAAAAAAAAAAAATCACTTAGAAATAGATTAGCTTGAGGAGATAAAATAAGATAAAAAGTGATACATTAAAATATTCGAGGTGTAAGAAAGAAAATGCAATATTATAGGATTACGAAGAATAATCACAAGGAATAAAATCCTAAAGAGTATCTAGAAAATAACTCAAAGTCGACCTAGATGTACAACTACGAGGATTACTTGGTGAAATCTCAATTCAGTGAAATCTGGAAGCAATAAGAGATTAGCAAATGTTTGGACTATATTATGATCTTATCTAATGAATTATAGGAAAATTGGAGTTCGAATGAATTCAACGACTTTCAGTAATTCACAAGGGACAACTATTAAGCTAGCAATAGTTGAATTTCGAGGACGAAATTTTTTTTAGGGGGGTAGGATGTAATGACCGAGTATTTTATGCCACGTTAGCATTTTTAGTTTGAAAAGTCTTATTTTGTGTGATGGTTAAAAAGTAAAAAAGAAAAGGGTTTGGAGAACACGTGTCAATTTTGGATTGGTGAATTTTGTTTTATTGTGTCGGTCAATTAAACGAGTTGAAATTTTATGCCATGTCAGCCTTAGGGTAGAAAATTTCTTAGGATTTTAGAAATTGAAATTTTCCGGAAAAAAAAAAAGAAAAAAAGAAAAAAAAAAAAAGAATTGGAAATCAAATAAAACAATTAGAATAAAGAAAAGAAAAGAAAATAAAAGAAATAAAATAAAAATATTCATTGGGCTTTGAATATTGGCCGTTTAAGGTAATGGGTTGCAAAAGAAAAATAATAATAATAATAATGGAGTTAGGCTTTTGGTTTTGGGCTTAAGTGGGTGATGTCTTAAAAAAAAAAAAAAAAGATATGAAATGGATTGGGTTTAGATATGGATTGGGCTTAGATATGGGCTGGTGGTAGGAAGCCTTTGTTGTTAAAAAAAAAAAAAAAAAAAAAGGAAAAGGGGGAGAATTGGAAATCTGGCAGCACGCAGGGAGAGAGAGAGAGAGAAGGGGGCTACTGCAGAAAATTTGGTCACTCGCCGGATCTTTGACCGGCCGTTTGGACGGCCAAACAACCTCCGTTTCGGCCCAAATTCAGAGGAAGTGCTCTATTCGACTAGAGGAACAATTCTATGGTGGCTGATTTCGTTTTTAACTGCCAAATTTTCATATATGAGGTAGGGGAAAACTAACCCTAAAACTTAAATTTAATGTATTTTTCATTGGAAAAAAAATTATAAATCTGATAATTATGAGTTAATTAGGTAATTTTGATGTTGTGTGAATTTTCTGGAATGATTTCGAATTTTTTTCCAATAAAAAATACATTAAATTTGAGTTTTAGGGTTAGTTTTCCCCTACCTCATATATGAAAATTTGGCCGTTAAAAACGAAATCAGCCACCGTAGAATTGTTCCTCTAGTCGAATAGAGCACTTCCTCTGAATTTGGGCCGAAACGGAGGTCGTTTGGCCATCCAAACGGCCGGTCAAAGATCCGGCGAGTGACCAAATTTTCTGCAGTAGCCCCCTTCTCTCTCTCTCCCCGCGTGCTGCTAGTTTTCCAATTCTCCCCCTTTTCCCTTTTTTTTTTTTTTTTTTCTTTTTAACAACAAAGGCTTCCTACCACCAGCCCATATCTAAGCCCAATCCATATCTAAGCCCAATCCATTTCATATCTCTCTTTTTTTTTTTTTTAAGACATCACCCACTTAAGCCCAAAACCAAAAGCCCAACTCCATTATTATTATTATTATTATTATTATTTTTTACAACCCATTACCTTAAACGGGCAATATTCAAAGCCCAATGAATATTTTTATTTTATTTCTTTTATTTTCTTTCTTTCTTTCTTTCTTTATTCTAATTGTTTTATTTGATTTCCATTCTTTTTTTTTTTTTTTTTTTTTTTTTTTCGGAAAATTTCAATTTCTAAAATCCTAAGAAATTTTCTACCCTAAGGCTGACATGGCATAAAATTTCAACTCGTTTAATTGACCGACACAATAAAACGAAATTCACCAATCCGAAATTGACACGTGTTCTCCAAACACTTTTCTTTTTGACTTTTCAACCATCACACAAAATAAGACTTTTCAAACTAAAAATGCTAACGTGGCATAAAATATCCGGTCATTACACCTTCCATATTTCATATATATTCAATATTTATTTTCTTGAAGAACTTGTTAGAACATCTGCACTTACCATAATGTAACAGGCATCTTCCCACAAAAAGAAACGGAGGAATATGGGCGTTGGAGAAAAAAGTCCACAATTTGATACTAAATGTGGTTAAGGAGAGAAAGGAAGCTGCATATCATGGGGATGACCTACTGCAAATGCTTATCGATGGCGTGAAAAATAGTGACATTAGCGGAGATTCTCTTGAGAGTTTCATACGTGACAACTGCAAGAACATCTACTTGGCTCGATGAGACTAATGCAGGTACTACCTCATGGTGTCTCATGCTGTTGGCTTCACATCCAGAATGGCAAGCTGGTGTTCGCGATGAGGTTCTTCAAGTCTGCAACGGCCAAAACCTGACGCTGATATGCTTCCAAAGATGAAACTAGTATCATCTTTGCAATGAATTCTATTCAGATTTCAAACGATGACTAATAGGTCTTTGACTTTGAATTTGCAGCTAACAATGGTGATATATGAAACATTACGCTTTATTCTCTGGGGCCGGTGATGTCAAGGGAGGCCTTGAGTGACATCAAACTTGGGGACATGTATATTCCGAAAGGGGTCAATTTTTGGGCCTTCGTTCTCGCCCTGCAGACCGACCCGAAGTATGGGGAGCAGACGCCAACAAGTTTTAATTCAGAAAGATTTGTGAATGGGATTGCAGGCGCATGCAAGTTTCCACACTTGTACATGCCGTTTGTGATTGGGAATCGGATGTGTCTAGGCCAGAGTTTGGCCATGGTTGAACCGAAGATTACTCTAGCTCTACTTCTATCCAATTTCTCCTTCTCCCTCTCTCCGAAGTACTATGCCACTCACCCACTCTTAGGTTTGTTATAGAGCCTGAGCATGGAATCAATCTCTTGGTGAAGAAGCTGTGGGCTGTGTCCTAAGAGAGATATAAACATATATGGCAACATGCAACCTGTTAGAAGAGAATCTAAGCTGTGTTTACCTTTCTTCTATAAGCCAATGTATTTTTGCTTTCTCCTCAATTGTTCCCACTTATGATTGCATCACTATAATGAATAAATTAAGTATATGAATGCATGGTTAACTGGTTTCTGAGACAAATATGGTAGAGTTTATAACGAGGCATATATACCATATGTTTATGGGTTTACATCATTCTTATCTATAAGAAAAATTATATTTTAAGTTTAAAAGTGGCAATAGATTAAACAGTTTTATGTAGGGACTCATTTTCAATCCTATTAATATGGTTTGCTCTACCTATTATACCCAAAAAGTGCAGAGGTTCATGTCGAGTGTGGATCGAGCTCCAGTTTAGTTGACCTTTCCTGTGATCGAGATTATGCTCTACGTGTGTGATATGTTGGCTATCGTGGTTCAATTAGGGTGGCTAGTGCTCTTTTTGAACATAACATAAAAACTCAATTGTTGTCAT
Source organism: Vitis rotundifolia (assembly GCA_030254885.1). NCBI lineage: Eukaryota > Viridiplantae > Streptophyta > Magnoliopsida > Vitales > Vitaceae > Vitis > Vitis rotundifolia. The sequence continues at coordinate 16,493,800 of CM058152.1, forward strand.
GCAGTCGATGCGGCCTAAAGAGCATCAATCTACCTTGCGCATAACATGTTTGTCTTTCATTAGTAATTTTGTAGAAGTATTTGGTTTGAGTCTAAAGGGGTTTTATAACTATAAAATATGTCTATGAAATTAAAGAAGCTTATACATATATATAGCTCATAGAGCTTTTTCTCACATTTGATGTGGACATCATATTTCTATTATGTAATTTATAAGGTTGGTTTTGTATTTTGTTTATATGGTTGTAGTTAGTGGTTGTTTGGTAAGTCACCGTTCAATAAAAAGTACGATATTTAAACTTATTAGTCATATTCATGTGAAGTTTTGGAGTGGTCAATTATTAACAGATGAGTGTAAATATGTTTTAGGTGACTAGGATTTTGATCTATGTTTCAACAAAGTAAGAAGGGATGCATATTAAAATTAATCAAATCAATATACAGTGCCCTAGATATCATATAAAGCTAATTAATATTTAATCAGTACATTTTTGTTTTCAATAGGTAATTAATTAGTCTTCAATCAATACATATTGTGACTATTTTTTATATGTAGGAGAAACAGTTCTAGGTGGTTAAAAGGTTGAAAGATAATGCAATAGAGGGAGAAAAAAAAAAAGAAAAAAAAAAGAGAAAAGCATTGGGATGCTTGAGAGATTGTGGGATTTTTCTTTTATCTTTATATTATTAAATTGGAATTAATAAGTTTTAATAATATAGAAGATAAATTAACTTCTTGAAAAATATGCCAAAAGCCCACTTTATCTTGGACAATTTTTTGTTTTCCCCAAATATATATAATAAAAAATAAAATAGAAACTTTGTACTCCAAGATAAATTTAATTTTGAATTTTTAAAATTTAATTTAATTTTTGTATTGCAACAAAATCTTATTTATTTGTCATTCTTGCATCATGTTTAATATTTAATTTTATTATAATTTTTCTAATAACATTAATTATTAAATAATTGTTTTAAATTGTATGTTCTCTTTGATTTTGAGTTTGAATATATATATATATATATATATATATATATATATATATATATATATATATATATATATATATATATATATATATATATATATATATATATATTTTTAATTTTAAGACTTAGTTAAAAATAAATTAAATAACTGCATCAGATTGTGTGCTATTTAATTATTCACCTTATGAGAATTTATATTTAACTTTAAAATTTTATTTACTAATAATGTCATTATCATATAATCATATCATAGAAAATTATAGAAAAAAAAATCTAATTACTTTTAATTGATTTTATACTTAAATCTTGTTTGGTAACAATTTCTTAATTTAATTTTCTATTCTTTATAACATAAAAACATAAAAACATAAAAAACATATTTTACAACTAAAAAATAAAGTTTTTCAGAAAACATCTTTTACTTGTTTTCAATTTTTTCACTTATTTTCTTAGGATTATTTTAAAAAATAACTATACAAATATGCAAAATGATTTAAAATAAAGCATTATTGTGGACTCCATATTTTTGTTCATGCGTTTCCCACTTGATGACGCAACTTGTTTTTTTATTTAAAAATGATTTATATATTAGAAAATGACTTGGAGTTGCTACTTATTTTTGTTTTATTTCTAAAGGGAAAAATAAAATAAGAAAGAAAAATCCCTAAATGTGACTCCTGAAGGAAAAATAGGTCCATGAAAAATCTAGTTTGGGTCCGGGGGTCAGGTTACTTATCGGAAAGGTGCGATAAAGACTGTAGCACCCCTCTAAGCCCTAAGAATTAGGTCTCTACTAATTAAGTTAAAGACAAATATGACAATTGATTGATTAATAGTAGATACCGAACATTGATCAAGAGTGTGAAAACAAGACACGTATAATAACAAATAAATAAATAAACACAATCGGGTACGAGACGTACTTTAATCGCAAACTGAGTGCTATCATAAGAGACAAGGTTAGTGCACAAATATAGGATAATCGCATGCATGTCATAGAGTGAGGCAAGCCAAACAAGCATATCAATCAATCAATCAATGAGCAAATTCCATATGTTAGGCCCCACCAAAGCCCGATTTATTTTAGCATGAATTAACTCCATAAATTTCATTATTTGAGATTATAGAATTATTCATGCTTATTAAAAAAATTAAAAAATTATTAAAAAAAGAAGGAAATTTGTAGAAAATGTTTGCCGAATAAAAGGTGGCAGCGAGATTTATTAAAATGAGGATTTTTGGTAACAGCTTGAAATTTCTAAGGAAGAATAAAAAAAAAATAATAATAATAATAATAAAATAAATAAATAAATGAATTGAGATTATTTGAAAGTTGGACTTCTAACACCAAAATTTTGAATGCAAATGGTGAAGAATGAAAGAATTGGGAACACGTGGCATTTAGGAATGACTCATAGGAGTGGGACTATAAAATTAACTTAAAAAAAAACAAGCATGGAAAGAATGAAGGAGAGCCATGTGTGTTTCTAGATAAAGCGGAATGAGGATCCACGTTTCCATTTTTGAAATAAATCTGATGTGGCTTGTACCACATGCCAATGCCATCATCTTGTGCATATGCCCTCCCAAGTTCACATATTTTGAGAATCCAAATTCAGATACAACAAAAACTGAAAAAAAAAAAAAAAACAACAAAAAAACAAAAAAAAAACCACTTCAGGTTGTTCCCTCATGCTGTCATCTCTATTTTCTTCTTCACTCAACTGTTTATTGTTTATTTACCGAGAGATATGTTTATAGGCTAAGCGAAGCTGAAGAATCAATGGCTTTAGCCAAAATGTTATTGTTCAGAGCTGAACTTGGGCTTGCTTTTTTTCTTATCTTCCTCGCTTGTCTTTCTTCTTCTCTCAACTCTAATGGCTTCTCCCTTTTTGCATTGAAAGCGGCTATTGTGAGTGATCCAACTAGGGTCCTTGACATATGGTCCGAGTCTGACTTGGTTTCGTGTCACTAGGTTGGGATCTCCTGCACTTGCGGCCGAGTCACCGGGGTTTTTTCTTTCTAACAGAAGCTTCACGAACCACATTCCGTCGGAGCTCTGGTCAATCTTCGCTAGCTTAGTTTGGCTAATAACGACTTCTCTAAACCCATTCCTTCTCGGCTCTTCAACGCCACCACTTTTCTCCCTCTAAACCTCTCTCACAACTCTATCTCTGATCCACTCCCGACCCAAGTCAAAGCCCTCAAATACCTAGTGCACTTGGATCTTTCTTCAAATCTTCTTATTAGATCTCTCCTTGAAGAGTTGGCTAAATTGGAGAACCTCGACAGAAGTTTGAATCTGTCACATAACCTGTTTTCCAGCGAGGTGCCGACTTCATATAGGAAATTTTCGGTAATGGTCAGCTTGGATCTCCATCACAACAACCTCACTGGAAAGATTCCATATATTGGGTCTCTTTTGAATCAGGGTCCCACAGCTCTCTAGAAACCCGAGTCTCTATGGCTTTCCTCTGCAAACCTTTTGCAATATTAGTTTTAGAGTGCAAACACTTGACACACCTACTCGCAGCATTCGGGAAAGTTTGCTACCATTGACGTCTTCACCATTTTGAGTACTTGGGACTGTTGGTGCATGATGATAGGTTAAGAGGATGGGTTTGGTAGTGGAATGAGTGGTCATGAAGGATGGAGAGATGAGCATGGTGATGGGTATGTTGGTATGAGGATGTGGGGTATGAAGGATAGAATGGGTAATGGAAGATGGTGATGGAAGAGAGCTTGGTGGGTGTGATGGGTATGATGGGTATGTTCAATATGAGGTTCAAGGTGAGAGCGTAGTGATAGGTCTTGTAGTGGAATGAATGGAAAAGGTGATTGGAGAAATGAGTTAGTGGGTATTAAAGAAATGGTGATATGCATTGGGGGTATGAAGGATGAGGTGGGTAGTAAGAACATGGGTATGGTGATGGGAGCATGATTCCTGTGTGCATGGGTGAGAAATGAGTAGCAAGGCAATAAGTTGGGTATAAGGATTTAAAATGGAGCGAGATAGAGGTGGCCATGTGCATCAGACTAGGAGAACGAGTTTGAATGGATGAGATGGTGAAATGATGGATGGAGATATAGGTATGTGGTGGGTATGAGAAGAGTGAAAATGGGTATGGTGATGAAACGAGTTGTTACAATGGGTGTGATAGATAGAGAAACAAGTATGAGGATGGGTTTTGAGGATAAGCAGAGGTACTCTTACCATGTGAATCAAATGAACCAACTGGCAGTGGGTCCAGTGTAGGCCTTCGAATAATGCATCGGGCCCTTGGATTAACACTACCCCACTTAAACCAAGAAAGCTCTTCATGATACCGACAATGGAGTCACCATAATCTGGAAGGTTCTAAACTGTAGTGATGACGTTAGCAGTGTTGAAAAAGGCCTGAGAGTGAGCGGCGGTGAACATGAACAAGCACACCAGTGGCACTGCTGGCCAGTGAGTTACTCTAGTGGCAGGCAACCATATATGAAAAATGGCCAGCAAAGCATTGTATCACCCTTGCCACATGGACCACCCATGGTCCACTAAAACTGAGGAGAGAAGAAATGGAAGAGGTCTGATGGTTGTCTCTATGGCGGTGACAATGGACTGGGTGTCTCGGTTAGAAAGCTTAGTGAGACAAGTGAAAACCTAGTATTTCAAGTTCTGAGGCGATTGTTTGCTTGAGCTAATCCATTGTTAGAGCCTCGAGATTAATCGGATTCCATTACCGGCATTGCGTTGAGAGTGACACTCTTGGGGCTTCGATGGCGGTAGTAGTGGAGGTGTTGAAGTAAGCTCGGGTTGAACTATCCCATCAATCTGGCTCATACTGATCGCGAGCATCTCATCAATGTACTCGTCGTGTGGAAGAACTCCATCCACCATGTCCCCAATCTCAACAAATGTCCCATGCTCATCAACATCATCCAGGAAATAAAGTGTCATGAGGCTCATACAATTTGGAGATGATGAGGCGACCAATGCAGAAGTAGAAGTGCTAGGAGCTCCGTCACTCAACTATAGTTGTTGGACAAAACGCTGAAGCTCGGCCTCCTAAGTAGTGTTGAATCCCTCAATGATCCCATCTGAATGTGTGTATAGCTCTAACGCCCTTACAAAGTAGTCTGCCAAGCTCATGGTGTACAGGCAAACAGGATAGTCAAAAGGTGTGTAAGTCAATCGAGCCCTCACCCTCTCCTTACGCAATCGCGCCATATATCGATAATTGACCTCAATAGGAATGAACCCGAGTCCGAACGGTACATCATGATCTAAGATAGCCATGAACTCACTAGGCCCATGTTGACATCATCCCAACCCCATGCCAGGTAAATAAGACACACTCTTCATCATATCGAGTACTACTGTGCTACCATGCTGGTTGAGCAACATAGCCATGAAGTCTCGGTAAAAATCCTTCATCTCCAAGGTTTGCACCTTATCGAATGTGAATCCAGTCAGAAATAAGTCATCATCACTGTGACTGATCTAAAGTACTGGCTCAGAAGAAATAAACATATCTCCCACAGACTGCACTATGATGACCTGCCCATCGTGAATGAACTTCACCTTCTGATGATGGGAAGAAGGAATAGCTCCAACTCTGTGAATCCAAGGTCGACCCAATAGCAAGTTAAAGGATGTAGGAATCCTCAAAACTTGGAACAAAGTGGGAAAAGTGGTTGGACCTATCAATAGCTCAATCTCCAAAGTGCCTATAACCTTCCTCCTAGTGCTATCATATGCTCGGACTATCCAAGTGGATAGATCAAAGTCAGAGGGCGCATAGTCAAGGGCGATGGTAGTAGCTAGAGGGTAGATGTTCAAGGTCGAGCCATTATTCAAAAGGACAGATGAGACTCGGTGACCTGAACAACCAACTAAGATATACAGTGGACGTGTATGGTCTGGACCATCGGGTGGCAAGTCATCATCAGAGAATACGATGCAAGTGGCTCTGCCAGCTTTCACCATGTGAATCAATCCCTCCGGGATGGTGGTAGTCTCGACTCTGATCTGGCTTAAGACTCGAATCAATGCCTCTCTGTGAGTGCTGGAAGATGCTAGCAAGCTCCAAATAGATATACGAGTCTGGGTGCTTTGCAACTGTCTTAGGATCTCATCATCCTCTCTCTTGACCTCCTCATGAGCGGACGTCTCCTCCATGGGTCTGGCGGCTGTAGGGGGCTGCTACTGTACCACCCTACCCCCGCAATAACATATTGTATATCAAAAGCGTGAACATCATCAACATATGGAGTCTGAACCTCATCAATATCCGAAATAAAAACAAACGAAGTATGAACACTGTAACGTGGGAAAGTCAATGGCTCGACTATGGTCAACCGTACTAATGTCACATCAGGAACCAATCTGAATGGTGTGGGCATCCGTGAGCCCGAGCTCACTCTGCCTATCTCATAAATCTGATCTGCCATTATGGGCTTTAGCTCTGACTCATCCCAACTCAGCATGGAGATGTGATCGCCAAGCTCAACAAAGTCAATGGAATGTATGTCATCAGCCGAAAGGGGAACTGCATGTGAAGTATGGGCCGGTAATGGGTTTGTGGTTACACTCGGTTGACCCAAGTGAACCAAACCCTGATCAATCAGATCCTGGATAGCATGTCTCAGAGCAATATAACGATCTATCTCATGTCCTGGCCCCTAATAATACACACAGTGTAGATTCATCTTGAACTGATGCAGGATTGACTGAGGCAATGGCCTGGGAGCAAGAGCTGTCAATAACCCAGCCTCTGTGAGCTTCCGAAGAGCCTGGCTCAACGACATACCCAACTGTGAAAACTGTCTCTGCGTCCTCAAAGCAAAAGAAGTGAAAATCTGTTGAATTCTAGGTCTGGGATAGGAAGCTGAGGGTCTCGCCGCAAACTGTGCTACATAGCATGGCTGTACTGGAGTAAGATAGGAAGTTGAATGTCTCTGTGTGCCCTATGCGGCATAATAAGGCAGTGCTAGTGTAGGAGGCAAGTAAGCTTGATCATACGACTGAGAAGGTGCTCGTGGCCTATACTGTACACGAGGCGATGGTAGGTAGTAGAATCCAGAAGTATGCCTAACTGTCTGATAACGTCTAAGAGGTCTCAACCCTACTGAAATGATAGCACCCACATCTCTTAGTCTCTGTTCTCCTAAGGGTTTTCTCCCCTTCGAATCAGAAAGGAAAGACTTGGGTCATAATCCTTTAGCTATACTCTTGTCTGTACCGTATAAGGCCTGTACCAAAGATCTAAAATCCGTATGAGGAAATCCCATTAAGTGCCTAGCAAATCGAGGCTACAAGATCCTCATAATCATGCTGATCCGATCCCTCTCAGATGGCCTCTCAATAACCTATGAAATCTTCTCCCTCCAACGAGAGATAAATGAGGTGACTGACTCCTCTGGCCTTTGTCTCAAAGCCTCTAACTCTCTCCTTGAGATGTCAATGATTGTATTAAATGCAAACTGTCTCAAGAACTCTTGGGCCAAATCATCCTAAGTCCGACGGCGTGATACGTCCAATGAAGCAAACCAATGTTGTGTCACACCACTCAGGGACATAGGGAAAAGCATAGTCATCTGGGCCTCATCCAATCCATGGGCCCTCATAACTATACTATAAAGCCTTAAATGGATGCGGGGACAACCAATGCCTGTGTATTTCTCAATCTCAGGCTTCCTAAACTTGACCGATAAACTGGCCACAGGTGCTTTATCAAAATCCTCACAAGCAATAGCTCTATTTGAAGTCCTCAATTGCCTCAACCTTTGCTCAAGCCTATCCATATGAGCATGTGGGTCCTCTAAGGTCGAGGTGGGCGCGATAACAGGAGGTGGGGCAATCTCGATCTGACTGTGCAGAGTGAAAGGTATAGCTTGTGGTGCTGACTGACTAGGTGGAAGGGGTGGTGGCATTGTAGGGTCATACCGGGTGCCATCCTGAGGTGGGACCTATTGGGTCTGCTGCCCATCTATCCTTCGGTTGAGGCTAGATATAGCCTCTTGAATTGAAGCCATGGCCACAGCAAACTGGTCGACGATAACCACCTGTGAATCCATATCCCTTTGATCTGATCTTTGGTCTGACTGGTCTGATGCTCTGATCAATCTACCCCTAACTCTAATCCAAGAAGCTGAACCCAAATCGAACGTATCAATACTCCTACAATAGTGGAAATACTAGATAAGGTACAAAGTAAAGGAAATTCCACAAGGAATGTCTATCAAATATGCCGAAAGGTAACTCGGAAGTAATCAAACTGATATCCAATCTTGAGCAAATATATAAGAGATTACTACGAAGGTAACTAAACCTATCACTACTGAACCGACTCTGAAGGCCCACAGATGCATCCACGTGTTAGGAAAGGAAATCCTAATTGAAATATCTAAGGCTCAACCTACAAGGTCAAGGTGGCTCTAAAAAGAAAAGGGGTGGACTTTAAAGGATCCTTAGCAGAAGTGATCATACCCTCCGGCGGAACGCAACCCTCTGCATGCCTCCAAAGATACGGGGTGCTTTCATGCAAGGTGGTCATCACCTTCACACATGGACTACCTCGACATCCTAAGGGGTTTCCTACGGTGAAATCTCTTAAAATTTTCAACACACAGTGGTCAACTAGAGTGCACAGTGAGCGGTGTGGGTGCATCCGAAAACCCTATGAAGCTAAAGCAGAAAATGAAACATACTGGTTGCACAAATATCCATGAAACCTAGCTCTAGGCTATACAGGTCTTCGAAGATCGGACTTTGATCAGCAGCAATATGTCCACCTCCTCTAGAATGCTCCCAAACATCAATATAACCCGTCGCTAGACCCCACTCCTAACCTCTAGCTCGGTCAAAGAAACAAGCACACGCAAGGCCTCACACTTGCAAAAGTAAGAGCCGGAATGAAAGAAGTGACCGAAAACTAAAGGGTTGGAGGTAAGGGAATAGATGTGCAGCCCACACAGACAAGTGACATACAATCATAGAGAATAAGGACAGTCATCCAACAGACAGTCAAGCAAAGTACAGATATGTCACTCATGCCCACATACAAGCTATGACAATCAAGATAATATACGAGCAAAAGAATCAACACATCAAGTCAAATGACATACAATAGTGAGTCTATACATATAAGGTGAACAGAACAATCATGGCAAAATCAAAGTCACTATGCCAAGACAGACAAGATAATCAATCAACATCATCAGCATGTCAATGTCCAAAAGCGATATAACAATCAAGCATAGAAAATCGCCGCATCAAAATCCTCAATGTACTACGATCACTCAAGCATAGAGAAGCACAAAGAGAGATAGGTACCCACTGATCAACCAATCAAATGCCACATTTGCCTCATCTTAAGTTCAAGCTTGACCTTCTAAAGTTCCCTAATGGAGTCGCCATTTTGTGGAACCCGCATTTCTGCTCATACGTTTCCCACTCGATGGAGCAACTCGTTTTTTTATTTGAAAATTATTTATTTTTTAGAAAATGACTTGAGTCGCCACTTATTTTTGTTTTATTTTTAAAGGGAAAAACAAAATAAGAAAGAAAAATCCCTAAATGTGACTCTTGAAGGAAAAATAGGTCCATGAAAAATGAGTCTAGGTCCGGAGGTCAGGTTCCTTATCGAGAAGGTACGATAAAGACCGTAGTACCCCTCTAAGGCCTAAGAATTAGGTCTCTACTAATTAAGTTAAAGACAAATGTGACAACTGATTGATTAATAGTGGATACTGAATAGTGATCAAGAGTGTGAAAGCAAGACACGTATGATAACAAATAAATAGATAAACACAATCAGGTACGAGACATACCTTCGTCGCAAGCTGAGTGCTATCATAAGAGACAAGGTTAATGCACAAATACAAGATAATCGCATGCATGTCATAGAGTAAGGCAAGCCAAACAAGCATAGCAATCACTCAATCAATGAGCAAATTCCACATGTTGGGCCCCACCAAAGCCTGGTTTATTTTAGCATGAACTAACTCCATAAATTTCATTATTTGAGATTATAGAATTATTCATGCTTATTAAAAAAATTAGAAAATTATTAAAAAAGAAATTGTAGAAAATGCTTGCCGAATAGAAAGGTGGTAGCGAGATTTATTAAAATGAAGATTTTTGGTAACAACTTGAAATTTCTAAAGAAGAATTAAAAATAAATAAATAAATAAATTGAGATTATTTGAAAGTTGGACTTCTGACACCAAAGGGTGAAGAATTAAAGACTTGGGAACACGTGGCATTTGGGAATGACTCATAGGGGTGGGACTCTAAAATTGACTTTAAAAAAACTAACATGGAAAGAATGAAGGAGAACCACGTGTGTTTCTAGATAAAGCGGAATGAGAATCAATGTCTCCATTTTTTAAATAAATCTAATGTAGCTTGTACCACATGCCAATGCCGCTGTCTTGTGCACATGCCCTCCCAAGTTCACATATTCTGAGAATCCAACTTCAAATACAACAAAAATTGAAAAAAAAAAAAAATACCACTTTAGGTTATTCCCTCATGCTTTCATCTCCATCTTCTTCCTCACTCAACTGTCTATTGTTTATTTATTGAGAGATATGTTTGCAGGCTAAGCAAAGTTGAATAATCAATGGCCTTAGCCAAAATGTTATTGTTTAGAGCTGAACCTGGGCTTGCTTCTTTTCTTATCTTCTTCACTTGTCTTTCTTCTTCTCTCAACTCTGATGGCCTCCCCCTTTTTGCATTGAAAGCGGCCATTGTGAGCGATCCAACTAGGGTCCTTGACATATGGTTCGAGTCTGACTTGGTTCCGTGTCACTAGGTTGGGATCTCCTGCACTCGTGACCGAGTCTCCGAGGTTTTTTCTTTCTAACAGAAGCTTCACAGACCACATTCCATCGGAGCTCAGAGCTCTAGTCAATCTTCGCCAGCTTAGTCTAGCTAATAACGACTTCTCTAAACCCATTCCTTCTCGGCTCTTCAACGCCACCACTCTTCTCTCTCTAAACCTCTCTCACAACTCTCTCTCTCTCTGATCCACTCCTGACCCAAGTCAAAGCCCTCAAATACCTAGTGCACTTGGATATTTCTTCGAATCTTCTCATTAGGTCTCTTCTCGAATAGTTGGCCGAACTAGAGAACCTCGATGGAAGTTTGAATCTGTCACACAACCTCTTTTCCGGGGAGGTGCCGACTTCATATGGGAAATTTCCTATAATAGTCATCTTGGATCTCCGTCACAGCAACCTCATTGGAAAGATTCCACAAATTGGCTCTCTTTTGAATTAGGGTCCCATAGCTTTCTCTAGATACCCGAGTCTCTGTGGCTTTCCTTTACAAACCTTCTGCAATATCAGTTTCAGAGTGCAAACACTTAACACAACACCTACTTGCAGCATTCGGGAAAGTTTGCTGCCGTTAACGTCTTCACCATTCTGAGTACTTGGGACTGTTGGTGCATAATGATGGGTTAGGAGGATGGGTTTGGTAGTGGAATGAGTGGTCATAAAGGATGGAGAGACGAGCATGGTGATGGGTATGTTGGTATGAGGATGTGGGATATGAAGGATAAAACGGGTAATGGAAGGTGGTGATGGAAGAGAGCTTGGTGGGTGTGATGGGTATGTTCGGTATGAGGTTCAAGGTGAGAGCGTAGTGATGGGTCTTGCAGTGGAATGAATGGAAAAGGTGATTGGAGAAATGAGTTAGTGGGTATTAAAGAATTGGTGATATGCATGAGGGGTATGAAGGATGAGGTGGGTAGTAAGAACATGGGTATGGTGATAGGAGTATGATTCCTGTGTGCATGGGTAAGAAACGAGTAGCAGGGCAACAGGTTGGGTATGAGGATTTAAAATGGAGTGAAATGGAGGTGGCCATGTGCATGGGACTAGGAGAACGAGTTTGAATGGATGAGATGGTGAAATGATGGATGGAGATATAAGTATGTGGTGGGTATGAGAAGAGTGAAAATGGGTATGGTGATGAAACGAGTTGTTGCAATGGGTGTGATAAATAGAGAAATGAGTATAAGGATGGGTTTGGAGGATAAGCAGAGGTGCTCTTACCATGTGAACCAAATGAACCAATTGGTAGTGGGTCTAGTGGAGGCCTTCGAATAATGCATCAGACACTTGGATTAACACTACCCCACTCAGACCAAGAAAGCTCTTCATGATACCGACGATGGAGTCACCATAATCTGGAAGGTTCTGAACAGCAGTGACGACGTCAACAGTGTTGAAGGTCTGAGTGTGAGCGGCGGTGAACATGAACAAGCACACTAGCAGCACCGTCGGCCAATGAGTAACTCTAGTAACGGACAACCATATATGAAAAATGGCCAACAAAGCATTGTATTGCCCCTACCGTGTGGACCACCCACAGTCCACTAAAACTGAGTAGAGAAGAAATGGAAGAGGTCTAATGGTTGTCTCGATGGCGGTGACAATGGACTAGGTATCCCGGTTAGAAAGCTCGGTAAGACAGGTGAAAACCCAGTGTTTCAAGTTTTGAGGCGATTGTTTGCTTGAGTTGATCCATTGTCAGAGCCTCGAGATCAATTGGATTCCATTACCGGCATTGCGTTGAAAGTGACACTCTTGGGGCTCCGACAGCGGTAGTAGTGGAGGTGCTGAAGAGATCACCGACAACACTATTGGAGAATTATAACAGTTGGCGATTGGCCGGTGAGTTGCCCTGTTGTATGCTTCCTTACTGAATGAATGCGCTAAAATTTCCGTTGCCCATTCTGGTGGATCCTTTCTAATAATCCAGTTTATGTCTCTTAGTGTGTAGCTTACCAGGCCTAAATAGCAAAGCAATCCCACAAACAACCTTTTCATGCTCTTCAAACTGTGTCAAACTCGAGAAACAATCACCAATATTCCAAGAATCCAAAGATAAACATTCCTGAAATCTTCTGGTATTATCTCACCTAGCAAAAACCCATGTTCCACAAACACTCAAAACCTCTTAACGCTCTATATTCATCGTGCTCAGCTCTCTATAGGTGGACATCAGAAATAGGGGAAAAGAAAAAAACGACAAGAGAACATAGTACAAGTGAATGAAGCAAAATGAATCAACTATAGCCACACGTTTCATGTTTTAATCAACGGGCCAAGAACAGATGAATGAAACTGGGTGCAGAAACATGATTCTCATATGTCACGTAGCAAAACTGAACCATAATTGGGATATATCTCAAAGAAAACAAAGGAGCATAAACAAATATAGCAAGATTTAATCTATCAACCGCTTAAAAGGCAACAAGCAATGCATGGACATATGATACCCGCACCAAAATCAGCAAATAACACTCAAAATCAGCAATCACAGAGGAAGAAAATGGTGAAATGTATAGTGGCCATACCTGGGTCTCTCAAAGCTTGATCAGCTTCTCACACTTTCTTTTACTCCAAGACTGATAAGACTCCGACTTCCTTCCTCTTCCATGTGCTCTACTTTGGATCCCTTCTGCTCAAGCAAATCTCTCTCCCAAAAAAAAAAAAAAAAAAACTCTACAACCCCCCATTTTTCCTCGGCTGCTCACTCCTCTAACGTCCTCACTCTCTCAGTAACAGACATGCTCCCTCTGTTTCCTGTCGTCTGCTCCTCTCCAACAGCCTCTTTTTTGTTCAGTTGTCCTTCATTTTCAAATGCCTGTGTCCCCTTTTTACCTAGTTGTGCCTCCTTTCTACTCAGTTGTGTCTCCTTTTTTTCACATAGCTAGCCCTTCCTTTCTCTTCCTACTTCCCGTCCCATCTAGCCACCTAGAACAGCTCACCCATTAGTCCTATGGTCGCCCCGAAGAACTCATTCTCGAGGTGGTAAGAAAAAGGAATAAAAAAATGATCTCTTCTATCCAAGGGGGTCTACAATTATATATAAAATTAGTTTTAAAACATATTTAAAAATATAGAAAACAGGTAAAGAATATTTTAGAATCTCAAACAACCTTTTGTTCTGCAAAATTTTAGAGCATAATTTTCAAAAACTATTTTCGAAAACTCTTTTTAAACAAAATCTTATTTATTTGAGATAAATAAATAAATAAAAATACAAGGTAAAAGTAAAAATAAAAGTCCAATTTTCAAAATGAAGATAAAAGGTAAAAACATGGTTTTAAAAACCGAACCAGCCAGTCTAACCGCTGGTTGGTCAAGGTTCTGGTCCGATTCGGCCAATTAGACCGAAAAGCAATCAAACCAGAATCAGATCATTTGAACTGGCGGTCGAATCGACTAACCAAACGAATCGGTCGGTTCCCTCCGAATCGACATCTCATTTTCCTTCCCCTTTCCCATGCAGTTGGTATCTTTACTATTGCCTAGAGCGTCATCCCGCCGGCAACACCTCTGGCTTTGGGAACCCCACCCCACCTCCCCTTACCGCACACTGAAAAGTCTCCCCCACCCCGTCCCCTAAAACACCGCAAATCCTGTCGTCTCGTCAACAGCACCCCCCGGCGCTGGGAGCCCCGCCCCACCTCCCCCCGCTATGCGATGAAAAGTCCCCCCACTCCACCCCAAAAAAGCTGCAAATCTTGTTGTCTCGTCGGCAGCGCCTCCCCAACACTGGGAATCCTACCCCCAACTTCCCCTCCCTTCCTCTGCTAGGCGTTGGAAAGCCCCCTACCCGTGTCGTGCGACAAAGCCCATTCACCCCCACCCCCGGTGGCAAAGAGCCCTCCCACAAGCTGGAACCTTCCACAGAGCCTTGCCTAAAGCATTTTTGTTTTTTAAAATTTAATTTTGAAACCTTCCAAATAGCCTTGCCTTCCATTTTTGTTTTTTAAAATTTAATTTTGATGTTTTATATTTAATTTCTTAATTTTTAATTAATTATAATTATAGTGATATGTTTAATATTTAATTTTTTTTACTTTTGTTTTATTTATTACACATTGAAATTTTAATTTATTGAAAAGATTGAAAATATTGGGTTGATTGACATCTACAGCTAAAAAATTTTGTGAAAAAACTCAACAAACATGATAGATATTGTCAAAATTTAGATAGAATTTATTATTTTTATTTATTAATTTTTTTAATTTTAATAATATATAAAATGTATATTTATGATGTCATCGGTTTGACTGTGGTTTAATCGCCGATTCAACTAGTGAACCGTGAACCGATAACTTTTCCAATTTGATGACCAGTTCGGTTCTAAAAACATTGGGTAAAAGTAAAAAAGAAATAGAATAGAATAAAATAAAATAAAAATATAAAATTAAAAAATTTAAAAGAAAAATAGAAAATAAAAGTAAAAATAGAGATAGAGATAAAAATAAACACAAAAAACAAAAATAAAAATTGAAAGTGCAAGGGACAAAATCAAGAAAGCCAAAACTATAATGACCTAGAGTAACTAGGCTGAGAATGGGCCATGGGTGAATGAGATGAGAATGGATGGACTTACATCGTAATCAACAAAGATAAATTTGGGGTTTTACACTATGATATTCTCTTTTCTCCTTGTTTGGCATAATGCATGTGTTCTTCTTGGCAAAAGAAGACATGGGAGCCACTTGGGAAGGAAGTGTAGTGATATTACTACTATGTTTGATTTGGACCATTTTTATATTGAAGATGTCTAACATTATGACCAATTGCTTAAAGAATCCTTTACCTACCCTATGGCATAAGATCTTTGTCTAAGTTGGAATTCATTGAGTTATTAAGAGATTATACATGAAGGGAAGGGTGCTTTTGTTGTTTGTGTTTTACTCTTATCCCGTGTTTAGTTCCTAGAAAATTTGAGAAAATCCGAAGAAGAAAAAATATGAGAAAAGAAAAGGTGAAGTTCAAATTATTAAATTATATTTACATGTTTCTTCACTTTCTTATAGAGATTAAATAATTTAAAAATATATAAGTTTCTAATCAATTTTAATTATATTTAAAAAAAATTTAATATTTTTCATGGTAAATAAAATGTAATAAAATCATTTTATTTTTTTTTTTAATTTTCCTTACTACTTTCTCAACATATACTTAGATGATGATTGTTTGTTTGTTTTTTTTTACTTAATAATAAAAATAAAATATATAGATATATATATTTTTTTTCTATTCAATAAAAAGTTTATAATAAATCATAAAAAAAGTAAAAAAATTAACAACATTCCTATAAAAACAATTCATAAGTGACTTTTATAAAAACACTTTTAAATAAAATACTTCAACTAAAAACACTTATTTAATATCTATAAAAACACTTCTAAAGAAAATAAAAAACACTACTCGTATACAAAACATAAACGTACTACAAAGGTCCCTCCCTCACCTCCATATATTATTAACCGTCACATTGTGTACCACTTGTACATCCCTCAATGGTGCACAACTTCCAAACACTTCATACCTGCTTTAGTTAGTGCAGGGCTAGGGGCCCAATTGAACTTGATGCTCTATGAAAGCAAGCTTTGTCTTCCCTATCATCAAGTACTTGAAATTATTGAAGGGTCTTGAAGACTAGAATTAGAGGTCAATTAACATGTGATTGACTCAAATATTGTAGAGTTCATTCCAGCAAAGTTGACGGGGAGAGTACCACCCCTTAGAGAATATGAACGTTGCTGAAAATTGTGGCTTTGTGTATCTTGGAAAGATTCAAAATAAGTTGCCACCCAACAATATAAGCATCTTGAAAAGGGAAATAGGAAAAGAAAGAAATAAAAGGCATATCCAGTCTCTATAAAATCGCCATGGATATGTATAAAGTCACTTGGTCAATATCATGGATTAGATCAAATCCTGCATCTTTATTCTAAACTGGGAAGTTGAGATCAATGAAGAGGAAAAACAACAATTGAATTATATAAAGGCATTTGTTTCAACAAGAATACAACTTCACCTCTTTCATCTGAATGACAATAGCCATGAAATTTCATTTCATCTTATCCTGCAAATACAACAGAAGCAATAATCCTAGAAATGCCGCTCCCAAAACTTTTCTACTCTCTGCTTGCACCTTTCATGCTCCCTTTTCCCCTTAGAACAGATACTAATAGTTAAACTGTGTGCCCTAGCATTTAATCAGACCAATAATTGGGTTGGCCACGGTGAACGCCTCCTAAAAAATTTAGACAGTGATTTGCCATTTCTAAGTATGTTTCTTCAACCAGTAAGATAACAAGATCATCTTATCTGGGGGAGTCACAATACTGAGGAAATTCACATTGGCAAGGACCTGTTCTGACCTGCAATAAATGGAAGCAATTAGTTTTCCTTATGATTAAGATAAAAATAACTTCATGAATTAGCTTCATATTTCATTATACAGCCAACTCTCTGCATATCTGTGCATTATCACATTAAACCATAGAGGCAAGCAATTATTTGTGTGTCGTATCAAGAAATGGTAAAGGCCTCATTGAGTATTAGTAAGACTGAGAAAAGGAAGAATAACAGAAAAAGGAACCGAAGGACCAAAGAAGAGGAAGAACATATGAAACAAAACTCAGCTGAGTATCAAGTTCAACAGGAAAACAAAATCACAATAAAGTGGGTGTTAACAGCTGTTTTCAATTCCACTAAGGAAAAATCAACTGACCATCTTGAGGGAAAAGACGACAATTTTGCGTTATTCTTTTAGGTAGATCACTGGTTGGCTTCGACTTTATTAGGGGGTTGGACCAGATGGGGCCTTTCTTTCTTCTAAGTCTACTTACCTCCTCATCTTGAGTTTGTTAGTATTGACTTAGGTCAGCTTCTCCTTGAAGGTCTTGCCTTTTTGGCACTTTAGCCTTGCCCTAGGCTTGGTCTCAGGTCTCAACTCTTTCAGATCAAGTCTGGTCAAGCAGAAACTTTCAGTTCTATGTTTCCTAAAAACAGGTAGCAACTCACACATGGTGTAGAGTATATGGTGGGTGTGCATCTGTCTAATATCAGAATATGGTTTGGTTTCAAAGAATTATGAAACCCAAACCACAAAAATGGAAGCCACTCCATTTTGGAAAGTGATAGGGGAAAAAAGAGAGCAACTCCAATTTAATAGTGGGGAAAAAACAACCTATATTAAAATAAATCAAGAACATAAAGATCCAAGGAACCACTCTACACTCTGTTTGAATCACGGAAAGTACTAAGGAAAGGGGAAAAAAGAGGAAAAGAAAAAAAAGATATATGAAGGAACTTCCAGCTCTCTTGTTTCAATTGTCATTAAAAATAAAATAAAACAAAATAAAGATTACTTAAAAACTTATATTTTAGAATTCTTTTATCTCTATTTAGAAGAGAAATAAAATTGGAGAAACATGAAAGGAAAAGTTTATTAAATTTAAACTTTTTAATTCTTTGTTTGTTACTCTTTCTTTCCTTCTTTGCTTCGTCTCCCTTTTCCTCATATCTTCCCTGAAACTTGTCACAGTCCAAATGGAGTTTTAAGGTCCAAAATGAGGCAAAACCATGTTAAGATGTAATTCCCACTAAATTATTAAATGGATGCTGCTCCACTTTTATTTAGGAAGTCTTCCTTGGGATGGTGTACCATTTTAACTGCCTAAAAGCTCCTTTAAACCGTTAAAAGTGTTTTACATGGTACTTAATTGCAAAGATAAAGCATTTTGAAGCAAAAAAAAAGGGGCTAAGATCTAAAGCACTTTTCAGTGAAATTAATAGTGAGATGCTTTTCAGTAGTGCTGTCAGGAAGAGAGTTCTGAATTTGAATTCTTTATACTAGAAGCTACAACAGCACCAAAGAAGCCCTAAACTGTTTTTTGTGCAAAAGTAGAATACACACTTCCTTTTGTAGTATAAATGAAAAATGAGATGTTTATACAGAACAGTAAATGAGGACTATTACAAGCTACACATAGTTCTAGGCATCCTAGAAGGATTAACTGCCATTCATCATCTAGAAATGCCCAAGAATGTTATAGATTCAACAGTTAGGAGTGTAAGGTGGGCTCAACCACGGGTCAGAAGGTACCGGTTAAAATGGGATGAGTAGGGGCACTTAACCTCTCTGAATGTGGTTCATGTGTGACTGGACAAAATATTTGTCTCACAAATATATGTCAAACTATCTTAGTCTCAAGGCTATTGCATGTATTAAATATAAAAAAGAAACAAAGGAAAATAGATTAGAAAATTCTAAAACAAAGCAGTTTGGTACATGAACAAATCATAAACTAAAATCTCGCATACCTTACGAAATGTGAAGGATACCCTCCTCGGACCTCTTCTGATCACACTGTCCTTCACCATGTCAATCTGTAAAACAATTTGTTAACAATTATCTTTTAGGATGAGGTAACACTACGTAAGCTTCAAAAAAGGAGAGAAATTTCATATGAGATCACATAAAACCGAAATGCTAATAATAATCAAACATAAAACATTACAAACGTAGAAGCTTCATATAATTCGTTGAGAAAGGTGGGAAAAGGAAAGAAATAAAATTTTGAAGCTTAGATTTTTGTCATCCTGGGAAATGAAAATCTGAACTAATCAAACCCTAATAAAATTCTTTGACCTCATTGAGGTGAGTTTTTGTACCGTGTTTAGAACCAAAAAGCTGGCACAAGTAACAAATTTTTCTCTCTATATTTTCCTCTTTAGTGCAACTTAAGGAGGGTAAAGAAAAAGTGTAATTAAGAAAAGGAGGGGAGGAAAGCAAGTGTTGTTTTCCTTATGCAAGGACAGCCCCAAAAATCATGCAGGAATCAGGTTGAATAAACTCTGTGAAATACAGAATTGAATAATTCTAAGCAGGTTATACACATCCCAAACTAGTATAACCTCATCAACCTATCTGTTCTGTTCTATTCCTTAAAAGGACATTATAAATAGATGAAGTCCCCAAATAACGATTGTTTTTCTCCTCACATAGAAGAATTTTTCTTTCTCCAAAGATGTGAACATTTTTCACCCTCAAGAAACTCCTAACTACAGTAAAAGGGACCATCATGCAAGAAACCTGACCCTGACATCCACAATCCTTCAAATTCTAATCTTTAATTATGTTGATTCATGATTTGGGAAAGACCCAAAGGGTATCAGATAGGCAACAGCCATAAACCAACTTCAGTACTTGATCCTTGTGTACTCTACAATTACACATTTGAGGACTTCTCAGCACATTTCAAGATTTTTTATCAAATGACCTGATTATGAAATAATATATTGGAGGGTCATTCAGACAAGTCAAACAAACCGACCAATGGATACTCATATGTACTTACTACCAAATGAAATAAGAAACAGCTTTCTACTTATTCAAGATATCCATTCCAACTTAAATTATCACTTGACGGAAACTTGTTTTTTCCCTTGTCTGAATCAACAATTTGCAGAGATCACTGTTTATGGTTTGTCAAACATAGATTTAGCTCCCATTTCATTGGAAATATAACATCTTATGAAGCCACTAAAGAGAAACTTCAAATATAAAAACAGATGGCAACTCATGAATGATAAGATATACCTTATGGTGGGGAATATAGTGATGCCAAGCATACCGTGCCTCCCCAGATAACAGAAGCATTGAACGGGAGGAAGATAAATAGCCCTTCTTAAAAAACTTGAGCTTTTGTGAGGATATTCCACACTCATATCAGAGCTTGAGGCAGATTTAGGCCAAACACCTTCTGTATATCTTCTGAAATCCATAATGCAGGGCCCTGCCAATGAGAGGCTGAAAATGAATCCCTCAAATGCTGAATGGGTATCTATATGTGGGGACAAGCCCACACCAGGTGGATACTCATTAACCTGAACAAAAATTTTTGAGAATCCTCAGTCTTAAACATTAACAAATGAATCTTTACTCCACACAGAGCTTAACCGCCATATGGTGCTAATGTTTGATTTATTCTTTATGCAACAGTAAATTCTCCTCTATCATAACATAAAATAAAGCTGATTCAAGAGATCAAAATTGCATATTTACAGAGAATCAAAAAAAGAATTAAGGACCCCAGAAACATATTGAAACATACCGTTAGTTGGTCCAAAACTATATCAGCGGCAGATTCAAGGTTGGGAAATGATGAGATTCTTTCAACTATAGCAGAAACAAATGATGGAAGTTCGCCCAAATACTGTTTTGTATTAACGTTCCTTGTCTGTTCCAAGAAAGGGGGCACAAAAAAACAGGTGGCTTAATGAACTTTCAAGACCCTTACTCAAAGGAATCCACGAAACCAGCAAAATCTTTAGAAAAGAATCATAAGATAATTATTCCTTACACTATCACACGGAAAGAAAACTTCTTCATATGTAAGAAATGATCATTAAAAAAGACATTAAAATATTTAAAGGAAAAACTACAACTAATCCATGTATGCTAAGTCATTTACAGCTGCGATTGTCTCTAATAATGCAAATTTCAAGCCATTTGATGTTGGCTCCTTATTTTACCATCAAGCCCACAAATTATTTTCCAGGGATTTATTTTTATACAAACACCAACTGTCGTTGAATCGGATTCAACTCATAATTACCTTTTTCCTATTGGACTTTTAATCACTTTCTTTTTCTAATAGCTAGGTTCTTCTCAAAATAGGTCTTCTTTCTGCCACAGAGCTTTAGACTACTCCTTTAGGATGTTCTACTTCCTCATGAAACAAAGGGAGCTCCTGTATAATAAAGGAAATTTCCCCTAGGACATATGACAGGATTCCACTCCTCAACTGTCAATTGATGCAATCTGTATGGTGTTTTTTCTTAGTACACTCTTGAGATATAGTCCAACTCTCACCACCAATTGGGTTATTTTTAACATGCTCTTTTCCCCAAGGAATGTCTGCCACATAGAATAAGGTGGAGCTTCTTCTTTGTAACCAAGACATCCTTATCTTTCCTTGTTCTGATAAAGAAAATAGTCTCTTGATTAATTTGGAGAGATGTTCTCTTAGCTAACTCGCACACATTATCAGTGGGCCTACCATAGGGCTTACTTGGATATGAATTTCCTATTAACCCAAGTGTTATGACAGACTGAGCAGGGCTCGCCAGTTCAATCAATTGCCATGTGACCATTTAATGGACCATAATCTGAGGTTATAAGTTCCTTAAATTGATCTTACCAAATGTTACCAAAACACAGCTGCCAATAGTCTGTCCTTTCACTAAAAAAAACTGACAATAGCTTATAGTGAAGTCAGTTGTATATCTTAAGCAAGCTGATCAAAGAGCAGGGTATCATGATTCATGACATATCAACTCACCAAACGAAAAGAGAGAGAGAGAGAAATTAAACATAACAAGCTCAAATACACACACACACACTCCAATCAGCTGACTTTCTATATGGAGACAGCTGGATATATTTCCAGACCACAATCATTTCTCTTATTCAGTTATTTAAACAGGATCACTTTCCTTGAGTATGCTTTCCACAACCACATGCAATCCTGAAATCCTCTTGATTCTCATATAGAACTCTAAAAGTAGGATTACCTTTCTTACAATGGTTTCCACAACCAGGTTCATAACATGATTCATATGGCTTTCTTACAAATTTGACTAGTAAAATAAAATTCAAATATAAGATATATATCAGACATCTATTTCATTAAATTGCAACTGTTAACCAGCAATTAGAAATCACTACCACATCTCTCTACTCATCCCTCAATATAAAAGTGCATGAATTTTCTAATTAGGGGGAAAACAAAAAAAGAGATAGGAGAAACAGTTTCATATGAAGTCCCAAATCATCAGAAGCAGTGTAAGAATGAATATCCTCATCCTAGGCAGCACAATCAGGGAAACTTGAATATGGAAACAAAAAGACAAATAAAAATGAGGTCAGTCAAGTCCAACGTAAAATCGTTGAAATTTAGGAACTAAGATCCTTTAATGATCTGTTAAGAGGTCTCACCACAGAGGGCTTCAACTGGATGCATCCCCACTGCTAAATGATGTAAAAGTGTTATAGATGGCTGCAAAACAATAGCTGATTCTTTCAGCCCAAACATGTGTTCCTAGAAATGCTCACATTTGATACAACTAGAATGTGTCCAATATTGCAATATAACAAAGTTCCTCATACTAAAAAAGGGTCCAGAAAAAACCATGTCAGTTTGTATTGGCATCCTAGAAAGCAAGGGGGAAAAAGTGACACATTACAAATCAATGTTAAACCAATCAAAGTGGCAGGATGATACTTCTGCAATATTTTGTAACTTACTTCATAGCAAAACTCATATCCATAATGTTGGACCCTTCTTTTTGAGAGACTTTTCCAAGACATCTTATCAACCGCTGCAAGCAGTTCCTGAAGAAAATAAACAAAGTTAGTGTATGCCTAACGTGCAGGCAAACAAACTTCTACAGATATAAACTTCTGAAGAATTAAAACATGAAATCAGAAAACTGAAAAGGGCAAAAGTTAAAAATTGCTTCAAGAAAAACTGTCAAACCTCCTCTTCTTTAGCACTGACAAAGTCATGCAACAAGTAGATGCCTGGAATGTTCAACTCTGAATCCACCAAAGATACTGGTACTGAATCATTGACCTGAACCAAAACTGACAGGTGATGCATCATTGACTTGAATCAAACAAACATGCAGACTGATTCATGGGCCACAAAAAAATACACCAACATACTGGAAACCACTAGTCTGCAACACATGGAATCACAAAGAAGCTATGCATTATGAATCTCATGACTCCCATTTACCTAAGTAATAACTGTTGATTCTAAAGAATTCACACACTGTAATTACAGCAACAATCATTTTGTTTACAAAAAATTTCCTACTCCAGGTTATGTAAATGACCAAACTGCTGATGCAGTCAGAAAAATTAGAATACCTTTACAAGTACACAAGAAATCCATCCAGTTCAAAAGAATTGACAGAGCATGCAAAGTTACAAAACTAAGTACCCGACAAATGCCTACAAGGTTTAACCTTTGTTAGATTAAAACTTTGATCATCATGATATTAAATTGATTTATGAAATTCTATAGATATATCTGACAAAAACTGATACAATGTGGCCATGCTTTTCATACATAATAAATATGTACTTTGATGCACAAATAATGGATTGATGGTAGATGTGATAGATCAAACTGAATTTTCACCTAGGACAGCCAAGTGCCAATCCCTGAGAGAAAAGGGAGAGAAGAAGCTCCAAATGCAGGCAAAAATTCAATCACAATTTTTCCAAAAGCTGCCATCTACAAGCTTGTGTGATTCCTTCATGGTATACTAGGGGCCCAAATAAAGGTTCAATATCAGTCCTCCATTTATTTTTAGTATAAGGCCTCTTTGTTTGTCTTAAAGTAACAACTACCATTAATTGGTCTCATGCCTTGCTGAATCAGTCAAATGTCTTTCAAATAATTAAAGTTTTTAATGTAACCTGTTTGGGACCTAGAAAAGCCAGCTCAGAAGGAGAAACATAAAATCAGAAAATTAAAATAAGGTTCAACTCAAAGCACCAACTAAAAGACGTTAACTGATCCACAAGTAAATTGATGGAACCCACTAATGAGATTGTTCAGCTCCATCTAGTGGGCTCTTTTCAAGACGCTCAAGTGCTTGCACAAAGACTTCAGCATGCCCAGTCATATTTCAAGATGAATACAACCAAATGACAAGGAACATCCATCTTTTGTATCCTTTTATTCAGTAAAACAGAATATGATCAAAAACTTAACAAAAAGTTTCTTACCAGTGAGAACTGGTAGCAAAGAGTTTAAAGTTTGTTTTTTTTTTTTTTCTTACCAAAAAAGAACTGTTAGCAAAGATTTTACACGACAGTACTACCAAAAAAAGTATTGAGACATGCCAAATCGTTAAAATCCTTCATAAACAAACAAGGAGTTTGCCTATGTGGGAACAAATCAGATGATGATCAGACCAATTGTTCATGGTCTTGTGTAACATAATTTACGGCTAAAACTGAGGTACCTGAAGAATTTTTTAGTCATATCTCAATCCAAATTAATGATTGGGAAGCTACCAAAAAGCAATACAAGAAGAACAGATTAAGTGTAGCCTTAAAAGAAAGAAGCCTCAGCATGTAAGGATGTAGTACCTGGCTAGGTGGTTGAAATATTGAATAACGAATGTGCAAAAAACGACCTCCAAGAGCAGGACAGGGATGTCCATCTAATGTTTTTAAGGCTGCTTGAGCAGCACTCTCTTCAAAATAAGAAACGATAACGCGAGCACCACTGTCATCTGCTGGATAGACCCCTTTCACTTCTCCAAAGGTACTGAACACTGAAGTGATAGTGTCAAAAGAAAGTCCAACAGCTGGCCCACAGTTTGCCACATAGAGATTAGGACTCAACTCGCCGTCCACTCCCTTAGGACGTGAAAATCTTGGCAAACCCATGATATAATTCAGCCCCTGCATACAAAGGGCATGTCTAATTCAGTTTTTCTTTGATTTCCAACTACTTACTTAGGCACTAGAGAACAAAATCACAAAAGAAAAAAAGAAAGGACAGCCATATGGAAATCAGACATAATTGAAAACAAAACTTTTCAGCTAACAAAATCGGACCTTTTGCTCAAATTAGAAGGAAAATGACAGAAACAAAAAACAAAAATCCCCATCTAATAGTAGCAAACACTATTTAGTATTTACAAAACTAATGACAACCACACCATGCCAAATAACATGGTTCCATATGAAACACCAACGAATCTTTTTGTCAAATGAATTTTGCAAAAGCCATTACTCAAACTAGCAACTCTAGAGAAAGTAAAAAGTAGAAACCATTACTTAGAGTAGCAGTTCAATTGAAAATACATAAGACTGCCTTTGTTATAAATCAATGTATAATTTCCATACAACTACCACTTTTGCAACAGCTGTTTCTTCTGAACTCAACACCCCATTTCTAATTTAAAAACCTCTGTATAAAATAGCAGTTTTTTAAGTGGATTTCAGTAAAGCTACTATTAGAAACAAGGAAGTATCCTGAAATACATAACCAACAAGTAGAATAACAATTCCATTGCTCTTACATTAAACTACCGATTTAAATAGCAATTTCCTACAATGAATTCTTTTCAGATTCTAGAAAAATTTATGTAGTGGGCAACTTTGGTTCAAAGGCAATAATGCACTAAGAAGAGTAGGGCAACCCTCCTTCATACCAGGGCCAACATGGTTGCTATCCCTAATGCCAATTCCACCCATATCATATCAACCCACAATTTCAACTAGTGATTTATGCATAAGTTGATACTCCAAATAATGCTTCTTTTCATATACATTTTTTCAAAGTTTTTTTTAACATTCACTAGTTTAATTTTAAATGGATAAAAACATATAGCCACAGATTGAAATTTCATACAATTTAACATGCAGTTATGCAGAATTTCACATGTTAAGATTTGGACTCCATCTAAGTATACTATATTTATTTCGAAAAAAAAAAATCCATAAAATTAGCAACAATTCTTTATGATTCTATGACCCAATAATAAGAAACAATCAAATCAGTAGCAAAATGAAAACCCTTTTCTTTACCAAATCAGCAATTTTAGTGAATAACTTCAGAAAATTATTTCACAAAAATAAAAATAAAAAATAAAAATGACAAAAAGCTAAACTTACCAAACAGCGCCCGCCCAGAAAATTATCAGAAAACACCATAATCTAAAATATATACACACAATTCTCTGAGGAAAAAAAAAAATCAGTTAAGATTGTGTGCAGCTGATCAAAGAGAGTACCTGTTCGATGCGACTTTTGAGATGGGTCGTCGTCTTCTTCTTGTTCTTCTTCGTTAGGGTTTCGAAATAGTGAAATGAGGGGTTTCAGAGGGACAAAGAGTAGAGAATTGAATTTTTTTAAAAAATAAAATAAAATATAATTAAAATTACTTAAAATATTATAAATTATTTAGTTTTATATTAAAAAGTAAAAATAGATAAAAATGAATTTAATGTGAGATGTAAAAATAATTTATTGACTTAAATTTATTTTTTATTTTATTTTTTATATTTTCAAGCAACAAACATAGTTATAACCATTATTACCATAACAAAAAATCTAACTTACTGTTAATTATAACTTCCTATTTTCCATTTTTAAAAATATAAACAAATTGTGACTTTTATATAAATTCAATCACTTTTAAAGATTTACTTTAAAGATAAAAATTAATTTAAAAATAGAGATATTAAAAAATTATATAAAATTTTAAAATTTTTGAAAATAATTTTTAACAATACATACTTTCTATATATGAGTTTCTATTTTATATATATATATATATAAATAAGTCTTTATTTTTAAAACCAAAAAAATTAAAAATATATCTAAACGAGAAATGTATAAATATATGAGGTCATGGTATAAATAAAAAAAATCAAAATATAAAATAATAAAACCAAATACATGGATGAAACCAAAGTACAAAAATAATGAGACGTCATGTGGTATAAGCGAGCATATAACAGTAGACCTCGGTTACACATGTGGTAACACCTGATTAATGATATTTATTTCTTTGTTTGTATATTGATGTTATTTATGTTGAAGATTGATTAAAAATAAAAGTTATAAAAATTGATAATCACTCACTTCAATCTTACCTTTTAGTGATTACTTAGATTTGCTCAACAATACTTCATTGAATTTGATTAGTCTTTTGGAAAATAGAGTGACATGGTTTATATAATTGTTAGAATATGAGTTATAGGACATCATGGAAGGTGGGCCGACCCATATGTTCTTCAAAAATTATTGATGGGGTTAGAATTCCAAAATCAAACAAGAATGGGATGAGCTTTGTTAGAAGAAAATGGAACACAATGCTAAGGCCGTTAATGTGCCCTTTTTTTCTTGTGCACTAGATAAAAATGAGCATAATATAGATTCAAATTACGAGTGGATTAAATTTTTTAGTCAAATTGATAACCTAACAATTAATTGTGAGAAGGGGGCAAAACCAAAATGATTTGTTTTTTCCTTTTGAAACTCTCATTTAGCATATATAGTTGAGTTGTGTCATTTACATAGAGCTATAGAAGATCACACTGTTTCATCAAGGTGAATTTCTGGGAGACAAACTGCCACAAGCCTCCCTACCAATGCACCATACCCGGCTCCGGCTAGGCGTTGCCATGACTGAGCTTCTTCTCGAGTCGCTGTATGAAGCTTCACAGTCAGGAGAAGTACCTGCATTTGGGTCACGAAACCGCCCATCCACCATGTTCATCTGATCAATCAGTGAGTGTCTTATGCGCAGACTAGGCGTTGGAGTTTCAGTCATTCCAGTGAGATTGATTCCAGGAAAGCAGCTTGTTGTTGCAATGGGTGAGTTTGGATTGCT
This sequence comes from Vitis rotundifolia, assembly GCA_030254885.1. Classification (NCBI taxonomy): domain Eukaryota; kingdom Viridiplantae; phylum Streptophyta; class Magnoliopsida; order Vitales; family Vitaceae; genus Vitis; species Vitis rotundifolia. Next base: position 16,522,034 of record CM058152.1, read on the forward strand.
GAAGACGTCTTCCTGCAGAATATCACGCATTCTGCAGAGTATGCTGGATGCCAAGTTGCCAAGAACCCGAGAATAGGCTTCCAGGATGGAGTGTCCTATGTCCTGCAGAGGTTGATACAGTGAAAATTAATCGGGTTTCAATACAGCATGTTCATGGAGGAATGATGAATCACAGTCCATACCTTGCCATATTGGATTTTCGCGACATCAAGGAAGGACTGAGGGAGATTTGGATACCGGGTCCTGAGCTGTTGCAGGAGAGCTTCAGCACGGAACAGAATCAACTCCATTTTGTCCAGCTCAGTCGTGGAGTCTTTTATGAAAGACCATGATGTTCGAACAGGAGATTTACCGCTGACTTGCTCTGTGATTCTCTCCTTCCATGCGAATACTGCAGCTTCCAGCCTGTTAATGGCCTCGAGAGCACTGTGCTCAGATTTCAGATTGAGGGAACTCAGCATCTCCTCAGCAGAGCTTGATTCTGCAGTCAGTACCCGGTATAGTTCCTCACCAAGGTTTGCCTTTCCAGACTGCAAAAGAACAGAAAAAAAGGCATGACCTTATGAGAATATTCAAGATCATGAATTAGTAATGTAATGCGTTTTTTGATGGCCAATAGTTTGTTAAGACATAGATCTAATCTCAGGTACTTCCAAGGTTTTCAAGCATGAAGATTGGTTTGAAGGAAAAAGATCAAAGAGCTTGCTTGCCTTGGCGAGAGCATCCCTGATGAGGGTTGGCACAGGCATTTCCAGCAGCACATTTTCGTTGATTGCTCTGGCAGCCTTGAACACTTGATGTACCACCTTAGCCTGATGAAGCAGCTTCTTTCTTTCAGGGTCTGAGAGCCCGGTTGTTGGTACTTGGGGTGATGGAAGCCACCACCTTTTGCTCTGGCTCGTGCTTCTGGTCCTTCCTTCTGCCCGGCTCCCTCCTTCCGCATACCAAAACTCTGTGTCCACCATCGAGTCCAGCGTTTCCTGTCAAATCAAAGTATTCAATGTGTTGGATTAGGAAAATGGATGTCGATTAATGAAGAATCTTCACAATCTTGGTGTGGGTGAAGAGAAGATCACCTACAATGAGCATAGAGTCAAGCTTCTGAAGTGCAGGGAGATTCATGTGGATGTCAGCCCGGGCTTTTGGGGTCATTATCTGCTCCATCAAGGACTCAAAACTAAATCCCACAATGTGGTGAAATCACATTTTGTTAAGGAACTTTGAAATCTGTATAAATGAGAAATCACCTCCAAGGTCCGGCCATTGGCGCCGCTTTGCTTTGCAGGTACCAACTCAACCATGTAGTTGGTGGGGGAGAGCAACCAGTCCATTTCTCGTTGCCATTTGACCTTCCTTTCTTCAGATAGTGGCTCCAATTTCCACAGCTCCCCAAAAACCGACACTGCAAATCCATTTTAGCATTTCAGGTAGTAGTCAGGACATGGTTGAAGAACTAAGCGATCGAAAAAAGGGTGAAAAAACCTGAATGCATGCCACACCTGCAAGGTTTGTTATTGCATTGGACAATGCTAATGCAGAGGTTAGACTCTTTTTTCCTCCGGTAACATCTTCACCCAATAACAGCCTTGAAAATCTTTCTTTCATGACCTCGACATCTGAAAACCGAACGGAATAACTCGGTTTCTCTTTGACATAAAAGTGTTGGGGACTCTCAGGGACCTCCCACTCATCCAGTCCATGTTCATCCTTCTTCATGTTCATCGTCAACCATTTAGACGAGAAAGATCCAAAAGCATCTTTGCTTGAAGAACAGCTCGAGTCATCTTCATCCAAGGAGTCGGTTGCACATCCATCTCCTCTGCTAGTATGACTTTCATTTTCATAAGAGTGGCTATTGATGATGCAATTCTCCAGTCCATTATAGGTCATTATCCCTGAAAAGGTTCCATCATAGTTTTTAGTTTTGATCTTTCACTTGGATCACAGCTTCAAGAGAAAGTGCAGCAGTACTCAAGTTAGATTATATAACATAAATAATTTTTTAGCCAAATTTTTTGGTTTTTCTGGGAGCATTACATGAACAAATCATCAATAAGATAACATGGCAGATTTTCTAAAATAATTATATTTTCATCATAAGGAAATGCAAAGCTTCCATTTGAACTTTCTCAGGATTTTGGCAGAAAATGCTACAGAAGAGCAACGAGAAAAGCTGTTCATCTTAAATGCTCAATGCCCCAAGTATTCCATACTAAACACGATCCAATCCCATTATTCGGTTTAACACAAGTGGAAAACTCATAATAAAGAATCACAAAAAGGGAATAACTATTAACAAAACCCGAAAGTGCTATAACACTATCTCATCAGCTGTAACTCCTCTTAAAAAAAATAAAAAAGCAGCTCATATGGTTTCACACTTGCCAGGATGTCAGGCACTTAGTCAAATTTGTCCCTATTGCAGAAGAGTTAAATATAAGCACATGCAAGTTTGACTAGGGCACCCGAGAGATGTTTGAAAAAAGAGATTTGAATTTAGGATTTAGATCCTTGAAACAAGGGTTCTGTTCAATTAAGATTGCCAGAACAAAGGTCTTTGTGTACTATTTCTGAACATGTGGAGCAGATACCCAGTTTCACAAGTTATAAAATGAGTCTTGATATTAAATTATACATCCATAAACCCTGCTAAAACCCTTCAATACCATCTAAGGAATTTCAAATTTCAAATTTTTATATGCATTTCGAAGTGCGAATGTGACCCATGAACTTTGATCTAGACTCTCTTTACCAGCAACAACCTGAATGGTTAAAAACAAGAACAGTTTGTAGGGCGAGATCAGTTGCTCTCAAACATCAAATAGTACAAAACTTAAAAAAATCAATTGGAAAACAGATGGATCAAAAGAGAGACTTGTTATTCAGGAAGCCGATTCGAATAGAAGATCGTAATAACTTTCTAGGGAAAAAGTCATGAAGACAACGACATTTTCAGACCCCACCCTAGTTACTCCATTGTCTCATTGATGAGGCAGTGGTAGTTTAATATGCAATGTTGTACAATATCAAGGGTCCACCATTTCTACAAATCAAAAAAACATATAGGAACCATGAAATTTCCCTGGAAATTACCATACAGACTATTGATAAATCACACTCACTTTTTTTATGATATCTGTGTTTGAACACGGAAAAAACAAGATTCTTCCACATCCCTTTCCCACCCCCTTAAAGTTGAAAAGTAATACTGAGAAAGTTGAAATTATGGAGCTCCTCACATGTCCTTGCATGTGTAAAGATACCATCAACAATTCAAGGGTCCCACTTATTAGTTATTATCATCTCAAAACTGCATGATCTTTCATTTTCACCCTCTCCAATCTCATAGAAGAAAAGGGTCAAACTCAAATCCACCAAGCATATCAAAAAAATGAAGCAATTTAGTGATGATAGCAAGAAAAAGCCTACCCTAAACTCATTTTCAGCTAGACAATTTTCGGGGTTAAGCACTGGTTTGCCCATCAGTAATAATGGCAAAGATCAGTTAATACTGGAATGGTATGCTAATACAAGGACAAGCACATACAGAGCTCTGATAAGGCACTATAAATGCGCCTCTGCAGAAAATAAATATGAGACAATGCATTACATGCACGGCATGCCAATGGTGGTCCAAGGGAGCCCGATCCCATAAAATTCTGATCAAATTTATCTCACAACACTGTAGATGAAATTCATTCCCCTTTTCGGGTTTTTTTTCAAACAGTTCACCTCATGTGATACTTGCATTTAAGAAAATTCAAAGCAGACAAAGATGGATAGGAGCTCACTCTCTTGCTCATCCAAGTCGAGGCTGAGCTCTCTTTCCCTTTTGCAACATGCCAGTCTTCTCCTCATCATCATCATCATCTTCTTTGTGATATTTTGGCCTGCATAAACCTGAAAAACCCTAATGTATTTCAGTCTATCAAGCAAACTAATTTATATGCCTTATTTTTCAGATATGATACTTTGTTAAGACAGAATGCATAAATACTTTTTTTTTGAATCCGGGTTTTCAAAACCCGAAAACTTTGGGAGATTAGGTCATTGTAGATTACTCAGGCTGAAAATTGAGTCAAAGAACAGACCCACATTGCTCCAATGAGCCTGAGCGCATCTAATCACAACTTCTAAGGTATGTGATTCACCCATTGAGCTTCCTCCATGGAAGCGACCACGGTACCATAGCATACACCACATGGACTGGACCAATGAGAGGCTGCCACGTCATCAAAATGTGGAGCACTTTTGTTTCGCGATCCAAGATGTTTACTGACGTGGCAGTCATCCATTGGCTGCCTCGATTTACGACCCCATTGAAATCCGAGTTGACACGGATCCAATGACTCTTGAACTCCGAGTCCAGCTGAGTAGGGGGACCGAGTTGAAACATAATTCCATTTCAGAGCTTTAATAAATACAGAAAAATCAGTCCATTCTCAGAACTTGAAAAGGATGTTGAAAAATCATTCCATTTTTAACACTTGAAACAAACGGTTGAAAAATGATTCCATTCTCAGAAAGAATCTGTAGAATCGTCATTCCACAGGAAAAAGAAAAAAAAGAAAAAGGAAATGAAAAGGAAAAAAAAAAAAAAGTGGAGAAAATCATTCCATTTTCAACAGTTGAAAGTGAAGAAATTGAAAATTAATTCCATCATGACCAGTCAAAACTCAAAAACCAACTCCATTTCCAGAACTTCAAAAAGAAGTCGAAGAATTATTATTCCATTTCCAACACTTGAAAATAAAGAAACATGGATGGAAAAATCATCCCATTCTCAGAAAGAAACTGCAAAATCGCCTCCCATTTCAGGCATTTCAAAAAATCTTCCCACCCTCAGAAACAAATTGAAAAAAAGGGAAGAAAATCATTTCATTTTTTTCAACCCTAGCAAAAAAAAGAAGGAAAATGAAAAGTTGAAAAATAATCCCATCATTAACAGTCAAAAAGGCTGAAAACCCAGGAGCAAAAGCTTCCCAAAAAGGGGGAAAGAGTTCGCTTTTGGGATGGGATTTCTTGACAAAAGTACCACTTTACCGCTTTGGATTGAAACTGCCGAACAAAAATTAAAAAATCCAAGTCTGTAAACAATCCGATTCTGGTTCAGCAAAGCTGCATTCAGCCATGTGATCTTCAAAACCCAGAAGAAACTCTGGAAACAACACAGGACAAGGGAGTGGAATTTGAAGCTTTGAGGCACAAATTCTGGAGAAAAAAGGCGATGATTTTCAGTGAAACGAACCTGAACGAAGTGGAGCTCAGAATGGCTGTTCTTCACCACCGCAGAGAAGGAAAAATGGGGGAAAAAACAAAAATAACGAAATGGGAAATGGGAAATGGGAAATGGTGTTTTGTTTTATCTGTTTGTGTGTGTCTATTTGTATGGGAAGGGGGCGCGTCTGGTTGAATCGAGACCGTTGATCGTGTTCAGTGGGGCCTGATGATGAGGGATTTGAGTTGATGGGCCCCATGTGGTAAATGAGCGGTTAGCGCCTATTTCCAATTTCAAACATGCCCTCATATCATACCACTGATCTTGATTTTGACCTTCGTCCATAATGTTTATATTTTCCATTAAAAAAAAAAAAAAAATCAATTTGAAAGCTATTTTCAAACTTCAAAAACACGTTCAACAAATTTTTCTGCAAAAATATCTCTTTAATAATTTATTACAAAAGTAAATTATTTCTATATATATATATTTTCTTCACAAAATGTCAAAGCATCTAACCAACACTCCTATCCCTCCTATGCTTAGGTGATTTAAAATATGTAGACTTTTCACCTTAAACTTTGTCTTGTAGTGACTTTTATTTTTCTTTCACATGCCATTATGTCTATTTATAAATAGAAGAAAGAAGGAAAGGTGGAAAGGGCATGAAAGCCCACATGTGGTAGTCAAGACATGAATGTACTGAATTTTTGAATGATGTGGTAGACAACTTCTACTCACCAAAAATCAAGGTGTGCATTGGACCACTTGCTATCCTTTGAATGGACGTATGCCCTAACCTCATCACCCAAATTTTCTACTATTATTTTTTGTAATTATTTTTTTGAGGAAAATAATTGTATTTAGAAACTCAAATAAGATAAATAGTTTGATTTCTTAGTTTATTATTATCAAAGATTATTATTATATATTTGTACATAATATAAAAGTTATCAAGGGTCAGTTTGAAAATTATTTTCCAGAATAATTTTTTATTCTCCAACAAAAAAATCAGAAAAATATGTTTGATAAAACAATTTTTTTATTTTTAGATCTTTTAGTTATTTTTTACTATTTTCATTTATTTTGTTATTTTAAAAAATAATTGTATAAAATAATTATTAATTTTTTAATTTATTTTTAAATATGTTTTAAAAATAATTGTTATATTTAATATTTTATTTTTAATCATTCCACACATTTATATAATTATTTCTTAAAATAATCCTTGAAAAACAAGTGAAAACAACATAAAATAATTAAAAAATATTTTATGAAAACACCATATTTTTCATTTTTAAGAACAGAAAACAAAAAACGGTTTTTAATTATCAAACGTGTTTTTTTTTTTCCAAAAAATAGAAAACTATTCTAAAAAATAGTTCCCCTTATTTTCAAAACAATTTTTCAATATATATATATATATATATGGAAGTTAATAGAAATGTTATTGAGAATAGGATTCAAATATACCCTTAATAACTAATTTTATTTTCTACATAGACTAATTGTTATCGCAAACATTTAAGATTAAGTACAATATACTTATTCCGTACTACTACGATACAATAAATTTTCTTAATTAAAGACTTTAAGAAACATTTTCACAGATTAAGCAATTTTTTTTTTTTTTTAAAGTCATTAATCAAGAAAATTTATTGTATGAAGGCAAAGATTTATATGTTTGGTTCCCGGAAAGTACAAAAGAAAGAAAAAAAATGTTAAGGAAAATGATTTTTTCATGTTTGGTTGTCCTATGAAAAATATCAAAGAAAATCAAATATAATTAAAACTAATTAAAAACTTATGTATTTTTAAATTATTTAATCTTTATATTGATGAGTTAAAATAAATAAAATGAGTTTGAAGTAACAAAAAAAATAATTTATCAACTTTTAATCTATTTTTTTATTTTCCTTCACTTTTTCTTTCCTTCTACTTTTCCTTTGTATTTTCTTTCCCTCGCATTTTCCCTCAAATTTTCCGGGAACCAAACATAGCCTTTTAGAGATTTGTTTTGAGATAAAAAAAAATATTAAATGATAAATCTAACCTTTTTGTTTATCTTTTTAGATGCATAAAGGTAGAAAAATGATGTCTATATATAATATATAGAAAAAGGGCAATGTAAAGGTAGAAAAGACCATGAAGACTATCAATAATAAAGGTGCGTTTGGTCCACTTACTTATGGAAGGACAAATAATCAAATCAAATGAATACCCAATGGCCCAAAATCCCTAATAATAAGATTTCAATTCAAATAATTGTTTGTCTTTTGTGGAACCATCATGGCATATGGCATTAAAGATGAAGTACAAGGCTGTTTGAGAAATTGAAATCTAACTAATTTTTTGAAAATTATTCTATTTTAATTTTTTTGTCAAAATTTTATAACTTATTTGTTTGATTTTACGAAAATGTTTTTAATTTTTTTAATAGTTAAAATTTTTTATTATTCAAAGATTAAAAAAATTAGAAAAATTTTCTAAAATAATTGTCAAACACACTCTAAAATTTAATCAATAACACTTTATTATTTTTTACAATTATGTTGAAAAAATAATGTTTTGGGACCATTTTTTGAAAATAATCTTTGAAAAATCATTCCATTTTATATATATAATAAATAATAAACAAATTAAAATTTCTCCCTTTTTTTCTCTTCATTTTTAAAATTTTATACTCTAAAAGAGAAAATTAATTTTTTTTATAAAAATGGTATTAAATTTTTATTTTATTTTTAATTATTTTGTTACCTTTGATAAAAGTTACTTTTACTTATTTGGGAAATTATGTTAAAAGAATTTATGACTTGAAAGATTAGCTTAATATGGAAATTTAAAATAATTATTCGTTATTTTTTAATTTTAAAAGTTATTTTATATTTAATAAAAATTTTATAATATTAATATATAAATCTTGATAGAGAAAAATTATCATATATATATATATATATATATATATTTAAAACATGATTTAAAAAATTCATTATTTTTTTTTTCTAAAAATAGTTTTATTATCTCTATCATATGTAATTAATTCAAATTTCTTATCATTATTATATACCCTTTTTTTTTTTCCTAAAATAGTCTTATCATTACTTATTAATTCAAATTTTTTTTTTGAATTAATTTGTTATACAACTGATGATGTGGACACGATTTGAAGGGCTTAGGGTCCAATTTGGGTTAGAAAAATATCAACAAAGCTAATATTAAGGTTGACGTGGATTGAAGGTCCGGATAATTCAATGAAACATGGCATTACACATTATTTATAATAATATTATATATTGTTTTATTAAAATATAAAAAAAATATAAAAATATAAAAAAAAGCCTATTTATATTCAATAACAATTTTCTTCAGCAAACATTAAACACAAAATTTTGAAGGGTAAAATATAATATGATTAAAAATATTTGCATAATAAAAAGTTGTACATCGAAACAATTATACAATAATTCTCGTGTTTTTAGAGCATAAATCATTTTGCCCTCTCAAGAAATTCTAAAGCCTTGAGTCTTTCCATATAGGTTTAATAATCAACATCAAAATTAAACCATAATGAAAAATTATTCAAATATTGGACCATCTAAATTATTAGAGAGAGAGAGAGAGAACACCATCTAATTAACCAAAAAGAAATTTCCTATGAAGAGAAACATGATAGGTGTGGTCCATGCTCCATAGACACCCAATTATTTTTTTAGTACTCCCAATAATGAATAATATATTGACCCAATAAGGAGTCAACAGTCTCTAGACCCTTGGGTTCCACATATCATGGGCCAAGAAAGGCGCCGGGGGTGGGGGGCTTGTCTCCATTGTCTCCGTTTGAGAAAGGTTTCATGATTTGGTGTGTCCATTTTTGTCACCTTTCTCCTCATATCCCTCCCCCCCGCTCCTTCCCTGCCGCTCCCACATTACCATCACCCCACCACGGGAGGAAGGTACAAATAACTTTTTGTGAATAAAAAGGCAAATGGGACGTGCCCACCACCACTCACCTCCACCACCACCACCATCACCACCACTCACCACCACTTCCTTCACCTTCGCCGTGCCCGTCTTCTTTTGTCCCCTTTGGGTTGTTCCTTTGTGCCCATTTTGCATCCCCATTTCTCAATAATGCCACATGGTATTCTATTCTATTTATCTTCCAAGGGGAATAGAAACTTGTGAATATTTCTTCTTTTGTGTCGTTTCCAAGAGTTTCAGTCTTTGATGAACACGAGGAGAGTTTCATTCACTTGCTTTCTAGAGTGGACACGTGTGATAGTGTAAGTTTTTAAATGTAATGTTATAATTATTTATGGTATTTTTTGATTCCTAGGAAGCATTAAGAAAAAAATAATAATATTGTTAATGTTTAAAAAATGATTTTGTAATGGAAGTGAATCTCAAACCACGATTAGGATTATAATTTATATTTTTTTTTATGGATAAATATGTTTAAATTTTAAAACATAAAAAAAATCAATTTTATTTTATTTTTTCTTATGGTGCAAAATATAAAGGATTAACTATGTTAGGAGTTGCTTAAAAAGAAAATTTATTTTAAAACCTTTTTTTTTTTTTTGGGTATAAAAACAAGTGAGGCACTAAAAAGAATAATATGTTTATTAAATTTAAATTATTAATATCTTAATGCTAAATAGTACTTAATAATGATAAATATTAAGTTATTTATTTTTTTAATATTTTATTTCTATTAAATATTAAGAAATTAAAAAAAAAAAAAAAATGATTCGCTTTAGTTATGCTAATTGAGATGAGGGTCGAGTAAGATCTTTAGATTGTATTTTACTTGTAGTTGGTTTCATTATGTTACTTTTAGCATTTTGATAAAAAAATATAAAAAATTAAATATTTTGACTTTTTCTTATTTAGTCTTAAAATTTAAGAAATAAGTAATAAGTGAATAAAAAGTAAAAAAAATAAATTATATGAAATTTAAAAGTAGGTTGCTTTAAAAAAAGAAAAGAAAAGAAAACTCTAAAGCCCCAAAGCAACGCTTTTTTTTTTTTCCATTATTCCAAACAAACCCAACAACACATATGCAAGAAAATCAAATATAAAAAAATTATTTAAAAATATATACATTTTTAAATTCATCATTTTCTTTTACATAAATAAGGTAGGAAAATAAATTTAAAGAATTATGAGTTTAAACCTACTATTACTTTTTTTCTTTTTTTAGTTTTTTTATTTATTTTTCTTTCATCTTTCCTTCTATTCTCCATCTAGATGATGAAATCAGTATAAAGAAAAAAAAAAATGAGAAGGAAAGGAAAAAAAGGGACAAAAAGGGGAGAAAAATACTAATCCAATATTTGATTCTTGAAAATTTTGAAAGAAAATATAAAAGAAAAAAAATAGAGATGAAAAAAAAAAAAGAAAAGAAAAGGTTAAAAAAAAATTAAAGTTTTTTATTTTTTATATAAAGATAAATAATTTAAAATATATAAATTTATAATTAATTTAAATAATATTTTATTTTCTTTCAAATTTTTTATGATACATCAAATAGACAATCATTTTTTTTAATATCTTTTAGAAATCAAATAGGACACAAAATTTAATTAATTTAAATTATTTTCTTTTAGACATTTTTAATAGTACACTAAATAGAATATTATTTTCTGGAATATTTTCCTTTTTTTCAATAATTTTAGAAACGAAACATAGCATAAAATACATATTTTCCCATTTTCCTTAGAAGTAAAAGTAGATGAAACTTGGAAAATGTGCATTCTTCCTGAATTTAATTTTTTTTTTTAAATTTTCTTTCCTTAAAATTTTTCCATGACCAAATATTAATTTACCTAAAAACCTCATTTATTAAAGACAGTAATGATCAATTGGATTGCTTTCATAAGGCCCAACTGTTAAATCAGCCCATGGCAATTGGGCTTCATGATCTGAGTCCAAGATTCAATACATGACTCAATATGTAAGTAAAAACAAGATATTTAAATTTATTTATTTTTAAATAATTTTTTTATTAATCACCTTTTTACCTTTTTCTTTCTTTTTTTTTTTTTTCTGTTTTCAAGATGTGTCAATTATCAAAGATTGATGTTGGGTGAAAAGAGAAAAATGGACATGCTAATACTTCAGAATTTTTTAATATTTACATGATCATAAATCAATATTTTATGACTATTTATAACAATTTAGATAATATCACATATGATAAATGTTTATTTATTAGTTTATTAAATCCATCTAATTATAATTATTTTTCTAAAATTTTCCATTATTTAAAAAAAAATCTTAATTAACATATTATGTGTATAATTTGATATCAATAAGAGACACTAAGACTTCTTCGCCTTGAAACCTACCAAATTATTAAAATCTACCACATTAGCAATTGATTCTGCGATTTTGCTGGTTCAAGTTGAAACCTATATCTCTAAGAGCGATTCAACTTGAAACCTATCGAAATATCAAAACAAACTACCTTAGTAATTGATATTGTCACTTTCAACCATATTTGTTTAACTTGTTTTCTTTGTTTTTTTTTTTTTTTTTCTTTTTTTTTAGGGTGCTTATCACAAGCCCTTTTAGTCACATAAATGATTGAGGGAATTCACAAATATAATTAGGGATGATAATGTGACAATTTTTTTGGGTACTTGCCTTACCTTATTCCTAATAAAACGAATTGAAAATTTAAAAAAACGAATTATGAGTGGTTTGAGGTTTTGTTTAAACCCAAGACAAGTTCAAGACGGATTTGGGTATTGTCTGACTCATCACATCTTAATTATATAAAAAATTAATTTTAAAAATAAATTTAATTTAATTTTTGTTTTTCTATTTTAAATAATATTATAAAAATTATAATATTTTAATTATTTGTAAAACATATTTATTTTGATGTAATTAAATAAATTAAAAAAAATAAGTTTAAAAAAAAATAAAAATAAATGGGGAGTGAGTATGAAAAATTTGTATATGCTATCACTCGTCCATGACCAACCCGTTGCCAACCTCAAGTTATAAACGAGGTGCACTGGGTGGATCATCTTTGCCAAATAGTGGCTGCCAAAGAGAATGGGCAACTTTAATTTGCACTAACCCTGTCCAGGGAGTCTAGCAGGAAAGCCACATGTCCTTTTCATATTTTGATTTTCCCGCCCAAAGCCAACTTTCTATAACTAGCTTGAGCAGGAAAAGAAGGCATTGAAAGGGACACTTCAGGATGGGTATGTTTAGGGCCTTGTGCTTTACTTGAGTCCAAGCCCAAGCCCAAGCCCAAGCCCAAGCCCATTTAGGTTAAGTCCGCAAGTTGGGTCCACCTCCTAAAACTAGTCCAAGATAAGGCACGACTCGTTATGAATAATGACCAAACCATGTCGTAAGTATAGTTGATAACCAAGGCCACGTAGTTAATATTTGGCTTGTTAATATTAATTGTGCCAACCTTGGTGTGGAAGTCATGCATGAATGTAATGGAAAAATATTTTTATTTAATGTTTAATATCAAACTTTAAAATAAGATTTAGGATATGAAGAAAAAACTTACTTTGATTTATGATCTTAACTTTAATATAGTTTGAAGATCTTTAAGTGATTGACTTGAAGTCTTAATCTTTACTTTCTTACTCTCCTTTGATGCATTCCTTAGTATTGTGTATGGAAAATCGAAGAGATGGACTTAAAACTTTACTTTCATAGGTATTTTATCGTTCAAATGAACCATCAGTTAGATACTTTAAAATTTTTAATTAATTAATTAATAAATAATAAAAATAATAATTAGAACATGAACTTAATACATATTTTGTAATATGAACTTAATATAAATTTTGTATTTTCAAAATGAATTCAATTTAATGTCACCAAAATTCATACATGAGAAGACCATTTTTGGTTCCAATAAGTAATGCTCATAATTGCCCACCAAACCTTATTGTTGTTGAAGTGTTGTCTACAAATGGATAAACTTTCAATTTCAACGAGAGTTTTTTTAAAGTAAAGGATGAATAGTCAATTTAATTCCACTTTTATCAAGATGGGTGACATTATTATTACTTTTCAATTAATTAGAAGTCTTTTACTTTTTTTTTTTAAAAATTATTTTGTTTCAACTACAATTAAATTGTAATAAGAAGTATTCTTATAAGTTGGTTTTTTATTGAGTCTCATACTTGATTTTTATTGGTTTTGAACTAGGTGCAAATCAACCAGTTCTCTCATGGTTCCCACGTGAGAACTAAATCCAAGTTAGACCATAATTTTAGTTAAAGGTTAATTTCACCTACCTTCTCTAAAGTTTACACCGAACCCTCATTGGTATAAAATTTCGTCAAATACATCTCTTATTTTAAGTAAGAGGAGAGGTAATTGAAAATAAAACATAAGAAACATAGAGAAGATATTTGATGAAATTTCAAATCAATGAGATATAAGTGTATTTAACCAAAACCTCATGAAAAGTAAGTGAAATTAACCTTTTTAATTAATCACCATCTATGGTTCTAACTATTAACCATGAGTTATCACAACCTATAAATAGGTTATTAGAAGACTCATATAGGACACATGAAATTCACTCCACTTCTAGATATGTTACTACACCATCTTCTTCCTCTCTTGCTAAGAGGGTGTAACATAAAAACATCATTTCGACAATCACTTGTATGCTAGTCATGGAGGTGGTGTATAAAAAAACATCATTCCGACCATCACTTATTTGCTAGTCATAGAGGTGGTGTATTAAAAAACATCATTCTGACCATCACTTATTTGCTAGTCATAGAGGTGGTTTGAGAAGACATATAAGAGAAATAACATCATTGCTAGTCATGGAGGTGGTTTGAGAAGACATATAAGAGAAATAGCATCATTGCTGATGGGGAAGACATCTTTGAGCCCATAATTTGGAGAAGAAGATTTCAAGCTCACTATAGGGGAACTAATACTTGATCAATCTTCTCTTGTTTAAACACTCTCATTAAATTTATGCACAGCCCAAATTTTATAATTTTTTTTGAGGTTTAATTGAAAATTCAAATATCATCCTAATGCAAATTCTTCCTTTTTGTTTATATTTTCATCACTTTTAATTTGCTTTTTAAAAAAAAGGTGAAATCTAGAATAAAAATGGAGAACAAGAATATGAAAGAACCACAAGGATAGAAAAAAGAAAGTGTATATGTTTAATCTTACTAGGAACATGAAATAATGTGAATACCTAGAGAAAGTCTTCCTAAGAGACACTATCATAATGGAATACAAAGAAATCATATTTATACTCTTTAAGCTAAACTAGATTATTTTTCTTAACTCCTACTTGCTTTTTCCTTTGAGTGTCTTGAACTAGGATATCAAGTTCCCATCAATGTGGAAGGGTTTTCTTTTGTTCATTCACAATGAATTTTTGATTATGTCAAAACTCCATTTTCTTAATTTTCAAGAATTTCTTAGACAAAAATAAGTCTTTTGCTATGAATTTATTCATTGTAATATGTTCTTTTTACAAATAATTTTTTTTATCCTTGAAACAATATAATTCCCTTGTGGATTTGTTATGAAATTATATCCCTCATGAGAAATTTTTTTTTTGCTATAAAATATTCACTTTTAACCATAAATTGGTACCCCATAGAGTCTCAAAGTAATTTTTTATTTATGTGTTTAAGAGATTTAATGGCTTTCAATGGTGAGATTCCTTATAAAATATTAAACAATGAGTTTTTTGTTCATGTCCTTGTAAAATCCATGAGGACTAATCACAACATGTCATGTGTCTAATATATACTATTAGTTCAAGGGTTTTCCTAATCGCGTTTTGATGATAACAAACCATGGTTAAATTGTTAATTGGTTTGAATGATAAAAAATTTTAAGTATTAGTTTCGAAATTCATCGAAGGATCCAATGGATGCAAGATCAAGACAATTGAAAGACCTTTTAATCATAGAAAACATATGTAAGATGAATGCATAGGTGCACTTAGAATTTTCATATCTTTTCATGCATCTTTAAAAACTTGGTTTATCCATTAAAGTTACATTTCCATCAAAACCCAAGTTTTATCAAATGAACTTTAGGCAAATCATTTCAAAATTGGCATTTTAGTTTTTACCTAAATACCTTACATAAGTTTTAGAAAGAAAAAGAATAGAAAAAAAAAAAAGGTTTTCGGGTAAAAAATGGTGAACCGGTTGAGGCACTGGCCAATTGGCTCAATCGGCTAAGGTACTGGATGATCGGTTATACCTTCCCGGTCGAGGACCAATTGAGAGATGCAAAAAATCTTCTCTCTCTTCCAGTAGCCTTGCATTCCAGGTCGAGGGATATGCTTTCTCGGTTGAGGTCCGGTCGAGGACCGGTCAAGGTTTAATGGTCACTTGCCACACATTGATTGCCTAATGGCTGGTCAACCGGTCGATCCCCAACTTGACCAGTCGAGGTTGCTTTTTGGCATTTTGGTTTATGAGGTTAGAAACTTAAAAATTGAGAGCTCCACTTTATTTATGAGCAAGAGAACACCTGTATTTATTTGTCTACCTACTTGTTCTTACCTCAAAAGCTCTCATTCTTTCCTTGGTGCATTAAATCTCCATTTGCATAATCTTTAGTGCACCCTTGTGATTCATCCTAGCATTTGAGTCATTGTTGAGTTAGGTTGAGAGATTTGAATTTTTTTATTTGAGTGTTAAAAGTTTCAAGTGTGTGGAGACTTAAATGGATTGTGTAAGAGCCCATTGGAGTCAGAATCCAAGTGTAAAGGTGTTGGAAGCTTGGTTGAAACTTTAAGTATAGTGAAACTCTCACTTGGTCAAGAGATTAAGGAGAGAGGACGTAGGTAAGGGGTGCCGAACTACTATAAATTCTGAATTTGCTTCCTCTAACCTTATCTCTTTATATTTGTGCTTCATTTGCTTGAATTTGTTGTGTTTGAAAAAGATTTTTTAAAACCCAATTCACCCCCCCTTGGGTGTTTTCTTTATTAAGATTAGCCTTTATTTTCTCATATACCATATGACTATGTCATGATACGATCTATCATATAATGTCTAATACATATTCAAGACTACTTTCCATTAATATGACATGTAGCACATCTCACCCTTGATCTCATGTGTGTGCTCCCTAAGGAACATATTCTTGGGTTATTCATATGCCTAAGGAACATAGATACCCACATATATATGGTGGATATTGATGGGGTCACCCCTAGCTTATCTCTTAGTAAAAGTGATATAAAGTACACTTAAGGGGGTTCATTGTTTTACTTATATTACAAAAGGATGCTTCCTAAAGAATACTTGTGACTCGGTGATCTCCTAAGCTTTCTTGAAGGTGTCACCTTTGACACAATGCTTTGATGCTAAGACATCCACATAGTTGGGAGTAGGGCTTGGGAAATCTAAAATGGACTTAGTGTATCTTGATGATGGAGTTGACCTTCTATCATCAAACACTTTAGGATTGATTTAAGGATTTTGATTTGATGGCTAAAATTAGAGGTTTTTCAATGTGGGATTCACATCAAACTCTTTTCAACTAGAATAATGAGAGAGGAGGGGGAGGAGAGGACTAGTGTGTCTTTGTGATACATGTAATCTCAAGCACTTTTATGTCATTAATTCATTAATATGGGAGTTATTGTACTTTTGAAACATTAAAAATGTTCAATTTCCTACTAAACAAAAACAAAGGATTTTTCTTTGCTTTCGTAGGTGTTACTACCACCTTAATATGGTGGTTTGTTTAGCCCCATGAAGGGTGTTTGTCTGTTTGGTTGTTTTACCTCGTAGTCTCATGGGACACAACGAGGATGTTGTATCTACATGGGGGGATGCTTGTGATATCTCACATTGAATAGGGGAGAAAGTTCCCAACACTATGTAAGTATGAGCTCCTCTTAACCCTGTAAACATATTTTAAAGCCGTAGGGGTCCCTTTGGGCTTAGGGAGAACAATATCTACATGGTTGAGTGCGGGTTGTTATATTTATGATGTCCCACATTAGTATGAGGGGTGTTTGTGATATCCCACATTGAATAGGGGAAAAAGTTAATGACAAAGTAGATAATATCTACACGATTGAGTGTGAGTTGTTATAAGTGGTATAAGAGTTTATCCTTGACCCCTTGTATGGCGGTTTGTTTGGTCTCGTAAGAGATGTTTGTCTATTTAGTCTCGCAATCTCATGAAAAGATGTTGTGTCTGCATGGAGAGGGGAAGGGTGTTTGTGATGTTCCACATCGGATAGGGGAGAAAATTTCTAGCGTTACATAAATATGAGCTTTTCTTGACCTTGTAGACACATTTTAAAGTCATAAAGACCCATTTGGGTTCATAGAGGATAATATTTATACGGTTGGATGTGGGTCATTACATTTTTACTCTTCCCTTAAATTATTGACACCTTACTATCCCACATGCAGTGGTAGACGTAGGATTTAAAGATTTTTTTGGTCCAACCTTCTATATGCCTCTGCCCATATGGTTGATTTCTTACATATAAAAAGCTTACAAAAATACTTTTCAAGAAGTTACAAGGAAAATTATTTTGGACTAAGTAAAAAAAAAAATCACACTATTCATCCCTTATCTCGACATCCATCTAATCTTCGCCATTTTCTTTTGATAGAGCCATGCATGCATGGGTAAAATACTATCCCCACCTTAGCCCCACTAAGCTGAAGAAAAGCTCTTGACAAGGATAGGATATTGATGATCCTCAAACATTAAGGAGGCCTAATGCTTAAATAGAATATGTGGATACCTTACCCTCCATGCAAGTGGTGTTGCAGAACTAGTAGTTAGATAGACACCAAACTGACTAAAATGTAGTGGTTTGTCTTAACTCTTATGTACTGCTCACTGTACTATGACTTGATCTATCAACTACCTGATGTGAAGTGAGATCCATTAATTAACATTTTGAAGTCACTTTTTTTTCCCTCTTATTTTTTCTTACAACTTTCTCTTCACCAATTTTTCCTCTCAAACTTGCTTAAATTTAGATTAGTTCATTATGCTTAAGCTTGAATATATTATCAAGAATTTCACTGCTTCCAATTTCTCCATCTAGGCTTCTAATTTGTAACTTTTTTTTATTAAAAAGCATGTTCAAAGAGAATTTTTTAGTGTCTCGATACAAATTAACAAAAAATTTGTTATTAATAGTGTAATATAGTATGTTACAATACAAAATTTATTTTTGAAATAAAGGCATTTTAATTTAAGAGCTTATTTGACAGCAATTTTGATAAACTATTAATGAATTATTTAAGATAAAATTATATTTTAATATTTATCGAAAATATATCATCAATCAATTTATAACCTGAACGTTATTTTTTTATATTATACATGAAGTCTTATTGCTTTATACTTTAATTTCATTTATTTGTATTTTAGTATTATTATTTTTATTTATTTATATATTTATTTAATGATCAAAATTTTATTATATATTTTGATGTTCTAGATCCCGATTCATTTGATAGGGATGAATTCAATAACTTAATATTTTGAAACCATTAATCTAATAATGATATATATGTCTTCATATCCTATTTATTTATACCTTTTTGTTATTTATTTATATTTTTATTGAAAGATTGAAATTAACCATCTAGACTTAGATTCAAAAGTTATAAGTAGCTTATTATTTATCGGATCTTAAAGATAATTTATCTTATCTTTTAGATAGATGAGATTGAGATTGAGATTGAGATTGGTAGTATCTTTGATAGGTACAATGGGAGTCACATCAACTGGATGGTAAAATAGTGAGGAATATGAAAAGGACATCAAATTGAAAATTCCAATGACATCCTTGTCTCCCATTCCCAACCACTATAAAAAAAAAAAAAAAAGTGTATTTCCATACACACGTCTAAAATAATAATAATAATAATAACCTAAATTTAGAAAATTTAAAATTTAAACCTAAATTTATAAAATTTAAAATTTAAATTTAACATATAATTAATTAATTAAGATTTGTAATTAGGATTTTATATAGGTTAGATATTACCTTTAATTATAAAAGTATTATCTTTTATCGTTAGCCTTTGAATAAAAAACTTAAATTATTTTATATTTTATAATTTTTTCTTTCAAATGTATAGATGGAAATCCCATATAGCATCCAAACTTGAGCCATTGATAGCTTAAGACTTGTTAATTTTAAAATTATTCAAAATTTTAAAATATTTTATAAAATAAATGTTTGTTTAAGAATCTAAAATATTTTTGGTATATATTTTATTTATATTTTTAAAAATATTTTAAAAACAATTTTTATATGTAGTATTTTATATTTAATTATTCTTTATATCTATATAATTATATTTTAAAGTAATTTTTAGAAATAGGAAAAAATAATTAAAAAAATATTATCTAAAAATACCATATTTTTATTTTTAAGATTAAGAGTTGTTTTTAATTTTTTGATTGTCAAATTTATTTTCTTATATTTTTTTTCTACAATAGAAAATGTTTTTTAAAACAATTACGAAAAAATGACCTAATTCTTTAATTCAAAAAATAAATTGAACAAATTTTTTTTTTTAAAAAAATCAACAATTTATTCTAAAAAATATTACTTTTTAGAATAATTTTAAAATATTTTACTCTAAAGAATATTTTAAAATTTTAAAAATTTTAACTTTTTTATGTTTTATATTAATATAAAATATTTTTATTTCGATAATAAATCAAGAAATTATTTATTATTTAAGGTTTTTAAATAAAATTTTATTCTTAAAAATGATTACAAATTATTTTTATTTTTAACTTTGTGAATTGTGTCTAACTTACGTCCTCTCAAACAAACCCACAAAATTGTTCTAAGAAACGTAACGTTAACAAACATATCCCTATTTTCTATCATGTTGCCCCACGATTAAGTCCTTTCATACCATCAATTATGAGCTATTTAGTCGTGGGGATTCTCCACAGCCACATACATTGAAGATCCACTGTTCTACGCATTATACATGGTATCTTTTAAGCACCACATATTGCATTGGGAATTTCTAAAAACACAAACCTAAAAGGAGTCACTGATTTCCTTTTTTACACTATAAATAACAGCTCCTTCAGCCACCCTCTATGAAGCAAAACCACCCATAAACCCTCCATTGATTTGATCACCTGCAGATGGCAATGGTATCGCCGTTATCATTCTCGGTGACCAGATCTGACCCACGGCTTGTCGTGCCTGCAAAACCTACGCGGCGCGAGCTGAAACAACTCTCAGACATAGATGACCAAGGAGGGCTTAGGTTTCAGGCTTTCATGTTATTCTTTTATCGAAACAGTCCTTTAATGGATGGAAAAGACCCTGTAAAGGTGATTAGAGAAGCGCTAGCTAAAGCGCTTGTATATTACTACCCGTTTGCAGGTAGGCTTGTAGAAGGGTCTAATAGGAAACTCCTGGTGGACTGCACCGGAGAAGGCGTCTTGTTCATTGAGGCTGATGCAGACACCACACTCGAGCATCTGGGCGATGCGATTCAGCCGCTTTGTCCATGTTTTGAGGAGCTTCTATACGATGTTCCTGGCTCCGGAGAGATCCTTGGTTGCCCTTTGTTGTTAATTCAGGTCAGCAATCTTTAATAAACATGGATAGAGATTAATTGTGATATCCTAGATGGGGAAAAAGTTACTAAAGTTATACTGGAAAAAGTTTCTGACGTATATATGTATGCACTCCTTTTAGTCTTATTTAACGAGTTCTAAAACCGCGAGGACATTCGGTCAGGGCAGACACACACACGTTGGGAGTGGGTGTTTACATTAATTGTGATTAATCTTTATCTTTGTTTTAACATATG
Source organism: Vitis rotundifolia (assembly GCA_030254885.1). Lineage (NCBI taxonomy): Eukaryota > Viridiplantae > Streptophyta > Magnoliopsida > Vitales > Vitaceae > Vitis > Vitis rotundifolia. The sequence goes on from CM058152.1 coordinate 16,543,070, forward strand.
TAGGTGACGCGTTTGAGGTGCGGAGGGTTTGTACTTGCACTGCGCCTAAACCACACAATGAGTGATTCCCCCGGGCTGGTGCAGTTCCTGAATGCTGTAAGCGAGATGGCCAGAGGTGCTGATGTGCCATCTGTGCTACCCGTCTGGGAAAGGGAGCTCTTGAATGCGCGAAATCCGCCACGTATAACATGTATGCATCATGAATATGAGGAGGTACACGACACCAAGGGTACACTAGGTGTTATGGATGATCACAATACGGTTCACCGATCTTTCTTCTTTGGCCCTAAAGAGATAAGAGCCCTTAGAAAGCAAATTCCCCAAACCCTTGGTCCATGCTCCACATTTGAAGCACTAACAGCCTGTGTATGGAGATGCCGCACAGTTGCCTTTGGGGTAGACCCTGATGAGACTGTCCGTGTTTCATGCCTAATGAACGTGCGGGGCAAACGGGGTTTGCAGTTGCCTTCTGGTTACTATGGCAATGCATTTGCCTACCCAGCTGCAGTCACAAAGGCCGGAGAACTCTGTAAAAATCCACTGGGATATGCAGTGAAGTTGCTGAAGAAGGCCAAGGCTGAACTGAGCGAGGAGTACATACGATCAGTAGCAGATTTTATGGTAATTAAAGGGCGGCCCTCCTACACACGTACAGGGAACTTCATCATTTCTGATAACACCCGGGTTGGCTTTCAGGAGATTGATTTCGGGTGGGGGAAGCCCTTATATGGTGGGCTTGCTAAGGCCATGTCTATTATTAGCTTCTGTCTGCGGTTTAGAAATAGTAAAGGAGAGGAAGGGGTTGTTGTCCCGATATGCTTGCCCCTTCCAGTTATGGAAAGGTTTGGACAGGAGGTAAAGAGAATGATTGCAGAGGAAGTTGCATCCAAGCTCTAAATAAAAGATAAACGTACGTACATTGATATTGTCAGAGTATTGTTCCTGAGATTTGATGGAAGAGAAGAGACCTCAAGTATTCTGTAGTAGTTATTGTAAACCTTCTGGCTTAAATGTTAGATAATCAATGTGATGTGTGTGGTAATCCTATTAGATTGCTCAGAAATTATCATCTATTTCAAACCAAGTCTTTTTTTTCTTTATTTTCCTAAAACTCCACTAAACCCTAATTTGATTAGGGTTTTGGTCTTATCATAGCAGTTGCTCAGTTTTTCCTTCTCTATTTGGTGATTGCAACTTTAAAATTTTTTCTCTCCTACAGATTTGCGAATAGCTTACAAGTATAATAGAATAGAAAGAAAAAAATTACTGAGAAAAGCTCTGTGGATTTCCTACAAGAACTTCTATATAGATTGCAACCCTAAGGATTTGATTTTGTGGTTATTATATTTGTGGGGACAACCACTTTAGGAGTATGGAAAATGCAGTCAATTAAGACCCTCCTTTGTCTTACAACCTGTCACTTGGCAGGCAGCTTCTTGTACTATACCATCAATCACTCAAATTGTTACTAATGCTTTTAAGATCATATTAGTCAAGCTAGTTCTTTGTATTTACTTAATTATTTGTTATGTGATTATGCTTCTTATTATCATTTTTGTGTTTGGATAATCTCACAATTTATTAAACCCTGACTTGTCATGATGGAAATTGTCTGAATTCAATTAGGAGCTAGGTTCAAAAAGTTAATTGAAACAAACTTGGCTCTATATGGTCTCATGTGATTTAGTTTACCCTTGTTGTGGCCCAGAATGGACAATGGGGGAAGTAATTATTGGACGGCCTCTTATCCGAATAGGAATGATTGATCCTTCATCTTTTCAAGATATCCGACAACAACTTTATCGTTTTGTTTTGTATGTATATTTGATCTTTTGGCTGCACACAATGATAAAAACATAGACAATCAATCAAGTTTTGGTTTGGTAGAATCTAAGGTTTCACCGTGGCTTTTGATTCCTTCCTACATTTATTGATTTATACATGTTAATTTCTTGGTCTCTTTCTCCATTCATTATTCTTTCTATCTAAAAGTTTTGTCCATACACGAAGGATAATATAAAAGAGAACAGGAGAATGAATTAAGATTAAGATTGATATATATTGCATATCTTTATGGATTAAGGTATGTTTTTCTTGCATTCAAATCCGAAAAGTCTTCTTGTTATTAAACATCATGAAATTTCTAACCTTTGGTGTCAAAGCTATGGCCTATGGTGGAGAATTTATGTTATTTCTCTTTCTTGGTTTTGATTATATTTTTTGTTTCAATTATTTGCATGAATTTTTACAAGCTTGAAACCATAGAGAAATCATATGATCATAGTTTAATTGAAGTTATGATTACATAACTCAAAACTATGATAATGTTATACATTTATAACCTAAAGTTATGAATAAATGAATTTGCCCTTATCATAACTTGAGTTTCCAAGGAAGGAATTTATGTATATCATAACTTGAAGTTTTGAACATGTTATTTTTCTTATTACAATAGCATGAAGCTATGTGGAATTTATTTTATTTTTTTGTAAATTATTGTACCTAGAAGTCACTTCATGATTTGTAATAGCTAGAAGCTATTTGAAATCCAACTTTCATTGCATGAAGCTATGTCAAATTATTTCACTCTTATAGCTAGCCAAAGTTATTTGAATTTATTTATTTATTTTTAATTTCTTGTAACATGAAGTTACGTACATACGATTTCATGTATTATGGTGTTTGATTGAAGTTAATATTAGTTTATTAGTCACCAAAGTGGTCAAACTAGAAAATTTCATGAATATAAAATATGACTCTCGTTTTGGTTGTAAAGCAATAATCAATTCAAATGATGATAATTGTTTTACAAATAAAACAATACAAAATAACAAGTTAATATAATTTTATTGAAGTTGAATATAGACCCAAAGGTAGTGGACAACATTAATTAGTTGTTAGTTTATAAGTAAATTTCTCTTGTGGGCTCGAGAAAACAATTGTGAGCTTGACCTAAAGGATGGATTACATTGATGGAATGTTTATTAACTAGCATCTTGTGATGAAATATATATCATTATGGATTGTGGTTAATTTATTAACTCATAGTATAGTGGTTTTAATGAGAATATTTCTTTATCTCGGTAGTGATACCAACTTTACTATTCGGGAAATTATCTTGTTTACCATAATTGAATGATTGCAACTTTTCGAATTGGAATGAACAAATTTTTATTACTTATGTCACGACAACTTAGATTTGACCCTTTGAGTTGAGGAACCTCCTTTGCATCCCAATGGTAGCACCCTATGAAAGTTGAGAGCATTTTGATTGAATGATTTCATGATTCTAAAGAATAATGTTGCAAAAAATGTTAAAGGCTTAATTTCTACTTACATTAAGGTTAAAGAATTCCTTGTTTTAGTAGAATAGTAAGGAGGTGTTTGACAAATCTTAATATTTATTATTTAATGACTTAAATTGGCTTTAAATTAAATTATACTTAAGTTGTTAACTTAAAACTTATTACTTAATTTTTACTTTAAGTATTAAAGTTGTTTGATAAAATTAATTTAAAATATATTTTAAATTATCAAATCAACATATTAATTATCCTCATAAATTATCCGTAGAACAAAGGAGGTTGAGTAACAGTGGAGGTCGGGAATAGTAAAAGAGATCATGGAAGTAATTAGGACAAATGTGAGTGAAAAGGTAAAATAAAGATGTGATTTTAAGAATAAGTTAATTATTTTTATTTATTACTTCAAATTATTTTTGATTTTAAGTCATACTATTAAGCAAACATATTTGATTTATTTAATTACTTAAATTAATTTATTAAGTCATTTTAAGTTATTAAATTGATTTATCAAACACCCATTAATTTGCATATAGAAAACAATTTTAGCATAGATGGACACGAGTTTATCCTTTTTCCAAAACCAGAACGTAAAATCAAAATTTTGCCCTCTTTTCCCCATTTTGTTAAGAACTCACAAACAGAAATCATACTGTCAACATAGAAAAACAATGAAGAAATTGTACTTTACATGGACAATTTGCTGAACCTTCTTGTCTCATTTTCTGTGAGTATTCATCCTTCAGTAAAAGTAGAGGTCAAATTCTAGCTAGAAACCAGTTACATTCAAAATCTCCCATCCAGGAATTTCCTAGTTTATATCATCTTTAAAGTAGAGACTCACCTAGACATGACTTTAGGTTGGCATGAATCACTGAAAAACTTCATAAGACTTTGTGAAGAACACTTTCACTTTTCAAGCGATGTCTTCTTCAACGCTTCTATAGACTGCAATATCGGTGTATCCAACACCTTCCATCTTATCAAGTAATTGTTCAGCATAAATGCTTTGACTGGCAGTGAAAACAATGATTTCAAACATCTCTGTTACTCTAAGCAAAAATATTGGGAGGAAAGGCCTTTGTCGCATGTATATGGTGTGCCTTCCATGTTGAAGAAGCTGGAAACATATTTCATCTGAATTCATCCATGGCTTTTCATACAATTCTGCAGAATATCGATGTTAATTACTTGTTCCCACAGCATCTCCAAGAGAGGCAGCATCTCCTAGATTCCGGATCAGGAAAGGTGTTATTCCTGTCACCATATCATGAAATCCAGCGCTTCCTTCAATTGGTAAACCAGTGAGAGTGATGTCAGAGCCATTGAAAAAGTCAATATCACAAGATTGGTAGGCAGGTGACATGTTGCTCTCAATTGCACTGCATCAGCACAGTGCTTGCAACCTAATGATAAGCGACATAAATGTAAACAAATCAATAACAAAACTAAAAAGCCATATATAGAATTCAGTTCATGTCCAAATATATTAAAGAAAGCAGTAACTAAGAGAAAGGGAACAGCTAGAGGGATATTGATTATCTAATTGGAATTGAATCATTCAGGGAGGTGTCAAACTCACACTTTCGCTTATGCGCTTTCACTCGATGGTGAATTCACCTTTTATTTGAAAATGATTTATTGATTTAAAAAATGACTTGGAGTCGCTACTTATTTTTGTTTTATTTTTAAAGGGTAAACAAATTAAGAAAGAAAAATTCTAAGTGTGACTCCTTATTTAAAAAATGTGATTTATGAAAAATCAAATATGAGCTCGGAGGTCAGGTTACTTATTGGGGAGGTACGGTAAAGACCGTATACCCCTCTAAGTCCCTAAAAATGAGTCTCTACTAATAAAATAAAGCAATCATGACAATTAGTAAGGAAATCGATGGATACCAAAATGATCACACATTGGAAGTTGAAGCATGCATGGAGAATGGTCAGAGTTAGAGTGAGTGTGTACCTTGGTAGCAAGCGAGTAATGTACTATCATGAAATGAGGTTAGTGCATAAGAATGAGCATAAAATATATCACATGCATCACCAAACAGAATATGAAATCGTCAATGGCACACGTGACACTTCACTCAAGTTCATTTTTTATTTTAAATAAAACTTCTTTGATGTTTGGCCCCCACCAAAACCCAATTTATTTTTACATGAATCAATTCCATAAAAATTTAATTCATGCTTATTTCAAAATATTTAAAAATCAAAGAAAATATGAAAAAGTTTTGCTGAAGAGAAGATGACAATCGATTTTATTTAAAATGAGATTTTGGGTGATCTTAAAAATTCTAAAGATGAAGATTTGAAGCGATAAAATTATTTAAAAAAACTAGAATTTGAAAAATCATTTGAAAACTGGAATTTAGGAAATTATTTTTACAATCAAAGAGGAAGAAAATGAAAATGGCACGTGGCCCCAAGGAGGCCATGCAAACCATGCAGAAGTGGGCCTGGGCCATTGAGACTGCAATATAAGGATTAGTGGTGCCACTGGATAGTGCTTCTGAGACTAGCTTATGGGAGAACTGGGGAAACTGCTTATGGAAAGCAAAATTGAAATCAGGCAGGGGAGCTTCATCTGAGTCACTTTTCTGATGTTCTTCAGCTTACTTTCTCATCCACACGTTGATTAAGCCTTTGATCTAAAGCCTATGCACTGCCTTTGCTTGCCCAAGAGTTTGAGGAGTGTGATACAGAACCCCATTTATGCTGGAATATTGCCGAAGTATTTGAATCCCCGCCCTAACCATCAGTGCATGCTTAACTCCTCGTGCAAAAAGATCCCTCCAACCTTTTTGATGTTGGTGAGATAACTAGCAAGTCCTTAATCTGCTCATTATAGAGTTCAAGCACACTAACGGACAAGCTGTAAGTGAAAGTAAGACTCCTTTCTTCAGCAACTGTGAACAACTTCTCAAGAGTCTTATAGTTGGCTCCTCTGTTCTGCTGAGTACCCTCCAGCGTAAATATCCTTCCTGCACCTGCTTGCCTCTACGCGAATATACAGATATTGTATCCATCTAACACTGAAATCACCATTGGTGACGCATCCACAAACGCATCAACCTGATCATCTTTTGGTGTATAAATACAGTCAAATTCAAAGTTCTTTCTGATGGGTCCACCAATCAGAATCCTGAGATCCCCATCCTGGGCATCTCCCGAGTCTACAACTGTCACAAACCCAACTGGTAGCTCCTCCTTTCTGAATGGACAGCACCGACAAAAAACCTTGATATTGCCTGTGACATCACCTCTTGCCTCTTGGTCTTGGTTATACAGCTTCTTTCTCTTTGTTTGTTCTTCAATGTACTTCATTTTAAAATTCTCACACTGTGCAACTAATGCCTGAACAGCAACAACCATTTGATTCAACTCAGGAATGGAATCAGCATGCTCATGCGTTTCACGAGAAAACTAAGAATGCTCTTGTTTCATCATCTTTATTTTATCATCTAAGTCATTAAGTGCATCAACCTAGACCTTCTTATCATACCCATACTTACTAGAAATATGCTTTAGCTTTTCAGCATGCTTTTCCACAGTTTGATCTAGAGAATATGTCTGGAACAACTTATTGTTAAGTTCCATCTTGATCTTCTCGAGTTGCTCATTTGCTGCAGTCAAAGACATCCAAGCCTCATTGCACTCCTCTGTCTCGCGCTGGCACTACTTAGCGAGTTCTTCTATCTTTTTCTCACATTTCATTGTAAATTCTGTTTGCTTGAGTTTCTTTTGAATCGGAGGCACTTCTATCTCAGCCGAACAGTGGTTACCTATGAGACATTAAGGAGATGTCAAAGATGGATCTAATATTTTCTTCATCTTGCCAATGGCGGGTGGCAGTGAGCCTTGGAGATAGTCACAGTTCTCTGCTTCCTTCCTCACCACATCGAGAACTGAATCAATGAGCTTCACACCCTCAGTGTAATGACCCTTTGCCCATTTGTTTCCAGCATCGTATTGTCCAAAAACGAAGTTATCAGGACGGAAAATCTGGCCATAAGGACCAGTGCGAACACTGTCCATAGTGCCAAGCTCCAGATCCATGAGAGCAGCAGGCGAAACAAATCTCCCACAAGAAGCCTCATTGTAGTAGACATTTACCCGTTTCAATTGCAGATCGGAGGTCCTAACATACCGTCCAGTTGGATCAATGCCGTTCTCATCACAAACAACTTACCAGAACTTGGGTCCGATCCGATCTGGTTTCCACATCTCTATAGATTTCTTTAATAAATCATGCCTTCCTGTGTAATTCCAGCTAACATCTTTGACAGCCAATGACAAACAAACAGGCCACCAGAACCATGAAGCAAGCAGCAGGCGCAACCTAACACTATCCTCAAGAAATAGTGAAACTAAGAAATGATTTGAGAACCGGGTACAGAGAGCTAAACAGGTCCCAAAACAGAGCATACATAATCACGACCTAATTAACTTCCCTGCTTCATTTGAGCCAATGGGTGGCTCCAGCGGTTTTATCAAGTACAAGAGGCCAGTCTCCATTTCCAGGTCTTCGCTAAGGGATCTCAAGTGTGGAAGCCAAAACAACGACTTATATTGAAACACTCATGTACAGAATGGGGAGAAACAGAGAACACAATGGAGTGAAGTTTTTAAAAGAGAATAAACAAGGTCCAAATGCCCAATAAACATGAAGAAACCCACTTCATTTCTCTTTATCTGTGGGTTTAAAAATCAGTGGATTAAACTAGAAAAACGTATATAAAAAAAAACCAACATACGGGAAGGTTTTCACATATGGAATAGCCAATTAAAGCATAGTTAGATCATCATTGAATGAAAGCAGGGGAAAATGGGATGAAACTACAATAACCAAACCAAAGCAAACGATGCCAAATTATCACATGAAAAAGAGATGAGAGAAGGATGATGATATAATGAACGAGGAACCCAAAGAATCTTACCAGGCAATGCCTCTCTCAAGCTCACTCCCTTTTATGTTCTCTCAAATTTTCTCACTGGTTTCTTGCTTAAGCTCGACTCCTCCTTTTACAGTTCTCGCTCTCTCAAAACCTCCTCCCTCTGTTTTTCTCCTCAGTTCGTCTTCTCTTCTCTTCTTCCTCAAGATATCTCTGTCCCTGTTAACACAAAACGCACCTCCCCTCCAAGCTTGCTCTCCAAGCTAAACCCAAAAAAAATCTCTCTCTGTAACTCCCCTTCCTCGTTCTAGCCTGCTCCCAAAGCTACTAGCCTAAAAAAATATCTCTCCTCTGCAGGTAACAGAATACGCTCCTCTCTCCCCTCTTACCAATGCAAAAAAAAAAAAAAAAAAAAAAAAAAAAATCTCGCCTCACTCACCAGCAAGCTTGCCCACCAAGAAAACTAGCCTGCTCTCCAACAGAATCCCCCTCCTCTGTCTTGCCCCTCTCAACAGAAAAATATGCTCCTCCAACAGCCTGCAGCCTTTCTCAGAATATTCCATGACAGGTGTCATACTCTGATAGCTTCTCAAGACCACTACCTGATTCTCCAATAGCCTCTCCAAAGACGACATGTGGTCTCCTGGGATCGTGACACTTGGCAAAATGATCTGCATGAAAAATGAGCCCCAAAATGGGGGTCTACACTAGGGTTTGATTGAGTCTATAAGCTGAGTATGGCCTTGATGGATTGGAATCAGTCAGAGGCTGAGACTAAGGTTATGTGCTGCCAATCTTGCAGGGTTTAGAGGATGCAGGCAGGTCGAGGACCCTCATTTATCCTTGGCCTGCCTTGGTTGACAAGGACTCCAAATTCCCACAAGGGAAGGGTGATCTAATGCTATGCCTCCTGCACAAAGGAAATGAATTTATAAAAGATGAGATAAATTGAACAAGACAAAAATTCGTTATTTGGAGGGGGCTAGCAGCGAAAATTCACAAAACATGTACTTACAGATTTTGCAATATTGAAGAGATAATTTCCTATCCCGTAACCCTCAAATTGAAACCATCATCTCAATATTTAGCTTCTATCTCTAGCAAATCTCCACATAGTTTTCAAGATTTTGCAAAATTGTTTTCCTAATCATTTGGATGAGGATAAGTGATCCATGTGTTAAGAGGAGTTTTCATGCATAGGCGCAGAGTAAGTAGCATCCATGTGCTAAATGAGGTTAGGACCTCTAGACAAATCGATCTCCCTATACTTGTGGACACATTGCTAGGCACGCATGGATAGTATTATAATTTTATTTAAATCATGCAAACCTCAATCGACTTAACTTCTGACACTCATCAATGTTGCATATTTCCATTGCTTGGCCATCCCTAATTTTTTTTTCTACTTTCGGTATAACATCCTTTTTGAGCAATTTCATGGCAAATGACAAACACCACTAGGTTTGCCCCTTAAGAGTAGGATAAATCCAATTGGTTGACATTCTTGAGTGAACATCTTATTAATTGTTTGACCTGTTGGAATTAAGGGTATGGAAACAAAAGACTAGTCCAAAAGATACAAACAAAGAACATAATAAATAAGAAGAAAAAACTTATCGGCTGAGGCATGATAAGCACTGTCCTTGAAATATATTCACCCTCCTTGAAGACGAACTCGGTGCACTAGGGAACCAGTGGTCTATCTCTAGGATTCAACAGCCAGAGCTCGCCTTGGGTGCACTCTGTAAGCGAGATGTGTATAGCTCTAGTTTGAAAAAATTCCTTCAAATAGATGTATGAAAATACTCCATGAAAAACTCCCTGAAAAATTCTCTGGATTGGGATTGATTGCTTTTATAGGCTACTAATACAGTCCCAAAAGGAATCTACTTGTAATTAGGAGATGACACAAAGTGGAAGGTGATTTTACTTATAAAAGGAATGTACTTGTAATTAGAAGATGACACAAAGCGGAATGTGCTTTTACTTATAAAAGGAATGAAACTCCACTAGCACAATCCCAATAGGACTCTTCCCAAAAATATAACACTAATAGAATAAAATAAAATATAATAAAATAAATTAAAAAATAATTCCCAAAAATAAAATATAAAATATTTACACTCTTCCTACAATCCCTCACAAAGTGTAAACTTTTTTTGAGGAAAAAAGAATCCAATGCATCAGTACTGGTGCCTGAAGGCTATGAACCGGTCTTAGGACAAATAAGTATTGAATCATGAAACATGGTGAAAATAAATTTCTATGAACCATTGTTTCTTGATGTAACTCAAGAGACTTTTATCCACATTGGTTTCTCAACCACACTACGAGCTGTACAAAACGGGTTGGCACAAATAGGTCATGCGCCCTACCTGGATATTCATGAGAGCTCTAGAGAACGTGCCTAAGTTCTCATAGGAAGCAGCCCCACCTCCACTCTCATATAGGTGAATCCATCAAGTATGTTCTACATTTAAACATACCACTCATAAGGAATATGGAATTCATTAGGAGTAAACATTCAACCTTAGTTAATGCAGAATACGCTCTATCTACAGCATAGTGATAGACTCTCATACAATTAGAGTTGATAGAACACCTCAAGTCAACAAGTGATTTGTTATTACCCATATGAACCTACTTCATGGAATTTTCATTCTAATAGGTTGGATTACCACCACTCTTAACTTCTGTAATAGGCATAAGCCTCATCCCCCTCGATGTTTCTTTCACAAGTTTCTTATTTAGTGGTTTGGTCAAAGGATCGGCCAAATTCAACTCTAATTTCACAAATTCTAGGGATATAACCCCCGTTTCAAGCAGTTGCCACATAATATTGTGTTTTAGGTGTATATGCCTGTTCTTCCCATTAAATATTTTACTCTTAGCCTTAGTAATTGCAACTTGGCTATCACAACGCATATACACAAATGGGGCTGGTCTCGTCCATAAAGGGATATCTGCTAAGAGGTTTCTAAGCCACTCAGCCTCAGAACTTGCCTTTTCTAAGGCAATAAACTCAGCCTCCATAGTAGACCGAGTATTGCAAGTTTGCTTGGCAGACTTCCAAGAAACTGCACTTCCATGAAGGATGAAAACATATCCACTAGTGGATTTCATTTCATTTGAATTCGAGATCCAATTTACATCACTAAATCCTTCAAGGACACTTGGAAATCCACTAAAGCACAAACCATAGTTAATGGTGCCTCTCAAGTACTTAAGGACTCTATGAACAATAGTCTAATGGTCCTGATTAGGACTTTGGGTGTACCGACTCAATCTACTTACTGCATAAGCAATGTCATGTCTGGTACAGTTCATTAAGTACATTAGGCTCCCTATGATTTAAGCATACTTTATTTGAGCAACACTATGTTCTCTATTTTTCTTCAACTGTAAGTTGGGATCATAAGGAGTTGACAATGGTTTACAATCAAAGTGTTCAAACTTCCTTAGGATCTTCTCAACATAGTACTCTTGAGAAAGTTTAAGCCCATTAGATGTTCTAATTATTTTAATTCCTAGAATCACCTTTGTCTCTCCTAGGTCTTTCATATCAAACTTAGAGCCTAAGAATTTCTTGGTCTCACACACAACCTCTAGGTTAGTTCCAAAGATCAACATGTCATCAACATAAAGGCAGATGACTACACATGTGTTATCCTCATACTTGCTGTAGATACACTTATCAACATCATTAATGGAATATCCATTAGTTACTAACACATGATCAAACTTGTTGTGCCACTGTTTGGGAGCTTGTTTTAACCCATATAGTGATTTAACCAATTTACACACCTTTTTCTCCTTCCTTGGAACTACACAACCTTCAGGTTGATCCATATAAATTTTCTCTTCCAAATCCCCATTCAAGAATGCAATCTTGACATCCATTTGGTGTACCACCAAATTATGAATGGAAGCTAGAGGAATCAATTCTCTAATTGATGCTATTCTAGTCACATGGGCAAAGGTGTCAAAGTAATCTACATCCTTCCTTTGTTTAAAGCCTTTGGCAACTAAACGAGCTTTATACTTCTCTATGGACCCATCTTGTTTTAACTTTCTTTTAAAGATCCACTTACAACCAATATTCTTTCCACTAGGAGGTAAATCTACTAACTCCCATGTATGGTTATTCATGATTGATTCGATTTCACTATTAATGACCTCCTTCCAGAATGGTGCATTAGGAGAAGTTATAGCTTCCTTGTAGGATCTAGGGTCCTCATCTATTAGGAAGGTGTAGAAACCATCTCCAAAGTTTGTTTCTTTCCTATCTCTTTTACTCCTTCTAGGTTCAAATTCAGAAGGTTTAATAGACTTGTCTCTATTTGTTTTCTGAACTTGTTGTTCACCATTTTGTTTCATAGGAAAGATGTTTTCAAAGAAATCTGCATTCTTTGTTTCTATTATAGTATTGACATCTACAAGATTGTTTTCTGACTTAGTGACAAGAAACCTATATGCTGTACTATTCTCAGCATAGCCAATGAACATTGCATCAAAGGTTTTAGGACCTAGTTTTCATTTTTTAGGTTCAGGAAGAAGAACTTTAACTAAACACCCCCACACTTTAAGGTATGCTATATTAGGTGCGTAACCCTTCCACAACTCATAAGGAGTTTTACCAGTTTTCTTGTAAGGTATTCTATTTTGAATATGACATGCAGATATGGTACCTTTCCCCCACAAGTTCAAGGGTGCTCCTGAACTTACCAAGATTGCATTCATCATATCTTTTAAGGTCCTATTTTTCCTTTCTGCTACTTCATTAGACTCAGGGGAATAAGGAAGAGTAGTTTCGTGAATGATCCCATGATCTTCACAAAAAGAATTAAAGGGGTTGGATTCATACTCTCCTCCCTTATCAGTTTTAAGCCTTTTAATTTTCTTACTTAGTTGATTTTCCACTTCAATTTTGTACTTGATGAAAGCATCTTTTGCTTCATCTTTGTTTCTCAAAAGATATACCCTTGTATACCTTGAGTAGTCATCTATGAAAGTTATGTAGAATCGTTTACCACCTCTTGTCATTGTATTTTTTAGGTCTCCTAAGTCACTGTGTATTAAACTTAGTAGATCTGATTCTCTTTCAACTGATTTGCAAGATTTCTTTGTGGTTTTAGATTCTACACAAGATTCACATTTTCCATGGTTTTCTAAGGACAATTTAAGGATTAAACTCAATTCAACCATTCTTTTCATATATGAAAAGTTCACATGTCCTAGTCTACCATGCCAAATATCACAAGAATCAACTATGTAAGCAGAAGAAGAAGATGCATTATTATTGATAATATCATAAACATTCAACAAAAATAAACCCTGATTACAATAGCCCTTTCCCACAAATGCATCATTCTTGGTTAAAACTACTTTATCAGAGTCAAACAAGATCCTCACTCCTGCTTTTCCAAGTAGAAATACTGACACCAAGAACATCACATAGGGCAAGCACTTTTTCAAAGGTTAGCTTGAGGAGAACTTTCCCTTTGCCAATCACTGGAGTAGATCTAGAATCACCCACGAACACTTGTTCCTCTTCTTCCTTTATAGTGGTATAGGAAGTGAATGCACTTCTGTTACCACAATTGTGCTTGGTAGCCCCAGAGTCTACCACCTAGTCCTTCATATTGGTGACCATGCTCACCTCAGAGGAGATTACTGCTGTGATCACTTTAATTATGCTAGATGAGGATGAGGGTCGAGTCAGATCTTCAGATTGTATTTTACATGTAGTTGGTTTATTATGTTTCTTTTAACATTTTGATAAAAAATAAAAAAATCAAATATTTTGACCTTTTTTATTTGGTCTTAAAATTTAAGAAATAAGTAATAAGTGAATAAAAAGTCTATATATATATATATGTATTATTAGAAATTTAAAAGTAGGTTGCTTTAAAAAAGAAATCGAAAGCCCCCAAAACAACCCTTTTTTTTCATTATTCGAAACAAACCTAACAACACATGCAAGAAAATCAAATATAAAAAGATTATTTAAAAATATATACATTTTTGAATTCATCATTTTCTTTTACATAAATAAGGTAGGAAAATAAATGTAAAGAGTTATGAGTTTAAACCTACTATTACTTTTTTTTTTTTTTTCTTTTTTTAGTTTTTTCATTTTTTTTTTCTTTCATCTTTCCTTTTATTCTTCATTTAGATGGATGAAATCAGGATAAAGAAAAAAAAAATGAAAAGGAAAGGAAAAAAATGGACAAAAAGGGGAGAAAAATACTAATCCAATATTTGATTCTTGAAAATTTTGAAAGAAAATATAAAAGAAAAAAAAAAGTTAATAAATTATTTTTTATTTTTTATATAGAGATAAATAATTTAAAATATATAAATTTATAATTAATTTATATAAAATTTTATTTTCTTTCACATTTTTCATGATACATCAAATAGACAATCATTTTTCTTAATATCCTTTAGAAATCAAATAGAACATAAAATTTAATTAATTTAAATTATTTTCTTTTTGGCATTTTTAATAGTACACTAAATAGAATATTATTTTCTGGAATATTTTCCATTTTTTTCAATAATTTTAGAAACGAAACATAACATAAAATATATTTTTTTCCCATTTTCCTGAGAAGCAAAAGTAGATGAAACTTGGAAAATGTGCATTCTTCCTGAATTTAATTTTCTTTTTCTTAATTTTTTTTTTATTTTTTTTCCTTAAAATTTTTCCATAACCAAATATTAATTTACCTAAAAACCTCATTTATTAAAGACAGTAATGATCAATTGGATTGCTTTCATAAGGCCCAACTGTTAAATCAGCCCATGGCCATTGGGCTTCATGATCTGAGTCCAAGATTCAATACATGACTCAATATGTAAGTAAGAACAAGATATTTAAATTTATTTATTTTTAAATAATTTTTTTATTAATCACTTTTTTACCTTTTTCATTTTTTTTTTTTTTGTTTTTGTTTTCAAGATGTGTCAATTATCAAAGATTGATGTTGGGTGAAAAGAAAAAAATGGAGATGTTAATACTTTAGAATTTTTTAATATTTACATGATCATAAATCAATGTTTTATGACTATTTATAACAATTTAGATAATATCACATATGATAAATGTTTATTCGTTAGTTTATTAAATCCATCTAATTATAATTATTTCTCTAAAATTTTTCATTATTTAAAAAAAAATCTTAATTAACATATTATGTGTATAATTTGATATCAATAAGAGACACTAAGGTGGTGTTTGTTTTTTGGCTGAATAGAAAAAGTCAAATATTTTAGTTTTTTCTATTCAGCCAAAAGTGACCTGTTGACATCATCCAACATAACTAGAGTGAACTTGTTATCAATAAGTTCAGTTTAGTTATGTTGGATGATGTCAATAAGTCACTTTTGGCTGAATAGAAAAAGCTAAAATATTTGGTTTTTTCTATTAAGCCAAAAAACAAACACAACCTAAAACTTCTTCACCTTGAAACCTATCGAAATATCAAAACAAACCACCTTAGTGATTGATGTTGTCACTTTCAATCATATTTGTTTAACTTGTTCTCTTTGTTTTTTTTTTTTTTTTTTTTCTTTTTTAGGGTGCTTATCACAAGCCCTTTTAGTTACATGAATGATGGAAGGAATTCACAAATATAATTAGGGATGATAATATGACAGATTATTTTGGGTACCTGTCTTACTTTATCCCTAATAGAATGGATTTAGAATTTAAACAAACTAAGTATGAGTGGTTTGAGGTTTTGTTTAAACCCAAGATGAGTTAGGACTGGTTTGAGTATTGTGTTATTCATCATATCTTAATCATATAAAAAATTAATTTTAAAAATGAATTTAATTTAATTTTTAATTTCCTATTTTAAATAATATTATAAAAATTACAATATTTTAATGCAATTAATTTTTTTTTTTTTAAAAATAGTTCTAAAAAAAATTTAAAAAATAAACAGAGAGTGAGTATGAAAAATTTGTATCCCCACTTCACTCTGTTAAATTTTTTTTTTTAGTGAGGGAGGGATGAAAATTATTTTTAATAAATGGGATATGATTGGAATGCTATCACTCGTCCTTGACCAACCTGTTGCCAACCCTAAGTTATAACCGAGGTGCAATGGGTGGATCATCTTTGCCAAATAGCGGCTGCCAAAGAGAATGGGCAACTTTAATTTGCACTAACCCTGTCCAGAGAGTCTAGCAGTAAAGCCACATGTCCTTTTCATATTTTGATTTTCCCACCCAAAGCCAACTTTCTATAACTAGCTTGAGCAGGAAAAGAAGGCATTGAAAAGGACACTTCAAGATGGGTATGTCTAGGGCCTTATGCTTTGCTTGAGTCCAATCCCAAGCCCAAGCCCAAGCCCATTTAGGTTAAGTCCGCATGATGGGTCCACCTCCTAAAACTAGCCCAAGATAAGGCACGACTCAGTATGAATAATGACCAAACCATGTTGTAAGTGTAGTTGATAACCAAGGCCATGTAGTTAATAATTGGGTTGTTAATATTAATTGTGCCAACCTTGGTGTGGAAGTCATGCATGAATGTAATTGAAAATATTTTTATGTGATGTTTAATATCAAACTTTAAAATAACATCTAGGATATGAAGAAAAAGCATACTTTGATTTATAATCTTAACTTTAATATAGTTTGAAAATCTTTTAGTGATCGACTTGAAGTCTTAATCTTTACTTTCTTACTCTCCTTTGATGCATTCCTTAGTATTGTGTATGAAAACTACTTTAAAAAATTGGAAGCGAAGAGATGGGCTTAAAACTTTGCTTTTATAGGTACTTTAAAAAATTGATTGTTCAAACGAACCATCAGTTAGATACTTTAAATTTTTTTAATTAATTAATTAATAATAATAATTAGAGCATGAACTTAATATAAATTTCTTATTTTCAAAATGAATTTAATTTAATGTCACCAAAAGTCATACATGAGAAATGATGAACCAAAACTTTGAAGAAAAAAAAAACTTAAATGTGATTATTAAGACCATTTTTGGTTCTAATAAGTAATGCTCATAACTGCCCTCAAAACCTTATTGTTGTTGAAGTGTCGTCTACAAATGGATAAGCTTTCAATTTCGACGAGAGTTTTTTTAAAGTAAAGGATGAATAGTCAATTTAATTCCACTTTTATCAAGATGAGTGACATTATTATTATTTTTCAATTAATTAGAAGTCTTTTACTTACTTTTTTTTAAAAAAAAATTATTTTGTTTCAACTACAATTAAATTGTAATAAGAAGTATTCTTATAAGTTGGTTTTTTATTGAGTCTCATACTTGATTTTTATTGGTTTTGAACTAGGTGCAAATCATCCAGTTCTCTCATGGTTCCCACGTGAGAACTAAATCCAAGTTAGACCATAATTTTAATTAAAGGCTAATTTCACCCACCTTCTCTAAAGTTTACACCAACCCTCACTGGTTTAAAATTTCGTCAAATACATCTCTTATTTTAAGTAAGAGGAGAGGTAAGTGAAAATAAAACATAAGAAGCATAGAAAAGATATTTGATGAAATTTCAAATCAATGAGATATAAGTGTATTTAACCAAAACGTCATGAAAAATGAGTGAAATTAACCTTTTTAATTAATCAATAACTATGGTTCTAACTATTAACCATGAGTTATCGCAACTTATAAATAGGTTATTAGAAGACTCATATAGGACACATGAAATTCACTCCACTTCTAGATATGTTACTACACCATCTTCTTCCTCTCTTGCTAAGAAGGTGTAACAGAAGAACATCATTTCGACAATCACTTGTTTGCTAGTCATGGAGGTGGTGTACTAAAAAACATCATTTCGACCAACACTTGTTTGCTAGTCATAGAGGTGGTTTGAGAAGACATCTAGGAGAAATAGCATCATTGTTGATGGGGAAGACATCTTTGAGCCCATAATTTGGAGAAGAAGATTTCAAACTCACTATAGGGGAGCTAATACTTGATCAATCTTCCCTTGTTTAAACACTCTCATTAAATTTATGCACAACCTATTTTTTATAATTTTTTTGAGGTTTAATTGAAAATTCAAATACCATCCTAATGCAAATTCTTCCTTCTTGTTTATATTTTCATCACTTTTAATTTACTTTTTCTAAAAAGGTGAAATCTAGAATAAAAATGGAGAATAAGAATATGAAAGAACCACAAGAATAGAAAAAAGAAAGTGTATATGTAACGACCCGCTCTCAATCGGGTAGATATTATCCGCTTTGGACCCAAATGGGCCCTCACGGCTTTACAATGCGTCTACAGGGTCAAGAGAAGTCCATACTTATATAGCGCTAGGAACTTTCCCCCATATCCGATGTAAGATGTCACAAACACTCTCCCATGCAAACACAACATCCTCGTTGTGTCCCATGGGATTGTGGGGCTAAACAGACGAATACCCCTATGGGTCGAAACAAGCCCCTACACCGAGGTCGGAGATCAGTTTTGATACCATTTGTAATGACCTACCCCCAACTGTGTAGTTATTGTCTGTTTTGGACCCAAAGAGGCCCTCACGGCTTTAAAATGCGTTCATAGGGTTATGAGGAGTCTATACTTATATAGCGTCAAGAACTTTCCCCCCTATTCGATGTGGAATGTCACAAATTTTGTAACGACCCGCTCCTAACCATGTAGATATTGTCCGTTTTGGATCCAAAGGGATCTTCACGGCTTTAAAACGTGTCTACAGGGTTAAGAAAAACCTATACTTATTTAAAATCAGAAACTTTCCACTCTATTCGATGTGGGATGTCACAAACACCCTCCCATGTAGACATAACGTTCTCGCTGTGTCCCATAGGATTGTAGGGCCAAATAGACAAACACCCTTACAGGGCTAAAAAAACCCTACATCGAGGTCGGAGATCGGCTTTGATACCATTTGTAACTACCCACTCCCAACTGTGTAGATATTGTCCGCTTTGGACACAAAGGGCCCTGACGGCTTTAAAACTCGTCTACAGGGTTACGAGGAGTTCATACTTATATAGCGCCAAGAACTTTCCCCCCTGTTTGATGTGGGATGTCACAGTATATGTTTAATCTTATTGGGAACATGAAATAATGTGAATACCTAGAGAAAGTCTTCCTAAGAGACACTATCATAATGGAATATAAAGAAATCATATTTATACTCTTTAAGCTAAGCTAGGTTATTTTTCTTAACTCGTATTTGCTTTTTCTTTTGAATGTCTTGAACTAGGATATCAAGTTCCTATCTATGTGGAAGGGTTTTCTTTTGTTCATTCACAATGAATTTTTGATTATGTCAAAACTCCATTTTCTTAATTTTCAAGAATTTCTTAGACAAAAATAAGCCTTTTGCTATGAATTTATTCATTGTAATATGTTCATTTTACAAATATATATTTTTTTATCCTTGAAACAATATAATCCCCTTGTGGATTTGTTATGAAATTATATTCCTCATGAGAAAAAAAAAACTTTTTGCTATAAAATATTCACTTTTAACCATAAATTGGTACCCTGTAGAGTCTCGAAGTAATTTTTTCTTTATGTGTTTAAGATATTTAATGGCTTTCAATAGTGAGATCCTTTATAAAATATTAAAATGATAACTCAATGACTTTTTTGTTCATGTCCTTGTAAAATCCACAAGGACTATCACAACATGTCGTGTGTCTAATGGATACTATTAGCTCAAGGGTTCTCCTAATTGAGTTTTGATGATAACAAACCATGATTAAGTAGCTAATTGGTTTGAATGATAAAAAAATTTAGGTATTAGTTTGGAAATTCATCAAAGGACCCAATGGATGCAAGATCAAGACAATTGAAAGACCTTCTAATAATAGAAAATATATGTAAGATGAATGCATAAGTACACTTAGAATTTTCATATTTTTTCATATACCATATGAGCTATGTCATGATACGATCTATCATATAATGTCTAATACATATTCAACACTACTTTCCATTAATATGACATGTAGCACATCTCACCCTTGATCTCATGTGTGTGTTCCCTAAGGAACATATTCTGGGGTTATTCATATGCCTAAGGAACATAGATACCCACATATATATGATGGATATTGATGGGGTCACCCGTAGCTTACCTCTTGGTAAAAGTGATATAATGTACACTTAAGGGGGTTCATTCTTTTACTTATATTACAAAAGGATGCTTCCCAAAGAATACTTGTGACTCGGTGATCTCCTAAGCTTTCTTGAAGGTGTCACCTTTGACACAAAGCTTTGATGATGAGACATCCACATAGTTGGGAGTAGGGTTTGGGAAATCTAAAATGGACTTAGTGTATCTTGATGATGGAGTTAACCTTCTATCATCAAACACTTTGGGATTGATTTAAGGATTTTGATTTGATGGCTAAAATTAGAGGTTTTTCAATGTGGGATTTGCATCAAACTCTTTTTAACTAGAATAATGAGAGAGGAGGGGGAGGAGGGGACTAGTGTGTCTTTGTGATACATGTCATCTCCAAACACTTTTATGTCATGAATTCATTAATATGAGAGTTTTTGTACTTTTGAAACATTAAAAATGTTTAATTTCCCACTAAACAAAAACAAAGGATTTTTCTTTACTTTCGTAGGTGTTACTACCACCTTAATATGGTGGTTTGTTTAGTCCCTTGAAGGGTGTTTGTTTGTTTGGCTTCATAATATCATGGGACACAACGAGGACGTTGTATCTACATGGGGGGTGTTGTAATATCCCACATCGAATAGGGGAGAAAGTTCCTAATGCTATATAAGTATGAGCTCCTCTGAACTTTGTAAATGCATTTTAAAGCTGTGAGGGTCCCTTTGGGCTTAGAGCGAACAATATCTATATTGTTAAGTGCGGGTTGTTACATTTATGATGTCTCACATTGGTATGAAGGGTGTTTGTGATATCCCACATTGAATAGAGGAGAAAGTTCATGACAAAGTGGACAACATCTACACGATTGAGTGTGAGTTTTATAAGTGGTATAAAAGTTTATCCCCTGCCCCTTATGTGGCTGTTTGTTTGGTCCCGCAGGAGATGATTGTTTATTTGGCCTCGCAATCCCATGAGACACAATGAAGATGTTGTGTCTGCATGGAGATGGGAGAGGTGTTTGTGATGTTTCACATCGGATAGGGGAGAAAATTTCTAGCATTACATAAATATGAGCTTTTCTTGACTTTGTAGACACATTTTAAAGCCATAAAAACCCATTTGGGTTCATAAAGGATAATATTTATACGGTTGGATGTGGGTCATTACATTTCTACTCTTCCCTTAAATTATTGACACCTTACTATCCCACATGCAGTGGTAGACGTAGGATTTAAAGATTTTTTTGGTCCAACCTTCTATATGCCTTTGCCCACATGGTTGATTTCTTACATATAAAAAGCTTACAAAAATACTTTTCAAGAAGTTACAAGGAAAATTATTTTGGACTAAGTAAAAAAAAAAAAATCACACTATTCATCCCTTATCTTGACATTCATCTAATCTTCGCCATTTTCTTTTGGTAGAGCCATGCATGGGTAAAATGCTATCCCCACCTTAGCTCCACTAAGCTGAAGAAAAGCTCTTGACAAGAATAGGATATTGATGATCCTCAAACATTAAGGAGGCCTAATGCTTAAATAGAATACGTGGATACCTTACCCTCCATATAGGCGGTGTTGTAGAATAAGTGGTTAGATAGACACCAAATTGACTAAAATGTAGTGGTTTGTCTCAACTCTTATGTGCTACTCACTATACTATGACTTGATCTCTTAACAACCAGACGTGAAGTGAGATCCATTAATTAACATTTTGAAGTCACTTTTTCTTCCCTCTTATTTTTTCTTACAGCTTTCTCTTCACCAATTTTTCCTCTCAAACTTGCTTGATTAAATTTAGATTAGTTCATTATGCTTAAGCTTGAATATATTATCAAGATTTTCACTGCTTCTAATTTCTCCATCTAGGCTTCTAATTTGTAACATTTTTATTAAAAAGCATTTTCAAAGAGAATTTTTTAGTGTCTCAATACAAATTAACAAAAAAACTGTTATTAATAGTGTAATATAGTATGTTACAATAAAAAAATTATTTTTGAAATAAGTGCATTTTAATTTAAGAGCTTATTTGACAACAATTTTGATAACCTATTAATGAATTATTTAAGATAAAATTATATTTTAATATTTATCGAAAATCTATCATCAATCAGTTTATAACCTGAACGTTATTTGTTTATATTATACATGAAGTCTTATTGCTTTATACTTTAATCTCATTGATTTGTATTTTAGTATTATTATTTTTATTTATTTATGTATTTATTTAATGATCGAAATTTTATTATATATTTTGATGTTCTAGATCCCGATCCATTTGATAGTGATGAATTCAATAACTAAATATTTTGAAACCATTAATCTAATAATGATATATATATCTTCATATCCTATTTATTTATACCTCTGTGTTATTTATTTATATTTTTGTATTTTAATTTTATTTATTTATATTTTTATTGAAAGATTGAAATTAACCATCTGGACTTAGATTCAAAAGTTATAGGTAGCTTATTATTTTCCGGATGCTAAAGATAATTTATCTTATCTTTTAGATAGATGAGATCGAGATTGAGATTGGTGGTCTCTTTGATGGGTACAATGGGAGTCACATTAACTGGATGGTAAAACAGTGAGGAATTTGAAAAGGACATCAAATTGAAAAGTCCAATGACATCCTTGTCTCCCATTCCCAACCAATAAAAATAAAAATGTGTATTTCCGTACGCACATGTCTAAAATAATAATAATAATAATAATAACCTAAATTTATAAAATTTAAAATGTAAACCTAAATTTATAAAATTTAAAATTTAAATTTAACATATCATTAATTAATTAATTAATTAAGATTTGTAATTAGGATTTTATGTAGGTTAGATATTACCTTTAATTATAAAAGTATTATCTTTTATTGTTAGCCTTTGAATAGTAAGCTTAAATTATTTTTATATTTTATGATTTTTTCTTTCAAATGTATAGATGGAAATCCCATATAGCGTCCAATATTAACCAATAAAAAAATACCACATGCATATCGTATACTATATTAACCAATTCGTGGAAAGTATTACTAATCTTGCAATTAATATGGAAAAGAAGGATTTGGAAACATAAAAGACACATACCTCTAGGTGAAGGTGCCATTTTCTTGCCTTTGATGTTACCTTTCTCACTAGTTTCTTTTATGTTTTTGATGTGGATCTTGCTTCAACACAATTGAACCTTGAAAAGGAGGTTAGATATTATTGCTTTTTGAGATTTGGAGTTGCAACCTAGAACCATGGTTCTAAAAATGGATGAAAATGATAAGAAACCCTAAATGAAAGAGTTAAATGGTGATAGGAGGGGAGGGAAGAGGAATATTGGGCGCCATAGTTTGAGATTATTAAAGATTGTTGGAAATGATAAGAAACCCTAAATGCAAGAGTTAAATAGTGGTAGGAGGGTATGAAGGAGGAATATTGGGCACCGCAATTTGAAACTATTAAATATTGTTGGAGATGATAAGAAACCCTAAATGAAAGTATCTTTTTAAAAGATGTGGGGCTTTTAAATTGTGGGCAAATTAGTCTTTTTCTATTTACGCCACTTTAAATTTACATATAAAAAATCATCGTATAAAATAATTATTAGTTACCTTATCAAATAATGACAAAAGTTGACAAAAATGAGTGACACTAAGTTATGACATCTAATATGTTGTGGAAAAGTCTCCAAAGAAAAAAAAATGAGCATAAGGTTGGGTAATGAACTTAATAATAAATAAAAAAGTATAGGAATACAATCCTCCCTTAGGGCACTTGCCTACACCTTTCAAACCACTTTCCTTCAAGCCTTACATTCTCCACTTTGCGGATATTCCTTGGAGCACTCCAAATCCGGACCACAAGCATTCCTTAAAATAACTTTGAGGAAATTCAAATTTCAACTTTGAAAGTAACCATAATGTAGAGTGAGTTAGTGAGAATCAATTTAGAAAAGTGAACTACTTCTTTACATATAGTTGCTGGAGGACACATATGATCAGTCTTCATGCACACAATTTCTTCTTTAGGGAGGAGTGCTTGAGGATTGTGAGGATGCTCATGCATACTTGTGTGTAATGCTCTAACGTAGGGACATATAAGTGTAGTTATGTGTTTAAAGCATGTTTCTTAATCATTAGGCCCCAAGTCTCATATACATACATAATACATCTCTACTCACTTCTCTTTCATGACTATTCATGTTCACTTACACAAACTCACATATTCTTACTTTCGCTCACGTGTTCTAGTGTTTTGGGTCTCTTTATTTGAGCATGCTACTTTGTTTTGCTTGAGATAACTATTTTGTAGCCTTTACTTAGCAAATTTCTTCATTTAACTCCTGTCCATGCCTTCATCAACCTTTTTCAAAATTTCTTTCTTGAAAATAACCTAAAATTTGTCTTTTTCTTATCTTCTTTTCCCCTTACATTTTCCCCCAAATTGCACACATTAGCTCTAAAATGGGATTTAGCGTATTTTCCGTATTTTCAAGTTAAAAAGATATCATTAATACTCAAAAGTATGATAAAATCCTTATTTTAAAGATGAAAAAACACAATTTTGAGTGTTAATCATGTCTTAGACTAGGTTGGCAATTTTATTCCATTAATGTTACACTAAGTCCGATGTATTTTACCTTCCAAGGTCTTATAAGTTATAGTTAACTTCAAATAGCTTTAGAGTTGATTTGTATTGAAGTTATGTATACATTTGAGGTAATTAGAGCACAAGGAATAACTATGAAATGAGTATTAGGTGAGGTTTTAGGGAAATGTTAAAAATTGGAGTTGCTTGCATAATATTAGAACGTAGTTAACTCTTTATAGTGAGATATTGAGTTAACTTCATTATTGAATTATGAGGGATCTAATATTTTCTTATGGGTCCTAGTAGTCCCCACTTGAGCTCTCACTCTTTGGTGGCATGTTATTTTGAAAATTATTTGAGTTTTTATTCATATGTGTGCATAAGGGTGTTTTGGTAAAAAATAGGGTTGCACAGGAGTTTATGAATTGTCTTTTTGGATTGAGCTAATTAATTAATTGTAGTCTAATAGGGTTAATTAATTAATTAGAACCCAGTGGGTTAACTTAAATAACCTAAGCCTAAGATGGACTCAAGTCACTTAAACCTATGAGGAAGTTTATATAAGGCCTTTTAACGTTTAGAGTTAGATACTCTAATTCAGTATTGTCTTCCAAAGAAATAAAATTCCCTAACCCTTATCCTTCAAGAGAAAAGTCCAATCTTCTTCATTGCCAAGTTCCAAGCAAGAGTTATCAAACAAAAAATCTCTATGTTTTTGAGATCATTTTTTATTGATTGAAAAAAGGATTTGGTAACATCCAAATTTGAGGTATATGCTTTACATGTAGGAATGACTAGGAAAAATCATTCCAAACCTTAAATCAATAGGGTGCATGCAAAAACTATCCTAGGGATACTAGATCTATTTCAACCAAAGCAAATAAAACAAAAATAGAAGTAGGCGATTAAGAATAAACAATACCTATGACCTAGATGTTCCAAGATTGATTCTAATTAGTGAAGAAGTTGGTGTGAATCTTGAACACCTTGTGATCTTTTGCCAAATGGCTCTTTTTCTTAGATCCTGACATATGAGGATGGTGGAATCTTCTTTGGAAAGATGAAGGCTAGGGTTCCTTTCCTTGGAAAACTGAATGATTAAGATATTAGCCTTAAACCCTTAAGGGAGTTTATATTGTCTTACATGTGTGGGCTTAATTGACTTGAGCTCATCTTAGACTTGGGTCACTTAATCTAGCTATTGGGTTCTAATTAATTAATTAATTAACCTTATTGAGCTCTAGTTCATGTATTTTTAGTTTATGGATTTTAAAAATATAATGACATTTTATGAAAAAAATTAAACCATATATATCTATCATTGAGCCTTTTAGTTCTTGAACTAAAAATTAAAAGACCCCAACAAATGTATAACGATTAGGTCATCTTCATAGGGAACTTTAGATTGACAGTTCTAGAGGTATGAGTATTCAAGGTATGAGCGCTGACTAGAAGCTTCAAAAATGATTTTGTGAATAGGAGATAAGGGAATTTAAAGACAAAAAAATTAAGAGAGTGGGAATTCAAAAGTCGTAAAATTAAAAGAAAGAAAATTTCAAGAGTAAAGATTCACTAGGGTTCCTATTTTCTAGTTTAACTCATCAATATGGCTTTAAACCTATGCTTGCAGCTTTAGGATCAAGTTAAGGGTTTACACCTAGGAAGGTTCTGAATTTACATGAATTGAAGGTGCTTTAACAAAGATTTTTCCTAGTCTAATTGTCCTATTTTGGATCCTCATAACCAAGTGGTTTACATGGGTTTTTTTTTTATGTCAGCCTTGGGATTAATTTATAAAATCAATCACATTAGACTTGAGTATGCTCCCAAGGTTGCTTGACTTAATGATCCTCATAACCACTACATCATATACTTTTCTTCCCATGTTCACTCCTTATGTTCATTGCAACCACTGCTGAGGTTAGATTCTTTTAAGTTATGCATAAGTAAAATATTAGCGACTTGAACTAAGAAATGAGAAGCCTCAACTCCTTTCACCTCTTAGAGTGTTGAAGGCTACTTATACCTGCTAAAATTAAAAAGAACCAGAAATATAAGTTTGCAAGCTAAAATTAGAAAGCTAAAGTTAAGTTAAACTGGAAATAGTTACAAAAGAGAGAAAAAGAATATCCTAATAATCAGCTTATTCTCACTTCCGGAGCTGTTCCCCTTCTCTATTATGCTCTTTCTCTGTAAACATTTTTGTTTGTTCCCTCTCAAGCCTCTGCCCTCTCTGTAAACCTTTCCGAATCCCCCTGCTCACCTCCAACTTTTTTTCTTGCTGCCCGAGCTCACTCTCTCACAGTTCAGCTCACCATCTCTCTCAATCTCAAACCAACGTCCCTTGCCTAGGTCCCTCACTCTCTCCCAGTTTCTCCCCAAAATGAGCATACCCCTTCTCCCGCCTCTCTGGCCTTTTCTTTTTTCCTCATCTCTCTCTTCTCTCTACCCCAAAAGAAGAAGCAATCACCTTCTGAGACGTGTCCTCACCGGCAGAGAATCTCTGTACTCAACAAACCACCATTATATCCTTTGCCCCTCTTCTAACAGCCTCTCAAAAGAAAATATAACAGGTGCAAAAACCTCCACCACTGGTCCAAAAAGAGCGAAAAAAAAGTGAAAAAGAAAATAACAGTGACCCAAAATGGGGGTCTACATGCATGATCCTTAATTATAAATATTGTAAAAATATTTGTATATATTTTTTTGTAAAGATCCAAAGAAATAAAATAAGAAATAAAAAAACCAAATATTTGTCAGAGTATGCCATTCAATGGCCTTCCAAATGAGTGGAACGATTGTTGGAAAAGAATATTGACTTACGGATAGTTAGTTTTAGAGTGCATGTGGAGCAAATTATTTCTCGTACTTATAATTCTTAGTTGGAATAGCGACGACCGCAACACTTCAACCACGTTATCTTTTTAAGCGCCAGATATATTCGCTGGGAATTTGTAACCACCCATAAACCCTCCCTTCATCTTCCTTTCATTGTTTCTGATTTCATTATCAAATAGTTGATCGATCACCTACAGATGGCAATGGCATCGCCGATATCATTCTCGGTGACCCGAGGCGAGCCACGGCTTGTTGCGCCTGCAAAACCTACGTCGCGCGAGCTGAAGGAACTCTCAGACATAGATGACCAAGAAGGGCATAGGTTTCAGGTTCCCATGATATTTTTCTATGGAAACAGTTCTTTAATGGATGGAAAAGACCCTGCAAAGGTGATCCGGGAAGCGCTAGCTAAAGCGCTCGTATATTACTACCCGTTTGCAGGTAGGCTTGTAGAAGGGTCTAACAGGAAGCTCCTGGTGGACTGCACCGGGGAAGGCGTCTTGTTCGTTGAGGCTGATGCAGACACCACACTCGAGCAATTGGGCGATGCGATTCAGCCACCTTGTCCATGTTTTGAGGAGCTTCTATATGATGTTCCTGGCTCGGGAGGGATCCTTGGTTGTCCTTTGTTGTTATTTCAGGTAAGAAATCTTTTATAGAAATTGATAGCTAAATACCATAATATCCGGATATTTTAGGCCGTGTATAGTGTAAATAATAATAATAACAGGGTGTAAGGAAAAAAAAGAAAAAAGAAAAAAAGAAATTGAATGTAGCATGAAAGCCATTGCCCAAATAAAAAATAAAAAATAAAATTAACGTGGGTGAAAGCCATGAAAGAAAACAGGGTAAAAAAAAAAGAAAAGAAAAGAAAAGAAGAGAAAAGGAAGATAATAATAATAATAATAATAATAATAATAATAATAATAATAGGGTATAAGGAAAAAAAAGAAAAAGGAAAAAAATTGAAAGTAGCATGAAAGCCATTGCCCAAATAAAAATAAAATAAAAATTAAAGTGGGTGAAAGCCATGAAAGAAAAAAGGGTAAAAAAAAAAAAAAAGAGAAAAGGAAGATGATAATAATAATAATAATAATAATAATAATAGGGTGTAAGGAAAAAAAAAAAGAAAAAAGAAAATAAGAAAAAGAAAAAAATTGAAAGTAGCATGAAAGCCGTTGCCCAAATAAAAATAAAATAAAAATTAAAGTGGGTGAAAGCCATGAAAGAAAAAAGGGTAAAAAAAAAAAAAAAAGAGAAAAGGAAGATGGTAATAATAATAATAATAATAATAATAATAATAATAATAATAGGGTATAAGGAAAAAAAAAAAAAGAAAAAAGAAAAAAAGAAAAAGAAAAAAATTGGAAGTAGCATGAAAGCCATTGCCCCCCCACCCAAAAAAAAAAAAATAAATAAATAAAAGTGGGTGAAAGCCATGAAAGAAAAAAAAAAGGGTAAAAGCAAAAAAGAAAATGAAAATGAGAGAAATTGAATGCTTGAGACGATATATTTTGTGTTCTTATCTCTAGGCCTTAAAATGAATAGGTTGATCCATATAGATTTCCTCATCTGGTTCTCCATTGAGAAATGCAGTCTTCACATCTATTTCGAAGAGCTCTAAGTCTAAATGTGTGACTATAGCCAAAATAAGGTGAATAGAGGCAAATCTCACTATTGGGGAGAGAATTTCTCTTCATAATCTGTACCATTTCTTTGGGTTTATCCTTTTGCCACTAAATGAGCCTTGTATTTTTTTATTAAACCATCTATCTTGCATTTTTTTTTCAAAATCCATTTATTTCCAATGGTCTTATACCAAGGCAAAAGATCAACCAACTCCCAAACACAATTCCTTGCCATAAAACTCATATTTTCCCTTGTAGCAACCATCCATTCCACTGATTTAGGTAAAGTCATAGTTTCTTCATAAGAAGCAGGTTCATCAAGGTCTAACGAAACACACATGTAGGATTCCTTTTTAATCCCAAAACGATGATGGAGAATTTGGCCATGTTTACCTTTACATAACTTGAGACTTTGTAAAAAGTCATCTAGTGGTACTTTTCCATTACGAGGTAAGTCACTCCTACTATCTTTGGCAATTTCAGGATGGGCTTGTAATTCTCTACCCTCTTTTAAAGATTTTGTTGCTTCCTTTTGCAACTCATAAATTTCAAGACTTTTTTTTTTTTTTTTACTTCACCAATACTAGGAAAATCATTTTCTATAAAATTAACATTGCGTGACTCTATTTCAGTCAATCCTCCATGGGGATGTTCACCATATGGTATGTAACCCTTTAAGTAGTAAGAATATCTTATAAAAACATTCTTATTTTCTCTAAGGCCTAACTTCCCATATATGTGAGAAGTGTTATGAACATAATTTGTACAACCCTAAGGCCGTAAATTCCCCAAATTTGGTTTTGCTCCATTTCATAACTCATATATAGTTGTAGGGACTAACTTAAAAGGCACTTGGTTAAGGATGTAGGAAGCAGTTAAAATAGCATCCTTCAAAAAGATATTGGGAGGTTAGCTTGCATCATCATTGACCTAACCATGTCTAGTAAAGCGCAATTCCTTCTTTTTGCTAAATCATTTTTTTGTGGAGTAATAGGAATTGTTAACTACCTACGTATTCCTTTCTACTCACATAGTTTTTGAAACTAGTGACACAAGTATTTGCTATCTCTACCAGTTCAAAGAATCTTTAAATTTCTCTCTTTTTGATTCTCAACCTTTGTCAAAAAGCACTTGAAACAATCTAATGCTTCAAAGTGATATGAGATTAGATCCACATAACCGCAACACGAATAATCATTAATGAATGTGAGAAAATAAGAGGTGTGATTGTGTGCCTTTATATTTATAGGTCCACAGATAGGTAGGTTCACATTGCAAAGAGACCTTAGAAGGCCTTTTCTAACTAGTCTAGCTATTCTTTCTTTACTTATGTGTCCTAATCATGCATGTCAATTCAAAGTATTAGTAGTATTATCACAAGCCACATAAGAAGATAAAGAATCTAAATCCAACATAAATAAATCATTCAATAAAAATAAAAAAACTTGTCCATACATGTTCTTATTTAAATAGAATTTAACCTTTAACCCAAAAAAATGAAATTTGAAACTCAATCCAACTAGTGTTACAACTAAACGTAGATGATAATGTACACTTTGTGCATATAACACATTACAAAAGAGCAATGTATGCCCTAAGCATAATTTGAGTTGGTATGTTCCAACTCTTAAAATATCCTCCCTTGTTTCTTACCTAGAGTAACGTAATGTGTTCTAGTTGGTATCCTTCTCTAATCTACAAATCCTACTCGATCCCTTGTTACATGTTTTGTTACTCATGAGTTTGCAATCCACCTAAGACGAGAATGAGTAACTCATACATGTTTAAAAACATATGAAAAAAAAGAGTTAAGATTTGGGTGTACCTTTTTTGGCTTAATGCACTCATGAGCAAAGTGACCCAACTTTCCATAATTGTAGCATTTTATTTTGGCCTTATCCTTGTTTTTATCTCACTTACCTCTTCGGTGTTTATTTATTTTAAATTTTTTATTTCCTTTATTTGGTCCCAAATTTCCAATTGTACCACCATGTTTTCCTTTTCCCTTACACTTAGGCTTATTATCCTATCGTTGCCCCACATGGTGGACAAATGCGATGTGTTGCTCCCTTAAAAGCTTCGCTTCCAACTCAATGTGGTAAGAAATATCAATAAAAGTTTTGATGTTCTCGTTATGCATGAGCATAAATTTCATTTGCCCCAATGACTCAGGCAAAGAATGGATAATAACTATGACTTGTTGCTCATTAGTTAGGTTATTACCAACTACCTTTTAAGACAAATTAAAGTTGACATTATCCTCAAATGTTTAGCTATGATGTGTTTGGGGTTCATGACATTGTTCAAACTTCAAAGTGAGCACTCGAAACCTAGTGTAGATGTCAAACCATAGGCAATGTTGAGCTTATTCTACATGCCATGGACAGTGAAGCGATTCTCAAACTCTCCTAATAAGTCACTATGCATGCTACTCAATATAGTGAAATGTGCACAATAGTGTCTTTTAACCCAAGAATAATAAGCTTCCATAGCGTGATGGTGTTGGGTTGAATTCCTTTCTTTAGGTTGGATTTTGGTATTAGTTAAGGTTTTCTAAGACCTCTTGTTCATTAAACAAGTATTAGATTTTTTTATGCCACATATCATAGTTATTGTTGAGTAATTTTCCTCCTTTAGTCAAAGCAACATCAATGCTTTTGGTAGCTATTTCACTACATTTATTGCATAGAGTATAACATTAACATACATTGCTCAATTTCAAATTAATTAACCTATGATATTCTTGTAAACATAATGAGAGAAAATTTCACAATGCTCATAATTTAAAATTTTAATTTTAATTTCTTTTAAAGATACTAATATCCCTGGAAAAAAGATATACCATAATAGCAATGAGATAATAATAATAATGAAAAAACACATTTATCCATAAGTAAAGTCCAATTTGAATAATAATGGACAAAACAACTTGTATAAACAATTGATATGAAAATAAGAACTACATGCATAAAAAAAGTGTAGAAAAATAATCCATAAATTTAATAACCCTATTACTAATTTTTTTAATGAATATGGTATCCCTTGGGTTGAGCTACACTTTTGTACCTGCATGTTTGGGCCTATACTTTTGGATTGGGCCTATGTTTTTGGACAATTCATTTTTATGTTTGCATGTTTGGGCCTACATTAGCCTACACTTTTGGATTAGGTCTATGTTTTTGGGCAGTTCATTGTTGTACAATAAAAAATAAAACTATAGTCTGGCTAAATACCTGCAAAAGGTCACTGTACCTTGAATTAAAGTCTCTAATTGTTGGTAGCTTCCTTATTTAAAGAAATGACTAAAAAAACTTGATTCTAGATGTAGATGGACACTAGAAAGAACATGATTGGGACAAAATAGTGGATATAGAGAAGCTCAAATAATTTGAAAAATGATTATTGAACTCACCAATAATTGTACAATTTATAGGGAAACTTAGTATTGAATGATAAGACTTTCAAACTTAATGAAAAATTGTCTTAGTTATGTTTTTATCAATTTAATTCAAAAAAATAAAATTTAAATTTTATGGAGTCTTATCTATTTATCCATTTAATTTTCTTTAACTCGCATGTGGATAGTGTACAGCAAATTTAAAAAAATATTCATATTCTAACACAGATTAATCATGATTAATGGTTGTCTTTGTTTAACATATGTAGGTGACGCGTCTAAGATGCGGAGGGTTTATTCTTGCACTGCGCCTAAACCACACAATGAGTGATTCTCCTGGGCTGCTGCAGTTCCTGAATGCTGTAAGCGAGATGGCCCAAGGCACAGAAGTGCCATCTGTGTTGCCCGTGTGGCAAAGGGAGTTCTTGAATGCGCGAAATCCTCCACGTATAACATGTAGGCATTATGAATTTGAGGAGGTACACAACACCAAGGGCACACGAGGGGTTATGGATGATGACAATACGGTCCACCGATCTTTCTTCTTTGGCCCGAAAGAGATAAGATCCCTCAAGATGCAAATTTCCCAAGCCCTTGGTCCATGCACCACATATGAGGCACTAGCCGCGTGTGTATGGAGATGTCGCACAGTTGCATTTGGTGTAGACCCTGACGAGTTTGTTCGTTTTTCAAGCACAATGAACATGCGGGGCAAGCGAGGTTTGCAGTTGCCTTCTGGTTACTATGGCAATGCATTTGCCTACCCAGCTGCAGTAGCCAAGGTCGAAGAACTCTGTAAAAATCCATTGGGATATGCAGCAGAGTTGGTGAAAAAGGCCAAGGCTGAAATGAGTGAAGAGTACATAAAATCAGTGGCAGCTCTTATGGTAATTAAAGGACGACCCTTATATACACGCACAGGGTTCTTCATCATTTCTGATAACACCCGGGTTGGCTTTCAAGATGTCGATTTCGGTTGGGGGAAGCCCTTATATGGCGGGCCTTCTAAGGCTTCTTCTCTTATTAGCTTCTTTCTACGGTTTAGAAATAGTAAAGGAGAGGAAGGGATTGTTGTCCTAATACGGTTGCCTCTTCAGTTATGGAAAGGTTTGAACATGAGGTAAAGAGGATGATTGCAGAGGAAGTAGTTGAAGTTCCATAAAAGCTCTAAATCCACGTTAGATGTTGTCGTAAATCTTTAGTAAAATTCAGTACATGCTGGCTTAAATGTTAGATAATCAATGAGATGAAGAGGATCATACTTCTAAACTCTTGCATCTTTTCTTCAATGATGGCAAAATTTAAAAGAAGCCGAGCTCTTTTACAGGTAGAGATTGTAGTAAAGGGCTTGAGCTCAGCTAAATAAACTTGTTGAAGACGTGCTTAGAACTATTGATATGGTCTCATTTTTTTTTTTAGTTGTTTTGAATGTTTTAAAGTTATTGTTGTTAGCTTTTAGGTGTTGGTTGTTTTTCTATTTTGCATGTTTTGTTCATGGCTTAATCCTTTGTCCACATTATAGTGGGTAGTTGTTGATTAAGTTTTTTGTTATAATTTCTGATGATTAATGAATTGTTACTATTCTAGTTTGTTTTACTTCTACAATATCTTTTTGTTTTTCTTCATCCTTGTTTTTTTAAAAACTACAAAACTTAACTCAAGACTGATTACACGAATTGCAGTCTCTATGATGTGTGGTAATCTTATTAGATAGCTCAAAAATCTTAATCAATTTCTTTGCATTTACTTAATGATTTGTTATCTGATTTTACTTTTTAGTATCACTTTTATGTTTGTATAATATTCTCACAATGGGGCTAGCACTTATTGGACGATCTCTCATCCCACAAGGAATGAGTGAGCAAAAATACCGACAATCAAAGTTTCATGAATGCTCCATATATCAAAGCAGTTTCATTTATTTATTTGTTATTATTATTAATTTTTTTATATAGAAAATGTCGAAATCAATATATAGTGGGCATAGTGACCACATTAAGCTTATGTTTTGCTAAAATCAAAGGTTTATCTTTTGATTTTCTTCATACATATGTGCAATAGATATCACAATTATTGATTTGTAAAGTCACAAAGAAAAAACAAATGACAAAAAACCATGTATGGCATGCTTTATAAAGGGGCCAAAAAGCATAAAGTTCGCTATAAAAGTTTATTGTACATATATATATATATATATATATATATATATATATATATATATATATATATTTTGATAATCGTGGATGTCCGAGCCAGCTTACGCGCACCTCGACTAATCCCACGGGGCCCTGAAGTTAACGACCGGGTAAACCTCTAGTGCCCTGAGGGGACTCGAACTGGTGACCATTGAGGAGCAAACCCAAGGCCGGACCAACTGATTTTTGTAGATTATACAAGTTTAGCGTTATGCATCAAGGTATCTAGATTTTTGTAGTCGAAAGTAATATACAAATGATTCCATAGATTAGGGTGTCTGACTAAAATTAATTTATATTACTCTATTAGTCACCAAAGTGGCCAAGCTAAACGTTTTTATGGATATAAAATATGACTTGTGGTTTTGGTTGTGAAGCAACAATGAATTCTAAGGATGGTTATTGTTTTACAGATAAGACAACACAAAATCTTTTGATGTTGTGGACAACATTAATCAGTTGTATTAGTTTACAAGTCGATTCAAAGGATGAATCACAATGATGTTGTGTTCACTAACTAGAATGTTGTGATGAATTATATATCATTATCGATTATGATTAATATTATTAATTCATAGCATAATGATTTTAATGAGCATGTTTCTTTGTTTCAGTAACATCAACTTTAACATAAGGTACATTATCATATTTACCATAATTGAATGGTTCTAATTTTTCAAATTGAAATGAACAAATTCTTAATATTTTTGCTATCACAACTTATATTTGATGCTTTGAATTGAGGAATCTCCTTTGCCTTTCAATGATAGTACATCTAAAGGAGAGACACTCTATGAAAAAATGCACGCATTTTGATTAAATGAGTTTCATGATTATAAAAATAAGATTGATAAAAATTTTAGAGGTTTGAGTCTTAGTAGAGAACCTCATCCCTATTTGTTTATGTATGTAATTACATCTAATATTAGAACAAGATATCGTACAAAAGTAAGTATTAGTAAAAAAAATTGTAAAATGTAAATGATATTAACATTGTCCTACTGAACCTCCTAATGCATAGTTAGCTACTTTGTATGTCAAATCACTTAAATTCCAAAATTTCTTCTTACACTCTTCTACGAAAGAAGACTTCCACACTTCAACTCCATCCCTAGCAACCTTGTCATCCAATTTATGTCATTCGTTGGACCAAACAAACTCTAATGAAGCACTATAATGGTCTCCAAGGTCCCTTAAAGAATTTGAAGATGAAATGGTAGGAACATTAGTTATAGGCTTTGCAACTTAATGATGATTTTTCCTTAAATGGCTTTCAACATTTTTTGTTGGGTTTACCTCTCCTGCATTCGTGCCAATGCTATGTTGCCATGTGACGAGGGAAGGATAGCGATAGAGAGAATAATTAAGGATTTGTGTTTTCAACAACTTAGTTATTTCTCAATATGTCTCATCAATTCATGATTGTACGATCTAGAACAGTAATAAATTAAGACAAATACAAGTACATAGTTGGTTAACAACTACCTTATATAATCTAATACATTTTTATGTAAAAAATGAATATAATTAAAGGAATAGCATGACCTCCATAGTATCAATGGACGCAAGTTCCCACGTGAAACATTGTTGGTATCCATTACAAACCTGCATACAAAAACACATAGTAAAACATGTCATATAAAATGAATGCCTAAGTTAATGTAAAACTTAATTCATATGTTGATAGTATGTAATTTAACCAACAGTGGTACTTTAAATAAAAAATAGTATTACTTCAACATGAAAAGGGTTGTACCCTTGGTTACAAGGGTTGTACCCTTGGTTACAAGGGTTGGGTGCCACAACAACGTCCAAATCATGTAAAGTACCAATTCAAACCAAAGCCTAAGTCAGTCTAAAGCTCAACTCACATGAAGATGACATATCAATTAGCCAAGAAAATAATTTAAGCCACAAACATTGTTACTATAATCCAAAAAAAGTGTTACTTTAACATGACAAAGATTGTACCCTTGGTTATAAGCGTTAGGTGGCATGCATAGGTCCAAATCATGCAAATGAACAACTCAAACGAATGTCTAAGTCAATGTAAAGCTCAATTCATATGACAATAGTACATCATTCAACAAACAATGCTACTTTAAGCTCAAAACTTTTTATTTATTTATTTATTATTATTACAAGGGTTTTACCCTTTCTTACAAGGGTTGGGTCGATCAGTCGAATTCTATTCAACTAATCCCCTCTCTAAGTTACAAGGTTTACATTCAAAGGACCAAGTCAAACTAAAGTCTAAGTGAATCTAAAGCTCAACTCACATGAGATTGGTTCATCATTCAACCAACAGTGTTACTTTAAGTCAAAAACTGTTACTTGTACACTATAGTGGGGTTGCACCCTTGCTTCTAACGATTGGGTCAATTAGTGGAATTGTATTCAATCATTCTCCTTTCTAAGTTACAAGAATTGCATACAATTATTCTTCTCTCTACATTAAAGCTCATGTCACTCCAAAGTCAAAATGATGAAAATGACCTATTCAAACTAAAACCTAAATCAATCTAAAGCTCAACTAACACCATAGTTCAAATTACGCTAGGACCCAAGTGAAGCCAAGACTAATTCATGTCAACACCCAAGTTGTGTCAAAGCCTAAGTGACATCAAGTTTGAAGTCATGCCAAGTTGTAAATGACACTATGGTCAACTAATGCCAAAATGCCAACACAAATGAAGACAACTCTTAAACCTAAATCAAGTTAAAGATTAAATTAAGCTCAAGTCATCCAAGATCATCTTTAAGACTTGATTAATAACTAGGAAAGAAAAAACTTAGGGGATAAAGTATAAATTGTACCGACATCCTTATTTAAATCACTAAAAAAAGTTATCTCACTGCCATTCTTATTCACATCACTAAAAAGCTAATTTAACTACACATCCTTGTTTTAATTAATGTGATTTTAAAATTTAAATAAGTGAAAAGGCATACTCCATCCACAAATATGACTTAATTAAGTGATGATTTAAAACACATCATTTTCAAAATTGTTCTAACGAACACAATAACTAGTAAGTAATATTGTAATAGGGAGAATCATGCAAAGGTGCACTCTTTCGAAAGCATAGCTGAATTGAGAGCCTAAAAAAGGGAGTTTTATTCAAAGTACATTTTGGAGAAATTAGTCCCTTGATCATGCATTGTAACAGTAACTTCTTTCATTTTTTATTAAATGTCTTAAAGGCTCCACTTTTCCTATTACTTCTAATTTACTTACTTACACTTTTTCCTACCAACCAAATGGGCCGAGAAAGGTCATAGTTTACAAGATCTTTGCAAAACACCTAATTGTCCACAATCCAAAATTTTTCCATAGCACCCATTGCTACATAAATTAACTCACCTATTCCAAATGAAGCTAATATTTTTGGAAAACATACCAATTACAATGTAAAAATTAACTCTAGTTAAAATCAGTTTTCAATTTATTGATAGGTGATGAAAGCCCTAATTCCCCATACAAAAAATAGGACAAAAAAAGAAATTTGTCTTTGTAAAAAAAAACCATAGATTTTAGGATGAAGTGTCCTCTATGAACTCACCAATAGATTTCGCAACACTTCTTCTACGTTGAACAAATGTTGCTAACATTTTATAAGATCATCGATTTTCATGGACCTTCTATCTTTATCCTAATTAACGATGATACAATTAGGGATTTAAAGAAAAGGATTGACATTTTTTTCCCACCAACCTGATATCAAACCCATGTGGAGCGACTCTCAAGTACGGATAGAGAAATGGGTAAGGATATGCTCTCAAATAGTTAGAGGTTGGGGCTCCAATAGGGGTTTCTCTTTTGTGGGGGTTTAATTTTGGATTTACTTTCTGTTTACTAATTTTGGTTTTCATTAATCTATGTTTAATTTAGGTTTTATTGTGGTTACCGATAAGGGTTAAGTCATCTTCCTTGCCTTTTTTTTAAATGGGAGAGTGACATAAACAACTAGAGCATGACGTAGAACTTGCTTTGGTAGAACCTCTTATGTGGCCTTCTTTGATGTGTGTTTACCTGATTGGACGGTAAGGGTGGTAACCCATCTCAAAGCTAGAGGGTAGTTACTGTAGTGAACAAGAAGTTACTATTACAGTGCATGATTCAGGGATTATTTTTCCCAAAATGTACTTCTTATGAAAGTCACTTTTTTAGTTTCTCAATTCATCTACATTTTCCCAATAGAGCACCTTTGCTTGATTCCTAAAATGAGCATAAGGTTAGGTAATGTATTAAATACTAAATCAAAAAGTATAAGAATACAATCCTCCATCAAGGCACTTTCCTAACACCTTTCAAACCACTTTCTTTCAAGCTTTGCATTCTTCACTTCGGGGATTCTCCTTAGAGTTACTCTAAAGCCTTATTGCAAGCATTCAACTCTAACAATGACCATAATCTAGAGTTAGTGAGAATCGATATAGAAAAATGAATTTCTTTGCACATAATTGGCTCTATGGTGAGGAATAATTAAGAACTATTGAGGATGTTGAAACAAACTCATGTGTGTAATGCTCTAAAGTATGGACATGTGTATTTCATTATATTATTTAAAGCATGTTGTGTGATCATCAGGCCCTAAGTCACGTATGCACGTATACCTCTCCACTCACTTCTATTGCAGGATTGCTCATGTTCACTTATGCAAACTCACTTTGCTCATGTGTACTTGTGCTTGTACTTTGGATTTCTTTGTTTGAGCAAGCTACTTGTTTTTCTTGAATGAACTATTTTATAACCTTCACTTAGCAAAGTTCTCCAATTAGATCTATTGATGTACCTTTCCCAATGTTCATTCAACTCTTATCCATGTCTTCATTAACCCTCTTCAAAATTGATTTTTGAAAATAACCTAATTTATATATATATTCTATATTTTTCCCCAAAATTACACACACTAGGTCTAAAATGAGACATAGAGTGTACTCAAGTTAAAAAGTTATTATTAACACTCAAAAACATGATAAAATTGTTATTTAGAAAAAGAAAAAAAAAACATAATTTTGAGTGTTAATCATTTCTTAGACCAAGTATATTGTTTTTCATTTTTTTTTCTATATTTTTCCCTAAATTACACACACCAACTTTAAAATAGGATTTAGCATATATTCAAGTTAAAAAGATATCATTGATACTTAAAAACATGATAAAATCCTTTTAAATGTGTAAAAAAAAACATAGTTGTGAGTGATAAACATGTCCTAGACCAAGTTTGCAATTTTATTCCATTAATGTTGCACCAAGTCTAATGTATTTTACTTTTAAAGGTCTTATCACTTATAATAACCTTTGAATAGCTTAAGAGTTGATTTATATTCAAGGTATGTATACATTTAAGGTAATTAGAGTATAAGGAATGGCTATGACTTGAGTATTAGGTGAAATTTTGCTATATATTTATTTTTTTTTTAAAAAAGTTGATTGCACAAATTAAGGCATAAACCTTTAAATGTCATGTATAGGGATTTCAAATGTCTAAGGACAATCAAATGTCCAACTCAAAGATGTTTAAAAGTCTTGTTTGAGGATGTTCAAATGTCCCTAATAACATTCACACATCCCCTTTGAGGCATTTTAAATATTAGGTCATTTTTTTGTGCATTTTTCAACTCTTATAGATTTTTTTTCTCTTAGTGATATTTTGTTAATATTACTTATAAAAGTTCTCTAAAATTGTTTCATAAGGTTTTAATATAAATGCAAGATTTTCCTCACTTAAAAGAGTTGTACAAGATCATAACCATCATTTTTACCTTATTTTTCCATTTTTTAAGTTTTTACGACAAATATTGAAAGGGGTTTACTAAAAATAATGATGAAATTGATTCACTTACTTTAGCATAGAGTTAAGGTATCCATTAAGGAGCATGAAGGACTATGTTAAGGACATGAAGGATTATGTAAGTTCTAACGGGTATAAGAACCCTATAGAATGAGAGCATCTAAATAAGATAATTTTATTTAAATTTCTTTCATATTTAGTGAATTTGTTTATGGCCATTCAACCTATGGTTTTTTTACATCCATAGATTATCAAGGAAACTCTATAGGGGTATGTCTACATTGTAACTAAGGTTTTTTTTTTTTTTTTTTTTTGTGAATGATTTTCTCTCTTCATTTTAGTTTTATTTCAATGTCTTGTGAGTAGTCTCTCTTGGGTTGAGGAAAGATGGCCTTAGGATATCCTCTCTCGTCAATGGAATAATTTTGTACTCATGAGGTATTCATAGATTTAATTTAGTTTGTTAATTGGATCTCTTCTACCTTTATGAAAGCATCATATTTCGATATTTGAAAATTAGAGTTTAGGGGCCCCTTTAAGTATTTTAAGCATTTAATGGAGAAATCATTTTGAAATGAAACGACCATTCCTGAGCCCTTAATGCTGCAATTTGGCAAGTAGATGAGATTTTGGGAAGATTGAATATTTTACATGGGAATCCAATTAATTGAGACTTCAATTCAATTTGAAAGCATTTTTGTTGAAAATATTTCAACTAAGGGAACCTTTAGGTGTCTTAGTTGTGTTAATAGAAATAAGAATCATTCCATGGTGAGAAAAGAACCTAAAAGATTCATTTTTCCTCAATAGTTTGTCATATTTGGTTAAGACAATTCAATTTCCTTTTTTTTTCACAAAATAAATTTTTAACAATCCTTTTGCTCAAGGAAAATTAAAAGAAAGAATTTTCCAAAAAAATCTAGTTTTCACTCTCTATATCATTCCATCTCACCTACATTCTAAGATCACCTCTTTGATGTTTGACATCCGATTCACCAAATTTTTTAAGCTACAACCACATTCCTATGCATAGGGAACCACCACTTTATTTAGACATTTTTGGGGTGATCAAGTGCCTTGTAGGAGAACTACAACTAAGAATGGTGATCTTGGTGTATCTCCTCTCTTGGAGTCTGCTTTCTGTTAATTTTTTATCTTTCAATTTCATATTTTCACCATTTTTTTTTTTTTAAAAAAAACAATTCCTTTTAAGTTCCTAGACAACATGTATACCCTTTCTTGTTAATTATCTTTGTTGTTGCTGAATAGAAGTCCTTGTGAAGATGACCTAACCACTATACAAGCTACTAATTTTTTATTTTGGGTTTAAAGACCGAGAGTGTCAACGACTAATCTAGTTTATTTCTTCATGTGAAAACTTCATTGTTAAATTCATTTGTAAAATTTGATAAAAGAAAGGGAACTAAAGAATGAGAAACCAACAACAATTTAGATTACCCTAAATTTGATAAGAGAATCATTTGGGATAGTTCAGTATATGAATTTCCAAATTGCATCATCATCTTCCTTTATAATATTGGGCTAAAATAATTGTGAAATATTATTTGTTTGATTAATACCCGTCTAATATTTTAGGTTTGACAATTACTACATACAATTTATATAATATTCATAATAACATTTCAACTATTATATACAAAGTAAAATAACATAATTACTATTTTACTATTCATACAATATTGGTATTAAGTACATCATCATCAAAAAGATCTTCAAACTTGTAGAAAACATCTAAACAATAGCAATCCTCTAGTTGTAATTTCATATAACCTGCAACCAATATCATAAAGTTGAAAAAAAAAAAAAAAAAAATGCACAAAAACTTCAATTATATTGTATTTGATAGCTAAGAATTAGGAATGAATGAAAAAAAAATGAAATTTAATTCCTAAATTTTTTTCTCCTAACAACCAACCTGTCATTCTAATGAATACAAATTATTCAACAAATACAAATGAGATTATCATTAAAAAAAAAAAAAAATTGATGAACCCACAAAAGAAATCAAACAATTATACTTACATTAATAATTTGTTGAACCTTCTTGTCTCATTTTATTGAGTCTTAATCTTGTAGTACTTATCAACATATACCTTAATGTAAAAGAAAAGAAAGTAAAGTAAAGTTCTAGAAACTAATTAGATTCAAAATCCATGATGTAGGAAGTTCCTACTATATATCATCCTTAAACAAAAATAAAAAAATAAAAAATAAAAAATAAAAATAATAAAAATATCACCTAGACAAGCTTTGCCATTTTTTGTTGGCATAAAGAGAGATGTTGATTTTAAAGTACATGGAATTTGGTCATGCATGCTCTAATGTGCTAAAGACCTTGTCAATTGCCACGACTTTATCAAGGGAAATAGTTTATTAATCACAAATCCTTTGGTTACTCCTTAAAACTCATTTACATGTAACAATGGTTTTAATCGTTTACTCTTGAAAGAAACATTGAGTCATTATTCTAATAGATGAAGAATGATTTCTTAATCAAAACCAATGAGAAACCAAATTTCTCTAGGTAATGAATACAAATTATTCCACAAATATATATATATATATATATAAGGTTATCATTTAAAAAGAAAAAAATCAACCCATAAATAGATATCAAACAATTATACTTACATCAACAATATGTTGAACCTTCTTATCTCATTTTGTTGAGTCTTCATCTTATAGTACTTATCAACATACCCCTGAATGTAAAATAAAAAGGATTTAAGTTTTTAAAAAAACTAGTTAGATTAAAAAAATCCACGATCTAGGAAGTTCCAAGTATATATCATCCTTAAAGAAAAAGACTAACCTAGACAAGTTTAGCGATTTTTGGTTAGCATAAAGAAAGATGTTATTCGACAGTACATGGAATTTGGTCACACTCCAATGTGCTAAGCACTTTATCGACTATCATGTCTTTATGAAGAGAAATAGTTCATCAATCACAATTCCCTTGGTTATTCCTTAAAATTCATTTACATGTAAGAATACTTTCAATCATTTACTCTAAAAGAAACATTGAATCATTAATTATTCCAAACATATTAATGCTAAGAGGTAAGTTAAGAATATCACTCATTATTCATGCAGGCTTTATTTGGTTTCTAAGAAAACAAGATAAAACTAATTAAGGGCAAAGATCATAATTCAGGGCAAAATAGAGAAAAACATTATATTTATTAGGTTAGAGCCCTTAAAAGCAATGGCATGATGTAACATTTTGATTTCATTGTATATGATATAAATTTTACTTTACTATTCTACTTTTGCATTATGATATATTTGAGCATTTTGGCCTAGTTACTTGTATTGTACATGACTTGAGTATATTAAGAGTTGTACAAAAGATTCAAGTTGTGAGTTCCTTACAAGTTAGTGATTTTGTTCATAGCTAGTTTATAGACTTAGGTAATCCATCGGAAG
The DNA here is from genome assembly GCA_030254885.1 of Vitis rotundifolia. Lineage (NCBI taxonomy): Eukaryota > Viridiplantae > Streptophyta > Magnoliopsida > Vitales > Vitaceae > Vitis > Vitis rotundifolia. The sequence goes on from CM058152.1 coordinate 16,587,241, forward strand.
TCATAGTGGACTACTCCCTAATTGGTGGTATAACCTATCTTGGTCATCGGAATGAGTTTCTCATGATGAGTGTATTAGTGTGTATGTTACATATTGAACAGGACCTATGAAGAGTCATGATCAATGGCTATCACACTATCATGACTTCTCCAAGATACTAGGTTATATGGGTTCTAAAACTTGAGAGAATATTGTGTTAATGTTAAGGTTATCAGTTACTTTGACTTTTGAGTAAAATCCTAAAGTGATCACACATTCTCTATGGATTAGGTAACTTCTATTTTAGGCAAGTGACAACATGTATTAGAGGTATCATGATATCTTATGGGTTTGGGATAGTACATCCTTTTCAGTAATTCTAGGGATTTATGATCATATAGTCTATAGTCATAACAATTCCTTCAATAGAATTTGACATATGTCCTTTATGGATAAAAATATGTTAGTTGATCATTGTGTAAAAGGATTTGAGACTTAAGGATTAAGAAGCAATCCTAAAAGATTAATAATTATTACTTTGTTAGATTATAGACATTAGTTCATGCGGAACTTATATGTAATGGATAGTAGGTCACAGACTCTTACTTTTGTATTTTGATTTAATAACATAAGATACTAGAATGTAGTTGACTCTATTTAATTAGGAGAATGTTAAGTAAACTTGAGAATTTGATTACGATGAAGTCAATATTTTTATATAATTCCTAGTGGTCCCTACTCAAACTCACACTCTTTAATGACATTTATTTTGAGAGAGTTTGTTAGTATTTAATCATAAGCCCCTATGTAAAATTCTGCTTATACAAAAACACCTTTATGCACACATATAATTAAATGGATTGTAGGTTTTCTTTTTAGGCTTCTTAATTAATTAAAGCCCTTTGAACTAATTAATTAAGTAGGACTTATTGTACTAGATTAAGTGACCCAAGCCCATGGGATGGACCCTAGTCACTTAAGCTCAATTAAGAGTCTATATAAACCCCGTTAAGGTTTAGGGTTAGACTAGTGGTTTTTTACTTTGTTTGGAGAAAAACCCAAGGCACCACTCACTATAGAGAGAAACCCACACTTTTTCATTGCCACGATGGCCAAGAGAAAGTCATCAAGTAGAAAATCGAGAGGTATTCAAGATTTGTACTATGAATTGGAAAAGGGATTTTGGAACATCCAAATCCAATGGTAATTTTTTGAAAAGTTAAACATCTTCTATTGCCTAGTATCTTAGTCGAATGCATCCTTTAATCTAGGTTAAAACAACATTAAGTCTAGTGGCTTATTGCAACTATTTAATGAGAATTTAATTTTCTATTTTTTAGAAGCAAAAGCAACAATTACATAAAACTCAAAAGTTTTTTTCCAAAATCGAATGTTTTCTAGATGCCCATACAACATGTTGATGCAAAGAAAATAAAAAGAATATTGATGTTAGAAATTAAGTGTGAAGAGGAAGTGATTGAATTTAGGATCTTTCTACATGTCCTTCCACTTGCTAGTACAATGCCTTGCTATGCCAACACATAGGGTTCTCTTCCTTCTCCAACATCCATTTCTACTTTAGATTCCCCATATGCTAGGATCTACAACCTCTTTTTACTTCAATGTCCACTTTTGTTTTAAACTTCCCATCATCCTCCCATATTCCTTTAGTCATGGTCAACATGAAGACCAAGTCATATTATTGATTCCTCTAGTACCTAAAATGGAGAAATTTTCTTTCACATGCAAATGGACTCGTCATTTAGTTAATATAAGCTAAAAATAGCAAAAGAAACACATTGATAAAAGATTGTCCTTTGTTCTTCTTAGTAAAAAGTGTTGATTTATTGGTTTAGTTTGACAATTTTATTTTATTTCTTGGTAATTAGGATGCGACATACCTCCTTGGTCTTATAGTTGATAAGTCAACTTTGAAATAGTTTAGAGATGTCTTCTAATTGTCTTAATGTCGATATAGTCAAGGTTTGAATGCATTTGAGATTACTAAAGCTTATAGAATGACCACAATATGATTTCTATTGTGGATTGAGGAGAAAAATGCATGAGAAACAAAGTTGGGATTATTTTTTTTATTAGGAACATTTGAATGCCCAATAAAAAGAGCTCATACGTCCAACATGACATTCGAACATTCCTTAGGAAACATTCAAATGTTTAGCCCAATGTTTAGTACAACTAGTCTTTTTTTGTATAATTTCATTTTGACTTTTTCTGGGGTCATTTGGTAAAATTAAAGGTTTAACCGTTTTCCAAAATTAACCTTAGGTTTTCTCAAGTATGAAAATCATTATTTTGTAGAAATTTGGAACTGTAGCAAATATAACTACTCATTAAGCTTATGTCTCCATCTCTCAAATCTTTTAAGGTAGTTCTTCAAATTATCTATTGGCTACAGCAAAAGTTAGAGGTTCACACCACATAAAATTTGATAGGGGATTTAAGGGATCCACTAAGGAGCATAGGGAAGTGATACGTTTAAGATATAGAGAAGAGTGTAGGTGTTGGTAGTATAAGGCCCTAGGGTGTAGGTGCATCAAATTAGGTAAAACCATATACCATTTTCTCATATTTAGTGGTTAAGACACGATCGTAGCTCTTACACCCTTCTAGGTCATTTTCCTCTTTTAAATCTTGTGTCAAAATTGTGCAATTATAGTTTTTTTTTCTATGCATAGGATTGACAAACACTTAATCATTATTGATATCAAGATATAAATTGAACAAGTATATAAAAAATTAAATTTTGGGATAATTGTTTAAACTAACTACTCACTTCACCTTCACCCCTTCCTCCCCTTCTTTCCTTCCCTCAAGGTAGGTTTATATATCAAGACAAGATCTTTAAGTTGTATCAATGCAAGTTATTCTTGAAAAATTATTTGTTTATCAAATTCTAATTGAAGTTGGAATGGATTATTCTTTAAAATGAAAGGACAAATAGTATGGAACATAATGCAATTTGGGTGGTTAACCAATAAAGAATGGAAGTTATTTAGTAAACTTCAACTAATGCAAAAATGAGATAGATTGGGTATATAAAGGGAGTAAGGCAAATGTCAAAGCCCTTTACTGTATGTTCAATGGGTTATTTTTTCCAATAAAAATAATGAAAAGGCTTATTTTAATCTTCACAAGTTAAATAGTTTAATTATGGTAGGAAAGGGCATTTTGCTATGGATTGTACTACTCCTAAAAAGAAGAAGAAAGTAATGCAAGTGATTTGGATTTCGAGGCCGATGACAATGAACCCATAAGCTTAACTAATACTAAAGAACAATAATCTTGTTGCCTTTAGTGTCTGATCACTATCCCCATCCTCAAAAATTGATAGAGACATATAAAGCTTTATTCCATGACAATTATGAAATAAAATGTGAGAATATAAAATTAAAGAAAATCTTGAATAAAAAGAACTCCAACATTGAATCACTTGAATTTAAGAAAATTGAATTGAATGATAAATTAAATTCCTATGAAAGTCGTAAAATTGAACTAGCTAATAAGAAGAAGGAACTAACTTTGGAACATCAAAATATGTTTCATATGATTAAGTTTCTAGAATATGAATATCATGGTGTAATGAAAATAAATAAATCTCCTTTTGAATTAGATGGATTTAAAAGGAATGTAAGGAGTCAAAATAAAATCTTTCACCCTAGTTCTAAAATTTAAAAAGAAACGATTATAAAAGAAAATGACTCTAAAGACAAAAGCAATTTAGATTACATTAGTGAGTGTTAAACTCTTACTAGTGGAAAAATTACTTTTGTGAAATCTAAAGAATGTTCCTCTCGTAAAGAATTTTCCAACATGTTTCTAAATGCATTGTAAGTAAGAAATCTACACATGTTGTCACTTGCAGTCTACCAACCTTAATATATTTTTTTTTTCAAGTTTATCAATGAATACCCAAAATCTTATTTTTGTGCAAAGACTTTATTCAATCCTCTATGGAAGTCTTCTATTTATCACTTTCATGGAACTAAATAGCTTCCATGGAAGTCCTTGGTTCATTTTCCATATCTTCAACCAATTATTATGCATATGAGATCATTTTAGCATAGCAATATCTATTAAGTGGTTTTATGCTTTTTCTCTACACGTCTCTTACCAACTTAGAGGTGTCTAATGGATCTTCTCCTTTTCCATTACCTTGCACATCCTAGTCTAAGTTCTTCAATGACTCCATGTTCAATTTAACATTTTCATTCCTAGCCTTTCCATATGTTCTTTTTCTATTTCTCTTTATAATTTTTTACTCATCATAAACTACATCCTTGTTGCAATGATCTTGAGATGACTTAAGTCTAAACAACAAAACTTATAGCCTTTTATTCCCTCTTAACATCTAAAAAAATGTACTCTTAGCTTAAGGTTTTAACTTTCTATGCATCAAATTATCATAGTATACGCAACCAATACTCTTAGATTTTCATAGTTGGTAGGTATTCAAAACTACATTTCCATAAGTTTTTGAAAGCCTATAACAAAATAGGTGCACCTATTTATCAAAAAAGCTACTATAGAGACAATATTTTCCTAAGAAAATTTTAGAAAGGTCATAACATAGTAACATACTCCTCAATCTCTTCATGACTATCCTATCCATTCTTCAAACAAGACTTTTTCAATTATATACCCTTCATTATTAAATGTTTTACCATTTATTCCTTGCAAAATTTATTGAACTTCTTAAAACAAAACTTCAAGCAATTATCAATCTTCAACATCTTGAGCTTTGTTCTATTTCGATTTTCAACCAAGGTTTTCCACTTCTTGAACATTTCAAAATTTTCACTCTTACTTTGTAGTATGTATAACCAAAATTTTCTTGAATAATCATCAATTAATGATAAGAAAGACACGCCAACACTCAAAGAATCAACTCTTTCTATCTCTAGAGATTAAAGCAAACGTAGTCAAGTGTTTTCTTTGCCGAAGAGAATATGTATTGATTTTTATCTTGAAATCCTTGTAATAAATGCAATCCTCATAAAGTTCCAACTTACTCACATTCTCTTCATAGAGAAGGTTCTATCTGGTTAACTTGAACTACCTCTTTTCATTAATATGCGTAAACCTCAAGCCTCATGTCCTAGGCTTTAATTTGTCCAACGAATCCTACAATTGCAATAGCCTCACCATTCAAAACATCCCCTTGTGATACATAGAAGCCATCCTTTTGGACTCTTAATTTCGTCATTACAAATGATCCTTTGATTATCTTCAAGGCTCCACATTCTATAATATTCTTTCAAACCATATTTTATATTGATTTTATATGACTCTATTTTAAGCATATTACATGCCTTGTTATTTCCTAGATCCAAAGAAATCCAAGATTTATTCACATATGAAAAGGGTAACTAAAATCAAGAATCCATTCAATTTCAACCAATGTTTTCAAAACCAAACCAAACATTGAACCAAAAAAGTTACCGGTTCACAATTCATTGATTGGACCGGTAGTCGAACAGTAGTCCAATCAGTGGTCAAACTGCGATCGAACCAGTGACATCATAAATGTATAATTTATATTTTATTAAAATTAAAAATAATTTTAAAATTTTTAAAAATATATATAATTAATTTTTTAACAACATTTCATTTTTTTATATTTGATATGTCAATTAAATGATAAATACAAATATCAATATATTAATATATCAAATTTTATTAAATACTATATGTATAATATTTAAATATGAAAGAAAATTATAATATTTAATTTTATCTAATTATCTATGTATTTTATTATTTTAAAATTTTAAAAATTATTATATTAATTAATTCATACTATTTTCATATTTATTGTTGATAATTATTATAAAAATAAATCTGAATATAGATATTTATATTTTTTTATTTAAATATTTTATATTTTATATATATATATATATATATATATATATATATATATATATATATATATATATGTTTAACAAAAGAACCATGTAGCACAGTGGTTCTTTCTCTGTTTTGGAAACTTCACGGTTCAAATCCTCACCATGTAAAAATAATTCATTTCTATTATAACTAATTCCACATCCCACATTGAAAAAGCATAAAGGAAATGAGTTATTTATATAGTTTCCACATTCCAGTATAAGGCAAGAGATTTAGTGGGCTATGTTGCAAGAAATTTGGCCCAAAAAAAAAAGTAAGCGGTAAGCCTTGGTGGGTTGTGTAGGAAGCCCCAAATATTGTCTGAAAAAGAGAGAATTTTGGTCAAATAATATGTTCACCGGTTCACGCTGAATTGGATGGTTCAACGTTTTGACCATCGAGTTGATCGGTTTAATGGCAGTTCAACTCCAAAATGGTTCATTCCATTGGATCGAATCGGAAAAGTTGTTGGGCAATGGTCATACCAATCGAATCGGCCAATTCAATCCGACTTTTAAAACAATATTTGAAATAAATAATACCTTAACATTTTCATACATCTTCATATATTGATCAACATCTTTAGAGTCCTTAAAGTTATATTTTTCTTTGTTTTGTCCTTTATGAACAATCTTTCTAAATGTGACCTTCTTTATGACAAATGAAGCATTTTCTACAATCCCTAGATTTGGACTTCAACCTTACATGACCTATTCCTCTTAGAATTTTTCTTGCCAAATCTCCCTCTCATTGTGAGCTCCCTGCTCAAACCATATTCTATATTCTTAGATTTTCTCTTAAAGAATTTTGATAAATTTGCTCTTCTTTTATTGATAAGGGCCTCTTGCCATAGAGTATGGTATCAACAAATTGCTCATATGACTTAGCTAAAAAATTTAAGAGGATTTTCAAGATCCTATATAATTTTGTTGAACTTGCAAATGTAATAATTAGTGGACTTTATTAGTTTGCATCTTGAATGAGAAAAGTTATCTCTTTAGGTATGATTAGTTCGTTAATTATTTTTTATTTTTTATGTACAAATGCTCTAATTTCAATCATATTGAAGTTTTTTTTTTTTTGGTCTCTTTCAAGATTTCATGCAACACCTTATCACTAAAACTCAAAATGATTGTACATGACTTTCTTTTGAAAGGGGAAGGAACTTGGCAAGTGTCTTTCACCCCCAAGAGCTAGCTTCTTTAAGACCCTATTGAATTGATAAAACTCATATCTTCCTTCTCCATAGAACAAAACCATTCTTCCTAATGAACTTTTTGATGTCAAACTTTGTGAAGCCCATCTTCAATCTATAAACAACCAATAAAAAAACAAACTTACATACAAATTTTTACATGGTTTGGTGAAGACCACCTACATCAATAGATGATCCACTAATTATTTTATTTTATTTTTCTATTTTTTATTTTTACACAAAAACCAAGTCTTGTTTGGCCATTGTTACTAGCCAAACACAAAAGTACTTCTCAATTACATTCACTCGAGAATTCCATCTACAAGGTCATCTATGTTCTTTTATAATGAGTAAACAAACTCATTTATACCCAGGTGACCTTGAATACAGGTTTATTACAACAAAATGACCAATTATAACAACTTTAACTAAAAAAACATATTGATCCATATTAGCAAAAAAAATCATGTAGATATGTATTGTTGAGTCTACACAAAAAGACTAAAGTCACTTAAAGCTTTTCCTTAACTTACTCATACACACACAAATAGACTAACACACAAATGGATTAGTGTCACTTAAAGCTTTGCCTTGAATTACCCATATGCGCACAAATAGACTAAGTTCCTTTTAAGCATAATACAAGTACTTAAAATGCACCATCAAACATATTATGTCATTTGTTCCAACAAACTCTCTTATATTCAAACACCCGTAAAGAGAACTCTTTAAATGTGATGCCTCTTGTAAAAGATAATTTCCAAGTGAACTAATTCAAAATATTACAGAAAACATTATTTGTTGTATTACTATTAAAATGATAGATACTTACCTCTACTCCTACAAAGAAAAATAACTATGAAAAGAAAAAAGAAAAGGAAAAACGTTTATTGCTACAAAGAGTGAACAATTTTATTAGTATTGAACCAATAAGCTACTATATCTTTCTCATGTTCTTCGTTTATTCATCAATTAGAGAAACCAAATAAAAATTTACTAGTTATCCTCAATCTAGTAATCATATTTGATGATAAATATTAAAATCACTAATAAAAATATTACACTTTATTTAGATTCTAAGTATTCAACATTCAAATTCACATAATTTAATTAATGATATCAAAAGTAAATGCATAAAATATGATACCTTTTTCTTACTCCACTCATGCCATCAAACTTTATTTACATAAAAAGGAAACCTATAAAAAAATTTAATTAATTAAAAATAAAGATATTCAAACAAAACATTTGAATATAATTAAATAGTTAAATAAAGATACAATGTCACTAAAAATATGAAAATGAAAATAAAATGAAAGTTCAATCATTGACATTAAGATATCTTTTTATTGCTACAAGATGTTATTTTGATGTGGTTCCTCTTTAATTATTCATATTTTTAATAGCTAAACATATTCTAGTACATATCATTGATGATCTCTCCATAAATCTAGTTAACTCATATGTTATTCTTTTTTCCATCTTGTCATGGAATTTATCCATGGGTACGCCAATACCATCATAGTTCTTCACTTACATGAGAAAACTGTACATTAATTCCATATATTCAATGTTCATATATAGTTAACTTCAATATTCCATCTTCTAAAGTAAAAATCCCTTTTTTCACTTTTTTTCATACTAACATGAATAATATCACCTTTCTAAACACCAACAATTATGCAATATATTAAAGTATTTTATATGCATAAACAAGATATAACAATTTTCTCAATTGTTCATCTTAGGTTGGCAATAGAATACTAACTAGTCTAGAAAAAAATAACATTAATTTTTGTAAACCACCTATTTCTTAATTATATTACATCATCAACCATTTTTTGTCATTCTAAATACTAAAATTGAAAACAACATAAAAAAAAAAGGTTAAACATTTTCGTGTTTTTAACTTTGCAATCTTGGAAGATCTCCAAGTTTATAAATATATAAATCATAAATAAATACCTCATCCACCTAAAATCAAGAAAATATTAAGGAGATAAAGCCTATACAAGTCCAAGCTTAATTATTTAACATTGATCCAATACCATCTCACCATACATGAATATAATGATTTCATCTAGTTAATGGAAGAAATTACTTGGGAAATCATATTATTGTAAATCAATATAGAAAATAAGAATTTAAATGCATAAACATGACATACCACCAGATGAAGTTTCCATATTCTTGCCCTTGGTATGACCTTTCCTTCTAGTTTCTTAGTATGGAAGCCAAGCATATCTCATATTGTCATAATTGAAAACCTAACAGATAAGGTTAAATGATTACAGGGATAGAAAGATTTGGTTGCACAATTTTAATATTAATGGTTATAAAGATAATAATTACACTAAATGAAAGGAACTATTTTAAGGAACAATTGAAAACCCTAAAGAATAGGTTAGCTAGTCAAAGCTAGTGATATGGGCATAAAAGCAATGATTATAAAGATAGATATTAGAGATGATTATAAGAAACCCTAAATGAAATTTTTTTTTTTTTTTTTTTTTCTTTTTAGAAGGTTGTGGATCTCATATCAACATAGTTGAACACCTTAAAAATGGTTAGCCAATGATGGTAGGAGATTTGCAAATGCAACTTGAAGTTATAAAGATGAATGGAGAGAAAAGAACCCTAAATGAAAGGATTTATGTTTTAATTTAAAAGAAAGTTGAATAGAATTGGAAACCCTAAAAAGAGTTTAGATAGCAATGGTGATAGGTAGATCTAGTGATACAACTTGACGAAATGTTTATAAAGATGGATGCAGATGATTAAATACCTAAATAAAATAAATTTTTAGTTTGGAAGGACGAGAGTCTCACATCAACACAAAAAATCCAAAGAAAATTATAAATAGTAGCAAAGATGGGGTGATTTAGTCATGTAGCTTGAAACAATGATTATAAAGATAAATACAAATGATAAGAAACCCTAGGCGAAAGGATTTTATTTTTATTTATGTTTTTTTAGAAGGAGATAGATCTTGCATCAACATAATTCAACAAAAAAATAGGAAACCATAAATTACAAGGTCTTCTTCATACATATTTCTAACCATTATTTCAAACAATCATTAGCATCTTAGATATGGCATAATGGAAGCCATAGTAATTCAAAATTTGAATCTTTAAGGTTTAAAAACCACACCTTTAGGTTTAGATGTTCCCAAACCTTATTTTTTCGATTTAGTGAAACTCTCAAAGATGTCTTGTGTCTTCCACTTGACGGCTCATTCTTGGATCTAAACACCTAGAGAAAAGTGGTCTTTCTCCTAAGGAAAATAGAGGCTGGGGTTTTTCCAAAAGGTGCAAGAGTACTAGGATAGTCTAACCTTAAACCCAAAAAAGGCTTATATAGATTAGAGATGGGCTTAATTAACTAGGGCCAACATGAGTGAAGTTCACTTAATCTAGCCTATTAGGTTCTATTTAATTAATAAGCCTATAAAATAGGTCCAATTAATTAAATAGCCCAAATAAAACCTAAGAGCCAATTAATTGTATGCTCTTAGGTGACTTTGTGAGACTTAATGCATCCTAATGCACATAATATAATTAATTTAATTAAAATATAATTTCCTTAGTAATAATTGTCACCTAGAACTCATAAGAAAATATTAGCTCCCTTGGAATCATAATTCTAAAATTGTCTCACATTCTATTAAAAAGAGCTAATTGCACTTCAATATCCTATGAACTTAAATCAAGATCAAATTAATTAATTAATATCTCTAGTCTATAACCTACTATTCATTGCATGCAAGTTTTCCATAAATGGATGTCCATAGTCTAACTAGGTATTAATTATCAACCTTTCAGGATTACCTCTCCAATTCCTTAGTCTCAAATCCACCCATATCATAATCAATTAACATACCCTTATCCACCAAAGATACTCAGTCATGACTCTTTGTAAGTGTTGCTCAATGTGTAGTCATATGCACTAGTACACATACCATGCAAAACTCATTTGATGACCTAGATCAATCATCTCGCCATTTTGAAGGTGTACATTTTGACTTCTAATGGATTGCCAATGTTTATAAACTAATTTTGAACAACTTCTCATCTTATAAGGAACTCATCACTTGAATTTTTCATTCAACTCTTAATACATCCAAATCTTGTACAAAAGTGATATAGCCCTAAATACTTAAACTAGTAAATACTCACATTGATAATGCAAATAGGATAAAATAACCAATATCATATAAAATAATAAACCAAGTTTGTCATATCATGTCTATTTTAAAGGCTCTACTTTAAAAGCTACATTGCCACACCTTCACACTACTACCACCATCTAACCATTTCTTTTAAGGATTTTAATTATTTTGGCATGAGACAACCTTCTTCTCAAAAGTAAAATAAAATAAAATGATGTTATAAATATATGCAAAAATTTGTGGATGTCACAATTTCCCATATCAAACCTTTCAATTATCCATGTAACTTTTATAGTAGTTAATAAAATATTTATTGCAATCATTATGGTTGAAACCCTATAGATAAGGATATGGTTACTAGGACTAAGATAACATAAGTTCATCTTTTTCTTTATATTTCTTTTTTTAATAACATGTTATCAACATGAATATAACACAATAGGATTTTGTTTTTATTTTTATTTTTTGTTTAAAATTTCTTCCTCAATTCAACACTTATTCCTTCAAAGTTTTTATGTTGAAAGCATATTGAAGATTTCTCCTTGAACTTCTTCATCTCCAAGGTTTAAGTTGAAGGTCTAATTAGGATGTATTTAATGACATGTATAAGTATTTTTTATTTTAAAACCTTGATAAGTTTATTTATAAATTTATATTTATTTTGTATTTAGTTATTATACAATAGGCATAAAAATTAAAATTAGTTTATTGTTATAATTTATTCTAATTAATTTGTTATATATACACACACAATAAACATATATTAATTTATGCATATATAATTTATAATATAAATATATAAGTTTAAGATATTTATACTTAAGAATTTTATATATGATATCTATACACACATGACGACATATGTGCATATTAATAACAAATATAAAGTTAGCTTGATGGCACAAATATTTTTTTAGGATAAGAAATGCAATCCCACATCGTCCGACTATAAGACCTAAAATGGGTTCAAACTTGATCAAAACCTGAGGTGCTCTTAGTTGGGCTGGGTTGGACTTAAAGTTCATTTCATGAAGTCTCAAAATTTTGAAAATCAAACAATAAAAATGGTTGACGTGGGGTCGATTCATGAGAAAGTGTTACTCTATTAGCAATAAATCAAAATCTCATCCTTTTACCTCCAATATCTTAGACAAAAAGGGAAGATCAACGAGTAAAATGAAACAAACAAATTTGATAATGAAGACATCAATGCTAATGCCAAAGCTCATTATTGTATTTTCAATGGTGCCAAAGCCCTTTATTGTTTTTCAATAGTGTTAATCTTAATGAGTTCATCAAAAGGATAGCAACATGTAAATAAGATAAATATAATAAAAAAAAAAAAGGATTTAAGGCACTTCTAATGTTGAAAAGTGTCTCAAATTTCTAATTAATATGAATTCATTTTAGTAAAGAATATTATATAGAATATTTTCCAAATTGATTTGTTATTGTAGCTTTAGATTTTCTTATTGAATAAAAAAAGTAATTAGAAATATCTTTGTAAATATTTTAGGTCATCGAGGGAAAATGTTATAAAATAGAGATGAGCTTGTAGATGTTATACAAGGTGGATAAAGATGTAAAAAAAAATAGGAGATACACAATGGAGTTAGGGGGCTCATAGTTCAGGATGTGGATACAAGCAAAAGGGAAACATGAGATGTTTTAAAAATTCAATAGTTGTATCTAATTTTATCCGCTTTAATATTTTCTATAATATAGTGGAATAATTTTTTCTCATCCATGGGTGTAGACATAATTAGCTAAATCACGTGAAATTTATAGCAAATTTGCATGAACATAAATTCATGGTAGAAAGTCTCTTCTAACACAACTATTTATAGTAAATAGTTTTTCATAAGATTTTTACGTGGCCTTTGTATTCATGACTAAAAGTCATTTTTAATCGCACGAACTATTTATGAAAAATAATTTTTCATAAAATTTCTCTATTAATTTTTTGTTAATGACAAAAAAAAAGTCACATTTAGCCATGACATTTCTATTAGTGGGAAATAATTTATCACAAGATTTTAGCATAATTAAATTTTTTAGAGGTGGGTATTCATGCCAAATAATAGTCTTCCATGTCATCAACATGAACTTTCTATTTCATTGCCAAAAGTTACATGATACACATGAATTTTTTTTTTTTTTCAATTTTTCCATAATTTTTGTTTATAACTTTTAATATCATCAAATTCAAGGGGAGTTTCCTAAATATTCAAAATCAAATATGATTTTTGAAAATATTTGGATAGAACTCCCATACAGAGTCTTTTATTTTCCTACACTATTGCCAAAAGTTTTTATTTGATTAAAATTTTTAAAAATATTAAAATGTTCCTTATTTTTAATTAATTTATATCAACATTCTACTAAAAGTAAAAAAAATCAAATGTTATCCAAAAACAAGGATTAAAATAAGAATAAAAAGATTTGACTGTAGTGGGTTGGAGATTTTGTATTTTGTATTTTGTGTGGTAACAAATCTCATAGAAACTAGAAATTCTACGATCCACCCAAAAAGTCAAAATTTCAAAGTATAGGAAAATCTTTGAATTTGAACCAAATCTTTGAATTTGGTAGGATTGTGGGGTCAGATATCATCAACTATTTAATTTAATACTACACAAATTTGCTTAAGGAATCCTACCAAATGATGCTTGGATGAAGCCAAAGCCTGTGGTTAGGTGGGAGGATTTGATGAAAATTTGAAATAGTGTGGGAAAGCAAAGTGGGATGAGAGCCCACAAGATCTACCATTAAAGTCTTACTTCCTGAAGAAAATGGAAACACTACATGGTGCCTCCTTGAAGTGGGACCCAGATTCTCCTTCACTTTCTCCCTCTCAAGCTCCATTTTCTTTCTGTTTCTGTCTTCCCAAACAGGATTCAAAAGAAGAATGTTGCAGCCCATTGTTTTCAAACAACTGGTAGCTTTCTATCTAGAATTACAATTCTAGCATCACCGCTACTGATGGTTCTTTTAATGGTAGCTGTGGTAGACCTTTCGGTTATATTTGCATAACACGGATTAGATAGAAGTCGCCTATTAAAGGGTAGGAAAATTACAAGACTTCTGTTTAGGCCCTCCTGTTTAGCGATTATTTTTTCAAACAATGTTTTGTTTTCCGAAATTTAAAAAAAAAAAAAAAAAAAGTATTTGAAGATAAAAAACAAAAAACATTTTTTGTTTTCAAAAATAAAAAACATATATCCTTCCATTATTTTCACTTGTTTTATTGTTTTTAAAAATAATTGTATCTGTCCAACCAGAAGTATCTTTGCAATTGGTTGTGAGCAGAGTGGGACCAAAAGTGCATTGATCTTTGGCGGGTTTGTTGTTCAAATAAACACACTTCTACCCTCAGTCACAATCATTACAGGACAAGTAAAGCAAAGGGGACACTAATAGTTCTATTTGATGGGTCATGAATCATGATTGATCTTATATTTTTAATGCTATTCAATTTTCAAATTGAACTAGTAATAATCACAGGAGAAAATCTCATAATTAAGCAAGCCTCTTGCTACTCATTATTACCCATCCCAAGTATTATCAAGAGATGGGCTATGCTTCAACTCTCTTACAACCATATTGTAAACAAATGTCACTATTGGCTTCATTGTAGTGCTAGTAGCTATCAAAGCTATCAAACCCTCATCTTACCTAAAGAGGTGAAGTGTTCTTTCTTAGAACCCATTTCAAAATGTTTTTTAAATAAATAGATGGGAGAAGAAGAATAACTTTTGAGAACAAAATTTTGTTTGAAACCTAAGTATGAAAAACATTGCAGTGGTATCATACCCTTAAATATTCTTCATTTTCAATTTTTTTTTTCTAACATTCTAAAAAAAAATAATCCAAAAACAAAAAAAGTATTGTTCTCAACCAAAAAGTTTGTCGATCATGCTTGTTAGGTTACAAAACTAATTTTATTCTAAAAAACACTAAACAATTTTCAAATAAACCCTTAACTCTCTTTTGAATCACCCCAACAGGGATGTAAACAAAAATTGCCATGAACAATTGTAGTCTCCCAATAACAACTTCTCCTCCTATCCTTTTTCTAGACTAAAACCACAATCTTGGCGTCTCCTCCTTCACTTCTTTCTCTTTTTGGACACACGCAAATAAATAAAATAACAAGGGAAAGTGATGGGAAGTAGATACGTATACACTATATGCCTAGAAGAATATGCCGGTTACACCATGGAGGGACACAATCTAAATTTTGTGCCTGGAGATGAATATGCTTAGAAGCACTAAACATGGCCAACCAACACATACCCGATTCTTCATTGACAAGACCTCCCAGTGCCATAGAGCTGGATGATGAGCAAACCCATCAATCCAAAAAGCAAAGCTTAAAGCTGCTTAAGGTGGAATCGGGGATTGCTTCTCTGGGCAATATGGACCATGGCTTATTCAATGAATGAATTCAATGTCTTCTACATTTTTAACCTAATAATGGAAAGGCACAATACAAATAATTAGTCAAAAGTGATAGGAATTATCAAAAGAGAAGCAAAAAGCCCAAAATTTGGCAAAAAGGAGAGAGAGATCAGGTGACTAGGAGACGTAGGGCCCTGATGGCAACAACCATACACACAGTATTCTATTTATAGATGTGAATGTGAAATCGTCAACATCCTTCATTCTAAACTAAAGATCGTCTGTCTTTAAAGATTTACCTAAAACTGCCGAGAAAGTTAGATAAATGCTGCTTGACTACATAGCAAAGCAGAGTGGCATGAAAACAATAAATCAAGATAGGAATGAGGCTCATTTCATAGCTAGCTTTCTGAAAAAGAAGAGGAAAAGAAGATAAAGGAGAGTTGGAAAGCATACCAAAAGAAAGGCACTTACCATATTTAAGATTTGCTTCACAACAAGTCCCCAAGCAGCTGCCCTTCCACAAAGCACTCCACCGGACGAAAGTTTTATGAACATAAATTCCAAAAGTGGCATATATGACTAGTTTTTCTCCAT
This sequence comes from Vitis rotundifolia, assembly GCA_030254885.1. Lineage (NCBI taxonomy): Eukaryota > Viridiplantae > Streptophyta > Magnoliopsida > Vitales > Vitaceae > Vitis > Vitis rotundifolia. The sequence goes on from CM058152.1 coordinate 16,603,491, forward strand.
ATGGCTAAATGTTTTCAACTTCAGGTGCCCATGGATTTTGATCTAGAAGTGCCGAGTCCATAGAGGCTCACTTGGTCTAATTGTAGACCATAGGTTTGGACGGATAAAACACAACTCCTGCTACATGATCGATTCAAATTTTTCCAAAGCAGAAAGACCAGCGAGCACGGCTTCCTTTCATTCTAGATCCCAACTTGTCGCTCCCTTCCAAGAACATAGTTCACTTGCATGCTGTGGACCTGGATCCAAATCTGCAGGTTCCAAAAGGGCCACCGTTGCCCAGTGCCGATAATCAACTTTAGAATTGTTAAGTAATTTACATAATGATTCTATGAACATGAACACCCCATAAATGATTGAAGAGACAAATCATCTGCTTTGTTGGTACACCTTTGCTACAATGGAACAAGAACATAAGGATTTTCAAACCCCAATTTTGACACCACCTCATCCTCATCTCTTTCCATACTTGGATAAGAACAAAATAAAAGAAACATCTTAAAGCAACTACACAAAGGACCCTACATCACCGATTGTCAGGAGCTATGAAAGGCAAAGCCATTAGTTTTATGAATATATATCATATTGCCCAAAGTACTGATTTATAGAATCAAGACATTTCCATCCATGATTTCTGCATATCAATTTTAGGTGAGCTCTCTGATGACAAAATTCCACAAGAACAAGAAATCATTCATACTAAAACATGAAAAGACCTGCATGGAGCCAAGTTCAGGCAGATGTAGCCGGCATCTAGATCCACCCGATTTCCTGTTGGACTGCAAAACATGCAGCCCAAATCTGGCATTTATAGGATCAGAAAACAAGGGGAAAATAAAAAAATAAAAACATTCTAACATAATTAACAATGTCTATTACATTCACTTCTAGTATCTAAGTACAACAATATAGATGCTACTTTATTTGGCTACAACAAAGATTTGGGTTATTTTGGCATAGCCCATTTAGCAAAACAGCCAACCCAACCCCACTTACCTCAGGTAGGTTGGCAGGTCCACGAACAATCTTGCCAACTTACTCTCAACTCCCTTTAAAAGGATGGCTAAGCTAGGGTTGGAAACAAGAAAACTATCCTTATCGGCATATTTTATAACATCTCTTTATGCACAACTAGCAACAGAAGAAAAATAGCTAAAGAAAATACAACAATAATTTCCCCAAAAAACCAAAAGGAAAAGAAAACAACATTCCTACTAGATCAGTGGAGTACAAAGAATTCATAATTTTGATGTTGATGAATCCTATAATTGAAAAACATTTAATTCCACAACCAAGATGGAAGGTGGATCCATTCAATTCTTTTCATTCCTTTCCCAGCAGAGAAAGATGATAGTCCTATTCTTCTAATCGAATTAACCGACCATCATAACAATTTTACTACTTAGTATCTAAGCCATTAATATTAAGACATTCCTTCTCCTGATTAATTACATTAAAAGAAATATAATTGAATAATATGCAAACATAGAACTGGGATAGGTCAGAAGGATTATCAGAACATGCAACAGATAATCCTTCAAGATAACCTAAAACCCAAAACCAAGAGCAAGTCGGTATCCACGCATCAACTAACAACTATAGTTGCTACAACTCAAAACAGATACTGGATATAAACTTCTCCTGGCATTTATCAGCATGCATCTCTATTAGAATATTGGGAGGGAAGTAAAAGAAGAACATGACTAAATCCAAACATAGCAACAGCCCAAACCGGAGAAGAGTCATGCCAAGTGTTTCTTTGATAAATCAGGATAATGGCTAAGAATGAGCGGCCAATAGAGAGGAGCATGGGCCAATCATGTAATGATCTTCAGAATAAAAGAGGGGGAAAAAAAAAAGAGAAAAGAGAAGAGTGAGACAGGGGAAGATAAAGATCATACCAAATAATAACCATGAGAATTCCAAATCAAAAAAATTTCTAAGTCAAAAACAATTCTAAGAAATCAAAACAGTAGTGTGTTAAACCAACTTCATTTACAAGCCAGAGAAAGCTAAAGAGCTGGCAGGTTGAAGGATTTAGCACATTGACAAAACTACATGACAACACATTTAATAGATTTTGTCCAAGGAATGCACAGTTTCCATAACATAAAAATCTAGCCACCCACCACAACTGAGTTTAGAGTCAATGATCAAACAGTAGATGGATTCACCGAGGGTATGTGCAAGTGTTTGACATCCATGCCAATTTGTCCATACTAACAAGCTAGGAAATCCTGGTCACCAAGAAACCCGGGCATGTGACAATAATTGTTAGGGTTGAAAACTCCCAGGCCACCAACATGATGTGCAGCTGCTTCACATCCATAGCCCTGCAACAAATTTGTTGAGCCCCCGCACCTGACAACAAGCAACACAAGAAAAAATCCCATTTTATAGAGGCCGTTACAGCTTCCAACCCCTGACAACAAGTGATGCAAGAAAAGATCCCATTTATATTTGGACAGAAAAAGAAGGAATGTCGTCAATCTGAACCAGTCAGAGAAAGATTTGTTAAAAATTTTAGCAAGAACGTTGCATAATCCTCTAAACATAATGTTTTGTGTATACTTCCTGTATACATAGGGCAAGCCCCTCTCTTTGGCGCTTTTCTAATACATGCTCTTGTTGCCTATCAAAATAAATATATAAATAATTCTCGAAGCATAATAATCACTTCAGTCATTGAGGACAGGATGTGAAGGAAGTGTGTTTCACCTGATACTGTTCCAATGAGATTAAATGTTAAAAAAATAAAAAATAAAAAATAAATTGAAAATGTTCCAAGGAGTGGTAAAAGGAAGGGTAGCCCATTAAAGTGTAGATAGATTTTAGAGCAATCAAACAAATTAAGAAGAATTTTCTTAAAACCGTGGAAAAAGAAGCAAGGGAAAGAAAGAAGGGAATAACTTATGTGAGATAATGACAAAAAAATATGGAATCGTTCACGTTCTTGTAACAAGAAAACAAGATACATTACTGTCCTTGCACAGGGTTAGGTGGGCAGAGGAGAGAGGAAAAGGGAAATTTCAAATTATACCTTTCTTTCCTAAAGAAAGAAATGAAGGGAAAAGACAAGAAAAACTTCCCCCACATGGCCACACCAATTTTTTCACCTCAAAAGTGAAGGCATTTAAACCAAAAACCAAATAAAGAAATTGGGATACAATATCTAAACAGATGGAACACTTTAGCAAAAAAATCAGGTATTTTCCCCATCAAATTTCCTTTCCAGTTTCTGCACATAAACACAGAAAAATAACTAATTGCCTCTTCTCTTCCGTTCCCTCTTTAACCCTAAAACCCAGTTGCCTTGTGAAACTTGTTCATCATGCAATCAATGTTAGCAAAGAGCTCACATCTCCCAACATGGCTAAAAACTCAGGGGAGTTGGTAAACCTAAACATTATTCAAGCACTCAATGCCAAAAGCTATAACATCCAGACACAAAATTGTTAATTTTTGGGTATAAGGAGCAACAAATGCATCCCAAATTCCAAAGTCGATTGCTTCTACACAAATTCATATACATGAAAATTCATAATGCCCCTTAAGATTTGCCTATACAAACAGGCATCATTTGAACTAAAAAAACAATAAAAATGGTAAGAATAAACAATAAATGTTAATGAGAAAAAAAAAAAAAAAAAAAAGAGCTTAACCACAAAGAACAATCCAGTAATTTAAAATCTTTATTGTGGATATCACAGAAGGCAAATAATTTATACTTTTTCCACGAACACAACAAAACCACATGCTTTTCACTATCCAGTAATTTAAAATCTTCACTGTGGATATCACAGAAGACAAATAATTTATACAGCTTCACAAAAGCATAACCTTTTCACGAACACACCAACACCACATGGTTTTCACATAGTTGAATGAAGCAACATTAGAAATTCAACGAAAGAGAAAAAAGAACAAAGATCTCGAGTTTTTTTCCTTCAGAAAATTCAAGTAAAAATAAAATCATTTTTCAATATTCAAATTCAGGCCAAGATCTACCAAGCCATGAACAGAATCAGATCATCACAAAGGCCTCCAACCAAATCAACCGATTTCAACTCAGATCCAGAGATAAAAATGATCCCAAATTCCACACAAATCAGTGATACTTTCCTCCCAACCAATCAAATTCCAGAAAAAAAGCTACGCCAACAATTTTTCCAACCTAGAAACCTGAGATCGAAGCAGTCTCTCATCATCACATCACCGCCGTCTCCGATTCAGTTGATGCAAGGCGGGATCGGAATTCGCTCAGCAACCAATCGTAGGCCGCCGCGTGCCGCCGGCGCTGCCGGAGCGGCGAAGTCGGTTCCCGACCTGCACCAAGCGAATTAGAGACCACCGTAAGAACCATACTCTTTCTTCTTCTCCTCCTGGAAATCGAAAAGAAGTGGGTGGTTGGTTTTTTTTTATGAGGGCTATTTATACAGGGCACAGACCAACGTGATTTCGCCACGTGGATACGCCACCGACTACGGTGAGGGGAGGATGGGGATTGAGGCTGGGAATTGGGATGAAATTACGAGAGTGCCATTATGTGGACAGTAGTTGGCGCACGTGCATGAGCGCGTGGCTCTTTGCGGAAGTTGTAACGGACGCCCTACTCTGTCTGTTTGGTTAAAGGGAAAAAAAAAAGGTGGGGAAACTTTGCAGCCTTTTTCTCACTTTTTGTTTCAACCGATTTGCATAATTATGCCTGATCACACTAGCATTAAAAAAAAATAAAAAATAAAAAAATAAATGTTTATTTTTTGTATGAAAAATGAATTTCTCATAACACGCAGATTTTGTTTTTTTTTTTTTTTTTTTTTAAATTAAAAGCATTTATAATTTAAAATTATTTTAGGAAAGTTATTGGGCTTAGAAATTTATTTTTAAATGTATATCAAATGCAAGTTATTACTAAATTTTATGCAAACATATCTAATAATCAATGCAAATAAGCTCGTAGTTTGAGTTGGACTCAAATTAACTGTTGACCAATCATATTTGGTAAGCAATAATGTTGTTCCTAAAGAAATTATAATTCAAAAAAATTACTAACATGATAGATATGTAAACTTTGAAATGATTAGACTCGATTATAAGCCTGAAAATGATAAAAAATCTCAAGATGGATGTGCTTTGGGATGGTCAAACTTCATTACACTATAAGTCTAAAATTAAGTATGATATTGAATATTGTGAAAAGATTGAATCACGTTGTCACTAACAAACTAAATGGTATCAAAATGAAAGAGTTAAAGCCTTAAACCCGGCAAGTGGTATAAGATGTTATGAGTTCGAATCACATGATCCTCCTTGGTATAAAAGTTATGTCATGAGTTCAAGTTCAAACCACAAAAGTCTCGTGTTGAAGGACGGATTTTTGAGACATATCAATGAATGATGTACAAAATTTCTCATTTCTTTAAAGGGTAGTTATGTATTGCAACTCTTTTTCGGTACCAATTTGGCGTCTTTTGACAATTGGAGAATCTACATATTTAAACTCCAACATTACACACTAGATATCATGTGCAATTAGGTGAATAAACAAAGTTGAACACAATCAATATAAGTGTAAACACATGTAGTGCACGTTGATGTTATATTAACCAAATATCCTTCAACAACATAAAATCTTTGAATAGAATTTATGCTTAAAAATGTCAACACCTTTATAAGGTTGACCAAAGGCTTCACTTATGTATAATGAGGGATTTGATAGAAAATGCTCCTCATGTGCTAGGTAAGTTTAGATTTAGTGGTATAATTAATTTATTTTTTCTTAAGCTTTATGTTCAATTCCCTTAAATAATGTAATTGACCAATTTTTCAAGGACCATAGTCTATAAATGACAAAACTAAGTAGTGTGGATTGATATCACATGGTAAGTAGTCGATTCATTATTACGATGTAATTAACGTGTCTTCAAGGGCAAAAATTATATACTTCAAATTTGATATTATTTTAATTTAATTACTCTATCATGTTTGTCCTAGGTTTAAGATGATTCTAATTGAATCTTAAGATACTCTTAAATTGAGGCTACTTGGGTAAGCCTAAGAATATACTACTAATCATCGTTAGTTGAATAAGATATTTTAATCTATGATGTCGAAACTTCTCTTATATGCCAATAAAATCTACATGACACACTGCTTAATTCCTTCTCATTTACAATGTTCAAAGGGTTTCATTTTCATTCAAATGTTCCTTTCATAATTTCTTTCACTTATTTAACATAATCAAAATAGTCTCAAATATTGATAGGCTGTTTGGTTGAAATATACTTTATTTTGTATTGAAATTACTAGGAAGTGTCCTAAATTCTTCATTAGTAAAGATTCATTTTTGTGAAGAATATTTCTTAAGTTGATATATGATTGTAATATTAGATTTCCTTATAAAATAAGAAAAGTTGTTAAAAATATCTCTATAAATATTCTAAAAAGTTATGAGATGGAGGCTTATAAAGATTATATAAGATGGATAAAGATATAATGAAAAATAGTTGATGCCTAATGGGGTGAAAAGGCTGGTGGTTCAAGGTGTGTGTTAAATTTAATGAATGAGTATTTTATTCTGTCTTGGTAATAAACATTATCAATGTATATGTACAAAATTAGCTAAGTTAAAGAAGGTAAATGACTAGGCTAAGTAAGGTAAATGGTAATTATAAGGATAGATTGACGTTCTATAGAGGTAATCTTGGTTGACACCTAAGATTACCTATAATTACCATGACTGAAAAACTAGCTCTGATACAATGTTAAATTTAATGAATGAGTATTTTATTCTGTCATTTTGGTAATAAACATTACCATGTACAAAATTAGCTAAGGTAAATAAGGTAAATGGCTAGGTTAAGTAAGGTAAATGGTAATTACAAGGAGAGATTGATGTTCTGCCGCAGGTAATCTTGGTTGACACCTAAGATTACCTTTAATAGTGTGGATATAAGGAGTGGAAAAATACGGAATGTTTAGGAATCTAATTTGTATTTGGTTCTCTTCTCTACAATATTCTCTATGTTTAGGAATCACATCAAACCTCGTGTATTGTGTATATGATTGTTTTATCTTTGTATTCTTGAATTAATATTATTTTCATTAAAGCTTTCGTTAATACAACAAAAGAAAACTAGTTAATTAGTCTCAAATATTGATGGGTTATTTGGTTGAAATATACTTTATTTTGTATTAAAGAAAGCCATAATTGAGTTAATGTTGACTTATCTTGTTAGATACACAATGATGTTGCTCCTTTGACAATTATGATTCAAAAAATGGGTATGTAAATTTCAAAATTATTAGACTCAAATATAAGCCTTGAGATGATGGTTACGCATATAAACTCTAAAATTATTAGACTCAATCATAAGCCTTGAAATGATAAAAACCTCGTGATAAATGTGTTGTGGGATGTTTAAACTTCACTACAAGTCTTGGGATAAGTATATTATGGAACACTATAAAAAGGTTGAATCACATCCTAAGTGGCCAATAAGTGGAATCAAAATAAAATCTTAGAATCACTAATTTTTTTAAAAAAATATATATAAAAATAATGTCATAAGTTTGAATCACAAGAGCCTCATGTTGAAGGAGAGATTATTAGGTATGTAAAAATGTTTTTCTTTCAAAAATAATAGTTAAATTATTACCCTCAAAAATATATCCCTCACCTCTTATTTCTTCTTATTTATGATGTTAAGAAAGTCTCATTTCCATTCAAATGTTTCTTCCACAATTTTTCACTTATTTTAGATGAGCTATTTTTCTTTATAGTTTAATATCAAAATAGTCACAAGACTCACAACTATAAATGGATTATTTGGATAAAAAAATTTATTTTTACTAAGAAAAAACCTCATAATTGAGCTTTTCTCATTTTTGTGAGATTAGAAGAAAATATTTCATCAAAATGATAAATTAAAAAAAAATTATTAAGACCATAAACCTAAGTGGCCACTTTTTTCAAGAAAATAAGTTTTAATTTTTTGCTAGACATATATACTAAACTTATGTTGATACTATATATGTGTTAAGTACATTATAGACACATATGGTATCTTAAATTAAAAATAAGTTGATACTTAATTTAATTAATACTAGTGTCATTGAATATTTTTATTTTAAGAAAAACACTCATAAAATCTAGTGAGGCATTAGATCCATTATAATAAAGCTCAAGATATGACTAGGTTAATCTTTAGGTCTACTAGCTACATTTACATTTCTAATGTAAATAAAGAAAAGTAATGAGCAAAAACTAAGGCTATGTTTGGTTCTAAGAGAGTACCAAAGAAAGAAAAAACATGCTAAGAAAAACGACTGTTCTCATGTTTGATTTCATCATGGAAAATGTTGGTGCATTAGGCTATTTAGATTAAATTGACAGTTTTGTTCTATTTATCCTGATTTAGGACTTTACATACTTTCTTATGATTTACACTTCTTTGAAAAATTAAAGTTAATGTAGATTCAAGTTTGAATTAAACAGATAAATTTGATCAAGTAATTTGAAAACAATGACATAAAAGACAAAGTCGACTTAAAAATGGTAAACAAACTTTCCTAAGCTCTCATATAGTCCTTTTGGTAATAGATATATAATATTCACCGATAAATTAATTAAAAATATATATATAGATTTATGATTAAACATAATTTGACTTTGTGCTAAAAATATCTCATAAATAGTTAATAATAATAATAAAATAGTGAATTATGGAATTTTCTAGATCATAATATATTTTTTCTTTTAATGAAAACTATTTAGACTATGTTAAATTCTTGAAAAATACTAAAAAGGGGAAATAGAAAGGAAAATCATTCTCTTTTATTTCGATGATATGTAAAATGAAATTGGAGAAAAAAAATAAGAAAGTAATGTGAATTTTTTAAAAAATATTTTTCTTAATACTTTCCTCAATAAGAAATAAAAAATGTGGGAAAGTACATTTGTTAATAAAACTAGTTTTTTTTTTTTTTTTTTTTTTTTTTTTTTTTTTTTTTTTTTTTTTTTACTTTTAATTTCATTACAATGATAAAAAATTTGATTAAAAAGAAGACAAATTTTACAATAAATTATTTAATAGAAAAAATATTTATTTGATAAAAATGGATCTCATAAATCAATTCAAATAATTTTTTTTTAATAAATCAAAAAAATAATAATAAAAGGTTTTAATTTAAAAGAAATATTTTAATTTTTTTTAAAGTTAAATTTTATTATAAAAAATCAAAACTAAAAATTTTTATATTAGAAAAAATGATAAAATTTTAATTAAAAAAATACAAAAATTTATAATTTACCAATTGTGTTTTGTTATACTATTATTAAATAAATTGATTGATTTTCAAGTTATTTTTAATTTAAAATACTTTAACATTTGTGTTGTGAAATATACTTAAAAAAAATGGAATCCATCATTTTTGTTTTTCTAGTTTCAATTATTAGCTCTCCCATCAACCCTATGGGTCTATCCTCACAAGTTTTAAATCATTTTTAATTTATTCAATCAACACAAACACAGGATTTACATAGAACCCTTGAACTTTCTATATCAAAGGGGAAAAATCCTAGGCTTAAAGATAATTAAATCTTAATCATAAGTTCTTAAAATATATATACAATTTTAAAACAATCAAGTAGTTAAGCTACCAGTCTTGGAAGGAACCTTTGCCTTTAAGTGATACCAACACCTCCTTGTAAGTCTACAAGCGCACATCCATATTGGAAATCCTCATAGGCATACTTTGTTGGGCTAGCAAAAGCTTCAATGCAAACCTATTAATGGAAAAATAATAAAATAAAGTAAATCATGCATAAAAGTACATAAGGTTTTAACATGGTTCGTCAATCATGCCTATCTCCACAGATGAGAGGGAACATTCCATTATATGATAGAGAATACTATAAATGATAAAAATAGATACAACTATTATATCGTGAGATATCTCACTTTTCCTCATTCTTTGTATCTCCACCCTGAACCACGAGCCCTTTTAACTCCACTAGATGTCTCTCATCCCTCTACTTTACCAAGTTTCTCCTACTTTACCTCACATCTCTATCCACCATGTATGTTCCTCACAAGCATATATTTCTATTATAACTTTTTTCCCTCATGGCTTAGAATATTCATAGAGATATTCTTACTAGCTTTCCTTATTCTATAAAAAATCTAATTACAATCACACATAAACTTAGAAAATATTGTATATGATATCATTTTTATAAAAAAAATATATATTCCAATTAGGAATTTGAGACACCTCCTAATAATTTATACCTTAAATCAAATTCCACTAAGTCAATCTTCCATCTCTCCATCATATAGAGTTTCTTTGTGTGTTGCTCTCCTCGCGTGTCATTGTTCCCTTATCCACTATAGTCTTATCTTGCACCACAATCTCCTTGTTTCTTGAATCACATTTTGATGAGAGAATAATTGAATCCACCTAAACAAAAATTCATTTTTGTAATCCTCTTTTGTGTTTTGTTCTTCTTTGCCTTTCCAAGGCTCTTCAAGACATCTTCAACTAAGGCTCTTCCAAACATCTTCAACTAAGTCTTTGATACCACTTGTCGTGCATGCTAAAGTTCTTATATAAATACATTAAGGGAAGAATACAAAAATAAAACAAGCCACATATAAAAGAACATGAGGTTTTAAAGTGGTTTGACCAACTATGCTTACCTCCATGAATGAGAAAGACCATTCCACTATATAACAGAAAATATTACAAAAGATAGAAATAGATACGATTGTGAAATAAGGTTAAATAGATTAAGGAAAAACATTCAAGAGGGGAGAAAGGATGAATTGGGTAATTAAAACTTTTTCGAAAAACACTTCAAATACTCAACGAATAAAACAACAAATATAAATAGAGAAGAAAGAGAGATGCAAACTCATTTTTTTAGTGTTTTTGCAAATCCCACCAACATCCACTCTCCTCAAACTCCTTTCGAGTGAGGGTTCTACTAAGTCAACACTTCCAACTCCAAATCTTCAAGCTTTACACTTGGATTAATAGCTCTAATGGGCGGCACTTACAAGTCTCTTCAAGTTCAATGTCAACTTGAAGCTTCAATTCTCAACCTTTCTCAAGTACGAAATGATTAAACACACTCAACCTAGCTTAATGGTAGCTTAATTATATATATATATAAAATAAAATAAAATAAAAACTAGGATGAATACAAATGGGTGCACTAAAGATGGTTTGCAAGTGAGTAATCAATGCACTAGAAGTTGAGAGCTTTGAAAGAGATAAATAAGTAGTTAGGTTATTCGATGCAAGAGTTTTTTTTTTCAATAAATGTATAGGAGCTCTCAATTTATAGAAAAACAACCTCGAATGCCATTTTTTTTTTATATAAATAGGTTGATCAATCGAACACCAGTTCAACTAGTTGACTAGCTATTATGCATTAAATGCACTGCAAGTGATCATTGGTCCTTTTTAAACTTTAACTAACTGATCGCTCGGATTTTGTCGTTTATTGGATCAAAACAAAATTTATAACCTAATTCACTATTCTATAGCAATTTGTACCCGATCAAAAAATGGTTTTAGTACAAACTACCGTAGTATAGTGGTATTTAGGTATCGTCCACAAGGATGGATTATTCTCGGCAATTAAGGCTTGAACGAGATGATGAGAAATGATGGTGATCAAATGAAATTTACTTGAAATTGCATGATAAAATCTCAAGATAGCAATGTATTCAAATTGAATTGAAAATGAAATGTAAAAGAGAAGAAAATTAATAAGATGTGAGATTCTCGGAGTTAGGATTTTCTAGAGAGCAATTTCCATGGTGAATAGGTGTTGAGATCTAATTTTCATCAAGTTAGATTGAAAACCTAAATTTTCATCTAAACCGATTTTTGATTTAGCTTTAGATCTAGATCTAATTTCTCTTAAAATTAGGTAATCTAATCCAAGAGATCAATTTGAATCATAAATTCAATTCATCTTAAACTATCTTCCAATGATTCACACAATGCAACTATTCAATTTCATCAAATCTAGCATTAAGAATTTGATGAATCTACCTAGATTGCATTGTAGTAATCATCCAAGACAATTTGAAGAGAAAAATCCCCAAATTTCAATTAATCAATCAATTGGATCAAATTACCTTTGCAATTCAGGCTCAATTCTCTAATTCACCATAGATCTTGCCCTTAGATCCTCCCTCCTCCGAGAAAAACGAGATTTAGCCACTCATGCTTGGAGATTTGATCTCACAAGACATGTTTGGCTACCGAGAAAGTAAGAGAAACTGAAGGAAAATGGAGAATTATAGAGAGAAGAAGAATGAAAAGTTCTACAATTAGAAAATGTATCAAAAGTCTTTAAATGAGTTAATCCCGTTTCTATTTATAGGCCAAGGTAAAAATGACACTTGGCAACATTCTAGAGGTCTTCCGGATGCTTCTTCATCAAGGAAGCTGGAGAGAATGAATTTTCGCACGAGCCCTAGCAATCTCGCATGATGGTGCGAAGTGGAGAATGCAACAGCTTCTTTTTCGTTCTTCTGGAGCGTTTCGCATGACTGTGCGAAAATTTCGCATGGTCATGCGAAATTACTTCCTCAAAAATTCCTCTTATGCTGCAGCCACCACCCTTCTGTCTCATTTCGCATGACTGTGCGAAAATTTCGCATGGTCATGCGAAATCGACAATTATGCGATTCCGGCTCCTCTTTACAACTTCTCTCATTTCTTCATGTTTAATCCATCTCCACCACCTTCAATTAAGCTTCAAAGCTTGGTTCAAGTGCATTTCCTCTTCCTCATGACCACATTATGTACCCTCCTCCATTCATTTTCCATTTGTCACTCCATGCTTCAAAAATCACCTTAAAATATCTCCAAAACTCAACAAAAACCATAAGTATCACTTGTAAGGGTAGTAATGTATTACTTGGGCAAATTAGGCATAATTACTACTCAAAAGGTGTAAAACACATGAAAGTTAGTATCTAAAATATGTGGTTTTTGAGTAGTAATCATTCCCCCCAACCAACACATTGCTAGTCCCTTAGCAATGGTATAACAAAAAGAAAAAGAATATTACTCAAAAAGAAAATCTTAAACTCATTTGGACAATGTGTTTGAAAATCCCATAGCACAAATGGTCAAAAATAAAACACACCTCACCATCCATAGGTGTCATCAAAATCTCAAGCTCATTTACTATCTCTAATAGAAAAGACATCATGCAAATTAAAGTGTCAAAGATATATCCATTTCCAACTCCCCAAAATGATATTTCCAAACAAGTCTTGAGTGAAATTAAACTAGCCCCCTAATATATTATTCAAAACTATTCCTCCCCCTAACCATGCCTAATTTATCTTAAGCAACAAAAACCACTCTCTCATAGGTCAAGAACGCACCTATCTTTATTTATTTTCAAAGGTCTAATTGTAGGATGCAATGCTAAAGGTATCTCCAAGTATACGGTCCATGTAGCGGGGATTCATCGATGACTCCCAACCATAAGGCATAGGGCACCAAGTTTATAGGACTGATTCAGCCACTAACTCCTCAGACTTCACCCCGGACTCCACAATTTAGGATCCAATACCTTAGCACCCACAATCGAGCTCATACTCCACCTATTCACCCATGTAGCGAGCATTGAGGTCGGTGACTCCCAACCATAATGGCTTAGGGCACCAGGTTTTAAAGACCTTTGGGCCATATACCCCTCGAACCTTGCTCAGGTTTCAAGGAAAGCATAACTCAACCTTTTTATTCAATCAAATTTTTTTTTTTTTTTTTTTTTTTTTTTTTTTTTTTTTTTTTTTTGAAAGATTGGGCACATTGGCCTCTTCTTAAGGTGTCTCAACTCAATTTAAAAGTGATTCAACTTGCTAAGACAATTGGGTCCAAGTCTTAGGGTTAGATTAGTCTTTCATCTTATATCAGGGGTCTAGAGTGCACAGTGTGTGTCAAGACTCAATTAGAAAAAAAAAAACTTGGGAAGATGAAAACTTCAAAGTCAAATCAACTCAATCCACATAACAAGTTTTCTAAGATCAAGCAAATGAGCTGATATTCCAAATCAACTTCTTTCAAGCTAGGTATGCTTATTTATCAATCATAAGTGCTATGATCTTCTCAAAAACAAAATTACTAAAAAAATCTAGCTCATACACAAGCTAAAAAAAAATTCTAGCAACCAAAAGAATCAACATGCTAGCAAAAGTCCTTCCTTTCCTATCCTCCCCCCAACCAAACTAAACATTGTCCTCAATGTTTACCAAAAAAATGTAAAGCAAGGAAGGGAAAAGTACCTGTAAAGCATTGTTTTCCAGCTTCTATAACTGTGACAAAACAATATAGAAGTATAAGTGTGCTAGGAAAGGAGGAAAAATAAAAAAAAAGAACACTAAAAAAAATTTGGAGTCAAGGAGAAAAGTGAGGGCACTCCCTATCCTCAAGCATGAGATGGATGGGAGGGGGTGATCTCTGAAGGTGTCAAAATGGTGGGGGGCACTGTGGACTCCTTTGTTGTAGAATTTGTCTCTTGTGTAGGTGGGACGGACAGAGGAGGAGCATCATGAACACTAGCTGGCTTCTCAGAAGAAGAATTCCATTGCTGGACAGCCATGGTAAGTTCATCAACTCTTTGGACAAGTTGCCTCTGAGTGAGCTGGATGTTTGCTTGATTTTCTTGAATCATATCCAAGCGAGCTAAGAGTTGATTGAATGCTTCAGCTGATATGTGGACATAGCCATCAGAAGCTGATGGACCTATGTTTGGGGTAGAGGAAAGACTAGCCAAAATATGTGCAGCTGAATCCGGATTTTGGGGGGTAGAAGTAGCTCCTGGTGTGGTGGCAGCTGGTGGTCTTGGGGGTGTATCTTCTCCATCACCAAAATCTTCAAGGATCAAATTCGGTGGAGGCACATAATGGTGTTCATTGGCAGTAGTCAATGAGGCACTTGTGAGAGTGGACTCGGTTTTGGTCACACTACCTTGCCATCTGGAAACAGTATAGACCTCCCTACAATGATGCTTCTTTTCTTTATCTGATTCAGTAGGGAAGCCATAGTACTCCAATATGGTGCCCAACATGCGCGGGAAGAATAATGGATATTTCTTGGCTCTTTGCAATTGCTTTAGATGTACCTTATCTTCAAAGTAAAACAGGGCAGCCATGAATAAATCAGCAGGTGTCCACCATTGTCCACTAATAATTCTGAATAATGCCTCTAGAATTTGTTCTCGCCTTTGCATTGCATGTTGGCAAGGATAGACATTGGAGCGTAGGACATGATCCAAGAACCAAAATTTTGAGTCTATTTCTCTCCTCAGCACTGCATGTGTGTTGATGGATTGATTTTGAGAGACAATCCGGACCATCTCAGCAGCCTCACTTCGAGTAATAGGTTGAAACTCAGTTGGATTTGGAGGTGTGAAAGGTATATCCAAAGCTCTTGCTACCATTTCAGAATTCAGCATACCTTGTCTCCCATCAATTTCGAAATAAATCACTGAAGGTGGATATACTCCTCTGCTGGTCATGGTGCGGTAAAATTCCCGAATTATGCGAGGATAGAAGAATGGTCTAGGCACCATGAATGGCTCCAAAAAATATCGACAACAAAGCTCCGTGGAGAATTTAGTAAGAGATGATGCAGCAAAAGCCTTGAAATCATAGTAACATTCTTCATGAAATTTTCTACCTGAGCAGTCCTCCCTTGCACCAGTGGCTAACCTCTTCTTCGGTGCTTTCGTGAATTGGAACTGAGGTGGTCGGCTTGGTGGAGGTGCAGATTTTGTAACCGGAGTAGGAGCAGGGGCTTTAGCAACAGTGGACTGAACTACGGCATGTTGCTCTGAAGGAGTAGCAGGGGATGTCGGAAAATTTGAACGAGTTCGAGCTCTGACGCTTCGTGTTTTCTTCACCGGTAATTTTCCAGGAGTAGCAACCATCTTTGATTTTCCTTTATCCATTGAAGATCTTGCAACATTCCTCTGATTTCTATGTCCAGAAATGGGAGGTTCAGAGAGGGAAAATCCCGGAGGTGATTCGGGATCGATGTCTTCGCCATTTCCGTCATTCATCACCACAAATTCCTCCTCAATGTCTAATGATTTTCGTTTTTGATTTCCCATCTGGAACGCTTGAAATGTCGGGAATGTTCGAGTAAATCTCCGAAAATCAAGAACTGAAAGTAATCAGATTCCCGACGTTTGATCGTGGTTTAGGGCAAGGGAGATATGCGAGAGAGAGAGAGAGTGGGTGAAATGGAAAAAAAACTGATGGTATTCCTCCTCAGTTTGGCATGACTAACGAAGACGAAGAGTTTTCGCATGAGGCCCACTTTCAGTTAATGGTGCGAAATAAAACAGGGCTTATTTGGGGGCAATTTTGTCTTTTTTTTTTTTTCTTTTTTTTTTTTTTTTTTTTATGGAAGAAATTTTGGCACGGATATGCCAAATTTTCGCATAAGTGTGCGAAGTGGTCCAGAGGGTTCATTTTGCTGCAGTGCTTGGTTGGATTTCGCACAGTCATGCGAAATGTTCGCATAGTTATGCGAAATGGTCCAGAGGGTTAAAAAAATTTTGCACCACCCTTATCAGTTTCGCATAGTCATGCGAAAATTCCGCATGATCATGCGAACTGGGACAGAGACTCGTTTTGCACACTTCCTAAGCTATGAAAACTCCCCTGTTTTGGCATGAAGACTCCCCTGTTTTTGGCATGAAGATTCACACTAGTGTTGGGCCATTAAAACTCCTTCTCCCTTTGCCTTATGCATTCCATCCATCCGGAAAATCCTTCAAAACACAACTGATATGATTAAAAAGGGATCATTCATAAGACTAAAAAAAAATAAAAATAAAAACACACAAGCAAAACAAAACAAAAAATCAAAGAAAAAGATTTGCAAGATCATTGGGCTAGTTAGTCTTTTAGAAGACTAAGCCCACCAAACCTGGAATGCTCAGTTGATGGAAGGGTCAAGAAGGTACAGCTCCTCCTTCTCTTGCACCATAGGTTCCATATATGGTTTAAGCCGATGTCCATTAACTTTGAAGATACATCCATTCTTTGGATTAGTAATTTCGACTACCCCATTCGAATACGCTTTATGAACCAAGTATGGGCCATTCCATCGAGATTTGAGCTTTCCCGGAAAGATGTGCAATTTTGAATCATATAGGAGCACCTTTTGTCCCTCTTGAAACTCTTTTCTAAGGACAATTTGATCGTGCCATCTTTTGAGTTTGTCCTTAGAAATTTTTGAATTCATGTAGGCTTCATTCCTCATTTCTTCTAACTCATTCAAATCTAGGAATCTCTTCAACCCAGCTCTTTGCATATCAAAATTCAATTTCTTTATGGCCCACCATGCTTTATACTCCATTTCCACTGGTAGATGACATGCCTTTCCAAAAACCAACCTATATGGTGACATTCCAAGAATTGTTTTGTAGGCAGTTCGGTAAGCCCAAAGTGCATCTTGAAGTCTTAATGCCCAATCCTTGCGGTTTGCATTCACCACTTTCATCAGGATGTTCTTGATCTCACGGTTAGCTAACTCCACTTGTCCGCTTGTTTGTGGATGGTAAGGTGTGGCTACTTTGTGTTTCACTCCATATCTAGCGAGAAGGTTATTGAATATCTTGTTGCAAAAGTGAGTACCTCCATCACTAATAATGGCCTTTGGCACCCCAAACCTTGTGAATATATTTTCCTTGAGAAATTTAACAACCACTTTGTGATCATTATGCTTACAAGCTATTGCTTCCACCCATTTTGACACATAGTCAACTCCTACCAGGATATAGGAGTATCCAAAAGAGAGTGGAAACGGTCCCATGAAATCAATCCCCCATATATCAAATAATTCCACTACCAATATGGGATTAAGTGGCATCATGTGTCTCCTTGTCAATTTTCCAAGCCTTTGACACTTGTCACAAGACTTACAAACTTCATGTGCATCTTTAAATACAGTAGGCCAATAAAAACCTGATTGGAGAACCTTCAAAGCTGTCTTTTGAGTGGAGAAATGGCCTCCACAAGCATAAGCATGGCATTGCATAAGAATTCCTTGTTGTTCTTCTTCCGGTACACACTTCCTAATGAGTTGATCAGCACAATACTTGTACAAAAATGGTTCCTCCCAATAGTATGCATGCACCTTGGATAAGAAAAATCTTCTCTCTTGAATAGTCCATTCCTTAGGTAGTTCTCTAGTGACTAGATAATTTGCAATATGAGCATACCATGGATTGGTGTCTACTTTCAAAAGAGCATCATCAGGAAATTCTTCATTGATGGGGGGGCTTTCCGGAATGTGTTCCACAGAAATTCGGGATAGGTGGTCAGCTACCACATTCTCTACACCTTTCTTATCCTTTATTTCAAGATTGAATTCTTGAAGAAGTAAAATCCAACGAATTAGCCTTGCTTTAGAGTCTTTCTTGTTGACTAAATATTTCAAAGCTGAATGGTCGGTGAAGATCACTATAGGAGCTCCAACAAGATATGCTCTAAACTTGTCTAATGCAAAGACAACCGCAAGCAACTCTTTTTCAGTGGTGGTGTAGTTCTTTTGTGCCTCATTAAGAGTTTTACTTGCATAGTAGATAACATAAGGTTTCCCCTCATCTCTTTGCCCTAGAATTGCTCCCATTGCTTGATCACTAGCATCACACATAACTTCAAAAGGCAAGTCCCAATTTGGTCTTCTCACAATAGGTGCAGTGGTCAATAGTCTCTTCAACTCTTCAAAGCAATGCTGACAATTTTGATCCCATTTGAATTTGGCATCCTTAGCAAGTAAGGCACACATAGGTCTTGCTAGCTTAGAGAAATCCTTGATGAAACGTCTATAAAAACCTGCATGACCAAGGAATTGTCTAACTTCCTTAACATTTGTTGGTGGTGGTAGATTCACAATTATCTCAATCTTTGCTTTATCCACTTCGATCCCTTTCCTTGAGATAACATGACCTAAGACAATGCCTTTTTCTACCATAAAATGGCATTTCTCCCAATTTAGCACTAAATTTTTCTCAATGCACCTTTGAAGTATTGTTTCCAAATTTGAGAGACAATCTCCAAAATCCTCACCATAGATGGTAAGGTCATCCATGAAAACTTCCATGATTCTCTCTACCATGTCACTAAAGATACTTAGCATGCATCTTTGAAAAGTTGCGGGAGCATTGCATAAGCCAAATGGCATTCTCCTATATGCATAGGTACCAAAAGGGCAAGTGAATGTTGTCTTCTCTTGATCTTCCAAGGCAATCTCAATCTGAAAATAACCAGAGTAACCATCAAGAAAACAATAATAAGGATGTCCCGAGACCCTCTCCAATACTTGGTCCATGAATGGAAGAGGAAAATGATCCTTTCTTGTGACAGCATTCAGCTTTCGATAGTCAATACACACCCTCCATCCCGTGGTCAATCTTGTGGGAATAGATTCTCCCTTTTCATTTTGTACCACGGTCACTCCCGACTTTTTAGGTACAACTTGAGTAGGGCTCACCCAAGTGCTATCCGAAATAGAGTAGATGATTCCAGCTTGTAACAGCTTAAGTACCTCATTTCGAACAACCTCTTGCATGTGAGGATTCAATCGCCTTTGAGGTTGACAAATTGGCTTAGCATTTTCCTCCAAATAAATGTGGTGAGTGCATACCAAAGGACTTATCCCCTTAAGATCAGAAATGGACCAACCAATAGCTTCTTTGCATTTTCTTAGAACTTCCAACAAGCTAGCTTCTTGTTGGAATGATAATTTTGAAGAGATCACCACTGGAAACTTATCTTCCTCAAGGTATGCATATTTTAAATCAGTTGGCAAGGGCTTGAGATCGAGCTTAGGTGATTCTTCTTTCTTTTCTTCTTCATCATTGGTTAGAGATAAAGGCTTTTCTTTTGCTTTCCATTGCATTGGATGATTAATGGAGGTAATTTCATTAGCTTCTTCATTTTTTTCTTCTTGCTCAATTTCTTCAAATTCTTCATAAGCCTTCTCCATCTCTTCCTCTCTTATTCTTTCCACATGTTCTTCTATAAGAGTATCAATCAAGCAAGCTTCTTCTTGTTCATCCTCATCTTGATTTGGATGTCTCTTGCATAGATGAAAAATATTCAGCTCAAGAGTCATATTCCCAAAAGTGAGCTGCATTACCCCATTCCGGCAATTTATTAAAGCATTTGCTGTGGCTAAGAAAGGTCTTCCAAGAATGATTGGAACATGATTAGGTTCTCTTGCTATTGGCTCCGTATCAAGGACAATAAAATCAACCGGATAGTAAAATTTATCCACTTGAACCAATACGTCTTCAATCATTCCTCTTGGAATTTTAATTGACCTATCTGCCAAAGATAATGTGATAGAAGTAGGCTTGAGTTCCCCTAGCCCCAATTGCTTGTACACCGAATAGGGAAGAAGATTTACACTTGCACCCAAGTCAAGAAGAGCTTTCTCTACATATGTATCTCCAATATTCACCGAAATGGTAGGACACCCTGGATCTTTATATTTGATTGGAGTCTTACATTGGATGATTGCACTAACTTGTTCAGTCAAGAAAGCTTTCTTGTTGATGTTCAGCCCCCTCTTCATTGTACATAAATCTTTAAGGAACTTGGCATAGGGAGGAACTTGCTTGATCATGTCTAGGAGTGGTATGTTAACTTTGACTTGCTTGAGAACTTCAAAAATCTCAGTTGCATTATTTACCACCTTCCTTGATTGAAGAGCTTTTGGAAAAGGTGGAGATAAGAGCTTATCTTTCTTCTTAACCTCTTCATTGACAATCTCATCTTGCTTTGGTCCATCATCTTCATTCACCTCTTTCTTTTTTTCTTGTTCTTTCACATTTTCTTCTTGTTCCCCTCCTTTATTCTCTTTTGGTTTTGGCATAGGTTGATCAACTTGTTTGCCACCTCTTAAGGTAATGACTGCCTTCACTTCATCTACCTTAGCCGAATTTTCATTCTTTTCTCCAATTTCATGAACTCCCCTTGGATTTTGTTGGGGTTGTGAAGGAAATTTTCCTTTTTCTTGCACCGTATGCATACTTGTGAGTTTGGAAATAGCAAGCTGCATATTATCAAATTTTTGTGTGAGATTGGTTTGCAAGCTATCAAATTTCTGATTGAAAGATGTCTCTACATGATCCATCCTTTGATTTAATTGAGTATTGATACTCTTTTGATCTCCAATGAAGTCACCCATCACTTTACTCAAATTCACTATAGCTTGTTCCACCGGTGAAGCTTGAGGTTGAGAAGTTTGCATGTTAGAAGAAAATTGTCCTTGTCCACTCTTCCAAGATAGATTTGGATGATTCCTCCAACCCGGATTATAAGTGTTTGAAAATGGAGAATTGTTGGAGTGTTTAACAAATCCAACAACATTAGCTTGCTCCATAAACATTTCTCTAACAGCTGGTATGGTGGGGCATTCGCTCACTAGATGTTCACCGGATTGACATATGGAGCATTGAGCAATTTGCATTGGAACATCATTAACCACTTTAATTTCATTAGCTCCTCTTGCTTCAAGTTCTTCCAATCTCCTTGATAGAGTTGCCATTTTTACTTGCACATCTACATCCTCATTCAAAGTGTACATTCCCCCTTTAGCATTGTTTTGGGGCTTGACTTTGCTGGAGTCTTTTCCATGAGGTTCATCCCATGATCTAGATATTTCAGCCACATAGTTTAGAAAATCCATAGCTTCATCAGGACTCTTGCTCATAAAGTCTCCTCCACACATGGTTTCTAGCAATTGTTTCATAGCCGGTGACATACCTTCATAAAAGTAGCTTACCAACATCCAAGTGTCAAAACCATGATGAGGACAAGCATTGACAGCCTCCATATATCTCTCCCAACAAGCATAAAATTTTTCATTCTCCATGGCCACAAAATTGGAAATTTGTCTCTTCAGTCCACTAGTACGATGAGCTGGAAAAAACTTCTTCAAAAATTCAGCTTGTAGTTCAGGCCATGAGCGGACACTTCGCGGTCTCAAAGAATTCAGCCACACTTTTGCCTTGTCCTTGAGAGTGAAAGGGAACAATTTAAGTCTCATTAGATCAATTGATGCAGCCCCTTCTTGAAAAGTATGACATACTTCTTCAAAATCCTTTATGTGAGTGTAAGGATTCTCATTCTCCATTCCATGGAATTGAGGAAGAAGTGGCACCAAATAAGGACGGATAATCATTTGCTCACTAGGAGGAACAATGCATGATGGTGCACTCATTCTCGGTGGATGCATATGGTCCCTCATAGATCGATACAAATGGAAATTTTCTTCATTTGGACCATGTTGACTTAGTTGATCTTCACCTTGAGGTTCCATTTTATTTGTAGCAGTTCCAATATCCAGCACTTGAGTAGATGAATTAGTTCTTTCCAACCTCCCCTTATAATTTCGTTCCCAATGGAGCATACAAGGGTTCACCTACACAGCAAACAGAGGAAAACCAAAACACAACAACAAAAAAAACAAAAGAGAAAAAAAAAAAAAAAGAAATCTAGAAGAAGAATAAGATGAAAGTGGAGAATTGGTAAAGAGAACTTCACCAATCTTGTGATGTGGATCACAAGAGTTAATCCTCACCAAAGAAAATGCCTCAATCACCTTGGCACCATCCCCGGCAACGGCGCCATTTTTGATCGCTCGGATTTTGTCGTTTATTGGATCAAAACAAAATTTATAACCTAATTCACTATTCTATAGCAATTTGTACCCGATCAAAAAATGGTTTTAGTACAAACTACCGTAGTATAGTGGTATTTAGGTATCGTCCACAAGGATGGATTATTCTCGGCAATTAAGGCTTGAACGAGATGATGAGAAATGATGGTGATCAAATGAAATTTACTTGAAATTGCATGATAAAATCTCAAGATAGCAATGTATTCAAATTGAATTGAAAATGAAATGTAAAAGAGAAGAAAATTAATAAGATGTGAGATTCTCGGAGTTAGGATTTTCTAGAGAGCAATTTCCATGGTGAATAGGTGTTGAGATCTAATTTTCATCAAGTTAGATTGAAAACCTAAATTTTCATCTAAACCGATTTTTGATTTAGCTTTAGATCTAGATCTAATTTCTCTTAAAATTAGGTAATCTAATCCAAGAGATCAATTTGAATCATAAATTCAATTCATCTTAAACTATCTTCCAATGATTCACACAATGCAACTATTCAATTTCATCAAATCTAGCATTAAGAATTTGATGAATCTACCTAGATTGCATTGTAGTAATCATCCAAGACAATTTGAAGAGAAAAATCCCCAAATTTCAATTAATCAATCAATTGGATCAAATTACCTTTGCAATTCAGGCTCAATTCTCTAATTCACCATAGATCTTGCCCTTAGATCCTCCCTCCTCCGAGAAAAACGAGATTTAGCCACTCATGCTTGGAGATTTGATCTCACAAGACATGTTTGGCTACCGAGAAAGTAAGAGAAACTGAAGGAAAATGGAGAATTATAGAGAGAAGAAGAATGAAAAGTTCTACAATTAGAAAATGTATCAAAAGTCTTTAAATGAGTTAATCCCGTTTCTATTTATAGGCCAAGGTAAAAATGACACTTGGCAACATTCTAGAGGTCTTCCGGATGCTTCTTCATCAAGGAAGCTGGAGAGAATGAATTTTCGCACGAGCCCTAGCAATCTCGCATGATGGTGCGAAGTGGAGAATGCAACAGCTTCTTTTTCGTTCTTCTGGAGCGTTTCGCATGACTGTGCGAAAATTTCGCATGGTCATGCGAAATTACTTCCTCAAAAATTCCTCTTATGCTGCAGCCACCACCCTTCTGTCTCATTTCGCATGACTGTGCGAAAATTTCGCATGGTCATGCGAAATCGACAATTATGCGATTCCGGCTCCTCTTTACAACTTCTCTCATTTCTTCATGTTTAATCCATCTCCACCACCTTCAATTAAGCTTCAAAGCTTGGTTCAAGTGCATTTCCTCTTCCTCATGACCACATTATGTACCCTCCTCCATTCATTTTCCATTTGTCACTCCATGCTTCAAAAATCACCTTAAAATATCTCCAAAACTCAACAAAAACCATAAGTATCACTTGTAAGGGTAGTAATGTATTACTTGGGCAAATTAGGCATAATTACTACTCAAAAGGTGTAAAACACATGAAAGTTAGTATCTAAAATATGTGGTTTTTGAGTAGTAATCACTAACCCTCGACTAGAACTTGATTGATGCTCAACCAAGAAAGGCAATGCCTCAATTGGAAAACCAAACTCTCTAGAAGAGAGAGAAAATATTTTTGGGCTTAGACCAGTCCTTAACTAGGAAAAAGTAATTAGTTCCCAAACGATTGAGCTAGTTTAGGAGTATCCTAGACCAATTGGACCAAAAATGCCCCACAAACCTTCCTTTTTAGTCAAAAGCTCCTTAACACTTAGGCAACTTATATAAAGCCCTTTGTATGTCAGTTTGGAATAGTTTTGCCTAAAGTTTTTGAAAAATTAGTTGGTTTCAAAATATTCATAAATGTTTTAAGCTTATTTTACAAAAACCAAGTATGAATAAATGAATGAAAAGTATTTAAACCCAAAGCGAACCAAAGGAGTCATCTTACATGATTATCTTAGAATTTATGGGTCTTCATGCATCCAAAACTCCACTTTCCCTAAATCCTCTTAAGTGAACTCGTCATTTCTTTTGATTTTCTTATTAAACTTGAAACTTAACTTGATTTGAAATTGTTAGATTACTCAACCTTATTTTGTTAAAATCAAAATTTGTTTAAACATCTCAATTTTCTCCATTCTTTATATCTTCATCCTAAAGCACGAGTCCTATTGCTCCACTAAGTGTTTCATGCTCTCTTCACATCTTTATCCACCACGTATAATCCTCACAAGTACATATCTCTCTCATAACTTTTTTTCTTCATAACATTTAATATTTATAAAGATATTTTCACTAACTTTTCTTATTATATAAGGAATTTAATTATAATCACTTATAAATTTAAGAAATATTCTATATAATATTCCTATTAAAAAGGAAATATATTCCAATTAGTAATTTGAGACATTTCCCAACATATATCTCAAGCAAAAGAATCAATCATGCACAAATGAGACAAAAATGAAAGTTTGGGAATTAGTTAAAAATTACTAAATCAAACACAAATTCCCTCTAAAAAAAATTAATTTGTAAAACAAACTTTGAAAGAAATTTTTTATATAATCTCAAAACTTGAATTAAAAAGTTCAAAGAAACAAGGTTTCAAATTTATCGAAAGTTTAATCAATCAATTAAGAAGATATGCTTAACCAATCAAATAATGTAAAAATATATTCATAGAAAACAATTCCCTTTAAATCTTTGATCAAACATCAAGTAATAATACTAAAACATTTATTTTTTTTGGGAAAAATAAAAATAAAAATAAAAAACCTACTTGAACATGTGGTATCAATGCAAGATGACCATAAAGGAACGTACTTAAAAAATAAAAAATAAATAAAAGTGTTGACTAAATTATCAAAATAATTAATAAAGAAAAAATATATATTCACTTTAATAATTGAAGGGTTAATAGTTTCATTGTGCTCATATGAAGAATAATGAATGAATCTAAAAATCAACTCCGTGAATTAAGAGTAAATGACATCTAAAGAACAACTAATGAGTTAGAAAACAAAATCAACTCTATTCATTTGGAAAACAAGCTAGCTTGTAATAATGTTCGGCATCCATAGGAAGTCATAATAGTCAACCCAATTTACACATCATGGGCGAAAGTAGATGAGGATGTTACAACTCCACCAATAGAGTTAGAGATGACGTAAGGAGGTTCCCTTGAAAAAGGGATAGCATTGTCTGATCCAATCACAAGTCTAACATATAATGTTTCAAATGTGAAAAATATATATTACAAGTTTAAATGTTAAATAAAATGATAGAATAAAAAAAAATGCAACACTACTATCAAATTAGAATAAAATTTGGTATTAGCTTGTGATACAACCACGAGCGATATAGAACGTACATTATTCTTATATTAAAAAATAAAATAATTATTCTTTTTTAAATTTATATTATTTTTTTATTAAATTTTAAATATAGTGACATATCCTATCAACTCGAAGAAAGGTGTGATATTTTTACATTCTAAATCATAAAATATTTGAAAATCAATTACAATCATAAAATATCAGCATTGAAAGGATTAATTTTTTTTTTTTTTTAATGTTATGCATGAAGATAATTTACTTAATTGCCATCGAATAAATGAAATGGGTTCCTTGATTTAGGGATAAATGTAGGACAAATGCAAGCCCAAAAAACAAAAACTAAAGACAAAACAAGTTAGCCCTAAGTAAGCCTAAACCTAGGCCAAGATATTGATTTTGTAGCTAATACCCGTAAAGAAGATGATTGGGGTACAACCTTCTTTTTCCCTTGTCCCCTCACTTTTAAGACCTTGTACCAAGCTATTGTCAAAGTGTATAATCATGACGGTTGTTAAAATTATTAAACAAATTAAGCTCTTTGAAGAAGAGGTAGGAAGGGAGTAAGAGAGGAAGAGCGAGCATACGTCTGTCACATGGGAAGAATGGCAAGCATCATTTCAAGATGGACTTTTGGGTTGTTGATGGGCCCTCTTTTCATGTTTTCAAGCCATCTAAAGACAAAAGTACATTTGGGTTATGTAACTTATGTTGGACTTTATGAGAAAATCAGATTCATTGTGTGAATATGAAAATATGCCATTTCCATTCACTATTGATAATTGTAACTTGTGGGTAATTCTGTATTTTTATAATTTTTTTTTTATAGAATATACCCAAATAGAGGGAATTATGGAAGAAAAAAATTAAAAGAAAATTAAATTATTTAGAAATACATTTTTTTTCTATTTTTTTTAATCTTGTTAAGGAAAATGAGGAAAAAATATTTTTAATATTTTTTCTTTACTTGGTATTTGTACTTCCTATTTTTTGTTTTTAAAATAAAAAAATTTTATACAAAAATAAAACATATTATTCAAAAATTATAATTTTACTTAATATATTTAAAAATAACTTTGAAAAATTTTAATATTTGACATACTAAAAAAAATTTATGCCTCAATTTTTCTAAATAGTTTTTAAAACCATTATTTTTTTTCATAATAAGTCTCTAAAAATACTCATATCTTATATTAAAGTTATTACTATTCTCTTATTTTAAAACCAAAAAATAAAAAGTATATCCAACATCCAATAAAAATTAAACAAAAAAATAACAAGAAGTACAAAAAAAAAAAAAAAAAAAAATCCTTGAAAAACCTAGTGGAGGTGGGCAACCAATTGGTTTGAATTGGAATAGGCCATGGGAATCACTTGTATTGTACCCAAGCAATTGGGTTGTGGCCATTAAAAAAAAAAAAAAAATTAATGAATTTCCTTTTCACCATTCTGTTCTTTCTAACAATTATTGTGAGAAAAAAAACCCTATAAGAATTAGTGATTGATCTGACATTTCTGCTTGAATCTAACACCAGGAAGAGAATATGAGAACTTTCCACATAGGCAGTGAAGAAAACCCTTTGAATTATTTGATCACTTTTCCTATTTAGAACACCAAATTCAATTCTAAAACCAATGCTTTCAATGGCTTGACTGCCAAAGTCCTCATTCTTCTAGAAATGAGACATGTCTAACTTTTGATACCAATTTTTAAGAAAAAGAAACATGAATAATTATTTTTCAGTTACCATATAGAAAATTTAAAGAAAAAGAAAAAAAATCACTAATTCATCAATTTTTTGACAGTACTCTCTTCCTATCAAGTTTCATTTATAATTTTTATTTTATTTTTTATTTTTATAATCGTGAATGTTCAGATCAGCTTACGTGCATCTTGATTAATCCCACGGAGCCCTAAAGTTAACGATCGAGTAAACCTCCGGTGGCCTTGAAGGGACTTGAACAGATGACTATTGGGGAACAAATTCGAAGCCGAACCAACTGAGCTACCACTCAAGGTTTATCAAGTTTCATTTACCTAAAAGGGAAAAAATTCTTTTTATATTTTTCAAGCAACATTTCCAAGTTTTACTTGGATTTTAAAATACAACTAATCTAAAATGTTACCATATAAATGTGTTGGAAATTTTATTTCAAATCATTAGACATTTAAAGGAATTTATTTCCAAAAATTATGTATTCTATAATAATAAAACTACCCAAATTAACAAAAAAATATACTAGAGTGATTCCAAGAAGAGAATAAATGGAGAAACAATGAAAACCCAAAAAAGTGTTGCTCATGGAGTGACTTAAAAAGTGAGGCATTCATGAGTAGGGTGCAGCTAAAGAAAAGACTCTTTTAGATTTTGTGCTGGGAGGAAAGTCATTAGCCCCAACAAAGATAAAAAAAAAAAAAAAAGAAATAAAAGTGTTGGATTTTGAGTTGTCCTCCTTAGCAATGACCCCCAAACCTTATCCAAATTTGATAAAGTGGTCCACAGAAGTTATGGGCTCTTTTTGGGCATGTGGCATTGAGATGATGGTGACAATGAAGCATGTGTTAACCACAATAATGTTTCTAATTCTACCCGTCTTTCAAATTCATCAAGACCTTTTCATGGGCAGGCATCATTTGTATGCATTCAAGATCACTTTTCAACATTTAAATTTTCAAATTTAAGGAAACCAAAAAGTAATGTGTATACATATGTATGTTCAGAAAACATGGATCAAGAACTTTCAAAAGTTTTGGGGTTATGATTCATCCAATTGATTCCTTCTTTTCTAGGGTTCATTTGGTTTGCTAGAATCAATCAAGATTTTAAGGACAGAACCCCAATAGTCATTTAATAGCTTTATTTACAAAAGTTCAACCTCTACTTAGGATAATGCATAAACCCAAAAATAGAGGTAAAAGTAACTCTTGCTAGAATGTAACTAAAAGCACATTGAGGAATAGTTTTGATTAAAAAGCTTTTGTTCACAGCTATTGGAAGCAGTCTTAAGGACTATTAACAAAAAGCTGTTTTCACAGTGGTTTTTTTTTCTTCTTTTTATTTATTTATTTATCATATAACAAAAAATAAACTTTTGAAAAATCACGTACCAAAGGGATTATCCTAAAATCACATACCAAAGTGATTATCCCAAAATCACTTCAAGTGATTCTAAAAGTGTGTTTGGTATCGATTCTATGAAGTGTTTCTAAATTTTCTAATACTTGAAATATAAAAATTTTCAAATGTTAAAAAGTCTAAAAACATTTCATAAAATCACTATCAAACACACTGTAAGAGTCTTATCCCAAAATCACTTCAAGTGAAGTGATTTTAAGAATCTATTTGATAACTATTTTCAAAAATAGTTTTAAAAAATAATTTTTGAGAGTAATTTTTTTAAATTTTTTTCTAATATTTTATGGAACAAAACTCAATTTGAAAATCTAAAATGTTTTTAACACATTTTTAAAGATATTTTTAAAAAAATTTACATCTAATGTTTTATTTTTAATCATTCTCCATATTTGCATAATGATATTTTTAAAATCCTAAAAAAAAGAAAAACTAAAAACAATCGAAAGTTATTCTCAAAAAATACTTTATTTTCTAATTATCAAATGCAATTTTATTTTTTACTTATTATTTTTTTTTTTATGTTCTCTAATTGTCAAGCAAAGCATGTTTTTGTTTTTTTTTTTTTGTTCTAGAGAACAAAGAACCATTCTTGAAAATAGTTGTCGATCGGATCCAAAAAACCACTTTCGAGTTTCTAAAAATAATTTTAAAATGTTCCTCAAATATCTAATTTTTATTTTATATATATATATATATATATACATACATTCAAGCACTTTAATTCTAAATTTTGTACGTGAAAACTATATTTAAAAAATGCTTTTGCTCAAGATAAGAATAATTACAATATTTCAGAATTTTTAATTTTTAATTTTTAATTAAACAGAAAACATGCTTCTCCATCATATTTGAGAAGAAAATATGGATCTTCCTACTTCCCCAAAACACAAATAAATGGGTGTTTAAAAATGGGATATCCTTTATAGTACTGCTTTTATAATATACTTTAAAGTTTAAAAAAAAAAAAACAGTTACAATAATAAGTAATTTGGGTTTGCCCCTCTATAACATGGTCCCATTCCAGGGTGGCCCGGAGCGGTCTTGGCCCGAAGGCCAGGCTAAGGCATAGAGTTTGGATCTGGGCTTGGGCCCATCTCAAGCTCATCCCTAAATGTTTTAAAAGCCTATGAAGAAGAAATCAGAATTCCTCTATAGTCATTTGAACGTTCCTATGCTAGCACCATCTTCCATCTAAATAATAGAGTCTTTTCTGTTCACATATCTAAAATAGCTCAACTTGCTAAACCAGAGAGTTGTCAACTGGGTAGACATTGTCCTAAGACATATAAATAGGACTTCTTACTTACTAGAAACTCGAAATTCTAGTATTGATTTTGGAAATTGCTTAGATCTTGTGCGGATGTTTTCGAAACACATCTCAAAAATAAATTTTTTAAAAAATAATTCTCAATTGTTTTCAATAACAAAATTTTGTTTTAAAAAGTCAAATATGGAAAACAGTTTTTTTAGATCATTCACTGTGTGAAGACACTATTTACTCGTATACAATACAAAAGTATCTATTCTCTATATTTTCAACAGTTTCTTATAAAAAAAAAATTTTTAAAAAAAAACCTCTTATTTAAAATTAAAAAAAGAAAAACCCATTTTCAAATATGGTTTTCCAAATAGACCCTTAGTTTCTCTTATTTAATTACAACTAGAGGTAGAAACAGATGCCCTAAGGAGATTTTCCCGGAGGGATTCTATTTCTATATGACTTTCCATGATCCTAGAAGCCGGGCCAACGGAATATCACCTAATGATATATATATATATATATATATATATAGATTATATGTTCTATACTTTTAAGAATAAATAAAGAACTAAGGAAAATCTATAATAAGATCAAAACTGAAAGAATAATTCAGTCTCCCAAATTCCCATTTGAATAAGCATTGATTATGAGGGAAGTGGCAGTGTCACATGGATCACACTAACACCCCTTCAATAAAGCATGTGAGCCTACAACTGGCTATGTCCCAGCTTCTCTTGTCCCTTTCCCTCACTCCACTGCCACAATGTGCAGCATTGCATTTTTGTTATGGGGGATATGCAGATGGTGATTATTCTGCATGGCCCCACGCCAGCTTTGAATAAATTTTGAAACTGAAACCACCCAGTTTGAATATCATCAGAACAAGGACAGGACATGCCGACTGTGTAGAACCGACAGTATCAAAAGATATGGTCGCTGACCACTGCCACTATGCCATCCCTAAGAATCTTGTTTTGGGTTTTTATGTAATAAGTAGAATGTTATCATCTCACTGGTTTGTACTGACCTGGAGAGTTGAAGTGCCATTTTCTGGTCCATCCCAATGCCTGCACAGGCATAGCCCAGGAGATAAAGCTTTAGACTCTTTGGAGCACAATCACTGAGCCTGCTTATTGGCACCTGAAAATATAAGTCACTCTTGAGAACAATGGAGAATTTAAATACCCCAGTTTGCAAGACTTAATGGAAAATTTTAACCAAAAAAAATTATATAGAGAAATAGCTAAGGCAAATTGATCTGTGTGTACAGGCTATGAAGAGCATTCATCAAAATAAACAAAACTTCGATGGTGCAAGATTTATGATACAAGGTGGAAAGTGATATCTTGATGAAGCCAAGTTGGTTTCTGGGCTAGTTGGAAGAGAGACCAAGCCAGCTAAATGTCTGGTCCACAAAGCTTAAGGCCAGTGGAGCCAACATACGAGCAACCCTAGGCAGTGTTGGGTAGGTGAGTGTGCCTAGTATAAACCAGTTGAAGCTCAATAGAGCAACAGCATCTGAAGCGGGTTTATTCTTGATGGTGGAGAAGAATTGAACCACACTCTTCAATGACATGCCAACCACAGTGTAGAGAGCCACCACAAGAGGCATACAAGGGTCTTCTGCTTCCCAGATAATCATTCCAACCAAAAGTGATAATATGGCACTGAACAGGCTCTGTAAAAGAGCAGTGTCCCTTCGTTGGTCAAGAACTTCACTCATGTTGGAATTTCTAAAGGTAATCCCAGGAGTAAATGGATAGATGTGCCCAGCAGCTTCTGCTCCTGATTTTGATGGGAACGGTAGTTCAGTTTTACTTTTGCTCTCATTCTCCCAATCATCTCTGTGCATCATAAAGTCTTGAAGAATTAAGCCCCTTCCATGATAACCAGATTTCCATGAAGGGATCCCATATGGAATGCCATAATTGTCAGTAATGCCACTGTTTTGGTCATTCCCTGTGTCATCCTGACCTTTGAGGCTCAATAGTCTTCTACCCTGAATCTCCTTCAGCCGATTATTTTCATTCTTCAGATCCTGCACCTGTCAGGAGCCACACACACAAAACTCTATGCATAAAGAACTGAACCAGATCATATTTTCTGAGAAACTCAGAAAACATGGACCAACATCTTCGCAATCCTATGTAAATTGTATCAGCAAAAAGAGAAACTTGTGGAAACGAACAGAATAGAGTTCATATTTAAATTAAAACAATTTCAATCTGTTAGAGGTTAATTCTTCTCCATACCACATATCATTTACAAGGGGGTTCTCAACCCATCTTTAACTCATTGAAATTTTAGCTCTCTAATCCAGATTTAACTAGGCACAAACAGATGCCAGGCACTCATGTTTAAAACCTAGGGACAGGAGAGAAGGAGAGGAGGAGGGAAGGGGGAAGAAGGGGGGTGGTTGGTGGGGTGGGTGTAGGTTTCCCACCACAGATGTTTATCGCTGCACACCAACTGAATAATCATTCCTACTACCTAATGACTTTCAGTTGAATAGGTCCCTGAAAGTGTTGCTTAAAACAGAAAATTGACATGTAGAAGAGGAGAGCTACATTCAGCAAGGGCCCATAGCAAGAGCAGGTCAAAAGACCTGAGTGACTATGTCTTTAACTAGAATAGTCTGAGTCCCTTTTCATCAAATGGAAATAAATAAGATTATTCCCATCCCAATTATGCTAATCGTGGAGAGGAATCATAGAAAGAAAAGGCATATTTTAATTAATACATACACAAGTCTCAAAGAATGCATTAGTAGAAAATATTTACTTTATGAACATAATTATGATCATTTTCCCACAATATGTGCTTACATATCTACAAATTCAAGCTCCAAAAACTTTGGATCTGTGCACAACATAGCCATGAAAAGTGTATTTGAGAATAGAATAATTTGTAAATTCCAACAATTGCGAGTGTCTCCAACTCATTCCAAGGAATACCAAATGCTTACTACGTATTATTTTGTGTTCATAAACAATTCCTGGGGTTTGATGCAGAATGTCAAATCTAAGTCATCAAAGAACGTGGTTCTAGAAATGGCAATTAAAACTCAATGCAAGTAACCATCTAAATGACAAGGATGGCCTCTGGTCCTACTTAAGGTGAATTATGCAGAGTGCTCAATAACTGGCTTCAGACACTGACCTTTCATCTTAAGGCAGAGTATCTGCATGTGTTGAAATCAGAACTTAACTAATGAGATGATGTGCCGAGAAGGTATCTGGATCAAAAAGCAGCATAAATATTTTGCCACTGGATCCAAGGAAACAGTAATCTACAGGTCTTGTGACTTGGGTCAGGTTTCTGTGAAGTGAAACTTGCACCAAGTGCAACTGGAATAGAGTTGGGATCAAATTGCACCTGATATAAGATATTGCAACAATTCTCTTTGTAGTCTAACTTGAAAATTAGCATGCATGAGAAGCATACAATTGATAACTCATTGCACGAATTAGAAATCACAAGGAAGAGGAGATGTCCTCCAAACCAGGAGTCACCATAAGAGTACAAAAATCAGCAAACAAAACAGGGCACAACAATAATATCTTGATATAAATAATCAAAGAGAGACATAAAACACCTCAGGAAAGCCCGAGTTTAAAGGCTCAATGTTTGGCCAACTGATCAGAACTTTTTTTTTTTTTTTTTTGGATAGATAAATTAGGATAATATATTAAAGGCGCCTGCAAAATGGCGCAACAAAGTACACATGAAGTATACAATTAAGGCCAAAAGGCAAGCAATGAAAGGAAAAGCAAACACCTACCACCCTAACAACAACCAACCCTCAAGAGAGTTGTACTTACCCTAGCAGTAGATCCCAAAAACCAGAGGATACCCCCAACATAACCCCAACTGAAATACAACCTGGAAGAATACAATTTTCCCCATTGAACCCAACTGCAATCAAAATCCCTCAACCAAATTGGTAACAAAACAGCAAACTCACAAATCAAGTGTTGGAACTCCAATGCTCCTCCCCCTTCTCCTGACAGGGAGTAGAGACCTATCGTAATTAATCGAGCATTCTAGTTTTTGGATTTACGAAATGACAAAAAAGTCAGCTTTCCCCCTGAGACCTTAACCCCACACCCTTTTCTTAATTCTAGCTTCCTCAAAAGAGAACTAACATTCTTTTCAAAACCCACAACAGGCTTCCCCACAAAGCTACTAAAATTGGCAAACTTCCTAGGAAGGCTATCAGGATCCTCTCCCACCGACTCACAACTGGATTCCATGGCCTTAGAGGCCTTAATGTTTGTTGTTTAGTTGGCGAGCTGTAGGACAAAGATCAATGACAAAGCTCTCTTGGCTGAGGCGTCCAGGTACCCTCGCTTTCCTCCCCTCTCTTCCTTGGGATCTTTCAACTCTAGATGTCGGCCGCTAAGGATGTTGCTACAAGAAGGCAGTTTGCTTAAGTTTTAAAGGAGTGTTGTGAAGGGTCCTTCGGGTAAGGAATAGGTGGTCAAGACCCTTTTTTTACTCACCCTCCAGGTGCAATCCTCTCATCCCCTCCCAACTCTCTCCCCAAGGCCACACAACAAACTTTCCCCTGAAAAGCATTTTATGCCATCAAGACGGGAGTAGAAGAAGAAGAAAACCCATCCCCCAAAGAAAAAGGAGCCCCAAGAACTGAACCTTGAAACTTGTTGGCCGATGACCAGGGCTTCGTTGGTGAAAGGCACCTTCCACTCCTCCAACAAGGGCAGCTTTGACATGCAAGGATCTAGAGCGTCCTTGCTCTCTATCACAGAACAAGTGTTAACCGAGGAAGAACTCTAGCTGGCTCTCTCCATTCTGGAGGATCCTAGGGGAATTGGCTTAAAAGCTAGCCCAAGGTTGTTCTTACCCATTCTCTTAGGATGACCCCAGCATGCGATCCATCCCCTTTTTCTTCTCTAGCTAACTTTTCACTGTAAACCAAAGAAGACCACCAACTCGCTCCTCCAAGGGGGAAATCTCCCACCAAAGATCAGTCACAAAGCAAGAGGTTCACACCACCACCTACAAAGAATTTGACACCTTCCACCCTTTGGTCTCAAAAAGGACTCTGGCCCAAAGCAAGTTTTGATGCTCTGTCGTGTCCTTATTGACAACTTCAAACCTCTCACAAGTGTCCCCTAACCTTTTAAATAAAACTTTTCTCTAGAGATGCAAAGGGAGGCCCAAAATCCTTACCCACACTTCACAAACACCACCCCCCTCCTCATAGAATCCAACAGAGAGATTCCTCCATTCCAAAAGGAGAAATCTTCCCTTAAAATAACTCACTCCTGAGTGAAGCACCCTCTCAACTTCACCTCCAAATTCAAGCCCAAAGAGAATGAAGGAACCTCCCATCAAGGCTAATGGAAGCTTCCTTTTCAGGTGCCAAGTACACAAAGCCCAATTCATCTGAGACCTCCCCCCACCCCCCGCCCCTCAAAAAAGGAAAAAATACAAATTCTAGCCACAAGACTTCAATTCAAAGCTTCCTCATTCTTGTCAATCATCTCCTTCTTAATTTCAACCCAAACAGCATTACACGGGATTATTGAAACATTGGTCACCACCTTAGCATCTGATCCCTCTTTCCCCATGCCACGATCACAGGAGATCATCACCTGTTTAGAAGCTATAAAGGACTCCTCCGACCCCTTAAAGTTCGAGGAAATACCAAGGCTCCTCAACTTATCGGACAAGATCTTCCACCCCCTTAAAAGGCCTCTCCCCTCAAGGAAAACCAAGGAGAACCTCTTTTCTTCCACTGAAAAGACAGTACACAATAAGAAATGCCCTGCTCTATTGTTGTGCAACTCCAACAAAAAATGTAGAACCCCCTCCATCCAACCTTTTCCAAAGGGTTCCCCATCCTTAGCTGCCCAACAGGTCTCCCACCCCTTTCACTAGCAAAGCCAAGCTCTTCCCTCCAAACCCAATCCACGTAAGAAAATTTCAGCCTCTCTTACAGATCTTCCCAAGCACCTTCCCTTTGATCTCCTCTATCGAAATCTCAAAGGATTTCAACTCAACTCAAAACCAGCACTTTCCTCTAGAAGAAACCGCAAACATATCCACTACATTTCAAGCAAGAGTGAGGAAGTTTCATGTGCACAAAATATTGGAATCTAACTTAGCTGCAGATTCATATTGTGACAGGAAATCCCCTAATGCAATATACTGTTGATAGTTTGTTTTTTAGTTTCTCATCAAGTGCATTTTTGGCCAACTGATCGGAACTTGGTTGGCTGATCTAGGTATCCTGGTAAAAGAGAAGTCCAACCCTTGCCACACCTGACAGTCCAGTTTCCAAGTACCCTCTCCCCTTGAAACACATAAGAGATCACACTGGCAGAGTCCCACCAACTACGAGATTGATAAGTCCCAAAGAATTTGCCTCATTCAAGTCTACTCAATGCTGCACCAGCAGCTATAACAAGCCTACATTGGCTAGGAGGAGTTTCTCACTATAGCACCACAATGATCTTTGAACATACCCCTAATCCCCAATTGTCCTAGGTTACCCAGGAAACAGCCATGAAAGTTCAAATTAAGGAATCCAAATTGGAGACGTTGTCACCGTATGCAAAACATCATAAGAAAATGTCTGCATGTCTATATGATGTTTAGGGTGAAAACTATGTGCATTGATGAGCATGTGTAGCCGTGTAGGCTATAGATTGATCTATCCTTCCCTTGCACCCATAATTTTTCAACTTATGCAATTTGATTGTGACAATAAAATAAGGGAAAACTAAAGAAGTTAAATAGCAATATCACAAACTTGACAGAAATGAATACTCATTCCAAAACTCCCTCCCTTGCATCTTCTTTTTTTAAGTGGCAACTATAATAAGAGAAAAATAGAAATATCACAAACTTGAATGAGATGAGTACTCTTTCCAAAGCTGCAGGCATTGTAACTTCTGTTTTTAACTTATGCAATTTGATTGGGGCAATTATAATAGGAGAAAATAATGAAGTTAAATTGCAATATTGCAAATTTGACTTCCAAAACTGCAGGGAAACTCACAGAAAGTTTTAAATTACACAGTACAACCAGCATGGGAGAGGATGGTCGTTATCTCTCCCTCTGGTACCTTCTTTTTTTAACTAATGCAATTTGATTGAGGCAATCATAATAAGAGAAACTAATGGAGTTCATAGCAATATCACAAACTTGACAGAGCCAAGACCTCTTTCCAAAACTGCAGGGAAGCTCACAAAAATATTTATGTTACTCAGGATAACTAGTATGGGAGTAGTCTGGCTCAAAGCTTGCAAGAGGACAGTCATTACCTTACTCTCTAACAGCTCAATTTTGACAATCGCCTTATCATGTTCCTCTTCAAGTTCTAATAAAATCATCTCCATCACCCTATGTTCTTTAGTGGCTGCCTTTAGACGGCCTTCAAGTTCCTTCCTATCCCACATGAGATTCTCCAAATCAATCTGCATCTCTTGTAGATGCATTTCCAGCTGCATATCATAAAAAGGATTCTTGTATCAAAACCGTATTAGGAGAGCCAATACAGTGCATGCATTACTGAAACAATAGGAAACAGGCAACTTAATTAATCAAGAACTCTGTCAGACAGGAATAAATGTAAAAGAAAAGAGAGAAAACAGCTGGGGAAGACATGTATTGGAGCCAGAGCAGGTACTGCTAACAACAATAATTGATTCATCAACTCTATAATAGATTTGAATGAGATTTTATACTCTTCTAATGAGTATTTGAAGAAATTTATAACAGGGATGACTCGAGATAATTACACTGGTCATGTTTCTCAGGACTGGAATCTCAATGTCATGAAAATAAAATCAGAACTAGCAGAAGGAAACAATCATAATGATCGTATAGGGTAAGGAAGTTGATAATGCATAATAGAGATATGAGGGCACCCTCAGGAAGAAGGCTAAAGAAAGCTCTGTAAACTCTCCAGAAGGCCTTATTTAAGGCCAAGAACGAGCTTTTATCAGCCATGATGTATGAGGGTATTTGAAGCTATGTTTTCCTCTTTAGGGGTACCCCCCATCCTGTCTGTATGCCTGGAATGCATAACTGGAGTCTCGATGTCATGAAAATAAAATCAAAACTAGCAGAAGGAAACAATCATGATGATCATATATTTGGTTTTACAAAGTTCACTACCAAATAGGTCCAATCTAATACAAACCTAATCCCACAGCCGTTAGCAATGAGAGGTGATGAGAGGCAATAAGAGGCGATGAGAATAGATTAGACCAGCAGGCCACTGACTCTAAAACCCTTGAACTCAAATTGAGTATAAAGAGATACCAATTCATACCAAATATTGAACATGTATATTGAAACTAAATGTCTGACACAGACCAACAATAAAAACAAACCAAAGTTATCTTCAAGGGAGATCAACCGGATCAGCATCAGGCTTAACTACCACCCCCCCACACACCTTAATCTTATTCCTTCTTTCCCTTTTCCCCCCCTCCTCTCTTAGTTGAACTTCTCATTAATAAAATTATGTGTGTTCTTATATACAACTGTACAATTTTTTAGAGAAAAACACTATTTATTTACACACTAAGAATACAGTAATGTGCATGCCTGAAGTTTACAATAACTTGGCATTTAAAGAAGCACTTAAGTTTATGCAAACAAACTTAAGATAAAGAAAAGATAAACTAACCAGCCTTTCTCTCTGTAAGGCAGTCAAAATTCGCACAGGGAGAGATATCAAAGCAACTGTCCAAATCACAATTCTCCAGAAGATGTTCACATGGAAGCAGATGGCAGCCCTCACCAATTCCATCCAAGTGTAAACAATAATGAACAAGGTTTTCACACAAATTATGCATAGAAGTTTGAACAGCGAGAAAGGCTTTGTCACCAAGATTATTATAGTGGCCATCAACTCAGGTAACAGCCCCATCGGATCCACCCCTATCCACCTATTTTAATGCCTTCTCTTCTTAGCTACATGTTCACTAGTTGAATGAAGCTTGAAGCCAGAATGCTTAAGTTCCAACAGAAAATGCATCATATGAAGATAAAGCACTCCCCTTCACAAAAAAGAAGCAATGCACTTATATAATGCAAGTGAAATAGCAGTCGTGCAGGCACTAAAAACAACAAAGTAAAGGTGATAGAATACGCCAATTCAATGAAGTATCCTAAAATGTTTTCCAAGCAAGTTCTCAGAAA
This sequence comes from Vitis rotundifolia, assembly GCA_030254885.1. Taxonomy (NCBI): domain Eukaryota; kingdom Viridiplantae; phylum Streptophyta; class Magnoliopsida; order Vitales; family Vitaceae; genus Vitis; species Vitis rotundifolia. The sequence continues at coordinate 16,643,096 of CM058152.1, forward strand.
GATGAATAACACAAATCACTGCAAATATTCAAATTAATAATTTGCATTGTTAAAAAAAATGAAAACACTTTATGTTGCAATTTCAAAGTTTAATATGAAAAATAGCTTTAAGCAGAAAGATTTTGACATTTACTACTTTATGCATTCTTTTATTGGTGGGGTGGATGCAGAAATCGCCTTAGAAGTTCCCAGGCATCAAAACTCTGAAATCCTCTCCTAGAACTTTCATAGCCTGGGAGATCATTTTCCAGGGTTTCTTCAGATTTCTACTACAAGGGCTTGACATGGAATGTTTTGCCAACCATATAGCTCATGTTTACGGTTAGTCTGCAGAAATTACAAGGCCTCTTAGTTTCTAATAATTGGAGTAAATTTTTTCATTTTCCTTTTTCTTTTGATCTTTTTTTTTCCTATCTAAACATTTTGGTCATTGTTTATTTCTTTACAGTTGTAAATGTCCTCCTCATCAACATGGAGGAACATCTTGTCAAAGTTTGCCATAGTTAATACATAATAGAGCATTATTAGAGGTGTTCTGATTCCTAAAAACAGAAAACAGTTTTAATTCAGAAAACACATATCAAACAATTTTTGATTCATACAACACATATCAAACAGTTTTTTTCATATTTGTTCCACAAACAAATTGCTTCTTATAACAAATTTCACACGTTTTCAGATGTTTTCAGCGAAATGTTACTTTAAAAACTTTTGCATTGTGTACAAGTAAATAATTACTTCATGGAGAATAAGCCACGAAAACTGTGTATCATATTTTGTTTTGCCACATAGGCCCATAAAATTTTGAAAGGTTAATTCAATTTCAGCTGGTGGCAATCAAGATAGAATTTCCTCTACACATTATGGATCATCTAAGATCATTCCAAGTGAAAATATTGCAAAAAATTAAGTGAAACAATCGTGTCTTAATAATTTGAATTATGCCCACTTATGCAAAATAGCTTGTATGTTGATCGTTCACTACTTACACTTACGTTATCAATTCTATCCAATGATTCCTAAAACCCTAGCTCAAAATTTTCTCATTCCTCCACCTTCAATTCATGAATTAAACAATATAATTAGAGAACACCAAAAAAAGCCAATCAGAATAAAAGTTGAAATAGCAAACAGCCGATAACATCAAGCAGAGCAAGATTAACCCTCTGCTCTGAGATTCGGGATTAATCAGGTAAAACCAAACCCTAATTCCCTGAACCAAAAATACTCCGGATATCTCTCTCACGCACATGCAATCACAAAACCACGTCCAAATCAAAGCCAAGAGAAATGAGGTGCATTTAGATTCCATCAAATTTATCATCCCTCCGTTTGATTGCCGAGAAAAAGGCAAAAAAACAAAACAAAACAAAAAAAACAAAAACAACCACCTTTCTTGGTTTTTTCCGGAAACTGAAAAGAAATGGTAAAAGAAAGAGAGGGACTGGGAATTTCATGCTGTCGAGTTATTCCAGGGTTTTCTCCGGAACCAAAGGGAGGGTGTTTGGAAAGAAAGAAAAAGAAAAAGAAAAAGGAGGCGATACTTACCGAGAGCCGAGAGAGAGAGAGGAACGAAGAGGAAGAGAGAGAGTAGAGTTGAGGTGTTCAGAGTTGAGTTGTTGAGAAAGTCTGAAGCAGAGGTGGCGGCGACACGTTCACTGACACACAACTGACACGTTTGTTTTAAAATCTTATTAATTATTATTATTATTATAGTTTTTATTTTTAATTTAGATCATAATTTAAGCTATTTTTCCCTCCTCGCTTTAATTAATATATAAATATATATTAATTTTCTAATTTATGAATTTTGCATTAAATTGAGAATATTTGGCTAATGTGTTTATTTAAAAAATAATAGAGAATATAATAGCATTACTTTTTAAAAAAAAAATTGATTAAAAAAAAAAAAAAAAAAAAAACAAATAGTTTATCAAAGCAAACCTCAATACCAAGTTTGTTTTGGTTTGAGTTTGTCGTTATTGCCTTCTTGGAGATCTACTCAACTCAAGTCGAGTGGTTAAACCCAATTAAGGTTGATACCTCCAATTCTCATCAACATTTTTATCACCATAGAAGTTTGCCTTGATTTTTTTTTTAAGTGCAAGACTCGATTACTCGAGCAATAAGATATATCTCGTATTTGATATAACTTGATACTTAAAAACTTAAATTTGCATTATTCAAGGTTAAGTGTTTAATAAATTAATTTAATGATTTATTTGATTTAATAATTTAATTTAAGTTATTAAATAGATCGAAGTATTATTATTTTTTTTTTAACTTTTTTTTAAAAGCAATTTGTTTTCAAATGTCAAATTATTTGTTTTTTATTTTTATTATCTTATTACTTATTTTTTAAATTTTTTTTACTAAATTGAAAATTTTTAAATATTTGACTTTTTTTTTAATGATAAAAGTAACTTATTGATTTTTCTTCACTTCTTAATACTTAATAGAAATAAAATATTAAATAAATAAATTACTTGATACTTTACACTATTAAACACTATTTAGTTTTAAGTTTTATTTAGAATTAAGTCAAAAAAAAAAAAACAAATATCACCTAAGTATGTTTAATAAAATAACTTAATATCACAACTTAAGGTGAAAAACAAATTTAAGTATTAAGTTAAAATAATTAACTTAATAAAAATAATAATAAGGATATGAAGAACATTTCATTGTCATGTGAACACTTATATGACCCTTGATGTGAGTGTTTAGCTAGGTTGGCAATTCCAGACAAAATTTCTAAGTGTCCCCTAACTCGGCTTTCTAATTCTTCTTCGAACTACTTGACTTTGAACATTAAGACTCTACTAAGAGGTCGAGGTATGTAGTCGAGTGTGTAGTGATTGAATGTGAATCAACCCTATTTTTAATCTTTAAATGGGTTAAGAAAGCTGGGAGAAATAGTTTTTTTGTGTAAGGTTTTTATTCCCCTATTTCTAGATTGATCTAGGTGCAGGGGCAGATCAATCCAACTACCTTGTTTTTAAGATCAAATTTCAACCATTATATTAAGGGCTTCTTTTTACACTTTAAAAATAAACTTTTCTCATTTTCTGGGTAGAGACTGCAGCAACCGTGGAGAGAGTTGCAACCACTCCGTGTGTTCTTCATTTTCTCCTTTATTTTCCTAATTTTGGGGTTTTTAGTTGCAAAGAAAATCCAATTCTCTTAATGTTTTCCAAACTAGTTTTTAATGGATTTTCTTAAGCAATAAATGGGTTGATTCATTCCTTCATTCATATCTCAATCTATCATTCTATTTGGGTTTGGGTACAAACCCATTTTCTTCTTGTGTGGATTCAAGAAGAGGTCGAGATCGAGCTTGATGTCGACTTCAAGTGTGCTCCAGAAGAAGGTGAGAAGTTGAAAGTGAAAGGTACTAGTCAAGTGGTTCACGAAGGATTGGTTGGCTTGAGCTAAGTAAAACCTTGTATTCAGCTTTTATTCTTCATAGTGGATGTTTCCGATTGTTGGTAGGCCCGTGGTTTTTTATCTCTTCAAAGGTTTTCCACGTTAAAATCTGGTGTTAATTGTCTCTTTATCTCACTCTACACTTTGATTTATTTTCTATTTTGATATCATTGATTACTTGGGCATATATGTTGAATGAAGAAATACAAGGTGATATAAGTGTGAAAATCCATGGAATATCCTTAATAATTTTTTTGCTCATTTTAGTTAATGATATCATGTAGAAAATTGATATGAGTTGAGGAGATAATTATTCTATTGATTTATTTTTGAGGATTGTTAAAGCATTTGCATGTGTATTGCATTTATAAATTGTTGGGAGAGTGCTGGTGCATACATTCTTGCATTCTTGCTTGTGGATGTTATGCTTTGTTGAAAAGTTGTTGGAAGAGAAGTTTCTTGACATTGAGAAAGTCTAAGGTTAGGTAATATTTGTTGAGAGAATTTTTAAATTGTTCTACAACACCTATTTAACCCCTCCTCCCTCTAGGTGTAGTTCATTCTTGAGATTCACCTTTTCACTTGAGAATCCCCTTAATCTTCTAGAGTTCCCTTATTAGCTCAAACAAACTCATTATTAACTAATTTATAGTATAATTGAACTAAAACTATTGAAACCCCAACCCCCCCCCCCCCCCCCCCCCCCCCCCCCCCCCACTCCAGGTGTAGTTCATTATTGAGATTCACCTTTTCACTTGAGAATCCCCTTAATCTTCTAGAGTTCCCTTATTAGCTCAAACAAACACATTATTAACTAATTTATAGTATAATTGAACTAAAACTATTGAAAAAGAATCGACAAAGTCAATCAATATTTCATCACATTTCCGCTTTTATCGTCGAAATATCGGCGATTTTAATCGCCATGTCACTGATTTTTGAGGAAAAACAATTGATTGGTAGTGTAGAGGTGAGATTGAACCCATGAGCTTAGGTTCAAAAGCAGCTTGCTATGCCATAGCAGGCCACATTGCTATTCACAATATATTAGGTATGCATTATATATATATATATATATATATTTAATTAAAATAAGTAAATTAATTTTAATTATTATGTATTTTGTATCATAATTAAATATAAAATAAATAAAATTATTAACATTTTAAATAAATAAATACTTATACATATATCAACATTTATTTTATATCATTTAATACACTTGAATTAAATGGATTATAATTTCAATATTAAATATATTATAATCAAATATCATAATATTATTGTCGAATAATATTCAATAATAATGTATACTTATAAAATTCATATTTTTATCGACCATATGATATTATTATCAAATATATAATAAATTATATCATATACATATTTCATTTAAAAAAAAAAAAAAAAAAAAACAACTCTAAAATGTTTATTATTGTTTATTATATCATTTTTAGAGTTTTTCTCAACATTTTCATGAGTTTTGATTCATTTGAAGTCACCGATATTTTATGTCAAAATATCTGCCGATATATCTCCAGTATATCTATAAAATCGAAGTACTGATATATCTGTAATTACCAATATTTTCATCCTTGGTTTTCCCATTAATTTCAACTTCAAGGGTCTTCAACCCATTCAAGAGTGCAATCATATGAATCATATGATCTATAACAACAACTCTTCTATCATCTTGGTATTCATGATGGGCCTTAGGACAACTTGACTAACTAACCTACCCATATCACTAAACATCTATCACAAGTTCGAGAGAATTTCATAGGTAATGACAATGCACATGTGCTACTATTGCATTATATTATTGAGAGACCCAAGTATAAAACAATAGACCTTCTCATCCACTCTTTACCACTAGGAATGAGCATTTTTTTCTTCTTATGTGGAAAGCTCAAATCTCTTTTCCCTCGTTTGTCCATATTTAGTAATATATATATTACGATCATGACTTTATATTCACAATTTATCTTTTATAGTAAATATTTTGTAGTCATCTTATTCATTTATAATTCTTTAGATATGAATGTTAATAAATAAATTTATTACTTAAAATTCATGAAAGTATAAATATTAGTTAAAATTAATGAGGATAAATATGTCAAATTGATAATTTAAAATAAATTTTAAGTCAACTTTACAAAACAACCTTAATACTTAAAGCAAAAATTAAATAATAAGTTTTAACAATAATTTAAGAATAATTTAACTTAAAGTTAAATTCATATATTAAGTAAAAAACGTTAAGTTTTAGCAAACATTCATTTAAAGAATATTTTACTCCAAATCAAATTAAGTCATTAAGTATTAAATAATAAGTTTCACCATATATCCTCTAACTCTTGAATTATTATTATTGATGGACAGTGATTATTTTTTCATTTCCAAGTCGAACTAACTTTTTTAGGCTATGTTTGGTTTTTGGAAAGTAGCAAAGAAAAAAAATGTTAGAGAAAATGATTTTTTTTATTGTTTGGTTTTATCATATAAAATTCGAAAGAAAGTAAAAAGTAATTAAATTGTATTTTTAAAAGTTTGAAATGAGATATAAAAATAATTTATTAACTTTAAATATATTTTTTATTTTCTTTCACTTTTTATTTCCTTCTATTTTTTCTCTCTACTTTTTTCTTTCACATTTTCTCTCAAATTTTTCGGGAAACAAACATAGCTTAGTTTTTCCTTCACAAACTAAATAACGTTTTTAATTACTTCTAAATAGCTCTCATTCTCACTAAAAGTTATAGTAAAAACCACAAACTAAAAGCTTATGTTTGGTTATCGAAAAGTACTAAGAAAAAAATAAAAATGTTATAGAAAATGATTTTTTAATGTTTAGTTGTCCTATATGTTAGGACATTGAGGTCTTATACTATTTTTGTTGGCCCTTTTCATTTTGGCATTGAAAACTTTTTACATTGTGACTTACTCTCCGTCGAAGATTCGAGATTGTTATTTTTCAACTAGAAAGTCACAAGTCTAAAGAGGTTTGTTTAGTGGCAAGTCAGGTGTACAAAAGGTTGGATTTGATCAATAAATTTTATTTGAGTTAAATTGTTCTTTGTTTTATTTTTGGAAATTTCAAGAGCACTCTCACCACTCAAATGCCTATCTAAGTGCTTAAGTGCCTAAGGCGCAAGAGCGATGGATAAGTGCGCTCCAATGGTCCCTCTGAATCTACAAATAGCATTTTTGGAAATTAAAGATTTATTCCTTTTGGAAGATTAAGGTACCAATCCTCTAGGTCTTAGGACCTATATAAACAATTTCTAAACCTGTTTTTAGGTTGGATACTTTGAGATAATCAACCCTAACTTGTCCTATCATTCTCAAACTCTCTCAAGAATTCATCGATCAAATTCTTAATTGTTGAAAGGACCTGCATCCCCTTAAAGGTTGAGGTGAATCCACTGGAGCATTGAAGGTATTGCGTCATGGACATGAATCACAATATAGGTACTAAAGATTAAGTCTTTAGGATAAAACTGTCTGGTAAATTTGTATATTTTGATTTCATATAGTGGAATATTAAATTAGATGTCTTATACCCCTTGGTTTTTTATCTCCACAATTAGTGTGGGGTTTTCCACATAAAATTGTTTATTTCTTGTGTGATTGTGTTTCATTTGAATATTCATTCTATTATATAAGATCAATTAATTTAAATTGGCTTAGATCCCCCTCATAAGTTAATTTAGGTTAAGAAATTCAACTCATATATTAAAATTTTAAATTTTCACCCATTCAAACCCTTCTAAGTGTTACCCTAATGAGACAAAGGGTTTTCAACTAGTATCAAAATAAATTTTTCTAAATAAAAGTCAAATTTTTATCAATCCTGCAAGTCTAGTATAGAACAATCGAGGTTTAGTGCTCCTTTAAATAGTCTACCATATTTCAATGGGAGTAACCATCCCTATTGGAAGGCTTGAATGGAGGTTTTCTAAAAATGCAAGGAGAAAGGGTCTAGAATGCAATGGAATATGGATAGGGACGCCCATTGGAATTATATGTGACAGAGAGATCTACTAGTGAAGTAAAACCTAAACAAGAATGGAATAAAATTGATAATGAAAAGAGTGAGCCAATACTCGGGCTCTCTTTAGCATATCCAATGAGGTGAGTCCTAATGAGTTTTACAAGATAGCCATATGCAAACATGCCGGGGAGGCCTAGGGCATTCTTGAACTAACTCATGAAGGCACTTCAACAGTTAAGTTATTTAAAATATAAATGTTTTCCTCTAGATTTGAAAGCCTTATGATGCAAGAGAATCAAACTTTCTCTACATTCTACTTTGAACTGAGTGATATTCTCAATTCTTCCTTAAACCTAGGGGAACAAATCCCCAATTCTATAATTGTTAGAAAAATATTGAGATTATTTCTTGAGAATTTTAGGCCTAAGGTCATTGCTATATAGGAAAGCAAGGACGCTAACTCCATGAGAGTCGATGCACGGTTGGCTCTCTTCAGGCCTATGAAATGACACTTCCAGATTCTCAAAAGCCTAAATAGTAAGCTTTTAAGGCTTCTAAGAATGAAGAAAAAGAAATTAAAAATTCTGAAAATGTAAGTAGAGAAGAACTTGTTCATATTGCTAAACATGTTAATGAGGCCTTAAGATTTTAGAAAATGCCTAATAGAAAACATGAGCGAGGAAAAGGAAAAAGAATTGGTAAGTCCTTTAAAGAAAAGAATAAGGGATATTTTAAAAGGAAAAAGGTTAAATTTTTAATCGTGGAGGTTTGGGACATGTTTCTACTAATTCTCTTAGTCCTAAGGGCATTTAAAAAATCTATGCAAACTATTTAGAGTAACATTGACTCCCATGAGAGTGACTCCATGACTTCTAAGGATCAAAGGTATGAATAGAATAATTTTTTAGTTTTTGTTGCATCTATTAAATTTGTGCATGAGACTGATAGTGAGCATGAGTTTACTGACGAACAAAATGCTAGCTTTCTTGAGAATATTGTTGTTGAACATCAATGCTTGATTGAGAAATTTTTGGAAGTTAATGATGTTATTAACTCACAAAAATCTAAGATTAATTTACTTTGTCAAGAAAATATTAATCACATGAAGAAAATTCGATTTCTTGAGTCTTGAGTATCAATCTCTTCTTGAGAGAAACGATATTCTAACTCGAGAGATTGAATGTTAAAAAACATTTTTTTTTCTTCCAATGAGGCCTTTCAACTGTGGGACTAAAGTGTTGAATGATATTTTTTATAAATGTAAGTCTCATGGAGATAAGAGAGACCTGAGCTATATTAGCAAAACTGAGACTCCCACTAATGGAGACATAGTCTTTATTAAGGATAAGGAGGAAACTCCTAACCAAGTAACATATCATAGCACTCCCTCACTATGCACACACTATAAGAAGTTTGGACATACTCAAAGTAGATGTCATAGTAGATTCCTTGAGATATATGAGTTTCAACTGCATGGGTTAATAGATGAGTTTAATTTCCTAAAGAATAATATTTTTCACACTAGAAAAAGAAAGAAAACCAATCCTAAGCCTAAGACTCATAAAAACTCCTCTAGTTCACCACCTAAAGTGAAACAAGTATGGTTGAGGAAAAATATGTCTAAGTGTAATGTTCACAACCCTTAGAGCTAGAGCCTCTAGTGAGTGGTAATTTGATAGTGGGTCATTTAGGCATATGACCAATAACAGGTCTTTCTTTACCTCCTTTGAAGACTTCAATGGAGGAAACATCTCTTTTAGTGATGATAGTATTGCTCATGTGAGAGGTAAGGGTAGTGTTTTCTATCCCTTGATGCCCATAATTAGATGAAGTCCTTTTTGTTGATGGACTTAAGGCTAATCTTCTTAGCATTAGCCAAATTTGTGACAATTACTTTAGAGTTAATTCCTCCCAAAATTTGTGTGAAGTGATTAACATGAAGGGAAAAGTCATTTTTAGAGGGCCTAGAATTGTGGATAATTGCTATGCAATCAATCCTAACTTTAAAACCTCTTTAGTTTGTAGTAAGGCTAAGCTTGATGTTACTAAGTTAGGCATAGGAGGCTAGGTCATATTAACTATAGGGATCATGTTCACATAGCCAAAAAAGATCTAGTTAGAGGTATCCTTAAGTTGAGTGGTCAACCTAAGTCTATTTTTGGTGAGTGCATGAAAGGTAAGCAAGTTAGAGGGTCACACCAAAAGATTCAAGGAAATTACACTTCTAAGCCCTTAGACCTCCTTTATATGGATTTTATGGGTCTCATGCATACTGAGAGCAAAGATGGGAAGAAGTATATTTTAGTGGTAGTTGATTATTTCTCTAGGTATTGCTTTATATCTTTTTGAGAGAAAAATCTGAAACTACTAAGCAATTGAAGTCACATTGCATTAAAATTCAAGTGGAAAAGGTCATTTAATTGTAAATATTAAGAATGAAAAAGGGAGAGATTTCGACAATGTTGTAATTGATCACTTTTGTGAATCAAAGGGTATTAAGCATGAATATTCAGCCCCTAGAACTCCTCAACAAAATCGAGGGGCTAAAACAAAGAACCGTGCTCTTCAATAAATGGCATGAGTGATGTTTCACATGCATGATACTCCTATGTATTTTTGCGTCGAAGCCATTAAGACAACTTTATTATACTATGAATAGGATTTTTCTTAGGACTAGAACAAATAAAACGTCATATGAATTGCAGTCAGGGAGAAAACCTAACCTTAAGTATTTTAGAACTTTTTGCGATGAATGTTAAATTCCCAAGGATGGGAAAAATCTAGGTAAATTTGATCCCAAGTCAGATTTGGGCATTTTCCTAGATTATTCCACCAAGAACAAAGTTTATAAGGTTTATAATCAAAGTACTACAGTTATCTAAGAATCTTCAAATGTGGTTATTGATGATTTTGGATATGTTCATGAAGAAGTTAGCTTTGATCGTTTACCCTAGGAAACTACTAAGGATATCCTTGAAAAAATGGTTGATTTAGTGGATACTCATGAAAATATCCCTGAAAAGGTGGTTGACTCCAACATAGATAAAAAGCCACTTGAAATTGCTAAGTTAGGTGAAGTGGGTAATAGGCATAAATCCAGATAACCCAAAAATCACTTCATCTCAAATGTAATGGGAAACATAGAAAACTTTATGGTTACAAGGAGACAATCTAGACATAATAAGATAAACTTTTTTTTTTTTTTTTTTTCGCTATACCTCTCAATTAGAGCAAAAAATGTGGAGAAAATTATAAAAGATGAATCTTGGACTACCACTCTACAGGAAGAGTTAAATTAGTTTTTTAGGAATGTTGTGCCATATTTAGTCCCTAGACATAAGGATAAACATGTGCTAGATATAAAATGGATTTTCAAGAATAAAACAAGATGAAAATGGGATAATTGTGAGGAAAAAAAACTATGCTAGTGGCTGAAGGATATTCCCAAATTGTGGGAATTGATTTTGAGGAAACCTTTGCCCCATAGCTAGGTTAGAATCTATTAGAATCCTCCTAGCTATAACATGCTCATTAAGAATGAATTTATTTCAAATGGATGTTAAGAGTGTTTTCCTTAATGGGATTCTTAATGAAGAGGTCTATGTGGAGAAACCTAAGGACTTTGAGGATCTCAAACTCCTTAATCATAATTATCAGTTAAAGAAAGCCCTATATGGATTAAAACAAGCTCCTATAGCTTGGTATGAGAGGCTCACAACTTACCTTATAGAAAAAAGATTTGAGAAAAAAGAAGTTGATAGAATTATATTCATTCAATGGATAAAGACTAAGCTTTTGGTGGCTCAAACTTATGTTAATGATATTGTTTTTGGAGTCACTTTGAGCGATTTTGCCCTTAATTTTGCTGAGGAAAGGAATTTGAAATGATCATGGTAGGTGAACTTAATTTCTTCTTAGAACTACAGATTAGGCAACTTAAAGATGACATTTTTCTATCTCAATCTAAATATGCTAGGGAGTTAATGAAGAAGTTCGGCCTACATTCCACTATGTACTTTATGACACCCATGAGTACCACTACTAAGCTTTACAAGGACATATTCAAAAAGGATGTTGAGCAAAAGTTTTATGGGGGTATCATAGGGAGGCTTTTGTATCTCACCACAAGTAGCCCAAATATATCTTTTAGTATAGGAGCTTGTGTTAAGTACTAAGTCAATCCCAAAGAGTCACATTTAACTTCTGTTAAAAAAATCATTCAATATATTAGTGGGACTTTAGATTATGGGTTATGGTGCCTTTTTTATTCGTCTCTAGTTATTGATGGGTATTTCGATGCCAACTGGGTCGAAAATGTAGAGGATAAGAAAAACACTTTTGGTTCTTGCTTCTTTGTTTATGATTGATTAGTTGTCTGGCTAAGTAAGAAAAAAAATTCGATATCCTTGTCCATTGCGAAAGCGGAATATATTATCGTAAAGAGTTGTTGTACCTAACTCCTTTGGATGAAACAAATGCTTAGTGACTATGACATTGAGCAAGGTACTATGAATATTCATTGTGACAACTCTAGTGCAATTAATATTTCCAAAAATCTCGTTCTTCATTCTCAAACTAAACACATCGAAATTCGTCATCATTTCATCTACTTTTCAAACTAAGATTGTGATTAACTTTTTTCTTTGAATTCAAAATATTGATCGTGTTGGTTGAACTATATTCTTTGGACATTTTACTTGATTAATTATTATTCTCTCTAATTTTGTGAGTTATTTTGATTGAATCATGCCCTAAGGTGAATTTTCTTTTTTTGTTTCTTACTTGTTTCTAAAGAGTTCTCATGGTTTATACACTATCCATCGTATGCCTTTACGTCATTTTGATCGTTTCTAGCTTTTGTAGCTTATAATTTGGTTCGAGATTAGCATAGCTTTAAGCACCTATCCAAGGGCTCAAGTACTACTTCTAATGTTTTGGCCGTGAAGATTAGCGTTTGAGCGCTCACAGTGCTCAAGCACCCATAAGTTGTTCCCAACGTTGCTCCGTGTAGTAAAAGCACTTAAGCTCTTCTTAAGTCATATCCAACATCACTTCCAACACTCACATCGTTTGATTGGTAATCTACGTCCAGCTGCCCAAGCACCTATTTAAGGCCTTCTAATGCTCGTTTTATTTCATTTTCACTTGGTTAGTTGTCTTGAGCGCTTTGGGCCTTCATGTTTTTGCTATCTAGCGTGTTTTAGTGTCCCTTGTTTGAGTTTTCGAAGTTCACAGTATTGTTTGGGGCAGTATTCTGAGTCTTTCCAATGGTTTAGTTTTTCTTAGCTATTTTTTCAGTTTTCATGCCTCTTTACATTTTCATTTATAGGAGTATGATTGGACATAGATGTCCTAGGGAGGTAACTCCTTTCGTGCCTCCTTCTCTTGAGCCCCTTTAAGGCGTTCCTATCTAAGGTCCATTCAACCTAAATGCTCTCTCTTTGGAGTGTTTTCATTCCAATGAGTCAGGGGACCAATATTACTCTTCTCTTATGGGACGTCAAGTTGAGGTTGAGTGCCCCATTGGTCTGAGAGCCTTTTAGGATACTCTTCTACCTACTATCTTCCAAGCATAAGGTTGGGAGTCCCTTATGACTATTAATGGGACACCATATCCCCATTACATTTAGATGTTCTATGTAAACATCCATTTTGTAGTGAGTGGTCTTATGTTCTGTGTCATAATGTATGGTCAGACCTTCATGGTCTTGACTAGGTCTATCCAATGTCTCTTGGGCTTACCCTTTGTTTCTAGTTGGCTTCTCACTTTTTCTCTCAAGGTGAGCTTACCTCTATTCTTATCTCTTTATATGGCGAGCCTCACTCTTTGCCTACCTATATTCCCATTGTTAACTTCACCAAGTCAACTTAGGTTCTTGCTACTTGTATGTCATACTCTTTCTATCTTTCATCCCATTAGATAGAGATTTGATGCATTGTGGCTTATTTCATACATGTTATTCTCTCTAGGTAGTAGTTCGATGTTGCCCAGGTCATTTTGGAAAATTATGACCCTTTTTCATGATCTCACTGTTTGTACGAGTGTTCTTTCATTTGCCTTACTCATCACTTGAACTCTTAAGGACATTAAGCTTGATTTAAACCATTTTTTGGCTACTCAGGTTCCTCATGCGCTCATTAACGTGAGTTCCTAGGCTAAGCATTATAGCCATGTTTATGGCCCGATGGTGCCCTCAGCCCAAGCTCAACAAGGCATTATTTCTCAAAGCCTCACTCACCTAACCTCAACTATACATGAGGTTGTTGCCGAGAAAGAGAATATACAAGCTATGAAGTAGGATCATCCCATTTTGTAGGTTGATTTTCCCAAGCTCGCTCCTCATGGGCATCATATTCAAGATTATGGAGGTTCTTTGTGCTTATCAACTTGCTTAACTTCTCTATTCAATGCTCCTTTTTCTCCAATGGGTAATAGGTTCCCTTAACCAATTGTACCTTTGGATAGATACCATGATTACATGTTTGGATTTGCATGAGCAAGATATGGATACTGGCTTTAGAGGTATTGAGGGGCAACTCTCTTATATCATTGATTGGAACCAAAATATGTGCTCTAATGGCACATATTCGATATGATTTGTGCACCAAAGGACATTCAAATCGCCCAACTTGACCTAAATCAATGCTAAGGCCCTAGCCATGAGTTTAATTTGTACTTTGGAGACTTATCTCGGATTCAAGGGAAAAAAATGGTGCAAGTTGAATCACTTTAGATTTTGAAAGATCAAGAAATGGCTAAATGAGGAAATAAGTGAGTCAAGACTCATGGACCGTAAGGAAAGGCAAGACGAGGATATCATAAGTTGGAAGATGAGAAATGACCATTATGGAGTAAGAAAGAAGGCAAGAAAGCATGGGAAATGAGGCATGAAGCAAGATTCAGCTGCATGAAAATTTAGAACTCAAAAATTTGATGGTATTATATACTCTGACTTTAAGGACAAATTTAGAGCACTTCCTAGACTCCATTGTATACATACTATATATCGTTTCAAAACTCGAGAAGTCAGGAGTCCAACGCTTTAAATGGTGTGTAAATCAGAGCTGAAATGAAGTTTGAAGACAACTGCACCAAGCTGAAGGGTATTTCAAAATGATTTCGAAATTCAACTTATGAATTCAAAATCCACTTCGAAATGACACCAATTTCGAATTCACCCACTGTCACTTTGATATTTCGCCTCCTCTACCTCGAGAATTGCATCTAGGGCACTTCATTCAACCTAAGTGGACCCCACATGACTAGAAATTGCCATTTTATTATTTTTTTAATCATTTTTAGGAAATTATTTTGTAATAAGTGGCCAATGAGAGTGTGCCACATGTTAGGTAATTGGTGGTATTATATAAACTCTCTCAATTCTAGGTTTTATGAATTTTGGATTTTTTTTTCCAAAGAGTTTGACATTGAAGGTGGAAGAAGACGAGAACTTTGGTTTGTTTTCTTTTTCTTCTTTATTAAATATATTGTTTTTAGTTTCTTTTGATTCAAATTATGGATTTTTACCCTATTATGGATTGTGAATGTGACCTCACCCCCATGAGAGGCTAAGAGCCAACTTAGGGCTTGCAACATGAAAACCTAAGGGCTAGGAAACCTATAGGGACAATGGGTAAATTATTATAACAATAAGATTAATTATTGGTTGGGTGACAATTTATCAATTTTTTTTTATCCTATTCTTGTGGGTTCGTTTAGGGAATGATACGGTAGGTTATTACCCGATACTAGTCATTCTTAGTAATTCTTGATCATTAGTTATCCTCGTCTTCCCTATCGTTATTTGCCCCTAAACAAAGCTATAAGGAGTATGAAGGGTTAAAAAGCCAAATCTTAAATTGGTAATCAAACTCATTTATTTAATGGTTTTAGGAATTTGTTTTAAAAAGAAAAAATTAAGTTTCGGATGCAATTTTGAGTTATAGAACTCAACTTGATCGCAATTGGCCAAGGATCCCAAAACCCTAAGATCATATTACTTAAAAGGCCCTTGTTTTCTCTAATTTCTATACCCTAGGTTGGATTGTGGAGAACCCCAAATTTGAATCAATCGAATTTAAAATCAATATTCATTTTATTATTAATTTAATTTCTTTTACTTAGTTTCACATTATTCATATATTGTGTTTCACTTTAAGATTTAAACGAAAGCAATTCATTTATTCTAGTATTGACAATTTCCATAAGCCAGTCCTTGAGGACGATATCCGGAATACTACAAAAGTCGTAGTGACTCTTTTTCTAGTTTTTCTTGACCAGAGTTGCTAAGTAAAAAGGCTAAGTATTTTGGTACAATAGAGAAGTTCGGTCAATCATCTCTTGGATTCATTCCCAGGTGGCCTCAAGCTCTACTCCTCCATTGCCATCATTAGCTTAGGATGTTTAGCTTGTTTTGTTAGGAAGTTTTGTATGTACAATGAAGTCAAGTTGGCTCAATTCACTATTGTTACTTTTGCTATGTTTTTGGTTTGGATACTTGCTTTTATTATTATTGTTCTTGTTGTATCCAAAACCTTTTTTTTTTTTCTATATATATGGATATCATGTTTCTCTCTCTTTGCATCTTATTGCTCTATTGCTACTCTTTGTCTATTTTGCAACAAAAAGAGGAAGACATAGGGATAAT
The DNA here is from genome assembly GCA_030254885.1 of Vitis rotundifolia. Taxonomy (NCBI): domain Eukaryota; kingdom Viridiplantae; phylum Streptophyta; class Magnoliopsida; order Vitales; family Vitaceae; genus Vitis; species Vitis rotundifolia. The sequence goes on from CM058152.1 coordinate 16,659,164, forward strand.
TGTTTGATGGATTGGATTGATTGTATTGTTCTGATAGCATTATTTCTTCTTGGATGGATTCATATACTTGAAATATGTTCGCATGCATGGGTTGCATCTTGATCTTGATCTTTTCTAAATTTTTTTTCCCTATTGCCTTATTTTGATTCCATAACCATATATTTTCTCCCACCCACTGCTTCATTCTAGGTATTTATGTTTCATTGAGTGCAAATTACAAGTATTGGGATATTTTACAAGATCTTGTTGCATCTTTCAATTCCAAGCATGTGATTGAATGATTAGGTTTAGATGAATGTGATTAAGAGTTATGTAAATTCCCTTTGAGAGTTTTGGGGGGTTTATGCAACTATATTTTGTCACAATTACTAAAAAAGAAGATTGTTAGGACATTGATGTCTTGTACTATTTTTGCTAGCAATTTTGTTCCTTTTCATTCTAGCATAGGAAACTTTTTAAAAGTAACTCACTTTCCATAAAAGATTCGAGGTTGTTATTCATTCAATCAAAAAGTCACAAGTAAGTCTACAAAGGTTTATTTAGTGGCAAGTTAGGTGTTTAAAGGATTAGATTGGATTAGTAAATTTTTTTCAAAGTTAAATTGTTCTTTATTTTATTTTTGGAAAATTCAAGGGTGCTCGAGCATTGGCATCAGTGCTCAAGCGCTAGCATCAACACTCAAGCCTTAGCATAGCGCTCAAGTGCTAGCATCAATGCTCAAGCACCTATCTAAGAACTCAAGCACCTATTTAAGTGCTTAAGGCACTTGAGCAATGGATAAGTGCACTCAAACGATCCCTCTGAATCTACTAGAATATGGTAGATTACATTTTTTAAAATTAAAGATTTATTCCTTTTATAAAATTCAAGTACCGATCCTCTAGGTCTTAGGACATATATAAACCCTTTCTAAACTTGTTTTTGAGTTGGATGCTTTGAGAAAATCAACCTTAACTTGCCCTATCACTCCCAAACTCTCTCTGGAATTCCCTTATTGAGTTCTGAGTTGTTGGAAGGACCTACATCCCCTTCAAGGTTGAGGTAAATCCACTAGAGTATTAAAGTTATTGCATCGCCAACGTGGATCACAATATAGGTACTGGAGAGTAAGTCTTCAAGATAAGGTTATCAAATAAATTTGTATATATTGATCTCACATAGTGGAATATTAGGTTAAAGATCTTATATCCCGTGGTTTTTTATCTCCACAATTAGTGTAGGGGTTTTCCACGTAAAATTATTTGTCTCTTGTGTGATTGTATTTTATTTGAATATTTATTCTATCATATAGGATTCAATCGATTTAAATTGGCTTAGATCCCTTTCATAGGTTAATTTAAGTTAAGAAATTCAATTTGTATATTAATTTTTAAATTTCCACCCATTCATTCCCTCTCGATGTTACCATACCAGGACAAAGGCTTTTAACCATAGAAAAAAATTTTTAAAAAAAAAAATCAATATAATTAAAACTAATTGGAAACTTAAGTATTTTCAAATTATCTAATCTTTATATTGATGGGTTAAAATAAGTTAAATGAATTTAAAATAGCAAATAAAAATGATTTATTAACTTCAAATTTATTTTTATTTTACTTCATTCTTTATTTCTTTCATTTTTTTCATTTCTTCTACTTTTCCTTTTTGTTTTCTTTCTCTTACATTTTCTGTCAAATTTTTCAAGAACTAAACATAGTCTAACTGTTTTATAAAAATCATCTTTCTTTCTCTTATATTTTTTCTCAAATTTTTCAAGAACTAAACATAGCCTAAATGTTTTATAAAAATCAACCCCAAATGGACCCTAAATAAATATTATGTTTTACCATGACAAGAACCATCAAACCAAAATTGTTAAAACAAATTAACTACTCCTCCATTTCCTTGGATGGGTGATAGATGCATTTCTATTCTACCCAAATCTTGGAAGCCAAAAAAAACTTGTGTTCTTATTAATATAATTATTGTGAAAGAAACCGTACTTATTTTTTGATACAAAAGAACCTCATTAAGTTGTCTCAGCCTCATTTTGGAGAGAATGTACAAAGGCAAAAGATTTCAAATAAACAACATGAACCAAAGCTTGAGAGAGCTAAGAATCACTTTGACTTTGAGCTGCAGTATGAATGGATGTAACTACTATTTGAAGGATGAAACCGAAGCTCACAGTTCAAATGGCACCAAAGCTTCACCGACCCCAGAATTGGGATTCTCCACTGTGTTCTTGAACTCCCTTTCAGATCAAACTTTATCTTATCTTCCTTCAACGATCTGTCCACAAAGTCCATATCCCGTGACCCTAACGGAATTGAACTGGACTCTACCACGTAGTTAAAATCAATGGAACTGTTCTTGCTTACATCGAAAGGGTAGGCCACCAGCTTCGCGATTTCTATTTCGTGGAAGCTCATCGTCAGGCTGGTGTCTGAGAAGGAGGCGTGCGCCTTGATATTGTGGTTTTCAGCGCGGATGTAGACGGTCATCTTGACGTCCATGACGCCGGCCTGCGAGAAGTCGAGCCTGTCCAGGTGGGCATCTGTGACTGTCAAGGCAGGCACCCGGGGGTGTATCACCAGGTACCCGACAAAGACGCAGACCCCAGCTATGATGACGGCAAGGGCGAGGAAGACGCAGATGATGGCCGCGATCCAGACCAGGGGGTGGGTTCTCTGGCCGGACCCGACGACTAGTTTCCTGGGAGGCATTCGTGGTGGTGGCCGGAGAGGGCGACCACATACAGTCGGAGAAGGGGTGAGCTATGGCTTTTTGAGGTTTATGGTGATGGCTTTACAGGGTGTGGGAGGTCGAGAGGAAGGTATAACAATTTGGGTGGGAGATATGGTGGGGGGAGAAGGTTTTGGTATCTTCCTTTCCTGGGGGTAAAGTCAGCAATGGTTGTGTATTTCATCAATTTTGCTTGAATGGAGTCTAGGAATCTTGGCTACTTTGTCTGGGAAAAAGGAAAATACCAAACTTGCATGGCTAATTAAATACCAAATCCTCATCCTTTTTTTTTTTTTTTTTTTTTTTTTTTTTTTTTTTTTTTGTTGGCCCTTGTTCAAGCTATACATGCAAGTAAAAATGATTTAGTATAGTAAGGTAAAAATGTAATAAGACATGTTTGAGTCGGTTTTTTGTTTGACTAAAAGTTAAAATCATAATTTTTTAAAGATAAAATAGGTATTTCAAAAGGGTTTACACAAATATACATATATATTGAAATAGCATTCGAAGGTTAAATGTAATGTTTGAAATTGTTTGGATGGAGCTTTCAACCAATCGTACTTTCCAACCCAAAGTTCTACTACTAACAACCAAAGCTTAACACTACCCCCAAACAGGGCCTTAAAATAATGCAAAATATTATTAAACCTATGAATTTTTCAATTGAGTGTGGTTTAAGGCTATGATCCAAGGTATATTTTCAAGTAATTTAGCGAAAATTGGAACATGGTTGTTGTGGGTGATTATATAGCTTCCTTTGTCTTCAATTTTCTTGGGAAGAGTATGATTTGAAATTAGATTCCAAGTCTTCTAAAGTAAAGAAAAAAATCTTAGCTTTTACACTTTAAACTGTCGAAATTCAGTTTCAAAATCCATGGCTTTGTGAAGCAACCTAGCAGGATTCTTTCAGTTCTCATCCCTTTCCAATACAACCAAACAGGACTTCAGTTCCTCCACTAGCCATAATAAATTTCTATCTATTTAGTTCCCTTCTCTTATTTTATCATCTCTAGTTTTCAGATATTTTGTGTCATTCAGATATGAGAAGGCGGTCTCTGGTTACACAAAAGATGAATGCAAGCGGAAATATGACAGTGGCCAGCTTCAGGGTGATGGAAATCTTCAATCCATAAAAAAGCTCCAAGGCTTCCTGGTAATGTTTTCAAAAACAATTCTCCGAAAACAATTTTTAAGAACAATTCTTCCTATTTGAAAACTCAAGCGTAGAAAATATTTCTCAGTTTATTATCCATGAAGAAATTATACACTTATGTACAATGCATATGTTTCAAAAATATTCTTCATATTTCCGAACACTCTACAAAAAACACCTGAAAACATCTCAAATCTGCTTCAAAAAACATGCTTTCATTATAAATTTTCAAAAAAACTCTTGCCAAAAGAGTTTTTTAAGTTAGAAAACTGTTTAAAAACAGTTGCCAAACAGCCCTTGACTAAATTTTGGGGGTTTGTTTCTCTATGCCTCTGAAAGCCTGTTCTTTTGAAATTTCATTTGTTAGAAATAGTTCAGGAAGAATGTTTGGATCACTAGAAAATTTAATACCTTGACAAAGGAAATCAGAACAAATGCTCCTAGATCACATTTTTTTCTATTGAATAATAAAGCAAAGCAGAGTTCCTCCGGTCACCTTAAGTTCGGCAATCCAGAATCCACAGAGGTTCAGACAGAAGAAGACTAAACAATAATCTCAATCAATTTTTCTAATTACAACCATGAACATATACCAAAAATCTCAAGGTAGAAGCAACAAAAACCATTCCAAAACCATCAATTGCTCTCTCAAAAACAGAGTAACAAGAAAGACATACAAATTTATAGCATTTTCCCTAACCAAATGATCCAAAACATTCATCCATATTGCTATATCATCATTCTCATCAGCAAACAGAAAAACTGGCAATCAAGATTCTTACCCGGTTGCCAAAATCGATCAAAGTCCTCTTGATCTGATCTCTTTTCCTGCCCCCACAATGCCTCCATAGACACCTTACTATGCAACCATTGCTGTGGAACTGGTGCAGCAGCAGCAGAAGCAGAAAACCTAACACCAGTGCCTGCAATTTCCATAATTTTACCTGACTTGCCTCTGCAGTTATCATTTCAGAAAGATGTTTTAATCAGTGTTTTCTGTGCTCACAAGCATTCCTTTTCAGGGCTACAGTCTGTAGTAAGTAGCAAACCCTGAAAAGGTTTTCGACTTGGGTCATGAATCCAACCAACAATTAATTGAAGAAGATGACTGCAGTTACCTTCCAGAAGATCAAGATACCTCTTCCCGTAACTCCTGGAGCTTCCTGCCATGGCAATGTACATGCTACTCTCCCAGACTCATCAATTTTTGTATACTTACCTTACAAGCAAACTGCAAATGAAAGCCGCATTCTTCCCCCCTACCCCCACCAAATTGTTTTCAGAAACCATCCATCACAGATTCACAAGGTTCTAACAAATTCGAGGCACCTGTTTCGCCCATGTAGAAAAGACGATACAAGCAGGGAAAAGCTTTAGTCTCTCTGCAATTTAAGATTATTTCTGATTCATGGTCATGATATGACCAGAACCGATGATCAACAGAATTCCCAACTCATGTAGAACTCATCTCTTAAGCTGAAACACAATGCATCATCCCTTCAGATTCAAATTGCCATAACCAGGACGGTAACGATTACTTCATACGAAAAAGAATTGCGCATTCCATAAATGCAACCAAATAGTACTCAAAAACATCACAAACTTGTTTCTTTGTTGAGTTTTTCCAATCATAACATCTGCAGAAAAATAACACATACCCAGCATCAGAAACTACAGAAAGAATAATCAAGACTATTAAGGTAAATGACAGGAAATGCCAGAGTGTCGAAGGCTGATACTACTGGAAATCTCTTTTTCACAATGACACATGAGACGTGTGGAAGCAACCAATGCATTCATAGCAGTAACATCTTCATAAGGATTTTCCCAAATTGATTCAAAAAACAAACCCAGAAAAGTAAATGCTCTCAGTTTTTCAAAAGCTACCATCTATCAGTTAACCACTTTGGAAATCCTACCCGTAAAATCATTCCAAGTAGACCCATGTTTATAGACAGTGAATACAAAACAATGAAACCTCATGCCAGTTGGTGATCAAACAAGTGTAATGACAATTACTAGCTAAAAACCAAATAATTAGTTTGAAAAGATCAACTAAATGACTGGAAAAATATCCTCCTGCACACCAAAATCAATAATCCAAAATGGAAAAGAAAAATAAAAAATAGGAATGCCCAGAACCATGAGACTAAAATGGTGACAAATAAAAGTCACATCCTGAATGATGAAGCAAGGTCTAAAATGTAAACAAGCTTAAATTTTTTTTGATATGAACCGAATATATGAAATTTTAGAATACCCTCATTTTTTAACCCTTTTTGCATAGGATTTCTTCCAATGCTCACAGAAACTTTGTATGACATTATAAAACTTTCATATTTCAACCATATAAAGTGGCAATAATTCTGTCTTCCTGCTACAAAAATCAAGAAAAAAGAGAAAAAAGAAACGAAAAATCTTTGAGATCTCTCCACCTGGTCCATAAAGCTGGAAGCTGAATGACCAGATCAGACACTTTACAACTGTCCTCTTATACATTTCCAGGGTGAGCATATTTAATAAAAGCTTTCATTGTAAGAATGCACTATAATGGCTTCCCAATCAACAAATTCTGCTTAGGCTGTTCGTCTAAGCTCTCTTTCAGAAAGGCAACCAACAAAGTGTCACTGAAATAACCACTTGTTCAGTATACCAGTGTCATTTACTGATTTCTAACAAAGACCATTGTACACACAAATTTCATGAAATGCTATGAAATTAGTAGAAGTATAGAAAAATAATGCAAACAAAAATTTTGTTAAAATTAATAATTATGGGAATACAATCTTTATGATAATATTCTTTTACAAAAGAATATTTCCTCTTCCACCTTGATCACCATTTGAAAATGATGAAAACATTTTCTTGATTTTGAAGATCAATCGAGGGCCACAAGTAGCTTGTGCCCGAATAAACTCGTTGAATGACGAAGATCGTGTGTGTAGATGATGATGATGTTTTCTTTAAATCGAAGGCCTAGAATGACTTATTCCCAAATGACTTTGTCAAAAGGAGAAGAGCAAGTGTGTAGTTCTTCTACAATTTCTCAAACTTCTAGGGAGATTTTGTGAAGCCTTTTCTTCTTTGTGAAACCTCTTTTCCCATGTTGAGTCATTTTTATCAATCCAAAGTCCTCCTCATTGAAGGAAGTCACCATTATTTATAGGTGAAATTAGGGAATTAAATTTGGAATCCCTAAGATTTTATTTGCTTCATTCAAAAATTTTCATTCCTTAATTTTTAGCAACCGATCTCCTTCAGTAAGGAAAATCGCCAATAGGAGAATTTTTTTTTTTTAATTCTCTTTTGACTTCAATCGGAAAATTTGATTTTATTTGTAAGACCAAATTTTGTAGTCTTCCAAATTTTGTCACATGTCACCTTTTGAATATATGTCACGTGTCAAATGTGTGTATGACCCATCACTCATCGAGGCCAAATTTTGTTGAATTGAGAAGCCATAATTTTGAAGACCAATTTAGTAATAATTTAATCCACTAAAAATTTTGATGTCTACAACCATGTCAAGGAATCAGCAGAGAACATTTGTTACTCTGACTTATTAAGAAACATCAAAATTTGACAAACAAGAGCAATATCAAGTGCCTTTGCATATGCTTTGTAGACCAATAATCTGTAGTTCTTTTAAGCGTACAAATTTATTTAATATGCCACAAAAAATGGTCTTCAACTTCGATGCACCATGTGGACTACTTTTTGCCAAATGCCTTGTTTTTACTAGCTTGTCAAGTAAGACCTACAAAACATGAACTCACTAAATGCCACATACTGTAAAAGCTTCATGGCACACAAACATTCTGGAGTCACATGCTATATCATCCCATCAGAAAACACAGAAACTAGCAATCAAGATTCTTACCCAGATGCCACAATCAAAGTCCTCTTGTTGATCTGATCCCTCCAAAGATGTACTTTGCAACTCTTGCTATGGTACTGGACCAGCAGCAGAAACACTAACATCAGTGCCCAAAATTTCTATAATTTTACCAGACTTGTCTCTGCAGCTATCATTTGAGACAGATGTTGTAATCAGTGTTTCTCTGTGCTCACAAATCACAATCATTCCTCGACGGGGCAGAAGTCTGCAGTAACCTAGCAAACTCTGAAAAGGTTTACATCATGGGTCACCAAGCCAACCCATACCAAATTGAAGAAGACAACTGGAGTCACATTCCAGAGGACCAAGATTCCTCTTTCTGTAAGTCCCGGAGCTTCCTGCAATGGCAATAATATAAATACTCTCCCAAACTCATCAATTTTCCTTCACTAAACTAATATTACCTCACTACCCATATGAATTGTATACAAAGTGCCTTACCAGCAAACTGCAAAGGAAAGCCACATTCTTCTAATATTACCTCGCTACCCATATGAATTGTATACAAAGCACCTTACCAGAAAACTGCAAAGTAAAGCCACATTCTTCCCTCCACATCCACCAAATTATTTTCAGAAACCGTCGATTACAGATTCACAAGGATCCAACAATTTTGAAGCACCCGTTTCGCTCATATAGGAAAGACCATATGAAGAAATTTAAGGGAGAAAAAAAAAACATTTCTCTCTCTATATTCGAACTGATTATAGTACCAATATTTATATATGAACGGCTGAGGCAATCTGCCTTTAAAAAATATATATATAATCCTTGATTTTAGAAAAGAAGGGCTCTCATAAAATCAGGGAATAAGTTAGAATTGGAAATACAACCGTACCATAGCTGTGACACAGCTGTAGTTGTAACATAGCTGTTAACCCTAAAGAGGAGTACTCAACTCAATGTCTACAAATTCAGTAGTTTGGAGCGGGAGATTTGGAGCAAGAGATAGGATTTGAGTTGTGAACTATAACAAACTCAAGTGTTTGAGGTTTGGTCATGGTTTCTATTTCCCAAAACTGGTCTTCCTGAATTCCATTCTCCCCCTAAATATTGGTTTTGGAGTAATAGGGCAGATTTTCAAAGAATATCACATCCATGGAGTTGTAGAACCTTTTTGTGATGGGAGAGTACCACTTATAGCTCTTCTGGTTTGGAGAGTATCCTAGGAAAATACACTTAATGGCCCTAGGATCAAGCTTACTTCAATGATGTTGGGGAACGTGAACAAAGGTTGAGCAACCAAACACTTTAGATGGAATGGAGGAGATGAGCCAAGTCCTAAGGTATGATTTGAGAAAGAGTTTGCCCAGTGTTTAGAAACTCAAGACACACGAAGACATTCTATTGATGAGATAGCTTGCAGTAAGTACAGATTCTCCCCAAAAACTCTATGTGACATGGGTAGAGAACATAAGGGCCCTTGCAACTTCTAACAAGTGTCTATTCTTTCTCTCGGCTATCCCAATTTGTTGAGGATTATCAATGCAAGAATTTTGATGAACTATATCTTTTCTTAATAAGAATTCCCCAAGGATAGAATTGAAATAATTTCTAGCATTATCAATTTTCAAAACTTGTATTTTGGCCTAGGTTTAGATCATGTTGTAAAATTTTTTTAAAATATAACCCATTTTTTATTTGTCTTTCATCAAGAATATTCAAGAAATTCTAGTATAATCATCTACAAAGGACATAGACCATTTAGCCACTATTATGTTCTTTATTCTAGATGGCCCCTAAACATCACTATGCATCATGGAAAAAGGATAAGTTGACTTGTATGGTTGAATTGGAGAGGACTTACGAACATGCTTGGATAATTGACAAATTTCACACTAAAAAACATTTGAACTTTTAATGAATAATGATGGAAAGAGTTTTTTGCGATACAAGAACTAGGATGTGCTAGACGATAATGTCACAACATAACATTACTATCTTTTTTAGAACTAAAAATAGAAAGAGACTGTTTTTCACCAACTGGGGGTTGAAGTTGTCTTTCAATATAATCAATCACTTTGAAGATATAAAGTCCCAAACACATATCAACATGGTCAATTGTCTTCCTTGAATTCAAATCCTAAAAAACACAATAGTTTGGGAAAAATTTAGCAATACAATTTTTTTCCCAAGTGAGTTTACTAATGGACAACAAATTGCAATCCTAGTTTAGAACCAAAAGAACAAACTCAAGAGTTAGGTCCTTGTAGATGACAATAGAACCTACACCAGTCACCTTGAAGAGAGAACCATCAATTATACAAACCAGCTATACGAGCCGTATATTTCTTAGAATAAGGTGTGTAATTTTGAAAATTTGTGGCATCTCCAACCATGCGATCAAAAGCTCTTGAGCCAATCCATAGACTCAAATTTTCCTTTTTACTTTCAAGGCAACAAGAAATTACCTTTTTAGGTTAAGGATCCGAACCCGTTGATAGAATTGGAGGAATTTAACCCTTGTTGGGATTGGTTGAACATTTTTTGCAACAGTTTCAATTGCTCTTTGCTGAACAGACCAGAATTAGATGGTGTTGGGTTGTACTCAATGGTGACATGGTGTTCTCAACTTTCTCTATCATTTTGAGGACGTGACGACTTCCAATATGCGAGTTTCCCATGGATTTTCCAGTATGTGTTCTTATTATGACTTGGTTTTCGGCAATGATTACACCAAGGCCTCCCTTTTCTTGGTTAATTGTCACTAGAAGGATGGAGAGGACCTCGAGACGCTAGGACTGAACCTTAAATGATAGGTTGGTTGGTTTGTGACCGCAACATGACTTTCTTTCTAAGGACCTATTTGCAAATGTTTTTAAAAACAATTTTCAAAAATTGAGAACTTGAAATGTTCTCAAAGTGTAGAATGGGGGAAATTAGAGTTGTTAGGGGTGGAAGAAGTCGGTTTGTGGTGGAGTCCAAATCCTTTGAGATTTTGGTTGAGGATTTGGGAGGAAAGTTGAAAGGTTGTATGTGGGAGAGAAGCAAAGGTATCTCCTCTTGGATTAGATTCGGGGAGGCTAGTCTACGTTGCTTACTGGAAGGAGTTGAAGTCTGTTGTAGAGAGGTTGATAATCAAAGTTGGGTCATTGGCTGGATGGAGGGGAACAGGAAGTTTAGAATGGAGCGTTGTTTGAATAAGGCAGGAAGGTTCATTCTATGTTCTGTTCGAGATCTTGAAGCTAAAAAATACAGCATTATTTTTCTTGAAGGGAAGGGACAAGCTAGTGGTTGGAATTCTTTGGCCGAGAGGTTGAGAGGCCTTGGAATGGTCCCGTCAGAAGGTTTAAAGGTTACCAGTGTGCCAGAGGTTTCGTTGAAGTTGAAGGGAGTTTCGAAGGTTCTGTGGAGGGAAAAAGGGGTGGAGTTGAAGTCATTTGCAGATGCTGTTAAGTCGACCCCAGGAAGGGTAAGTGAGTCAGTTTGGTTAGAAGTAGGGGAAAGAGAGGTATGTGGAAGGTTAGATCAGATGAGACAGTGTTTGGTAGGGAGGTGGGGTATTAATTCAGCTCCATTACCTGAGTTGGATTACGTAAGGAGTTGGACTCGTCAGAATTGGGAGGTAAAAGGGAAACTGAGGGTTATTGTGTTAGGCAAGGGTCTCCTGTTGTTTGATTTTGAGTTGCCTTACGAGGCTGAGCATGTTCTGGCTAGAGGCAAAAGAAGCATTAAGGAAAATTTTATTATTTTGGATAGATGGAACCCCGAGGTGGGGTGCTTCTGCAAGAAATCCAATGCTAATGAGGCTTGGGTAAGGGTGGTCGGGCTCCCACTCCACCTGTGGAGTTTTAAGGTGTTTAAAAGAATCAAAGATGGGTGCGGAGGTTTTGTTGCAGTGGATGAAGATACCAGATCCAAGTCTAAGTTGCAGTGGGCTCGGATTCTACTGAAGCGTGTGAAAAAGGAGGTCCCTAACTCTGTTCATATAGTTTTGGGGTCGGGATGCTATTCTCTCCAGCTATGGTGGGAATCTCCACCTTGGTTCACGCAGGTGGTGCCGACGGGAAGCTTCTCCTGGAAGGGTAGTCCAAGGGTAGGAGAAGAATTTGATGGATCTCAAAGTGTTGTTTGCTATGGGAGTCAAAGGGAGAAGGTGGAGCAGTTGAGGTCGCAAATGGGGGTACAGGACGTGTCGCATGTAGGAGGTAACCCACCCACCCTTTCTGTTGAGGTCTCTGGCGAAGAGACTGATGAGAGGGGTTGGGTAGGTGGTTCAGTTGTCCTGGTGGAAAGAGCAGGGAGCCCTCGTCCAACAATCCGAACGTCCTTGGCTTTGGGCTGGAAGGCCTTTGTAGTGGGCCTAGTTGTGGGCCTAATGTTTTAGTTATCGGGGAGGCCTAGGGTCCTTGTCACGAGCGCCAAGTGGATTTGGGTCGTGCCTTAAGGGCCATTCACTTAAATGGTCTTAAAAGATGCAGCAAGGGGGAGTCGGGTGTGGGCTTTGGGTCTGTTGAAGCGTACGCAAAGGGAGAAGGGGCTTTTTATGGGGACGAGGCTCCAATCTCTCTACCTAAGGCTCACAATGAGCAATCAATCTCCAAAGTTAGAGGCGCAAGTGGAGACGAAGACCCCCTTGTCGGGTTGTCTTGGAAGTCGTTGTCGTTGGTGACCTCTCAGACGACGGAAAGGGGGCGTTTGACTGACGAAGCGTTCTACGAAGAGGCATCCAGGTACGTTGATCCTCGTTCTTTTCCTTTGGGGGGTCAAGAGCTCTCTTCTTCTACTCCTTCTGATTGCAGTCAGGTTGTGTTGAATGAGGGGTCTTTCAGTGGTTTGGCTTCCATGGTTAACAAAGAGGAGCAAATCCCGCTGAGAATCATCCTAGCTTATGGCAGCAATGGGGAGTTCGGTTTCTAAGGGGGAGAAGTCTGTGGCTGGTGAAGGTGTGGGGGGTGAGTTTGAGGGGTTGCTACAGGATATGGAGGGGAAAGGCTGTCGATGGGACGACAGCTGCCTGGCGAGGTTTAGCAAGTTTCTGGGTTTTTCTACGGAAGGCTTTGAAGGTGAAATTTTGAATCTGCTTCTAAGGACCAAGAGAAGAGAGCAAAATCTTAAGAAGGGATCATCAAGGTCCGCTAAGTTTGATTGTGAATTGAAAAAATTAGAGTGGTCCACTAATTATAATGGAGCGAGAAAGGAGAATTCTCTAGTTAGAGAAGGTGGGGCCAGATTCTCAACCATTAAATGAAGCTAAAGATTTTATCCTGGAATGTTAGAGCGGCTAATGACAAAAATAAAAGGAAGGTAATTAAGGCCCTAATCAGGTCGCAAAAAGTGGATGTGGTGTGTTTGCTGGAGACTAAAATTCAAGATATGCCCCAGGGGGTTGTTCACAATCTTGGTGTGGGAAGATTCTTAGGTTGGGGAGCAATGAGTGCAAGGGGGGCAGCTAGCGGGGTGGTAGTCTTATGGGATAAGAGAGTTTTGGAGTTAGTAGGCATGGAAGTGGGTCTCTTCTCAATTTCATGTCGTTTTAAAAACTGCGAGAATGGGTTCTTGTGGATCTTTACAGAGGTCTACGGACCTACATTGAAAAGATATAGAGAACCTTTTTGGGAAAAGTTAGGTGTCATTCGAGGGTTGTGATCTGATCCTTGGTGTATTGGTGGGGACTTTAATGTGATTAGATTTCCCAGCGAGTGTAGTAGAGAAGGAAGATTGTCTGGATCCATGAGAAGGTTTTCAGAGGTGATTGATGAGTTGGCTTTAAGAGATTTGCCTCTTCAGGGGGGGCCTTTTACGTGGAGTGGAGGGCTGAATGGTCAATCCAAGTCAAGACTGGATCGTTTTCTGATTTCGGAGGATTGGGAGAATCATTTTAGCGGGGTGTCTCAGTGTACTCTCCCAAGGCCGGTGTCTGATCACTTCCCAATTCTATTAGATGGGGATGGTGTGAGGAGAGGTCCAATTTTGTTTCGTTTTGAGAATATGTGGTTGAAGGAAGAGGGCTTTAAGTAGCTACTTAAGGGCTGGTGGCAAGGTTTCTACTACAGTGGGTCTTATACTTTTATCTTGACAGAAAAATTAAAGGCTTTAAAAATCAAGTTGAAGAATTGGAACAAGGAAGTTTTTAGTAAAGTGGGGGTGAACATGAGGGTGGCTTTAGATAAAGTGTCTTTTTGGGATGATCAGGAGCAGCAAAGAGTTTTAAACGAGCAGGAGTTAGAGGGTAGAAAGGAGGCTAGGGAGGATTTCAAAAAGTGGATGCTTATGAAGGAAATCTCGTGGAAATAGAAATCAAGAGAAACGTGGTTGAAGGAAGGCGATAAGAACATAGGATTCTTTCATAAGATGGAAAATTCTAATAAAAGGAGGAATTGTTTGAAAAAGATTAAAGGTTAATGGAATCTAGCTTTCAGGAATGAATTTTGATGTAATGCATTAAGTTCATCGACAACTAGTACTTTGGTATTGTCTTGGGCAATTTCAGAAGCTAGGCTAAGTACACTAAAGTGCGCCCACCTAATGAGCATGCACTTGTTCTCCTCTCTAATTTGCACAACCGCCTTTGCACATTCTACAAGGATCCATGGGGGCATTGATAAGAATGACGACGTACCAATGGTGAACGAAGTGCTCGTAAGTCCTTAACAAGTCTATTCAATTCATGAAAATGATGCATCCATTCATGTCTTAGCAAAGCATAGTATTTCCTCTGATCAGTTAACCATAAATTTCCATAGTTGTATGGTGTACATGACACGCATCCAATCTTAGCAATGTTACAACTTAGCCAACTAAAAGAAATAACAAAAACATAAGAAAATTGAAACTCATTAAGAAAAATAGCCAAACAATTTTTCTATTTCTATTATTTTCAAACCTATTTCCAATTATATAATCAAACAAAATTTTGAAATTTCTGTTTTGTGAAAATTGTTCTTGAATTTATCTTACCAAACATATTTTTTAACAAATAATTTAAAAAATTGTTTTTTTTTTTCAAAAACGTGTTCTTTATCGCTATTTTTTCAGAACAAAACAAGACATGAGCTTCTTTTTCATGGATTTTTTAAGAAAAAAACCAATTTTTTAAGAACCAAACATGCCCTACATGTAAGGATCTTTTAAGAAAAAAATTTATCAAAAATTCTCAATTCAGTTTCTCATTTTTTTTTAATATAGAATTGTTTTGATAAAGTATAGAGCTTCCCAAAATTGCTCTTAGTGTTTTTTGATATGAAATTTTTTTTGAGCAGGTTGTGGAAGGTTTCCTATAGTAATCCTTTAAGGATTTTGAATCTAAATAAATTATTTTAATTGAGAAAAAGTTTAGAAAATTAATTAAGAGTATAAAGAAAATCACAAGCATCGTATTTTGGTCTTGTTCATTGATTTCAAAACTAGCATAATGTTTTATCATCCAAAGTTTAAAATCCAAAATTCCCTATTCTCTTGATCTATTAACAACTATTGTCTTGGTGTTGATAAAAAATAGCATAGGTTTGAAATCCAAATGCCCCAATTCTCTAACATGTTAAAAACTATCCTCTTTATGTTACAATCTATAGGGGAGAACACATCTCTTGAAGGAGTTCAAGAACATCACAAGCATCGTATTATGCTCTTGCTCATTGATTTCAAAACTAGCGTAGTGTTTTATCATTCAAGGTTTAAAATCCAAAATTCCCTATTCTCTCGACTATTAAAGACTATTGTCTTGGTGTTGATCAAAAATAGCATAGGTTTTCATCATTAATGGATTGAAATCCAAGTGCACCAATTCTCTAACTTGTTAAATCATCATCTTTGTGTTACAGTTTCTAGGGGAGAACATGTCTCTTGAGGAGTTCAAGGAGGTTGTGGTTGCCTCGTAGAAATTTGAGATGTATCCACTAAAGTGTAGGTTGAGAGAAGATTCACAACTTCGTCAGAGGCGGCCAAGTGATTTTGGTAGTCAAATGCAAGAACCGTGAAATGAGCCAAGGATTAGATTATGAAGTAGAGTTGTTTAGTGAATTTGCATCACAAGGGTGGTTTCCACATAAATCACATGTTTATTTTATGTGATTGTATTGCAATCGCCCTCAATAAAATGAAATGATTAATTAAAAGCTAAAAATATTAATCTTTGTTGAACTATCAATTTTTCTAAAAGCTTAAACTTGTAGTATTTGAGCTCACAATGTATATCATGCACTCTAACACCCCCCCTCACCTATAGCTTCCATTTTTGGGCTTACAACCTTAACAAATTGGGTAAATAAACAGGCAATGTGAGGGTCAAACACTTAACCTCCCACTAAACAAGGCCCTACTACCATGTTAAACTACTAATTTTCCTAAAAGCTTAAGTTTGTAGGATTTGGGCTTACAACGTATATTATGCACTCTAATACCCTCCCTCACGTGTAGCCTCCGTTTTTGGGCTTACACATGGGCTTAATAAATTGGGTAAATAAACATGCAATGGTGAGGGTTAAACACTTAACCTCCCACTAAACAAGGCTTTGATATCGTGTTAAACTACCAATTTCTTAAAAGCTTAAACTTGTAGGATTTGGACTCACAATGTATATCATGCATTCTAACAATATTTGGGAGCACTACTTATTCAACGCCTAAGGTAGTTTAAATAATATTGAGAATAAGTTTTTCAATAAGTAAATCACAATCAATTGAAAGAAGTTCAATAGGAAATTGAAATTAAATAAGAAATTGAAATTAAATAGGAGAATGTAACACAAAATTTGTACTCAGGTAAAAGCATATCAAAGGTTAATACTAAAATGGGGATTTAAATACAAGGCAATAAACCATGAAATGGTAAATATGCTTGTACACAAAAGTTTTTCCATTCATGGCTATTCACATCAAAGATGTTCCCAAGCATAGTTCAAACTATGACCAAGACAAGACAATCAAGCTCAAAACATAGGTTAAGGGGCTTTTCTAAGGATGTAAACTGGGCAAGATGAGGCAAACCGAGGAAGGCTCACTCATCCCCATCCCTTCCCCGCTTGTAAATTTATTCCTTATTCTCATCCCATTCCTCATCTTAGATTAGGCAAGGTCGACAAGGATGGGGAATCCCCATTGGGAGAATAAATTCCAAATCCGGATTTGTGGTAGGGAATAGGGTCCCCATCCCCACCCCATAAGGGGTGGATCATTGCAAGGACCCGAACTGATAAGTTTCCAAGTAGCCTTGTTCCAATCACCAATAAAACTAATATAAGCACCTAGCTTTGAAAAGACAAGTTACCCAAGAGGATCCTCACACATGAGTATGAATAATAAAGAAAGGAACTTCATTTCTTTTATAACTTACAGGATTGGGAACAATCTCAATTTGAAAACCTTTGCTGGTTTTAGAAAACTTTCCATTCATGTTCCTTTGTTGTGGCCTTCCATTCAATTTTCAGCATGTCTCTCTAGTGTGCTTAGCTCTTTTGCAACAGTCCCACCATCTCATATCTTTCTCCGCTCCTTTGTTTGTGTTTGGATTGTTCTCCACAACCACATGGAAAGCAAAATTATCATGAGATGGTGTTTTCATCATAACACCAATTATGGATTCTTCACTATGCACGAGGGAACACATTTCATTCAAGGACGAAAAACTTTTCCAAGGATTCGACTCCTTACTTAATCTAACTTCGCATTCAAGCCAACAAGGAATTTAGAGATCCTCTATCTTTTGAATAAATCAACAAGCTTTGCAGCATCATTTGGTGATTTCATGTCAATATGTTGATAGATGTCCACCTTGTGCCATAATGCCTTCAATGTATTTTTGTAGGTTGCGATCATCAATTATCCTTGTTTGGTTGCATGAATATTTTTCATCGACACACTTGAGCAGCATCTCCCTTCCTTCTTTGAATAGGTATATGTAACAGCATCCAAAAATCTCTTTAGTCATAAAGAGAAATAAGAAAGGCTAAGCTATTTTTGTTTGCATTGAATTTAGCAACCAAGACATTATCAAAGAGTCTTTGACTTTCCACGCTTCAAAGCTAGGATATTAAGTTTTTGGTTCTATTATTGTCCCACACAAATACCTGATCTTCCCTTGATTTAATAGAAAGAGTTTGGAAGAGCGAGACCACTCAAGAAAATCATTATCATTGAGTTTCTAGGTGGTGATTTGGAAAGTAGGATTATCAAGATGATTGGAGACTTCCGGGACTATGGAATTTTGATTGGAAGTTTGTTCAGCCATGTTGAGAACTAAAGAAGATAAAAAAATAAAAAAACAAAAAAAGATTAAGAAGGTACTAAGAAAGAGCGAAAGGAGGAGGAGACACTAAAGGTAGGAGAAGGAAGGGCAAAGACACCAAAGGTAAGAGAAGGAAGAGTGGAGATGCCAAAAAAAAGGGAAGAAAGGTGTGGTTGAGACGCTGAAAATTTGAACCCAAGAAACTAAAGTTGCTTTGATACCATATTGGTTGAAAAAACCAATTCATATATTATTTTTTTATCAAAAAATAGTACACAAATATATACAATAGTGTCAAAGGGGGTTGTCTATTACAATTATCCCAATTTGTAGGATAGTTGACTAATTCTATCAGCTAATATACATTAAAAATATATTAGTGAATTACAACTAATCAGGTTGTAAGATTGAGATTTGGTTGATTTCCTACATATAGGCATATAACAATTATATTAATAGTGCCTAACAAAGAGATGCACAAGAGCATAAATGGTGCATACATGGTGCCAAAAGGTCAAACACGGCTAGGGGCTACATTAAAAGAAAAAAAAAAACACCCTTGCCTTACTTGGAGCTTATCAAAGATTGAACCGGCTGCTCCATCCCATCAACATCAAAGATCTTACGGTTCCAAACTTACCAAATGGTCCAAAACAAACATGCAAAGATCAATTTCCAAACTTTACTTCTTTTTCTCTCCATAAAACTCCTAAGTGACCATAATAAAAGCTCTCTAACAAACCTAAGTATCACCCAAGAGACGCTAAAACATGCAAAAACCAACTGCCATAAACTTCCTACTATACCATAATGAATGAGGCTGTAATTGATGTATCCCTCGTTACTTCTACACAAGCAACACCAATTTTTTCTTTGGATCAAAAACAAAATATATATTGATAATAATAAAGGTACAATAGAAGGATGAGAGGTCCTTCCCTCAAACATACAGATCCTGATCAAAGTAAGACAGACACCCCATTACACAAAGAACACCAATTTTTATTTTATTTTTTTATAGGTAAATAAGTAGAATGTATTAAAAGCACTTGCAAAAAGGCACAAAAGAGTACACACAAAGTATACAGATAAGGCCAAGAGGCAAGCAAGAAAGAAAAGAGAAGGACTAAAAACCACCTTCCCACCAACACCCGACTCCAAGGGGTTAGGAGACCAAAAACACTCAAAAGACCCTTAATAGAAAACACCCCACAGTCCTGAAGCAAAAAACCTTCTACCGGAAGCAACAAGAAAAACCCTTAATAAAAAACACCTCAAATACCTGCAGAGCCCCCTTCCACTAAGACCCTACACCCTTCCCTTTTCCTTTTACTATGGACGGCACACTATTGTAATTGACAAAGCACTCAAGCCTTCGGATTTCCTTATCCAGCCAAGAAGAGGACATGGATTTTCTCCTTTCCCCTAACACCCTAACCCCCCAACCTTTCTTCATTTCCAATTTTCTAAGAAGAGAGTTAATTTCCTTTCCGTAGCCCGAAATTGGAATTCCCAAACAGTTGGAGAACTCGACAAAACCTCTGGGAAGGCACGCAAACTCTTCCCCCTCTTCCACGCCACCCAAGCCCACAACCCTTGGAGGGTCCACACACTCTAGCCTCTAAATCTAACGATTCCTTCATCACTTTCAAGGACCCATATTGCATCGCGGATCCCAAAGAAGAGATCGCAGCAAAAGGGTGTTGGTTTGCCTCCGCCAAGAGGGCTTCATCTGTGATTGCTACCCAGGAATCCTCCAAGGGCACTAAAGAGTCAAGGCGAACACCCTCACAGCTCCCCTCAATCCTTTTTGCTGCCACAGGAAAAAGCTCTAAGGTCGCAACAGTCCCACTGTCCCCTCCTTTCTTTCTCTCAGTCTCAACCACAATCTCTTCCAGGGGCCTTCCTTTTCTTCACATTTGATCCAAGGTTAAGATCTTCTTTCAAGCAACCTACCATGCAAAGAAACTCACTTTTGTGGGGTACCTCAAACTCCAAACTTTTCTTGCTTGGAAGGCAATTGCCAAAGTAGCTTCCAAAGAGCTAACCAAAAGATTTGACAAAGAAAATCTCATCCTTTGAGCATTTACATACCAACCTACCCCCATAGCTCCTATTCAATACCACCACCTGAATTTGTTGAAGAAAAGGTTCCACAATAGCCAACTCCCAATCATGGAAGTTCCTTGAAAAGCAAGGATTCCAATACCCACCTCCCATAACCTCCTAAACATCAACAACTCATGCATCTTTTGACCTTGCAATAGAAAATAATGTAAGAACAAACTCCCCTCGAACAACCTCATTATAACACAAATCAGGCCAAAATCTAACTCTTCTACTTCACCAACCACAAAAGTAGTTCTTGAAAAAACAACTTTCCTAATTGCATTCCATAGCCTAACTCCATACCCTCCACAAACCTCTTAAATGCTAAAAAACCTACCAAATTACAAAGCTCAATTAGCAACCCACTTGCACTCTCATCAATGGGAGAGACACAAGTTTGAATCATATAGCTCCAAATCTAAACAACCATCTTAGGATTCTTGCCATCAAAAAACATAACAATTGTTGTAGCATATGTAGAATGCATTGGAGATTTTTCATTCTTGATCATCTTAGTGAAAAAACTTTTCCCACCTCATGATGCAAGATCTTAAAACATCCAACATTAAACAATTTTTCGTAGGTTATAGAATGAGGTGAAAAGAACAAAAAAAAAAAAAAAAGTTGAAAAAGAAGAAAATAATTTTAACAAGATTCCTAAGTAATCACACATAGAGTTCCCTAAGCAATTTCACTTAGGAAGAAGACAATCATAACCTCAAAACAAAGTATAATAGGTGATAAAACATTTTATTGAAATTCTCCATTTTGAAAGACTACATAAGCATATATGGACTCTTATGACCCTTCTCTAATGAGCAAACTTTCCTAATTCCTTAACTTTCTTTTCAAAAATAGGAAAAGATGTAAAGAAAGAAATACTATTTGGGAACTAAAAGAAAGAGAAACTTTTCTAATAAAATAAGAAGACTAAAAGAAAAAAATATATGAAAAAAAGGTCAACCAATAACTAAAATAGAAACTTGACAAATTGACATAGAACTGAATAAACTAACTATGGCAAGTCCCAAGAAGGGTTCAGATCAATATTAGCATCCCAAATTAAGGGTTAGGCATTTTAGAACCAACCTTTCCCCTCCTCTCATAAGTCTTCAAATGACATTCCAAATGTTGTTCCCAATACCTCAAGAATCTTCTTACTCTTAAAACAAAACTGAAAAACCATGTTGTTAGTTAAAGAATTAGGGAAAAAACCATGGCAAACCCATCCCACACAAAAACCTAAACATAATTTTTTTTTTTTTTTTTTGATAGGTAAATTAGGATAATATATTAAAGATGCCTGCAAAACCAGTGCAAAAAAGTACACACGGAGAATATAATTGAGGCCAAAAGGCAAGCAAGAGGAAGAAAGGAAAAGCAAGCACCTACAACCCTAACAACCAACCCATAAGAGTTGGACTTACCCCAGCATTAGATCCCAAAAACCAACGAAAACCCCCAACATACCCCAACTGCAATAAAAATCCCTCTACTAAATGGAAACGAAATAGCAAATTCACAAATCAAGTGTTGGAACCCCGGTGCTCCTCTATTCAAACATAATATCAATTTCACCAATATTGTAAAGCATACTAATGAGCATTATACATCATCAAATTTGACATCCCCTATCCATGATTATATGCCACAAGGGAACTGCATGACTCAATATATTCTACTTAAGAAAAACATTAAGAACATTAGAGAAAAAATTCAAACTTGGTAAGCAATTCTCTGCAATAACTTGAAGAAACTTGATCATTTCATCCACTTGCACTCCCCAAGAAAATGTCATCAAAACCATGTTATGAACTATCTTATTTGCATATTCCAATCATCTTATTCACAAATTCCAACCCACCCAAATCACAACTTCCCTAAAACTACTCTTTGCCTTCGTCATAGTGCCTTTTCTTTCCAATCCTCCAATAAAGTCACGAAGGCATCAACATTTAGTGAGATCTTTCCTTTTATTTTCTCAAAGAATTCAAGTGCCATCAACTTTCCTAAAAATGGCACTCAACAGAGAATTCATTGCCACCATGTCCATTGGAATTCCATACAAGTCCATAACATCCACCATTATAATGCCTTGTTCACGTTATCAACAAAGCAATGGCCTATGAAAATCGACCCCTCTCTAGTCTAATAGATAGAATAACATCATAGAGTGGCTTAAGCATTATGTTCTAGCCAAGCAAGTTGAGAATGAAATTCCACGAATTGGAAGTGCTTGTAAGGCCTGCCCAATGGAAGAACTCGACATTGGTAGAAAGGTGTGGAGCAAGAAAGTTGAAGGACCTCTACAAGCATTTGGGAGCAAGAGAGATATTGGTGGCAAAAAGAATAACAACAATGAATGATGACGGGGCTCCCAATGAGGAGGACTTAGATGATTTTGACACAAGGAGAAATCTAAGGTGTCTAGATGTGATGGGAAGTGGCGTCGGGGCAAGGCCCATTAGGTTTTCAGGGATTATTTGTGGTTGGGGTTGGTTTCAACCATGGCCCCCATTTTTAAGGTTTTGTAAAAAACCAAGAATAATTGAAGCATTTAGGAAGAAATCTAAAAGGAGAGAGGAAGAAAGGAAGAAAAAAAAGGGCAAAAAAAAAAACAACAAGGATGAAAATTGAGTTGTAAAGAAAAAGAGGTATACAATTGTTAAAAAGGTAAAGATAAAACTGAATAGCTTAGAAAAGGGGAAAATAAGATAAACTTTACCTTTCAATGGGCTTAATACTTTAATCAAGATTGGTCCAACCCAACAAGCTCCATAATTGGAATTATTGCACATCTAGTTCCACCATCTCAAGTGATCTCTTCTTCCTTTCTCTACCTCTAACTATAGCAAGTCTCATCGACATTTCTGAATCCCAAAACCAAAATCAACTAGGATCTAGAAAACCCCAAAATTATAGTAATGAAGTATTATGATACAGGAAAACTAGAGGAGACACTAAGACACAAAATCCTGGAATAAGAAATAAATATAATTTAAGGAACCAAAAAGTTCTACCTCAAGATCCTAAACTAAAGGTAGTTGCACAAATCTTTGCAATGGAAAAACCTTGCCTGCTGTAGAAGACAACAAAAATATTTACAGTGGCAATGAAGAAATCATAAGAAAAGTTACCACCCCAAGTTATCCTAATTGACATAACACGACAAAGTAAGAAAATTACCCATCAAAGAATGTAGAAAAGTTAACCAAGCAGTTTTCTGTCAGGTCAGAAAATGTCCATCAAGTCCTTGGAGAATCAACTGCATCTTACAATCTTCTAAATAGGGAAGCACAGAAAGAGTAAGTAAATCACCACCAGATGCGGAACATCCCAGTAAAGGAAGTGAAATTAGCCAATAGACTGGAACAAGAAGTCCGTAATCAATAGAATGGAAAAAAGAAGCAAGGGAAGATAGCAAATCCACCAAAAATAGATCAGAAAGCAAGGCATCAAAATGGGGATTTAAAACTAAAGCAGCACAACCAAGAAATGGTAAAATCTGCTTATTCTGAAAGATTTTTCCATTCATGATTGCCACACATCAAAGATGTTCGCAAACATTATCAAAACAAAAGGCAGGGCATCCAAATCCCGCCAAAAAAAAAAAAAAAAAAAAAAAAAGCAAGTTCAGAAAACAGAATCTTGAGACACTTTCCACCTTTTCCATAAACTATCACATGTATCTCTTGCACTTCTACCATCTTTGTAGCGTGCATTCTTCAGTTTTTCCATGGTTGACTCATGAATTTTAATCTTCCTATCAAGCATATCTTCTGCAAACCTCCTGTAATCAGAAAACCTACGCAAATTACAAAGCCCAATAAGTAATGCATTTGCACTCTCGTCAACAGGAGAGAGTTCGTTCTCAATCATATAGCTCCAAATCTCAATTGCCATCTCGGGGTCATCACCATCAAAACTCATTGCAATAGCAGCAGCACAATTAGAAGGCGTTGGAGGACATTCATTCTTGATCATTTCGATGAAGAACTTTCCCGCTTCACGAACCTTCTTATGCTTAACAAGACATTGAAAAATCATGTTATACGTGAAAGAATCGGCAAACACACCATAGAAAACCATCTCATCCAAAAACCGAAATGCGTTATCAGCATCACCAGCATTGCAGAGTATACCAATTATGGTATTATACATCATCAAATTTGGCATGAAACCACCATCCAACATTATGTCCCACAAAGCAATTGCATGAGTTGAATCATTCTGCTTAAGGAGAACATCAAGAGCATTAGAGAAGAATTTCAAACCTGGCAAGCAATCCTTCCCTTTCATCATTAGAAGAAACTTGATTGCCTCCTCCACCTCCATTCCTCGAACAAGTGTCATCAAAACCGAGTAGTAAGCCACCATATTTTGCGGACTCCAACCAAGTCGAACCACCATTTCCCCAAAAGTACTCTTCGCCTTTGTCACATTGCCTTCCCTCTCCCACCCCTCCAACAAGATCATGAAAGTATCACCATCCGGTGTAATCTTCCCTTTGATTTTCTCAAAGAATTCAAGCGCCAGTGTAGTTGAGCCACCCTCGCAGCAAATGGCACTTAATAGAGCATTCATTGCTGCCACATCCGGTGGAATTCCATACCTGTTTTTTAGTCAAAAATAAATAAAAAATTCACATCTAAAAAAATCTTTATATTATGTAAAAAAATGAAAGTAAATGTACAATTTCTAAGCCTCTATCCAAACTCAAGGTATCCATTCATTTTTATTTTTTGCTATCCGAATCCAACAAACTCAATGCTTCCCAAATGTACAAAATCTGACCTAATTTAGCACAAACAGAGAAATCATTGCAATAAATTAGTATAAATGTAGAAGATCCGTCCTTTCCTTTTTCTTTATCTTTTTTCGGGCTTTAATCAGAAGTAACAAATCCATTGCAATGAACTAGTTAACAAAGGACGACACTTCCTTCTAAAATGTACAAAACCCACCAAAATTTTCTTCATGTGAAACAAAAAATTCATTGCAGTGAAGTAAAAAATACCAGGAAAACTCCATACCTGTCCATAACCTCAAAGCTCATAATCGCCTCATTAACCCTGCCGACGGAGCAATAGCTTCCGAAAACAGAAATAAAAGTGGGCAACGACAACGCACCCTCATTCCTCATGGACCGAATCGCGTCCCACATGGGCTCGAACTTGGAGTTCTTGCCGAGTAGGTCGACGATGAGGTTCCATGAGTGAGCGGAGTGCTTACGCGTGAGGCCCGCCCAACGGAAGAACTCGACTGCAGCTGAGGGGTTGGAGTAGGAAAGGCGGAGGACGTCTTGGACGACGTCCGGGGTTGGGGGGATGGCGGTGGCGGAGAGGGCGGCGGCGAGGGCGTGGGGGGCGGTGGCGGAAATGATTTGGAGGAGGGTTTTGGCGTCTGGGGAGATTTCTTTGGGTTTAGGGTTTGTCTGGCTTTCAGCCATGGCTTCCAATTTCTAGGAATTCAGAGAGAAGTACGTCACTTTGGGGAAGAAGGCCTCTGAGGCATCAATATTTTAATATTTTCTTGTTCTCTTCTCATGTTTTTGTTTTTTTTTAAAAAAAAAAAAATATATATATATATATATATATATATATATATATATATTTTATGAAAATTCTCCATAGTATCAAAATTTTCACCAACGGTTCCTGTAAAATCTGCCCAGTAATTTTTACATTGACTTCGATACAACGTGGAGTTAAGGCAGAAATGGTTTTTGAGAACAAAAAACATTAAAATAAATTAATTTTTTCAAATGTAATATTATTTGTCCTATAACTTTTGTAATGTATGCTTCAATGACGGTTAAATGTAAACAAGCTTTTTTCAAAGTCCATCATAAAAGTAATTCTTTTAAAAACAAAATTTTATATCTAAATTCCTTTTCAAAATATTCATCAAACTAATCTTTTATTCGCAATGGCTTCCACTTTTTTTTTTTTTCATTTGTTTTATCTTAAAATCATAGTTATTATCGTTCATTGATCATAATTTATATTAAAATAGCATGAATGTAGTACTTTAAGTTGTAGGGGATTAGAGTACAGGTGTGCTTGAGACCTAGAAATAATCTCAACCTATTATAAGTCTTATTGGTCATTTCCTCAATTGAAAATGAGGAAATTATGTAAATATGCATCATTGGGGAATAAATAAATATAAAAAAAATCAGAACCCAAAAAGCCTCTTTTCATCACCCCCCCCCCCCCCCCCCCCCCCCCCCCCTCCAATATGCCCAAAAATGCCCTTCAGTGGAGTGTTTGGCTGCCACCCACACCAGCCATTAATGCCATATCCCATATGGCAATCACGTCACCTTTTTCTTAAGTACAAAGTTATATGATAATTGAGAGTTAATGATATGAGATTAGAAAACCCAAAAAGCCTTCTTAAAATTACCTAAACCCCATTAAAACCTTGTTTGCTAAAATTCCCATCGAAACCTTAACCAACTAGACGAAATTGGTGGAGCCCTTAAGCAACGAGCAATCATCAATGATGGAGGCCTAGCAGTGATGTGGAGAAAATGCCAGAGGTCCCTCCCTCTCACTATTCAAATTCGTGTAGTTTCTTACGCGGGAAGCCATTACTATAAAAACCAAAGCTTCGTACAAGGCATCATCTCTTTGTTTGTTGTGCTTCTTGTGCAAATCTTTGTTCAATGTCAAACCTCGTGGTGTTGGATGTGTTCTTGGTTGTTTTGAGTTTCCGGTTGGGATGAGGGAGAAAATGTTTTGACATTTTCCCTTCATTCCAATGTATTTGAAATGCAAAATTTGAAAAATTTTAGGATAAAGGAGAATCGACGGTTTTTGGGGGATTTTTTAAAGTTGTAGAAATCAAAACCGAATGCATTCATCTATGAACCCCTTAAGGGATTAGAGTTTCACGTTTCAATAGGGTTGCTTGGTCAAGATTTCAGAGGAAGGGCAGAGGAAAATTGGTACTAGGAACTTACTATGTTGGATTTGTTTGGGAAAGTTACTATTTTTTTTTTTTTTTTTTTGTGTCATTGGGTATTCACTTACATGGTTCAGAACATACTAGGTTGGTCTTCATTTTATACATATTGTTAAGATGTAATTAAGGAATTAATTTGGCTCAAGGAATGTGCAGCTTAAACCATAATCACACTTTATGAAGCAGTAATGAAAAAAATGGTTTTTCAATGTGGGAATGAATCATTGTGCTTAGAAATTGGTGTACGAGGATCTTAAATTAATAAATAGAAGAAGTTGTGTCATTGAGTACTCCCTTAGTAGATTTGAATGCATTAAAAATTGGTGTTTTATTTTACTGTGGGAACTAGATGAAAGCAAAAAATATTCATTTGTGGTTGATTTAAAATAATAAATAGGTTTCTTTGTGATATATCAGCTAGTTTTACTACATTAGTATCCCTTGTAATTAATCCATTAGATGCTCCAAACTCTCATCATTTCAATAGGAGGTTGTATATGCAACACCAAAAAAAATGGATTGTTTTATTTTACCTACTAATATATCTACAATTGTACAATTTTTGTTTCATTTAAATCCTATGTTAACTTGACAGACGTATGTACCACGTGTTAGTAGTCATGGTGATTATCATTTTAATTGCTTTGGCACCAAAAAGTGAACATAAAGTTGCAATTTGTATGATTTAGCGGTATAGAATCCATATATTCATAATGCATATCATTAGCGTGTGAGGTGTCTAAGTGGTTAAACATTGTATGGACTATTTCAATAGAATTGATCATAGGGTTGATGGTATTAAGTATATAGCCTTTTACACTTTATCACAATTCATCTTTTTCCTATGAATTCATATACTTAAGGAATGCATTTGCAGAAGATTACATGTTATGGTAAATTAAATTTTTCTAATGCTTGTTGAATAATATAGGATGCAGTTGTCGCTTAGGATTCAGATTGATTATGTATAGTGGTTAAATGTAAAAGAAACAATATGATCCCCTTAATGTAACAATGTATGTTTAATTGTATACTTCATGTGCGATGACGTGAAACTGTTGGTGGTTTTCATCTTTAGTTTATTTAATTATTTATCCCCACATTGTGAAATGCACATTTAGTAGTTGTTGGATAAAAAGTTTTCCGCAACAAAAAGCCATGTAGGTTCCTAAATTGTATTGTTTTATTTTAGTTCCTTGTAATAGCTAAGGGTTATCTACATAAAAAAATTGCAAAAGAGAATTCATTGTAAGGTAGAGAATTTTATATTATTTTATTGTGTATCTTTGTTTTCTTTTCCTAAAACATTTATTGAAAATCCTTATATTTAATAAATATTTAGTTAAAAGGAATGAAATAATCTCCAAATTGTGAATTTAACCCTTCCCATGTTTTTTCTTGAAAAGTAACCCATTTTCTTTTTAACAAATATCATTTATCATTTCAAGTATTTATATGTAGGTTTTAAAAGAAAAAGTTATTTTTACAAGAAAATGATGAAGACATTTTTGTCCAAATGAGGCGAAAAAATGATGGGAGGTCAAATTTCAAAAATTAGATTTTTAAAAACCCTTTTAATCAAATAGCCTTATATTTAATATGATTTTATGAATTATTTTAATGTGCTATGGTGTATTTGCATTGCTTTAAAATGTTGTCATGATGTTTGGATATGTATTGATATAAGAAATCATGATTTCAAAATTGTGGACATGGTTCATGATGTGGTTACATTGCAAAAATGGTATGAGACAATGACAAATAATATCCAAAGGACAAATTAATGATAGAAAGTATTTATAAGAAGTTGTAGTATTATATTCAGACATTGTTTATGTGGGATTATGGGTCCTTGGGTGAAAATCCTAAAATCCTCAAAGAATACACTCCAATGTGGGTGTATAAGGTTGGTCTTATACTTGGACTTTAGTCCCCAATGATACGGGGTTGGTCCTACCCTTAGGTATGAGTCCCAAAAGACACAAGATATGACTTGCCCTTGGGTGGTTGTCCTATAATAGTCATTATTTATGGTCAAGCATCTTTTAGAGTAATGATTGATGATATGTACATTGGTGGGGATTAGCAACTTATCATATGAAAGAGAATTGATGAAACAAAGTAGAGATAAAACCATTAACAATATGTATACATATTTGATGTTATTGCATATTTGTTAATGATTATAAAATGTTTATCATGCATGATGCTACATGTATAATTCAAGGTTTTTAAGGATATACATAGAATGATTATAAACTTTCCTACTAAATTATGAACTCATTTTATCTCTTCCACTTTTAGATACAGGTCAAAAGACATTTGTTAGGGTTGATGCTTGAACTTTGCATGTGTTATTGATTGGATGTTGTTTTGCTTATATTGAGAGTATTTTGAGGTTTTTTCCTTTGTATCATAGGAAGACTAAATTATTTTGAAGAAATGATGTCATTTATGTTTGTTTTTGTACGCTAAAAGATGGGTAAAACCATGTACTAAGCTAATCGTGCATGGGTCATGTATATAATTCACCTAAATTTACAATCATTTGTGAGACATCTAATATGAAATTAGTTATTAAAGAGGAAAACTTAAGGATAATATAATTAGGTTAAAATCACCTTTATAACTATAATTTTTCTTAAATAGTCTATAAAAAAAATAGTAGTAAAAATATCAAGATTTTTGCCAAATGGCAGCTAGCACAAAGAACAAAATGAGAAGAACCCAAGGCAAAGTGTCACTTGGTTTTTTGTATTTATATGAGAACAGGTGTGCACAAGTGAGTGAGTGACTTCTCATGCTATCATTACATGTGTCTCTTCTTCTTTGTCATTGACATAAAAATCACTTTCATAATTATGTCAAATAGTATAGCCAATCAAAACAATTTTATTTCTTTTTGGGTTAAATTATAGGCTTAAATCAACCACGAAAATGAATATAAATTATTAAAAAAAAAGTGTTCTCAATTTTATAACATCATAACAATATAACTTTTTATTTTTTATATTTAGGGAAAGAAGTGATATTATATTTAATTATCAAATAGTTATTCTCTACCCAATATTCAAAATATTTAAAAAAAATGATAATTAAAAAATTATTTCCAAATTTATGACCATTTGTGAGACGTTATTGATTTTTTCAAAACACAACTTGTTATAATATAATTAGACTAAAATTAACTTTTGATGCCTCTTGGTAGTTTTTCACGTTCAAAATAACCATTATAAGTACAATTTTCTTAAATGCTTTATTTAAGATAATTAAAATTACTTCTAAATATTAAGATATAATGGGATAGATCACATTATGGTATATGTAATATTAATCATATGTACATCATTGAATTGAGGGTATGCCTTATTTTTTTCTTTAAATAATAATAGTTTTATTAGAGGAGTCGATAACCCACTTAAGGGGGCACCTAAGCACTTGAACAAACTCAACTACTTACTTGACTTTAGTTAACAATGATCCTTACTTTAAAGATGACAAGACTAATAAAAGATCGAGTTAGACACTTGTAGATAAATGGACAATGGTTTTGCATATCTTATTTTGCTTTAACCTTAAAACATGAGTTTTTTTTTTTTTTTGCAAGAGTAGTGTATTTTTTTAAAAACCATAACATAAAAAATAATTCTAAGTTTACGGAACTTTTTAATTTTGAATAAAACTCATCTTTTGGAAAAATAAGTCAAGTATAAAAAATGAATTCGTTTTTTGAAAAGACAAGTTCAGTATAAAAAGTGAATTTATTTTTTAAAAAAGACAAGTTTAAAATAAAAATAAAAAAGAGTTGAAAAGTGTCAGATTTATTTATTTATTTTTTAAATAATTATATTTTAATAATATTTTTTTAAAAGAACATTTTTATTAAAAAAGACCATGTCCTAACCCGATGGTGCACGACTCATGTATATAAATTAGCCTAAATTTTTACAACATGAAATTAGTTTTTAAAATATAAAACTTAATTTTGGAACTAAAATCTCCTCTATAACCATAATTTTTCTTAAATACTTTGTGAAAAATAGTAGTGAGAATATGAAGATTGTTGCCAAATGGCAACGAGTACAAAGAACAAAATGAGAAAGATCCAAGTGTCTTAAAATAGGAGGCATGATGTCACTTGATTTTTTGTATTTATATGGGAAGAGATGTGCACAAGTGATTGGCTTCTCATACTATCATTACATGTGTCGCCTTCCCCTACTATCATTACATGTGTCTCTTCTTCTTTGACATTGACATTAAAATCAATAAAACAATTTTATTCCTATTTGGGTTAAATAAGAGGCTTAAATCATCTAAATGAATGTAAGGTACTCGTTCCCAACTATTTTTTTTTTTTAAAAATATATGTTTTATATTTAAGAAAAAGAAAAAATATTTTCAAAAAACATTTTTTTTAGTTATTTTATAATATTTTCACTTATTTTTTTTGAGAATTATTTTAAAAAATAATTATATGAATAAGTAAATTAATTAAAAATAAAAAATTGAATATAAAAAATATTTTTAAAATATATTCAAAATATTAAAAACAGAATAAAAGTATTTTAAATTTTAAAACAAAATTTTATTTTATAAATTATTAAAAAATAATTTTTTTAAAATTATTTAAAAAAACTATGTTTTAAAACTATTTTCAAAAATAATTATCAAACATTGATCTAAATTATTTTAAAAAAATGTTCTCAATTTTTATAATATAATAGATAATTATACTATGATTACTTTAAAGAAGTGATAAATAAATAAATAATAATAATAATATTTAAAAAAAAAAATCATATTAAAGGTTTAGAGAATTACAAAAAATGTAATAATATATATATTGATATAAAAATTGAACTAAAAATAAATAAAAATAATTTTAATTATTACTAAATAGTATAATTATTGAAATAAAATTAATTTTCATAAATTAATTTTAAAAATAATTTATTTTTATTTTAATATATTTTTAACACCTTAATTTTTAAAATATTTAAAGCCGAGGTGTCAAAGAGTTTTTAGCGTTAATATCATTTTCTATTTTCTAATTTTTTATTAATTACAATTATCCTAATTTTTAAACACAAACTATTTTCACTCGAACACGTGTCATTTGTCGATTACTAAAATCATGAAAAATTCGTGGACTTGGCAGTAACCAAGCATTTTTACGAGGCCTATTTCTGTGGCTGGGGCTGCCATCCACTTCACACCTGTAACTGACTCGCCGACCGTTACTCCGACTTCGCCGGACCCTATCTCTCCCCCCGAAGACCTCCATTTCCTGCGCCATGAAGCCACCTCGATTCATTTTCACAAAACCCACAGCTTCACTCTTCATCAGAATCCCCAATTCGCCTCCAAATTCGCAGAGACTCCCTCACCTCTGCCCATCTGACATCAGATTTCGGTCATGGAAAAGGCCCCAGATACCCTCTGCAGCCCAGTCGTCCTCGCCGGCGATTGCGCCGGCGATGAGCTCCGGCGGGATGGAGGACTCGCCGGAGAAGGTAGAGGCGGTGGAGGGGAGTATAGAGAAGGTGAAGAGTTATGGTGTGGTGGCGAAATCGTAAATGTGATGGTTTTGATGTGCTAATGGTTTCAATTTGTTGATTTTGTAGGTTATTTATGCCTGTAGATTCTTTACACTTTTTGGAGTCTGGGGGTCTTTAGTTGGATCAATTCTATGTTTCATCAAGGTACGATTTTGAAACTCTAATATAATTTTTATTGATAATGCATTTTACTTTGATATACCAAACTGTTTATTTTTCATTTTTGCTATTTAATTCTCCAAATTTTGGTTAGATTGGATTGAAAATAAATATTAAGTGGTCTATCATCTGAAAAATTTTGGGTGCTGTTGAATCCAAAAATTTGATAAAATAAATAAGTAAATAAAAAATTCTGGGGTTGGTGAATCCAGGTTAGGTCATTGAGCTGCTAGTAGTATATGAATTTGAAAATGTTATACTTCCATGCTCTGTTCATATCCTTTTCCAATTTTGGCTGCTGAATGATTTTGTTTTGTTCCTTACATTAGAATTAGGGATGGCAATAGGACGGGTTTAGGATGGATCACCCCATCTCAACCCTGTCTCAATTATTTAAACTTATTTTCATCCTCGTCCCATAAAAAAATTAAACGTGATGGCATGGGGTGGGGTGGGTATGGGAATTTTGCATACCAAAGGCATGGCTGATGGAGTTGCAATTGGTATTGTGCCTTTATCACTTTGCACTGGTTGTGGATGTCATTAGTTGGCATATTTAAGTAGAGGGATGATGTGGATCACTAGGTCCTTGATTACACGGTCCTATGTGATCATCACAAAGATGTGGGAAATAGTGCATGACTTGACCTGAAGGTGGCAAGTTTCGTAATGGACACCTATTTTGGAAAGGAATCGGCATGAGGAGCAAAACTGTCATGATGTACACTATGTATCGGTTAGATTTCATTGTTTAGGGCCCAAAAGCCAGTAATTTTTGTTGTTTTCATAGTTTTAGAAGGCATAAGGTTGTATCTTTGGCATCAACAGGACCTAAGTTGCAAGTCTCCTATAGCTTAGGAGCAAGGTGGAACACAAGGCATACGTTTGAGTAAAGTGAAATGTGACTTGGAATGTATATTAATTTTATAAAATGCAATCCAAAATCTAATTCAATTGATAAAAAAAATTTAAGATTCTAAATATTTAAGAAAAGAATTCAATAAAGAGTAATAAAATTATAGGGCCTGTTTGGTTGGTGTTTTCAAGAACTGTTTTCTGTTCTTGAAAACAAAAAACACCAAAAACTTGTTTGGTTGAGAGAGTTGTTTTTGTTTTTGTTGTTCCCCGTGTTCTCAAAATGGCACTGTTTAGAGAACAACAAAATGATGTTTTCCTTGTTTTTTTACTATTTACAGAACAAAAAAAACCACAAAAAAATCATCTGTTCACCGTATTTTTTTTCTTCCTATTCTCATATTTCCTCTTCTCCAGTTTCCTCTTCTCCAACACAAAAAAATTCCTAATTTTTCCCGTTTTGATTTTTCTTGAGTTGTTCTGTTAAAAAAAAAACAAAAACCTTGCTTAAGGACATGGAAACCAAATGGGAAAATCCAAGCACGGGTAAAACACCTCAAGGAAAATGGAAAAAAAAAGAAAAAAAACAGTGAGAGTGAGCAATGGGGGAGATCTGTAGGAGCAAAAAAGAAAAAGGAAGAGAATCAGAAGAAGAGGAGGTGCTGAATCACCAAGAGCTCTTTCTCTCTCTAGACCTGCTCTTTTTCTCTCTCATCCAGACTCTAAAGCCCGGTTAAATCCAGTTGATGACCATGGACCTCCGTTCTTTTGCTTCTTCCCTTCTTCCCACCTTCCGATCTCATGAAAGCAAAAATAATTGAAAAATTATAATAAAGTAAAAAGTAAAAGGTAAAAAGTAAAAAATAAAAATAAAAAATAAATTCAAAATTATTAAATTATTTTCTATATACTACTACAAACTTATTTTAATTTTTTCATATGATTATATAATTTAAAATATATAAATTTTAATTAATTTTAATGGTATATTTTTGTAATAAATCAAAATGAAATAATTTTTTTTATTTAAATGAACTGTGTATATAAAAATTATTTATAAATTTATAATATAAAGTTACTTGAAGAAAACATTTTATTAACTGGAAAAGAAAAAAAAAAAAAAAACATTTTTCAAACATGTTTTTTGTTTTACTTGTTCTAAAAAACTTTTTTATTAACTAAGC
Source organism: Vitis rotundifolia (assembly GCA_030254885.1). Lineage (NCBI taxonomy): Eukaryota > Viridiplantae > Streptophyta > Magnoliopsida > Vitales > Vitaceae > Vitis > Vitis rotundifolia. The sequence continues at coordinate 16,693,941 of CM058152.1, forward strand.
CAAACATGTTTTTTTTTGTTTTTGAGAACAAAAACTGTTTTCCAAAATTTAGTTCCCAAACAATTTTTTTTCTAAAAACACCAAAAACTGTTCTTAAAAATTGTTCTAAAAACCTGTTCTTAAAAACTGTTCTCAAAAACTGTTTTCTATAACAGTTTTCAAAAACAGCAACCAAGCAGGCCCATATTAATTTCAATATACGATTAGAAATTTCAATAATAAAAGTGTTTAAAAAGGAAAAGTAAAGTAGAAGAGGCATGTTTCTCCAACAAGGTGCATGCCTTGGCAAGGGAGACACTATAACTAGGGAGTGGTTGCGCCTTAGGTCCAAGAGTGCTTTAAGTGCGTCTTTTAAAACTATTCTTGCTGTCATGTTCATGTAGGAATGCCAAAATCAAAATCTGTTATAATCCTTGGGTTGAATATTTTTATGATCCAATTTTAGTTTTTTTTTTTCTCTCTCTCTCTCTCTCTCTTTTTTATTTTAGGGGGAAATTTCACCTCTTTTTTTTTTTTTTTTACCCTTTTTCGGATATGTGACCTTATTTAAAAGGGTTTTAGTATTAGGAAGAGATTTTTTTTTTCCTCAAATAATACAAATTTTGATGATTTTCTCCTAATTTTGTTTATTATTGGTGTTTTTGTGTGACATCAACAAGATGCACATCCCTCTTCTTGGTATTATTCATACGCCAGTCAACATGTTCAGGAAAGTTCTCTTCTATTCCATTGCATCAAGGTCTCATGGTTATGTTGTTTGCTGATACACAACATTTAAGTTGGCAACAATAGAGTAAGGGTTTGAGTTATCATCTTAAAAAGATGCTTTAAGTGAGGTCTTAGGAAAAGGGGTGAAATTTGATTGCTAGTTCTTTCAATATAATTGGTCTAAAAGATTCAGATCATTATAAAATTAAAATAAGATGGATGAAGGGGAGTTGTGCTTCTTTAAAGTGTTAGGTGATCAATGAATGTCTATTATGGGTGAATCTTGTAAGACAGGATACATGGCTAATCATAATTTCAAGAATGAAATTGCTGGCTGTAATGGTAGCCATGGTTTGTGGTTCCAAAATGGTGGGCAGTCAAGAAACATGTCATAAAGTGAGCATGAGTGAGATGTGGATTTTTTTTTCCTTTTTCTTTTTCTTTTTCTTTTTTCATTTTCACAAGAACAAAGCATTTATTCAATGAAGTACAATAGTTGACAGATATCTGAATCCAGTGTACTCTCAGCCAAACAAATCTTATCCACTGATGAGCTTAGTTGAAACCATGTATACAGGAGAAAATGTCGAGAGTTTCACTACTGAAGTATAGAGAGATCTGTAATATACTGCAACCCATGGCTTCTATAAAATTCAGAATACACTTGTGACAGAAAATTGGATCTGAACCATAAAGTCAGTTAGAGCACTGAGGCACACCTGGCGTATCTTATCATTATCTTGTTGATCAGTAATAGTTATATGTGGTTTGTATTTTATCAAGATTGGCATTTGATTTGATTAATATCCTTTAGTTTCAACCTTTTATGTTCCATTTGAATCTTGGAAAGTTTGAGGAAAAGTACAAAAGAAAGAAAATGAAAGACAAATGTGGAAGGAAAGAGAAAGTGAAGGCAAAAAAAGGTTTAAGCTCAATAAATTTCTCTTACATGCTTCTCAAGATTTATTTATTTTGATGGCTTTTTGCCTCTTTTCTAATGAATATTTGCTTTACTTATCAAAAAAAAAAAAAAAAAGATTTATTTATTTTGATAAGTATACATGCTTCTCAATATTTATTTCTCATCTTCTCTCTTTTTCTATAAAGATGAATTAGAAATCATATAAATTTTTGAATCATTTTTGTTATATTTGATTTTTCTTCGTACCATGACACATCAAATAGGAGAATTTAGATTCCCTTCTTTTTTTTCCTTTACCTAATACATCCCTTGATCCAAACAGAGCATTGAAGTATGGGCTTTCTCCATAAATCTTTCTTAGGAATATTTTAAGGATCCAAAGCATTATCAATTTTATTTTTCATCATTGTGTTATAGTGGGTAGGGTGAATCCCGCTCTAGACTTTCTCAACAACCCAATTCCCTTCCTTAGCACCCTACTTTTGGAACCAAATCCTTGATTGAAAAGAATTTCAGCTAATGGAAATGAAATGAAAGGAATTAGATTTTGTTTCCTATATCTCATTTCACATTTCAGAGAACTGAAATGGAAGTAATTAATTTTCCATGTTTGGTTCTATTAAGGAAATGAAAAGAAACATCCTTTTCACCATTACACCTTAGTTTGGTTTAACAAAAACTTAGGATTCAAGTAGTGGACAGTAAGTCTTCATTATCCATTAGTAAAATTATGCAATAGATTGGATTGAGGCATTTACATATCCTGTAAGATTCACATTGATGTTATGGTTATTTAATTGCCATAATGTCTTTAATTTGTATGTTTCAAAAAGAAATTTCCCATTCCACATGCTTGTTTGTATAATGAAAGTCTATCAACATTTCTAAACTATAATGGAAATTTAATATTCTTTTTTACATTGTCTTCTAAAAATTGGAAATGGCACATGCACTAAAATGTTGGTGAGGCATTCCTTTGCTTGTGGTTCCATTATTTAATGGAAAAGTGATATCTAGAATATAAGGGATTAATATTATACATCTATTGATGGGACTTCTATGGCAGCAATACCAAGGCTCCAACTTGGGCGGGTTGAAAGGCTAACCCATGTATCCATATGTCCAACCCATACTAAACCCAATATGAGGTTAGGTTGGGAATTCTCAACCCATGCTAAGTCTGTGAGCATCTCGAGTTCCTTTGGGTTCCAATGGGTTATCAAACAAAAGGTATACTAGAGTCTCCTAATAAGTAAGTACTTATTTCAAAGTTATAATATATAAACCATATTGCATAATAAGATTTTACAAGCGAAATATGTCTCAAAACTATTAAATATATTTTTTTAATTATTAATATAATATAAATGACAACTTTAGACTCCAGTTTCAACATTTAAAAGTGTTTTAATAATTAAACAAGAATGATAAATTTATTAGTATGCAAGTGAAGGAGATTCTTTATGGAAGAAAATCATTAAGGGTCAGTTTGGGGAGGAGGAAAGGGGGTGGATGTCAAGAGTGGTGAGAGATTCCAATGGAGTAGGGTATGGAAAGAGATTGAGAAGCATTGGGAGCTTTTTAATTCTATGATTTCCTTTGTGGTGGGTAATGGGAGGAGGGTGAAGTTTTGGAAAGAGGTGGTGTAGTGAGGAGCCTTTATGTGAGATTTTTCTGTCCTTGTTTGCCTTATCTGATTCCAAAGAGGCATTGATAGTTGATCTGTGGGAGCATAGAGGAAAAGGTGGTAATTGGAGTTTCTGTTTTGTTAAGAACTTGAATGATTAGGAGTTGGGTGCCATGAAGTGCTTTCTTTCTTCACTTCAAAGACATTCAATGAAAAGGGAACAAAAGGATAGGGTGGTTTGGAAGGGTGGGAACAAAGGTGTCTTCTCTGTTAAGGGGCTTTATTTTGTGTTAGAGAATGGTTGTACAACCCCATTCCCTTTAAAAATAGTGTGGAACCCTTGGATTCCATCAAAGGCAAGTTTCTTCACTTGGGATGCTTGTTGGGGAAAGGTTTTGACTTTGAACCAGCTTAAAAAAAGAGGGTGGACTTTGGCCAATAGATGTGCTTTATGCAAAGTGGAGTTAGAGACCATAGACCATATCCTTCTTCATTGTGACAAGGTGAGATTACTATGGCAGCTGGTGTTCTCCATTTTTGGTGTTCAGTGGATTATTTTTGAGGTAGTTAAGGAAACCCTTCTAGGGTGAAATGAGACTTTTATAGAGAAAAGGCATAGTAAGGCTCAGAGAGCAGCCCCTACTTGCATTTTCTGGATGCTTTGGAAGGGAAGAGACAAGAGATTTTTTGATAGTGTGGAATTGTCTGATTAAAGGCTAAAAAGTTTATTCCTAAACAATTTCTCTGTGTGGGTTAGGGTTTGTATAGGTGATGGATATACACATTTGATTGATTTCATAGAGTGGTTGGGTATTGGGCGAGGGAGAGAGTATTTTTTTTATACCCTCTTTTATACTTTTTGCTTATTTTACTTGTATATGACCTATATACTCTTGCTCTCTTTTTGCACTTTTTTAATACAATTTCTTACTTATAAAAAAAAAAAAATTATTAGTATAGTACAATTGTAAAAGGCAAATGTTATAGTTCTTTTAAAATTTTAAAGTATTTTTCCATTTTTTAAATAAAATAATAAATACTACAAGTAAAAAATAAATAATAATATGTGGATTTGGGTTTCAGTGGGTTGCCTACACCTTCAATTGGTGCCAACCCTAATATCTTCAGGTTGGTATTTTTTCAACCCAAGCCTGGACTTAACCCATTGACACCACTGCCCACGCCAATGTGAACCTCGGGTTAGGCATGGGTTGGACCAACCTAAGTTGCAGCTGTAAGTAGAATCATGACATTGGTGTTTAATAACTCTATTTTTGTATTGATTGCATGTCAGCCTGACCCTAACCCATTGACACCTTGCCCATGCCAATGCGAACCTTAGGTTAGGCATGGGTTGGGTGGGTTGGACCCACCTAAGTTGCAGCCATAAGTAGAATCATGACATTGGTGTTTAATAACTCTATTTTTGTATTGATCGCATGTCATTAGTTGGATTTCTTTTTGGCTTCGCTCTGATTTAAATTATTTGCTGAGACATGCAGGGTTGCACTAATGTTGCAATGTCGTTCATGGAGTACTTTGTGAATCACACCAATGTGATTTTGTTGCTGGTTGAGGCTATTGGTGGGTTTATGATTCATTTTAATTATTTGTCCTATCCTTGATCTTCTATCTTCACTCATTTAACTTCTCTAATTCGAAATGTTGCTCTTTTATAGAAAATATATTGTATGTTGAGATGGAGTGTTAAATGATTTCAGAAAGTAGAAACTTCTTTGGTAAGGCTAATAATTTGTTAGGGAGTGTAAAGGAGGTCCAACCCAACTACAGGCAGAGTATACACGGATCAGAAAGACAAGAAAGAGTAGAAATCTGATGGCACAATTTAACTCACCAAGGAGAAGAAAAAGGAACTTCTCCTTTCCAAGTGGAACTCTTGAGGCTAATAGTACAAAGTAGGAAGGGATAAATGCTAAGTTTCAATATCGAGAGTTTCTCCTCTCTGAAAGTCCTTTGGCCCCTTTCCTTCCAAAGCATCCACATGAAACCCAAAGGAGATTCCTGTTGAACATTACATTCTCCTCATGGCCAATTAATCCCAGGTCCAGTGTCTTCTCATCTTGCTTGCATGCAGAGGACCAGTTGGGAAGGATCTTACCTCTGTGAACTTGGTGATCAATAGTCAAAATCCTTTCCAATTAAACAGCCAAATAAAAGACCCCTTTGTGGGACTGTAGCTGCGCCATATCTTTTTCCAAGGAAATTCCCTTAACAGTGCCCCAGATAATGATTTTATAAAGAAGTAACCATTGTTGGCTTGGTCCTCCCATTTGATAATACCCTCCTGCACCATCTGAGTGCCAAATAGAACCTTATGGAACCTAATTGATAAACTCCAGCTCCCACTCCTGAAAGAGGGATAAGAATGTTGGTCTGCATAAAGAACTCTGTATACCCCTTCCCTGCTCCCCAATAATCCAACACCTTAGCCTCCTTATTCCTAGCTGTGGCCAAAAGGTCAGGAAAAGTTACTTTCAAAGGCTTATCTCCATATCAGATGTCTATCCAAGACTTAACTCTAGCCTCATTCCCTATTACAAATGAAACTCACTCCTAAAATCTTGTCACATCTTGCTGACACTTTTCGACAAATCAATCCTGTGAGAACCCCTCATGTCCCTCCACAGCCAGTTCCCTAGAACAGCTTATTAGCCCAGCCCTCCAACTTGTTTAGAACTGTACTTGAATTTCTTCCCTTCATAAGTTGTCCCTCTGAAGTTTTTCTATCCTCTTAGTAAACATAGAGGGGATGTAAAGGACACATGAAATACATAGCCATGTATTATAAATCGAACTCAAACCATTTCCTTTTGGTAGTAGATGGTACTTTCTCCACCCTACCAATCTCCTTTGAGACAATATATTGTCATATCCCGGTAGCAACCCTACTTCTCCTCCTCAAATTTGCAAGAAGCTAGGCTCCTTAGCACCTTCATAATGGGTGAAATTAGCTTGACTTTCTTTTTTTCTCCAGATGTATTCCTAACCCCAAAACTGCCTTAAAGCATATAGGAAAAAAAAAAGTTTCCAATGCTTCTCAATTGCACCATATTCACAGCACAAAGGACCATAAAATCTCCTGCATTAAAAAGAGGCAAGATTGGAACTGTTTCCTCATTTTTTCTTCCTACCACAAATCCTTCAACCACTCATGTTCCATTGCCCTAAAGATAAGTCATCTAAGCACCTCCTTAGCCAGAATGATAAGATAGGGTGACAAAGGGATCCCCTTGTATCAGACCTCTCTAGCTGCTGAGCATACCTGAGGGCTCTAGTCATCCATCACTGAGAACCTTACAGTTGAGAAACAAACAACAATCCATCTCTCCCTCGGAACATGAAATAGAAAAACTCCAAGTAATTTGATCATAACCTTGTCTATATTCAATTTGCTCAGGAGGCTGGATCATGATTCCTCATAATAGAGACAGCATATTCATTTGCCACCTGAACTACATCCAGAATTTGCCTTCACATTTTTAGAATGCTACACCAGCTTGTCCCCTACCCTCCTCTATCTCAAGATCAAGACCTGGGCATGTCAGCTGTTAAAACTCCCTACCAAGCTGGTAATCAAAAAGTCTTTGAGGTCTTCTGCTGCCTTCCTTCTTGGTAACAAGAGAAAAAGGTGGCATTTAGGCTTTTAACTAAAACAATGCATTTATGAAATGTTCTGAAGCCCGCATCAGTTGATCCCTCACTAAATCCCGGCCTCTCTTAAATTAATGCCTTAGTGAAACCCTTAACCTTCTTAGATCCGGACTGCATCTTCGTTATATCATTTTTAATGTCTGAAAAACACACTTTAGACTTTTGATTAATAATATTCAGAATCATTTAGAATATCTTTCTTCTACTTCTATTTCTCCTTTCTGTATTAGTTTTTCTCTACTGTTCTACATCACTTCTCCTCAGAAGGTTTCTCCATCTCTGCCCTGTGTCTCTCTGCCAACCTCATGAATTCCGTCTCCTCTATCAAGGGTATTACTGTTGTCTTGTATTAATGAGTATTGTACTTTTCATAAGAATATATAAATGCACAGTCTAATTAGGCCTTTTTTGGGTCTTCCTCAACCTGCTACGTATGGCATCATAGCCAACCTGACAGAACCTGGTTCTTCTCCCAATCCTTTTCCTTCTTCACCGTCTTTTTTCTTCTTTCTTACTTCATTCTATCTTCCTTTGTTTTTTATTGGATCAGAATTCCTTACTTCATTCTAGCTTTTCTCATTAGCATACAGGAGATAATACATTTTATGTCTCTGTGTGTTTTCCCAATTACACAACTCCATATTCTATTCCCTTTCCTATTCTTTATCCTGGGCTTCACCTCAATAGTGACCTCAACGTCATCTTCCTTTTTTATTCCCAATTTGTAACATCACAAATCATTTCCCAATCAAATTTGTTTTGAAAGTTATTTGATATGGCACAATCAGTTCATGCCTTTTCTTTTATGCAACGATCTTCTCGATTTGTGGACAGCTCTAGCTTTCCTCCAAAAACTGTTCTTGATGAATCTAACAAATAAGTTTTCCATCTAACTAGAAGGATTTTCTCCATTCTTGTCAGTTTTCCATTTATCCCAAGCACCATTATTCGTGTCTCCTCCCTGTAAACTAGGGAGGAGGCATGCCAAATCTTCAAAACTTTCTTTTAACAATTGTCAGCATCATGACTGGACCTTTCTTGGAATAGACTTCAAATGTCAAGAAAGGAACTTCTTGTCGTTCATCATCTTGTGCTCAAGTTTGAACTTATTAGTCATACACTTAATGCTCTTCAGCATGATCCAGACTATCAACCATTTGTCTTTGCAATGAAAAACCATGAAAATCAACCAACCTTTGATGGTTAAGGGCTCATATACTGGTGCATAAACCATGAGTGCAAAGTATTCACCTGCACAGATTGTCAAGATTGGACTGAATGGTTCACAAATATCAGAAGTCACCTTGGTTGGACACATCCATGGTCCAACACAATACCCTGACCAGAGGCCTGATTATTGTGCAGGGGTGATGGGTGTCATACTTATCACCAATCCCAACACTACATGATGGACATGATAGACACATTAATGACTTTAATGCCCTTGATCATGACAGCTATTATGCGTGTTATTCATAACATGATTATTGTGATGCAAAATTTGCAAGCAGCAATGCTGGACCATGGCTGATTTAATGTCCTCTTCCCTGGTAATATAACTCCCATTATATGATCTGTTTACCAATATGATTAAACTGCTGATGTGAGTGTTCCACCATGTCTGGCTTTCCTTACCTTACTTTCTCCAGCTCTTCTTTATTCTTTCTTTTTAACTATTTTTTTTGAAACTGTCATGTCTTAGCTAGAACAAAAGTAAAAGGACCTCAATTTCTAACCTTCCCACCATTGTAGAAGCTCAATACTTGATCCTTCCACCATTGTTTAACTCTCTGTGTGAAACCATCAGCTTTCAACCATATTTTGGTGGTCTCCCCTCATACAATGGAATCAAGAAAAACAGGAACATGATTGCTAACCAGTCAAGAAAGAATATAGTGTTAGATCTGGAAAGTGCTCCCCCTACTCTGATGATCGAGAATCTTTTCAATATGGATATCAAGGGAGATTCTGATTATTAGTCAAGTGAAAAACCTCTTTTCAAAAGCAAATATCATTAGTATCTGAGAAGTGCCTCTAATCTTCCCTCTGCCTCTCTTTGTGAACGGATCCACAAACATTAGAAGAAGGATTGTCCTGCTCCAAATCCATCACCCACTTTTTCAAAAACCCAGCTGTTATGTATCTCGAAACACCATGTAGAGCCATCATTTACATGTTTACAGACACAAGATAGGAAAACCCAACTATGACATCCTTTTAAGCTAGTAAGTTACCATCCTCTTCTCTGACATCATAAGGATAACCTCCCATCACACCTGTTGCACCTAGAGCTACCTAGTCTGCTGATGCCGTGACCCACTACTGTCTCTGCATTTCATTGCTCATTTATCTCCTCCATCTTCATTCCCTGAGTTCTCATGAAATCTGGCCTCCACTCCTTTGAAAAAGAGTTCATTGCTACTCCCCAACTAGGATGATTAAGATTGCTTATATTTTAGGGAATGATCTTGATCTTGATGATGGTATCACAATTTCCTGTTATCTTTCTTCCTCCTACCTCTCCTCCCTCCTTATCTCCACCCTCTCAATTTACCAATTTCAATGTGGTTTTCTAGTTCCCCCTTCTTTGATTACTACAACTCGCCTTTCTATTCTTAAAAGCTTCATAACCCCTCATCCCCCATCTACCCTTAGTTATTGTAAGAGGACTCTGGTCTCCTCCTCAAAACCTTCAAATGACACTCCCATGAATTTACTAAGACCCACGATCTTCCTTGTTACCCAATCTGGAGCCTCTTTCTCCACCTAATCCAAAATAAATTCACCCTAAAATTAGGGTCATGTCACCAATGGGATTAAAATGACAACCAGCTCCAATACCTTCCAGTTCTTTCATTTGATGCAGAGTCAAAGTCTCCCTGTGGGAGAGTCTTCTCCTCCAAAGCAACAACTATGGCACTGCCAAGGCTAGACCTTCTTGTCCATGGATTGCTTTGTGTTGACCCTCTGCACCTCCCACTTTTGCCTAAGGGAAGTCAAACCCTTGAGCTGCCCAAAACCCAGGGCCTCCATCTCTTCATTGAAGCCAGCCTACCAGCTATCAGCCACCATAGTGGTTCCTCCTCCCACATACCACCTTTTATTCATGATTCAATGTATGTTATTATTGGGAATTTAGACTCCATGGAAATCCACATCTATTACTGGAATAAAGCATCCAAAAACAATCTGAGGTGGCTTGTTAGGACATGTTTGGTGTACCGATTTCTAAATGCAACTGATGGGTGATCCGGCTGGGACTAAAACTTATGCCTTATGAAGATTCCCTATGGAGGTATGACATGTTTAGTTTGACTTGACACAATCCTTTAGTTACTGAACTTCAGTTTTGACTTGGAAAATGTAGGTGGTATATTAGAGCAAATTCACTCTCTTATTACAATTACTAGCAGTCATTATACAGTAAAAATCACTCTTTGTTTATGTGGGAGTGATAAGAAATGCATACATGCGTGGAGTGTCCTCTTTGATCTCTGATTTTTAAAATATCAATATCCATCTTAATCAATCCTATTAATAATTTTTTTATTCCATTTGTAGATGTCTATCTTCTAGGAACCGTGATGCTGGTTTTTGGAATGGGTCTCTATGAGCTCTTTGTCAGCAATCTTGACCTTGCAAAGTCACTGCCAGAGGAAAGAAATCAGCAGAGATCCAATCTCTTTGGCTTATTCACTCTACAGGTCAGCTTGAGTTTTGCTTATATTTCAGAAATTTCCATACTGCAGTAATGCAGAAAAAACTCATCCTCTGTATTGTGCTCTGAACTAGGAGAAAGTACATTCTTAAAGGGGCATTTGAAAATGAAATTTGTATTACTTTCCCTCTTTCCTCCACAGTAAGGATTTGAAGTGGGTTTATTCTGCTTTTGTAGATTGAAAAATATGCATATTTTTGGGGCACATGTTATATCTATAAGTAAGCAATATTTTTCTTTACTTAGTACCTTCTTTTTTTTTTGTTTCTTCATTTACAGGAACGGCCACAATGGTTAGAGATAAAATCGGTCAATGAGCTGAAAACCAAGCTTGGGCATGTAATAGTGATGCTTCTTCTAATCGGGTTGTTTGAAAAGAGTAAGAAGGCAGCTATACTCACCCCTGTGGATTTGCTATGCTTCGCAGCTTCTATTCTTCTTTCCTCTGGTTGCCTGTATTTACTGTCAAAGCTCCATGGCTCGAAATGAGGATTCTCACATGAACAAGCGATAGATAATACTTTGGAAAATGGTATTAGAGAAAGATTCAGGTAACCAAGGTATGTATATATATGGAGGAAAGATCAACGTGTTTTGATATATGTTGCTATAACAGTGTATTATGAAATATGAACACTGAGAGCTAAGGTTACTAGAAAGGCTTATAGAAATCGATGCTGTAATGGAAATTTAATCATCTTGCAGAATAAAATACTAACCTTCATCAAAGTTGGTCATAAGTTGCTTGATTGTATATCAGAAACTTTTCTTTGAGCATATGCTAAATCCAATGATCATACAAGCTACTTAATGCTCCCACTTGTATATTCAATGACAAGTAAGGATTTACCAATGTTTTAAAAATTGGACCGGTCATTGATTTACGGTTCATTAGTTGGACCAACTATTGAATCACGATCGAACCAATAATGTCATAAATATATATTTGATATTTTATTAAAATTAAAATTAATTTTAAAAAATATAAATATATATAAAATTAAAATTTAATAATTTTTATTTATTTTTATCTTTTATATAAATATATTAATATTTAAAATTTTATTAAATAAAACATATATAATATTTAAACGTGAAAATATTTATTAAAAATGGAAGAGTATTATTATTTCAAAAATTTAACTTGGGCATGTTTTCAATGCTAATTTTTATTTTTTTATTTTTTTGTAAATCACTCTCTAGTTCGGTGATTCAATCATTTGCTAAATGTTAGTTCAATCCCCCTTTCAACTCAAAAAGTGAACCAAACCAGATCAGGGTCACGTTGGTGGTTCGATTGATTGAATTTGCCGAATTGGTCCATTTTTTAGAACATTTGGATTTATAACTACTTATGTCTACACATCCACAATTTCAACTTAAAAAATAATTGTTTTCATTCCTCATCATACACCTTATATAATCAAAAGTTGTACAAAATAAAATTATCAATTAACAACCATGAAGCTAGAAGTTATAGAGACAATTTCTAATTTTATTATATGACTAGAAGTTATATCATAACTATGATAAACTATGATAAAACTCATATAATTAGAAGTTATATGAAAAATATTTTATTATAAATTTATAATATAGTGAAAAGCTATATAATAATAATAATAATAATAATAATAATTATTATTATTATTATTATTCAAAACTCGAGGATATGAAAACGATAAAAATTAATATTTTTCACCCTATGAGGATGATATATTAAAGTTATTAATATGTATTTTCTTATAACTAGAAGTTATAGAAAACAAAATTGTTAACTAATAATTTCTTACAACTTTATGAAATTCATATAACAAAAAATTATAAGAAAAATATTTTATAGCTTGAAACTATGGTAACAATGATGTAAATAATATTTACATATTATTGAAAGATTCATTTTAATATATCATTGCAAACTTTACAAAATAGGTAAGTTTTAATAATTTTTTGAGTTCTTATAACCATTAAGTTATATAGAATTATTAGTAGAAGTATTTACATATAAATGTGGAATTTTGAATTGCATGAAAGTATAATCTTTATACTTAATATTCTTGTGTTAAAGGTGATATTGAAAATTTTATATTCTAATTGTTTAATACTCAAAAATCTTGCCATATTATATAATAGTTGAGATTAATTTTAACATTTGTTTTCCAATATTTGAGAGTAATGTATAAAACTAAATTATGTTTGTTATTCATATAGAAAGTTATATACTTATATTTTGAAGATTTTTTTATAATATCTTTTTATTTGTTTATATACAATTACAATTTCTAAATATTTTGAGAAGCATGTATAAGGATTCCTCTTATGTCAAAAAAAAAAAAAAAAACAAGTTTATCTTATATGTCGAGAATTTAATTGTGGAATTACATGTTGAAAATATCATAAGCTTATATGAGAAAATAATTAATTTTCCTAACACATCACTTATTATGATGTGATTTTTTTTTTTTTTTTTTGTATAAATCTTGTTTATCAAGAATTTGGAAATAAATATTATATTTATAATTACATGGAGAGATTTTAAAATGTTATTTCTTTTTGGATACTTATTAACACATTTATTTTTTACTTATTTGAATCTTGAAGATACTTATTCGAATATGAAAAGATTTTATTTTGAATATTATAATATTGAGAATATGTATGTTTTTTGTAAATCTTACAAAATATATGTAACATTTCATGAGATTTTATACATGAGTATTTATGCTGACATATTTTAAAATTTGAATTTTTGAATATTTAAGATTGATAGAATAATATTATTTTTGATTTTATGACATGAATGTAAGGAATTTTTTTATTTTTTTATTTTTGTAATTCTAATATTCATGTTTTAATACCATGCTCGATGAAAAATAAAGATTTTGTTTTGATATATTTGAAATATATGGAAACTTGTACAAATAAGCATAAAATAGATATTTGATTTATGACTGAATTTTCTAAAGACATTTTTGAAAATCTCGATCACATAATTTTTTTCTTTGAATATATGAGAAACATATGATTCAGTCATATACTAACACATGTTTTTCCATGTTTGGAAAATTTTGAGTGTATATATATATATATATTGATGATAACAAACTATGGTTAAGTTACTAATTGATTTGAATTATAAAGAATTTTAGGTGTTAATTTGAAAATTCATTAAAGGACATAATGAATGCAAGATCAAGACTTTTGGAAGACCGTTAATTATAGGAAACATATGTAAGATGAATGCATGGGTGTACTTAGGATTTACGTATCATTTCATGCATCTTTGAAAAACTTGGTTTATGCTTCAAAGTTACATTTCCATCAAAATCCGAGATCTATTAAATGAACCTTAGGCAAAACATTTCAAAATTGACATATAATTTTACCTAAAGACTTTGCCTAAGTGTTAAAAGCAAAAAGACCAGAAAAAGATAGGTTTTCGGGCCAAAAATGGTGAATCGGTCAAGACATTGTCCAAACTGGCTTAACCGGCCAGGGTACCGGTCAACCAGTTCCCTCTCCCCACAAGTTTTTAGACATTTTATAACATCATTTGAATATTTAACAAAAACACTTTATTTCTTGTCATAAGCACATTAGCAATTAAATTACTTTGTTGATATCTTTGAAAGACTTTGATTTTTCATATGAATATCATAGACTTTTCCTAAGAGTTGACTCAAACTTAATATATTATTTTTCATGTTAGGCACGAAGTAGACATTCAAGATAAATTGACGTCTTCCATTTTTCAACAAATTAGGATTTTATCTTTCCTTTTTACTAAAATTTTGGATAAATCTTCAAAAGTAACATGGTCACTTTTTGATTTATCAAGATCCATAAACATGTTTTTGAAATCATACATGTGATTTCTTGCACCAGTAATAAGATACTATATGTTTTTCTCTTCACTTGCTCCTTTATATACTAACAATACGATTGGTTCTTTTGATCTTTCTTTTCAACATAGTTGACTTGTCCTTTCATATTGTTAGTAGAACTTCTACATTTATAAGTATAATGACCATAGTTGTTACAATTATAACATTGAATTTGAGATTTACCATACCTTCCCCTTTCATTTTGCCTTAAGTTGCATTATCTTCCATGTCATCTTGAGGAATATGAGTTTTGGCTTGTTCATTCATTATTTGATGAATTGAAACTACCTTTTCCTCTATTTCCTTGACTACGTCCACAACTACATCCATAGCTACATCTGTGATTATTTTAACTTCTTTCATTAAAAATTTCATCATTCTCTTTTAGTGAAATTTTTGTTTAAAGAATTTGTTCTAATATTTCTTGGTTCTTCCATTTTAATCTCTCTTCATAGGCTTACAATGATCACATAAGTTGATTAATGGTTATGCAATTTCAATCACACAAATATCATTTAAACTTTCACCATTTCTTTTTAATAAATTCATAGTAGTCAATACTCTAGAGAAATAATCGGAGATTGATTTCGATTTTTTCATGTTCAAACCTTTAAATTTTTCTCTAAGAGTTTGAAAACAAACTTTGTGTACTTTATCAACTCCTTTATGTATATTTTGTAATATATCTTAGACTTCCTTGGAGATGGTTGCTCTTGAAATCTTCTTAAAAGTGTCTTCACCCATTACTTAATAAACGATGGTGATAGTTTTCTAGTCTTTCTTGCTCATATCTTTCAAAAATCCTTTTGATTTGAGGATAATATTGTTTCATCATATAGCTCTTTGTAGACTTTCTCTACAAACTCTCATACATCTTGTGAACTAAGCAAAGCCTTCATCTTGATACTCCAATTATCATAATTGTCTTTATTAAGATGGGGGACTTGAAACAGAGATATATTCCACTTGTCATCTTTTTGTATGACTTTGATAGTAATTTGCTGGAGTAATATGGATGATAGAGAAACACAAACAATTACAAAGAGGATAAAATTGAGGAGAATTAAAATGACCTTTTGTGTTTGACTAGACAACTCCCATTAATAAGAGCTCTTGATCCATGCATGTGAGTTGCATGAGAGGTTGCTTAGCTAACCCTACCCTAGATGTTGAGGAGGCAAAGATATTGGAGATGGAGTGAGGAGGAGGTGAGTATACTTGGCCATGTAGTAGAGTGCATGCAAGGATGGGCTAGCAAATCTCGCCTTGTTGCTTTAACTACTAAAATACTAGAGGCTGGTGGAGGTCATATCTCTAGATGTTAGAGTAGTTGGCAAACTTTGTGGACCAACTTAGGGAGGACATGATCATGAACCTTGCATGTGGACACTCAATTGGACTATGTGTATGCTTGTGTCTAGCATATGGATAGGAGGTTAGCCTTAATCGAGTCTTAGGTGTGTGCTTAGCCTAGTTTAAGCTTTAGGTAGTTCCCTTTGCTAGAGAGTTCAAGCTAGATTAACATAAGACTCTCATTTTTTTTTTTTTTTAATGTATGCTACTAGATTTTGTTTTGAATATAGTTGTTATTTGACATCATCTGTATATATTGGACCATGGTTTTATTTTTGAACCTTATTTATATATTTTTCCTTATTTATGCATTGTTTTCGTACATTCTCTTGTTTTATTTGATCGCACTTGGTGATTTTTGTCATAAAAAAGCGGGAGAATACCTTTGATAGATGGTTATTGATACTTGATATATATTCTTGTTTGATTGATGTGAATGGTATACAAATGGATATGGATTGTGACTTGACTAGATTGTGAGCTAGATTTGGTTTATATGTTTTCCTATATACTACTTTTCATGGGTATTATTAGTTTAGTGTGTGCAGATTACAAGTTTTTAGGATATGTTCATGATGCTAATTAAGATTAGTTGATTTAGAGTGTTTGGTGAAGATTAATAGACTGTGAGATTTGTAAACTCCCTTTGAGAGTATTGGGAGATTTATGTAATCACTAGTTTTAAAAGAAAAAAAAATAATAAAAGGGAAGATTGTTAGTGAACTAGATTAGCTTATTTAAGTTAACAATTTTGTTCCAAACATTATTGAATCTACTCTACATACTACCTTGGAATTATATTGGTAATTGAAGTCTCAAGATCGTCAATTTAGATATGAAGCCAATAAGGTAAGTATTATTAGATAATTCATTACAATATATTTTATTTCTATTTTTAAATTCTTGTAATTAGTTGTAATTTCCTATTTTTGTTGTAATCCCCTAATTCTAGGATTGTTTCCTATTTTTGTTGTAATTCCCTAATTCTAGGATTGTTTCCTATTTTTGTGTTTTGGGAAGATTGTTTCCTATTTTTGGGTTTTAGGTTTTGTGTATATATATATTCATTCTTAATCAATGGAAAAGTCAAGCCATTGTTTTTCAATAATTTTCTCTCTACTTCAACATGATATCAAGAGCCTAATCTTCTTGGGCGTATTTTCTTCCTATTTTTTTTTTCCTAGAAACACTGGAAGAAATCTACAACCAGTCTCCTCAATGGCTTCCAGTGCATTCCTCTCTTCCACCAACTATCCTATCACTATCCAAAACTCCCAAGATCCTCAACATCCCCTCCTTACAATCAATTTCTCCAATATCACCAAATTGTCATCCACCAATTATCTTACATGGAGCCTTCAAATCCAATCTCTTCTTGAAGGTTATGATCTTCATCACTTCATTGATGACACTCATACTCCACCACCACCCACTATCACCATCACTGGTGTTGCATTCCCAAATCTGGCATACACAACTTGGAAGCGTTAGGATCGTCTCATCTTTAGCACTCTCCTTGGTACTATCTCCGTTTCACTAAAACTGCTTATTGCCCGCACCACCACTTCCCTTGATGCATGGCAAACCTTAGCCAATACCTATGCCAAACCATCTCGTGGTCATCTTAAACAATTGAAGGAACAATTAAAGCAGTGTACCAAGGGCTCAAAATCAATTAGTGAATATATGCAGGCTATAAAGACTCATGCCGATGAACTTGCCCTTTTGGGGAAGCCAGTTGATGATGAGAATCTTATTGATCGGGTTCTTAAAGGATTAAGTGATGAGTACAAATCCGTCATTGATGCAATTAATGCCCGTGACATGTCATTTTTTTTTTTTTTTTGCTGAGCTCCATGAGAAACTTATCAACAAAGAAGCATCTCTTCAGACCGCTTAACCATCTCCTCTATCACTACCAGCAACGACAAATCCCACAACCTTCCGGAATCGTCCAAATTGGCGTCCACCAACCACCACTCCACAACAACCAGGCTCTACCACTGCGTTTTCTCCTCATGATCAACGCCAACCCAAACCTTATCTGGGTCGTTGTCAAGCATGCGGTATTCAAGGACACACTGCCAAATGATGCCCGATGTTTCGGATTGTCAGTAATCAACAATCTCCGACACCTCGTCCTCAAGGCACTCAGGGATATCACCCCTCCACACCCTGGCAACCACGAGCCAATCATGCTGTTCTTGGCAACAACACTACTCCTACTTGGCTGCTGGATAGTGGAGCATCTCACCACTTTACGTCTGACTTGAATTCTCTAATAAGTATGACTAAGTTTGTCAGTAAAGCTAATGACATTGAAAAAGGAATGACATAATTTGAATGCAAAACAGGGTCAAAACAAGTTAGGAAATAGGTCTTTTACATTGAGAGCTCAAGCGCCTTAGGGTGATGCTAGGCCCTCAACGACCCTTTGTGGGTGCTCAAGCATTCAAATAATTTTACATCCATAGAATTTCTGAGAGACCTTGTAGCTAATTTTCTACATACATCATGCATCTTATGGTGTGATTAGATCTTTTGGATAATATGAATTGATCAAAATAATTCATAATTAATTAATAAAATTGAATTTAGGGCTTAAGAATCTCCTTATTCACCCCCCTTTTAGGTTATTTTCGGAAATCAAGTAATTAAAGAACTTTATGGGATCCTACATTTTCAATCCTGCCATTCACTTTTGTTTTAGAAGGTGAGCTGCATAGAGTACTAACATTGGCTTATTCACTTGCTTGTTTCATTATGAACAATGCAATCACATCCATGCTTCATTTTCAACAATACAATACCTCCAAATGTTACTCTTTTCAATATTTAAGAGTTGTTAGATGAACATGAGGGGTTGGATTCATACTCATGGACGGTTTCTCTTCCTCTTAGCTACGGAGTATGATGCCTCCCATTTACTTTTACTTTGGAGTTCTTAAATGTCTTCACCATTGTGATAGCCAGCAGAATCTCGCAACTTCATTAATATGAGAATGCATACTTTTCCATTAGAGGTAATATTTAGTGTAAGAGGTTGTTTCAAAGCCAATTATCCTTTTTCTCCATGGGTTCACCCAATCTTCAACAAATGGCAAAGAATTTTCCTCGATTTCCATACAATATCTCATCTTCTTCATCTTTTACTTTTATTTGGAGTTGGATAAGTCTTCTTTTGAATATTTTTGAGTCATTTTCTTCAACAAAGGAGACAATCTTACAGTTGGGAAAATCTAAATCAACCAAGCTTTGGCATTTGAATCACTTGGGAAATTAGGCTTAAGAGCACTACTAGAATGACATAGAACATCCACATCAATGCACTTAGAAGCTGTTTTTTGGTTAGATACCTTAGCCATAGGAAAGAGAAGAACTTCCCAGTTGAAAGAGCCTCCTTGATTTGAAGTGCGATTACTCATCATTTTCCTTTAATTAGTTTGCATTTTATCTTGAGTTGCTTATTAATTCTGCTTTGACCACAAAATTTGGCTAAGCGGGTTTTCTAGAAAATGTATGAATGCAGCTGACTTCTAATCCTTATATTTACATATGAAGCTGGTTTTTGGAAACTAAACAACCAAGGGATGCTTTGCTATCATTAACAACTCTGGTTCTGAATCCATCTCCAAGTTGAACAAGAGAAAAAAGTTCAGTTGATTCAAAACCTAGTAGCTGTTGCATTTTTATTATTTCCAGCTATGGCTAGGCTCTTAGGCCCCACCAGGAAGCTCCATTAATCGACAATGAAAGCTAGGTCTATTCTCTGGATATTCTTTTTAATCACATGATCATACACATGGAAAGAGTAGCTAGAGAAGAAAAAATTTATAATTGCATGTGGACAAAGGCTGCACTCGCGAGTCTTGCAAGTTGACCAATATTAAACCATTGAAATAAATTAAAATACGCATTTTCCTAGCTTTAAGCTCACTTGGATGGTGTCCAGCAAATGGGTTTGAAGTAATTGAGGTCTTTTTCTCTACTACATGTGTTTTCTTCACTATAAAACAATGTGTATTTCTCAAAAAAGCTAGATATCTGTTTCGAGTCCTTTAATTAAATCATATTGCTCATCCTTTCATTATTGTTTTAGTTGAAGATATCATCAAACTATGATGTCCAGTACGATTTTTTGTGCTTCTCCATCTGTGCATGTCTGCCCTATGCGCCCGTGCGGCTGTGGGCTGCCACCCACCAAGTCAAGTAAATATATCTTTCATACGGTCTTCGTCCACATATTGTCTGAAAAGATCTTCCAATATGCTTTAATTCCCTTTCTTTATAAGGTTCAATGGTAGGACAGTACTTGTGATACTATATATGGCCTTACAAACTCAGAGGTTTTCGATACAATCAAGCTCAGAAAGATGACACTCATATAAAAATAGTTTACTCAGACAATTGCAAGATTCCCTTATTTATTTAAGGATCAGAGATTAATTCAAATAATTTCCAAGCTGTGAAGCGATATGGGTCTCTATTAAATTACATGGACAACTAGAAAATTCCATTTCATGTTTGGCTAAAGAAGGCATTTCCTTTCATCAGAACCAGCAGTAGGGCCGAGCCATAATGAAAAGAAAGTAATGTGATATCAAGACTTGGGAGTTGAAAAGAAAAGTAGGAGACAAGGAATAATGGAACAAAAAAGAAATTGGAAATACTTCCATTACCATATGGTTCCTATGAACTTTGTATGAGGCTAATTACCAGGTAAGGAAAAAAAAAGACTTGAAAATCTAGAAGTCCAGTTTTCAATGAATAAAAAATTGTCATACCAGACAAACAAAGTTGACGTACTATTTCATGCCTCTTTCTGGCTAAATTTGTAATTAGCACACGCCTAGATCCTATGCAACACATGCTGGTATCTAAGACATGGTTCTAAAGGGAAAGGAGTGGCTGAGTAGAGCAGTTAAAAAATTTCATATGCATTAACATGAATGTTTCTACCTATCATGGTCACTACTAAGTGATGAAAAAACTTATGGCAAGTCCTTGGATTTGGTTGCTAATACAATGATAAAACATCATGTCTTATATAAACTGTTCTCAATTATTTTCAGTATATACACACATGTATTTCCTTTTTCCAATGCCTTTTCTGCCTTAAAACCTTGTAAAAGAGGTAGCAAGTTTGAGGTATGAGAATTATTAAAATTCCTCTCCCCCCTCTCTGAGGAACCTAATTCCTTCTGGTAAAGTGGAAATTGTAAGCTGCAGATCAAGAAGTGTAAGGTTTAGATATTTGGTGGGCTACCACTTCACGATGTCCTACATCCTAGTGGGGATTCTGTTCATATGAGGTTTACAAGCGCACTTAGTTAATTAACAGTGGCATTAATTAAATGAAAGCATTAAAAGTCGAGAAATACTATAAACTCTAGATGACCAAAGCCATTTCTTTTTTCCTTTCACTTTTATTGCAAAGGGAGGATAGGCCAGGAAGGCATCACATGGAACTGAGTTTGTGCACTGGTTCCTGGCCTAGTGTTGTTCAGGCTGATCATAGAGAAAGGGAATTTCTTTGCAACCGTGTGAGTTGGCCTACAGGCAATCAGCATGTGCATATCATTAGGCTAGGGCTAGGGTTAGAGGTTATATTTTTCCTTGAACAAAAAGAATTGAAATGGATTGATGATGAACGAAGTGTATATATAGTGGCAATTTTTAATGTTTGCCTTAAAAGGGAAGTGTTTAGTAGGATTAGAAAAGAGCATAAAATCAAGGAGAAACGTGCATCTCCCTCTCTCCCTCCCTCCCTCCCTCCCTCTCTCTGAAATTTTCATATGAACTTGGGATGCCTTTGATTTTAAGGCCGACAATAGATTGAGGCTCATGATTTTCCTTATAGTCAATAAGAAAAGAAGTCCATCAAAGGTGGTGGTCCAGTCCTTCATTGATCTCTCCTATTATTTAAGGTTTCAACACGACTTTTATAATCGCTATATTGGTAGAGCCCCACATGGCATTCTACCACCCAAGTGATATCTAGGCAAGTGCTTAATGCGAATCTCTCTGTAGACGTAATCTTTGAAATTTTGTCTCAAATCATACAAGTATTGACGTTAGTGTTGCAACATCAATACCATCGATCATATGTTTAACACATTTGCTTGCAGACCAGAAAGAAATCTTAATGGAGGAAGATAGATTTTAGCAAATCGTTAGTTGGCTTAGTGGAACAAGCATTTTCTTCAATTATGAAAGAACTTATTACTTAGATTCAATTATCATGTATCTTTTAGGAGACTTCAGTCACTCTCAACCTAGTAAACAATTTCAAAACAGAAAGGTAAAGCAAATTGGTTGTTTGTGTTGTCTAATCAAGTACTCCATGGTCTTTCCTTAAAAATTAATTCTATAAGCATTCAGTTAGTGGATGGGACATAGCTATTTGAAATGGGACAATTCAAGGAATTCTATCCTTACTAATTATAGAAGATATATTCCCATGTTTGCTTCTTTATAATCTCTATTACTTTAATATCTGACAAACCTACCATGTGAACCGAACCCTTATTTTATGTTTTAGTTTAAAATTATCGAGGCCACGCACGTGGGGCCATTACGATGGTTTTAAATAGCAGTCGTAGAGAGTCGATCACAAGCATCAAATAACATTTCTTACAGGTTATGCTCTAAATGCTTCAAGCTTGAAGGCTATTTCTTGCCCAATTGTCTGCATTTCTTCTTTAGCATAGTGAAATCTCTGGCCACCTACCTTCATTCTTCATGGCTTCATATCATAGAATCCATATGCTTTCTCTGTTTATTATTCCCCTCATTCTACAGCAACATGTTGAGTTGATAACAGCATCACGTCCACTAGAAGTTTATTCACCAGCTATACCAGGAGATGCTTCAAGAAAGCTAGAACCACTTTCCATTCACGAGTTTGTTATAAACCGGTTCAAGATGATTGAGACTGATGCTTACCGACCAACCTCTCCTGGACATAGCCCCGGCGTTGGGCATTTAGCACCACCAGGCATCCCATAAGAGTGACCCCTAGCATGGCATGTTCAGTTTCATGATAATACATGTTTTTAATGTTCATTGGCTGCTTTATCAGTTGTGATGATGAGAATAAGGTTTCCCCGGTCATGTAGGATGAGTAGTTAAGGTTTTTAAGTGACATCTGTTTCCATTATGAAAGCCCTAGCTAGCTAGGCTAAGGGAAGTGTAATGCCACTATGCTTTTGTTTGTTGTAAACTGAATGTGTTTATCATTGTTTATTCCACTTGTGAGAATATTTGAATCCCCCCTCTTGTCATTTATATAGACATCTAACTTCAGCATTGACCTTGGACTTGCTTTTACTTAGCTTTATCAAGATCACTCACTATGCAATCAACCCAACTACACTTATATATTCTTGATTGATAGTTGAAGATCATATTATATTTGTGCAGCAAACCATCGATCAGACAACAGAGTTTTGGTCATACTAATTATCGGGTTCATCCATATCCCTCCCATCTCTTCAGTTATCATAAAGTTTGCCCTACATCTTTTCATATCAGCACTGTGCATGTCACCATAAGAAAAAGATTTCTTATGGTTCTATGTACTAAATTATTAAGAAGTGCCTAAACAATTATTGAGTTCCTTTAAATGGGATTTATCATACAATCCATACATATATACACTTCCTGTTCAGAAATTTTGGATCAACTCACCCATAAGTTTTACAACTGACCAAGAAATTTGATTAAAATTAGATTGCTGCAATGATGAAAATTACGTGTGATATTTTGAGCGCACAAAATCATAAGGTGGTGAGTTTTGCATACTATAAGAAACTGTTGGACATATAAAAGGCTTTACACAGGACTCAAAACTCAAGTGGGCATTTGAAGTAAATTCTAATACCCAATAGACAAAGGAAGAACTAATCAAGGTAGTGCAGCTGAATCAATTATTATTGTAATCACTCTCTCTATATATATTATATTTACTTATATTTGGTTTCACTTCTTTTATGGTTTTAGCCAAGTGTACCAGTCCCTTTCTTTTTAGTTTTTTCCTTTTGAGGTTGGCTATTTTAAATGTATAAATATACGGAGATAATCTTTTCCTTTGTCCCGAATCTGATCTTGACGATCAAAATCTCATTCTTAACTCATCTAAGCATATTTTAATAGAGAGTGGTGACCATAAAAATTGCCATGCGTGCTCCCCCATGTGGCCCAAAACAACTAGCAATGGAGTACATATGTCACAATCTTAATGAGGAATGATCAATCAATAATATTCCATGAAGAGTTCTTGGACAACTCACACATACCTCTAATAGCATATAGTTAATTTCTCTCCAAAATCAAAGAAGAAAGAGTACTCCAAACTAATAATTAAGTTCTTACAACTTGTTTGTTTACGTAGAGAAATTAGCATATAAATTATCAATATAAAAATTTACAATTTCTTGTTTACTATGGTTTCTGTAATAAAAATTCTTTTATAGCTAACTCATACTCAAATATTTAAGAGAGATTAGTTTCTTAATATCTACTTGAGCCAAGGCAAATGGAGACCACTACCTTGGTCAATCCTATCTCTTTAAGGTGGAGGAGTATGATCACGATCGCAATTATTCCTGTTGACAAAATAACTAGAGGGGTAATCACCCTTTGGTCCCTAGTAGAGGCAACTTATAATCTCTTCAAGTTCCCCTTATAAATGCCTATTAACCATAATATTGTACTTATCCTGATTCAAGTTGGGAGGAAGGCTTGTGAAACTTTATATGATATTTTAGCTGATTAATCTCTCGTGAAGCAGATTGTCCAAAAGGGCATTTTTTGCAACCAGGAAGACGAACTTTTATATTACAGAAACTACTGCTACTGTATGATCTCTGTTATCAAACATAGAAGATGCATGTGGAGTTTATGTTGACTCTCAACCGAATAAAACCAATGCCAACAAAGATACACGGTTGATTCTATTTGCAGAGCCTGCAATTGACCTAGAAATTTTATTATTGCTAAAGATTAAAGATAGCATTCTGCAAGCTGAACTCCAGAACATCAACTACTTGGAGGTTTTTATACAGAAGTACCACTACAAGTTCAGTTTCAAAAACTTTTAAGGTTTACATACTATCAGACTTCTATATATCATTCAAATATAAAACGGAAATTCCAGCATAGTTAATTCCTTTTTTTCCTCCAAAGAGAAAATCACAAGCAAACTGCAATCTGGATGAGAGAAAACCAAGCAATCCTGAAGAGATCTTAAGTGAGCTTTTAATCAATACTTTTTTGTCGTTAAGGTACTGGGGAGCTCTGAAGAATCTTAATGGAAAGAAGCCAATGTAGATCTTTTTGTCACTTGTAAGTGGAGATTACAATGGGCTGTATTCAATTTTGGTCAACTTCCATTTCAAGTTCAGGGTGGTGTACATTTGGTGGGCAGGTCCAGATTCATTCTGGGCCAAGCACTGTGAATCAATAGCATATAATGGCCCGGCCTGAGCAATGACCCTAAATCAATCAGCCTACCAAAATTAAAGCAATACTAAAAAAAGGAACAAAATAAGTAATAGATGTTATTTCGTTATAGAATTTTTTATGGGGTGTGACAAATTAATCAACTTATCTGGCAAACATACTAAATGAACCCATTTAGTTTTTGCAGGTTTTGAGAAATTGCAATATACCTAGGATTCCCAAGTAGAAGTAAACCATTTGTTAATGCCATACATAAATTTATGTAATCTGATCTGCAGTAGATATGAAGGGTCTGCAGGCAAGGGTGATCTGCATCATTATATGGGTAGAAGAAACATTCATTGAAAGACACCGTTAATTTATTGTCGACCTCTCTCCTGGGTGATCTGCAGAATGGCAATGGGCACTCTACTTTAGGTACTCTCTGGAGACCAGGTCATATACCAATCCCTTTCATCCCTTTGCAGCTCTAAGATCTCCACCCACTGCATCCACGGCACTCTTGTTTAGGTATGTTCTGACACCATCTGTTCCTTCAACCTTACAAGCATCAGTACCTTTCATCTTAAATGTCGCCCTCAACATACTCTTACCCCTTTCATATTAACTATGTCCTATTGTATTCATTTATATATGACACATTAGATTTATATTGAAACTATTAATATTAAAAGTAATTAAGTTTTATGTACACAATACCTATTGGATAGTGATTAAATATATATCCCAAACTAATGTTATAATAATGTGCAAATATATATGGTATCTGTTTCTTTTATAGAAAATTTTGATTTATATAATGGTAATATTCAAATTCCCTTAGTCATTTTTTTATTGTTTTTGTCTTTAATCTGATGAAGTAACCCTCATTGAATATGTTGACCGTACCTATTTGCCAATACAAATGGAAGAAGGGTCCGACCCTAGGGAAGAAAATGAGGATGCGGATGGAAGTGTGGAAGGGGATGGGTTGGAAGATTCGTAAGCAGAAGAGACAAAGCCGGAATTGGAAAATGAAACCCAATGGGACTTTAAACCCTTATCGGATGGACACAAGTATTCCTTGTTTGGACACACAACGCTAGAAAAAAGATATCTTATCGTCATATGAGGCAATCTCGAGCCCAAGCAAGATCTCACACTTATTAAAGTGTTGTGAGAAGTGAGAACACAGGACGGCCATAGGCTGGTCCCTCTCCGATTTCAAAGCCATCAACCTCACTGTGGGCACCCATGGAATCCAGGAGCCAAGCCAGTGCATCAGCCTCAACGTAGGCTTAACCCTACCCTTAAGGAGGTGGTTAGGAAAGAGTTGGTCAATCTCCTTGGCGCAGGCGTCATTTATGTCATATCAGATAGCCCATGGGAAGGTAAGCCCCACACAAATAGTACCTCATAAGAAATGAGGGCTCACCATGATGGTAAATAATGAAGGTGAGGTGCCACCAGCTAAAATACCAACCAGCCGGTGTGTCTATATATATATATATATATATATATATATATATATATATATATATATATAATATTTTTCATCCCTCATTGATGTAGGCAGGTTTGTCAAATTACATTAAAACCTTATACATTTTTATATGTAGATTTTTTTATTTTTTTATTTTTGAACTAATATGTTAGCATTAAAGTTTTTACATGCATAACAAATAGCATCAGAACTTTGTTGAAGGTTTTCATTAGCCATAATAACTACAGTTTTTTCTATATACTTATTGTTTGAATGATTTAAATCCATGGCACACTAAAAGATTGTGGTGCACAAAGAGAACTGTGGCACACAAGGAGAGTGTGGTGCATAGGGAAATTATGACATGGAATAAAGATCTGGTTTAGACAAGTTTCCTGTATAATAGAAAGATGTAAGATTGACTTAATGGAATTTTATCTAAGGTAAAGATTGTTGGAATGTATAACAAATTCTTAATTGGTACTTTTTGGAAAAGAATATTATGTTAGAATATTTTATATATTAATGTCATTGTAATATTAGATTTCCTTATAAGATGAAGAAAGCTAACAAGAATATTTTTATAAATAATCTAAGTTATGAAAGAAAAAAGTTATGATATGAAGATGAATTTATGAAAACTATAAGTGGAAGATAAACATGTGAGGAAAAATAGGAGACACTTGATGGAGTGGAGACTCATGGTTCATGGTATAGATACAAGGAGTTGAGTAATATGGAATGTTTCAGAACTCAATAGTTAAATCATGTTTTTTATCCTCCATAGTATTCTCTATAATATAATGAAATGAACTCAATGGTTCATGGTAGGCATGTTGGTTGAACCATCTTAAAACTTTTTGTATCTTTGTAGTTGTATTATTTTATCTTCACATTTGTGCACTGATATGTTAGCATTAAAGCTTCTACATTCATAACAAGTAATATCAAAGCCTCAATTGAAGATTTTTGGAAAAGTTATAGAAAATAGAACACACGAGGATAACAAACGGAATTTTAGTTGAAAGCAGAGTCAATTATTCTCTTCTCAGAATGTGATACAAGAATTACGTTTTTATTATCCATAATAAGTGTAGCTTCTCCTACACTTATTACATCTTGAAAAATAGGAACTGTGAAATGTCTAAATGGTTTAAGTCCATAGCACATAAGAAGATTGTGGCATCATGGTATAGAAGGAAACCATGGCACACAAGGAAGCTATGGCGTGGATAAGAATTTAGTTTAAACAAATTTCTTATGTTATAGAGAAATGAGCAATTGAACTTAATGGAATTTGATCCAAAATAGAGATTGTTGAAAAGTGTCTCAAATTCCTAATTGGTATATGTTCTTTTTTGTAAAAAAAATATATTGTATAGAATATTTATTGTATTGATTTATGATCATAATATTAGATTTCTTTATGTAATAAGGAAATTTATTAATTAGGAATATTTTTATAAATATTCTAGGTTATGAAGGGAAAAAATTATGAAATGAAGATGTTAGACTCCTAGAAAAACTTAATACAAGCCATGTATTTCTAAAAGGGTGCATGTATTTAAGATCCTAGGCGCAACAAAAAACTAGATAAGTCTTTTAAAAATCATTAAAGGGCGATAAACGATGAGAACACTATCTTCAATTTTGATGTTCCAAATCATTTTTCTAGTTAGAGTAGAATGGCATCGAAGACTTATGGATCTTCCATTCCATGGTTGTTTCCTAGATCTTAGCAATGGAAAATGGTGGACTTAATTATTTCTAGAGGGATTAAAGCTAGGGTTTTTTTGTAAACTATTGATGACTTAAGGTTATCAAGTAGTCATGACTTCACCAAGTTACTTCATTATGTTGTCTCTTATTCTTGAGAGAATACTGAATTTGTACTAAAGTTAACAATGACTTTAACCTACAGGTGAGATCATAAGCTAATCATATATTCCTTACAGATTATATTACTATTAATGCAAGTCAGTAGCACTAGGTATTATCAATAAAGGCACCATGATATCTCATGGGATTGAGACAAAGTGTCCCCTTGGGTGATTTTAAAGAGATGTGTTTATGTAAACTATGGTCATAATAGTTCCTTAAGTGAAACTTGACATAGGCTCTTAGATAGCTAAGATATGTCAATTTAACACATAATAAGAGGATCTATAACTTTAAGATAATATAAGTAGTCTTGAAAGATTGATAACTTTCACCTTGTTAGACTATAGACATCAGTTCATAGAGAGACTAAACACAATGGATAACAAGTCATGAATCTAGTATTTAGTGTCTCATTATTATTTACATGGAATATTGGAGTACAGTTGATTCTTTATGATGCGATGTTGAATTAACTTCAAAATTGGATTTTAAGGGTGTCAGTACTATCCTATGAGTCCTAATGGTTCCCATTCAAGCTCATATACCTTAATGATACAATTTATGAGGATTGGATTGACTCTAGGTTCACTTTTATGCATAAGAGGGTTTTGTTATTACTCAATGTTGCATAAGGGTTAGTGAACAAAATCTCTAAATTAGGCTAATTGCTTGATTAGTTTACCCTATTAGATTAATTAATCAATTAGGACCCATTTTAGGCCAAATTAAGTAACTCAAGCCCTTGATGGGTTCAAGTCACTTAAGTCTAGTTAAGGAACCTTTTAAATACCCCCTAAAGGGTTAGAGTTTTCAAAAGAGGTATCTTCCAACTTCAGAGAAAAAGAGAACCATAGCTTTCATCCTCTCTTCCTTCCCATCAATTGAGTATTAAGATCATGGAAGAGCCATCGAGTGGAAGATCTTAGGTGTACAAGACTTCCAAAGGATTTGATCTTCATCTACATCGAAATGAATAGATTTGTGAACATTCAAATCCAAGATAATGTTTTTGTTTGCAGATTTTAAATCCTGTTATTGTTTTAAAATGCAATTTTTTTTTTTTTTTTTTTTTTTTTTTTTTTGTGCATAGGATTTTGAAAAGCCTAGGAAAGTTTTCATGCTCCTAACCTAATCTGGGAATAGGGAACAAGGAGATCCGAGATTCCCTACACTCAAACTACTTTTCTTTGAACTAATGATGATTTCTTCTCCTTTTATCTTTCTTTTTTATTTGTCAATGGTTTTTTAGTAAGTCAGCTTTGTTTCTTATTTATTTATGTTTTCATAGGCCTTATTTTAATCTTTCTATCATGACTAGAAAGAAGAAAAAAAATGAGGATCCCCGATTCTGTTGAGGGTTTTTGGGTGGAATTTAATATTCCTTTGTCAATTGGTCTTCAGTTTGCAAAGGGTAATGTGGACATTGTCTTTAAGAGTCGTATAGAATGGGAATTGTTTTTATCAAAAAGGTACTTCAAGGCTAGTTTGAGGTTATCATCGGTGCCTCTCTTTCGAAACATGATTTATTAACTTAATCTTACTCCCAACCAACTTACTATCAACATAGTGTGCTTGATTATGGTATTTCAGTGAAGGAAATTCTCTATATTTCCCATATGAAATGATCTTGTATTCAACTTGAGTACTATATTTTTCCTTAGCCTGGTATGAATAGATTCATTACCAGTATGCCTTCAACCAATAAAGACCTCAATCATGACATAATGGTTATTTCTAGGAAGTACGAGTTCGTTATTGCTAAGTCGAATAGGTTACCTAAGGTTCCCTGTTGTCATAGTTCCTTAAGTGAATTTTTATAATTGACTATGTTTTTGTTATTGATGTTAGTGTGAAGGTTCCTTCTTCATTCTTTTTTAATTGCTTCTTCATTTTTTTTTCAATTTCTAAGGACATCAAAGTTCCCAACCTTGATTAAGTTAAGAAAAAGGAAATTCTAAGCTAATTTCGAATTAACATGGTTGTTCGAGACTAGCAATTTCTACTAAGTCTTCTTAGTTGTATGCAACTTTTTTGTTGTTACTAAGGTGATCTCCCAACCCTAAGTGTTCCAATAGTTAAGATGTAAAGTTCCTTTAAGATGAAATTTGTTCTCTCTTCTCCTCCTTATTTCCTCATATCTTTGAAAATAAGCCTCAAGGTACAAGATCTAGTGTGGGTGGATCTTTTAACTCAATTATAGGTAAGTTGAACAAGGTTCGTACCAATGGAAAGGTTACTCGTTCTTTTTTTGATACGTTAAAGGGTAAGTAAGTGTTTTCTTCCTCCTAGGCTCCTAATGACTTGACCTTAAGGGAAGATGTTGATATTAGAGATCCTAGTTATCCTAAAGATGTTAGAGATTTAGGTACACTTATTGATTCATATACGGAGGCTCTAATGAATAATTCTCACCCTCTTCCTATAGCTAATCTTGAATTAATGTTTGGTCTTTCTACATCGTTGTTATAAATTAGATGGTGGCACTCGACTTTTAGGCACTTTAATTTGGCATGAAAATGAGCATGAGGTTTTTTATTCTTCAAGTGAATGAAGTTGGAACAAAAGGTCAAATTAATTCTTTGTTCTCCAGGGTTGGGCATTTGCCCAAGGAGTTGAGGAAGGCCAACGCTGCTTCAATAGTGACCTAATTAGAGTTTACTCATATTCAAGTTGAGACAAAGGAAAAAACAAATGACGAAGTGGCCATCCAGATTGGAGGATGTTTTAAGGGAGAAAAAAACCTTAGCTAACCTTTTAGATGAGGTGAGATATGACAAAGTGATTTGTGAGCTTGACCTAGTTCGTCTTTAAGAAAAGAGGGGTTGAGGGACATAATCAATTGTTCAACCAACTTACTATTGACCTATTGATGAGGAACAGACAAAACTAGAATGAAAAATATGTTGGCAACTCTAGATTACTTCGTTCCTAGGCCTTAGATCAACAGGGTGCATGCAATCTATTCCTAAGGTTCTCTAGATCTATCATGGTGAAAATAAATGGATTCAAAAGCCAAAACAAATATAGATCTAGAGTTACAACACTCAAACCTACAATTTGGATGTTCTTGAATCAATTTCTATCCAATAAAGACTTTGAAACTGTGGTGACCATCGTAGAACTTGTCTGTCCAACGATCTTCCACCCAATCTCTCACTCCATGGGTCTTGACTAAGAGAATGGTAGACTTTTCTCTTTTTTTAGAAGATGGCTAGGGTTTTTTCTCTCTCTAAAAAAGTGGTGAAAATGGCAAAAGCCTAAACCTTAAACCCTAAACCCCTAAGGGGTTTTATATAGGCTTCTATGTGGGTTTAAGTGACTTGAGCCCAAATTAGGTTTGAGTTACCTAATTCAGCCCACTTAGGTAACCCTAATGATCTCCAATTAATTAATTAGCCAAATCTAGAAAGTCAATTCATAAGATTTAGTGCAACCTTGCGTTTTTATCAAAATGCCCTTATCCACACATATGAATTACACATCCAAAATACCCTCAAAGCGTTCGCCACCATGAACTAGGAGCTCAAGCGAGGTGTGGACCCTCCCTCGATCCACTGACCGACGCGACTCGCCATTAAAAATATAATATGGAGAAAAAGTGTTTTTCGAGTTTTGGAAAATCCGTCCCTGATGAGGGATGGTTTTGTTTGGAGTCGCCACTTACCTTTTATTTTTATTTTTAAAATGGGGAAAATTAAGTAAGAACAAAAACCCCTCAATGACTCCAGTTAGGAAAAAACGGTCTGCGAAACTCGATTTCTGGGTCCGGGGATCAGGTTACCTATCAGGAAGGTACCTCATGCGAGGTAGCATCCCTCTAAGCCGTAATTTGGTCTCTACTAGCGAATTGGGTACATTGGAGCATATGGGTCAAAGATTAGTCAATTCGCCCCCGGGCTACATGGATGACAAGACTCGTACAATTCTAGTTGGTATTTGGCATGCATAGGAAATCAATAATCAGAACAATGATGCGTACTTAAGGTCCCTAACAATGCACTGCAGAAAAGGGTAAGTCAATAAGCACAAGCACACAACATATGCAACCCCCAAATCTACTAAAATTTAGTCATATTTCTACTTGAATTAATAGAATTTTCAGTCATGACCAAACCCTATACATGTAACCTCTAATCTCCACCAAACGGCCATCAAAATGTAGCCATGAATCTGTATTATGTGGCCAAAATTTAGCTGTTCTAAGTCTATTGATTTTCAGCTGGAAATTAACATCTCTTTCACTTGAATTTCATCCACTTACAGTCACAAATTCCATAATTTTCTAAAAAAATTCAGCCAATTATGATCAATCAAAGGCCATTGAATTCATGAAAGTCGCATGCATGGGAACTTAAAAAAAAATAATTTTGGAATTTTGGAATTTTAGAAATTTTAAAAAAAATTGGGAAATTTTTTTTAAAAAAGTTGAATTGAGAATTTTCGAAATTTTGGAAACTTAAAAAATTGAATTCGGAATTTTCGAAATTGGGAACCTTGGAAATGGAAACTTAAAAAAATTGAATCCGAAATTTTCAAAATTTGAAACCTTGGAAACGGAAACTAAAAAAAATTAAATCCGGAATTTTCAAAATTGGAAACCTAGGAAACGGAAACCTAAAAAAAAAAAATTAAATCCAGAATTTTCGAAATTAGAAACCTAGGAAACGGAAACTTAAAAAAATTAAATCCGGAATTTTTGAAATTGGAAACCTAGCAAACGGAAACTAAAAAAAAATAAATCCAGAATTTTCGAAATTGGAAACCTAGGAAAAAGAAACTTAAAAAAAAAAAATTAAATCCTTAATTTTTGAAATTGGAAACCTTGGAAACAGAAACTTAAAAAAAAAAAAAAATTAAATTTGGAATTTTTGAAATTGGAAACTTAAAAAAATTGAATCCAGAATTTTTGAAATTGGAAACCTAGTAAACGAAAACTAAAAAAAATTAAATTCGAAATTTTCGAAATTGGAAACCTAGGAAACAAAAACTTAAAAAAAATTAAATTCGGAATTTTGGAAATTTTGGAAACTTTGGAAATGGAAACTTAAAAAAATTAAATCCTGAATTTTTGAGAATTTTGGAAATTTTGGAAACTTACAAAAAAAAAAAAATTGGTGGGCTTTGAGAATGACTTGGGATGATGGCCATGCATGGCTACGTAAGAGTTATAGGAAGGCCATGTGGTGGCCATGAGTGAATCGTGGGTTGCTCGGGAGCTGGCAAATGGCCAGATGGTGGCCATAGGTGAGCCGTAAGCTGCTTGTGGTTTAGGTTTCGTGGAAAATGAATAGTGGAGGAGGTAAAAAGAGAAGTAGGTTTGGAAGATGAAAACATGGGTATGATGGTGTGGATGAGTTGTGAGGTTACATGGGCTGCATGGTGATGGTATGGATGAGCTGTGAGGTTGCATGGGTTGCATGGGGGAGCTGTGGATGAGCCGTGGGTGATTTGTGGAGGTCAAGATCTTTGTAGCGGGCTGTGGGTGCGTGGGGGCTGCATGTGGAGAGTGTGCAATGGCTGTGGTGAGGTGTAAGTGATCCGTGGAGGTCATAGGCTGCATAAGGGGGGTGTAGATGAGCTATGGGTGAATCGTGGAGGTCATGAGCTACATGAGTGAGTTATGTGTGAGCCGTGGGTGAGTTGAGAGAGTTCATGGCTGCATAGGTGAGTTGTGTGTGAACCGTGGGTGAGTTGAGAGAGGTCATGGATGCACGTGTGAGTTGGGTGAGTTGTGGGTGAGTTGAAAGAGGTCATGGCTGCATGGGTGAGTTGTGTGTGCTGTGGGTGAGTTGAGAGAGGTCATGGCTGCATGGATGAGTTGTGTGTGAGTCGTGGGTGAGTTGAAAGAGGTCATGACTGCATGTGTGAGTTGGGTGTGAGCCGTGGGTGTGTCGTGAAGGTCATAAGCTTTGTGGTGGTGTGGAATGTGGGATGGGTATGATGGGTGAGTTGTGAGGGAGGTGTAGTGACTATGGAGGCTGCATGCGGGCTGTAGGATGACTTTGAGGGCTGTGAGGGAGCTATGGGACAACTATGAGGGGATGAGAGTTGCATATGGACTGTATGGTGAGTATGAGTGAGTTGTGAGGGAGGTGCGACTACAAGTGAGGTAGTGTGGTGATTGTGGAGGCTGTATATGGGCTGTAAGATGGCTTTGAGGGCTAGTGAACTCGACTAGCCGAGAAAACATCGTCTTCGTGAAAATACCCATTCCCTTGTTGAATGAGCTGATTCAATGCCATGCCATGTAATTTAACTCCGAAAGAATGTATCTCGAGCCAGGATCCACTCCTTTCTATTTCTAAAATAGAAACCAACCAAAGCACTGACCTCTGTCGAGCCAGATTAAGTCAAATGCTGTGAGGGAGCTATGGGGTGGCTGTGAGGGGGTGAGGGTTGCATGTGGACTGTATGGTGGGCGTGAGTGAGTTGTGATGGAGGTGCGGTTGCAGGTGAGGTGGTGTGGTGAGCGTGAGAGAGTGCAGGCTACATGGGTGGTTGTGTGATTGTGTGAGGGAGCTGAAGGTGAGCATATGGGCTGTAGTGATGATTGTGTGGTGGAGGTGGAGGCAGCAAAGCCATGGGAGGAGGCATGTGTGCATCTCCAGGAATTGGGTGTACAAAAGATCCAAATGGAACAACTGAAGAAGTTAGAATTTGGCGGAGGGGCAGGTGGCATGATATGCTGAAGATCCTGCACATCACCAGCAGGCCATGAGGGAACAGGAGCCCCTGTACACGTAGCTTCCTTCTTAGGAAGGCAAAACTGCTCCTACTGTTAGTAGTAAAAAAAAGAAATGGAAAAACCCCTTCTTGGCATTCTTAGCACAACACTTAACCGTCTCGATAATGTTTTTCACTCGGGCAAGCCTCCTTATGGAAAAGACTATGAGCTTTAACCAATGTTTTTAAAACCGGACCAGACTGGCCGGTCCAACCGGTTCAACCGTCGACCAGTAGCTTTTTCGGTCTGGTTCACCTTATTGAACCGTTGGAGTATTGGACCGGCCACAAACCACCTAAACCAGCGGTCAGACCAGTGACCCAGTTGAACCGGACGGTTCAAATTACCCCTCATTTTGTAAGCCTAGAAGGGTCAAATTGGGTTTAAAAGTTTTTTACTAAGGCCGTCATGTCTTATAACAAAGCCCACACACCCAGCTCAACCATTTAAGTGTTGATGCTTGAGCCCACAAGCCAAAGTTAGGCCTTTACGCATAGTGAAGATGGCAAAATATGGCAAATCTCCACCAAGAGGGTTTGAATCTTGGACCTCCGGTTCTATAGTCTACCTCAAACACCACTCGACTACATGGATTTTGCTATCTAATATGCCAAACAAAAAAATATATATTAGATTTTAAAATTTTTTATAATATTAAATAAAAATAATATAATATTTTTAAAAATTATAAAATTAGTTTAAATTTTCATTTTTAATATATTCACATTTAAATATTATACATATTTCATTTAATAAAATTTAAAATATTAATATGATTTAATTTGATAATATCAAAGATATAAAATAATAATATTTATTTTTAATTTATTCATATATATTTTATTTTATTTTTTAATTATTTTAAATTTTAATGATATATAAATTACATATTTATGACGTCACCGGTTCAATAGCGGTTCGACCGTCGGTCCAACCAGTGAACCGTGAACCAGTAACTTTTCCGGTTCGATAACCGGTCCAGTTCTGAAAACATTGGCTTTAACTGATCATTCAACGTATCAATGTGTTCTTTCTTCTGCTCAGGATCACACGAGAGCTTTTCAGTTGAACCATGCAGGGAAACATTCTGTCTTCAAATTCCTATTATATAGCTTCCATGCCTTACAGTATTATCACAGTCACTAGAAACCAACTTCTGAATAGGATCCAACAAACCCTATCCAACTAGAACACCAGATTATAGATGGCAGTAAGACATAACTCTGAAATTGATCTAATCTTTTTCAGAAAATATAGAAGAGATCCACCATCCATGTACTCTAAGATGAAAGAAAAAGGCACCATTATCATAGAAAGACTTGTAACATGCGACAACTTATAGACATTATGATGATTGCAACTAGAACTAATTGCCTTTGTCCAAAAGTATAAAGTAATTCAACCACTTGCTATTTTCCAAGAGGATGTCAAAAATTGGAGTAGCACAACATCGATAGCAATCAAAATGGCACAATTGAAAAAAAAGTCCACCCAAAACTAGAATGTTCCAACACAGTCTCTGGGACCAGTAACACCTTTCTCTGAGACACCTCTCTCTATAATCCCATGCTCAAGAAAATGCAAACACTAGGAATAAGGAGAAAACAATAAAAAGGAGCACAAAAGTAGGAAGCAAAATAAATCAGAAAAACCATGTTTCATGCTTCCATCAACAAGCTTAAATGTTGGAGAGTAAGAAAACTTTCCAAACACCATGGAGAAGCTAAAACTAAGTTGGATCATTCTTGAACACGAGCAGAGAAGCAACAGAATGGTTAGCAACTATAAAGAAACCATGAAGCATCCAAAATCAACAGCAACATGTGACCTCTAATTGTCACTCCAATCATACAAACAAATATCAGTAATAGTAAATAAAGGAAACGTAGAAATGAGCAGAGATTTTCACAATGAATAACTTACCTCTAAGTAGATGCAGTCCGACGAATGTTTCTCAAGAACCCCAAAACTAGTAAGCTTACCTCTTCTTCAAACCTCTCCTTTTTTCTCTCCTCTCTTTGTTCTCTGTTTTTTTTTTTTTTTTCAGTCTCATTTTTCTTCCCTTTTTGAAAACCTCCCCAAACTCTTATCAGACTTCCCACGCCTTTTCATTTCCTTTCTTCCCTCTTAAGATTGCCTACCCAGCTCTATTTTCCATACACCTCTCAGAAACCTCAATTGCTTTCTTTTCCTAAAAAAATTCATTTCCCACCTTTCCCTATCTCATTTTCTTTCTCTTTCTTCTTTTTCAAAAACTCCACCACTTTTTTCATGTAGCTACCCGGTTCCCATGCCTCTCCATTTGTTTATATATATATATATTTTAGTTAATAAAATAAGAAAATAAAAATAAAAATAAAGATAAATAAACATTAAAAAAAGAAAATAAGATAAGAAGAATAACATAATAATAAAAAGAACATACAACAAATGAATACTAATAATAATAATAACACTAATAATAATAATAATACTAATAATAATAATAATAATAATAATATTGATAATAATTATAATAACTAATAATACTAGTAATAATAATAATAATAATAATATAAGATCCCCAATCACCTGCAATTTTATGAAAATAAATAAGTGGATGAATAAATAAATAAAGCAGGAAAAATAAATAAATACCACATGCACGTAACAATAATCTAAATATTAAACTAAAACACCAATAAAAAATAAAAATAAAACAAAATATCAAATTGATACAATTAAACATTGAAAATTCATCTCAAGCAATCCAAATAAAAATAAATAAAGCTAAATTCTCACCTAATCTAAAAAAAAAAATTAATCTTATGGAATTAAGCTCACAAAAAGTATCTAAGTGACCTAAGTAGAAAACATCAAGGTGAATTAGGTGGAAACTTAACCAATGAGGTGTCCAAGTGATCAAAAAAATGTGCAAAGTGACTTAGGAGTGTACCTAATGGGTTAGGTGCATCTAAATGGGCCTAGGGTGCTAAAAATGTCAAAAACAAACTGGTCGAGTCGGTTGAGAAAAATTCTCAAATATCCCTTGAAGAATAAGGAATCCAACAAAAAAACAATGCGCAATTCCGAGCTCAGATGAGTGAGAAATGACTAAAACAAGTCAGAGTGCTCCTGATTTGGATGGGCTTCAGCGAGCTCCAACTAAACTGAAGTTTTTGTGGAGACCTTAACCTCTGACCTGCAGCATGATATGAACCAAGGAATTGGCCATGGCGGCATTTCATAATGGACCAACGCTCGCACTAAATCAAGCCATAGGTGAACTCATGTGAGGTTCGAAAACCGATTAAGCTCAACAAGGGCTCTATGGCTATGACATACAAAAATTGGGTGTAGGCGACAACCCCAAGATACATGCAAGTATCAAGGGACAAAATTGAGGGTCTACACAAGGACCATTGGAATCCATAGGAAAATATTGAATTTCTTGGAATCCAATTCTAAAGTTGACTCAACATCTTACTAAATAGAGTAAATTGCACTCTAGTATCCTATGAAATTACAACAAAACAAAGTGTGGGTATATGACCTACTATTCATTGCATGCAGACTTCCCATGAACAAGTATCTATAATCTAACGAGGTATTACTATCAACCCATCGAGATTACTTATTCAATTCTTAAGTTACACATCATCCTATTATATGATCAACTGACAAAATTTAGCTCCAAGGAGTATGTGACAAATTCCACTAAAAGAATTACTACAACCATAGATTTCATGATTACATGTTCTCTAGATCACCTAAAGAGAGACACTATCTCAATCTCATGAGATATCAAGTGTCTTTATTGAAAATACTTGTTACTACCAACCTCTATTGAAAATACTTGTTGCTACCAACCTCTATCAACAATGACCAAATCCGTAAGAAATATATAACCATTTATGGATCCCACCCATATGTTAAAACTCCATATCCTCTCAAGGTTAAGAATCCATACAATATAGTAGCTTGGTGAGTCATGACAATCCAATAATTTTACATCATGATTCACCATAGGTCCTATTCAATGTGTAATAATACACACTTGTGCACTCACCATAGGAAACTTATTGCAACAAACAAGACAAGTCATCCTTCTAATTAGAAGGCAGTACACTACAATCTCTACTGGATTGCCCAAATCCATGAATTGAATATGAATAACTTCTTATTTTGTAAAGAACCTATGACTTGTATCTTCTACACGACTCATAATGTACTTAAATCATATACAATGCAAGTGATATGAGCTAAATACTTAAATCAATATCAATGCATAAAAATGATAACAAATGGATAGTTAAGTCTAACTTTGTTACATCATGTGTTACTTTTAAGGGCTTAATCCCAACAAGATAGACCTTAGATTAGGTTAATGGTCATGTAAAAATGGGTGTCAAGTCTTTCAACCTACCTAAATTTGGTTTTGAAGCCTCCACATGTCAATATCTAGTAGATGACCCAACATGAGGTTTGTTTAATTTTGACTTAAAGGTGAATTTTTTTTCTCAGCTTGGATCTTTCTTTTTTTTAGTTTGGCTATGATTTATAACTGTTTATGGTAATGGAAGGAGCTAGGCACTTTTAGATCACAATTAGAATTAGAGAGGTATAAAGAAGGTTCGGTTATTAGTCTTGGGACTATGATAAAGGTTACCCAAGATGTGCTAAAGGTAAAGGGTGGCAATGGTGATTGAGCCTACCACTGAGGAAATATAATTTGGTTGGCCCTTTTTTTTTTTTTTTTTTTTATGCTACTCAAACTCCTAGAGTCTTTTGAAGATATGATGATTTTTTTTTTTTTTTTTGGTAGAACTTTTGTATGCCTTTGAAGAGCTATTTGTTGTAGTATGTTTTGCTACATTTTGAAATACGGGCTTTGATGGAAAGGAAAATTTGACACCCTTGAGTTACTTGTTTATTTATCAAGTTTGGAAAAAGTGTAATTGGTTACAACCTTCTTTGAATGGTTGTAACCTTCTTTTTTACTTGGCCAAGAGATGAGCTAAGTTGTGATTAGGCCTTCTCAAGGAGGTGAACTAGTGGCATTATACTAGTGGGTTCCTACCTTAGCATGTAGGAAGTGATTATAGCTTTGAGATTGATAAACAAGGTTAGTCCTTCCTCGCAAAGGTATTAGGACTACTCCTTAAGATAGGGTTTTTAGTCAAGATCCAAATGTGGTTGGAGGTTTTGCCTAGTGTTTCTAAAATGAGAAATAGAAATTAAGAGACTTTATTATATTGGTACAAGTAGGAGTTTATAATTAAACTATTTTTTTTACCTAGGTATAGTACCTTTTTTAAATAGGCTTGGTTCTAAGGGCAATGTAAGGTTGTTCTCTTCTCATAAAATAGCCAACATGCTCTAAATAGAATAACCTCTTTGACCTTATAATGTCCTTCTTGGTTAGGTCTAATACTTTAAGGGTCATGTTTGAACCCTTTTGTTGTAAGCTTAAGGAAACCTTTATTGGTATGCAACCATTTTGATTATTATCACATTTTTTTCCTTTCGACAGAGTGAAGGTGTGCTTTATGGGTGTATCATCACCATGTGGGTTGTTTTGATGCATACTTCTCTTTACCTATGAAAGAGCCTCAACTTCTATTTATTTGGTGAAGTAATTGGTTGCAACTGATAACAATTATTTCTACATAGTAGATGTAGGTTGGGGTACAATCACTTTTATTCCTTAGCGCACAAAAGGTCATACTAATGTAGTCAAGTGGTATTAGGTCGTCGAGAGATAAATCTTTGGTGCATGCTTTTGACAGTGGTCACATCTTCATGTGTAAAGTATAGCACATTTCTGCATATAAAGCTAGTAGTACCTCATGTTCATAGCTCGATGAGTTAGGGTCCTTTTCTTAGTGTGGTTTCCACATTGTCTTTCATGTATTTCGATCGGCACATATTGACGATCATATTATGGCAAGCATCATAAATAGGGTCTACTAGTTAACTTTCCATTAATAACCAAATATCGTGTAACTCTTATTCAAATTTTGTAAGCCTCATGCTTACTTGAAGATAGATCTTCATGCAAGAGATAATTCAAGATTGGTGTTTACCAATCTATGACATCAACCTCTTTAGTGCCCAAGCCTAGTATTATTTCAATATTGAGCTTTATGTTAGTCAATTCAACATATTCTACTTCAATTGACCTATTTTACTCTTGATAGTTAGTGATGGCCAGGTTAGTTAGCAAGTCTGCTATGGTGTTTTCTTCCTTAGCAATGCAAGTGATACTAAATTCAATGAAACATTCAAGTAACACTTTTATAACTCGTAATTAGATTTTCATCCAATCATCCTATGCTTAGTACTGGAGTCTCACTTATCAAACCACAAATTAGGAGTTTGAGTATGCTCAAACCTTAGTGGCTCTAAGGTTTTATGCCATCCTAATTCCTTAGGTTAAGGCCTTGTACTCTGCTTCATTGTTTGAGGCATCAAATCCTAAGGTTGCACATTTCTCTATCACTCCAAATAGGGTTTCCAACATAAGGAACCTCAAATCACTATGTTTCCTATCCCAGGCTCAAGTTATTAAAATATCTTATTAAAGACATATTTCCATGGGTTTGCCTTGGTATCGTGTTCATACTGTCTTATTAAATGATCCCGGTCAATTGATTTATGTCCATATAATGCATACAACTATGGTTGCTAGTTGGGCTAGTTCGATGGCTCTATATGAATTAGCAGTTTTTTATCTCCCTAACCTCATTCTTGATCCAATGTGGAGACAAGGTATGTTTATTATACTCTTTATGACTCGTTTAAGAATAACTAATTCATAAGGAGGTTGGAGTATCACAGGTGGGACTATAACGAATCCGGGTATTTAGAGTTATGAATGTGTGGCCAAGGTACATCGAGCCCATTGCTAGAGAAGAAAATCAATATATTGCTTGTATAGATTATCCTTTAAACCTTTTTGAAGAAGACCCGATTACTAACATGTTTACTTCCATTGTGGGCAATGTGTTTGGGTTCAAAGCTCTGCACGCTCTACATAGAATAATGGTGTTTTAGAAAACTTTACTTATGATTTAGATGTTGTCAAATCAATTCCTTTAGGTGAAGAGTGGTTTCACAATAGTCAAAAGCCTCATAAACCCAAGTTTTTTCTTCTAATGGCTTTAACTTGATCTTGGCACTCCAAAAGGTGGGTCTTTGGAAGGGAGAAAGCTGTGACTCTCTCTTTCTCTGGAAGTGGAAGACAACTCACACAAAAGGTGATGGAAACCCTAACACCCAAAGGGGAATTTATAGGATTCCTTAACTAGATTTAAATTATTTAAGCCCACAAAGGGCTTAGGTCACTTAATCCAACCCAAAATAGGTCCTAATTGATTAATTAACCTCAAAAAGTCATTTAATTAATCAATTAACTCAATCAAGTGAACTTGTTTATTAACCTCTATGCAACCTTACATAGTTACCAAAACGCCCTTATGCACAAAAGTGAACCTTGAGTTAATCTAACCTTTATAAATCATGTCATCAAGGTATATAAGTTCAAATAGGGTCTATTAGGACCCATAAGAGTAATAGATCCCTCATAATAATCCAATTGTGAAGTTGATTCAACATCCTACTACAGAAAATTAATCACACTCCAATACCCTATATAAATAAAAATGAGACGAAATTCAAGTTTGTGAGCTACTATCCACTACATACAAGCTCATCATGAATTGGTATTTGTAATCTAATAAGGTAGTGTTATCACTTATTAAAATTACCTCTCCAATCCTTGAGTTATAAATCCTCTTTATTATGTGATCAACTAACATACTATAACTTTAAGAAGCATATGTTTTTCACTAAGTAAAATGTTATGATCATAGTCTTCTAGATCATATGTCCTTTGAATCATCTAAGGGGACATACTATCTCAATACCATGAGATATCATCTATTGTCACCAACCTATATCAACAGTAACCCAATACATAAGGATATATGACAACTTTATGATTTCACCCATAGATCAATGTCTTTTATTAATTTTAGCATATGCTCAATATTCTCTCAAATTTGAGAGTCCATGCAGTATAGTAGCTCAGTGAATCATGAAAATTGATAGTTTTATGCCATGATTCACCATAGGTCCAGTCCAATGTGTAAACCATATACACTAGTGCACTCACTATGCGAAACTCATCTTGATGGTCAAGACAAATCATCTCTCCAATTAGCAGGTAGTACATTATAATCTCATATAGATTGCCCAAATCCATGAACCGATTGTGAACAACTCATCATCTTATAAGAAAATCATAATTTGTACCCTCTGTGCAACTCCTAATACACCCAAGTCATGTACAATGCAAGTTATACGGGTTGAATGCTTAAATTAATGTCAATGCATAAAAAAGATAGTTTGGGGACAATGAAGTCTAACTTTGTTACTTTATGTCTTGCTTTTAGGGGCTCAATCCCAACATCTAGGCGGATGCCTACTCCCCACCCTAGTTGGCTTAAGGCTCCATCAACCTATAGGATCCAAACAAAAGCTTATTATGTCAATTGTTTGTCATTCAACTGTGGCCTTGCTCTATTAATGAATTCTACGACAAAGTCAACCAATGCCTACCCACCCTTTTTATGTAGTTAGAGGTTTGTATGATATGTCATATTCCCTAATCTAAACTAACCATCTCAACATTCTTCCTGATAGGTCAGGCCTAGGTAAAAAAAATTTAATGGGGAACATGGTAAATTAGTGAGTGAGCTTGGAAATAAGGATGTAGTTTTCAAGCCACAATGAGGAGGGTTAATACTAGGTTTTCTAAAGTGATGCATCTGACCACAACTCCTATCATTCAATCAAGTTATAAAAATCATTTATCAAAATGCAAATATGATGCAAATGCTTACATAGCAATGCACTACTATTCCCGGGCTTTCACCAAAGAACACAATTTCG
The DNA here is from genome assembly GCA_030254885.1 of Vitis rotundifolia. Classification (NCBI taxonomy): domain Eukaryota; kingdom Viridiplantae; phylum Streptophyta; class Magnoliopsida; order Vitales; family Vitaceae; genus Vitis; species Vitis rotundifolia. The sequence goes on from CM058152.1 coordinate 16,738,288, forward strand.
TACACAAATACACTCCTCATTTGGAGTCTTCTTATGGTAAACTTTTGTGTCTTTCACACTAAAATAGTACTCCCTTCTTAATTCGCTTTCTCTAGGGTCCATTCATTTATCATTTCTTTTTTTTCTTTTTCTTTTTTAGTTTTCACCCTCTTTAGGGTCTTTTAATTCTCATTTCTATTTCAAACAACAATTTATTTACTTTTCTTTCAAATAATCATGAATGAAAAATGAATGAGATATAATATAATTATCCAATCTCAATTCAAATAATATCGAATAATCTAAAACAAGTAGTTTAAATATATAACAACACTCAAAATTTTCAATATATAATCTTCATTTTTTCAACACTAATAAATTTTAATTTTGTTTTTTAAATATAATGCAAATAATTCTAATATTTCATAGAAATATTTATCTTTTAATTCACATGAATTGTGTCATCAATAGATAACTAGTGAATTTCTTTTCAATAATTTTCACTAAAAATCAATTAAAAAATCATATAAATCCAAAAATAGTTAAAACAATAATCATATTCATGGAGTCAAATGCAAAATATCACCATAATAAATGGATCTAACTTTCGATAATAATATTCATGTACGCACAAATTTTGTAAAATTTATCCTGCAAGCTAGCAAAATAAATAGAAAAATAATAATGTGAACAAACAATTTATTAAAAATTGAGAATTTGCGGGTACAGTCTCAAAAATAATATTCTTTTCAAAAAAAGAATATTTTTCCCTCTGATTCTTTTGCCTTGATCACACTTTGGAAGACGACGGCGACGTTTTCTGGATTTTGAAGATCAATCGAGGGTCACAAGTGGCTTATTCTCGAATGACCTTGTTGAATGGCAAAGAACGAGTATATTAGTTCTTTTGCCTTGATCACACTTTGGAAGACGATGCGTCGTTTTCTTGATTTCGAAGATCAATCGAGGGCCACAAATGGCTTATTCCCGAATGACCTTGTTGAACGGCGAAGAACGAGTGTATTAGTTCTTTTTGCCGTTTATCGAACTTGCCTTTGGATTTCCTCCTTGAGATTTTCCTTTCTGGATCTCTCTGATTTCTCCAATTTTCTTCCCCCTCTTGATAGAAGATACCTCTATTTATAGGTGAAGATAAGGAGTTTGAATTGCTTAATTCAAGGGATTTAGTTCCTTGATTTTAGCAATTCTTCTTCTCCCGGAGGTTTTACCAACAAGATAACAATAATAATAATATTTTTCTTATTATTATCATTATCTTTTTTTATAGTTGGAAATTAGGAAAACTTATCCCAACAAGATAATAATAATAATAATAAATTTTATTATTATTATTATTATTATCCTTTTTCATTTTGAAGACCAAATTAGTGGTAATTTAATCCACTAATTTTTTTATGTCTACAAATGCCCCCACTTCAAGACGCATCACGTACATGCATTGCCATGTAGATGGGATGAGTCTTGAAGTATTTTTTTTTTTTTTTTTTTTTTTCAAACTCCACTTCGTTTTCCTTCTTGCTTTACACTTTCAATCTCTTCCAAATTGTCATCCCTATATACATTTATATATATATATATATATATATATATATATATATATATATATATATATATATATATATATATATATATATAAAGGGAACAATAGTTGAGAAACTTGACTTGAATTTTTTTTAGAGAGCTCTTTTGATCTTTGGGTGTTCTTCAACCCAACTTGAGTAACCTGACTTGAATTCACCGTGAGAAATCTGTACCTCTTCAGGCCTGTAAGTTTTTTTTTTTTTTTTTTTTTTTTTTTTTAAGGAAGAAAAAGATTTACCTTTTTCGAACGTGTGCCAACCTCCATTATTCGCAAAGGTGAGTTTGACTTCAGGTAATTTAATTTAATTAATTAAACAAAATTACCTTAATACTCGAGGGAATTTTTTTTTTATAAAATTAAATATCCATAAAAAAAATATGAATATTTGAAATTTGACCCTCATGTAATCAAGTCGTAGCCCTGACGCGAAGCAGTGTCGTATTTTCGGCACTCATGTGCTAAAGTCTTCACCCATGCAAATTGACTTGACTTGAATGCATAGTGGTGTTCAAGTTTTAATATTTAATTAAAACCAGAATAATACTTGGTACCTATGCAAACAAGCTATAGCCCTGATGCTACGCGGTGTTGTAATTGCAACACTTATGTGCTAAAGTCTTCACTCATGCAAATTGGCTTGACTTGAATGCATAGTGATATTCAAGTTTTAACATTTAATTAAAACCAGAATAATACTTGGTACCTATGCAAACAAGCTATGGCCTTGATGCTACGCGGTGTTGTATTTTAGGCACTCATGTGCTAAAGTCTTCACTCATGCAAATTGGCTTGACTTGAATGCATAGTGGCATCTAAAAACTTAGACCCATATTTTGTTCATCTCTCTTTCTACCCTCTTTTTTTTTTGTAGGTAGTGACTGAACTCAAGTGGTTTCCCTGAGTTGCCTACGTACCCTTCAAAGAGAAGGGATCAAGTCAAACGTAGTTCCATTTTTTTTTTTTTTTTTTTATAGCACCGTACACAGTTTATGCTCATGCGGGCTAGGAGCATCACTTCTCTTGAGTTTGATCGAAGGATGATAAATTTATGTCCTTGGAACAAAGTTTAATTGAGGGTAAAAAATAACTTATTCTCAACCAAACTTGTGAGGACCTTTCTTAAGCATTTTGGAGAACAAAAGAAGTCCTTTGAATTCGTCTTGATTTTCTTCAGGCCTTAAAAGTGGATGAATGACACTTTTGTATTATGTTTGATATTCTTCCACGAGCTTGTTGAAGAATGTGTCAAGTTTGGACTTGATTTTAATCCAAGGGTGGTGAACACGTGTTTTTGGAGCAAAATTTACTTAAGGGTCAATGATGACTTGTTCTCAAGTAAACTTATCATCAATTTCCTCAAGTGTTTTGAAAAACTCAATCTTGTCTTCTTTAGCTTTGAAGGTGGATGAATGACACTTTTGTTTGTGTTTGATATTCTTCCACAAGCTTGTTGAAGAATGTTTGGAGTTTGATTCTGACTTTTGAAGCTTCATTTTTGAATTTAGCTTCTGGGTTGCATCGCCTTTTTGAGAATGCGTCATGCTGAAAGAAAAGAACACTTGTATTTAAAGAAGTTAGAGATTTTAGTTTGGAATCTCCGAATTTGACTTCTTTAATACAAAGGGTTTGTTCCTCGATTTAAGAAGTTTGCCAAGAATGAATTTTTTTTTTTTTTACTACAGTTTAAACTATTGTAGGATAGGAGCAATATGCAGTTTAGGCTCATGCTTTAAGGAGCATTTTTTTTTAACTACAGTTTAAGCTCTTGTAGGATAGGAGCAATATGCAGTTTAGGCTCATGCTTTAAAGAGCATCACTGGAATGCCGAGGTTTGAAAACATTTGTGGTAAAATTTGATGTCACGCCATTTTCATCGCCGCTGGTGTAGGTGATGTTTGCACAATCGTGGCCTTTGTCCTCCAATCGTTTTGCCCCTTTTATTTTTGTGGCATAGAGTGATGGATTCTTAAGTACCTGAATCAACGCATTTCGCATCTCATTAGGAAGTTGTAGCATTTTGTGGCTACTAAATAGTGAGGGTAAGCACTGTCGGTTTGCTACTACCTCATCATCTTCCTTGGTTTTGCTTGGCTCTGCACCAAAAGCGTTTTCTTCATTTTTACATGACTCATCTTCTTCTGAAATCTCATGACAAGAGACCATATGAGTTGATGTCACCATCCCTCTATTGAAGAACTCTGGAGGAAAGTATTCTCCCAAGGTGATAGAGGTGATGAGTTTTTGTACCAAGAGGTCATCAACCTGTACAATCGCTTGTTTTCTTTTAGGCTTCTTTTCTTCTTTCTTCTTCAGATGTTGACGAGTATTCCACTCATGTCGTCCCTCCCTAGGAAGGTTAGGGTATGAATGCAACACTTGCTTCTTGCGAGGTCTTCTTCGTGTCACCAATGTCCAACCCTCTTTGTCATATGACATTGATTTATTATCAAAGCAAAGACGTAGAAAGCTATCCTGACATGACACTTGTCTTTGCTTTGGTTTCAGTGACTCACATCGAATAGTACTGGTACATGCCCCCAATTTCTTAAGTGGGGTATGCAATGAAACAGGATCAAATGACCCAAATGTGACTGTAGCATGATTTGACTCTACTCCTTCATCCAGATCTAAATGAATTCTTCCTTGCTTTGCAAGTTTCATTATGAGATCCTTTAAAACAAAACATTTCTCCACAGGATGACTGACAATTTGATGGTAATGACAGTAGTTTGGATCATTAACAAGACCCATTTCTTCTGGACGCTTGCACTCGGGTAGCTCAATAACCTTTTTTTGGAGCAGGTCTTCCAACATGCTAGGCACATTAGAGTCAAGAAAAGGATACTTTTTTTCCTCTAATTCTTTCAAGGCGAACCGATGCCTCTCATTTTCTTGGGTTGGTCTAGCCTCTTTTACTTTCTTCTTGTTATCTCGTGTTGAGATTTTGATCGAAGTCGTATTTACCATCATTGACTCCTGGATGGGTTTTATTGAATTCGTATCACTTGCTTTCCCATTGTGTATTTCTCTTTGTTGGTCAATGATAAGGTCCTTTTTAGCACCATGGTTAGCTATGCTGAGCTCCATGTCATGTGCTCGAGTAGCTGATTCTTCAAAGGTGTGGGGTCGTATCCCTTGGAGGATGTATAGGAGACCCCAATGCATTCCTTGTATGCACATCTCCACAGCTGATACCTCAAATAATCTATCTTTGCAGTTAAGGCTTAAGGAACGCCAACGATTGATATAGTCTACAACTGGCTCATCTTTCCATTGCTTAGTTTTAGTAAGCTCCATCATGCTTACAGTTCGTCGAGTGCTATAAAAACGGTTGAGGAATTCACGTTCCATTTGATCCCAACTATCGATACACTCAGGTGCAAGGTCTATGTACCAATCAAAAGCATTCCCTCAGAGAGAACGGACGAATTGTTTAACTAATAAGTCACCATCTGTACCTGCATTGTTACAAGTTTCAACGAAATGGGCAACATGTTGTTTTGGATTTCCCTTCCCGTCAAATGACTGAAATCTTGGAGGTTGATAACCTACAGGCATAGGTAGGTTGTCAATCCTCTTAGTGTAAGGTTTAGAGTACATGAGTGTACTCTGTGAGGGTCCACCATACTGCGCTCTAATGGTGTTAGTTATCATGTCCTGAAGTTGTTGGACAGATAATGACGCCACTGAGGCAGATTCCGCCGTTTGTCTCTCAGCTTGCACTGTCCTATACGCATGTGGTGCATCATCGAGAGGAGATGCAACATTCGGAAGGTGGTTGAGTCCTTGACTTGACTCACCTGTATTTTGCACTTGTGCTTCAACCTTGTTTATGAGGGAGGCTATTTGCATATCCTTCTCCTCAATCGTCTTGGTGAGTTTGGCGATGACGTGAGCCATCTTCGCTAATTGTTCCTCTACGGATGTAGTGCCGGTTGCCATCACCGGCATAGTCACCGAGAAAGGAGAAGTAAAAGAGTCGGAATGATTGGAGTAGTTTTCCTCCTTTGACATTCCAACTGGCGATCCAAAGTGTGAGCCGGTGCTAGAGTTGGTATCGGTAACAGAGCAAGGAGATTTATCCCCGAAGTCATGTAGTGTTGAAGGGAGTTTTTCCCTACTACGAGGACTTTGGCTTTTTGCCCCCCGAGAGACCAAAGTGATGAGTGGTTGGTGCTCATCACGTGTTCTTACCTGTTTTAGCAAACAAGTAGATTCACTTGTTTGTTTTGTTGGGATTGAAGATGTTGATTTTGCTTTACTACGAGTCATGGGGCCCGTAGTGGTGTCATGTGTCGATTGTGCAATGGCGATCTTCTCATTGCCCTTGTTGACATGCACAACTTGAGTCCTTTTAGGTGCCATCGACGTAGTAGAGATCAATTTTCTAACAAAAGAGATGAGAGGTAGAGAGGTCCCACCGGGCGTGCCAAAAATTTGTACGCACAAATTTTGTAAAATTTATCCTACAAGCTAGCAAAATAAATAGAAAAATAATAATGCGAACAAACAATTTATTAAAAATTGAGAATTTGCGGGTACAGTCTCAAAAATAATATTCTTTTCAAAAAAAGAATATTTTTCCCTCTGATTCTTTTGCCTTGATCACACTTTGGAAGACGACGACGACGTTTTCTGGATTTTGAAGATCAATCGAGGGCCACAAGTGGCTTATTCTCGAATGACCTTGTTGAATGGCAAAGAACGAGTATATTAGTTCTTTTGCCTTGATCACACTTTGGAAGACGATGCGTCGTTTTCTTGATTTCGAAGATCAATCGAGGGCCACAAATGGCTTATTCCCGAATGACCTTGTTGAACGGCGAAGAACGAGTGTATTAGTTCTTTTTGCCGTTTATCGAACTTGCCTTTGGATTTCCTCCTTGAGATTTTCCTTTCTGGATCTCTCTGATTTCTCCAATTTTCTTCCCCCTCTTGATAGAAGATACCTCTATTTATAGGTGAAGATAAGGAGTTTGAATTGCTTAATTCAAGGGATTTAGTTCCTTGATTTTAGCAATTCTTCTTCTCCCGGAGGTTTTACCAACAAGATAACAATAATAATAATATTTTTCTTATTATTATCATTATCTTTTTTTATAGTTGGAAATTAGGAAAACTTATCCCAACAAGATAATAATAATAATAATAAATTTTATTATTATTATTATTATTATCCTTTTTCATTTTGAAGACCAAATTAGTGGTAATTTAATTCACTAATTTTTTTATGTCTACAATTCACAAATTTTTTTACTGAAATATATCAAATAAAAATTTTAAAAACAAACCACTCTACCAAAAATTCGGAAATTCAACTATTAGATTCAAAGTCTGACTCTATAATGATGTTCTCTATGTGAAATAGAATATCTGTAGCACGATACTTACCTTCTTTTTTTTTTCTTTTCTCATTCTCTCTCTCTCTCTCTCTCTCTCTCTCTCTCTCTCTCTCTCTCTCTCTCTCTCCTTTTCTCTTTATCATGTTTATATTTTTTTTTTATTCTTTTTAAGTGTTTCTATTTTTTTTTATTCGGCTAGTCATTTCCTTTCCATTATCTTTTCTTTATTTCTTTTTTATTTAAGCATAAACTTTCTCGCCACTTTCCATATTTTTTCATTTTTTTTTCCTTTTTCTCCTTACACCCCATTCGCTATCATTATTTCTTCTCCATATAATTTTTTTTATACACATACCCAAACATATTTCAATTCCCCACAAATTAAATTTTTATTATACAAACTATTGCATTTTTTTCTAAATTAAATTTAATATTTCTCAATAAAATTTAACTTCTAATAATATTAAATCATATTCCTATATTTTACCAACTTAATTAATTCTCCAAAACCAAAATTATTAATTCTAATTATGAAAATTAAATTGATTTGTTATAATATTAATTTCAATTTCTTTTTAACAATTCAACATAAGACAAATTTCAACAAGTTTTTATTGATAAAGTATTTTGATAATTACTCAACAATAATTGAATTAATTCTCACAATATACTTAATATTTAAAATTTTAAAATCTAACTTCTCACTTTTTAAATTCTGACATGACAAAAATTTTAAACTATTAATTTTTTTTTACCCGCTTTTTAAAAATTTCTCCTAATTAAATATTAATACATGAATTTTCACCATTCTTTTTATCCATTTAACTAACAATTTTAGGAAAGCTTTCTTTGATCTCTAAATCTAACGGGTCATTAAAAACTCGGACATTACAACTACCTGAAGATGATGAAGGAAATAAAGACTTAGGTGAGGAGTTGGTACTGAAGTGCCGTGAGGGTAGGTAGTACTGACACAGTGATTTCATCAACAAGACAATGCTAAGGAAATGCATACATAAAAGGAAACAAGATACTTATTGTTGGGTCCAAGAGCTTCATCTTCAATGATTATTTTGATAGTACATAGATTTTTTACCTTTAATTTTTGACATATAATAATCAAAATTATTGATGCTGGGCACAAATAACACACAAAAACTTATCCAAATTTTGCAATACCACTCATTTCCAACACATTTTCCTTGCAAAATTACTTGTGAGGTTGATGTATCAAGCTACCTTCTTGTCGGCTACTTTAATTGTATTTGATTGCATTCATATCTTGGCCCTACACATATTAGATGGTTGGTTGTTTGGTGGAATTTTCCCTTTTATATATATATAATAATGAAGTATGAAAAGACAGAACACTGAATGATGAAGATGCGAACCTTAAATTTAAAATTAAAAAAAAAAAATGCAATTAAAATGAATAAGGAAGAAATATTGAATCTAATCTTCACTAACATCAAATTATATAAATAAAATTATCAATATTTTTAAACAAAAAATAATCATATCATATAGGATTTTTTTTATATTCTTTAATTTATCTAAATTACATAAATTATTATTTTAGAATTAATTTTTTTCAAGTGTTGCATATATATTATTGTCCATCATATAAATTTTAGTATACATATATTATTTACTAAAAAACTTACTTTATAATTCTTAAAACTTTTTTTCAATATTTTTATAAGTTTGAGTCTTTTTCCATTTCATTAAAATATTTTCTTGAAATTTAGGTATAATATTTTCTTAAAATCCAACTACTAACAAATGAGACGGAAATGACATGAGATGCAAAACTATATATAGAAAATTTCAATGGGATAGAACCCTAAATCAACCTACTTACCAACATGTTATCTTTAATAAATTTGAAAATTTTCATAAAAATTAAAGTGATATGGATTCTTACAAATTCATTTATATATTCATGTTCTCCATCCAATTGTCTACTTGAACTTATCAACTAAGTGATAGTTATGTTCAAATAGTTTTAAAAAAATATTTTACTAATCAAATAAAATTATTGTTCAATATATATCAATTACAAATAAATTAATTCTGAAATTCATCAATAAAAATTCCTTTCCTAATTTGCCCATCAAATTTAATTATCATTCAGCTGATGTATTTTCTACTTTAGAAATAGTAAAAACAAGAAGAGTGCATGTATGGAAATTAATCTCACTTAAATAAAATTCATCTCTTAAGAATATTTAGGTTTGGCAACCAAACTACATTAAAATAAAATCATCAACAAAAAAAAAAAAAAAAAAAATTGAATTTCATGGATAGAAAATTCCATTTTTAATGTATCCACCAAATTTTCAGGAAAGTTCCAAAGATATAAATATAGGTAGACAGGGTAGGTAGTGAGCAAATAAAAGAAGTCAATGTTCCATAATTGATGAATAGTTTACATACTAATAATTTTGTTATCCAAAACTGTTAGTAGTTGGAATTAATACAACTCCCAACTGCATCATCACACATGGGAGTACCTTGAGCCACGTATTTTATTCCACATCTTGTATAAGCTCTACTTTTAGCTTTTATAAATGCTTTTCTACAAAAATAATGCTCCATACCTGCACTATTAATTGCTTTAGCTTGTTCAAGTGGGGAAGCTCCGAATTTTTTTGGCTTGTTTATTACTCCTAATTCATCAAAATTGAAACTTGCAGAAAAATATGAGAAAGGAATTAACATCCAACCATCTGACGTTAATTGGGTTGATATACATCTTTCGTTTATTAGTTTGATAATAGTTGTGTAAGTTAGCTTTAGTTTTCGTTGCATTAAATTGATGACCAAACCCTTATACAAATATGCAAATATCACTCATTATTTAGATAGAGGATTAGAGTTCAAGCAATCAAAATTATTTTAATATGCATCATCAAATCTTATCAATGTATATAAATATTGTAATTGAAGGTGCATAAAAATAAGACAATCTTCACCTCAGATGCTCAATAGTACCTCTTTGTTAGTAATGGGAAAAATCATTCCGCATGTGACCAACAAAAAGATGAGAATATAAAGCCTAGGGCAATGAAAAAGTCTATTGAAAACACTATAGTAACATCATAAATCAACTATAAAAAGGGGAAGTTATCCCATTACAAAGGGGAGGAGAAATTTTTATTCTTAATAGAAGAAGCAAAAGTTTTTTTTTTTTAAAAAAAAAAGGTTATTTGCAAGGTAGTTATATGTGTCAAAGGGATGCCTTTAGCGCCTTTAACAGAAGACTACATGCAACAACAAAGTCACACGAAACCCGTTTCAAGAAACTCCTTGATAAGTATTGTGTGTGTAGGATAAGTAGGAAACAGTTATTCATTAGAAAAAGAATATTTTACTGTTGTCAAAACTGTGTATATATATAAAAAAATCATTGTACTAAATGAGAAAGAAAAACATGAAATTGTTCTAGAAGTTTCATGTTGTTTATAAAGAAAATCAAATATTGCATGTTCTTGTTGGGCTAAGTCCTGAATATGATTCGTTTTTTATTTATGTTACCACAAGAACTGAACCTTCTAAGTTTGAGGACATTGCAGCTCTACTAATGACACATGAAACGCGAATAGAACAACATCTTCACAGCTCAGTTGAAATTAATTCTTTGGATATTAACATAGCCATGTCTAATCTAAACACAACAACTCATTTTGGACCAGGCAAAAGATCTTCTCCAAATGCTATGCTTCGTGGCAATCCCCAACATACACAGTATACTCATAGTGTAGGAGGAAGACGATCAAACCTTTCACCACAATGTGGAAGAGGACAAAGTCATGGCAGGAATCGTGAAAACTGAAAACCACAATGCCATATATGTTACAAAATAGGCCACACTATTGCTAAGTGTTTCTACATGTTTAATCAAGAATTTCAAGCCTCAACTTATACTACCAACAATCAATCCATGACTGTCATGCTAGCCACTCCTAAAATGGTGAGTGATCCTCGTTGGTTTCCCGACTCCAAAGCTACAAACCATTGCACTCCAACAATTGACACAACCTCACAAATAAATCTACCTACGAGGGTTCTGATCAAGTCTACATGGGTAATGGAGAAGGTGAGTCAATCTCTCACATAGAGAAGCTTTCTTACACTCATCAAGCTCACCACGTGTTTTTCATCTTAAACTTAAAAATCTCTTACACATACCTCATCTAACAAAGAATCTTGTTAGTGTGTCCAAATTAATTTGCTCAAGTAACAAAGTGTTCTTTGAGTTTCACCCTAACATATGTTTTGTTAAGAACCAAGCCGCGAGTACAGCCCTACTTCAAGGCATACTTGAAGATGGTCTATATGTCTTTCATGCACAGCCTGCCACAATTGGCTCATAACATACTGAACTCTCTACATCTGTCAACTGAATTTTCAACAAGTTCAAGTGTAAAACAACTCCAAGCAATTCATCAAGACAAGCTTTGACCTTCACTACATCAGGTATCTTCCCTCAACTAGATATTTGGCACCTACAATTGGGTTTTTCCTCTCTCTCAACATGTGAAAATATGCAGAATTGCAAAGGAAAACAGAGGAGAAAACAGAGGAGCACTTTAAACGTGTATTGAATCATAAATTCTCCTTACATTCAGATGAGATAAAAATTGTACAAGTGAGGTCTATTCATACACTTGAAATAGATCAATAAAGTTGTTAAGTATTGACAACTTGTATAACTAATTTAACTGACATTAGTTAGATGAATTCTGTTTGGCTACTTGTGAATTTAACTCTAATTCATCTATCAGATTTTGGATATTCCAACACCCCCCCTCAAGATGAGAATGAATGTTTATCATTCCCATTTTGCTGATAAGATGATGAAAATTGAGACATTCGAGAGGTTTGGTCAATATATCCGCCAGTTGATGCTTGGAAGGAATGTGGATTATTTTGATCAAACCCTCTTGCAATTTCTCTCTGACTAGATGGCAATCGAGTTGTATATGTTTTGTCTTTACGTGGTGTACTGGGTTGGAAGCTATTTTTGAAGTAGGTTTGCTGTCAGATGTAGCAATGCTAGTTGAGTATGCTTAATATTCAAATCAGCTAACAAATAAACCAACCATTGAAGCTCACAAGTTGTAGTGGCTAAAGCTCTGTATTCAGCTTTTGCCGAGGACCTACTTACAGTAGGTTGCTTCTTTGATTTCCAAGATATGAGAGAGTCTCCTATGAAAACTGTTAAACCAGTAACACTTCGCCTAGTGTCAATACAGCCACCCCAATCACTATCGGAATATGCCTTTAAATGTAGATCAGATGAAGCCTTTTGGAATAAACCTTGACCTGGTGTTGCCTTGATGTATCGAAGAACTCTTTCTGCAGCTTGTAAATGTGTTGAATAAGGATTAGACATAAACTGGCTGAGAGCTTGTACTGCATATGCCAAGTCAGGTCTAGTGATTGTTAAGTAAAGAAGTCTGCCAATGAGTCTTCTGTATGATGTAGGATCAGACAATAAAGGACTTGAATCATTGGCAGTAAGTTTTAAATTTGATTCCATAGGAAACCCAACTGGTTTAGAGCCAAAGAAACCACTATCTTTCAATACATCCAGAGCATACTTTCATTGAGACAACACAATACCTTTTGCTGATCTGGCTACTTCAATGCCTAAAAAATATTTCAGTTCACCTAAATCTTTTATAGTAAAAGATTCATGGAGAAACTTTTTCACAGCATCTATTTCCTTGAGATCATTCGAAGCTATTATAACATCATCAACATAGATTAATAGAGCAATGAAACTAGCTGATGCTTGTCTGATAAAAAGGCTTGAATCTGACTTTGCTTAACTGAAACCAAACTTGAGTAAAGATGAAGACAGCTTTGAGTACCACTGCCTTGAAGCTTGTCTCAAACCATATAAACTCTTTTTAAGTTTACAAATCCGAGGGTCATTTGGTGTTGAAAAACCTGGTGGCAGTTGCATATAGACCTCCTCATTTAAGTCTCCATGTAAGAAGGCATTATTTACATCAAGTTGATGTAAATACCATTGTTTAGCTGCTGCAATAGCAAGAAGCACTCTAACTGTTGTCATCTTTGCAACAGGAGAGTATGTGTCAAAAAAATCAAGCCCCTCTTGTTGAGTGTAGCCCTTGGCTATAAGCCTGGCTTTGTACCTTTCTACACTTCCATCTGCCTTAAATTTCACTCGGTATACCCACTTACAACCTATAGCAGTTTTGTTTGGTGGTAAAATTGCAAGATCCCAAGTTTTATTATGCTCAAGAGCTTTTATTTCATCAGTCATGGAAGTTTTCCAATGAGGAATTAAGACAGCTTGCTTGTAAGTTTTTGGTTCAAAAGTGGATGAAATAACATAAATGAAAGCTTTGTGTTTAGAGGATAATCTGGAATCAAATAAAAAAGAGAATATGCAATAGGGCTTACCAGATGAGGAGCAGCTTGAAAGTGCTTGAGTTGCTGAATCAATCTTAGTCATATTACCACAATAGTAATTCTGCAAGTATTTAGGTAAATGCTTAGTTCTTTCAGACCTTCTAAGACTATTAGCATCTTTGTTTGCATGAATTGGATTTTCAGGAATTGAAGATTCAATAACAGAGGTTGGATCAGTAGAATTTGTAGAACCAAAAGTTATAGAAACTGAGTTGTTTGGTTTGCAGGATTTGGATTCATATATTTGGGGAAAATCTGGAAAAACAAAAGGTTTGTGAATTGTGTCTGGAATAGAGGGACATGTAGATTCATGAAAAAGTACATTATGAGAAACAAAAGTTTTGAGAGTTGTTAAGTCAAGAACTTTGTATCCTTTAATGTTTGGTGGATAACCAAGAAAAATACATTTTGTTGCTCTTAGTTGGAATTTGCCTCGATTATTTGTGATTGTACTAGCAAAACATAAACAACCAAAGACTTTGAAGTAATTGTAGTTAGGTGGCTTTTGAAACAATAATTGATATGGTGTTTGATTATTTAGAATGGATGATGGAGTACGATTTATCAGATGTGTGGCTGTTAATACACAATCTGTCCAATAGGATAAGGGTAATTTTGACTGAAACATGAGAGATCTATCTATATTCAATAGGTGTTGATGTTTTCTTTCAACCCTTCCATTTTGTTCAAGTGTTTCAACACATGATAATTGATGAATAATGCCATGTTCTTGATAGAAAGTAGGCATATTAAATACTTGACCATTATCTGATCTAAGAGTTTGAATATTAGTGTTGAAATGAGTGTGAACATAAGCTAGAAAGTTGGTAAGTATAGCTCGAGTTTCTGTCTTGGTTTTCATTAAGAATAACCAAGTGAACCTTGTGAAATCATCAACAATAGTTAAAAAGAATCTGTAACCAGAATATGAAGGAATGGAAAAAGGCCCCCAAATGTCAATGTGAACCAATTGAAAGGCTTTATTTGATTGACTGTTTGATATAGGAAATAGTAGCTTTTTCTGCTTAGCTAATGGACAGATCTCACAAACTTTATTATGAATAGCCTTTATAGAAGAATCAGAACTATTTATGAGTTGTATTTTTGCATTTGGAATACGGCCTAAACGAAAATGCCATAGATCAGAATTAATAGTACAAGACTCAACTAAAGAACTAGAAGGTAAACCAATTGAACTAGAAAGCATTTCTTTATTTGTTGAGCAACTGATTGTTGAAGATGGTACAGACCAGATTGAACTTCAGCAAGCCCAATCATCCTCCATTTGCTGAGGTCCTACAAGATACATTTGGATTGAAGAAAAAATAATCCAATTGAATTATCTTTAGTCAATCTTGATGCAGAAACAAGATTGATATTGAAAGATGGAAAATAAAAAGCATTGTGTAAAGTAATATCAAGTGAGAATTTTACAGATCCAGTGAAGATAATTAGAACTGTTTGTCCATTTGGTAAATGAACTTTGGAAGATGTTTTAGGTAAAACAATCGAGTCAAATAGAAGGGGAGAACAGATCATATGATCTGTTGCTCCTGTATCAAGAATCCAAGTAAATTGGTTCTTTGATGAAGAAACTGTATTGCAGAAGAAGGAATTACCTGAGGTGGATGCAACATTGGCAGTTGCATTAGAATTTATGTTTGAGCTGGAAAGGCTATTTGCTAGAGTAAGCAGATTTTGGATTTGTTCTTGAGAAAAAATCATGTTGGAATTACTTGAATTTTGCTCCAAAACATTAGTATTATTTGCAGTGGGCAATCCTTGAAAATTTTTGGTTGCAGTTGGTGCAGAGTTGAATCTTTTTCCTCTTGGTCCTTTCCATCCAGGAGGATATCCAATTAGCTGAAAACATTTATCAACTAAGTGACCTGAATAACCACAATGAGAGCAGATTGCATCAGACTTTCCTTTATGCTTTGTGAATCGAGTATTACTTGTTGAAACAGTTCTTGATGATTGTTCAGCAACCATTGCTTGTGAATCAATGAAAATGCTAACTGCATTAGTTAATGATCTTTGACTCTCTTCTTGTAAAAGTAGGGAAAAAACTCTACTCATAGATGGTAAAGGAGATTGCAGTAGCAATTGACTTCTAATTGCCGAATAAGAATCGTGGGATGTAAATGCGTCTTCAAAGTCAAACACAACTCTGATAGTTTTGTGAACAAGTATAAGGCTAGGCTGGTGACCAAAGGATTCCACCAAGTTCCAGGTTTCAATTCTCATGATACCTATAGTCTTATTATCAAACCTACTACCATTCGGGTGGTGCTCGCTCTTTTCATCTCTAATAATTAAACTTATGAGACAACTTGATTGAGAAAATAAAGGCTATGATTAATTAAGTAAAACACCCAAAAGGGGGGGTGAATTAGGTTTTTCAAAACTTTTTCAAACACAACAAATACAAGCACAATATACACAAAATAAAGAGATAGAGTTAGAGAATTCAAACTCAGGTTTTATAGTGGTTCGGCACTTCCTTGCCTACGTCCACTCTCCTTAATCTCCTAACCGAGTGAGGGTTCCACTAACTTGAAGTTTCAATCAAGCTTTCAATCTTCTTACACTTGGATTCAGGCTCCAATGGACTCTTACACAATCTCTTCAAGATTCAAACCTCTTGAAGGCATTAACACTCAGTTTTTACAAGAATGAAACTCTCAACCTAGCTTAAGGATAGCTCAAATACAAGAGAAAGCTAGGATGACACACAAGAGTGCACTAAAGGATATGCAAGTGATGATTTAATGCACTAGGAAAGAAATGAAAGCTTTTTTATCAAGAACAGGTAGGTAGACAATTGATTGCAAGTGTTCTCTTAGTCATAAATGAAGTAGGGCTCTCCATTTATAGGTTTCTAAGCGCGAGAGTCAAAAACAACAAAAGGTAACCTCGACCGGTCAAGCTAGGGGTCGACTAAATCACTAGCCGTTGGAGCATTTAATGCTTGACAGGTTACCATTGCCTCGACCAGACCTCGACCGAACAAGGATGAGTCTTGACCGGGAAGAGAAAGCTACTGGGAGAGAGAGAAGGTTTTTGTGCCTCCCTCGACCGGACCTCGACCAGACAAGGGCAACCGGTCGACCGGTTCCCCAACCGATTGAGCCGGTTGGCCATAGCCTCGACCGGTTGAGCCTTTTGGCCCCGAAAACCTATCTTTTTGAATTTCTTTTTTTTCCAATACTTAGGCAAGGTCTTTAGGTGAATTAATATGCCAATTTTAAGTCATTTTGCCTAAGGTATATTTGATAAAACTCAGGTTTTAAAGAAAATCGAGTTTTAAAGGATAAACCGAGTTTTCTAAGATGCATGAAACAGTATGAACATCCTAAGTGCACTCATGCATTCATCTTACATTCATTTCCTATGATCACAAGTCTTCCAAAAGATCTCGATCTTGTATCCATTTGGTCCTTGATGAATTTTCGAGTTTATGCCTGAGATTCTTAACCATTTGAACCAATTAGTTACTTAACCATGGTTTGTTATCATCAAAACCCGATTAGGAGAACCCTTGGGCTAACATTGATTTTAACAATACGTTTCTCAATGGCATTCTCAAGGAAAATGTCTATATAAGACAACCTCCTTGGTTTATTGACAGTACTCATCCTCACTGGGTGTGCAAGCTTTACCGTAAGCCCCTAGAGCATGATTTGAACATCTTCACTTGCTACTGTATCAACTTGGTTTTCACTTTTCCAAAGTTGATAGCTCTCTCTTCCTTAAGTTTGAGGTTGGTCACTCTCTCTATATACTTATCTATGTGGATGATGTTCTCATCACAAGAAGCTCTCCACTTAGGTGCAGCAATTTGCCCATCAACTACAAGCTTCGTTTACTTTAAAAAATCTTGGCAAATCATCCTATTTCCTTGGACTTGAACTAAATATATAACACTCCTCAAGGTGTTCTCTTATCACAACAAAAATAGATCACCGAAATCCTTCACAAAGCTCGTATGGATGGAGCTAAGCTACACCTACTGCCATGGTCACTGGTGTCTCTCTCTCCCATGGAGCTATGCTACACCGAAATCCTTGATAGGTATTGTGTGCGTAGGATAAATAGAGAACAGTTAGGGTTGTTAGGGTGTTGTTTGTTTGTTAGAAAATGAATATTTTACAACTGTCAAACTTGTGTATATATATGAAAAGATCAGAGTACTAAATGGGACAAAAAAGCATGAAATTGTTCTAGAAATTTCTTTCTTTCTTTTCATTCTCTTTCTTTGCATCACTTATCAATATGGTCCCAATAACTTAAGTCGGCTTAATATTATCTTTAAGCCCATTGCTAAATACTATTTGTGTGTATATATAATGGAATGATCATTTGAAAAAATATAAATCCCCTTGCTTATTTTCTGTGTTTTCCTAGCATTATGTTCTACACCATTTGGGAGAATTCGTAAAGATGTCCATTGTTAAGAGAGTTCAAAGTTAAATCTGATGGCCCATTACAACATTCATTTATAAAAACTACTCTTACCCATATAACAATTCAAATTAAGTTTTCTTTATGCGAAAGTGCCAGTCCTAGGGCTTTTGTCCTTATCAGTCAAGAAGAACAAGTGACAACTGACAAATCCATTTGGAGGTTTTTTCTTTGTCATGCCATGTTAGCTAGGGACTATATGCCAGCTAGCTTCCAACTCTACTAGAACGTAGTGTCCACTTCCCAACCATCAAAATTGAACTCAAAAAACCAACACTCACTATCACTAACCCCTCAAAAATCACAACTTATGAGGTGGGTTAATTTCTTTTGTCACATATGTGTTAGGGTAGAGATGAATTATTGGTCCTTAACCTATTGCTTGACTTTTAATTTAGGTTAAGTGTAGGCTTGATATGATATTGGAGGGCCTTGTGAGAGTTCAGATTTACCCCTGTTTACTTTTATTTATTTTTATCAGAACAACTTGTAAGTCCAAAGGAAATCATGTTCTTTTAAAGGGATCAATGTTAAGAGTTGATCATCTCAAACTAAGTCAATTTGATATACATCATTTTTCCATTACGTACCTAATAGCACTTTGAACTTTGGATATTGGATAACTTTCAACAACAACATAAATTAAATGCTTGGGCTTCATGCATACAAATCATTCAACCGGTTTGATGGTCCTGAGAACAATACACATTTTTCTATAATTAAGCTCCATAATTGATTAATTGCATGTCATTATACCTGATTCCTGTTTGGCTAACATAGCTTGAATTTTCTTTGCATTTCTGTTCTCTATACGAGGCATGTGCCTTAATATCAATCTTGATGGTAGCCAACGCAAGAATTTACTTCCATACCATCCATCCCAAGTTACCAACTTTCCATTAACTGTATATGAACCATAGAACTAATTACATGGATTCTGTTAGCCTCTGACCGAATCCTCTAGACAGCAATTTCAACACCTCTGATCCTGAAATTCCTGCAAAAAGGCATGTTCGAATATGTTTCAAGCAGACCTCTTCAAGATCAATTCAGATTATATATCTGACAGATTTTTAATTTGGGGAGAGATTTTCATACTTGTTTTCTCTATCATTCTTTCTTAATTTCTATTTTATAGAGTTGAATTTTGTAACTTTCACGTGGTTTTATGACCACTTTAAGTCACATTTACTCCTTAGCATCACCCTAGCTATTAATGATGTGTAAGGGTCCACCGCTTCAAGCTGCTTTTAAACTCCATTGGTTTGCTCGAACAAGCTTTGCCTAATAGGCTTTAACAAGCAAACTCTACTCGGGGCGAGATACAGATCCGATAGGCTCATTGCCCGGGTGCCCACATTATCCAAAAATCAAAGTCATAATACAAGTACATAATAATACTTCACCTGCGTACATTTGTGTATTATATTAAAATTGGTGATTTTGTTTCATTAATGCACTGATTATGATACATGATCTTGCATCCCAACCTTAAGTTGTTTGAGGGTCTAATTTATTTGAGAAGCGTACATCGATCGGGCATTATGTAAAACTTCATATATTATTGAAAAATTAGAATATATACCGCTTAAACTACCAATTCAATGCCCCGAATATCTTTGTACGTAATTAAGATCCAACTTTCATTTTAAGAAAATTTACCTAATATGCATTGGACATGGTGTAACTCTTCACACAAAATGTATACTTGTCCGAGAAGAGAAAGTTACAACCACAAACAAAGCCTTAAAAGGAAGTTCTAGCTAACTAGGGCCGATTCCTAATTTATTGGTGGGGTGATGCAGCGAGTTAAGACGCTGGCTTGTTGGTTCATTTATTTATGGTCTCTGTGTGGCGTCTTTCTTCCTTATATAGGGTTGTGGTAGATGAGTGGTCCCTTGACCACCGCCACCTCCACGAATTTGATTTGGTATCGGGCGCTACCTGCTGAGTATGGAGAACCGAGAACAGGAGCATACACTGATTGAGTTGGGGGGTGTTGAAGCCCGCCAAGGACTCTTAAATGGAGGAGAAAGACAGCTTTACTTGAACAAGCTCTCGTCACGAGAAATGGAGTCCCTCATTGCCATCAGTGACACCTTCTTGCCGTCTGTCGAGGCCCCTCACGACGCCGGCCATGCATACGTTGACAAGTTCTACCGGACTTCTGCTTCCATGGCTGGAACTCCACATCT
The DNA here is from genome assembly GCA_030254885.1 of Vitis rotundifolia. Classification (NCBI taxonomy): domain Eukaryota; kingdom Viridiplantae; phylum Streptophyta; class Magnoliopsida; order Vitales; family Vitaceae; genus Vitis; species Vitis rotundifolia. The sequence goes on from CM058152.1 coordinate 16,758,318, forward strand.
AGTAAGTGACACACAGATACTATCATTCAAATTAGTATCTTGATTTTGAATTTATGGTTCATTTTAATTTTTGTAGGTTGGAGGGTTGATATGTGAGAGGCTGGAACACCCAAAGTTATGGTTGATTAGAGTGGTGTTATGGCTGCTGTCGACATGGTTTGGAACCTTCATAATATGTGGGTTGGCAAGCATGTCAAGACATTTTCCATACTTCCAAAGCTTCCCTCAGGTGTCTCCCCATAAACGCCATGAAATAGTGTTGTCCTGGTCCCTCAGCTACTTCTCCCTCATCAGGATGCTCTTCAGATTCATGAAGCTTGTCACTCTCCTTGTATTTTTCACCCAGGTTGGTAAACCATTAATTTTGTGTCTGCATATCACTGATCATATATATCTATCTAAGAAGCAATCATCATGTAAAAAACTTTTACAACAAAAAACAAATAGAGAAAAAAAATATGCTATAAAAAATATGCAGAAACTATAACTGTGCCATAAATGTAGAAATGCTTGACGGGAAAAATATTTGATTCATTTAGTGGGTGATGAGCAGGGGCCTTTATGAGGGGGGGTCCTTTTTGTCATTTAAGTCAGCTGCCGTCTCATTTAGACGTTTGCAACTTGCATGCACATCCAAACAAAAACCTCACTAGCACATCGAGTTCAAACCAGTTCTTGAAAACAAACAGATTTATAAATTGAACAACTTTATTGCCTCTTTCTGTGAATCTAATAGTTAAGGCTTTCTCCATCGAGCAGGTCAACAAGAGATGCCATGTATAGAATTTAAAAACCAGAGATCTAGTTGATCCAAGGATTATATTTGATGAGGATGATAATGATAAGGGGAGAGATAGAAGAGCAAGATATCTACTAACTCCATCTTAAGGCTAACTAGCTGATTTATGTGTCATATATGTATATGTTCCCTTCCCATAAAAAATTCAAAGTATCTTCATGTCTATGAGGAAAAGAAAATAAAAGAAACTTGTTTATATTATGTTGTACCTTTTAATCAAACTCTTAACCACTTCTTTAAAATAGAGTATAGTTAAATGATGCAAAAATGATTTATTACCATCGTTAGAAGTAGTTTGATGTTTCTATCCGAGGAAGAGATGATTTATTATTATCGTTAGAAGCAGTTTGATGTTTCCATCCGAGGAAGAGATTATACTATTAAATCGACATTAGAAACAGTTCGATGTTTCCATCCAAGAAAAAGATTATTCTATTAACTCAGTAGTCAGTTGCAGTTCAATGTTTCCATCCATGAAAGATACTGTAGGTACTAATTAACTCAGTGTTAGAAGCAGTTCTATGTTTCCATCCAAGAATGAGATTCTTCTAGTTTCTTGGATCTGAGGGGACCATGCATATGAGGAAGGAGATCAGAGAGCTAGGTTTGGTTTGGACCTCTCAATCTCAAAATATTAAGATTATGTTTTAGAACAATATTGATGTTCATCAATAGGTAAAAGCCCATCTGATAGTTTTCATTTGTATTTGGATAGATTAACCCAGAAAAGTACCCTATACCTAATTAACTTCTTTGGCATCAAATTTAGTGAAAACTGATCAGTCCAAACCCTTTGAGTTATGTCATTTTTTATTTTTTATTTTTTATTTTTTTGTATTCAATCATTCATTTAATCCTGATCAGCTCATATTAGTTTGGTGTGGCCATTGATAGTAACCAGAGGTACATATCCCACCTAACATACAAATACCAAACAGATATATATGACATCTGAAGGTCGTGTCTATTGATAATATTTACAATCTTGTACGTAGGTTGTGGGGTCATACACGTCCCAATTTCTTACACCATACACGCTCTGCATTTAATTGCATGCTTGCTTTTCTTCATCTTTTTCCTTTTTTCAAAATCATATTTAAGAACCCTAACCTACCATTTCTATTTCACATCTGTAACATTAATCATGCCTCTAATCTAGTATCATTCTTCCATAACAGCACAAGAAATTTGAACTCCCAACCTCTCAAAATTGAAGTCCAGCCTTAAGAAAATTGACGGGTGTTAGCTGGTATATAGCTTGGTATATATCCTAACAGTTTAAGATACCGGTTCCGTTTGAAAAGTGTTTGTGAAAAATAATTCTGAAAAATAATTTTATAATATTTTGCATGACAAAAACCCACTTGGGAATATAAATATTTTAAACTCTATTTTATATTTTTAATATTTTTTAAAAATAACTTTTATATGTAGTACTTTATTTCTAATAATTTTTCATGTTTATATAATTATTTTTAAAAAAGTTTAAAACAATGAAGATTTTCTCCAAAAATAGCATATAATTTTTCAGGGCCAAAAAATGTAATTTCTGCCAAACTTATTTTTCTTTTTCTTTTTAAAAATAAAAAATTATTTTTTAAAACAGTTGCCAGCACAGAATTAACTATATGTCTCAACTTCAATTTAGGCAATTTAAGCATTAAATATTAGCATTGCCAATAAAGTTGAAGAAAGCACTATTAGCTAGCTACCAATGTTGGAGAATAAAAAATAAAACAAGTTTTTCAGGCGACAATGACTTTAAGAAAGGATCATTAATGAATAGGGTCGGATGGAAAAATTGAAACTGTGGTCTAGACTTTGGTTTTTTCCTACAAGAACTGATTCACTGACACGTCTTTGCGTTCATATTAAAGTGGAAGTGCCCCACAGATTTCAAATCTTAAATTGATAGTGAATTAAAGAGTGTCAAAGTGTGTTGCTGGTGAAGGATTTATTATGGATGCTTTCTGGGTGATAATGATTTTTTTTTTTTTTTTCCAAACATTTATTATAGAAATAAATAATAATGTCAATTAAAGGATAAGTTGTGGCTTTCATAATTTGGAAAGTTAATTTCAATGATTCAAGTTCATAGGTTTCGACTTCTTCTGACCTCACATGTCACTTAGAGTTGCTAACACTAGCAAGTCACGCCGGCAACTTGAACTCTGAATCTGTATTAATTAATACTACTCCTACTATCTGCTTTTACATGTTTCAAATTTATTTCTTTTCTTTTTTTTCTACATAAAGATTATATATTTTAGAAATATATAAATTTATATTTGATTTTAATTATATTTAATTTTTTTATTTTTTATACAAAAAGTCAAACATGGGAACCATTTTCTTTTATAATTGTTTTCTTTCCTTAATATATATTTTGTCCGAACCAAACATAACCTTTGTAAAAATTGATTTACGTGTAATTTGACCTAAAGCTTCATACCAACTACCATGAAGTACTTAAAGCATTTATAGCTCAATCACCATGCCTTACAAGCAATCTATTCTAAGCTTAAATCATTTAAAGTTCTAGCACCTGCCTTACAAGTTAGAAGCAATCTCTTCCAGGCTCCAATCATTTAAAGTTCTAGCACCCTGTCAAGCAATCTCCTCTAGGCTCAAATCATTTAAGGCTCTAACAACCCTATCTTACAAGTAATACACCCACCCCCCCACGTGACACAACATTCTCGTTATATCCATAAGATTACTGGTCCAAATAGACAAATACCCCTTACGAGACCAAACAAACCCCCACACCGAAATTAATGATTAATTATAATACTATTTATAACGACTTACTCTCAATTATATAAATAGTATCTGTTTTGCATCCAAAAAGACCCCCATGGATTTAAAACACCTCTACCTAGTTAAAAAGAGTTCATACTTATATAATGTTAGGAACTTTCCCTCCATCTTACGTGAAATGTCACATATAATATAAATTCTCACGAACCAAAAGTCTTGGATATTATATTAACCTGTCAATTTAACCTATGACTAAAACTCTAGTCATAATGCATTCCAATGATATAACTTTAGTCATCACTAAACATATTGAAATTCAAAACCAAGGAAATAATTAAGGTTGAACTAATGTGTTGTCTGCGTGAAAAATATACAAAATGGAAACACAACTTCCATATTATAATACGCTAGCTCAAGTGTTTTTTCTTGTGAAGATACAAGCTAATATGAATCAGTTTTCAGGTAGATGAGAAGAATGAGAACCTGACATGGAAAGCTATTGGCTACTGTGGACCAGACCCAGAACTTAGAACCCTATATCGAGCCAACAAAACAGCACAACCAAACGGCTATGGAAGGTCAATATACCAGCGGAACAGGAGGAAGAAGATGATAGAGAAGATTTCATTGGACCTCTTTACAGAGGCCTCATTAACCTAAAGCGTCCACGAGAAGTTGTTGCAGAAGCCCTAAGACTATCAGGATTTTCCATCTCAATTCATAGCCGAAAACATGGGACACCAAACTCATCTTCTCCTCTAATCATTCGTTGTGATGCAGTTGTCATTGGTTCCGGCTCCGGTGGTGGCGTTGCTGCCGGAGTTCTTGCAAAAGCAGGCTACAAAGTCCTTGTCTTAGAGAAAGGAAACTACTGCGCCAGGAGCAATCTTTCGCTTCTTGAAGGACCCACAATGGATCAAATGTACCTGTACGGAGGGATGTTAGCTACAGATGATACCGGGGTGGTTATACTCGCGGGCTCTACCGTTGGTGGAGGGTCAACAATCAATTGGTCAGCTTCGATACGAACCCCTCAACATATACGTAAGGAATGGTGTGATCAACATGAGCTGGAATTATTCGACAGCCAATTATACAAAGAAGCCATGGATGTTGTCTGTGAGAAAATGGGAGTTCAATCCGAAATTTATGAAGAAGGATTGAACAATGCAGTTTTGAGAAGAGGGTGTCAGGAATTGGGGTACCCAGTGACCAATATCCCCCGAAATTCGCAGCCCAAACACTACTGCGGTTGGTGTTGCTTTGGGTGCAAGGATGGGAGAAAGAAAGGCACTGCTGAGACGTGGCTAGTGGACGTGGTGAATTCCGGGAATGGTGTGATTCTCCCAGGGTGTGAGGCAATAAAAGTCTTGCACAATAGAAAGAAAGGAAGAGCTCGGAGTACAGCAACAGGGGTTGCTTTTGAATTCGAATACAAAGGCGTTAAAGAAGTATTCATGGTAGAGTCCAAGGTGACAATTGTGGCCTGTGGGGCTCTTAGTACTCCAGGGCTCTTAAAGAGAAGTGGATTGAAGAACCCTAACATAGGCAAAAACCTGCATCTTCATCCTGTGGCAATGGCGTGGGGACACTTCCCTGAGCCGACGCCATTGTCACCAAGTCCTGGATGGCCAGGATTGGAGAAGAGGAGCTATGAAGGGGAAATAATGACAGCGATGTCCACTGTAGTCGCAGACTTTGAGGGCTCAGGATATGGTGCAGTTATCCAGACACCGTCTCTGCATCCGGGTATGTTCTCAGTCGTTATGCCATGGATTTCAGGCCCCGACATGAAAGATCGAATGATTCGGTATTCAAGGACTGCCCATATATTTGCACTGGCAAGGGACAAAGGGTCAGGAACCATATCGTCCCCGAGCGCAATCAGCTACCAGATGGATGAAACTGATGAGGAGAATCTAAAGAGAGGGATGGAGAAGCTACTGAGGATACTAGCAGCAGCTGGTGCTGAAGAAATAGGAACTCATAACTGCAATGGGAGAAGCATAAATGTAAAGAAAGTGAGTTCACATGCATTTGAGAGGTTTGTGAAGGAGGAGAGCTCAAGGGCACTGAGAGACCTTTCAACACCAGTATGCTCAGCTCATCAAATGGGGAGTTGCAGAATGGGGGTTGATCCCAGGAGCTCAGCAGTGAATCAGATGGGGGAGACATGGGAAGTAGAGGGGCTTTATGTGGCTGATACAAGTGTGTTCCCAACTGCACTGGGTGTTAATCCAATGGTTACTGTCCAAGCCATTGCTTACTCCACTGCAAAATCTGTTGTTGAAGTTCTTAGGAGGAAGAAGAAAGAGACTTCTGCCAGCTAGCTCGTGAACCCTAATCAAATTTCATGTGTTATATATATATACTCATTCTTGAGCTTAATTTTCTTCCATGTTCGTCTGCAAGATGTTAAGTAATACAACTAAGGATATATTAAACAATAATGACCACAATTAATTCCATTTCTCCTGCCAGTCTCCCACACCCATTGATTGAATCAAAACTTGTTCAAAATTGTTCCTTTTGGGCAGTAACCATTGGTTTGGCACCCAATGCAATTGGAAATACACTTGTATCAGCCACATAAAGCCCCTCTACTTCCAATGGCTCCCCCATCTGATTCACTTATGAGCTCCTGGGATCAACCTCCATTCTCTGCAACTCTCCATTTGATGGGCTGAGCATACTGGTGTTGACAGGTATCTCAATGCCCTTGAGCTCTCCTCCTTCACAAACCTCTCAAATACATGGCTTCTTGATTGATTGGGTAGCCTTTAGGTATGACTATGGGCCCTCCGTTTGTTGGCTTCTTTTATTCTTGTTTTGGGCCTGGTTTAAGCGTCTACTGTGGGCTGTTGGTTTTGTTTTGATTGGGCTTATTTTTAATTATTGATTTTGGGCTTTCTTATGTTATGCCCTCTTATGTTATGCATGCATCCATATCATACATCGATTAGATGTCTTAAACAATTTCAATGCTAATTTTGGCTAAAACAAGATATTAAGGCTATGTTTGGTTCCTAGAAAATGCTAAGGAAAGAAAAAAAAATCATGTGGAAAATGATATTTTTTAGTTTGGGTGAGATGGAAAATATGATGAAAAAAAATATAAAGGAAAATACTAAAGAAAATATCATAATATTTTTCCTACTATTTTCCTTCAAAAATAATGAGGAAAATAAGATAAAAAAGGAAGGAAAAAGTTGGGGGAAATTATATCAGGCTTGTGGTATCATCTTCATCGAGTCTCTTGTTTACCTCTAACTTCCTCTTCATCGGTCGCTATGGCTTCTCACCGCCATCGACCCTTTCAACGGCCACCACTATCACTTCAACCACCTTCCAATGCCTCTAAAAACTTATCCTTTTCAAGTACCCGAGTTCCCATGAATGAAGTGTGTTTTTCAAATCAAGTTCCCATGGATGAAATGTATTCTTCAAATCCAGTGATTGTGTTCGGATCCATGTCTTCAGATCAAGTATGAATTGAACTTTTTTCTCTTAGGTTATGTTTGCTTTCAGGAAAGTATCAAGGAAAGAAAAATAAATGTTAAGGAAAATGGTTTTCTCATATTTGGTTTTATTATGAAAAATACGAAAGGAAATCAAATATAATAAAATTACTTAGAAATGTATGTATTTTAAACTTATTTAATCTTTATATAATAAAGATAAATAAATAAAATGAATTTGAAGAAATAAATAAAAATAATTTATTAATTTTGAATCTATTTTTTATTTCCTTCAATTTTTCTTTTCTTCTACTTTGCCTCTCTATTTTCTTTCCCTCATGTTTTCTTTTGAATTTTTTGGGAACCAAACATAGCCTTAACTTCACACCTTATGTTTTGTATATCTAGGTCTTTGAACTCTTTTTTCTTTTTTTTCTCATTTTTGGAAATCTAGACACTCGGATTTTGCAAGGACAGAAAATTTGATGCTACTCTTTGTAATTCAATTTCGATTTTTCTCTTGTGTTTGCATTTTTTAATTCTTTATGCTTCCATTTGATTTTGAAAACTATAATTTAAATTTTTCATTTGCCACTGCACATGTTTGAGGAATTTTAATTCTAAAACTTGATATTAATGTGATTCTATTGTAATTCTAGAACCCACTGTTTTGTTTTGTTTTAATCCACTTTTTTTTAATATCAAAGGAGTGGGTGATTTGTTTTTTGAAGCCAAATTAGGCATAGCTAGCTTAGGAATATTATTTGGGCTTGAGGCATTCCAAGTGGGGTCATTCTACTTCTTGGCCATGATCTTTTAGGTTGGGCATTTCCCCGTTCTTCATCTGTTTGGGATGGGACCTATGAAATGGTATTCTATGAAGAAATAAGAAAAAGCAACAAGCACCTAATGAAGTATTGTGTCATAAAAATTCTTTGAAATTTTTAAAGGAACCTTTGAGGCATGGAAATAGTTTGATGCAAACAGGTTCCACATGATTTATAGTCACAAAAGAATGCATTGAAAGTATGCTCCATCACTCAAATGTTTATCATTCTTCTTTTAAGACTATTTCAGCTAGGATTCTATTGACTATGCAATAAATACATCATTATGCTCCAGTTGTTGGTGCTAGAATTCCTTATGGGGTTTGTCTAATCAAATTAGATGTTGAGATTTTTCCTTATAAGAGATATCACTGTTTTGGCACATTCATTAGTTTAAGTTGATTTTTGACCTTTTAATTAATTATATTTTGGGAGTGCTCTAATGTTAATGCAATTAGTGGTTTTTGATGATCCTAAAATTGATTAGGAGTTGCTTACTTGTAATTTTGCTTGAACTATTGCTTACACCAGTTGTTTAGGGTTAAACCAACTTTGTATCAATATTTTGCTTCGTTTAGGCCCCATATGTATGCCATACATGAGTACTTTTAGGGTAATGTTGACAAGGAATTGACTAAAGGTCCTTCACTAGTTATTAACCTAATAGAAACCTTTTCCTATTTTGATGTCCTTTATCTACTCTATTAAAGATTGGAATTTTTACAATCTGTCTACTCAATGCTAAGAATAACTTTCTTAGAGCCAAATGTAGATAAATTGAATGGAGAGATCTACACTCTCACTTTTTGTTTTGTTAACAGAATGCCTTTCTAAATTTGCTTCATGGTTGAGGCAATTTGCAAGATCATTTCTAAGGTGGTGATAAGGGTCGCTTGTTCCACAATTTCCATGTTTGTTTCCCCTTGATTCTAAGTTGAAGTTTAGAGTAAATGTGGTTTAGTGGGTTGTATTTGTCTTGAAATTTGCAATCTGAGATGTAATCGAATAAAATAAGGTTATTTGTGAGTATGTTAGGTTGAGCACATGAACAAAAGACCCATTGCAAACATTTATATTATTGTAAACATGATTATCAAATTTTATTCAGGAATTAGAAAATTTGGATTAGCTCCTATACACATGGCACCAACAATAGGCAAAGACCAAGTTATTGTAAGAAAGACTAAATCAAAATTATTTTGGTTGCAATAATACTAAAGTCTCATGGCATTATATATAGGAATTCCAGTCTGCATACACATGAAGTTCTAGCACAACCATTATCATAGTCACACCCTCTTCAAATTCTAGCACCTATTTCACAAATTTGATCTCCCAAATCTTCATAGAAAAATGTGTTGGTTCCCATAAGCTTTCTTCATAATCATAATACTTCATTTCCTCTTACTTTTCCTAATGACTTTACTGAATCATTCCTCTTACTTTGCTATCATGTAAACTTATAATGAAGAGGGGCAAAGACTTAGATGATGGGTTGCAACTTGTGTAGCTATGTATGTTGCATATACGGCAATTCTTGTTTTAGTTTATCATCACTCAAACTATTTGGACAGATCAATCTCTAATGAAGGAGATTATGAACGTCATGCTTTGATGGAAAGACTTACACTAATGGATAATGAATATTGTCATAAGCAACTACGTATGGGAAAGGATGCATTTGCAAGACTAGTAAACATTCTTCGGGGAATAGGTCATCTTAGAAATAGTGCACATAGTAATGTAGAAGAACAAGTTGCCAAATTCCTTCACATTGTTGGTCAGAATTTAAGAAATACAACTATCAAATTTTATTTCAAGCATTATAGTGAAACTATTAGTCATCATTTGCATCAAGTTCTTAGAGCTATAATATCTTTAGATGATGTCTTCTAAAAACAGCCCGATGGATTAAAGTGCCCTCAAGAAATCAAGGACACTACCAAATTTTGGCCTTAGTTTAAGGTAAACTTACTTATCTAATAAACATCATTAGAATATTATTTATATTTCAAAATAAACTAATAATTTTGTTTCTTTATAGGATTGCATAAGGGTAATTGATGGGTCACATTTTCGTGTAAAAGTGTCAAATGATGTTGTACAAAGGTATCGAAGGCGAAAGTACTATCCAACACAAAATGTTTTAGTAACATGTTCCTTTGACTTGAAGTTCACATATGTTTTACCTAGTTGGGAAGGATCTGCGTCAGACTTGAGAATCCTAGATTATGCATTAACAAGAGATTTTGATAAATTGATTGTTCCACAAGGTGATTATTGGTGATTAGATAATAACATAATTTATTAATTCAAGTGACTATTACTAATAACAAATATCATTTGTCTATGCTTCTTAGGTAAATATTATTTAGTTGATGCAAGTTTTCAGCTTAAAACTTGATTTCTTAACCCATATAGAAGTATTCATTAGCATTTAAAAGAGTATAGTGTTGCTCATCAACTAGAAAATACTCTGAGAGGTTTTCAACCTTCGACACTCATCCTTGAGAAATGCAATTGAAAGAGCATTTGGTGTTTTGAAGAAAAGGTTTCCAATAATAGCTAGTGGGACGAAGCCACATTACCCTGTTGACACACAATTTGATATTATACTAGCATGTTGTATCCTCCATAACTATTTCATGGGTGTTGATCCAAATGAAATATTAATAGCAGAGGTTGACAAAGAGCTTTTTAGTGAAGAAGCAAAGTTTGAATCAATGGTTTTGAGTTTAGCTGAAAAATGCAAAGGATGATAAATCTTAAGGGAGAAAATAGCCATGGATATGTGGAAAGATTACAATAGAAACCGTTGATGAGTCTTTTTATTTTATGGTTCTTTTCTTGTATAGCTTTTTGTGATTAATATTAAGTACAATGATTGTACTTAGAACTATAACTCCTTTAGTTAAAATCACAATTTGAATGAGTTACAATGAAGTTATTATTATTATTATTATTATTATTATTATTATATATTTATAGTGAAGGCTTTGAAGTACACAAAAGTGTAAGTGAAAAAAGAAACTTGACTTGGACTAGGATTGTAATAGCATAGAAACTAATTTTGAATTCTCTATAAGAATTTAAAAAACCTTATTAACATTCTATCCTCCATAAATGGACTAGGATCTAAAACATCTAATTTTATTTATTTTAAAGTCCTCCAAGCTATGTTTGATTCAAGGAAAATATTTAAAAAAAAATATGAAAAAAAAAAACTTTCTTTCTCATGTTTAGTTTCACTATAGAAAATAAAAAAAGAAATCAAAAATAATTAAAATTAGTTAGAAATTTATATATTTTTAAATTATTTAATCTTTATATATAATAGAGGAAATAAGTTAAATGAGTTTAAAAAACATATAAAAATAATTCATTATCTTTAAATTGTTTTTTTTTATTATTATTTCCCTTCACTTTCTCTTTACTCTTATTTTTCCATTCTACTTTATTTCCCTTTTTTTTTCCCACGAATTTTTCAAAACCAAACATAACCCAAAGGTATAGTAAAATATTTTAATGACTATTCCTTCAGAAGGAGGATGTTTTATTTTCTAAATTCAAATACAAATATCCCCACATAAGGATGACTTTCAATCCACATTGGCCATATCTTCCACAAGGCCATGCCTAGGGTTTTGGTTAGTACAATTAGGTAAGCCATCAATTCAAGGTTAATCCCTTCCAGCCTTGCTTGACAATTTTGAGAAACTCGTGCCCAAAAACGCTGAGGCAAGCCCCACCCGGCACCCTCCCATATCACATTCATTCATCTTGCTGTTATGCGTTGCCCACATGTATACAATACAATAATAAAATTATGGAAGGGATGAGAGTATTGCTACTTGGATTTTATAAAAACATCCAGAAAAAAATCATGATGATAAAGGATAAAATAATTAATAATATATGGATTAAATTAGGTTTTCTTAAGAAAATAATAATAAAAAATTAGCGTTGATGTCCATATTCTCAAAGCTTGAATATTTTTTCTATGTTATTATTCAAAACTGTATATTAACACTTGTAAAGGAAGATAGTCAGATAATAAGTAAAATGAACCCCACCCTAGATTATGGATATTTCGATGAAAATATCAAAGATATTGTGGATATTTTCATTCCTGCATTGCAAACAGCTAGTTTTGGCATATAAAAAAGATATGTGAATCCAACCCATACACGCCATGACATAACCCTGTGTTCGGTCTTCCATCTTCATCATCCGCATAAGCATCAGCATCAGCATCAGATGCCATGGATGCTAGGACCCACCCCACAAATCTACCTTTCCATATTCTGAAAATTTTAATAATAATAAAGTAAAACAAGCCTTTCATAGTGAGTAAGCTTCCTACAAGAATCATTAAAGCATTGTCCAAGTAGAGTTGAGTTTGAAGACAACTAGTGAATTTTTTTAGTATTTGTTTGAAGCCACAAATCCACATGGAACCTTCCCTGGCTCTCGCTGTTTTGTATATAAAGAAATGAAAGAAATTGTGAATAGAGTTGGGAATGGTATCTCGCCTTCAAAGCAATGAAAGAATTGTTGGGTAGAAAGCGCCAACAACAACAGCTCAATGGAAGAGGAAAGAAGCAGACACCAGCATTTCCTTCTTTCCCTTGAGTGACCTCCAAGTCTTGCATCCTCTATTCTTCTGTTTATTGTTCCTCAATTTTCAAGCCTCCTCCACACCACGCCCTCCTATGGAGAAACACAGATTCCCTTCCCTTCTAATCTCCTCCATCATCGCCTTCCTTGGCCTGATGGCTTTTGGGTTGTGTGTCACTGCCGAGTTCAAGAGATCAAAGGTAAGAAAGAAATATGGTGTGTTTAATGTTAGGTACATTTACACAAAGCTTGTGATGGTTTCTGAGATTTGTGTGGGTGTTGTTTGTAGAAGAAGGATGTCGAGGTGTACGGGAAGCTGTGTTATTTGGCTGAGAGCGGTGCATTTCAAATGGGAGTTGCAGCTTTGATCTGTCTGTTCATCGCTCATATCCTTGGGAACATGGTGATTTGCAGAAGAATTTACTCAGGGGAGAAGAGCAGCAGTGGCAAGGCTAAGACACCATGGATTACAAGCACTCTTCTGGTTGTGTCATGGTAGGTAATCTACCTCACTCTCCTACCTAATTCTGTTGTTGTTTCACTTTCACAGCAACGTATGCAAATTCACAATAAAAATCTAGATAGGCTAGAACTAGGATTAAGTTCATTTTTGACGCTTCTCAAAAACCACCAACCAATCGTTCTTTTTTCGGTCTTTTCTGGTGGTGATGTAGTACACCGATTGGCCACAGGTGGGCAACTAGAATGATTTCTGGAGGGGAAACAAACAGGCAGACAAGAACATGGACAGATGGAGATGCCTCAAATTTCTTAATAAACCTACTCTAGAGATTCTCAACAGCTAGCTAGAAACATTAATATGGGTCTCTAAGATCATAATATAAACAAAGGTTTCAACTTATTGATGTCACAGGATCAGCTTCGGGGTTGCACTTATTTTACTGGGTACAGCCACAAGTATGAACAGACGGCAGCCCTACAGACGAGGATGGTTGGATGGGAAATGCTACCTAGTCAAAGACGGGGTGTACGTTGGCTCAGCAGTGCTAGTCATGCTTACAATAGGCTCCACGCTTGGCTCAGTCATCATGACAGGAAGGAAGAGTCAGGTTGAACAAGGCCGGAGGATACATGCACAGCAGCATAAGTAGGACACACAAACTGATCAGATTAGATGCATATAGAGAGAGCATTTTTTGGATATAACAGCTACACACTGAAGAAGAAAGAAGAAGAGAACATCAAACAAAGAAATAAAAAAATACCATTCGGGCGTATTTGGCATTGGGGGTAGGGGATTTAAGGCGGTGAATAAAGGGATGTCCCACTTGCCCACTACTTTTCTGTTTTCTTCCTAATGACAAAAGAAATCATTTTCAACTAAAATAGAAAGAGACGGTTCTTTTGTACATATTCTGGGAAAGTTGGTGACTGATGTGGATAGACCCTCCAACATCATATCCACGCGGTTATTGACACTATCCAATGTGATACAACTTTACCTCATGAATAAATGAATAGATGAAAAGTGCCAAGTGGTTTCACAATCATATGGCAATTAGGGGGAAAAATGACACCATGTAGAAATGGAAAAGATACGGTGGATGCACAATCGGGTTATTCCATATTTTCCAGGGAACAAGATTGGGTTATTCCATACTTTTCCATCCTTCAATCCCCACTTGGAGCCACTCCAGAAATTGCTACACTAGACAACAAAAGTGTGACATATGTAGTAGAGAACCATTTGTTAGCCTGAACCTTTTTCCAATGGAGAAAAGCATAAAATCAACATAAAAATTAGGGATCAGGGCTTGCTATGGATATAGAATAATACCACCAGGAATGAGGGTAATTGAAACCAGCCTGAGGTTAAACCTACAAAATGATTCTATGCATGCAACAGACAAACTTATTTCAAAATACTATGATAAAATGGGAAAACTCAATAGTGCAATATGAAGGTATGTCTCAATTATTACGTTTCAATGCAACATCCAAAAATCCATTTGGAATCTGAGCGTAGTTTCCTATAACAATTTTTGAAAAACAATGTCTTCTTATTTACGGTTTAATTTTAGTTGCATATGTGTATGGAAGGATTGAGGAGAGTTACACATCACAAACACGAATATTAGCTACCATAATGTTTATTTAGGAAAATCTAATATCACTACTATAAATCCATCACAACGAGAATACTTGAAACTGCTAGATGTAAGTTCTCCTTGGGGGCAAAGGGTTTTAAAACTAATCCCAATGGTTTGTTCCTGGAAAACAATTGATTAAAACAGTAAATGACAAAGGCCAGCTCATATAATAAAAAAAACATGAACCTGCCATAACTTCCTATTTCCATGTTTCTACTCCACAAAATGAAAGCCCCAAGATAAGATATTCCAAATCACTTAATTTGAGGATTTGTGGTTCATTCTTCAAAAATCTAACAGTAAAGTTGACAGAGAAGGAATCAAAACTGGAGGGAAGATATCTGATGGACACTCGCAACCATGTACCTTCCGGAAAATTTTGAAATCCAAATGGCATCACATGGGCATGTCCCAACCACCCCCTCTCCCACCATAGGCAAATCCTCTTCCCCGGTTATATGAGCCACGGTAGTTCTCACCACGCCCAGCTCTGTAGCCACCGTAACCTAGATGAGGTCTCTGCTGAAAATTGCCAAAAGTCTGAAGAAAAAAATAAGAAAGAAATCAATCCATCATTCTTTTGCATGTAAGAATGATATAAAGAATCAACAAACCTCAGTATCCATCCTCATTCGCGCAGAGAACCTGTTCTGTCCATTCCTAGTCCCACGGGCATGAGAATTACAAGAAATCGTGTCAAAGAACTCATCCTTATTATAAGCGGGCTGCATAGAAAACAAAGGGTTATATTAAGTTAGTAGAACTACTGGCAAAAGATCAGGACATGTTTTTGCACAATGTAACAGCCTGAATGATTGTGATATTGGGTGGTTATGTCTCACTAGAAAATATAGAAACATTTGGGACCTACTTTAGCATCCGATTTGGGTACTAGTCCATAACCCTCTCTGTCACCCAAGCCTTGACCAAGTGCATTGTCCTCCATCCCTTCCTTTTCATCCCTTTGCTTTGCCTTTCCAAGATAACCCCAAACTTCATCCTTTTTAAACCTTTCATTCATCGCTATAAAATCGAATTCTTCAGTGAACTGCACAGTAGACTTCTGAGACTGCAAAAATTCACCAGAGCAACAATTTGAAACTTCATTCAGATTTATACAGTGATTAAAATCACACCAAGCAACCTGAAACTCTGTGGATGTGTTCTTCATTTTAGTTTACAATTGTAGGGAAACAAAAGTTGATAATAAAATTGAAATATGTGTAAAGAATGATGAAATAATTCAGAAGCCATGAATTAGAAAATGCACAGAAATATGAATCAAAACCCAAGCACATCGTCGAGCAATGACAATCCTATTTATCGGACCAAGAAAATGACTGTAGCTGCACTCACATGGATATCAATTTCTGATAGCATGCCAAGGAGAATCATAATAACTGGATGCATCTACAATGACTTGAAAGAGTTGCATGTTGCCAAAGCATTTTTAAAAAAGAACCCATCTTAATCCCAACATTCATGCTCCTGTTCAATCTATTACATCCGAGAACTTATCATCATACTTCCAATTTCAGAATTCAGCAGGCTATAAAATTACCTAACATGTTCACTCAAAAAGTTTACTTAAAGCTCATTTATATTTTCTTAAGCACCCATCCATGTTTTACAAGGCTATTAAGGCTTATGCCTCAAGGCTCGCTCAAGGCTAGGTTCTACAAATTAGCCTTGAGGTTATAGCCTGTCGAGGCTTATAGCTTTGAGGCTATAGCCTCAAAGCTGTTGAGGCCAAAGACTCAAATATCCAAAGGGTTTCTAGCCTTTATGGGCTTTTGGAATTCGTGATATAAGAGGCTTAAATCCCAATATTCAATGGGTTTTAATGGGTTCCATAATCTATGCTTTTGTGGACTTTTGATATAGATTTCATAAATTTTGCATTGGGTCCCTACTTGGTTAAACCTTTTACAAAATTAGGGTTTGCTTACCTTTCAATTAACTTTTAAAATGGAAGGGAAAAAGAGATTGAGAAGAATAAGGGAATTGTTGATACTCCTAGTGGTTGATATCATATATAATCTAATTATTGACAGATTAAAAAAGATACCACTACAATTGGTCAACGAAGAAAAAGAGGGATGTGTGGATATTAACACCAATGGTGAGAATAATACAGCAATTGAATATTATCATATTCTTTGGAGGATCCAAGTGATAGTAATAGTAATGTTGAAAATTATTTGGTAAACCATGAGAGCACGCTAAATTTTATGAGAGAAAAAAGAACTAAATTAGAACTATTAACAATGAATAATAATTAATTTTTTTATTATTAAGTTTGTCTTTTTTATTATTCAATTTTATTATGATTTTATAAGTATTTTTTTATTTTTTTGATAATTTTTTATTATTTATTTGTTTAAGTTGAGGCTTACGCCTCACCTCATTCTGCCTCAAGGCTTATGCCTCGCCTCATTTAGGCAAAACACCTCAAGACCTCCTTTAGCCTTTTAAAACATTGGCACCCATTACCTGCTTGCCTTGAACATCACTACCAGCACTCTGCACGTGTTTGGGGAACATAGGTGGGAACTCAACTCGATAAAATACAAAACTTACTCTTAACTGTCTAAAGAAGGATCATGTGCAACTTATGTTTGTTGTCTTCATTCCAAGTAATCTAAATGGCTTAGCATCCAATGCAAGGTATTTCTTCTTTGTGATAATAAGACCATCCATGTTGAGAAGAAACTTTGCAGCAGTAATACAGCCCAAGCCCACACATTTAGTCATCCAAGCACAAATGGCTTGATTGCTGTGAGCATAGGGCCAACCATCTGATATGCTCTGCTTAAGAAAGCAATCAGCAACAACAAAACATGTTTTTTAAGTATCCTACTCGCTTTTTGAAGAGATATTTTATACTTTCCTGAAAAGTTCAATCAAATTCTATGACCTAACTCGATTGAACAAAGCCTTAGCTACAATTGTTTAGGGTTGGCTACAAGAACACCTCTTATATGCAAAAATACACTAACAAATGCCTAATAAATAGGGGGTGCAACCCTACTACAAAAGAAGCATACAAGGCTCATCCAAAGATCAAAAAAGGAGTTGGGGGCACAACCCCAGCAGCAGCAGAAGAAAACCCCCTCTCCTGCAGCCCTTGGCTACCCCTTACCCAAAATATCTACCCAACCATACAAACAAAGAATTATGAAATAAATTTTCATCTGCAAATCAAACTGCTCTTGACCTTCAATTATTCATTAGTAATACTAGTTCCATAAGCACCATTATCCCTAACCCAAAGATCTACCCAACCACACAAAGAGTTATGATTTTGAGCAGCAAACTAAATCACTCTTGACTTTCAATTATTCATCAGTGAGATCACTTCCATGAGCACCAAAAAAAGCACAAAACCTTTGACACCAACTAGTCAAGGTATATATTCCTGACAAATGCAACATCTATGGAACTCCAAAGGTTGAATACAAAAACCATATATCCCAACCAGCTCTAACAAAGATAAGTGACTAGTCAATCCTTATCCCGTTTACACATGCATCATCAATTAACTAAAATCAGTGCCTTCCCATAAGCTGGTCCACAGCAATAATTTTAGTCCAAGGAGCAAAAATCAAAAAAACCACCATACCTTATTGAGTGGGAATAAAATGCGAAGAGATTTCATGCCTTGTAATAGCATTTGTCAGACATATAACTGTTCTTAGAAACCTTGCAGACTAACTTATGTACCCTCCTTGTTACAACCACATTTTGAATACTAGCCAAAAACAAAATAATCATTTCCAACTCCTAGTCATGAAACCTTTTGACAAATTTAGGATTCCAATGATCACTAACACCTTAGGAGGTGTCTCCTATCACCTATCTTAGCATGTTAAAGTGGTCCCTCTTTCATTCATCTCATGAGGTGGAGCATACTTGTTGTACTTTGTGGCTAAAAGTATGCTTCCTGATTTTCTACATCTGATTGTTACTGCCTTGAGGTTTGGGTTATATCTTCTGGCTATCTTTCTTTCAAATTTATCTAGCTGTATTTTTCTTCCTTTTTCTCTTTCACTAAGGACCTCTTATATTTCAGCATTTTTTAACTCATTATAATTAAAATTTCTGTTTCATATCAAAAGAAAGAAGTGGCTCAACAGATTTAAGGTATTGTTAAACCGAACAAGTAAACTTGCATGTGTTATATTTTTCTTTATGTTTACCAGGTTATATTTTCCTTTAGGCTAGTGTTTTGGCATCACTTCTTCCAACGATATTTTTTGCTTAAATATAATAGGTAAGATTGCCATTATTTAAATTGCTCAAGCTAAATCCTCTCTTAATTAAAGAACATCAATTTTTCAGGGGAAACAAAAATATCAAAGAAAATAACCTTTTCTTATCCGTTAATTAAGCATCCTAATGAAATAAGATCCAAGCAAGATGGCTATTTCGTATACATTTAAAAAGCATCAATGTAATGAAATAACAGCTTCTGAACTTTCATAGGAGACTGATTCTCAAGACTGGCATTATACATAGATGTAAAACAGATTGTAGAGTAAACTCAAAATGTAAAATTTTTGCAGAAAACAAAAACAAGCGAACAGAAAAAAAGGTTATCTGACCTGTTGAGCAGAGGCTGGCAATGGCAACAATGGTGCTTGAAGTGCTGGAGTAGACATTGTGCTCAAAGTATTAGGAGATGTTGATGTTGGAGCAACCTTATCCATCTGATCAGGGTATACTTTCTGTGAGGAAGAAAGCATGGATGACATGGGCTGTGGTAATTGATCAGGAGTTAATAAAGTTGGTGGTGGAGTCAGAAGGAGGCCAGAGGTGGAACCCCCAATTGTGGATGCAGAATGATGCAGGGGATGGATAGGAGGCACCGATACCAGATCAGAAACTATTTTACCAGTAATTGGAGCTTCAGTGGTGTTAATGTCTTGATAAGATGAAGGAAATGAAGACATGTTTATCATATTCGAATTTACAGGTGCAGAGTAGGATGGCAGAGTTGCCTTTGCAGACAAGAAGGACATTGTATCAGAAGAAGTAGAAAACTGTTCCTGAGTAAGAGAAGATGAAAATTTTGAAAGTGCAGAATTCAACGGGATAAGTGAAGGCACAGAATTAGATGGTATAAGTGAGGGTGCAGAATCAGATGCTACAAGTGAAGGTGCAGGAGCAATGCATTCCAATGTATTTGTCAAGCTCACAGATGGAGATGCCTGAATTTCAGGAGCCTGCAACTCATTCGGCAAGGCTGAGGGAAATGACGTTGTGGATGTTGCCTGAGGAGAAGGCTGCTGTGGAGCATGAGAGGTACTGATTGATGTTTCATTATATCCTTGCCAATACATTGACATGGCGTGAGATGGCACACCAGCAATTTGAGTGGTTTGCAGTTGGCCCAATGGACCCACCGGCATTCCAGATTGATATGAAGGTAATGCACCAGGATAGGCTCTATGGACCAAAGTAGGCGTATCCTCGTAACCACTTGATTCTGTCAAAGCTCCAACACCAACTGAAGCTGATGCCAGAGAACTTGAAGGCCCGCCAGAGCAATGTGACTACAGAGAAAAAGAATATAAGTTGTGTTCCCCCAAACCATCACAATTTGTAATTCCTTTTACATTTCAAAATGTCAATACCTGAATGATAGCAGGATCATCATGAATCTGATCTTCTTTTTGAGCAGGTGGTATTGACTTAACTTGCAAATCCTGAAACACAGATTCATAAATATAAATAGAAGGCATGGGTTAGTGAACCAAAACTGCCCAGTTGTAGTTAGCATCAAGATTGCAACATCCAAGTCATATAAACTGTTAACACACATACTTAAAAAGAATGAGAAAGCATTCCCAGAAAAGATGATTTGGAACTCAAAAGCATCCTCTAAGGTTTGCTTTCTTGTTTGGGAATGGAGGAAATTCTGACTATTAATCATCTTATGAGGATGGGGTAGAGTCTAGTATATAGGTGTTGCCTTTGTAATGAAGAAAATGAATCCGCTGATCACATGCCCAACCACTAAAAATGGACTTACAGATTATGGTATTTGGTGTACTACTTGTTTGGTATTTTATGAGTTCTGGCTCATTCAGTTAGACATGTTCTCCTAAGTTGGTGCAGTGAATTAATGGGGACCAACCACAAGGCTATGTGCGGAGCATAATAGGAGAATCATTGAAGGTGAGGAGTAGTCAAGCCCCATGATGAAGGACACACTCCATAAGGCTTTGTTTTTTTGCTTGGGAGAGGATTTAAATCCTTGTTCATTTTTATTGGACTTTGTTGATAATAGGGATTGGATGGCAATATAGTGCTGTTTTTTTTGCTTTCTAAGTGCATGGCTTGTATACATCATATGTACAAGGGACCCCTCTTTTGTTAGGCACTTTAAATCCATAATTTTTATTTGCCCATCAAAAAAGTCCATTCAAAGCTTTTTAAGAAGTATACTTAAAACATATATGATATAGAAAGTGCAAGAGAGAGAGAGCGAGAGAGAGAAGAACTCCATACAAAGCTTTTTAAGAAGTATACTTAAAGCATATATGATATAGAAAGTGGAAGAGAGAGACAAAAAGAGGAACTTAAGTGAAAGTGATGCTACTGAATCACACAAACTCCCACATATAAACTAGTTGCATACAACACTAAAGTGTGTTTTAAAGGACAAAGATACATATCACACTTCCACCATTCTAATATTTCATAATGTAGAGAAAGGATAAGAGTGCATTAAGACCAATTGGGTTGCATTGATGAGGGAAAAAGTAAAGACAAGGTACGATTGGCCAACTAAATGTCGGCGCGTGGAGGGCGGTGTTGGTTTGTTGTGGACTCTAAGTCCTCTGATATTTTTGTAGAGGCGATAGGAGGGAAGTTGAGAGGTATCTTTAAGGAAAGAGGGAGAGGCTTTTCATCCTGGATTAGGTTCGGGGATTTGAGCTTTCGATGTCTTTTGGAAGGAGTGGAATGTTGTTGTAGAGATGAAGTCTAGGCAAGGTGGCATAAGTCTTGGGAGGAGGGTGGGAGAAAGTTCAAGTTGGAGAGGCGTTTGAATGAGGCAGGGAGGTTTTTGTTTTGTGTTGTTATGACGGAGGAGGTGAAAAGGTTTTTGCTGATCTTCCCTGAAAGGAGGGGTCATCTTAGGGGTTGGGTTGTCCTGGCTGAGAAGCTTTGTTCTTTAGGCATTATTCCCTGCTCGGAGGTTAAGGAGTTGGGCTCCTTTGTTGAGGTGAAGTGTACCCCCAAGGAAGGGATTGTTGTTGGGTCCTTTGTAGAAGTGGTCAGGAAGGATCTAAGGGTGGTGGGAGATGTCGTTCGTTTTCAGTTGGAGGAGGGTGAGGTGAGTTGTAGGGAGGAAAAGTTGAGGAAGTGTTTGGTAGGTTCGTTTGAGGAGTCATCAAACCAACTTCTTGATTTTTCTTGGCTGAAAAACTATGTGTCGAGTCTCTCTCTAGTCATTGAGAGGAGGGGTGAAGATTTCGGATTTTGGGGGAGCATTGCTTTTGTTTGACTTTGATTAAAGCTCTAAGACAAAAAGGGCGCTCATTAAAGGGGCTAGAAGGTTCAAGGAGAATTTTCTGCACCTTGAAAGATAGCATCCTGAGGTAAGGTGTCTTCATAAAGTGGGGTCTCTTAAGGAACTTTGGGTGTGGGTGCTGGGACTTCTGCTGCACTTGTGGGGTCGAGAGGTGTTTAAAAAACTAGGAGACCATTGTGGGGGCTTTGTCGCAGTGGATGAGGACACTGCGCTCTTGTCTCATCTTCAATGGGCGAGGATTTTGGTCAAGTATAATGGAAGAGTCTTGTCGGGTTCTCTGCAAGAAGACGTGGGGTGCTTCAGTTTTTTGTTCAATTGTGGTGGGAAGCTCCACTTTGGGTTTCTATGGATACTTCGAGCAGCAGCTACAGCGAGCCCTATGGTTAGGAGAACGGGGAAGAAGTGGAGGGTGGTCCACGCACCTGTGAGCGAGTAGGAGAGAAATGGCAGCCTGCACCTCCTACAAGTGGTGCCGTGTTGCAAAATTTTAGCAGTGTTTCTCAGATAGGGAGAGAAGTAGCTTTAAGTTGGTCAAAGGCTATAAAAGTAGGGGAGGAGCAGGAATGAAGGGAGAGGAGTACAACTGGAGTGGTGGGGCCTAGTGCTACAAGTGGTATGGGTGGGTTGGAGATTAGGCCTCTCTCTTTGGGCGGCCACAAGCCTCCTTAGACCCAAAACTTTGTTGGGCCTGTTGTAGAGGCCCACTTGAGAGGGGATCAAGACTTTAAAGACTCGGGAGGCCTTGTTGGGCCTTTTGCTCTTGTGACCTAAAAGTCTTCTGGACTCAAAGTGGCAGGCTCGTTAAGTTTGGTCAGATGCAAGAGGTTTTTTTGGAAGGGAGGAGGATTTAAGAGTGGGCAATGCTTCTCTGGAGGTGGTGAAGGGAACGACGGGGGCACTAGGACTTCTCAAAGGGGATGTCCCTTTTGATGAGACCCAAGAGTTTGAGTTCAGGAGGCGCGTTGAAGATGAGGTAGATGAGAAAGTCTTGCAAGCGTCATGGTTTCGTGTGAAGTTCACAGATGAAGCTCTAGTGGAGGAGGCAAATAGGTTTCCTAACTCTCCTATCTTGGGGATTTTGGATTCTGGGAGGCAACTTCAGATGTTATAGCAAGATGCTATCTGTTGGAGGCTACAGGAAGCGATCCAAAGAACTCTTCGGGTAAGGAGTTGACAATTAGGGCTGAGGAGTTAGGATCCTCTAAGGCCTTGGAGCATGTCGGCGATTTAGAGGGAGAGGATCCTATTCACCTTCCTAATAAGTTTGTTCAATTCAACAACTTTGTGAGGATGCCAATTGCGGGGTTTGAGAAGGAGATTAGTTCATTTATGAAGAATTTGGAGGAAAGAAAAGGGTGTGGGGTTAAGATCTCAGGCAAAAAAAGGATTTCGGCTTCCCGTCTCGAGAGGGAATTACGGAATCTTGAGTACGTTGTTAGTTACAATAGCTCTCCATACACTTTTAGGGGAAAGGGGAGGATTAACAAGGGTTCTACAATTATCTTGTGATGGAGTTGTTTTGTTTCTTCTGTTGTATAAGGTTTCTAAGGGGGTTGGTTTCAGGGGGTTGGTTTTATTGTGTAGGGTGGCAGGTTTTCTACTTCTTCTCTCCCCTCTTGCTTGCCTTGTGGCCTGTCCTTGTATACTTTGTGTGTACTCCGATGCACCATTTTGCAAGCACTTCTAACATATTTTTATTTACCTATCAAAAAAAAAAATGTTTCATAATGTATTAACCAAATTAGATAAAAGATCCACGTACTAACTAAAGTGTTATAATCTTGTTGCTCATTTACAAGATAAGTCTTAGCCAATCTCAAAAACTTAAGTGGATATTTTTTTTTTTTAAGGTAAAATTAGGATGGTATATATAAAAAGAAAAGGGCACCCAAAAGACATCCCAAAGCATATAGAAAGTATATAGCAATCGCCTAAAGATAGAACCAAAAGAAAAGAGGGGCTACAAAAATAATCACTCACCCTCACCTAGAGCCTAACCAATCAAAAATATTGATTAAAGGTAAAAGCTCGTCCTCTATAAACATCTTGGTCCAAAACCAAAAATTACAAACAAAACAGTTTTTTTGCCTTTGGATCGAAAGCTCTTCATTATCAAAAGCAATTTTGTTTCTTTCCTTCCAAACTATCTAAAAGATACATAAAGGGGTTGCCTCTCATGCCTTTTTGTGCTTCTTGCCCACAAAGAAGTCATGCCAACCAAGGAAAGTATCTCTAACCGTCAAGGTTAAGACCCAAGACATGTCAAAGAGAGCAAAAAGTAACTGACACAAAACCTTAGCTTTAATGCAGTGAAGTAGAATGGTCTATAGTTTCTTCTTCGATATGACAAAGGAAACATCTGTTTGCTAATGATCACCCCCTCCCCTTCACCTAATCCAAAGTTAAGGACTTTCCCTACAACACTTCCCAAGTGAAAAAACTCACCTTGGGAGGTACACAGGGACTTCAAATGACACTCCTCAGAAATGGGAGTGCACCTCCCAGCTTCAAGGCAACATAAAGGGACTTGACAAAAAACTTCGCTCTCTTTGACTTTGTTCAAAGCACCCTATCTTCCATGTCTCTAGATACCCTCTTCTCTTGAATTTTTTAAAGGAACCACTCCATAATATCCACCTCCCAATCATTGAATGGCCTAAAGAAACAAGGTTCCAACCGCCATCCTCAATCATCGAGTCGCAAATAATAGCCACTCAAGCCTCTTTTGAAACCGCCAAGACAAACAAAGACAGGAAAGAAACACACAAAGCATCTTCTCCACACCACTTATCCTTCCAAAACCTCACCCTTCTGCCATTAGCCACTAAGAATATAATCCTATTGCTCAAGAGATTCCATTCCTTCCTTATAGCTTTCCATAAGCCCATACCATACCCCTCTCTCTCTTCACAAGAGCTCTAAACCCTTCTTCTACTCCATACTTCCCACTAATTTTTTTTTTTTGATAGGAAACATCAAATATATATATATAAGGAAAAGAAATACAAAAGGAGGATAAGAAATCCTCCTACCAAGGAAGCTAGATTACAAAGATGCTATCCCAAGAAAGAACACAAAACATCAAGTGAACATACTAGATTGGACCTCTCCTTAAGGAGAACACACCGCTAACCAATTTAGTTGTAACACATTAAGGGGGGTCCCCTTGAAGGCCTTGGAACAGAATGCCCAAAGAGAAGCAAGAAAAACTATAGAATCCCATAGATTCTCTGAATTCCTTGCTCTAT
Source organism: Vitis rotundifolia (assembly GCA_030254885.1). Classification (NCBI taxonomy): domain Eukaryota; kingdom Viridiplantae; phylum Streptophyta; class Magnoliopsida; order Vitales; family Vitaceae; genus Vitis; species Vitis rotundifolia. The sequence goes on from CM058152.1 coordinate 16,783,678, forward strand.
CGTCAAAAATCCTCGCATTTCTTTCCTTCCACACAACCCAAATTATAGCAGTGCTTGCAGCTTGCCACAAGACTCTCCCCCTCTTTGAGGCTCCAAAACCATCAAATTTGATGGACATCATGTCAACGATACTCCTCGGGGTGACCCACTCCAAGTTGGCTAACTGAAATAACCTGTGCCATAACCCCGTCGTCAAGGAGCAATGGAGAAAAAGGTGATCTACCGATTCCCCTTGCTTCATGCATAGAGCACAAATATCAGGACTAAGGGCTTTGTAGGGTCTTCTCAATTGTAGCATGTCATTAGAATTCACCTTCTTGTGTGCCACTAACCAGATAAAGGACCTCACTTTGAAAGGGACTTGGGATTTCCATACAAATTTAGAAGGAAAATCCTGAGGAGAACCAGAAAAATGGGATAAGGACAGAAAGAAAGAATTGACTGAAAAAAACCCTGAAGATGATGCGGGCCAAAATCTGGCATCTGGAACCGAAGGTGATAGATGCAAACCATCGAGAGACCGCATAAGGCCTTCTAAGTCTCCTATCTCGATATCTGAAAGGTTGCGGCGGAAATTAAAGTTCCAAGAGAACGGACGAGAAGAACCGAGGATCGAAGAAATAGGAACATTTTTATCCAAGACTACTCTAAATAGTCTTGGGAATTGGGATCCCAAAGGTTGGTCCCCCCACCACAGATCTTCCCAGAAACGAATTCTTTCCCCATTTCCTACCACAAACCGAGTCAACATGGAAAAATCCGGAAAGACTTGTGCAATAGCCTTCCAAGGGCAACGGTGTGACCATATGACTAAAGTGTTAGCATCCCAACCATTAGAGTGTGGACCATAAATGCTTAAGATGACTTGATGCCATAGAGCTGAGTCCTCTCTAGGGAACCTCCACAACCATTTTCCTAACAGAGCAATATTCCTTAGTGTAATCTTCCCGAAACCCAGTCCCCCTTTTGCCTTTGGATTACACACTACATCCCATCTAACTAAATGATCTCTTTTGCCTTCCCCAATTCCTGACCATAAGAAATCCCTTTGCAACCTCTCAATTTTTGCAGCCACTGAAGCGGGAATCTTAAACAAAGACAGGAAGTAACAAGGCATGTGTGTGAGGCAAGATTGAATAAGAGTTATCCTACCTCCAAAAGATAAGTAAGCCTTTTGCCATCCATCTAATCTTTTTGAGATTCTCTCTACCACAGGATCCCAAAAACCACACGCCTTAGGATTCCCTCCCAAAGGAAGACCCAGATAAAGTATGGGCCAGTTAGAAACCTTGCAGTCCAGCATCTCAGCCAATCTATAAAGATGATTCTGATCAAGATTGATGCCGTAAATATTACTCTTGTCAAGGTTGACCTTAAGCCCAGAAATATGCCCAAACACTAACAAAAGACATTTGAGGGTTTGCAGTTCTTCCTCCCTAGAGTTAGAAAAGAAAATGGTGTCATCTGCAAATTGCAAATGGGACACCCTAGTTCTGTTTCTACCCACCCTGAATCCCTCCAACATATTTCTTTCCTCAGCTCTCAAAAGGAATCTGCTCAGAACATCTGCGACTAGAGTAAACAAAAAAGGGGATAAAGGGTCGCCTTGTCTTAAACCTCTAGATGCCTTGACCCACCCTTTAGCGTTTCCATTCACCAAGACAGCGTACGATACCGAAGACAAACAACCACTCATCCACTTCCTCCATCTAGGACTGAACCCCTTCTTCTCCAACACATGATCCAGAAAATCCCAACTCACGTGATCGTAGGCCTTTTCAAAGTCAATTTTGAAGACGACTCCTTCCTCTCCTGATCGTCTTCTCTCATCCACTATCTCATTGGCAATGAGGACCGCATCCAAAATTTGTCTCCCTTGAACAAAAGCACCTTGAGAAGAGTGGATGGTCTCATGTAAAACTCCTCTTAGGCGCCCTGACAACACTTTGGCTATTATCTTGTAGAGACTAGTGATCAAACTTATGGGTCTAAAATCTGAGATTTTCTTTGTCAAGCTCTTTTTGGGTATCAAGACTATGAAGGAGGCATTGGTGCTTTGATTGATAATTCCGCTCCTATGAAACTCTGCAAATACTCTCACTAAATCCTCCTTGATCACATCCCAACAGTCCTGAAATACTGCAATGGTAAAGCCGTCAGGCCCCGGCGCCTTATCCCTATCCAATTGAAAAATAGCCTTATAAATCTCTTCTTCAGTAAAAGGGAAATCCAACCTGCCCGCGCTCTCTCCCGAAATAGGGGACCAATCTAAACCTTCAACGATCCAAGGTTCTCCTGTAGGACTCGCATAGAGTTTTTCAAAATAAAGTAAAATTTCCTCTGTGATACTCTCGGTATTATTCAACACTAAGCCCCTTTCATTCTCCAGTTCCTTGATAAATTTTCTATTACGCCTGCCATTAGCCACTTTATGAAAAAACTTTGAGTTGCAATCCCCTTCCTTGACCCATTTCACCCTAGCTTTTTGTCTCCAATGAATTTCTTCCCTCAAAATTAATTCCTCTAGCTCCCCTCTTCTTAAGGCTCTTTGAATTAAAAGATCAGGAGTGAGCCCCCCTACTTGTTCAATGGCATCAAAGTTAACTAAATCATTGAGAATGCACTTTTTCCTTTCATTTAGCACTCCAAAAGAAACCCTATTCCACTCTTTCAAATTGGCTTTAACGAACTGTAACCTCCTCATGAACTTGTGACCTTCCCACCCATTTCCTTGAAAACCTCTCCACCAATTTTTAAAATTCTCCTTGAAACTAGGGTGTTGCAACCACATATTCTCAAACCTAAAAGGCGTTGGTCCCCATTTGAACGGGTTGGTATCCAAAACAATTGGCCAATGATCCGAGGTCCTTCTGGGAAGGGCTTCTTGAAGGCCTTGGGGAAAGAGCTGCCCCCATTCATTTGAGTAAAGAAACCGGTCCAGTCTCTTACACACGGGAGACTCTTGTAAATTTGACCAAGTGAATGATGCGTTCCGTAAGGGTGGATCAAGCAATTCGCATTCTCTTATGAAACTGTCGAAGTCCTTCATGCTTGGAGATAGACTAGAACCCCCCAATTTTTCTGAACTCCTCCTAATGACGTTAAAATCTCCGCCCACACACCATAACGGATAGGATAAACCAAAAATGTCAAAAAGTTCCACCCAAAACTCCTTCCTAAGTGAGGGGCTGTTTGGGCCATAAACTGCAGTTATCCACAGAGGACCCCGACCACCCATAGCAAATTTGACTGAAATCGAGAAGGATCCTATTACCACCTCCTCGCTACTCAGTTTTTTGGAATCCCAAATGATCAAAATCCCCCCTGAAGCCCCACACGATGGAAGGGCAGCCCAATCCTTATCTCTGACCGTCCAGACACTACCCACAAACCTTCTATCACACTTCTCCTTTTTTGTTTCCTGAATCATCACCACATCCGGATTTTCTGACCTTAGAAAGTCTTTAATCACCCTGCGCTTATTTCTGGACCCTAGACCCCTGGTGTTCCAGCTAATGATTTTCATGGATAAACCACAGTCCCTAACTGACCAACCTGTTCCACCAGGTCTCAATTACCTGTGGAGCTTCTATTCTTCCTCCTGGAATAAACCTTTATATCCAGAGAGTTTAAAACCTCTCGCGCCTTAGCCATTTTCCAGGGGGACAGACCATCCATATGGAATTCACCCGATGGGGAATCCACAGTAGCCCCCTGGCTGCCTGAACCCCGGTTAGAGCCCTCCTTAGGCATGCTAGATTTAGGCGTACAGGGTGTAACACACTCTGACATCTGGTTTGGAATAGCAATCTGGTTCCCCACCTCATCATGGACAGGGATGCCAACAAAATTTTGAAAAAAATTGCCCACAACGTCTTTATTAGCCAAAAATTCAGAAAAAACTCGATTTTCCATAGGAATCTGAGGAATATGTACTGAGTTGAGAAGATCTAGACCAGAGGGACTCGATGAAGGAGGAGATAGAGGGACTCGATTTTCCAGTGGAAGAAACTGACCACAATGAGGGGCAGAGGAAGACTCGGGGGGTTGAGAAAGTGAGGACATACAAACCTCCGAATTTTCCATTCCCGGAAATTCGCAAAACCCCTCAAAGACGAGGCCTTTACCTCTGATTTCTGGATTAGAAAGTGAACCCGTAACTGTTAAACCACGAAAGTCTGACCCCACTCTGCCCATAGAACTATCTTTGTCCTCTTCGAAGCGTAGGTTGCCCCTTGACGAAGAGGTCCCTTCCCCGTTCCCCCGCTTACGCAGAAGACATCGAAAGAGAGGAGTCGTTGTGTCATCTCTCCCCGACTTGGATCCCGCAGCGACATCCTCTTCCATAGGGCGAGCTTCGCTGGCTGACGGTTGCTTCGCGGGGATGATTGGCTCGCTGCGCCTCCTACGTTCTTGTCGGCGATCGGAACTTGGAGGGAAGAGGGTGGTCCACATCCTCTTGGTGACTGCCGGCTCAACCTTCTGCGAAAGGCCCCTCGGCTGACCCTCTGGAATATTCCCCCTCGCCGCTGCGTCGTCTTCTTCCCTTCGAGGCCAATCCTTCTCAACTGAAGGCTTCTTGCCTTTTAAGATCTGGCCCAACCTCGACGGGCCTTTTAGAACACGGCCCGTGACTTCATCTGAAGGTGGACTGAGGGTGGGAGGAGATTGGGCCTTTATCTCAAAGGCCCGACCACCCTCGCCAGTTAAAACCACGACGCCGGCCCTGCCTACGACTGGATCGGGAGAGCTTGAAGACTGCGGAGTCGCCTTCGCTGAAGAACCACCTTGCTGGCGCGATGACGACGATGGCAATTGGGCCCGAAAGTCACCTGGGTCATCTTGAGGCCCACATAGTGACTTCCCTCTCTGGGCTTTTTCTGTTTGGGCTTTAGTTAAGGGCTCAAACTCAGTGAGCCCAATGAAATTTCCTTCCTCTGAGCCCAGCTGTCTCCCGCCCCTGCCAACCTCCCTTTTGGACGCCAATTTTGAAAGATTGCGTGGCTGGGGAAGAGGTCTCCTACTATAGTACTCATTATCCCTACCGCGTAGCCTCTCTGCATTTTTTGACCACTGTGAGACGTAACCTCCCATATTCACCAACCCATCCCTGCGTCGGTCTGACTCCGGCGTGATACTATCTTCTTCGACATCTCCGGTGACTGAAACAGCGACTGTGAATGTCCATGCCCCATCTTCCACCTCCAACAACGCTGGAAGCACGACATTTGGGCACATTTCCACCCATAGCTTCACCTTAGTTAAGTCTGCAAACTTCAAAGACTCTTTTGCCACCTTCGTTACCCTTCCCCATTTCTTTAAAATGAACTTCAACTGTTCTTCATCCCACAAATGAAAAGGAAGACCTTTCAATTCTAACCAGCCCCTTCTGAATTTTCCGAAAACAAACTTATTTTCACTTGGCGACCATCTCCTCAGGAAGATGGACCATCCTCTCACTGAGATACTTCCCCGCTCTTGGAACCATTCGGCTCTCCTTGCTGAGTCCACGAAGAAACACCCCTTGTAGGCGGAGATGGGAGTTACAGACACCATTCTTCTCGTGCCCATCATTCTCGCAATAGCTTTTCCTATGTGAGCCCAGTCTTGAATTTTTTCTTTGCATTCACATATCACAACTCTGTCCCATTTTCCGACTGACGACTGAGCACCATTCCTATTTCCAGCCTCTGCTACCACTTCTGCAAATGATCGGCAACCTCTGTAATAGCCCTTACTTGCCTGAGCATTTCCTAATATCTCCTTCGGAACTCCTCCAGTTTGATCAGAGTAAACTAGCACTGAAGAAATCGCCTTCCTTAGACCTTCCCACCCATTGCCTTTATCGCCCTCGGGAACAACAAGGATTAATGGTTTCCTATTAGAAGCCATTTCTGTAATTTTCATGAAACGCCCCCTGCTATTGAAACACAACTCCATCAAGTGAGTTCTAGTCTTGCCTCTGATCTTCCGTATAAATCCCCTGAAGGCCTCCAACTCCACAGCTTTCTTCAAATGCTCCGTCAACCAATCAATCTCCTCCTTTTCGAATCCTATTGAGACAACTATACCTCGGCTCCTTTCTGTTATTGATAACCAGGTTCCCCCATTCGATCCTTCAAACTTTACCTGGAAAGACTTCTTCTCCACCTCAAGCTTTGCAACCGGATTGAAAGCCATTAAAATCAAGATATTATCTCTTTCCCTCGCGATCAAAGAAAATCCATTTAACATTTCACAGCATCCATTGCAGCCTTCTTCTATCCTATTGACAATCTCTAACATAAAGAATGTCGAAACGACAAAAGCATCTTCCCAGAATCCTTTTCCCCTACAGCTCCCATACTTCCCACTAATAACTTGCTTCCAAAGAACCATCCTTTCATTTGCAAAGCACCAACACCATTTACAAAAAAGGGCCCTATTGAGCAAAGAAAGACATCTAACGCCCATAGCACCCTTCTTATCTAAACAAACAATCGCCCACCTTACTAAGTGAGGCTTTGGTGTAAGAGCCACCTCACCCCAAAGGAAATCCCTCTGTATTTGCTCTAATCTCAATTTGGTCGGCCTTGGTATGCACATCAAGGGCATAAAATAAATAGGCGTACTAGAAAGAGTGCTTCAGATTAGAGTGATTCTCCCTCCTTTAGAGATATATTATCTTTACCACATGGCTAACATTTTGCGAAAACTCGCCTTCACCCCATCCCAAGTTGCCACGAATTTAAACCAAGCACCCAAAGGAAGACCCAAGTAAGAGAAAGGAAGAGCTCTCACCTTACATCCAAGCTCTTTGACCAAAACATCAAAGTTTTCCACCCTTCCCATCAATAATAACTCACTTTTATCCAAATTGGTTCTCAACCCTAAAATGGCCCCAAACCACATTAGCAACTAGCTTAAATAAGTCATATGATCTTATGAAGCCTCACGGAAAATAAAAGTATCATCAACAAAGATTTGGACCCCTTCACCACCCCACCCCTTTCACCCTACAACCTAACAAAAAACCCCCACTCACAACTCTCTTGATAAGACAACCAAGAGCCTCTATATCATTCACAAATAAATACAGCGAGAGAGGGTCCCCCTGCTTTAAAACACTAGAGTTGTGAAAGAAGCCAACCAAGGTGTCATTGATAAGGACAGAGAACCTTGCTCTAGAAATGTGCCACTTTAACCAACCAATCAACTTCTCCCCAAAATCCTTTTTTTGCAACACAAGAAGCAAGAAGTTCCAATTCACATAATCATAAGTCTTCTCTATATCAAACTTACAAAGCACACCACACTCATTCCTTTTCAACAATGAGTATAGCCTCATTAGCAATCAACATCGCATCCAAAATTTGTCCCCCCTCTACAAAAGCATTTTGGGACAAGGACACCACTTTACCCACCACCTTTTTTAACCCATTAGCTAACACTTTGGTCAATAGCTTATGCAAGCCACCCAACAAACTAATAGGCCTAAAGTCTCTAAGATATTCAACACCCCCTTTTTTTGGAATTAAAACCAAAAACATAGCATTCAAGCTCTTTAAAAATTTGCACTACTTGTGGAATTTTCTAAAAAAAAAACTCATAACCTCTTCCTTCACAAAATCCTAACCAAATTGCCAAAACATCATAGAGAAGCCATTCGGACCAAACACTTTGTCCCGCTTAGCTCTAGTAGGGCATAGAAGGCCTCTTCAACTAAGAACAACGGCTCCTCCAACCTTGCAACATCCTCAGTAGTCACTTCCTAACCTATCAAAAGTCAAACCATTATTACTAGGTCGTCAATCCCCAAGTTCAGTCAATAGGTTACAAAAAGCCCAAACCACACCCTCCTAAATTTCATTCTCCTTTGAAAACCATGTTCCATTTATTTTTATCTTGGCCAAGCAATTCCTCCTTTTATGAGCATTAGCCATCTTATGGAAGAAACTGGTGTTTCTATCACCCTCCTTCAATCACACTTCTCTTAATTTTTGCCTCTAGGAAATTTCCTCCAAAAAGACCCATTTTTTTAAATCCTCCCTTGCCTCCTTTCTAGCCTTCACCTCCTCCTCCACCATTAAGGCTCTCAACTTCTCCTTCTCATCCCAAAAAGTCACTTGGTGCAAAGCCAAACTCTTTTTAACCTCAACTTTGCCAAACACTTCTTTGTTCTATATTTTCAAATTGGCCTTTAAAGCTTTTAATATAGTTTAATAAAGATTTGGATGTTCAAAGAAAAGGTAAAAAAATCTTCGCATGTTACTACAACAAAAAAAGTTGCAATGCATAATTATGGTTTTGCAATTATCTTACTGTCACAACAATGTTATTTATTTCTGATATTTTTATTCCTTTCTCTCTAAACATACTTGTTATTACATTTCCTGAAACCTCTAAATGAATTTTCATGGTGAGAACCATTCTGCAATAATATAAAGTATTCATGATTGATAGTAAAAACCTCTTGCAAGTTGTAACATAATAATTGACCATAGTCCATTTAAGGAAGGAAGGGGATCTAGAAATTTGCAATCTCTAAGTCTTAAACAAGGCTTTGCTTGGTAAGTGAAATTGGAGATTTGCTACTAAAATGGAATCCTTACGAAAACAAATCATAATAGGGAAGTTCATATAGGAGGAAGGAGGGTGGTGTTCTAGGGGGTGAGAGAGGGATATGAAGTGGGGGTGTGGAAAGCCATCAAAAATGAATAGGAGAGTATAAAAGGTAGGTCTCGCTTTTCAATTGGGAATGGGAGAAGGGTTAAAATTTTGGAGAGACTTATGGTGCAAGGATTTAACCTTGGAAGCAGCCTTCCTAAACTTAATTCTCTTTTGCGTCTAGCGAAAATGGAGGGGTAGCAGAGACATAGGAGCAGGTTAGGGAAGGGGGTGGTTGGAGACCCCGTGTTTTAAGGGAGTTTAATGATTGAGAGCTTGATTAAGAGGAGTTTTTTTTTTTTTTTTTTTTTTTTGGGGGGGGGGGGGGAATTACAATTATTGTCCATTAAAAGGGAAGTGGAAGACAATTGCAATAAAATGAGGCCATGAGTAGCAATTTCTCAGTTAGATCCCATTATTCATCCTTCTCTAACATAGATAGAAAGCCTTTCTTGGCAAGTGTAATGTGGAGCACATGGGCACCAATGAAGCTTAGTTTCTTTGATTAGCAAGAGTTTTAGGATAGAATTCTAACTCTTGACCAGCTCAAAAGGAGGGGGCGGGCTTTGCCAAATAGGTGCAATCTGTGCAAAGGTGAGGAGGAAACAACAAATCACTTGCTTCTACAATGTTCCAAAGCAAGTATGTTGTGCCAACTAATTTTTTCTCTTTGGTGTGGTTTGGATTATGGACTCTTCAGTTAGATGGAACCTTTTGAGTTAGCATGACTCTTTTGTGGGGAACAAACAAAAAAAGGCTTGGAGGGCTACTCCCTTTGTGCTTATTTTGAACTCTAGAAGGAAAGGAACATGAGGTCTTTTAATACATTGAGCAACTTGACCATGCAATCAAATCGGATTTTACGTATATTTTTGTGAATTAGGTTGGGGTGTTCATGGAGAGGAGTTTTTTTAATTGTCCTTCTAGCCTACACTAGATGTGCATTGTATACTTTGTGTATACTGTGTTGTGCCTCCTCTTAGGTGTTTTTAATATATTTTATCATCTGCCTATAAAAAAACGCAAAAATAAAGATGCAAGATATCCTTTAACCTATCCTATTGTATTTCATATTGAGAAAAAAAATGCCTATAAAAAACCTTAAATTACAACAAACACAAGCATGTTTTTGAATCCTCAGCACAAAGTACCTTGTTTCAATCCATGTACAAGACATTTTATCTTAAACCAAAAGCAAGCCTCGGGGCAAGAAATAGCTCTTACTTGAAGCTCACCTTGAGAAGTCTCCCTTACTTGAATCTCGCCCCATGAACCATAAGTCTAGCCCTGCGAACCATAAGTCTCAAACAACTCACCCTAAGACGCCTCAAGACATTCAAGGCATTTTACTTGAGCCTCATCATCACAAGGTGAGTCATAAGGCATTAATCTCAAGCACCCAAAAACCTTGTTTATGACATGACAAAACCAACCCAATGAATTGCAGCTAAGAACTTCAAAAAATTTAAATTCAACATCAACCATGAGTAAATGATGTATCAAACAAAACTGACTGTCATTTGACCAACTAATCATTTTTCAATTCCAATCATCCACCCTATCTCCTTTGTTAACAAGTGGCATCTGCATGGCTCAAGATAAAATGTTTTTAAATTTTTTTTTTTTTTTTTTATCATCAAAAGAAAAAATGACTAGTATGAGGTGGTTGTGTGGTGATTACATATACTCTGCTGCACAATGAAAACGGTTACCACCTGACTAGATTTAATAGACGTTAATTATGTTAGCTTTTGTCAACATTTTATGATATCTACCTTCCATACCCCTTCAACTGCTATTCCAATTTAACCCCAATTGGAGTTAACGCTAAGGCAGTTCTGTTTTTCTAACATAACCTTAGCTGTTGGAAGTCTTGTATGCAAACAAGGGTGAAAATATCAAAAATTGACAAATTATTTGTGATTAGATTTTACAGAAATTTCAGAAAATATTGGAGAAAAATCCAGAAAAAAAAAAGTTATTAAAAAAAAAACAATATTTGTACAAAAAAATTTGTGCCATTGTAAAATAATATGCAGTAGTTGAAAACACACATGATAAAAATTATCATGTTGATTTTATATTTTCAACAATCAATTTAATGGAATTTAAAAATAAGATAATTAAAATTTATTTATTGATTTACTAAAGCTTTATTTTTAATATTTCATTTTTTGCATGAATATAAATTTATCAAGGTTTAGGACACAAATAAAGTATATATAGTATACATGCAAAACCATATATATGGTGATAAAATCACCAAAATAGTTTGCAAAATAGGGAAAATCGCTAAAATATCAGAAAAATCACATAAATTCACAAACAATGGCTGATTATCAGCCAGATGAATTCCTTCCATTATTTCATTTCCACAGAGGCCGAGAACTGATATTCTGCAAAACTTTCATCCCTGTAAGCAACTGACCATGTTTCACTCAAAAGCCAAAAACAATAAGGTCAAGCTTGGTACACTGGATACAAGGACTGAATGGAATAGCATATATCCAGAACATGATATCCCTTCAAATAGGATAGATATGGATATCTGGTTTTCATATCATGAACAAAATTATGACTTAGATTTGGTTCGGTACAATGGTGGAACTGTGCCTTCAACAGAATATGGTAGTCAGTGCCAGCAAAGGTGATATAAGTAGAGATGGCAATCAGACATCTGGGTGCATTCTGGTCAGGCAGTGTCCAGGTTAACCTACCAATCTGCTATATATATTCAAATTTGAAGTGGTACTGAAAGTAATAAACATAATTGGACTAGCAGGTTCCATAGGCCCAACTTTGAACCCAGGCAAAATATATATAGAAGGGGGCAGGGCATCAATGAAGACCCAATTGTAAGCAGGTTGATAAACACCTTTTTTTTTCAAACTAAAAGTTACACTCAAAGTTGATTAAATATTACTGCACTAACAGGTCCAGTAGAATCCAATTTTCTGAGGGAAAAAAAATTGTAATTAACAAATCAATGTACACTAATTACAGCTGAGAGTTGTTGTCACAAGTAATGTATCTCATTTTGATACCCTGACAAATCATTTCTAATAAAGTTGGTCAATCTAGTCCCCTAAGAGAATGGTGTTGAAAAAATAAAGAACTTAAATAACAAAAACAAGATATAAGCAACCAAAAAGTCAGCAATCGTAAGCAAGATATTGGAAGAATCACCTGTAGCTTCTTTTACTCACAATAAATAGATTCGATATTCGTCCAACAAGTAACAAAAGAAATGGAGAAATAGGTAAGACAAACCAAGAAGTGCATTCCTATTCACCTTAATGTCACTTCCCCGGAAAAGAATGAATTCATACACTTTATCACTTGGAGGAATTTGTGTGCCATCTTTCTTTCGTCCCTCTGTCCCATAGGACCTTACTGCAATACCATACAAAAGGCAGAACATCCGAAAAATCAATCCCAATAAAGTGAAACAGAACATCAGGAATCTTTCTGAAAAGTACCTAGACATTCTAACTCATTCATAAACTAGAAGTAACAAACATGATCAATTCTGTAGCATCTGAAGGAAAAGACTTGAATCAATCAAGAGCAAACACCAGCAAGTTATTTTATTGTTATAGCAGCATAATATACCAAAAGGTATGTGCAAAATATAGGGCAAGTACATTTGTTTATTAAAGCTGCAAGATGATATTTTACACATCCATAACTAATGAAGACACGGTAGGATTGTAATATATTGTTCTTAGTAAATAAAGGAAGGAAAAGAAAGGAAAAACAGAGATCCAAATCGAGAAATTCAGGAATCCCAGATTGAAACTAGATTTTCCAAGCATGTACTAAGAACTAACCAAAAAAAGCCCATATGTGTAAGCTATTCCTATAACACTACTTACCAAGTAAAAGAAGAAAATACAGATATCTTGAAGGAAATAAGTGTGAAGTTATTTCTACAATATGGAGCTCAAACATTAGACATACAGGTGACAAGGTGAAATATTAAAACCATATTTCAAAACCATTCTCTTTATTTACTTTGTGCAGGGATATGTGTGTGAGCCTTTGTGTCTGTGTTTACATGTGTTTTAGAAAAATGTGTCTTCCTTTTATGCAAATAAATGAGTAGTCAAAGAGAAAATTTTTCCAACATCAAAAGAGAGAGGGTAATCTTTCTTTTTTTTCTTTTTTTCTTTTTTTCTTTTTCTTTTTCTTTTTTTTTTTTTTTTTTTTTTTTTTTTTGATAGGTAAATTTTGTCCCCATTGGGACTTGAACCTGGAACCTCCCCATCCCTTTACCCATGAGCCAAGCCTCAAGGGTGAAAAGGGTATCTAAGACTAATCATATTCTTAAATGTTGTTACAATAAGCAACTAAAGTTATCATGGATTCCCATTATCCTAGAAATTAAATTGTATTTCCAATGATGTAAGATGTATAAAAATAACCAACATGAGCCTAAAAAAAATTAAGATAAAAATAAAAAACATGTTAATAATCAATGAAGCTTTTGCTAACCTGAAACTGCATAGTATCCATGGAAAATAAATAGAGATTACAGATGACCCACAATGATGCCAATCTAAAGACATTGATGATCCATTTAGGTGAGCATGTCACGTACAAGTATGTATCTATGTATCTGGTATTTGTTGTTATATACACTAGATAATGCAAATAATGGGAAACTATTAACAACTTCTAGATTAGCATGCCTTGGAATTCACACGAAAGGACAATCCATTGACTCTAGAATTCCATCATTTGTACACAAATTAGAGGTAGTTTTAAGAACCTCCTAAACTTTCTCTAATCTAGTTAAATAACATCTTGGAAATCTTCCACTCCACTGCTCTTTCAAATTTCTCCACCTTTAACCACTCCTAGAGGCACTCATATGATGACAGAGATATACAACCTTGAATCCACCTTATTCACTATTTTACAGAATCTTTCCTTACCCCAATGGTTATCAAAAGGACAAAAACAACAATTAGGACAGCAAGAGCAATGATTTAACTAGCATCAGCTGGTGGGACCAAAGGCCCAACAAGATTCCATCATTCTACAAAATTGCTACTAAGTTTATTTAAACCATAAAAAAGGACCAAATTGTGGAAACAAACTAAATAAAATTGACCAAAATATAAGCATCAATCTAAACAAAGCCAAACCATTTACCAAAGCTTGATCTACAAATTAACCAAAGAATTGGCAATGCACTAAAAGAACAAGGGACGTTCACCACTAAATTCCTTTGAATCCTTTTCTCCACCCAAAATTTACAGTGTCTTCCATGAGTTTCTCATAATGAATGGGTTGAGACTATGCCCCCTTATACATGGGACTAACTAAGCACCCTAAGGTTATGTTTGGTTCCTAGAAAGTATGAAAAAAAGAAAGACAAAATATTAAGGAAAATTATTTTCTTATATTTGATTGTCCTATAAAAAATATCAAAAAAAATCAAATATAATTCAAACTAGTTAGAAATATATGCATTTTAAAATTATATAATTAATTTTTATATTCAAGAGTTAAAATATGTGAAATGAGTTTGAAGTAACATATAAAATTAATTTATTAACTTTAAATCTATTTTTTATTTTCCTCCACTTTTTATTTTCTTCTACTTTTCCTCTTTATTTTTTTCCTTATATTTTCTCTCAAATTTTGTGGGAAGCAAACATACCCTAAGAGTCCAGAGATTTGTCCTTAATCTTCTATTCTAGGAGAGCTTTATTTGATGTGTCGCTAATGCTAGACTCCCGGGCCTCTCACAACTTCTTTGGATCCTAGGGAACTGTCTATGGAAATTGTTTAGTGCCCTAAATTCATCAAACTTTAGTTATACCCAATAATGAAGAAATTTAAATAATCACTGAGAGTGTGACTGTTTCGGAAACCCTAAGTCAATAAGCTGCTTCCCTTCTTTTTGCTAAGGTCAAATATCTCCATTCTTTTTCTCCAACAAACATGCAAAACCGCTCAGAAAGCTCCATTAAACCTTAATCGTACCCAAAAAACCCGTTCTATCCATTCTATTTCAGACCAAAAACACCAAAACCTCCTATTCTCAAAGATCCTCGTCTTCATTATACAACTCAAAATTTCTCCTATACCTAGACGATTCCCCCTATATATATACACAATTAAAAGTGAAACAACGTACACAAATCAGTGTACCGACCTAGCAAAACAAAATTTTCTCAAAGTTCGTTACAACGTCAAACAGTAACATGTTAAACCTAATAAAACGAGTTTGCATAATTATACAAAATTCATTTGGTTAATACCCGCAAAAAAAAAAAATGGAAATAAAGGTTCAATTCTTTACTCTGCCCTTTTCCTCCGGTTTCTCGAGAACCAAACAGATCATCACAAAACAAAAACGAGGAAAACGAATGAAAATCAAATGCCACAAAATTACAGAAGAGAAACAAGAAGGCGCACCGCTTTTCAAGCCGATGGTGGAGTCTTGGGCGTTGAGGAAATAGAGGACGCCCTCGTAGCGAATCTCGCACTTGGATATCAAAGTGATGAAGCTGCCTATGTAGGAATCGGCGGAAGGTTCAGTAGCCATTGGAAGCCAGAAAATGCAGGAAAATGAGGGAAAGCGCAGGGACAACAAAAAAGTGATAATCGATTGTGATTTGTGAGTTTGACGCAAAAAGCAAAAGTTTTTTCTTTTTCTTTTTAAAAGATTAACTCCGAAGGAAAAGAGTCGGTTCTGCTGCGGTTCCAATGCCTCCAGTTATTACGGTGATCTTTCGCCCACTACTTTGTTTGATGGGTCTCATCTTACTAACCTTTGACAGAAGAGAACAAAATTAACAGATCCAACACCAATCATAGGGTGCCATTTGTACGTCACGGCCCCACCTAAGTTTCCTTACTTTATACGCCATTACATCATTTTTAAGATATCTCTTTAACTTCATGTTTTTTTTTTCGATTATGTCACATATGTTTGTATTTTCGTTAGTACTCTATATTTAGAATATGTTTGATAGTGATTTTAAGAAATATTTTTAATTTTTTTAATATTTAAACAATAAAAATATTTAAGTACTAAAAATTAGAAACATTTCTTATAATTTTAATAAATAGACTCTTAGCAATATTTTTATTAAAAGTATTTTAAATTAAAGTGTTTTTTTTAAATATTTTTCAAATAATCACTCATCAAATATTTTTTCAAAAAATACTATAAGAGATTTTTTCAAATTTTAAAAGTGTTTTTTAAATTTTACCAAAATAATTTTTCAATACTATAAATGATTTTTTCAATTTTCTAAAAATGTTTTTTAAATTTTACCAAACACATGATTTGTTTTTTCAAATCTAAAAGTGTTTTTAAAAATACCGTCATTGACATAAACTAAGTTGGTACCATAGATTTTTGTTTTTTAACCACTACTTTGATTGATGGGTCTTCTCTTATTAACTTTTGATTATCAAAATTAACATATTCAATCATTGTCATTTGTATATCTCGATCCCACCTAAGTTTCATTACTTCACTTTATATGCAGTACATGGTTTTTCAACTCAGTCTCATTGTTTTATACTTTAATTTCATCTTTTTATAGTTATGTCCCGTATGTTTGTATTCTCATTAAAGTATAAATCGAAAGTATGAAATGATATTAATTCACTACCATCATTTAAAAAAATTATTCTTGAATTAAAATTTATAAAATTTGTATTAAGATTTGTTAGAGATCGTGTTAACTTTTAATTTAGAATAACTTCTTTTTCTTTTAACTTAACCAGAGGTAAAACCAAGTTGAAGTCTTGATTTGAAATGGATAATTACAACACTACAACAATTTCACTAAACATGAATCCATGTTTTGTGTACAAGAAAAGTGTGTTAGTCAAAACAACATTGATTTTGCTTTCATTTTAAGCATTTTCTAAACTCAAAAACATTTTACCAAGTGTGGTTTGGACACGCTTTATATTTCCTATTTTTTAAAAACAAAAAATGGTAATAATTTTTATATAAAACATAATAAGTTTTAGAATCTTATATTAAGAAATGTAATGATGTTTAAAATTTGATTATAAAATTGAAGGGTCTTTTTGGCAATCGTTTTTTAAAACAATTCTGAAAACCAATTTCGAAGAACAGTTTTTGAAAACTATTATTTAATGTTTTGTAGAACAAAAATTAATGTAGAAACCTAAAATGTTTTTAACATGTTTTTAATATTTTAAATATGTTTTAAAAATAAATTTTATACCTAGTATTTTATTTTTAATTATTCTACATGTTAGTATAATTATTTTTAAAATAACCTTTAAAAAAGAAAAATGAAAATAATATAAAACAACTAAATGATAATATCTTTAAATAGTTTTTTATTGTCGAACATGTTTTCCTAGTTTTTTTTTTAGGGAGAACAAAAAATTGTTATCCAAAACAGCTACCAAATAAACTCTAAGGTATTGAAAGTTTTTTACTATCTTAAATTTTATAATTTTTTTAAAGTAAGTTTTAAAAACATCGGGTAAGTTTATACTTTTTGTATGAGAATTTTTTATTTTATATTAAAGTTTTTATTTTTAAAAAATAAAATAAAAAATAGAAATTTTATTCAAACGAACTCTAAAACCCTATTTGATAACCATTTTCAAAAATAGTTTTGAAAAACTATTTTTTATAACAATTTTTGAAAAATTATTCCTTGATATTTTGTAAAATAAAAGTCTGTTTAGAAATTTGAAACATTTTTAACCTATTTTTAATATTTTTAAATATGTTTTAAAATTAATATTTGTATATAATGCTTTATTTTTAACTATTCTACATGTTTATATAATTATTTTTTGAAATAATTCTTAGAAAAAAAATGAAAATAATTAAAAAATATTATTTAAAAACACCATATTTTCTTTTTTTAAGAACAAAAAAAATAGAAAATAGTTTTCTAGGCCTAAATCATCTTTCTCCGATTTTCTAAAATACTTTTACACTTTCTTCACTCTAAGACAAGAAAAATATTACTTCAGACTAAAATTCACTTTTAATTTGTATAAAAAATTATTTTATATTTAACTAAACTTTCATAAATTTAAGATTACACTTTTAAGACAATGATTTTTAAACTTGCAATCATGGGATTATACTTCAAGCCAAAAGCAAAAGTTAGAACCTTACGTCAAACCAACTCTAAACTTCGTTGTCAATCTTCTTCATATAGAATTTAGTCAAGCTTCTAGATATTCATTTAATCAAGATTTTATTTTTGTCAAACCTTCTACTTCAAATGCTAGCTTAAATAGTGTCGATTTTACTCCAAAAATTCCTATTCCTGTATATCAACAACAAGAATCTCCTTCTATGTCTCCTACTCATTCGGATATGTTTTCTAATCAAGTCAACATTATTCATAAGAAAAATTATAAAAAGACTCATTTCACTCCTAATATAGAATGGATAAAATCATATTATTTCTCCCCTCAAAATAATACTAAAAGAGCTTATTTTTAAACAATTCCTCCTCAAGCCAGAAATGCATTAAGAAAACAATATGAAAAATATATGAATCAAAAGAGAATGATTATTCCTTTTTTCTATTGGTTTTTCAAACTTAAAAAATAAAGAAAACAAATCATAACTTCAAGAAATGAAGAAGGACATCAATTAGCGCTAAAGCACTCAAAAAATATTCAAAAAAGAATTTTAACAATAACCTCAGAATTAGGTTCACAACCACCCTTAAATACTCATCAATTTAATTTCGATAATAATTCAATTTCTGCATCACCCTTCAAAATTCCAAGAACTAAAGATGAACAAAGTCTCATAATTTACAAAGATATTAGACAAGTTCAACAACAATTAAATTGCACAAATCATTCTCTTCAACATCTAAATCAACAAACAACAAAAATTTCTCAATTTTTGTTTTCTTTTGCCCCGAGAGGGAGGATAAGAGAAACATCAAAATCAAAATTTTCTTCAACTTTATCATCATCATCATCATCTTCTAAGTCTTTAGATCAACCTTTTATTATTCCCATAAATGCTGCAAAATCAAATATACAACTAGTTACTCTAGCATAAACAATGTTAAAAGAAATACAACTTAGATTAGATAAACTAAAATTAATGGCATTAATCAAAATAAAAATCAAATTCAAACTATAACCAAAGAAAAATCATAAATCAATTAAATAGAAGAACAATTCAAAATGTTTCCAGATTCAAACCCCTCAACAATCAATGCAATCTCTAATAATTTTGTAAGTAGAAAAAATTATTATTCGAAGCCCTCTTTTCCTGATGTTCAATTAGAAAAAAGAAATTATCAATTAGGTGCTAGCTATGATTGTATTAGTTTTTTTGAATGGAATATAAATGGAATGAGTGAACATCAAATAATTAATTTGCTTCATGAAATGATGATAACTGCTAATGCTTATAGAACCAAGACTATTAATTATGACTTTCATGCTGCTGGTGCCTTAGTCATAAGATTCATTGGTTCGCTTAAAGATTGGTGGGATCATTATTTGAGTCAAAATGATAGAGAATATATATTAAATGCAAAAAAAGACAATAATCAAAGAAGAGGGAACATCAGTTCAAACTTATGAAGAAAATGTTGTCAATACTTTAATATTTACAATAACAAAACATTTTATAGGAGATCCTGTCTATTTTCAAGAAAGAACTTCTGAAATCCTTAATAATCTTAAATGTCCAAAACTTCAAGATTTCAAGTGGTATAAAGATATGTTTTTAGTCAAAGTTATGTCAAGACATGATTGTGGAAGTTATTATTGGAAAGAAAAAATTATATCTGGTTTACCCACTTTATTTGCAGAAAATATTAGACAAAGAATAAGAAATATTCATAATAGTATAATTCCTTATGAGTCATTAACATATGGAGAATTAATTACTTTTGTCAATAATGAAGGCTCTTTGTACAGATCTCAAATTAAAGAGTCAAATAAAAAAAGAAAAATAAGATAGTAAAAAAGAATTAGGAAAATTTTGTTCATATTATGGTTATAATACAATAGTTGCTCCTTCAAAAAGAAAAAATAAACAAAATAATATAAAAGGTAAAAAACCTTCAACAGAGTCAAAATTCCAAAATAAGTTTGTAAAATTTACTCCTAATAAATCAAAATCTTCAAATACATCAACTTTAAAAAAGAAAACACCCACATGTTATAAATGTGGAAAAGTAGGCCATTACTCAAAAGATTGTCAAATAGAAAATAAGATCAATTATTAGAAATAAGTGATAAACTCAAAAATTTAATGATAGGATTAATGATTGATAAAGAAAATGAAGAATCAAGTGAAAATTATGAATCAGAAGAAGATAATCAAATATTGATAACATAAGAAATATCAAGTGAGGAGTCAAGTCAAGAAGAAGAATCAGAGAATCAACAAGATTGTGATTGTATTTGTGCATGCTCATATAAATCAATAAATGTGATTTCAAAGAATTCAAAAACCTCCTTAAATTTTCTTATTTGCAATTATGTGCCCCTCATAAATTCAATATATTTTCAATTTTAGTATGCTAGAGATAAACATATTAGATATTTGATTTATGCTTCAAAAGAGGTACTAAAATCTGAACTTTCTCTACAGATGAAGCAAGAATGGATTACATTTGGGAAATTCATTCTTCCTGTGATTCCTAAAAGTAATCTATCATTCAGGATTCATAAAGATATAGAAGGATTAGACAGATCACAAAAATGCATTTTAGACAACATCTGGAATGCAAAAAGTGATATTCAAAAGTTAGAAGCTTTAAATGTCTTATCTTTTCATTTTAAATAGTTAAATGATAAATTAGAAAGTTTTTTTAACACTTCAAGTTCTAATATACATTACATCCCAATGGATACAGATCTTGAAAATTTCATTTGTAGGGAAAGAGCAAAAGAATCTAAAGCTTCATTTTCAAAATCTCTTCAAAATGAATTTCAAACTTCAAGATTTTCATTTTTCAAGCAAAAGATTTTAAATCTTCCTAAAGACCTTAGATAGATCATAAGTCAAAAGGCTCAAGTTACAGGAGAAGCCAAGCAAGAACATATAATGCAATTTCTTGTTGACTATAGCACTTTTGAAATTCCTATTTAAGAGATGAGTTTCACTTGGATTACTCATTATGACATTACTTTTAATGATTGTCCAAAGATTGATCCATTGTGTAAGGTAATTCCACTAGAAAGGCATGACTGTAAGTGTGCTCTTACTTACAGTATTTGCAAAGCCAACATTGACTTAGACAGTTACAAGCCGATAATCATCAAGTTCAACAATGAGTCAATAGAGTTAACTCCTTCTCTCCTCATGGATTATGGATTATTATATCAACTAATTTTCTCCCAGCCAGATCAAACTGATGGCTTTTGAAGAAAATTAGTAGTTTGTGTATTAAATGCCTTCATTAGTGACTTCAAATCCGTTGACTCATTTTTGAAAGTAAACCTCTTGAATTGTCGAATGATGAAGGAGTTTACCCTACTCAACATTACATCCTTCTCAAAGCCAATCAAAGAAAACATCAATGGTTTGGTACAGAGATCCCTTGGCCTTGTACTAGATTCAGCCTCAAAAAATAAATCAGACATTGGAGATCAAGAATCATTGCAAGAAACCTTGATTATGAGATTTATAGTTCTTCTAACTATAGTCTCATTACTGAAAACAATATTCAAAAGATCATCTTTGTAACTGATTTTTCAAAAGTCCTTTTTTTGTTCTAAACTCAATTTACTTATCTTGTTGATAAGTACAAAAAGGAGTATGTCCTCGAAAAAGAAGCCCGACAAAAATTTGAAAAATATCTCGTAGAAATACTCAGTTAAGAGATATCATGAACTGTTTATTTGTACAATTGTCTTTTTGTATTTATCCAATAAAAAAAATTGTGGAAAGTATGTAAAGCTTGAAAGTGTGAAGAATGTAAAGTATATAAATTTTTTTTTTTTTTAAAAAATTGATGAATAGTGTTTTTTTTTTTTTCACCATGACTCAAAAGGAAAGTGATGGAAAAGGAAAGGAAGAAGACAAGAAGAATAAAATTTACCTTCTACAAACTTCATTCATGCTTCAGTTGTCACCCTAACACGTGGAAGTGGATTCAAAGATTTCTCAAAATTGAAGACTCAAAACTTCGTTTCAAGACTGAATTCTCGCCTATAAATAGAGCTATAGATTTCATCATAAGGCCAAACTTGAGAGCTTAAGAGTGCAGTGTTCTAAAAAATTCTCTCTCTTGCTTTTGTAATTTTCTCTTTCAAAAATCTAGTCATTTGTATTCATCTTTTTGAGTCATCCATTTGCTGTCAACAAGCTTGTATCAACAACTCTCTATAATTAAGGTATATTTTCAATAAACAATATTTTCATATTCAAATATCTGTGTTTTTATGTTTAAATTTCTACAATAAATTAGACAAAATTAGATAGTAAATATTTATGTTTTTATGCTTGGAGTTCATTAGACAAAATTAAATTATTGCGTGCATGAACTGTTGTATGTCCTGGGTGCAAATGGTATCAGAGCCACATTCTGCTTGAGAACCGAGTGGTGTTACGAGTTAAAACACTAATTAATCACTAATTTAGTCCTGAATTAGTTCGGATTGAATTTCTTGTGAATGACTTGGTCAGCCTAGATAGCGGTGTTTGAAGGGCAGAAGGAGCGTAAGTCTCATGTTGATCCGCTTGTGGTGGTCCATGTTCAGGAAATTATCTAAATTGATTAAGGATAAAATTGTGATTATTTTCTATGACAATGAATAATATTATTAGGGAATTAAGTGAACTAGTTCTTCCAGATCTCTTAGGTCCCATGATAGTCATGCACCTACATCAAATAATTCTGTATATAACTTAGAAAGTTCTTCATACGAGATAATCAGATTTATAAATCCTGCATCATCATATAGTAATAACATAAAATTTAATAAATCAAAACTAGATGAAGAAATGAGTCAAATAGAAAATCAACTTTTGTCAAATATGTCAAACTTTGTTTTAGAAATTCCTCTTTTTGAAGAAAAGTCTTAGTCAAATATTTTCTCTAATCATGATATCATTAGAAAAATATATATTAAAAGAAATCCTTTTGTTCCTGATGTAAAAAATATTAAATCGGATTATTTTTCTCCTCAAAATACTGCAAAAATAAATTATCTTCAACAACTTCCTCCTCAAGTTAGAAACGCTTTAAGAAAACAATATGAAAAATATATGCTACAAGTTAGAATCACTATTCCTTTTTTCCTCTGTTTTTTCAAATTTAGAAAACCCCTTAAAAGAATTGCAACATTAACTTCAAGTAAAGCAATATAGAATTCTCCACATAATAAAAAAATATTAGATCAACAAAATTTAAATCAAAAAGAGTCAAGTAAAAATTCAAAAGAAGAGTCAAGTGAAACAAAATTTAATCAAATTTTGTTTTCTTCTGCCTTGGGAGAGGTGGAGGAAATATCAAAGATAGAAGAAAAAACAACAAGTGAAATTAATGAAATACAAAAACTAGAAAAAAAAAAAAAAAAAAACCAAAATTAATCAAAACAATAAATGCAATATCTTCAAAAGTAGATAAGCAAATATTTTTTTATGTTGTAGACAAAATACAAGATGAAGAAACACAAAGAAACTATTTACAAAATTTAAAAAATTTAATTCTCACGGAAGATTCAAATTAAACCTACACAATATTCAATGGATGAAATTTATAATAGATTCAAAAAGACTCAAAGGCCTATAACTATTAAAGATTTGGAAGAGGAAATACAAGAAATAAAAAAGCAAATAAATCAATTAAAATTAGAAAATGAGCAAAAAAAATAAGAAAACTAGTTGATAAAACAAGAAAATGAACAAATTAGAAATGTAATACAATATAAACAAGATTTTGCTGAAACATCTAATAATCAAGATCCAGGAATAATAATACCTAATAAACAAACTCCTATAGAATCATTTATAAATATAATATCAAAAATGGATTTTCAAAGATGGTATACAAATAAAAAACTCATAGTAGAAGATTTTGAAATGAAAATAGTAGCATTAATAGACTCAGGAGCTGATATGAATTGTATTCAAGAATGATTAATTCTTGTTAAATATTATGAACAAACTGGACAAGAACTTTTTGCTGCAAATAAAGGAAAATTATAAATATAATTTAAACTTCAAAATATTCATATATGTCAAAATAATTATTGTTTTATAACTCAATTTATATTAGTACAAAATATGACTGAACCTTTAATTTTAGAAACTCCTTTTATTACATTACTCTACCATTTTCAAGTAAATGATGAAGGTGTCAAAACTACAATATTAGGAAACACCATATTTTTCTCTTTTATATATCCATTAACTAAAAAAGAAATACATCAAGTCCAAAGTGATTCGATAAATAAAAAGATAAATTTAATTCAAAGAAAACAAGCTCATATAAATTTTATATCAAAAGAAATTCAATATAAAAAGGTAAAAGAACAACTTCTAGAAGATAAAGTTCAAAAGAAAATAAAAGAGATTTAAGATCTTTTTCAAAAGGAAATTTGTTCTGATCTTCCAAATGTCTTTTGGTCTTGAAAGAAACCTGAAATAAGTTTACCTTATATTCAAAATTTTGATGAGTCTAAAATTCTTACTAAAGCTAGACTGATTCAAATAAATGAAAAACTTTTAGAATATTGTAAACAAGAAATTGATTCATTAATAAAGAAAAAATTAATTAGACCTTCAAAATCTCCTTAGAGTTGTGCTGCTTTTTATGTTCAAAATGGTGCTGAAATAGAAAGAGGTGCACCTAAATTAGTCATTAATTATATACCTTTAAATAAAATATTACAATGGATAAGATATCTTATTCCTAATAAGCAAGATTTATTCAAAAAGACATCATAGTGTTATAATTTATTCAAAATTTGATATGAAATCAGGATTTTGACAAGTTCAAATTAAAGAAGAAGATAGATACAAAACTGCTTTTTACTGTCCTTTTTGGTCATTATGAATGGAATGTCATGTCTTTTGATCTTAAAAATGCCCCTTCTGAATCTCAAAATATTATGAATGATATTTTTAACCCTCATTTTCAGTTCATAATTGTATACATTGATGATATTTTAGTATTTTCTAATTCATTAGAAAAACATTTTGTTCATTTAAAGAAGTTTTTCAATGTCATCAAAGCAAATGGAATGGCATGTTCTGCTCCAAAGATGAAATTATTTCAAACAAAAATTAGATTTTTAAGACGTGAAATTTTTCACGGAAAAACAAAACCGATTCAAAGGTCAATAGAATTTGCAGACAAAATCCCTGATGAAATAAAAGAGAAAAAACAATTGCAAAGATTTTTAGGTTGTTTATATTATGTTTCTGATTATTTCAAAAATTTGAGAATCATTTATGAACCTTTATACAAAAGACTTAGAAAAAATGCACCTGCATGGACTGAGAATCATACTAACTTAGTCAAAGAAATTAAACAAAAAGTCAAACATTTACCATGCATTAATATCCTTTATCCAAATGCATTGCTTATTGTAGAATCAGATGCATCTAATTTAGGATATGGAGGCATATTAAAACAGGAATATAACAATCAAGTGCACATGTTAGATATCATTCAAGGATCTGGTTGGGCGCTCAACTAAATTATTCAATTGTCAAAAAAGAAGTTTTATCTATAATTTTATGTATTTTAAAGTTTCAAAGTGATTTGATAAACAAAAAATTTCTTTTAAAAATTTATTGCAAAGCTGCAAAAGATATTTTACAAAAAGATGTTAAAAATTTAGCTTCAAAACAAATTTTTGCAAGATGACAAGCTTTACTTTCAAATTTTGATTTCAAATTGAATTTATCAAAGGAGAGTTGAATTCTCTTCCTAACTTCCTTACTCGGGAGTTTTTGCAGGGTAAGGATCCTCCTCCATCCTAATGGGCACTCCCGTTAGGCCTCAACTTCCTTCATCATCCAAGAAAACAAAAGCTTCATATGCAATGATTTCAAAATTTCAAAATATTCGTCCTACTTTTCCATTACAAACGTCAAATTCCTTTCAAGTTCTAAGTCCAAATATTTTGATATAAAATATCGGTTGACCTAAATTTGATCAAAACTTATAAAAATGTAAGAAAAAACTATTAGAAATGAAATTAGAAGCATAATAGATATTTTAAAGTTATTTTGTTGAAGAAATTGATATATATATATATATATTTGATATGATTTATCATATTTGATAATAATATTACATGTATCAATAAAAAATATAAATTATATAAGTGTATATTGATTATTAAATTACATCAAGTATTATTTGATAATAATATCATGACATTTGATTATAATATGTCTAATTTTAAAATATATTTAATATAAAAATTATGATATATTTAATTGAATTGTATTAATTGATATAAAGTAAATGATGATGTATGTAAAAAATAATAATATTTAATTAATATATTAATGATATTAATGATAATTTTTATATTTTTGATAATTAATTAAATGAAAAATTTTCATTTAATTATAAAATAATTATAATTTATTTATTTTTCAAAATATTCTTTTAATATTTTGTTTATATCATAACCTTTAATCTATATACCTTTGGTGCATTATATTTACGAAGCGCCAAGTTTGGCCTAGCGATAAGTCAAGCTGTAGGTGGAATGTTTTGACTAGGGTTCAAGTCCCCTTGTTGCAAAAAAGAAAATTGTAGCATTTTTTTACTTTGACTCACCCGTTGCCCGCCTAGTTTACCCACTTTGACTCTCGAAATATCATAAAAAATCGATAAAAATACCAATAAATGCCGATATTATCATAAATTTCGCCTCATGGAAACTTCGGTAGCCTGTTTCGTGCTGGTGAGTCCCAATAAGTAATATATCGACGAAATATCACCAATATATATCAAAACTTTTATCCATACTTCTTAGTAGTATATAAATAGCAAGCCATTTTTTAAATTCTCTTTCTTAGCCTAAATTTATGATATTGTTTTGAATCTATTTTATATTCAAGTTTGAAACTAAGCTATCACTCTTTTTATTCATTTTTCTAATTTCTTTAGGAGGAATTATATTTACATGCAATATTTAGAAAATATCGATGCAAACATAACTCAAAATAGTGCATTTCATTAGGAGTACATTTTGGGAAAAGTAATTTTCATTTCATGCATTGGAATAGTACCTTTTCCAAATTACTTGAAAATACCCTTAGATTGCATTCTAACTAGCACCCATACCAACTAACAAGGCCAAAGAGACAATCACATTAGCCATCCCATTCAACTTTAAATTATGACTTAACTATCTTATAATCATAATAAAATCTAAATTAAAAATACATTTGAAATGAAAACCAAAATGAGTAAATAAACATTTGTTATTTGGTATAGTCCTAACCTCCACAAAATAGACTTTTCTAGCAAAGCCCTAACCCTCATGTGTTCAAGAGCTTAACCTACCCATTTTTTCATCTCTGTGCAAGGTTCGTTGGTTGCAGCATCGACATCATGTTGTCGTGAAGGAAGTGTCACCACCCCCTCCCCCTTCTTTTAAATATGTAATTGTATGAACGAGGATAAAGATAAAAAGGGTAGGAAAATTAGTGGTATGACAAAATCGTACAACATTTGTTCAAAAAGCACAGTGAGTATCTTGTTTAATTTTTTGAGGTTTTGTATTTAAATATTATACCTATTCCATTTAATAAAACTTAATATATTAATACATTTGTATTTATCTTTATCATTTAATTTGATATATCAAATATAAAAAATAAAATACTATTAAAAATTATATATATATATAACTTATTATCATTATTTTTAATTTTAATAAAATATAAATTATATATTTATGAAGTCACTTATTCAACTATGGTTTGATCGCTAGTTTACCAAGAAACCATAAATCAATAACTTTTTTTATTCAATGTTCGTTTCTATTCTAAAAACATTGGTTTAGAAGCCTTTTCAAGGATTCTCAACCTTAATCTTATAGAAATAATTTAACAGTTAAGGCAGTGGGAAACTAGTTGAGCTAGTTGGGCTTAATTGGTCAATGTGTTATTTTGTGCACCTGAAAATCCATAGGCTCATTTTAATTGGCTTAGGCAAAAGTCTTGATTAATTGAGGACCAATCAAATTGGTTGCTCAATCGATTAAGCTTTGAGCCTCAAATAGTCACTTTTTAAAGAATTAAATGTCTAATGCTAGTCAATTGGTTGCTTGATCATTTGAACCCAAGTTGTATGTTTTTGGGTCGAGTTGCCAAACTATAACTTGATGGTTTTTAAACCATTTAGACTGATGAGATATTGGGTATTCATTTATTTACTTGCTTAAATTCTCATTGAAAGCTTTAAACACATTCATAGTCATCTAGCTATCATTTCACTTGCAAATTCCTCATATGCACCATCAAATCAATCATAGTTTCCTTGTATTATGGTTCATCTTTGCTTTGCTATGATTGAAGTGTTCTCAATTTTTTTTTTCTTCTAAACTTATGAGAGTATTGTTCAAGTGAGGCTTATTAACTAAGGTGATGTGTGATGGGCGATTGAAACTTTGAAATCCAACCATAGACATAAAAGGCTTTGGAGCTAGTGAAACCTTAAGTCAAATTGAAGCTCGAGGAGAGTGTATGTAAGTCAAGGTTTGGATCGAACCACTATAAATAGTACTTGTATTTCTTTTTCCCTTTTTCTACTCGTCTTAATTTGTTTTAAATTACATATTATCTTGTGCTATTGTTAATTACTTTAATTTAGTTTTGTTAAAAAAAGTTGGCAAAATTGTGAACCTCTCCATTTCTTTTTACTAGGTTGGATTAACTATCATTCACCCCTATTCAATTTTGTGCAATAATTCTTTTAGTCTTACTAATGCCAACTATTAGAGTGGAAAAAAGAAACTTGTTTTAAAATTCTTTTTTCCAAGTAATGGGTAACTCTTTTCCACTACTTTTCGTATACCAAATGAGACCTTATTTAGGAATATGTCTTCCCAAACGTCATAGGAATCACCACTTGAGAATTGATCCCAATCTTTTTAAATGTCAATATAGAGATGAATGACTATAACGTATTCTAAAAAATGTATACTTCAAATTTACGAGTCCTTGTAGTTAAAGGCCTACCAAACTAAAAAGAGGTCAAAGTTTGGATCATCATAAATTGTAGAAGTATATACATCATACTTGACCCCACATTCTTTTTTTAATGATTAAGGCTATAATTGGAAAACAAGTGCCAAAAAAATGATAAGCGTTACAAATCCGATGCAAAATTGGGTAATTAATAAATATGATAATAAAAGATTCAAAGTTTTTAGAATTAGCCTTTAATATTATGTTGAGTAAGGTTAGGGTCTTATATCCTTGCTGTCATTTCAATAATTGTCTTATACAAAAATGAAAAATTATGTGCAACCATTTGTTAAATAATGAGATCCTATCATTCCAAAAAAACTACAAAATTTTCATCCTCATTGATTATAAGCTTGGTTGACGATGGATACCTCTAGATTTTGATCACTTAATATTTCTAAATTTTAATCAATAATCATTCGATGAGATTGCTTATGACATTATTTTCATTGGTCACTTATTCAAGAAGCGTTGCCCAAAGCTTTAACTTAATCCATAAAATAAATCCAAATTTAACCCACCCTTTGGCTAAGAAACTTATTTTATTTATTTATTGTAAAATTTTTTATTTTTCTATATAGAAAAAAATATTTTATAGAAGTATAAAGCAGTTTTATTTCGAACAAAGGGGCAAAAATATTTTGAAAAATAATTATTCTAAACATGTGATTTGTGTTTTTGAAACATGTTTTTGTTTCACGAGAACAATTCTCATAAATTCATTATTACGTAGATCCAAAACAACCCTCTCTGGATCTCCCCACTCCCCGACTCCACACGCCAAGCTCTGAAAACCCCTTTTCTCTCTCTCAAAACCCCAATTATCTTCACAAATTTCGTTTCAATTCTCCACAGATCCATCTCCTTCAATCCAAATTCCTCCAGAAACCCTAGACTTTGTGAGGAATTGAGGAGGCGCCAAGCTGGAGCAGTTGAAGACAATTGGTAGGGAGCTCGCAATGGGCTCCCAGGGTGGCTTCGGCCAATCCAAGGAGTTTTTGGATCTCGTCAAGTCCATCGGCGAGGCTCGATCCAAGGCGGAAGAGGACCGCATCGTCCTCCACGAGATCGAAACCCTCAAGCGTCGAATCGTGGAGCCGGACATCCGAAGCGCAAGATGAAGGAGTTCATCATCCGCCTGGTGTACGTGGAGATGCTGGGTCACGATGCCTCCTTCGGCTACATTCATGCGGTCAAGATGACCCACGACGACTCCCTCCTCCTCAAGCGGACGGGGTACTTGGCGGTGACTCTATTTTTGAATGAGGATCATGATTTGATTATACTCATTGTCAATACCATTCAGAAGGATCTCAAATCGGACAATTATTTAGTGGTTTGCGCTGCGCTGAATGCGGTTTGCAAGTTGATCAATGAGGAGACTATTCCCGCGGTGCTTCCGCAGGTGGTGGAGCTACTTGGGCACTCGAAGGAGGCGGTTCGGAAGAAGGCCATCATGGCCCTACATCGGTTTTATCAGCGCTCACCGTCCTCGGTCATGCATCTCGTCTCCAATTTCAGAAAGGTTTAAAACGTGATTTTTTTTTGCTTTTGTTACAATTGCCTGCTTTATTGTTTCTGGAATGCGCCTTTTTTTAGAATAATGGTCATAATTTTTACTAGGAAAGACTAAGAATTGGTAAATAACAACAAAGCGAGTGAGAACCATGCCACAGCATACTCTCATAGTTATGTGAACTGGGTGTGGTGCATTGAGAACAGATCCGGATGTGCAACAGCATTAGGCATAAATATTTTTTCTAAGAATTTACTGAAAGCATCCATTGATTGGATTGAATTATTGACTTTGGCTTGCTTGGGAAAGTTACAATTAGAATGCAATGACTTTCTTTTCTTTGTTGAAACTGAGGAAAGTTGGAATCCTATAAGTCTATTCGTTTTGTAAATGTAAACTTCCCCTGTCAAAATAAATCATGGACAAACTGATGATTTGTTTCCTCTGGGGTTAAATGCTGTAGAAAAGAACTACTTAAAAACCCCTATTATCATAGAAATCTTCTTCTTGACCGGTTGATCGATATTTGATTCTCTATGTAGGAAGAAAAAAAAACAGAATAAAAGTGTTGTACTTGGTGAAGCTGCGTCATCTTTATCCGCTTTTAACCAACCCAAAAAGGTTGTATTTTTTTTTTTAAATTTTATATTAGAAACAAACATGTTTTAATTATGGATAAAAAGTACATCAGAAGGACGAGGGTTCCTCCCCACAATATACAAGAAATTGATAAAAAAAGGTGTATGCTTTAATGAACCTATCTTTTTGCTATGTTATAAAGGGCAGTTAGCATTGGTCTTTTCATGTCTGTTCTTGATGAATATCTAAATATTCTATTTTTCTTTGTTGCAGAAGCTTTGTGATAATGATCCTGGAGTCATGGGTGCAACACTTTGCCCTCTTTTTGACCTTATTGCAGTAGATGCCAATTCCTACAAGGATTTGGTCATCAGCTTTGTGAGCATTCTTAAACAAGTAGCTGAGCGTAGATTACCAAAGACTTATGACTATCATCAGATGCCAGCTCCATTCATTCAGGTCTATTCACTATATTTCAGTCCAATTGAGTTTTATAGCTGGCACTTCTTGTGGCTGGATTGTGTTCTTATTTAAGGGTTTCTCCAATAGTATGAAGTGGCTAAATTGTCACATTGGTTCTTCTGCGCCTGGTTGATTGGATTGAAAGATCATATTACATGTTTACATTTGCATTTTGTTAAATAAATGGTCTTGTTGGCTGTATGAGAACTGTACATCTGTTGCTGGTGATTGAAATGGAATAGGTCACATGGTATTTGCATTTTGGGTAACTGTTCTATTAATATAAACGGTAAGCCTCCTAATTTTATCTACTGTGGTTGCCTCCTTGTGAAAGCAGAATGACCATTTAACTATTGTTCTGGTTTGGGCTTTTGGGTTTTCACTATATGGGAACCCATGTATGTGAAACTATCAAAATGTAAAGATCAATGAAAAACTTAGGAGGTCAAGAGCTTTGAAAGCATTTATTAGATGATGGTATTCATTGTTCTACCAGCCTTATTGGCCTGTTTTTGTTTTTGTCAACCAAATAGCCAAATGGGGTTTGGTGGAGGGGGTGGGGGTTTGCTTTTGTTGTGGGGATGGATGGCGTTGGTATTTGAAGACAATCAAGTTAAGAGAACATCACGAAAAGGAAATTTCCTATTTCACTTATCAGGAATTGATGGATTCCTTAATTTGTTGATTATATTTTAAAACTTATTAAGTAGGGTTATTTTCTTGCTTGTCTAGTTGTCTAATGTGAAAAAAACTGATTTATCCAGCTTTAGAATGTAAACATTTTATAAAATTTTGAGTACTTTGGTATGTAATCCTTTGGTCTTTTGAGTGTTGGTTTTATCCCACAAGTTGCATCTCCCACAAATCTTTATGTGTGCTTGTGATATGCATCTCTTTAAGATCTAGACCATTTACCTATTATACTTTCTACTATGCAGATCAGGTTGTTGAAAATTCTGGCATTGCTGGGCAGTGGTGATAGACAAGCAAGCGAAAACATGTATACTGTTGTGGGTGACATATTCAGGAAGTGTGATTCGACGAGTAACATAGGAAATGCTGTTCTTTATGAGTGCATATGCTGTGTTTCTTCTATATATCCAAACCCTAAATTATTAGAAGCTGCTGCTGATGTAATTTCCAGATTTTTGAAGGTTTGTCTCCACACCTTTTTAGTTGCTTCCCACAACTACTAATTTCCTGATTATCATCTTCTTAGAGCTTTTGGTTGCCGTGTGTTGTAACTCATGTTTATCTGATATTATCCTTTTGGCAGAGTGATAGTCATAATCTAAAGTATATGGGCATTGATGCCCTTAGTAGACTGATAAAGATAAGTCCAGAAATTGCTGAACAACACCAATTGGCTGTCATTGATTGCTTAGAGGTAAGAAAGACCATTTTTTTGGTACTTTTGGAGTTGTGAACTGGTCCATGTTCCTTTGTTTTACCCCCTTAGTCTACTTTTCACCCTGGAGTATGCAAGTTGATCCGTCCTAACAATATGATTATTTTCCCTCTTTTTTTTAATTTTAATTATTACTGTTAGTTCATTTATGTCTCTGTCCATCAGACCATATCACCGAGGACATTGATATTGCCATTATCCCCTTAAATAGAGTAGGAGTTTCGGGGGGGGGGGGGGGGGGGGGGGGGGCGCTCCAAGGGTAAACCAGATATGGCATATAGATGAACCACACCCTAAACCTGAATATATCTATGAATGATAAATATTTATAACATCTTCTTAATCTATTTCTTTTTTGACATGTCCTTTCTTAGGATGATTTCCTCTAGCTCTAGTTCCTTAGTGACTTCAGACTCATAGATAAATATTTGTAACATCTTCTTAATCTATTTCTTTTTTGACATGTCCTTTCTTAGGATGATTTCCTCTGGCTCTAGTTCCTTAGTGACTTTAGAGACTTGAGGTTATCCATGATTGGCCCATTTCCTTGGGGGCATCTTTTACTACTAAGATGGCTTTGTTCCTCATCAAGCTTGGTTTTAAGGTTTACATGAATTTGCAACATCCCCCCATCTACTAATGGTTCATTTGATTTCCACCTCCTGTATGACTTGGTTTTGGGTGTGGGTATGCCTAGGTATCCAATCCTTTGAATTCCTAGATTTAGGATATGGATCCTCAGGCTGAAAAGGATCTCAATAGCTAGTTGTCCATTAGCATGATTGAAAAATTAATTATCATTGAGGTTCATGGTAGCTTATTCAGGGTTATATCTACTTTATTCTTTGTTGTATGTACTCAATATTTTTTTTTTATTAGTGCAAGGCATATACTATTCCCTTTTTTATTTTTTTAATTTTTTTAATGAGAAACGAAGATAAAGTTTCTTGATATAATAAAAAGAGAAAAATGAAACATTAGTGCAAGGCATATTATTCTAAGTACAAAGGATGTGTAAAAAAAATTGCCATATTATTTATGATGTTTTAATTTTTGGAATTTCAAATGTATTAATGCAATTTTAATAGCAATTATTTCTAGTGGAAATTTTATATCTTAAGAATTGATTTTTATCAAAATCAAAACAATATTTATGTCATTTTAGAAGCACAACATGTGTGTGTGTGTGTACCCCATGGAGAGTCCTAAGGGCTTGGCCATGGAAGGTTACTCGATTATCAAAAAAAAAAAAAAAAAAGTGTGCGTGTGTGTATACACATTTTTTGAGAGACAACATTTATCCAAGTGGGGGACGATTGACTCTTATCAAAGGTAGCTTGTCTAGTCTTTCCATTTATTTCATGTCCCTTTTTGTTATTCAAAAAAGGGTATGCCAAATATTGAAAAAACTTCAAAGGAACTTTTTGTGGACTTAGTGAGTTGGCTCAAAGTTTGTAAGCCAAAGGTGGAAGGACGGTTGGGCATACACATTTTTTTTGTTTTGAACATGGCTCTCATAGGCAAATGGAGTTGGATGCTCACTGTAGAAGGGGAGCCCTTGTGGAAGCAAGTAATCATTGGTAAATATAGGGTAAAAGAAGGGGATTGGTGCTCTTTGGAGGTGAGGGAGGGTTATGGTGTAGGGTTGTGAAAGGCTGTAAGAAAAGAGTGGGATGCTTTCAAAAGCAAGATCTCTTATGTTGTGGGCAATGGAAGAAGAATAAGATTTTGGAGGGACATTTGGTGTGGGGACACTTCTTTGAGGACCTCTTTCCCATCTTTATTTGCTATAGCCACCTCAAAGGATGCTTGAGGTGTATCTCTACTGTGAGATTTTCTATTCTAGTTAATGACTCTCCTTTTGGTTTTTTCCAAAGTTCGAGGGGTTTGAGACAATGAGATCCCCTCTCCCCTTACTTATTCGTGATAGCCATGGAGGTGTTTAGCTGTCTCTTGAGGAGGGCTATTAGTGGGGGCTTCTTATTTGGTTGGCAGGTGAGAGGTAGGAGTGGTGATGGGATTTTGATATCTCACTTGTTATTTGCTGATGATACTTTAGTGTTTTATGAGGTGTCTTAAGACCATATGACTTATCTAAGTTGGCTTCTTATGTGGTTTGAGGCTTGCTCGAGTTTGAGGATAAATTTGGAGAAAAGTGAGCTAATTTCGGTGGGCAGGGTGCCTAATATAGAGGATTTGGCCTTGGAGTTGGGGTGCAAAGTGGGAGGCCTTCCTTCCCGGTATTTGAGTCTTCCTTTGGGGGCCCCCTTCAAATCTGTAGAGGTTTGGGATGGTGTTGAAGAGAGATTTCAAAGAAGGCTAGCCAGGTGGAAAAGATAGTATATCTCAAAAGGAGGGATACTCACTCTGATTCAAAACACTTTGTCTAGCATGCCTATGTATTTCATGTCTTTCTTTTGCATGCCAAGACAAGTGAGGTTGAGGTTAGAGAAGATTCAGAGGGATTTTCTTTAAGGCAGGGGGGCTCTTGTGCAAAAACCACATCTTGTAAGGTGGAAAACAGTTTGTTTGGAGAAAAGGAAAGGTGGTTTGGGTGTGAGAAATCTTTCTCTAATGAATATAGCTCTCCTGTGTAAGTGGAGTTGGTGGTATGCCAATGTAAAGGAGGCTCTTTGGAAGCAAGTCATCAGTCAAAAGTATGATGAAGAGGATGGGGGGTGGCGTTCCCATGAGGTGAGAGAGAGATTTGGTGTGGGGTTGTGGAAAGCTATTAAGAAGGAGTGGAAGTATTTGAGTGGTAGGTTGGCTTACCAAGTGGGCAATGGGCAGAGAGTGAGATTCTGGTTGGACAAGTGGTGTGGATATGGGGCACTTAGTCCTTCTTTTCCTTATTTACCCTTTCTACGTCTAAGGAAGCTTGGGTGGCGGATGTTTGGAACACTGAAGGTGGTGAAGGGGGTGGTTGGACCCTTCTTTTCTCTAGGGCCTTTAATAATTGGGAGCTAGATTTGGTGGAGCGTTTTTTGCAAAAGATTCAAGCATCTAGAGTTTACAGGGATTTGGAAGATAGAGTGATTTGGATAGTTTTGAGGTGTGGGACCTTTTCGGTTAAATCTCTTTGTTTCATCTTGGAGACTAGAGATCCTCTTTCGTTCCCTAGTGGTAGTATTTGGAGATTGAGTGCGCCTCTTAAGGTGGTCTTCTTTGCTTGGGAAGCATCTTAGGGGAAAGTGTTAACTTTGGACCAACTTCAAAGGAGGGGGTTCTTTTTGACAAATAGGTGTTTCTTTTGCCTCTCTGAAGCAGAGACGGTTGATCACTTTCTTCACTGTGAAAGGTCTTGGATTCTTTGGGATCTTCTTTTCTCCATCTTTGGTGTGTCTTTTGGATTCTTTCTTGTTCAGCGAAGGAAACTCTTCTTGGATCGCATGGGTCGTTTGTGGGTAAATCTTGTAAAAAGGCTTGGCAAGCAATCCCTTTATGTATATTTTGCATAGCATGGAACGAAAGGAATTTGACAGTGTTTGACAATGAGGAGTTATTGATCCAAAGATTGAAAATTTTTTTTGTATGTAACCTGTGGTCTTGGTGTAGGGTGTCTGTAAATATGTGCCCTATTTTTCTTGTAAGTTTCATTGATTGGTTAGACTCTAAGTAAGGATAGGTGGTATTTTTGCTTCTGTCCCTCCCCCTCTGTTTTGAGCCTTAAGGCTTCACTTGTCTACTTCTTGTATATTCTGAGGGCACTGTTTTCGATGTCTCCTCTTTACTTTTTATACGACTTCTCTTTACCTATCAAAAAAAGGATGCTTGGGTTTGTGATGTCCAGGAGCAAGCTGATAATGGAAGGCTTTAGAACCCTTGTTTTGTAAGGAATTTCCAAGATTGGGAGTTGGGTTGTATTGAAGCACTTCTTTTGTGTTTTCAAGGAAAATCAATTAATAGGGAGGTAGATGACAAGGTTGTGTGGATGGTCACGGGGGGTGGCAAGTTTTTGGTTAAATCTTTCTATAATGGTATGGTTCAAAGGGGTTCAAAATCTTTCTCGACAACGCTTATTTGGAATTCTTGGGCTCCAACAAAAGTGAGTTTTTTCGTTTGGGAAGTAGCATGGAAAGGGATTCTAACTATGGACATCTTGAAGAGGAGAGGGTGGACA
This sequence comes from Vitis rotundifolia, assembly GCA_030254885.1. Lineage (NCBI taxonomy): Eukaryota > Viridiplantae > Streptophyta > Magnoliopsida > Vitales > Vitaceae > Vitis > Vitis rotundifolia. The sequence goes on from CM058152.1 coordinate 16,820,588, forward strand.
TTGGTGAACAAATGTTTTCTATGCCAAGGCAAGGAGGAATCTTGCGATTGCATCCTTCTTCATTATTCTAAGGCAAGTTTGTTATGACAATTGGTCTTTTTCTTGTTTGGAGTGGGTTAGGAGTTGCATACCTTAGTCCAAGCAATGCTTCTTAGTTGGCACAATTGCTTCGTTGGAGAGAGGAGAAAAAAGGCATGGAATGTTGCTCCTTTTTTTTGTTTTGGACTATTTGGAAAGAGAGGAAAATAATAGCTTTTGAAAATGTTGAGCTTTCAAATTAAGAGCTAATGTTCTCTTTTTTGTGTAACTTTTTAGAATGGACTAAAGGGGGTTTAGGGTAAGAGTCCTTCTTTGTGATTGATTTTATTGATTGGTTAGGTTGCTAATAAGGTGAGTGATTTTCTCGTTTTTTCTTTGGAGCGCATATGCATACTCCTTGTGTACTTGGTGTAGCCTTTTTTTGGGTCTTTAATCTATATTAATCTTTTGCCTATCAAAAAAAAAAAAAAAAAAAAAAAATCAAAGGTGCTTAACAAAAACAGGCACAACCCAAGTATGTAGGTAGCATACAAAGTACACCAAAGAAGGAAGAAAACAAACAAAACCTACTTTCTATCTAGACCGGCAAAGAAATCTAAAAAGGAACTAACTTTAAAATTAAAGACATTATGGGCTAAGATAACAAAAATTTTTAAAAAGGGTTAATTTTATTCACCTCTCTTGAGGTTTTGGCTAAATACATCCAACCCTTATAGGTTTGAAATTTCATCATGCACCTCCCTTATTTTGAGTGAGAGGGGAGGTGAGTGAAAGTAGGAAATGAAAAGGATAAGAGAGGTATTTGATGAAATTTCAACCTTATGGAAGCTAGATGTATTTAGTCAAAACCTCAGGGGAGGTGAATGAAATTAACCCTTTAAAAAATGGTGCTCTTCATTACCACCTTTGAATTTTCCTTGGCCTTGAAACTTCTCTTTTTTTGTTCTTTCTAGACACACCAAATTCTATACAAAGGAACAAGCCTTAATAACATCCTTTGCCTCCTCTCAACAAAAATCCCATTTTATACTGGCAACAAAACTCTCTCAAAGACCTTAGGTGCACCAAGAAAACTTGAATAGCAAAAAAACAAAGTCCACAAACTCCTAGTCCTAGCTAATCTGCCATAGATGAGGATATGATTTTCCAATTTTATCGCTTTAGAATCTGATTGAGAAAATGTTACATTATTCATAGTAGAATATACGTCTTTATGCAAAAGAAATAATCTCTTAGAAAGAAAAAAATATAAACTTCCTAAATCAATGGTATAAATATCTGTCAGCCTAATTACAAAATTGACTAAATCAAACTTCCTAAAATAGCCTTGGACTAGTCGGAGACAACGAAATAACCCTTGGAATCAAGGGTGAGATCAATAGTTGATTACCAACAAATTCTTCATTCTCCATACAAAGAGAACATTAGTTAAAGATATATATTGGTAGATTAAAGGAAGTGTGGCTGAAGGAAGGGGATAGAAACACTAGTTTTTTCCACAAGATGACTAATGCTCACAAGAGGAGGAATTTGATGGCCCGGATTAAAATCAATGGTTCTTGGTTAACTAAGGAGAATGAGATGAGAGAAGGAGCGGTGAATGAGTTTAAGGTCTTGCTGTCTGCTGCAGGAGGGTGGAGGCCCAGTATTAGTGGTTTGTCTTTTGCAAGATTGGAGGTTGTTGAAGCGGCTAAGCTAGAGGAGCCTTTTTTTGAGCTAGAGGTTTTTGAGGCTCTTAAGGGCTTTAATGGGGACAAAGCGCCTAGGCCTGATGGTTTTTCTATGGCTTTTTGGCAGCATTCTAGGGGGTTTGTGAAGGAGGAGGTAATGGGGTTTTTCAGGGAGTTTCATGACCACAATTGCTTTGTCAGAAGGCTGAATGCAACCTTCCTTGTTTTGATCCCAAATAAGGGGGAGAGGAAGACTTAAGGGATTTTAGGCCAATTAGTTTGGTGGGAGGGCTGTATAAGTGGCTAGCTAAAGTGCTAGCTAATAGGTTAAAGTTGGTGGTGGGCAAGGTGGTCTCTAAGGCCCAAAATGCCTTTGTGGAGGGAAGACAAATCCTGGATGTTGCCCTTGTTGCTAATGAAGTCATAGATTTGATTTTGAAGAGCAATGAGAGGGCGGTGATGTGCAAGCTTGATATAGAAAAGGCGTATGATCATGTGGATTGGTCCTTCTTGCTTTCAGTCATGGGTTTGATAGGTTTCGGGGAGAAATGGCTTCGGTGGATGCGGTGGTGTATCTCTACAACCGGTTTTTCTGTTCTAGTTAATGGGACTTCCTCAGGTTTCTTCCAGAGTTCTAGGCAGGGGGACCCACTCTCACCTTACTTATTTGTGATTGCTATGGAGACACTTAGTTGCCTTCTATGGAAAACTGTAAATGGAGGTTTTTTGTTGGCCTATAAGGTGAGGGGTCGAGGAGGTGAAGGGGCTTAGGTGTCTTATTGTTTGCCGATGACATTTTGGTTTTCTACGGGGCTTCTCAGGATCGAATGATGTATTTAAGTTGGACACTAATGTGGTTGGAGGCCATTTCAGGGTTGAGAATTAATTTGGATAAAAGTGAGTTAATCCTAGTGGGATGCATGGAAAATGTGGGGGTTCTAGCTGCAAAACTTGGTTGCAAGATTGGGAGTCTCCCATCTTCTTATTTGGGATTGCCGTTGGGTGCTCTTTGTAAATCTGTGGCTACTTGGGATGGAGTGGAAGAGAGGTTTTGAAAGAGACTAGCAAGGTGGAAAAATCAATACATCTCCAAAGGAGGGAGGATCACCTTGATTTAGAGCACTTTGGCTAGCTTGCCCATTTATTTCATGTTTGTGCTTTCTTTACCTAGGACGGTCATATTGAGGTTGGAGCAGATTCAAAGGGATTTTTTGTAGGGAGGCGGGGCTCTTGAGTGGAAACCTCATCTTGTTAGGTGGGCATTGGTTTGCTTAGACAAAAGCAAAGGGGGGTTGGGGGTAAAGTGTCTCTCTACTCTAAATAAGGCGCTTTTGTGCAAATGGAGTTAGAGGTTTGCAAATGAGAGAGGGACCTTTTGAAATCAAGTCATAAGGGGAAAGTTTGGGAATGAGCAAGGGGGTTGTTGTTCCAAGGAAGTGAGGGATGGGTATGGTTTGGGGTTTTGGAAAGCTATTAGGAAGGAGTGACATGTTGTAACTAGTAGACTCTCTTTTGTGGTGGGTAATGGTCAAAGGGTGAAATTTTGGAAGGATAGATGGTGTGGGGTTGCACATTTTCGTGTTTTGTTTCCTACTTTATTTGCTCTAGCTGTTTCCAAGGACACTTGGGTGAAAGATGTGTGGAGTTTCACTGAGGGAGGAGGGAGGAGGGAGTTGGAGCCCGCATTTCTCTAAACCTTTCCATGATTGGGAGGTGGATGAGGTGCACATGTTTTTATTAGGCCTCAATGGGAAGAGTGTTCAATGAGATGTGGAAGATAGGGTGCTTTAGATAGAGACTAAATATGAGAAGTTTTCTGTTAAGTCTCTTTACAAAGCCTTAGTTTTAGGCTCTCCAGTCTCTTTTCCATCGAATGTTATTTGGAAAGCCTGTGTGCAACCCAAAGTGAGTTTTTTTGGGTGGGAAGTAACGTGGGGAAAAACTCTTACTTTGGACCAACTTCAGAAAAGAGGATGACCTTTAGCGAATAGATGCTACCTTTTCCAAATGCATGAAGAATTGATAGATTACATCCTCCTCCATTGTGCCAAGACAAGGACTTTATGAGTGTTGTTTTTCTTTCTTTTTGGGGTGTAGTGGGTGCTGTTAGCCATAGTTAAGGCGAAGCTTTTGGATTAGGACGGGTCATTTGTGGGAAAAAAGAGAAAGGAAGTTTGGAGAGCAGACCCTTTATGTATTTTTTTGACGATTTGGAAGGCAAGGAATAGAATTGTGTTTGAAGATGATGTGCTGTCAATCCAAAGACTTAAGAGTTCTTTTGTTTTCTTTCTTTGGTCAGAGACAAAATTATTCACAATAGATGGTCCTTCGACTTTAGTTGGTTTTATTGATTGGGTGGGTTCTCGTTGAGGGTGGGGTTTTTCTTGCTTCTCCGTGTTTGACAACTGTTTGTTCCAGCTAGGGAGGGGGGAGGTGTTTCTACTTTGTACACTTTGAGTCGTTGTTTTGGCGGCTCTTTTCAATACAATTTTATCTCTTTTATTTACCCAAAAAAATATTGGTGGATTAAACTATTTGTTACTCATGTATGAATATAATTTTATTTTTTTTAATTTTTATCTTGTCCCACTTATGAACCGCTAAAAGGTTGATCTAATTTATCTATTTTGTTTAATTTAATCATTCCATATGATTTATTTCTTTAAATTTTGTTAATTTAAAATTAACACTCTACTTTTTCTCACTCTACTTCTCTATAAGAACCACTCTATAGTACAAACCACTTTCTAGTAAAAACCAACTTTCTAATGAACTTTTCTTTAGAAAAAAATGAAACTAATTAGAAACTGATCTCCTTTTTAACTGGTTGTAACAAAGAAAAAAAAAACAAGATCTCATTCCCACACCCATCCTATCTATCGACATGTGTACCTTGGGTCAAAATGAAGAGTCCAGGTATGAAAGCCCCTAATAGCATCTCTAAAAGTGCAGGTGTTGAAGCCAAACTTTCTCAATTAAGAAAGAAACAGTCCTCACCTAGGAATCCATCATAATATGATACCAATTGGAGACAGGGGTGCCCAGAATCTAATCATCAGAAAGAGTAACCTAACTAACATTTTACAAACAGGATGTTCTTGTGAGTTAGACTTAGTGGAGGATGTAAAGGGAAGGGTGGACCAAAACTAATTGTACAAAACTCTTGCACTCCTAGAATCCCCACAATTACTGCATCTTTAGTCCAAAATCAGAAGGAACCATCCTCCACCCCCAAAAAAACTCAACACAAATACTTCCAATCTCCTATTATACCGTCCAGAATCCTATATGTGGGGTTCATAAACCTCCTTTAATAAATTTTTGACCTAAATAGGTTGAAAAATTCCCTTAGATGAAAGTGTGTGTTACTACCCTGGGCCTTTCAATCTTTAGGTGCAACGTAGCTAGTAAGATTCTACCCCTCAAACTTGCTGAAGGTAGGTCCCTTTTCTTAGGTGATAAAGCTAAGAAGCAGTAGGGTTTTCTTTGGCTAGAGGGTATCCAAACAAAGGTTGTTTTCTGAGGGTACCATTCATGGAAGCACTAATCTCATTGACCACAGTTATAAAAGGAAATAGGCTATTTGCACAAACTGGGGGTAGGAGACTGGCCAGAATCCTTGAAAGGTCAGAATGTTTAAACATATGCAGTGCCAAAATGATGCCTACGACCTACCCATTAGACACGTTAGAAGTTCCAGAAGAAATTAATCTTCTTTAGAAACTTTTTTCACTGCCCATCTAGAGTCTAAGTCCAAGATTCCCTTACCTGGGTCAAGGCATATCTGGGCTTCATCAGATTGAGGATTATTTGTGCAACTCCAGAAATACATCATTCCTGTACCCTACAACAGCATAACCGAGCTACTTTCTGCCATAATTATTGGCGAACAAGTTGTCCAAGCTACTCCCCATTGCTATAGTCCTTGAAGTCCATGAAGTCTACCTATCCAAAAAAAAAATAGTCCTTGAAGTCAGACCCACAATCCTCTTCTGAGCCTGCAGAGGAACTGTTCCATGAACCCTAACTCCCCCTTCCCTATGTGACTTTAGGAGTTTTTAGAAGGCAAATTAGGATAGGCAATTATCCTAATTTTCCTATTAAGAAAAAGTACCTCCTTCAATCTCACATTAAGTAAGATGTGTAATAATTCTTTCTATTTCTTTTGGTTTAAGAACTTCACTGTTCTTTCACTCCATCTCACATTAGGCAATTATCCACTGTTCTTTTGGTTTAACAGCCTCGCCCTTGCACTACACACTGTTATTTGTTGTGTGTGTGCTTATTTGGCACATGTACATGTGTGGGCGCTTATTTATTTAGTAATTTTGATCAAAGTTTGCCATGTTCCCTTTCCTGTTAATGCTTATCAAAGAAAGAAAAATTGATAAGTTGGTGTATCTTCTTTGTATTTTAATCCAAGTCTGATGTGCTTGATGACACAGGACCCAGATGATACTCTAAAGCGAAAAACCTTTGAGCTACTGTATAGAATGACCAAGTCTTCAAATGTGGAAGTGATTGTTGATCGTATGATTGATTACATGATAAGCATTAATGATAATCATTACAAAACTGAAATAGCATCTCGATGTGTTGAACTGGCAGAGCAATTTGCACCAAGCAACCATTGGTTTATCCAGGTAATTATATTGTTGCCTTTTCCATTCCAGGTTGTATATGAAAAGGTTGCTTGTGTTTTTTTACATTTTAATGCTTAGATTTTCTCCTTATGTGTTTACAGACCATGAATAAAGTCTTTGAGCATGCTGGAGATCTGGTCAATAGTAAGGTGGCTCATAATTTGATGCGGTTGATTGCAGAGGGGTTTGGAGAGGACGATGATACTGCAGATTGTCAGCTTAGATCATCTGCTGTATGTCACTTGAATCAATTTCACTTCATTTCCATTTTTGTCAATTCTTATATCTATTCCCATAAAAAATGAATACATGTTACCATCTATGGTGGGTGCTTTTGTGGTATATATGATTTTTTGTCTTCTTGTGGTTTTTATGTGAGGCTGTTGGTGAATATTATGGTTTGGATGTGAATTGAATGTATTGGAATGTGCTCTGAATTATCTTTTGGCATAACTTAAATATAATAATGGAACAAGAGGTAATGATGATGGAATAATGGTTTCTTTTTCTTTAGCATTTTATCCAGTAAGCTACATATGTTAATAATGCTGTTGTGGAAGATCCATCTTGTGTAATCCAGGAGGATGAAGACTTATCTTTTTTGTAGCTTCAATATTTCGAACTTGCATTAGGCCATGTTTACTTCCTCACCCATTTAGAAAGAAAAGGGAGGCAAAGCTCTCAATTCTATTAGGTTTATTGCTTTTCCGTACAATAGAAAAGGATGTGAATTGTCTTTATTTGACTTTATTGATTGGCTGGGTTGTAAGTGAGGCGAAAGTGTTGTTTTTTGTGAATCCCTCCCCTTTTTTGGCCTTGTATACATTGTGTATGCTTTAGGCGTGTTTTAGGCACTTTTACTATAATTGCTTTTACCTATCAAAAAAAAGAAAAAAGAAAGGATGTGAATTCTTGGGTTGTTAAAGTTGCCATTTTTGAACAAGTACCACTTTCTTTTTGGGGGATTGAAACAAATATTACTAATAAATTGAAAAAGGTTTAATATAATTTATCCCCTCAACCTATCGCATGTTTTGCACATTGTCCCCTTAGGCTTAAAATCGAACAAACTGCCCTCCAAACTTATTAAAGACTAGCGCTATGCCTTTTTTTTGTTGGACGATGTTAGCTTGATTGGAAGGAAATGTTTTTTTTTTTTTTGATAGATAAAACCACAGAAACTTTATTAGAAAAAAGGGAGCATAAAAGGCAACCCGAAACATACAATGAGTATACACGAGAAACCAAAAGACAAAAAACGCAAAAAAGCAAACACTCACTAGCCCTCAACTAGAACCCAACCAATTTACAAAGTTAATTAAGGAACGGGGTTCTCCATCTAAACAAGACTTAGCCCAAGAGAAAAGATTACAAACAAAAGAATTTTTCATTTTTTGGATCAACAAAGCCTCATTATAAAAAACTATCCTATTTCTTTCTTTCCAAACCATCCAAAATAAACAGAGAGGAGCTGCCCGCCAAGTCTTTCCACGCTTCTTGTCCACAAAAGGAAGCGGACCAACCTAAGAGAGTGTCTCTAACCGTAAGCGGAAGGACCCAATTAACCCCAAACAATGAAAATACAAGATTCCATAATACCCTTGCCTTGGGGTAATGAATAAGGATGTGATTTATTGTCTCCTCTTCATCACAACACAAGAAGCACCTGTTTGCTAAAATCCAGCCCCTCCTCCTTTTTAGTTGATCTTGGGTTAGAACCCTCCCCCAAGAAGCTTCCTAAGCAAAAGAACCCTCCTTTGTAGGCACACATCCAAATGATGCTCCAAGGAAACGGGACTGCACAACTAGAATCAAGAGTATTGTAAAGGGATTTTATAGAAAAAATCTGGAAGGAAATGTTATATGTTGTGCATGTGACTTAATAAGTGAAGGTAGACTTGTATTTTGAATCACCAAAACAGAGCTCTCCCTTCTTCTTCTTGTTCTTCTTCTTTGTTCTTCCTCTAAAACCCTAAATCCTCAAACACCCACAAATCCGAAGTCCTAGAATCTTGAAACTCAAGCTTTGTGAAGAAAAAACGCAATTGAAAGATTACTGGATCCTCCTGTTCATTGCTATTGTGGTAATGAGGTTTGTATTATGACATCTTGGACTAGTTTAAATCCTGGGAGAAGGTTTTGGGATGTGATAAATATAAAAGAAAACTGAAAGTTCATGACCATGACACAAACAAATTGTTCAAGAGCATGAATGCAAACAAGTATCATAAATTGACCTCATGCTCACAATCAACAAATAATTCAAATCTCGTCATTCCATTAATTTCAAAACATGATTTTATATCTTAATTTCATCAAGGCCCCAACCACAACTTCTCATCTGTTCAAATTGTTTACAAAAAATACAAAACTAAAACCAAGTTGGGAGCCTTCATCCAATTTACAAATTTCCAAGTAACTTTGGGTATAGAGCTTCAAAGCCTTCATAAAAAATAACACCATTTCTTTGTAGCATGATGACCTGAAGAACCAAACATATCGTCCATGGAATGATCAACCAAAACATGCATTTAACCCTTTTCGATAAACAAACACTTCATTCTCCTTCTTCTTCAATCTATTCAACAATCCAGGAATGAATTGCTTTGACCTATCACACATTTGAGCATCGTACCACAAGAAAAATCCACATCCTCCATATTTTGTGTAAAAAATTTAACACACAATAATAAAATGTCTACAAAAAGCAAATGACCAAAAATCAATCGGGAAATCAAAGACATTATTACCATATATTTATCGCATTACAGAAACCTTCTCCCCGAATTTAGATTAGTCTAAGATGTCATAATACGAGTCTTATTACCACAATAGCAATGAACAAGAAGATCCATTAATATTCTAGTTGTGTTTTTTCTTCACATAGTTTGAGTTTCAGGATTCTAGGGCTTTGGATTTGTGGGTGTTTGAGGATTTAGGATTTCAGAGGAAGAACGAAGAAGGAGGGAGAACTTTGTTTTGGTGATACAAATTACAAATCTATCTTCACTTATTAAGTCACATGCGCAACACATGACATTTCCGTCCAATTAAGTTAACACCGTCCAACAAAAATGACACAGTGCTGGTCTTTAAGAAGTTTGGAAGGTAATTTGTTTGATTTTAAACTTGAGGAGGCAATGTGCAAAACATGAGATAGTTTGAGGTAGTAAAGTGTATTAAACCCAATTGAAAATTACCAAACAATAGAACAAGGAAAGATGGGCTATTCTTTACAGAAAAGCAAGAGAATCTACAACCACAAACAAAACCACATGCCCTACTCTAGTAACAAATGGGATAGAAATTTCCAAGAAATTCCTCTATGGATCTAGCTCCCTCTAGCTCAAACCATTGACCACATGAGTTACCACCCTTGGATCTCCAAGAGAGAGGGGAAAAAGGTCTTGAGAAGGGTGAAGAAATCTCCTTGTCCAAGATCAAGCTGCATAAGGCCTTTGCCCCATCAAGAAGTGGATAAAATAGCAGATGAGGAATCTTCTTCTGTAATGAGGTTCTGAATACCCAAACTAGGTGCTGCTTTTAAACCTTTCAAGAGATGAAATTGATGCTCCCCCACCTTTTTCTCTGTTTGAATTGGGCTGCCTCTTTTCCTATGTTTCAAATGAGAGGGTATGGTTTCATGTCATTTCTATGTGTGATCCTTCTCACACCTTTCCTCAGGCAAATTCCTTTGTAAAGTAAAAGCTCTCTTAGGGTCAATGTAAAGCTCTCTTAAACATTGTTTCTAGTTCATGAGAGTTGTATCCTTTTCTCCCATTGTAATGATCTGTGGATCATCTTTTTTCTTCACTCTTACTTCAAAGTTTTGGAATAAACTCTTTTAGTGGGTTTGCCTTGGTTTCCCACTTGTGGTATGGTAAATTTGATGGTCATTACTTCCATTGGTCTTGGGGACGGTTGAAGGGGTAGGGTGATTTGGTAAGGGGCCAAGCTTGCAATGGTGGGCATTTGGTTGGGTTAGGGATGCTATAATTCTTGAAGAAATTAAAGAATCCCCAAAGTCCATGTGGGAAGTAGTACACGCCCTTTACATGCTTTACCAAGGAAAGGTATGCTAAGACTGGTTGTATGGTAGTCTCCTCCCTTAGAGATTCCAAAACTCTTTTTTTTTTTTTTTTTGATAAATAAGAGAATGTATTAAAAGTGCAAAAAACACACATAAGATTACACGGGATGTATACAATGAGCGAAATAAGCAAAACAAATAAAGGAAAAACAAAAAACTACTCCCTTCCTCAACAAAAATCCAACCAATTTACAAAATCAATTAAGGACATAGTACTCCCATCTATATACACGAGAATCCACATATAAAGATTGATAAGGAAAGAACTTCTAAGACTTTGATCTAACATCTCCTCATCTTCAAACACTCTTTGATTTCTTTCCCTCCAAATAGTCCACAAAATACATAAGGGAGTCACTCTTCAAGCCTTCTTATGCCTTGTACCCACAAAAGCACTGTGCTATCCTAGTAGAGTATCCCTTGCTAAGATAGAAATAACTCAAGGGATGTCAAATATAGAAAACACCAACAACTATAAGATTCTTGCCTTAGCACAATGAAGAAGAATGTGATCAATGGATTTTGACTCCTATTTGCAAAGAGCACACTTGTTGACTAATGACCAACCTCTTCTCTAGAGCAGGTCCAAAGTCAACACCTTCCCCTAATACACTTCCCAAGAAAAATAAATAAATAAACAAATAAAAAACTCTAGAAGGAATCCAAAAATTCTAAATAGTTTCTAAAGGAAAAGGGACGACACACTCTAGTTCCAACATAGAGTAAAGGGCTCTTACAGAAGCCTTCCTTTGTATCATCCTTCCAAACTACTCTATCCTCCTCCTTATTCACCAACTGACCTTGGAGTTTAATTAGGAAACGCTCCACAACATCCAACTCTCAATCATTTGGATTCCGAGCAAAACGGAAGTTTCAGTCTCTTCCTCACTCCTTTTGCTCTCATAAATTTGCTACCACGCCTCTTTTGCGTTGGATAAGGCAAACAAAGTGGGAAACATCTTGCAGAAAGGCTTCTCACTACACCATCTTTCAAAAATTTCACTTTGCTCCCATCCCCTACAACATAGGAAACTCTTGAGTTGAAGAAATCCCACTCCTTGTTTTTGATGAGAAACGATAGTATAGTATATTGAAGTAAGTAAAATTAAGTACAAAGAAAGATGAGAAATCTTCCAAAAAGTGCACTAAAGAAAGCAAGAACCTCCAAGTTCAAGAATCTATACTAGTATGAGGTTCCAGAAGCTATGTCCCGAGTGGGAATATACAAAAGTAATTATCCTTGCTAGCCCACACCCTTGGAAATCCCACTCCTTGTAGCTTTCCATAAACCAACCCCATAAGAGTCTCACCTCACAAGAGTGCCACCCCTCTTCTTCCTCCCCATATTTCCTCTTTATGACCTTCCAAAGTGTTTCCCCTTCACTTGAGTAACGGCAACACCATTTGCAAAGAAGAGCTTTATTTAGTAAGGAGGGAGAACAAACACCTAATCCTCCTTTCTCCTTTGCCTTAAATTTTGATGAGTGTTTGTCTGGGAATTCAGACAGGATGAGAATTGGTGTTGTTACCAAACACATGGCTGTGTTATTGGGCCTTTCTCAAAGCTCTCTTGTTCTGTGTTGACTATAGAGGTGAAGATTCTAGCCTTGTTTGAAGGCTGGTTGGTGGCAAAGGCTCTAGGGCTAATAGCATTCTTGTTGAAGGGAATGCAGCTGTGATTATCTCTTGGGTGTCTGAGGGTAGGGGTGCTTGGGTAAGCAAAATCTTGGAACACTCTAGAGATATATAACTTGGCATGGAGCATCCTTGTTAGAGGTTTTTTAAGAGGACTTTCTTCCAATGAAGTTTTTGTAGAGTTACGAGTATATTTGGTTTTGGTTGAAGAACACATCTTTCCTTAAATTTCCAAGTTCTAGCCAATTTGAAACAACTCGTAATTCCTGTTCCCGATGTTCTTTTATGATGCCCTCTGCTCAGCTGACACTAGGCAAACTATCAAATCCAGTTTGAGAGAAAACTTGTAATGTCCCGTAAGTACCTCTGTGTGAACAAATACAACTTATGGGTCACATGGTTGCAGATTGCACTGGTGGTAGTATTTCTGATAAAATTTGTTCTAGCACTCGTTATTAACACTGCTTCTGGACGTTCTTGGGTGTTTGTTCTCTGTTATTCCATTTCTATATCTCAACATCCTGATTTCTACTTATTCTTCCTTCTTTTGTGCCTTAAATGGGAACTTTATTATTTTCTCATTTTTTCCTGGTTTGGCTGCAGGTGGAATCGTATTTACGTATCATTGGAGAACCAAAGCTTCCGTCTGCATTTCTTCAGGTACATTCTGTTCTATCTGATCACTATTTTTGTCATTTGTTTTCTGCATGTAGGCATTATTCACAAAACTCTTTTGTTTATTATCTTAGTTGTTGGTTCTGATTTACAGGTTATTTGTTGGGTTTTGGGTGAGTATGGAACTGCGGGTGGAAAGTATTCTGCTTCCTATATCACTGGAAAGTTATGTGATGTGGCAGAGGCCCATTCAAGCAATGACACTGTTAAGGTATCCCTCAGCCTTTATGAGTTTTGTGTTTGCATTGGTTATGTTAGGTTTTTATTGGTCAACCAAGTTTAGTTATATGGTTTGGTTTTTCTAGTTACTGCTGGTTCTAAACATGTTTCTGATTTTCAGTAAAGAGACAATGTCCTCCCAAATTTTAAGTAGGCTATATTTTCATGTTTAAGGCATGTTTGCTGTATACTTCTCATATCCAAAAGATTTATTTCTGTCACTAGGGAGTTTTCAATGCATAAATTTGTTTATGCCTATTTATTTCAAGTTAAATGAATTATTTCTAGATCTAAAATTGGGAAAGGAGATTCATGAATGGGTGTAAATACCAAAATACTTGCGTGCACATAAAGTTGTGATCATGAATCTAATCTACCCTTTTTGTTTTCCTCTACTATTCATAAGCTTTTGAAGGGTTAGAGTTGAAGGAAACTAAACTTGTTTCCTGGTTTCCTAGTGGAATGTACATATGCCACTTTTTCTTTTTCTTTTTTCCTTTTTTCCCTTGCTCATTAGATTACAATCTATCGGAAAATTTTCCGCAACATGTGCTTAGTTTTCTATTATTTTCTTAAGATTTGGAAGTATGCTGAAAATGGAAGATTCTTTGTGATATCATTCTACTCTCTTTGAGTTCAGATCATAGCATATTTTTTCTGCACAGGTGATCACCTGCCCGCCCCCTACCCTACAAGTTGGTTTCTTTGTTTAGGAAATGGTTTGGGCAAAGATTCATACTTTGCACCATCTTATTTGAAAGGAGGCTAGCATGAGCTTAGGGTTTTTATTTTTCTCAATGTTTTGTATTTGAGTTTTAATGGGTTAATTAAGGATGCTTTTAAGTAGTTTGTGGGATGAATTGCAAGGGAAAAAGGAAAGTGTGGCTTACAATCCCACTTTGCCTATTTTGATATATCTGAAAGGAACATGGAGAATTTTTGATGGCTTGAAATGGCCAGAGCAGTTAAATATGCTTTTATGAATTCTTCATTGATTGATTTGGTAGATCATTAGGAGAGGGAAGAGTTTCTGTTGTAGATTTAATTGTTGTTTCAAATGTTACTTTAGGGGTAGGAATCTTTCTCTTTTCTGTTCACTTTTATTCCTTGTATGGGCCTGTGTATATTGGTTGTGCCTCTTTTAGCACTTGTGTTTTAACATTTTGTTGACTTGTCAAAAAAAAAAAAAAAATGTTCTGACCTTTTTATCAGTCTCCTACTAGCATTAACTATATTTCAGGTTTCTGTTTCTCTCCAATGTCATCTTTTGCTTTTTCTTCCAAATGGTCAACTGTATATATTCATGGAATCCAATTGTAATGGGATGGTCAGTGCTCTAGGTTCTTTAATTTGGGATTCTATTTGACCTTCAAATCTGACATGTACCTTATGCTGAAGTTCACAGGACATATTGAAGGGTTTTTCATATTTCTTATTGTATTATATGTACATTGTGAACATTATATGGCATAAACACTTACCCTTGATGTCTGACTCAAGTGGTAAAGATGGGGGAGGTTTGTGGGAGGTTACAGGTTCTCTGTCTTAATGGGTAAAAAAAATTGACCTATTAATGAGGTTTGTGGGAGGTTCCAGGTTCAATGTCCTAATGAGGATATATATGCATGTATATATGTATGGTACAAGTGCTTAAACCGTACTCCAATTAGTTCATTCATGAAAGGGCAAACACTCAATTCTCTTGGGTAAAACAGCATGAGAACCTTGAAGGGCTAATAGTTATTGCCCGTTTACAGTTGATCAAGAAGTATATTATATTAGTAATTTTTTTAAAATTTCTGATGTCATCTTGATGGAATAAATGGCATCATCTTCCAGAAAGCTCTAGCCAACTCAGGCTGACTTCCACAAGTTGCTAGACACTCACCGAACTTTGGTGATTATGATTGGTTAACATCTTGAACCGTGCTTCTTAGTTGGCTGCATGATTAAACATTCTAGATCACCTGACTTATCAGAAAATAAAAATAAAAAATCTATGTCATCTAATCATCAAATGATTTTTTACCATTTTATTTCAATGTGTGAAAGCACTAGAAAATGTTTAAAAATTTCATTTGCATGGTTAAGTACCAAAAAGGGATCCGTTTTATGTTCCAGATGTCTAGTCACAATGTTTGAGAATATGCTTGGTACTCAGAACTGAGTTGCAACTCTTTGCATTATACTTAACATAAAGCAATAACTCCAATGTTATTGGGCACATATGATGAAACACGCCATACTTTCTGTGCTTCTTATCTTGCTGAGGGACAATTGTGTACTGGAGTTAATAATGATTAGGTTGTTTGAGTGGAAGACAAAAAAATTGTGGATAGGCAATTGGATAATTGGTACCTGTGTAGGGTGGAAGGTGATGAAGGAAAAAACTCCCTTGATGATATGTTTCAACAGTGCATGTGTTATGATATTTGAAGCAATGAATATCTGTTTCTGATAATAGTTTGTTGAAGGAGATGTTACTTGGTGAAGTTCACGAGTGTGTGTGGCCCTTGAACAAATGTGTGTTTGTAGTTTGTTGGAGGAGATGCTATTCGTTAAAGTGCATGTATTTGCATATGTTCTGTGAACTTGAACAAATGTTTTTGCATTTCAATTTTATTAATATTTTAACCAATGATTATCTGCTTCTGGGAGATAATTTATTGGTATTTAGAGACATTTCTTGGCTTTGAAATTGTTATTGCTGAAGTTATTTCTTAAATTCTCTTGAAGTGATGGTAATTCTTTGCTTATTTTTTAAAGGCATATGCTGTTACAGCGCTTATGAAAGTATATGCATTTGAAATAGCGGCAGGAAGAAAAGTGGATATGCTACCAGAGGTAAGCTTGTTGAGGCCTTTAGCTTGTCTCTCACCCTTTATCCATCCAAAGCCACTTCTGTACATAAGTCATGTGAAAAACCACTTAAACTTCAATTTACTCATTGGTAATATAAACCATTGATTTCCCTTTTTAGATTTCTAAATTTGTGGATTCTTGAGTTTTTTTAACAAGGCTTGCTTGCTTTTTGGGTTTCATTGCAACTTTTGAGATTTACGTGTATGAGTTAAAAATTTCCTTAGTTGCTATGGATTTGCTCTCATATCTCATATTTCTGATAATTGTGTTTACAAAGGGATTATTTTCCAAGAGTTCAGTGTGTTGTCAGTTGGTGGTAGTAAAGCAGTCTTATTTCCTAGGTGACTAGGGTGGTGCCTGTGGGTAATGTGGAAGTAGAGCAATCCCAGAATTCAATTGTTGAAATTTCCTATTTTCTCAAGTCTCTCAAAACCCAACCAAGAATTCCCACCCTCACCTCACCCCACCCCACCCCACCCCACCCTAGGTCATGCAGTTCTTTTCCTTTCTTTAGCACCCTTGAATAGCACTTCTCACTTTGGGGGTCAGAAAGTGCTGATACTTGTGAATGTAGAAACTATTTTGCTTTAATTATAAAAAATAACAAGTTCTCCTTTTCTTCAAGCTGAGATGGGTTTGTGGAATACTTTCTTTTGAATTTTAAGATGATTGGGTGCCATCTCATGTATTAGTTGATTTTGGGACATGTGATGCTTGCTCTAGACTTGGTAGGATGTGAACCATTTAGAATCAAAGAAGTATTTTGGATTATTAATTTTGGGAAGTGCCACTTGTGGCATTTTCTAGAGGGGCATGCATCACTAATGTCTGCGCATGCAGCATGTGATTCTTTTTAGTAGGAAGAAATTAATTTTCCTTATTATCAAAAAAGAAATGATGGCATAAAAATTGTTAAGAGAGCAATTCCAAGGAAAAGAAGGGAATGATGTAGGGAACACTTTTTAAATGCTAAATATTAAACATAACCTTTAAAAAAAATGTCAAATATTGAACATATTTGGTCTTTGTTACATTTTTTATTAAATTTGAAATCTGGATTAAGGGATCACAAAAAATTTGGGTTGCGGCTCTTAAAATCACTCCTTAACAACGTCAAGATACTATTGGAAGATCAAAATCTTGATTAAATTTGATGTTTCATGAAATTTTATTTCAATCTGATGATCTCTTTCTCAGTGCGGGTGGGAAATGAAAATTGGAACTCATTTTTATGAAATTTCGTAAAGCTCATGCAGGTTATATGTGTTATGTGTAATCTATGGGTATCTAGTAATCCTTTGTTCTCTTGTTGCAGTGTCAATCCTTGATTGAAGAACTATCAGCATCCCACTCAACAGATTTACAACAGCGTGCCTATGAATTGCAAGCAGTCGTCACCCTAGATGCTCATGCTGTTGAGATTATAATGCCATCAGATGCTAGTTGTGAAGACATTGAGGTTAGCTTTTACAGGCTGAATCTATATATATATATATATGTATATATATATATATATTGATCAGAAACGAAATATATATTATATTAATGATAATAATAGTAAAGGTACAAGAGAAGGATGAGAGGTCCTTCCCGCAAAATACAGATTCTGATAAAAGTAAGAAGACGCCCCTCTATACAAAACTATATACAAAGATAACCTCCAACTATCTCGAACTTTTGAATCACAAACAGCAAGCCAGTTGATTTGTATAACACTAAGTGGAACTCCTCTAAAAGCAACAGTACAAGAGGCCCACAGAGAGGCGTAGCCGAATCTATATTTGTTTTATATCTTAAATGGAATTCTCTACTTGATATGTTTTTCCATATTGTTTCAATCAGAAATGGAAACAACAATATCTGATTGTCCATATTTTCTCCTGAACAATGTTTCATACCAGAACTCTATTAACATCCCTGAATCCTCCGTGCAGGTTGATAAAAACCTTTCATTCCTTGACAGTTATGTTGAACGGTCATTAGAACAAGGGGCTCAGCCCTATATTCCTGAGAATGAGCGTTCTGGAATGATAAATATTTGTAACTTCAGAAGCCAAGATCAGCATGACACTTCTACACACACCCTTAGGTTTGAGGCCTATGAGCTTCCAAAGACTTCAGCACCACCAAGGATTTCTCCTGTTTCACTCGCACCCTCAACTGAACTTGTTCCAGTACCCGAGCCATCTTATCCTGTAGAAACGCACCATGTTGCATCTGTGCCATCTGTATCAGATACAGGGTCAACGGAACTCAGGCTGCGACTTGATGGAGTTCAAAAGAAGTGGGGCAGGCCCACTTACTCTTCTCCTGCATCGTCTTCCTCGGATTCTACTTCCCTTAAGGCAGTAAATGGGGTCACACAATCTGATGTGAGTAGCACTAGCACCTCAAGAACACGTGATAGCTCTTACGATTCTAGGAGTGCACAAGGTGAAATTTCTTCAGAGAAGAAGAAGCTCGCTGCTTCACTATTTGGGGGTCCTTCAAAAACAGAGAAAAGACCGTCTTCTACTAGCCACAAGGTTGCAAGGTCCACTAGTCCTGCTGTGGAGAAGTCCCAGGGGCCAAAGGCAGTGGCTTCATCTACTACTGGAGTTGTATCAGAGAAGGCAGCTCCACTTCAACCACCTCCCGACTTGCTTGATCTGGGTGAACCAACTGTTACTAGTAGTGCTCCATCTGTGGATCCATTTAAGCAATTGGAAGGGCTTCTCGACCCAACTCAAGCTACTTCAGCTGCGAATTATGGTGCTGTTGATAATACCAAAGCAGCTGATATCATGTCAGTGTATTCAGAGTTCCCTACAAGTGGGCAGAGCAGTGTTATCGCAAATCCTCTTCCAACTAATGCAGGTGATGCTAATCTTATACCTGGTTTGTCAACCACGAACAAAACTGGACATGCCAAGGGCCCAAACCCTAGAGATGCCTTAGAAAAAGACGCACTGGTGAGGCAAATGGGCGTGACCCCAATGAGCCAGAATCCCAACTTATTCAGGGATTTGCTTGGCTAAAAGTCCTGGAGTTGCACAGACCCTAATTATGTGAACAAGCATTCTTCAAAGGATGATTGCCATGCAATTTGGAAATGGTTTTTGTTTGGGCTGTTTGATGGGCAATCATCACAAGCAAGGAGCAATGCATAGATCCCCTCTCTGGTTTGTACTTGCTGCAGCACAAATATAGTTTTTCTATTAGGGATGGTGAAAATATATGGAGTTTGTGTTTAATGGGGATTGAATCAGTACAGAGACCATAGGGCTTTTAGTTTGATGAATTTGGGTTATTTTCTTCTAAAGGGAGAGCAGGCGCTCCAGAGAGAAGGGGGCGAGGGGTTCTTCTAGTTATAGGCAACGTATGGTAGTAATTTTGAGTCATTATTTTGTTGTTATAATAAGGGTGTAATGGTGACTCTCCATTTTTACTTCTTGGTTTTGGGTTTTCATTTAATTTATGGTTTCTCTTCCCCCCTTGTAAACTACTTGCCGGCCTCCGATTGCAGAGTACATTGTACTTATTTCGGCCTATGAGAAGCACCCCCACCCCTTGGCTTGAATTTTTACTTACCTCTTCTCTCTCTTTCGTTATATATATGATACTTTTTTGTTTAATAATTTTCACTAACACATGGATGAAAGCATTGAATGCCTTCAATGTTGAGGTCACATTTTGCTTGATTGCATTCCCATTAAGAATAAACAATTTTAGGGTTTCACACGAGCTGGTTGACGTCCTGATGGTGATAAAGAAACTACAGAAGTTTTTGACCCTATGGGTTTAATTTGCTTGTTGAGAGCTGAATTCGTGAATTTAAAGTATGATTATTTAAGTGTGGCTTGAAAGGGGAACGTGGTTGGTTATTTATTTTATAAAGAAAAAGTAACTTCCTATGAGGGTTACATTGAAAAGAAAGAACTCTTGGAAAGCAACCATGGTTCACAATACGAGGAAGCCATGATTTGATTCGATGGTGCACAAAAGATATAGCAAGTGAAAGAATTTTTGATAGCCAAACAGATGAATACTCAAGATCTCAAATGTTTGAATACTCTTAAAACCATCAATTTATGACTTGGCAGTTAGGAACTTTGGAACCCACAAGTCACAACTTGGGTTCGGTGAGTTGAGTAACAGGCTTCTCTACCTTTTGAATCTTCAGCTGCATAAACAAAGGCAAAAAGAAAGGGCTGAATCATGGAGGAGGAAGAGGAGCCAAGGGGAGCGCCTAAAGGCGGTAAGTGTTGGTTTGCTGTAGAGTCTAAGACTTTCGAAATCACCATTGAAGTGGGTAGAGGTAAGGTGAGAGGAACTATTATGGAAAGAAGCAAAGGATTCTCCTCTTGGATAAGATTTGGCGCAAAGAGCTTAAGTCTACTGCTGGAAGGTGTGGAAGCATGGTGCAGAGGCGAATCAAACTCTAAGCGTCTAAAAGTTTGGGAAGAAGGAGGAAGAAAGTTTAGGTTGGAAGGCCGTTCTAATGGGGCTGGTAGGTTCTTACTTTGCTCAGTTAGAGATGAGGAGGCTAAGAAGTTCTGTCTAGTTTTCCTAGAAGGAAAGGGTTTAATAGGGGGCTGGTTTCTGTTGGCCAAGAAGCTAAGGGCTCTTGGGATCTCCACTCCAACTGTGCGGAATAGCTATCAGTTTGCTCCTACTGCTGTGCAGGTGGGGAGCAGTGTCAAAGGATTGGAGAATGAGCCTGGTTCTTTTGTAGAGGTAGCAAAAAGGAAAATAGGAGCTTCAGGGAACCCTTTAAGGGTGCTCCTAGGGAACTGGGATCTGTTGTGCAGAGAGGAGCAACTTGAACGTTGTCTGGTTGGATGTTTTGGGGGCAGTTCTGAGTCCATTCCCCTATTACATTCCTTGTGGAGGTGGGCGTTGGAAAGTTGGTTGCTTAAGGGGGAGTTAAGAATATCCAGGTTGGGTGGGGCCCTTGTGTTATTCGAATTTCAAAACAAATGGGAAGCTGATAGGTTGTTTTTAAGAGGGAGCAGAAGGTTCAAGAATAGAGATTTTCAATTGCAAAGGTGGGGGCCGGAAGTGGGGTGTACCAGGATTGAGAGCCATTCCAAGGAGATTTGGGTGAGGGTTGTAGGACTTCCTCTTCACCTTTGGAGTAGAGAAGTCTTTAAGAGAATCAGAGAGTGTTGTGGGGGGTTTGTAGCTGTGGACGAGGAGACTGCTTTCTTCTCTCAGTTGCAGTGGGCGCGGATTTTAGTTAAAGTCTCGGGGAAGAATTGGCCAGGGTCGGTGCAGGTGGAGGTTGGAAATTGTTGCTGGGAGCTCAGTCTGTGGTGGGAAGCTTCACCGAGGGTGTTGAAGGCTGAGACGAGTCCCTGGTTGCAGCTGGAAAAGGGGCGCGAGGTCAGGGATGAAGGTGAGGGAGTTACACGCGCGGGAGAAAAAGTACGGGAGCACCCATTTGAATTTCAAAACAGAGGTTCAGCGGTGCAGTTGGTGTGCGACAGTGGGCAAAGACAGGTTGACAGAGATCGTGGTAGGACGGCTGCTGCTCCAGCTGAGGACTGGTCGGTGTGTGGGCCTGGGCCCAAGTCTGATGCCTGAGGTGCTTTAAAAGAGGATAATGGGCTAGTTTTAAAAGGGGGTCTGGGCTGGGCCGAGGGCCATCCCTCCCTTATCCACTCTGTTGGGCCCAAGTTAGTGCAAAAGGAGATTGGGCCGGTATTTAAGGGAGGCTTGGGCTGGGCTGAGGGCCATCCCTCCTTTAATCCAGAGGGCGCGGGTGGGGAAAAGGAGTTAAAAGCTCCCTTTGGGCCTCTGGGTCCCGAGGCCCATCCAGATCTTTTAAGGGAGCCCGTTCATTCTAGGGCTCCTGCGGAGAAGGGTCGGGATTACGAGAGGTGGGAGGAGGAGCTCATGGCAATGGGAATTTTCGACGCTGTGGGTTCGGATCGGGGCCGTCTAAAGCTGACTGATGACGCGCTTCTGGCTGAGGCTTCCAGGTACCCCTCTCTTCATAAACTCTCTCTCCTTCCCTGGGGGCTTGGGACTTCTTCTCCTTTTACTCCTTTCTTGGGGCCCATCGCTGTGTTGGGAAAGGAAGGGACTCCCAATGAGTCGTATGGGGCAGCGGAAGGTGATTGGAGTGTGGCGCCACTGCGAGACGAGGTTTCGGAAGCTTTGTCGGCCCGTGAAGGTTGGATATCCCCCCCGCGGACAGCACATGGTGGAGCGAGAGGATCCGAGCTAGCGTTAGTCCCTTACGGTTTGGGCGTGGAGAATCCTTCAGCGGAGAGGATAACCCATCAAAGGAAAGAGGGGGAGGAAGAGGAAGGATGGAGCTCCAGTTGCCTTGCGAAATTCAGCCGTTGTCTGGGCATGCCGACAGAAGGATTTGAGGAGGAAATTGTGTTCCTTTTGAGGAGAATGAAGGGGAGAATTGAATATAAGAGCAAGGACGGGGAGTATAGAAAATCCAAGACTTCGGTGTCTAAATCCAATAGGGAATTAAAGAAATTAGAGTGGACAGTAAGCTACAAGAAGGCTAAAGTGTCCACCAAAGTGGGCTCGGATGGAGGGGCTTCTGGTTCAGGATGCAAATGAAGATAAGGATATTGTCTTGGAATGTAAGAGGGGCAAACGATAAGGAAAAGAGACAAGTCATTAAGTCGGTTATAAAATCCAACAAAGCGGATGTTGTGTGTCTGCAGGAAACGAAAATTAAGGAAATGAGTATGGGAATAGTCCGAAGCCTTGGGGTGGGAAGATTTTTAGAATGGAGGGCAATCAATTCTAGGGGGGCAGCTGGGGGTGTCCTGGTGTTTTGGGACAATAGACTGATTCAATTGTTGGAGGTGGAAGAAGGGATGTTTACAGTCTCATGTCGGTTTAAGAACTGTGAGGATGGGCTGAGGTGGGTGTTTACTGGAGTTTATGGACTCGTGAACAGTAGGGATAGAGAGGCTTTCTGGGAGGAGCTCGGGTCTATGAAAGGTTTATGGAGTGACCCCTGGTGTGTGGGAGGTGATTTCAATGCGATCAGATACCCAGAAGAGCATAGCAGGGGGAGAGGCCTCTCTACTTCAATGAGGAGGTTTACAGAGGTGGTGGAGGATCTGGAGCTAAGGGACTACCCTTTACAGGGGGGTCCGTTTACTTGGCGAGGGGGGTTAAATAATCAGTTGCAGTCTAGACTGGATAGATTCTTAGTGACAGATGACTGGGATAGATTGTTTAATGGGGCAGTGCAAGGGGGTCCTTGCCAGACCAGTCTCTGACCATTTTCCCATCCTCTTAGAAGGGGGAGGTTTGAAGAGGGGCCCTTCACCGTTCAGATTTGAAAACATGTGGCTGGAAGAGAAGAGGTTCATGGATCAGATGAAGAGGTGGTGGTGGAGTTTATCTTTCATTGGGTCTTTCAGCTTTGTGTTGGATGCAAAATTAAGAGCCCTGAAAGATATCTTAAAGAGCTGGAACAAAGAAGTTTTTGGTTTAATTGAGTCCAAGAAGAGGGAAGCTCTAGGACAGGTAGAACACTGGGATGAAGTGGAGAAACATTCTCCCCTGAGTTTGGAGGACTGTGAAGCAAGGAAGGAGGCCCAGGAGGCCTACAAGTCTTGGGTGTTGAGGGAAGAAATTTCTTAGAGGCAAAAGTCTAGAGAGCTGTGGTTGAAGGAGGGGGACAACAACACCAGATTCTTTCACAGGATGGCGAATTTCCACTTCAGAAGGAATTGGCTGTCCAAGTTGAAAGTGAATGGATGTTGGCACACAGAGGAAAATAATTTGAAAAGTAGTGTGGTGGGGGCGTTTAAGGCTCTGTATACTGAAGAAGGGGGGTGGAGGCCTAGTGTTGAGGGGCTGTCTCTCAGGAGGTTAGCTAGTTGCGAGGCAGAGGGGCTAGAGACTCCTTTTTCGGAAGGAGAGGTGTATGCAGCACTGTCAGATTTGGGCAAGGATAAAGCCCCCGGCCCGGACGGCTTTACCATGGCCTTTTGGCTGTTCTACTGGGACGTAGTGAAGATGGAGATAATGGGATTCTTCATGGAATTCCATGAGAGGGGAAAATTTGTCAAATCGTTGAATGCTACGTTCTTGGTCTTAGTTCCAAAGAAGGGGGGTGCAGAAGATCTAAAGGATTTCAGACCAATCAGCCTTGTAGGTAGCCTTTACAAGTTGTTGGCCAAGGTTTTGGCAAATAGAATTAAAAAGGTGATGGGGAAAGTGATTTCGGAGTCTCAAAATGCTTTTGTGGAGGGAAGACAGATTCTGGATGCAGTATTGATTGCAAATGAGGCTGTAGATTCAAGGTTGAAAGATGAAGAGGGGGGAGTGCTATGTAAGTTGGATATAGAGAAGGCCTATGATCATGTTTGTTGGAAATTTTTGTTGGCAGTTCTGAAAAAGATGGGTTTTGGGGAGAGATGGCTGAAGTGGATTGAGTGGTGTATCTCCACTGTTAAATTCTCTGTTCTAATTAATGGCTCTCCTACTGGCTTTTTTCAAAGCTCGAGGGGGTTGAGACAGGGAGATCCGCTCTCTCCTTACTTGTTTGTGATAGCCATGAAAGTGTTCAGTTGTATGGTGGGAAGGGCTATTAGTGGGGGCTTCTTATCGGGATGGAAAGTGGGAGGTAGGAGTGGATTGGGGTTGCAAATCTCTCATCTGTTATTTGCGGACGACACGCTGGTTTTTTGTGAGGAGTCTGCAGATCAAATGACCTATCTAAGCTGGCTTCTCATGTGGTTTGAAGCGTGTTCAGGGTTGAAGATCAACTTAGAGAAGAGTGAGCTGATCTCGGTGGGAAGGGTTCATGATATAGAGGGACTGACTCTGGAGTTGGGTTGTAAAGCGGGTAGGCTCCCTTTTTGCTATTTGGGGTTGCCTCTAGGGGCACCTTTCAATTCCTTGGCGGTGTGGGATGGGGTGGAAGAGAGATTTCGCAGAAGACTTGCTATGTGGAAGAGGCAGTATATATCTAAAGGGGGGAGACTCACCCTAATCAGAAGCACCCTCTCAAGCATGCCTATTTACTTTATGTCTCTTTTCCACTTGCCAAGAAAAGTGAGATTGAGACTGGAGAAGATTCAAAGGGATTTCCTGTGGGGTGGGGGAGACCTCATCCAAAAGCCTCATCTTGTAAGATGGAATGTGGTGTGCTTGGGTAAAAACAAAGGCGGGTTAGGTGTGAGAAACTTAGCATTGATGAATAGTGCCCTCCTGTGCAAGTGGAATTGGAGGTTTGCTAATGAGAGAGAGGTGCTGTGGAGGCGAGTAATTATGCTTAAATATGGCGAAGAGGAGGGAGGGTGGCGCACCCGGGATGCAATTGGGAGAAACGGTGTTGGGCTTTGGAAAGCAATAAGAAAGAAAGGGCGGCTTCTGGATGGCAAGTTAGACTACCAAGTGGGTAATGGGAAAAGAGTGAAATTCTGGAAGGATAAGTGGTGTGAAGATGAACCTCTTTGTGAGTCCTTCCCTTCTCTCTTCTCAATTTCCTTGACCAAGAATGCTTGGGTTTCAGAGGTTTGGAACCCTGTTAGTGATGGGGATGGCTGGACCCCTCTTTTCACAAGGGCGTTTAATGATTGGGAGATTGAATCGGTGGAGCGTCTGTTACAGAAGATCCATGCCTGCCGGGTTCAAAGGGATGAGGAAGATAAAGTGATCTGGACAGCTTCAAAAAATGGTGCTTTCTCGGTTAAGTCTCTCTATTCCATTCTGGAGCGGGGGGGTTCTTCTTTGTTCCCTAGCAAAAGTATTTGGAGGGTAAGAGTTCCTCCTAAGGTAGCTTTCTTTGCTTGGGAGGCTTCCTGGGGTAAAGTATTAACTTTGGAGCAACTCCAAAGGAGAGGGTACTCCTTGGCAAACAGGTGCTTCCTTTGCCTCTCTGAAGCTGAAACGGTGGATCACCTCCTTCTACATTGTGTTAAGACGCGGGTATTGTGGAACCTCCTTTTTTCCCTCTTCGGGGTGGCGTGGATTCTTCCGTGTTCAGTGAAGGAGACCCTTATTGGTTGGAATGGAGGGTTTGTGGGGAAAAGGCGCAAGAGGGCTTGGCAAATGGCTCCCTTATGTATTTTTTGGTCAGTGTGGAAGGAGAGGAATAGTCTAGCTTTTGGCAATGTAGAGCTATCGCTGCAAAGGTTGAAATATTCTTTTGTAAGTAGTCTTTGGTGTTGGGTAAGGGCTTCCTTAGGAGCAAATCCGTCTTCTATTGTAAGTTTTCTAGATTGGTTGGGCTCCTAGTTAAGGAAGATGGTGTGTATACTCCCTGTATACGTGGAGGGCACCAGTTTTTCGGTGTTTCCTCTTTTTTATTAATATACTTTCTTTACTTATCAAAAAAAAAAAAAAATCTTCAGTTGCATAAAATGGCACCCTTGATTGATTGAGTTTAATTGGTTCAATTGGTTGCCTTGTGCCTCACTAGTTGGACTATTTTTAAAAAAATGAGATTGAACCAAGACTAAGAACCCTCCAGAAGCTTTTAAACCATCACATAAACTTTTTAAATATGTTTTTGATAAATTTAAGAAAAGAATTATTCAAAAATATAAAATCATCCAATTTTGCAAAAATATAGTCAATTTAAAATGCATAAATAGTGATTTTGAAATCTTTTAAGTATATGAAAGATTTTAATTGACTTCAACAAACCATAATCGTTCTTCAAGAGTGTCAAGTCTTCATCAAAACAAGGTCATTCATTGGTTTGACTCGTATTAGCCTTAATTTATTGAAAACCTAAAATAATTAACTTAATTGAATCATTAATATTTTTAGCCTTGTTTTGTTACTATCAAAACTCAATTCCAATAAACCTTGACTCACATGATTTAAATATATTTTGGTTTTGCCAGTTCTTTCCTCTTATTTTTAAAGATTTTTTTCTATACGACAAAATTGAAATAAACTAGTAATTATAAATTCTGATGAATTATTTTTTAATAGAACTCTAAAACATAATTCACATTCATCTAAATACTCATGATGATCAACAATTCTAATTAATTTCAAAAAATAAAAAATTAGAATTTGATAATTAATCCCAACCATGAAACAAATATTTCAATTATAAATCTATAAATCCAAATATGCACCATATAAAAACAAGTATTAACTTAGAAAATTTCTAATATTTTCTTTATCATTTAAGCATAATTAGAAATCCTAATCATCATCCAAGTATTAATGTTCTACTAATTACATGATTAATTGATATAATTTTTATTTATTATGATAGTAAATTATGATATTTTAAAATATTTAGAAAAATGTTAAATTATTTATTTTTCAAAATTAAATCAAAATAGAAGATAATAATTAATTTTATGTGATAAAAAAAAAGAAATTGAATGATATTTGACTCCAATCTAATTTAAGTCAAACCCAGTTCTCTTTAAATTTCAAGTAAAATTCATAAAAATGGTTTTTAAAATTAATTTTTAATTATATTAAATAATTAAATTCTTTGTAAGAACTCAAATATAAAAATTAATTTTTTCACTATAAAAGTTGTTAACATGCTTTTTCATATTTTTAATTATTCTTCAAAATTCTTTCCAAGGAAATGATCACGTGATATGCACAGAGGGGTTTGATTTAAAATGAAAAAGAAAAAAATTGCCGCGAAAGGTGGGGTTTGATTTTGGCAAAATAATCATCCAACAAGATTTCAGGTTCATTTCTTCTCTTCTTCACTCTTACTTTTTTTTAGGAACAAACAAACCCTAGATTTGAATTTCGATTTCTATCTCATTTTCATTGCAGCCGTGAATTTCTGTAACCAATGGAGAAATCAACTTCAGTGGGTGGTGGTGGTGGTAGTGGTCCTCAAGGTTTGAGGCAAATGAATTTGGAAAAGTCCTTCAGGCTGGCTCTGCGTTCCCTTCTCACCACTTGTTCCAAGGAGGTACCTTTCAAAATTTTCTTCATTTTTCTTACGCTTCATTGCTAATGCTCTTTATTTTTTCCCCTTCCATTTTCTTTTGAGTTTGAGTTTTTTTTAACCCCCACCTATGTGAATGGAAAATAAGGAATTCTGGAACGCCTTTCCAAGGTTCGGTACTGCTGAGCAAGAACGCCTTCACCGCTTGTTTATTCAGGTATGTTTTAAATTTCAGTTTCTAACTTTCTGTAATCATCAAACTATTTGAAATCTGCTCTCATTTTCTTCATAAGATTAGAGTTATATCATATATATATGTTTGTTAGGGTAATGCTACACTTTTTTTTTTCAATAATTTAAAATTTAAAAAATTAAAATAATGAAAAAAAGACTCGGGTGACATTTAAAATTTTGGTGAGCTTGAAAGGTGTGGAATTTCAGTGGTATGTGTTTGTAAGTAATTGATTCAAATAAGAGTTTTATGGGTTGCTTTTCAGCTACCTGCACTGGATGGAGGAGAGAGCATTTTGGGTTTGCATTCTGTATAGAATTACCAGTGTATGGGTGGCCTGGAAAGAAACAAATTATGTTGGTATTTTTGTGTAACTTGTTTATATTATAGCAGATAAATTCAAGATTTAAAAAAGAGAGGAAAAATACCCACAATTTATGCAAGTTGTTAAAGAAAAATGCTTTATATTGTGAAAAGACTCTTGAAAGATGCCAGTCCAGAAAACACAATTGGATGGACATGGTGTGTAAATATGTGACAAATCAAGGGTAGTCATTCCATATGTTTGTTTAGAGAAGCATTATATTGGGGAGTTAGCGCATGCTAGAGATGAGAGGCTTTTACTGTGTATTCATGGAAAGCTAACAAAAGAGGCTGGGAAGAATTCAGCCTTAATTAGGAAGGGTTTCAGACCAAATTTTAGCGAGATAGAGGGGTGGACTAGTGTGCCTTAAAAGAGTATTTCTCTTAGCTGTTTAAGCTTGCCTCAAATGCTACAGTGGCTGACTAGTGGGAGGCTGGGGAAGGTGAATTCGCTTAATCCTTTCTTTTCGGAAAACATTTTCAAGAGTGGGAGTCAGGGGAAATGGATGAGTTTATGGAGCTCATCCATGATTTGAGACTGCAAGAAGTGATGACAGTATACTTTGGAGGGAGAAGAAGGGGACTTTCCATTTGAAAGTGAAACCTTTCTACAACTCCTTATGTGCTGAGAATCTCATCCTGTTCCCTGCCAAAGAATTGAGAACCTGTTTATTTTTATTTTATTTTTTATTTTTATTTTGGTTTTATTTTTATTTATTTATTTGCTTGGGAGGCAATGTAGGGATCTTAACCATAGACGTCTCTACGAGAGGACAGTCGATGGTAAACAAATGGAGTCTTTGTAAAGTCCATGTGGCATTTGCAAATCACACATTCTAAGTCATTGCAATAGAGCTAGATAGTTGTGGGAATGTTATTAGCAAGCTTTTGGTTGTAGTGGGTGTTTCCAGATTGATCAAAGAGCTCCTGAGATGGAAAGTGCAAGGTTTGGATTAAGGGTAAAAGAAAGTCTGGAGTATGGCTCCCCTTTGCTTCTTTTGGTGTGGTCAGAGTGTAATGGAGGGATTTTCAATAAAGATGAGCTGATCAACCAAAATTTGAAAAAGAACCTTATTAAATTCCTTTTGGAGTGTCTGAAGTCCTGTTGGGGAGGATGAATTATTCTTTGTTGGATTTATAGAAAACCTAAACTATGGACTGTGGGTCTTTTTTCTGTAGTTTTTGTCTAGGCATTGCTGTTCTGTTTTACGTTCCTGTGGTGTCTCTTGTATGTCCCTATGTGCATGGGGTATGCTCCCTTTTTTTGATGGTGCTGTTTAATGTATTGTTTGCATATAAAAAAAAGAGGTATTATAGCTAGGTTGTTCATGTTACATAGCATTATTTATCATTGATTGACTTTTTTCCCCCTTCTTTCCTTTTTCCTTTTCTTTTTCTTTTTCTCTTTTGGGTTTCTGACCTTTGAAATAATTCTTCATGCTATGCTGTTTTATGTTTCAGGTCATTACTTCTTTGCATGGAAATATAGAGGTATACTTTCTTTCTATTATTTGCTTTTAGATTTTCTTCTTCCCTAATGAGTGCCCTTATGTTGTATAACGATGTTCTCTTCTTAATTTGCTAAAAGCATTATTTATATTATTATTCGTGACAACAAAAATAAGGGAACAATGATTTCTCATTAAACAAAATAATTGGTACACAACAATATATATATTATTTTAGAATAGAAAAAAAAGAAAAAACTAATTTAAAAAAGTCAAACCTATAAATCCCATGATTGAAGGGATAATATAAATCCCATGATTGAAGGGATAATTTTCCTAACTAAATATATATTTTTTTTGATAGGCAAAGGCATAGAAGAAGGATACATTAATAAGAATAGGGCGCCCAACAGCCAACCCATAGCATACATGAAGTATACAATAGGTGCCTATAGGCAAAAGTGAGAGGGGTACAAAAAATTCGCCCGCCCTCATCTAGAGCCCAACTAATCACAAAAGTTGATTAAAGAATTAGGTCCTTCATTTATACACAACTTAGCCTAAGATCAAAAATTACAAACAAAAGAATATTTCAACATTTGAATCGAAAACTCCTCATTTTCAAAAGCAATCCTATTTCTTTCCTTCCAAACCGTCCGGGGGTTGCTCTCCAAACCGTGCTTTGCTTCTTGCCCACAAACGAGCCATGCCACCCAAGAAGGACATCTTTAATTGATGAAGGACCTTTAACTAAATCTATACACACTAATTTGTTTCCTAACAATTAGGTTGTGACAACTATACAATTCAATACTCCCCATCAAGTTGGAGAATAGATGTCTTCCATTCCTAGCTTAGAAATAATTCCATGAAAAGTAGCATCGTTGAGTCATTTGGTTAAAACATCTGCTAGTTGACTCCCTTGAGGCATATAAGGCATGCAGATCATACCTCCTTCAAGCTTTTTCTTGATAAAGTGTCTGTCAATTTCGATATGCTTCGTCCTTTCGTGTTGTATTGGATTATGAGCAATGTTTATTGCTGATTTATTGTCACAGTATAACTTCATAGGACCTTCCTGCCTGATTCTCAAATTATCTAGGATGATCTTCAGCCACAATAATTCACGCACTCCTTGGGTTATTGCCCTAAAATCTGATTCAGCTCTAGACCTTGCCACCACATTCTGCATTTTACTTTTCCATGTTACCAAATTTTCACCAAGAAACGTGCAATAACTAGATGTTGATCTCCTAACCATTGATGAATTGGCATAATCTGCATCTGTGTAGGCTTTTAGTTTGAGTTCATTATTCCTTTCGAATAGAACTCTCTTTCCTAGACTACCTTTTAGGTAGTGTAACAAACGGTAAGTAGCTTGAAAATGTGTCCCCCTCGGATCATGTATGAACTGACTAGTCATGCTTATTGAGTATGCTATATCTGGCCGTGTATGAGCAAGATAAATGAGTTTTCCTACCAATCTTTGATACATTTCTTTATCAACAACTGGTTCTTCTTTTGCTTCTCCTAATTTCTGGTTTGACTCAATTGGTGTAGTTGCTAGTTTACAACCAAGTTTTCCTGTCTCTTTTAGGAGATCTATCACATGCTTTTGTTGTGAGATAAAAATTCCTTGTCTTAAGTATGAGACTTCAATTCCAAGGAAATACTTCAGTCTTCCAAGTTCCTTAATTTCAAATTCTTTGACCAAACACTGTTTTAGATCTTGTTTCTCCTTTTCGTCATTTCCTTTAACAATAATATCATCGACATATACTAGGAGGGCTGTCACCCGCCTTGTGGCCAAATGTTTGATGAAAAGAGTATGATCTCCTTAGCTCTGTCTATACCCTGTTGCTTTCATCGCTTTAGCAAATCTCTCAAACCAAGCTTTGGGCAATTGTTTTAGCCCATGTAGGGCCTTTTTCAATCTACACACCTTATTAACTGTTTCCTTTCTTTCAAATCCTAGTGGAATGCTCATGTAAATTTCTTCTTCTAGGTCGTCGTGCAAGAAAGCATTCTTCACATCATATTGTTGACGTTGCTAATTAAAATGAGTTTCTAGAGATAATAGGATTCTCACAGTTTTCATTTTTGCCACAAGAGCAAACGTTTCCTGATAATCAACTCCATATGTTTGAGTATATCTCTTAGCAACCAATCTTGTTTTATATCTTTCAAGAGAACCATCAGCCTTATATTTCAAAGTGAAAACCCATTTGCAACCCACTAGGTCCTTTCCTTTTGGCTTATTAACAATCTCCCAAGTTTTATTCTTTTCCAATGCATCCATTTCCTCTGTCATAACATTCCTTCACACACTTTTTGATAATGCCTCAAATAAGGTGTTTGGAACATAAACAATATTAAGACTGACAATACAATTTCTATGTTGTGGTGACAAACGTTTGAGTAACACATAATGGGATATCAAATATAAAGGTCGCTTTGTGCATTCTCTGGTACCTTTTCTAAGAGCAATAGGAAGAGCTAAATCCTTATTTGGTGTTTCAATAGATTGTATATGCAAAGATGGATTGGAACTTACCATGTCTTCATTAGCAAGGCTTAGAATGTCATTTTGAACTTGTGTGAGGTCTAGAACAATTGTTTTTCTTGAATACACATGGGGAAATTGCATAGAGTCATAAATACGAACAAATGCTCAAGTAACTATTGGTGTTGACACATGTTCTAGGACTGATACAGATTCAAGTATTGAGACAGACTCAATGGAGGTTGGAACTTCTATTTTTGAGTAGAAGGAGATGGAATCGAGGTAGGTCAAGAGGCTTAAGGGAATCAAGATCACCATAGTCTTTATCTTCCATGAGTGAACTCTCCCCTTGAAGATAAGACTGCGTGAAGTATGGTTTGTTTTCAGCAAAAGTGACATCAACAGATATGTAAAATTTTCTAGAGGGAGGATGATAACAATTGTACCCTTTTTGTGTAGATGAATAGCCAAGAAACACACATTTGATTGCTAGGGGGTCTAATTTTCCTCTATTTTGGCTATGAACATAGACAAAAGAAGTACAACCAACTACTTTAAGTATGAGGCTAGTTGATGTTCTGACATGTGGATAGAATTTTGCAAGAGTTTCCAAGGGAGTTTTGAAATCTAATATTTGTGAGGGTAGTCTATTGATCATGTAAGTTGTAGTAAGAACAACTTCTCCCCAATAAGATTTAGGAACATTCCCTTGAAATGACAATGCTCGAGTAGCGTTGAGTAAATGGCCATTTTTTTGTTCAGTGACCCTATTTTGTTGTGGTGTGTTTGCATAGGATGATTCATGAATAATGCCTTCTTTTTGGAAGTAGGGTGTCAAAATTTGGTTGAAGTAATCCCTTGCATTGTTAGACCTAAAGATTTTAATTTTTACCCCAAATTGGTTTTGAATCATGAAGTGAAAGTTAGGGACAACATTGCTTACATCAGATTTTAGTTTGATTAAGAATATCCAAGTAACCCTAGTACAATCATCAATTAGAGAAACAAATTGACAAGACCCGAAAATATTTGGAATTGTGGATGGTCCCCAAATGTCACTATGAATCAATTCAAAAGGATGAGAACTTCTTTTATTGCTAATGGGAAAGGATACACGAGTATGCTTTGCAAGTTCACAAATATTACAATGAAATTATGTGATATCCAATCCTTTAAACAAAGAGGGAAACATGATATTTAATACTCTAAAATTGCATAACATTTGAGGTCTTCTATGAGTTTTTGAATCGAAACAAGATTTGTTGACAATTTTGATACATGGAGGACATTTTTAAGAATGAGGGAAGGTGTCACATAGATATCTCCTAATCTTGCAACTATAGCAAGAGAACCATTTGCTACGATAATTTTCCTACTACTAGGACACAAAGTATAAGTGCTGAAATATTGTTAAGTGTGAGTCATGTGATTGGTGGCTCTTGAGTCAATGACCCAATAGTTGGCCAAACACTTTTTTGAGACATGTAATCCAAAAAGGAACGAAGACTTCCTTGAGAGTGCCAATGAACATGCACCAGAAGGCTTCTTAAGAGATCCTAACGAGCCTCTAAGTCTTTCAATCTCTTCACTATTAAGGCCTCCTTTCTCCTGTCCCTCGCTTTGATTAGTTTGTTCTGTCAGATGAGCTTGAGATTTCTGTTGGTCTCCTTGGTTTCCCCATTCTCGGCTTGATGTTGATGGTTTACCATTCAATTTCTAGCAACGCTCACTAATATGCCTCGGTTTTTTCCACAGATTGTCTTTGTTGTCTCTCCTAGAGACTGTTAATAGGTCTGCTTTCCTTTTTTCTCGTGGCTAGGCTTGTTCATTTTTAGTCACCAAGGCCGAACCTTCTAAAGTTTGAGGCTTGAGCATTATACCCCTTCGGCTTTCTTTTGCCCTAATTAGAAAGATAGTCTCCTCCAATGAAGGTGTTTCCTCCTTGCCAAGTATCTGAACCCTATCCTGATCAAATTCAGGATTGAGTCCAACTAAGAAATCATAACTCGGTCCTTCTCGATGAAGTTCTTCAAGATGGCAGTGTCTTTTGAGCACTTCATTTCAAATACCTAATAGTGATCGAGTTTCCACCACAAATTCTTTAGTAAATTGGCATATTTTGTCACTATTTTGCTCCCTTGTTTGGTGGCACTTGTCTTCACTTTAACTTCATACACTTGGGCTACATCACAAGCTTTTGAGTAGGTTTGACGAATGGAGTCCCAAATCTCCTTTGCTATTGTCAGAAAAATATATGTATCACTAATTGCAGGATCCACTAAGTCCCATAACCATGACATGATCATGTAATCATGACATGATCATGTAACGATGACATGATCATGGAATCATCTTTGTTCCACTCTTCAAATGTCGGGTCTCCTTTTTTGGTCCTGTCCCAAGAACATGGTTGAGTCTCCCTTTGCCCTTCAGATATGTTTTAACAAAGTGAGACCATTTGAGATAATTTTTCTCATTTAGTTTGTAATTGGCTCTGACATTCTGCAGATCTCCTGCCATTTGATTTGAGTTAACTTCGTCTAAGTGAACAAAGATTTTTGAAGGTGTGATTTCAAATGTCGGCATAGTAATAGAGGGCAGAAACACGAGAAAGAGAAAGGCTAGACTAAAAAGTAACCCTGGAAATGGATTTGAAGAAGACAACGTAGCAATGAAGGCTGCGATCAAATTGGCACCATGGAGCTATGAAGGCTGACATAGTGCAGCAATGAAGGCTGCACAGAAAGAGAACCCTAAAAGAAGGCCTAGAGCTCTGATACCTTGATAAGAAAAATAAGAGAGCGATGATTTCTCATTAAACAAAATAATTGGTACACAACAATATATATACTATTCTAGAAGAGGAAAAAAAAGAAAAAACTAATTTGAAAAAGTCAAACCTATAAATCCCATGATTGAAGGGATAATTTTCTTAACTAAATATATACACATTAATTTATTTCCTAACAATTTGGCTATGACAATTGTACAATTCAACAACTTCATATCTTCTTTTTTATTCTAAGGGTAATATAGTGGAGTATGGACTATGATGATTTGGTAGAATGCATAGATTGCATTGTCTAGATTGGTGGGCCTTGTGCCATCAAAGTTTTATTTTGTTCCATGGAAATTGTCTTGGACAATTGAGAATTTGTTCAGAAATGGAAAAATAGTATTGTTGTAACTAGTTTGTTAGTTGTTTTGGATACTTGAGAATTTGTTTAGAAATGGGAAAATAGTATTGTTGCACCTAGTTTGTTTGTTTGTTTATATATATATATAAATGTATGTATGTATGTATGTATGTATGCATGAAATGCAACTGTAATCAACTTAAGATGTAACTCAAGCCTTTTGGTAGATTGTGCGCATTGGATTAACCGATTACTGAAATGCTGAAAGATGCTGCACATAATCATTTCTAAAAATTTAATGACTACGGTGTACCAGGGAAGGCATGGCTGTAGCTCAAAAGTCAATAGGCTCTGGTTTGACTGCCTTGCCTTTTAGGGGACATCAGGATGATTAAATTTTCATTTGTGCTCAGTTTCTTTGAAAACATTCAGTGTTTTGGTTAATTCCCTAAAGGATTTTATGCCCTTTTTTTTTATTGTTTCTTGCCATTTGTCTTTTAGTTTTTTTAATCAGGTCAGGTTTCTGCTGCCTCGTCACAGTTCATTTCCCTTTATTTATTTATTTTCCTCCTACCTTTCTTCTTATACGTTAGCATTGTACCCTGCTTTTTCACTTCTACTAATTGTTCTTTTTTCATAACTAATATTTTCTTTCTCACCCTTGGAGGAGTAGCAGCTCCCATCAAATGTTTGGATCTTGCATATTGGTTCTTTAAAATGCAGCCCACATGTATTCTATTGAAGTCTATCCCTATAAAATAATGAACAACTGAAATCATTACAGAAAATTTTCTCCTTACTTGATTTTTAGTAGTTTTATCAATCATTTATATGCAAGGCCCAAATATTCTTTCATAATTTTTTTTTATAATTAGGCTATTATGTTCTTTCTGGATAAGTAGACAAGCTATTATAAAGTGAGTGCCAAAAAGGAGGTGCAACTCATGCACACGGGAGTAATTATGTTGTTATGTTATACGTTGCATAGTGGATGTGCTTAGAAAAAGTGTAGAATAGTAATAATGTCGTTTGCTAGTTTACACAGAGGTATTTTTGAGTGCCAGATATGTGATTTCATAATGTCATGAACACTGGTAACAAAGCACATGCTTTTTGATTGTTGGTTTTTGGGCCAATTTTGTTAAGAATTATATCAACATGTATGCTTTTAGATTATTAGCATTTGGGCCTATTTAGTTAAGAATTATATCAAAACATATGTTTTGTATCAATATACAACATGCCAACTCATGTTTTAGATTTAATCACTCCATGCTTGGTTTGAATTCAATGCTTTTGCTTTTACATTTTTCATTCTGTTTTCACTTGTTTTCAAGATTTTCTCGAGGAGATTCATTGTATACATGGAATTTAGCAGATTATACCATAGTTTTTGCGCACATTTTTATTTATTTATTATATTCATGTATGATGGGCCACTGGACGTCTACCTAGGATCCATTATCGGAACAAGGCTGACAGGCAGAATCATTTTCTTCGCTTGACTTGGTGTGCTTGCATGTATCAATTTATTATGTACTTTATATTCAATGTCTCGATTTTAATGGAGGGGTCTCTGAAATTTTACAGGATGAATTTGAGTCTTTATGTCTTGAAACACAGGTATGCTTTTTGTTGTTGTTGTATGGAGTTATGCCACAAACATGCAGGCGAGGTTTTGCACATTAAATAACTAATGTACCATTGTTTCCATCTCAAGTTGCTACAAGATTTTAGACATTCAAAAGTGTCTCCTTCACCATAAAGAAATGATTTTCATGTTTTTTAAATCAAGAATGAAGGGGAGTTATAACTGTGTTAACGCTGTGTTGATCAGTATTAAGTCCTTTAAGGAATCAAAAAAGTGTCAAAAAAGGTTTTTACTATGGTTTTATTATTGAATTGTAAGCTGTGTAAAGCTTTATAGGAAGAGGATCCTCAATATACTGGGTATTTTATTTGCAATAATTTTGCAGAGGCCAGTTTTCTGTAATTTGAATCGAGGTTGTGTAAAAATGGGAAATTTTCAAAACCACAATGAATAGAACAAAGATTGTATTTTTATTTTTATTTTTTATTTTTATTGTGTTCCAGCTGGCTTGTTTCACTGCATGCTCCTTTCAAAGTGCAGGTGGGAACCGCTCTTGATACTATAGAGCAACTTAGTGAAGAACAAAGTCTCGACCCTTTGTTTTCAGAGAAGTAGGTATCCACCAATTTCTAAATGATAGCTGTGCTGTATATGGTTTTTCAAGTTGTTTGTCACTCAATTACATTGCCAAAGAACAATTAAGATGGTTGTATCAGGGAATGGTAGGAGTTATCTCCTGTTTTTTGATATAATAAAAAACATATTAATTGCACCTAAGAAAGGATGCATAGAAAACATATTAATAGTGCCTAATAAGTGATTACACAAGATATACACAATATGCCCCTAATGGCTAGCCAAAGAAAGAGAAAACAAGAAACAAGCTCCCTCTCCTTAAATTAGATAGCCCATAGATTTTTTTTAATAGACAGATAATAAGATTTTATGAATAAGTGCCAAATAAAACAGCACACCAAAATACACAAGGCGAATACAACAGGCGCCAAGAAGGCACATCAAAAAAGAGAGGGAGATAGCTTATAGATTTTAAATATAGCACAAGTTTCTACAAGTGCTCTAAGATCTTTTTGGAAATAGTCATCAATCCATCAAGAAGAAGCAAAGACATCAAAATACGGTATCCTTTTCTCTCTGGTCTTTTTGGGAAATGAGAAATTGGAGGCCTTTGGAGGGATTATAGTTGGAGGTTTGTGGCATGGATGTGGATTTTTATAAAGTTTGATACTTCTTGATCTTCTGGTCTTCTCTTTCTCTTTTTCCTAATTTATTTAGAGATTGACTTCTTAATTGTTGTAGATGTTCTGTCTTGAGTTTGCCTTGTTTCAATTTACATTTTTATATTTTGTGCTAGCAAATACAATAATCTATTTCCTTTTGTAAAGTATTTTTGTATTTAGTCCATGACATCTTCATTTCGACTACTTTCAATTATTCAATCTTTATATTAATAGATAACTTAAGTTGGTCTATTATTCTTAAAGGAAAATTGTTGAGAGTGCAAATATAACAAGACCACTATAATAGATAAGTAGACGCCATTCGATCCTCACCCTTAAGCTACTGTGATAATGCAATTTGGAAAAGCTCGTAGTTTGTACCATGAAGAAAGTTAAGAGAGCATATGGGCTTGTTGGGTAATTCCTCTTAAAGGTAGTTTTTTTTTTTTTTTTTTGTTTTTGATAACCGAGGAACCTTCCATGGCCAAGGCCTTAGAACTCTCTATAAGGACCCAAACCTTAGGGTGTTGACCATCCTGCGACAACCAGCATCAGGTAAATTCAAGGTATTATCAATGACAGGATTCAAACCCAAGACCATGTACCATTTACTAAAACCACACTTCCTAGTGTTCTTCCTGACCGATTGGGCTACCCTGACGGGTACTTTTGAAAATATTTTTTTTTTTCTTTAAAATAAACCGGTTTTTGAATTAGAAAAAATGTTTGACAAACTTTTGATAGAAAACAGTTTTTTTAGAATTTGTTCTAAAAATAGGTTGTTTTTTTAGAATTGTTTCGAGTTGTTTTCAATTGTTTCTTATAGAGTTTTTTGGGAAACAATTTAAAAAGTGAAGAACACTTTGGAAACCTTTGCATTGTGCACAAGCGTACAACACCTTTATGGAAAATAAGCCGAAAAACTTGTTTTTCATATTTCAGTGTCTAAGCAGAGTTGTGTTCACAAAATAATTGAAAACTATTTTTTAGAATTGTTCTCAAAAACTATTTTTTGAGAACTATGTTTGAAAATGTTGCCAAATAGCCCCAATGTTTGTTTCACTTTTTTTACTATTTGTTTATGCTAATAAATTAATAATAGATTCACACTTA
Organism: Vitis rotundifolia; assembly: GCA_030254885.1. Taxonomy (NCBI): domain Eukaryota; kingdom Viridiplantae; phylum Streptophyta; class Magnoliopsida; order Vitales; family Vitaceae; genus Vitis; species Vitis rotundifolia. The sequence goes on from CM058152.1 coordinate 16,859,897, forward strand.
CTGCTTGTAGATTTTTTTTAGGAGTGTGTTTGATGGGGGAAAGCCTTTTAAAGTTTATTCAAGGAAGAAAGGGAAGACCTAAGTAAACTTTAAGTAGGATTAATATTAATTAGGATTGAATTGAGATTGGTATTTGTTGGAGTCTAATTAGGATTAGCTAGTTGAGTTATAATATAATTAGGATTTGAGTTATGATAAGTTATTAGAGTCCTAGTAGACTTTGGTTGTTATAATTAGAATTAGAATCATAATAGGTTATTAGAGTTCTAGTAGACTTTGGATTTCTTAGAGAAGCCTATAAATAGGCGAATCAATGTAAATCAAAGGGATGATTTTTTATGAATAATATTATATTTTATTTCATTACAAGGTTGCAACTTTCAATGGTGAGACTCCATTGATTTTCTTCTAGGTGAGACTCGTAGAAGGCCTTAGTGAGACTCTAAGGTTTTCCATCTTTTCTTCATTGTTTCTTCTTTCTCTCTATTTCTTATCTTATAATTCTCTACCATAAAATTTATTCTTTGTTCCTCTCCTTACACCCTCTAAAAATAAAGCCCTAGTCCACCTACCCTTGAGCGTAGGCAACCATCTTAGGGTTGTCCTACATTAGTGTTGATGTGTGAGTGTACAAAGTTTGCCAATTTCCCTTTTTTTTTTCCCTAAAAAAGTATCAAACATCTACAAGTCGGGTTCCTAAGCACAAGAACCACAATTGCAATATAGTTGGAAAGAGATCCAAGTATCATTTTTTTTATAGGAATAGTGAGTTGTTTTTAGCGGTTTAGATTACTACTGTTGACTGTTGACAAAGAAGAGTGAAACCATGGTGTGTTAATGAAAATCAAAGGCGAAGGTTCTCTAAATTTTAGTAATGAAGATAAGCAATCAATTGACTGAAAATTAATCAAAGAGAAAATTAGAGAAGGAGAGAGTCACTGCCTTCATTACCTTGTCTCCTTGCAGTGCAAATGTTGTGACGCATGTCTATAACCGATGTCACTGAAAGGGTTTTCATGCCTTTGGTTAATCTAAATAGTTCTAAAGGAGACTTGGTTATAACTATCTAAATGTTCATTACCCTGGATATTACTTCACCATCTACCATCCACTTAGGACATTCTCAAGCAGTGATGTCATGTGGTGACAACAATTGAGCAATTTTCCTCGCCTTGACAAAACCTAAAATTAACCTAAAAAATCGTGGCTGTATCTTAGACTCAGTGAAGAAAAAAAATCACTCCTCACTTATTTCCCTTATTTACTCAATTGGCAACAAACTTAAGTGAAAAATATTCTAGACATGATGAGAAAAACAATTATGCATCAACTAAGAATATAAATCCAAATACTCCCAACATTGATTGAAAATGAAAATGACCTTTCATTGAATTGGAAAAATAAATTTAAAACACGATAGTTGCATTTTAATAGAAAAGAGCTAAGTGGCCATCTCAGTCAATGAGATGATTGTACCTTATTGCTCAAGAAAAAAATCCTAACTAAGCTTCCTTACTTCCTCTTCACTAGTCGCTGTCTCCGTGTGTCTTGCTCTCTTCATGCTTGCTATTTATGGAAGAAAAGGCTATTATGGGAAGGTAGTCATCTGAGAGTGCAAATGAAATGTCCCTTCACCTTGCCAATCTTGAATAGTTGGATGATGAGGTGACTTTCCATGCTTGTCAGGAGCTATGCTTGCCATGGCAATTGGAGCTTGTGTGATAGCTCTGATTCACCCCCTAAGGTGTTGACAATGGTCTTAGCCAGCTTTGCTTGGAGAGGAATGAGAGATGAAGGGTGAGAATGGGAAGAAATGAGTGAGATTTGGTGATTTGAAGTTCAAATCTTCGATAAGGAGAAGAGATGGAGAGTGAGAAAATGAAGAAAGAGGGATTTGGGAGGGTTGCAGGGCTGGTTGGGCTTGAAAAAAGCTTAAAATTGCAAAAGGGATCGTCCAAACCTAGTGTTTTCTAGGCTAGCCTAGTGGACAAGCATTTCTTGTATTTTCTCAATGGTTTTTGAAGGGGAATCAAGGGGGTATTAATCTATCTTCCTTTTAGGTTATTAACCTTGCCAAAGTGCCTCATTTTAGTCACCTTTGGCCCTTGCTTTTCTTGCAAAACTCACAAAATGGTCAAGACACTTTTTATTGATAAAACATGGTAAATGAGGTACTTTTATGCATGAAATGTTGCATGTATGGTTTACTATGCTAATTAGTGAACAATTTTATGCTTATCACCTACCAAAAAAGACAATGTGTTTATTAAATACTTAATAATATTCTACACTCCCCCATTCAAACAGGAGATAAGACACTGCATGAGAGCTCAATAATTCTTTGGTCCAGTCTTCACTTACTGTCTACAAATTAGACTGACATTCAACCTTCCTTTGATGAAATGTTAATTCATCTTTGGTTTATTTTGTTCTGAAAAAAGAAATGGTGTGTTTTGTCATGTTGCACTGGTTTATGAGCAATTCTGGTAGTAGCACTGTCACCATCAGCTTCCATTTTATTAAATGCCTATTTGTCTCTGTATGTTTTGTCATCTTGCAATTGTTTATGCACATGTTGATAGCTGATATCAGAAAGAAAAATCTGTGGGCTCTTAGGAATCAAAACCCATCTTTTTGCCCTTTTTTTTTCACTTTCTGACAACCCATATCTATCTATGTGGTTAAGATATCTGAGCATTGTAATTCTAATTTCACTTTAGCATGTAATCTGGTGGATAGTGATTGATTTTTCACTTCTTTGATATAGAAGATTTTCTCAGACAAATATTCAATCTTCTTAGTGGATCTCTAGTCTTTAACAGTTTCAGTCTGTCTGCCTTGAATGGAGTAGCTGTGACAAAAATGTACTGTCTCATTTCTCAGAAAAGGAATGATGAATGTAGAGTTTCTTGATTTTCACATTTAAGTTACACTTGAAAACAAGAGAATGATGGTGACCAACAAGATGACTTCTACCATGAATTTAATGGTGGTGATTTGGAATGTAGGATTGTCATTCTGGGAAATAAATTTTCTCAGTGTTCATAGTAGTTTATCTTACTTCCAAACTTGGTTCAGTCAAGTCTCACCAAACACATACGGAAAAAGGCTTCAACTCAATGTTAGAAATAAAAAAAAGGGCTCCATTATACGCTTTTCTTAGCATTTTACTAAATAAGTGGGAGTTTATTTTGCTGCTGCTGCTGCTAGATGGGTTTAAAACCATGTTAAATGACCCTTGACTGAAGGATTGAATTATGCTTGGACAGAGTGGGGAGAATTATACCCACCAGTGATGTTTAGTGATTGTTGAGATTTGCGATTGATCGAAATTGCTCTTGTACCAATACCAATTTGATTTACGGCCTTTCTGAGATATTTGAGTAATTTTTGATAGGGCATAATGTTCTCTCTCTCTGTGCTATTATTTGTTCTGAATGATGGAAATATAATGGCCATGGAACAGAATATGAAAACAATCAATATTAATGTCATGCATCTTTAGTTGGTTTCTGTAGCCTTGTGAACCCCTTTCTTGATGTTGAATTATTTGTAATGAATAATGGAATCACTGAAATGGCCTTGATTGCACAAATGCAGGACCCCTGCAGGAGATGTTGAACATGACCTGTTGACAGCAAAGAAGAATGAGATCCAGTACTTGATGGGTATGCTAAAAAAAGTGAGTGGCCTGCAGAGTAGATTTGTTCCTTTTTAAGTTGATTGGGAAGTAACTTAAAAATGGGAATGGTAGTCATCACTTCATGGATTTTTCTGTTGTATAATAGTCATCACACAAATTTTCTTGGTAAGTGATACCACAAGTTATTTTTTGATTGCCTGAAGTTTTTGCCAACTTACCTTCGGCATTTGATCATTCTTTCATGTGGAACAAATTTATTGATGTTGATGTTATAAGAAGCCTTGGTTATAAATACTGTATTGAAACTTGAGAAATCTGATAATCACTTATAAAAGAACCCAAAAGGGGGCCTGCTAAACCCTATTCTCAGCTGCTCAGTATCAGCAATTCAGTTTCATCAAACAAAAAATAATGTCAGAAACAGGGGATGTCTTGAGCAACACCTAGCACCTTGGTTAGGAGCATCCTGCAGTAGGAATTGGCTTCTTCTATGATTTTGCCCTTCTTACATGGGCTTCTTGTTGACTTACTGGTTGTTAGCCCCAACCACTTCTCATTTAGGAGTCCCTTTTGTTTCCCATGTTATTCAATTCATGATATCCTTTTTGGTGCTTGTTCCCTAGGCTCCTTTTATTTTCATCTTTTTTCCTAAAATTTGAAAATCAAGATAGATAAAGACTAACAGTCCATCCAAGTAATAAGAATGTGTTCGTATTTACACTTCACTTGATATTTTTTCATAGTAGAAGGGGTTTGTTTCGGAAAATGATGAATAACATTTGGCATGCGATTTCAATGTCAAATCAACTTACAGTTGCTTCAAAATTTTAGGGAAAGGAATTTAGATTCCATATGAATTTGGACTGCTATAAGTACATACCTGCTGAACATGCACCTTCAAATCTGAGATCTTGACGAATTGATTGATTCCTGCAAGTTCCAAACGGATCCCAGACAGGCCCTTATATTGACAAATCTTTCCTTAAGCACGACATTGCTTTTTCTTTTCTTTTCTTTTTCTTTTTTTTAATATCTAGATAACTTCAATTTTTTATTTGATTTTGAAGTTAATTATTTTTGAATTATGGCTAATAATGCTGAGCAACATGATTATCAGGCTGAAGAACAAAAGCACATTATCAGTGCTCGTCTAGAACTCCTTAAGAAAGGAAGTCAACAAGATCTCTCAGCCACTTCAGATGTTATTGAGAAGGTACTCATTCATTTCTCTTAACATTTTCATTCTCTGGCAGAAAGCTAGGTTTCCTAAAAAATTTGTATTTAAGTCATTTATTTCATGGTTATTTAAACTGATGATAACCTTGGGTGCTGGTTTCTCATTTCTGCAGTTGAGAAGTGGGATTTTGAGTTATGGGGCATACACCAATAATGGGCTCCATGATACATAATTAGTATGTTGGAGAAATTGTCCATTGTAATAAAACAACTGCATCCTTTGGTGGATTGCATCCATGTACCATGGCATCTGCCTGATTGAATGAATTGTATGCTTGAACTAGAAAAACTGGACATTAAACCTTTGGGTTATTCAGGCATGTATTTTTGGTCTTATAATCGGAATTCATCTGGATACCACTTTTGAATTATATTTTAAGATATTGATTGTATCATCTGAGAACCGTAAAATCCACACATGGTATCATGGTTGGCAGTATGCTGGGTCTTGGGTTTCAGGTTAGCATTTTTCTTGAACATTTTTAACAGGCTAAAAGTCAAATGTTGGCAGCACCATATGGTGAAGAGAGATTACAACCTACCGACATCATCCCCAGAACATGCCCGTAAAAATGTGATTAAACCTCAAGTGCTTCCAGCGAGTGGCCAGACCATCATCATCATCTTCATCAGGAATCAGAATCTCATTCAGTAGTTCGGTAACCTAACTAGCATGTGATTCTAATCTCTGTAACTAACTTCTAGACTTATTAAATACCGCCATGTGCACACACTTGCATGTAAGTAAATGTCCCTTGTCCATGCCTGAGAAGCTGACCCAAAGCATGTAAAGTTCATCCAATCAATTATGAATGTCAGGTAATGTGCTTCTGTTCTCATAGTTCTCATCAACATTGCTTGTGATATTTTTCAGGTTCCCCCAATTATTTGCTGTTGCACCTAATGACATTGGTACTTTGTTGATAATCTTGTTCCTAAATAGCGTCGCATTTTCCATTGTTGATTGTTCCTTTTCCTGTTGAACTGTCCTTGGGTCGGTGACATCTACTCCCCTATGTTCTTTCCTTTTCAATTACGAGGCTTAAAGGCCATTTTTTTTTTCTGGGTCCAAATTTGAAAATTCGTGTCTTCCGCCAATCAGTACAGTGGATACAATTTTCAACTGAATTTTAGCAAAAATCTTCTAGAAATGGGCCCAGAACATGGCAATGAAACATGGTTTTGTAGTGGAGTCAAAATCTGCTTCTTTAGAGATGTAATCCTTCGGAAAACCATGTTGAGATTCAGCACACCGATAAACGTGATTATATATTGATAATGAAAGAAAATGAAAATTCTAAATTAGGCGTAGATGATAGGGAGTAGAAATGCAGCATATGCATAAAATTTTATTTGAGGAACGATAATGGTAGCGAACAAGCCCAGTGGAGTCCTTTTCAATGGCTTAAAGAGTACGATTAAGGAAATGCTGATCTCTTTCACAGGTATGAATCATCTTTATAAACTGTACCAAGACGATTTTCTGGGCATTGACATTTATTTTTGAAAGCGACTATGTTCATGTGACATGCATGCACTTGAATAACCGAAAAAGCTGGCCAGTCACCTTCGAACAGTTAATCAATTGTTGCTTTGTTCTCATATTTAAATGATCTATTAGCGTCTGCATTCTGCAATTGAATACGACTGCATTTGATGAATCATATAGTATGTGTTTGGGCGTGCTATGAAAATGGAACTGTTCTGGCTTGTTCTTAGAACTGCACTTGCATGTGAAATTAGGTAGCCTCTGAAAGACTGAAACCAACTCATTCCAAGAACAAAGAGAAACAATCAGCCATTCTGTAACATTCAAGTCCTGAGATTACCAGAATGGAAACAGTAGGAAAAAACATAACCCTTTATGAAAACTGAACTCCAGAATTAAGATGACCTCCAAACAGGGGCTTGATCAAACCCACCAACCTTGGTGACTATTCATCAATGAGAGACACATGTGCTTAACTCGTGAGAACAGGAGATCCCTTTAAGTCAGCTATTTTGGCTGTGTTCTTTTGTAATTTATGGACTCATTAGCAAGTCAAAAGGAGAAGGTTTTGTCATGACCGTGATGATGATGTGAGAAAGATTATGTTTTATATTGAATTTGACCAAATCAAGTGATTATACTAGACAAAACAAGTCGTGATTTTGTGTTGATTTTTTGCTTGGTCTCAAATCTCCATGCAGGTTACAGCTGATTCACGAGTCTCTTGGAGGATATTGATCTGGTGAAAAGTGAGAGAAAGATAAAGGCATAGTTGTGATGTAAGTATAGTATATACTTGGCCCTTGGGTGTTGGAATTCAAAATTGTTAAAGCAAACAAAAGAGCCAAAGCTTCTCTAATACAGCTGTATTCTGCGGGGATTCAATTCTAGTAATAGACTGACAAAAATAATTTTAAATTGGAAGAAAAGTCAAGTAAGAATTTGGGTTTTCCTGGAAATTGACACGTGTTTGGATTTGTTTCCTGTTTTTTGTATTCTTTTGATTCCTGGAAATCACAATTATGTGTTCTTTTCTGGGTAGTTTTAAGATTTTTGATCTTGTATATGCTAAAGTGATTTGCAGATTTGGTTAAAAGCCCTTTTGGATTCATCACTCTTACATAGATTAGGCATAAACTTAGAGAAGAAAATATGAATCATGACAGTGATTGATATCTTTGATTGTAAAATAGCATCCAAGATATGATTATGCAGAATCAAAATTCCAACGATCAAATTTACATTTATTTTGCCTTACGGCGATTTAAAATTATAAGTAATAGCCAAAAAAGAGAGGAGGAAAAAAGAAAAAAACATTGTGAGATTGGAATAATCCCACCTAAATACATTTATCACATCCCTGAGACTAAATTCCTGGAAAAAATGAACTTGATTCAGCTTGCAATCTTTCTGGTTGTTCCCTATAAAATATTAGTAGTGGTATGAGGACTCTTGCTGTACAGTTCTTTTTTGGTTCCCTTTTTGAGTATCGATCATCAAAATTCCTTCATGTGGGTGTCTCTAGATTGGCAGGAAACAAGGGGGATCTCTTCATATCGTTTCTTTGTTTCTTGTTTGAAACTTTGAATAGGAATAAGGGAGTGAAGTCGATTGGTGGCACTGAGAGTAGATTTAGTAGAGATTTGTTTCTATGACTTGAGGGAGATTGTGATGGGCAAACCATTCTGGGGAAGAGCAAAAGGGCCATACTGAATACCATTCTGTGTGCCCACCATAGACCACCTGCAAACCCAAAAACAAAGAAATACCCATGTCAGCTTTTGATTTTCTAGGCACTTCTATTTTTAGAAACATACCAGAACTCCTTCACCCACAACTCAAAAAAGAAGAAAAAGAAGTTGTTATTAGTATTATTACCATACCTGTACTTCGTAGTCAGATGATGTAGAAGCACCAAAATCTCTAGTTTGGCCAACTCATTCCCAGGGCATGAGTGGACCCCATTACCAAATGGCATAAATGTATTGGGCTTTGGAGCAACCTGTCCAATTATTGACCCCAAAAATATTGTTCACATCATTAGATTGGGTGCTGGAAAACCATTATTAAAACAGTACCCACAATATCATTCAATCATATTGTTTTCTCTTTTTACCTCAAATCTTGAGGGATCAAACTTCTCTGGCTCTGGATATATGTCTGGACTGTGGTGAATGTTTCTGAAAAGTGGTAAAACTTTCCACCCTTTTGGAATCAGGTACCCTGCAAGAATTAGAGTGTGGGTTATTAATTTTTTTGGACATATTTGGAAGGGTATGAGAAAAAGATAAAAATAGAAAAATTCCAAGGTAACTACCTACCTTCAAATTCAACATCTTCAACAGCCTCTCTAAAGGTGAATGATAAAATTGAAGCAATTCTAAGTGTTTCTTGAATCACCCTTGAAGTTATTGGCATCTTCTTGGCATCTTCCCAAGTCAGAGACTTCTCTTCACCACACTTGTCTTCTTTACTCCTCATTATGGACTCTTGCTCTTCCTGCAAGCCCACAAGCACACACTTCTAAGTATATCTTTTTTCTGCTGATTCTTGTCCAACTTTCCAACTGTTTGTACAATGGAATTCAGATTCTGTTATGGGTGTGAGATTCGAATTTCTTACCGTGACAGCTTGCAGAACACTTTGGTTTTCGCCCAGGTACTTGAGGATCCATGTCAGCACACTGGCAGTAGTGTCTCGGGCCGCGAAGATGACGCCTATGATGTTGTCTGCAATTTGTTCATCTGTGAGCCCTTCTTTGTCTCCCATGAAAGATCCCAACAAGTCGTTGTGATCACCGTTCGCCTGCCTCCTTGTTGAGAGGATTTTAGCCAAGATCTGAGCCAATTCCTTCCTTGCTTTCATTGATTTGTTGAAGAGCGTTCCAGGAATGTTTATGGGCATTGAATTATACCCCTTCTCAAGAATGTAGTAGCATCTCTTGAGTTCCTCTCTGTACAGAATTTCATCTTTTCCAAATATGGACAGTAGTGCAACATTGAAAGTGTACTGCAACAAACACAATGAAGAACCTGTCAAATTCCTGGAAAATTCGCCAATTCTCTTGCATGATAATTCATAATTGAATGGGGGGAGTATTAATGAATTCTGATATCCCATCAGAACTATCACAGTGAACTGCCCAAAGTCTTAAATGAAACAGAGGAAAACAGAGGACGAGAAAACGGGGGAGCTCTGTTTTGCTCTGTTTTTGCAGAAAATGAAATGGAAGGTGAGGGGGCTTACTGTCTTCATTTCTTGGAAAGTATTGATCGACCGGCCTTCCCAGGACTGCAGGGTCTGGGTGGCGATGGACTCGATGTTAGAGACGATGTTTTTTATGGCTCCTGGCATGAAGGCTCGGAGAACAAGCTTTCTCAACTTGGCATGGTAGTCACCTTGGTGAAAGAAAATTGCTTGTTTCCCCAACATCCTCTCTTTGCTAGCCGGAAATGTAGGCTTAAAGAGAGGAGCCTTTGTGACCAGCACCAGCTTTGCAGCTTCAGGACTTGAAATCATCACACATGGGCACCCCAATATGTGGGTTTTGAATATGGTTCCATACCTGTGAAAAAGCCCATAGCATGAATATATCTCAAAACAAACATATCATACAAAGAAAACAGAAACATACTGAGAGATTGGTATCAACCTCTCTTGCTTGGAGGCAAAGAAGACATTGGGGTTCTGAGAGTAAAGCTGAAAGGTTTCTCCTATGTAGGGCCAGCCCAGAGAGCCAGGTGGGAGAGGGAGTTTCCGGGCAGTGGAAGCAGAGAAGAAGGAGAAGAGCTTTAGGAGAAAGTGGATGAGAAAGAGTAAGAGAGCAATGGAGAAGCATATGGTGGTGAAGGAGGAGTCCATTAGAAGTAGTAGTGGTTTGAATGGTTGTGGGTTGATGATGGTGGAGAGAGTGAAGAAGAGAGGAGGTGGGGGATGGGTGTGAGGAGTGGAGAAGAAAAGGGGGTATTTATAATAAGAAAGGAGGGAGATGAGGGAGATGGGGGGCAATGAAATATCAGAAAATACAGCTAGAATCCCACAAATGGAATCTCCCTACAGCTCATGAATTTGGGAATTGAGAGAGAAAGAGAGAGAGAGAGAGAGAGGCAGAGGGAGAGGGAGAGGGGGAGAGTGTCAGTTGGGTTGCAAAAAGAGCGTGTGGAATTGTTGACTGCGGCTACTCCTCACAAAACAGAATGCCTCTTTACCAACACAAAAAGGTGCACTTGGCTCCTCTCAACCGTACTCTCCGGATTACTTACTTTTGTGAATTATATATACATATCTTTCACACCTACCTCCAATTTTTTCCTTTTCACCTTCCTCTCTATTTGAACCATTTTGAGTTTCTCAACCTTTGCTCTCATTATTATTATTATTTTTTAACCTCAAAATATAGGTTAAGAGAATTAATTCTTTTTATTTCTGAGTTTAATTCGAAATCAAAATTAAAAGTTAATACCAATATAGGATTTTTTTTTATAAATATAAAATGATTTTTATGCTAAGGTTAAAACAAATCATTGATAAGAAATAATATTTTCATGATTATCATGTTAAATTAGTTTTTCATTCACAGGTCCATTCAACAAGATTATCTAAATAGACGGTATTACTTGTTTATTTCCACTTTTTTGTTTCTGTAAACATGTATATAGAATTTTTTCTTTTTATTTTTTAAAATATTCTTTAAAAGAAATATTATTACAATACAGTCGATTAAAAACAAATATAAAAATACGATACTTTTCATTACTTTTTTTATTTTTACATTCAACTCGTCTTTTTAAAAGATGAATTCACTATTTATATTGAACTTATCTTTTGAAAAGACGAGTTTACTTTTTGTATTGAGTTCTTTTTTTTAAAAGACAAGTTCTCCTTTTATTTTAAATTTTTTTACATTGAACTCCTTTTTAAAATACACTACTTCTATAGAAAACCTGATATTTATATGTATGATATCGTTAAGTATTTCATATAATAATTTGAATGAAATAATTTGTGTCACATAACATTTTCCTTCCTTAATATCACTATAGTGTATCCTGTAATTTCCTAAAATTTGGAATGGTTATATAGAAATAGCTTGTCAAATAGAAAAAAATCATTGAGAAATGTATGGAAAATATTTTGACAGTGTCATATAATTTTTATAAGATTAAAAAAATATATATATACACGTATGCATTGTTGGAAAGCGATTGAAGGTGGTCTTGAATGGAGGCCAATCTTGGAAATGGATTGAAGTGTGGTCTTGAATGGAGGCCCTCTTGAATTGATTGGGTATAAAATTTGGACTTTTCAATCCATAAATAAAGCAGATCCTCATCCAAATTGAATCTAATAAGCAGTTTTTGTTGTTTTCCTCTTTTTTGTTTTTTATTTTTTATTTTTTTTATTTTTTATTTTTTTATGAATTTTAATCTTAGATTTTTTATTTTTAAATTTAATAATAATTTATTATTATTATTATTATTATTATTATTATTTTAAAAGGAAAATAATCTTATTATTGTACAAGTAGTTTGCAGATAAAAGGATGGGACCTAATAACAATAAATGAATTCAATACCCACCATTGACATTTGAGAGATGTCTTCTGGTCAAATGGGGCCTAAAATTGTTACATGTGTTTTTTTTTTTTTTTTTTTTTTTTTTTATTTTATTTTATTGTCAATTCTGCATTAAAGATCACCAATTGAATTCTTTGATTTGCTTGCTTAGCCCCTATTTCCAAAATTTAACAAAAAAAAAAAAAAAAAAAAAAAAAACTCAACCCCATTAGTCCTAATTTTAACCTCTTCTCAAATATTTTAATATTCATTCTAACATCTATTATAATGTTTGTTTTTTAAACTTTTTTTTTTTTTTTTTTCTGCCATACCACCCACACTCTTAGAATCTCAATTGTATCACTCCACAAAATGCAGAAATCTCAGTTAGAGGTTGACCACCTTGGTTAGATATCAAAGTTATAATCAAGAAATCTCAATAGGGAATTGAATGTTTCATTAGTTTGTCGAAGTTGAAAGATCAAGTTATAAAGAGAAGGCATGAAATGAGTAAATTAAGATTGAGTGGATGAACAATTGTTGGATGAACAATTGTTCGGTATGCTAAGCTTTACTTAATAGTGGATTGTTGCTGATTAGGATGACTTATGAATATTCCTCCCAATGATATTTCTAAGTAATTTCTTGTGCTTCATGATATGATTGTTTTTATTTTTATATCCACCCCATATTCATAGAATTATGACTTTTCTTGTGATAGTTTTTTTTTTTTTGTTTTTCGTCGAAAATCAAATGTTCACCAAACTCTTATTTTGATTCTTAAACACCTTTTTCTTCAATTCCTTTAAATTGAAGATTGCTTGAACATCCTTTATAGAGAGAGTATTTCAGTAAAGAAAAATATTATAATTATAGTTTGATTTTCATCGTGTTTGAAACTAATATTCTTTACACTTATAATTTTTCCATTTAAACTCATTAACATGACTTTTAATATACATACCTCGCTATATTTAGTGAATAAGCAATCACTCTTTGCATAGAAGAGATTTACAAGATAATTCATCCTATGCAAATTTCCAACTTCAACCATAATCTAACAATTGTATCATTTTCTACAACCTCTTAAACTAGCTCATCCTCTTGTACAAAAAAATTAGAGCTATACACTTTTGTCATAAAGTTCGTACATTATCATTGTGAATAGTCTATTACTTTTCAATTCTTCAAACTACCCTTATAGCACCAACAAAACATGTATTTTAAGATATAACACGATAAAATTGTTTTTCCTTGAACTTTTCAACCTCAATCTAATAGCTTGAAGTTTGGTATTGGGTTTTCTAAAAGATCATATGACAAAACAACAATAGAGGAAAATAAAATGATGTATAATAAAAATTCAAAGCATAATACAATTTACATACTCCAACATAAGTCCTATGTCTATGACCAAAGATGATCACAAACTTTCAAGAAGATTATGACCTTAGATCCAAAAGTTTTAATGATAGACAAAAGCCTCTTTTCTTTAGTTGAGGAAAAAAAAAATGAACTCTCCTTATATATTTTATCCCATGATATAGAAATATCACATATAAAGTACTAATTCCTTTGTCCTAAAAGAGATTAAAATTTCACAATAACAAACTTTTTTTTCACGAGAATAGAAAAACCATTTTACAAGAGCATCTCTTATGATGGAAAACACTCTTTCTTCCTTCTCTAACATTGCATATAATTTCTTTATGAGAGAAAACTCAACCTATTTTATTGAAGCTTCTCATTTTCTTTAATAAATAAATTCCCTTTTATTGAATCTTGCTTTATTGCTTCCTCTTAAACCTCTAGAAACTAACCTTTTCTTTTCTTTTTTTCTTTTTTTTTTTTGAACTCCCTCACTTAAACTCTAATAAGGCCTAATTTCTTTAAAAACTCACTTTACAACAGAGTCCCTAAATAGTCTCAATTAATGAAAGCACTCCTAAAATTTTAGGTTCTCAATAATAGAATCAACAACATAATTACCAATATTTATTTTAAGCATCACGGTAAGTTAATTCAAAGGCGTAATTTAGTATGTTACCATAAGGTCCACTTTCAAGTTCAAGGTGTTAAACTCTTATTTCTTACAAACATTTCATCATTGATATTTGCCATCATGGACCACACTTCTATTGCTCTATTATTATACTTCCACCAATGAATAAGTGTTTTTATCAATGATTAGCATTTAGCCTAAGGAAATACCCATAATTTAGCAAAAAATTATTAGTGCACCAGGGAATCAATCTTAATCCACCAAATCAATTTGAATTAATTAAAAACCTTTCAACTAGCTTGAGATCCCTAATTTCCATAACTTAATTATGTATTAAAAGTATAATCATTACAATTGATTGTGTCTAATTGTTTCTAGTCATTGAAGTTAGGTAATTTCATATTTTTCTCATTAATTTAATTATAATATTTTTCAAGAATACCATGAAATCTTGCTCATGGTTTTTGTTTCTTTGTCAATTGTATTACATATTGCAAAGAACAGATAAATAGATAAATAAAATAAATAAAAGAAAGAGGGTTTTTGTTTGTTAGAAAAAAGGTTTTAGTTTGGTATTTTTTAGATTTTTTAATAATTCTATGTAATTATTAATAAGTTAATTGCAACAATTCCGACCACGGGTCATAAGATGCACAATTTGTGCTAATAAGAATTGGAACATGCAAAGTGAACATTTAAGATATTTATTTTTATTTTTTTCTCTCTTTTTTCTTTAATTGATGTCAAATCATTAATCTTTCTTTTAACGTGTGCATATACACATACTTATAAAAATGATGAAATTTATATAGTACTAAATAAAGTTTACCACATCCTCTCCTTACTTTCTCTCCCTTCTCAAGATAAGCATAGTTAAAGTTGATTTACAATTTTATAATACACTCATTTTTAAAGCCTAGCTATGTACTAAGAAAGAATCTTGATGATAGACAATAGGAAGATATGGTGTTGATCCATGTACCCATTACTAAATCATTTAAAGAAGGCTTTAGTCAGTGGAAGTAACAATCTAACTCCTATGACTTCTTCGAGTGTGAATAATAGTAGATAGATTGAAGAAGTCATAAGCCACTTTGCTTTTGCTTGTTTGCCCATGTACACACGTTTATTTGTCTTTTTAATTAGATAGACTTTCAGAAGGAAATTATGATGTGTCATATTCATAGCCATTCTTGTTCATACTTCAAGTAAATTATTCAACCTATCACCGCTCATCCCCAGCCTTGAAGCCAAAATAAGTAGATTAGTTTGCTACGACCATGGCTACAAAATGGTAGGTTTCAAACCATATCTACCTAGTGTTACTCAATTATGTAGTTGTCTGGTGGTTACATGGTTCATAGGAATTAGTTTTTTTCCCCTAAATATAAGATTTTGTGGTGCACATGATAAACACAAGAAGCACATGTGATGAATGTTTAGTAGGTTTAACAAATAAGATAACTCTTATCCATTTGTTAGGGAGAAGTTGTTTCCTTTTGAAATTTCACCTTCCAGTTAGGAAACTAGTCCTTTCTATACCAATAAAAGTGATAGATTCATCATAAAATTATATTGATTATTATTGTGTCAAAAATTAAAAGGGTTAAAAGAGAAAAATCAATTTTCCCCATACCCTTTAAAGTTCTAAAATTCAAACAAGACTTGATCATGGATCAAAATACATTTAATAATTTAATTATATTTATGTTGGTGAAAATTATGAGATTCAAAATTTCTTGGGTTTGTGAATTATTAACAATAAATTATAAAAGAGAAAATTTTCTGTGTGGTATCAAAGCAATGTTAGAGATTCTATGATTTTCCATTTGAGATCTCTCTCATATTTTGATTTATGTTTACTATTTTAATTAACTAAATCAAACTTACTATTTAGTTCCACATAATTGAACGGTGAATGAGTAATCTTTTCTTATTTTAAAGTTTATTATAGATGGAGTTGGGTGGGTGCGCTGAACTAACCCAATCCAACCAAAATAAGGATCAAGGAGGAGCAATTTGTGAGAGTTGGAACTATCAATATATATATATATATATATAAGAATAGATCCTTCTCATTTTTCCTTTTTTCTAGGAAATGAAAGACCCGAGAGAATTTGGGAAGAAAAGTCCTCTGAAAAAAAGGTGAAATAACTTTGCTTTTTATTTTTTTGAAATTTGAAGATTTCAAAAATGTAATTCCAAGTTTTCCTACAATTATCATTAAAGAAAATTTATATGTTGTTTGTACTTATTGTTTTACATTTCTTATTTGAGTAAAATTACTTAAGGATTGATTATATTCCTATTTTTTTTCCCCTGGAGTTTAATCCTACATGGACTGGAATTGCATTGCATGGAAGTCTTCTAATTTCATAGGGGACATTTATTATTATACAATATCAATCAAAATCTAATAAAATAATGATTTTTTTATTGGAGGCATGCTTTTTTAATTCAGCATAATTTACGCTCTCGTGTAAGGTTTGCTTCGTACTTATTTTGTGCATACAAGAGTAAGACGTGGAAATGACAAACTAACATAAATAATAATAATGCCTTTTATTTTTTAGTGAATAATATATCAAATACAACATGAGCTTTTATATATAGTTATAATAAAGTATGACGTTAGAAACATTATTCCATTGATTATTTCTTGAATGAATTTTGGATGTTGGAGAAGACAAGTTTTAACATAATGAGAAATAATAAATAAATGATTGGAAATTATCCCAAATTACTAATTATATATATATATAAAGAATATTATATAAATATTTCCTAAGTTGATTTGTTATTATTATATTGGATTTTCTTATAGAATAAGGAAAATTATTAATAATATCTGTATAAATATTTTAGGTCGTGAAGGTAAAAAGTTATGAGATAGAGATGATTTTGTAAAAATTATATAATGTGGATAAAGATGTGAAGAAGAATGAGAGATACTTGGTAGAATGGGAGAACTCATGGTTTAAGGTATAAATACAAGAAGTAAGGAAATAAGACATGTTTTGGGAATTGATCAATGTTTGTATTTGGTTTTTGTCCTTTGTATGGTATAGTGAAATAATTATCTCTTATTCGTAAATGTAGACATATTAATAGAACCATGTTAAAACTTTCGTACCTTTGCTAGAATTGTTTTATCTTTGTATTCTTAAATTAGCATTGTTTGCATTAAAGTTTTTGCTAGTGCAACTAACTAGTATTAGAGTTTGAGTTGAAGATTTCTAGAATAGTCAAAGAGAATATAACACATAAGAGGATGATAAAAAGAATTTTAGTTGAAAATGAAATTGATTGTTCTCTCTCTGGGATGTGATCCAAAAAGTGTGTAACATGGAGAGAGAACAATTGACTTAGAATTTGATCCAAGGTGGAGATGGTTAATAAGGAAAATTAAAAAGAGTATCTCTATAAATAATATAGATCATAAGGGTAAAAAGTTAGGAGATGAAGATGGGCATGTAAGGAATTATATGGTTTTTGTATCTATATGACATATTAGAATGATTCTCTCTCATATGTAAATATAGGGTTGAACCATATTAAAACCTTATGTACCTTTGTTTGAATTGTTTTATTTTTGTGTTTGTGATCTAATATTGTCTGTAAATAATTTTATTGTTTAATATTATACTTGTATTTAATATCAAATGTTTAATTTGAAATAAATTGGAATATGTTTAACTACTACCTTTTTAATAGAATTGTTGTTAGTAAGATTATACAGTTTGCAAGTTCATATCATGAATTTGTTAGATGGTCATCAAAGTGATCAAATAAGAAAATTTTACTTTTGGATATAAAATTGTAATATATATAAATTATGATTTTAAATCATAATTTGATTTATATTAATGTATGTTTATAACTCAAAGTATTAATGCGCAGAATACTATATGAATCATTTGTTAAATTCCTAAAAAGGCATGGGGTATATGCTCTATACAACATGTCCAATATACCAAAACAAAATGGTGTAACTGAAAGGCACACACAATTGTGCTTTAATGGACATGATTAAAAGTAAGTAAACATGTTTTTATATTTAATGATCATACTTAGAAAATCCTAGTTTGCCTTCTTGTTCCCAAAAACTCTCAAAGAAAAATTCAAATTTCTTCTGAGCTATTAAAGGAGATCTGTATCCCCTCAAGCGCCAAGGCAAAATCCATTGGAGCACATGAGGTGTTGCGTTATAGGCATGGATTATGGTATAGGTCTTGGAAAGTAAGTATGAGGTTAGCTTCTCCTAAGTAATTCTATGTACTATATTATCGTATAGTAGATTGTTGATTAGATCTATGACTTGTGGTTTTTTTTTTACATAAAAATCTTTTATTTTGTTTGTATTGGATTACTATTCATCATTCTTAATCTATCATAGAGTTTAACTAAATTAAAAAAAAAAAATTATATTTTTTGGCTAATATTCATAAAAGTACCTATTCACCCATCTCAAGTCTTACCATATTGGATTTTTAATTTTTCAAAAACATTTAAAAATGTAACAAGGTTGCATGTAGAGAGTAATGATGATCATAGAACGATTAATCATCCTAAAGTCAAGAGTGATCGTTTTGCTTTGTCGTTAAATAATCAAAGAGAAATATTCATTATATAAAGATCTTAACTAGACAAACATAATGAACAAATTAATAATTAAACATTTGAGCTTAACATATCATCCGCAACTAATTATGATAAGTTTAGTAAGGGATCTCCATCCATTATGCCTTATTAATTAGTACCATTGAGAAAAATTTGTTCCAAAAGAATTTTTATATAGATAATTAATATCATCTAATATTAACCCTCAAATTTGTTCCAAAAAAAATACATACATGACATATTATTCATGAAATATAATTTGCTAATTATCAAAGAAATTAAGATCCAAAAATCATAACCGATATTTAGAATATATTATAAAAATAATTTTGTGTGCATTGAAACTAGCGAATATAACAACTATCATGATAATAAAACATAATATTTATGATTAAGTATGAATTCCATCAAATGGTGTTTGGATGCCAAGAAAAATGACCAACTCCATTTCTTTTTTATTTTCTTTTGTGTTAATCATGATTAAGGACAAGAAACATATTTATTTAATTTGTATATATTGGAGTGAATTTTGAAATAAATTAAATAAGAACTTTGTTAGAATATTTGATATTCGACTAAGGTTAGGTGAGCAAACAATTTGGCAAGGGAACAAAACTGTTTTTAATTGGGCAACACCCAAAACAGTATATGTGCAAATGAGTCAGCAGCTCATCATCTCTGACATGTGTGCAAATTAAAGTTTGGCTTTAGGAATAGATAAGATTAAAAAAATATATAATAGAGAAAAAAAAAAGTTATATATGCTCATAGAGAGATAAGTAGATTTAAATCACTATCATTAAGCTCTTCAATTTTTCAACTTGTCCAAATTAATCTTTTTTTCGGCCTTAGTACATTTGATAATTGTTTTTAAAAATTAATTTTTTATTCTTAAAAATAGGAAACTATTTTTTTTAACTCAAAAACATATTTCATCATTTAAAAAAAAAAAAAAAGATTTTTAGGAATTTATTTTGAAAATAAGATATTTTTAAGGACATATTTTGAATGTTTTTAGTTATTCTCAATTATTTTCCATGCGTTGTTTTAAAAAATATTGTACAAATATGAATAATGATAAAAAATAAATCACTATAAATAAGAGTTATTTTTAAGGAATATTTGGAAACATAGAAATCAAGTTGAAAACATTTCAAATTTCAAATATATTTCTATTTTAGAAAATAAGAGAAAAATGTTTTTAGAACCATTCTCAAAAATTCCTTTTAAGAATATTTCCAAACAGATGTATAATTATCCTTTTTAAAGTTGTAGGAAAATATAACTATTAAATACCAAATATAAAAAGACATTTATAAAATGAAGATATAGAAATATGAGCTATGTGAATTAAGAAACTTCAAGTTTGTTGTGTTATAATCCATTGTAAGGCTCAAGGTAAATGTACCAAATGATATGAAAGGACATAAATTAGATATTCTATTGGGGTTGGGTTTAGATGACCAAGTGGATTGATTTGATCTGATCCAATAAAATGAGAAAGGAGGGGAGTAATTTATGGGTTGGTGAAACAATCCATCTAAATTTTGGATATTTCAAAAGTTAATCCGAAACATTGTTTCCTTCAATGATAACCTATTAGTTTTCAAATAAGATGATTAACTTCCTACTTTAAACAATAACCATGTATAAATATAATGACTTTTTAAAAGAATTACCAAACTAATACTATTTGAGGGTTATGGTGGTTCATGTAAGAATTCAAATCATTTATTGAGCAATGGAATGAAAAAGATAAGTAATTATATATATGATTGAATCATTGACTTGAAAAGAGGGTGCAGTTTAAATATTGTTGTATGCAAGAGAAATTAAAGAAAAGAAAGTCAAATATGTGAATTGATTAGGGAGTAGACCTCTAAAAGGGAGGTCTTATGATTGATGAGGCATGCATTAATTCAGTGTTCCTTGCATGGATGCATTAATTCAAAATACCATGTGGCTCTTCTACTTAACTCAGGTCAACTCTCTGATATATAGTTTTTTTTTTTCCTTTATGCATTAAACTTCAACTGATATGTAGTGGAGCCCAAATGTCTCTCATATTTTCCTCCTTCATTTTTATGCATACATGAAAACTAATTGAATCTTCTCATTTGAACACTTCAACATGCTAGGCTAGAGTTTGATATATTAACCAATAAATTCAAGCCAGTGAAAAAATATATATATACATATATATGCAAAGACATCTTCCTAACTTTTTAGGGTTTAAGATATTAAATCACATTTTTTTTTTTTGAAAGATCAATACTGGATTTGAATTAATTATAAATCATAGTGAGACTGTTAGCTTGATAAATATCATATCATTGACTTTTATCTAATAACTTTAAATTTTTAGATCAAATCACTATGTGTTGTAAGACATTTATATTAAAAGCAAGAGCAAGCTTAATACTACTATAAGTTGCAATCCATGAGTCAATGGCTATTGAAATTTCAAAAAATTCAAAGTAAGCTTTAAGAAGGGGGGGCAATGTAGGTGAAGGGGAGGAGTGAACATTGAATAATAGTATAAGTGGCAAACCCTCCCTATATAAGTGTGTATGGCAGAGTATTTATTATTTGGAAAGCAAGCAATAATAATAATCATAAAAAATACAGAGATGGGGCTGACAGTTGAGGGGTGGCCCTCCTTATAATATATGTGGCCTGTACGGCCACATAAAGCAACATGTATGGATGCTTGGCTTTCAATGCTTCCACCTGTTTGTTTTGAATGGCACTGTACAGCTATACATATACTACTTGCTTGGGCCCCTCTCAGATCTTGTACCCCTTTGAAGTTGTTTCCGTATCATGTGGGCAACTCTTCATTTTCCTAAATCATTCTCAAAATATTTCTATTTTAAATTGATTTCCACTTCTGTGGGTTTCATATCAAAGATTTATACTTAGGGTATTTCATTAATCTCCACCACCCAAAATGTTAACAGATCAAAAATGATTATGTGGTGGGGTAGCTCTCTCTCTCTCTCTCTCTCTCTCTCTCTCTCAGTTTTCATTTATTTTTATCATTTTATCTTAACTAATATGATTTATTTATCTGTAATTAACTTCTGTTCCTCTCAATGCTGAAATTTAGTCATACATAATCAAGAGATTGAAATAGAAGTATTTATTTATACCTTGTTTGGGTTAGATATTCTTGAATAATGATTTAAAACCAAAAATCCTATCCTATGTAACTTGACACCATTCATATGTTACATCACTTTTATTTTTGAAACAAAATTATGAAATAAAAATGCCATGTTAGGAATAAGTATTATATCAATTTTACCAAATTAGGTGATTATAGTGTATCTAAACTAATGAATAAAAGTACGAAGAAATGAAATTTAGATAAAAAGAAAAATTAAGTATAAAGAAATGTTACTCATGTATAAAATAATGGACTATTATAACACACAAAATAAAAGGTCTTTTTTTTATTTATTTATTTTTTTATGATATATCAATGTGTATAATGACATACAGGGAACATAAGAACAAATGTTTATTAAATGTTTTGAGATTTTCTTTAATCATACTTCTTATCGCTAATTGACGTGTCAAAATTGTCAAAGATTGGGATCTCTATCAATATTAATTGTAGTTTTTATCATTAATTGTGATGTCAGTATCATTAAGATATGAAAAATCTATAAGCAGTTTATTTGAATTCATTTTTAACTTTTCTTTCGAGGAATAGAAGAAGTTCAACCAATTGTATGTTTGGTCTAATTTTTTTATTTTTTAAAATAAAAGTAACTTTAAAAATAAAAAGTATAGTTATTTGATCTTGTTTGAGGTAAAGTATTAAAACATATGCGATTTATGTCATAGAGTTTACAACCTTTAAATCCTAATTAATTTTAATGGTTAAAGAACCCTTTTAGATATGAGTTAAATTTGCTAATAGGGTAGACGTGGGTTTGGGATGGGTCACACCCAGCTTATTCAAAATTATTTTCATCACCATCCAATTAAAAAATTTAAACAAGGTGGGGCAAGGTGGAGTGGGTATGCTAATTTCTCATGCCCGTCTTGTCCCTGTCCCGTTTAAGTTTTTTTCGAAAAATTTTAATTATATTAAAATAAACATATTTTATAAATAATTAAAATATTATCATTTTTATAACTTTATTTGATTGAAATGTATTTATTATTATTATTATTATTATATATTAAAAATAAGAAAATAAAAATTAAATTAAATTAAATTTATATATAATTAGGGTAGGACGGGATGAGACTAGACAAGACAATACTTGAACTCGTTTCAAACCTGATTCAAGTTTAAAAAAAAAAAATCTAAAATTCGCCTCTAACCTGTTTATTTAAATTTTAAATCTGTCCTATTAGGAGGGTGAAGAAATGTTAAACAAAATTACTCAAAAATGAATGTGGTATTTTTGAAGGTTTGGTATTGATGTTAAGGCTGTGTTTGGTCATGGGTTTCTCATTTTTGGCATTTTATATTTGTTGATTGATGGTAAGAGTTGTATTATTTAGTAGCTGAGTCAGATAGCATTCCACTAAGAGACTGGTTAATTGAGGATGTTTGACTCCACATTTAATTATAATATTTGAATGAAAAAAAAATAAAAAATCTTCTTTGGATAGCTTTTAGTAGCTCTTTAGTTAGGCATATAAGAATCACAACTTTTCTTTTCTTTTCTTTTCCTTTCCTTTCCTTTCCTTTTTTTTTTTTAATAATTTTTTT
Source organism: Vitis rotundifolia (assembly GCA_030254885.1). Taxonomy (NCBI): domain Eukaryota; kingdom Viridiplantae; phylum Streptophyta; class Magnoliopsida; order Vitales; family Vitaceae; genus Vitis; species Vitis rotundifolia. The sequence continues at coordinate 16,883,174 of CM058152.1, forward strand.
TCTAACACCTGGCTCTTTCAAGACCTTGCCTCCCTTATTCCCCTACAAAGTCATCACAGCCTTTAACAACTAGAAAAAGGGAAAAAAAAATGTAAAAGGAAGTGTTGAGTTAAAGGTAGGGTCACGATTCTACCTAAAGGAGTGGTACAACTTAAAATATAGCATATCATAAATGTAATTATTTTACTTTGTTATTAGAAAAATGCTATGACAGATGAAGTGGTATTGCACTCATTTTTCAATGTAAATTATGGATACATGTAGTCATATTTGACCCATTAGATAAAGGGATAAAAAAAAAAAATGATTTGAGCTAAAATTATAAATAGTCCAAGATATAAATAAATAAGATTTCAATCAAGATATAAATCATGTCTGTGTTTTCTTTATCATTATTTTTATATTTAGTATTGAAAAGTTAGTACTTTTCGTTAATATAGAGTAATCGGGTTTGTTAAATTGTTTTTAAGTTTTAAGTAAATTTTATTAAAATTATCAGAATATGTGTCAAAACACACCAACATTTAATGCATAAAAAAATAATATTAAAAGTAATTTTTATGTAGCTCCTTATTAAAACCCATAATCAATGGGTTATAGAAGTTTAACTGAAATTAATATCTCATCCAAATTTGGAATGAGAATTTAAAATTAGCATTTCACAATAGGCAAGCATGAAATTACAATTAGAATCAAAAGGGTAATTTTAGCATAAATATGAAGAACAAAAAAGAAAAAGAAAATATCTTGTTAACTTATATTTTTCTTTCAAATGTAAGTTATAAGTAGTAATTTTAATAAAATCATGGTAATGGATGATGAATTAAATAATTTAATTTTATATATGCATAGAAAGTAGGGTTATGGAGAAGGTGAGTCACTCAAATTTGGGTGGAGCTAAGTAGGTATGGGAAAGGGGATTCTCGTAAGCTTAACACATTTTAAAAATGATATCATATGATTTACAAAGGAGAAATAAAAGTTGAATTACATTTATAAAAGCTTTATACAATATTGGGAGGCTCTACCAAAATCGCAAACGCACTTTGTATTTTAGTTACATCTTTTTAGAATGATTACAGCCTCCAAAAATTAAGGAATCATGACAGTAGAAGTAGAACCAATCGCTATCGTTATCATTATTGTATCACTATCACCCTACCCGCACTTGATGCACAAGTGGATAACTGGAGAGCTAAACCCTGAACATGCAAGTGAAAGCTCATCAACAAAATGAAAGTAGAGATAAAAGAATATCTTTATATGAAGACGTTTCATCCCCAGGACTCCATCCCGATTCCCACCCACGCAAGTGGACCCCAAAAACCAAAATACAACTGGGCAAATGGGGGAGATGAAGGAGGGAGGAAGCCAGGAAGGAGGAAGGAGGAAGGAGGAAGGAGGAAGAAGGCGAAGGTACAACAAGCAAGACACCTGTACGAAGCAAACAGAAGCCATTTTCGTTTTCTAAGAGGACAAGTCGACACAAATGGCAATGCACTTAAGTGCATGAACGTACAGTTGGGGGTGTGGGGGAGCCCATTCTCATTCTCTGTTTCTATGTGTTGTATTTACGTTTTGAATTTTCCTTTGGGATTTTCTCACCTCTTCCAAGCCGTGAGGGGGGTGGGTGGGCCTCACGCGTAATCTCTTCCCCACGCGTCCTCTCTACTTTATTGTCTTTGTCCCCCTTGTTTTCTCCCCACCTTCTTCACTCCTAGCGCGTACGTAGTACGTCACTTTCCCTAACATTTTTGTAAGATAAAAAAAAAAAAAAAAAAAAATCGCTGCCATTAAAAAAATTAATTTTATGGGTGTGCAGGTTTTTGTATCATAATCTCATTCTTGCTATAAATAGTTATTTTCTTTGTGTTTGATCGTATTTTTTATATTTGATGACCTCGTATTATTATTATTATTATTGTAATTATTATGGGTAAATGTCTTTTTTAGTTTAATTATAATTTTAATTATTTTTTATTGCTGAGGAAACGAAAGAAATAGAAAAAAAATATTAATCATTTCAAATATTACGTCGGTCTAAAGAGTACAAAAATACAAATAAAATAAAACTCAAATATAGAAAATAAGCAATAAGACAAAAAACACAATTTAAGGCGGGGAATACTTTTAGGCTGTCTGTTGGTATGAGTCCTTGTCTTACCAAAGATGATTATAATGTTTGGAGTGGGGAAAAGTATAAGAATGAGTCCAAAATGAGATGGAAAGGGACTATGGGTAATTGGAGTCTTCTATAAATACGTATATACAAACAAAATATGAAAATAAAATAGAATATTGAATCATTCTACCATGGAGGCCTTATACCTAGTTGACATGTGAGTCCATTGATAGTTGACTTTGGGAGGGTCAGCATGTCCAAGTTCAATTCATGCATCTGCCTGCCAAGTTGCTTAGTTGTGTGGATAAGGTTTAGGTGAGTTTTTAAAAGGGAATACGTAGTCATGAAATTTATAATAATGAGAACCCTAACCTCCTTCCTAGGTTTCTAAACTCATTAAATTAATAAAATAAACAAATAAATAAAATAGAATGATTAATTGATGCTAAATCTATGCTTATTGGTGATCACTTCTCTTCGTTAGCAAAACAAACTTAGTAAATACGCTATGAATACGAATTTTTATCATTGTTGATGAGTTTTATTTAAAAAAAAAAAAAAAAGTCAAGTGATAGCAACAATTAGAGTAGTTGACAAGAGATAATTTTATTTATTTATTAATAAATTTGGTGGAACTTGACCGCTAACGAGACAAATCACAAACCATATAATTGAGTACACATAATTGATTGGTGACGAAGTCGAAATTTGCTTTAATTTCTTTTATAATTGATCATGGTCTTCATAATTTTTCGTAATTAATCATAATTCTCAAGGTTCAATTAGTAAAATTCAAATGAAATAAAACTTTCAAAATAATAATCACAATGAATTTCAATAAATCTTTATTGGGAAAATCTAGGTTAAATAGCTTATAGAAACAAAAACACTTGATTAATTGCAATTCCAATGTAATAACTTATTCAATGTTTAATGTTTCATTAGTATTTAAATCATCAATTAGAAGACCATCTGGCCAAATTTCTAACATTCTTTGATTCCACGGTTCATCATTGTACTCTCTTTGTATAAAATAATGAATCATAAGAGTAGGAAGTAGAGTTTGTAGAAGTTTAATATGGGCTTAGAGCATCTTAGTAGTGAGATCAATTTGTCCATGACCCAATACATAAAATTAGTTTAAGGATTTAGGCCAGAAGGATAGAGTTTGAGGATCATAGTAGTTTTTGCGACATAATCGAAAGTTAATAATTATAAATTTTTAAATCTTACTAAATATAAGCCTATTTAATGTGTGAGCTTCTCACAAAGGATTATTACCGTTTTCCTATTTATTTGTTTGAGAGTTTTTAAACTTAGGTGGAGATTGAGTTCATGAACAATCTTATCTAACTAGACTAATCAAATAGCAAGCTCAAAACCATCAATAAGTTGAGGTGAACCTCAAGATTATCTCGATTGCTTTTATCAAGGGCTATTAGGTTATTCAAAGCCGATGCCTTAATTTATTAAAATATATAGCAAAGTTAATTTCTTATTATAAGGTTGATATAGAGAAGATTTATATTCCTACTTTCTCTAAGTTCTATAGGGTCAGTGTGCTGCACTAATACTTCAATATTATTGGGCTTGCCTAGTTTGTAAGAGCAAAGCTTTTAAGTGTCCAATATGAGCTTCATGCACCTCCCTCCACCATTGAAGACATTAGGAGTGGTTTGAGAATTTTATTAATTTAGTGATTAAAATTAGAGAATTGTCTAGCATAAATTCATTTTTGTTGAAATGAAAAAAAATGACATTGATCTATAGAGTTCAAATGGACTTACATTAAAAAGAGGGTAGGTAAACTAATTAGTTAATATGCTAAAAAAACATTTGAACTCTATAAATGAAGAGAAGAAAAGTGTTACGATGAAAGTTATTTAATTTTTTTATTTTTTTTAAAGAGGTGAATTCATGCATGATTACCAAGCTTACCAAATATATGGCTAATTCCTACATAATAAATGACTAGTTAAGAGTTGAAATAAATAATAATAATAATAATAATAAAAGGTAGTAGAGATTGAGTGCATGAAGTACAATTGAAAATTAGAATTAATTTTATTCATATCCTTTTAGATTTGATTAAATAAGCCTAATCTCTATTGTTTTAAAATTTCATTAAATATCTTCCCTATTTTTTTTTTTTCATTTGTTATTTTTAATTCTTTTCACTCTTACTTAAAATAAGGGAGATATCTCATAAAATTGCAAATCAATGATTGCATTTAGTTAAAACTTAGGGGAGATTAATGAAATTAATCCTTAAAAATGATATATTTTCTTTTCTTTTAAAAAAAAATGTTTATAGACTATAAGGTTATCTTGCTTTTGAAGGTAATAACTTCATATAATAATAATAATAATAACAGGATTAACTGCTATTACTTAGTAAGTAATTAAACCCTGCTAGACAAAATTGTACAATATCTTCTAGTTTATGTACTCTATTATTACTACTTAGCCTTACTCATTCATTTTTAACTGAATTCTACCTTTTTTATTTATTGATTTTATTCAATTGTGCATGGGACTTCTTCTTTTAAGAGATAGAGTAATCGTCCCCTTAATTCCACCAAAGTTAACAAAAAAGATCTTAATTATTTAAATAAATCTCTATTTTTTCATTTATCGGATGACACATTAGTTTTCTTTTCCCTTTTCTTTGGTGTACTTGTTCTCTTGGTGTTTTTTTTTTTTTTTTTTGCATGTACGGGTTTGGAGACGATTAGGCATCCCTAAAACTATTCCATGCTAAATGCATACTCCAAGATGTGCAAATTTTTAATTAACCCTTTAAGTATTGAAAATATGATATTTTAGATTTCTTTGCAATGTTTTATACCTTTTGAGATTCCTTTTTAGAATGCAAACATAGTCTTAAAAGTTACAAAATAATTTGAAAGATGTGAGAGTTGTTTAACCACATCCAAATAAATATGATTAAATTTGGAATATTAAATCACAGTACAAAGAAATGAGATTTAAGTATGAAAAAAATGAGATAATGTTGTAAAGAAATATAATCTATGTATGAAGAACGAGATCTAAGGATATAAAGAAACGAGGAAATTACAAAAGACAAAGGAATGAGACATATTTTGGTAGTATGGTAACTTTGGATTGAATAATACTTTTGGATGTGGTATTAAAAGATAACTTTTTGATAAAAAAAAGGGCCTTACTAAAAAATATTAATCAAATGGAAAGAGAAGCAAATCAATGGGCCGGGTATATTATTACAGTAAAAAGAGAGTAATCCTCCCAGAGAAATTTAATAGTATCAGTGGAGCTGTAACCTAGTCATATGCAACTAATTAAGACAAAAAAGGAAGATTGAAAGGGACCTTTAGAACATATACCCTTTGATACTATGATGATGAGCCTCAAAGGAAAAACTTATTAAATCCACATAAATTAATTGCATTTTAAGATATTTGATTAGTGAGATATATAGCTATTAATCTGTTATTACTTATTACTAGCTATCATGCCACTATATCCGGTTAAGATGTGAATAAAATATTTATATAAAACAGTGGCATGCACATACGTGTGAAGTACTAGAAGAAAGTATGAATAAAAATAAAAAGGTGGAAGAAAATGGTGAATGATGAGTTGAATTATTTGCTTCCTCTCTTTCAACTTTCAAGGAGTATTTGGCTTCCAGCTATCATTTGTTTTTGTTCATCATGAGAGAGAGAGAGAGAGAGAGAGAGAGAGAGAGATCTAGAGAGTGGAGCAGGACAGCACTAGTAATATTGTTGATATCTATGAAGTGGACATTGCTTTCCATGCATCAAGGCATGTCACGAAATTGTTGGATTTGACTTGTAGGACTTCCATCAAAATGTGTAAAGAAAGAGAAGAGAGAGGAAAATTAAAAGGAAAAAAGAAAGAGATTGTAATCGACAGCAAGATTATGTTCATTGATCCTCCACATTCAAAAAGCAGCATCTTTGGTGAAAAAAAATTGACATCACCTTACTTTTTTGGTCTAACCAAATCGGTTATTGTCTTCATATAGTAGGTGCTAGGTATGGCCAAATGAACCCCACACACATAATATTTACACACAACTAAGACCTCATCATCAATCCATACAAAAGTTTTCTTCTAATCTTGGTGTGGTTCTCCTTTCTGTCTCCACCCTCGAAAGGATGTTTATCTATTAGTATCATGCAATAGTGTAAATGACAAAGTGACATATTGACTAGATGCAAAGGAAGTAAGCCAATATAGCTGGCTAGTACAAACCCCGAATCATTCCATCCCCGTTTAATCATTCTTACGTCTATGTTCTAACGCGACCTTTGTCCGATTTTGTTTCCAAAAGGAGCACATATAACATATTAGATAAATCCATCTCGAGTCTATGTTCATACATCTGGATATATCTCTTCGAACTTCATATTTTTTTTTAAATCAAAGGTAATTTTTTATGTTTTTTTTTTTTTTTTTGTGCTCGATTAAAATATCCTAAATCTATTATAATTTCGCACGTAAATTAAATATAAAAATACACACATGGTAGTAAACATTCATCTTCTTTTTGTTGGGTTTATTGTAACCCTAACCCTAATTAATTTGACTATGGGTGAGTTAGCAGTAGCTAGAGGTTACAAGAACTTCGATGACTAATTAGTTTAAAAAATATTTTATAGCATGAAAGATGGAAGAGATATGAAAGGAGGAGAGTCAAGAATGAGGCTAATTAATTTCTCACATAAAATAAGGATGCCTATACTAAGGAAGTATGCATATGCAAGTAGGGCACAAGAACACTGAAATCCAATGGGCCAAAGCAAAACCAGGGTCTATCCCAGTTTTTAGAAACCAGCCATAAATGCTAAGTACCAATCATGATGCAAGCATGTAGTTGGGTGGTATCAACTGGGTTTTAAGGCTAGAGGGGTCATCCCTTGTCTTTGTCTCCCTCCCCCTGTTTGTTAATTCTTTTATTGTGAATGGGACAATGTGGGATGGATGGGATATCAAAATTGCATGTGCATTTAGGGTTGCAACTTGGATGGATGGAGTCAAAATTTGAAGTCAATTGACTTTCAAACTTATTTTCACGAGTCTTATCTGCAATTTAGACCCTTCAAATTTTTGATTTCGAATATTTAATTGAAACTCAATTTTATAAACTTTGGTACCTCCATCCATTCATTTTAAATAGATTGATAATAATAATTGATGGAGCTAATATTTTCAAAATTGAAAATAAAATACACCTACTTATAAATTCTACTCTCAAAAACCAAATTAAAAATTATACCTGATCAAACTCCTACCTCACCATTCATTTATGTTTTCTTCAACTTGTGGGGTGGAAGCCACTCAACAAATCTATGTCTAGGATTGTGGATTATTTGCATCCATAGTTAGTTCCTATTCCCTTTCTCAAAGTACAATAAAACAAAAAATGACAAAAATGAAAAGAATAGAAGGTGACAAAACTTGTATATTATATAGGAATAAAGATGTGTACATATGGCACTTAGCTAAATTAGTATTATTATTGCTTTTGGGTAAGATACAATGCTACATAGTTATGAAAATTTAATCACTTCATGGACAAGTCATTCTCTGGGCTTTACAGCTAGCTCTGACTGTTTCTAAAGTGTTTTTTATCACACTTGCACACTTCAGTCTAACTTGACTCTCATTATATTATATACAATTCAAAACAACAAAATAGCTCATCTGTCACTAGGGTTTCTTGATTATATTAATAAGTGACTAAGCACTTGATTAAATCAATTAAACTGTTTAATACAGACATGGATATTTTTATATCTACCATGCATGCCCACCAATGCAACATTAATGCGATTTAGGGTTTAGGGTACGTACGCATGCATGTACGTACCACATACATACCTTGTTCTTAAAATAAGCATTAATAATTGATTATGATAATAAATATTAGTATCGACCATGCATAATTACTAATCACGAGACTTAAAAACTTTATTAAATGGTATAGTACCGGGGGTGTTCCGGGAACATCGATGCTGTAAGCCATTGAAAAATAGTTATAGGGTTAGTGACTCATTTTTATTTTTATTTTTATTTTTTTATTTGAATAAATTATGCTTGGAGTATTATATTAAGGCTTAGCGCTCTACTTAATGAAAACTGAGGAATTATGAATTAGATTGGGAGTTCTTGTTGACTCTTAATTAACTAATTAGGCATCTATTGATGTATGCATGGCATTATTCTTACACTAGTAATAGTTTAATGCATGAGCTTCCCAAAAACACTTGCTTGTGGATTACATCTGTGTTTAGTTATAATCCTGCAGGCAAAGGAATGGATTCAAGGAGGAAAAATAAATTATCTTTAATCTCCAAAATTTTGAAAATGTGCCATAGGATCAAGTGCAAGGTGATCGAATCCCGATAATTATTTTGATTATTCAGTTTTTTTTTTGGCTTATAACAGCATGCCAGCATGCTTAATTAAGTTTATTCCCTCACATGTAATTAATAAAATGATGAGGATGAGAAGAGCTTTCTGTGTGCTTTCTAGGAAGTAAGAAGTTTTTTGACTTGGACTAACTTTGACTTGGCTGGTTGGTGTAGAAAAGCTAAGGGGAGTACTGGTAGTTGTGGGTGGATTGGACTTCAGTGGCTGTAATTTGTTAGGCCTAGTCCAATTTGGCTGGGCCCAAATCAAGTTTTGAGTGGGCTTGAGATGAACTTTGATTGCATTGGGTTGAGTTCGGAATGATTTTTGTGAACCCATTCTTATTCGCGTGATTGGGCTTGTGCCTCCACCTACCTATTAATTTATTATTATTCAAATTAGGAGTGTTTTAAGAAGTGTTTTTAGCATCTTTAATACTTGAAAGATAAAAATTTTCAAATATTAAAAAGACTATAAATACTTCCTAATATCACTACTAAATACACTTTACCTTAAAATTCAAAAACAGAATTAACAAATATTTTCGTACCATTTGTGCTATCAATTTTTTTTTTTAATTTAATATATAAAAATAAAAAATTATTTTAAGTTGAATAAAAAAAGATACTGAAGTTGTTGTTTAGCTTTGCCTCATAATTAACTGTAGTAACCAACTCCCATTTATTTGAGTAGAGTGGATTCGCTAGTCTGGGTAGCGTATATGATGCATGGCTTGGTGCTTTTGCTTGATTGTAATTGCATGTGTAAATGGTGTAAACATCCATTATGCTAGTGGAGGTTGGTGTCATGTTAAGTCATTGTAGAAACATTGAAGGAAAATAAGAAGGATGGTTTTGGTTCCTACTTATTTTTATAAAAAAAGTTTAGCTCATACAATTTAGTGGCATTAGTGAAAAAAAATGATGATATATAAAAGAATTATTTCTCATTATTATGATTAAGGACTTAGGCATCTTGATTATCAATTGGCTATTAGTGAGGTCAGAGTAACCGTCTTTATGTAGTTCACGTCATACTCTTTTGCATTGATCCTATGACTTAACCATGTCCAAAGATAAATAGCAAGACTTGACTCACCTGGAGGCTTGTTATAACTTGTAACTACTAATTATCTCCCACCTTACACACCCATCCTAAAGTCATTTTTCAACCATAATTTTTTTCTGATCCATGACTTGACTCTAATATCACTCCTTAGGCATGTGGAAACTATAATACTAATATGTTAATGAAAGAATATAAAGATAAAATAATAAGATATTCATCGTTATTTTCTTCAGAGGGAGACTATGAGATAGGGTATTTATGAATTTTATGTAAAGATGTTTCACAACAATCTTTACATCCATATTTTATAGCACGAAATTTAATCTCCAAATCATAAACTACTTTATAACACAAATACCTTTCATGGCATTATAATGACATATATTTATGTATGTTTTCCTATAAATATAATGACATTTATAAATATTCAACTTTAGAATTGACTTTCAAATATCTTTCAAAATTAAAAATTTAATAGAACTAAAAATATTACTCTTTTTATTATAATAATTTATCATTATTTTTTAATCACTTTCAATTTTCAGATTTAGAAATCTATTAAATTCCTAACAACTAGCATATCTCATCCCTTAGAGTCATACATTCTACAACAATTATTGATGCATTACGTGTGGATGCCTATTTGCTCTTTAAATTGAGTATGAAATGGCTCTTTAATATTTTTGTAACCATGGATTCACCTAATTTGAGGCATATCCAAAATTTGAAAGTTAAACACACAAACAATTAACCAGACTCTAATACCAAATTTTGAAATTTGCATTTGGTGTTTAATATCAAATTTTAAAGTAACATTTAGGATATGAGAGGAAAACACACCCTGTTTCGTAAAACCGACTTTAATATGATTTGGAAATGTCCAAGTGACATCTTGAATTTCACTCTCTTAATCTCTCTTTTACGTACTTCTTATTGATGAATTTGAAAAATGCATACTTTCAACGTTGTAAGTAAAAAAAAAGGGATGGAGAACCCCGCATAAATAGTGTTTTATAGTTCCTTTCCATTACTAAACCAAAATTTAGGTTGAATGTATCTTATTATTCATAATAAATTTTTGAACATGAATTTTGTACTTTGAGTTATTCTAGAATGAATGTAATTAATGCATGAATGTAAACTACAAATTAAAATATATGTATCAATTCATGAATCCAAGAATCTTATGGTAAGACTTTTAGGTTTTATTAGGATAAATTTAACGTAGTTATTAAGATTACTTAGAATGTATTTGACAAAGATTTTAAGAAATGTTTCTTATTTTTCTAACATTTGAAAATTTTTAGCTTTCAAGTATCAAAACTGTTATAAATGCTTTTTAAAATTACTGCCAAATACATTCTTATTGTTCTTGTAATATAAAAGTGGGCGCTAATAATTCATATTTCACAGCCTATTAAAAGGCAAAGCACAAGGTACGTAACTATTATTTCCTTTTTTATTTTGAAAGATCTGTGTATGCTTTACATTGTATTAATGAAACTGATCATATCACGGAGAAAGGAAAAAAAAAAAACATGGCATTAACAGCACAAATGGAAGAGTGTAAAATCAACAGAATTAAACTGGCAACTCGGATTGAAGTTGATGAAGTTCCATGCATTCCAAAATCCTATCTACAATGTCTCTCATGTCTGGTCTAGCTTCTGAGTTTTCAAGTAAAGCCGAGTTGGCCACCTCCATCAACACCCGAAGCTGCTCTACATTGACATCCCCATTGAGTTTGGGATCCAACAATCCAACCAAAACCTCTATGGAATCATTCTTCCGGGCCTCCTCAGTCCATTCTGCAAGCGTCGTAGAGTCTTGCATCGATCTGAGCCCGGTTATTAGCTCAAGAAGTAGGACCCCAAAGCTATATACATCGCTTTTTGATGAGACATGGCCAGTCTTAAGGTAATTAGTGTCGACATAGCCGAAGGAGCCCTTGACAATGGTGGGAGATTGTGAACCATACCTATCATTGTACCCCAATTTGCATAGCCCAAAGTCTGCTAGTTTGGCGTGATCGTTGTCAATCAAGAGAATGTTGGAGGACTTGACATCTCTGTGTATGATAGGAGGGTCGGCTTGGGAGTGAAGGTAGTCGAGAGCACGAGCGATGTCTAGGGCAATGTTCAAGCGGTTGGACCATGAGAGTATGCCCTCAGATTGGCCACGGAATGTGTGCATTCTATCAAAGAGGCTCTTGTTGGGGACATACTCTAGTAGTAGAAGTTGTTCTCCTGTTTGAGTAGATGTAGAAAGCAATTATAAGTTCTCTTTTTGAATTGATCAATAGTAAATTAATTCAAACCCGTCAATAATGAAAAACTATTACGTATGATGCATAAATATCTTGTGAAATGCATGAACTCTAACGACACCTCCCCACTTTGAATCCAATGGACCCTATTTGATGTGGTTGAAATTAGAAACTTTTTCTCTATCTAATATGAGATATCACAATCACATTTTTTGTCATGAGACAAACACATTTTTATGGGCCAAACAAACTTGCATATCAGGTTAAAGATCTACTATGATATAATTTATAACAATTCACTCTTAACCATGTTCTGCGCCTATGGAGTTCTCATAACTTTATATATATATAAAGTGTTAGACACTTTTCTCCCTGATATAAGATATCACATGAACAACAACAGACAGAAGTTTTCAAGGCTTGAGTTAGGATTAAAGCTAACGTGTCGTTTTGGTCAAGACAGTATTGTATGTGATGCTCTCATATAACCATACATGTTTGTGCATTCTAGTGAAAGCAAAGCCCAAAAATGAGGTGATTGTAACTTTCTATGTTCTTTTGGCTTACCTTTCTCAAGGCAGAACCCCATCAATCCCACCAAATTAGGGTGAGAAATCCTGAGAAGAACCGAGACTTCATCCAAGAACATCTTCTTGCTCCCACCTCTCTCCTCCATTACGCGCTTCACAGCACCAAACCTTCCATCGCCAAGCTCCGCCAGATACACAAATGAAGTGGCTCCAACCCCGATTCGAATTCTGAAATCCCTAGTCGCCACTTTCAACTCCTCCAGCGCATAAGTCCTTATCACACCCGTGCAGCATAGATTGGAAATTTGCAGGTAATTCTCACAGTTTCTCTTGGCTTTTTCCATGGAACATTTATATGCTTGGGCCTCTAGATAGATAGCCCACTTCTTTAAGATGATAGTGAGGAGGATGACCAGCAGAATTGCACCAATTATCCAAAGGTTTCTAGGCTTTGTGGGGGAAAAACCAAAGAGCCACATGCTGGTTGTGATGGGGATTTCAGCTGCACTGGCCTTAGAGTTTTCCCAGGCCTTTTGCAAGTATGAGAGAGATTAAGGTTGAAATAAGAAGAAAAAATTGGGTGCACATATGTTCAAAAGATTCCTTGTTTTGGAGTTTAGTATTAAGGAGAGAGATGTTGAAAAAATTTGGAAACTGTCCCATATATGGATTTTATGACATATACTAATCCTTATAATTGAAGGGTCTCTATTTTGTTGCCATTCTAAATGTAGGGACAAGGGCACAGAACAAGGTCAAATTTGAGACCAATTTTTCCAAACAAAATCATATGGTCTCCCCCCTCTTTCGCTTGGGCGGGCTGTTGACTTTTAATTGGGCCATTTACATAAGAACATAAGAATCATGCCATTACTTAATATCATAACTTTTTTATTTTTTATTTTTTATTGATAGCTTAATATTTCAAAGTTGTCAAAAATTAATGAAGATATTTTAACTCAATTTTAAAACTTTTAATTTGATCCTATCTACTTAAAAAAAATTAACTTGTCTTTAACAAAATTTTTCAAATTTACATGTGATAACTTGACTAAATAAATAATAACCTCGAATCTTCAATGGAGTGTAATCATTATTTAAAAAGATTCTTATCTCAAGATAAAGATAAATACAATTGTCAACAAAAAAAATGTCTTAACATATGTATTTTTCAAAAGTTTTATAAGCTTTTAATTTAAATCATTAAAAGAAGTTCACCAATATTAAGCTTTTAGTCTAAGCATTAGATTAACATTCATTGTCATTGGATTTTGATACAACTTTGATGGGTTGACCCAATAATCATCTCTCTCTCTCTCTCTCTCTACATATATATATATATATATATATATATATATATATATATATATATATATATAGATGTGGAGGTGCTTGAAGATATAGAAGTGGTGGGGCATGTACCAAAATCCATTTACTTGGCTTATGTGAAGAGGTGACCCCTACGTGGTACATACTACATGGTATGCATGCAAGTGTATTGATTAAAGGTCAGAAGTGGAGCCACAAATTAAAAATTATATGTGCAGCTGGTCATGTGAATGGGCCACTTACACTGGTTTTGAACACTATTTTTGGTTGACCATACATACTATAAAAATCATACAATCTAGATATATATCCTAATCAATGAAGAGCTGTGGAATAGATAAACATAAAATAAATGGAGATCCGCCCTTTGAAAGTCCTTGGAACACTGGAAAATTAAATGGATTCCAGCTAGCTTAGGATTCGTCATCCGTGATCTCATGCCCTAAACCTTTCAACTTTGTCAAACTTGTCAAGCTTCTGTGGTTGAGACTTGGGACAGGATCTGGCTCTTAATTTAATAAGTTAGAAATGGGATTAACATTACATAATTCTTTTTATTCTTTGGGTCCAAGCTAGTTGCCTTACTTTCTTTTTTTGAGCCAAAGGGTAAGAACAAAAAGATATTTACCAAAAGAATTTGCCAAATGTATAGAGCTGCAAAACCAACCTCAATTCCTGCATGCTTCAGTCAATTTTACAGACTGCTCCTTTTGAGAGAGAGAAGAAACCATGTTGAAGACTGAAACAACATCCAGTAGTATCTGGAAGAAACAGAGGAAGCCTAAGTTTTGCCTACGGTGCGTGTCAACTAAAACAAAGCACCAAGTAATTCCGACTGTCCTGTTAGGCACACTAAATGAAGACACTATACACTATCCTAGAGTGAATGACAGAAAGCAAATGCAAACATTGGTGAAAAGAAAGCATTCAACCGGTGGGCTACTTCAAAGTCCCATTCAACAACGGACGGACTTATATTTATCCTTGCAACATTTGACACCTCGGATCCAAGTAAGATTGTGCCACCATCTCTTTGTCCATCCAATTTTTTGGGGGTGTTTTTGTGTCATACGCTTTGTATCAAAGCAAGGCACCCATGCCCTCTTCATACAACATACAATTTTCACCCTCTTGTTATGTTGCCACTAGGGATCAGGCCATCAGCTAGACCATTGAGATTTATCAGCTTACATGCCATAAACTAATCAAATGTCCAAATTAGTTCGACCAGCGTCCAATAACAATGACAACAAATTAACCAGCAAACGAAGGATGCATAGCTGCCTTCAACATCGGCTCCACCATCTGCAACAGAAACAGAGAAAACATTAGGAAGAGTAAGCACCCATGCAAGCTCAACCTATTGCCTTAGTGCTTTCCTCACTACACAATATGGGCGATTTCATAATCTATTGTATCTATGGCTGCATCGCAAGTAGCTGCCTCCTAGATTTGACACAATAAAAATATTGATCCAATATATGTATCTGACATATGGTATGCATTAGCACCAATGTACCTTTTTCAAAATCACACGAGTCCTATTAGAAAGATGTAATTTTGCCAATGAAAAGGCTTGTGTCAGAAGACACATCGTTGACATACCGATTTGCATGACTATATAAGGTGGCTAAACAGTTGAACAGAACAGACCAGCAAACACTGTGCTTTCACTTGGATCAAGAAAAAGAGTCTATTCAAAGACATTCATATTCCAATTGTATTCATTTAACAATGCCAACATGGTTAATCTTAGTTCATAATGGGAAAAATATCCTAAAGAAGTTCGGTAATTAAGTTTGGATGAAGGCAGGAATGCATTACTGTGCCCCTTCTCCAAAATTCCCAAGCATCTAACATCGACATTTTCTACTCCCATATGCATCTGGTTCACAATGGGGCTGTTTTTACTCCCCTAGCTTGGGCTTGAAAATCTTGTGTTTACTATCTTTGTAATTATTTTCTCCTTTTTTCTTATGGAATCCTTGTCCTTCTTAGTGTATTGCTTTTTAATTGAAAAGAAATGGTCTTGTTTTCGATTAAAATTTATTGGCTGACAGTAAGCCAGGTTTCTTCCTTTCCTCCCTTGTCTCCCTCTACCAACACTTACGTCCTTGACTATTTTCAGATTGTCACACTTGTTCAGAGCTGAGAAAAATGCATGAAGAGCTGCTTTTGCAGTTCTTTCGGTGTGTCCTGAACACTGAAAAAGACTAACTTGGGACCATGGCTGCTGATGCAATACTCAAGACATATCAATCATAGGAGAGAGAACTGTAGGAGTACAAATATCTCTCAAGAAAAAAGTACACAAGGGCAAACTGCAATGGAGTAATGTGTTAAAGAACTTAGTGATATCATAGAAAAAGGAAAGTATGTTAATGACAAATCAAGATAACCTTTCCTTAACTAAGGGAGATGTAACCGCAGAAGAAACATAATCAAACATGAAAAAGAGGAAACATGATACAAGAGGGAGGAGAAAAACAAAGAACATACTTCATATGGTAAACATGCAGCTCCCGGAGCCGCTCCATAAAATTATATTTACCACCATCACATTTTCTCTTCTTTAAACTGTGTAAATATAAATAAATAAACAAATAGATAAGTGAAGAAACAAGCAAACGTGTGAGCATATGTATGTACGTACACTAAGAAACTTATGAACATCCTTCAGCTATAAACCCCGACTTCTTTTCCCACTACATATAAAATTTAAACTACCCCTTAATCTTTCTTCAATTTCAGCAAGATGAATGCCAAGAAAGAGAGTTCTATTTTTAATGTTAAAGGCTTTTCTATGGTATATATTGATAGTTTTAGAAGTGGAAAGTGTTGATATTTCTAATGTTCTTTTCATAAGTTCATCATCAATAAGTCAGATTTTTATGGAAGTTTCTATTAAGCATGTTTTTCGAAGGTACTTGTGGTATGGAAAATATTTTTAAATTATTATCTATTTTTTCTTGCATTCCATCCATTTGAGTGGCTATAGTTCCAAGCATTTCATTTGTATCATTATTTTGTTTCTAAATTCCTTGAATATCATTTAAGATTACTTCAACAAAATGAGATTTCAAAATTTTAATCGATCACTCCTCAAAAAATTGAAAACAACTAGAAGGCTCAGAAAGATCAATAACCATTGAATTCTCTTCGTCAATATCTAGGAATCAATAATAGAAATCAAGAGCCTCTTCTTCAAGATCTTCTATTAGTTATACCCCCAGATAGAACTAGAAACTACAACTACAAGGAGTAAACTTTCAACCTAATTTTGCAAAACCTTTTTATCAAGAAAATGGGTCCACGATGAGGAAAATCAAATGTACAACTCCCCATAATCTAAATATGTGAAGATAGAACTGCATGTGTAGACTTTGAGTTCTATGGAGGCATATTTGAATACATGCCGTATCAGCTTCAAGAATTGTCACACAGTACAATAAGAAATACATTAAGAGTGGCTCCAACAATGGAAATGTAAAACATACCCACCTTTTCCATATTTCGAAAACAAATAAAACGAAAAATGCCTTTGGTTGTCAAAATTGGATTCAACAAGTGTGTCATGTCAATATGTCTGCAACTATTTATAGAAGTATTCTGAAGTGAAAACTATGAAGATCTTTACCACCTCTGCAAACAAGCCAAGCCCTTTTTCAAAGTTAATTCCATCATCTTCTATGCATTTTAGTTTGTATCTACACGCTAATATTAAAGATGATGAAGATGAGCCAAAAATTCTTAAACCCACTTAGGTTGGTTTGGACCTGTTGAATTAAGAAGTCTATTAGGGCTAGAGTCGGGCATCTAAAAAGGGCCTCTAAACACTGATCTGGTCGGCCCTCAAGCCCACGTAAGCACACCACACTTCTTCTACTTTCTTCTCATTATATTTCTCATCAACAAAACCCTAGGCTAAAATCTTATTCTTCCAAGTGGTTCCCTTTACTTTTGTCCACAGACAGAGAGTTTTAACCTCATTCTAAAAGCTACAGTTTGGGACTCTTGGGTTCTACTTAAGGGTATATTTCTTTACTTAGGAGCTTTCATGGGGTAAAGTTTTGACTTTAGATAGCCTTTAGATAAGAGGGTAGTTTCTAGCAAACAGATGCTTCATTTGCTTCTCTATAGTGCAACAAGGGTTTTGTGACAAATTTTATTCTCTCTCTTCAATGTTTCTTCGGTGATTTCTTCCTTGTAATAGAAATACTTTGTTGGGTTGGCGTGGGTTCTGTGTTGGAAAGGAATAGAAAAAATTGTGGGGAGCAATTCCTTTGTGTCTTTTTTAGACAATTTGAAAGAAGAGAAATATAAGATTATTTGAAAATGAGAAGCTTTCTATCATAACATTAAAAAACTTATTCCTTATCTTGGTTTATGTTGTACATATATGTAAGCCCTATGTCATGTTGTGACTTTATTGATTAATTGAGTCCTTACTAAGAGAGGGAGTAGTTTTTTGTTTTCTTTCCTTTTTGACCATCTTTTGGTTGTCGTGGTGTATGTCATGTGTGCTTTGGTATGCGATCTTTTTTATATTTTTAATGCACTTCTTGTTTACCTATAAAAAAAAAAAAATCTTATATAATAAATTTTTTTTTTAAAGAAAAAATTACTAATTTTAATTATATCCTATATTACTTTATTTTTATTTTTAGAAAGATATATAAATTTACTATTACTTTGTTTTATTATTATTTGAAATCTTGCCATTTCATTGTTTATCTAATTTTTAGTATAAATACATAAAAAGAACTTTAAAAAAAATATTGGAGGTGAGTTCAATTTAATCTAATCTTACCTAATCAGATCTTGATTGATAGCGATACCATATAAATTGATCTATCTTACCTACCCAAGTTTAACCTATCCAATCCATATTTAAATTGATTTTACCTTGAGGATGGAAAAAGGAAATTGGATTTGTTAATTGTCTTGATCAAAGATAGGATAACACCAAACTTCAATTATTTATTTCTTAATTCAAATTGAACTCAAATTAACCATCAAAACTGAAACTCTAACTTTGATCACTGTCTTCATCCACTCTTCCACATCCCAAATTTACATGGAAAGAACTCAAAAAGGTTAAAAGGATTTATGCGCCGACTAACATGCATGTGGCCTAGCTTTGAAATCTTCCACACTGACATCCATTTTGAAGAACACCATTAATGGCACATCAAAGCTCAAAAGGTCTTTGATTAATTAATGGCTCTCTGCAATTTCTCTTTCATCGCTTTGATGAGGAACAAAAGGACAGTAATGAATTTTTGAAGTAAAAACATATTGCTGAAATGATACCTCCATAACTACATAGAAAAACTCTACATTTGAATGTTAACTTTTTCTTATAATACGTGGCCATATATAATTATATTGTATGAATATTATTTAAGGATATCAATTGATAGGTAGGTGAATCAATTGATTGGGCATCCAAGAGTCTTATATATGGAAGACTCAAATTACAAATGGGGAGTTAGAAAATTTACTTTATATGAATGTGGTGTTACAACTTTTGTAACCCCATCATTATGAAATTTATTTTTGTACAATATATTTATGAGTAATTGAGGAAAATGAAAATGTATAACTTATGCAATTATATAGATGCATTCAAGTTCATAACCCACCATTACCCATTAATTTGTACATAATG
The DNA here is from genome assembly GCA_030254885.1 of Vitis rotundifolia. Lineage (NCBI taxonomy): Eukaryota > Viridiplantae > Streptophyta > Magnoliopsida > Vitales > Vitaceae > Vitis > Vitis rotundifolia. The sequence continues at coordinate 16,902,580 of CM058152.1, forward strand.
GGTGTAAATAATGAGTATAACTCGCATATAGTCTTTGATGGGAAGACTAAGAGATATACAACTTATTATAAATTGAGGTCCCAAGCCACACTCTCATGCTCATGTCTTTTTGTTATTTATTTTAACAACATACACAACACAAGTGACCCATCCACTATATGAGAGTAGTGAGTTGAAGACCTTGACAATATAATTCACAAGGTGACTCAATCTCACTTCATGGATCAAGGCAAGAATATGATCATTATTTTAGTATTTACATTTATTTTGTTTTATGCATCCAAAGTTGGTTTTTGAAATAATTTCCGCATAAAGTTTATAAAAGTTTAGTTAACATTGAAAACATGCATGCCAAATCCATTCTAAATGTTGAGGCTCAGATACATTACACATAATGCTCAACTGTGCTTAAATTAACTTAATGTATAATGTGCTAAATTAATACTTAATTTAAGCTTTAGATTAAACACATAAGTTAAACATCATGATATTCAAATTTTAATTTAATATTATAATTTATTGAACCCACCTATAAATCTAGAAAAATGTTTATTATGAAAGATATATTAGAATTTGTTAAAGAAAATGTATACATTGTGTATGTCAAATTAATTATTTATATTTTAAAAAAATTGACAATTCAAAAGAAATATTATTTAATCACATACTCTTTTGAATAAAATTGATAACTCAACTTAATAAGTGCACTAAATATCATTGACAAATCTTATTTATTTTAAAAGCAACCTAAAGATTAATAAGTTAAAGTATTAATTTCTAAGGATCCTCTTAGGTTATGTTTGGTTCTGACAAATATTAAGTAAAGAAAGTTAAAAATACTAAAGAAAATAAGTTTCTTATATTTGGATGTATTATGAAAAAATAGAAAGAAAGTTAAAATATTATAATAAAAATTACTAAGAAATTTATATATTTTTAAATTATTTAATCTTTATATAGAAGGTCTAAATGAATGAAAAGAGGTTGAAATAATATATAAATATAATTTATTGACTTTAAATTATTTTTTTCATATATTTTTATTTTTTTATTTTTTTCTCTCACATTTTTCTTCAATTTTTTCTAGAACCAAACACCTTAATAAGTGCATGGTATGAAAAAACATTCTCTTTCTTTTTTGGGGGACTTTCTATATATGATGTTTTTATTTTTACTAGCACTTTGATTTCACATGATTTAGAACAAAACAATGTCATTTGTTTATGTACATAGATGAAGAAGTCGATGAATACCGGCTGGTAGATGTAGAAGATTTTGAAGTCGTGGGTCACATACTGAAATCCATTTACTTGGCTTATCGGAGAGGTGACCTCTACACTGTATGCAGGCAAGTGTATTGGTTTATAGTCAGCAGTGGAGCCACAAATTTAAAACTAGATGTGCAGGTGGTCATGTGAATAGGTCACTTACACTTTTTTTTTAAACCTTATTTTGGTGTTGACGTACCATACTATGAAACATTAGTTTATACAATCTAGATCCTAATTTGTATACACCCACAATGAAGAGCTGTGGAATAGATAACATAAAATAAAAGGAGATGATCATACTTGTTTCCATCTTGACAGCTTAGGATTCATCATCCATGATCTCATGCATGGCCTTAACATCAAACATCTCAAGGTCCTGTGGTTGAGACAGGATCTGACTCTTAGTTTAATAAGTCAAAATGAGATGACATTAGATAAATCTATCTTGTCTTGTGTCCAAGCTAGTTGTCTTCTTTCTTCTTACAATTTTGAGGTCTATATATGTATAGTCATGGTAAGGCCAAGAAAAAAGTCGAGGAGGGGCAAGATAAAGAAATTTATTTCTAGCGTCAAAAGAAATTAAAGACAAAATGGTCATATAGTTTGATAGTAACGGTGAATTTGAAGCAAATCTTTTAGAAATCGATCAAATCCCCATCTTGCCAAAAAAAATATCCAAATTTCGGCCAATGGACAACTGCCCATTTAGGCACTATGCGGCTCCACCAGTTTATATATTAGTAAATACTACAAGAGCATAAACTACTTTCTATAAACCCAAATATATAAGCCAAAAGAGTCCTTGATGGAATTAAATATGATTGCAAAAGAGATCCGATAAACATTAGTAAAGCTTGAGATTAAATTTGAGAGTCTTGCATATCATCTCTGACTATTAAAATTTAGAAAATTAGATTTTATACTTTTATCAAGATTGGTCTACTATCACTATGGATGCTTCACAAAGACAAATTATTAATAGTTTGCACATATAATAGGCACAACGTGTTTATCCATCTCTCATTAGTTTCATTCTCATCTCTACTTATATAGACTAGTAGATCATGCATTGGTTGAGCATACAAGAAAAATGTTGTTGAAGTGCTGTACTAAATCTCATCAAGATCAACATAGTCCGCCTAAGGTTAGTATTTCATTATGCCCATATTTACTTGGTTACATCAAATTAAGCATATTAGGTCCTCATGGAAAGAAGAATTCAAAGTCATACTTTTAATAGCATTGTTCACAACTAGATTGCAACACCCACGATGCAATATAAACTGTTAACAATAAATATAAAATTAGGATGTGTGATGACTAAATGGTTTTCTGATGACCCTTACATTATTTATTTTTATTTTAATTATTTTCCCATTAATACCCCTCAAACTTGTATTTCATAACATAACCAAAAGTCACATAAGGCTATAAGATTAAACATAATGACTCATGATAACTCACAATGATTCATAATAACTCACATGGTAAGGAAGTAGGAGTCACTCACCTTTTTTATTTGGTCATCAAACATATATGGTATGGAACATGTGCTATTAACAGAGTTATCTCCAACAATCATATATGATCAAATTAATTATTCTCCAACATAATATAGGTCTTAGTCTAATTGATCACTTCAACTACATAACTAGAATATTTTATGTAGCTTGATGACTCCAATACCATATTAAAAAAAATTGCTAGTGGCTTATACATAAGTAAACATAGATTGTTTTGATTGAGATTGAATCTCTATTTATGCAACATATAAAAGCAATAAGCAAGTATGCTATAATATCATTATAGGCTCATTATGTTTAATCTTTGTTGATCCATTGTACAAAGCCTCTTAAGGCAATCACTTTGGTGTGTGAGTCTATCTATGCCTATTTAACTTTTACCCTTCCACCTTTGGTATAAACTACATGGCGACTCTTAGAAATATTGTTTTTGGATATCGATTTGATTATAGGATCTAAAACCTTGCATATGACTTGTAGAAATTTGTTTCATGGTCATTTCATTTTACACAACTATGTTTTAAATAAAATAATTTATAATATCAATGTGTTTTATTTTATTGTGATACTTGGGATCCTTAGCATAAGCAATATATATATATATATATATATATATATATGGCTATTGCGAGGTATGAATGTCAAACTCACGAAGGAACCTTTTTAATGAATAGTGGTTGAAGTAGAAATTAATGTACTCTAACTTCTTTGTAGATGATGTTATATAGGATGACTTTATGTGCATATGTATTCATCTAATTCCTTACCTCAGTCAACATAATTGTAGCCAATCAACCACAAATTCAATCTTTACTAGTAACATACCTAGTTCAAATTAAAAAGGGCACTGGGTATCAACTTTCTAGCTTTCCAATGTGCAAGACTAGGATCATAAGGAATTAATTGAACAATCTAACTTCATAATAGAAATTCAATTGCATCACAATGTAATAAAAAATAATTATACAAATATAAAGAATGGTTAAAAATAAAATATATTTTAAAAAGCATAGAAAACATATGAATAACATTTAAAGTTCCCAAAACATTTTTTTGTTGTACAAAACTTCATAAAATAGTTTTAAAAAATGTTCTTAAAATTGTTTTTTAGAACTATTTTTGAAAACAATTTTCAACCAAAAGCTTGATTTCTTTACTGATTTGTTTTTTTAGTAGCACATCTTTTTTAGGTAAATGCATATTGTGGGGACTTCCTATGTGGCCACGTGGTAGGCCACTCTTAGTCCACATGGCATCCTCCTATCTCTGTCCGACAAGCGTCATCAGATCGGAGTGTTCTATCCGGCTTACGGGTATCAGAGACCGGCCACATTGTGCTCCTCTAAAACTGCACGATGAATTCCGAGTGGATATCCTGACCCACTCTCGCAAGCAATCATTTCCCCCATGCTACGAGTACACTCGACGGGACGTCACCTTGTCTTCGCAGGCGAATTGCTACACGCTGCGCCATACTTTTTGCAGATTGAGGTGACGAGCAAACCATCATGTTATCCCTACTGGCAGTCCTTGTCAGTAGCTTAAATGGTGATGATTGCCCTATCACGAACTGTGCTGCCATCATGATTGTGAAAGTCAAGAGGCTAACTCAGCACAGATGTGACCTCGTTTCAGACACTATAAAAACCCTCCTACAACAAAAATCTAGGTACACAATACAAGAATCCTCTTCTAACTCCAAGAAAGGGGCAATCTCTCTAGCTGTCATTAACCATCTGACTTAGGCTTCAGAAGGTGTGTCCGGACAACCTATCTGACATCTTTTACAGGAAAGAAAAGAGAAGTCGATCTTGCACAATTGCATCCAGTCTTTCTCTGCTACGACGAGGTGAAACATCACCCCCAGTTGATTTAACATCAACGCATATGAAACAAAAGTAGTTGTTGATATCAATACCTAGATCAAAGCCCCATCCTTGTAGAATTTGACCCTCAAATTCTTTGATTCCAATTATGATAGCTCCATTATTTGCCACTAGGTAAATCAATTTCCAACTTTCAACCTTTATAACTTTAGCCTTTGAGGAAATTTATGATAATCTTTCCAAATATTAGCTTGAATAATAGTCTTAACACAATACATTTGTTATTCAAATGTAAAAAAGCTAGGGGTTGTTTTATTATAATAGTCTTTTTATTTTGTCTTGCATTTCCATAATAGTTTGTGATTAGTTACTTAATTAACTAGTTAAGAGGCTATCAAATATTTGGTGAGTCTTATTAAAGGTGAATGTTGATAAAACATTGACCTTCAAAGTTTAATATTAATTAGGGATGACAATGATGCAAATGTTTTTAAGGGTCCATTTTACCATGTCCTAATAAGACGAGTTTGGGAAAACCCTAATTATCAAGATAGGAATAGGTTTTAAATTTTATTGTAGGAGTTTGTCAAAGTTTTGAGTTAATTGATTTTTTTGAAAAAAATTGCTATAACTTATAAATATTGACTCCAATTTCTCTTAGATTGAAGAAGTTGTTAGTCCAACTATCCTTACCTTATCGATTCCAAAGAACTTCAAGGCTTCAAGTTTAAGTGTATAACAAGTATTCTATCTCAAGCTTTATAGCATTTATTGTGTGTTGTATGACATCCTTGATATTAGGTGGTTTGATTGGAAATATGTTAAAATCAATGGATTTATTTTTGTGATACATGTCCTTTTAAGAGTTGTTGTTTTCTTTACTAGGACAATGATCCCTTCCTAGGTTTGATGCTTTCCTAATCCTCTCCGATTAGATTAGGTGAAGGATGGTAAATAATGATGTAGTCAAACTTTACCAAACTTTTTTATTCAAATCATACATCATATTCATATAGGATGCTGTGAAAGTAAAATAAACCAATAAACAAAATTTAATTTACAAAACCAAAAAATAATAAAAACAATAATGCATAAATAATAAACAAATAAAAGAATGAGAAAAATACCTTAAATATTTTAAAAAACTCTATGATACCAGAACTTTTGATCTCGATTATTTAAAATGTATGAGGATATATACAGATGAAAATATAAATAAATGAGATTAAATAATTAAATAAATATACAAATATATAAATAAATAAGATCAAGGTATAAAATATAGAATAATGATACCACATATAAAATAATAAATAATAATATTTAAATATAGAAAAATAGTTATAGAAAAACCATTTTTAAAAATTGAGGTTAGAAACAATTTCCAATCATTTTTAAAAATAAAATATTATTTTTTTTGGCTTATTTATAAAGGCACGTGCAGTCATGTTCAATGTAATGATTTTTTTTTTAAATATTCTTTATATTCTCAATTATTGTTTAAAACATAAAATCTAAAAAAACATAAGAAAAAAAAACTTAATTTTTTTAAAAATTAATTTTGTTAAAATAATTTTTGTCAAACTTATTTTGTGAAAAAAAGAAAAAGAAAACTGTTTTTCTAACAAGAGTAAAATGTTTTCTCCTTTCCTTGCTTTTATTTGTCTTAAATAATAATAATAATAAGAAGGAGCTAGATTCAGACAGCCGTGTGTCAAAGCATAAATGGCTGGTGGTCGCTGGAGTTGGTGGTGGTGGTGGAGAGTTGACTCGGCCGATTCTACAAAATTATCATTCAAAGAGACTCAATACAACACCATGAATGATTTCTGAAACCCTATTTGGAGTTGAGAGTGAGGTGGTGGGTGAATGAGAAAATGGGTTGGATTCCATTCCACGACGCTGCAAATTCCAAGCCTCTCTTCTTGACCATCTACGCCACTGTCATTGTTGGCATCGTCTTCTCCTCCTTCTACGTCTTCTCCGCCATTTACTCCGCTGACTCCTCCACTTGGTTCTCCTCCTCCTCCTCCTCCTCCTCTGCATCATCTCTCATTCGTGCGTTTCTCTCTCAACTCTCGTCGGAAATTTGAAATTTGAATATGTTTTCTTTTTTCGAGAATGGGATTGGGGCAGAGTGAGATCGAGATTTTTCCGTACTGGGAAGCGGAGGAACTGGTTTGTTGAATTTGGGTGGGAAAGGGGAGGCCTTTGTCATTCCGTTGACCTTTTGGGTGTTTCTCACTATTCAACTGTATTGCCTGCAAATGAGGGATGGGGATGAATTTGATATGATAAGCTACTTGTATCTCCGTTTTCTTTGAAAATCTGTGAGATGGGAACGAATTGTTTATGGGATTATGTTTTTTCGATCGACGGTTTATATTCCTCACTTTTTAAGGATTCATTTTTCTGAATAGGATGGATAAATTTAGAAATCATGAATAGAAATAAAACATTTAGTTTCTGGGTTGTGAGAATTTTCTGCCTTCTGGTTGCTGGTATAATTCTAGGAAAGTTTCTTTTGCTTTACTTAATGTTAGCTTCTTAACAGGCATTGTGCAATCAGTGACTGGTCATTGTGCATTTCGTATTTTGGGTTAGTTTTTGTGTAAAATGAAACGGCATGTGCCAGTATGCAATCACTTCTTTATGATGTCAGGCCATTGATATATCAAGTTCCATTTTGTCTACCTTCTCGTGATGTTGTAAGTTTCTTTTGTGTCATATCTGGTTGCATGTTGCATTTCAGATGTGGATCAAGGACCCAATGTTTCTCAACGAACAGATTGGGGTGCATTGCCAGCGCCTCCACCTAAATCACCCAAATCTCAAAACATGTGGACGAGGCCTATTTGGGAGGCTCCCCCTCGAGGTGAAAAAAAGCCCTCTTTGAAGGCCTTTCGGTTGACAAAGACACTGGTAGAGCAAAGGGTGAAGGATAATGTCATAATAGTGACGTTTGGCAATTATGCATTCATGGATTTTATCCTCACTTGGGTTAAACACTTGACTGATCTGGGTATCTCCAATCTTCTTGTTGGTAGGTTCCTCATTCGGACCTGTAATTACTTGCTTGAAAGGTCACTTTTCCACATATTCTATGTCAATTTTCAAGACTGTTAAGGAAGTTTGAAATTGTTGTTATAGGTGCAATGGACACCAAGTTATTGGAGGCATTGTATTGGAGAGGTGTTCCAGTCTTTGATATGGGCAGCCACATGAGCACAATAGATGTTGGATGGGGAACACCAACGTTTCATAAAATGGGGAGAGAAAAGGTTATCCTGATAGATGCTCTCTTGCCTTTTGGCTATGAGGTACTGATGTGTGACACAGACATGGTTTGGTTAAAGGTAGTCTTCTGTGCCTGTTATTGGATTGTTCTTTTGGGATCAAGGTCTTCTTCTTTAGCTACATAAATGTTATCATTATCATTATTATTATTATTTGATTCATTTTCCCTTTTCTAAGTGATATTTTAAACAACTATCCAATATTCATTTGAAGGGCTGCTTCAGGAAAAAAGGGGAAAGGGGAAAAAGAATATCCTGGATGTTCTTCCTTTCTAATGTACCAAACAAAATATTTTTGCCAAGCATCTGAAATGGTTTCTCCTGTTGCACTTCTTAGACCATGAAACTCTATACATGCCAACTCTTATGCATATTGTGTGTGTTGGGGGGAATTTCTTTTGGGTAATATGCCTTGTATTCCTTTTACACCTCTTGGTTTTGTTTTATTTGTTTTCACATTATATTTTTATAGGTTGTTATTGTATTTCGTATCCTGTTGGTTATATTTCTTCATACATTACTCAAGAAGCTGTATAGATTTTGTTATAAAAGATTATTTGCAAAGGACATTGCTATTTACTCCTCTATTTGCTTCAACTAATTCGACTAAAGATGTCCGTTTGTTATGTTGCTGGAATAGAACCCGCTTCCATATTTGGCACGTTTTCCTGGAGCAGATGTCTTAACTTCAAGTGATCAAGTTGTACCAACAGTTGTTGATGACCGCTTGGATATTTGGCAACAAGGTGAATATTATGTAAAGAAACCTTTTACTGCAATCTCCATTTATTACATTTACCTTATGGTTTTAGATAGTCTTCATGACCTGTGCTTGGGTTATCTTAAAGTGGTTTGTGTGTGTAAGCTGTTTGTTAAGTTGCAACCTCATAGCACAAACTTTTTTATGATTTGTTGGTCAACATTACTGTCACATTATTCTGTCCCTGAACAGCATCCTACATGCTAATGTTTTGGTTTCCCCAACATTGGAAAAATGCTAAAATAGGGCCTTATTGCACAATTGCAACCAGAATGAATTTTCATAAATCAATTCCCTTTACGAAGTGACTGAACTAAAATTTCAAGAGAAAATAATCAAGTCAATCGTTACTACATTAACTTTCCATTGGTTGGTTCTGCCTTAGATTGCCTTGTAATCAATGTCAAATATGAAATTCAAACTGTGTTTTTATTTTACTGCAGCTAATGATGAAGTAGTGAGTGATTATCTCCATTAATTGCTTGGCTGCTATTTCTTTTAAATGATCATCCTGCTAATGAGATTCTTTCTTTGCTTCTTGACAGTTGGTGCTGCCTACAATATAGGAATTTTCCACTGGCGACCGACAGATTCTGCAAAAAAATTGGCAAGAGAGTGGAAAGAGATGCTTCTAGCTGATGATAAGATATGGGATCAGAATGGGTTCAATGACCTTGTACGCAGGCAATTAGGCCCATCTGTTGATGAGGACAGTGGACTTGCATATGCTTATGATGGAAACCTCAAGCTGGGACTTTTGCCAGCTAGTATATTCTGTAGTGGGCATACTTATTTTGTGCAGGTTGGACAAATAGACTAGTGCTTTGAAGTTTTGAAATTTATTAATCATCTCTGGTTCTTTTTGTATATATTTGAAACTTCAGCTCCATTCCTCATTCTTTTTACTCATTTCTGCCATCAAACTTGAGAATTTTGTACCTAGATCCATGACATAGAACACATTAAACTGTGCATTAAACATCTTTCTAAGCCTTGACACTATGTTGACAGTCCATGTATCAACAACTCAGACTGGAGCCATATGCAGTGCATACTACATTCCAGTATGCTGGTACTGACGGAAAGCGTCATAGACTTCGGGAAGCGAAGGTTTTCTATGATCCACCAGAATATTATGATTCACCAGGTAATTCTTCTAGATGTTATCTATATCCTGTAGAGTTCTTTTATAATGCATTTCATCCCCATGAATTACTTGCTATTAGCTTTAGTCCTTGCAAAGTGCAACACATCCTATCTGTCTTTCGCTTAGAATCTTTTATATGCTGATCTGAATTCCAGTCAGTTATTTTAACCCATTACATCCTATCCATCTTTTTCTTTTTTAGCTCCTAGTTCTATTGTGCTTATCTGCATTATCATGTGATGCCTCTCTGTCATTAGAATCACTATTGCTATTGCTTATAGGATTAAGAGAATTCAATCATAATTTCTTTTTCCAGGTATGATTGATCTTAGTTTTGCAAGGGGATCAGTAAAGTTAAGTTGGGGCTGCTGTTTTTTGGTGTTGGTGGGGGTGGGCGATGCAGCGGGGAATGGGGCTTAGGTTCCTAGTGATCATGACACTTTGTGATATTGCGACATCTAAAGTATGTATGAGTGTATTTTAACAGATGAGATACCAACCTCATAGTTTGGTTCTTGCAATAGTGCCCTTGGAAAACCATTTCAAGGGTTTCTCAAACTTCTCTCAGTTTATTCCTCTCATTGTAGGTGATGGCTCCAGAATTCACTTCTGGGAGAACATCTGACGGGGATCTGCCTCTCAGCATTCTCTATCAAAGTCTTTATCCATCTGAAGGACTAGAGATGATTGTATTTCTCATATCCTTGATCAGACGTGATCCTCCTTGGCATGGAATTTTGGCTTTTGCAGAAGTTATCTAATCTGGAAATGATGACCTCCTATCTTTTTGCTTTGCTTGCATAAGTTTACCTCCATTTTTTCCCCTTTATCGAATGAGAGATTACTGATATGGTTCCTTCCAGCTTCTTATAGTCTCCCCTTGCCCTTTATTATAGTGATGCTCCATCCCTTTTCTTGAAGCTAATTCTATAGTTCTCATAAAAATCAGAGCCTTTGCTTGGTTGTTGACTTGTAAAAGGGGTTATTACTGTTGAGTTATTATAGATAAGAGTTCCTTATCTAGCTTACTGTTCCTGAGTATTGGGTCCTGTGCTCTGACCATGGTGAATTAGTGGATCATATTTTTCTTTACTGTCTATTGCGCTAGGGTTGTGGATTGAACTCTTTTGGTTGGCAGGTTTCTTTTGGGTTCTTCCAGTGTCTCCATGTGAAAATGAACACTTCTCTGTAGGAGGCAATTCCTTTGGAGTTTAGTGCCATTCTTGCTAGCATGATTTTGCTTGATGGAACTGAAGTTTGTATAGTGTGTTAGGCTGTTGGAGCTCTTTCCTGATCTTTGTTTTTTATTTTTCTTTTATCAGAGATCTTTGTTTTGTATTTTCCTTCTTTTATGCCCACTGTAGGCAGTTTTCAATCGAATTTCTATTTAATTGTCCAAAAAAAAGCGTCCTAGATTTGCAAGAAGAATAGTTCACCATTCCTTGTATTCTTTATCTTAACTTCTCTTTTTTTTTTTTTCTTTTTTTTTTTTTTGGGGGGGGTGGGGGGGGGGGGGGGGGGGGGTGTGGGGGTTTAATGAAATATTGGTTTTCTATTTTAAAAAAAGGTTTAATATTGATAAAATCTTCTTGATATTGAGAATTTTCTGCCTTCCCCCAGTGTTCAGCTCCTCTTAAGAACACCAATGGACAAAGCCCACTTCTCCACATGGTTCCAAGCTTTTACCTGAACTTCTAAGATTCAATCATCCTCCTTCAGTGATCGAAGCTGAGCCATTCATGAACCTGCTGTCGTCCTTGATATTCTGGTTCTAAAGTATGTAAGACCTTGTGTGAGTACTTGTCCCTATACTCGATGTTCTAGTTTTAAGCTTCCAGAAACTAGTTTGCCTTAGAGTGACAAAAGTTTAACTAAAATTTGGAATTTCCCGACTGCAAAGTTCTCGTCTCAAAATAAGACACCATTGCAGTTGCTATCTTATCAGAAACTCAGGTTTATCTAATTTTTATATCAAAATTAATTTTTGAGTTACACACATGCATTCTAACTCATTACTACTTTCACTTTTGATTTTCGATATAAATATAACATAGTATAGTAAGGAGTGTGTTTTTATGCTTAAGTTAGAGATGCTTATTAATTTACGCACAGCGACAACATTTTTGTAACCTTTTATTATTTCCCTATGTTTAAATATATACATGTTTAGGATACGGTACTGAGGAGTTGAAGAAAGTGACTAATTTCCTGTTATGTTGCATATAACTTGCACTTAAATAGCATGAAAACTTACAATTTTCCATAGAAGTAAACAGGATGTTGGCTCATTTGCATGCATATTGTCTTTAGTCCTGAAAATCTAATGTTAGACTTCAGTGTCTGTGGGAAATATAAAATTTATACTTTTCCTGTCCGTCATCCTCTTTTCGTGGGAAACACTAACTCCCATCAAATGTTTCCTACATCTTACCAACTGAAGTTTAGAAGCTGACCCTTAAATGCATTGATGCATGTGTCATAGCATCTGCTTCTGGTTAATGTTTTGAAGACTATACCTTTTCAAGGACAAATTTAATCTATTTGAGAACTTATGCAGGAGGTTTCTTGACATTTAAGCCTACTATTCCAAAGCGCCTGTTGCTGGATGGGGAGCATAATCTTGAATCACATTTTGCTCTCATTAATTACCAAGTATGCATGTATCAGCCCAATCCGACTGACTTTTATTATAATTGTTGTAACGACTTTTGTTATAATTGTTGTACCACTTCCATGTTCCATTTCATTAATTATATTGTGTGTTATTGTCCTCAGATGAAACAAATACGTACAGCGCTTGCTATTGCTTCATTATTGAAACGTACACTGGTGAGAATGATTCAAACTTTTGCCTTGGTTGATCATAATATTTTATGATAGTTTTAGCTGGTACAAGAACTACATGTTCTCCAATTATAATATATAAGAAAAGGGTTAGTTTGTTGTCAGGCCATTAATCTATGAATTTGGAGATAAAACTTGGACCAATACAGGTATTAGGGATTTGGTCTGGGATATTGGATGCCTTTTATCATCATCAGCCCAACTTTATAATTCTTCTTGTTGTCATGGTCTTATTCATTGATAAATGCACTCTCTTTTTTAATATGCTGCAACAATGATTCACAAAATTCCCAAATAATATAGAAACCATATCTTCAACTCCAAGTTTTTGACCTGTTAGATTTTTAAAATTGAAGTAGTTTGGGTTTTTACAAGGCTGCAATTCAACACACATTTTTCTCTAACAGGTCAAGTGCATTAAAGGAGATGGTGACAGAGTTTAGAAAATTTTGAGGAATTAAGGGAAGATGGAAGTATAATTTCAATAAATTAATTAAAAGATCACACTAGGGGTCTAAGCTTACTAGAACTTAGAAACCAACCATGTATAGATATTATGTATTCTCTCAGGAATTAGGGTTTTGAGGTAAAATAAGTCATAAAAAAAGATGAGGAAAGGGGAAGGCATAGGACACTATGGAAATCTCATCAAGGCTTGAAGTGTGTGGTAATAGTGCTGTTTGTCGCTCCAATCTGCCTTATAAATGGTGAAAAAAGTAGCATTCTTTTACAAGAACTGTCAAGCTACTAATGTCCTTGAAATCTCAAACTATTAAGGCTATATTTGGTTGGCGGGATAGGATAGGATAAGATATGTATATCCTAGAATATCATATCCCCATTGGATCATAAATATATATCTTAAAATATGATTTTTAATGGGATATGATATCCTATGAACGTGATATTCTAAGGTAATATATCAAATGAGATATGTTATGTTATATTATTAATATTTAATTTGTGAAATGAATAAAAAATAATATGAAATATATATTATTTTCGATGTTTAAAATAAAAATTATATCACATTTCAATATTTATATTTTTTTTTTTAAAAAAAGGAAATTTCTATTATATTTAACAATATTCATGATTAAAATATTTAAATTTTATAGATAAAATTTTTTATATTATGTTGTTCAATATATAAAAATAATTTATATATCATATGTTAATATTATTTTATAAATATTTTTAATTTTTTCTTTTTTACATAAATTTAATTTATAAAAAAAAAAAATTATTTTGCAAAATGAGTATATAAAAAAAATAAAAATTTGATAAAAAAATAAATTAATGATACATTGGATATGCATATCCTATATCTTAGCATAAGATTAATATCTCTTGTAGAAGGGATTAAAAAAAAAAAAAAAAGTGGATAATATATCTCACCACTTATCCTGTCCTATGTTTAGACATGATAAGTGATGGGATAATTTATCCTATCCCATCATCAACCAAACATGGGATAGGATATAATATCTTATTTCTTATCATATCTCATGTTATATCCAACCAACCAAACACGACCTTAGGATATGGGCCCACAACATATGTCAGGCTCAACAAATAAATGACGAGGAACTATAGCAGTAGGAGAGACTGAATTCAAGGCGTCTAGTTAAGCATAGTTAACATGATTATAAAGACTAGGACAAATGCCCCATAAATGGTGGAAAAGCAGCATTTATATATGAGAACTGTAAAGCTACCAACTTCCTTGAAAGCTGTTCAGATATGGGCCCACAGTGTATATCAGGCTCAGCAATGTATGTCAGACTAATGAAAACAAAGGTGAAGTTCAAATATTATCATAGTATCAAAATTGTACCATCTAACTTTGAGAGAGTGGTCAAGGAAAGAGCAAGGCATGCAAGAGCATGCTATGCTTTGAACTCTTTTCTTTTCCTTTAGTATTGATTATTTAATTCATCATATTAGCTAATTGCATTTGGAAATTCTTATTATGTCTTGATCTTTCTGTTCTTTTATTTGTGATTTTTAGGTCATGCCTCCGCTATGGTGCAGATTGGATAGGTTATGGTTTCCACATCCTGGAGTTCTTGAGGGATCTATTACTAGACAACCTTTTCTCTGCCCTTTGGACCATGTATTTGAGGTACCTTTTTTTTTAGTTGAACTACTTTTGCCTACTCTCATCATTGTTTCCCCATGAGGTAGGTCATGTGGAAGTTTAGCATCATCTCCTTTAATACCTAATAAGTGGTGGCAAAGTCAATTAAATTTTATTAGAATCATTGAAACATAAGAAGGTTGAACTCATAGCTCTTGCAATCAAGTGTTATATTGAAGAAGTATTATATGCAATATAAATAACAACAACAAAATTAGCTCTAATGGAGAGGTGAAGTTGGAGAGCACTATTTTGTTGATTAGTTGGCTCATTTTATTGGAGAAAGGAAATAAGATTGTTCAGAACACTTTGTTTTGAGAGTGTTGAAAAAGTTTAATTTTGGCTGCTGTCACTAAGGGTTTGTAGATTCTAACAAATCATTCAGAGATAGAATGACATTTCTCTGATAACATTCACCAAAATATTGTGCTCCTTCAGGTGAAAATGAAGTTAAATCTTGATGGATGCTCTCTTGCAAAGCTAGTCCAGCTAGAAATAGGCTATGTTACAAGGACACCCTAAAGGATGTAAAGTAGCCATGTTGGACATGACATGACTAGGATTTGGGTATGGGATATGTGTCCAACATTTGTATTGGTCATCCATGTACCCATTATTTGTGTCCAATAAAGAAAAAGACGTGTTACCATTTCATTCTAAGTTATCTTAGACTCTTGTAATGTACTTTTTTGTTCCATGGATGAAGGAAGTATCCATGTTAGGCATTCATTGATATACAATTCATTTTGGGGTAGGGTGTGTGATAAAGGAATAATGGAAAATTTAGGTTATTTGGTTGTGTCCATGTGCCCTAAGATCTCAGGATTACATGAAATATGAACAAAGGCATGCTCAAACACCCAACCCTTACCCCAATCCATGCAATGCTTGAAATTGGTGGTATTTTCTGAATTTGGAAATTTTGTTGAATTCACAAACAAAAGATCCTCTTTAATTTCTCTATGCCTTCAGTTTAGATGATTTTATTTGAAGTATAGATTTTAGTTCTTCCAGTGGGGTTAAGGGCAGCAAGTCATGTTGGGTTGTGGAAACATCATTTGGAGGATGATTTAGTGTGTGAACTTTGCCAGAAATTTATTCCATGGTTCTTGGGAAGATTGTCACATTATGCATGAAGTTCTAAACATTTTACGGGTTTTCCTGATTTTTTATTTCATCAATTAGCCAACAATAGAGTGGATGTAATGGATGAAATGAGAACAATTCTATTGGAATAATGTGGAGGGTGTTAACTCCCTTAGCTTAGTCTGTAATTGACCAATGATACCTTCTCATATGGGCACAAATGCCCATAGGAGCTAACCAGATATGCCCTTGGATTAAGAAAGCTATCAGGCTTGAGGGTATTTTCACTTGGAGTTTCCGCTCTATTGATCATACATTAAACCTATCAGGCATGAGGGTGTGAGCTATAACCATTAGAAGTGATGGAAACATGACGTCCAACTGTTAGGAGAGAAGACTTTAAGGATAGTTATCTTCTTGTGTTTTTTATTTGAATGAGAACTACCGCAGTATGCATCAAAGAGATAGTTACAGAATTCCATTGCTTTCAGTTCCTTTAACTGTCACATGACAAGTCCACTGGCATCTTAAGATTTTCTTTATTATATTTGTCAAGACAATATTTCCTGATGATTGGAACAACTAATTTGCTGCTAGGTACTTTTCTAATCATCACTGTCCCATTTACCTGGAGATCTCAATTGCTCACAGTACATATTTACTTTTTCCAACAGTATACATGTAGAACATAAGCTATGAAGTGATGCATTGTAGTTTGAATTGTGGGCTCCTCACTTTGCATCTGTAACTGTACTGAAATGTAGGTAAATGTGATGTTGAAAGAACTCCCAGAGGATGAATTTGGCCCTGGGATCAATTTTAGAGAATACTCTTTCTTTGACAATCCACTAATGCCCAAACAGGTATATCATTAGCTGCCACATTTAGAGCTCGGATTCACTATGTTGTTCCTCTTTTTATCTCCTTATCTTAGTGGAACTTCTCGCATTTTGATGTCTGTTTCAGGTGAAAGATTCATGGCTTGATGTTCAACTTTGTCGAGAAGGATCCCCAGGTTGTAATGTAACAAACAATACAAGTTCACTAGGAATAAGACTTCCAAGCACAGCACTGAAGAAACGGTAACTTCGATTACAACCATAAGGCATCATCTTTTTGTAATTACTGTTCTGCTTGTCTAACATTTTTCCTTTTTGGTGATATTTGTTAGATCTTAATCATCACATCTTATTATCTGGACTAGTTCTAACAAACCTTGTTTATCTGCTTTGCTTATCCATCCAAAAAAAGCTAGACCTCTAGAAATTCCGTGTCCAGACCATCTGATGTAAAATCATGCTAGCATTTCTTTCAAACACATTTTTAATCCCATGTGTGGCCTAGGAAATTTTCGAGGCTAAGACTTCTACGTGAGTCAATGCTGTTCTTGACAGCCATCTCACCCAAAATTTCTGAGAGCAAAGCTTGAACAGGCATAGCTTCAACCCAATCCCTTGTGAGAGCTGAAGCCAAAATCTAAGAATTTAATATATTATTTATTGTTATTTTCAGTTTGCATTAAATTTATCCTCATGTTATTCAAGTAAGCCAAATTCAAGCTAGCCTGCTAAAAACATACTGAAAATTCTGAAAACTGAATTTTATTCTGTAATTTTCAGTTCAAATCAGTATTCTCATCATTCAAGGATGTCAAAGTCATCCAATTCTCATCGATGCAAGATGCTTTCCTCGGTTTCACTGACAAGGCAAGTTTCACTCTCCTTCCCTTATTTCATTATTAGAGTGACAAATATATTATGTTCAGTAATCATATGCTGACAAGAAGTCGTGCCATGCGAAATATGTGATCAGAAAATGGAGGAAAAATTCAGAAAACGGGTGAAGCGGTATGTTGGTATTTGGTGCTGCGTGAAGGGCAATGATCCGGGTCACATATATTATGACATGTACTGGGATGAGAAACCCAATTGGAAACCAATCCCACCTCAAGCTTCTGAGGATGATCATCCACCCTGGTGATGAAATCTAACCAACCACTCACTGTTGTAGCCTAGAAGAGGGCTGTATTTTATGTTGTTAAACAGGATACATAATCTAATCATTGGTATAGAAGAGGGCAGATGTCTTTGTATACCATTAATGAGAAAATTTTGGACTTGTTTATTCCCAGATGATTAAGAAAAGGAATGTGGATGTGAGGCCTTTCTCAGGTTCTATGTAAAACTTATATTCATTTGATATCCGGAGTTTGCTTTTGTACACTCATTGAAACAAGTCTCTTGACTTGGACTTTAGACTTGGGGCAGATATTGGTATGGAAGGTTTTAATTGAGTGTTGGATAAATCAACTTAATAATTTAATTTAAGTTATTAAGTAAATTAAGTATGTTTAGTAAAATAACTTAATGGTGTGACTTACAGTAAAAAATAATTTTAAGTAATAAATAAAAAATAATTAATTTATTCTTAAACTCATATTTTTATTTTATCTCTTTACTCTTATTTATTATAGTTACTCTTATGATTCCTTTTACTATTCTACTATCTTTATTGTTTTTTGATTTTTTTTACTTTAATTATAATTTATGTGAGTAAATATGTTAATTTTATAATTTAGAATAAGTTTGAAGTTAATTTTATCAAATAATTTTAATATTTAAAATAAAAATTAAGTAATAAGTTTTAAGTCAATAATTTAAGTATAATTTAACTTAATTATTAAATAATAAATATTAAATTTTATCAAATACCTATTTTTAAGCAATAAGTTTTTACTTTATTTGTATAATAAAGGGGAAAGAGTACCTTTTGTGGAATATTCTTTTTATGTGTTGCTACTTAAGTCTAATTTTAAAATGGGAAAAGTGTGTTTTGCCACGTACAAAGAAAAATGAAAAAGAAAAAGAAAAGAAGAAAAGATTAAGGGGTAATACACAAATGGCCATTGTGGGATGCGGGGCGGCTCAACAAGTGCATAAAACAATAAATTATATGATTTAAAATGTAAAAAAGCCGGGTTCTTATTTTGTATATATTTTTAATTAGCCACAGTCTTGATACTTTAAAAAAAAAAAAAAAAAAATAAAAACTCATCTCCGACGACCCATTTTATAATCCTAGATTTCTTCTCTTCCAAAATTTAAATAAAAATAATTCAAATATGGAAGGACATTTACTTGAAAAAGGGGTTAATTTTTGAAACCTATAGAGGGTTACTTTTACAATATTAAGATTATTTCATCCCTTTAATTATTAACTCTTAATAGATTTTTATTTTTATTTTTTAAATAACAAGGTAATCTAGAAAGGAATGTTTATATATGGACAAAAAGAGTAAAAAAAAAAAAAAGTTTAAAAGGAAAGCATAATCTAGAAATGAATATGAGAAATATGAGTTATGAAATTATTTTAATGTTAATAGAAAAGAATGGAGGGTTGTATGCATTTGGAGACAATTATTTTATTTTAAATATGGAGAGCCATTAAATATCATTAGGAATGAATATGACAAATGAAAGAACTACTCTTATGTAAGTTTTTTAATTCCAATAGAAAATAATAAAGTTGAGGACTTAATTTTTAATAGAAAATAACAGAGAGTTGAATGAATTTTTTATGTTTTCAATTTAAAAAACAAAGTGAAATAAAGAATAGTTTTTAGAGAACAAATAGAAATTATATTTACTAATTTTTTTAATAAAAATAAAAAGAAAAATAGGAAGAAATTTTTTTTTTTTTAAAAAAAAAAGCCCATACAAAACAAACAGAATTGAACATAATATCATTTTTCTTCTCTCTTCTTTCTTCATGATTCAATACGAATAAAAAAATCTTGAAATAAATTTTTTTTATATAAATTACAATTGTTTTTATGAATTTTCTTTAATTTAATAAAAAAATTCAATAACAAATAAATTTTAAATCAAATTATACTTAATACATAAAATTTATTAATTTTTTAAAATAATTTGAAACTTAAAAACTAATTTAATTAATATTAAAAAATTATGAAACTGAATTATAAATCAAAATTCATTTTAAATAATTTAATTAATTTATTCTTAAGTCCATATTTTTTTTTTATCTTTTTATTGTTATTTATCCTAATCACTTTCACAATTTTTTTTATTATTCTATAATCTTTACAATTACTTGATTTTTTATCTTAATTATAATTTATGAGGATAAATATGTCAATTTTATAATTTAGAATAAGTTTTAAATTAAATTTATTAAACAACTTTAATACTTAAAGTAAAAATTAGGTGATAAATTTTAAGTTAATAATTTAAGTATAATTCAACTTAAAAGTTATTAAGTAATTAACGTTAAGTTTAACCAAACATCTTTTAAGTAATAAACTTTTCCTATCTTTGTATAATAAAGGGGAAAGAAGCCAAATATGGAAGAAGTGCCTTTTGTGGAATATTCTTTTTTATGAGTTGCTACTTAGGTCTAATTTTGAAATGGGCTGCAGAAGGTGAAAAAGAAAAAGAAAAAAAGAAAAGATTAAGGTGTATTACACTAATACCCATTGTGGGGTTGGGGGCGTCTCCAAAAGTGCATAAAACAAATGGAATAAAACAAAATGAAAGACCTACTCTTATGTAAGTTTTTTAATTCCAATAGAAAATAATAAAGTTGAGGACTTAATTTTTATTAGAAAATAACAAAAAGTTGAATGAATTTTTTATGTTTTCAATTTTTAAAAATAAAGTAAAATAAAGAATAGTTTTTAAAGAACAAATAGAAATTATTTTTACTAATTTTTTTTAATGAAAAAAGGAAAACATTAAAAAAAAAAAAATTTAAAAAAACCCATAAAAAAAAAAAATTGAATATAATATCAATTTTCTTTTCTCTTCTTTCTTCATGATTCAATACAGAAAAAAAAATCTTGAAATATATATTTTTTAAAATTACAATTATTTTTATGAATTTTTAATTTAATACAAAAATTCAATAAATAAATAAATTTCAAATCAAATTATGCTTAATACCTAAAATTTATTAATTTTTTAAAATAATTTGAAACTTAAAAACTAATTTAATTAATATTAAAAAATTATGAAACTGAACCATAAATCAAAATTCATTTTAAATAATTTAATTAATTTTTTCTTTACATATATTCGTGTCTTTACAAATTTGAATTGAGTAGTAAACGAATGGTGATGTCCTTTGTCAAGTTCCTTAGTTATTGCTCGGAACTTCGATATACTCGTGGTATCCACAACACGACATCCTTATGTCGGTCCACTTGGGTAATGGGAGTATGTTAATTTCCAAAGCCAAGAGAATCAAATGCTTCGGTTGCATGGTGGGCACGTAACACAAACCATTAAATCAGGGGTTATTTGGTTATATGGTTCAAAATATCCCCCATATTTGCATAATCTACCACTTGAAAGACAGAAAAGTTGACTAGGTTGAGACAAAAAATACCCCTCATTTTTCTCTCGAAGATAACTTTCCCTTTCCCTCTATTTTTATAGTAGATTAAGTTTTTCTTTTTTTATTCGGTTACTGGTTGCTCCTTCTCTTTGTTTTCCTGTGGAGAACAAGCCTAAGTTCTCACCATTGTTTCATTTATTCTTCATTCTTAGTCACAAAAAAATTAAAAAAAAAATGTAAGCAATCAACAATTTCTTTTTTATATTATCATTTTATTTCTTTTTGTTTCCTAAAAATTCAAAATCTCATTTCATCATTGTAGGTAAAAAACAGAGACTCCATTGTTAGTTGTGTCAATATTGTTGAGAGAAATATCAACATTCAATAATTCTTTTTACAACCAGTTCATCCGTCACTTTAATAATGTTATCATATAATTTGTTTTTTGGAATAATTTAACTATGTATCTAATTTTTTATTTTTTTATTTTTGTATGGGGTCATGAAGGAATTTGTAAGCTTATTTTTTTGTATATGCTCAAAACAATTTTTTTGAATGATGGATTGAAATTTTAAGTTAATGTTTTAGTTTTATCATTTAAATTAATTAATGAAGTTTAATTATGGTTAAGTTGACGATCATTACATTAACATAAACTTAACTATTGTTGAGTTGCATTAATAAATAACTAAACCATAGTTACGTTCACAGTCATAATTTTACCTGAACTTAATAATGGTTGAATTGCATTAATAAAGAATTTAACCACAGTTAAGTTCACAGTTAGAATTTTCACCTGAACTTAACAGTGATTGAGTTGCATTAACAAATAACTTAACCACAGTTAAGTTCACAGTCAGAATTTTCACTTGAACTTAACAGTAGTTGAGTTGCATTAATAAAAATACTTAACCATAATTAAGTTCATAATTAGAATTTTTGCTTTTTCTGTTCGCAATTGAGATTTTTGCTTTTTCACCACCATTTTTAACATTTTTCTCTTATCACTCTTCAATGAACTCATTGTTTTCATCATACTTGAAGATACAATATGAGATAACTTGACAAAAAGATGAGAGGATAAGAGGATAGACGAGAAGATGAAATGAGATGAGATAATTTTTCCAAGGATTGGGAATGAATTAGAGAATGAGAGAATATATGAGAAATTTTCTAGGGCTTCTGAAGGAAAGATGAGTTTTCCATTCTGTGCACCAAAGGAAGAGAATGAAATAGAAGAAGAAGGTGAAAAATGAGGAGTCGTTCTGTCAATGAAGTAGAAGAAAATGAAATAGTAGAAGATGATGAGAAATTTTTTGCGATTTCTGAAGGAAAAGATGAGGAGTCATTCTATAAAAGGTTAAATGAAGCAGAGGAAGGAGAAGTTGTAAGTGTTGGAGGAAAATAAAAGAAAAGGCATTTTTGTCTCAATCAATTTTTTTTTTTTGTTTTTTGATTGGTGGGTTAGATTTGCAAATATTGAGGTTATTTTGACCCATTTAACCAAATAACCCTTAAATCAAAGCTCAAACTCAGACTGATAGAAAAACGAAGCAGCAAACTTAAGGAAAAAATAAAAACAAAAATACTAATATATTCTCCGACCTAACCCTAGGTGCAAACATATCTTTTCCTTAAAAAAAAAAAGTTAAATATTTTATTTCTTATTTTATTTTCCTTTTTCAAAAATAAGTAAAAATAAGTCACAATTCTAATTTAAAAAAATTAAATTAAATTAAATTTTCACAATAAAAATGCAAGTCCACACCTTGCTCCATTAGTTTTTTTTCGGTTGAAAAGGTTCTCTAGGCAAGAAGACCACTTGAGATTTATCATCCCAACTCTGACATAGAAACCAAATATGTTGTACATTTTAATGCTATAGGAGTAGTAGTAGTTTTTGGAAGAGTATTACTCAATCAAAATACCCAATTTGTTGGTTGTCATTGGGTATGGCTTGATATTCTTTGTATTATGGAGAATCTGTCATGTTCAATAGAAACACATCTTTCCTCTAGTTGCCTTAGTTGGCACCTAATTTTAAAGGAATAAAGAACTTGTGTTAACAAGGTTCTGGATTTTAATGCTTGAGTTGCCCGACTATAAAAGTTAGGCAAATAAATTTTTTTTTTTTTTTTTTTTTTTTTTTTTTTTTTGTGGTTGTATATGATTTGATCGTTTAAGACTCCAAACTTTAATCATTGTTCCCACAGGGGATTTGGAATGATGACCTAGAGGCAGATGTCATTTTTTCACTTAATCACCACATGTTACTCTAATGAAAATAAAGTTTTGGATTACCTTTTAAAATGTCCAAAATATAGATTAATTGTTTCACTAATAAATGATTTGTCCCAAGTTATGAATGAAACTATAAAAATTTGATAACCACTTTGTTTCCACAACATTAACTTTTATTTTTATTTTTTCACAAAGAGAAAATATAAATGAAATTCAAGAAAGAAAACTTTCAAAAAAAATTTTGAGAGGGAGTGTGACAAGGTTTTTATTTTTTAAGAGTGTATAGTGGCAAGTTTAACTCCAAAATACTATTCCCCGATTCTTATTTTGTCGAATTGGGTTAGGTTAATCCTGTTTGATGATTCAAAGTAGTGAGAATGTCATTTAAGAAGGATGACATTATTTAAGTCTAGTGATTAGAATAGGATGTGCAATGAAGGGTTCCTTCTTGAATATGGCTCAACTTTGAAACATCTTTCAAGGTGAATCAGTTCAAGTTGGTGATTGAAATCTTAATTATAAGTGATGAGAAAATAAAGGCTAATCTTAAATGAGAAAAACACCCAAGAGGGAGGGGAGGGGAGGGGAATTGGGTTTTTAAAAATTCTTTTTAAACATAACAAAGTTAAGTACAATAGAAGCTAATAAATAAAGATAGAGTTAGAGAAATCAAACTCGGATTTTATAGTAGTTCGACACTTCATTACCTACATCCACTCTCTTCAAGCTCTTAACTGAGTGAGGGCTTCACTAACTTGAAGTTTCAACCAAGTTTCTAATCTTCTTTACACTTGAATTCCAGCTCCAATGGGCTCTTACACAATCTCTTCAAGATTCAACTCAGTTGAAGACTTCAACACTCAATTTACAAGAATGAACTCTCAACTTAGCTCAATAATAGCTCAAATACAAATTAAAGCTAGGATGAATCACAAATGTGCACTAAAGGATATGGAAGTGAAGACTTAATACACCAAGAAATAAATGAGAGCTTTTAAGGCAAAAACAAGTGGGTAGACAAGTAAATGCAGGTGTTCTATTTGTCATAAATGAAGTGGAGCTCTCTATTTGTCATAAAGCAGCCTCAACCGGTCGAGGTGGGGGATGACCAATTCACTAGTCGTTGGAGCATTTAAAGCCTTGGCAGGTTACCATTGCTTCAACCGGACTTCGATCGAACCTCGACCGAGAAGAGAATTATCTCGATCGGGAAGGGAAGACTACTGGAAGATAGAGAGTGTTTTTGCACTCCTCGATCGGGCAAAGGGAACCGGTCGACCAATACCCTAGCCAATTGAGCTGGTTGAGCCGGTTGGCCAGTGCCACGACCGATTCACCATTTTGGGCCCAAAAACCTATCTTTTTTTGTTCTTTTCTCTTTTAACACTTAGGGAAGGTCTTTAGGTAAATTAATATTCCAATTTTGAAACAATTTGCCTAAGGTACATTTGATAAAACTTGGGTTTTAATGAAACAGTAATTTTAAAGAATAAACCAAGTTTTTTAAAGATGTATAAAATGATATGTAAAACCTAAGTGCACCCATGCATTCATCTTACATTTGTTTCCTATGATTAAAGTTTTTCCAAATGTCTTGATCTTGCATTCATTAGGTCCAAGGTGGGGATTCATCTTGTCCAAATTTTGTGCTTACATTCAAATTACTTTTAAATGAGTTTTGAGTGATTATTCTTAAAAATATTTCTAATGAAAATACCATTAATTAATAAAAAGGGTTTTAATAAAAATAACTCCAGAATAGGCTCCAAGTTTAACAAATTTATTGAATTGCTTCAATGAATATTCACACAGCATAAATAAATTTAATTTTAAAAAAGCTACATGACATACTCCATACTTTTGAACGTTTTCATGGATACATAGATTATATTTTGTGAATGATGTACCAAGGGTTCCAAAGTGCGTTCCGAGGTGGGGATTGGCCCCCAATCACTTCCTTATGGGTTCCAAAATGAAATCATGTACCATCCATGTTCAAATGGGGGACCTGAAAACAATAGGATCGGATGTACCAAATTTAATTAAGGATATACCAAATTTTGTGAACGATGTACCAAGCATTCCAAAGTGCATTTCGAGGTGGGGATCGACCCTCAATCACTTCCTTATGGGTTCCAAAATGAAATCATGGACCATTCATGTTCAGATGGGGGTCCCGAAAATAATAGGTTCGGATGTACCAAATTTTATAAAGGATGTATCAAGGGTTCCAAATTGCGTTCCAAGGTGAGGATCGACCTTCAATCACTTCCTTATGGGTTCCAAATGAAATCATGGACCATCCATGTTCAGATGGGGGACCTAGAAGCAATAGGATCAGATGTACCAAATTTAATGAAGGATGTATCAAATTTTGTGAAGGATATACCAAGGCTTCCAAAGTGCATTCCGAGGTGGGGATCAGCCCCCAATTACTTCCTTATGGGTTGCTAAAGGAAATCATGGACCATCCATGTTCATATGGGGGTCCCGGAAGCAATAGGATTGGATGTACCAAATTTAATAAAGGATGTACCAAATTTTGTGAAGAATGTACCAAGTGTTCCAAAGTGCATTCCGAGAAAGAGATCAGTCCCCAATAACTTCCTTATGGTTCCAAAATGAAATCATGGATCATCTATATTCAAATAGGGGTCCTGAAAACAATAGGATCGAATGTACCAAATTTTGTGAAAGATGTACCAAGGCTTCCAAAGTGCATTCCGAGGTGGGGATCAGCCCCCAATCACTTCCTTATGGGTTGCTAAAGGAAATTATTGACCATCCATGTTCAGATGGGGGTCCCGAAAGTAATAGGATCGGATGTACCAAATTTAATGAAGGATGTACCAAATTTTGTGAAAGATATACCAAATCCTTGAGGTGGGGATTGGCTTCGTGTTATGTGAGGAGTCAGTAAAAGGGAGGTTGACCCATTAACACCAATGGAAGGCATTTGAACATTTACACTGTACCCTTAGAATCAATGGAATTTATTTTATACAATAACATTAATTTGGTACGTTATGTGCAGAAGGCAATCTAGGGGCGCACTTTCCACTTGAAAGGCATGCCTATGTGTGAATGACATTATATTACTATGCTACATGCAAAAGGCAAAGTAGGGGTGCACCTTTCGTTGCATAGCCATACCCATGGGTATGATAACATTATTTTGGTATACTATATGCAGTATGCAAACTAGGGGCACACCCTTGATTTTAGAGGCATGCCTATTGCTAAAACCATTATATTAGTAGGCTATGCGCACTAGTCAACCTAAGAGCACAACCTTCATGGAAGACGTATGAATGTGGGTGAAAAACTTGTTTTTGTTAAGCTATGTGCAGTAGGAAAAAGATAGGCATGACTCTTTGTCAGAGGCATGCCTTTAGGATGACTAGATTTGAGGTGTGGGTTAAGCAGTAAGGCAAATGGAGGCATGCTGATAGCTTGAAAGGCTGGCCCTTGACATTCATATGAAATAAGCGATTAGAGGTCATTTCCCACCATGGAACGGACTTTGGCACCCTTGGTGCATTCTTTACAAAATTTGGTACATCCTTCATAAAATTTGGTACATTCGATCCTATTGCTTCCTGACCAAACTTCTCTGTTGTACCAAAATACATAACCTTTTTATGTAGCAACTCTGGTTAAGAAAAACTAGAGAAAGAGTCACTATGGCTTTTGTAGTATTCCAAGTATTGTTCTCAAGGACTGGCTTATGGAGATTGTCAATACTAGAATAAATTATTTTCTTTTGTTTAAATTCGTAAGTGAAAATCAATATGTGAATAATGTGAAACTAAGTAAAAGAAATTAAATTAATTAAAAAATGAATATTGATTTTAAATTCAATTGATTCAAGTTTGGGGTTTTCCACAATCCAACCTAAGGTATTAAAATTAGAGAAAACAAGGGTCTTTTAAGTAATATGATCTTAGGGTTTTGGGATCCTTGGTAGCTCGCGATCAAGTTGAGTTCTATAACTCAAAATTGCATCAGAAACCTAATTTTCCCTTTTAAAAATAGATTCATAAAACCATCAAATGAATGAGATTAATTACTAGTTTAAGATTTGCCTTTTTAACCCTTCCTACTTCTTATAACTTTGTTTGGGGCAAATAACGATAGGGAAGACGATGATAACCAATGATCAAGAATTACCAAGAATCACTAGTATCAGGTAATAACCTATCGTATCATTTCCTAAACTAACTCACAAGGATAGAATAAAAAAAAAATGATAAATTGTTACCCAACCAATAATTAATCTCATTGTTATAATAATTTACCCATTGTCCTATAGGTTTCCTAGCCCTTAGGTTTTCATGCTTCAAGCCCCAAGTTGGCTCTTAACCTCTCATTGGGTGATGTCACATTCACAATCCATAATAGGGTAAAAATCCATAATTTGAATCAAAAGAAACTAAAAAATATATATTTAATAAAGAAGAAAAAGAAAACAAATCAAAGTTCTTGTCTTGTTCTACCTTCAATGTCAAACTCTCTAGAAAAAGAAAAAAATACAAGATCCCTAAAACCTAGAATTAAGAGAGTTTATATAATACCATCAATTACCTAACATGTGGCACACTCTCATTAGCCACTTATTATAAAATAATTTCCTTAAAATGATTAAAAAAATAATAAAATGGTAATTTCTAGTCGTGTGGGGTCCACTTAGGGCGGATGGAGTGCCTTAGATGCAATTCCCGAGGTAAAGAAGGCGAAACATCAAAGTGGCAGTGGGTGA
The DNA here is from genome assembly GCA_030254885.1 of Vitis rotundifolia. Taxonomy (NCBI): domain Eukaryota; kingdom Viridiplantae; phylum Streptophyta; class Magnoliopsida; order Vitales; family Vitaceae; genus Vitis; species Vitis rotundifolia. The sequence continues at coordinate 16,930,828 of CM058152.1, forward strand.
ATTCAAAATTGATGTAATTTTGAAGTGGATTTCGAATTCATAAGTTAAATTTCGAAATGACCCTCCAACTTGGTGCAGTTGTCTTCAAATGGCTATAACTTCTTTATTTTAGCTTTGATTTGCACACTATTTAAAGCGTTAGACTCCTGACTTCCCAAGCTTCGAAAAGATATATAGTATGTATACAATGGACTCTAGGAAGTGCTCTAAATTTGTCCTCAAAGTTAAAGTATATAATGCCATCAAATTTTTGAGTTCTAAATTTCCATGCAGCTGAATCTTGCTTCATGCCTCATTTCCCATGCTTTCTTGCCTTCTTTTGTAATCCATAATGGTCATTTCTCATCTTCCAAACTCATGATATCCTCGTCTTGCCTTTCCTTACGGTCTATGAGTCTTGACTCATTTATTTCCTCATTTAACCCTTTCTTGATTTTTCAAAATCTAATGTGATTCAACTTGCACCATTTTCTTCCCTTGAACCTGAGATAAGTCTCCAAAGTACAAATTAAACTCATGGCTAGGGCCTTAGCATTGATTTAGGTCAAGTTGGGTGATTTGAATGTCTTTTGGTGCACAAATCATATAGAATATGTGTCATTAGAGCATTTATTTTGGCTCAAATCACTTCCAGGTCCCCCATTTGAACATGAATGATCCATGATTTCATTTTGGAACCCATAAGGAAGTGATTGGGGGTCGATCCCCACCTCGGAATGCACTTTGGAACCCTTGGTACATCCTTCACAAAATTTGGTACATCTGATCCTATTGTTTTCAGGTCCCCCATCTAAATATGGATGGTACATGACTTCATTTTGGAACCCCATAAGGAAGTGATTGGGGGCTGATCCCCACCTCAGAACGCACTTTGGAACCCTTGGTACATCCTTCACAAAATTTGGTACATCTGATCCTATTGCTTCCGGGTCCCCCATCTGAACATGGATGGTCCATGATTTCATTTTGGAACCCATGAGGAAGTGATTAGGGGTCAATCCCCACCTTAAAAAGCAGTTTCTAACCCTTGATACATCCTTCACAAAATTTGGTACATCATTTATTAAATTTGGTACATCTAATCATACTGTTTTCGGGTCCCCCATCTAAACATGGATAGTACATGATTTCATTTTGGAACCCATAAGGAAGTGATTGGGGGCCGATCCTCACCTCAGAACGCACTTTGGAACTCTTGGTACATCCTTCACAAAATTTGGTACATTCTTCATTAAATTTGGTACATTCGATCCTATTGTTTCCAGGTTCCCCATCTGAACATGGATGGTACATGATTTCATTTTGGAACCCATAAGGAAGTGATTGGGGGTCGATCCCCACCTCAGAACGCACTTTGGAATCCTTGATACATCCTTTACAAAATTTGGTACATTTGATCCTATTGTTTCCGAGTCCCCCATCTGAACATGGATGGTCCATGATTTCATTTTGGAACCCATAAGGAAGTGATTGGGGGTTGATCCCTTCCTCGGAACACACTTTGGAATGCTTGATACATCATTCACAAAATTTGGTACATTCTTCACTAAATTTGGTACATCTGATCCTATTGTTTCCGGGTCCCCCATCTAAATATGGATGATACATAATTTCATTTTGGAACCCATAAGAAAGTGATTGGGGGCTGATCCCTACCTCGGAATGCACTTTGGAACCCTTAGTACATCTTTACAAAATTTGGTACATCCTTCATAATATACCAAATTTTGTAAAGAATATATCAAATTTTGTAAAAGATGTACCAATGTTGCCAAAATCTGTTATGAGGTGGGGAACGACCTTCAATAACTTCCTGAGGGTCTCCAAATGAAGAAATGATTATGGAAATGGAGATAGGTGTCCCATTAGCTCAAGGATTGGATGTATCAAATTTTCTCATTGATGTACCTAGGGTTCCAAAGTCCATTTTGGAGTAGGAAACGATCTCCAATCACTTCCCAAAGATCCCTAAAGGAATAAACGGACCATGGGTAATAAGATAGAGGTTTCAATAGCTCAAGGATTGTATGTACCAAATATTTTTAAGGATGTATCAAATTTTGTAAAGGATGTACCGAGAGTGTCAAGGTTCGTTCCGATGTGGGGAATGACCTTCAATCACTACCTAAAGGTCCTCAAAGGATAATATGGACCATGGGAAGATAGATAGGGGTCTCAATAGCCTGAGGATTGGATATACCAAAATTTCTTAACGATGTACCAAATTTCCTTAAGGATGTACTTAGGGTTCCAAAGTTCATTTCAGAGTAGGAACAACCTCTAATTACTTCCTAAAGATCCTTAAAGAAATAAACGAACCACGGGTAATAATATAGAGGTCCTAGGTAGCTCATGGATTAGATGAACAAAATTGTTTTAAGGATGTGCCAAATTTTATGAAATATGTACCAAATTTTGTAAATTATGTACCTTGGGTTCCAATGTCCGTTTTAGGGTGGGGAATAACCTCTAATTCCTTCTCAAGGGTCCCCAAAGGAATATATGAACCATGAAAATGAAAATAGGGGTTTTGGTTTCTTTAAGAATGGATATACCTAGGATCCCAAAGTCCTTTTTGAGGTGGGTAAAGACCTTCAATTACTTATCGAGGGTCCCAAAGAAATATATATACCATGATAAGTATGATAGTGTTTCTGGTTTTTCTAAGCATTAATTTACCTTTTTTTTTTTAAGGACGTACTTATTTTTTTATGAAATTAATATAAAAGGTTAAATACAATTTTTTTATGAAAAATATATTTTCTTTTATATTTTATTTTAATTAAAAATTAAAGATTTTAACCAAAAAAAAGTTAGATCCACAATCAATTTAAAATCATAAGAAAAATGATAAAAGCACCATCACTTATTGTGATTTTGATATGATAAATTTAAAATGAAAAATAAAAGAAAAATAATGTAAATAATAAAATAGTATTACAATGATATTTTTAATTTTACATGTGATAGAATTTACAAAATAAATAAATCTTTTGTTTAGTATTAATATAAAAAATCTTATATCATAAACTTCTAAATAATAAAATGGAATTTTTAAATTTAAACTTTAATTTGTAAAATGTATTATTATAATTAATATTTAAAATCAGTATTATTTATGGGATAATATTTTCATTTTTGTCCATTATATATTTTTTTTTATTTAATTTTTTTATTAATTATTTATTATATATTATCATTTTAAGTTTAACATGTCAAAAAAATAATTAAAATCAATAAATATAGAGAAATTAGAGAGTAAAAAAAAATTAAATTAAAGAAGTTTTATGTGAAAATACAGAGCATATTAAAAAGAATATAAAGGAAAAAGAGAAAAATAATAATAAAAACTATAATAGGTGATAATGGATTATGATGACTAGAGAGAGAAAAAAAAAATGGGAATGTGACAAGTGGTAAGGGAGATATATTGATGTGAGAGAATTGTCAATAGATGGTATTAAATTGGTGTGTACTTTGTCCTTTACTTTTAAGATAATTGTGGAACAAATTTGAAAGCACTATAAGAGTGCATGAATAGACAATATTTTTTCTCATTTTACACCAAAATTAAAAAGGAAAAAGTAAAATTTTAAAATCTCATATTTTTTATAGTTAGGGTATTGCTACATGATTTCCCATTAAAAAAAAAAAAAAAAAAAAAAAAAAACCCTTAGTAATGAAATGACAAAAATCAAAGCTAAGTGGTTTTTCTGCATTTTTTTCTTCTTAAGACAAAAAAAGGCTTCAACTAATTTAACCTTTGGAGAAGTTTACCCAAAATCCATTCGAACACTCTTTTGCAAGGTTTTTAAGGAGAAGTTGGAGTAGCTGCCAGAGGAGGTCGCACAGAAGGAGGAGGTCCTAACAGCACTTCCATTAGAAATACTTTTAGGTGGGGAAAAGAATAAAGAGGAAAGTATAAGGGAAGAAAAAAAATAAAAAAATAAAAAAAGATATAAATTTAATAAATTATCTTATATATTACTTTAATCTTATTTCACTTATTTTAAGTTTTGTACATAAAAATTAAATAATTTGAAAATACATAGGTTTTTAATTAATTTTTCATATTTTTAATATAAACAAATACTATTTTTTGGATAATTTTTTATCTTAGAGCTTTCCTAGAACCAAATATAGCACTTAGGGGAATTATTTAGCATTTGGATCTAAATAAAAAAAGATAAATTTGTATTGTATTTTTCACCATATGTGATATAATAAATAATAAAAAAAATTCTAAAATAAGCACATGTTGAGTTACATTTATTAGAATCACTTCAAATAGTTCTTCAAATTTTTATAAGTTATTTTAAAAAATTTATCAAACACTTATTTTTCTTAGAAAGAAACAGGTACTTTTAAGTAAATGTTAAAAAGTATTTTGAATTATTTTTCGCTCTAATTTCTTAAGGTCTATTTGATAACTATTTTTTAGAATAGTTTTCTATTTTATAAAAAAAATATATTTAAAAATATTATAAACAAGTTTAAAATATTTTAAACTTTTAAATAGACTTTTATTTTATAAAAATAAGAAAATAATTATCAAAAATTATTTTTACACACGTCTTTAATATTATGGATCGTTTTCACAATATCTTTTATCGTGTGGGACATAGGAATGACTTTAGATTTAAAAAACAAAAAAGTTGACTTGCTATTCATGTGCTTGACTTGATGTCCCCACCTTATTATGGTTATTTTTTTCTCATTCCCTTTGAAGAACTTTCATGGAAAATTCATGTCCAATTCATTGCATCTCCAAAACATCCTTGTCTGCCTTCATTATCTAGCCGTTTACCACAAGTCAATAGATTATTAAATTGAAAGCATAATTTTCTACAAACAGGAGTATGCCTTCCTTCTCACGCTAAATAGCCTTTAAATGGCTTAGAATCCATTAGTGAAAGCATACATGGACTCATTAATCTGAATCTGCCTCGCTCTAATGACTTTGTTTTGATGTGTAAAAGACTAAGTAACCCATCTTCATTAGTCCAAAAGGCCTTTTTTTTTTTCACACCTCCTTTTACTTTTAATAAAATTATTTGTAAAAGATGGATTTTAAAAAATAATTTGGGATTTATAACCGTTTGAAATTTTTATTTTTAAAAAATCTATAATAATTTTTAAAACCAATTGAGTCTAATTATATCATATTAAAATTCTCTTTTGAAAAAATAAATTATTTTTTAAAAAGATATTTTTTTTTTTTCTTCATTTGACAAATTATCATAAATTTGAAAATAATTTTTCAACAGGTCAGATTCTAATTTAAAGGCCCATTCAAGTTGCAAAGTTCCATATATAAAAATTTTGAAAAAAAAAAACCATAGTAAGAGATGCATGCACATGCCTTATATATAATAAGATTCTCGATGGAGCATAGATGATAGTTATCTTATCCTATGCATTCTCATCATCACAATTATTACTCCTAACCTTTTCTTCTTTTTTTTAATAAGAAAATGGGCCTCATATGTTACGTAATAAGATTGATTTTCAAAGAAGAAGTGGCTTAAAATATTCACCATTTTGGAGTTTACGGCAAGGTGGCAAGGTGGCAAGGTGGCATTGCCCACATCCTCTTTAATTCTTGGATTTTATATATAGATGTTGCTTATGAAGCTAAACCCTTTTTGAAATTGATTGGTGGCGTGTAGGCTTAGGGCATGATATAGAGCTCTAGGTTTCTTGTGCAAGTCTCCAACTCAATACACTCGTAATATCATAATTTTTGCTTTATAAATTTGAAACCATAAAAAATGGTTTTTTTTTTTTTTATGACCTTTTCGGGCGTCATTATCGTCTTTGTAATTAATCCCTTGGTATCGTGATTGAAACTACATTTCATATTTTATAGTTTGTTCAACAATTCAATTTCTAAGACACACATCAAAATTTCAAATTAAAAATTTCAAGTAATATGAAAAGAGGTGTTGTAGAATTTTCCTAAAAAATTTATAGAATCGTATTTATAGTGTACATTAAAAATTGAATGTGATATGGGAAGGCATGCCATAGAATTTTGGTAGGTTGTAATTTGTGGGGTAGAACTTTCCCAAAAGTGTTAAGGACTTTAATTTCTTCAAGGGTTACACATAGAATTTTCCTAAAAAGGTCCCAGCAATCCAGACAAGATGATTAAGGAATTGAATTAATTAAAGTAAAGGAGAGAATCGAATCAGATCCATAGTTATTTTTTTACAAATTAAAGGATGATGAAGAAATAAATAAATAACTTGACAATTGCTGACTTTTTCCACACATCCAAACCCAACTGACCTCACCCAAAACTAAAAGCCACGAATGCAAAGCCAATCAATATCACACCTATTTCCCTCGAACCAGACAATTGACTGTCCCCTCAATTCATTGTTTTCATTAAGCCAACATCATTCCTGGCCCAATAATTCAACAAAGAATGGGATCCCACCAATTAATCACCTAACCTAATCTTTTTACACACGCACCTAATCTTACATGTATCCTTATTTTTTCTTTCTTTCTTTCTTTCTTTCTTTCTTCTTCTTCTTCCTCTTACCTTTCAATATCCATGGCATACGCCTTTCCCATGTGAACAAACTCCAGATTACTCTTCTTCTGGGACTCTAAGTCTTCATCATCTTCTCGCCCTTCCTCCTTTCCCAATGACCAGTACTCCACCTTTTCCCCATAAAATCTAGCCAAGAACAAGTAAAAAGACATCGCAAATATCATCATACCTACAACGAGCCAGCTGAACTCTATGTTGACAAGCGATTTACCGCGGTGGAGCGCTTCCATGTCGGAGCATTTCACCACCTCGTGGCCATTGTCCAAGTGGAGGATGCAGCCTTTGGGGATTAGAGCAGGGGTCCAAAGCATGTACCCCATGAGTATCAGCCAAATACCTTGAAAAAGTATGCTTGCAGACCTCACAAAACTAACTAAGAAGCTCTTGGGAAGGCCTATTCCCATGAGGGTGGTGGTCAGGGACACCAGGATCACAATCTGGAGAAGCAAATGGTACTGCCCTTCGATGCCAACATGGTCCGCCGAATGAAGGTGAAACATCATCAGCTGCTGCCCGAAAGCTATGGCGGCCAGGAGCTGAGTCAAGCCGTACTTGGCCTTTGAGCCCACGCGATCGAGGACTATGGAAAAGGCCCCGTAAACCAAGAAAGCCATGGAAATGGATGAATGCTCAAAGTTGTGGAGATGGTTGGAAGGGATGGTGCCATCCACGTCGAAAGGCTGGTGCTTCGCGGGGCCAATGAAGAGCTCCATGGCTATGGAGATGCAGCTTCCTACCATGATAAGAAAGAGCTCCAAGTACCTTATTTTGGAGGTGGGAAACCATGGGGGAGAAGTGTAGGAATTGGGATGTTGGTAATGGAGCTTGATGTGGTTAAAGAGATGCCACAGCCCAATCAAAAGGAACCCAAACCCGGGTGCCACATGCCCTACCAAAGTCCCCATATGCCTTAAATTTTGCCTAAGAAAACACAACCTTTGTGGAGGAGAGGAAGAGGAGGGGAGAGTAGCTTCCTTGAGAGTTGAGAGGTGGTGGGTGTGAGGAGTGTGAGCGGGGGAGGGGGGGGTTTAAGAGGGGTTGAGGAATTGAATTTTTGGATGTCTAGAGAGTTCTATCTGAATTAAAACAGCCGCTTGGAAGGGGTTTTAAAACAACGGGTGATTCCTTGGGAAATAAGGCAATAGCTTGCTGACCAAAGAAAGAAACCCTCTGTTCACATGACATGGCAGACCTTTTTCTAGAAGCCAAAGAATTGTATATTCATCTTCAAAGCCAATCCCATCTGCTTTGATACACTAATGCCATCTGTAGTGTCATTGATTTGGCAGCAGTCATGAAATTTACTTTTTTTATATATTAATTCTAGAAAATCATTCATTGCTTGCCACCCACAAGTCCTATCAAAATTTATTTTTAAAAATTAATTCCTTTTTCGTGTTTATTAAGACATAAATTTGATTAATAAATAAGAATACAATATAGAATCTTTGGATTTTAATAGTCACACACTAACTTTCTTGTGTCTTAATTTATTTTTAAAAATATGTTTGCACCCTCAATTAAATTTGTGGATTAGTGAATTTGTTTGAGGGTGGAATAGGAAACATTCTCATTGAGTTTTTAATTTTTTTTCTTTTTAAATGTTTTTAAGTTGGATAATAAACCCGACTCTCTCTCTCTCTCTCTCTCTCTCTCTCTCTCTCTCTCTTAAGATCTTCAATTAACCAAGGGAATCAATCCATTAAAAAAGAAAAAAAAAATATCTGAAAATGACAAGAATTATATATAAATGAAATGTTTAGCATTTTTCATGGGTAATTTATTTATTTCTTATTTTTAATTCCTTCTTGTTAACATCAACCATCAAAATGACTTTCCTTGCTATGATTTTCTGTACGGTCAAACGCAGCGTTTAATATACGAATATTTGGCGGGCGCAGCCATGGACTCGTTGATCAAAGGCGAGGAATCCATTTTGAATTTTGGTGATGAAATTTTTGGTGCCTTGTAAAAGATGATATTAGAAAATTTTTGATATAAAATTAATTAAAATATTTTATTTATTTTCAAATTTTGAAATATTATGAATAAACCATTAAGGCTTTCTTTGGTTGTTAGAAAATAATTGAAAACAAATTTGGTTTACTATAAACAAAAAACTTTTTTGGAAAACATTTTTGAAAGTAGATTTTATTTTTTGATAATAAAAAATTATTTTTTAATTTAAAAAACACAATTAATAAAAATAAATAAAAGTTATTTGTCAAAAATATATTTTTTAAGAATATTTTATTTTTTTATTGTATATAAATACATATTATCTTCATGAGTTAAAGGCTATGTTTCTTTCAGGAAAATTCAATAGAAAATAAAAAAGAAAAATATAAGAAAAAAAATATAAAAATTATTTTTATATATTACTCAAAACTCGTTTTATTTATTTACCTTTATTATATAAAAATTAAATAATTTAAATATATATATGTTTTTTTACCTTCTTTTTATTATATTTAATTATTTTTTATGGTAAAATCAAATATGATAATAATTTTTTTTTCTTTCTCTAATACTTTTTGGAAACCAAATATAATCACAAGGTTTCGTAATAGAAAACAATTAAAGCTAATCTTAAAATCTATTTTCTAGAATAATTTTTAAAACATTATAAAAGAGACTCTTATATTTTCATTAAATTTACATTATTAAGAATTATATTGGAAAAATATATTGAATTAATTATTTCTCTTTATTTTGCTTATGTATTTTTTATTCTTATCTTGTCTAGAAGTATAATCCAAAACAATGTTGGAAACAATTTGGATTCTATTATGAGTTGCTTCAAAGAACATATTGGGATGCATCATGATTGACCAATCCAGCGGTCCATATTGAATGATAAGAGGATTCAATAGGTCATCTCTTATGTCACCACACCCTAATGGAATCAGCATAAGATCATTATCCATGTAATGGTGGGGTTTTTTGGCCTACAAGTTATGAATCTTATGATCAGGTGGGTCAAAGTCAAACTATTAATACGGACCACTTGTTTTGTTTTACCACATGCAACGCAAGCAATGTTGTTGACCAACACGAGACCATTGAAAAGTCAAATATCAAGCAAGGTTATAAATGATATGACTTTTGCAAGGGTCTAGATAAGAAAGATGTCCCAATAAAAACGGATGATTAGATTCTTTTTGGTAAGTATTTAGAAAATATTTTTGAAAATTTGAAAATTATTTTCTAATATTTTATACAATAAAAATCATTTTGAAAATTTGATATGCCTTTTAACTTCTAAATTAGGATTTTATGTGGTTTTCTTTTACTTATATGATTTATAAAAACTTAAAATTGTTGTAAAATTCATAGTTTTAAAAATCGAATCACATCAAACAGACTGACTAGTTTGATTGTCGACCAATCATGATTCTAGTTTGACCCAATTAGTTGAACTAATCAAGGGTTTGATCAACATTAAATCGGGTGAACCAATGATCGAACTAACAAACTAACAATCGAATTGACGAATCGGACGAACCAGTCGAATCGATAAGGAAGTGAAATCCTTTTTTGTGAGTTCATTATTTAGTTTAGAGTTTTAGAATTTAGATTTTATATTTTATATTTTAATTTCCATATTCCATATATGAAAAAACAAATATTTAGTATTTTTTATTTTATTTTAATAATATATAAAATACATATATTTATGACATCATTGATTTGACAACGATTCGACTATCGATCTCATCGGTGAATTGTGAACCGATAACTTTTTCAGTTTAATAACTAGTCCGATTATGAAAACATTAGTAAAATCAATTTAAGATAATATATATAAGTATTAGTGAGTAAAATTAATTTAGAAAAGAATTTTAATTATAAATTATAAATAAAAAAATGAAAACTAAATGTAGAAAGCAACATTTTAGTAGGAGCACTTAAATGCCCCTTAGGGCGACTCAAGCACTCTCTTTGCTCAAGCCAAGGCTGGATGAAAAAATTACCAAGTTTTGTCATCAACATTTCCCAACTTTTCCTAATTGTATTTGGTAATATTTAATTTGAGTCTAAGTCCATTAGGGTTTATCTTGTATATATGTCTCATATTGTGCACTTAAAGTCTTAAACTTTACATCATTATCCTTTGTCGTAGTCAAGCATTCTCAAAAGAGATCATGTTTTGTTCATGAGTTTTAAGGTGTTGCATTGAGGTTTTGTACCATACACCTGAGGATTGACCAAATAAATTTATGGGCTTGATATTTCAAATTTATTTAACTTTTCAGGTTGTTCATCCTAGCATCATATCTTGAAATTTTTTTGAAGAAAATACTCCCACTAAGAACATTTAGAGTATAAAAATTGTTAAACATATTCTTAGAGTGCGCTTAGGTTTGGAAGCGTTTTTATTCCAAATGTTTTTAATATAAATGTTTTATAATGAAATGTTTTTATAAAAATCACCAATAAAATACATTTTTAAAAAGCACAATAAGTGATTTTTTAATGCTATAAATAATTTTTAAAAATATTTATTAAATTTTGACAAAGTTTTTCTAAATATACTTTTTAAGTTAAAAACACTTCTTAAAATCACCATCAAATATTAAGAGCGGACAGAGCGGATATGATGTCATGATACCTATGCTATTTTTCCGCGTGATGAACATACATTATTCATTTTAAAAAATAATTTCTTCAATACTTTTGATTTAAAATATCTTTTCAAAGAGCCAATTTCATGTTATAAGACTCGGGTGGGTAACTTCCCAGGGCATGGGCAGTTGGGGAGTGAAAGCAAAAATAAGAGAGGCTGTTAAGCGCGCGTCAACCAACACCTTCCTCACACTAAGAGCTTCACTTTCTCTTCATCAAATCTCCCAAACCACAACTCATCATCCCCTGCTTTACAATGACCTGCCCAAGCCTACACATGCCTTGTTACTCTTCAAACCTCATCCTCTAATGTCAGCCTATTTTTCCTCTCGTTCTTCCCCTGCCTTCCAACTGTTCAATGAAATGCCTCATAGAGACAGAGGATTCGAACAGGCCCACTTTTGTCAAGTTATTTATCTCATTAAGTCTTTTGCTGCAAGACCCACCAACGTTACTGCCAGCATCGCCCATTGTTTAGCCTTCAAGATGGGTGCTCTTGCTCACTTGCCCACTTCCACCTCTCTCCTCACTGCCTATTCAAGAGCTGCAGATTTCAGCTCTTCATGGGCTCTGTTTGATGAAATTCTTTACCGGGATGTGATTCTTTGGAATGCTATGATCACTGCCTCGGTTGAAAATCAGTGTTTTGGAGTTGCAGTGAATTTCTTTGTGGAGCTGATGGGAGAGGGGGTTGGGCTTGATTCAACCACCTTGTTGATTGTTGTGTCAGCCTCATCCCACATGGGTAACTTGACACAAGGCCGAGTTCTTCATGGTATAAGCTTCAAAACTGGGTTGCTTTCGGATTCATTTTTGTGTAATGCACTCATAGACATGTATGCAAAATGCGGTGAATTGAGCTCATCAGAGTGTGTGTTTGGAGGGATGGAATATAGGGACATAATCTCTTGGAATTCAATGATGAAAGGATGTGCTTATAATAACTATCCTGAGAAGTCCTTGTGGTATTTCAAGAAGATGGCTTATTCCAGCGAACAAGCTGATAATGTGAGCCTGACATGTGCTGTCTCAGCATCTGCACTTCTGGGAGAGCTGAGTTTTGGGCAAGTCATTCATGGGTGGGGAATCAAATTGGGTTACAAAGACATATCTCATAACTCTTTTGAGAATTCTCTTATTTCAATATATTCACAATGTGGAGATATCCAGGCTGCAGAGATATTGTTTAAAGAAATGAAATACAAGGATGTCGTTTCATGGAATGCAATGCTCGATGGATTGGCCTTGAACCAGAGGATTTCGGAAGCATTTGATCTTCTCCATGAAATGCAATTATTGGGGTGTGTTCAACCTGATTCAGTTACTGTAGTTACCATCATTCCACTTTGTGCAGAGCTAATGCTCTTGAGAGAAGGGCGGGCTGTTCATGGGTTAACACTTCGGAGAGAAATGGGATCAGATTTTTCAATGACTAACAGCCTGATTGACATGTACTCAAAGTGCAAAGATGTGAAGAGGGCTGAGCACGTGTTCAAGGCCATCCCAGAAAGAGACTTGGTCTCATGGAATGCGATGATATCTGGGTATTCCCAGAATGGGCACAGTAGAGAGGCTCAATATTTATTTAAACAACTGCTCCAATCATATTCACAGTGCAGCTTGTCAACTCTTTTGGCGATTCTCCCTTCCTGTGATTCCTCTGAATTCCTGCAGTTTGGGGAATCCATTCACTGCTGGCAGCTGAAATTGGGATTTGCAAACAATCCTCTAGCAGTTAATTCCCTCATGTTAATGTATATTAATTGTGGTGATCTTGTAGCCTGTTTCTCATTGCTACAAACAGTTTCAGCTGCAGCTGATATTGTTTGTTGGAACACTGTCATTGCTGGCTGCACTCAGAATGGCCATTTCTGGGAAGCTTTAAAAGCTTTCAACTTAATGAGGCAGGACCCTGATGTCTGTCATGATTCCGTTGCCCTCTTCAATGTTATATCAGCTTGTGGAAATCTTGAGCTGTTGTTTGCAGGGGGATCACTTCATGGTCTTGCCCTTAAAACTTTAATGGAATCCAATATTCGTGTACAGAATGCATTAATTACTATGTATGGAAGATGTGGGGAGATTGAGAATGCAAGAATAATTTTCGGGTTCAGTTGCAATCGCAATTTATGTTCATGGAATTGCATGATCTCTGCTTTTTCTCAGAACAAGGATGGTAGAAGAGCGCTAGAACTATTTCGTCATATTGAGTTTGAGCCAAATGAGATCACCATTGTTGGCATTCTCTCAGCTTGTACACAACTTGGAGTTCTAAGGCACGGGAAACAGATTCATGGTCATGTGATTCGGTCTAGGTTACAGGGAAATAGTTTTGTATCTGCAGCACTTGAGGATATGTACAGCAACTGTGGAAGATTGGACACTGCCTTTCAAATATTTCAAAATTCACCTGAAAGGTCAGTTGCTGCTTGGAATTCTATGATATCTGCATTCGGGTTCCATGGCAATGGTGGGAAGGCGATTGAACTCTTCCATGAAATGCGTGAGTGTGGAGCTAGACCGACTAAAAGCACTTTTATAAGCCTTCTATCAGCTTGCAGCCACTCAGGGCTAGTTAATGAAGGCCTTTGGTACTATAGCAACATGTTGGAGTTGTTCAATGTGGAAGCAGACACTGAGCATCATGTGTGTATGGTTGATATGCTGGGTAGAGCAGGAAGGCTTGGTGAGGCCTATGACTTTATCAGGCAGATGCCAACTCAACCAGAACCAGGTGTCTGGGGAGCCCTGCTGAGTGCTTGCAGCTATCATGGGGATCTCAAGATGGGGAGAGAAGTTGCAGAGCTTCTCTTTGAGCTGGAACCTGAAAATGTCGGGTATTACATTTCGCTGTCGAATATGTATGTTGCTGCAGGAAGATGGAAAGATGCTGTGGGGTTGAGGAGAATAATACAGGACAAAGGATTAAAGAAGCCAGCAGCTTACAGTCTTATTGATGTTGGAATGGGGTGAAGAGAACCGCAGAGAAGTCATGGATCAGGAAGGGAACTCTTCCCATCTTGAAAGAAGTGGCCATATAGCTCCAATTTTGACAGGACAAGACAACATGACTCTAAATCAATACAAATACATTTTAATGGATTTGAATTAAGTGTAACTGTGCTTGTATTAAATGAGTTAAGATCATTCATTAAACGGATTAAATGGATCATATAATAAACGAGTTACATTCACATCCGGGTATTCAGACATGATTATTAGCTTGAGTAAATTTCTTACCTTAACATACCATGAATGACCTAACACAATTATTAAATAGTTTGTATTTGGGATGAGCAAATTTTTTATATTTCTTACCTAAACAGGACATCAGCCTAACAAGACAATACCAAGGTTGATGGTCATCTATCTACAAATCATCAACCACCTTGTGATAGCAAGCTCAAGCAGGCATTCTAGGATATATTGGTGGTCAATTTGGCCATCATGGATCCGTTACTATTAGTCTATTATAAGCTTTCTTATTCAGTGTCTAGTGATACACCCATGAATCAAAAGTTCACACAGTGGCAATCTATTATTGTATGATTCCTTTATAGTGAAAAGGAATCATAGTGAAAGGGATGCATATGGGAATCATCTATCATGATGAAACAGAATCTCAATTCAGAAGTCTACTCAAAGCTGGTTCTAAATGTCTATACCTTCCACTTTGCATAAAGGAAATTTATCCAGATTCGGTTAACAAACTAGCCTCCAGCTTAAAGTACAGTTCAATCTCAAAGCTAAAAGTAAAATTATTCCTCATATTCATCTAAATCCCAAGTTCTATAGGAGTTTATGGCGTTCATGGTTCATGGTTACAGTTTTTTCATATTTCTAAGTCACTTGCTGTAACATTCATAAGGACATTCGCTGTAAAAGAACGACGGCTCTGTCAAGAAACAACAACAGAAAAGGAAGAATACAGCATCACATCACATCCTTGATTTATGACCGGGCACCTGGACTTCAACACACATCAAAACATTCCTTCAATTTCAGAGGGACTAAAATCGGAAAAACATTTGTCCATGGTAGTTCCTTCATTTGATAAATAAACTTATACCACAACAGATTTTCCACAGAAAATTCCCCAATTTTATAGTTGATTTCCTTTGCCCCGAAAGGAAAGGCCAAGTGTGAGATGGGTTCTTCCCTAAGGTTCCAAATCTGTGACATCATTATCTTTTGTTCTTCTCCTCACTCTAGTTTGAAACACACTAGATGTGGTGAAGGAGAACAAAACGCACAATTCATCCTCAAATTCACTCAACTGATATCACGACCAAAACAAGAGAAGGGGAAACTATCCTGAAGTGGCATTAACAGATTACTTGTAAGACTACTCATTTAACCATCCCGAAAACAATACTTCTCCAAAAGCAAAGGGCCACTCTCCATTTGTCAATCCATCAAAATGATTCACTCAAGCTCTGATATCTGACAAAGACGCCTTTCGAAGCTTGCATATTCAGCAACTGCAGCAAAGGAGGCAAAAAAAGGGTCAAGAAAATTGCCTAGGTGCCAAAAGAGTGCAACACAAATGAGTTTGAGTCTGAGCAAATGAATCAAACCTGTCAAAAATCAGGTCAGTCATCCAGGTAATAATATGATCCAGCAGATTTTTGCTCCCTGTCCTTGGTTGATTCCAATTTGTTGATTCTTGGGCGGTAATTTGTTGGATCCCGCCTAAATGTGATATCTAGATGCTGCATAAATTGCAACAAAATGCCAGGTCAGAAAACTGAATACACATAACTGCACACAGGTGAAAATAAGCACACATATGCAGGCACACATTGTTACTTTCTCTTGTATTGGCTCAAACCTCCCCACACAAGTCTTCATACTTCGTTAGCCAATATAACAGTATAAGAACATTGCACACAGAGATGCACATCTAACGACACAGCAATGCATACATTACGCATTGTTTTTCCTGACACTAATTTTGTAATGTAAGCCTCTCTACCCTTTAGCCAATGTTATAGTCTTTAGTTTTGTTTTTTATCAGAAATTTTAGTATTTAGTTTCAGTATCAGAGTTTTATAACATCCACACCAATATTGTTAATTTAATCCTGTATATGATATTAGGAGAGAATCCAGGTAGAAGGCCATGCTTCCAATGACTTCAAAACATGAAAGGTTTTGGTCTTGTTACAATCATCAGGGGACTTAATTAGATGCTATATCATTATCATGAAAACTGCCGAACCACATGCCCAGAGGAAATTTTCTAACAGTGTTCAATACATTTTTAGGTTTAATTGTTGTCTTTCTTTCATTTAACCTCTCTTACCAAAGAAGAAAAATGGTAACTTACAGATAAGAAAAGATTCATCCCAGTCAACAATGACTGAGGAGTATTGGCAGTACAATCCACTGATGGTTGCCCCTCATACACTATAACTCTGTCTGCAAGATAAGTTGCCATTATGAAATCATGCTCAACCACAAATGCAGTCTTCTTTGCGTGGAGGATAAACCTCTTAATGACTTTTGATGCAACTATACGCTGTTCTGAGTCAAGATATGCACTTGGTTCATCTATCAAATAAATATCTGCAGGCTGCATGAGATCCAATAGAAAACGAGTCAACAAGACAACAAGGAATACAAAAAAATCCAGACCACATAATTTGAACAGTTCCAACATTCTCTAAAACACAATAATTCCATAGACTACTTTGCAATGAAGCCACTCCTATAGTATAGTTGTGCTCAAAGGGACATTTATTCAAAATTTCCATTGCAAGCAGATCAAAAGAACTTCAATTTTATGACATGTAAAACCCAAACCATGTTAATTCAAAAACCAAGAGAGAAAGTAGTTGTAAGAGGCAAATATGAAAATCTTAAGAAAGAAGTAGTTATAAGAGGCAAATATTAAAATCTCTGTCATTACTTAGTTTACGAGGCAATTAATTAGAAGCCATCTTTAACTGTTCTTAGCAGCTTGTGTTAAATAATAATTATTGTACATGTCCTGTAGCAATATTGTAGAAAATTACTTCAGAAGTAAAATTCAGATAGCCAAATTACGCTGGAAAAGACAAAGAGATGTCCTGTAGAAGGAGGTGGTGACATGCATGAAAGTATGAAGGAAAAGTTTGAGAAAGAGAGAGAGAGGGTGTGTGTGTGTGTGTGTGTGTGTGTGCATACCGAAAGAGAGAGAGAGTTGTGTGTAATTAGGCAAGAGAGAGTGTGTCTGTACTGAGATAGCGTGTAATTAGGCAACTCTAAACCTTCCAATAACTCCAAAAGAAACTCATTCATTTCAAACATTGTGGTCTTGCTTACGTAAAATGAACCTTATTTATAAAAACTAAAAACTTGTTAGGCCAGTAAAAGACTTCTAAAATAAGCCTAGTGAACATAACCAAATAAGAAAGCTTCTCATTATGGGACATTTCCAATGTACCTAATGTGTTGTTTCACAACCCAAGAAGAAAGATTCTTAATTGTGATTAAAGTAGAAGCCCAAGAAAACTTTCATAATTTACCATTAAAGGAGCATAAATAGGGCTAACTATAGTAATGTGAATAGTAAATACTACAATACCTCTAGACTAACCACTTAACAAAAATTTTCTAAAACTACTAACTCCTAACACCACTTTAATTGAAATGAATCCCTAGTTGATTTATAATATTGCAATATAAAGACAAAAATAAAAATAAAAATAATTTCCCCTTTCTTTTTTTTGATAGGTAAATAAATAGCAATAGTATAAATAGAAAGAGGATACACCAAACATAGCGTCCCCAAGTATACAGGGAAGTATACATCATAATCCCGAAGGCTCACCCCAGAGGACAAGGAAGAGAAACAATAAACATCACCTGCCCTTACTTTGAGTCTAACCAATCAATGAAGCTAACAAGAGACATAGGGGTCATATCTATAGCCACCCTAGACCAAGACCACAAATCACATACAAAAGAATTTATTTAATAAATATACCAATCAATTTTCAATCAATCATGCAATTTTAATAGTCAGATTTTTTTTCCTTCTTTTTTCCTTCTATTTGTAATTATTAGAGAACTTCTAATCAGTGTTTCTTAAAACCTACCTACAGTCCAGCAAATAGTGAACATTAAAAGTCCTATGACAATGAAGAAACATCAGCAAACTCAGCAACATGAATAAAAGCAAACATAAAAATCCTTACTGTGCGTGAGTCCAGAAAAAAAGAGTGGGCACTAGCAAAACAATACAATTTTTTTCACTTATAAGAAACAACAATTCCATTGAACTATAAAAGAAATAAAGGGTGCAGGAAATAAAAGCAATCCTCCAGAACAACAGGAGAATCTATGTGGGTTTGGTTTCTCCTTGGAAGAAACTGCAACATTGGTTGGTCAGACAAAATGTTACTTCCTATAGCTCATAATTCTTATAGCTCCTGGTCATAACCCTACTACACCCCAAAGTTTCTTCTCAACTCCTGAAAAAAGCTATAACCATCATGTTTATGATGATTGCAACATCTCTAGGAGGAATCCAAGAGATAGATCCACCAAAATAAACAAACTCTTCCCAACCACAAGGCAACCAAACAGTGGAGTGATGATTAGCCACCTCCTAGCTCTAGCATAAAACAAAGGGTTCAGAGCTAAAAGCTTCACAAGAGCTCCTAATTTGCAGCAAGTCATTGGTATTAACCATTTTATTAATCACTAATCATGTGAAGGCTTCAACTCCCAATGAAACTTTGAACTTTCAAACAACATTAGCCTAGGAAAAACATAATTGAGTGTTCATTTTTTAAGGGCATGAATGAGAAATAGAGTGAAAAGGCCCAAGGCAATGAAGGTTCAACACCTTTTATCCAGGAAAGATGAAGAGAGATAAAGATCACACAAAGAGAGTATGAAATGACATGGGTTTTCAAATAATAATAATAATAATGATAATGATGATGATGGTGATGGTGATGATGATGATGATGATGAAACTTTGAACTTTCAAATAACATTAGCCTAGGGAAAACTTAATTCAGTGTTCATTTTTTAAGGGCATGAATGAGAAATAGAGTGAAAAGGCCCAAGGCAATGAAGGTTCAACACCTTTTATCCAGGAAAGATGCAGAGAGATAAGGATAACACAAGAGAGTATGAAATGACATGGGCTTTCAATTTCTTAGTTTGACAAGTTACACAATAATAATAATAATAAGAAGAAGAAGAAGAAGAAGAAGAAGAAGAAGGTTTCAAAATGGGATGTTTTGGGAGGGATAGTAACAAGAGGGAGGTATCATAAGAAGAAAAATGGATTTCTATAATAACCAGAGAGATGGATCACCTACAATCAATGGAAAATTTAGCATGTGGCTTTCAAATGACAAATAAACATGATCATCAAACAAAAACATTGTCATTCCATCCATTGAAATGCCACCCATATATGCTTCTAATAATGCTTGCCCCTCATGAGTCACACCTCCTAGGGAACAAAAAGAAAAGAAAAAATAAATTGGAAGTTCTTAACTGTTACTATAATCTACAGGGTTAAATCTTGAAACCTATCCCAAAAAAAATAGGGTTTAAATCTTGAACCATTTCAAAGATTCCATAAATAATGCAGAATGAAATAGAGAAAAATAAGGCTGTAACTCTTGATTAGTTGGATCAAAATAGAAAAAAGGAATTTGTTTGCTAAATGTTGTACTACCTAAACAATTAGTATCCATTCTTTTGAATTAAGCATAAGCAAGATCCAATGATGAGTGAATCATAGCCTGACAACTTCATAGGTAAAAAGTGCACAAATTGCAGTTCCAGCATGGTGAAGACGACAAATAAACAAGGAGGAACACAGAGGAGAAATTATGAACTTATAAATCAGTTAAAACAATCAATTTCCTAGTGTTCCCATGAGTGACTTTCCCTCCCTTCTGCCCTTTCTTTCTAGCTACTTTCATAGGGGCATGAGCCACTCTCTTCTGCTTTGAAAGCAGTTCCCAGTAAGCATAAACAATATAAAGTCACTAAGCATAAACAATAAGAGTATATTGCAGGGGGCAAGGTAAAACCAAAGCACCAGTTTACCTTTCCAAGGCACAGACATAGTGCAACTCGTTGCAACTCTCCACCAGAGAGATTCACAACTTCTTGATCCATCAATTGCTCAATTAGAAGAGGTTTCATGACATCTGAAACAAACTGAGGATGCATGTATGAATCGCGTATCTTTTGATGCAACAAGTGTCTGACTGTAGATTGAAATTTTGGGCTGATCTTCTGGGGCTTGTAAGAAACATTAAACTCAGGAATTTCCACGTCAGAGCCTTCTACAGAATCAGGTTTCAGTAAACCAGCCTGCATCATTAACCAATAAGAGAATTCATGCCATTGAAGAGGAAAATTTCAAAATACTAAAAAACAGCAGTCTATTACAATGAATGTCAACAACTATGAAAACAAAGGGTACCAGCATCCGGATAAATGTTGTCTTCCCTGTCCCATTCTCACCCAGCATTACAATAATCTGAGAATCTGTAAATTCTCCCTCAACCACACGAAGCTTGAAATTGCCCTGAGTTTTTGTCATGGTTGGGTATTTATATCGTGCATATGTCTCAATTTCCTCAGCACTCTCCTGTGGAGTCTCAGCAACCTGAAAACACAACAAATTGAATGGCCCAAGTCGTCAAATATGTGCTACTTGGTACTTAGTCCACACAAGAAATTAAAATCAGAATTACTACCTTGAAAGTGAGAGATTCCTCCCGGAATCGTAGATTCTCTGTGGGAACAAATCCAGCTAAAAATATATTGATTCCTTCTCTAACAGAGAAGGGAAGGGTAACAACTCCATATGCACCCGGCTTCCCATAAAGGCAGCAAATGAAATCTGACAAATAATCTAGGACACTAAGATCATGTTCCACGACGATTACATAGCTGAAACACAAAAATTTAAATAAGCAGAAGATTTATTAAGTCCTGAACACAAGGAAGAAAAGCATTTTATATGACGGGGGAATGATATCTACCTATTAGGCCTGAGCAGAGATCGAATAACTTGGGCAGCTTTAAGCCTCTGTTTCACATCAAGATAACTTGAAGGTTCATCAAACATATATATCTCTGCATTCTGTATTGCAACAACAGCAATAGCAAACCTCTGGAGCTCTCCACCTGATAAATCTCCCACGTTACGGTCAATAACCTGATTAAGATCAAGATCAAAACAAAGTTCTTGCTTCATCTCCCTCTCATCCTTTTGGTCAAGCACTTGACCAACATTTCCTTGGACTGCTTTTGGAATATGATCAACATACTGAGGCTTGATGATTGCCTATAAAATAAAAAATATCTCATCATCAGGAAGAGAAAAGAACATAACGGACACCATTGTTTAATTTAATGTAAGAAGATGGTTTAAGATACCAAATACAGCAGTAAGCAAAACAAACCATTAAATGGTTTCTCAAGTATATTTTTTCTTTGTTATTGGTTGGCTTTTGTTTTGACCCGTGCTTATAATTATTTTCCATTTTGCAGCTACTTTATTTTTTCAGGGTTTGGGCCTTCTCAAAGCAATAGCACTTACAATAATAACATAAACAGAAGCACATTTAGAGGAAGCTAATCCTTTTTCAGTCAAGAGGTCTTATAATCCAAAACTCTTGAGGGAGTGATACTCCCCCCAATTCAATTTCGTTGGAAACAACTTAGAAGGTCTTTCCTTTCTGGGTACAAGTTGTGAAACAACACAACACAGCACATCACAAGCAAAACTCAAAGCAAAGGTGCAAACCTTGAGATTATCTTCGAGGATTCGGGTGAAATAATTCTGCAGCTCAGATCCTCGGAAATATGTCAATATTTCCTGCCAATCAGGAGGGTTCTGCAGAATACAAAGAAAACAACTCCATCTCAAGTGCACACATCAGAGCAATTATAACGAAACAATTAGGAAAAAATCAGAGATTAAAAAAGGGCAAAAATTACATTGAATCGACCCAAGTTGGGCTTCAATTTGCCAGCCAAAACTTTGAGGGCAGTAGATTTTCCAATGCCATTAGTTCCAACCAAACCCAGAACTTGGCCTGGCCTGGGCACTGGCAGTCTGTGCAATTTAAAAGTGTTTGGTCCATAACGATGAGTGGTATCTTTATCCAAATCTTTTGGAAGATTGATGATCTGAATTGCTTCAAATGGGCATTTCTACAAATGGACAAACACACAAATTAACAGTTACAACACCAAATTCAACTCAACAAACTCAATTATCAGTTAAATTCATTCAACAACAGAATTGAAAAGGGGGACAAAACAAAAAAAAAATCAAACCTTGACGCAGATACCACATCCAATGCACAATTCCTCCGATATGAAGGCAATCTTCGATGCAGGCGTTACCTCAATACACAGTTTACCTGCCAACAAAAAAATAAATAAATAAATAAAAATAACGACCAATTCACGAATCGATTGATTATGGATTTAGAAATACAAATGAAAATCGAAAGAGAGAGAAAAAAAAAAAAGGGAAAAGAAATACCAGTTTTGACAACTGGACAGCTTTTTTTGCATTCCTGACGGCACTTCTTGGGCTTGCAGCGGTCAGAACTGACTATGGCGATTCTGGTCAATCGATCCGCCATCGATCTTCCCTCTCTTCTTCTTCTGCGGCTTCTCCTTCACTTCCCTCGTAAATTCAGGGAAACAAAGCAGGAACTAGGAAGAAAGAAAGGCGTTTGGCGCGTGCCGTTCTGCGCACGCTTTCTAGGGTTTCTTCCTTTTTTTTCCTATTATTATTTCTTTTTTTCCATTTCCTATTTGTTATTTAATCCTTTTGCAAAGCACTAAAGCCTATTGGTATTAATATTATGAGGAAAATTCTCGGGCTTACTCTACCCAAAGCCCACAGCCTTAAAATTAAAACTATAAATAAATATTATTCAAGAAAATAAATAAAAATTAGTGTTTTTTTTCCCCCTTTTTCTACAAATTGACCGAAGTTTATTCGTATAATTTCGGGGAGAATCCTTCTGACGTGTGCCCTCCACACCCATTACGAGGGGCGTAACCCTCATGCCAACCACTCACATTTCCTCAGAGTTGTCCATAAAGATTTTTAATATTCTTTATATTAAATATTATATTTTGAGCATTCATGAAAGTTCGAAATACTTACTAGAAAATCTTTCTAGTCTTACATAAATGGTATATGATAAAATTATATTTTTATTTTTTGTTTTATTTATCTTATTTAAATGCATAAATATGTGTAAATATTATTTAAAAAAATATTTTTTTATCAAAAATTATGAGAAAAAAAAAAATCATGACCAAAACTTATGAAAAACATGTAAAGTATATAAAATCCACATACCCATAAATTATATGAGAAATTACAAAATTACAAAAAAATCATAGTCAAAAGTCATGCATATAATTCCTAATTCTTTTTAATTATATTGTATGACTAGAAGTTATACGAAATAAAATTATATGACCAGAAGCTATACAATGAATAGTGCATAACCTCAAACTATGTACAAATTTGCATATTTTTGTTACAATAAAATAATCAATAACAAGAAGTTATGAAAACTATTAATTCTTAATTTCTATATCGTTAATACTACCTAATATTTATGCATTTTTACGATATTTATAATTTACAACAAAAATATAACAAAATCTTAAATCATTATATTTTTATTGTTAAATATTATTTACTTGATATTGTTAAATAATTTTATTAATTTATTTCAATAAATTCAAATATTTTTCTAATTAAATTATTGTATATATAATTTTCAAATAATATCAAACCTTGCAAAACTTGAGTTTGCTACCCTTGATATTTCATGTAAAAACTATTTATCTTAGGTTTTGGATGTTGAAATTCACTCCCATACAATGAATCTTAGAAAAATCATTAAGAAAGGAAATAATGCATTCTCATAGGATTGCGCTAAAACTTTAATATTTCTTCGTCATTACATTAATGAAAGATTAAAAGGTTAACACCTCATGATCAAAGATCCTTTCATCCTTTGGAATGATTTGAAGGAACTATGTGACCACCAAAAGACTATAATCTTTCCAAAAGCCCGTTATGAGTGGATGTACTTGAGATTACAAGATTTCAAGTATTTCAATGACTAGAAATCTACTTTATTCAAAATTAGCTCACAAGTAAAGTTATATGGAGAAAAAGTCATTGAAGAAGATATACGTGAAAAGACATTTACGATTTTTCATGTCTCAAATGTGTTCCTACAACAATAATATCAAGAGTGTCATTTTACTAAATATTTTGAATTGATTTCATGTCTTCTTATAGTTGAACAAAATAATGAGTTTTTATTATTAAAAAAAAAACAAAACAAAAAAACAAACCACCAATTTCATCCTATTGAGTTTGTGTCATTGCCTAAAACTAATGTCACATCCATTCAAGCTCTTAGACATGGGACATAGAAGAGGATATGAATGAGGTCAATATTAAGGACATGGTCGCAATCACAATTGTGATAGACACCATTCTTGGCACCACAATAGTTATTATCATTCTAAAAAAAACAATTCAAACCACTACAAATGGAATAATTTAGAAGTACGACTTGAAAATAGGGTAAAACCACATAAGTAAACATCCTCATAAGAATGAATGATATAGATGTGGTATGAAAGAACATTAGTCGCATGCCTATCGTACTTTAAAACATTTGGTTAATATTTATCAAGTATTGATAAAAGTAAAAGGAAAGAAGGTTGAAATGAACTTCATTGATGGTGATGACTCAATGAACTTAACTCATTTAGATGTTTCAAACTTCTTTGAGAATCCTAGTGGAAAAATGGACCATCTAATTGGTAATGGAAATGTTTGTTATAATTAAATGTTAGGTTCTTATTTAGTTCTCTGCTAATAGTTTTATTATGCCAAAATCACAAATGATTGGTTATGCAGATATAGGATATCTTTCTAATCCTCAGAAAGCTTGATCTTAGACATGATATGTATTTACTTGCGGGAGTGTTGCAATATCTTGGAGATTAGTTAAGCAAATAATGGTAGTCATTTCCTCAAATCATTAAGAAATATTGACAATTCATGAAGCTTGTTGTGAATGTGTATGGTAAAGATCTATGATAAAGTATATTCAAGAGTCTTGTGAATTATCCTCTATTAAAGGCACTCCAATAGTATTATTACATAAAGACAATGTTACATGTATTGCACAAATCAAAAGATGATATATTAAAGGCGGTCGAACCAAGCACATTTCACTAAAATTCTTCTATACACACAAACTTTATAAAGAGTAGTGAAATCAATGTTAAGCAAATAAGATCGAGTGATAATCCAACGGACTTATTTACAAAAGCCCTACTTACTTTAACATTCAAGAAGTTTATATATCAAATCGAAATGCACCAACTCATGTTATCATGAGGGGTAGCATCATCATAGAATGTTAGTATATTGTACTCTTTTTTTCTTTATTTAGGTTTTATCCCATTGTGTTTTACTAACAAAGTTTTTAACAAGATGATTCTAATAATTATTGTCTACCTAATTCTTTTTCAGTAGTGATACTCGTTCAAGAGGAGGTGTTATAAATATGTACAAATAATTGTGAATGACTCCACAATTATCGATAAAGACTTTTGATATTTCCCATAAAGAATTAAATATTATATTTAAATATGATTTTCTCAACTCCTATGAATAGGAGACCTTGATCAATAAAATCACATCTCAAAATTCTTTCATAACTCTTCTTCTACTCTTTCTATTTCTTTTATTTTCTATATACATATTTTTAGGTTTCATTATTTATATATACATGCATTTTGGTCTCATTCGTTTGTATCCTTATTTGACAGCTTGGATTTCATCATACATATTCAACGTTTTGGATCTTTTGTTCACTGCAAAGGGCTTTGGAATGGAAGCATAAGTTGTTTGGAAGAAGGTTGCTTGGATATACACACCTCCTGACCATACAAGGGGTGATCAGGCATAAGGCCAAAAATAGAAAAGGTGTAACAACTAGAAACTTATGACCCTCATGAATGTTGCACTCAATGAGAAAGCATTATGTATTTAATAGAAATATAAAATCCTCGAACGTTACAAAACTCTTTCCTTATAAAAGGTTATATTGTAAGGTAAGAAAAGGCAAATTTTATCATTAGATAGGAATATGAAGATGAAGAAAGAAACAAAGAATGTCACTACTATGTAAACAAAGAGTTTGAGAGTAAGCATTACACAATCTCTAAAATCATTGTTGGAAAAAAAAAATAGATTCTCCATTTTTATACCACACATTCTATTTTGACTCCTATTTTGACACCAAGACATGAGAAGTAGTTTCTAGAAATGGAAAATAATTTTGAAAAAATCATTTGTAATTAAGAGTCTTTCATTGCTAAAATTTTCTTTCATACCCACAAATTAGATATTGTGGGGGACCTTAATTAATAGTGCCTTTTCACCGGAAAAAAAAAAGGTTAGAACGAGGTGATATAGATTTATCACGACTATTCGATACTTTGACTTTAAATTGATCAATTTCTTTATGCTAGTTTCTGAAGTAGATGGCGTTACGTATGTTCTTGAATAGTTTCTTTCAAAAGGGTTTATGCTTCCTCGATGAATGTCTTGGTAGAAGATATGATTTCTTGGGATTGAGATTTATTCGTTTTGTAAGTAATTATGTAACTCAGCAAGAAATTTCCTTACTTGTCCAATTTCTAATGAATCAAGATAACCATTTGTTTCGATATAAATAGTCATTATTTGTTCCTCTACCGTAAGAGGGGATGATTGGGATTGTTTGAGAAATTCACGTTAACCTCTTGCCAATTGATTTTGATTAGCTTTTTCAATATTAGAAGTGAATTGTGCAAAAGCTTCTAATTTTATGAATTGTGCTAGTTCCAATTTTTATTTTTCAAGTACTTGTTTCATGACTTTAATTTGAGTTGTAGATCTTTGGAGACGAAAATACACACATTAATAGTAGACCTAATTCCAACATTGAATAAATCGGTAGATAAGAATATTTGTCAATTTGTAATGAAAATTACATTCGTAAGAATATAAGCTGATCATTAGCGTAAGCAAAGTATACTGACTTGATCGTCAAAGTGGTTTGCCTAGACTCCTTCTGAGTGAACTTTTGTGCAAGTAGAAGGCAGAGTGTGGTAGAAATTCATCCGAAGAATTTCAAGTACCAACATGCACACTATGATACTTTGACATTTTCCTAAAGATTATCAAAATATTATATAAATATTTTTAATTAATCCTCATAATATTCAACAAACAACACCCTAAAATATATTAAATGTAAGGAAATTATATCCCAATTTATCCCATTTCTCTTTGCATCAATTTGAATAATAAATTTTTACGACAAAAATATTATTTGATAAAATAACCAAACTATCCTTAAGAAGACATACACATTCATCCCAATTCAATGTCTAGTTTCCCAAGTTTAAACATTTGCACAGTGTCCAACCTTTTAGTTTTTATACTTTTTCACAATTTCTTACTTTTAAATCATTTTAAAAATTTTTTAAATTATTTTTCAACTATTTTTACACAGTTTTTTTGTCAAAATTTATTTTAAAAAATGAGTCTTAAAAGATATTTTCTCTTAGGGTTTATTATTAGGAAGAAAAAAAAAAGAAAGAAAAAGATGAGTGTGGAAGAGGATAACAAGAAAATTGTTTTAGGGTGAGTGTGAAAGAGAGTAATAGGAGGATGAATGTGGAAGAGAATGATATTTTTTGGACTTAATTATTTATTATATTTATAAATAAATAATTTCCAATAGCAAATTTCTGGTTTGACATCATATAAATTCATACTTGATTCACTTGTATATCTACGGATACTCACTAAAAATAGAAAAGAAATAAAGTATTAGCATCCTCCTCTGCAAAAGCATCCATGTGAAACATTCTGCAACAACCAGCCATGTTTTGTAGCATGAGGGAAAGCAATCAAAGCCCAATCAATCTCCCTCCATATCGACATATGAAAGCCTTCCATTTATGATTTTTGTTACAATGCCTCTTTTCTCTAATTGGGTTTTTTACTTTTTAAGATGAAAAATGTTTTCCAAAACAGTTTTCAAAATACTTTTTTAAAAATACTTTTTATTTTCTAATTGTCAAACATATTTTTCAATTTTTTTTTCAAAAAATAAAAAACTATTTTTGATAACAGTTAACCAACAAGCCCTTAATCTTTGTTGATGGTGGCATGGAACATTGGCTTCCCCTTGGGATTGAAAGGCAATAGGGATGAACTCTGGTTCACCAACATGATCAACTGCACCATTTTGGCTTTGTTTAACACATGAACCATCAGTGAAAGGAAAATAGCAAATTTTGGAACGCACAAGTAACTGAGAATATATAAGCAATTAAAATGCTAACCGACTCATGGGATCGGGAACTGAAACATAATACAAACTAACCTCCTCAAGAGGCCCAGTTGATTCAATGTTCTAATTATAAAAGCAGGGTCAATATGGGTCATCACAGATGTATTGGCTTATTCATAGAAACCAGAATCAGCAACTCCTAGGTCAAACTACACACAAATTACTTCCATTTCTTGAACTTCCCCCCACCAAACATTCCATGCTTCCCATGCTTCCCAAACTTTCCATGCTTCCCATGCTTGAACTTGCCACCATGGTGCTTAAACTTTCCGTGACCATGGCTTCCTCCGTAGTAGCCATGTCCCACATTGTGACTGCCATGGGCTAGGTGCTGGGCACCATAAGCAGCTGCAGCAGCAGCAGCACCCCCAGCTAGCAGTGTCCCCATGCCTCCATGTCCATGTCCTGAAGATCATAAGTAAGGATTCAACAACTTGCAGAATATCAACACGAGTATAATTGAAAGAACAGTTCCTTGCTCAACCGAGGCACTTTCAATGTCACAAATCCAATCACCTGATGACCATTGGAGGGCTAAAGGTCTGGTGGAAACCAGCATGACTCCAAATCATCAGACTTTGGAGTTGATTGAATGTTCACAATGTTTGGTAACTTAGAAATTAAGGGGAAAAAATACACTTCCTACCAGCTCAAAACAATTTGCCTGTGGTTGACAGTGTAAATTACATGCATCATGCCAAACATGTACATAGAATAATATCTCAAATGTAGAATATCAGTCAAAAAAGTACTTGGACAGCAAGTAAAATTTGTACAGCATTTGCTTTCCCACAAAGCATCACAAAAACAACTAGCAGAATCATACCTGAATGAGGAGCTGATGGACCAGGATAAGCGGCTGGTGGGTATGAACCAGGAGGATATCCAGCCTGTGGATAGCCCTGTGGAGGATAGCCACCTTGTGGAGGATAGCCTTGTGGAGGATAGCCGCCTTGTGGAGGGTAGCCGCCACCACCATGTGGAGGGTAGCCGCCGCCACCATGTGGAGGGTAGCCACCACCATGTGGAGGGTAGCCTTGTGGTGGATAGCCCTGTGGAGGGTATCCCCCAGATGGGGGGTACTGACCAGAAGAATGTCCAGCAGCAGCATGGGCCAGGTGCGAAAAGAGTCCTTTGTCGGACTCATCATGATGAGTATCCTTTCCACCACCCATTTTTTTTTTACTGCAAAATCAAGGCAAACAACAGACAATGGACCTGTTAGATAAAGACAAATTTGTCTGAGTATGCACGTCAAGAAAACAATATGATCACCTCTCTAATCCCTCTCCACACACATACGCACAAAATTGCTAATGAATCCAACCCATTTGACCTTGAGCAAATAACTTATCATTCAATACATCAAAAAGTCATTCTTATTTTGAATTATATAAAAAAAAAAAAAGGTAGTCTGTTGCACACCTCACAAAGCTTCTCTTGTTGGAACCAAAACTTGTCCTCCTCACAAGGTGTTCTTTATATAATGTTACATTCTTTTCACCCCAATAAAGGAGGTCTAGTTACCCAGCCAAACAGTAGTTAGAGCTAGCATTTAAATTTTCTGACTTATTGCATTGAGAGCAAAAGAAATAAACAAGTAATAAGTTGGAGCACACTCATATCTAACAGAATGGATACAAAGCAAGCACTGTTTATAAACAAATCTGGAGTATTGTTAAACAAGGTTGATCCAGCAAAACATGGTCCAGAAGCATTGTGTCCACTGATGTAGAGGTTTTTGATTGGATCATTCAGGGAGAAAAACATCAGCTCTCACACAAATTAATAGCAAAACAAGACATTGGTGTACACTAGAACACCACATAAAAATTTCAAATGCATTCCATTAGGTATGAAGACAGGATGCAAAACATCTCCATGAAATGGGACCAAAAACACACCATGACAAATGTAATGAGAGCTGGGATTGGAAATGATGATCGGAAATCACCATCACAGTCGTCTACCACCTCAAGACAATGAACTTAAAGAAACCCTTAACAATAAGCATAAAGCAACAAACAATAATTGAAGGTCTAATTTAGAATTGGTCCTTGTAAATTTGGGGTTCTCAGATGGTAAGACATCCTAATAATGTACGGTATAATCTGACTTAGCGTCAATTCTCAAAACAACCCGCTCCAATAGACGAAGACCTTTAATAATACAGAATAAATGCCTGGAAAATAACACATCCAATTCCCTTGTTGCCTCCATGAGCAAACATAGGGCTCAAAGAAGAAGATATTTTTTTTGTGCCCAAATATGCAGCAGATTGATGCATGTTGAGTACCCAAACATGAAAATTTTGTATTTCTGAAAACTTCAAATTTGGGTTGCTGAAGAAAAGAATTTTTTTTTTTTCCAAATCATTATATACCAGGGGACAAAACAAGACGGAGAAAGACAAGCTAAGAGACATGTTAGAGGGAAGAAAATGAATGATCTAATGATATGTTGACACAAAATTCAAATCCAAATCTTTTTGCAAACCAGGGAAATCATGAGTAATGGAGAAGAAAACTCCAATAGAAACAATCACATGAGATTATATGGATATATGTATGGATGAGCAAGAGTTAATACAACAAAATGAAAGATTTTAACAAATTCAAACCCATTATATAATGAAATCAAATGAAGCTAGAGAGAAAGGAGAGGGAGAGTTTACCCAGGTGGGTCGAGCGATGTTTGTTCGTTTGTTTCACAAGAAAAATTGAAAGAAGAGGAATGAAAAGAGGGGAGAGTCAGAGATTCGATTTATAGCATAGAATAGAAGAAGATTGACATTGAAACGCGTATGGGACGCGTATAAGCAAGGGTGGGGGTGCGGGGTTAGGGGTGTGAGGACACGTGTATAAAAGTGTGGGGTCCAGCCTTAAAAGCTAAAACTTTATCCCCGATATATTCGCCCATCTTTTTCTTCTTTTGACTTTGGTTCGTACTTGATACTATTTACCAAAATTTCAATATACCATATTCCTATAATTTGGGTAGAATTTTAACAATTTTGGAAATCCAATATTTTCTAACCCCATCCCCATGGTGGTTAAAATTGAACGCATCACCTACTTTTCTTAAAATACTTGAGATGTTGAATTTTGGTGCTTAAATCTTAAAAAATAAATAAATAAAATAATACCCATATTTGAAAAAGCAATTTTCATGTATTTCAATGCATGATTTCTATTCAAAAATGATCAATGTTAAAAATAAAATTATCACATTTCATGCTTCTAAAAGATTTAAAAGATAAGATCATTCTTTTATACTTTTAATCAAATAACCCTATACCTATTATATTAATATATAGGGTGTAGGTCCTAAAAGTCAACTACCTTTTGATGTTTCTTCTTCCTTTCCTCAAAAACATAGATAGAAATTTCTTAGCCACCACCCTTGTATAAAAAAACACCGAGGTAATATTATTATTATTTTCTTTTGGCATTCCTTCCACTGATCAAACTTGGACCCAGGAATTGGTCCAATTCCAAATCAGCTGCAACATAAAAGAATGAGAAGAGACGAACACACGTCCAAATGGAAATAGCCTAACTTCCCCAAAACCTGTAATAAGCAGTCGAATTTTTCAATGCAGCTGAAAAAATATCTAAATTGGGGCTGGCATATCATAACAATATTAATAATGATGATAAATCCTTGAAACCCCCACATACATCTATTTATAAGAACAGTAGGCTATACAACAAAACAGCTCAACAGAGTCATAGCAACAACCAAAAAAGGTGCTTTTTCCTGCATTCCACTCTCCTAAATTTTATTAATATGTTGCGTACACCTGTTTGGATTAAGCAGTCTTAGTTCTCCAATTTCTGATACATCAGCAGAACCTCAAAGCAGCTTCAAGTTCCTTCTCATCAGCGCAGTTGTATCCTAGCAAATAAGCCCGTGCTGCCCCCACGCAAACAAAACGATGACATGAGCATGTGGAAGGGTTTCAGGAATCAGGGAACAAATGAAAGCGATAAAAGAGAGTAGGCGGATTACCAAAACGGCCAGATCCCATGAATGGTTCAGCTTCATCTGTTACCCCACCTTGTTGCTGTTCCTGAAGAGCAGGAACAGAAAGATCTTACATATTTTGATTTATAACACAATTTCTTACCTAGAGCAACCCTGTTTATGGCATCAACCAAAAGAGCAAACTAAAAGAAAATTCCAAATAAAAAACTAAAAAATTGGAGAATGGAAGGTTCCTTTATATATGTATATATATATATATATATATATATTATATAGAAAGATGAAGATGTTGAAACAAACAGAAAACAAGCAAAAGAGAGTTGAATAATATGGACATTTCTGAAACAGAAAAACCAATTAGACAAAAAGGAATTAAGGAAAGGATTTACTTCATCAATCTTAAGCAGTTTGTTTGGCTCCTACTGTATTTTTACATGGTTGAATATGAGCCCATGCAATGACATTCTCAAAATTTCGAGTATCTGCCTGTCCATGGCAACTATACTGTACTATAACATTCCCTTTTGAGAGTAATCATGAAGGATGGTGGAAAAAACTGACATTGCGATACCAAACTATGAAAGCCCAAGATATTAAAATCCCAAAAGCAAATCTGGATTAGAACAAAACATATAGGCTATTTATGGGGTCAACAAGAGAAGTCAGAAAACATATGAATGAGGTCAGAGATTTTACAATTCACAACCAGAAAAATAATGTAGGCTGAAGGTGACTTATACTCACAGTGTCTGGTTCTTCATCTGATACCAGTAATCTATCAAAACAGTGCCCAGAAATTGTACAAACCACAATATCATTGGCTGTATCCATAACAACTTCTCTGCATGTATCATCACATACTGCATAAACAACCAAGAGAGTAGAACAGTTAGCACCAAATTTTATGCACAAACATGTACACATTTGTGCATTTACACACAACATATGCCTCATTATTTGGTAAAGAATTATGACTGTTTCCTACCATGAACACGTCCGGTCTTCTCACAAACAAATACATCCCCAATTTGGTAGTAGGTACAAGTTACTCCAGAACAGTTATGGTCGATGTCCACCTTATCAGTCAGACCTCGACTACTTTTCCAACTAGACACTTGATCAGCAACAGTCTTGTCAAGAATTATCCGGTCATCATTTACCTTCATATAAGAACCAAATTAGAAATGGAAAATTTGGAACACCTCTTCTTAAATTTCAGTATAGTCATGTCACAATGGGAAACAGAGAATCATCTATGCAGGGGGAAAATAAATAAATATCAAGATCATCTGATTCTTAATCTTTTAAAATTGAGCACATATACAGCCACACACTAGCACAAAATACAAACAATTTGAAGCTCACAAGATATCATACGCTCATCTAAAAGGCACAGAAAAGTGTATTCAAACAGACATAAA
The DNA here is from genome assembly GCA_030254885.1 of Vitis rotundifolia. Taxonomy (NCBI): domain Eukaryota; kingdom Viridiplantae; phylum Streptophyta; class Magnoliopsida; order Vitales; family Vitaceae; genus Vitis; species Vitis rotundifolia. The sequence goes on from CM058152.1 coordinate 16,964,867, forward strand.
AGTGAAAGTCAAAGCATTAAAATAGTTGTTGTGAACATAGTTTCATAAAAAATACAAGAAAGAAGAAGAAAAGAAAACACATTTTTTGCTAATAAAAAATTATGTTTAAAAAATAAAAAATAGAAGTACTGCTGGAACATTCATCATGAACATATATACCACAATAAATTAGAAAACTCAAGGAAAAAAAAAAATTCTTGGTGGAAAACATTATGATTTGTCTCAAGCTCATAAAAGAGGCAAAAGTTACAGGCAATCCTTTACCTGTGACAGAAGAGGTGCTTGGCTTCTCTTTGCTACCTGCATTTGGATATAATACTCCTTGAACTCAGATGGGCAATTTCTCACGAATTCAATCATGTCTTCTTCATCACGCTGAAGGAAAAAGTAAGGCTTAAAAACTATATTAATACTAAACCAAACTTTAACAACAGACATCAAATGAATCAAAGGAAATAAGACAAACCAAAGATCTTATACCCTAGAAAACATATGGTGCAGAATGTTTGCAGTGAATTCAGACTGAAAAAGGAAATTCCCATTTTTAAGTTCATAATAGTTTCTATAATTAAAAACCACCTACATAAAAAATGAATTTAAAACCTTACTTTCAACAATATACTTTTTCGGATAATTGTGCTGAAGAACAATAATTTTTTTTTTTATCATCACATGAAGAACAATAATACTTACAATTCTAAACTTACCTCAATATACAGCTTTTTCCAAGCACATTGCCGAAACTTTTTTGTAGGCTGCAACAGACCCCAGCGCATACAATACCTATAAAATTTTGGAAACGATTATATGATTGTCTTTATTCATGCAAACTTAAACATACATGCATACTCATACATATGCATACATATACATATATATATAAACCACAAGGAGACATGTTGCAACACTAAGCCCCATTATAGTTTTTAACTATTTTGGCAAGTGGCCAATGCTCTAAAGTTTCTCTCTAACATGCGTATGTTTTTTATTACACCATTTTCTCTTTGGCAAATAAGCCTTGAACTACGGAAGTTTATGACACAAGGCTTAATCATGGCTACATAGCTTCCAACCTTTCCCCTGACCATCCATATCAATGTGCTCAGCAACACAGAGTACAATGATGGATATGTAGGCGATCAGAGATTCACCAAGGCTTTCTAGAGCTCTCACCTAGTAGAGAAATTAATGGAGTCTAACCATTAAGTGCATGCAAAATTGGTAGAGTGTTCTAATAACTTATTCATTGAAATTGTTAACATGTCTCTACAAATCTCTGCCTGTCCAGAATTCTATGCAAATACAATTCTTCCTTGAGCAAGACATATAGAAACAATAACTTTTCATAAGGCCTCTCCAAATTCTACTCTGGCACAAATACCAAAACTAAGACGAGACTTCTGAATAATTAAGAATGACCAAACTAAAAAAACCACAAATAAGATTAGAAAATCCAGAACTAAACACCTTGACTCCAAAATATGTGAACAGAGTAGAAAGAGGATAAAATTATATTACTTACAGTCGACGCCATAAGCTTTCATCAGATGCTGCACAGTTTAAGAATCTACAAACCAGTGAGCATGCAACAAGGTCCTGCAGGTTTCATAAAACATCATTAACATAAAAATAAGATGAGTCAGTAGACTCTGAAATAACTAATAACCAAAATGTAAACACATTCTATCAAGTGTCAGTGAACATGTTATGCAAAAGCAATTTCAAATGTAAAAATCATCACATGTTCCTTCTTGCATTCTTTTCGCAACAAGGAATGCATAGCTACCAAGTACTTAGCCAATTGATAAAGGGAATTGAAGGGATATAAGTTAAACCCCCCCCCCCCTTTTTTTTTTCTTTTGATAAGAGAGTGTATATATTAAAAAAAGGAAATGCCAAAATAGCGCCCCAAAGTATACACCAGCCTCCAAAAGGCTCATCCAACAGGGAGAGGGAGAAAAGCAAAAAAAAATATCACCTGCCCTCACTTAGAAGTTAGAACCAAGCTAATAAAAGAAATAGGGCCCATATCTACATACACCAAGACCACAAATTATAATTAGTTAACCCTTCTTTCTGCCACCTTAAATTTTGTTAGTTTAGTTGGACAACAGTGATATTTTTCCATTCAGAGATCAATTTATACCCAGAAATAATCAAATAAGAATTTTTTTTTTTTTTTTTTGATCAGAATAATCAAATAAGAATTCTAAGTGGGTATTAACTAACAAACTAATAATATGATAAAAATCTGTGCATATACCAAGCAGCAATCAATTTAAAACTGATATTAAAAAGATGAAAGTAGAAATGAAACGAAAAGGAAATATTTTTCATTCACAAGCACAATTTCAATGGATGATCAAATACCAAGAGTTGATGCATAAGTGAAGAGTTCATCAATACGTGTCATTCTATACACAAATAATAAGGTGCATATGAATCTAAGAAATGGAGAAAAATGAAAAAAAAAAAAAAAAATAGAGACCTCGGAGGAGAGGAATTTGAGGATATGATGGAAAAGTTCAGGGGGGATCTTGCTGAAGATGCCAGTCTCTATCCTCTTGGGAGCACTCTTGCTTCCTTCCTCATCCACGCGCAATCTCTTTGCTTGTGGCTGCTCTGCAACCGCGTCTTTTTCCTGCAAAGTCCACAACATCAAGGTAGATATCGGTGTGTTCGGATTGCGGGAAAAGGTAGGCAAACTGAATTTTCTCGGAAAGCAAAAAAGCAACCTGATCGGAGGCCTCAGAGAGGACCTCGGATTCCAGGAAATGAGCAAGATTTTCGTCTTCGTCCTCCGAAACTGTCATCTCTCAGCCTCGTCTGGTTCCCACACAGACTCGCACCAAACAAACGCAATCCCCTCCCTAACCTAACCCCGAGCCTCAGATCCCCAAGCCTAACTCCGAACCTGACCCCAAATTGAAACTAACAGGCCCGGTTCCGATTCCCTAAGCAAAATATCATTTTTCTGAGAATCCTTCCACGCGCCCTCTTATGCGTGGATTCCACGCCATGTGCTATTTTTTTTTTCTTTTTCCTCTTTAACGCGTAAATGTTTATGAAATTAATTAACGACGGTTAATGTGTCGAACTAAGAAAATAAACCGATCAACTATTTATTGTAGAATTAATTGATTAAAAGAAATTAAATAATTTACATATATATATATATATATATATATATATATATATATATGAATTTAATCCATTTCATATTTTTATTTTAATCTATTCTAAACATAAATGTTATTGACTATTTTGAGTATTTATATACATATTTTAAAATAAGTAATTATTTTTATAAGAAAAAAATAAGAACATTTTTATTAAAATGAGACCAAAGGTTAGATTTCCAAAATTAGATTTTTAATAACCCTTTATTTTACAATGGCTTTGCACTTTTCACTAGCAACATCATACCACATGGATCAAATTTTGAGGATTTGATCTTAAACATATACAAGAAATTATGGATCGCAATTCCTATTAGAGGATCGTGTTAGAATAATAATTGTGTTAGAAACATAAATCCAAATACTATCTAGTTATTATTATGGATGACATGTCGAGCTAAGGGTCTCCAAAAAGCCCGCGGCCAGTGGCCGTCTTTAGGCCCGGCCTGGCCCGACGGGCTAAAGCCTGGCCCAAGCCCGCCGGGCCCGAGCCCGTTTTTGGGCGGGCCGGGCCGCGGGCCTAATTTTAGGCTCGGCCCTTTAAAAAAATATACTTTATTTTTATATACATATAACTAACTCAATTAATAAACATAAAAAGAATGTAGTTTAGTTGGTTAGACCCTTAAAGTTTAAGCATGAGGGGAGGGGTTCGAATCCCCCCCTCTCCCTTCCCTTGGTTTTTTTGAAAGTCATTTTGGCTTAAATCAAAAAGCCCACTGGCCCGACCCGGCCCGCCCGCCAACCCGCGGGCTCATAGGCTGGGCCGCGGGCCTAGCATTTTAGCATGGCCCGGCCCGGCCAGGCATGTTGACCAGTCAACGGGCCCATAGGCCCGGCCTGAGCTGGGCGCGAGCCTCTTATTTACGGCCCGGCCCGCCCGTTGGAGACCCCTATGTCGAGCAATCTATTTAACTCATTTAATAATTAAAATCCTCCTATTTTATAATCAAATTGAGTTAGGCCTTTTATATATTTATATGATTAAGATTTCAACCAAATATGTTTATAACTTTATTTGTTTAGGTCTTGTGTTAAGGGATTTTGTGAAGCCTTTTTTTCTTATGTGGAGTCATTTTTGTCGATTTGAAGTCCTTCATCGAAAGAAGTCACTATTATTTATAAGTGAAACTAGAGAATTAAATTTACAATCCCTAAAATTTATTTGCTTAATTCAAATAATTGGTTTTTTTAGTTTTGATAACTTGTTTAATTCATTAAAGAAATTGACCAATAAGAGAATATTTATTTATTTTTAATTCTCTTTTTACTTCAATTAGAAGATTTATTTCCTTTAGAAATTTGTCAACAAGAGAATATTTAAAAAAAAAAAATTCAACTAGAAGATTTAATTTTATTTACAAGACTAAAATTTGTAGTCTTCTAAATCTCGTTATGTGTCACCTTTTGAATATATGTCATGTGTCAAATATGTGACTCATCACTTGTCATGTCCAAATTTGTTGAATTAGGAAGCCACATTTTCAAGACCAATTTAGTAATAATTTAATTTACTAAAAAAATTTTAATGTCAACAAGAAGTTAACCAAAAAATTACTTATTTATTAAATAAATTATGTAAGTCAATACAAATTTGATCCAAACTTATTTATACTCAATTCAAAACTGCAAAAAATATGTTGAGTCTATAACCTTGAGGGGTAGCTCAGTTGGTCCAGCCTTGGATTTACTTTCCAATGGTCAACAGTTTGAGTCCCCTCAGGGCTACCGGAGGTTTACCCAGTCGTTAACTTCAAGGCCTCATGGGATTAGTCAAGGTGCGCATAAGCTGGCCCGGACATTCATGGTTATAAAAAAAAAAAAATGTTGAGTCTATGTTATTTGACGAATCGTATCAAACTTTGCCACTCCTATAAGAAATTATAAATTATTTGATTCCCTTTTTAATGCATGATGTAGGTTTGAAGAAGACATTGTGTAAAGATGTATTTTCTTACATTGGATTATTTAAATTTCATTGGAATTTTCACCATCAACATATAACATTTTCCATTTTATTTAAGAAATCTACTGTGAAGTGTTTAGTTATGTTGTAATGTCCTAAATCATGACTTAAATGATTTAAGGGCAAATTATCATTTCACATGTCGGGCTTCAAAATCGGATGGTGAAATGATACAAATACTAATAATAGCCGTAGCAAACCAAAATCACAACTACCTCATTCAAGCAACAAAGAATTTGAAACCAACTCACATCCGTAAAAGCGCCGTACATGCAATAATATATCAAAGAAGGTTTCAAGGCATAACAAAAAATTGTTGAACACTCAAACCTAGCACAAGAGTAGGTTTAACACCTACCCTACCCTCTAATTGCACCTTAACTATATCGTCAGTGCCCAAAAATAGGAAAAGAAAGTTGCTAGAGAATTTTCTATGAACACAACCTTCTTACCCTTGACAAAGACTCCATATACTTAACCTAATGATCTTTTATTACTAAATGACTTTCTTGAACTTAACATTATGGCATTAGGATTTACCTTTGTTATAGCACTTACTTCACTTCCACATAATTCCAAGTTTTTTTAAACATGATGAATATCAAGCAATGTTATTTTGTTAAACTAGGAAGTTTTCTTATTCTTTAAAACACTCAAATCATCGAGTAAATCTTTGTAACTTCCTAAATTAACTTTTTGAATTTTTATCTTGAGACATTCATCATATAATGCTTCCTAGAAAGGATTAAATGTCGATTCTTCCATTGAATCAAGTGTATTGTTAGATTCCATCTTGTTGAAATCAACATCATGAAAACTAGTAACAATAATAAAATTATATCAATGATCGTTTTTCATTAGAATTTGAAGATTTAAACAAACTAGAATTAGAACTAGACCATTTCAAAATAAAGAGATTGTTTTACCCAAACAAAGTCCTTATGATACAAAGGATCACAAACATTCGCTAACATGAGATGCCAAAGTCCTATTGACGGTGAATGATAAAAAAAATGCACCAAATTAAGTTAAGAATCATAAAAATAAAAATTAGGTTTCTATGCTTACTTGTGCAGGTTGTGTAAGTGTGATTTTTAGAAGCACCATTTCTATGATTTGTTGTTGCATAGACCACACAATTGACTATTGTGTAGGTTGTGCAAGACCAAAATAAAAATTTTCTTCTTTGGAATGAGTTGCTTAAGTTATGCATTCCTTCTCAGACAAGTTTCATAAAGCACCATGAAAATGTTGTCTTCAATGTGAACTAAGTTATAGAAGATATTTCAGAACATGTCAATCTGTTACAACTTACACAAGTTGTTTATTGCTCAACCAAGACATGCCTTCTCTATAAATTTTTCCATTAAGCCTCTCTCTCACTTCTTAAACCCTATTACAAACAAGTCATCTCAATCATCCTTTAGAAATATGGAAGACTATACTAATTAAGGACTTTAAAAAATGTTTGAAATTTCACATCTCATACATTACCATTACTTTCAAAGTAATCTTAATATTCAACCAAATTTCATCAAACTTAAAACCAACACGTGATATCATTGTGATTGATTTTATAGACTCAATTTGATAAAATCCTAATTATACTATTTATGCCAAAAATGATATCATAGAATTGCTAACAAATAAAATAATACATTTATAGAACTTAAGGATGCAATTTGAAGAACTACAACCAATGAAACTGTAGGACCTCAGATGTTACCAACTCTTCTAAAAGTAATTGTTGTTAGGAAAGGCGCATACTCTAACCCTATAGAGCATTCACTCAAGCACCCACGTAAGAGCCATGTCATAGAAATATATTTATTTTCAAAATTTTAGTTAAAACCTCAATTAACAACTGAGGTTTCATTTTTGAACTAAAACCGCAATTATCAATTGAGGCTTCATTTTTTAACTGAAACTTCAAGTAGCAATTGAGATTTCATTTTTGAACTAAAGTCTCAATTGCCAATTACGGCTTCAGTTAATTTTTTTTTTATTTTAAAATTTAATTAAAACTATTAAATTATAATTTATTATTAAAATTAGAAATATATATTTTAATAATAAATTATTTATATTTAAGCTTAGGAATCTAGTATTACTTTAACAATCATAAATTGATAAATAGAATATATTAAAAATGAATGTTTTATTTATTAATAAATTAATAATTTTAAAATAATAAATTTATATAACATATAAATAAGATATAAAATTGTATAATTTATTAATTTAAGATATTTAATTTTTTTTAAGATATTAATTTATTTGTATTATGTCAAATTTATCTTTATCGAAATAATAATATACTCTTAAACCACAATTGCTAACTGAGGCTTCAGTTAATATATATATATATACACTTTCAAATTTAATTAAAAATATTAAATTACAACATATTATTGAAATTAAAAATATATAATTTAATAATAAATTATTTATATTTAAACTTAAAATCTACTATTACTTCAATAAACATAAATTGATAAATATAATATAATAATTGAATATTTTATTTATCAATAAATTAATAATCTTAAAATAATAAAATTATATGACTTACAAATAAGATGTAAAATTTTATAATTTATTGATTTAAGATATTTAATTAAATTTGAAAGTATATATTAACTGAAGCCTAGTTAGAAATTCTGGCTTAGGAATATATTATTATTTTGATAAAGATAAATTTGTTATAATACAAATAAATTAATATCTTAAAAAACAACAAATAAAATATCTTAAATTAATAAATTATACAATTTTATATCTTATTTATTTATTATATAAATTTATTATTTTAAAATTATTAATTTATTAATAAATAAAATATTCATTTATAATATCTTCTATTTATCAATTTATATTTGTTGAAGTAATACTAGATTCTTAAGCTTAAATACAAATAATTTATTATTAAATTATATATTTTTAATTTCAATAATAAATTATAATTTAATAGTTTTTAATTAAATTTTAAAGTAAAAATAATAATAATTGAAGCCTCAGTTGACAATTAAGACTTTGGTTCAAAAATAAAGTTTCAATTGGCAACTACGGGTTTAGTTTAAAAACTAAAATCTCAATTAGTAATTGAAACTTTAGTTAAAAAATGAAGTATCAATTGACAATTGCGATTTTAGTTCAAAAACTGAAACCTCAATTGATAACTGCGACTTCAGTTCAAAAATAAAGCCTCAGACTTTAACTAAAATTTTGAAAAAAAAAAAAAACATTTTTATGGTATGGTTCTTACATGGCATCAAATAAACTAATTTGAATATGAGTTTGATAAAGTGGGTAGATCTAATACATATATATATATATATATATTTTTTTTTTTTTTGTATAAATGGATCATTTTGACCCAAAACTCTTAGTTTTACCCTAAAAACAAGTAATTGAATTTTACATCTATCTAACAAGGAAAAGGAATGAGCCATCAATGATATCAACCTGTTATCACTTACATTTTATAGACATATAACAATGATTTGACAATCAAATTTCTGAACTCAATCTAAGAATGAATGAGAAAAGTGTATTAAACTCAACATACAAAACTAATAGCTATTATGTAAACTTACTATCCATTTCACAACCTCTTCTACTGATCAAGTCTTAGCATAAGTCTAACCAAAATTTAATTTGGATTAACATTTTTCTGTATGAGGAGAACCCAAATTGCTAATAAGTTGCCAGCGCCTATATAAAATCAAGTTAAGTTGGGGTTGAACCTGCAGTGCAGGAGTTGTACTCCATGGCCACAAAGCTCTATCCCAATTTTTTAAAGAATCTCATGTTTAAGGAAATAAAAAAAAAATTGAGTTGCATGCACCCCAAACATTATAATTTTGGATATCAAATACTCATTCCTAATTAAGATACTCATTATAAAAAGCATACATCTTTTGAAATTTCCGTAGGAAATTCATTCACCACTAAAATGCTTTCCAAATAAAATTTTAAGAAATTCATTTATCATTCATCATTCACCATTAAAATACTTCTAAAAAGGAGTTTACACCCCTCTTTGTCAATTGTCATCCCTCGTTATCATACCCTCTCCATTTGAGGCTACTCTTTTATTAATATTCTTTTTCATACGAGTCACATAGTGAAACAATTTTTTTTAATTAAAATGATATATATTATTTGGTATAATTTAATCTAACTTATTTAACAACTTCATACAACATAATTTTATTTAGAAAATTTTAGGAAAATTTTTATAATTTTTAAAGAAATATAAATATTAGAATAAGATATATTTTTCCTTGTACAAATTGAATATTAATAAATAGTAATATAATAAGATATCATTTTTAGGAATGTTAAGATGGGCAAAGAGACAGAAAAGGGAATTCCATCATCAGTGTCAGCCTGTCAGCAGTCATTTGTCATTTGTCATTTGTGGAATCTAAGGGATAGGGGATAGGGGTGAAATGACAATAAATCAATGTGTAGGCCCAAGAAGGAATAATATCTTATCCCAAAAGGCACAAACAAGAGAGGCTGCAGTCCCCACTTTGTTGTTGTCCTTACTCCTTAGTGGGATGAGCAATAGCATACATCCTGGCTTACTGGTGCTGCTGGCCCTCCATCTCTCTTTTAGAGTCCTGTACGTGTCTCCAAAGTTGGCTGCTGATTTGGTTGTTTCACCTAACTTGGTTCATTCTGTTGTGGCTAAACTCCTCTCATCACCATCAACAAAAATTATTGATAAAAGTGAAATTCCACTTCAGAAATGATAGTTTACTTCCAGGACAACCCTCCACAGGTGATGGTTTCATTCACATTCCTTGTGAAGGAGTGATCCATCCATTAGTCCATTACCCCAATCAGCCACTTGATGAAACCACAGAAAGTGAACAAGGGACAACAAAATTTAAAATAAAGCAGTTGCTGAAGACCGCATGCTTGAGAAGGAGGAGCATTCACAAAGTCAGAAACAAGACTCAAAAGTTACACACCATGCTTCTTTCAACATGATCTCTATTATAATAAGGCTAGGTTAGAAGCGACAGTAATGAAAATTGGTTATGTACAAACAATGTCAAGGTACCGTCACTCGACCTGTACATCCCAAAGACTCCCATGATGATTCAAGCCGTAACAAATGCAACTTCTCAACAAAGGGTTCTAAAACCTCTGCTTCTTCTTCTGGCGCAAAGGCCATGCAAATGCTAAGCTCTTGGACTGCAGCGCTGTACTCCCTGGTAGTTTACACCAGTTAATTGAACAGAAATACCAAGAACAATCTAATCAACCAAACTAATGAATACAACACCAATTTGGGAAACATAGAAGTTCCAGAATTTGTACCTATTGTAATACAACATCATCCCATGGTCTCTCCTCAGGGCCCAATTATGTGGCTGCAGAATCAGCAATCTCTCTGAAGCCATGATAGCCAACCTTAATTTAAAGATAAAGATAGATATTTTAGCATAGAAATTGAATAAAATCTTCTTCCATTTTGGCACCAATACCAAATATAGAACAACTTGAAATAGTGCTAAACACCTCAGAATTTCAATATTGGAAAACAAAAACTAGATATTGTGCCACTAAAAAAACTACATACAGTTTCTGAGGATTCAACCTCCAAATAACATAGCAAGCTTTTTTTTAGGACAAACACGGTGCCCCTATTAACATGTACACTCACATTTTTAATTTTAGTCTGAATGCAAAAGCCAAGTATAAGGGAACAAATACATATTAGTGTGAAATAAATGACTGGCTCAGCCAATCTAAGGAGGTGCCTTCCCTTCTGCATGTATCTATGCTACAGCGGTTAATGGTTCAAGTAAATACTATGGCAGTGAGAAGAGCCATATTCAGTGCTTCTGTTCCTAATAATCATATCGTCTATATAAAAGATAAGCATCCCAACCATTTGGTACAGAAATAAATAAATGCAAGTTCACTCATGCCAAGGACCTAAACCAAGAAATTGTATTTTCTAAATTTTGTATGAATGTTCATAAACCAACAATGACTGCTTAAAATGTGACCACCATAGTAATGAAAAAGGACCACGACATCATTACCTCAGATCTTGAGGCCGTAACAAATGAACATTGGAGCCATCCATCACACTATGTTTTTCAGTAGCATCATGAACAGGCCTAAGTGGAGAAGTCAGCATCAATCCATGATTCGTTCTTGAAGCACGTTTCCAGTGAAGCCTCTGAAAAGGTTTTAATCATTATTACTAGTTTTATTTTCCTCTGGGTCGAGTCATGGGATCAAACACTAAGGCATGAAACGTTGGAATTGACTAGGGTAACAAAGAGGAATTTACAGAATAGCATTAGAAAATTATAAATTATATTTAAGGATTAGAGCTTACGATCAAATTTGCTAAAGCAATGCCAATAATGTCTCTGTTTGTAGCAATATCAAGCCCTAAAAGCGAACTGCTATTTACATCCGAGGCCTTTGATCTAGGGTCCTCCACACACCTTCCATTTACAATTGCAAACAAGTTGTGTCCTGTAGTCACCTTGAAGAGCTCCTACACAGTGACAAAAGTTATAAGATCCTGACTACATAAGATTGACTGAATATGGCAAATGACCATAGAACGCAAAACTATGAAAAGCATGAGACATGAATCAGTAAAAGTAGGTACTGATGCTTATTTTCCATCAAGATAAATTAAACATGTCAGCTTGGAAAATCAACACACCTCAGGGTTCCTTGTTTGAGGCCAAATCAGAAAATCTTCCCCAACTCGAGATCCAACAATGGTTAGACCAAGTCTTCGACACACCTCAATATAGATTATGCTAAGCAAAATTGCTGTCAATGGTGCAATCATATTGTCAGGTGGCAATAAAAATCAACATAATGAAAGATACAGTACATAAAGTTATAACAGTGGTGAACATTTTTAGGAGGCACCAGGTATGGGCTCCAAAAGAGCAACGCCCTTAAGAAGAGACATACAAAGTTAGAATGAAATGCTCTCCCAATGCCACAGCCAGAGCTTAGTACTAAATGCAAATATTGTCTGGTGGCAGTAAAAACCCATATAATGAAAGATACAATATATGACAGAGTGGAGAAGATTTTTCAGATCCACAAAGTACGGCCTCAGTGAGGACAAAAAGCTAGCAAGAGAGTTATAAAAGGTAGAATGAAGCTTTACCACTGCCACAGCCAGAGTTTAGTACGGAATGCAAGTATGAACACTTTGAATCAACGAGGACAGTTGATCTTTTAAAGCCTCTTGACTGGAAAAGAACTACATTCACTGCCTCCAAAACTGCAACTAAATGGCAACCTATATCCCTTGAAACTAGCTCCGCTTCCACCTCTTTGGCAATGGCATCCAACTCATGCAGCCATTCAGATATGTTCTTATGAGCCAAAGGCATTGTCTCCAAGCAATCCCACTCTTGGGCATCAGATGGGACAAACGAATCCTTCCGTTCATTTAGACATGAAAGTGCATCCATCTCTCGATTGAAAGCCATGTATGCCTCATCTTCAGCTGCAATATACAACAAAGCCTGCACCAAGAGCGTTTTTGGAGCAAACTAAATCTCAGGACAATTTTTAAATATGCCATTACGTGTCAAGACCAACAGAAAGAGGACAATTTAAGTTTGCAGAATCCAAGAATGACAGCAATGATTAGAAAGATGATAATGGTGAATAATGATAATGGTTCATATCCCACAAGCACAAAAATGCCAATTAGGGGTGTATTAGCATAAGAAAAATGGGTTCACTTTGGAGGGAAAATCATGTTTAGCTGAACAAGAAAAGATTTAGCCTTTCTCTGAAAGGATGGGCATAAAGTGAGCCAAATCAGTGATGATTATTAGATTGGGATCATCATTTATTTAGAAAGAAACATGGGAACATGAAAGAAAATTACCTTTGCAAGAGAGATGTCCTTGTCCTTGGACTGGAAGGAGATCTCCTGAGTAAACTTTTCCCTTGCAATCTTAAGAACCTGGCAATCATTATTACAAGCCATCCAATGCACAGATAGAAACCATTAAGATCCAAAGGATTAATACAACAAGCAAGGATAAAGTAAATATGTGAAGACATCCTACTAATTGAACTATGCCAGTGGATTTTAATTATACTGGACAGAAAGAGATCCAAGGTATTGCATCATTCTTGCAAGGATTTGCATGGTTGAATAGGTGGTGGGCACACAAACTGACCTCCAGGTAAATATTGGGAGTGGAGGAATCCCTTGTTGTCCTACTCCTTAAAAGCGGGACAGCAGAAGCAGCTGCACCAACAACTGGAGGGGAAAGGCTCTTCCTCCTCTTCCTCTCGTGCAACATTGTTGCCGAACGTTTCCTATCCCTGTTTTCATTGAAACAACATCAAAGATGTTATCAAAATGCCAATCATAAAGAACAGAGGAATGCTAGATTTTTCATATTTGCCTCTTTTAAAGAGCTCTCCAGCATGGCATTGTGCCTAAACAAAACCCGAAATTCTACAAAAATTATACAATAAGGCATCATGTGGATGTTGCGTAAACACTAAACACAACTCATAAAGAAAACCTGAAACTTTTCATAGACCTAAAATCAAACGGATATGATGATTGCCCATCTCCAATTCTTCCTGCACCTCTAATTGTACCACTAATAATACAACAGCCATGAATACACATAAATTCTACTATTTGCAGATGGCAATTATCACCCAAAGTAACAGCAAATTCGGATTTCATAATAATTACCTGATTGTTGGAGAATAAGCCATTGGTGATGAAGCAGAAGCAGCAGCAGCTGCAGTAGTAAGAGCGGCAGTACTAGTCATTGCTAAACCACACAAGAGGGACAGTGAGGCGGCCATCCTCAACAAAGAAAACCCTTTCTTTATTTATTTATATACGGGAGAAGAAAGATGGCGATTATCTGCAATTTGGTCCAATCAGAGTGAATCAAAATTGAAAAAGAAAAAAATGAAGCAATTAAAAAGAGAAAAGCAGAAAATCATACAAGGACGCAGTGATTTCGGAGCAAGTGCGGTTGATGTGGGATACAGCCATGGAGTTGGGGTCCGGATAGTCACTTCCAATACCAAAAGACAAGGAAGAAGACGAAGAGGATGTGGATGAGGAGGAATAATAACAGGAAAGGGAAGAAGGAGAGGAGCAGCAGATGAAGGGGATGAAGGAGGAGTTCCCAAGATCCATGATACTGATGGACCCACGCCCAAAATTGAATCGATGAAGGGGATTCCACAGCATTAACCAACTCTCTGCTTCCCCCACTTCTCCTTCTCTTCTCTATTTCAGGCCTCCTTCTTCAACCATTTTTTATCCCAAAAAGGAGGGAGCAGTGATTTCATACATAGAAAGATTGCAACGGATTTGGAAAATTGGAACCCAAAACGCGTGTATATGGAAGTGGCTCATGGTATCTCCCCATGACCCATCCTCTACTCTGCTATATACTCATCTAAGTCATCATCCACTCCCCACCCTCTCTCTCTCTCTCTCTCTCTCTCTAGTCTCTGCTAGCTGCTCATCCACAGGACCACAAAGCAGAGGTGGGGTTCTGTGGCTCCGCCTTTTTTCGTATTTCTATATTTGCCCCGTAGCTACTCTTTTCTTGGATTTTTGTTATCTCTGTTTCTTTCCTCTAATTCTTTTATATTTGGTTCATATTTATTCATCATTTCATGTAGTTGTGTCATGATTCATAGGTTCTGATTTTACTATATACTTTCAACAATCAAAATTATGATAGGTACCCAATTGATACCCAAAAAAATTTAACGTCTAATCTTTGATGCAATGGACCTACTTGCAAGGTGGGTGGGTGAATACGTAGTATTTGAATTAAATCCCAAACTATATATATATATATATATATATATATATATATATATCTATATTTATCTATTTTATCAAAAATCACATATAAATATGAACCAAATCAATCACACAAATGAACAATAAATACAATGTAAAAAAAAATAAAAAATCATAGACTATTAAGTGTAAAAAATCATAAATAATCTCTTGAACACTGACTATTGCATTAATTATAAGAAAAGACACAATTTTACCTGATCTTGATCTTATAATTCCTTTTGCCCTTTTGCATATCCTCCATGCATCACTCCTTTGTATTATTCTCACATTTATTAAAACTAAAAGTTAATAATGATTTTGAAAAAAGCATCAAACTTTTTCCAAACAGCTTTGATTTCTTTAGATTCATAAAAGTAGATGTTTATTTATATTAATAATACTTTCTTATTTAGAGTTACGAAGATTTCCTAATTCTAAGATATTTCAAATACTTTTTTTAGATTCAAATCCCAATCGAAAGATTAACATAATTTTTAAACTTACTAAACAATCTTTTTAGAATCAAACACGAATTTAAAAACCAACACAATTTTAAAATTTATCAAAAACAATTTTTGAAATTAAAAAAGTAATATAAACCATATTTAGAAATAAAAATTTCTTTTTTCTAATTTTTTATATTAGTCATTTCAAAAATTTTACAAACCATAAATACATATTTACCTCAATTTAATAACCTTAAATTTGAATTTAATAAAGTTTAAATTTCACTTTATACTAATATATCACATTAAAATTATCTTTAACAAAAATAATTTAAAATTTTAAAATTGTTTTTCACAAGATAATTTCAAAATTGAGTATCTAACTCTTCGTAAATTGTCATAGATTTGAGGACAATTTTCGAATATAAAATAAATTAATAAATATATAATTTTTTTTTTCAAAATCCCTCTTTCCAATTGGGTTTCTAGGTCTTATCCCACAATCTCTACCCTTGGGGCTCCACCAAGGAGTAAGGGTCAAAGTAGTAATAACCATGCATGCCATCATGCGTCATCAGAGTCATCACATTAAAAAAGAGAAGTTTAGATGGCCCCAAAAGCCAATCATGTCCCCAATACTTGCAACTACTCCATTACTCGTAGAAAAACCAATATAAAATTGAACGGATAAGCTCTTTTGGTGGAGCTACCTTTTGAGCTAGGGTTTTGTGTTTTAGAGGGGATGGTTTATCAACTTGGTTGATACCTTGATACCTTTTTTTAACTTTCAAATGGGAAAATTGTACTCTCCCACTAGCCTTTGTCTTAGTTATATGCAATTTTCCTTTATTTTTTAAAATTATGTTTCTTTTAGGATGATGGATGACTCGATGAGTTTGGTATGCTTTAAAGCCAAAATGTGTTTTTAGAAATTCATGTATATAAATATATAGATGAGTAGATAACCCAAGTGGTTCAAGTTAATATAATTTTTTTTCTCTCTAATTTATAAATTTATTATAATGTCTCACATCAGATATGAGATAAAGTTCGTAACGCTATATGTATAAAAATTCCTCTTAAACATATAAATGACTTTTAAAGTTGTGAGTACCCTATTGAATTTAAAACGGATAATATCTACGTGATTGGATGTTTATGTGATCCACTGTAAGAAGGAAAGGATAAAAACACAAAGATACATGATGTGAAGAGATGGATGTATGAAACACACTTTAAAAATTTGGGGCAAAAAATTCATTCATTTCTTATAAAATAAAATATGGATCTTTCTCTTTCCAGGACAAAAATATTAGGGCTTAAAAGAATATTTATAGTTGGTGACCAAAACCCCTTGCAATAGGAAACAAATTTTTAATTGAAAAAGATTAGATTTGAGTTAGGAACTTATCTACATAATACGTGTATCCATTGACTTATATTGAAACCAAATTGGTAGACAAACACATGATTAAATGACTATAAGGCCTCAAGTCACAAACCCAAAACCCAAAGTTTTACCAAATTGGTAGACAAAGACATGAGTTTGAGTTGCAAGTTGCAACGCGCCCTCATTCCCCTTTAAAAATTTTCGATCACGATAAAAATGGGAGGGACGAAATTTCTATGCTATAATCATAATCTTGCCGCCCAAAGCATGATATTTCAACGAAACTTTCATGAAGTATCCACCCTCGACTCCTTTCCCTATCTTTTTCCCATCACTTTTATTAGTACATGGAGGAAAATACTTAGTTTTGGTTAGAGGTGCTCCTTTGAATTTTGGTTTGAACACCACCCTCTCCCCTGGGTCATATTAATAAGCAGAATGGTGGCATTATGAAAATCTTGAGAATGTGATCATTTTTCATTCTTGGGCACTAAAAAATTATGGACAACATTAAATCATGGACAAGTAATGTGCTTGTACATGTTAAATAGCCAACTTGTTTGAAAGGTATTTGATTCAGATGTGGGTTGTTATTTGATCCAGTCACCACCCCACGTCTCTGGTAACCTGTTGGACAGTTGCAGCCAGGACCATCTTTCAGATGCGGCAGCTCCACATTGAGAACAGTCTGCAGTGCCTACTTGATGGTGTCATATTTCCGTGGGTCACCCATTCGCTATATTGTTACTGAATAATGCTCAGTGGATGCACCTCGCCTTCAGCATAGCATAGTTGAAGCCCGAAGGATACCTGATTAAAGGCCTCAAACGGGACACGCATTAGTGGCCTCCATTCACGTGGTGCAGCTTCATTTGAATATTTCATTCACTTGCTATTGTTGATGAAGCACACGAGGAAACTGTTAACGTATTGCTAGGCTACAGAATGGACGCGAGACCTTTTTAGGTGACATGTGGAGTGAAATTGACGCACGGTCTTCTTGTATTGCCATATGCCGTCTCTCTCTTTCGCAACGTCTAGCCAAAATCAAAGATCTGGAAATGTTTGTTTTAGCACCAACAAGAAAGGGCCAGCTTTGATGCAGAGTCCCGGACAGCTCATTCCTCTGTTACCTACTTCATGGCTTTCATGGCCACCTTCTGGCGTACCCTTTACAAGCACCCTTTCCAGATACAATTCCTTGGTTTTGTGGAATGACACTCAAGTCGGAAATGAGTACAATGTCCTGGTTAATAAGCATTATGTCTTGTTACCAGCTCCAACGTGTTTGAAAGGGAAGAGTCTTTCATTCTTCGCCTAGATGGAAAGGTCGCTTTGGGTGAATACAAACTCAACAGTCCCTACAGGTGGGCATAGAAAGTTTCCTGATTCAAGCTCCAAAAATTCCAAGGTTCATCAGAAACCTCCCCAGAGTCTTTCCCTTCTTAGCTGTCACAGACATTGAGGATGCTATGAATAAGGGGAAAGGAAAAAGTCATTACCACTACACCTGAAGAGAATGATTTCAATAACCAGGAAGCTTCTGCATCTCTTGCTAAGAATGTGCTCATTTTGAAGCTTTCGAAGGATTCTCTTGATATATTCTTCATCCAATAGTGTTCCACTCCGAAAGGATACTTAAGTTACTGGCTGCAGGGTTCCCCCCTCAAAGAGGTCCTACAGTGTACTGCATTACCAGAATGTTCCACCATCTGCCTCACAGGTTTCTTCCATATTCCAGATATTCCAAAAAGAAAAAAGAAATTAATGCGAATAGATGCATAAACTAGCAACCCGGGCTAGCCAGTTTTTTGGTGGCAGTTTGTGTTCGCCCTACAGAGGTAAGGAGAAGGCCTTCATCAGCAAGAACGCGTAACTCAGAATAACGAGGTTGGATGGTCTGGAGAAGACTTTGAAACTGGTTCAGAATCTCAATCTGATGAATCTGATTTCTCCAATTTTAGTCCAGATGAGCTTCTACAGTTAATTGGTGACGCATCAGTTATGAGAAGGTTCTTCATCAACTAACTCTTCACCCTGATGAGAATCCATCATGATTCTCAGCACTTGCTGTTGTCTATTTTCTGACATGTATCTAACGGAGACTGGTCTGAAGAGACTTTAGTCACGAAGAATATGGGCAGCAACAGAAATCAGTTCATACCAAAAAAGAAAGCCTTCTAATTGGAATTCCTGATTCTTCTTCGACCAGTGGAAATGCCTTGGCTGTCATTAGAGGAGATTATCATATGGCTGACAAAAAGGGTGCATTCAAAAGAATCTGAAGACATGACGGAAAATCAGGTTGGCACCACAGCATGTAGAAAGTGTCTCATAGGCTGGAAAAGGGGAACTATGGAGGAATGGGGAAGCTCCCAAAGAATCGGTACTCCTGCTTCACAAAACAAACAAGACGCAGATATGAAATGAATCATGTACCACTGCAAAGATCACACCCCCAAAGACTGAAGATGCTTCTCCAGACTCCGTTTCTGCACACTGAAAGTCCTGAATCACATTTTGCACTTCCAAAGCTCTCAACAGGGCTGCTTTTGTGAATCTTACTCAGCATGCTCATGGGAAACTTTTGTGAATCATTATTGCTATGCCAGCAACCAGAATGTGGATTTCTAATGTGCCTGAAGGGAGAAGGATTTGATTCTTACTGTCAAGGATACGTTACCTTAATTAGCTACCTTAATATTCAGCTCAATATCTTGTCCTTAATTCTAGGCTATTTTCTTATACATATTTATTCTTTCTATTTTTATGTACTTTGTAAATGGCAATATATAGAAGAAACACTCACCACGATAATGAGCGGTGGTTTTTGCAAACGTTCACACTTACATCCCAAGGAGATAGAAAAAAAAAAAAACTACAAATGAAATAGAGCTTCCAGATTGCAGAATGGTTTTCAAACACTGGGATTCTGTAGTAGCAAAAGTCTTTGGGCAGTCTCCTCAACCCTTTCATCAACTTCAATTACAGCAACAATTTCCTCAGGCACAACAAAACTTGTCAAACTAAAATGCTTAGAAGGAGACTCGAAATTTTTTTATTTGGGTACGAAAGAGGGCAGAATGCAGCCAAGGACCCAGTACAGTCACAGTGCCCTTGCCGGACCTCACTCCAACATCGACTACCTCAGTGCACACTTTCCTTCTCCCTTGGTCTTTCTTTTCTTTTCTTTGTAATCTTACTAGTTTTGATTCAAGTCTTCAAAATCTTTTTCACCAGAATAATTCCCAATTTTCAAATTTCATCCTCAGATATCTAGGCATCAAATCCAGATTTTTAACAAACTCTTTATTGCCATTTCCCTTCCGGCATGCATTTTCACTATTTTCAACTAATTTTCACGGTTTTCTTGTTTTTTTCAACAAGCATGAACAAACTTCATAGTTCCAAATAATGGAATTCATTGAACTAACTCATGCAAAAGTAATTTGAGTCTTGGTGGGGGCCTAACATCCATGACACCTTTGATATTGATTCAAGCGAGGTGTTTGTTTGACATTTGATTCATATTGATCCTCTTTGTGATGCATGAGATTGTTTTGCACCTGTTATTGAGCTAACCTTGTTTTCCATTGAAGCGCTTAGTTGGTCATCCAAGTACGCTCTCTATCGCCCATTGTCCAAAATCCACGAACATGTAGGACATTGTGAGCTATATCTATGATTGATGCCCTTGATTGTCATGATGCATCGTTTGATTGTTTTTGATAAAAATGCATGTTGTGTGCCAATATTCCTGAACTAACTTTGACTATCTTATGAAAGCGTTTGAGAAGCTCTTCAAGTACACACCCTAACTCCCCTTTATGATTATGATTTGACTTTTTTTTATTTGGCATGCTAGTATTAATAGAATCTCAAAATCACTTTAGTTTACCCAGATATCTTCAAATCAATTGATTAATTGTCACATTTCCCTCAACTAGGCCTGTAGAGACCTTTTTAGGGCTTAAAGGGGTGTTACCTCCTTGAGGTACCTTCCCAATAAGTAACCTGATCCTCGGACCTAGACTCGAGTTTTTCAAAGACACGTTTTTCCAAAAATATGGAGTCACTTCTTTAGGGTTTTCTTTCTTATTTTATTTTTCCTTTTAAAATAAAATAAAATAAGTGGCAACTCCGACTTTTCCAAAACTAATTTTTCACCAACAAAAGGAGTCTGGATGATTGAGTAGGGATACACATGAAAAATGCGGGTCCACACAAGGGTTACCCAAAGAAAAAAGAAGTTTTTCAAATACAATTCTAACAACCCAAATAGATCATAAGAGTTCAGAAAAGGCAAGTCTAATATCAACCGGTTTTCACAAAATGGGAAGACAACAATTTCGCGATCTCTAGAAACCCAACCTTGTCTATCCCATCAAATATGGTCTTCAACTTCTCATCACAACAAATCTCTTTCTTATTTGTAGGATTCTGCAAACATCATAGTTAGGTCATGTCAAGTAAATGAGAAGGATAAACAACATTGTCCCAAGAAAAATGAGAGAAATGGAAGGCATGCAAGTGTTTTAACTAGTTATCAGTTTGGAGGATCAACATGGGTTATTGCTGGCTGGTAACTTAAGAACAATGAAAAATGGAGAATGATAAACTTCTGAAAAATTCTGCTGTTTTAGGTATTTGAAATTTACAAGAAAGCATTTTCCAAAACTACATGTCTTCAACCCTCTAATCAAAACAGGTCTTAAATTACTTCAGAAGGAAACAGTAAAAAAAAAATTTGGGGCAGATTAATGTCCAAGGAAAAGGAACTTTCTTTGAATGACTCAAATAGTTTTTTCGAAAACATTTTCCAGAACTAACATGTCTTCAACCCTCTAATCAAACAGGTCTCAAACTACTTCAGAAGGAAACAGTAAAAAAAATTTTGGGGCAGATTAATGTCCAAGGAAAATGAACTCTGTTTTTGAATGACTCAAATAATTTTTTCTTAAACTTGTACCATGAGCTTTCAGGAGATTCATTAAACAATTATTTTATTTTTTATTATGGTGAAAGCCAATGTATTGAAATACGAACTTTTCTGATAAAAATGCAACATAAAACATTATAGGCAGATCCAGCTCATGGGACTAAAGCTAATTATAATGTTGTTTTTGTATGTTATTGGTTCATTGGGTCCTGCAATCAGATACTGGGATTACACCTTTCTCTAGCAACAAAATGCTATTTATTCTATTTATAAGTCAAGTGAGTATTAATAGAAAAACATCACAGGAATGTAACCTAGGTGCATAAGATGCATACATGGAACACAAAACCTAAAAGGAAACAAACAAAAGGAAAGAAAGGGAGGGAGTATTTTTTTGTGTACCCTCTTTACTATTTTTTGTTTTGTGCTCTTTGTATATGACCCAAGAACTCTTGTGCGCTTTTAGCGTTTATTAATACACTCTCTTACTCATCAAAAAAAAGAAGGAAAAAGACAATAAAACTGTCACCTTCCTATCTCTCACCGACCCCTGTATAACTCATGCTGTAAATAAACCCATGAAAGAGCAACTAAAGGAAAGTCGTCCATGCTAATACCCTCATTCAGGCATCTATAAGGACAAATATGACATTCTGGTTAAAGGGTGTCCCACTGGCTTTTAATAGCTGAGGCAACCTCAGTAGGACAACCCCTTACACCTTTGCTATTTAGGTCATGAGGAGAGGTGGTGAGGGCAAGGCAGCATAGCACTTACTGTATATGGGTGACATTATAGCCTTATCTGGGGCATAGAGAAAACACTTCAGGCAATGAAGGGGCATCCTAATTAGTTTTGAGGGAGTCTCTAGGATCATAATTGATTTGGCTAAGAGCACACTGATTGGATCAGTTAGTTAAATAAGTAGTGGGGCTTGAAGGAAAGTTGACATGCTTTCCGGTTGTTTGCTAACTTCTTATTTATGACTTTGGTTCCTCCCTCCAAAGCAAAAGCCATGTGGAGTTCGAAATTGAGAGATTTAAGAGACAGGAGGGTGGATGGAAACATACGGTGTTTATCCAAGGGAGGTAACCTAACTGACAAGGAGCAAACTCTCCACTCTCCAGCCATGTCATGTATTAAAAAATTTAGTATGAAGATTTTGAGGAATATAACTACTTCTCTTTGAAATTTCTTGGCAATTAAACTTGTCCTACCCCATAATTCAAGAGAACCAAATTTATTGTCAAGCTGTATATAAATTGATCCCAATGTTGGTAAGGAGGGGCCAGATAATGTTTAGAAGAACTTCCCCTGAGGAGGGGTTTGGATGAGAAGAAGAAACATCATTGATGGGCTGGAATGCAAGTTGACCCTTAGTTGAGGAGGAGACTGGGAACAATTGGACAAGAAAATGGTTTTGGAGGCTGTTGGCTTGTGATGAGTAAGTATGGGAGAGTAGCACATAGCAGGGCAAGTTGGCATTCATCAAACTCTAAAGTGAGCATATAGAAGAGGGATTGTGATAAAGCTCATCCCATTTTCAGTTAGGGTGGCAGATGGTTTCCTTTGGCATAGTACATGGGGCATAATGTGTGTACAATAGGCAAGAAAAGAGGGCATTTTTTAGGGCAAGGAACTTCTCTTTCTCGACCCAAGGAGATTATGCTGAGCTCCTTTAGTTTATTTGGGCCTCATTAGGTGCCTTGCTGGTAAATTTCCATTGTGCATCCAAAAATGAGAGGTTCAACTCAAGAATAGAAGTGTGAACATTCATCTTTCTATAATCGCCATTTATAAGTGCAAACCCCATTTTCGAGATAGGTTCTAATATTGGTTTTGAACATTATAGCTTGGCAGACTCGAACCCCATTTGAACATAAGCAAGTGATTTGCGGTGACTATAGGAATGGTTGACTCATGAACTGGAGAGTTGAGAAAATTGCTTTGAATGTAACGTCATGGAAATCAAGAAAGAATAGATAACAGAAGAAGCTACCCACTAAACATAACATGACATTTACATGATAATAACATAATGAAGAAGAAGAAAGAGGAATCATAGGGGAGAACCTGGAGATTGTGGAGTTTGATGTGTTCCCAGACTTTCTTGATAGCAAGGGAGCGAGAAGCTTGAGGAACGCCTCCGAGAAACTTCCCCAGTTGAGAGGATACTGGAACCGGCTTGGTTATGCCACCGCCCTGCCTTGTCACTTTGGTGTTGGCGTTGGCGTTGGCGTTGGCATTAGCCTTGGCCGCTTCCATCAGAGGTCTGCATCCACCCAAAACCCTTGAGCCCATTTTTCCTCCTTTGCTCTAAAACTAAAACCCCACACTCCCAAACATCAATATGCCTCAGCAGTAGGGAGGTAGGGAGTAGGGGCTTGGGTGGGGGTTTCCCTCCATCCACTCAAATTTCAAACATCCAACTGCTGCCGTTCACTTCACGCTCTAATGCTTAGGGTTTCATTGTCGGCGTTTTTCCAAAATAGGTCTTAAAAGTAAAAAAGAAATGAGGGCGCGTTTGGAAACTGTTTTTACTTTTTACCAAACTCGAAAATATGTTTAACAATTTTTTAATAGAAAATAATTTCTAAAAATCTATTTTGAAAATACGCCATTTTTTAACAACATGCTTTAATTATTGTGGACTCTTTAAAAGAGTAATTTTATAAATATAAAAAATGATTTAAAATAAATTGTTCTAAATAAAAATTTATTTTAAAAAATTTTGGTAATACATAAAATTTGTTAAGAATATTCCAAATTTTGAAATATACTTTTATTTTATTATGAAAACTATTCTCAAAAACTAAATTTTACCTGTTAATTTTAAAAAGTATTTTACAACAAGTCCTAAGTTTTCCTTTGAATATATATATATTTAATGTTAGAAAATAATATTAAGTTTTATGTAAGAAACAAAAATTCTTAAAATCTCACATTAGAAAAATAATGATTTTAAAAATTGTTTTAAAAAATTAAATATAAAAAATTCTACCATCTCAAATGTTAAAATTTCTAAAAGTAATACTTTAATATACCGGTAAATCTATGCTTTTTATGCAACATATTCTACTTTTAGTATTTTATACAGAATTTTTTTAATTTTTAAAATAAAAAAATAGCAAGTGTATCCAAGTCACCACTAAATTTTTGACTTTTTAAAATTAATTCTTATTTATTTATTTTTAAATTATTTAAGAAGTCAAATATAAAATGTAATTATGTTGACTTATTCTACGTTAAAGGGGAGTATTCTTCGTATTTTTAATTGTTAATTAGAACATTATATAAAAGATATTTGAAAATAGCTTGAATTTAGTTTTAGAAATAAGTTATTTTTTAAAAACACAAATTCTCAATACTTTTTTTTTTTTTCTTAAAAGTTTGTGAATGTGAAAACTATTATCTCTTATAAAGAATATAAAATTATTTTTTTTAAGAACAATTTTCAAAAAAAAAAAAAAAAAAAATCTCCCATTCCTTTTATATACATATAATGAAATAAATTTATTTCAAAAGTTGAAATGGAAATGTAGGATTGGTAATGTTTGGTTGCTAGAAAATTTGAGGAAAAATTTAAGGGAAAGGAAATGAAGAAAAAAATAATAATGAAGAAAAAAAAATAGAATTATTTTTATAGGCTAATTCAAACTCATTTTAATTATTTTAACTCTTCAAAATAAAAATGAAATATTTTGAAAATATATAAATTTCTAACTAATTTTAATTATATTTAATTTTTAAAATTAATTATAATTATATTTGTTTTTTTTTTTTTATATTTTTTATATAACAATCAAACATGAAAAAAAAAAAAAGTCCTTTTTATTAAATTTTTTTTTTCTTTCCTTATACTTTCCAAAATGAAAGTCACCATATTCCCCTTCACCATAGGCCATGACATTAAAAAATGGGTGGGTCCATTTTTGTTTTCCTTTTTCCATTCTTGTGGCACTTGACTTTGAAGTAATCTACTTTGCAAGTAGGGCAGCATTTCAACCGGATGCTACCAAAGTTCTTGGACGCCAAATAGGCACAACCCAATGTGTGTTTGACCATCATGCATGCCCACATAAAAAATAACATTCAAGATAAGCACACTGTGAAACATGAACTCCTTAATCAAGGACATGACCCATCAAATACAAAAACTACTTTTCATGAAAATATCAAACAAATACAGCATATGATCCACAAACAACCGCATAAACGGTTGACATCAGATTCTATGGGGTGACATATATGGGAATGCTCCTGTTTTTGTGTGTAATTGTATCAGGGTACGAAACACCCCACAACATTCAATACAGCAGCTGTTTTCTCTGGTTTCCCCTCATCATCGCTTGCTCACTTCCATATTGGAAATTCATCAGAATGCTTCATTACTGGCTTTCAACTGTAAGGTTTAAGTAGGATCGGCACCTCTTCTGATGAAGAATCAGTGATGATGGGAATGATGACGGTGATGATGGTGTTTACTTCTATAATGCCTATCAGGGTCAATATTTTCAGATGAATTCCTGTCACAATGCTTGTTTCTGCTCTTTTTGTGATGCCTATCAAACTCTGAGTTGTCTGATGAATTGGAGTAGTCGCTATTTCTCTTCTTCCTATAATTGTAAACCTTATTTGACCTCTTCCCATCATCCCCTGGATTATCTGAATTGGATTCAGAATGATTTCGCCTCTTCCTATATTTGTCATCTTTCTTTGGCCTCCTCTTCTCATTGTCATCGGAATTGTCTGATGAACAGGGTTCAGAACGATTTTGTATTCGCCTCTTGTTCTTATATATGTCATCTTTCTTTGACCTCCTCTCTCTATCATCCTCTGAATTGTCTGACAAACTGGATTCAGAATCATTCTGCTTCTTCTTCCTATATTTGTTATCCTTCTTTGACCTCCTCCCCCCATAATCCTCTGAATCATCATCTGATGAACTAGATCCAGAATGATTTCGTCTCTTCTTCCTATGTTTGTTATCCTTCCTTGACCTTCTCTCTGCTTCATCTTGCTGAGGATCCTTTGGCTGACTGCCGGTTGGTGATGATGGCCTCTTGTGCTTACCTTTTTTTGAGGACTTCCTCTTCTTAGGTTTGCTTGATGAGAAGTTGGTCAGCAACTCAGGAATGATATTCCCCCCGCTAAGGAACCCTAGAAATCAAATAGAAATAATGGTCAGTGACTGTCCAAAAGATTAAATACAAATCAAAGAAAAAAATTACCGCAATAGGAAAAGCTTTTTACCTCCATACTCATCAAATATATCCTCGGAAACTATTTGCTGGTTGGGATCATCTGGTTTAAAACCTCCACGGGGAGGACTAATTCCTGGTTTTTGCTTCAGCTCCCATTTCAGAGGCTGCAAAAGAAACCAAAAAGCAGCCAATGTGACAACAATAAATATTATTGTCAAATCATGATGGTTGGAGCCCCTAATTGCATCAAGTGTACACCAGTACATTCTGAATCTGTCAGTGATCCCATCATCATAAACAAAAGATGAAAAGAAACTAGCAAGATGCTTGTGTGCTATATATAACACTAAGGTACTAAATTAAAAAAAATAATAATTATTAGATGTCATAGGCACAAATGCAAGATCAAATAAGAAATTAAAATAGTAATGTATAAGGGTAATTGTAAAAGGAGCGGAGATAAAAGATGTCACTTCAAATGGAGGATAAGCATCCATGACATAGGGAAGAAACAAATCTGACTGGCCAAACCAAGAATACGGAGGAAGTTAAAATTAGAAAATTAATGAAAATTAATAGGACTTTAACACTGAAGTGGGAATTTTATACACTCAGTAAGTCAGGGGCTTTGGCCCCCAAAAAAATTGTTTCTCTTTGGTGGAAATTGTGGATAACAAGCTCTAAATTAAAGCTATATATATATATATATATATATATATATATAGATATATATGAAGGAATTTTAATAAAAATTTGATAGGCAAGTTAAAAATAAAATAAAATAAAACTAATACAATTTTGTTTGTCCATGTAAATAATTTCAGCAATTACAGAATAAAACGATCACCCTAAACAAGAAAACCTAGTCCAATAAGAAAGAAAGGAGAAGGAACTCCTGCTCTTCCCACAACATAACTAGCTATTTATCATATTCCTTGTATAAGACTACTTTCTCATATATTTATAAATGTTCTCATTTTATTACTATTTTAATTATTTGAAATATCTAAACTAAAAATCAAGTAGTTTAAAATCCATGTCACAAGACATAAGCCTTCCCTAGGAACAGGTTCAAATACCTTATCTACCAATTCCATTAACGATACAAGGGATCCAACAAAGGTTTGAATTAATTTTTTTATGGAGAAATGTGAGCTGTAACACCCCATTAATTTCACTTCCAGAATACCAGCACAATATAGCACCAACCTCACTAGTATCTGTATGAGCAAGGATAGCAGTTAAAGGGTCATCTCTTTTCAATCGACTCTCTTCATTGGGCATAATAACATCCTTCAATGGACATTCACGATCACCGCTTTGGTGACCATAATTTCCACATCTTACACATTTCACATTGCGCACTTCAACCCCAAATGGTTTAACCCTTGCAGGAACACCTGTCTCCAGTCTGAAACACATTATCATTATCAAAACCACAAGGATGTGAGTGTTTGCTACCACATGAGAGTATTTCCAAAATATCTATGAAAATAGTAGTAATTAAATATAACCCTAAACCACTATAACTAAAGAGAAGCAGAAAGTTGAAGCTTTCAAAGTCCAGAAATCTGAGGAAGATTCGTAAAATGTATCAATAATCACCCTCAAGGTTTTAGTGTAGCATTTTTCACCACCACTCAGCATGTTCTAGTACTTTCAATTCTTGAAGTAGAGTCCAAAACATGAGGTAACAAATAAATCAGATTTGTTATTTTCAACCTCGTAAGATGACTGATTTTATAGGTAGTATTAGTATGTTGCATATCAAAAGTCAAACATTTCAGATTGTAAAAAACACAGGGAGTTTAAAAATCAGAAAAGTTTCCTCTGATATTTCACCCGTTTTGGAAAACCTCAATATCATGGATATCAATTACCAGGTATGCAAGGACAAGCAATTTGCATGATAAATCCTTCATAAATTCATTAATGATGCAGCTGATGCAATAGCTGTTTTTGCTACATTTCTGGCTCATAGACCAAATATTTCTTGAGTTCCAGAGAGCATGGTAGTCAATCCAATTAAGTTTCTATTTCAACGGCTCAGAATTATGTTATTCATCTTGATTCTAGAAGTTACAAATGTCAACAATCTGTTCATGCGTTAAACCATTATAAGTATGCAACATGAAAAGGGCAACTAATACTTTTACAAGTGAACAATAGAATCATTTGGACACACCTTGGTGCATTTTTAAGGACTTCAAATTCTTCTTCAGTTGGCAGAGGACGACCAAACACATCTTTGGGCCGTGGTTTCTTCCTCTCTTCTCCAGGATGATTTCTACCAGCCACGGATTCGGCCAGCCTACGGGAAGAAGCACAAGTATTACTTTTAGTTTAACCAGCTTTTGGAGAAATAACAAAAAACATCATTCCTTTTTTCTTAATAGGGGAAGTCATTCACTTCCACAAAAAATAAAGTTAAAAGAAGATGGTATGTGTATTGGTACATTGCAGTGGAAGGGCCATCATGGGAGGGGCTATCCTGCTCTAGCCTTCTCCTCTCATCAGCAATTTCAGCAGCTTTAGCACTTTCTGCATTATAACCAGGTGGGCGAACATACATGAAACTAACAGCCTTCATCATCTCTACCTGTATATATGAAAAAAGTAATTAAATTGACACTAGTATAACGTTATTTGATACTTGAAAGAAGCATGTTTTGCTATAATTCATGGGATCATATTCAGACACAATTTTTTATTTTATTTTATTTTTTATAAATAAGAGAATATATTAAAAGCGTCAAAAGAACTAGCGCACAGAAATAGAGCTAGGATGAGAGGTAGGCAAAAGATGAGAGAGAATGAGTGAGAGAGCGAGAGAGCGAGAGCGACGGCGATGAGGGAGAAAGCCAAGCGGAGGGACGGAGGAAACGGAAGGGGTGTAAATTTGAAGTGGAGTCGAAGGTCTTTGAAGTAGAAGTGGAGGAGAGAAGAGGCAAAACCCATGTCTACATCGTGGAAAGCAAGAGAGGGGTGTCGTCTTGGGTCCGTTTGCGCCGGTGAGTGTTGGTCTTGTTTTGGAGGGTCTGAACCAGTGCGTTAAGAATGGGAAAGAAGACAAATGGGAGAAGGGATGGAAGGAAAAGGGGAGAAGCTATTCTATGGTACGTGAGGCCAACAGGGCAGGTTGCTTTCTCCGGGTAGGGGTTGTTGATTCGGAGAAGAAGAAATACAGTATATGCATCCCGAAGGGCAGAGGGGGAAGGGGGGGATGATTAGCTGTGGCGGAGACTTTAAGGAAATTGGTCGTTAGACCCGATGAGAAGGAGGACATAAAGGAAGAGAAGATCTTGGGAAGTTTGTAGGCAGAAATGGGGAAGAGGTCGTGGTGCAGGGATAGGAAGTTGGTCAAAGTGGAGGTAAAAGCGGAGGAAATTAAAAGAAACTTGAGCCAATTGGAACATTGATTAGTCGGAAGCTGGGACCCTAAGAAAGCAAGAGGAGAAAATTTGGAGAGGTTGGGGTGGTTAATGGCAAACGTTTGGGGGTTGAAAGGGAAGCTTGGGTTGGCAAGACTGGAAAAGGGATGGGTTCTCTTGGAATTTGAACTAGTGGAAGAAGCTAGACGAGTCTTCACCTCCGGGAAAAGGATGGTGGGGGGGATTCAGGTAGATTTGGAGTTCTGGAGCCCAAGGTCCGGGTGCTTAGAAGAAGGGGAAATAAGAAACGAAATCTGGGTGAGGATCCTGGGTTTTCTAATCTCGCTATGGGTTCTGTCCATTTTGAGAAGAGTGGGGGATGTGTGTGGTGGTTTCTTAGCCTTGGACCCACAGACGGAAAAAATGGAGGAACTCCAATGGGCGAGGATCCTAGTTAAATCAAACGGAGAAGATCTTCCAAGCTTGTTGGAGATCGGGGTTGAGGAGGCGACCTATCTCCTTCCCCTTTGGTGGGAGGTCTCACCGTCGATGAGACAGAAATCGGGGGACAATCGTGATTCGACTGGCTGTTTTAGCGGAGAGATTAGAGGTGATGGAGGTGCACGCGCAGGTCAGCGAGTGATGGAGCGGGCAAACGCAAGGCTCGAGGTACTAACTCGGACAGTAGATGGGACGGAAGGGCAGGGGGACAAGGTGGTTAGCGATTTGACTGAGGACTGGATCCATTTTGGGACGGTAACCCGGTTTCTTGTGGGCCGAGCGACAGCTGGCCCGTCTTCATCAAGCCCTATCGAGGACCTTGTGGGCTTGAAGAGGGCTGGAGGGCTTTTTTTACAAGGCCCTTCAGAGGGTATATCTTTAAAAGGGGCTGGAGGAGAAGGGGCTGGGTCAGTGGCTGGGACGTCGGGCTCTAAGGGTAAGGAGAGGGTGGCTGCTGTGGGGAATGGGCCGCCCTTTGGGCCTTCTACTCCCCTAAGGAACAGCCCAGGTTTGTCTCAAACCCAAAATAATGCTTTTGGGGTACCGGCCTTTGGGCCTTTTGCTCTTCTAAGTGACAGCCATGGCCCGTCTCAGTTTCAGCCTACTGTTATTGGACCCTCTTGGAAGGCCTGCTACTCTGCTCAATCTAGCTTCTGCAAAGAAAGTAACTTTGAGTGTGAGTTTATAAATTTGCGAGAGAAGGAAGCATGGAGGAAGCAGCAGGAGGACTCCCACTAATCCTTGATAGATCGCGTGCTAGCGGAAGAAAATTCGAGGTATGGGTCCTTTTCAAATTTGTGGGGTGTATCGGGGTCTTCTTCTCCTTCCATTTCTTTCATTTTTGGTTGGACTCCGGAGGGGGAGTATTACGACCATTTTGGGGGGATAAGGGAGGGTTGCCAGAAAGGAAACTTGTTAAGTCATAATGACACAGTTGGGCCCACTGTCAATGGAAGTGGCTGTTGGGATTTGGTTGAGTTTAACGATCCCAAGGTAGTGGCAAGGCATGCAGAGGGGAGCTCAGCTTAGTTTGCGGCCCAAGAAGGAAGGGATGAAAGGGAACTTAACTGAAGAAAGCAGCTTAGCGAAGTTCAGCCATTTTTTGGGTTTCTCGACTGAAGGTCTCGAAAACGAAATCCTGAGTTTCCTGGTCAAAATCAGAAAAATGCGGGAAAGGATTCACAGCAAAGGAATCTTGGAAAAATCAAGATTTGAAAAGAAGCTTAAGAGGT
This sequence comes from Vitis rotundifolia, assembly GCA_030254885.1. NCBI lineage: Eukaryota > Viridiplantae > Streptophyta > Magnoliopsida > Vitales > Vitaceae > Vitis > Vitis rotundifolia. Next base: position 16,996,949 of record CM058152.1, read on the forward strand.
TGGAGTGGTCAATTAACTACGAGGGGGAAGGTAAGAAGAAAGGCCCTCTTCAGGGCAGAGGGGACCAGACAGTAGTTGTCCAATGAACCTCAAACTCCTGAGTTGGAATGTGAGGGGAGTGAACGACAGTTCTAACAGGAAAGTAATTAAATCTGTCATAAGAAAACAAAAGGTGGATCTGCTTTGCATCCAGGAGACAAAAATTCAAGTTTTGTTTGAAAAGGTGGTGAAAAGTTTAGGGTCAGGGAGGTTCTTAGGCTGGAAGGCCTTGGAGGCTATTGGTTCGGCAGGAGGCATTTTGGTTTGTTGGGACAAAAGATCACTAGAAATTCTGGATTGGGAGGAGGGTCAGTTTTCTATATCCTGCAGGTTCAGGAATGTGGAAAATGGGGTTGTCTGGGTGTTCACGGGTGTTTATGGTCCTTTTACTAGACAAGAAAGGGAGTGCTTGTGGGAAGAAATTGGGGCGATTAGAGGAATTTGGGAAGAACCTTGGTGTTTAGGGGGGAACTTTAATGTCATCCTCTCCCAAAGTGAAAGAAGTAGACAAAGAAGGATAACCTCAGCAATGAGGAGATTTGCTCAGGTTATAGATGAGTTAGGACTCGTGGATTTACAGTTGCAAGGGGGATTTTTCACCTGGAGCGGGGGCCTCAATAATCAGGCTTGGGCCAGGCTAGATAGATTTCTTGTGACTCCCTGTTGGCTCGATCAGTTCAGTAGGGTAGTCCAGAGAAGGTTACCCCGGCCTACCTAGGATCACTTTCCAGTCGTTCTTGAGGGGGGGGGGGGGAGGATTAAGGAGAGGGCCTACACCTTTCAAGTTTGAAAATATGTGGTTCAAAGCTGAGGGGTTTAAAGATCTAATTCGAAGCTAGTGGCATGGGATGGTGGTCAGAGGCAGTGCCAACTGTAGGTTGGCTGCCAAGCTGAAGGAGTTGAAACAAATGTTAAAAATCTGGAATAGGGAGGTGTTCGGGAGTCTGGAGCATAATAAAGTTGCAGCCCTCCAACAAGTGGAGTATTGGGACCTGATAGAAAGTGAGAGAAGCTTGATAGAGGAGGAGTTAGCGTGTAAAAAGGAAGCCAAGGAGGGGTATGCTAAGTGGGTGGACATAGAAGAAACCCATTGGAGACAGGCTTCAAGGGAGTTATGGCTGAAGGAAGGGGATAGAAACATGGGCTACTTCCACCGAATGGCTTCTGCCCATAGAAGAGCTAATTACATGGACAGAATCAAGATAAATGGGGTGAGCTTGTCAAGAGAACAAGAAGTGAGGGAAGGGGTAGCGAATGCCTACCAGCAACTGCTCTCAGAAAGCTCGAACTGGAAGGCGGACATTGGTAGACTGCAACTTAAGCAAATCAGTTCTCAAGAAGCGGAATTGCTGGAGCTCCCTTTTACTGAGGCTGAGGTCTAGGCTGCTTTAATGGACATGAACGGGGATAAAGCCTCAAGTTCAGATGGCTTCTCTTTGGCTTTCTGGCAAAATTGTTAGGACTTTGAGAAGGGGGAGATTTTGGACATGTTTAAAGAGTTTTATGAGCAGAATTCGTTCCTTAAAAGTCTCAATAATACTTTTCTGGTGCTGTTACCTAAGAGAGGGGGGGCTGAGGATCTAGGGGACTTTAGACCCATCAGCCTTTTGGGGGGGCTGTATAAAATATTGGTTAAGGTGCTGGCCAATAGACTAAAAAAAGTGATAGGAAAAGTGATGTCTCATGATCAGAATGCGTTTGTCATGGGAAGATAGATTCTTGATGCCTCTTTGATTGCAAATGAGGTGATTGATGCCTGGTATAAAAGGGGAGAGAAAGGTATAATATGTAAATTGGATATCAAGAAGGCGTATGATAGTATTAATTGGCAGTTCCTGTTGAAAGTGATGCAAAAAATGGGGTTTGGGCCTAAATGGCTGAGTTGGATGTGGAGTTGTATATCCACAACCAAGTTCTCAGTCTTGGTGAACGAAGTGCCAACTGGTTTTTTCTCAAGCTCGAAGGGGTTGCGCCAAGGGGACCCTCTTTCGCCCTATCTCTTTATCATGGGAATGGAAGTGTTGAGCGTTTTAATCAGAAGGGTTGTGGAAGGGGGATTTATATCGGGTTGTAACATTCGGTGGGATAGAGGGCAAGCTGTCCACATCTCACACTTGCTCTTTACGGATGACACAATCGTTTTTTGTGAGGCGAAGAAGGAGCATTTGTTGCATTTGAGCTGGATCCTTTTTTGGTTTGAAGCTGCTTCAGGGTTAAGGATTAATTTGGCTAAAAGTGAAATCATCCCGGTTGGGGAGGTGGAGGGGGTGGATGGGATGGCAGTGGAGCTAGGGTGTAGGGTGGGGCAGCTGCCTGCAGTCTACTTGGGGCTGCCTTTCGGGGCGCTCAATAAGGCCGCTTCTGTGTGGGATGGGATGAAGGAGAGAGTGAGGAGGAAACTTGCCCTTTGGAAACGTCAATATATTTCCAAAGGTGGGAAAATAACTCTTATCAAGAGCACGATGGCTAGTATGCCCATTTACCAAATGTCCCTTTTCCTCATGCCCAAGTCAGTGGCAAGGAGATTAGAAAAATTGCAAAGAGATTTCTTGTGGGGAGGAGGAAATCTGAAAAGGAAGGTTCACCTTGTCAATTGGGAGGCTGTTTGTACGGATAAGGATAAGGGGGGGCTTGGCTTAAGGAAGCTTACCCTCTTGAATAAAGTCTTGCTTGGCAAATGAATATGGAGATTTGCTAGAGCTAAGGAGGATCTTTGGAAGCAAGTGCTCTTGGCGAAGTATGGGCAAGAGAACTTTGGTTGGAGGACAAAAAAGGCTCACGGGGCGTTTGGAGTGGGGGTTTAGAAGGAGATATTGAAGGAAGCTGGATGGTGTTGGGAAAATATGGCGTTTAAAGTGGGAAGAGGCACTAAAATCAGCTTCTGGACTAATCCTTGGTGTGGGGGTATAGTGCTGTCCCAAAGATTCTCGTATCTTTTTACCTTGGCTGCTCATAGGAATGCAACAATAGAAGAAATGTGGGACCAGAATTTTGGGGAAGGAGGATGGAATTTGAGGTTTATCAGAGACTTTAACGATTGAGAATTGGATATGGTACGCAATTTGCTTCAGGTGTTGAGAGGTCACAGGACAACTTTGGAGGAAGATTCGGTTTATTGGAAGGAAGGAAGTAACGGGCAGTTTAGAGTAAAGAAGGCATACAATCTGTTGGAAAGTCCTATGACTGCCGCTTTTCCAAAAAATAACATTTGGGTGGATAGAGTTCCAACTAAAATTGTGTTCTTCGCGTGGGAAGCAGCTTGGGGGAAGGTTCTCACTCTGGATAGACTCCAGAAGAGAGGGTGGCAACTTCCCAATCATTGTTTCCTGTGTGGTTGTGAAGAGGAAAACATAAATCATATTCTCACTCAATGTACAGTGACCAGAGTGCTGTGGGATTTAGTCCTAGGTTTGTTTGGGGTTCAGTGGGCTTTTCCAGAAACTGTAAAGGAGGTTTTATTTAGTTGGAGGAGTTCTTTTGTAAGGAAAAAAATGAAAAATCTCTGGAAATCCATTCCGTTGTTTATTTTTTAGATGGTTTGGAAGGAGAGAAATAAATTAGCTATTAGGGGAGGGGTGGTAGATATTCAAAGACTTAAAAATTCTTTTGTGTGTAATCTATGGGGTTGGGTCAAAGTGTATATTGGAGAGGAGCCGCTCTCCCTCATAAGATTTCTGGAGTAGTTAGCCTCCAATTAAGGGGTGGTGGGTTTTTTGTTTTTTTTGCTTGTTTAGTTGCCTTGTATACCCCCTGTATACTTCGTGGCTGCTTTGCCTCCTTTTAATACATCCTACGTTTACTTATCAAAAAAAAAAAAGAACTAGCGCACGAGTACACTAGACGTATACAATGAGGACCGAGAAAAGATCAACCAAAAAGACATATTCAAGCATCGTTAACAGGATGTTTATTTTCTAGATAATTAACAGTCAATAGTTTTCCTAAACCCATTCAAGAATTCTCCTACCTGATCTTCCTCATTGTCAATTTGGTTATGTGCTGAGAAGAGATCAACCAAAAAAACATATTCAGACATAATTTGCAGGATGTTTGTTTTCTAGACAGTTATTAGTCAATATTTTTCCTAAACCCATTCAAGATTTCTCCTTGAACAGGTTTAATACCTCATCTTCCTCATTGTCAACTTGACCAATCCATCCAAACTGACACAATGGAAGATTTCTTCCTCATTTATCATTCTAATGATGCTCAGTTGTTTTGTTGTGCACTTTCTCTCAAATGACTGCTACTGGACTTGGTTTTGTGTAATTATACTGGATTACAAGAGAAAAACAAATTGCATTTCATTGAAGGAACCATCATAAAACCAGAATCCTAATCAAAATTCCATCAATGATAGAGATATAATGATTTGGTTACTCCAGTTAATGAAATTTGGTCAGATCTATTAAAAAAAAAATTAGCTAGCTGCACCGCCCTTAGAAATTGAAGAAAAATACATATGCATGTAGACAACACGTGCTTCACAAGTCTGGTTCTTTCTTACCAAATGTTATAGCTCTTACTGCCTTCAAGAATTTTAGCCCAAAAGGTGGCAATAGGATAATAATACTGATAATCAAAGGAAAGACAATTTTTTTGTAATCACAATAGACATATTAAAGCAAATAAATACAAATTATGTGCGATTTGTCTGAAAAACCGGATGCAAGACCTAGATATCAAGGTAGCATTCAGCACCCGCCAAAGCAAAGGCTTTCCTGGTTTCTCCTCTCACAACCATTTCACTTTTGGGCAATAAAACAGGTCCATCACCACTTATTACTTAGAAGCAATGTAAAAAATCAACATGGCACACAATTTTCTTTCAAAATGGTTGATTTTTCACACTGCACTTGGGTGTAAGTTTTAACTTTTAAGTACTAAATTGATAGAAAATCCTTTACCATTATTCTTTCTACAGTTAGAACTCTATACGATTGTTGATAATGGTAGTGGGTTTTTTAAGAATGAATCCAAAAAAGTTTTCAAACAACGTTTTAGAGTGAATGTGTTCTCCCTAGTACACATTTGATAAACAAACCCCAACATACATTCTATAAGGTAAATCCCCTTCCAATTAAAGCGAAGTAATTCAAATTTAGTTGAAGAGATTATGTTTGCTGGGGTTAGGGCTGCATCAGATTGATTGATGAAAGAAAAAAAAAATTACACCAGAAATATAATAATAAAAGGGATAATTACCTTTTCCTTTTCTTTCTTGGAGATAAGAGCGGTCTGGCGGAAGAATTCTTGCTCCTGAGCAAACTCTCTGGCCACTTCCTGGGCACGACGGTCCCGCTGGGCGTGGGTCTGCTCTGCGATCCACTTGCGGCGTTGGTTTGGGTAGGAGAGTGGGTGCCATGGCTTCTGGTTGAGGTAGGAATGGCTCCACGCAGTGCCCGCCTTGTCCTTGTAATCAACTTCACCCCCCTTGTCGGACAGCCTCTTGCTCAGCCTGATTCCTCCTCCCTCCTGCTCCTCCTCCATCTCTCTTGCTCCTCTATTTTCTTGTTTATTTAATTTTTGGACATCTGATTCTGACCCTCGACCCCTTGTCTTTTGCAGCTTTGGTTTCGATTCGATTTAGATTTACTATTGACTACTGGTTAATACTCAAGGGATTGCGAATTTAGGGCTATATCTAATTGAAATAATAGGAGAGTTTTAATTAATAAATACACCTTAAATGTAAGATAAAGACGTCATAGGGTATTATTATACACTACTCTAAAACTTCTGTTTATGATAAAAGGTGTGGTCTATATACATTTCTCATCTTTCGTTTTTAAACCTATTATCTTTTAAATAGGATTTCATATCATTTTTTATTTTTTAAAAATGCAAAACAGAAAATATATTCAAACAATGCCTAAGCATCATAAAATTTATGGAAAGTTTCTCCTTAGCCTTAATTAGGGGTGCAACTTGGACCCATTGCTCCGACTTAACCCTAATCTAACCCAACGCTATGTTTGCCCAAGTTTGACCAAACATTTTCATTATTCAGATTAAGTTTGGGTTAGGTTTTTTTAACTTCAACTCTATTTAGGTTGGATTCAAGCCAAGATTTGGACGACTCGAGTCTAATCCAAACCCAATTTAATATTTGTTTTATAATATTTATAATGTTTATTATCTTATATAATAACATTTATTTTCATTTTAGATTTTTTTTTAAAAGATCAAATTATAATTATATTATAAATATTTTTTTTAAAATGTAATTCTATTTTAAAATTTATTATTATTATTTTAAATCTTTTTTATTTATTATTTAAATTTTGGTATAAATATATAGAAAAAAAGTTTTTTAAAAATCACTTGAGTGAATTTTGAATCTTACAACCAAATAAACCCAGCCAACCTATGTCTAACCCAATCAACTTGAGTTTAGAAAATATATATATATACATATATTTTTTGAGTTGTGCTTGGGTTGAGTACCTAGAAGACATCGAGTTAGATTGAGCTTGGGTTGATTGTTTTCTAATTCTGGTTGAGCTTAGGTTAGCTATCAACCCGCCTAAGTTACAACCCTAACCTTAATATATAAATAATTTTTGAAAATTTTTAAAAATGATTCATTTTATCTTATTGTATTTTTCTTAAATTAAAGAAAATAACATTTAGATTTATAAAAGTCAAACTTGAATATTGCAAATATAAAAACACTAGTTACATGTCTAGTTGACAAAATAAGGATTTAAGTACAATATGATTATCCTAGGATATTTGAAGATGCAAAATTTCTTTGATAGGATTAGAAAGAATGATTGAACGATCCATCAATAAATAACAAGTAAAAAAGAGGTATGTGAAGGGTCACAAGAAACTTGAAAAAGAGAATATTTTTTTAGGATTAAAGAGGTTTCTCTTCTTTGCCCCCTTTTATTTAAATTTATAGATATATAGTTTTCATGGACTCTATATGTGTGTGATTTTCTTTCTAGGTTATCATTTTATCCTTTTTTTTTTTTTTTTTTTTTTTTTGACAAAGAAATTTTTCCTATTGACTTTAGGAATGAGCTTTTAAGAGAGATTTGGAGTGTCAGTTAACCCGGAAACTTCTTAGTTTTCTCGTGATTGTATGCAAAGAACGTCTTTTTCTTTATTATTGGGTGGATCGTAACATTGACTTTGCTTTTACTATTGAATGTTATAGGTGTTGCTTATTTTGTGAACTCTTGCTACATGCTTCTTTAACTATACAAACCTAGAATATTTTTTGAATTTTTTGAAATATCTTTACAGACAGCTAATGTAACTTATCTTATCTTTTGCTACTTTTATATTTCTCTTTCTATATTGATTGAAATTTAATTTTGTTCCTTGTTTCCAAAGTTGCTTTTTCATGTGATGACTACACCTTGACTTATTATACTATTTTGGAATTCCCCTTTTCAAGTAGTCCATGCACTTTGATTCGCTATGTGGCATACTTAGATTCCTTTGATTCGATCCATCTTTAGAGAGTAAATAAGATGCCTAGTACTTCATTCATTAGGGACTTTAGGTCAAGTTACTCCCAAGGTTTTTTCTTAGGTTCTTGAAGGTTATACATTTTACCTCAAGAAGAGGGCATGCTTTTTACTCCTTTAATGCACTTCCACCTCAACCTTTACTTTTTCTAGATGGAGGACTTAAAGAATGGAGGCTATTTCTCTTTTTCCTCGAGAAACAACATCAAATAGTGAAAGCGGTTAGTAGCGATTGCTTCTATGTTGGAAAAAGTGAACTAGGCTCAAACAAAGCACATTATTAACTCCACCAACAAGCAAAAGAGAAAAAAGAGGAAGGTCTATGGTGTCCCTTCCAAAAAGTGGAACTTTCGGCCTATTCAAATAGGAAAATTTGAAATGGAAGCTTTAATCATGGGTGGGGAGGTAAGGGAAAGAGAGAAGGAATAGAAAATAACTTAACATTGATCCTCATTCCCTCGGAAAAACTCCCATGTTGATGGTACAATGGGGCGAGCAACTAGACTTAACATAAACATAGTCATTCTAAAAAGGGCTAAATTTGCACTAATTGGTGAAACAAGTTATTTTAGAATTAATTTTGCACCATTTTCTAGAGGTTGTAACAATCCAAACAATTCCATTCGTTCCTTTATTAGTAAAGGGCCAATGGATGTTCATGTAGTTCGTGCCTTTCATACTACTACAAGATTAGTTATTCTTTGGTGAATCTTGCTCTTAAAAACAAGGAAAAGGGAAAGGCCCTATGATATATATCAAAAGAGAACCTTAATTACCATCTATTTTATGAATGGTTTGCAAGATATAGGATCCTTGTAATAGGTTAAACCAATGGAAACTCTTACTCATCAATGAATAGCTTCTTAGCTTCTATGTTACAACACCTTAGGAGACTAATATAAGAAAATGAAAAATTCTTCCTTTCCCAAAACTTTTGGGTTTGTAGCTAAGCAGCCACTATTTAATTTCTAGCTATTCTTCAGCTTGTTCTAAAATTATTATTGCACTTTTCCCTCACCAAACATCTCTTCAAGGACTTATATGTGATATCCCACATAAAATATAAGAAAAGTTATTTCTAGCTATTCTTTAGCTTGTTCTAAAATTATTATTGCACTTTTCCCCCTCCAAACATCTCTTCAAGGACTTATATGTGATATCCCACATAAAATATAAGAAAAGTTATTAGCATTATACATGCATACGTTATTTTTTAAAGTTATGAAAACCCATTAAACTTAAAGTGTATTATATTTACATTATTAAGAGTCAATCTTTATAGATGATATTAGAGTTCAATGAGAGAATTTGTTTAGCTTATAAGAAATATTTGTTTATTTGATCTTGTAATATTTTTATAAGGCACGATGAAAATGTCATTTTTGTATTAAAAGTGACATAATTGTAATATTTCATATGAAATAATTTTTTAATACTATATATATATATACACACATTTTTTAAGTTATAGGGGTTGATAGATAGATATTTAGATGATTGAAAGTGAGTTATTTTATTATGTTGTGAGTGATCCCTCACTCTTCTTTTCTTTTTCCATTGGAACTTATCCTCAATGTCGGCACTAATAAGATATGGCAATTCATCTTTCCATCACTCCTAAATAAGGTTTGATATTCGAAGAAAGGGAAAAAAAAGAGGGTAATATAGAAGACGACATTCCTATCTTTATTTGGCTTATTGAATTGACAAGTGGCCACGTAAAATGAAAGTTCATGAACCAAAGAATGGTAAAGACTCCGCTGGAACTAGTACCCCCAGCTGTCATTACTCTTTCTATATGTTTTCGTGCTTTACCAGAATAATTTTCTTGGAAGCGGGTATGTGAACCTTTTTATACAATTCAATATTTAAATTTTTATTCAAATATGAAAAATCATTCAAAAAGTTACTTTGAAAATTTCAAAAATTGTTTTTTGCGAAGCTGTTTCAACATGACTTAAAAGTCCTCACATGTTCATTATTGATTAGTGAATCTTCCCCTGGAGGGTAGATGCTAGAGGCTAGAGTAGTAGATCTTATGCGGCCCGCATAAGCTGAAGAGTTCGGTGAGCCCATTTCTTGTGCCCTAAATGGCTAAATTGCTGCCAATTGGGCCTTGTACTTGGTGCAATCAGGAGGGAATGGAATCAGCATCCTGAAAACAACAAACTATGCTTCACACTGTCCAAGGAACATAGGCCAACCCCTTTCCTTTCAATCAAATCCAAGCAGGCCATGCATGGACAAACTGCACCCACCCGGACCCTTTAGCAACCCACTCAACTGTCATCCCACTTTTGGATTTGAATCACCGTACCCTCCTCAAACCCATTTAAACGAGAGATTCCTCCAAATTTCCAGTTTTCGTTTCATTTTTCTTTTCTTGTCTGACACTAAATATGCACTGGTTTTCAATTTAATTACTAGATGCTGGGCCTAGCATGACAAAGAAGTGGGAAAATATTAAGCTTTCTTCTGCATGTTACCATCTTCTAAGTTCTGATGTGCATTGTTCACAATTTTTCTGGTTTATATCAACCAGATGAAATTGAAATTAATTTGTTTATTAACTTAGGGACTAGTACTACTAGTTGGTCTGTTTAGGCTCAAGCTTCAAAGCCATGGTGTTCTGAGGTTTCTACTTCTTTATTCTCAAATGAGAACCACATCTCTTATAAATTAAAGAAGAAAAGGACATGCTGGTATGCAGCCTTCTTGTCCTTTGTATTATATGTCACAGAGAAAAAGTTTGGTGCGGATGGAGCGTGCACTATGCTGAGAGGTAAGTAGAAAATGACAGGGATTTTGAGTGTCCTTTTCTCGTTTCTTGCATTGGCCTACCCCTCCAACTTCACTGATCTTTACTCTTTAGTGTGCCACACATCACGTGGGCCTCCCTATTCCATCGGTTTGCACAAGCTTCAGAAATTGCTTTAGGATAATTTTCCTAATGGAATATTTGTTGGTTGTGCAGTCTTCTTCTTCACTAGCATCACACGTTCTCTTTTGCTTTTCTAACTATGGAATACAATTAGAAAGTGAGATTTAAGCAAGACCCATTATTGAAAGGAAAAGAGTTTATTCTGTTATAAATTATGCCCATTTGACTTTTGTGCGTTGATAAAGCTATTATCTGTCGGTGCATCTTATGCTCTTTTCCTGCAATTTATCTTATCTTCTTCCTCATTCTTTGCTTAATGCTCTAGGATCAAGAATTTCACGTGGTTGAGATCAATGTCCATGGCTGTACATCTCTTTATCTTTTGAATCCTTGCCTCGAATACATTGATAAGGCTCGAGTTGTCGATGGAGTAGCAGTAGAATTTTTTACTATTGTCTATACTGTCACGGATAGAAAGGCCAGTAGTACATATCCAACTCTTCTGAGTGAAAATAGAACATGATTTCCATCTAAAATCTAACATTATTCCTCAGTTGAAGAAGGAGAAAACTCTTCGAACTGCCCTGTTTGATGTAATGGGTAATGGGTGATGAGTGATGGATACTCTGCTAGACTCACCTCAACTGTACCCGATGCAATGCCAGATAAGCAACAAGTCGATACCCCACCAACATCAGGGCCATAATGCACACATCAATCCACAAATGGTTGAGCCCCACGGATTTGACTGCAGGAAAATCTACAACCCGACAAAACACCCCCTTGGAGCACTCGTAGTAGTCATCCTCGCTGTACTGTATCCCGAGAAGAAGCTTATAGCAGTAGTAGCTATAGCTCAAGTACTTTAACCAGACAATGAAGGGAGGGATTTGTTGCACATAGTATCCGCCCGCGATCAGGAACACTAGGGTTGTAACAGAGGCTAAAGTAGTTGCTTGTTTTATGTCCATCAGTATTGCGCCAATGGCTAGGCCCAGACTTTGGGAGACAAGGACATTGTAGAGAACGACAAGAAGAGAAAGGATGAAAGTGACGGGATCAGGTTTTAGTCCACCCATCCAGTAGATTATGAAGACAAAGGCTGTTGGGAGAGCAAGCTCAAGTGGCAGGTCTCCAAAAGTTCTGGCTAGAAAGTATGATGAAAGGCGGTACATGCCAGATGATCGTTCCTTGATCAGCATTCTTCTTTCTTGGGGAAATGTAAAGACTGCATTGTAGAGTGGGTAGAACCCCCAGAACACAGAGAAGAAGAAGAGCAGGGCTATCTGCATTCAAGAAGCAAACCTTTGTTAGCATCTCTAGGAAAGCTCAAATCACCTTCTTCTTAAAGCCGATTTGAGTTTTTCTTAAAACATCACAACTTTTGTATGGGTGAAGATTGAAATTCCAGAATGTAAAGATTGTTAGAAACAACTTAATGTTAAAATAATAGTAGAATTATTGTACAAGTAGAGGGAATTCTTACTCGGTCCTCAATGTGGGATGTTGGGGTGTGCCACCATAGAAGACCGCCTAGCACAGCGACACTTATGACTTGGAAGATTCTTAGCCTGTTGAAGGCTTCGTACCTCCTTTCCCTTAGTCCCCTCTGAAGCAGCACCATGAACTGATGCCACCAGCTTGTGCACCATTGCTCTGACTTTAAGTTATTTCCTGCATCATTCCAGCACCCCCAAAACACTTGAGATCGGAAGAGGAGTTTGGGTGACATTCGAAAGTAATGGATGATCATGCCGATTGTTTTGATGGGCCAACAAGGGATAGAAGCAGGCTTATACCAATCAGGGGGAAATGGGGGAAGACTTACTTGCACGGCCGTCCTTTGTATAATTGTAGTTATTGACATCCACACCGCAGAGCTCAGCTTTCAGCCTAGTAGAAATGTTCTTTTCATAGGCGGAGATGAGAGCTTCTCTCACTGACTTCTGCTCTTGTTCCATGTTCTCACTTTGCTCCGCTGCTTGCTTGGAATCAGGGCTAATTCCTGCATTATTTTGGTTCCCAAAGTTGTGATTAGGTTGCTAATTTTCGCTTTTATTTTGCGCTTCTTCCGGAGACTATACAAATTTGCAATACCTTGGCCTCTACAGTATGCTACCTTACGAAGTCCCTACAGAACTTGATTAGTGGGTTCATGTGTGAGTGTGTGCGGATATGTTATTTGAAATTCATTTTAAAGGCAGTCCTAGCTGAAAATGGTGGAGATGAATTGTAGTGAAGTTCCCTGTAATAAGCCAAACATGACATGGGGCAGTTGGGGGAGTGGGGTCTCATTATACTGCATTCATATGAAGGTACAATTATAAGCACTACTTTGAGTAGGCCAAGAGATATCTCTATCTCATGTGAAAGAAAAAGGAAATGGAAGAAATGATGACCGGAAGGCAGCTTCACCTCCCGATCATATGGCCTCTTCAGTCGAAAACTTTCTCGAACAGAATGAACATAAATAAATAAAAAAAAAAAAAAAAAAGGAAAAGGAAAAGGAAAATTATCTGCTAGAAGAAGGAAAACTTAGAAACAGAATTTTAAAATTACCGTTAGCAAGATCGAGTAAGAGATCAGCTGGATTGACAGTCATGCATGTGGAGAAACCAACTGAGGAGAAGTATTCCATGGCAGTTGATGCAGGACCATTGTAGATGGGGCAGCCCTCAGAAAGCAAGATTACCTTATCAAACATGTGATAGAGGCGGCTTGAGGGCTGGTGAATAGTGGTGACCACGGTTCTACCCCCACTAGCCAGTCGTTTAATGGTCGTTAGGATCCGTTGAGCAGTGGTCGAGTCCAAACCTGAGGTAGGCTCATCTAGCAACAGCAAGCTTGGGTTGATTAGCATTTCTTGGCCTATGCTCACCCTCTTCTTCTCCCCACCTGATATGCCCCTAAAGAGAGGTCCCCCAATCATGCTGTTCCGACACCGTGTTAATCCCAACTCAGAGATGACCGTCTCCACATGCTGGGCTTTCTCATTTCGTGCCAAGCTTTTTGGCAGCCTTAGCAGTGCAGTGAATAGGAGGGTTTCTGTTACAGTAAGATGCGCGTAGAGAACATCGTCCTGTGCAACAAATCCTGTTCTTCGTTTGACAGCGCCAGAGAAAGGCTGACCATTGTACGTGATCTTGCCTGATAACTTACCATTGAGACGGCCTCCAAGGGCTGTAAGGAGTGTGGTCTTGCCGCTCCCAGATGGCCCTAACATCGCTAGTATCTCTCCTGGACAAACCATGCCTGTTATTCCATTCAGTATTGTCTTGTCTCTGGTGCTCCATGCACCCCCACAGCAAAACCCTTTCTGCTCTAATTTAACTTTGTAAACGATCTCTTCAAACTGCGAGAAAACACAGGAAATTAAGGATATCAGAAAAATAAATGCCTAAACTTCATTATAAACAGCAGAAAATTGATTAAACCAACAACAACCACAACAAAACTATAACAAATTAAGTGAAGTTTGAATATTTGTATCATGTATGCTAGCTACAAGTTAACCATGTTATAGTGAGTAAATATTATACATGGGACTGGCCCTGGTATAAACAGGAGACAGACCTTGAGAGTTATGGAGTACAAGGTGTGTTGTAGAATAGATTGTGAATTGGTTTGCATGGGGTAGGCAAGGACAGCTGAGTTGTCGGATTCAGATGTCCTGGACAAACCTTCCATGGGGATGTTGCCTTGCTTTTCCGGTTTTGGGGCTATGCAGTTGAGGGGCATGGCCAAGATGAGCTGGGGTTGCTGTTTTTTGGTGGTGGTGGTGGCGGTGGTTGTTGGTGGTGGTGATTATGGCCTGAGAAAGGAGAAGTTAAGGAGTTTTTGTCCCTTTAACTTGGTTTCCCAAAGTGAACTGGGCAACACATAAATATACAAAACGCAGTAGCAGAAACGAGGATGTCTCCTGGGCGCTAAGGCTGTGTATGATGTAGGCCAAGCTCCCGTATGGTGGGATCCCACCTTCTTTTTCTCTTAAATTATTCTAACACTACCTCTAAACCATTATTTATACTAATCTCTTTCTCAGTTTCTCCTCCTTTTTTCCCTTTCTTTTTTCAGATTGGCATCCCCCTTCTCTCTCCACGGTCTGATGCTTGTGCTTCCCTGTTCATTTCTTTTTGACCGAGCCTCTTAACTTCACCCACGGGTGTATGCATCATCATGCACCTCACATGAATGGTGACAATTGGAAATTGAGACATGGTAGCTGCAGATAACCAAGATTATTTTAATTAGTACAAGGCTAGCCATGTATACCCACTGCCTAGTACCTATAGATCATGAAGCAAATGAAAGCACCTTAAGAGTAATATGTGTATATACATCCCTCATTCTGGGTGGGTCTAGGTTAAATTCTCTGTGTTGGGTTTTTATTTCTTCTTACTTTGTTATTGGTCTTTAGATCTTCTCTAAATTAATGCGATGCATTATACAAACGCATGTATGGTGTGTTAACATATGGAGGATTGAATTATAGGGTACTCCCAATGGACAATGATGATGCCTCCCACCTTTTTCACACCAAACAGGCTAATTATTTTTATGTATTATTGCTAAATGTTTTTACTATTTTATTTAATTTTCTCGTAAGGTGCCCACCTCTTACTACTTTATTCCATATCCACTATTATTGCCATTTTCTTTCTTTCTTTCCTTTTTTTTTT
Organism: Vitis rotundifolia; assembly: GCA_030254885.1. Lineage (NCBI taxonomy): Eukaryota > Viridiplantae > Streptophyta > Magnoliopsida > Vitales > Vitaceae > Vitis > Vitis rotundifolia. The sequence continues at coordinate 17,012,029 of CM058152.1, forward strand.
TTTTTTTTTTTTTTGTGTGTTTTCGAAATATTTCATGTCCCTTTGTCGGTTTGTTGGAGAGTTTATAAAGCCTAATCAGAATGAGAGCTTGCTGTATACGGTGCACTGCTATGTCAAATGGCGATCATCATCTACAAGAATCAGTTAGAAAATCAATTCCTAATAATAATAGTGCGGACACTGACCACCGGTCAGTTGGAGTACGCAATTTCCAAAATCCCTGTTGCTCAACTGTAGCTCGGGCTAATGGATCATAGGATCGTGGGATCACTGATCATAGGATCAATTTATAAAAAATGAAGCCTCTGAGGGACAAGGAGAAATGGCACATGTGGTAGCCATTTTAATCTAGGAGGCTATATATGTTTTTGGTGCGCTTGGAGATCTAACAATTAAAGCATGCCTCGTTTCTTTCTCACTAGGACAAGGTTTCGATCCGAATCAACGATGGATGTCAAAGTAATCAAACCAATAGCATCCAAAACTCAATCAAAATTATGATTTTTCAAATTTGTGGAAGAGCAAATCAACCTGCTATAAGATATTATAATAGCTAGGTATGATTATGTGAGTCAAGAAATTGGCACATCTCAATAACTCTTGCCACCATAGCATTAATGAAAATGATGATAAATACTTTCATGCTAGCTTAGGAGTCACTACTCACATGGCAAATGACATAGGTAGGTTAACCTTCACTCGTTCTTATACTAGAAGAGATGTCATATGTATTGGAAATGGTAAAAAAAAAATTATCCATTACACACATTGGCACAACACCATAACAAAATATCTCATGGAAATTTAGAATTGAAGTCATGGTAGTTCCTAAGCTTAAAAAGAATCTAATTTTTGTTAGTTTACTTCAGATATTGCGTGCGCCTTTGAGTTTGACTCCTCTAGTTTCGTGAAGGGTCCAAACAAAAAAGATTCTAGCCAGGGGTCATAAGAAAAGCCATCACCATATATAGATCAGAGGAAAGCTATAAGAGGCACTTGCTGCAGTAAAAACTGGTTCTACACTCACTAAAGATTTAGGCATTCCCACTCAAAGTTATTATAGATTTTAAAAATACTGTTATCACAATTTCAAATTAGATTTGCAAGAAAACCATTTGTACTAGTTCCTAATTGGTTGGATGATGCAAACACCCCTTTAATATTTCTAGTTATATTTGATCAAAGGCCCCTTCAGACAAAATCTATTATAAACTATGGGAACCGATCACTGTTATTTCAAATGAAGGTTTCAAATACTATGTTATATTTGTATATGACTTTAGTAGATTTACTTGGTTATATCGATCCCCTCGTGGAAACAATCAGAGTTCTATGATTATTTTATTAAATTTTGGAAATTGGTGAAAAATCAGTTCACTAAAAAAAAATCAACTGTCTTCAAAGTGACGAATTTACTTTTGTTTCTTTTACCAACTAGTTAACTGATTGTGGCATAGTTCTAGTATCCTAGAAATACTTTATCAAAATGGAGCTTCAGAAAGGAAACACATGCATGGTAGTGGAAATAAGGCTCACACTCATGTTTGATGCAACTTTACCTCTGCATGGATGCCTTCCTCATATCTATTGGGCTAGTGGAACCTCTAACACAAATATATTATTTGAAGAACACAAAAATAAAACAATCTCCGCATAAAGGTATACAAGGTTTTAACATAGTTTGGTCAACCATGCCTATTTCTATAGATGAAAGATAATATTTCATTGTACGATAGAAAATATTACAAAAGATAAAAATAAATACAACTATCGGGTCTTAAAACATCTCACATTTTTCCTCTCTTTGTATCAACCTAAACCACAAATCTTTTTGTTCTACTAGGTGTCTCTTTTACATTTCCTTATTCTATAAGGAATCTAATTATAATCACATATAAACTTAAGAAATAATACTTATACAAAAAGAAATATATTCAAATTAAAAATTTGAGACACTTTCTAACAATATCAACTTTTTTAATAAAAAGGTTGTCATGCTCTTCTCTCCACATGAAAATGCCATATTTTAAACTCTCTATAAAAAATTCATGATTATTCGTAGTTTAAAGATTTTCAATTGTAAATGTTTTCCTAATTTGAAAAACAAAATGGCAACAAATTTAAAAAGAAAATTTTCCATGTGTTGTTATTAGCTATAGTCCTATGCATAAAGGTTATAGGTGCCTTACAACTAGAAACTATATGTGTCTACATTTCAACACATGTTTTTTATCAAAGCTCTTTTCCATTTTTTAACGAATCTCTTCCAAGCATTGAACATAGTAGGATTTTCCAATTATAAGCTTTCCAGAAGAAAATGAATGGTATCTTTGATCTCCTACTACTGTAGAATCAAGAATTGACATTTCTTATTCTATGATTGCAAGAAGGAAGTTAAGAAATAATCTTGAACTAGGGAATAAGATGGTCTTTGTAGCAAAAAAAAAAAAAAAAACCCTAACAACAACAACTAAAGACTACTTTGAAGCTCAAAATTTAAGTTGAAGCAATGAAGGAAGAACTTAAGGCTTTTTATGAGAATAATACTTGGACTCTTGTACCTATACCTATAAATGATGTTAACATAGAAGTTTTGAAATTGGTTTTCAAGACAAAAGACAAGGAAGATGGTGTACGTTGATGATGTGATCATAACAAGAGCTAATGGTAACTACATTGAAGTCCTAAAAAACAAATGAAGTTAAGAATTTGCTCTCAAAGATTTGGGAACTCTACACTATTTCGTAGGCATAGAATTCAAGCATTTTAGTGGTGGTTTCTTTCTCATTCAAGTAAGTATATAAAAGAACACCCATTATTGTTAAAACTAGAACTCTACATGTTCATAAACAACTTGTTAATGCTAAATAAGTTAATTGCATGAATTTAGAAAGAAAAATAGACCCAGGTACATGGATTTGTGCAATAAATAAAAGAATTGGTAGCTAGCCAAAGAAACTAATTTCTATGGGCATAGCTAGGAGAAGCTCAAAGGGATGTAGCACCTTGAGCAAAGAAGTAATGAAGATAAGGTCATGGACGATGCAAAGAGGAAGGCTTGTTAGCCCCCTAATATGTTGTTTGGAAACTTTATGCAAGATTGAGCTTTTGAGATTATTGGTCATATGAAAGCTAAAGTTCAAGGTTGAAAAGAATCAATATAGAAAGTTTGAAATAGTTTGTGGCGATAGTTTTAGCCTTTGTGACAGTAAGATAATAAGAGAAAGATTGTTAAAGCACTTCACTATACCTAAGTTCCACTCATTTAAGGTTACTAAAGGCCCTTTAGACAACTATCATGTATTCCACGACAAGAAAGTGATGTAAACAATTGAGGTTAAGAAAAAAGAAAAAAGAAATGAGCTATAAATTTCCCCCCAAATAAATGCTCTAGTAGAGATTTTGGTACTTTTGACCAAATCATGGTCATTCACATAGTTAGGGCTAGTTGTTATAGTGTAGTTATTGATTGTGTTTGCATGCTAAGAGAAGTTCTTGGTTGTACTTAACACCAATTACTTAAGTAAGTAGGTTGAAGTAGAAGCTTATGCAAATATACAAGATGGAGCTAAGAAAGGTTTGCTTGGAAAATTGTCATTCGTAAGTTGAACAAGACTCATCAAAATTTTGAGATAGCATTCAGCTAGGAGTCATGAAGCTTGGACTTAGAAAATGACAAACTAATCAAAGGAAAAATAAGTCATGAAATTCCATCCTAAAATGGGCTAGGAAGTAGCTTACAAATAGATGTTAGATAAATCCTATTATTCATCTCAAGGCTTGAACTTCAAAGGGCCTTTTATAAATATTGTACTAGTGTTTTAATTGCCCTTACATCTTCAAGAATCAAGAGCTTAGCCTCATGTCATGGACTCAAGTGTTTCCTAAGCTCACGTTCAATATTGAGACAATTCAAGATATTTGTAGTTGTTAAGTTGTCACACTTCCGTTTTTTTTTCATACTTAACAATTGATACTCAAATATAGTATAAGTGCTCTAAAAAATATGAGGATACAAAAATTTAAATGCTGAGTTCCTACTTGATTTTGTGCAAAAAGAGAATATGCAAAACCTGTTATAAAGAGTACATCCTGTATTAAACTTTGTAACTATTAGTTAACAAATATGTTTTGTTTCACAAAAGAAACTTGTACTACATTAATTTGCATATACCAAAATCCCATGGTTCACTATGGGTAGCCTATACTACAAGTGTACCTGACAAATATATATATATATATTACATCATTCCTACAAAAAGATTCAATCTTTAATACAAAGGCAAAGCCTCAAAAGGCTTTTTGTAGGGAAACATCGTCCAATCATAGTAAAGCAATGCTCAAGCATTATTTCCTGCATAGGTCTTCTGACTTGCATCTAAAGGTGGAAGGGATAGGGTGAGTTTACAACTCAGTAGGAAAGTTTATAACCATCCTAAGCATACCCTCAAAAACCTTGAATTAAACGTTTAATAACATGTATGACAAACATTTTGTAACCATTAACCAATATGTAATCATGTCAAACAAGTATGCATATGTTTACTGGTTTCATTTTTATTTTTCCTCATCTATCCTTTCACAACTGATAAACTGTTAGCCCCCACCAATCTATACATTAGATATCGATGCTCCACAAGATACTCAATCAATATAATAATGACTATTATGGGACATTACCCAAGGACAAGTCATACCCTATGTCTTTTGGGACTCATACCCAAGGGTAGGACCAACCCTGTATCTTTAGGGACTAAAACTCAGGGGCAGGACCAACCCTATACACCCACATCGGAGTGTCTTCCTCGAGGGCTTTAGGGACTTTCACCCAAGGACCCACGGTCTCACATAAATAATATATTAAAGGATAATGCCTATAACATCACATAAACACTTCCCACCAATCAATTCTCTGAATATCATCTGTGATTATTCCATATCCTTCTTGCAATGCAATCACACCATGAACCATTTCGACAACACAGAACCATGAATCTTCATACCAATATACATCCCAATATCATTGTAACATTTCAATGCAATAAACCGAGATGCAATGACACATTAAAACATTTAATAAAATCATAGAAATATGAAATTCCAACAAATGATTCAAGGAAAGAAATCAGATACACCATAGAATAACATAAAATTCATTACCTTACACCGACTTTCCCTTTGTGATTCTTCTATGTAGGCGATATTTACCTATTACGAGGAACTGAAATGAAATAACATAATTTAGGTTTCCTAACCATGAAAATTTATTCAATTAAAACTTATAAAATTTTCCTTTCTTACTAATTTTTAACAACTTACTATTATTATTTTTTAAATCTCATATTTCCTGATTAATTACCAAACACTAATTATTTTGATTTTTTCTAAAGCCTAACCCATTAGCAGGTCCTAATTGTCAAAATAACCTAATTAATCACAGGTTTACTAATCTATTTTTCAATCAAACCAAATTAAACAAAAATTTATGCTGATCTTACCATTAATAAAATACTTAAGTTAAAATACTTTAATCCTTAATTAATTGTGATTTTTAACTAAAATTAGTTTATAACTAATTACACTCAACTTTTACACAAATTTTATCGTTAATTTGTTTCAACATACCATTAGGAACCAAAATAAACAAAAACTACAAAATTAAACAACTTGCTTACCTCAAATTTACACTTTCTCTCTCTAAATCCTCTCTCTAACCCAAACTATTGCAGGTAAAATGGTGCAAAACGAGCTGCAACCCCTTATACAGGGGTCTCCATGCAGCCAAGTAGGAGGTGGTAGGCCACATGGCTGCTACCAACCCCCAACTTTCCAATTTTGCACTTTAGTCCTTCAAGTTATTAAAAATTAAACCTATAATTGCTCGTTAGTCCTTTAGGTTTTCATAACCCTAATTAGTCCTTAAGAACCTAATAAGCATGTTTAAGCCATTAACTAATCCTACTTAACCTTAATCAAAGTTTAATTCATAATTAAACAAGATTAGCACTAAACTAATTTTAACATCTAATTAAACATGCTTAAAGTTAAGTATTAAGATAATCATTATTGCCTATTTAATTAATTAGTACTAGGTATTACATAAGTAGTCCAAACTTCGTTTGCTAGGCTAAGTAATACTATACAATTCTAAAGTTAGAGATAAATAAAGAAAGCAACATTTGAAAGATTTGACAAAATGAAAGCTTTATTAATCGAAGAAACTTTACAATGCTTACAAGTTTTTAAGTGCTTGGTTACTTGACTAAATAGGTCATCACTTATTTATAGGTACCAAGGAAACTCTCTAAAAACTTTATGGTCCTCACAAATATATAATTATTTAGTGACTACTATGTATAAAGCTATATACAAAATATGTACAAGAGTTTTCAAAGACTATTTGAAATTCTTCTTATGTACAAAAGTTTTTAAGAACTCTCTAAAATTCTCTACAGACCTCCACTATCTCTCATTTATTTGTATAAATGTATAGATGACACTATCTAGTGAGATAATTTGAATGGGTTGTGATACTCAACTAAAAATCCATGTCTATATAAGTGGTAGAGTTGATAGCTATATCATAGGTTTATAAGACTATTATTTGATAGAGGTGTTATAAATTAGATTAACTAAAAATCTTGACCGGAAGTCACAAACTAGATATTGACAAAAGAGGCCCAAATAAGTCTTGTTAGGAAATAACCGTTTCTCTCCAATGGCCTCCATGCCAATTTTAGCCGAACCATTTTAGATTTGAAGTAAACATACTCATAATTGTTGTCATGTTTCCCTTTAGGACATAACCTTTTCTAGTTTTCAGATATGCCACTTTCTTAATTTGAATTATATATGGCAGGACTTCCAACACCTAAAAATATCTTTGTGTCCGCCTAGTGTCCAAGAGTGCTTCAATGCTACCACATTGGCGCATGTATGTTGATTTTCAATTATTATTACTATCATATGGTTAAGTACTTGGCTGAAATTGGTGAGCAACTTAATTGGCCAAGGTGGACTAACATCTAATCATAAAACTGTAATTGATCAAGGTGATTGTAATGATGCAAACCTGCAGATTTCTTGACTAATTTAGTGATTAGAAATGATATACTTTTTTTTTGATCAATTCCATGAAAAATATTGATTGAAAAACATGACACAACACTCTGGATCTGCGCTTAGAATCGCAAATAAATCATCATTTGAGTTGATTTAGTGGGATTGACCAAGAAAACACATTCCTTGGAACTGTTTTTAAATCATACCCTGTAGCTTACACGATCGATCCATACATATACCAATACTAATACTAGTAATTAATTTAATTGGTAGATTTACATAAACCCGTACGTGGTTAATTACTAAAAGGCAGTACCGATCAGGGTACATAGCAAGGATTGACACCAATCCCATCTCGCATGCCTTTTCTCCCCAGTCCTCTCTCTGTGGCATGTGGCAAGGGGACCCGGATCTTATGAAAAATCCCATTAAAATGACAGTCCCTATTACTTTTTCTTTTTCTCCTCTTTATCCGCATATCTCATCATCAATGCTAGGTTCTAGATATGTTCTATAGGTCGAGGCGTCTTTATCAGGATGATCAGAATTTATTATTAGAAATTCTGAATTAATAGTTGACCAGAACCAGAATAGATGAAATTATTAGTGGACTCCATGTGGTCAAATGAATACGTACATATCAATGTAGTCAGTGCATGCACCGCTCTGTACCTCCTTTTTTTTTCTTTTTTTTTTTTTGCTTTTTTCTGGGTAAGGCTGTAACTGTAAGCTACGTAAGAATAATCCGAGAATACAGAGAGCGGAAAGAAGGGCGGGGGCCTGGAACAAATTAAAGCTGAGGTGATCGAATTTGAATTGTTAATTTAGAAGAATTTAAGTTGGGAAAAAAAAGGAGAAAGAAAGAAAGAAAAAAGCCGAAAGCAATGGTGCTTTTCCTTATAAAGCCATGCAAGTGATTCTTATATTCCTCCAACTTCTAGTTAATAGCTATTGTAGTGCACGGTAGTTTTCAACATTCGTATCACCGAAATTCGATATGACCAGTGTATCATTGCATTGCATGTTATTATATCTACCAATATTCATTTAAAAGTTGGTAGAATAAGTTTGATGCCAGGCAAAGTCAGTCTTCCCCAATATTATTCTCTCATCTTTCTCTCTTTCCTTGTTTCTTTCTTCTTTATTAATGTCTATGTTTTATTTTAAAAACAAGAATATGAGAGAGAGAGAGAGAGAGAGAAATGATTAAAGCAAGAACCCATCTATCGGATTCCAATTCCTGTCCATAAAAAAACATATATATGTAAGTATATTTATATCTATTTTTTTATTTGGCAGAGCACTTATGCATGGATGATGGTGGACCCAGGACCTTTTTGTGTGTTGAAGAATTCAGGTCTCTCACTACTTGAGTTGAGTTGAGTCCTGGTGGGCATCATCTTTGACTGCTTCCCTGCTATTCCAACTTTATCCAGTGTAAAATCATGCCATGTTGCTTGAATAATAAAGGCTACTTTCACACGAAGAATTTCCACTTTCAAATCAAGTTAAGAAACAAATGTAGTAAAATTATTTGAACACAAATGAACACTACTTTTATCCAACTTAATTCATTTGGAACCTTTTTTTTTTTTTTTTTAATTTTTTTGAAAAGTCAAATAAAATAAGGGTTTTGTTTTATTTAATTCATGATTTGGACATGCAGATACACAATTTGAGCCTTGGAGAACTTACCCATTCAAAGAGGAATATTGAATTTAAGGAAGTAGAATATTGAATTCAAAGAGGAATGCGTAACCGACTCTCTAGCAATTTGGCTTGGGAATTTCCGTAATAAGATTATACATGAGCATCTTATTGCAATCTGTCTTAATTATTAATACTCTATTTTTCTTATTATTAATTAACATGTGAAAAAAGGGCATTCTCACTTCTTTTTTGACATATTCTTATTCATCCCTTTGCACATTGAAATATTTTATGCACATCTATCATGAATTCTCATGATTCCACACCAAATGGCCTATCTTATTTCTTTATCAATAAAGATCACAAATTGTCCTCCACTATCATGCTGTTATTAAACATCTTTCCCCATTTTGCTTTTCGGCTATGTTCTCAAATTAATTTTAAAAAAGTTAATTGATTTCATCTAGATCGCATTTAAAATTTGTTTCCAATTTCAGTTAAAAAATAAAATTGAAGTTAAATCCTTCATTGTTAAATAATAATATTCATTTTATGGAAGTTTCACAAAACTTGAAATAGCTTCAACATGTATTTTATTTTTTAAAATTTTTCATGACATATTTTTCATAAAGAAAAATTTAGGATTTATTTGAAAATGTTTCTGAAAACTACTATAGACAAATGGTTTTTGAGAAAAATTTTCAAAAGTAGTTTTAAGATGTTTTATAAAACAAAATTTTGTTTGAAAATATAGAATATTTTTAGTCTATTTTATGCATTTCTTGTTGTGAGCAATCAAGAAAAAGAATAATAATAAAAAGGAAAAAAAATAAGATAACTAAATCAGAAAATATACGAACTACACAACAATTTATGTGATTAGTATAAATTCTACATCAGTGGACAAAAACAAAAAAAAAAAACTTCAACTATTATTGAATGAGATTATAATCTTAGAAAAATATGAATATATCTTATTAGAAAAGTATGAATGACCTCCAAGTGACTCAAAAAACAATTTTACATACTTTCTAACAATCTTTATCTCAAATTCTTTTATTGCTGCAAAACCCTTAAATTAAATAACTTTTTTCACAGCTACTGTGGCTATCATGTTTTTTGCTTTAGTTGTTGAGAAAACAACTGTATAGTATGTAAAATGAATACATACTAAAGTGAATGCATATATTGTTAGAAACTTCTTTTATCTAAATATTTGATAGTCAGAGTTAACATAACCATCAATTGCCCTAAAGATGCCACTACTTTTATCATATATTAAGCTAATATGTGATATTCATCTAAAGTATCTAAGTATTTATTTCATTACTTAGTGATGGATTTTTTTAGGGTGATTTATATGTTTACTCACCACACTAACTATATGTGAAATGTTTGGCTTAGTACAAACCATTACATTCATAATACTTTTAATTGCACTAGCATAAGGAACACATAACATGTGCTCTCCACTTCCTTCTCCATCTTGGTGATAAGGCACTTGAAATTTTGAAGTGAGTTACTTATGGAGTGCTCACTAGCTTTGACCCTTGCATTCCAAAGCTATCCAACACTTTCTCAATGTACCTATTTTGTGATAAGTACAATTGCTGTGCTAGTAAAAGCTTCAATATAAACATATTAGTTTAATAATATAAAGATTAAATAATCCACATAAGGATAAATGAGACTTTGACGTGGTTCAACCAATTGTGTCTATATCCACATATGAGAAATAATCATTACACTATGCCATAAAGAATATTAGAGAAAACATGAATTAGATACAAGTATTTAGTTATTGAATTATGAGCTCTCTTATTCCACTAGATATTTTTTATTATTTTTTTTATATCTTTATTTACCAAGTATAGCCTTCATAAGCCAATCTTCATCTCATACTTTTTTTCTCTCATGACCCAAAATAATTATAGAGATCTTTCTAACAATTTTCTTTATTTGACAAAGAAATTTAATATTACAATAATATATGAATATAGAAAATATTTTATACAATATTCTTTATAAAAAGAAATCTATACTAAATTAAAATTTGAAACACTTCTAAATAATTAAAAATATTTTTTTTAAAAATATATTCTATGCATAAAATCAATGTATGGTCTTCGACAACATTTGTGTTTTTTTTTTTTTATAAAGACAAGGCATATTATTAATTAAAGCTACGATGATATGTAAATGGAAGACGTCCATAACAAGATTGAGGGCACTCACCCTCATCACATCTAGCTTTACTTTGTTTTATTTCTCCATAGCTTGTTGGGTGGGAATGAAATCCATTTTTATATAATAAAAAGTTTGTTGAACTCAATCGAATTTCCGTACTAAATTTTGTAGCAAGTGATGGTATGAAATATTTTATGGTATTGCTCCATACCCATACCAGTTGGTAAAGCAGTATATTTTTGTGCCACTCACCATATATATATATATATATATATATATGTATATATTTGTCGCATTGAAAGTAATGATCCCACAAATCCATACCATCAACACATCACCAACCATATTCTTTAATTAAATTCATACCACACTCTTGGAGTACTCGATATCTTTAAGACCATACAGTAAAAAGCTGCTATGTACCTTTCTATCAATATTATTTCATCTCTAGAATATCCATTTATATGATTTCATGGAATTATATTGGATATTGTGTCCAAAGAGTGAAAACGGGAAATGAGGGGAATATTTGAAAGAAGGTGGTGGGGGTTGTGGAGTTGTCGTATGTGAGTTAAGAAAGGGAGTTGGGAAGTCGACGCGTGGCAAGCACTCCCAATATGTAGTGGGAGTTGTGTAGAAAAACCTAAAAAGGATGTCGTTTTCTCACTGCATTGACATCTACACGCGCGATCTACCAAATGATATGGTGGTGGCACCGTGGTGGAGTCTTACCCCACCACTCCCCCCACCCCCCACCCCCCACGCCCCACTCGTTCTTATCATCTTCTCCATTATTCTTTTTCAACTTCGTTCTCTTCCTTTCACCTTTCCACAATTCTTTTTTTTTTTTTTTCTTTTTTCTTTTTCCACTTTTACTTTCACCTCCCACAACCTAACTCTTCAACTTATAAATTGCATTAATTTACACAATTCAAGTATCAATATTAGAAGAATATTATAGGTATTGTCTTTACCTTCAATTTATGATGCAACTTCATATCAAAGAATATGAAACTCATACTAAAAATCTAAATCTTACTTTGGAGGTTGGAACCTACTTCTTACCCTTTAAACATGATCATATGCTTAGAAGCTAAGTCCATCTATAACCTACAATGAACTACTTAATGAAAGAGAAAGAAGAATTGGAGTCTTATGGTTGGGTTTTTAATCTTAATTTTTTATATATGGATTTTAATTGTGGTTGTTTTCCAATTTTAGATTAGAAGGATGTAATTGCACGTTTAAGGAAGGGTAAAGAAATTAACTATTTATATTTTGATAATGAGCAAGCCCTTTTAAAATAGAAGATTGGCTTTGGTGCCAAGTCACTCTCATCCTTCCATTATTAATATGTCCTCACTTAGGTCAATTTAATGATTGAATATATCATGATTATTTCATACATTAAGCAAATTTGATAGAGAAAATAACATTGAAAGCAAGTAATAAGCATTAAATGAATAAAACAAAAATAGTTATAGAAAAAATAAATATAACACTCATTATGATACTCTTTACTTAATTAAAAAACATAGTTGAGTCTTTGAGTTTAATATATGAAATGACCATCATACCCTTATGTCTATGGCCTGGGGAGTGATACTAAAAATCATAGGAATGATATTCACATTACCAAATTCATGATGCATGCAATTCAATGTAAGGACCTTCAACATCTTAAAGGTTGATCTCACCTAACTAAACAAGTCATAACTGCGCATAAACTTCCTTTTGGGTTCAAGTCTCAAGAGTGTACCTAGTTTAGCCCACATTTTGGATATTCCCATCTCCTTCTTTGTGAATTAAAGGATTTAATTTTAGACAATCCTCTTTGTTGTTCTGATAATATCACTTGTTATCTATAAGGATGACAATTTCATGGGTTTTTCGAGTTACCCGCCTCGATCCATCCCTATTAGGACGGATATGGGAGTATAGTAATCGGGGATGAGATGGGTTTGGATTTACTTTTTAAAACTCAGATCGAGTTCGGGGCGGGGTGGGTTTTTTAATAATTTACCTTGCCTTGCCCCGAATATAAAAATAAAAATTTACCCTTTATATCCTACAAAATACCAAAAAACTCCACCTATAAATATCTTCTTCCTCTTCCATTTCTAGGGTTTCTCTCACCTAACGTAGACATCTTCTTCTTAGTTCTCATACTTTTTTTTATTTCCTGGACTAATTTTCCAAATTCAAAAATTTTCTAGCTTAGATTTTGAGTAGTTAGTTTCAAATCCATGAATTTTTTTTTTGTAATTTTTTTTCATATTTATTTTCAAATATCAATCACTAAAAACTCATTGAAAACCAGAGAATAACAAAGGGAGAGTTGGAGAGTGAGCAACAAAGACAGAGATATCGATGGCAATGGTGCTTTAGGGGCTTTTATCATCCATTGACAAGCCGATTTGTAGCGTCTTCAATGGCGGTTCCATTTATTATATGGTTCTTTCTTTCTTATTTCTTTGTTTGATGTTGAGAAAATACAGGAAAAGACGGAATATTGAAAGAAATTTTGATAATTTTAAACTTGTTTATTTATTTTCCTTTTCCTACATTTTTTGAGGACCAAATTTCTTTGGAAATGCTTGTTCTATTTCTCAAGATCCATTTTTTGTTTTGACTTCATTTTCCAGACAATGGAAGCAAGACTCGACCCGACCCAAAAATACATACTCGGGGCGGGTCGGGGACAAGATTTTAATATATGTTTGAAAATGGGAATGGTAACACATACTCCGCCCCACCTCGGGTTTGGGACGGGGATGGAAAATAATTACATATTTTGGGATGGGAATGGGATAAGGGTGCCCTGTTCGAAACCCGTCTTGTTGTCATTCCTAATTATCTATAAGTAAATGAACAATAAACAAGAAAATGAAAATAAGTAATAAAGTAATCACATGAAAATATAAACTTTAATATATTTTGATAATGGGAAGAACAAATAGATTCACTATATTAAAAAGAAGTAATTATAATCAAAATTTCTTATTGCAATTTTTTTTTTTATTTCATAGGAATATTTGTAATATAGATAAATTTATTTCTACAACAAAATCTCAATATAGGATAATTTTCTTTATAATAATACAAAATATTATTCAAACAAGAACAAAAACTTAGAAATAAGTTTAAAAGGATATTTGAAACACCTTTCAACAATCTTCACAATAGCTTAAAATCTCAAACTAGTAAACATCTTCACATGTACCTTTTTTCGAGGTATTAAATTGTACTTCTTTATTGATAGGAGTATTTGACTTTCCATCTTCACTAAAACATGAAATAGAACGGTATTAAACTTATGTCAAGCCATATCAATTACATTCTTCTCCACATAATGTTAAGCCATTGATCACTATCATTTCTTCTTATTACATCCTAAGAACGGTAAAACTCTTCACTTCTTGTAAAAAATACAAAAGAAACTATATTTTCAACATTATAACCCGACGAGGCTTTATGCAAATACCTTTCCTCTCTCTTTTGCAACGTTGTAGGAATTATTCGACTAGGTTGAGATATTTCTTTGCATTTATTAACATTTGTTTTCATTTGTGGCTAACTGTTTTTCTTTTTTTCTCAAATTCCATCTCAACAATATGGTTTTATGGTTGAGTTCTTTTGAAGACCGTTTCATTTGCTCCCAGTCTTTCTTTTCATTAACACCATATCTCTAGTCACCACCTTCTTCTTAGCTATTGGATAGCCAAGTTTGTAATCTTTAATTCCATTTTCAAACCCAAGGAATATGTATTTTTTTTTATTTAAAAAATATAGTTTTATTATATTTATATATGTACCACTCTTCTTCTAAAATCTTGAAATCAATTGAAAAATATGAAGATCAATTTGTTATATAACAAGATTTGGTGACAACCTTAGCCTGGAAATTTTAGGTACTCCAAGACTTAATCTCATACACCTAGTACATTCCAATAGTGTTTTATTCATATTTAAGATATTCCTTTCTGCTGTAGAAATCCTTCACATATAAAATGTGAGTGATACAAGAATTCATGTAATACTCTATAAGCTTAGTGTTCTTATCCTCAAGCCCATTGTCTAATTTAATATATTTTATCTTCCTTTCTATTTATTTTTAAACTTTTCGTTTCTATTGCTTTAAATATTCCAAAGATATTTGATTTATGTTTCATAAAATAGACTCATAATTTTCTTAAATAGTTATCAACGAAACAAATAAAATAACATGTACTACTAATAGAAGAACTGGAATACCTGGAATACGACTCCAAATATTCAAATGAACATGATCATGAATAATTAACCTCATGTGAGATGCTAACTTCAAACTTTTACTATTTTCCTAGCACAAAGAATTCATAAAAATCCAATTTGCATGATGTCACACCTTTTGACTGATTCCTACTGTAAAATTTCACTATGCTCTATTCTTCTAAATGTTCGAGACACCTACAACTTCATATCATTTGAATTTGAATTTAACATTGCAAAGTTATGCTACCACCAAATTATATATATTTTTAGTCTTCTTATCTTTCATGATCACCAATGATCCTTTGGCTATTTTCAACATTTCATCTCTGATTGTGTTATAGTTGCATCCCAGTGCATATAATGCTTCGAGAGAAATCAAATTCTTTTTCAATTTAGGAGTATGTCTAACACCTATGAAAGTTCTAACAACTCCATCAAACATTTTGAATTTAATATTCCTATTCCAACAACCTCAACATTGCATCATTATTTATCAAATTGATCATATAATAATATGATTTATACATGTCCAACTAATGCCTATGAGAGCACATATGATAAAAGTAATCAAAATCAATGATTAAAGAATTTTGAATCAGTTTTGTATATAACCATTAAAAAATTTACTTTTGTTTATTACTTCCATCTTTAATTGTAATAACACTAGTTTCATTAATGGGGGCAAGTGTGACCATGATTGGGAATTATTTTTGTTTAATGATCTTCCTCTTTGATAATTTCTTGCAATTTTCTCTTCTAATGTTACCATCAAGCCATCTTCATGTTGTTCTTTACAAAATGTTTTACTTTTTGTTATATGACAGTAATACTTCAATAACCTTATCAAACTTCAAATTCCCCTAGCTTCCTATATAACAAATTGTTCCTAGATTATCATATGATTGAGAAAGTGATGCCAATAATGAAATTGCTTTATCCCTTTAATTTGTTAAACATTGCCCCAAATTGCAATAGTTACATAGTTAATCAATTGAAAGTATTCAAGTTTTGTAGTAAATATATTTTTCTACCATATATAGACCATATAATTCTTTTTGGCAACTTATTTGACAAATTTTTCTCCATTAACACGGCTCCAAATTGTTCAATATATCTTTATTATTGCTTCATTGATCGAGTTCATATTATGTATTACTTCATTAGAGATATTTAGGTTGACTGCCTTTTGATCTATCACTTTAAATATCTGATCATCTACATATATTCAAACTTTTTCTGCTTGGTTTGTGATGTCTAGTAAACTTTTTGTTGAATGCATAAATCCTTTACTTGCTATTACCTCAGGGAAATTTATGCGTAGAAAATTTTGCTATCTTGTGTCTAGCCCCAAACATCATGTGGATTGGATACCACTATTCTACCAACTCTAATATCACTTATTGTGCAAGCAAAAACTTTGATACCACTTATTGCGTTAACTCTAATACCCCTTATTAAGCAAAGATAAGTGAGCAATAAATAAGGAAATGGGAATAAGAAAATAATCAAAGAGAACACAAGATTTGATGCGATTCAATAATATGCCTATATCCCCTAGGAGAAGAAATTTATTCACTATATTGAAAAGTAACAATTATACACTTAAAGCTCTCAAATCCTAAAATAGATTTGAAGAAATCTATTCACTATATTGTTAATTTATTGTGAAAATAGGTTCCCTATAGATTAAGAAAAGTTGATAGACATAAGTTTACAAATATTTTAAATCATGAGATGACTATGGATATGTAATGCCTACATTAAGTAGATAGAGATTCAAGGACGAGTAGGAGACATTTGTTAGAGTAAAAATTCACAATTTAAAGTGTAAATATAAAGAGGGGAGAAATATGAAATATTTCAAAATTCAATAGTTATATATATTTTTTTGTCCTTAATATGTAATATTCTCTTGGACATAATTGAATCATTTTCTCTCATATATAAATATAAGATGAATCAAATCACTTTCTCTTATAAGATGAAAATATAATATGACGGAAGTAAATTTACTTGATCCACTAAAAGAATGAAAATAAAATTTATAATTTCTAAAATTGATGTATTTTTGTAAAAGTGCTGCACTGTACCCCTTACTCACTGCAAGAAGAAGATCATGATGCCCGTCAAAAATAAAGTCTACATGACAATAAATGACTAAAATGTGGAGAGTTAGTGAATTTAAAGGAGATAATATTTTTATGAATTTTTATAGATGATATTTTAGAATTGATTCCTTTAGGATGTGGAATTTGATCATTCGTTGACCTCATGATCCAGGATGAGAAGATCATATTGGCATGGATAATTTGGGTAAATATAATATCCAACATCTCTTGGAGTGAGAAATTTCAGACCCTTATGTAAGGGGGTGATTTTGAAAGGTGTAGGCATGTTTTAAAATAGTAAAGGCTCAAAGACCCAAAATGAATAATGTCTACTTGGATGATTACACTGATAAATCATATAATATTATTTACATCAAATAAGCTTATAATCATAGCATCGTACTGAGAAGGGAGGAATGTATTGTCAAGGAGAGTGCCAAGCATGCTTCAACTGACAATTTTAAATTCATTTATTTATTTTTTTGAGTTGCTGTTTTCTTCACTGATTTCCAACGTTTTCATAAGTCCGTCGGTTCTAACCTTCTTACCAAAGGATTAAGGCTAAAAGCTCATCTTCCCTCGACACAACCCTAAGGTATGCTGCATAAAGTGATTATCTTAATCATTTTTTCAATTATATTATTGCCCGCAGAAACATTTAGGATTTAGGTTCGTCTGTCCACTCCAATTAATGGACAACTTCGCTGACAATTCTGCCTTAAGCTGCTTACTCACAGCAACATTCTTGTGCCATCTCGCCAATCCATTATTGGCCCCCACAAAAACATCTGTCCAAGATCTTCTCTATATATGTAAATTATACTTGCGTCTGCTGTATATATTTGTTTCTCAATGGTGACACTGTTGTGATACTCTAGCTTGAGATGGTACACTGACAAAATAGGGTTTTGTTGCTCTAGTGGATTTATTCTGTTGGGCCATCATACGTATAAATGTGCTGTATGGTGATATATGTCTTTATAGAGGAGAAGTTGCAAAGGGTTTTCTTGAAAAGATTCACTAGAACTATGTGTAGTTTTGACACGATCATTTCTTTTTAACTCAGTGGGTTGGATCTTAATTAGTTTAATTAAAAGCACTATTACGTCTTTGTAGCGGATTAACTCATCCTATTGACAAAAAGGCGACATGTAATTAATGTAAGTTGGGAGTATTGAAAGACCAAAAATGACATCGGAGTTTTGTTTTGCTGTTTTTGTACATATGTGTAGCTTGTCAATTCTCTGATAGGCCACATGCATTGAAGTGGATCTTCATGATCAGCGTAATCGTGGAACACCACTTTCTCTGATAAAGATGACAGCCCCAACTTGAAACTTACATTAACAACATTATCTTTAACTACATCATCCTTGTCAAAAAGTTAACAGAATTAATTGACAATGCTATATTACATTAATGATGATGACTGACGATGCAAACTGCCATAATCATCATAATGCATGCTTGATTTCTCAAACAAAAAATCCAAGATAAAAGATGGGTAAATCTGGTTATACATTTTGTATTCATAATTGTTAATTAATTTGCAGATTCTGAGACTGATGATCATTAATTTCCAAGCAAAGTAATACCTAAAAGTAGTTTTTAATTTGGGCTATTGGGTGGAATGCTAGGTTTGATTAAGTTAAGTTGAGCACAAACTTGAAGTTTGGAATTAATGATGAGAGTGAATGTAGCAGATGCACTAGTCTCAATGATCACATGATAAGGACAACAGTGATGGAAGAAAAGTAGAAAAAGATATGTGAATGTGATAAATTAAAGTGATTCCAAAGGCACCCAAGTTGGTTGAAAGAGAGAAGAAAATAGTGATTATGAGTTATGAGTAGTCTGTCTACATGGGTCTAGATTGCAGATGTGTCTTAGTGATACACACGCATGGACGGAGAGATCACATATGGAGATCATGTGAGATAAAAAGAGGGCAAGTGGGATGATGTGGAGGAGAATGACATGTGAACAACACAAAGGGTCAGTTTTAAGATTTGTAGACAGCAGAACCCACAAAGCCACGCCTGTGCCTTGTGTTTTGATTCTTTGCTTTAGTTGTACATCCACTTGAACTGGGAATAATAAATTAACAATGAGAGAGAGAAAAAGCATATTTATGGTCGTTATTATTGTTAAAATGATCAATTCATAAATCTAGCGACAATGATGGTTGATATTGATAGGTTGTTTGTTCAATCCAGAGAGTGAGATTGAGAGAATCCAACTCTGAGGTTGTTTTTAGTGGAAGAAATATGATAACCGGTATCATTGTGCGGCTTGAAAATCTACTCTATTATTATATGCTTACAAAGCACGCGCGTAAGTCTTCTCATTCCAACGTAAGCATGAGCTTGAAAATCCCATCTCTCCCCCTTCTCCTCTTCCCTCAAATGGATCCAGCATGCATCTTGTCAATCTCATTATCTAATCAAATTCTACATATATATATATACACACACACATATATATTTGAGTTTACACGCCTTTCTTAATTGTTTAACCCTATCTAATCATAATAATAACTCTCCCTTGATGCAAACACACATATATATAATCAGTAGTAGCTAGTGATCAGCTAATGTCATGTTATGAATTCATTTCAATTTTACTTAAGCTAGTGTTGATGACTGATTTCACACTCTTCTCCAATCCAATTGAACTTAATTATCATGCATGGAACTATGCATAGTGAGTGGGCTTCCAAATGGCCAATATCGCAATAATGTCGCATAAACTGAATGATTCTTCATTCATATGCCTTCACATGTCTTGTGCCATGTGATCACTTGCATTCCCAGCATAAAAATCTCCAATGGACTGCTTGGTGAGACAAAAGTGACAGTTAGAACAGGTACCCACTAGTTGCCTAAATTCTCAATAGTCTTGAATGTCTACAATGTTGTGGGTGCCTAGTCCAGATTTTGCAAGCCAAGCCAAGCCAAATATTGTCGATTTTCACTTTCCATATGCATGCATGAATAGGACAAAGATAGTATTTGCCAGCAGTCTCAATCTCAATGGAATTAATGGCAGATCTACCAAGGGACCAGGAGGCATACCACCCCTCAGTCCACCTACTCAATATGCACGTTTGAAAAGTACATAAAACCAGTTGTCTTGGGATTTGATGAAAATCATGAGGTGTGGTTCATTTCCTTCATTCCTCAATCCTCAGTACATGCAACACCTTTCGAGATTTAATGAGATTAATTAAGGGTCTCAGCATTCACCTTTGCAGCTCTGTTGGTTTTGTAGAATGGGCTTCCATAAAATGGGCTGTTGGTTTGATATAGTGGACCGTTCTAGGATGTGGCTTTGATTAAAGCCTGTTTGGAGACATGGTCTCTAAGAAAGGACTTAAGCCCACTTATGGGGAACCTTTTGCAAATCAACTCCTTAACAGTAATTTAAATCTTGGAAGGAACTCTTGGAAAACTCATGAGTGTGCATAAAAGCTTATTTAATTATTTCTTGTCAAGAAGGCCCCCAAAATTTTGATTTTCTCTTCTAGTGAAGATGAAAATAGAACAAATCTCGTTAAATAACCATCCATGGTTGCAACAACGCGAAGTACTCAAAATCGTGCATATCTACCTTTTCAATAAATGTGTTCAACAATAAATGCATTAAACTGACTAATATTTACATGGAGTAAATTACTGAAAAATTCGAGTGGACTAGTTGACAAGGAGGATTAATCACTATTTTTATTTTTCTTTAGTTTGGATCGTAAGAAGCTTAAGACTCATTCGACATGGTTCTCAATTTGCGAAATAGTAGTTTTAATACACTTCTCTAGTACTCTCACTCGTTTTTTAAATTGTTTTCCTCACCTATATATTTTTCTTAATATTTATGTTTTGTGTGGGATTTTTTTTTTTCAAAAATAGTTTGGAGAAACAATTTTTTAGTACAATTTTTAAAAACCGTTTCATGATGTTTTATTAAACAAAAGTCTATTTAACAACTTAAAATGTTCTTAATATGTTTTTAATGTTTTTAAATATATTTTAATTATTTTTATATATATATACAATGCTTTATTTTTAATCATTATTCATTTTTGTATAATTATTTTTTAAAATAGTCATAAAAAAACAAGTGAAACAATTGAAAATAACTAAAACACATTATCTAAAAATATCATGGCTATGTTTGGAAAAGGTTTTAGAAAACAATTTTAAAAATCAATAGTTTTTTAAAACAATTTTTGAAAACTATTCAATAATATTTTGTAAAACAAAAATTTGTTTACGAAAAAGTTTTTACCTTGCTTTTTTATGTTATAAATATGTTTTAAAAATAATTTTTATATTTAGTATTTTATTTTAAAACAACCTTAAAAACAAAAATTACTAGAAATAATTAAAAGATGTTTTTTGAAAATACCATTTTTCTTTATTTAAAAAAAAAAAAAAACTATTTTATGATTTTTGAGTGTTAAACATATTTTTCTATATTTTTTACTTGAGAGAATGAAAAATTATTTTAAAAAATAATTATCAAACATGTTCTAAATCTTTACTCCCTTACATGTTAAAATTATTTAGGAAAGTCCCCTCTCTTCTCAATCCTTGCTAGCTTACGGGAGTCCAGCGTACCCATCATGATTAAAAAGTCTCAAGACAAATTCAATCAGAAATGGTAAAATATTACTTTTGTATATAGCTTCCTCATATTATGATATTCAGTCAAATTACTGTCATTGATATTTTTTATATCTTTACATATTTATGTAATTGTTTTATAATGAATTAAAGCTTCCCATAGGTTTTTCTTGTCTAACGTCTCTTCATGGTATCAAAGCATTCAAGCTCGAACTAGCAACCTGGAACCCAATTCTTCCATGACTAAAGAGGTCCTCCTAGAAAGTGTCAAATGCTAATAGTTTCAACCCTTAATCCTATCTTGGACACTTCCTCAAGATATGGACATACCATCAACAATCCTGCCCATGACTATTGGACTAAGCAGGATCAACTCCCCTTTCATGCCTTTTTTTTCTCTATCTAAATCCTTGATGCCCTTTATTGCCTTTGCCTTAGTTCTCGTGAGGCATGGCTCAAGTCGGCCAACATTACTTACGCCAATTTTTGTATGAGCCTAGAGTGAAGCATCTAAAGTAGAAGCCTTCCCTCAATGCTCTTATCGACATATCTATCACTTAGCTTATGTAGTCGATAAAGAGTTTTGCTTATCAACTTGCACTCACTAGTTCTATGTTAGATAAAGATGATATGATCATATATTGTATCAAGGGCTCGAACTTGAGTTCAACGAGATATTTTTCGTTGATCGTGCTCGTGAAAAGCCTGTTTTGTTCGAAGCTCTCCATGATAAGATTTTGGAAGATGAGAATTTGCTTAAATGAAAAGCATTATATGTTGATTCCTCTCCTATGTCTGCCAAATATACACAAAGAAAAAAGGAAGGATTTAAAATAGCAGGCCACACAAGGACACGCAACAATAACCATAATCTGCAACATGGCAAACATGATGCCAAGTGTCAATTTAGTGGCTAAAGGGCCATATGACAAAGAAGGGATTCTAATTCAAGCCTATTACCCAAAGTGAAATTTTAGCAACCTATGCCTTAGCATTAACGGGTAATAAGAATCTCAATATTGGTGCCACTCACCAAGTCACTAATAATCTGCCGAACTTGCCTTTTGACTCTGAGGTACCTAATGATATTGTTGTAGGTGATAAATTTGGAGCCTCATAACTGATGTTGGGCCCTCTCCTACTCTCTACTCCCTCACTCTCATCTTCGTTATAAAATGCACTTCATGTTCTTTCAATGTAATGTAGCTTAAGTTTTGTATGACATATGACATATGACAACTAATCCCAAGAAAATAGCCGAGTCAACTAGTTTAAAAATAATATTAAGTTACTTAGGAAACTTGAGACTTGTAGTAATTGGTTACTTGCAGTGGGTATTTGAGTTTTCATTTCCTAAACGTTGGAAGTTGTGAAGACATTGAAGGGTTATTGGGATAAATGGGAGGAAAAACGATGAAAAAAAAATCTTTTGGTCTTTCGTTTTGAATCTTCAGTCAATGGAAATCTTTTCTTGAGAGTTTCTCTAGTGGATTCCAGAGTTTCTTAGGTTAAACGTGTTCAATCCTCTTTTCTTTCTTGCCTTTTGTTGCATGAGTTGGCATTAGAGCGAGGTTTGACTTGACTTAATGGCTAACAACATAGTCGAGAATATGATCCCTAACAATGAGGATGGTGGAGTGGGAGCTATTTGGACAACAATTGATAGCTTGGGACAATAGGTGTATGAAATTTGTAATATGCTTGTCCAACAAATTTTGGATGCCAATCAGGAACCCGTTCAACATAGGAATTATGCTAGAAGGGTTGCCTTGGATGATCCTATTGATAGACCTGTTAGTGGCAGACCTGTTTGTGAGAGGTTCATTCCAGCACGCCCATGTCAACAACTTACGAATGATGAAGATTCTGATTTTGATGAGGATGGTGGGTATGGGGAGTTTCAACAAACAAGGAGAAATAGAGGATTTGAAAAGTATAGATTGAAGGTAGATATTCAATGGGCATCTACACATGGAGGATTTTTTGGATTGGGTTTCTGAAGTAGAACGGTTCTTTGACATGATGGAGGTTCCAAAAAGGAAAATGGTGAAACTTGTTACTTTTTGGTTGAAGGGGGGAGCGCTGGTATGGTGGGATCAACTGCAGCTGAATAGGCAAAGGCTAGGAAAAGCACATATGAGGACTTGGAGAAAAATGAAACAACTACTGATAGGAAGATTCTTGCCTCCAGATTATGAGCAAAACCTGTTCCAGATGTATCAAAATTGCATGCAAGGCCATAAGATAGTTTTTTTATTATAAATCTAAATTTCTACGGCTCTTTGCTCGTTATAATTTAGTTGAAACAGAAAATCAACGGGTTACAAGGTATCTTAATGGGTTGAAGTCATCTCTTAGAGAAAGGATTGGGTTACAGAGAATTGATACAGTTGATGAAGCCCGTAATATGGCCTTGAAAGCAGAGATGTTAGAGCATATGTCGGGAAAATTAGATTACAGTCTTTAAGTTGTTCCTGATTCTTCATATATTGTAACTACGAAAAGAAAAGCACCACAGAAAGTTGTCCCTATTCAGTCACGCCCAAGTACACATACAAAGGATGTCTCTAATACTGGTGGTAATTCCATAAAGCAAACAACAGCAACACCTAACAATGAGAGTACTAAAAATCCTTATGTCAACAATACAACTGTGAAGTGTTATAGGTGTGGAAAACCTGGGCATAAATCAAACTAGTGTCTAGCTAGAAAACTAGTAAATCTGGCCAAGTCGGAAGATGATGTGGTTGATGATGAAGAGGAGATAGAGCCAAGTGATGATTTTTACCAAGGAACTGAATTTGCAGAAGAAGAGAGAGAACAAGTTAATTGTGTGGTGCAATGGGTGTTATACTCACCAAAGGACCAATCTCAGTGCAACAACATATTCCAATCATAATGTACAGTTGCAAAGAACTTTGTGGTGAAAAGGCTAGTGGAGCATTTGCAGCTACCAACGGAAAAACACCCATCTCCTTATGTTATAGGTTCGATTAAAAAGGGACCTAAAGTTAAAACAGAAATTTGTCATGTTCCTATTTCCATTGGAGAGCATTGCACGGATGAAATAGTTTGTGATGTTGTTGATATGGATGCTAGCAATATTTTACTTGGTAGACCACGGCAATATGATGTTGATGTTGTCTATAAGGGTAGGGATAATATATATGTTTTTACGTAAGGTTCTCATAAGGTTGTTGTGGTTCTATCCAAAGAAGGAAAAGAGTCACCTAAGGCTTCTAAAGTGGAGGGGCAGTGTTGTAGTATGTGGGTCATATTGGAGAAAAAGGGGCAAATGCCGGAGTGACGACATTTGCCATTCAAGCTTGTACTTCTATTGTAGTGGGTGAACGATAGGTTGGTGGGGTGCGGGGGGCAACGGCCCCCGTGGTATGATTCAGGGGTATTTTTGGAATTCCATTCCTAAGGGTTAGTATAAATACCCTTTTATGTAACCTTAATTTGATACATAGTGAAAATCCTCTTTTCCCTGTTCTCGTGGACGTAGGCAATTAGCCGAACTATATTAAATTTGCGTGTTCTTCTTTCTCGTTTTCTTATTTTCGCCATTAAATCGTTGCATGGTTTCAATAGGCATTATTTTCTTACTATTGCTAGATCAAAATTTGAGTTTGAAATAGATACAAAGAGCACACAAGAAGTTCATGTAATGGTAGTGAAGGCCCTTATTACAGATGGAGAAGAGGAACTAGTTGTGAAAGTGCCTAATTAGTTGCAACCAATGCTGGAAGAATTTAAAGAGGTCACTACAAGTGATTTACTTGATGATTTGCCCTCAATGTGTGACATTCAATGTCATGTTGATTTATTCCCTAGAGCAAGCTAGGCTAAGTTATTGCATTAAAAAATGAGCTCAAAAGAAAGCAAGATATTGCAAGAAAAGGTGGAGGAGTTGTTACAGAAAGGATTTATTTGCGAAAGCATGAGCCCATGTGCAGTTTTGACATTACTTGCTCCAAAGAAAGATGGTAGTTAACATATGTGCATAGATAGTCGTGCTATAAATAAGATCACTATAAAGTATCAATTTTCAATTCCGTCCTTATATGACATGTTGGATCAATTGGAAGGTTAGAAGTTGCTTTCGAAAATAGATTTACGAAGTGGATATCACTAAATTCGCATAAGACCACGAGATGAATGGAAGACTGGTGTTTAAGACTAAAACAAGATTGTGTGAATGGATGGTCATGCCTTTTGGGTTATCAAATGCACGAAGTGCTTTTATGCAGCTCATGAATCGGGTGTTAAGAAGTTTTGTTGGGAAATTTTTTGTTCTATATTTTGATGATATTCTGATTTATAGCTAGAATGAGTTAAAACACATTCAACACTTGAGAAAAGTTTTAACAGTGTTGTTGATACCTTCTCAACTAAGGATGGATTCCTTCCTTAGTCGTGGCAGTAAAAGTTCCCATCTTGATACCAGAATCCGAGATTTCTGCTTCCCTGCACAAAGATGTCCAGACGGGTTGTCCGGACACACCCTCCGAAGTCTAAGTCAGTCCTTAGGAATAGATAGCAACCCTTAGATATGAAGAGAGAGAAAGAGAAAGAGAGAGATCTCCCTAGCACCCCTTGCTCTTCTTTAATTGTGTTTTTATAATGTTCAAAGGTGGAAGAAGGCTCAGTGATGTTGAGTGGGCCCATATAATGATGATTGCGCAGTAATGACAGAGCAATAATCACATATGCAGGACAGCTGGGGGCTATGTCAGGCGGCGCGTCATGATACAGCTTGCCATCCCTTCCACCTTGTTGATGACCTGAGACCCTATCTATCGAAGCAGACGTGAGGATGGGAAGAGTCCCATCAATCAATCTAATGTCAGTTAGCCATGGTCTCATGTACCAAGGAAGACTTGAGGCTATCAAGAGAGTGCAGGCCGCTTAGTGGCGTAAATGGTCCGGACAAGAAGTTCTCGAATGTCTTGAAGGTAATCCGGGTAGTGATGAAAGGAGTGACACGTGGCCTAGCTAGAGCAATGCCATGTGGACGGATGCGTGGGAGCATTTGAGGGTAAACACGTGGGATATGACCCCCACAAGTGTTGTAGCAAAATAAGTTGTTTTTGTTATTTCTCAGATATGCGATTAGTTCAAAAGGAGTTCATGTTGACAATGATAAAGTTCGAGCTATATAAGAGTGCCGACATGAAAGACTAATGGAAGCACATAGCTTTTATGGTTTGGCGGTGTTTGAAGAAAGGGAAGTTTATTTTGCTTTGATTACAGAAAAGTTTTGCACCGCACCAATACTAGCTTTACCAAGTTTTGAAAAGTTATTTGAGATGGAGTGTGATGCAAGTGGTGTTGGAATTAGAGTTGTTCGATCTCAATATGGATGACCGGTGGCTTTTTTCAGTGAGAAATTAAGTCAAGCAAGGCAGAAATGGAGTACCTACAATAAGGAATTTTATGCAGTTGTACGAGCATTAAAGTAGTAGGAGCATTATTTGATGAAGAGGAAATTTATATTGTATTATTACCATCAAGCTTTGAAGTTCATTAACAGCCAAAGGCATTTAGAGAAATTATATGCTAGGTAGTCAACTTTTTTGCAAAAAAATCTTTTTGTTATATGACATAAATATGGAGCATTAAATCAAGTTGTTGATACTCTTAGTCGTCGGGCTGTATTACTCGTGACAATGAGGAATGAAGTTGTTAGTTTTGAATGTTTAAAAGAGTTATATGCAGAAGATGACGCTTTCAAATAAATTTGGGACAAATGCACCATAAAGCAACTTGTTGGTGAGTTTCATATTAATGATGGTTATTTATTTTATGGAAATCATTTATGCATTCCTTGATTATCATTATAGGAAAAGGTGTTAGCTTTTTTCCTATAATGTATGACCATATAAAATTATATTTGTGTAAATATTATTTAAGGGCATCAATTGATGCATAGGTGAATCAATTAATTAGACATCCAAGAGTCTTATGTATGGAAGACTCAAATTATAAATGGGGAGTTAGAAAATTTAATTTATATGAATGTGGTGTTACAACTTTTGTAACCCCATCATTATGAAATTTAATTCGTACATTATGTTTATGAGTAATAGAGGAAAATGGAAAATTATAACTTATGCAATTATATAGATGCGTTCAAGTTAATAACCCACCATTACCCATTAATTTGTACATAATGGTTGTAAATAATGAGTATAACTCCCATATAGTCTTTGATGGAAAGACTGAGAGATGTACAACTTTTTATAAGTTAAGGTCCCAAGCCACACTCTCATTCTTATGTCATTTTGTTGTTTTATTTTTAACAACAAACACCACACAAGTGACCCATCCACTATATGAGAGTAGTGAGTTGAAGACCTTGACAATACAATTCACAAGGTGACTCAATCTCACTTCAAAAGTGTTATTGGTATCATGGATCAATGTAAGAATATGATCATTATTTTAGTACTTACATTTATTTTGTTTTATGTATCCAATTTTTTTTTTTTAAATAATTATTTTCGCATAAAGTTTATAAAAGTTTGGTTAACAATTGGTACTAGAGCCAACCAATTTTGGATCATAAAACATATTTTTTCATTTTTTGATTATTGTTTGATCTTATGGACAACTAAAATATATATGATGTGATGCATATGAATGATGTAGTAATACACATTTTCAATGTTTTATGATTTCAATCATATCTATTGCATGATTTTATGAAAGTTGCAAAAATATGATTAGTAATTTAAATATGTGATTATGGAAATATCAAGAAATAGCTTTTCTAGTATGTATGTTTATTTACTTGTTTGTTTGAAGATGATTATATATATATATATATATATATATGTGTGTGTGTGTGTGTGTTGTTCAACTTATGAAATAAGTGTTGATCAACCCAACAGAGGATCATCACTATGTTTGATTATATGACAAGAGTTTAATAATAAAAGGTTGATGAAGTTTTTACCCAACGGTATTAAACTTCTTTATGTTTCAATACTTATATTTTAATAATTATGTCATATCTATATGATTTATGAATTATTATAATTCAACCAAATGGAAGGATTATAATAATATACTTTTGAATTATATGATTGTAGTTCAGCCCAATGAAAAAACTATGATATGATCTCTTATGTTTATGATTAATGTGATATCTAACTTAATTTTTATTGTAGTTAGATTATTGTAAAGTGTGGTATTAAATATTGTCATGATATATAATAATTTTCCTTTTGAATTAAATTTTATTTTGCAGCAATGAATCCTACTGCTATTATAGGTTATTTGTCTAGTATTGAACAATTACGTGGGGCAAATTTTAAAAAATGGAAAGAACAAATCGAAATTGTTCTTGGTTGCATGGATTTGGACTATGCATCAAG
This sequence comes from Vitis rotundifolia, assembly GCA_030254885.1. NCBI lineage: Eukaryota > Viridiplantae > Streptophyta > Magnoliopsida > Vitales > Vitaceae > Vitis > Vitis rotundifolia. Next base: position 17,041,294 of record CM058152.1, read on the forward strand.
AGAGCCTACACCCACAAAGCCTACTTCTGAAAGTACAATGAACAAAAGGCTTTATATGAAAAGTGGGAGCACTCTAATTGCATGAGTCTAATGATTATGAAAGGTTCAATCACTCCTGCAATTCGTGGAGTAATCCTGGATTCAAATAATGCAATGAGCTATATTAAATCAGTTGAAGAACAATTCTTAGGAACTTCCAAGTCCTTGGCAAGTACTCTTATGATCAAAATGATAATAATGAAATATGATGGTCATAGTGGTGTACGTGAGCACATCATGAAAATGAGTGATATGGCTTCTCAATTGAAAGGAATAGACATGACAATTTCTGAAGGTTTTCTTGTTCACTTCATAATGACTTCCCTTCCTTCACAATTTGGCTTTCAAAATTAATTAGAATACTCAAAAGGATAAGTGGAAAATGAGTGAACTAATTGTCATGTGTGTTTAAGAAGAAGAGAGGTTTAAAGTGGAAAAAACCTGATATGGCTCACCTCACTATTGGTCCAAATAAAAAATCCTTCAAGAAAGGTAAAGGTAAGATAAAGAAGCAAGGTAATGATGTATCTCACAATAGGCAAAATGATGAAAATAAGATGCAATGTTATTTTTGCCACAAGAAAGGTCACAAAAGAAGAGATTGTTCTGGTTTTAAAGTTTGGTTGGAAAATAAAGGTAAAACTTAATACTTAGTGTCTTACGAATCTTATTTAGTTGATATACCACCAAACTCTTGGTGGATTGACACTGGTGCAAGCATTCACATAATGAATTCATTGTAGGGATACCTTACAAGCAAGAGACTAAGTAAAGGAGAGCGAACCATTACTTTGGGAAATGGAACAGAAGTGGAAATTGAGGCTATTAGCACTCTTCGTTTAATTTTGGATACTGGTTTCATTATGGATTTAGTAAATACAGTTTATGTTCCTGTTTTTCAGAAACCTAATTTTAGTTCTAAGACTTGATTCTTATGGTTATGAATTAAAGTTTGGAAATAATGGAGTTTCCTTGTTCTATAATTCTTGTTTGATTGGCTCTAGCATTTTACATGGTAATCTTTATTCATTAAATTTAGATTGCAAATATTCAGAGTCTCTTTTATCTTATCATGTTCATGAATTCTCTAAAAAACGAAATCGAGTGAATGAAAATTCATCCATATTGTGGCATAAGCGATTGGGTCACATTTCAAGAGAAATGATGGAATGTCTTATCAAAGATAAAATTTTGACTTCACTTGATTTTTCTGATTTTACTAGTTGTGTTGAATGCATAAAGGGAAAATACACTAAGGTTAAGAAAAATGGTGCCTCAAGGGCTACTGAATTGTTAGATTGTATTGATTCTGACATTTGGGGACCTTATTCAATTCCAACTATCAATGGACATAACTACTTTATTAGTTTTATTGATGACTTTTCAAGGTATTCTTATGTATATCTTATTTGTGAAAAATCTGAAGCATTAGATGTTTTTAAGATTTATAAAGTTGATGTTGAAAATCAACTCAATCAGCGAATTAAAAGTGTAAGATTTGATAAAGGTGGTGAATATTATGGTAGGTTCACCAAATTAGGTCAACATCTTAGTGCTTTTGCCTTATTTTTAAGAGAGCATGGTATCTTTGCAAACTACACAATGCCTAGAACATCATAGCAAAATGGTGTAGCAGAGCGACAAAATCGTACTCTAATTGACATGGTGAGAAGTATGATGAGTAACTCAACATTGCCTGAATTTTTGTGGGGTGAAGCATTGAAAATTGCTGTTCACATTCTCAATTGTGTTCCTAGTAATGTTGTACCCAAAACTCCTTATGAGTTATGGGTGGATAGGAAACCGACTTTGAATTATTTACATGTATGGGGATGTCCAGTTGAAGCTAAAATTTTTAACTCGCAAATAAAGAAATTGAATTCTAAAACTATAAGTTGTAATTTCATTGGCTATCCTAAAAGATCAAAAGGTTTTAGATTTTATTGTCATGGTCAGGGCCCTAAAATTGTTGAAACAAGACATGTTGTGTTTTTAGAAAATGAATATTTTAGTGGGAGAACTGAGCTTAAAGGTTAACCTCTAATGAATTATCAACACCAATGATGGAATATGGTGTGACTCAAGAGGTTTCTCGTAATGAAAATGAGAATGTCCCAAATATAGAAGTATATTTACGTAGATCACAAAAAGAGAAAAGACCTGCTATATCAAATGACTATGAAGTTTATCTTAATGAGTGTGATTATGATGTTGGCTTGGAAAATGATCCTACTTTGTATAATCAAGCCATCAATAGTGAAAATTCAACTCTATGACTTTATGTTATAGAAGAAAAGTTGAAATCAATGAAAGATAATGAAGTTTGGGACTTGTAGAATTGCCCAAAGGAATTAAAACTATTAGTTGCAAATGAAATTTTAAAACCAAACATGATTTTAAGGGCAATGTTGAAAGATACAAGGTCAGGTTAGTTACAAAAGGATACACTCAAAAAGAAGGAATCTACTATAAGGATAGTCATGACTTTAGTAGCTCATTTTGACTTAGAGTTACATCAAATGGACGTTAAAACTGCCTTTTTGGATGATGACTTGCATGAAGAGGTTTATATGGATCAACCTGAGGGTTTTCAGGATAAAGGGAAGGAATATATGGTAGGTAAACTTAAAAAGTCCATATATGGTCTAAAGCAGGCTTCTAGACAATGGTATCTTAAGTTCCATGAAATTCTTATTACTTTTGGTTTCAAAGAGAATCTAGTGGATCAATGTATATACCTTAAGATTAGTGGGAGCAAAATTTGTATTATTGTATTGTATGTTGATTATATGTTGCTTGCTAGCAACAATATGGGAATGATTTTTGAGACCAAACAATTTTTATCCAAGAATTTTGATATGAAAAATCTTGGTGAAGCATTCTATTTAATAGGAATTGAAATTCATCGAGATAGGTCACGTGGATTATTAGGATTATCTTAAAAGAACTATATTGAAAAGTTCTTAAAAGATTCAACATGCAAAATTGTTTTAGCAATGTTGCTCTCGTTGTGAAATAAGACATATTTTGTGAACTTCTATGTCCCAAAAATGATCTTGAAAAGAAACAAATGGGCAAAATTCCTTATGCTTCTTCAGTAGGGAGTATCATGTATGCTCAAGTTTGCATTTGACCAGACATAGCTTATGTGGTAGGCATGCTTGGTCGATACCAAAGCAATCCAGGTATTGATCATTGGAAAGCAGTTAAGAAAGTATTGTGTTATTTGCAAGGGACTAAGGACCACATGCTTGTATACAGAAGAACAAATAATCTAGAGGTTATTGGTTATTTTGATTCTGATTATGTTGACTATAAGGATACCAGAAAGTCTACATCTGGCTATATTTTTATCTTATCAAATGGACCTATTTCATGAAAGAGACATAAGCAATCATTGATGGCTTCTTCTACAATGGAGGCAGAATATGTAGCATGTTATGAAGCCACATGTTATGCAATATAGTTGAGAAACTTTGTCTCAGGGCTTCATGTTATTGATTTGATAATGAGACCATTGAGAATATATTGTGATAATAGTGCTGCTGTGCGATTCTCTAAAAATAATAAGACTACAGGAGGATCAAAACACATTGATATTAATTATCTGGTTGTAAGGGAGAAAGTTCAAAATGGAGTTGTCTCTATTAAACATATTAACAATACACTCATGTTAGCAGATCCATTGACAAAAGGTCTTCCACCTAAGCTTTTTAGGGATTATGTTGCACGCATGGGCTTGATAGCAAGTTTGTCAATTTTAGATTGATTGAGAGTGTAATGTATGTGATCACATTATAATGAGAATAAAGTTATTGATTATGATATATTGATGTTTATTATGTTACTTTTATACATCCATTTTGTGCACAATCTAAATGTTTAAAAGTTGATGGGACCATTATGTAAATGAATTAGCATTATCACCTTAATGTTGCTAATGTCATAAAAGTCATTGATTCATATTAATGGAGGTGCTAGTACTATAATCCTTGAAGAATATTGGATCGTTGTGTGATCCAATCATTTCAATGATTTGGTGTTAGTGGTTCCATGAAACATAATCTTAACGTAAAAGATGCCTATTTTTGAGAAATTGTTATGACCATATTTTGTTTTAATCTATTACAAATATAATTATGTAGGCGAAGGAGGAGATTGTTAGTTTTTTTCCTATAATGTGTGGCCATATATAATTATATTTGTGTAAATATTATTTAAGGGTATCAATTGATAGGTAGGTGAATCAATTGATTGGACATCCAAGAGTCTTATGTATGAAAGACTCAAATTATAAATAGGGAGTTAGAAAATTTAATTTATATGAATGTGGTGTTACAACTTTTGTAACCCCATCATTATGAAATTTAATTTGTACATTATGTTTATGAGTAATGGAGGAAAATGGAAAAGTATAACCTATGCCATTATATAGATGCATTCAAGTTAATAACCCACCATTACCCATTAATTTGTACATAATGGTTGTAAATAATGAGTATAACCCCCATATAGTCTTTGATAGGAAGACTAAGAGATGTACAACTTTTTATAAGTTAAGGTCCCAAGCCACACTCTCATTCTTATGTCCTTTTGTTGTTTTATTTTTAACAACATACACCACACAAGTGACCTATCCACTATATGAGAGTAGTGAGTTGAAGACCTTGACAATACAATTCACAAGGTGACTCAATCTCACTTCAAAAGTGTTATTGGTATTATGGATCAAGGTAAGAATATGATCATTATTTTAGTACTTACATTTATTTTGTTTTATGCATCCAATTTTATTTTTTTTAAATAATTATTTCCACATAAAGTTTATAAAAGTTTGGTTAACAAAAGGTTATTCGAAACTTGCATGGTGGAGGTTTAAGTGGGCATTTAAGAAGGGATAAAATTGTGATCAGTCTTGAGGAACGTTATTATTGGCTGCAATTGAAGAGAGATGCTGGTAATTTTGTTTGAAAATGCTACACATTCTAAGTAGCAAAGGGTCAAGCTTAGAATATTGAACTTTACATGCCTTTACTAGTTCCAAATGTTATTTGGGAGGACTTGTCAATGGATTTTGTCTTGGGACTTCCTCGTACTCAAAGAAGAGCAAATTTTGTTTGTGGTTGTTGATAGGTTTTCAAAAATGGTTCATTTCATTCTTGATTGAAAAACTTTTGATGCCTCACATATAACAAAGTTGTTCTTCCATGAAATTGTTAGATTGCGTAGGTCCCTCAATCTATCACCTTTGATCGAGATACTAAGTTTCTTAGTCATTTTTAGATCACTCTTTGGAAAATGTTTGATACTTCATTGAATTATAGGAGCATTGCACACCCATAGACATATGGTCAAACTGAGGTAGTAACTATAGGACTTTGGGAAATATGATTCATAGTATTTGGGGAGACAAACCTGAACAATTGGATTTTATACTTGCTCAACCAGAGTTTTCTTACAACAATGTTATTCATAGCACTATAGGAAAGTCTCTCTTTGCAGTGATATATATGAAACCACCAAAACATGCCCTAGATTTGGTACAATTACCAAGAGCTCTTGGTATGAGTACCATAGCAGAATATAGATGAGAAGGTTCAAGCAATGCAAACAAAAACAAAGAAGAGGTTGAAAGAGACAAATGCCAAGTATAAAGCAACAACTGATAAGCATCGTTGACACAAACTGTTTCAAGTAGGTAATATGGTGATGGTATTTTTAGCAAGAAAAGGCTTCCTGCAAGAACTTATAACAAGTTGAAGCCTAAGAAGTATGGGTCATTTAAGGTGTTAAGGAAAATTAATGATAACATTTATGAAATTGATCTACCTAAAAATATGGGGATTTCTAAGACCTTCAATATTTTTGATTGTATGAGTACCATTCATTTGACGAGCCTCTCTATCTAGATTGTGACTCGAGGTCGAGTTTTGTTCAAGTAGAGAGGACTGACAAAAGACAACTAGTCCTAAGAAAATAGCCAAATCAACTAGTTTTAAAATAATAATAAATTACTTGGAAAACTTGAGACTTGTAAAGCTTAGTTACTTGTAGATATTTGAGTTTTCATTTCCGAAGTGTTGGAAGGTGTGAAGACATTAAAGGATAACTATGAGGGAAAATGACGGAAAAAAAAGTCTTTTGGTCTCTTGTTCTGAATTTTCAACTAATAGAAATCTCTTCACGAGAGTTTCTCTAGTGGATTGTAGATTTTCTTGGGTTTGATGTGTTCAATCCTTTTTTATTTATTTATTTATTTTTTTGCTTCATTACAATACTTTTATAAAATGTTAACCATGTCTCACTTATTGATTGATTGTGGCATATGGTAAATCAATTGTGCTTGATGAGGCCTAAGGGTCACTAGCAAGTGCGTGCATTTAATGTCAAATGGCTGGTCATTAGGTTGATTAGGTAGTCAAATAATTTTGTAACAATTGATTTGTAATGGGTATTTTCTTCCTTTTGGTTATAAAAACATAAATTGAGATACATTACCACACATCAAACAATTGCAAAACATTTTTACTTGAAACCCCAACCTTCATTATTTTTTCTTTCAAGTGTAATCAATTACCAAATTGCTAATCTTATGTATTACATATTTTGATTAGAGCCTTAACTTGTACATACATTGGCATTGTGATATCGAAATGTTTTGATACCAAGACACTTGAATTGCTATTGTTGAATTTAAACTATTAAGATTAGTTTTCTTTCATAATTTTCCTTATAAGGCTTGGACAACTAAGCTTTTTAATAATTGTTTTTATGGTTGGATGATGTGGCATTGATCGTAAATCTATGTTGTTAATAAAATACTAAAGTCTAAATACATGAAAACTTTGGCTAAGAAAAACCAAAGATAAAGTTACTACGACTTTGTAGTATCCTAGGTTGTCGTCCTCTGAGACCAGCTCTAATATATTTATGTGTTTTTATATTCAAAGGATTAATTATTTACTAAAGGTAAAAAAAAATATCTAATTCAAATAAATCAGAATAACATATGGATGAAAATTTTCCAAATAAACCTATTTAAATTATAGAATAATTATTGATTTTTAATTCAATTAATCAAGATTGGGGGTTCACAATCCAACTTCAAGTAAACTTTAGATGAAACAAGAGTATATAATTTAATAGTCTTAAGGAAATCAAAATGCATTGTCTAATGAGATTAACCTAAATTCCACACCTCAAAGTTGATCTGTATCCTAACTTTTAATATTTTATTCTATTGAATTACCTAATAGACGATATGGAATCTAGGTTTAGGTCTAAGGTTTTTAGGCTTTTACCATTCTTTGTAGATTGGTCTTAGGGTAGATAACAATGACAAAACCGTTGATAACTAGAGATCAAGAATTAACAAGAATCCCTAGTATAAAGGAATATGCGATTATATCATCTCCTAAGTCAAAGTAACTTTAAAGGGTATTTTGATCTCAATACTAATGTCATAACCTTTTATTCATTCCATTATTAATCTGATTTCACCCATTGTTTCCCTTTAGATCTAACCTTAGGTTTTCATGTTTCACCCCAAGATGGCTTTTCAGCCTCTTATGGACATGTCCTCACATATATAAGCCATAAAAGAATAAAAAAGAACCATTCTTGATTTCAAAGAAATTAAAAACAATAATTTATTCAATAATAAAAAGAAGAAAGAAAACAAACCAAGAAAAACCTTCAAAGTCTTCTTCTCTCCCCCTAAAAATCATTTAGCCATCTCTACTCCTAAAAAAAAAAAATCAAGAACTGCCTAGAAAACCTAAATATTGAGTTTTGATAGTTTCCATAAAAAAACCTAACATGTGGCATCTTCCTATTGGCCACTTATTTTACAAATAATTAGCTAAAATGACTAGAAAAAAATAATAAAATCATGATTTCTAGTTGTGTGGGGACCACTTAAGGCAGATGAAGTGCCCAAGATGCAATTCCCAAAGTAGATGAGGCAAAATATCAATGTGGCAGTATGTGAATTCGAAATTAGGGTTATTTTAAATTGGATTTCGAAATGGTCCTTCAACTTTGTACAATTATCTTCAAATGGTCATAACTTCTTTGTTTTAGCTCCGATTTATGCACCATTTGAAGCGTTGGATTTATCACTTCTAGATCTTCAAAACAATATTAATCTTGCCTAAAATTCACATCGAAAAGTGGTCCAAATTTCATTTCAAATTCAAAGTACATGTTGCAACCAAATTTTGCATTCCAAATTTCCATCAACTTGATGAATTTGCTTCATGCCTCATTATCTATGTTCGCTTGCCTTTCCTCATAGTCCATGAGTCTTGAATTGCCCATTTCCTCATTTAAACCTTTTCTTGATCTTTCAAAATCTAAAGTGATTAAACATGTACCTTTTTCTTTCTTTAAACCTGAGATAAATTTCAAAAATGCAAGTTAAACTCATGACTAAGGCCTTAGCAACAATTTTGATCAAGTTAGATGATTGAAGTGTTTTATGGTGTATAAATCATATCAAATATATGCCATCGGAGCACATATTTTGGCTCCAATCAGACATCAAAAGGTCTTACCACTTTGATGATAGTTAACTATAAATAGGTTAGGTTGTTAAAAGTTGAAAATATTTTGTTGGAACATTATTGTTACAATTTGATTCAAAGATCAATTTTTGAATTTGAATTTTCTTTTTATACTCTCTAGTTTCAGTCATTTTCTCTCACTTTCTTAACTACCAAACAAGGAGAATGAAAGCCTAATTATACATATACATGTATAGTAACTAAACATCATTTTATCCAATAAAGGAGTGTTTATGGGTGAAAATCACAACTAAAAGTGTAACATATGTGCCTAAACAACCTAAAGTCTCAATAGTTAGCCCTTAGTCTTTTGATCGTTGATTCCTATTCTTAAGTACATTGATTTTTAATATTTTGAGTAAGTATTCTTTGAGAATCACTTTTGATTAGGTATAAATGGTTCTTCTTGGATTTTGTGAATGCTTATTTTTGCATACAGATTCTGTAATTTTTTTCTAGCTAGATCATCTAAGAGCAACATCTTGACTAGATTTTTAAATGAATTAGGGATAAACTCTTGAGATTTAGAACTCTAAAAAGTATAACATAATTTGTTGGAAGAAAAATCTTATTTAAAGATTAGATATGATACCAGGTTCACAAATCCAATTGGTCGAGCCTTCACCTTTGAAATACACTCATTCATCCTCTCTAGGTGTTACCTTACTATATTTTAGGTTTTTCAATTATAAAATTTGGAATTTCACTATTGGCACTATAAAAAATAGAATAAATAACCCAACGAACCAAAGTGGTTAAAGAACTTCCAAATGATAGAACAATGTTCATAAAGTGATAATGAACATGTAGATTTCTTGGCTTAATTTGCATCAACAAGTACACCTTTGTCTATAAGGAAAATCCCTTTTTAACATCTAAGTAGTCCAAGTATTGATATGAATGAGTACTAGTTGATATGTGCCAAATAAAAATTAAAAAAAAAACTATAATAGCTAGAAGATATTAAAGGTAGATTTGAATTTTTTATTAAAAAAAATTGAGGTGTTTTTCATGTGTTTTTTTATAGAGTTTTTTTTAAGAAATAAGTGGAAATACAGAGAATAATAGGGTAAGAATATTGTATTATACATAAATGCATGATGCTTCATAGAGAATAGACTAAGAAAATTGTTTTGATATTGAGTTCCCAAATAAAATTTTATCTGAAAAGGATAAACAACTTATTTTTAAAACACTGTTCTTGAAAACCAATTTTGTGAGAGCTATTGTTGAAATTTTTTTCAAACAAACCCTAAGAGTTATTGTTGGGAGCAAACCATTGGATTTATATATATATATATATATATATATAGGAAATAGTCGCAACATCATATTATAAATGCTTAAACTAATGATAGAATAAAATATTCATCAATTTTTTTAATAGTATTTTTTTATTATTACTTCACCTTTCTTTTTCTTTAACTAGGCTATAATGGTCAAGCGGGAGTGATTCCCCCACATTTCCTCATCTATAACACTATTAGTCATACGAGTAAAAACATTATTTGATTGAATTTTAAATACGACAAGATAATTGCTTATAGTTCTTTAATTTGGGATTCTAAAACATTAATTCTCTATAATTATTGATGTATTAGTTTAGGTTAACAATGTTATTGTATTTATGTATCGAGTTCATTGCATCTTACTTTCAAGGGTTTTGTTGGTGTTATTCAACTTCAAGCTACTTCGGAGTTGATTTTTCTATGAAGTATATGTGTGTTTGACGTAAATAGACCTTTAAGGAATGATTATGTTATAGTTATTGAGTGTCTGTTTTGGAAAAAGGACAAAAAATGATGTTAGGAATTAAAAGGAAGGCAGGGTGCTTGAATGTCCTATAAGGCCTTCAAATGTTGCCTTGGAAGGCATTCAAATGTCTTCCAACATTCGACCGCCCCCCTAAGGTGTTCAAATGCTAGGCTCTCCATGTGTATGTAATCAAGTCCATTTTATATATTTAATCTAGTTCTTCATATTTCCAAGGGTATTTTTATAAAACTAAAATTTAGAATTGCTCTCCAAAGTCATCTTTTAGGCTTTTGGTATAAATATATGATTTTATTAAGTTGAAAAATATGTCAGAACATAACCATCCTTATAGCCTTAGTTTTTTTATCTCTCAAGCTTTCAACAACAATCTTGAAAGAATTGAAAGTGTCTAATCTATTAAATTCATCAAGAGGTTGGGGTGTTTATTAAGGATCACAAGGTGTTGCATTAAGGACATAAGGATCTATGTAAGTTCTAATCTATATAAGATCCTAGGGAAAATGCGTATCCATATCAAATGTGTGTGTGTGTTTGTGTATTTAATTTCAATTTTACTTTGCTAGTGTTGATGATTGATTTCACACTTTCCATTTCAACCTATATATCCACTTATTTCCCCATTCTCTAATATGATTGAACTTAATTATCATAGAACCATGTACAATTGTTTTCCAAATGGCTAATACAATAATATCATATAAATTGAATGATTCTTCCTTTATATGCCTTCACATGTCTTGTGCCATATGATCTTTTGTATTGTATTCCTTACATAAAAATCTCTACTGGACTATTTGGTGAGACAAGAATGACACTTATAACAGGTACTCACTTTTTGCCTAAACTCTCAAGAGTCTTGAACATCTATAATATGGGTGCATGGTTGAGACTTTGCAAGCCAAACATTGTTGATTTTCACTATTCATATGCATGCATGAATAGGACAAAGATTGTATTTGTTAGTAGTCTTAATGGAATTAATGGTAGATCTACCAAGGGATAGGGGGCACACCACCTCTTAGTCTACCTACTCAATATGCACATTTGAAAATGACATAAAACCAATAGTCTTGGGATTTGATGAAATCATGAGGTTCGTTTTCTTCATTCCTTACATATAAAACAATGTACAAACATCTTTCGAGATTCATGAAATTGTAGTCTTAGCATTTATCTTTGTAGCTTTGTTGGTTTTGTAGAATGGGTTTCCATAACATGAGTTGTTACTTGGTTTGATATAGTAGCCCTTTTTAGGATGTTTCTTTGATTAAAGATTATTTGGAGCTAGAAACAGTGGAGGGTTAAGACCCTAGTTGCATGCATCATGTCGAAGAAAAAGTTGAAGGCCACTTATGAGAAGACTATCTTTTACTAACAAGATATAACAAGAGATAAGATAAGAGATGTAATAATATATTTCATTCCATGTTTAGTTATTGATCACTTATCATATCTTATATTCAAATAAACATAAAATAGGATAAATGGTGGGATATATTATGCATACGCAACTTTTTTTTTATCCTTTCTATAAGGGATATGTATCCTAAGCTAAGATTTGGAATATACAAATTCCATATATTATAAATTTATTCTTTTCATTTGATTTTTAAAATTTCTATATTACTTATTTAACAAAAAAAAAGTATTTGATTAAAAAAATTAAATTTGCAGTTAAAAAAAGAACAAAAAAATATGTAATATATTCTAAAATAATACTAATATAATTCATAAAGTTGTATAAAGCTTATGAATGATCTTTCTAGATTAAGCTAATTAATTCATTGGAACTTAATAAAGCTAACTAATTAATTTGGACCCTATGGGCCAGATTAAGTGACTCAAGCCCAATATAGGCTCAAGACACTTGAGTCCACAAGTAACCTATATAAGCCTCCTCAGGGGTTTAGGGCTTATATATTTTCCATCCATTTTTCCTAAGAGAGAAACCCTAGCCTATATTCCTACAAAGAGGATTCCACCATTTTAATGTGCCAAGATTAAAAAAAAAAAGGTCATTAGTCAGAAAATCGTGAGGTATTTGAGATTTGTGACTTCTTTTACACTGATTGAAATTATTTCGAAAACATCCAGATCATAGGTATTGTATTTTAAGCACTTAGATCTATAGTTTATATATGTTATATGCTTCCGTTGCATAGACACAAAGATACTTAGGATAATTTTGCACACACCTTATTGATTTAAAGTTGGGAATGATTTTTATAGTCATTCCTACATCTAGAATGAATTCTACCATGACTAAAGAGGTTTTCTTAGAAAGTGTCCAAACACTAATAGTTTCAACCCTAAATCTTATACCGGGTGTTGCTACAAATATGCATGCACTCATTTTAATCAACATAATTGCCCAACTATTATTCCTCATAGCATGCTCAATTCCATTCGCTTCTTCTTGGTTATGGTGTATTAGGCTATTTTGATGGCTCAACCCCATGCCTATTTTGGACACTTCCTCAAGATGGACATATCACCAATAATCTTGTCTATACCCATTGGATTAGATAGGATCATATCCTTTTATGTGCCATTTTGTTTCTCTATCTAAACTCTTGATGCCCTTTATTGTCTTTGCTTTTAGTTTTTGCAAGGAATGACTCAAGTTAGCCAACACTTATGCCAAGTTTTCTATGTACCTAGAGTGATGCATCTAAAGGAGAACCTTTCTCTCAACATTTAGTGGCAACATATGTATCACTTAGTTTGTAGTTCATAAAGAGTTTTGTTGATTAACTTGCACATATTAGTCTATTGTTGTATGAAGATGATCTCATCATCTTTTATCTCAATGGCTATAACCTGAGTTCAAAGAGATCGATATTCTTTGTTGATCTTACTTGTGAAAAACCTATTTATTTGAAGCTCTCTATGATAATATCATAGAAGATGAGGATTTCTTCAAACAAAAAGCACTATATGTTGATTATTTTCCTATGTTTCCCAATTATAGACAAAAAAAAAAAAAGATTCAAAATTTCAAGTTGGTTCATATTTTTTCTAGTTATTTCTTTTTATTAGATTGTACAAAAGTACTTGGTAGTGAATTTTTTACAAGGAGAAATTAAATTAGATTAGTATTTGGAATTCTTAGTTTTTGAACCAAAAAAAAAAAAACTAATAGTTGTATAATGATTAGGTCGTCTCCATATGGAATTCTTACTTGATAGCATCAAAGGTAAGGGAAAATGGATAAGAATGTTGTTTGGAAACTCAAAAAGTATTGATTTTAAAGGCAATGGGTAGAAATGAGAAATTATAAGGCATAAATTTAAAAGAAAGTGGGCTCCAAGAGTAGATATCCATTGAAATCACCATTCCCAACTCCATATCACTTACCAAGCACTAAACTAGTGCTTAAGGCTTTAGGATTCGGTCAAAGGTTTATACCCAAAGGTTCCTTCTTAGTTTGATGGAGAATTATCTCAACAAAGTGTAACTCACTCTAATTACTCTAGTCTTCATAATAAGATGCTTTAGATGTCTTTCCTACCAATTAAATAAGCTTATGCTCTACTCAAGAAAATCAATTCAATAATTTCTAAGGATGTTCCCAAGATTGCTTTAACTTGCAACCCTCTCAACTATTGCAACATGTACATACTCCCCATGGTTACTCATTTCAGTCAATGTAACCACTAATAGAAGTTAGTTTCTTTCAATTATTACACAAATAAAACTATTGGAGAACTTAATTGAGATATGAAAAAACCTTAACTTTGCTTACCCCTTGGAGTATAAATTAAAGAAAAAGTCGAGAATGTAATCTTAAAAGCTAAAATTGAAGACTAGAAATGAAAATTCCTATTCCTACTTCTACTATAAAAAACTAAGAAAAGAAAAACTATTGGCTGCTCTACGCTTTTTACACACTCTTTCTTTCTCCAATATATATATATATATATGTGTGTGTGTGTGTGTGTGTGTGTGTGTGTGTGTAATTTCCAAAATACCCTTATGCATAAAAGTGAACTTAGAATTAATTTAACCCTCATAACTTGTGCGAACAAGGTATATGAGCTCAAAGTGGGGACCACTATGACCTATAGGACAATAGCAACTCCTTAAGAATCCAATTCTAAAGTTAATCCAACATCCCACTACAGAGAATCAATTGCATTCCAATACCTTATGTAAATAATAACAAGACACTAAGTGCTTGAGTATGTGACTTCTATCTATTATGTTCAATCTCCCTATGAATTGGTGTCTATAGTCTAACAAGGTGAAAACTATCAACTTTTTAAGACTACCTCTATTATCCTTGAATTATAAATCCTTTTATTATGTGTTCAACTGATATATCTTAATTTTTGAAGAGCTTATGTCAAGTTCTACTTAAGGAACTACTATGACCATAATTTTTATGAACATGTCTCCTTATGATCACACAAGATGATATTTTATCTCAATCATATGAGATATCATGGTGCCTCTATTAAGAATACCTATTGCTATCGGTTTCCATCAACAATGACCCAGATAAAGAATATATGATCAGCTTATGATATCAACCATAGGTCTAAACCACTATTAATTTTTGTTCAAGCGTAATATTCCATCAAAGTTGAGAAACAACACAATGAAGTAGCTTGGTGAGTTCATGACTACTTGATAGTCTTACGTCATGACTTACCATAGGTCTTGGTTAATGTGTAATCACACACACTAATGCACTCACCATGAGAAACCCATCTCGATGGCCAAGACCAACCATTCCTCTAATTAGAAGGTAGTGCACTACAACCTCTTATGGATTGCCTAAGTCTATGAATTGATTGTGAATAAGTCATCTACTTGTAAGGAACCCATGACTTAGATCTTACATGGGACTCCTAATACACTCAAATCATGTACAATGCAAGAAATGCTAGGCAAGAATACTCATAAAGTGTAATGCATGGAAGAAGAATAAATAAAAGTGAAACTAAAATATCATTAAATAATAATGAATTCCAAATTTGTTACATTATGTTATACTTTTAAGGATCTTATATATATATATATATATATATATATATATATATATATATTATAAACAAAAGTTCCTTAACAACTACTCCATTGTTGTTTTTTGCCTATGTTAAAGATCATATCATTGTTAGGATAAGGCCTTTAAATTCAAGTATGACATGATTTAACTAATTTAGATTTATTATTTATTTAATAATATTCTAATTTCACTTTTATATATTTTTTTTTCAAGTTCCCTAACAACTACTCTATTGTTGCTTTTTGCATGTTAAAGATCATATCATTGTTAGGATAAAGCCTTTAAATTAAAATATGACATGATTTAACTAATTTAGATTTATTATTTATTTAATAATATTCCAATTTCACTTTTATCCATTTTTTTTTTCATGTAGTATATCTTTTAACCATTCTAACCTTGCATCTTTTGTATTTCACATGACTTTGGTACATTAACAGTTGCACGAAAGATCTAAGTCATGATAATTAGTTCGCAATCAGTTCATGGACTTAGGTGATAAATATGAGGTTGTAGTGCACTATATCTTAATCAAATGGATGACTTATCTTCGTCATTGAGATATGGTTCTCATGGTGAATGCACTAATATGTACAATTACACATTGGATTAGACCTATAATAAGTCATGACATAAGGCTATCAGGTAATCATGACTTTATTAAGCTACTATATTGTATCGTCTTTCAACCTTGAAAGAACATTTAGCTTGTGTCAAAGTTTATAATGGCTTTGACCTATGGGTTAGAACATAAAATGATCATATATTCTCTTTTGATTAGATCACTATTGATAAAAGTTAATGGCAATAGGTATTCTTAAGAGAGACACTATAATATCTCATGAAGTTTGAAACAATGTGTCCCCTTAAGTGATCTTAAGGAAGTGTGTTCAAGTTGTTGGGATTGAGCCCTAGAAAGATGACATGATGTAACAGATTAAGATTCATTTATAAAATTATTTATTCATGTTTCTTAGTTTTCCTTTATCCCATATGAGTTAATTGGTTATCTAAGCATACATGCCTACATCACTTGTATTGTATAAGACTTGGGTGCATTAAGATTTGCATAGAATATCCAAGTCATGAGTTCCTTGTAAAGTGATGAGTAGTTCATGGATTTGGGCAATCCATTTAAAACCATAGTGCACTAACTAATAATATGAGGGATCACTTGTCTTGGTCATTGAGATGGTTTTCCCTACTAAGTGCACAAGTGTATGTAATGCACATTGGATAAGACTTATGATAAATCATGATGTAAGACTCTCAGTTGTCATGATTCACCAAACTACTATACTACATGGACTTTCAACCTTGAAAGAGTATTGAGTTTGTGCTAAAATAAACACGAGACTTTGATTTATGGGTAAAACCCTAAAATGATCATATATCTTTATGGATTGGGTCACTGTTGATGAAGGCTGGTGGCAATAGATATTCTTAATAGAGACACCATAATATCTCATGGTATTGAGACAATGTGTCCTCTTAGGAGATCCAAAGGACATGTGATAAAAAAGACTGACTATATCATTTATGTTAGCCTAAGGGTTTTCCTAATCAGGTTTTGATGATAATAAACCATGGTTAAATGACTAATTGGTTTGAATGTTAAAGAATCTCAGGTATAAATTCGAAAATTCATCAAAGGACCAAATGGATACAAGATCAAGACTTTTGGAAGACTTTTAATCATAGGAAACGAATGTAAGATGAATTCATAGGTGCACTTAGGTTTTTCATATCTTTCCATGCATCTTTGAAAACTCGGTTTATTCTTAAAATTACGATTTCATTAAAACCCGAGTTTTATCAAATGTACCTTAGGCAAAACATTTCAAAATTGGCATATTAATTTACCTAAAGACCTTGCCTAAGTGTTAGAAAGGAAAAGAATTGAAAAAGATGGGTTTTCGGGGCTAAAAGGCTGAACCCGTCGAGGCTCTGGCCAACCGGCTCAACCAGTTGGGGAACCGATCGACCAGTTGCCCTTGACCGGTCGAGGAGTGTCAAAAACACTCTCTCTCTTCTAGTAGCCTTCCCTTCCCGACTGAGGTTCCCTTCTTCCCGATTGACCTCTAGTCGAGGTCTGGTCAAGGCAACGGTAACCTGCCAAAGCATTAAATGCTCCAACGGCTAGTGAACCGGTTGATGCCCAGCTTGATCGGTTGAGGCTACTTTTTGCTTTTCTTGGCTCCCGAGCTTAAAAACCTGTAAATTGAGAGCTCATCTTCATTTATGACACAGAGAACACTTGCAATCAATTGTCTACTCACTTGTTCTTGGCTTAAAAGCTCTCATTTCTTTCTTAGTGCATTAAATCCTCACTTGCATATCTTTTCGTGCATCCTTATGAGTCATCCTAGTTTTGTTTTGTATTTGGGCTATCTTTGAGTTAGGTTGAGGGATTCATTCTTGTAAAAACTAAGTGTTAAAGCCTTCAAGAGGTTTGAATCTTGAAGAGATTGTGTAAGAGCTTATTGGAGTCGGAATCTAAGTGTAAGAAGATTGGAAGCTTGGTTGAAGCTTTAAGTTAGTGGAACCCTCACTCAGTTACGAGATTGAGGAGAGTGGACGTAGGCAAAGAAGTGCCCAACCACTATAAAATCCGAGTTTGAATTCTCTAACTCTATCTCTTTATTTTTTATTATATTGTGCTTGAATTTGTTGTGTTGAAATTTTTTTTTTGAAAAACCCAATTCACCCCTCTCTTGGGTGTTTTTCTCACTTAAGCATAACCTTTATTTTCTCAATTGGTATCAGAGTTAGACCTCTTGTTTAAGACCTAATAGTCTAAGAGGAAATGGTTATTCCATCAAGGTCTTAAAATGGGAAAAATTGATACAACTCTGTTCATAAAGACCAAAGAAAATGACATGCTCTTAGTTCAAATATATATTGATGATATTACTTTTGGAGCTACTAATGTCTCTCTTTGTGAAGAATTTTCTAAGTGCATGCATAGTGAGTTTGAAATGAGCATGATGGGAGAACTCCACTTCTTCCTTGGACTTCAAATGAAGCAACTAAAGGAAGAAACTTTCATCAATCAAGCAAAATATATAAGAGATCTTCTCAAAAGGTTCAACATGGAAGAAGCCAAAACAATGAAGACTCTAATGAGCTCATCCATCAAGCTTGATAAGGATGAGAAAGGTAAATCAATTGACTCAACTATGTATAGAGGCATGATAGGTTCTTTGCTATATTTGACCACTAGTAGACCCGACATCATGTATAATGTATGCTTGTGTGCTAGATTTCAATCTTGTCCTTAAGAATCTCACTTAAGTGTCGTAAAACGAATTCTTAGATACTTGAAAGGGACAATGAACATAGGCTTATGGTATCCTAAGAGTAATAACTTTGAATTAATTGGATTCTCGGATGCCAATTTTGTCGGTTGTAGGGTTGAAAGAAAAAAAACTAGTGGCACTTGTCATTTCCTAGGACACTCACTTGTTTCATGGCATGGAAAGAAGTAAAATTCGATAGCTTTGTCAACGGCGGAAGCCGAATACATAGCAGCCGGTTTGTGTTGTGCACAAATTCTTTGGATGAAACAAACTCTTAGTGATTTTAATTTGTCTTTTGAGCATGCTCCTATTAAATGTGATAACACTAGTGCCATAAATATTTCAAAAAATCCGATGCAACACTCTAAGACTAAACATATAGAGATTAGACATCATTTTCTTAGAGACCATGCACAAAAGGGTGACATTACACTTGAATTTGTAAGCACAAAAGATCAACTTGCAGATATATTTACAAAACCTCTAAGTGAAGAACAATTTGTTGATATTAGAAGACAACTAGGGGTGATTTCTTTATGATTTAATGATTTCTTAATGAATTCTTGATGAATATACCCTTTGATTGCGTGAATTTCATGTCATATGCATCATATAGTCATATACTTAGATAAATGGTCAAATTTTGACCAAAAATCAAAATTCCCTTAGCATTGGGCATAAAAAATTGGGGATTTCAACTGAGAAAGGTAAGAGGAGGATCATGAGATGAGAAAATGCATAAAAATTGGAAAGTCAAAACGCGTTGATTGTTGACCAGGTGGTTCGTCGGGCTGTCGATTTAAATACTCCCTCCTCCTACTTCATTTTCTCTCCCGTTTCTTCTGGTTCTTCAAGTGTTTTACTGATTCAGCTGCCCAAAAGTGATTTTTGACGTCATTGCAGCAATTTGTGGGGTTCAGATTGATTTTTGGGACCTAGGGCTTCCGATTTGGGACGGCTTCTCCTCCTTCAGCGCGCATCACAGCCGAGTTCAACTCTGTTCCCGCACGTCTAGGGCTTTGATTGGTTTCATTTTCTCTTGGTTGTGCTCTTTTCTTTCTCTACCAGCCTCGTCCCCTTCTTCTTTGACTTTTTGATGGCGCCTAGGAGAGAGACGACTACTTATAGGGCACAGGGCAAGCGCCCTACTGAGCCGTCTCAACCTGCTCAAATGGAGGCTCGCCGAAATGCGAGGTTTGACAAGGCCCTTTTCAACACCGTGGAGGATTATCAGAGGTACAAGCTGAAGTTCACTCAGAGGAAAGTGGTTCCAAGGATAAATATCAATTTCTCCCAACTGCAATATTTCATGTTTGAGAGCTTCTTCAGTTGATAAGTTGGCTGCCAGTAGTGACGCTTTTGGAGCCGATTTTCCCGACTCTAGTGCGTGCAATCTATTCGAAGGCCACATATGGATTGGGTGGCTCGCTTATTTCCAGCATTAGAGGAGTTGAGATTCAGCTGGACCCGGAGAGTATCTATCGTATTTTATACATTGCTCCAGTCGGACTCTAAGTGTACGAGTCCAAGACTTAGCCCACTTTGCTGGGTTTCAAGCTTAGAGAGACTATTTAGAGCATGTGCGGATTGGCAAAAGCCCAAGGGATGGGCAACCATCGGCTCATAGCCTAACCGTGTCTAGCAGAGTACTACATCACATGATCTGCTTCATCTTGCTATCACGAGGCGAACACACCTTGAGGCATTCCTCATAGACTTGATTCTGACGGGGAGACGGATTCACTTGGGGTATTTGATGATGATGCACATGATTTCATGTTGCGAGAGCTCAACCCGCGTACTTCCCTATGACCGCTTCCTCACTAGAGTATTCAAGGATGTCGGGGACAATTTGAGCAGAGAGACAGATTTCGAGGCCTCCATCATTTATGACACTTATGATGAGTAGTCCTTAGGGCAGATGGAGTTTGAGAAAGCCCCCGATGGCTCTTGGATTAGGAGAGCAGAGCGACCACCAGCACAGGCCCGAGAATAGGGACAAGTGCATCCCGAAGTAGAGGAGGAGACAGAGATCTGAAATATGGAAGATGGGTTAGATTCTTAGAGAGATTTTGAAGAGAGCCCGAGCTTGACATTCCTCCACTCTAGTTCGAGGGTATTCAATTTGAGGCCACATGTTTTAAGCTGATGATGTATGAGCTGACATACATAGCGGGACCATCTTCTCAGCCATCATTCATTGAGCCTCCTCACACCAAAACATCACCTCATTAGGCACCTCACGCTCCTGATCATGCGCCTTGGATGGATTTATCTGCTCAGATCAGCTCACTTGGCACTTGCATGGAAGAGCTTGCAGTAGTCAGTGATACTCGATTCTAATCCATGGAAAATTGCATGGATCAGTATCAGACTGGCTTCACTTCTCAGTTTGAGTATCTACAGCAAAGATTTGAGCGTATGGAGAATCGCATGGATTGACAGCAAGCTGCATTTGATCATCTCCAGCAAAGGATCGAGCGTATTGAGAGTCGCCAATAGAGTTAGCATGAGGAGATGATGGCTTACCTCCGCTCCATGTTTCCACCTTCATCTCCTCAGCCTTGATTTCATCGAGACCCCCTTCGTTTCTTTTTTATGTTGCCAAAAGGAGAGAGATATTTAGGATCTAGGAGACTTACATCGACATCATTGTCATATCATCTATTTGGATTAGCTTTGTTTATGTTTCGTGTACATTTGACTTTACTATATATATATGATATACTATTTTCATGATTTACATTGTTTCCTATTGAAAATTCGCATGTCTTGATTATCTTTGTTTTAAATTCATAAATTTTGATTGTTTGATCCATGATTGGTTTGAGGGAGAGATTTTTTTTTTCTTCTCCTAGAAAACCAAGGTTTGTCATCATAAAAAATGGAGAGATTGTTAGCCCAAGGGTTCTCCTAATCAGGTTTTAATGATAACAAACCATGGTTAAATGACTTATTGGTTTGAGTGGTAAAGAATCTCAGGTATAAATTCGAAAATTCATCAAAAGACCAAATGGATACAAGATCAAGACTTTTGGAAGACTTTTAATCATAGGAAACGAATGTAAGATGAATGCATGGATGCACTTGGGTTTTTCATATCTTTCCATGCATATTTGAAAACTCGGTTTATTATTTAAAATTACGATTTCATTAAAACCCGAGTTTTTTCAAATGTACCTTAGGCAAAACGTTTCAAAATTGGCATATTAATTTACTTAAAGACCTTGCCTAAGTGTTAGAAAGGAAAAGAATTGAAAAATATAGGTTTTCGGGGCCAAAATGTTGAACCAGTCAAGGCTCTGGCCAACCGGCTCAACCGGTTAGGGAACCGGTCGACCAGTTGCCTTTGACCGGTCGAGGTCCGATCGAAGCAAAGGTAACCTGCCAAAGCATTAAATGCTCCAATGGCTAGTGAACCGGTCAACTCCCAACTCGACTGGTTGAGGCTGCTTTTTGCTTTTCTTGGCTCTTGAGCTTAGAAACCTATAAATTGAGAGCTCCTCTTCATTTATGACACAGAGAACACTTGCAATTAATTGTCTACCCACTTGTTCTTGGCTTGAAAGCTCTTATTTCTTTCTTAGTGCATTAAATCCTTACTTGCATATCTTTTAGTGCACCCTTGTGAGTCATCCTATCTTTGTTTTGTATTTGAGCTAGGTTGAGGGATTCATTCTTGTAAAAATTGAGTGTTAAAGCCTTCAAGTGGTTTGAATCCTGAAGAAATTTTGTAAGAGCCTATTGGAGTTGGAATCTAAGTGTAAGAAGATTGGAAGCTTGGTTGAAGCTTCAAGTTAGTGGAACCCTCACTCAGTTAGGAGATTGAGGAGAGTAGACATAGGCAAGAAAGTGCCAAACCACTATAAATCTAAGTTTGAATTCTCTAACTCTATCTTTTTATTTTTTTATTATATTGTGCTTGAAATTGTTGTGTTGAAAAAAAGTTTTTGAAAAACCCAATTCACCCCCCTCTTAGGTGTTTTTCTCACTTAAGCATAGCCTTTATTTTCTCAATTTCACTTAGTAAAATTTGACATATGCTCCTTAGAATTAGAGTATGTCAATTGATCACATAATAAAAAGGATATATAACTCAAGGATTAAAGAGGTAATCTTAATAAGTAATAACACTACCTATTGGATTTCTTAAATCTCTTTGTTTCCTACTCGGATCAGATTAGGTGTATGCAAAAACTTTTCTAGGCTTTCTAAATCATATACATAATGGAAATAAACAAAATTTTAAACAAAACAGATTTAAAATGTTCAACAGAAAACAATACCTTAGATTTGGACATTCCCAAATCTAATTCGCATGATAAAGATGAGGATCATTGTCATAGGAAGTCTTGTAGATCCAAGATATTTCGCTCGATAGCTCTTCCTTGATCTTGACACACTTATGGTAAGAAGATGAGAAAATAGGGTGAAGGTTATGACTCTCTTTCTTTCTGGAGGTAAAAGACAACTCTTTTGAAAAGCCTAACCCTAAAGGGGTTTTTATAGGATTCCCTAACTAGGATTAAGTAACTTAAGCCCATTAAGGGCTTAAGTCACTTAATCTAGCTCAAAATAGGTCCTAATTGATTAATTAAACTAACAAAGCCTACTAGTTAATCAATTATTTATTCCAGAGAGCTTATTCACATACCTTTGTGCAATCTTGCATAATTATCAAAATGTTGTTGTGTATAAAAGTGAACCTATATTCAATTCAACCCTCATAGACTATGTCATCAAGGTATGTGAGTTTAAGTGAGGACTACTAGGACCCATAGGACAATACTAGCTCCCTTATAATCTAATTTTAAAGTCGATTCAATATCTTACTATAGAGAATCAATTTTACTCCAGTATCGTATGTAAATAACAACGAAGAAACCATGTGTTCAAGTTCATGACCTGCTATCCATTGTGTTTAATCTCCATATGAACTAGTGTTTGTAGTCTAACAAGGTAAAAGCAATTAACATTTTAAGACTACTTTTACTATCTTTTAGTTACAAATCCTCCTATTTTGTGTTCAATTGACATATCTTAGCTCTCTAAGAGTTTATGTTAAGTTCCACTTAAGGAACTATTATGGTCATAGTTTATATGAACACACCTCCTTAAGATCATATAAGGGGACAATTTGTCTCAATCCCATGAGATATCATGGTGCCTCTATAAAATATGCATATTGCTACCAACTTCCATTAATAGTGGCCCAATTCATAGAAAATATATGATCAACTTATGATCTCATCTATAGGTCAAAGTCACTACTAACTTTAGTGTAAGTTCAATTTCTCTCAAGGTTGAGAAATAATATAATAAAGTAGCTTGGTATAGTCATGATTACTTGATAACCTTATGTCATGACTTACCGTAAGTCCTGTTCAATGTGTAACCATACTTGTTAGTATGCTTACCATGGGAAATCCATCCTAATGGCCAAGACCAATCATCTTTCCAATTACAAGGTAGTTTATGAAAACCTCTAATGGGTTACCTAAGCCCATGAACCAACTATGAACTAGTCATTTACTTGCAAGAGACCCGTGACTTGGATCTTTTGTGTAACTTCTAATGCACCAAAGTCATGTACACTACAAGAGATACAAGTTAGAATGTTTACAAGATATAATGCATCGAATTAGGATAGATAAAAGTGAATAAGAAATTTATTGACAAATAATAATATCTAATTACTAAATCATGTCATATTTTTAGGGAGTTCTATCCTAATATTACCTTGTTAGATTGCAAACAACAATTCATGGGGAGTTTATAGTAATGGATAGTAGGTCAAGGACCTGAGCTTTGTCTCGTTATTATTTACATAAGATATTAGAGTGTAGTTGATTTTTTTATAGTAGGATGCTGAATCAACTTCAAAATTGGATTCTAAGGAAGCTAATATTGTCCTATGGGTCCTAGTGGTCCCTATTTGAGGTCATATACCTTGATGACATGATTTATGAGGTTAAATAAGCTCTAGGTTCACTAATTTGCTTAAAGGTGTTTTAATAATTATGCAAGGTTGCATAGGGGTAAATGAATGATATCTTTGGATTAAGCTAATTGATTAATTAGACTGCCTTGTTACATATTTTGTTACATAATCTATAAGAGAATCTAATGTGGTGGTCATTAGGTTCTAAAACTATTAAGCTAGTAAAAATGATGGAAAAAGTAAATTTCGTCTATGATCAACTATTAGTGACACAAGATGTAAAAAATGGTAAGCTAGTGCATTCATTAGAACATGGATTGGAAAAAAAAAGTACCCAGGATTCTGCTTACTTTAATAGTAGAATTAGTTCCTTAGGTAATACTCAAAAGGGTTTACTTGGTTCAAGTTTCAATTCCCTTCATTCTCTAATGGTGAATCCTTTTATTGCCTTACCTTTTTCCTTGGTTATTCATTCTTCTTTATCTGATGTTTTAAATTCTATGAAGCATATCCTAGGCCATTTAGTTATGGTTTCAGGTTAATTAATCAATTAAGACTATTTTTGGGTTTATATTAAGTGACCCAAGCCCATGTGGGCCTAAGTCACTTAAGCCCAATAAGGAACACTATAAATACCCTCTTAGGGATTAAGGTTTCTAGTTAGCCTTCTTCTACCATCTAAAGTATAAAGAGAGAAATTTAGCATCTACCTTCCCAAACACCCACGATTTGGAGTGCTAAGGTTCAAGGTTGAGTTATTAGGCAGAAGATTATGGATTTACAAGGCTTTTGACAACTTTGCATTTGATATTCTTTGAACGAATTTGATTTTGGAACATCCAAATCAAAGGCAAAGTTTTGTAAAAGCCTTTTTCTAGATTCTTTAATGTTAAAAAATATATATTTTGCTTCTGTTGTATGGGATCTAGAAACCTTAAGGAGTTTTCATGCACTTAACTTGAGCTTAGAATAGAAAATTGAGAGATCTAGGTTTTTCTTACACAAGTAAACTATGTTCAGTCATTCTTTAAGTGGAATTTGACATAAGTTCAACTAGGACATGTAAATTGATTACATAATAGGAGGACCTATAATTCAAAGATGGTAGAAGTAATCTTGAGAAGTTGACAACATTCACCTTGTTAGATTATGAGCGTTAATTCATAAAGAGATTGCATATAGTAGATGATAGAGGTAATTTTGAGAGGTTGATAGCATTCACCTTATTAGATTATGGACATCAGTTCATGGAGAGACTTCATATAATGGGTAGTAAGTCATGGACTCTAGTTCTATTTTCTTGTAATACACCAAAATAATACTGACTCTCTATAATAGGGTGTTGAATCAACTTAGAATTGGATTATAAAGGAGCTAGTATTGTTCTATAGGTCCCAATGGTCCCCACTCAAGCTCATATTCTTAGTAAATGATCTCTTTGGACTAGGTTAATTGATTAATTGGAGTATTATTGAGTCAATTAATCAATTAGGGCCCTTTTTGGGTTAGATGAAGTAAGAAACCCAAGATAGGCTTAAGTCACTTAAACTCATGGGAAACCCATAAATATTTTTTCTAGTTTAAGGCTTCAGTTTTCTTCTACTCACTTTTCTTATATGTTCCAGAGAGAGAACCTTAGACTCTACTTTCTTAGTGATTTCTACCATTTCAATGCCAAGATTCAAGGATTAGTTGTTGGGTGGAAGATTAGTAGGTTCATGAGATCTCTAATGACTACTGCACATTCGATAACATTTTTCAACACAATGAATTGATATAGGAACATCTAAATCGATCCAAGATAACCGTACCAAACACAAATTTTAAATCCTAAATTGTTTTAAATGCTATATTTTCTTCTACTTACTAGGATCTAGTAGCCTTAAGAAGATTGTGTTAGGATAGAGTCTTTAAAAGCAAGACATGATGTAACAAAGTTAGACTTGAGTTTCCACTTATCTATTCATTGTATGGATTGATATTGATTTGAGCCTTTAGACCCATATCACTTGTATTTTATATGATTTTGGTGTATTAGGAGTTGCAGTAAAGATTTAAGTCAT
The DNA here is from genome assembly GCA_030254885.1 of Vitis rotundifolia. Lineage (NCBI taxonomy): Eukaryota > Viridiplantae > Streptophyta > Magnoliopsida > Vitales > Vitaceae > Vitis > Vitis rotundifolia. Next base: position 17,067,987 of record CM058152.1, read on the forward strand.
GGTTCCTTAGAAGTAGATGATTTGTTCATAACCAATATAGACTTAAGCAATCCATTTGAGGTTGTAGTGCACTAACTCCTAATTGGAGGAATGATTGGTCATGGTTATTAGGATAACATTCTCATGGTGAGTACACTAGTATGTATGATTACACATTGAACATGATGTATGATGAGTCAATAATATAAGGCTATTAAGTAGTCATGACTTCACCAAGTTGTTATACTGTATTATATTTCAATCTTGGAAAAATACTAAGCTTGTGTTGAAGTTAGTAGTGACTTTGACTTACGAGTGAGATCCTAAAGTGATTACATATTCTTAATAGATTGGGTCACTTTTGATGGAAGCTATAAATAGGTATTCTCAATAGAGACACCATGATATCTCATAAGATTATGATAGTGTGTTCCATTGGGTGATCTTAAGGAAGCATGTTTGGATAAACTATGACCATAGTAGTTTCATAAGTGGAACTTAACATAAGCTCCATGTGAAATAGGACATGTCAGATGATCACATGAAATGGGGGTCTATAACTCAAGAATGGTAGAGGTAATATTGAGAGGTTGATAGCTTTCACTTTGTTAGTTTATGGACACCAATCATAGGTAGATTATAGACAATGAATAGTAGGTCACGAACCCAAACACTTAGTATTTCCTTGTAATATACATAAGGTACTGAAGTGGAGTGACTCTCTATAGTGGGATATTAATTCAACTTTGGAATTAGATTATAAGGAGTCAATATTGTCTTATGGGTCTCAATAGTCTACATTCTTGCTTATATACCTTGATGGTAGGGTTTATAAGGATTAGATCAGTTCTTGATTCACTTATGTGCATAAGGGCGTTTTGGTAGTTCTGCAAGGTTGGACAAAAATTAGTAAACGACATCTCTAGACTAGGCTAATTGATTAATTGGAGCCTTGTTGGGTTACTTAATCAATTAAGATTTTTTTGGGCTAAATTAAGTGACTCAAGTCCAAAATGGGCTCAAGTCATTTAAGATTAATAAGACCTTATAAATACCCTAAGAAAATAAGGTTAATCTTAATATGAAAAACACCTAAGAAGGGGGTGAGGGTAAATTGTTTTTTTTTTATTATTTTAAATTTCAAATACAATAATTTTAAGCAAAATAAAGTGCAAATGTAAAAAGATTGAGTTAAAAGAGTGCAAACACAAATTTTATAGTGGTTTGACACCCTTTGCCTATGTTCACTCTCCTCAAACTCTTAATCGAGTGAGAATTCCACTATCCTTGAAACTTCAACCAACCTTCCAATGCTTTATACTTGGATTTCGGCTCCAGTGAGCTCTTACACAATCCCTTCAAGTACTACTCACTAACTTGAAGCTTTCTATTCACACAATCTCACTTAAAACAAATGAAGGAAAGTCTCAACCTAGCTTAATGAAAGCTCAATTACACAAGAAGGCTAGGATGAATGACAAAGTGCACTAATTTGTATGTAAGTAAAGAGTTAATGCACCAAATAAAAGAAATGAGAGCTTTGAATGAAGAATAGATAGGTAGGTAATTGATTGGAAGTGTCATCTTCTTATAAATGAAGTGAGACTCTCAATTTATAGGTTTCTAGCCTTGGGCACAAAAAATGCTAAAAAGTGGTCTCATCTGATTGAGCTTTTGTTTGATCGGTTGACTAATTGTTGGGCATTAAATGCACTGCAGATGACCGTTGGACCTTAACTAAGCCTCAAGTGGGAAAACCTACTCCTTGATCAAGAGAGGTTTCACCCTTGACAAGGAATGCATAGCTATTTGAAGAGAAAGAATGTTTTTGCATCCCTCTACTAATTTTCAATTAGAAAGATTGAATTGGTCAACTAGTCTTCTTGATCTGTTCACCTATTTTGGCCCAAAAATCTATCTTTTTCCATTTCTTTCACTTCTAACATTTAAGTAAGGTCTTTAAGTATATTAAAGCATCATTTTTAGAACAATTTGCGTAAGGTTCATATAAGAAAACTCAAGTTTTCATGAAATTCTAACTTTAATGCATAAATTAAGCTTTTAAGGATGTATGAAAATGTATGAATATCTTAAGTGCACAAATGCATTCATCTTACATATATTTCCTGAGATTGAAAGGTCTTCTTGCATGCTTGATTTTGCATCCCTTCGATCATGAATGACTTATCTTTCTAAATGATTTATGAAATTAATGTCTATCACTCAACTTGATTTTAAACCATTAGCAAACTTAACCATGATTTATGATCATTAAAACTTCACTTAAGGGTATCCTTGGGCTAACATACCCTTTATTGGATTACAACTTCAAGTCTTCACCAATTCTCTCTTTTGTTTAAAAAAAAAAAAAAAAAAAGACCCTATACTCCACCTTGTAGATGTCCACTATCTGAGTGTCTAACTTTAAGGAAGAGTTATTAGGTGTAAGATTAGAAGTTTACGAGATCGCTTTCGACTATTGTGCCATTAAGCAATGGTGTTCATCATAAGGATTTGATCTAGTAACATTTGATATAAGGTAAGCACTCCAAACCTATAATTTTGATCCTAGTAAAATTTTTAAATGCTTTGTTTCCATTGTGCATAGGATCTACTAGTCCTAGTAATAGTTTCATGCACCTAATAAGATCTAAGGCTTATGAATGGAGTAGTTTGGAGCTCCCTATAACTGGTATTAGAGCCCTAACTTAGGTTTTTGTGTGTTAGAACTATTCTAGGTTGTGCTTACTCTTGTAGGGTATTTTATTCATCCTATGACCCAAGGATGAATTTATATGCATTAGATATTGTGATTTATTCAATATGATGTTTATTATTGTGATTGGTATTTGTTCTTGATTCTCTATATGGATTGTAAACTCCTTATGGGGTGTAGGATTTTTTCTTTGTAATAAAAATCTGCTTTTATGATTCACAGATTGGTTGTAAACTGTGATTTCAAAGGAGTTTAGGATTTTAATTTTTCACTATAAAAGTCCTATTTTTATCAATCCATGTAAACTATGGAGAGCATGGAAGCATTCAAATCTATCACAAGAGATCCATGGATTGGAAAAAGGAGATTTTTAGAAAGAAAACGGCGGTGAAAGATGGAAAAATTTACTCTTGGATTTTTCTTTTTTTGCAACAACACTTGAGCAAGCAAATTGGGGTTTTTTTGTAGCAAATATAAATTTTTTAAGTGTATACTCAATATTAATCTATATTAAATATTTGATTTAATTAAATGTTATATCAATAATTTATATATATTCAATAGTTGCTTCCAATACTAAAAACGAGCAATTTGGTTCCGTAACATTATTGGAAGAAGAAATCTCATTTTAATAGAGACAAAATGATAATTTGAAAATACATATGACACTAATATAGTAATATGATAATTTATCCAATATATTGAATAAAAAAAATTAAGTCAATAAAAATGAATTGAAAAAAAAATCCTATAAATTCAAAAAATCGGAATATTGCAAAAAAAAATCCATAAAATCAAAATAAAAATAAAGAAATATTGACTTTTAAATATATCTTCACAAATTATTTCATATCAAAACTTGAAATCCGATAAATCATGAATATACCCCAAAATTTTAAACCTTCATTCCAACAATATAAAAATTTCTAAACAACCTCTATTTAAAATAAACATGTACTAATTATATATGGTTCTAAGGAGTCAAATCCTTATTTGTGTCCCAATTCAAGGGGTGGCTTTAGAACAAGCCTTACCTCATTTTTTGTTACTCTTCAATGGATGTTTCCATCAATATTAATCCCTATCATTTATATTTGTTTTAATTACTCTCATCGAAGAGAGTTATTTTCATTCACAATTAATCTTGTAATTCGCTATTGAATTCTCAAAATTATTATCGTATTTATTTTCTGTTTGTCGATGATTCTTACAATTTTCATGTCTATTGATTCTTATATTCATTTGTCCTTTCATTTATATACATTTGCTATGTTTTTATTTTAGAAAAGTGTTTAAGAAAAAAAAAATTAAGTGAAGCTATTTTCTTTATGTTTTCATTTTACTATAAAAAATATAATATAAAATAAAATATAATTAAAATTAATTACAAACGTCTACATTTTCAAATTATTTAATTTTTATATAAAATAATTAAAAAAAATAAAATGAATTTAAAATATCATTCAAGTTCCAATTTATTGAATTTAAATATATTTTATTTTCCTTTCTCTTTTTCTTTTCTTCTACATTTCATCAATATTTTCTTTTCCAATTATGTAAATTTTTATTTATTCATTATACATTTGATATATTGATTATTGCCAGACCATTTTTGTTGTTGTTTTATTGTCTTTGTTATTGAAACAATATAATATGGTCCATATGTATTACCAAATGCTATATATATATATTTGTAGATATGGAAAATACATCACTAATATGGTGATATTACGTATAAATCTTCACTAAAAGTTTTTCGTATACATCACTAATTTTTATTTATTTATTAAAATTATAACCATTTATAAAAGGAAATCACCTTATTATTAATCCTCATCTAATATTATGTTCAACTATTTATTATTAAAATATTTCATCTTCTTATTTATTATAATTAAAATAAAATAAAAAATAGAATGAATATTTAAAATAAAATAAAAACTAAAAATTTTCATTCAAATCCATCATTCGTTTATTATTATCTTTTGCTGAATTTTCTATTTATATATATATATATATTTCATAAACATAGAAGAGTTATGAAGAAAACATTAGATTAAAAATATAAAAAGTTTCAAATATATTTTTTTGTTTTATTTATTCTAAAAAACTTTTTTTTTTAAATCAATCAAATATTTTTTTTTAAGACCAAAAACTGCTTTTCAAAATTTAATTTTCAAACGTGATTTTATTTCTGTAAACACTAAAAATTGTTCTTAAAAACAGTTTTTCAAAATAGTTTTCAAAAACAACAATTAAACAAACCCCTAATTTTTGCTCATAACTCAATCATTTCAATTGCAATACTCACAAGAGAATCCTTAGCTATGACTCATGTTAACTCCATACTAGAAATTTTAGATTAAGTTGGACCCTTTAATCAAATAAAAAATAAACTATTCTTGAACCTAATTTCCATATACTTTTAAAAAAAGAAAAGAAAAATACATATTTAGACGAATAAGTTGAGAATAGGGCAAAAATGTATATCCCAACAGCTGAAACGGGGACTTTTGAACCAAAACTCCAGTACCCTAACCCCCAAGTTTTCTTAAAAACAAGGAAATCTTAGGTGGGATTGTGTTGAAAACGGATCGCGTCCCATACCAAGAGGAGTTTGAGAGGTCTTTTGGATTAGAGGAATGGGGGCAGACGAGTTTTGGATTGTCTGTGTACAAGTATCTAAACATGGGTGGTAGTGAGGTAAAGGCCTAAGGGTAGCATTTAGAAGAGGCTTAGATGGGCTCTTAAGTCTTTTGTCTTGACTTCAAGGTTAGAGTACAAACCAATAGACAGGAAAATCCAGATATCCCCAAACAAGAAGCCAGATTAATTTCTTTCCTTTGAGATCAAGAATGATAAGATAACATTACGATGTATACATAGGAACAAATCCCAACAACCCATCCTATATATGCCATTCTTCTTCTTCTTCTTCTTCTTCTTCTTCTTCTTCTTCTTGTGTTGTATTTTATCTATTGTATTGCGGCCGTCTTAATCCAATGGCGGCATCCTCATCAGTAGGATCAGAAGCATGGAAGGCGCATGCGGCCATGGCGTTGGTGCAACTATTCAACGGAGGATATCATGTTATCACCAAAGTCGCTCTCAACGTCGGCATCAACCAGCTCGTCTTCTGTGTCTTCCGCGACCTCATTGCGCTTTCTATTCTGGCCCCCATCGCCTATGTCCGCGAAAAGTGCGTTCTTTTCTCTCTCTGTCTCTCCAGCCGCTTAGATTCAGATCCTTTGTATTGATCGTTTCTTCTTATACTATCGCTATTCACCTTTTCTGAGTGAAATGTGATGTATTTTGTGTTTGATTCGGAGTGGGAAATTGTGTTGGGTTTTTTGAGTCCGCTAACCCATGCTTTCAATTTTGAACCTTTCCTGCCCTGTTCAAATTTCGACATAATTTCTAGCCCCTTGCTCAATTTTTGAACAAAAATTCTGTTCATTTTCCCAGGAAACCAAGATTTGTGGGCTGCTTTAGGGTTGGAATTTCGTAACTGTTCATAAATTGAAAATAGTGGGTTGGATTCCAACTGGATGGACCCATTTTGGGTGCACAGAAACAGCCCCTTACATACTTGAACTGATCTAAATCCATTATTTCGTAGGGACCCTTTCTATAAAATTTAATTTTCTGTTCAACTGTTCCATCTGCTGCTCAAAATTGATCTATGTTAATCTAACAGTCAGTTTGTCACTCTTGCATCCTTGGTTGTTTTTATTGTTATTCACATAATGCATTTGACTTTGATTCCTTAATATACATTCTTCCAATCATTCAGGATTAGTTGCGGGATATGCCTCAGAAAAGTATTTCTCATTCTTTTAGCATTTTCTTTCAGTTTAGCATACGAATTAGCAAGTGCAGCATGATCAAATGTTTCTTGTTTCATGTTTGCAGAAGGATTCGACCACCTATGACTAAGCCTGTTGTCATGACATTCTTTTTACTAGGGTTAACTGGGTAAGGCTTGGCAGCTCTCAGGCCTTTTCTGGTTGCACTTGTTATTTACATAATATATCCGTATATTTAGAATGGTAGATTTACACCATTTTGTTGCTCAAATCTTGTCATTCAAATAGGATATTTGGGAACCAGCTTCTGTTTCTTATTGGACTTAGCTACACAAATCCAACTTATGCAGCTGCCACACAACCTGCAATTCCAGTCTTTACATTTATATTGGCTACAATAATGGGGTAAGTTTGATCCATTTATGACCCTTGATTTAGGTGATCTTGCTGTTGCTTGTTCAATATCACATATAAGCTTTGTTAATACAGTACAGAAACAGTTAATTTACTCAGAACTGAAGGTCAGGTGAAGGTTGGAGGTACACTTGTATGTGTTTCTGGTGCCATATTAATGGTTCTGTTTCGAGGCCCAGTTTTAATCGGATATTCAGAGTCAGACACTTCAATGGAGAATGAAATAATTGCCCGGGGTCAACCAGAGCCTGCTGGATGGTTAATGTATAGCATTATGGAGTATGGGCTAGGACAGTGGCACCTTGGTGTGTTATGCTTAATTGGAAACTGTTTGTGCATGGCAGCTTATTTAGCCATTCAGGTACTAGATTTTCATTTCATTTCCCTTTTTTTCTTCCCTGTGAATGATTGTTAACCATTGTTTTAATAGAGAGCATGCAGGTTTTAAAAAGTGAAGAAAGATAAGAACATCCTCCATGCTTAGAAACAGATCAATGCATTCTCCTTATTTTGGCTAAATATGTCATTATCTCGTTTTCTATATATCTATTGATATATATATATATATATATATATATATATATATATATATATTAGACTGGATCACAGATCATCTTCCAGAAAAACTTTAAGGTGGTTTACTATGTCTGCACAAGTTGAACAGCCTGGCTGCTAGTCCATCTAGCAGAAATTAATGAGTTCCTTCCATTTTAGTTTTTTGATTTCCATTTCTGTGTCTATGCAACGATTGTAAAATTGGAAATTATGTGTTTGATGTGTGGTTACTTTAAACTGGCCTGCCATTGTTTTATGCGCAAGATCTTGTGTGGCTAGGCAAGCATGCTACTGATTAGACAATCATCTTGGGTTTCCCTACCATTGGCCTGTATGATGCCTATGCAAAAGCTGCAACTAAGTATCTACCTGTCTTTTGAAGCTGCTGCTTTGTTTATAGGGGCTTACTGAGTTGAGCTTGCCTGGTAGTGCAGCATAATTGTTATGCTTTTTTTAGTATTTTATTTAATTTTCCCCAGTATGGATTTAATAAAGTAGAGCAAGAAAATACAGAGGGAAAGTTGAGAGATCCTACTACAAAAAATGCAGGGGCAGAAATATTACACTGAGAGGGTGTTTGGTACGTCGGAATAGGAAATGGAAATGAATATTTTGTTTCCATTCCTATTTTTTAGTGGATAGAAATGAATTTGATGATTCCATTTCTAGCATTTGGATGAACTTAGGAATGCATGATTGGAATGATTATTTGTTTCCATTCCAATGTTTGATATTAATAGGAATGATTATTTGTTTCCATTCCAATGTTTGATATTAATAGGAATGGAAATGAAAAAGAAACAAATTTACAATAATATCCTTACATATAATTTAAAATAATTTTTTATTTTTAAAAAATAAATTTTGAGAGTTTTTTTTGTTTTTAAATAATAAGACTAAAAAAATATATATACTCAATAAATAAAAAATTAACCATAAAAAATCATATAAGCCTAATGTACAAATATTCAATTATTATTTTTATTAAAAATTTGAATAATTTGTCATGCTTAAGTAGTTATAAAATTATATTTTACCAAAAAAAAAAAAATTATTATAATAGTTAAATTCTCAAAGCTAGCAAATGTTTTTCCTATTTCCAAAAGAGGAAATAAAAGAATTCAAATTTCATTCTAATTTTCAACAAGTATCATATTCGATAAAATCCATAACCTTAAATTTTAAATATTCGTTTTTTTTTTTTATCAAAATTTTAAATAATTTGTCATGCAAAAAAAGCTATAGAATTATATTTTACAAAGAAAAAAAAGGAGAAAAAAAATATAAGAACATATAAATGAGGAATCCTAGTTGCAGCAAACAATGACAAATCCTGGATCCAACAATCAAAATGAACATCCAAAACCCTAGAAATTAGAAATTAAATTTTTTTTTTAAATGTCGTGGAAGGTTTGATTGATTCAGTTTGAGAGAATCACTTATTGCAGAGAAGTGGATGATGAATGAGTCTCTAATTTTGCAAAGAAAATAAGAAGTGGATAATGAATAGGTCTCTAGCTTTGCAAAGAAGATAAGCATCGGGCTTGAAGAATGAGATAAGATGGTAAAATAGTAAATTTAGGTTATTTTATATTATCAAATGTGTTTAATGAATTAGAATACCATCTACTTTTGATGAATTCAAATCCGACTTATAAGTTGGATTTGATTTCTGTCTGAATAATTTTTTATTCCATTTCTGTCTTCTTAATATTTATCCAAACATAGGAATAAGGGAGAAAGGAATGAGATGTTTATTCACACTCCCTATTCCCGTGTACCAAACACCTCCTGAATGCTTTTCCAATAAAGAACCTGAATCTCTAACAATAAGCATGGAGGGCTGCCCCCTTGTGTGTTTTTTGAACTGGTTGGAAGGAGAGACATAATAGGTCCTTCAAGGACGTGGTATAAACATATCAAGTGCTAAAATTTCTTTCTTATGTTTATTTTTTTGGAGTGAGGGAGGGCTTATATAATGCAACAATGCGTATGGTAGACTTAGTTCATTGGTTGAGTGTTATGAAGGGGGAGGGGTTATGTTTTTTGCTTTTTGTTTTCTTAGTTTTGATGTTGCCTTTGTATATTGCTTGAGTACTTTGGTGTGCTTTTTTTGATAGGCACTGTTAATATGTCTTTTTTGCTTGCTTATCAAAAAAAAAAAGAAAAAAATGAAGAAGACACACACACACACACATGCAGTATTTGCAGGTATTAACTTCATCCCAATCTCTGTTGATAGGACTAAAGTTCGAAAGTAGGTTAATGCATAGGTTCTTTCTCAACCAGCTTCAATGCCCATTTCCGTATTCTCAAGGAATCTATTGTTTCTTTCCATCTAAACAATCCAAATCAAGGCCATCTTGGCACTAAATTCTAGAAAATGGTCTTATGAGAGAGATGAGATGTATCGATAGACACTGTCTACTCTCATTCTCAATGTTGAGTCCATGCCATAAAGTAATAGTCTTGTGCAGTGAAGGAAAAAGTGATTAATTGACTTGGGCCCTATTTGAATAGACTTTTGAGAAGCCAAAAGCTCTTTTTAAAACTTAATAAGAGCTTTTATAGCTATTTAGCTAATTTTGTTCACAGAGCTTATGACTTTAAAAAAAAAAAAAAACTTACTATTAAAGCTAGGAAAATATTGCTTCTTGTAGAAGCTCTGTTTTGGTTTGTGTTTGAAGTTCTTTCATATTTAATAGAACTTTTATAATACCAATGCTGTCATTTAAAAATTATGACTTTGGCTTTGACTTCAACTTCCAGCTAAAACTACACGTAGAAAGTTATCCCAAGCTAGGCCTTGTTGTCCTTTTAGGAAGTATACACATATTGGGGGAAATAGCTTTATGTAGCTTCCTATTTTGGAGCATAGCAAAAGTTTTTACCTTTCCAAGGGCTTCCTTCAATGCCAAGCCTTAACCTTTAGAGGAACTTTTAAAGACCAAATCAAGTGGAGAATAACTAGGATGATTGATTAAAACTTGGAGGGTTGGATTAGAAATTGAGGACCCAACACCCAAAGTAGACAAAGACATCATTAATGAGTTGAAGAAGGGAAGAATGAGATACTGATATCTTGGTCATCAAGACTTTGATTTCTTGAACTTCAACAACACTATCTGTTCCAAGTCTTTGGATTTATTCCAAATTCTTGATTTAGTAATCTTGCATGATATATAAGTAGGCTACAAGTGAAGAATGTTAGGTCCTACCTAATTGATATTAGTATGAGGTCTAACTTTGTAAATGTAATGTTATTTGACTTGATTTGATATTTCTATTTTACATAAATTATTTGATTGCCTATCAAAAAAAAAAAAAAAAGAAGAAGAAATGAATGATTTGATTACAGGCCGTGATATTGTCATATTGTTTTAATCATCTTACTAGGGTTTTGGATGAACACAAAAAAAAAAAAAAAAAAAAAAAAACAGCTGACTCCGTATTTTTGAATGTGCATCAATTTTTTTGGGATCACATTCACTTTTAAAGTTTCTTCTTACTGCAGGTGATGATTTCCTAGTTTTGGACCTGCCAACATGGTCATCAATTTAATATTTTCATTTTTATCTTCTCAAATTTACACTCTATGGTCAACAATACTTGAAGCTGGACCATTTCTTAGTTTTAGGAGAATGGGAGGACCACTTTTCGGGCCTTTCTCAATATGTGTTTCCTAGGCCTATTTCAAACTATTGTCCCATTGTTCTTGAGGGTGGAGTGGTCAAAAAGAAAAAAAACACCCTTAAAATTTGAGAATATGTGGCTTAAGGTTGATGGGTTCAAAGATCTCATTAGAGATTGGTGTACGAGTTATGTTGTTAGTGCCTCTAGTAGTCATTGCCTTGTAGTGAAGCTAAAGGCTCTTAAAAGAGATCTTAAGGTGTGGAATAAAGAAGTCTTTGGAAATGTTTCATTTAACAAGGCAAAGTCTCTTCCTCATATTGAGAGAGTTTCTCCTCTCTCAATTGTGGACGCTGAGGCTAGAAGGGTGGCTTTGGAGGAGTACAAAAAGTGAGGCTTTAATGGAAGAAACTTCTTGAAGACAAAAATCTAGAGAAATCTGGTTAAGGGAGCGTGATAAGAATACCAAGGCTTTCCACAAAATTGGCTTATGCACATAGTAGAAGAAATGTGATGACTAAAGTGAGAGTTAATGGTGCTATTTTGATGGAGGTTGACGGGATTAAGGATGGGGTGTGCAATGCTTTTCATGCTCTTCTTTTTGAGATGGGAGTTTGGAGATTGAGCATAAGGGGCTTGTGTTTTGAAGAGTTGGGGAGTGATAGTTCTAAGAGCTTAGATGAGCCTTTTTCAAAGGAGGAAGTTTTCAACGCTCTCTCTAGTCTTGGTGGGGATAAGGCTCTAGGTCTAGATGGTTTTATTATGGCTTTTTGGTAATTTGGTTAGGACTTCATCAAGTATGAGATCATGGGTTTTTTATGAAGTTTTTCACTCAAGACTCTTTCTAAAGAAGTTTAAACAACACGTTGTTGGTATTGATCCCTAAAATAGGTGGAATAGAAGATTTACAAGTCTTCAATCCCATTAGTCTTGTAAGGGGATTGTACAAGTTGCTAGCTAAAGTGCTAGCAAACAAACTTAAGAAAGTGGTGGTAAAAGTGGTTTTAGATTTCCAACATTCTTTTATAGAGGGTAGAAAAATTAGGATTTCTTAATGGTGGTCTTAACAAAAATATGGTTTGGACAAAAGTGGATAAGATGGAAAAAATGGTGTATTTCCATGGCAAGATTTTTTGTTCTCATTAATGGAACTTTGTCTAGTTTCTTTTAGAATTCTTGGGGTTTGAGGTAGGGTGATCCCCTATCCCCTTCTTTTTTCATCTTGGCTATGGAAGCTCTCAGTCAAATGTTGACTAGAGCTAAGAGTGAGGGCTTCGTTTTTTGTTTTAAGATGGGAAGAAGGGGTGGGGAAGGGATGGAAGTGTCTTATCTCTTGTTTGTTGATGATTCTTTGATTTTTTGTAATGCCAATCGTGGTTAATTGAGATCATCGAACTGAGTATTTATGTAGTTTAAGGCGTTTTTTGACTTAAAAAGTTAATTTTGATAAGAGTGAGGTTATTCCTATAGGGGGAGTAGCTAATGTGGAGGCATTAGCCTTGATGCTAGGTTGTAGAATAGGGAAGCTACCCACTTCCCATATGGGTCTTCCTTTGGTAGCCTCTTATAAATCTTCCTAGGTGTGGGATGTAATGGAGAAGATATTTAGGAAAAGATTAATAATGTGGAAGAGGCAATTCCTAACTAAGGGTGGGGGACTTTGATCAAAAGCACTTTATTAAGTCTTCCAACTTATTTCATGTTCTTACTTGTTGTCTCAAGAAAGGTTAGCTTGAGACTTGAAAAGATCTAAAGATACTTTTAACAGGGTGGTGGTAGTCTAGAGAAAAGACCTCATTTGATTAATTGAAATTTAGTTTGCTTGGGAAAAAAAGATGGAGGCCTTGGAATTTATAACCTTTTTTGTCCTAAATAAAGCTTTGCTTGCTAAGGGGGAATTGGAGATTTGCTACAAAAAGGGAATCCTTTTGGAGACAAATCATAATAGGGAAATTCAAAGAGGAGAATGGGGGGTTGTGTTTGAGAGGGATGAGAGATGGTTATAGAATGGGGGCGTGGAAAGCCATCAGACACGAATGGGAGGGTATAAAAAGTAGTCTTGTGTTTTAGTAGGGAATGAGATAAGGATTAAATTCTAAAAAGACTTGTGTTGCAAGGATCAAACATTGGAAGAAGCCTTCCCGAACTTATTCTTCCTTGTTGCTAATAAGAATGGCTTGGGAGCAGGATGGGGAAGGAGGTGGTTAGAGCCCTTGTTTTTCAAGGTAGTTTAACAATTGAGAGATTGATGAAGTGGAGAGTTTCTTTCAGGGTCATCGGTAATTGAAAGGGAAGTGTTGTACAAACTGAGTTGGAATGAATCCAATTGCGGCAAGTTTTCAATTAGATCTCTTTATTCTTGCTTTTCTAGGGGATATAGAGAGCCTTTTCCGGCTAGCATTGTGTGGAGGTCCTGAGCACCAATGAAGGTTAATTTTTTTTGTTTGGAAAGTGGCTTGAGGTAGAATTCTAATTTTTTACCAGCTCTAAAGGAGGGGTTGGACTCCTTTGAATAGGTGTTACTTATGCAAAGGTGAGGAGGAAATAACAGATCACTTGCTTCTGCATTGTTCCAAAGCAAGAATGGTGTGATACATGCTTTTTTCTCTTTTTTGGAGTGGAGTGGGGTGGGTTATACATTCTTTGGTTAAAGGGAACTTGTTGGGTTGGCAGGTTCTTTTGTGGGGAAAAATGGAAAAAAGTGTGGAGGGCTACGACCTTATGTTTTTTGTGGACTCTTTGGAAGGAAAAAAACATAAGGGCTTTTAATGACGTTGAGTAGTCCAACCAAGCAATCATATCCATTTTCTTGTATACTTTTGTGAATTAGGCTAGGGTGTATATAGAGGGGTTTTTTGTTCCTTTCCCTTTTCACCTTTACTCGGCGTTTTTGTATGCTTTGTGCATACTGTGCTACACCTATTAGGTGCTTTTAATACTTGTATTCTCTTTTGCCTATCTAAAAAAAAAAATATATATTTACACTCTATGCTTCTCTCAGAGATTGGGCTGCTTCCAGTGACAGTGGGCTTCAACCTTGTGATATGGAATTATATCACTAGAATATGAATAACAATATTATTTTTGGCTTGACAATATCTCATATGGTGTGTTAAATCTTTTTTCATTTCTTAATAAATCAGGATTGTTTCTTCAATTGTTTGACAGTATTGTTTTTTGTAATTCTTGACATGATTAATTTATCTCTTAAATTTGCTGTTAAGTTAACCTATTGTTCCAATACATTCAGGCTCCACTTTTGAAGAAGTATCCAGCCAGCCTTTCAGTCACAGCATATTCATACTTTTTTGGTGCTTTATTTATGGTAGTGACAGCATTCGTTATGACTAATGAGTCAACAGATTGGAGTTTGACGAAGTCTGAACTTTTCGCAGTCTGCTATGCTGTAAGTTTCTCATTAATGTTAAATGAAGGCTTTAGAATGATAATAATGTTTTTATTAGGAGAGGAATTACCTTCTCATCTGACTTGAGGTAACAGCCAATATTGTGACGGTCAATCTCAATTAACGAAGGAAATATGGGCAAACATGAAGTGTGGTGCTGTTTTGATCTTCAAATTTTGTCCAACTGCACTAATTACTAACAAACTGTCCCATGATATTAAGTTTCATGGGAACCCAGCTCTTAATTTCCAAAGTCATGTGGGTTTCCTCAAATGGGGAAAGTTGGTCCACTATAGTCAATATTTTTAATCCAGGCTTAATATTTCAAAACTCAAACAAGAAATAAATTTGGTACAGTGATTGAATCTACCCAAACTATATAGGCTACGACAATAGGTGGTGAGTTATAAATGATTGTGTATTCATCATATTAATGACATTACAATGATTGTTTATGAGAGTAAGTATTTATAATGCTTTTAGTTAGTTGTTGACCTTACAATCATTGTTCATGGGAGTTAGTATTTATAATTTTTCTAGTTGCTAGTATATATTTATCTATGTACTTATTTGATAAGAAATGAGAAACAGTATTAAGAAAAAGAAAGGAAATAAAATAAAGGATGGGATATCCCTCAAAGGAAACGAAATACAATGGCCCAATCTCCATGCCAACACTGCTAAAAAAAGGCAACAACCTCTGGCCCAATATTTGTTTTTCTTTTCCTTATTGTAATCTGATTAACATCCCAATTTTCTTGACTGTCAAGCACATGGTTTCATATTGCTGATGGTTTTCATTTTGTGGACATTAGAATCTTACTCAAAAGGAAAGAAGATTAAATAAACCTACTCTTTGTCTTTGCAGGGAGTAGTTGCTTCTGCTGTTAACTATGGACTCCTAACATGGTCCAATAAGATCTTAGGGCCTTCTTTGGTTGCTCTGTATAATCCACTTCAACCTGCGGCTTCTGCCTTCCTGTCAAGAATTTTCCTTGGAAGCCCTATTTATTTGGGAAGGTTTTATTCTAAACACTTCTACATTTATGCCTGCTTACCTTATTTCTTGTTTGTTGACTATAAGATGTTAATATACATAAGCGAATTGATACTTCCTCTATCCAGACTCCTAATGGTTGATCGGACTGATCTAATAGCATGTGTTTTCATTTTGTGAAATGGTGGGCCATTTTTGAATTGCATCTGGTAGGATCATCCATTTGGAGAAGTATTGTTTAAAGAAATAGCATTATTTTTTTACATATTGATGCCACATCATGCCGGAATGAATGTAAGTATACTGCATTAATGCTTTATCATTCAACATATTTTAAGAAAATGTCAAAAATTGATTTGGAAATCTGTCCTTGATTTGTTCAGCATGTAATGGTGGTATTCTGTGAGAGCTGAAACTTACTTGGTGTAATTTATGTGGAAACAGCATTCTTGGGGGATCTTTAATTATTGCTGGTCTCTATTTGGTCACTTGGGCATCCTACAGAGAAAGACAAGCTGCAATGGGGGTTATGCCTCATGCTATCAGGACCTCTGAACCACTCATTCACAAAGATGCATCACTCACCAAGATTCCGTATCAGAGGGGACATATTTTCTCTGGGCCATCCACCTCATTGCCAAAGGGCTTAGATTGAGCCACATATGATGGGATGTGAATGTAAAGTTATTCCCATATTGATCTGTTCTAAGATGAAATACTTCTTTTGAGATAAGCGCAACTTCATTTACCATTTCTTCTCTTTACATAAGCATGTCTTTGCAGAAGTTATTTTCTTCTATGCTGTGGTTTCACCATTTACTCTATACCTCTTTCAATCACTCTTCTTTCATCCTGTGCTAACAACTTATATAGATGGCTTTGTGGTAGCCAAGTGATGAAATCTTTTACTTAATAATATGGGGGTGAACTATTGTTATATTATAAGTGTTTTAAGTCTTAGATTAACTCCCAAGATTATCTCTCTACCATCATTGGGTCTTAAATCCTCTTTCCATGTGACCAATTGATATATTCTAACTCAATAAGAGCATGTATTAAATTCAATTACAAGTACAATTCCATTGATTTCATGATCACAAGTTGTTAGGATCACTTAAGGGGATAAATTGTCTCAAATCTCATGAGATATTATAATATTTTTCTCAATAATACTAGTTGTTATCTACCTTAATCAATGATGACTTAATCAATAGGAAATATATGACCACTTTAAAGTCTCATTGGTAAGTCAAAGCTACTAAATGTTTGAGCATTAGTTCAATATTTTCTTAAGGTTTAGAGCTTATGTAACATAATTGTTAATTGAAATCATGGCTACTTGATAGTCAATAGCATCATGATCTATTATAGGTTCTATCTAATATGTAAGCATACACACTAATGCACTTGCCATAAGAAACTTATCTTAATGACCAAGACACATCATGCCTTCATTTAAGAGGTAGTGCATTACAATCTCAAATGGATTACCTAAATTTATGAACCAATTATGAACAACTTATTAATTTATAAGGGACTTATGATTTAAATTTTCTGTACAATTCTTAATGCATATAAATCATGTATAATACAAGTGATGTAAGTCTAAATATATTCAAATATACCATCATGCAAAGGTAGGATGATAAAAGTGAAATTGAAATCATAATATAAAGATTAATGAAATCTCATATTGTCACAATATGTCATGCTTCTAAAGGTTTTATCCTAACAGCTAAGTCTAAGCCAATTCGTCCTTTAACCCAAGGTACTCAATATAAGTTTAGCTTAAACATGTTTTTCTAAGCTTTGGTTGAGTTTGAGTTTGTCAAATTGGACTCAAATTAGTTGGATTAGACTTAGGTTGATTACGTTGTATGATTCAAAATTCATCCACAATGTTTTTTTAAAAACTCTATATATATATGTTTATACCAAAATTTAAATAACAAATGTGACAAAATTTCAAGATAATAACAAAGAAAAAATAAAATTATATATTTTTCTAGAAAAATGAAAACATTTATGATATCATTTTTTTCTTTAAAAATATTAAAACAAAATGAATGTTATTATATAAAATAACATATATTAAAAATAATCTAAAAATATTAAATCAAGTTCAAGTTAGACTTAGATTACTTGAACCAAGGTTCGAACTCAACCCAAATTGAGTTCAAGTTAAAATAACTTATACATAATTTGAATATTAAAAATGATTGTCCAAGCTCATCTAAAAGTCGGGTTGGGTCTAAGTTGGATTGAGCCAACCTGCCCAAATTACACCCCTAATTGCAAGTGGTAGTGCTTGAGAAGCATGATGATACTCTCAACCAAGATCTTCAAAGGTAATGCCAAAGACTTCCCCTAGAGGTTCCTTTACAATGATAAATCTGAGTGTGATAATCAACAAAGTCTTGGAAAGAATAAGGATGTGTACCTTTGTGGTGTTTGTTATGCACATTCTATAGTGACCTATAAAGGATTATTTAGCAAATTCATCTACTTGTACTTTGGACATGTGCCGTTTTGACACTAGTCGGGCATGTGTTGTATGTATGGCTCAAACTTGGCCACTTATCTCTTTCTAGTTGAGCTATGGAATGCAAAAACAAAGGGAAGGAAATGGTAAACATTCCTTGCTAGGGAACACCTATACTTAGAGTGGTAGTGTTGTAGGCTTGTCACACCTGCCTAGTGAAATGGAATAAAGTACCTGGACACAAAACTTCTATGTGCTCACTAACACAGAAGTTCGTGTCCTTCTGAAAATGGACTAACCATGTTCTCAAGAACACGATATTTTTGTTTTAAAAGAATCATTTTAATTGAGCTATATCCATTGGGAAAAGGCCACTGAAGTGGGTGAATATGTACAGTCATATTCCCATGGTCTCGCGAATATGAGTTCATTCGTGTTCTAGCTAATACGGGTTCATTCCGTGTTCTCTCGAAAATGGGTTCATCTGTGTTCTCAAGAACACGAACGTAACTCTCCCGTATTCTCAAGAACATGGTAAAGAATATTTTTCTATTAAACAATAACCACCTAGCAAATGACACGTGTCCCAATTGTACAAATTGTAAAAAGGAAAAAAAAAAACCCTTTATAAAGAGAATTAGTTATTGACCATAACATTTGGTGTCATTTATGGGAATTCTTGAAAAAAAAAAAAAAAAACCAGAAAATCAATAAGGAATGGCTAGAGAAGGGGCAACCGACACTAATATGTCGGTGGAGGAACGCTCGTTCTCCATGGAACAACATTTGAAGGAGCATGCAGAAGAATATTGCGAAGTAATTGAGAAGCTACTTTCTATGAATGTGTCGCTGCAGCAGGAAAACGGGTTACTCAAGGCGGTTGTAGTTAATTTATATAGTCCTTTTTTTGTAATTCTTATGATGCAATTGGATCTTATCGGCATAAAAGAATTAATTTATGTAGTCCTTTGTGGCTCCGGTGGCAATTAGATCAACGCCTTATTGCTTGAAAAGAAGCTCCCATTGAAGTTCACTATGAATCTTTGGGTACCTATCATGAGATTTATGGGCACTATCTAATAGTAAGAAATGTAAAAAAAGAGATTCCTTATATATACATTCGAACCACTGTTGGTCATATTTCTCTTTATCGAGAAATCGAAGAAGCCATCCAAGACTTTTGTTGGGCCTGCTCATATGAGACTTAGTCATATGATACTTAGACTAAGTAATTATATGATACTGGTATTAATTTAGGTCTCTCCGGTTCGACTAGGATCATAGTTCTTGAATTTCTACGCGAAGCAAGATCGAGAAAAGGAAGTTTTACAACCACTAACTCAAACCCATTGTCAAATCCTACTCAATGGAATGTGGGGGTACTTATGACAGAAAGGGCCAATCTGGTATTTCACAATAAAGTGAACCACACTCGTCCCTTCAACCAGGCGTACTGGTCATAGAGTCTGTTCTCCTACCACTGATGGTAGAAGCATCAAAGGGTTCAAGTTTGAGTACAAGCCCCCATGACTCGATCCTCACCAAAAGTGCGTGTGGCTAGCCCACCATGATTCATTAGCCAAAATAACCTAATTTGTAATACAAATTCTACTTTTTTGTATCCTTGACGACCTGACCACCACCTGTTTATGGACGCAATCCTACACCAGAATACATCACGTCACTTTTCCATGTCGAAGTTCAATATGTACGGTGGGTTTAGGGACCCTTTCGACCAAATTTTGCACTTTCGACAAGTCATGACCCTTGAAAGTAACAACGATGCCCTCTTGTGCAAGGTCTTCCCGTCTAGCTTACAAGGCTCGACACTCTCTTGGTTTCATTGGTTGTCGGCCAACTCAGTTAGTTCGTTTAGAGGCTTGTCAAACTCGCTATGAATTACCTTTGTTTGGTAAGACGAAAGCAAAGCATAGTGAGCTTATTCCACGTGAAGATGGAAAGAGGAGAGTCTATTCGGAGTTTCATGAAACGCTTCGGCGGAGCCATACTACAACTAGATAGAGTGAGCATGGACACAGTAATGCAAGCAATCAAGGAGGCCATCTACTTGAACACTTCATTTTTTTAATTCTATCTCATTGAACCCTCGACATCCATAGAACCAAAAAGAAAACAAGTATTCGATGCTTGAGGATGACCTTCGTGTCGTAGCACAGCGCACCTTGTCGGTGGAACACAACTAAGCAACTCGACAACGTAGACGGGGAGATGGTAATAGAGGATCTGTACGAGTTGGATCTAGTCGGTGGCCTGAATATGACAGACGTACAGGGAGAGACCATCCCTATACATCATTAACTGTCTCATACTCATAGTTGCTAAAGACAATAGAGTCCGTAGAAGGGTTTTGCAAGTATCATTGCGAGCATGGCCACCTAACAGATGAGTGTCGTCATTTGAAGAATCTGGTGAAGAGTTTAGTCTTTGTAGGAAAGTTGAGTTAGTATGTTAAATCCATCAATTCAAGACAGAACCACGAGCCCCTAGCTAATACACAGGCGATTCAACAAGAAAATCGACCCTTCATCAACATAATACACAAAAGCGTTGCTTGTAGTTCGCGAAAGGAAAAATCACTAGCGAGACAAAGTATCTGAGAGGTTGTGCCTCATTTGATCGTGGCAAATATCCAATATACCTTCACTGCTAGTAGTGTAAGTCCTGTGGATGACCCAATTCGATTTGATCCTATTGACTTAAAAACCATTATCACTTTACACGAAGATGTTTTGGTATTGATGTTGATGATTGGAGGACATTTGGTGCGTCACGTACTCATCGACCCCAGAAGTTCTACAGATCTTTTACACTAGCCAGCTTTCTTATAAATGGGTTACAAAACTGATGTTCTACATTCTCATAGACAAGTGTTGATAGGGTTCAATGGTTCAGATACCATATCGTTGAGAGAAATCGTATTGCCTGTCACGATGGTGCCTGTTACTATGTTGTGTTGTTTAATGTAGTGGACGACCCTTCGGCTTTCAATGTCATACTGGGGCAGGCCTGGATTCATACGATGAAAAGTGTGCCATCCACATTGTGACATCCCACATTGGATAGGAGGGAAAGTTCCTGGCGCTATATAAGTATAGATTTCTCTTAACTCTGTAGATGCGTTTTAAAGCTGCGAAGACCCTTTTGGGTCTAAAGTAGACAATATCTACACGATTGAGAGCGAGTCACTACAAATGGTATTAGAGCCGATCTCCGACCTCGGTGTGGGGGTTTGTTTGGCCCCGTAGGGGTGTTCATCTGTTTGACCCCGCAATCCTGTGGGACACAATGAAGACGTTGTGTCTGCATGGGGGGTGTTTGTGACATCCCACATCGGATAGGGGGAAAAGTTCCTAGCGTTATATAAGTATGGACACCTCTTAACCTTGTAAACGCGTTTTAAAGTCGTGAGTGCCCTTTTGGGTCTAAAGCGGACAATATCTATACGGTTGGGAGTAGGTCGTTACAAATGGAATTAGAGCCAATCTCCAACCTCGGTGTGGGGGTTTGTTTGGCCCTGTAGGGGTGTTTGTTTGTTTGGACCCTTAATCCCGTGAGACAGAACGAGGATGTTGTGTCTGCATGAGAGGGTGTTTGTGACATCCCACATCAGATATGAGGGAAAGTTCTTGGCGCTATATAAGTATAGACTTCTTTTAACCCTATAGATGCGTTGTAAAGCAGTGAGGGCCCCTTTGGGTCTAAAGCGGACAATACCTACGCGGTTGGGAGCGGGTCGTTACACACATACCATCAAACAAATCGATTTTTCCTCGCTTAGTTAGGAAACTAAACTTTTGGTGGTTTGTGGATGGCACACCTTTCATCGTATGAATCCAAGCCCACCCCAGTATGACATTGAAAGCCGAATGGTCATCCATTATAGCCACATGTCCCATGCCTGAACTTATATAAAGGAAGAATGCTTCAAAGAATATGTCAGTGAGTAACCAAAACATTTGGCGCCATCTATGGGATTTTTCAGGGCAAAAAAGCCTCATTCTTACTGAAAAAAAGACTTGATCCCTCTAAGCCCCCCGAAGAAGGCTTGTCGCTTCACTGCTCAAAAGCACCTATAATGGCTTTGAGACCATGTGGGAAGGCAACAAACAAAACAATCGAAAACAGTCGAAGATTTTCTTCGACGTCTTAGGTGTAGAAGACTAGGGGCCTACATACAGAAGCAATGATTTCACAATGCTTCAATGTCGAAAAGACAACAGAGATTTGTGATAGAATCAAGCAGTATAGTCACTAGCTGGGTATGTTTGACGCGGTGGAGGATGCAATGCACGAATACGACGTTGTGACGAGGCAATTGAGAGGCTCGAAAACTTAAACCAACTTTGAGATCCTCTCTGTTCCCTTTCTCATCCCCATCATACGTCTTCATTTTCATCATTCGAAAAGAAAAGAAATGTGAGCAATAAGCCCAAGACTCGCGTTCCCATGAACACGAGACATATGGGTTTGTAGTCACTAATTTTTTATTATTTATAAGGATATCTTCACATAGGTAATCATCATAAAATAGTTTCCGGTACATGCGCACAATGACGTCTGAATGATCAATTTGGTGGAGAGTTAGTAGAGCTAGAAAACATAAGACAGTTGAAAGGCACCGCCGCCTGGCTTATCCAGAAATCAGGTACATATTTCAATCTTTCCACATATGTATGTTCTTTAATTAATTTTTCCTTATGTGATTTTGGGCCTAACATTTGGACCTTAATAATAATAATAACAATAACAATTAAATGGCTTTCACACCTTTCACTAAGATATTCCCTGTAGAGATCCTAGTTGATACACTGTCATACAACTCTTTTATGTCAATTTATACGACAATAGTAATCATAACAAGAAAATAAAATAATAAATAACTAAATAAATAATTAAATTTAACAAAAAAAAAAAAAAGATACATGAGAAATGTCACTCAAATCCATAATTGAATGGAACTAATACTAGATGAAGAAAACTTGTCGGTGAACATGTACATACACACACGAAAGAGAATAAAAAATGATTTAGTTAATTGGTTAAGTGAGAGTTACTTGATTTGTCCTCTAATAAAGAATGCTTTTTCATTGGAAATTGAACTAAAAGAATAATTACTTCTAGCTATATGCTTGATAGTTCTTCATGTTTATTGACATAAACATTCTCTAATGCAAAGGAGTTAGATATATCAACAGATTGCAAAGTGTATACCATGAAACCAAGTTTTCTTCAATTTTTATTATTATTCTATAATCGTGTTAATAGCGTTTTCTATAATACTACTTTTGTATTGATGCAACAATGTATCTATTCTATTTTTTGACATTATGCTATCATAGATTGTTTTATTAAACATTGTGTTTTACACTACGTGTTGAACTACACTACACCTGCATTTCTGTTTTTACTTTTGTGCCCACATTTTGGTTACTTTATTTTACCATACGCATTTAAATGTGTTGAGCTGTAAATAGAATAGGAGAATTATTTTCCTATTTTATTAATTTCCTATTTCTGTAAATAGATAGTTTTATTAGTTTCATATTTTTGTAAATAGATAATTTTATGATTTAGGAATAAGTTAGTTTCCTATTTCTTCTCTTGTAATCTCCTATATAAACTGTGTATAGTCAATCTAATAGATAGAACTTATTATTTTTCATCCCATATTTCGTGTCATGGTATCAGAGTTGTAGGTTTTTAAGACCTAGGCATCATTCTGGCCTTCATAGTTGGATTTTTTATTTATTCACGTGTTCTTTTACCAGCCTTCATTGCTGTTGGTTTTTTTGTTTCGAGATCTGCCTTAATTCCAAGAGATCAGGTTTTTTTCGTGGAAGATGTTGAAAAATTTAGGTACACCTTCACTCTTTTTTTGCATAAATGCCTCACACGGTTTATGATGATTCTTGGATAATAGATTCCAATGCCACAAACCATATGACCTTCAAATCTCAACTTTTCCATACCTATACCCCAAGCCCAAGTAACAAGAAAATTGCAGTAGCCAATGGCTCTTTAGCTACTGTTGCAGGTTTCGGAGACATATACATCACACCTACCCTTATTCTTAAAAATGTCCTTCATGTACCAAAATCGTCGACCAACCTTGTTTCCATTCAAAAGCTTACCCATGATCTTAAATGTTATGTTATTTTTTTCCCTTCTTATTGTGTTTTTCAAGAACAAGGCTCAGGGAGGAGGATTGGACTTGCTAAGGAAAGGAGCGGTCTTTACCACCTTGAATCATCTCAGAAAACTAGTAATAATTTGTCGTTGTCTTTTCTCAGTTCCTCAAATAAAGATACCATTTGGTTGTATCACCTACGTTTAGGTCATCTATCTTTTAAGGTTTTAAAGGTCATGTTTCCTCATTTGTTTTAAGAATAAGATATTTCTGAATTTCATTGCGAAACTTGTGAATTGGCAAAACATACTTGTGTATCTTTTCCTATTAGCAATAAAAGAAGTTCTCATCATTTTCATTTAATTCATAGTGACATATGGGGTCCTTCGACTATACCTAATGTTTCTGTGGCTCGTTGGTTTGTATCCTTAATTGATGACTATACTTGGGTTACATGGATCTTTCTTCTTAAACAAAAATCTAATGTTAGCATTGTTATACCTAATTTCCACTCAATGGTTTAAAACCAATTTGGGGTTAAAATAAAAAGCTTTAGGACTGACAATGCTAGAGATTACTTCAACCAAACTTTGTCACCTTATTTTCAATCACAGGGCATTCTCCATGACTCATCATGTGTTAACACACCCCAACAAAATGGGGTAGCTGAGAGGAAAAATGGACATTTACTTAACACAACCTGAGCCTTACTCTTTCAAGGGAATGTTCCTAAGTCTTATTGGGGGGAAGTTGTTCTTACTACCACATACATCATAAATAGAATTCTCTCACAAGTGTTAGACAACAAAAGCCCTGTAGAGATACTTAAGAGTTTTTATCCACACTTCAGAACCTCAAATGGGCTCACTCCTAGGGTATTTGGGTACACTGCATTTGTTCATGTCCATAGCCAACATAGAGACAAGTTAGACCCTCGAGCCATAAAATGTGTCTTCCTTGATTATACATCCACTCAAAAAGGATACAAGTGTTACAATCCCTCCGCCAGAAAATTTTACATTTCTGCAGATGTCACTTTCACAGAAAATAAACTTTTTTTCCCCAAGTCCTCTCTTCAGGGGGAGATTTCAATGATGGAAGATAGTCCTTATGAGTCATTTGAATCTCTTAACCTTCGTTATGTCTCAACCCATGGTGATGAAGAACTTGAGTCATCCGAGTCAATCACACTTGAGTCACCCAATTTTACCACTGAACTCGTGTCATCCCCTGTTCTAGCCAGTGTCACTCACAATTTTCCACAGGTTCCTAAGGTGTATTCAAGGAAAAGGGTCATTCCAGAACAAAAGGAAGTCCAAGAATCCAACTCAGACCCTGGGAATGAAATCACGGTAAGATCAAACCCACCTTTACATACACAACCTGGTGAAACTTCCACTGACTCAATAGACAACCTAGACCTAGACCTTCCCATTGTTGTTAGAAAAGGCACCAGAGAATGTATTAACCGACCACTCTATCCACTATCACACTATGTGTCTCTTAAGCACCTATCACCAGCCCACAAGAATTTTATTGTGAGTTTAAACACCACTATCATCCCCAACACTATTTCCGAGGCATTGACAAAAAGTGAATGGAAGGATGCTATGAGAGAGGAGATGAGTGCATTAGAAAAGAATGAAACATGGGAGATTGTTAAAAGACCGAAAGAGAAAAACATTGTTGATTGCAAGTGGATTTTCACACTGAAATATAAGGCTGATGGATCTCTTGAGAGACATAAAGCAAAATTGGTAGCCAAAGGGTACACTCAAACTTATGGAGTTGATTATCAGGAGACTTTTACTCCAGTTGCAAAAATGAATACTGTAAGAATCCTGTTGTCACTAGCTGCCCACTACAATTGACAACTCTTATAGTATGATGTTAAGAATACATTTCTTCATAGTGATTTAGATGAAAAGATTTACATGAACATCCCACCGGGATTTGAGAGAAACATAGGTAACAAGGTGTGCAAGCTGAAAAAGGCCCTTTATAGGCTAAAACAATCTCCTAGGGCTTGGTTTGGGAGATTTGCAAAAGTCATGAAAGAGTTTAAGTACAAACAAAGCCAAGGTGACCACACTCTCTTCATTAAGCACTCGGCTGCAGGGGGGTAATTGCTCTTCTAGTCTATGTTGATGACATCATAGTGACTGGAAATGATGAGAGAGAAAAGCATGAATTGAAGTAGAGATTAGCAACAGAGTTTGAGATAAAGGAATTAGGGAAATTGAAGTACTTCATTGGTATTGAGGTGGCATATTCCACACAAGGGATCTTCATCTCTCAACAACAGTATGTGACTGATTTATTGGCAGAAATAGGGAAGATTGGCTGTAAACCAGTCTCTACCCCAATGGATCCAAACCACAGGTTGGGAGAAGCTAAAGAAGAATCGGTAGTGGATAAAAGAATGTACCAGAGGCTGGTTGGTAGGCTCATATACCTTGCTCACACTCGGCCAGACATCGCCTATTCGGTGAGCGTGATTAGTCAATTCATGCATGATCCAAGAGAACCTCATCTTCAAGCTGCTTACAGGGTGCTACATTACTTGAATCGCAACCCCGGGAAAGGAATTTTGTTCAAGAAGAACAATACTCTTACTCTAGAAGCATACATCGCCGCTGACTATGCAGGTTCCATAATGGAAGATCAACTATAGGGTATTGTACTTTTCTTGGAGGTAATTTGGTAACATGGAGAAGTAAAAAAGCAGAATGTGATAGCAAGGTCGTTTGCAGAATCAGAGTTTAGGGTCATTGTTCAAGGGTTGTGTGAACTACTTTGGCTGAAGATTATTCTAGATGATTTGAGAATCAAGTGGGATGGTCCTATGAAGCTCTATTGTGACAACAAGTCAGCTATCAATATTGCTCATAACCCTATACAACACGATAGGACAAAACATATTGAGATTGATAGGCATTTCATCAAAGAAAAATTGAAGGAAGGAGTAGTGTGTATGTCCTATGTTCCATCAGAACATCAATTAGCTGATATCTTAACAAAAGGGCTGAATAGTTCAATGTTTCTCGATCTTGTATTCTAGCTGGGAATGGAAGACATCTATTCCTCAGCTTGAGGGGGAGTGTTGAGCTGTAAATAGAATAGGAGAATTATTTTCTTATTTTATTAGTTTCCTATTTCTGTAAATAGATAGTTTTATGATTTAGGAATAAGTTAGTTTCCTATTTATTCTCTTGTAATCTCTTATATAAACTGTGTATAGTCAATTTAATAGACATAACTTATTATTTTTCATCCCATATTTTGTGTAAAAATGACACCATTTTGTACAAGCTACACAATGATTATTAAACACGTTGTTAGTATTTTTTTTTTTTTAAAAAAAAAATTGCTACTACTATTCACTACAGTTTGCTTTACTTTCTTCTTAAGCACTACACAATGAACTATTGCAAGTAATCTCATAACCCACGTTTGCAACAACATCACAACTACACAAGCATCTAACATATTCTATTATATTGCTCTTCAACTTTTTTTTTTTTTTTTTTTAATTCTATAAGGGTGTGTTGAATTTGTTTTATTACTCTAGTCGTTTACATGTAGTTTTGATAGGGTAACAAGTAGAATAGCTACTTTATTCAAATGCTTGCACAATGGTTATTTTGTGCACACACTATTCATATTTTTTTTTTTTTAAGTTATGTATTACTATTACTTCACAACATAAATATACTCTCACAATACCTGAGATGAGTAGTAACAGTGCATATCATCTGACCATTACAATTGATATCATAGTGATATACTTTCAACACATACATCATGGTGCTTTCATTGAGAAAAATTAATTACCTTATTTATTTACTTCTACCATTTATTGATTTAACATCAAAATAATAACAATTATTATTATAAACTAAAGAGAAGTAAACTAATTAATTTTTGTTGAAATAGTACTAAATAATGAAAATAACTTTTGTGAAAAATTGATTCAATTGCTACTTTTCCATAATTCTATATTGCTAACTAAATTTTTGCAAGACTCAACCCAATTATGGGGAAAACCCCTCGGTATATGGTTTTGCGACTTTATTTTGCAATGATCACAAAGTATCTTTTAATACTCATCAAAACTAAGTGTCCATTTAGGCAAAATGTCCATCAAGGCGAGATGCCCATTAAGGCCAAGTGCCCATTAAGGCAAAATGCCCAACAAGACAAAATACCCATCTAAGCGAAATGTCATCAAGGTCAAGTGCCCATCTAGGCAAAATGGTCATACAAAGTGAATTAAAAAAAAAAAAAAAAAACCCATGTTTAAAACTTGTCTTCTCTTAAATTCAAGCCAAACCTCGAGTTCTCAAAGAAGACAAACCCCATGATAAAATAATGCGATGATACATGACAAGAAGTAATAGTACATAATGAAAAAAAAAAAAGTCACTATTTTCTAAGTTTGAAAAACCTATCAGTAAAACTACAAATTAATTTGTCTTAGTTACACAAACTCCTGTACAATGACATGTATGAGTCCAAGCCATATATTCGCTAACACAAACCTATTTAACATAAATTTGTTTAAAAGTTCGTTCACTAGTTGATACGAGCTTAATCGAATACAGAAAACGAAACTTCCAACTTGCTTTCATTACGAACCCGCTAGAAAAAAACACCTACTATGGGGGTAAATGATCCTACTACAATAAAAAAATTTAAAAAAAAAATTCACCTAAAAACTTCTTAACAAAGCTCACATATGAGAAGTAGACGAACTTCACCAATAGACAAGAATTGAATTCAAGAAAACGTGGACCAACATCTCCACAATACGAAAAATTGAATTTGAGAAAACGAACAAACTATGTTCACAAAGAAACGAATTTCCCTTATTCTAAAAAACACGAGGGTTTCTATTTTAAGAGAATTTTTTTGTTGAGTTACATCCTTTAAGAATGAGACGTGACACATGATCTTCATACAAAATAAGATGGCTGCAAAAACGAAAAAAACAAGTGACTTTACATTAAAGAAACGTTTTGACACCGAAGAAACAATATGCCACCAAACGATCATTTAAAGTGCCAAGGGGTGCAACACATGGTCCAAGAACAGGGGCACAAGAGAAACGTCATTGCTAATTTGATCTTTTCATGTATGAAGCCATGTAAGGCATTAGACGGGACAATGGGACAAGTGAAATGGAATAAAGTACCTAGACACGAAACTTTTGTGTGCTCACTAACACGGAAGTTCGTGTCCTTTTGAAAATGAACTAACCATGTTCTTATGAACACGACCTTTCATGTTCTTGAGAACACAATATTTTTCTTTTAAAGGAATCATTTTAATTGAGCTATATCCATTGGGAAAAGGCCACATGTCGCATGTCTGAACTTTTATGAAGGAAGAATGCTCTAGAGAACGGGGTTAGTTAGTAACCAAAACACTTAGTGCCACTTTGACTCGATTTGTCCTATTATGATATTAGACAAGTATTACATTATGTCTGAATTTACTTTTATGGATGTCTGAGTAACTGGTCCATTGGTCGTGCAAGTCTACCCAATTGATCTAAATTCGACTTCTTCATCGATATGAGAAAAATTAATAATTTTTTAAACTACATTTGATTAGTTGAATAGGACAAAATAAAAGTCTTATATCTTAGGATTAGGATATCATATAGGATGTCTATATATTATTGGATATTACATCTATGTCATATGTTAGGTTTGTCGTTTGAAAATAAAATACAAAGCATATTGAATTTCAATTATTGATATTTGTTTAAAATAGAACTTATACTGCATCATAATATTTTCTAGCAAAAAAATATGATATCTCTCTCATATTTAATATTGTTTAGAAATCATTCTACAATTTATAATTTAATAATTAATTCTCATTTTTTTGTTAATAAATTATCTAAACTTTATAAATAAAAAAATTATATTATGTTTTTAAATATATACACTACATATATGTAATCCTCTTTTTAAAACTACAAATTTATTTTTTTTTACAAAATACATTGTAAAAATTTGAAAAAAAAGTTGAAATATATATCTATCTTGATACTTTATATGTCTAATATTTAGTTGAACATAGGATATGATAATTGATGAGATAACTTACCCTATTCAATTTTCAATCAAATATGAAATAAAATATATTATTTCATTGTTTATTTTATCTTATACTATATTCAATTAACCAAACATATTTTAAAAGGACAATTTTAAAAACCCTAAGAATAAGATAAAAAAATAAAAAATAAAAAAATAAAAAAAGGCTCTTAAAAAGCTAGTAACAATTCAAACAATATACTCAACCTAAAAAGTAAGCTAGTAATAGCATGTAATAGGTGAGAGGACATGTTGAAATTAGAAAGGCAAACTAAAAATAACATATTGTAGCTCAAATAACAACATGATGTGAAAAGGAAAGCTAAAACCAGAAGGGCACAACCTTACAACTTATGGCTTATTCCTCAAAATAGTGCCTATAACATCTATATATTGTGAGTATGAAATGAACAATACAAAGGGGTATCATGTAGAAATAACTAAAAAATTCATTCCAAGCCTTGAATTAATAGGTTGCATGCAAAACCATCCCAAAGATCTCTATATTTATGCAACAAAAGCATTGATCATATAAACAACTATAAATCTAAAAGAATAAAGGCAATACCTATAATCTGGATGTTCCTGGATTGATTATAGTCAATGAAGACGTTAGTGTAAATCTTGAATACCCCACAATCTTCTACCTGATGACTCTCTTTCATGGATCCTAGCATGTGAGGATGGTAGAATCCTCTCTTTGGGGATAGAGGCTAGGGTTCCTCTCTCTGAAAGACTAAATAGAAAAATGATACAAGTTCGAGGGTTTATATAGGCAAGGATGAAAATGTCGGTAATTAATGATATATCGGTACTTCCATTTTAAGGATATTGACCTAAAATTGATCAGAACTTATAAAAATGTAAGAAAAAACTCATAAAAATAAAAATTAGAAGTATAATAGATATTTTAAAGTTGTTTTGTTCAAGAAATTGATACATGTATGATATAATTTATCATATTTGATAATAATATTGTATGCGTCGATAAAAAAATATGAATTTTATAAGTTTACATTTATTATTAAATTATATCAAATATTATTCGACAATAATATTGTGATATTTGATTATAATATGTCTAATTTAAAAATGTATTTAATATTAAAATTATAATCCATTTAATTCAATTGTATTAAATGATATAAAATAAATGATGATATATATATAATTTTTAATATTTACTTAATATATTTATGATATTAAAAACACTATGAAGAAAATTATCACGATAATTTTATATTTTTGGTAATCAATTAAATAAAAATTTAATTTAATTATAAAATAATTATAATTAATTTGTTCTTTAAAAGATTCTTTTAATATTATGTTTATATGATGAGTTTTAGTCTATATATATTTGGTGCAACATATATAACAAGGGGCAAGCTTGGCGAACCTTTTGGCTAGGATTCGATTCCCTTCAGCAGCAGAAAATTAGAAAATTTTTGAAGTTTGACTATCTCGCCCGCCCGCCCATGTTGATCGCCCAAAAAATCGTGAAATATTGGCAAAATTCCCGATAAATTACTGAAACATCAGTACCTCAATATTTCTCCTATATATCGTGTGAAGGTCCACCAAATCACAATATTTTGGTGATATATCATCGAAATATCGCGATATTTTAATCGTTGTATATAGGCTTACCTAAGGGCTTAAGTGACTTGAGTCTTATCTTGGGCTTGAGTCACTTAATCTAGTTTACTGGATTCTAATTTAATAATTAACCCTATTGGGTTCCAATAATTAATTAACCCAATCTAGAAAGGAAATTCATAAGCTTTTGTGCAACTTTGTATATTTACCAAAATACCTTTTATGCACACATTTGAGTAAAGAACCAAAGTATCTCTCAAATAATGTGTCACCAAGGAATATGAGTTTGAACAGGGACCATTCGAACCCATAAGAAAATATTGGATCCAATTATGAAGTTAACTCAACATTTTACTATAGATAGTCAATTACATTTTAGTATTCTATGATATTAAATTGAGATACTAAACTTGAATCTGTGACCTACTAACTACTTCATGCAAACTTCCTATGAATTAGTGTTTGTTATCTAACGAGGTGAAAGCTATCAAAATCTCAAGATTACCTCCATAATCCTTGAGTCTTAGATCATCCTATTATGTAATCAATTGATATACTCTACCTCTTTAAGAGCATATGTCAAAATCCGCTTAAGGAAATACCATGATCATAGTTTTCTTGATCACATCATGGCATATTTTTTAAGAATACCTATTGTCACCTACCTTAATCAATAGTGATCCAATACATAGAGAATATATGATCATTTTTTAGCACCTATATGTCAAAGTATTGAAGACCTCAACACTAACTTAATATTTTCTTAAGGTTAAGAGCTCATACAATGTGGTAGCTTGGTGAAATTATGACTACTTAATAGTCAATGTCATGACTCATCATAGGTTCTATCCAATGTGTAACCATACACATTAATACACTCACTATGGGAAACCTATCTCGATCATCAAGATAAGTCATGCTTCCAATTATAAAGTAATGCACTGCAACATCAAATGGACTGCCTAAGTTTATTGAACTACTCATCTACTTGCAAGGAAATCATTACTTGGATCTTTCATGCTACTCTTAATGTACCTAATTCATGTGCAATGCAAGTAATCCAAGGATTGAATGCTCAACATGAATAATGCATGAAAAATTTAGTAAATGAAAATTTGGAATTATATTATAAATAATAATGAAATCCCATTTATTGTTACATAATGTCATTCTTTTAAGGGCTTTATCCTAATAGACCAGTCTTTCACTATTTTTACCAATCTTTACTTAAGAATTTTTCTCCTCTTTAATATATCATTGTCTTATTTATTTGACCAATTTATTGTGCATACAAAAACTTCAATGTCAACATCTTAGTGTAAGAACATGAAGATAAAATAATCCACACAAAGATACATCTAGTTTTGTCAACATGTCCATATTCACAAGCTAGAGAGATTATTCACTTTGCTATAAAAAATATTACAAACAAACCAAATATAGCTTTTAGGTATTGAAATATCATATATTTCTCTGCTCCTTATATCTATACTTTGAACCACAAGTCTCTTCTCTCCATCGAGTGTCTCCTATTTTTTTATACATATTTATCAACAAGGTATAATCTTTACAAGTGCATCTCCATCTTATAACCTTTTTCCCTCATGACTTAAAATATTTATAGAAATATTCCCAACAATATTCCTTATTATAATAGGAAATATAATATTACAATAACATACCAATATAAGAAATATTCTCTATAATATTCTTTATAAAAAGTAACATATACCATTTAGAAATTTAAGATACGCTTCAATAATCTCTATTTTGGATCAAATTCTATTGAGTCAATCTTTCATCTCTATTGATACAAGAAACTTGTCTAAACCAAATCTTTACATCAAAATATAGTTTTCTTGTATGTCACACTATAATTTCCTTGTGTGTCACATTGCAGTTCCTTTCATACACCACAATCCTATTATGGGGATTTTCTCATGTGTTGTGGGTTTTAACTATTCAACCACTTCATGTTTCCACCTTTCAAGATTTGATAACTGTAAAAGAAAAACTATACTTGTTATGGATAATGAAAACATGCTTATTGTATCACATTCCAATGAGAAAACAACTTACCTCACTTTCTTTTAGAATATTCTCATGTGCTTTGTTATATTTGGTTCTTCTAAAAATCAATCAAGGCTCTGATACTAGTTTTTGTGCTAATAGAGGCTTGATTAGAGCCAGAAATTGTGCTATATTGGCACATATATTAACAGATTATGCAAATGTAAAGACTAAATTCACCCAACTTAACTTGAATTGTTGTTAAGACCCTAGCCATGGATCTAACATATATCTTAAGCTAAATCTAAGGTTTAAAGGATGAAAAGAATGCAAGTTAGAAAAGTCATTTTCAGTCATAGTAGAAAATAGACTAGATATGCTTAAAACAAGCTCTAAAAGTGTGAAACATGATGAAAATTTTGAAAAATGAGAATGGATCAATTCATAGCATGAAAGAAAGAAATGAAGGTTGTGGAAAAAGTTAGAGAGCAAGCAAACACGAGAGAGAGAAAATGTTGAAGGATATGGTTTAAAGTTCATATATTCCAATTGGAACTCAAATTTTGGTGGCAACATATATTATGAGTTTGAGCTTAAATTTGGAGTACTTCTTGAGGTAATTTTTGGGTATGCTATATATTGTTTTGAAGCTCTAGAATTCAGGAATCCAACACTTCAAACAGTGTGCAAATCAAAGCTAAAACGAGAAAGATATGGATAATTGAAAAGAACTGGTAAAAAAGGAACAAAAGGAATGTTAATTTCACATGAACATGCGAATTTTCAAATTTTCGCAAAACCGTGCGGAATAGACCAGAGAGATCACTTTTGCAGTAGCTTGAAAACCTATGGAAATTAGTTTCACATGAACATGCGAACTTTTGCACAACCATGCCAAATACGCCAGAATGATGTTAGAATGCTACCAATCCATTTATATTTCACATGACCATGGGAAATGGAGCATTCTCATGCAAATTTGACATCTTTTCATTAAAGACTCTCATGACTTAAATTTTTACAACTTTTATTAAGAGCCCTTGATTTGGAAAGAAGATTTCACATGTTTTCTAGGATCTTGTCATATGTCAACTTAACTTTTAACCTATAAATAAGACATTAAAGTTCCCTTTTAAGAGTCAAGGAATTATTGGATGTTCTTGGATCTTCTTGGGGAAAGAAGACGACATTGAAGATTCTCGGTTTGTTTTCTTTATTTTAATCCATTTTTTCTAATTTCTTTTATTCAAAAATGGTTATTTATTCTTCTTTTATGAATTATGTGAATGAAATCACCACCATGAGAGGCTAAAAAGTCATCTCGGGGTGTGAAACATGAAAACCTAGGGTTAGAGCCAAGGGAAAAAAATAGGTTAAACCGAACTAAAAATAGAATGAATGAAGGGTTGAGACAAATAGATGAAAATAGAAATACCCTCTAATGTTAATTTGAATTAGGGGATGGTACAATAGCCTATTTCTTAATACTAAGGATTCTTGGTAATTCTTGATCCCTAGTTATATGAGGTTTTGTTATTGTTATCGAACATAAGACAAATCCACACAGAGTGTTAAAGGCCTAACTCCTAGACCTAAACCCAATTTTCATACTCATTCATCTATTTGGTATTTCAGTATTTGAATAAAATATTAAAAGTTAGGATATGGATGCAACCTTGAGTTATGAAACTTAAGTTGATCTCATTTGATCCCACATTTTGAATACCCTAAGAGGAATTAAAATTGATACCCATGTTTTGTCTAAGGCCTTATACCCAAAACTGGATTGTGGAACCCCCAATTTTAAATTATTTGATACAAATCAATCATTCTTTTACAATTTATTTTGGTTTATTTTATTAAATTCAACTTTATTCAAATCATTTTATTTTATTTATTTTATTTTTCATTCAATAAATTAGGCAAAAAGAAATCATTTAAACCTAGTTTGACAGCTTCCATAGGCCAGTCCTTGAGGACAATACCTAGAATACTACAAAAGTCGTAACTCTTTCTCTTGTTTTTCTTGGTCAGAGTTATTACATAAAAAGGCTTAATATTTTGGACAATATAGAATCGCAATAAAGGCTTCATTTCCAATGTGTTAGTGCAAAAACATAAAGATAAAATAATTTACACATAAAGATACATAAAGTTTTAACATGGGTTGGTTATCCATGCTTATAAATGCAAATAAGAAACTTGCTAGGAATACTTAGACATCTCCATTCCCATCCTTGTACTCTTAGGGTGCATGCAATTCTTTCCTAAAACTCTCTAAATCTAACCATAACAAAAGCAATAACATTAAAAAATTTAGATCTGTAGAGGGAAGAGGTCATACCTATGATTTGGATGTTCCCAAATCAAATTCAATCTAATGAAAAAGCTTCACAAGCATCATCGATAATATAAACCAAATGATCTTCCGTTTGATAGCCTTTTTTCTTAGATCTAGGCATTAAATGAGGTGAAATCCTCTCTAGAGGGTGGAAGTTAGGGTTCTTCTCTTGAGCATAGAATGAAGTCTTAAACCCTCAAGGGAGTTTACATAGGTTTCCTTATGGGCTTAAGTGACTTGAGCCTCTCTTAGGCTTGGGTCACTTAATATAGCCCACTCAATTCCTAATTAATTAATTAATCCTATTGAAATTCAATCAATTAATTAACCAAATCTAGAAAGAACATTCATAAGATCTAATGCAACATTATATTTTTACTAAAACGCCTTTATGCACACATATGAATCAAGAACTAAAAAATCCTTTAACAAAAGTGCCACTAAGAATATGAGCTTGAGTTAGGACCGCTAGGACACATAAGAAAATATTGGCTCTCTCATAATCCAATTCTTAACTTAATTCAACATCTCATTATAGAGTCAACTACACTTCAGTATCCTACGATATTAAAACAAGATATAACTTGAGTCTGTAACCTATTGTCCATTGTATGTAGAATTCCAATGAACTGCTGTCTATAATCTAAAGAGATATATGTTATCAACCTCTTAAGATTACCTGTCCAATTTGAGTCTTAGATTCTTCTATTTTATGATCATGTAACATACTTTAACTCGTAAATAGTATATATTAAATTCTAATTAAGAAATTACTATGACCATAGTTTTTTTTTATCACATATCCTTAGGATCATCTAAGTAACACATTGTCTAAAACCCATAAGATATCATGACATCTCTATCCAGAATACCTATTGTGATCTGTCTTAATCAATAGGGACCTAATTTGTAGAAAATGCATGACCACCTTAGGGTCTCACCCATAGGTTAAAGCTCTTGATAACCTTAGCATTAACTCAATATTCTCATAAGGTAGAGAATTCATACAATTTAGTAATTTGGGGAATCATGACTACCTCATAATCAATGTTATGATTCACTGTATGTCCTTGTTCAATATATAACCATACACACTAATGCATTTGCCATGAGAAAATCATCCTAATGAACAAGACAAGTTATACATTCAATTAGGAGGTACTGCACTATGATTTCTAATGGATTTCCTAAATATATAAATTGACTATGAATTATTTATTATCTTGTAAGGAATTCATAATTTGGATCTTTTGTGCAACTCTTAAAGCACTCAAGTCATGAATGCTCAAATAATAATTAATACAAACAAGGATAGAAAATGTTTATTTTGTTACATCATATCATGTTTTAAAAGACTTTATCTAACACCACTATACTATAGAAAATATCACAAAATGATAGAGACCAAATATATAATGATTGGTTCTGAAACATTCCATATTCTTCACTCATTATATCTATATTTGAACCACGATGTCTCTTACTCAATTGGGTGTGCTTTACTCTTCATTATGTCTCCATAGCAATATTATAGAAAATATTTTGTATAATATTATTATAAAAAGGAACATATTTTTATCTGTGGGCCTTTGAGAGTTTCACCACCATAGATTGGCATCTATGGGCATTTCTATTGCATTACCACCATAGGTCTTCACCTATGGGCCTTCTAGTTTAGCATTTAGGGTTAGCTTTTTGGTTTGGCTTCTAGAGCCATTCTTTTCTTAATTTAGCGTTTAAAGTCAGTCTTGTCATTCAAAGCCATAGTTCCTGATATTCATGATCACTAGCATTACATGCCTTGTTCTCACAGTTTCACATTTCATCTTACTTCTCTTTGTTGCATATGTGCTTCTCACTTCATTGTGATATTCTAGAGTTTCTTCTCATCTTTTGTGCAAGATATAGCTCTATGAGCTCGTAGCATGTGTCTTGATTGTATTGTTAGATACTCCACACCTTGTGTCCTCGTATGGTATACGTATGGTTCTTCCCTTTGTACTCATTCTTATGGTCTTTGGTGGTTCGACTGCTACTCGACTTCGATATCAATTTTCGAGTCACTTTGGAGACTTTTCAGGGGTAGTCTAGATCCATAGCGCAGCTCTAAAGGCACTATGAGAGCTACCCTTCTCTTAGGATTTTAGAGCCTTGAGCGAGTTTGTGTTTTTACTAGCGTTCCTTTGAGGGTTTCTTTTATTCTTTGGTAGAGTTCACTTCATTCCACTCACTATTCACACTTTCTTTTCACTCTAGTGTTCATATTCCTTAGACTCGTGAGCTCTATTGAAGAGGGGCATATTTATAGACCCCTTTGGAGTAAGAAGACTTTTTTTTTTTCTTTTCTTTTTCTGACCACTTTGGAAGTGGGTTGCATTCGACAGCCATGGGATTGATGGGTGAGCTATTGGGCAACTGGATGGGACTTGCGTGAGAGAGTTGCAAAGAGCAGGTCTGAGGATTGATAGGAGAGGGTAGCTTTTCGAAGGGTGATATCCGAGGACTGAGAGAGAGCTACAGAGGACTCAAGAAAAAAAATATCAGGGAAGAAAATGAAAAAGAGAAAAAAAGCTACAGAGAGTTTTCCAGAGAGAAAGAAGGTGGCAGAAATAAGGGAAAGCCAGCAAGGAGCAGAGAAAAACGAAGCAGAGGAGAAGAAGTTGAGTCGAAGCCTAGTAAACTCCGGCTGAAGGAGAGCTTTACTTGGTAAGACTGATCAGGTTCATGGAATATTACTGGTCATCCTACTACTTTTTTTATTTATTTATTTTTATGTGGTTATTTTGCATTGTTTGTGAGTTTGTTCCGGTATGATCATGGTGACTCTCCATACATCACTTCCCTACCTTCTAG
The DNA here is from genome assembly GCA_030254885.1 of Vitis rotundifolia. Taxonomy (NCBI): domain Eukaryota; kingdom Viridiplantae; phylum Streptophyta; class Magnoliopsida; order Vitales; family Vitaceae; genus Vitis; species Vitis rotundifolia. The sequence goes on from CM058152.1 coordinate 17,107,030, forward strand.
ATTTGTATTTTAATGCTGAAGTTCATCTTTTCGTTTGTTTTTTTTTTTTTTTCTCTTTTTCCTCTTCTTACTCTTACAATGGTTTGTTGTGGCATGGTCTCATCTATTGTTCATATGGTTCTGTTTGGATATGTGCGTAAATTCGGATTCATATTTCTTGTGTGATGTTTTAAGATTAATCATTTATGTTACGAACCCATTCTTTTTTTATTCATCACTCATTCCATACCCGCTGCCCGCATACCCACAAAACTCATACCACACCACTAGTTCATCCCATATTTGTATGCTCGCCAATTACTCTTTCCACCCATTTCTTTTCATTTCTTCCATTGCTCACTCCTCGTGAACTTCTACCCATTTTTTACTTATTTATTTTTTCTTCTCATGGATCCATAACTCGCATGCATGACCACTTCGATCCATGCATGGCCACCCAAAGCTTTGATAAAGCCTCTGTCAAAATCCTTCTTTTAATAAATCCCAAGCTCAAGCCGAAAAACTCCATATTGAAACCTCATTACCAAGCCACCCATGAAATAGAGAGATGAGAGATAAGCACTCAAGATCGTCGCCAATGTTGGAGGGAATCCGCAAACCAACGCCTTCGTCGGATACTCGTCGTTGTGGCTACTCTTGTGGGTCATGGCGATGGAGCTTTCGATGCAACTGCCGGCAACAAGGCTCGGAGTAGCGATAAAGAGGTAGCAATTCGTAAATGGTGGAAAACCGTTCTCTCCGACAGCTCCAAATCCATTATTCCCGATCATGATCATTGCCATCGGTGAAGTCTGCAACTATGAGAAATGGAGTCTATCGGAAAAGTTAAAAAAGAGGTCGGTGGAAGGAAAGGTGGTGGTCCCAAGAAGAAGCCCGTATCCCGCTCCATCAAAACTAATCTTCATTTTCCAGTCGATCGTATCGACAGATTCCTGAAGAAAGGTTGTCATTCTTAGTGCGTTGGAACCGATGCCCTGGTCTACCTCGCTACCATGCTAAAGTGGCTGTTGCTTTCAAAGCTCCAGTTGGAAGTGTATTGTTTGCATTGGAAGAGGTGACATCATGGTCAACTCAAGTGGCGTGTCTTTTTTTTTTTTTTACCTCCACTGTAGTGGCTATTGTGGTGCGAACTGCAATGAGATGGTGTAAAAGTGGAAAGTGTAGACATTTTGGCTCAAGTGGCGCATAGAAATGCTGCATGGATTCTTGATCAATGATGGGAAAGTGGGCCATGAAAAGACATTAAGTTTAATAACCTCCACTCATTCCACCACCAAACCCATTATTTATTCATTTATTTATTTTTTCCTTTCTCTCACTATTTCTTCCACTTAAATTTCTTCCAACCCTCTTTCATGCACGTGTAGCTCTCATTCCCATTTTAATTCTTTATTTTTTATATATATCAAAATTTAATTTCCCAAAATTTCAATCTCCAAATTTAATTCTAAAAACTCCAAACTTCAACTTCTAAATATAATTTTCAAAATCCCAATCTTCAAAATTTCAAGTTCTAAATTTAATTTTCAAAACTTCAATTTCTAAATTTAATTTTCAAAACTCCAATTTTTTTCTAAATTTAATTTTCAAAACTCCAATTTCTTTCAAGTTTAAAGTCCAAAACTCCAATTCCTAAATCTAATTTTTAAAACTCCAATTTCTTTCTAAATTTAATTTTCAAAATTCCGATTTCTTTCAAATTTAATTTCCAAAACTTCAATTCCTAAATTTAATTTTCAAAACTCCAATTCTTAAATAATTTTCAAATTTCCAATTTCTTTCAAATTTAATTTCCAAAACTCCAATTCCTAAATTTAATTTTCAAAACTCCAATTTCTTTCAAGTTTAGTTTCCAAAACACTTATTCTTAAGTTTAACTTTCGAAACTTCAATTTTCCAAACTTTAGTTTTCAAATTTAATTTCTAAACTTTAATTTTCAAATAATTTTCCACAATCCCAATTTTCAAGAAATCTCATCCCCGAATAATTTTTCTAAGTTCCATTTTTCATGACTTCAAGTTTCAAATTATTTTTCTAAAGCTCCAATTTGCACATTTATTTATTTAATCATTGTTATTTTTGTTATTATTATTATTTTATTTATTTATTTATTTTTAAAAATTCCATCTTTAAATAATTCTTCAAAATTCTGATTTCCAAATTTAATTCTCAATTCCCAAAATCCCAATTTTCATATGTAATCATTGTTATTTTCGTTATTATTATTTTATTTATTTATTTATTTTTAAAATTTCATCTTTAAATAATTCTTCAAAATTCCAATTTCCAAATTTAATTCCCAATTTCCAAGATTCCGATTTTCACATTTATTTATTTAATCATTATTATTTTCGTTATTATTATTATTCTATTTATTTATTTATTTATTTATTTTTAAAATTCCATCTTTAAATAATTCTTCAAAATTCCGATTTCTAAATTTAATTCCTAATTTCCAAAATTACAATTTTCACATTTATTTATTTAATTGTTGTTATTTACATTATTATTATTATTCTATTTATTTATTTATTTTTAAAATTCCATCTTTAAATAAATCTTCAAAATTCCGATTTCCAAATTTAATTTCCAATTTCCAAAATTCCAATTTTCACATTTATTTATTTAGTCATTATTATTTTCATTATTATTATTATTTTATTCATTTATTTTATAAAAAAAAAATTCATCTTCAAATTGAATTTCTAAAATTCCAATTCTTAAATTTAATTTTCAAAACTTCAATTTTCAAATAATTTTCGAGACTTCAGTCTTCAAATAAATTTCAAAACTCTAATTTTCTTCCAAATAGTTTTAATTCCACTACCAATTGTCAAATATTTCTTTAATTCTACTACTTTTCATCTTTCCTTAAGGTTCAAGGTCACCAAAAATCTTGTTTTTAATAAACTTATTATCTTTTTCTTTCAGGCAAGCACCTTCATAAATTTTTCTCTTATTTTAAAATAATTTTTTGTTTCTCTTGATTTTAAATAAGCAAGAAGGCAATTTTCATAATTCCAAAATAATGAAATTTGTGAAACTTATTCATGCAAGATAAATTGGGTTTTGGTGAGTGCCCTACATATGAGTTTTCTCTTTTGATTGTCAACTGTCATGCTTAATGAATATTGCTTGATTTTTGTCATGATCTTTGATATGCATATGATAATTTTATATTTGAGCTAACCTTGTTTCCATGATAGCGCAATATTACTTGCTGCCAAGGTACGCTCTCACTCCCACTTTGCTTATTATCATACATGATTCATTTTATTATTTGATCATTTCACTGGTATCTATTGATTTCCTAATTAATTGTCATGTTTGCTTTACCTTATTTAGTAGAGACTCGTTTTTAGGGGCTTAGAGGGGTGCTTTTGGTCTTTTACCATACCTTCCCAATAAGTAACCTGACCCCCGGACCCGACTCGATTTTTCACAAACCTGTTTTTCCAAATAAGGAGTCACACTTAGGGTTTTTCTTTCTTATTTTATTTTTCCTTTAAAAATAAAGCAAAAATAAATGATTATTCCAAGTCTTTTCTAAAAAATCATATTTTTCATCAAATAAATAAAAAACGAGTTCACCATTGAGTGGGAACGCATACATGCCGAAATGCGGGGTCTAGAAAATGGTGACTCCACTGTGGATACATTTAGAGGGTCAAGCTTGAACTTCAGATGAGGCAAATGTGGCGTTTGATTAGTCGGTTGATGGATACCTTCCCTTTGTGTTTCTCTATGCTTGAGTGATCATAGCACATTGAGGATTTTGATGTGGTGATTTTCTATGTTTGATTGCTATATCCATTTGTGACATTGGCATGTAGATGATATTGATCAATTTTGCTCACCTTGACATGTACATTCTTTTTGTTGCTTATCTCATTCATCTTAACATAATTGTTTTTCTTGGTTTTATATTATCTTGATTATCATGGAGCATGCTATCCTTGCTAGATATTTGTCTCGATTATCATATTCTTGCCTAACTTGTGTGTAGAGATGAGTGATATACATATGCTTTGCATGACTGTTAGTTGCATGACTTCTCTAATTCCGTGTGATTACATGAGTTGCTTGTCTGTGTAGGACACACACCTATCCCTTTATCTCCAAGTTCCTAGTCTTAATCGAACTAGTTTCCCTTGATCTCGTATTTGATATGAGACTTGTTGCTTTGTTTTCCTTTTGACCGAGCTAATGATTAGGAGTAGGGTCTAGCGATGGGCTATATCTATGTTTGGGAGCATTTTGGAGGTGGCCAACACATTGAAGCTGATTGGAGTCTGACATTTGAAGAATTATATAGCCTAGAGCTAGATTTTAAGGATATTTGTGTGGCTAGTGTGATTCTTTTTCTGCTTTAGCTTCATAGGTTTTTTGGATGCACTCACACCGCTTATTGTGCACTTTAGTTGACTATTGAGTGTTGAGAATTGCAAGAGCTTTCACTGTAGGAAACCCTTCCCCCCCCCCCCCCCCAGGATGTCGAGGTAATGCATGTGTGGAGGTGATGACCACCTTGTATGGAAGCGCCCCGTCTCTTCAAAGACGTGCAGAGGGTTGCGTACCGTCGGAGGGTATGATCACTTTTGAAGGGGATCCTTTAAAGTCCACCATTTTTCTTTTTAGAGCCACCTTGACCTTGTAGGTTGAGCCTTAGATCCTTCGATCAAGACTTCCTTCCCTACACGTGGGTGCATCTGAGGGCCTTCAAAGCCTCTTTAGTTACAGTTCAAATCCAGTACTCCCTCTTTTGGTTTCAATCGAGAGTGCTTAGATATCGGTGCGAGTTTGAGTATCAGTTGGACCACTCCTTACTGTATGGTTTTGGTTTCTTCTTGTCGCTCATTGAGTCTAACACACTTTCTCCCTAGGGCTTTAGATAGTCTTCTTTTCTTGAGTTGACACATTCTTTCGGTTTATTGTCACTTTTTGGTTGACGTTTTGGGATATGCTCACCTTTTTTACATTCTTCACGTGTCATGGGCTTGGTACTTCATTCTTTGGTCGATTTGCCTGTTTCTATTTTCAACCCGATATTTTCATTACAGAGAGGTGAAAGGCATGTTTTCACATTCACACCATTTTTGAGAGGTTCGCTTTTATCACCTTCTCATTTTTCTTTATTGAGCTTGGGTTGAAAGTCAGTCGGAGATATTTTGTTATAGATGAAGTATCGATCTTGTGATAGTGTTGTTCTTCACACCTCATTCATTTTCTAGATCATTGATAGAAATTCTTAAGTCATATTTGTAGTCATCTCACACTGGACACTCCTATGAATCTAGAGTTTCTATCGTACATCCAAATTTTGATTGTCACCATAGGACTGTGTATTGCACCTTGTCATGTATTGGGTTGTGTTGTATCATGCATTGGTCATTGTTCGTTGCATCCTGTGTCGGTGTATGAGTCATGTTTGAGTCGTTTTGTTTGGTTCTTTTGTAGGAGTCTATTTGTAGTCCCAATCTTGGTTCAGTGTTCTGGGTTGAGTTGGAGAAAGGTTGATTCGTATCACCGAGCTACTATAGACGGATTCACGGTTGGTTTTGGTCGGTCAACTTACCACTTTTGTGGCTTCAATTCAAGAGGCATTGACCACTTTGAGTTAAAGAATGGACACTCAGTGGAGTAGGCATGTAGTGCTCGAGGACACCCCATCCAATTTAGTACCACCACTACCTCTACCTATTCAGATGCCAGCTACACAGACTTTGCATACTATTTCACATGATCAGGTTGTTGTCATTCCACCCATTGTCACACCAGTTACCATTATTGAGGATCTTCATTCTCATATGGACAGACTCGAGCAGAAGATTACACAGATGAGAGATCTTGAGAAGACGATTTCTTGGGATGACACTGATGATATGCCAGTGGCCACTTTGCCAGTCGGTTTCAGGATGCCTAAGATAGAGAGATATACGCGTGTTGGATGTCCTCGTATTCATCTCAGACTTTATAGCATAGTTATGAGGGCTCTTAGTCTATATAAGGCACAGTTGCTCACTTTGTTCCCATTGTCATTGAGCGGCACAGCATAGAGATGGTACGCTTCATTAGAGTCATCTCGTCAGAAAACTTAGGAGGACTTAGCGTAGGAGTTTTTAAGACAGTATTCATTCGGTAGTGATACGAGCATTACACATAGAGAGCTTGAGTTTCTTAGATAAAGATCAAAGCCTATTTCTTCTTTTATTTCCCGTTGGAGGGAGAAGGCCACGGAGATGATTAAGCGACCTACCGAGATAGATCAGATGTGCATGTTTTTTAGGAGTTTGCAACCTAGATTTGCTTGACATCTGACAGGGGTCCCTTTCCAAGATTTCAGATCATTGATTCAGGCTTTGTTCGATGTAGATAATGGCATATCTAGAGGATTATGGTCAGATATTACTCCTTCCCTAGATACTAAGGGGAAGAGAGTTGTTGGATCATTTGAGAGCTATGGAGGCGTATGTTCTGTGAGCTTTCAATATCGACGACCTAGTTATCATCCCTACGCTAGATCATTGCAGATACCTAGGAGTGATTTCCCACCTTCACAACGTCGTCATCCTCAGTCAGTTCAGCAGTATCCTTCTATGCATCCTCATATTGCCACAGTACGACCTTTATTTCAGTTTTAGTGTCCATAAACTAGTATCCCACAACATGAGCAGTCTTGTCCCCATCAGCGACATTAGAGAACTTATTCTAATTTGGGATGCCTTTGGATAAAGGTTTTGAGCGACTCAGAGCTACTGGTTTTGAAGTACCATTGGCCCTTAAGCCGCCCCAAGTACTTTGTCTCCGCGTTTTCGTGCTCACGAGTTCTGTGCATTTCACCAAATGGTAGGCCACTGTACTGATTATTATGCTTCTCTACGTCATACCATACAGGATCTTATTGACAATGGTGCGGTTAGTTTTCCTGTATCGACCATAGATACTGATCTTGGTCTAGATATGTCTGCAGATTCCTTTCTAGCCTATTCCACACATGCAATTCCTCCTCCTTCAGGCTTATACCATCATGTTTTGGACACCCAAGGCACTGATATTCACAAAACACTTTGATATTGTAGACTTTGTTGATGTATTTTGAGACTACACTTTAGTTGGTCATTTGAGTTTTGTTTTATAGTTAGTGATTCGAGTTTGTACTCCATGTTCCGAGAGCAGGCCTTTTTGTCTTATTATTTTGCATGATGTACTCTCGTTTCACTTAGTGATATTGTTGTCTTCTTGAGTATGTGTTTCTATCTTTCCTTTTTTCCTTTTTTTATTTTTTATTTTTTATTTTTTTTTTATTATTATTGTTTCATATCATCCATTTTATATGTTGTTATCTTGAGTAGCATTATGCGTTGCTTTATTTTGTCTCTTGCATGTGTTTGTTTTAGAGTCTTGGACAGTTTGAGTATTGTGACTAGTTCCCGAGCAAAGATTAATGGCATGATGGTTATGATACAGAGTACATTGAGATTAGATTTCTTCAACTGAGGTTCACCATGTTAGATGAGATCGCACCAATTACTCTTACTACTCTTTATGAGATGACGGTGGATTTGATACGGAGGATTGAGAGGATTGAGCTTATTTTGTTAAAGTATCCATCGTCATCGAAAAGAACTCCAGGAGTGGTGATGCCTTCATTGCCACATTTGACTTCACCAGCATCTGTTACTTTGGGCACCTCACATCCACGACCTCGCTCACATTCAGTGCTCCAGCAGTATTCCTCATCCATTACATTGGCTACATTGACACGACCTTCATCCCAACTTCGGGACCTCCAGTCATTACCGTTCCTTAGGAGCAGTTTCACCTTCGTTGATGATGTCGGCGACACTTTTCAGACTTAGGCATACCCCTGAGCAGAGTTTTTGAGACGTTCCAAGCCATGGGATTTTTAGCCCCTTTGGCTCTTAGGGCGCTTCCAGATCCTGTGCCTTCACAGTTTTGACTTGATTTATATTGTACGTACCATCAGTCAGCAGGGCATCACACTGATTGTTGCACTGCTCTACGACATGTCATACAGGACATTGTTGATTCTGGGACATTTGGACATCCTCATTCCGATATGTTTTTTATTCCTACCTCAACTCAAGTCATGCATGCAGACACCCCTTCACCAGCAATCCCTGATCTTACTGACTTGGGTGATTGACTCATAATTGGCTTACTTTAGTACAGTGACGCTCAGATTTTGTTCCCTCTATGGATAGAGATGTGATGTCAGGACCAATCATTGTTTTTTTTAGTCTTGTTTTACTTTTGATATTTAGAGACTATAACTCGATTCTTGAGTATTGTCTTTGTTATCCTTCTTTTCGCATAATGTACTCATTAGTTATTCCATTGGATGTTTTTTTCTTTATAGACATATGCTTGTGTTTTGTGATATGATGTATTGTACTTTTGATTTGAGGCATTTATTCATTTGCACATGGTGGTCTTGAGGCTTGACCTATCATGGAGAATATTGAGCTTATTAGCCTAGGATAAGAGATTTGACCTAGGGGGTTTGAGATTATGACCCATCCTCTTATGATCAGAGCAGTACCTTACTCACTTTCACACCTTGACTTTGCTTTGACCTACATCCACCCATTGTGAGCTTTACACAACATCACCCTTGAGACCATTATATGACCTTTCCATCCTCAATTTTTCTAGCTTTGCACATCTCCTCTTTGATCCAACTAGGTAGAGTGTGAGGAGTTTGGGCCCAAGGTTGATATTGCATGGTGAGGGATGACTTATGATTTTTAGGTGGCTTACGATGTGAGGATTGGTCGATTGCTTGATGAGACTGTCACTTATTTTGCCATGAGTACAGAGATTGATCTTGTATGATGAGATTTGGCTTGTGATGAGCAGTTGTGTCTGATGAGATCGTCATTTACTTTGCTTTGAGAGGATTATCTTTGAGATTATTATGGAGCATTCGGAGTACGGTTTGACACATGATTCCAGAGAGTTGACGTGGTTATATCAGATGGACATCGATCTTCAGTATCGATCATTTGAGGGTTTGAAAGCACGATGTTTGAGACCATGGTTGCAGGATGGGTGGCCTTCATTTTGGTTAGCCCACACCTTATTACCTTCATTGACATCTAGACCATTGCTAGCCCTTTGAGCCTCGCATAAGCATCATAGTCTTTTCTTTCTTATAGCCTTGCTCACCTTTTACACCAAGATAAGGGCCCTTTGGTGTTATATGCTTTATTCAGGAGTCTCATGAGCCATGGACTTATTGACTCATCTTTTTCATTATTTTTTTTTGTTGTCCTACCATTATTTTTCATCATACATCTTTTGTTCATATCCTTTCTTCTATCATTTTTGTTTTTTTCATCGCATTTCTTTCTATGCCATGAGTGATGATCTTTCACATTTCAATGCATGAAGGACGGTCATGTCCTATTCCACTCCTATCTCATGGACATTGGTTCAGAGATCCTTAATTGAGAATGTCATTTTGTCAGAGAGAGTTTGTACACATCATTGTTTGAGAGTATATCTATTTCATTATGTATTCTCAGTGGTGCTCGTTTGTTGATATTTAGAGTATGTGCAAAAAAAAAAAAGGTAATAAGCACATGTATTTATGTTTGTATGTAGTGTCATTCTCCATTGAGTGTGCATATTGGTCATTGAGGTTGCTTTATTGAGTTAGTTGCTTATGAAAGTTCGTATGTGAACTTTGAGGAGGCTTTCATCTCCTTGTGCCTATTTCGTTATGTATTTTATGTGTGAGAAACAAGTGACCTTTTCCTAGGGACTCTAAATCATTGTCTTCTCTATCATTACATACATTGGTGATTTGACTGTTTTTCATGACTTGATTTGAGTGGATTAGTGCTCATTCATTTTTCTTCGACCTATTTGTTTCTCTCATGGTATTTCATTCGTCTTGCCTACATTGTTCTTTGTTCATATCGATTTACATTCCATGTTCGATATTTTTCACATCATTCTTGCACATCCCATCAGCAGCTCGATATTATTCATTTCTTCTCTTTCATCATTAATATATCTATCTTGGATTCTTTCTTCATCACCGATATATTCATATTGGACGTCCTTAGGTCCATGATTTATGAGACTCTATACATATTGCATTCTACACATGAGGGTATGGATTTTGATCATTGGGTATTTGAGTCTTGTTTCGTTTCATTTCTTTCACCTCATTACCTTAGCCTATGTTACGTCCCGGGTCTTAAGACCACCCTGAGGCCATGATATCATGCATTGTGTTTTGATAGCTCTCATGTGGGTGATACTCGGGATTGGTTGGAGAGCATTTTGATTATGATAGACTAGAAGTTGTGGTATGACCCCACACTAGGGCATAGCCACCTCATAGAGTTTTTATCGGGTATGCAACCATTTTGCTTAATACATCGCATTGGGGCACACCTTTCTTGATCGAGAATTGATTTTTTAGATGACCATTATGTTAAGGCATACTCTTTTCAGTTGATGATGGATTTTTGAGTCATGGCCATCCATCGGAGAAGATCAGATGTCCTTTTTCACATTGGAGCATGAAACATGATTGGTATATTTCATCTGGTGTACCTTACACAAGGGCATACCCCTTTAAGTCGATGGTGGTTTTTGAGGCATAATTGTTCCTCAGAGATGATTAGATTCCTTTCACATTGGAGTACGAGATATGACTGGATGATTTCCTTGATGTGATTACAGGAGTAGAGCTTCTCATCATTATTGACTCCTCTCATCGATGTTTGCTTTGGAGATGCTTACACTGAGGCATAACTCACTCATTGGTGATAGATTTTGTGAGATGACATTTTATGCCAAACACATACTTTCCAGAGATTATCTTGTACTGAGGGTTTACCCATTTTGAGATGATGCATTCATATTGGGGCATAGCCACCTTACTGATTTTGACATTGAGACTCCACCTCTTGTTTATGATTGTTGCTTTCGATGGATCATGTTGTTATTGAAACCCTGGGTTCAGTTTTCTCAACATACTTGGTTCAACTTGGATACCCACTTTCCTTTGTTACACACCCATACATCCTACATTTGACACCATTATACTTGCATCCATCTTATTAGAGTCGTACATCTTTTGAGTCCACCTATTTCATCATCTTACATGACCTTATCCCCTTTAATTTTGATCAGAGGAGGATACAAACTAGTTTTGAGTTTTCTGGTCGAGTTGGCACATGCCTTTGCGCATTAGGTTCAACATCTTCCATGATGGTAGGGCTTGTTAGATTGTTGATGTATTTGTGATGATGTTTTCATGTTGATAGTTGACATGTCGTGTCTTAACTTGCTTACATTTTAGACTTAGAGTCTTGGTCAACTTTTGTTTGGTCCCTTGTTTTAGTTTTGCTTTGTCAGCATAGTTTCAATGTTGCATTGGTTTTGTTTAAGCATTTATTCTTTGATGTTAGACTTTTTTCATTGCATCATCACTGAGCATATCCTAAAGTGTCTTGTATGGTGACATTTTGTGTCTTATGTTGGTTACTATCTTCTACTGGGTCATACCCCCATTCTTGAGTTCATCAGATCTTTTGCAGATTTTCTCACTATTCGATCTATTTCTTGATCTTTGCAAGTCGTCACACTAGGGCATACCCCTTTTAGCGCTCTTCTAATGGGGCATACCCCCATCCTTGAGTTCATCAGATCTTTTGCAGATTTTCTCACTATTCGATCTATTTCTTGATCTTTGTGAGTCGTCATATTGGGGCATACCCCCATCCTTGAGTTCATCAAATCTTTTGCAGATTTTCTCACTGCTCGATCTATTTCTTGATCTTTGTGAGTCGTCATACTGGGGTATACCCCATTTAGCGCTCTTCTACTAGCGCATCCCCCCTCTTTGGGTTTATCACATCTCATGTTGATTTCATAGTTGTTAGACCCATTAGTCGATCTTTACCAGTTATCACCTAGGGCATCCCCTTACCTTTAGTTTGTCTAGGGCATCCCCTTACCTTTGGTTTGTCTAGGGCATCCTCTTACCGTCAGTTTGTTTAGGGCGTTCTCCTACCGTTAGTTTGTCTAGGGCATCCTCTTACTGCCAGTTTGTTTAGGGCGTTCCCCTACCATCAGTTTGTTTAGGGCATCCCCTTACTGTTAGTTCACCTAGGGTATCCCCCTTCTATCATCTTATTTAGGGCATCCCCCTACTGTTAGTTTGACTAGGGCATTCCCTTACCTTCATCTTGTTTAGGGCACTCCCTCTTTCCTTCAGTTTGTTTAGGGCATCCCTCTACTATCAGTTCACCTAGGGCATCCCCCTTCATTTCAGATTCACCACCATAGATTGTGTATCTATGGGCATTTGTTTTAGTTATCTCACCATCAGATTTTCATCTATGAGCATTTGTTTCAGTTATCACCACCATAGATCAGACATCTATGGCATTTCAGTTTCACCACCATAGATTTTCATCAATGGGCATTTCAAATTCACCACCATAGATTATGTATCTATGGGCATTTGTTTTGGTTATCTAACCATCATAGATTTTCATCTATGAGCATTTGTTTCAATTTATCTCCACCATAGATTAGACATCTATAGGCATTTCAGATTCACCACCATAGATTGTGTATCTATGGGCATTTGTTTTAGTTATCTCACCATCATAGATTTTCATTTATGAGCATTTGTTTAAGTTATCACCACCATAGATTTTCATCTATGGGCATTTCGGTTTCACCACCATAGATGAAAATCTATGGGCATTTCAGATTCACCACCATAGATTGTGTATCTATGGGCATTTGTTTCAGTTATCTCACCATCATAGATTTTCATCTATAAGCATTTGTTTTAGTTATCACCACCATAGATCAGACATCTATGTGCATTTCGGTTTCACTGCCATAGATTTTCATCTATGGTCATTTCAGATTCACCGCCATAGATTTTCATCTATGGGCCTTGATCAGTTTTCACCACTATAAATTAGACATCTATGGGCTTTTCAGATTCACCACCATGGATTTTCATCTATGGGCCTTTGAGACTATCACCACCATAGATTTTTGTCTGTGGGCCTTTCAGTTTCACCACCATAGATTTTCATCTATGAGCTTTGATCAGTTATCACCACCATAGATTTTCATTAATGGGCATTTGAGATTCACTATCATAGATTTTCATTTATGGGCCTTGATCAGTTTTCACCACCATAGATCAGACATCTATGGGCATTTGAGATTCACTATCATAGATTTTCATCTATGGGCCTTGATCAGTTTTCACCACCATAGATCAGACATCTATGGGCATTTCAATTTCACCACCATAAATGAAAATCTATGGGCATTTCAGATTCACCACCATAGATTGTGTATCTATGGGCATTTGTTACAATTATCTCACCATCATAGATTTTCATCTATGAGCATTTGTTTCAGTTTTCACCACCATAGATCAGACATCTATGGTCATTTCAGATTCACCACCATGGATTTTCATCCTTACGCCTTTGAGATTATCACCACCACAGATTTTTATCTGTGGGCCTTTGAGAGTTTCACCACCATAGATTGGCATCTATGGGCATTTCTGTTGCATCACCACTATAAGTCTTCACCTATGGGCCTTCTAGTTTAGCGTTTGGGGTTAGCTTTTTTATTTGGATTCTAGAGCCATTCTTTTCTTAATTTAGCATTTAAAGTCAGTCTTGTCATTCAAAGCCATAGTTCCTGATATTCATGATCACTAGCATTACATACCTTGTTCTCACAGTTTCACATTTCATCTTACTTCTCTTTGTTGCATATGTGCTTCTCACTTCATTATGATATTCTAGAGTTTCTTCTCATCTTTTGTGCAGGATATAGCTTTATGAGCTCGTAGCATGTGTCTTGATTGTATTGTTAGATACTCCACACCTTGTGTCCTCGTATGGTACACGTATGGTTCTTCCCTTTGTACTCATTCTTATGCTCTTTGGTGGTTCGACTGCTACTCGACTTCGATATCAATTTTCAAGTCACTTTGGAGACTTTTCAAGGGTAGTTTGGATCCATAGCGCAGCTCTAGAGGCACTTTGAGAGCTACCCTTCTCTTAGGATTTTAGAGCCTTGAGCGAGTTTATGTTTTTACTAGCGTTCCTTTGGGGGTCTCTTTTATTCTTCAGTAGAGTTCACTTCATTGCACTCACTATTCACACTTTCTTTTCACTTTAGTATTCATATTCCTTACACTCGTGAGCTCTACCAAAGAAGGGCATATTTGTAGACCCCCTCGGAGTAAGGAGGTTTTTTCTTTTTTTCTTTTCTTTTTCTGACCACCCTGGAAGTGGGTTGCATTGGGCAGCCATGGGATTGATGGGTGAGCTATTGGGCGGCTAGATGGGACTTGCGTGAGAGAATTGCAAAGAGCAGGTCTGAGGATTGATAGGAGAAGGTAGTTTTTCGAAGGGTGATATCCGAGGACTGAGAGAGAGCTACGGAGGGTTGGAGAAAAAAAGATATTGGGAAAGAAAAGAGAGAAAAGAAAAACTGAAGCTATAGAGAGTTTTCTAGAGAGAAGGGGAGTGGCAGAAAGAAGGGAAAGCCAGCAAGGAGCAGAGAAAGGTGAAGCAGAGAGGAAGAAGTTGGGTCGAAGCCCAGCAAACTCTGGTTGAAGGAGAGCTTTACCTGGTAAGACTGATCAAGTTCATGGATTATTACTAGTCATCCTACTACCTTTTATTTATTTATTTTTACGTGATTATTTTGCATTGTTTGTGAGTTTGTTCCGGTATGATCATGGTGACTCTCCATACATCACTTCTCTACCTTCCAGATTTGTATTTTAATGCTGAAGTTCATCTTTTCGTTTTTTTTTTCTTTTTCTTTTTCTCCTCTTCTTATTCTTACAATGGTTTGTTGTGGCATGGTCTCATCTATTGTTCATATGGTTCTGTTTGGATATGTGCGTAAATCTGGATTCATATCTCTTGTGTGATGTTTTAAGATTAATCATTTATGTTACGAACCCATTCTTTTTTGATTCATCACTCATTCCATACCCGCTACCCGCATACCCACAAAACTCATACCACACCACCAGTTCATCCCACATATGTATGCCCGCCAATCACTCTTTCCACTCATTTGTTTTCATTTCTTCCATTGCTCACTCCTCGTGAACTCCTATCCATTTTTTTTTTCTTCTCATGGATCTGTAACCCGCATACATGGCCACTTTGATCCATGCATGGCCACCCAAAGCTTTGATAAAGCCTCCGTCAAAATCCTTCTTTTAATAAATCCCAACCTCAAGCCGAAAAACTCCATACCAGAACCTTATTACCAAGCCACCCATAAAGTAGAGAGATGGGAGATAAGCACTCAAGATCGTCGCCAATGTTGGAGGGAATCCACAAATCGGCGTCTTCGTCGGATACTCGTCACTATGGCTACTCTTGTGGGTTATGGCGATAGAGCTTTCAATGCAACTGTTGGCGGCAAGGCTCGGAGTAGTGATAGGGAGGTAGCAGTTCGTAAATGGTGGAAAATCGTTCTCTCCGACAGCTCCAGATCCATTATTCCCAATCACGCTCATTGCCGCCGGTGAAGTCTACAACTATGAGAAATGGAGTCTACAGGAAAAGTTAAGAAAGGGGCCGGTGGAAGGAAAGGTGGTGGTCCCAAGAAGAAGCTTGTATCCCGCGCCATCAAAACTGGTCTTCAATTTCCGGTTGGTTGTATCAGTAGATGCCTCAAGAAAGGCCGTCATTCTCAACGTGTTGGAACCGATGCCCTGGTCTACCTCGCTGCCGTGCTAGAGTGGTTGCTGTTTTCAGAGCTCCAGTTGGAAGTGTATTGTTTGCATTGGAAGAGGTGACATCATGATCAACTCATGTGGCGTGTCTTTTTTTTTTTACCTCCGCTGTAGTGGCTATTGTGGTGCGAACTGCAATAGGATGGTGTAAGAGTGGAAAGTGTAGACATTTTGGCTCAAGTGGCACATAGAAATGCTGCATAGATTCTTGATCAATGATGGGAAAGTGGGTCATGAAAAGACATTTAAGTTTAATAACCTCCACTCATTCCACCACCAAACCCATTCTTTATTCATTTATTTATTTTTTCCTTTCTCTCACTATTTCACTATTTATTCATGCACGTGTAGCTCTCATTCCCATTTTAATTCTTCATTTTTTTTTTTATATATCAAAGTTTAATTTCCCAAAATTTCAATCTCCAAATTTAATTCTAAAAACTCCAAACTTCAACTTCTAAATATAATTTTCAAAATCCCAATATTCAAAACTTCAATTTCTAAATTTAATTTTCAAAACTCCAATTTTTTCCAAATTTAATTTCCAAAACTCCAATTCCTAAATCTAATTTTTAAAACTCCAATTTCTTTCTAAATTTAATTATCAAAATTCCGATTTCTTTCAAATTTAATTTCCAAAACTCCAATTCCTAAATTTAATTTTCAAAACTCCAATTCTTAAATAATTTTCAAAATTCCAATTTCTTTCAAATTTAATTTCCAAAACACCAATTCCTAAATTTAATTTTCAAAACTCCAATTTTTAATTAATTTTCAAAACTCCAATTTCTTTCAAGTTTAATTTCCAAAACTCTTATTCTTAAGTTTAACTTTCGAAACTTCAAATTTTCAAACTTTAGTTTTCAAATTTAATTTCCAAAATTCCAATTCTTAAATTCAATTGTCAGAACTCCAATTTCTTTCAAATAATTTTCAAAACTCCAATTTTCAAATTTAATTTTCCAAACTTTAATTTTCAAATAATTTTCCAAAATCCCAATTTTCAAATTTAATTTTAAGAAATCTCATCTCCAAATAATTTTTCTAAGTTCCATTTTTCATAACTTTCAGTTTCAAATTATTTTTCTAAAGCTCCAATTTTCACATTTATTTATTTAATCATTGTTATTTTCGTTATTATTATTATTCTATTTATTTATTTATTTATTTTTAAAAATTCCATTATTAAATAATTCTTCAAAATTCCGATTTTCAAATTTAATTCCCAATTCCCAAAATTCCAATTTTCATATGTAATCATTATTATTTTTGTTATTATTATTTTATTTATTTATTTATTTATTTTTAAAATTCCATCTTTAAATAATTCTTCAAAATTCCGATTTCCAAATTTACTTCCCAATTTCTAAAATTTCGATTTTCACATTTATTTATTTAATCACTGTTATTTTCATTATTATTATTATTCTATTTATTTATTTATTTTTAAAATTCCATCTTTAAATAATTTTTCAAAATTCCGATTTCCAAATTTAATTCCCAATTTCCAAAATTCTAATTTTCACATTTATTTATTTAATCATTGTTATTTACGTTATTATTATTATTCTATTTATTTATTTATTTTTAAAATTCTATATTTAAATAATTCTTCAAAATTCTAATTTCCAATTTCCAAAATTCCAATTTTCACATTTATTTATTTAGTCATTATTATTTTCGTTATTATTATTATTTTATTCATTTATTTTTTTAAAAAAATTCATCTTCAAATTCCAATTCTTAAATTTAATTTTCAAAACTTCAATTTTCAAATAATTTTTGAGACTTCAATCTTCAAATAAATTTCAAAACTCTAATTTTCTTCCGAATAGTTTTAATTCCACTACTAATTGTCAAATATTTCTTTAATTCTACCATTTTTCATCTTTCCTTATGGTTCAGGGTCACCAAAAATCCCGTTTTTAATAAACTTGTTATCTTTTTCTTTCAGGCAAGCACTTTCATAAATTTTTCTTTAATTTTAAAATAATTTTTCTGTTTCTTTTGATTTTAAATAAGCAAGAAGACAATTTTCATTATTCCAAAATAATGAAATTTGTGAAACTTATTCATGCAAGATAAATTGGGCTTTGGTGGGTGCCTTACATATGAGTTTTCTCTTCTGATTGTCAATTGTCATGCTTAATGAATATTGCTTGATTTTTGTCATGATCTTTGATATGCATATGATAATTTTATACTTGAGCTAATCTTGTTTCCATGATAGTGCAATATTACTTGCTGTCAAGGTACGCTCTCACTCCCACTTTGCTTATTATCATACATGATTCATTTTATTATTTGATCATTTCATTAGTATCTATTGATTTCCTAGTTAATTGTCATGTTTACTTCACCTTATTTAGTAGAGACACGTTTTTAGGAACTTAGAGGGGTGCTTTCGATCTTTTACCGTACCTTCCCAATAAGTAACCTAATCTCGGACCCAACTCTATTTTTCACAGACCTGTTTTTTCAAATAAAGATTCACTTTAGGGTTTTTCTTTCTTATTTTATTTTCCCTTTAAAAATAAAATAAAAATAAGTGGCGACTCTAAGTCTTTTCTAAAAAATCATATTTTCACCAAATAAATAAAAAACGAGTTCGTCATCAAGTGGGAATGCATACATACCGAAATGCGGGGTCCACAAGTACATATATATTAGCAAATCTTATGTAATTACTTGATATTGCAAATTTTATTATACATATAATACTTTCTTTAATAAAATAACTTCAATTTCTGTATTATTATTTGGCTTCTTTTTTCTTTTTTTTTTTCGACTTTTTAAAAATATTTCTATCAGTTTTAATTAATTTTGTTTTATGAATATTTTTTTTCCAAATGTATATATGATTTTTCCAAATTTTCCGTAATTTGATGATTTCCGATATTTTAACCCGGCTACTAAAAGCAACCTCATTGTGAGGTTGATATTGGTTTTTACTTTATTCAATAATTTAGTCTGGCTAGGTTATAACTAATTATGACGTGCAATTATATATCGTGAAGCAATTCTACCCCCTGCAACTAATAATGCTTTGATAAATTAACGAGCATTTCTATATAATATGAAAGGGGTATCTATTATGCGCTTCTTCAAATAGACATACGATCAGCTCCGATCGTGTGAACATTTACATAAGATGGCACAGGGCCTTTTTGAGAAGCATTCGGAACCCTGTCGATGTACAATATGTCAATATCTACTTCAATGTAGTGTGTATATTATTTTATTTTTTTTTTATTTTTATGTGTATAGTAAATACATAATACCGAAATAACCAAATTATACGGCCAGCACCTTCTGAGTTCTGAGTGAAAGTGAAGGCTGTCTGGGGTAGCATGTTCAGCCAGATTTTTGTCAGAGTCCTTTGATGTCCCTTTCCCTCACAAACAGTCCATGGAAACCGTAAGGCACCCGGCGAGGCAGCCTCACGGCAGCCACAATATCAAGATTAGGAGTCTTGGCATCCGTCACCAAGAACTTTGACTCTCCACTCTTCTCATCGTGCACATACGACACTATGTACCCATCATCCTCCTCCGCCTCTGGATTATCTGGTTCCCTTGCCACGAAGAACGGTTCGCCCCCATAGCACCCTGATCCATACATCCTGCTTCCCACAATGCACTCCTTGCGCTCAGTTTGGGACACGTCCAGCTTCACCACTCCTGATATCTTGGGCATCGGATTACCCACTGCTGCGTACACGTATTTGTTCTTTTTCCCCACATATCCTGGGTTTATCACCGCAAAGTCCAGATTTCGTGTGGATAGCGGATGCCTCGTCACCATTCCTGTTTTCAGGTCTATTCTCACCATCTCCACCGACGCATGGATCATATCCAACCTCTCCAAGGTATGTTCTACTGATAATATGTTTGGTGCCACCATGATTATAGCATCTTCTTCATCCCAGGCGTTGATGGAGTGCACGATGTTGAACCCCGGGACGTTGAACCACCTCATCTCGGACTCATCTTTTGCGTAACGTGGTATGATTCCCAATCTGGGTACTTTGTTCGGCACTGTACCCACCGGCGAGCCTCCGGTGACCATTTCCACGGGGTTCATTCCGATCTGTATGTCTGCAAATATGGCGTACTTTTTGGTGATTCCAAAGTCATGGAGGAACGATGGACTAGTCAGTGAGAAGATTGGGACATCAGGTTGTTTCCTCCCTCGAGCATCGAATCGGAAGTAGGTTAGGAATGGAGGCACTGGCCCGTAACGGAAAGCAAACGCCTCTCCGGTCTCTGGATCTACCTTAGGGTGAGCTGTCATGCTTATGACCAGCTTCCCATCAAAATCATGCCGACCCAGAGTCTCGATATCTCCGTCGGGCTTCAATCTCAAAGAGTAAGGGAGATCAGATTCACCCAAGGCGTAGAGACGGCCGCCGAACAAAGCTAGGCTGGTGTTGGCGAGACCAATGCCATTAACGGGATTAAACTGGCCGGTGAGAATTCGGGCAGCGGACAGCGCACCGCGCGCGGCGGAGGCAGTGAGGCCGTTGAATCCGGAGAAGACATTAGGAAGAATTGGAGAGCCAGCGCGGCGCTCAATGGTGTACTTGTAAGTCTTGACATAACGGCTGCAGAGAATGGCTCGGCCTTGGGAAATTCTGATGGAGTGGAGCATGCCATCGCCATCAAAGAGGTGATAAGGACCACGGGGAAGGAACTGCGGATTGGGGCCGTTGCGAATGTAAGCGCCATCCAGGCATAGTGGGAGCGAGCCGTCTGTTACCTCACATTCTGTGGGCGGCAGCTCTTCCACTGGGGCGAAGTTTTGAGAGAGAACGTACCTTGGGTCTACGAAGGACCGGAGTGGAGGGTCTATGAAATTGTTGATGACATCGTCCAATGCGTTAAAAATGGTGACCGGCAGGGACGGCTCTGCAGCTCCTTTTTTGGGTATGTTTCTGGTTTGCAAAGCAGCTCGTCGGGGTGGTGGTGGTGGAGGTTTATGGACTTGGGTCTTGGAAGACTGGGATGATGGTTCTGCAGTCAAGCTTTGTGGTTGTTTTTCTTCGATTCTGACGGCAGAGATGTTAAGAGAAGGAATTTGGGGCAGTGATGATGGGCCGATTGGTGGTCTTGTTGCGAGAGAAGGGAAAGTCAAAGTAGATGAGAGGAAGGAGGAAGAGAAGGCGTCCATTTTGTTCGCTTGGTTTCTCTTTAAGGAGGCAAATTTCACTTGACTAGACCCTGGTCGGTGAGAGGAGGCTCTCCCGGCAGAGACTCGGAGGATTCCTTTTTCTTATGCAGAGGCCACCACCACCCGACTCATCCCACATCTGATTCCCTTGAGGGTTAAGGACAAAGCATATGTGGTGGATAGAGGGGGTAGGAGAGTAAAATTATTACTTGTAAATGTGGCACCCCATCATCTACACGGCTTTTTGAACTTGTACGGCCATTTACAAAAATAATTCTTAAAAAATGGTATTTAGAAAAAAATTCTTAAAATACATTTTTTATCATTTTAAAATGTGTTTATTGAGGAGGCACCTTCAATTTTTTTCATGTTAATGATATATATTAAAAAAAATTAAATTTACACTAAAATATCTCTTGAAAAGATACCTTTCATAATTTCATAAAATTAAATTTACTTTAAAAATATCTTTTCAAAAGATATTTTTTCGTAATTTTTTTATTAGTCATGCATGTTAAAAAAAATTGAATTTATATTAAAAATATATCTTTTTCACAATATCATAAAAATTTATATTAAAGGTGTCTCTTAAAAAGACATCTTCCATAATTTTCATATCAGTCACACAATAAAAAAAAAATTGAATTTTCTTTAAATGCGTCTATATAATTTTATAAAATTAAATTTATATTAAATATGCCTATTAAGTAAACATTTTTCATAATTTTTATATTAGTTACCTATCAAAAAAATAAATAAATTTATATTAAAAGTGTCTTTCAAGGAAAACCTTTTAATATAAATTTAATTTTATGAAATTATAAAAGGTATTTTTTGAAAATAAACTTTTAATACAAATTTAATTATTTCAATGAAAGACTGATATAAGAATTGTTGAAGATGTTTTTTAAAGAAATATTTTTAATATAAATTTAATTTTGTGAAATTATAAAAAGTGTCTCTTAAAGAGGTATTTTAATATAAAATTAATTTTTTTTATTATGTAATTGATATAAAAATAGTGAAAACTTTATCTTTAAAAAAGACTTTTAATATAAACTTGATTTTGTAGAATCATAAAAGGTGTTTATTAAAAAAATATTTTTAATGTAACTTTAAATATTTTTAATGTATTATTGATATAAAAATTATAGAAAATGGGTGATACCTTAAATACCTTTTAAAATAGTAAAAAATATCGTACATTTAAAGGTATTTTTCAATCTACTATATTTTTAAAAATCCGTGCAATTATCAAAAAATCCCATCTACACTTGGTACTTCTCTTCTGGTGTTGTGTGTGTTTGTCCGCAACTTGTTACTAAATATCTCTCTTTACGTCACTGCTCTATCTGTATATTCCGCGACAGGTCACTTCAGCATTAACTGCATCAAATAATGCCGAAGCCCCTCAACCACATTCCTCAGTTATTAATTTTGCGGCTACTTAAAATATAGAACCACCTAAAAAATGTAAAGCCACCACAACTGAGCTCCCCTTAAAAAGCATTACCTCACCACTGAGCTACCTTAAGAACCAATATACCAGGATTGGTTCTTGTATCTTAGCCCTGGCACTCTTGTCAAAGGTCAAAGGCATTATTAAATAGTTACATTATTAAAAGTTTAAAATTGTCCTTCAATTCTTTTCTCTAGTTGATTAATCCATTTGTGTTTTTATTTTTTATTTTTTATTTACCTTAAAATGACAAGTAAGAGAACTTCATATTTGTTGACATGTGGGTAACCAACATACCACATTATTTTTTAATTTTTTTCTTTTTTCTTCATTTTACCTAAACAATAATTCACCTTTTTTTAAATTGTATTTTTTTCACTCTTTCACCTTTTCATATTTATTAATTTTAATTATTTAAAGACACTTGAAACAAAATAATAATAATAATATGATAAATAATTAATGAGAAAAAAATAATATAAAAATAAATACATAATACACCAATTTAGAGGTTTAGAATATAAGATTTTATATATTCATTCTAAATAAAATATTTATTTATTTAATAAATTTTATCATATATAACTTAAATAAAAATAAATTTATTATATTATTTTATTGTTTATATTTTTTAAAATTTTTATGTGAAAATTTTAACTTTTTGTTTATGATTCTTAAATGTAGTTTTAACTTTTTTCTTAGTTAAAATGTTTAATAATTTTAATTAAAAAAAGATAAAAACTTAATGTGGTTCTAACATTTTACTTTATTAAAATTTTTAATTTATATAATATAAAAATAAATTTTTATAAAATTGTATTTAATCATTTATGTTAATTTTATCCTAAGTTATACTGAAGTTACACATTAATAAACATAACTTTTGGAAAATATGATATCACTTTTTTCATATAAAAAAAAGGGCATTTTTTTTTTCATAAAAGAGTGGTACCCTCTTTTATGATGGTTGTGTTGATTAATGCGTAATTTCAATATAAAAAATTTTAATTTTTAATAAAATTCAAAAAAATTAATATAAATGGTTAAATACAAATTTTTTTAAAAAAATAAATTTTATTTTTTGAGATAATAAAAAAATAAAAATTTTAATAAAAAAAATATTAGAACCACAACTAAGTTTTTTTTTTTCTTTAATTAAAAATATTAAACATTTTAGCCAAGAAAAAAAAAAATTAAACCCACATTCAAGTTAAATTCTTAAGCAAAAAGTTAAAACTATAATTTTTACATGAAAATTTAAAATTTAAAATATATATAATGAAATAATATAACAATATAATAAGATTTATAAAATAAATAAATATTTTATATACCAAAAATATATAAAATCCTATATCCTAAATCTCTAAATTTGTGCATCATGTATTTATTTTTATATTAAATTTATTCTCATTAATTATTTATTATATATTATTATTTTATATTTAAAACCTCCTTAAATAATTAAAATCAATTAATATAAAAAGATAAAATGTTAAAAAAAAAAATTGAAATTTAAAAGATTTCATCAAGCCAATATATTTAAAAAAACAAAAAAACAAAAAAAAAAAGATATTATAGAGAATATGAAAAAGAAAAAAAGAAAAATCATATGCTATGTAGATTGTCATGTGTCAAAGTATTTTTTTTTTTAAAAAAAAAAAAACAATAATAATGATGAGCTCATTTGTTTTGTCAAAGTAACCAAAAAAAAAACGTGGTAGTTGACGGCGAGTGAGAGGAGGGTTTGAGGCAAGTAAGGGAAGAGGGTATAAGGGTAAGCTTGGAATATTGATTATTTTTACAATTTGAGTGCAAGTTGGAGGGTTATTTTCCCAAAAATACATATCATTTAAAAACCAAAAGTCAAAGTTTTAAAAAATCTAATTTTTTTTAGATGAAGCATGATTATATGATTCTCCTATGTTATCTATGGGAAATGACAATTTCCCCGCTGAAAATAATCTCTAGCAATAAATGAGGAAGCCATGAATACGGAAAAAGATATAAGTGAAGGAAATCCAAATTTGGAAACTGGTCTCGATGAACGAGCAGCCATGTACAATCAATTATGGAAACTCTGACATTAGTTGGAATGACAACAGTTCGAGCACCAACAACAAATTGAAGAAATATTAGCCCACCAAGATAACCTTATAGAATAGTTGTGGTACAACTTAGCCAATGCTGAGGCACCGACCTAGCATGGTCATCTCTCGAAAGAAAGTGTGCCAAGCCACATGTAGAAAGTCCCAACAACTTGGGAGACACCAACAAAGATCAACTAACAATCGAAGTAAGGGTTTGAGGAGCTACAAAAGAAGTACAAAAAGTTCATAGTAAAAATACAAAAAATCATGCTATAAACCAACTATTCCACTAATGCAGCTGAAAATTGGAAAAGTGTGTTGAAATCACCACTTTCCACTCATCTACTGCAAGAAGAATTACTTGCTCACCACGTACCCCTAAAGTTTAATCTTTATGACAGGATAGGAGATCCCATGGAGCACATCTATCATTTTCGCCAGTTAATGGCTTTGGTAGATGATAGGGAGAGGATTATTGTGTAGGGTTTTCCTAACTATCCTGTAGGGTCCATCACTAACTTGGTTTCATCAACTCTCTCCCCAGTCCATAAGTGATTTTTTGCTCAATTGTGTGATCAATTTGTGTGATAGTATGCATGTAATGCCCAACCTCACCATGGTGTGTTAACCACCTATTTAACTTGAAATAAGCCATAGGAGAACCCTTATGAAAGTTCATCCATTGATTTGTAACAGAAATGGCACATGTAGAGAGTATGTTGGGATTGAGCTCCTAAAAGCAAAACATGATGTAACAAATTTAGACTTAACTATCCATTTGCTACCCTTTTGATGTATTGAAATTGATTTGAGCATTTAGCCCATGTCTTTTACATTGTACTTGATTTAAGTACGTCAGGAGTTACACAAAAGATACAGAATACATGTTGCGACAAACCTCCATCAATAGTGACCCAATCTGTAGGAATATATGACTACTTTAGGGTCTCACCCATAGGTCAAAACCTCCTATTAAATTTGACACATGTTTAATATCCTCCTAATGTTGAGAATTCAAACAGTATAGTAGTTTGGTGAATCATGACAATTGATAGTCTTAAGTCATGATTCAGTGTAGGTCCTATCAAGTGTACTTCACATACATTAGTGCACT
Source organism: Vitis rotundifolia (assembly GCA_030254885.1). Taxonomy (NCBI): domain Eukaryota; kingdom Viridiplantae; phylum Streptophyta; class Magnoliopsida; order Vitales; family Vitaceae; genus Vitis; species Vitis rotundifolia. Next base: position 17,132,656 of record CM058152.1, read on the forward strand.
CATTATGGGAAACTCATCCTGACGGTTAAGACAAGTCATTCTTTTAATTAGGAGGTAGTGCACTGCAATCTCTACTAGATTGCTCAAATCCATGAACCAACTATAGACAACTGATCTACTTACAAAGAACCCATGATGAGACACCATGATATCTCATAGGATTGAAATAGTGTGTCCCCTTAGGTAATCTAAAGGTACATGTGATCATGAAATATGTAGCCACAACAATTCCTTTAGTGGAATTTGACATATGCTCTTTGGAGTTATAGTATGTCATTTGATCATATAATAAGTGGAATATGTAAATCAAGGATTTGAGAGGTAATAAGTGATAGCACTACCTTATTAGATTATGGACACCAGTTCATAGAGAGTCTGCATGCAGTGAATAGTAAGTCACGGACTTGAGCACTTAGTGTCTTGTTGTAATATACATAAGGTACTGGAATGCAGTTGACTCTCTATAAATTGTAATGGGATATTACAATTTATGAGGGTTTGATGGGTTTTTAGTTCACTTTTATGCATAGGGGCATTTTGGTAATTACACAAGGTTGCATAAGGATAAGTTAGTGGCATCTCTAGATTGGGCTAATTGATTAATTAAGGTCTTGTATGGTTAGTTAATCCATTAGCAACCTTTTTTGGGTTAGATTAAGTGACTCAAGCCCATGGTGGGCTTAAGTCACTTAAGTCCAATAAGAAGCCTATAAATACCCCTTTATGAGTTAGGGTTTTCATGTCTTGTCATTTTCTCCCTACAGTCTAGAAAGAGAGCCTTAGCCTCCACCTTGAGATCTCCACTATCTCAATTCCTAAACACAAGGAAGAGTCATCAGACAAAAGATCATGGTGTTTACGAGATCCATTATGACTTTGGAATTGTCTACATCAATTGGAATTGATTCGAGAAAATTTGAATCAAAGGTATGTAGCTTTATTCTCTAGATATGTGATTTCTATGGTATCCATATTATTTTTGAATACTTGTTTATCTGTTGAGATAAATTTAAAGAGCCTAAGATAAATTTGCATGCACCCTATGTGATATAGGGCATGGGAACGGAGTAGTCCGAGGTTCCCAACAACAACCACTCATAATCTATTAAGAATCCCATGAGAAGCTTAAGTGGTAATTTGATGAGATGATGAACTGGTGAGCTGATTCTTACCATTCCCCCTCAAGTAATTTAAGGATGACAAAAAGCTTAATACGAAATCCTAAGAATTGTGACGTTGGAAAATGCTTTATAAGCATATCTATAAGTCGATAAGTAGCTAGAAAAATATATTAATGACAAGATTCTTTGCATAGGATCTTATTACATACAAAATGGAGATCAAGCTCAATACACTTTAAGCAACCATGGGAAACTAGTTTGATAACAAGATGAGAAGCACTTTGATTATCACACCAAATGATAGGAGAAGTCTATTTTGGGATGCATAACCACCTTAATAAGTTTAATAAAATTATTATGGATCGAAGGAATATAAATTTTGGAATTGATGTAGAAATCCAAACCACCGTTTTGATGTGTTCCTTACTAAATTATTATGAACACTTTGTGGATACCATGATGTATGGTAGAGGTATACAATCTCCATAGAGAATGTTAAGGCAACTCTAAACTTAAAAGAATTGAAGAATAGGGTGTCTAAGAGTAAAAAAGAAATTTTTGGTGAAGGTTTGGTGGTTGAAGGGAGTTAGGAAAGAAAAATAATGATAGGGAAAGGTTAATCCAAACCTAAATCAAAATCCAAGGAAAACAACGAGAGCTTCTATTACAAAGAAAGGCACTATGCAAGAAATTGTTCAAATGTAAAGGAAAAGAAAAAAAAGAAGGCTTTTAATTTTGGTAATACAACAATAGTAGAAGAAAATTTAGATATTGCAGATGTCCTTTCAGTTACTCTTAGTAACTCAAATGATGACAGTGGACCCTTAATTTAGGTGCTATTTTTATATGTTTCCTATTAAGAATTGATTTACTACCTACTGACTTATTGATGGTGGAAAGGTTCTTATAGGAAACAATGTAGCTAACAAGGTTGTTAAGATAAGGATAATTTGAATTAAGATCATGATGGCATTAGAAGGACATTAACTAATATAAGTCATGTTTTGGATTTGAAGAAAAATGTGATTTCTTTGGGCACATGATTCCAATGAATACACATAAAGTTGAAAAGGATTTATAAGAATCTCAAAGGGTGCTTGTGTTGTGATAAAAGGATAAAAAAAATTAATGGTCTTATAAGTTGCAGTGCTAACCTCAAAATCAATTTTAGAGACTACTAGATTATGACATATGTGGTTTGGGAATATGAGTGAGAGAGAGTTGAGAATTTTGAGCAAACAAGGTTTGTTTGGTAGACAAAAAAATAAGAGAGTTAGATTTTTATGAGCATTATATGTTAAGAGAATAATGTAGGGTTAAATTCAGTACAATTGTTCACAAGACTAAAGATACTTTAGATTACATCCATTTGGATCTTTAGAGCACTTTGGTTGTATCATATGGTGGCAGAAGATATATGTTAGATTTCATTTATGATTATTCTAGAATATATATATATATATTTGAAACACAATAAAGATGTCTTTGGAAAGTTCAAATAATAAAAGCTATGATTGAGAAACAAATAGGAAAAACATATCAAGTGCTTGAGAATTAACAATGACATAAAATTCCAAGGGAAGCAGTTCAATGAGTTTTGCAAGAATGCAAGTATTGTGAGAAACCGCACTATTAAACATACTCCACAAGGGAATAGTATTACAAAATGAATGAATAGAACTCTCTAGAGAGTGCATGATGTTTGCTTTCTAACGTAGGGTCATTAAAGGAATTTTAGGTTGAAGTAGTTGATTTTGCTTACTATCTTTTGACTATACCTCCTTTAATTTCTATTAAAGACTCCTAAAGAGGTATGGTTTGATTCCCTTACTAATTATGCATATTTAAGAATATTTTATTGTCCTTCTTATGGCCATGTAAATGAAGATAAGTTGGAAGCAAGGGTAGAAAAGTGCATATTTTTAGGAGATAAGAATGGTATAAAAGGGTACAGCTTGTGGCACTCATACTCAAAATTAATCCTTCAAATTTTTCATTAGTATATATATATAAAGAGAAAAAACAACCTAGGTATGAAAGAAAAGCTGAAGTTTGAGCCTAAAACTTCAAAAACAATGAAAAAGAATTCAGAAGTAAAGAAAAGGTACAACATCTTGATGATGAAGAAAATACACCATAAGAAAAATAATATAATTTGGCTAGGGCAAAAACATGAAAAAGTAAATTAAACCACCAAAGAGGTATACTGGCTCATGCACTTTGTATATTAGACACTAATGAGAATGATCATTATAATGGAGAATCCAGCGGATATGACTACTAAATTTGTTCCTACATTTAAGTTCGGGGATTGTTGAAACTTAATTATTAACTATAGTATTTGAAGGTCCCTTGAGGGTGTAAAAGTGAAGTAATGTAGAAAACTTTTGAATTTGTTTGAATCTTAAGAATTTGAGTCAAAGTGGAGATCGTTGGAACGTTTCTTAAATTCTTTTTTTAGACATTTGTTAGTCATTGATGTATTCCTAATAGAATATATTCATGTCAAGAACTTTCCTATTATTATAAAGAAAATATTTTATTGTGAGATTTTCTTTTTAGAAATAAGTATCTTTGGCAATTATATAATAATTTTCCTATATGAAATATTTCTATGTAATTAGGAAAAAATATAGGAAGAGATTTTGATTAAAAAGGAAGTCCCTTCTTTTTTTTTTTCTTTTTTTTTTTATGTGTAATCAAGACTTTAAGATTTAAAAGTTTTAGGATTATAATTTCCTTGAAAAATGATGGAAAATCTTCTTTGTTTTCCCTTATAAAAGTTTTAAGTTGTACCATATAAACTGTTGTGAACTTTGCGTATATTCTACTTTTCATGTTTTTATTTTTTTTTCTATTATTGTTATTTTTCATGATTTTTCGTAATAGTCTCTTCATGCTATCCCTGATAACAACCCCGAGGGAGCCTTCTCTTGCATTTCTTTTAGATCCATAAAAATTTAATTTTATCCGAGAATGTAATATTTGAACATAATAGTTGCTTTTTCAATAATAAAATAAGAAGTAATGAAGATAAAATTGAATTTCCTATGGTTTGTACGGCACCGACTACAAGATTTTTAAGCTTTCTATGCTCAAATTATTAACCATGTGAAATGTTTGCTACGACTAGACCACTCGGGCAAGAGCACGGCTGGCGCCCTGGTAAGATGAAGGGTCTTCCCCAAAAGGAGAGATTAGTATTGGAAGGTGAAGATGAAGGGCGGGCTAAAATAAAGTAGAAACCATTCATTGGGTAAAGAAATACAAGAAATCCGCGGAATAGCTAATGACACGGATAGGACTGACATCAAAGTAATGACACGGATAAGACTGACATCAAAGTAGTTATTGTATGGATGAACAGAAAAGCACGTTTTATGCTGTAGTAATGGTCAGTACACTATACGATAATTTAGAGCGTTGATTGAAGAAGAAGACTTCTTTAACCTCCTTTATTTTTGTGGACATTATTTGTATTGGGTATGCGGAAGTTTTGTTTTATATGTGGGAATCCTTGATACCAATTTGTTGAGGTAATAAGGTTGATAGCGAAACACAAGGTATCAACTTGTTAAGGTAATAAGGTTGGTAGAGAAACACACAATTACAAGAATGGTAAAATTTGAGGAGAATTAAAACTTAATTCACTGCATTTCATTACTCTTTCTTATTCAAACCTTAAATAATCTAAAGTATTCACGCTAAACAAAATAGAAACTAAAATAAATCATTCTTCCTTGATTTTTTTAAAATTAAATCTAATCCTAATAATTAGAAATGTCCTAATTCAAGATTACTTTCCAACAGTTTGGTGTTTCAGTCCATTTTGAGATCACACCCTTTAACAAACAATCCATGGAAGCCATAAGGCACCCTTGTGGGCAGCTTGACGGCAGCCACAATATCAAGGTCAGGAGACTGGGCATCCATCACTATGAACCTTGATTTCCCGCTCTGCTCATCGTGTACATACGACAACACATACCCATCATCCTCCTCTGCCTCTGGATTGTCCGGTTCCTTTGCCACAAAGAATGGTTCGCTCCCGTAGCACCCAGGCTCGAACATTCTCTTAGCCACTATACACTCTTGGCGCCGATCACTTCGTGATACGTCCAGCTTCACAATTCCTGATATTTTGGGAAAAGGATCACCTACTGCTGAGTATACATATCTGTTCTTCTTCCCCAAGTACCCTGGGTTTATCACCGCAAATTCCAGATTCCACTGTGATAGCCGATGCCTCGTCACTGTCCCCGTTTTCAGATCTATCCTCACTTTCTCTAAGGACCCATGAATCAAATCCATCCTCTCCAAGGCATGTTCTATTGGTAGTATGTTTGGTGCCACCATCACAATGGCATCGCCATCCTCCTCGTCCCAGGCGTTAATAGCGTGTATTATGTTGAAACCTGGCACGTCGATCCACCTCATCTCGGACTCGTCTTTTGCATAACGAGGGATGATTCCAACTCTTGGTACTTTGGTGGGATCTGTACCCACTGGTGATCCTCCTCTGATGATCATTTTCAGCGGGTTCATCCACATCTGGATGTCTGGAAATATCGCGTACCTGTTGGTGATTGCAAAATCATGGAAGAAAGATGGACGAGACAAGGAGAAAATTGGGACGTCCGGTTGTTTCTTTCCCTGGGCATCGAACCGGAAGTAGGTTAGGAATGGATGCACAGGGCTGTATCGAAAAGCAAATGCCTCTCCGGTGCTGGGATCAATCTTGGGGTGCGCGGTCATGCTCGTGGAGAGTTTCCCATCAAAATCGTAGCGGCCCAGAGTTTTGATATCCCCATCAGGCGTCAATCGAACGGCATAAGGGAGATCAGACTCAGCTAGTGCGTAGAGATGGCCACAGAAGAAAGCTACGCTGGTGTTGGCCAGACCAACCCCGTTGACGGGATCAAACTGGCCAGTTAGAAGTCTGGCGATGGCAACTGCGCTGCGTGCGAAGCTGCGGTAGCTTGAGAAAAGGTTAGGAATAACGGGAGAGCCAGCACTTTTCTCGATTACGTATTTGTAAGTCTTAACGTAACGGCTGCAGAAGATGGGTCGGCCATGGGATATTCGGATGGAGTGAAGCATGCCGTCACCATCAAAGAGATGGTGAGGGCCACGTGGGTAGAACTGTGGGTTGGGGCCATTGCGGATGTAAGCGCCATCGAGGCAGGGAGGGAGTGAGCCCTCTATCACCTCACACTCGGTAGGAGGGAGCTCGTCAACGGGAGCGAAGTTGCCAGAGAGCACATGCTTTGGGTCTATGGAGGGTGGGAGTGGAGGGCCTATGAAGTTGTTGATGAAATCGTCCAATTCATTAAAGATGGTAACCAGAAGGGACGGGACTGGTCGTTTCTTCGCTGTAACCACCGTCGTTGGTATCTCTGGGAATTGGGAAGTTGTAGGAGTTGCATAAAAGGTGGAGTGGAGTTTATCTTCAACATTTCTGATGGCAGAGATGTGAAGGAAGGGAGGATAAGGAGAAGATGATGGTCTAGTAGTCGTCAAGGAAGGAGAGACGAGGGGATTTGGGTGGGGTAATGTTGAGGAGAGGAAAGGGCAAAACAAAGGGTTCATTTCCTTGCCTTCTACTCTGCCTCTCGGAATGTCCCCAGTAAGCGCGAGTCCTCCTTAGGCCTTCGGTAGGGTTGAGCACTTGAGCTGACTCTTCCTACCACCGAGCCCTTCACGTGTTTTATAATGACTCAAAAGAACGCCCCTTCTTCTTTTTTTCTTTTTCTTTTTCTTTTTCCTTTTAACTTCAATACAAATTGTAAAGCCTCGCAAGTCATGTCCCAATCGTACGAAGAATATATGGGCCGTTTGTTCATCTTCCCTTAAATTTGTTTTTAAAAATTATTTTTAAATTAAAGGAGAAAAAACAATTTTATAGTATTCTTATTTTGTTTGAAAGGTTGTTTTTAAAAATAAAATAAAAAAAATTATTTGGATAAGTTGTTTTAAAAATAATTTTTTTGTTTTGGTTTTATAAAAATATTACAAATTCAGTTTATACAATATAAATTAATTTTAATTAAATTTTTATTTAAAATAAAAATAATTTTATAATTACAAATAAATTGAAAAATAAATAGTTTTAGTAAAATGTGAATAATAATATTATAATAAAATCATAAATTATATTTTTTATATAAAAAAAAAATTATTTTAGCATATGTTAAAAACATAAGGATATTAACAACTTCATAAATATTTATTTGGTTAAAAATAAATAATAATAATTTTTAATAATATTTTATTTAAAATGAATAATGAATAAAGTTTAATTTTTTTAATATGTAAATGAGTCAAAATTTTCATTTTATGAACAAATTTAATATTGAATTATGAACATAATATTCTAGAATAAAAATGAAAAAAAATCATTAAAGAATTTAAATTATTAGTTATGTCCTACTTAATGAATAATTATTTATATAAATTTTAAAAAATATTTGTATATATAGGAGAAACAATAAAGTCATGACTTATAATATATTAGTTTTAATCTTTTATATTTTTTAATGATTAGATCTATTTTTTGAATTTCAAATTATTTTTAAAAATGGTTAAACTCATTAATAAATTTAATACAAAGTGTCATTTGAAGTTCATTTAAAGAGAAACAATAAAATCATTTAAATTAATTTTTGTCCATTAATTTCTAGTATTAATTGAATTATTATTTGAGTTTTAAATTATTTTTAAAAATTACTAAACTTATTAATGAATCCAACACATTAAGCCTTGTTTAATTTTAAATTCATTTGCCTAATAAAAAACAAATTAGAAAAATAAGGATTTTATACCAAAGAGAAACTATAAAGTCTTTTTTTTTTTTGTTACTTTATGGTATTAATTGGTTCACCATTTAAAGTTTAAATTATATTTAAAAATTACTAAACCCGTTAATAAATCCAACTCATTATGTTTGGTTTAATTTGGATTTCATCTACCTAGTAAAAAAAATCATAAAATAATGCTTTTATATAAAAGAGAAATAATAGAGTCATTTTAAACTAATTTTTGTCCATAAATTTATGGTATTAATTGGTTAACTATTTGACTTTTAAGTTATTTCTAAAAATTACTAGTCTCATTAATGAATCAAATATATTAAGTCTTATTTAATTTGAAGTTCATCTACTTAGTAAAAAAATTTCAAAAAACAATGTTTCTATGAAGAAAAGAAACAATAGAGTCATCTTAAACCAATTTTTGTCCATAAATTTATTATATTAATTGGTTCACTATTTGAGTTTTAAGTTATTTTTAAAAATTACTAAACTCATTAATGAATCCAAAACATTAAGTCTTGTTTGATTTGAAATTCATTTACCTAATGAAAAAAAAAAAAAAAATAAGGATTTTATACAAAAGAAAAACAATAAAATCATTCTAAACCAATTTTTGTTCATAAATTTATAGTATTAATTGGTTCACTATTCAAATTTTAAATTATTTTTAAAAATTAGTAGATTGATTAATGAATATAACCCATTGAGTGTTACTTAATTTAGAATTTATTTGTCTAATAAAAAAATTTGTAAAAGTATGATATATATATATATATATATATCACCTAGACATTTAAGATAAATTTTGATCTATAATTTACTAATATTATTGATTTTTATGACTTTTCAATATTAATTAAATCAATTTTTGAATTTTAAATTATTTTTTAAAATTAATAAATTTTATGTATGAAATATAGTTTGATTTAAAATTTAATTTTTTCATGAAAAATTTTAAAGAAGTTAAAAGAAATTCAAATAAGTATGTGTAATTTAAAGACATATCATATTTTAAAATTTTTGGTATCAAAATTAGATAATAGAGAGAAATGAAATGATATCATATTCAATTTTATTTTATTTCTGTGATTATTTTAAAAAAATTATATTTTATTTTTATTTTTAAAAATCAATTAAAATAACTTCTATTTATCTTCTTAAAAGTGTTATTTATTTTTAAAAATTAAAAATTAAAAATAATGGCCAAATAGTATTATAAATTTTAAAAACGGCCTCTATAATTTTTTAGAACACTCCAAACCACGCCCGGAGGACCTGGACAGATTAACAAGTAAGCATGAATAAAACTTTTTACTAAATGATCAAAATATTTTACAGAAAAGTAATTAAATCACCGTCAAATTTGGCATAAGGGGAGGTGAGTATAAAACGAGGAGAAGAAAAAAATTATAAAAAAATTCGACGTGGCTAAATTAGTCCTGGGATTGTTTAGCTTTTAAGGGACTGCTCAACTGTTTAAATAGGTTTCATACGGTTATCTGCACTACTAAGAAAACTCATAACACTTCATAAAATTATTAAGTCATCACTGTACTTTCATTCTCCATGCCAAGTATATTGAAGTTTGACTTACATGAATGAATAAAATGGCATTGAGAAGACGTTTGGTAAAAATTAATATAATAGTCATGTGATTCTTGGTGTTTTTAACATTTTGTTAAAACTATCCTACTCCTCAATTTTAAATGATTTATTTTTAACTTTTTTTATTAACTAGTAAATACTCGCATCTTATGAAAATAAAAAAATAAAAATCAAAGCATTACAAACCTCTCTAATTCAAGCTCTAAATATGTTATGAATAGCGATAATAATTATCACAAAGAACATAATATATAAATATTACCTTTTTTTTCTTTTCCCTAAACAAGGAATTTCCTGTTTTATGCATAGAAAGAAAAAAGGTAGTTAAATTACTACTATTGGAATGAGTAAGTATACATTTGTTTAAGTTAAATTATAAGAAAAAAATTTCAAAACTTTAAGCCAAGTAATTAAATTTCTCTCTAACTTTGTATTGGATGAAGGTTCAAACCAAAAGACCCCAATGGTAAAACCTATCACTCAAATTAGGTATATAAAAAAACTTCAAAACATTAATAAACTATTTAGAGAAAATACAACAATAATAAATTAACATAAGGTTGTATGATATGATATTAAAAAAACAACATCCCCAATAAAGTAGGTGATTTCCAAACTTGAAGATGGTCAAGATAAAAGGTTTTATGCACATTTCCATTTTGTAAAAATTTGAATAAGAAGCATACAATAATTTTGTTTTATTTTATGGATGATAACTTCATTTAACATGTTAGTATTCATTATCTTCCTTTTTACTATCCATTTCTAAAGAATTTGAATGCTTTTTTCAAGTACTAGTTTTTCAATTCCAATGAATAAATCGGGTGTTGGAGCTTTGGAAACTTCATTCAACGACATTTGTTTAAGATTTTAAAACTCATAACAGACTCATAATATTAAATTGAGAGCAAAAGGAACAAAATCCTTTTTTTTTTTTTTTTTTTTTTTTTGTGTGTGTCTTTCATTCAATTTTATCATAAAATTACTAAAAACAAAACAAAAATCAATTCTTCAAAACGAAGAGATTTTATATTAAAACCTTAAAATCTATGAAGTATATATATATATATATTTGGAAACTTCATTCAACAGCCTTTGTTTAAGATTTAAAAACTTATAACTCTTGTTTGAGAGTCATAATCTTAAATTGAGAACAAAAGGAACAAAATCCTCTCTTTTTTGTCTATCATTCAAATTTCTCATATGATTACTAAAAACAAAGCAAAAATCAATTCTTCCGGACAAAGCGTTTTTATATTAAAACCTTAAATCTATAAAGTATATATATATATATATATATATACTTCAGATAAATTGAATAAAATGGATTGATATTAGTGTGATTTAATCCATTATCAACTATTAATCTTGAACTTGATAGATGTTATATTTATATAAATATATATATATATATTGTTGGTTAAAAATAAAGTGTAAGAAGGGTTACACTTTTAATGTGTGAATTAAACACATATGATTAAGTTTTGAAATGTTACAAAACTTGAAAGGTTAAGGAAGACAATGAGTCTTCTCATCTTTGTAATTTTATAAAACTTAAGAGGTTAAGTGTAAGAGAGTTACACATTTGAGATTAAATCATGTTTAATGTGTGAATTAAACATATGATTTAATTTTTGAATGTTACAAAGATGAAGTGTTTGAGGAAGACAATGGGTTTTTTCTCATCCTTGTAACCATTTTTCAACCCTAAGAGTGCTTTATATGACTTTTCTTCTTTTTGAAATCTTATGCAGAAAAGTGAAAAGGCTTGATCAATCCTAAGACTATTTCCATTAGTTCCCAAAAGATTTCTAGAAGAGGGAGGAAATAGAGTCTTTGGACAAAGTTCCAAGAACTTGTTTGAGCCTTTCTTGTGTTCTTTTTCTTCTTGTTCTTATTTGGTAACTTTGAGAGTTTTATTGTATCAAAGTGAGTGTTTGAAAGTGTTTCTTTTCTCCATTGTATCCATATTTTTTTCAAACAATCAAAGACTCTAGTTTCAATTGAAGGAGAGACTATCAAGATTATGAACCAAGACCTTGTGAGGTTGGATCGTTTTGATGGTTCCAACTTCACTAGGTGGCAAGACAAGGTGAGATTCCTTCTCACAGAACTCAGGATTTTCTACATCCTTGATCCTACCTTGGCACCATTACCGGAACCAAAGGAAAATGACACACCTCAAGTGGTAGCGGCAAGGAAGAAGAGGGAGGAGGATGAGCTCATATGTAGGGGTCATATTTTGAACGCCTTATCTGATAGGCTATATGATCTCTACACCAACACCAATTCAGCGAGGGAGATTTGGGAGGCTCTTGAAAACAAGTACAAAGCCGAGGAAGAAGGTACCAAAAAGTTTCTTATTTCTCAATACATAGATTTCAAATTTTTTGATGAAAAGCCTCTCTTACCACAAATTCATGAGTTGCAAGTAATTGTGAATAAGTTGAAAGTTCTCAAAATTGAACTTCCGGAGGCCTTCCAAGTTGGTGCTATTGTGGCTAAATTACCATCAAGTTGGAAAGGTTACCGGAAGAGGATTCTCCACAAGAGTGAAGATTACTCCTTGGAAGAGATTCAAAAACATCTTCGCATTGAGGAAGAATCGAGATCAAGAGACAAAATGGTGGAAGAGTCCAATGGTGGGACTAACAAAGCCAATGCGGTTTCAAAGGCCAATCATCTTAGAGGTAAACATAACAACGACAAAAAGAATTCCGGAAATTATATGAGCCCCAAGAAAAATCAAGAGCACTTTAAGGGCAAGAAAGGTCCTTGTTTTGTGTGTAGAAAACCCGGGCATTATGCTAGGGAGTGTAGGTACCGAAAGGACCAAAAAGGGGTTGTGGTGAATGCAATTGATGAGGAGATCATTGCAACACTAAGCGATGTGTGCGTTGTCCAAGGAAAGGTGCAAGGATGGTGGTATGATACTTGTGCCACAGTTCATGTTACCTATGATAAATCTCTTTTCAAGACCTTTGAAGATGCAAAGGGAGATCAAGAGGTTCAAATGGGCAATGAAGGAAGATCCAAGGTGCTTGGCAAGGGCACTATTGAAGTTGTTTTTACCTCCGGCAAAAAGGTTACCCTTATAAATGTATTGTATGTCCTCGATATGAATAAAAATTTGGTTAATGGGGATTTGCTTGGCAAACCGGGTATCAAAGCGGTGTTTGAATCCGGTAAGCTAATTTTATCCAAATCGGGGAACTTTGTGGGAAAAGGGTCTTCTTGTGATGGGATGATCAAACTTTGTACCAATGACAATATCAATAAAATGGCTTCTACTTCCGCTTATATGTGTGATTCAAATTCTTTATTTTTGTGGCATAATAAGCTTGCACATGTTGGTTTAAGCACTATTAAAAGGATTGTGAAATGTGGTTTGATTGCTTGTGATACCAAGAAATTTGAAAAGTGTGAAATATGTGTTAAATCAAAGATGATTAAAAAGCCTTTTCATAGTGTTGAAAGATCATCTAATTTGCTTGATTTAATACATAGTGATATTTGTGAACTTAATGGCATGTTAACAAGAGGTGGAAATAGGTATTTTCTTACATTCATAGATGATTGTTTTAGATTTACCTATGTGTTTTTGTTGAAAAACAAAAGTAAAACTTTCAATGCCTTTAAAGTTTACAAAGCCGAAGTTGAAAATCAACTAGGAAAAAATATTAAGGTGCTTAGAAGTGATAGAGGTGGTGAATATTTCTCTAGTGAATTCAATTCTTTTTGTGAAGAATATGGCATAATACATGAGTGCACCGCACCCTATACACCTCAACACAATGGCATAGCGGAGAGAAAGAATAGAACATTCTTGGAAATGGTGAATGTTATGTTATTGCATGCTAAATTGAATTTCAATTTGTGGGGTGAAGCTTTGTTGACTGCTTGCCATATTTTGAATAGAATTCCTATGAAGAAAAATGAGATATCTCCATATGAGTTATGGAAAGGAAGGAAGCCTAATATAGGTTACTTCAAAGTGTGGGGGTGTCTTGCTTATTGCAAGAAAACGGATCCAAATAAAACAAAATTGGGTCCAAGAGCCATTAAGTGTGCATTTGTAGGCTATGCCTCAAATAGCAAAGCTTATAGGCTATTAGACTTGGAGTCTAATGTGATAATTGAATCAAGAGAGGTAGAGTTCTTTGAGAATTTGTTGAGTGATAGCAATTCTCAAGTACCTACTAGTGTTGGAGAGTCTCAAGAGGAGACACCTTCAAAGGTTGTTGAGCAACCCATTGTGCCTCGGAAAAGCCAAAGAGCTAGAAAAGAGAAAGTGTTGGGATCGGATGAGATTGACTCTCAAAGAATTTCCTTTTACTTAGTAGAAGGAAATAGAAAAGATATTATAAGAAAAATTCCTATAGTACTTCAAATAGAGGAGGATCCCAAAACATACAAAGAAGCTATGGCTTTTAGAGATGTTGCTTTTTGGAAAGAGGCTATCAATGATGAAATGGATTCAATTATGTCCAACCAAACATGGGAATTGGTAGACCTTCCACCAGGATCTAAACCAATAGGGTGCAAGTGGGTATTTTGAAGGAAGTATCACACCGATGGCATGATTCAAACCTTTAAGGCTAGATTAGTAGCTAAGGGGTTTAAACAAAGAGAAGGTATTGATTATTTTGATACCTATGCGCCGGTGGCTAGAACAACATCGATTAGGATATTGTTTGCTTTGGCATCAATTCATAATCTATTTGTTCATCAAATGGATGTCAAAACGGCATTCTTGAATGGGGATCTCAATGAGGAGGTCTACATGGAACAACCGGAAGGTTTTGTTCTACTGGGGAATGAAAACAAAGTGTGTAAGCTTGTCAAATCATTATATGGTTTAAAACAAGCTCCCAAACAATGGCACAGAAAATTTGATCATGTTATTCTTTCGGATGGCTTTAGACACAACAATGTGGACAAGTGCTTATATTCTAAGACTTGTGATGACTATGTGGTTATAGTGTGTCTATATGTGGATGACATATTAATCTTGAGTGATGACATGAAAGGAATAATAGAAACGAAAAGGTTTCTATCCTCAACCTTCAAGATGAAAGATCTTGGAGAAGTTGATACTATATTGGGTATCAAAGTGAAAAGAATTAGTAGGGGTTATGCTTTGAACCAAACCCACTATATTGAGAAAGTAGTTAGCAAATTTAGTCATCTCAAGATTAAAGATGCTAATACTCCATTTGATTCAAGTATAAAACTTGAAAAGAATGATGGTAGATCGGTGACTCAACTTGAGTATGCAAGTGCAATTGGAAGTCTTATGTATGCTGCTCAGTGTACTAGGGCTGACATTTCATTTGCAGTTAGTAAACTAAGTAGGTTTATTAGCAATCCAAGCGTGGAACATTGGAAAGCTATTGGTAGAGTTCTTGGTTACCTAAAGAATACCAAAGAACTAAGCCTTCAATATTCAAAGTTTCCTACTATACTTGAAGGGTATTCAGATGTAAGCTGGATATCGAGTGTGGGAGATAATTTATCTACCACAGGTTGGGTGTTTACACTTGGTGGTGGGGCTGTCTCTTGGGGATTTAAGAAACAAACTTGTATATCACACTCAACCATGGAGGCAGAGTTTATAACTCTAGCTGCAACTGGAAAAGAAGCTGAGTGGCTTAGGGATCTCATGATGGACATCCCTTTTACTGCAAATAATGTGTCAACAGTGTCGATACATTGTGACAGTCAAGCCACTCTAGCTCGTGCGTACAGTGGAGTGTACAATGGGAAGTCTAGACACATAAGTATTAGACATGAGTATGTGAGACAATTGATTCAAAATGGAATCATCTCAATCTCATTTGTGAGGTCAAGTGGAAACTTGGCGGATCCTTTTACTAAACCTCTTACAAGAGATTTAGTAAGGATAACATCTAGAGGGATGAGACTAAAACTCCTTAAATAAAATTCACCAATGATGGTAACCCAACTTAATAGTAAGAAATGACTAGTCTTAAGTTCAATAGGTAAAAACAAGTCATTGATAAGTGGGTTGTGGCAGCATTAGAACATGTGAGTTCCATCTGTGATAATTAATGCTGGTTGTTACCGTTGGAGGGTTAAGCTTAAAGCTTTTAATGAAATTCAGTCTATGTGTGACAAGCATCTTAAAGGTAACAAGGATGCTGGAAGAATTTCACCTATGTGAACTTAGGGGTGGTGCCGCCTCTCATGAGAGTTGGAGTTTCTTTCAAGAAAGTTCATGAATGGATTGAGCACATGGCCATAAAAGTGCTAAGCAAGAAAATAATGGGCACTCGTGTGGTTAGTGGAAGTGTGTGTGTTGTTACCGGTTTCGTTACAAGGAATAACTGGTTCAATGCTACAAGCAACCTGGGATTTCAACGGAGCTTTGTGACAATTACACTAAGGTAAAATTCAAATCGAAAGATATTTTATTTTATGCATTTTCACTGTTGAGGTTATAAGGGTTGATGTTTATTTTTAACCAAGTGGGGGATTGTTATATTTATATAAATATATATATATTGTTGGTTAAAAATAAAGTGTAAGAAGAGTTACACTTTTGAAAAATAACTTTTGAAAATAAAGTGTAAGAAGGGTTACACTTTTAATGTGTGAATTAAACACATATGATTAAGTTTTGAAATGTTACAAAACTTGAAAGGTTAAGGAAGACAATGAGTCTTCTCATCTTTGTAATTTTATAAAACTTAAGAGGTTAAGTGTAAGAGAGTTACACATTTGAGATTAAATCATATTTAATGTGTGAATTAAACATATGATTTAATTTTTGAATGTCACAAAGATGAAGTGTTTGAGGAAGACAATGAGTTTTTTCTCATTCTTGTAACCATTTTTCAACCCTAAGAGTGTTTTATATGACTTTTCTTCTTTTTGAAATCTTATGCAGAAAAGTGAAAAGGCTTGATCAATCCTAAGACTATTTCCATTAATTCCCAAAAGATTTCTAGAAGAGGGAGGAAATAGAGTCTTTGGACAAAATTCCAAGAACTTGTTTGAGTCTTTCTTGTGTTCTTTTTCTTCTTATTCTTATTTGGTAACTTTGAGAGTTTTATTGTATCAAAGTGAGTGTTTGAAAGTGTTTCTTTTCTCCATTGTATCCATATTTTTTTCAAACAATAGATCATTTCTTTTTTTGGTATATGAAATGAAAAAGTAATGAAAAGTATATATATATACACTTAGGATTTCACTAAGTTAATTGTTAAAAAAAATTGAAAGCCTTGGTTGCAAAATAATGAAAAGAGAAATGAGAAAGTAATGAAAATAAAATGAAGTTAAAAAATAAAAAATAAAAATTGGAATACAATTAATAAGAAACCTAAGAAATAAAAGTTGTTCTACAAATTATGACAGGGCAACTGAGTTACAAGTAAATAAAAAATATATATTAATGATTGGTTTCCATACATTTTCTTTTAAAAATAAAAAATAAAAATTTATATTAAATTTAAAATTTCTTATAAAAAATTATTGACTTATATTACGTTGTTAAAAATAATATTTTTAATTCGTTTTTAAAAACCATTATATATTTTATAAAGCTTATTATTATTTTTTGTTTCTAAAGATAGAAAATAGCATCCAAATTAAATTAAATAATTTCATATCAAAGAAAAATATATAATATATCAAATTATTCAATCAAACATGAAAAAATATAAAGGAAAAATAAGTTTATTAAAAAATAAAAAGAATTAAAATCTCAATAGAAATTTTTTTTTATCATTTTAGTAAATTTTATATTAAAATGTTAATATTTTTAAAACAATGTTGTAATTTTCTTAATAAAATTTAAATTTGTTTAAATAAATAATATAAATAAGTGATAAAACATTATATTCAATAATCATCTATAATATAATAAGTATTATTATTAATTCACTATTATTTAGTTAAATATAAAAGTTTAAAAGATTTAAATATTTCAAAATAAAATAAAAAAATCTTTGTTACAGTTATAAAAAGTAAAAAGTTTCAAAACATACTCAAATATGATTTAAAATGCTTCAAATTTATTATTAAGAAGAAAAAAACTTATGAAAGTTTCAAACAAACCCTAACTATCCTTCATCTCAATACCAAATCTGAAATTAGAAAAACAATTTACAATGATCTTCTACTATAATCAGACTTCTCTCCATATATATTATAAATAACACAAAATCAATGGTTGAAACTAATAAACATCATATCGGTTAATCATGGGGCACTCCTTCAAATAGGATGAAGGATGGAGTAGTTGTGCTAAAACGGACATCAGATTATTGTGCTAAAGATGAATGCTCCGTTTAAGAGATTTCTCATAAATATTAACCATTTTCTTTATAGTTGCTTGAGAACAATTTTAGGATTGAATCTAAATATAAATTTAAAATGAAGTATTAAATTTGAATATAAAATTAAAATGAAGTTATGAATATATAGATTTCCGTTAAGTTAAGTGATTAAAACTTTAAAGTAAATCATTTTTAAACGCTGATGATGGAATAGAAATTGGAGGCAAATGAAAAGATTAAATTTTTAATTATCTTTTAGGTTTGTGATGGTGACTTTTGTTATGTCAAGTAATTAAAACCCTAATGAAATGAAAATATTAAATTCTCATTTAAGTTGATTATGAGTATGGAAAAAAATTAAATTTTGAATTACCTTTTAGATTTGTGATAGTAATTTCATGGTTTCTATTATGTCAAGTAATTAAAATGAAAATTTTAATTTCCTATTTAAGTTGATTATTAGTATTGAAAATTAGTTTTGTGATGATAATTTTAGCAATGACTTTCATTACGTTAAGTAATTAAAACCCTAACTAAATGAATAGATTAAATTCCCATTGAAGTTGATTATTAGTATTAATAAGGGTATTTTTGGAAATAAAAAAATGAAAATAGTTCTTATTTGTATAGGTAGTATAAATTGATTACTTATTTCTTAAAAAATTTTATTGCATCAAAAAAACTTAAATATTTAGATTTTTCAAAATATTAAAAGTGAATTACTATAACTAAAGTGAATATATTGTGTTTTTTTGTACTTCTTAATAATTAATAGATAATAGAAATAAAATATATTTTTTTTTAAAAAAGAAGACAACAACAACAATTTAATGCTTAACACTATTAAACATTATTTAATTTTAAATTCTATATAAAATTAAGTAAAAAATAAATATTACCTTAATGACTTAAGTTGATTTTAAGTTAAATTATTTTTAGTCAAGCAACATAAAATTTATTGTTTGATTTTTACTCTAAGTATTAAAATTATTTTATAAGATTAATTTAAAATTTATTCAAAATTATTTGATTGGCAAATTTAGAGTGAGTTTGGGTGTGATTTTAGAAAACTTTTTAATCTTTCTAACACTTGAATGATAAAAATTTTTAAATATTAAAAATATTAAAAACGTTTCCTAAAATTTTTACCAAACGAGTTCTTATTATCATTGATTCTATTAAATATTTACACTCACTAATTTTAGTTAATATTTATTTTATTAATCTTAAATACTAAATTTGTTTGCTAAGAACCCATATTAAAATGTTATAGATGTATAAGATAATCATAAAATATTTATTTAAATATAAATGTTTAACTAACATTTTAGTGTTTAGGATTGGTGAAAGTAAATATTACTTAAAATTAATGAAGATAAATATTAATTAAAATTAACGAAGGTAAATATGTTAATATGATGATATATAATAAATTTTAAATTCATTTTATCGAAAAACTTTAATATTTAAAGTAAAAATTAAATAATGGATTTTTAAGTTAAAATTTAAAAAATAATTTAAAGCTTAATAAGCGATTATTAGGTTTTACCATAACTTAGTTTGTTAATGAAACGGTATTTTGATATGTTTAAACGATACACACCCAACAAATTCCCAAAGTCTCCAAATCCTCGACAACATCGGATTACTACAAAAGCTTGTAAGATATCAAATGCTATCGTTTTTAAGAATTTGAATTGGAAAGGTCACTAACAGATAAATATGCAAATTAAATTTGAGTAACTAGCTCTGAATCTATAAGTTCACCTAGCCATAAATATTCAAGTGAGGGCTCATCCATGGGCTCATTTGAGTAACAATGAGCTTCCAATCGTTTTATTTGATCAATTAATATTCTTGCTATTGAAGCTTATACCTCTAATTTTGTTTTCTTCTTCCGCTTACACATCAAAGTGTGTTGAATTTTTATTAAAGTTTTTCAATGAATTAAGATTGAACACCAATTCAAGAAGGCAAAGAAAAACAATTCTAGAAATCAAAACAAAATAAAATAAGTAGGATTTATATGGTTCAGATTTAAGATTGAATCCTAAATCAAAATCACCTCAAAAAATCCATTAAAATTAAATTATTTTACATGCCCAAAAATATTTGAGAATCATCAAGCTCTCACTATAGTACAATGAAAAAGATTCAAATTATGAAATCTTCTCACTTTTTTTTTTTTTTAATTCAAAAAACTATGCTATTTTTTTTCTTCACACTTTTATACATGAGTACATAAAGAAAAAAAGGAGTAGGCAAAACAGGTGTGTCAACTCACACTTTCAATTAGTTAATTAACTTTATTTACGTGACCAATCAATTTTGGACCACCAATTTTCATAAAGCCACTTTAGATTTTTGAATTTCCACTCTGCTTCATCTCTCATGTTCTTGTCTCCTTATTGTTGCACAAGTTGTTTATTCTACTTGATCTTTTGACCCCCTTCAAACAATTTTCCTTTTTTTTTTTTTTTCTTTTTTTCTCTTTCGGCTTCAAAATCAATAAAAATGTAAGTCCAAAACCTTTTTATTTCCTAAAAAGGCATATGATGAAATATTACAGCACGCAACGAAAACTTTCAAATCGGGATTCTTATATCTGATTACGAGGGATTAGCATAATCATAAAATAATAAAAATAAGAAACTTCTATATCTTTTTCAAATATATTTTTGGATCGTCGCATCGAAAGTTCCAAACAAGTTGGAGCCTATAGTAAGGAGAGAGAGGCTGGCCTGGAACGCAAATTTTAAGATGACCTTCCCTACCGGTGTCGAGGATTAGGTAGACCTCATTCATCGGTACACTGGATCGAGGACTTTGATGCTAGTATCGAGACGATCGTGGAAAATGACCAAAATATGCATAACGGGAGGGGTTGATTGACAGCATAAAGATGGACTTCTTGTTTTCAAACTCCGTGAGCGCTGTGGGGACCACCATATATGTTGTTGTTTATCACGACACTTCGAGCTTCTCCTATCACATGGGTTTTCAATCACGAACATCACGAATTCCTGAAGAAACAAATGCAGCTGTGTCTTTGGATAATTTGATGCTTCCACTCATTGTTGTCAATAAAATTTTCCTGCTTAAAAAGAAAAAACACAAACAAACAAAAATGGCATCATCTTCAGGTCACCACGGAGGCTTTCGTGCCTGCACTTGTACTGCCCAAAATATTTCAACTCGATTCAGAAAATTGAGCGTAAGGAAGTGGTTTATCATTCCACACAAGCAATTGGAGAAGGGCCACACAAGCAATTGGAGGAGGGCCACACATATGCACGCATCAATAATATCTATGATTTCTTCCTCAATTTCTGGTTGAGAGTGCAGTTGAGGTCCATTCGAGCTAGGGTGAGCAATTCGACCCAATTCGAATTCAATTCGATATTTGGATAGCTTTGGACAAATATTTTTGTTACTTGAGTTGAGTTAGAATTAAGTTTTTTTAACCCGAAACTCAATTTGAGTTGGGCTCACATCAAGGTTTAGATAATTTAAACCTAACTTGAATTCAATTATAATATTTATAATCTTTATTATTCTCTATAATAACATTCATTTCTTATGAGATTGAGTTAAGCTTTGATTGAGTACCTTGAGTTAAAAATCGGGTTAGGTTAAGTTTTAATTGATTGTTTCTTAATTTGGGTTGAACTAAGGTTAACCATCAATCCAACCTACCACCTAAGTTGCAACCCTAATTAATTCAAGCTCAATCTATTAGAGTTGTCATATTCAAATTTTGTTTACCCATTTGACTGATGTGTACTTATCTTATTAAGAACTTGGATATTCAAAGTTTGTTGGCCTATTTCACCTATCCATAAATTTGAATTGAGGTTTGAATTAGTGTTAGTAAGCTTAGATAATTGATGTTGTCATCTCCTTTGCAAATTCTAATATGAGTTAAAGTCAAATTATTATATTTTTACAAATTTGGGAAATAGTAAAAATTACTATTTATTTAGATTTTTTTCTTTTAATTAAAAGTCAAATTTAATTAATTGGATTTACTATGTAAGTATGATTATTTTATTATAAACATAAATTTTTTTTTATGTTGATGAAGAGTTAAATAAAATAAAATATTATTTTTGTAAAAATTATTGTCAATACCAAATTATGTGAGTTTAACCTTATGGTATCAAAGCTAGAAAATTAGGGTTAAGGTGTAATGATAAAAGATCAATGTTAGAATACCTAGGAATGTATAAAATATGAAGAAAGTTATAATTTTGTTAATGAAATTATGGCTTCAAGTCAACCACAACTCTAGAAACTCACAAGCATATATAACCAGTGAATGGCTACACTAACTTGTTCAGCACGAGCAAAATTTCAAATTTCAGGAAAATTTAAGAAAACCTCTCTCCTAAAACCTATTTACTAGCTTGTCCCCAAGGTAAAATAAAATAAAATAGATGGGACAAACCAAGGTACCTCTCCTTCCAATTTCAATGCCACTCCAACAAGTAGATGAGAGCTTATTTTAATCAGAAACATAAAACCAACAAAACAGAACACCTAGTTATTAAAGGAAAGGAAACTAGGATAGCAAAAACATGGGAAAGCAATTCCAAAAATACCCAAGATAACAATCAAAAGTAAAATAGGTCCAAAGAAAACCAAAATTAAAAATAATAATCGAATATCCATAAAATGAAAACATGTCCAAAAACTAAGATGAAGGTCTATAAAAATAGAGGAAGAATCCTCCTCTCTAGAGTTATAAAGAGATGCAGTAGATGAAGCAGTAGAGGAAGTAGCAGTGCCCTCAGGCCTCAGACTGGTTGTGGAAGACTCTGAATCAGCATCATCATTAGCAGCAATGGCAGGTACAACTAGATCAACAATCTCAAGAGATGGAGTAGTAATGGGTACAACAGCACAGGAGCAGGTAGAGCAGGAACAAGTAGAGCAAGAGGGGCAACCTTGTCCTAAGAAGAGTCAGAATCCGGATAGGTGGACTAGAGAGATGCAAGAGTAGACTCAACAAATGCATGTGGCTTGAAGATGTTTCTTGAGAGATTGTTGTGTGTGGCACCACTTTCTCAACCATGTACTTTTTTGCCCCCAATGAAGCTAATGAGAAGAATACATTTTTTAGAGAAGTCACTTTATGATTTGTAGCATGATTAAGGGAAGAATTAATTTGAGTTTATTGTTGGGAAGCTTCTTTCACCTTATTAATTATAGGATTAGAACTTTTCTCGGACTCAATGTAGGGATTTTTGACTTGTAAAGAAGAGATGAGAGGTAGAGATTATCCCACCGTGAGTACCGAAAATTTGTATGCAAATTGAAATTTTATTAATTTTAGGAATGAGATACAATCTCTAGTTGGTGCTTTAATTCTTCTAAAATGAAATTTGACTTTCCTGACTCGGTTTAAATCTTGGTGCCTCTTAGCTTGGGCTTGGACTTTGGCATCTCTTCAACTTTGACCTACACCATGGTGTGTCCTAGGCTTGAGTTTGGGCTTTGGTGTGTCTTCAACTTGGGCCCAACTTGGACTTTGACATGTCTTCAATTATGCATGTTTTCATTGTTGTGTCTAAAACAATAAAAACAAATTATATGTGACACATTATGATTGATCCCAATTTTCCATAGCTACAACCTGTAGTGGGATCGGCAAGTATCTTCACCATACGCCAAGAACCTGTGCCATCGAACTCACTGTGCCGTAGAGACATCCAACACAACGAACTATGGCGTGTGGAAATTGATCCGATCCACTGAACATGGTAACCATGTGCCTGAAATATAAACACATTTATTACTTTATTGCATAAAATTTGCTTCCACTCCATTCATTCTCTTTGCTGATCCAAAGTTTTTGTGAACATGCCATTAGTTCAACTAAGCAGTTTTTGTACAATTGGTATGCGAGATTGTTTGCTTAATGCTGTCAAATGGATACAGGCTATGGGCAAGGGATGCATGCAAAACTGTTAAAAAAACACTTCCATGGTACCTGATTATATCCGCATTCCATCAGTCTTGTTTTCAAGAGTAGTACTCCCACAAGCAATCCTGAGCTCATTAAGGAGTGATTCTTGGGGTTGAATGCCAGCTGCCTTCATCTGATAAAGAAATTTGATTGCCTCAATATACAACCCATGCCTTATATATCCAGTAAGCATGGCATTCCAACACCCAATGTTTGTCTTCTTGGTGTCACTCACAGTCTCAAAAACCCTTCTCGCTTCTATCAGTAGCCCACATTTTCCATACATGTCAACCAACCCACACTGCACGTATATATCTGACTCCAAACCAAGCTTGATTGTAGTGGCATGTATCAGTCGACCGCAACGCCCATGGTCCTTCATCCTCCCACAAGCCCTAAGAACACTGGAATATGTGAACTTGTTCCTCTTTACTCCGGCCCTCCCCATCTCTGTAAAGGCAACAAGCGCCTCATGCGTATGCTCTTCCTGACACTTGTTGACCATCTTGGCTGTCCAAATCACAGTATTACGCTCTGAGGTTTGATCAAAGACAAAATCAGCATCATCCAGGCATCTGAATTTCCCATAGAAGCTGATTAAGGAGCAACTGAGAAACAAATTGGTTGCATAACCCACCTTTAGTAACCATCCATGGACTTGTTTCCCCAGTGTCAAGTTCATGGTGTGGACGCATGCCTTGAGAACGCAGATAAAAATCCATGCGGGGAGTTCGAGCATGATGGTGCTATGAAGCTCCATCATTTCCACAAACAAAAATATAGCTTCTTCATAAAAACCATTGTCCATATAAGCAGCGAGCATGATAGCCCAAGAAATGGAATTCTTGTTGAGGACGTTCATTTTATCAAACACGTGACGGGCAGTGTGGATGAGACCGCATGAAACGTACATGAGCAAGATTCGGTTAAGCAAAGCTGAGCTGAGTGGGAGGCCGCTCCTGTTGATGTGAGCATGCAATTGGGTAGCTTGTGTGGCGTCGCCGGTGGTGGAGCATTCTTTGATGAGAGAAGCGTAGATATCTGGAGGGATGGGAAGGCCAAGCCCATCCATCAACCGTAAGATGTCTGTAGGTGTTGAAGTAGTGGGGGTGGTACTATGGCTCTTCTTCTTCTTCTTCTCCTTGTTGCTGCCCTTGCAATCATAATCATCATCATTATCATTGAATGCAGTGGAGTTGATTTTAGGGGGTTGTATTATCGTTATAGTCCCTGGATGATGGGCTTGTGGTTTGGGCATCGGCAGTCGGAATTGAATGCAGTGGTTACTGACGTTGTTAATCTTGTATTTGTCGCAAGGAGCAGCATAGAAGCCTGCTTTTTGGTAATGCCAGTGTGATGCAATTTCCATTGACAAGAAGATGGGTTGAATCACCAACTTGCAAAATCCCAAAAAGATCACCATCTCTTCATTTGCAAACCACCGTCCAGATGATGTTGGTTGGAGGTGAAATTTTCATCTAATTGGTTACTCAAATAACACTAGCTTATTCTCAAATAACACAGCGCTCATCTTTTTAGCTAAATATACCCGATCACAGTTGGTTTGAAATTTCATTGAAAACTTTCCTTATCATTGCCCTTTTTAATTTTCACTCACCTCTCATTTTACCCAAAATCAGTAAAACATTTGATGAAATTTCAAACTCATGAGAAGTAAATGTCTTTAATTGAGAAGTAAATGAAATTAACCTTATCTTACAATATTGTGTAAGTTTATCCGAATGCCATCACCATAACCGCCCTGTTATCAGTTAGTTAATAGCTCTGTATTTAAGCTTCTATTTACAACCTTCAGATTCAAGAAAATACATATTCCAGACTTCAGTATCAGTTCTTTCTTCTTCAGTTCTTTAAGATAAATAAACAAATGGGAAACAGGACAACTATTTGAAGCCGAAGAGAAATAGCATCAGGATATTTTGTCATGGGAAAACTTCGGGCAGTATAAAATTAGGAGACTTGTTATGAGTGTGCTGGAATCTCCCAGCAGTTTCCCAAGGATTTCTATTACTGCCTCAATTTTCAATGGCTTTTAACCTGCCTTTCCTTTCCAGAACTGAGGCCTTTGAAAGAACAGCAGAATACAAGTTAAGGGGGGAAAACACCAGGGAACAGCGTCTAAATGGTACCATTTCTACAGCATTATTGAGCCTTCTCATGAAAGAATTTGCATCCGTGAACTTAACTACTGCAAATGAAAAAAGAAAATTACTGTCCACTTTCAAAACTGTAGTTAGAGCAATCAGCAACCCAAAAAACAACATACATTCTAGTGTATCAAGTCTTGGTTTTCCAGCAGAGTTATACCAAAAGCACCATTAGGAAAGAAGAATCCATAGTTCATATGGGCCCAACATGCGGGAATGGCTTTATCATATTAAACAACAGACCAGGCATCAGTAAAGAAATTGTTCATGTAAATGTACTAATAACTGATGCCAGTAAGTTCTTTCTGAAAATTCTTTGCTGTCCCTACCTAAGCAGCTCCCAAATAAAATATCTAACCCCTATATTGCTTATTCACCTTCACCATCTTTACTCATCTTTACAACATCAGCTACTGGTGCATATTTTGAAAGACATGCACACATATCAGAACCAGAATCCTCACATTCTGTTCCTGCCAACTTCAGATTACAAGTTGATGGGTATGGAATTGACTGCAGGAAGTTGAAGTAGGCATATTTGATATCAAACTGCATATCATACCCTGTCACAAAAAGTTGTATTATTAATACAACAAAATAATCTACAACAAAATGGCAGGAAAATGAGTCTGTTGTCCATTATTACAATAATTTATAGCAATGGTGCGTCCACTGCTGTCTGGAGTCTGTTTAACATGATGAAACCACATACTTGGCCTGCATCAACCCCATAAAGTCAGCCTCATGATTAACATGTCCTCTGTAAAAATCTGTTAAGCAAAAAGAACCACATCATACAGAAAAATTAAAAATAATAATTGGAAAAAAAGATTTAATTTTTGGCCATTTTGAATCAAATTCTTTTCCCAGATATATACCAGCCTCTTTTAAATTTGTGAAGTGTCACGTGAACATTCAAATGAAGCAAAAAGTTGTCCTTGAGAACATAACCACCAAGACATCTAGGATAAGTTGGTATGCAAATAAAACTGACAATATTTGATATTCAAAAGAAAATTATATCATTCATTAGATTCTTGTTTTACATCAATTACTCCTATTTTCTAGCTATAAAAGACCCTTAAAAGTCCATCAAACCATACAAAAAAAATGATTTAGTAACTTATTACTCTTTAATTCTTTTCCTAAAACTCATAAACCCTAAAAAAAGACTGAAAGTATACAAACTTTTTATCACAAGTATTTAACAACAAAGAATTTCCAAATTCTAAATAAAATTCAAATAACTAGTTACTACTAACTTTGGCCCCAGCCAACCTACCTACATGAGTAAATTAGCCAAATACCCTTAACTAAATCAATTTAGAATTTACTTGTTCCACCTTCTTTATTTCATAAATAAAACCTTGAAGGCTTCATCCCCATCACACATATTTCCTTTTTCAAAACTTCAAAAACCTAATTATTCTTTTAGGGGCAAAAAAAAAAAATATATGTATATGTGCAATATTACATCAAATTGCCCCAGATAAACCAATATGGTTGGCCTGTTGGTATTCAGCATGGTTGCAAATGCCTACATATGTGTGATCATGTCACATAGAACACTTCAAACCATAAGCAAGCAAGTACCATTTAATCAATTACTCATACTCAAAATGATATGTATCCTTTATTTATAAGCATAAAATAGATATATAAGAGACTCCTCATCCGAATATTTGTGAAAGCTTTCTAAGATATCAAAGCCAATACCACACCACACAATACCTACACTATGAGGATAGACAAAATCAGAGACAGCAGAATTCTTTGAATTGTAAATTTTTACCCTTATGCTCCCAATCCTTGTAAGAAGCCAGGTTCTGTTTAAGGAAAACCCATTAAATAAAGACGGTAATGAGCTCAATGCTTGTAGGCCAAACCTTAACATTGAGCTCAAGTATAACATCAACTTGTATATTCTCTAAAAATGTTAGGAGCTTTGGCAAACTCTCACTTTGATGATGCAATGCAAGTATAGCCTTTTTCTGGTTTGAAGGTATGAGCTTTCAAGCAAAGAGTTTCAACATGCATAACTTTTTTAATTTCAGGTACTCCATAAAAGTTCTATTGATTGGAAATTTCTTGATATGAATAAGGCTAGGCTTTGATTGTTAAGTAAATAAAGATGCTTCCATTGGGAGCAGACAATGAGAAAGAAAGCAGCATGTCTTATATAGTGTCTAGATGAATTGTGGCAACTTTAGAACACACAACAGAGGAAAATTTGGGAGAAAAATGAAAATAAAAAACCATTGCAGTGTTCATTTTGTCCCTTTCTCTTTTACAAATGTTAATTTTTAAAAAATATATATGAAGTTTTCTTTGATGGGGATAAACCAAATGTGGTTGCATATAATCAAAACCATTCAGATGAATAATTTAATTCTCTGACAAGAACAGTGGAAGAACATCAAAGACCAAAGAATTCACCAGAAAATGATGCAGAACAATCTCCCATTTCAGGTATTAAATTATCTAAATTATTAGGTCAAGAAAATTAATTGAACTAAAGGACAAAACCAGAGGTGCAAGTTGGCCCATTGTACCATGATAACTGAACCAACCTATCCCATTCCGATTGGTTTGATTTGTTTCTCTGAGTGGTCTGGTCCAACATAAAGGGAGATCCAAACATGTTTGGTTTGGTTGAGTATCATCTGTTTGGGTGAACAAAGCAACCCAATAATAGATCCCAAATACCTAAATATTAAAACCTTATCTGGTACCCACCTTTGAGTAATGCATAAGATAAAACTTCCTACTGTCGTGTTCTGAAGGAAGGCCAGAAAACAATTGTGGTTTATAAACATGAAACCACACTTATATGTGACCAGGCGTTTTTTGTCCTACACTTGTATGCATATATATCAAACTGCATTTCCTTCTTGGCTTTCTTCTTCCTACAACCATAAATCCAAGTGTAGTGCCTTTCCCTAGAGCAAGAAAGCTACAAGTTTATGCTCAGGTAATCAAAGAGATTTCAACCAAAAATGCATGAACACTGAAATGACACTTAAAAAAGAACTATTTTAGCACAACCCAAGGACATTCATAAGAAGACACATGGAGAAAACCAACACACAGGCAAATGCTTATAGTGAAAGCTGAATAAAGAAAGATTGTCTTCCTTTTACGGTTTACCAGCCAAGAAAAAATTGACACTACAATCTTCAAAAAAAAAAAAAAACAAAAAAAATTCTACTCCTAAGAAAAAAAAAAAAAAAAAAATCAAATTTTCGGTCAAAAATGTGATAGTCAGTTCTACAATCTTCAAAAACAATCTCCATATTGTCATGACTTATATTCTATGTGACATCAAAGGATAAAAGGAAGAAATTTAATAACAAGGATAACAGCAGAAAATTTGGAAAAAGGCAATTCTCCCTCGATTGCTTGGACAGTACTTGAGGAAGTGGTTCATTTCCATGGTGTCCTAAAGAATAACACCCTAGATCCAGTGCCATATTTGTGATTTATTCTCAGACAAGCTTGTGAAAAGGCAACTACAAACTGTTTATCAACACTAACCATCACACATTAACATCCCAGATTAAAACCACAACAAATAATGAAATTTCATATGAAGCTCAAGTGGAGAAGCCTTTTTATTAGGATTTATTACCATCCCAAACATTGTGAAGTAGTAGTTAGATATTGCTAATGAAGTAAAGTCATGGAAAAGTTTCTTTCAACATATTTCCAAATTCAAGCCAAAATCATGACAGGGTAGGGATTGAGCAGATGCATCCAAATGCAGAGTGACAGGGATGCAATAAATTAGGGGTAGCCACACATTCAATATCCAATATTAGCTCCTATAGTTACAGTGGTAGCATGAAAAGCCACCGAATTAAATCTCATGATGCTCATTAAATCAAAATAAAGCGGAACATGTAATACAGAAATGAAGCTAGAACTTAGGAATAATGCACACAAGTTACTAAAGCTTAACTTCAAAAATCAGGTTTTTTTAATCTTCTCTAAAATTTTGCAGACAATTCTAAGTAGGGTTTTGGGTCAAACAACCTAAACCTTGTCAGAATAGATTGCACGAGTTTGGCATCCAATTAATGAATAAAAGTAGCCATTATAGAATAATGTGCCTTCATAAATCCCTTATTTTCAAAGGTCTTAGACATAAATTTTAAATAACAACATGGTCTAACTCAACTTACGTCCTACAATCCCAATTTAAATTTTTTTCTTGTAAGGAAGCACATATAAATTTATCAAAAATAAGAAAAGAAAATCAATATGAGAACTTATCAGATAAGTTAGTAAAGCTCACAAGTAAAGAATCTCCCCAGCCCTGACTGTACACTCCAACGGCTTGGGACCATTGAAATATAACGGAAATTGGGAGATTTCTGCATCTTTAGTCTCTGGGGAAGGGTAGGGATTCACACTGCACCAAGGCACGTATCTAGCGGGGTTGTCAAGTTCCAGTTTCAATTGTCCAGAATCCTGCAAAACTCACATTAAAAGAAGAATAAAAAGAATAGAGAGAAAGGAGGAAGAGAGTAAATAGAACAGCAAAAAGACCTGGGAGAAGGAGTAGTGTGCAGCAGGGTATTGACGAATGTACATACGATGGACATCGGTGGGAGGAAGGAGGAGGAAATGTTTTTGGCCACAAACAACGGCATAGAGATTCTCGTAATGATCCTTGTGGAAGGAAGTCTCAGATAGATGGTTACCAATCCAGAGGTTGACGGCTTCAGGGAGGCAACCCAGGGCTTGTGAGGCCCATGGTATGTGCGGCTCACAGTCGGCAGCTAGCGCAGAGTACTCGCTCCGGAAACAATCGTTCTGCTGCTGCGCGTACGCAACGGTCCCTGAAGAATTGGCATTCCCGCAAGAGAGGATGAAGCGCAAAGCTTCAGGGAAGAGCAGACGGTGGACATAAGGGGAGGCGAAGCATAGGGAGGAAGAGGATGTGGAAGGAGCGGGAACGAGGGCGTCGGCTCGTCCATTTGGGGTGAGGTGAAGGGAGACGACGTCGTTTGATAGGGCTCGTGAGAGGTAGTCATCGTGGGACCAAGAGGAGAGTGCGGGCCAGTGGAGAGTAGCGTTGGAGATGAGACAGGGCTTGTTGGGCGACACGAATTCCCTCAGGAAGCGGAGTGGAGTCGGAGGCGATTCCAGCCGCTCCACCCTCCCCGACTTCCCCAGGCTCAGTTCTCTGACCTCTTCCCACAGCGTTTCTACTTCTTTCATACTCACTTGCCTCAAAATTTTCCACTCTGTCATTCAATCCTTTGTCTTTGGAAGGAGAATCGATCTAAAGAAACGACGGTTTAAACCCAAATTTCCTTCCTCACTTCATTGTCTTTTAATTTTTTTTTTTTGAAATTTTTATTTATCCATTTATTTTACTTTTTATAATTATTATAGATCTAGTTACAATAAAAGACTACAATATTGTTATAAATATTAGAATAATATACCATAATCAAATTGTTAGGACTGTCTCAATATAAATTTAATCAAAAGAACGTAGTAAGACTAAATTGAACGAAGGAAAATGAGCAACATCGTATGCATATGTCCCTTTCTGCATGTCCTCCCCCTTACTCTGACCCCATAAATTTATCCTACCCTAATACAACGTACTTCGATTCATTTCCAATTCAATGTATAATTCCATTCATTCTTGGCTTATGCAAGCTCACTCCTTGCTTAGCATGGGTCCAATTACCCTTAGCTTAGGGCAGGCTTGTTTAATTTTGGTCCAATACAATTTAGGCCTTTTTGCTCTTAACCCAAGAACTTTTATTTATTTATTTATTTTTATTTTTATTTGTTTTTGTCTTTATTTACTTTCATTCTTAATTTTTTATTTTACATTTACTTTTTTCTTTTATCTTCATTTAAATAAAAAAAAAAGACTCACATGTGGAAAAGGCAAGTCAAAAAGGAAAAAGAAAGGAAGATAACATAAGACTTTTAAAGCATATGGAGTTTTAAGGGGAGAGAAAACCTTGAAAAGGGTAAGGATACAAGAGAGAAGGGAATTAAATGGTTGATTGAAAGAGGAAAAAGGAACAATATTTAAAATGACAACTTTAGGGTTTTGGGTTTTGAATTTAGGGGTTTAGGGTTTTTGGGCTTCGGATTTCAGGTTTTGAGTTTTGAAAAGACCCAAAGTTGTCGAGCTTCAAAGCATTGTGAAAGGAACTAACTTTATCATTGTTCAAAGCATTGTATCTTTTACTTCCCTACACATTCTGATTGAGAGAGATGTACATATATGTTTAGAAAAAGTTCATATTTTTTCTTATAAAAGTATCATAATAAACTTTTGTGTAAAAAGAAATTTAATTTGCTACTTAATCAAAGTAAAACTATACTACACTAAAGGACCGATAATAATAAATTTGGTTCTTTGTAATAATGGCATAGTGTGAGTTTGATTGTAAAGAAATTTTAAAAAGAAACAATTATATTCCACTAAATCCTCATAATGAATTCTCGTGTAAAAAAGACTCAATTTGAAACCATATCACAACTAAAGTATAATATACCAAAGCACTTTTAATGGTCATTTTTTATGTAGTCTAATAATATATTGAGTTCTTTCTAACAATTAGTTAGTGTGATTTTGATTGTAAAGAAAATTAAAAAGAGAAGAGATTATATCTCTTTAGATAATCATAATGAATTTTTGTGTTATAAAAAAAAAGAAAAAGAAAGAAAGAAAAAGCAAGCTTGCAACCATATTATAGCTAGTTATATTCCCTAAAATCATCATAATGAATTTTTATGTGGAAAAAAGAAAATGGACTTGCTACTAGATTAGAGTTATGATATACTACACTAAGGCTATGTTTGGTTACCGAAAATTTTGAGAGAAAATGTTAGGAAAAGAAAATAAAGAAGAAAATTGAAAAAAAAAAAAAATGAAAAAAAATAAAAAATAGATTTAAAATCAATAAATTATTTGTACATGTTTGTTCAAACTCATTTCATTTAATTTCTCCAATTATATAAAGATAAAATAAATTTAAAATGTATAAATTTCTAACTAATTTTAATCATATTTAATTTTCTTTTAAGAAATTTATGGTGAAACCAAATATGGGAATACTATTTTCCTTAACATTTTTTTCTTTCCTGGTACTTTCCTGGAAACCAAACATAGCCTAAAGGATTGGTAATAGTGAATTTTGATATAATCTAACTGAAAATTTGGCTCTTTCGATAGGGGCAAATGCAATTTTGATTGCAAAGAAATTTTGAAAAGTAGTTACATTCCCTAAAATCATCATAATGAATTTTTATGAAAAAAAAAAATCAAATTGCTACCAAATAAGAACTACACTATACTGTATTGAAGATTGATAAGAGTCAATTTTGATATCACTTAACAATAATTTTGGTTCTTTCAAATGATAAAGTAGTGTGATTTTAATAGTAAAGAAATTTTAAAAAATAGTTATATTCTCCAATATCATGATGATAAATTTTTGTGTTAAAAAGAAAATTCAATTTGCTACCAAAGAGAGCTTGACTATACCACACTAAAGGATTGTTGATGGTCAATTTTGATAGAGCCTAACAAAAAATTTGACTCTTTAGAATGATAGGGTAACACAATTTTAATAGCAAAGAAATCATAGGAGTAATTATATTCCCCAAAATTATAATAATGATTTGTTGTAGTAAAAGAATAACTATTTGCTACTAGACTAGAGCTAAATTATAGTACATTTAAGGATTGTTAGTGGTCAATTTTGACCTAGCTTAACAATAAATTTTATTCTTTCAAAAAATGATCTATAACCAATTTAATTGCAAAACACTAATTATATTTTCCAAAATCATCATAATGAATCCTTGTGTAACAAAACTTGAGTCTGCTTTCAAATCCAAGCCAAGACTATGCTATGATAAAGAACTACTAATGATCAATTTTGATATAACCTAACAAAATAAATAAATAAATAAATAAATTCTTCCAAATGATGGATTAGTGTGAGTTTGATTGCAAAATAAATAAAATAAAAGATAAAAAGAGAAGTAATTATGCTTTCCAAATGATCATAATATTTTTTTTTACCAAAAAAAAATTAAAATTGCTACAATATTAGAGATCATAATAATTAAAGTACATAATAATTAAAGTACTGCTACGAGATTAGAGCTAGACTATACTACATTAAAAGAGTGTTAATGGTAAATTTATATACTACTTATTGATGAATTTTGTCATTTCGAATGATGGTGAAGTGTGATTTTAATAGGTACAAAATTTAAAAGAGTAATTATATTTTTTAAAATCATAGTAATGAGTTTTTGTATCAAAAACCCATTTTGTTACTAGATTAGATCATAGTTGTCAACTTGTAAAACATATTGTTTATCGTTTTTCTATTTTTCAAAACCTAATTCAGATGCTAATAACAAATAAAAACAAGAAAGAAATGGAAACTTATAGAGAGCAAGAACCTTAGGTAAGAATTCAGATATAAACCCCCTTACACTTATGCTTAAAGTTCCTAATATGCTCCATTCCAATAAATTTTCAGAACAAGAAGAAAGTTGCATTCAAACTTTTCTTAGAAGATCCAAATAATAAAAATTTTCACAATCCCATGGTAACCAAAGGAACCTTATCCCCTCCAAGATCACAAATAGTCAAATAGACCTCTTTCTCGTCAAACAATCTCTCCAGGGCTACCCAATCCTCCTTTTCATGGATCTAAGTTAAACCCCCATAATATCCATTTTATGAGTCCCCTCATCCTTCTTGTGTAACCATTGAGAAGAATACACAACTCTGTTGTATGACGAGAGATGAAAGCATAAGATTGCAACTGTGGAGATTACTCCTTAGTGAAGATATGGAAAAACACATCATTCTAGTGGCTAATATCTATTTGTATCATGAAGCCTTTCTAACAGGTGGATTGTAATGATTGGTAGACATCTTAGAGCTTATATATCATAACCATACAATGAAGCTTATTTACTAGTCCTTATGGCATATAGAGACAGAATATCAACACAAGTAAATAATGATAGATATTTCATACAACATTTTTTTTTCCATTTTTGTTCTTTGGATAGGCCACGAAGATATTCATTATATCATTATAGCACAACTACATACAAAGTAGTTTATCTATACACACAAACATACAAATATAGATAAGACTGGTATAAATCTTAGCCACTTGGTAAGCAATTAAATAAAATCGCTCATTTCAACTCAGTTGTAAAGAAACACATTTGAGATTTAGAATTTAAAGAAATTTATTTCTTCCAAGAAGTAGAAACAAACTTAACGGATGATTTCCTATTATTTTGATATCATATGTTTCCAACTTTTATAATCTACAAATTATATGTTTTTACTTAGAATAAATCAAATGGATGACAATAAACTAGCTCCACAATAGGCTGATTTTGACAGACCGACTAAAATAACTAGTTTTTTATTATCTTATTGAATTACATTATGAACTCTAGGCAGATTCTATGACAGTTCAAATACAATCTGCAGGTCAATCTTCATAAATTTTACAGTAAACATAAAATGTGCATGTAGACGTAGTATTTGAAAATCATGAAGGTGACAGGTTACCCCAATAAATTTTGGACATGTAGGGTGAGGTAAGCGAGCTGAAAAGGATGGTTGAGGAATTTGAGCAAAAGTATTCTGAAACCCAATAGGAGAACACAGCAAGGCTTAAAGGAGCAGAAGAGTCATTGACGAGGATGTCACAACTTCAAGAGACTATTGAAAGGTAGTTAAATAAGAACTATTCACAGATATTCATGTATCACTAATTGGTTCAAATAACTCTTCTATGCTCACTTACAGATTAGAGTTGAACTTGTCCAACCTCGAAGCAGAAAACCAGGTTCTACGGCAGCAGGCTTTGGTTGCATCAACAAATGAGGACCTCTTTAAAGAAATGAAAATGTAAGAACTAGGGAAAAGTTAAAAAACAATGTAGGATCTAGGGAAAAGTGAATAAAAAACATATTTCACCTGGCTAGAAAATCAGAAGATTTGAGTTAATTCAGATGTGTGTTGAAAAATGGAGGAAAAATTAAATGCATGAAGTCATTTTTTTTTTTTGTAGAAAAGCTACGGAAAAACATTTTCTCTCATTATAGTAAGCACGTGACAGCTAGCTATGAACTGGTGGCAGTATTGTCCATAGATAAAAGTTACAAACCAAAATAGAGTAAAACTATATTTTTTTAATCTACAGTTCCACAGGATTGGACTGAATTGGAGGTATAAATTAGCATTTGGTAACAACATGAACTTATGGAACAAAACTCTAAACCTTTAGCTAAAAGGTTACTAATTAGGTTTTTTGTCAAGAAGAAAATTATCATGGCACAAATATAAATGATCTTCCCTTTCTGTCCAGCCTAAAGGATTAAACAAAGATCCTTCATAGAGAGGCAACAGGTATATAGTTGGAAGATGAAAGAAAGCAAATGATTCAGTCCAATAAGATTTGTTTGTTTGCAATGTCTAATAACTGTCAATTACATATTCATTTTTTTTCCTAACAACCAGGAAAACCATGATGTACTAATAAAGTATCTCATGGAAGACAAGCTATGTGACAAGAACAGGTCTGTTGCTACCTGTATTGTGTACAAAGCACTTCTTCAATAGAGATCTTTTGAAGCGGAGAAGACAAATATACTTGATAGGATTATCCACACAATCCGTTCATCTATAGAGGTAGTATTCTTATGCCATTTCAAATTTGATCAATTGGTGACTAGTGCAAATCCTTACAAGAGATCAATTCAATTCGACATGTGAATTAAATTTGGCTTATTCTGTCCTGAAAGAATAAGAAAAGCATTAGTAATCTAGCATATTGGCTCTTGACAACTTCAACCCTTCTGTTCCTTGTACAAAGTACACTCAAGGCAAGCAATAAACCTAATGTGACTGCATTTCGTAGCTGAAATTCACCCACCACTTTGTTTAGTAGAATGGCCCAAGTAAGCTCTTTCAAGTAAACTTTTTGACATCTGAAGATGCATGTGAAACAAGTACTAAAACTACATTATCAGGGTCTTTGCTCATCTTCATTTCCTATGGGAGTTTCAAGTGGGTACAGTGGAATGGTAGGAAAGCTAAACACGCACTCAAAAGTGGGTGCCCTGCTTTATTGTTTAAGCAACATTTAACCGTGTATCTTGAAAAAATATATGGGATGATTTGTGATAGCTTAAAGAAAGAGATTAGTCCATTTTTGAACTTGTGCATACAGGTAAGCATTTTACATAAGCGTTATATGAAGAAGAATTTCACAGTTTTAACAAAAACAACAGAGCTTGCACCTGACCATAACACTACCTTAAAAAAATTATGCCATACAAGGCAGATCAATAAAG